>CM064335.1:40432500-43327740 GCA_032595735.1 Pelochelys cantorii
TACATATAGCTTCTAAGAATTCAGAAAATTTGCTGTGGTTTTTATCCTGAGAGTATTTAATTTCTGTGGATAGATTTCACAATGAATATACATTATTTCTTGGGTGGATAATAAAACAGACCATCAGAGGTAAGGTTCCAATAGCAGCATCAATTTAGCAACTTTAATATTTGCAGTTTCTTTCCAGGTTGCTAAATATATTACATTACATGTTATTTAGTCGTGTTGCACTTCTTGTCATACAGTGTTAGAACTGAAACTTCAACTTCTGAATTTTCTGGCATTGTTGTAGTCAACATTTTTCTCTTCTGAAATGATACCCTTCTGATTTTCTACTGATTGTCTTTCAATGTGTCCTTCAGTGACACACATATCACTCCTCTCCATTTCAGAAAAAAATATTTTTTTCTGTCAATCAGACTGCAAACCTGACGGAATCTCAAAATCAAGCTGCTTTTTCCTCTCTGACTTGTGCATTACCACTAGTAATACAGATTCTGCAACTGTTAGTGATGAATAAGACAATACAATCTTTTGTTCTTTGTTGGTATTAGGGTGCTAAGAGCTACAAGATGGTAAGTATGTATTCTAGATACTAATTCTCTGTGCAGTTTGTCACATGATTAAGATGTAAGAAACCTGTTTGTAGGCTCAAGGCCTGAGATCTGGTATACACACACTTTTTGTACCACTATAACTATTTTGGTTATGTATCTAGTGTGTTTTTTTTAACCAAAATAGTTATACTGATACAACTTCTACTGTGAATGCAGTTATACTTGTATACTTTGTTCCTTTTTCCATATGGGAGTAGCTGTACTGGAATAAAGCACCTTTATAGATAGAATTTTATCCACACTGGGAGGCACTGTATCACTTCTGACTATACCATAGTAAATATACAACTTTTTTAGCTATACAAAACTTTAGTCGGTTAAATAAGCAGCTATAATCCTGATTGTACACAAACTTGGAGCTGATAAATGCCAGTTTTACATAAACCTCTTTCTGACCATAGCTGCACTGCTATAGAAGTTAAAACTTCACACAGATTTTCTTGTATTTAATTTTTTTTAAAAGAGAAACAAACTCCAGATGTAGCACTCTGGAGTAGTGTAATTTTGTTCTGTGTGGCTCCTTTGGCTTCAAATAGCACCAATTGATTAGTAAGTAAAAAACAAGCAACCGAATAAAAAATCCGTATGTGCGGCTTAAATATTTTTGAGACGTCACAGTGCCACAGGCAATAAAGAAACTACAAAATGGCATAGAAATGTTGCACTTTTTGGGCTCATCAGCAAATGAAATCGCCTATAGTTTCTATATTTTTGTACAAATGTATCCAGACGTGTGACCTTAAACATTTCCTTTTTTTCCCCCCAAATGGGAAATTTTTTTTCTGTTGCTTAACTCAAAACAGAATGAACAGATTTTCAACAGTCACTCCAAAAAAAAGAATCACCTATGAGCTGAGTCCAAGCATGGAACGCGTAAATTGAAAAAGAGACATTTCAGGAAAGCTAAGAGCGAATGGAAACAAGGTTAGAGTGGCAGTTGAGCGGAGGCCCTGTGGAGTTATCATGCAACATTTTGCAAAGGATGAATGGATTTACTCACTCAATCCCATGTTGTTTTTTAACACATTCGGCTGTATTAACTTATTTTCTGTTGTCAGGATGTTTGTGTTGATTTTATTTGTTTACTCTGGTTTGTTTGAACTAATCACCACTTAAGTTAAAGTCAGTTTGCCTTGCCCTGCCTCCTCTTCACGAAGCATTTAGCCATGGTGACCATTCAAGCATAAAAACGTGCTTATCTGCAAATGAATGGCAGCTCTTTGCTTCATTAAAGCCTCTTTCTCTTTTGGCACTCGCATTGTGACCCTTTGATATTAATTCAAAGGGCAATTAAAGAATGCGGCCCATCTTTGAAGTAAAGCATTCAGGGCAAGGAATGGGATGAACCTGGGACTCTGATGGACTGTGCACATTCAACAGGCCTTTTCAAGGCAGTTTGAAGTGATTCAAAGAAAATGGGCAGGAGAAGGTCAAAGAGAAAAAAGGGGCTAAAGAAACAGTCTGTATTTGTTCGGAGTATTAGCCAAGCAAACTGCAAATAGCAACAAAATGAAACAGTTAATAGAGCAGCCAGACAGAGGCATGTCAATCACTTAACTTGAACAGCATTAGACTAACCAAGGCTTCAGTCCACTGTGTTATCTAATTATCTTGGGAAAGCCAGTAGCTGGAAGTAATAGTATTGTATTTCTTTCTGCTTACTGCTCCGAAAAGGTGATAAATACTCACTGCTCCATAATTATTCAACATACATACATAAAGGGTAGTTTAATGTAGACAAGCTGCTAGAAAAGAAAAAAAATAATAACTTCACACCCTCCCCCCTAAGAATCTTAGATTACAAATATGAGCATTAGCATGTAGAGAAATCTTGCTACACTTTCAGGTTTGTTGGTGGCGTGAGCCCTAAAGACCAAGATGTTTACAAATCTAAAGTTTCTATCAAATGCAGTTTTTAACCACATATAATATGGAGGGCAAGCCAATAAACCAAGACAGAGAGCTGAGACTGGATCTCTGTTGCTATTTAATATTACTTGCATTATAGTACAGATAGGCTGAGCCTCCTGTGTAACTTTCCCAAAGCAGGGTAAGTTAAGGACAAGTTTCAGCCATCACATAATTTTCATTGGTATAAATTAAATTGGATATCTAGGGCCAAATTTTCGAGTGATGTTCATTTGCACATGCAAAAAGAAACACAATTTTATTTACACAGGCAGATCTGCCCATAGTTTCATAAAGTTTTATAAAATTGTCATTATTATGAAAACAGGGAAATAATAATATAATTTGCTATGTGAGAATACATATGACCTAAATGCTGCTTATGCAGACCATTGCATAATCATGTGCAAATGCATAACTCTTTAAACACATGGACATTTTAAACATGGTGCAGTAGGTTTCAGACTATATAGTGTAATGTCTTATTAGGCATAATAGATTTTAGTTTGGAAAGACCAGCAATTATTTCTGAATGGGTGAAATGTGCAAAAATAATGGAATTAAAGTTTATGGGCTTGCTCCTGCAAACACCTATGCACAAGGATAACTTTCATCTCATGAGCAGTCCTGTATGTAGGACTACACACAATAATAAGCCCTATGCCCAGTTGTGAATGATGCAGGTTTGGATCCTATGATATTAGGGTTATTGGTGCAAAAATGTAACATATTTTTCATCACAAGCATTATGAGTTTATTGCACATCTGAAATGGACAATATATAAAAGAAAGTCCTCAATTAACAGTCAGAAATTTGCATTTGGTGGGAAAAAGTAACTTTTGTCATGATAGATTCACAAAGCATCCAAAAGCATTTAAATAATCAGTTAAAAATCGCTCAGGCTAAAGTTTAATCAGGAGCAACTTTTTTCTAGCTGCGTTAAATCCCCTCTCTCCTATCTTCTTTAAACTAGAGATTCATAACAAATCCACTAATAAAGCCTGCACTGTGCAAGGAGGGTCTGCCATTGTACCCTTTCTGAGCATAAGAATTAAAGAATTTTAAAAAACCCTATATTTGTCTGCACAACTTTAAAACGAGAGTATATGGAACAGCTTCATTGTCTAGGAATTCCAGCTGGACTAACAGAACACAAACAGTGAGCACTTTTTAAAATTTTGTATGTACCTCCAGATCACTTTGAAGACTGGATCTAAAGTTCACTGAAGCTGATATGCAATGATTTCAGAGGGGTTAGGATCAGGCCCTTATAAAGAGACTGTAATGTTAATAAACTTGATAGGGATTTACAAACCAGCAATGAGAAAAATCTGCAAATTACCTTAAAACTGTTAAAAGGGGTGGCTGTGCTAGCTGAAGATAGCGAAGCTCCCCAGAGAGTGAGGAAAAATGTTGATCGTATCATGTCAGTTAATTTTCATGCAGCATTTGTATTGCCAGATAGGCTAAATGTGCTGGGAAAATACACAGTAAATGATCTGATCACTTCCTAGCACATTTCTACATATGTAAATTTGCCACTTGCCATGTGCCAGCTAGTCTTGTCTCATTGTATCCCTATTTTATTTGCTCTCTACTCTGCGAATCTCACCTGAAAACAGGTCTTTTTTTTTAAACCTATATATCTCTGTAACTGTAACGGTTTCCCTACCAAATGAGATGATGTGAAAGGAGGACATATGTCCTAAGGAGTGTAGGGGATTATTAATTACATTAAATGATAGTATATCAGTCTAGTAAAATGGGCTCATCAATGCTCTGAGCACATGTACAAACTTGATTAAAATAGCCCCAACAGAGTTGCTGCAGTTCTGTTCTAATATCCAGTGCTGTACACAGAGCCAAAGATGTCCAGATTGGATTGGCCCATGTAACCCAGGGATCCATGAGAATCCCTGGCCTGCAGATCCTTGCTCAGCTACATGGTGGGGGTTTCCCTTATACCTTGTCTATATAGGGTGTTTTTTGCACCATGGTATCTGCCGCAGTCATGCTGCTCTGATATACAGTGTGACTGGCTTCAGGGCAGCCTGTTCTGGTTTTAAACTGGGGTGTATGCTTCATGTGTAAGTTACATTTTACACCAGCTTAGCACATCCATGCCAGGGGTTGAACTGGTGCAGCTATTGGGGGTAAAAGCAAAGTGAAACCAAAGTTTTCATGCTCCTCTCAACAGTTTTTCTCACAAGTGATGTCAGCACTGTTGGATTGCAACCATTCGGGGGTTGGCTGTCTGGCTGCTTGTCCTTGCATTCTGTGACCTCACCACTGCACCCACTGAGTGCCCAATGAAAAGCCCACTGAAGCCAATGGAAAGAATCACACTGATTTGAATGGACTTTGGATCGGGGTGGAATACGAAGGCATCATTCTGCTCTGAGCAGGATTAAGAGACCTGATCCAAAGCCCATGAAAATCAATGGAAAGATCCCATTGATTTCTATGAGCTGTAGGTCAGACTTCAATGGAGTTTAATATTTACACATATATTTGTGGGATGGGCTGGATAGAGAAGTTTTTCTCTGGCTCTGTTTTCTGGCTCAGGTGAGAGACAACTGAAATTTTGCAGTTGGGGCAGTGTGGATTGGGAAGTGACATATCTGTTTCCTGTCTGCACAGCCCCATCCTGACTAATCTGCACTTTTCCGCTTTTTGTACCTGCATAGCAATGGGCATGCAAGGACTTACTGTTTTTTTGTTTTTTTTTAAGTATTTGAGGAAACAGTTTGTATGAAAGAGATTCTAATAAATAAAGGCATATTGCACAGTAAAGTGATGAGCATTATTCATTGATGAAATGCATGCCAAACAGCATAGTATTTGAATGTCCTATAATATACTCATCTTGTGAAGGTAGAATACCTCATATATATCTTTATTTGGCCTTATTCAGGTTTATTCCAACTGATTTCAATGGGCGTTTTATTGCAGGGAGTTTCTCGAGATTTGTTTCTGAGATGTAAAGAAACATGTCCTAACTGACAAGAAATTGTACTTAAGGGTGTAATTATCAGCCTGGGATTAGCAAGCTTCTCTCTTGCACCCCCAGTGATTTGTGGCCATAATTGAGGCCATTGAGAGATCAAAGTACGTGGCCTGCGGATACAATCAAATGCTTAGATGTCTTAAAGGCCTAAACTGCCCTGGTACTGAGTTGTGCCCACAAAACAGCAAATTCAGAAGCAGAGAGGCAGTTACAAGAGCCTGAGAATGTGGCTTGCAATACATTTAAAAACAATTAATTCACTACCTCTTAGATGCCCCATTGCGACTGAGGTTCCCTGTACTTACAGCTCTGTGTACATATGGGATACATCTACATGATGAGCTGGGGTGTGATTCCCCTGCTCACATACACTTGCTCATGTTAACCGTCATCAAGCTTGTGTGAGTATAAATACTGTTGTAGCCATGGGTATTGGCAGCAGAGGCACCACACACACAAGTACAGATCTGCCTGAACCCAGTGGATGCTGATTCAGTTCCATGTAGTTGTACCTCAACTGTGGCCTGGCTGTGCTAAGTGGCTACAATGTTACTGATATGTTCACTAGTTTGGAGAGAGCTCATGTGAGCATGTGTTTGAAAATATGTAAGTAAACCCCTCTTTGGTTGTGTAGATGTAGCCATAGGAAGAGACAGTCCCTGCCCTGGAGAACTTGCAGGTTAGATAGATGAGATAGAAAAAGGGGGGAAGGGAGAAAAGGAAGTCACATTATGGCTCTTTTCATGATGGGGAATCCAGACACAGAGATTAAATGTCTTTCCTAAGTCACACAGGGAGTCTATGCAGATCTTTGAACTTACCTCAGGTCTCCTGAGTGCCAGTGAGTACTTTAGCTACAAGATCATCCTTTTTTAACTTTATGCATAATTGGGAGGGAGGTGTCTCTTATGTAAGATTAGTTGACTGTAGAAGACTAATTTGACATTTTGAGAAAGGTTTCCTAAACAAGTAAACCGGGAGTGGCTCTAGTAGGGTCAGGTACCTAACCCCATCTCTTTGGAGGTTAAAGTGGGCTTGACGAAAAAAATGATAAGCTAGTAACTGTGTCTTCGCAAACTGTCATTTGCTATACCCCAGTGCTTCTTGTTGGGACTGGAACCCTTTGATTTGATGGCTTTCCTTCCTAGCTGCTGATTGCTGTAATGCTATGCATGCTGTGTGCATTTGATATATCATTTAAGCATGGGAAAACACTCCTTTTCTTTGAGCAACCTCTCAGTCCTGATGTAAAACAGACAGAAGCAGAGCATTTCTGCCATCATGTAATATGATTCCAGGAATTAGAAATTTCCTTCTCAGAATGTACCAGGAAAAGGGAACCATGCCCAGGCAAACAATGATGTTCTGTTGGGTGTACAGTATAAGCTGTTTCCATGTATATATATATTCACTTAGAAGTCAAAAGTACTTAGTGAGGCTGTTAAGATGTTTCTTTTAAGAAGTCAGTCTAGGAATCCTAAGTATCAACTGCAAATTGGGACTGAATGCCTGAGTCAAAATCTACTGTGATTGAAGGCGGTTGCAGTTTTGTCATTGACTTCAGTGATTGTAGGATCAGATCCTAAATGTAATAGCAAGATACCAAAAAAAAAAAAAAAAAGCCTAAAAACTGCAGAAACTTAAAAGCATTAATGGTTATTTTAAAAGCAGACATTTTATAGAAAGGGGACTCCTTAAAATACAGTGATTTTATAACTTATTTGAGGACTCTCTGCTGCTAGTAGCATCAATTCTCTTGAGTTAAATAAGGCCTAAAGAACAATTCTTAGATTTGTTTCTTGGGACTAACCATGTCACCAGGCAGACAAAGGCATGAAACAAATGTCTATCATAGCAAAATTAAAATCCAACCAGATTAAACATTTAGGAGAAATGCTTTAATAAAACCTTGAGACGAATTAATTACAATTAAAAAATCAGTATTTTCCATTTGAAAACAATTGACAAGGCTTAGGAATCAAGTCTGGGGTCAAAGGTTCTTGATGGCCAAGTCAAAGGGCACTAAGAGATGTATATTAATGCATGTCAGCTTCTATATTCTAGGGTCAAGCAGCAGTTCATAAAAGAAACAAGGCATCTTAAGAAGAAGTGTTATTAGCAAACATCAGGTCAAAGTTTATCTTTGGGTCAGTGTGTACTGGAGGCTCCCCATTCATTGTCTGAGCACAGGCTTTATTCTTAAAGCTTCCTCTGCAAGGTGTCCGGAAGAAATATATATTCACTGAGAAAACCTAGTAAGATTATAAAGCGTTCTGATGACCAGTGAATCAGAGGAGTTGCCCTTAATACTAACTAGAAGATTTCAGACTGGGTGACTTTAAGAAAAACCATCACTTTTAATAAAAAGATAAACATAGTTATGAATGTCAAAACAGAGTTCCCTGCTGTAATTTTGCACTGTTTTCTTAGCCAGCAGAGCAGAGGCACAGGAAATATAGTTAGCGTCCTGCGAAAAGAATAACTATTGCAAATATCGGGTCTTTGAGGTGCAGACATTGCCAGTCCTTCCCACTGAATCTTCCTGGAAGCCATGTATTTCTTGAGAAGCGAGTTTGCGAGCTTATCCCATTGAGGAAGCAGCTTCTGCCGTTCTGCCCTCCTCTCTTCCCACAGCTCTGCATGTGGGAACCCCCTGAATCCAAGGTAGCCACAGCCAGTGGTGCTCAGCGAATCAAACCTGGCGGAATGCTCCTGCTGTGCAAGAGCACACAAAGGCTGCCCACTCGCTTTGACAGGTCCCTGCTGCAGAAAATCCTTGTGCAGTCTTTTGTGCTTCCTGGTGCTGACTCATTTTGGTTCCGTGCTAAGATGCTCCCCATTGAAACAAACAAAAAAATGTGGAATATGGTTTTTTAAAATAACTTTATTCCAGTGGCTTTAGGAGAACCTTTTGCTGACTTTCTAAAGAGTTCAGCTTAAAATGGTGAGCTGTTGCCTGTGCTCTTCATTTTACTCTTTTAATAAGAACAATAAATGTGATTGATCGGTAAAAGTTTGTATCAAATGGCGATTAAAATATAGCTTGTGATGGTAAGTGGTTCTTAGAGAAATATTCAGTTTGACAAGAAATGGCAGAGAATTTCTTATCCATTGGATTTCACTTAAGTATTGTGAATATCATATTCCCTATTGTGCACTTAGTATTCAGCATTGTACTGCAAAGACCTAAACTCCAGAGACACCAATTAGCATAATGAAAACCCCACAGAGCTGATAAAAATGATAATGTGGTTTTCCAGTGTGGCTACACCATAATAGTTCCAAGCTCTTTAAGAAAAGCTTGACTGTATTTGCAACACTTTGCCATTAAGCTGGTTTTATAACCAGTTGTGAAGAGAACCAGAGGGAAAAAGCTCACTCTGCATTCTGCCTGTGGTAAGAAGGCAAAAGGTGCAATGCATTATAAATAGGCCTAAAGACAGAGGAGGAGATCCTCCATTGGTGTGAATTGTCTGAGTACCATTGACTTCACCTCAGAAAGAATTTTTTTCTGAAAAGACATCAAGTGCTTCTGCAATGGAGTGTCTGAGGGTGCGTCTAGACTGCAGGCTTCTAGAGTCCACACTTCAAAAAGCACATCGAAAAAGCGATCTGCTTTTTTGAAAGAGAGCGTCTACACTCATTGGACGCTCTCTTGCATGTAAGCTGTGATTACTATGGGCAGAATGGCCACCAGGGCACCTGTGCTTTTTCCTGGAGGCCTCTTCTTTCGAAAAAACTCCCTCTTCTGCGTCCACACACGCCTTTTTCCGAAAGAGCTCTTTTAGAAAAGGCATTCTTCCTCATAGAATGAGGTTTACCAATGTCAGAAAACCCCCTGCGTTCTTTCAATTTTCTTTTGAAAGAATGTGATTGCAGTGTGGACGTAGGTGAAGTTTTTTCAGAAAAATGACCATTTTTCCGAAATAACCCTGTAGTCTAGCCACACCCATATTAAAGAGAGAGGTTTTGCAGAATCAGACACTTGCTCCCTTAACTAGTCCCATCGAATCCAGTGTGATTGCTCAAAGAAGCAAGGGTTTGTTTGCATGACTGGCTTCATCATTTTGCATGTGAGACCATCTTATCTCGTAGTTCTGTATTTTATAAAACATTTTGGGGCTAGACAATTGGTCCAAATAAAGCTAAGCTGATTTACTCCAGCTGAAGATCTGGCCCCTATTTGTCAATGGCTAGACATCAATTATTATTACATGGTATACTAGGGCTAATACTTTGCTGATTTACAGCCCTTAAAATTCCAGATGACAATAGGTTAAGTTGGGGTATAAGCTACTGCTTAGTTTGCAGGGTTTTGTGTCATAACATTAGTCCATTTTGGTCAGATTTATCTCTAGTTTCATTTCACTAAAGTCAGTGGAGTGATAACAGGGATGAATTTTCTCCCTTGATTTCCATGGGACTAATCATGTGACTGAAAAGAGAAAACTATGTCCCTGGGTGTGTACACAAATAATTAATGCAGTCTTGCTCACTTAATCAAGTCAATGACTATACTAATTGATTTCAGAGACAGGAAGTGTTGGGCCCAATATCAACCTACCAATATAATAAACAAATACATTGAACAATGAAAACAACTGAAAACTAATTAAAACAGGGACCCAACACAAGAGACATTATTTTGTTTATTCACAGCATGGAGGAAGAGTTAGGGTCAAAGGAGTAGTTTCAATGTCTTTGGATTCTACCCTTTAACTTATCAAATTCCATCGTATTAGTAGCTTACTTGCTATTTGATTATAATTTTAAAAAGCACAGTTGTTTTGTTTGGATACAGGTGCAGCCCTCAGGCTCTTGGAAAGCTGTCAACATGGCACTTAACCAGGCAAAGTTTGGTATTTCTGTCTTGAAAAGTAATAATTTTGGGCTCCAGGAGGCTCTGAGGCTTGGGTTTGTTAGGATTCATATTGCACTTTTAATGGTTTCAGATTACAGGAGTTCAGTTCAATCCCTCTGAAACTGGAATCAGAATTCAGGTTTAAAAGAACCCAAATATTCAAAGGGAAGCTCAATCAGAAGGCAGTTCCACCTTGTTTCACACTGAAGCCAGCAAAGGGCAAGAAGACCATGGATACAAAGGTCCTTCAACTTTGGATGAGTTTTAATCCAGATCTGGATCTAAACTCTGTGCTGCAGGCTGGTTTCTAACTGAAACCACACATTTTGGATGGCTTTGATGCAAAACCAGAAACAAGCCTCTGTGTGTGGTTCATGTGGAAGGATCTAAAACTTCTGACAATGCTGGGTTCTTTTAAAGTTGTAATGAAAATGCAAATCATGTCATTGTTATTTTTGCACAACTCTCTGAACTAGTGTGAATGGAGGAGAAGATTATTCACCTTCGCATTGTAGGTAGCTATGTCTTTGCAAAGCCATGCAGCCACGTTCAGTTCAATGCAGACTCCCACACGCCGGCACTCTCACGGGTGGAGGCGCTACTTTTTTTTCTTTCTTGTTTTTGTTGTTCTCTTAGGGTGCGTCTAGACTACATTGCTCCGTCGACGGAGCGATGTAAAGTAGTTTACTCGACATAGTCAATGAAGCGGGGATTTAAATAATCCCCGCTTCATTAAAATAAAAATGGCCGCTGCGCTGTGCCGACAATCAGCTGATCCGGCACAGCGCAGCAGTCTAGAAGCGGCACGGTCGACAAGGGAAGCCTTTGTCGACCGCTCCAGTAAACCTCGAGGCATACCGGAGTGGTCTACAAAGGCTTCCCTGTCAACTGCACTGCGTCTAGACTGCCACGCTGTGCCAGATCAGCTGATTGTCAGCACAGCGCAGCAGCCATTTTTATTTTAATGAAGCGGGGTTTATTTAAATCTCCGCTTCATTGACTATGTCGAGTAAACTACTTTACATGGCTCTGTCGACGGAGCCATGTAGTCTAGACACACCCTTAGTAAACATCAAGCTGACCACAAGCCTGTTTGTCTTTTATGTGTGGTTCTTTGTCTGTGGAACAGCAGCAGCAGAATTCTCATTGGCATGGGATTGAAAGATAACATAAAGTTGGCCGTGCAAGTTAAAATTAAACACTGTTTTGAGTAAAATAATGAAAAATGTGATGTTTTGTCTATCTGAGTCTGGTGTGTATGTTTTAAGAATAATTGAGGTTTTTAATAGAGAATAAATCTTTCAAAGCAGTGCCATGAATTTAGCAAAGCATTTTCCATTGCCGTAACAGCACAGCATGATTTCTATTAACTTTTCATGGCAGATGGGTGGTTATGCTTTTAAAATCTTGACCTGATCATTTACCATGGGTTAATTGGGAAAGTAATACAAATGCATTTTACATATGATGGATGATGGTTGAATTACATGATTATCACATAGGATAGTGAAAATGAGACGTTTGGCTAGATGTTATTTTTGGTGGCCAAATTTAGTCCATGACATGGAAAAGCAAATTTATCAAGGAGAATAAGGTAGCTGCTATTGATATTGACTATATGTTAACTTTCTGATAAACAGCTGATTTAACTAGATTACTAGAAGCTGTCTACATGGGGAACACAACTTTGGTCATTAGAAGAAACAATTTCCTGTTGCATTGGAATTGAAGCTAGTCTCACTTCTAGAACCCACAAACTCTTGCAGATGAGCATGTATTTGTTAGACCCAAGTCTTGCCTATGACTTTGTAGTAACATTCATTTTCAGGAAAATTGTGTTAATTGGACTGTGAATTTTGAATGAAGGGACTTGTGAATCCACACAAGGGGAAGTTCACACTAATAATCACTAACCATTGGAAAATCAAACTTGGAGTTGATCACACTTGTGTTTTGTACAGTGATGTCCTTTTTCCTTCTCCAAAAACAGAAGTCCATCTCAAAAAAACCCCAGACATAAAAGGGCTTCCTATCCTGAATGCTGGACAGGGAAAATGGAACATGTTTGCTTATTAAGTACATCAAATGCCATTTTGATGCTACTTGGATTCACTTAAAAACATGGAGTCTGGTCCCCTGAAGCAACAGAATCCATCTGCCACAGGGACAGAAATGACTTGAGAGTTTTTGTGCTGGAGTATTGTCTGCGTGGTGCGGGAAGGAAAAGATCGGGGTGGGGGGGAGTCTCTTTGCAGTAGAGACTGATTTAGCAAGAGCAGATGGGATTAGGAGAATTGGGGAACCTTCCTTAAAGGACAAGGATGGCCTCAGTGGGTGTTCAGGGAAGCAGTATTTTCTCCAGGAATTTTAATTGAGGTGATGTTTACATTTGCAGGAGGCAGAGGGGTGAGACCATGAGGGTGAAGAGTAAAGGTGGGCTGTATGGCAGCATAGTAAAAACTGAAAAATGTTACATGATTTTTTGATTAGGTTTAACTCAGAATTTTAAAATCATCACACAAATTAAAGTTGGCTACTCAAGTCTTGAAATGCTATGAAGCATTTCATCTACAGCCTTCTTGGTTTCTCCTTGTAATTTTGTACAGCTATGTAAATGAACTTCTTGAATGCAATGCATTCATCTTTGGTGTCTTCTCATGTGTTGGGTACCTCACATCCTACAGTTGATATGCTCATTAGTTCACACACGTGATCACGCAGAAAGCAGCTTCTTTCAGTACACAGAATTATATTTAGTTATGAAAAAAGAACACTCCACTATAATTGTGACTGGGAGTAGCAAGAGATGAATTCATACTTCCTTCATCCCAGGAGACAAAGATCAGGTCGAACTACTAGTAACATTAAAAAAGAAATTGAAGTTGCATCTTCATTCATTCATTGCTTGACATCCCTCTGTGTTCAGATTCTCTGTTCTGTCCTAATCATATGAAAGGCCCATTGCTGGTAGTGCCTCACTCCAGTCAACTGTCAGTGTTTTATAAGGAATCTGCAAAAGCTATGTAGAGGTTGAATAGAATCCAGACATCACTGTTGTAGATGTGTATAAATCAAATCTGTATACTTTTTCAGCTGACTTAACAAATACTTCTGATTCTCTTCACTTAAATATTTGATGTGCTTTCAGTAGTCAACTTCTGGACTAAAGTCTTTGCTCCTTTTTGTTTTCGATGAACATCTCTTTGATTGATACAAGTGTAGCTTCTATTGGTGCACAAAGATCTACTACTATTGTAGCAGATGCCTGGATGGAATTGTTTAATGATCCAAGTGGTTTCAACAGTACATGAGAGAGAATGGTAATAGCCTTTGAATGTAGTAGCAAAAGCAGTCCTCCAGCCTTATTATTTAGATCAATTTCACCTTGGTAGATAGAGCCCTGCATGCTTTATATCCATGGGTCTCCACATCCATGGATGTGAATGTGGATGTGGATACAAATTTTGTATGTAGAACCCTGTGAATTTGCAGATATTCACTTTACATCTGTGGATATTGGATGTGGATATCCACAGCTCATTTTTACAGATACAGATGTGGATGCAGACACACTATTTTGTATCTATGCAGGGCTCTGTTGATAGATACTTTCCAAAGCGAGGAATAACTGTTGCAGTAATTTTAAGATAACAGCCAATGATCACTCATGAGAAAGCCAGTGGTTTTCCCAGGTTGGACTAATTTGAACTTGTACTCCCAGAGCATCTTCTATTGTTTCAGTCTTTTTGACTCTTGTAGAAAAAAGAATGTAACAAAAACATTAAATTTAAGGCTTTTCATGTCTTTTGAAGTTACTGCACCTCCTACTAGTCCTAACTGAGTAGATCATAGAATCATTGAACTGTGCTGGTGTACCTAGAGTTTGTGGGGTGTGCCAATTTAACTCTAGCAGCACTTTGGTTATATGCAAAGGGAGTGCATGGCTGTCACAATGTTCTGTGCAAATACATGAACCTTACTTTACATGTCCTTGCTTTAAGTGTGTGTCACTTTTGTAATACCAGAAGGAAAAAAAATGGATGAAAACTAGAAGAATCTGGCAACCCTGTACATGGGCAATGGTAAACAAAATGTCTTGTGGGTCATACCTTTGGACTGCAGGTTGCCTCCACTGATCTAGCCTATCCCTGACAGATGGTTGTGTAACCTGCTCTTAAAAACCTCCTGAAAGGGAGATTTCACAATCTCCCTAGGCAATTTATTCCAGTATTTATCTCCACTGACAACTAGGAGATTTTTCCTAATTTGATGTCCAGTCTAAAGCTCCCATCCTGAAATTTAAGCCTATTGGTTCTTGTCCTCGTCTTGGAGATTAACAATAACAATTTTTCTCCTTCCTCCTTGTAATAACTTTTTATGTACTTGAAAACCATTATGTCCCTACTCAGTCTTCTCTTCTCCAAACTAAACAAATACAGTTATTTCAATCTTTCCTCAGAAGTCGTGTTTTTTAGAACTTAATCATTTTTATTGCTCTCCTTTGGACTTTCCACATTTTGATGTGGCTCCAAGAACAGGACACAATACTCCAATTGAGGTCATATCAGTGAGAAGTAGTGTGGAAGAATTGCTTCTCATGTCTTTCTTACAACACTCCTGTTAATACATCACAGAATGGTATTTGCTTTTTTTGCAACACTTTTACACTGACTCCTATTTAGCTTGTGATCCACTATAACACTTTTTCAGTACTCCTTCCTAGGCTGTCTTTTTCCATTTTGTATGTGTGCAACTGATTGTTCCTTCCCAAGTGGAGTACTTTGTAAATGTCCTTATTATTCAATTTCATCCTATTTTCTTGAAGCCACTGCTCCAGTTTGTCCAGATCATTTTTCGTTTTAAACCTATTAAAGCCAAAGCCTCCCAGCATGGTATTCTCTTCAATCTTTGTAAATGTACTTCTTATGCCATTGTCTAAAACACTGGCGAAGATGCACAAGTAGCCATCTTTTGCAACTTCAATAAATGGGAAAAGTTTAATCCACAAACATCAGGAACTTCCCTTATGTTGTGGAGACATATGTTGTATTTCTTCAGTAGATAGCTGCATTTGTGCTTCTGTCTGTTCCTACACCACTTGAACCTTCCGATGACATGTTGGCATATTTTTGGTTCTTGGTATGTTCTTAATCTTGATTGGTTTGACCACTGTGGGATGTTGATGGTGATGGGGAAATTTAGGGAGGGTGTAGAGAAATCCCTGTAAAAATAGATCATCCAGCTTCACAAGTGAAGGGGTGGATGTCACTGAAAGTGGAGCGGGACTGAAGAGTGTTGCAGATGAAGGTTGGCATCAGGGTCAGCAGAGAGAATAGAAAAAGACAGAGGGGCATCTCAGTGGAAAATATAGTGGGAGTGGGGAGGGAGCAGAGGAGGAACAGAGACTGTGCAGAAATATCTCAGTGGGAATAGGGAAAGGTCAGAGGAGAACTGGGTTTATCTCTGAAGTTGGAGGCAGAGTGGATCAGGGGCAGCAACATGTATTGAAAGGCTGGCTCATTTGTGCAGAGAGGGTTTGTTTATTGGGTTTCAAGCACAGAAGAGAGGAATGTGTTGTAGTTCTCAAAGGGAAGGGATCACCAGAGGAGTTTTAAAATGAGCAGAAATCATAGTGCTCTCTCACATCTAGCTTATGTGAGTACAATATTCATATTGACCAGTCATCCCATACCCTTACTTGAGGATCTTGATAAATAAATGATGAAGTTGCAACATGGGCATTGGTACAGGGTCTGCATTTGGCCTGATAACATTCAATAACCATAAAAAATTGTTTGGATTGTTTATCATTTTAAATGCAAGTTGGGTATTCAGAGGTTAGTCCATCCAATTCCTCTGTTACTTGAAAACTTTACATTTTACAATAGATCTTCTCATCTAAATAACTTAATTATATTGTAAAGGAAGAGTCCCTAAGGGAACCTTAAGAGGCCTAGTGGTTAACTTCTTTTCATCCTTAGAAAGCTGTTGGATTCACAGCTTTCATGGTTTTGAGTCAATTTTGTCCCATCAAGCTATTTTTGGGATCATAGCGCTAGCCAGTAGTTTACCATTAGGCCAGCTCCTGCTGCAGTAGAAATGACTGGGAGTTTTGCCATTGATTTTAATGGAATAAGAATGGTTTTAAATCATGTACAATTATTAATACTCCCTATATATAGCTGCAGATGATAGCCTAACAGTCCTACAAATTGGTATAGTCAGGCCCAGTATTTTATTTTTAGATGATAAATCATCTGTGAATATTACTCGAGCAATTGCTTGCAATCATTAAAGTGTGAAGAAACACATGGTGCATGTCACAAGATATGTTAGGTGACTAACAGTTCCATGCTGTCCATTGTGTGCTTCATTATAGCAGTAAGAGGTAGAGACACTTTGCAAGGGATGAAGCTGCTTCACACTAAAAAGCAGCTATAAAGTGGATGCATTATGAGAGCAGGAATAAGGCATCAAGACTGGCCCTTACTAAACTTGCAGAGCACCTTTATGTGTAGTGTTTGCTCCACCTTTTGCCATTGAACTTAGTAAGGTCTCTGCCCCTTTTAGGCCACATCTTCACTCTGGAAGAGTGACGCTGCTGCGATTAATATTCTAGAGTTTGATTTAGCAAGTCTAGTTAACACTCACTAAATTGACCTCAGAAGGCACCCCCACCGGCATCTGGTACTCCTGCTGTTTCCAGGAATATGGGAAGCTGACATGAGTGTTTGCTCCCTTCAACTGTGGGGATGCCACCAAGCTCAGCTTAAGGTAAGCCAGGTCCAGCTATGCATACTACATAGCTGGAGTTTCATACCTTAAGCTGAGCTGCTGGGTGCAGCGTAGATCTGGCCTTAGAATATTAAGATGGAAGCCATCTAAGAAAAGCCTTTTCAAGTACAGGGCTGTGAATAGCTGAGCGCAGCCTGCTCTGTTTTGTTTTGCAAACTTATCGGTGTGCTGGGATGGATATGCTGAGTGCATATTGATTTTTTAAAAATTATTATTATTCTGTTTTATCTTCTATTACGCATTCTGGCTTCTGGTTAGAAATACACTCTCTACATCCATCTGCAAGTATGTTCATCCCAGCTTCAAGTTAATTTTAGCAGTATTATATTTCTGAGGTAAGGTCAAATGTTGCTCTGATATTTTTCATTTGCTTCCTTGATGGCACTCTTGATACACTTGGGGCCAAATTCTGCCTGGAGTTATACTTTGTGCAAGCCACAGGGCGTGAATCAGGACAGAACTCAGATCACTTTATTTGCAGTGTTTTAAGTTGGGATATTCAAAGGAGCCCAAGTTAAGTATGTAAACTACTACTGAAATTCAGTGGGACCTGGACACCTAACTCTCATAGGGTCCTTTGTGTATTATGTTGATATAGGGAGATTTCAGGGTTTTGGTTGTTTATATTATTTTTTGATGGATATTGTGATGTTCCTATTTCACTTTCTATTCTAGGGTGATGTACGGCTGTCCTTTACTCAGTCAAAAGTCAGATGGGAGCTGTGACTGAGTATGGACTGCAAGTGTATCCATGGTGGATGTTAAGAGGATCTGTTACAATTTGACTTGTGTGTGACCCTGAGTTTATCCAGATGCAATAAGGCTGGAACTTTTATTTTGTGGGAATCTTGTTAAAATGGATGCTGTCTATTTCCCCATATTAGCGTACATGGAGCCCTGCCATTAACATTCTATTTCATTCCTTTTTCCACTTGTGCGTATTTCCTCCCATGATTAAAATAATTGTATCTCTGGTGTCTTGTGGAGCTGCCAGCTTACTATTGAGAATTCTCTGTTTTTCACATAAGTATATGGCTTTCTTGCTCATGTTATCTAAGTAACAAAGGCATTTTGTCCATAGAGACCACCAGACCAGTGTTTTCAGTTCTCACAGGAAGCTAAAGGATGAGTGTGTTTCAGTCCTAGTTTGACTTCCAGTGTATGCATACTTTGTAAGCATAAGACGTCTAGTTGGTTTTGTTTTGTTTCCATTTGCTTAGAGACATTGGACCAAATTTGTCATCTGAGCTAGGTCTGGCCTGTGAAGTCCTCCTTACCTTTCTGTTCCAGCAGCTTCTCAGTTGTCTGCCATGGTAGTTCTCCCAGATCAAGGGTTTCTTTTTTTCTCTCCGTAACAGAGAAAGTGAATTGTACCTTGTCTGCTTTCTGATGCAGAGGTTCTAACAGGGCGTGGAGGAAGCAAATTTAGCTTTCTGTGACTCTGTGCCTGAGGACTCTGTTCTTTCACAAGGGGGCGGGTGGGTGCTAAAAAGCTTGGGGTTGGGAAGAGACCACTTTAAAGAAGCTTATTGTCTGGTTTTGCACATAGCAAAGCTTCAGCGGGGTTCCCTGAGTTCTCAGGTTACATGTAGAAATGATTAGAGCTGTTCTGACATTTATCTTTCCGCTAAGAAGAGTTACTTATTAACATGTCTTACCATGGAGCTCTTAAGACCCACTCTCCTACGTGCTGCTAAGCATTCAGCATCTCATACATAAGGCTGCACAAGTTGCAGAATTCTCGGCTCAGATTCAATTCGATAGGACTGTATCATTTTAAGATAGGGAAATGAAGCAGGATGTATAAGTCTCAGCATCACGGTGAGCGTCTTCTCAAGCGTAGCTTTTCATTCAAGGAAATGCCTTGTGAAGCCACTGTTAAACAAATAAAGCCTTAAAAGCTGATGACAATTATTAATTCTACAGCCTAATGGAATAATCCATATACAAGTGAAAGCAGTAATGTTAATAATAATGTGGGCCCTATCCTGTGATGTGATCACTGCCTTTTTATTGCGAGGATGAGACATTGCTGAAGTAATAACAAATATGGGTATAAGGCTAAGCCTTAAGAATTATCACAGTGAAGTAAGTGACCTTATGGAGCAGTTTCTATTATCTTCATAGACTGTCTTGTAGTTTTTTCTACCATAAAACATTCCAAATCTTTTCACAACCATTTGCACTGCTATCTGAGCTATAGGTCTTCTTGTCTAGCTATGGTAATCAGCAATAAAATTCTGTCAGTTGTGAATGTGATCGAGCCAATGATAAATTCTTCTTCCTTGTTCCAGCAAATGCAGGCTGCTTCTTCAGATTTCTCTCAATATATATTTTTTTTCATTTCTGAAAACAGAGTACCAAAGTAAGGTCTGTGTACATTTTTCCTACATACATGTATATGGAAAGCCTATTGATATCTATTCATGACTGCGGGCCATATATATCTCTAAATGCCCGATCTAATATCCTTCAGTGAAAAGACTCCTATTTAACAGTCTGCATTTCCTTATACCAGTTTTCTCAAACTTTTTGGCCCATGGCCCAAATGCAAACCTGGCTCAATGCAAACCTTTCCGTGGACCACCAGCTGCTAATGGAAACTCACCATTAACTACATAATTAAACCCAAGCCATTTTGCTAGTGCTGCAGCTTGGGAGAATGGTTTACTTTAACCAGTGGAAATATTAATTTAAATGATTAAACAGACTAAGCACTTTAACTTTCTCATGTTGGTTTACCAAACTTCATTTAAATAAAATAAAATATTAATTTATGTCCAACAGAAAAAGTATTAGTGTTTTCTTTATGGTAGGGGTGGGGACCCTTTTTTGTGTCAGGGTTTGACCCTTTTTTGTGTCAAACTTGCCACATTTGGCAGGGAAAAAATACATTCCCATTTGCCAACTAACACGATCATATTTGTTTAGTATATTTCAAAATACAACACTGAGATGGTCTAGAGACTGTTCAGAAAATAGAGGGAATCCTGTACATCTGCTTGTGTGCATACTATCAAAACTGAAAAGTTCTAATTGCAGATAAGAGAGAGAGAGAAAATAAATGAATTGGCCAGGAGGCTTGAACATTTATTTAATCACACAAGTGCATGCACTCAGCATAAGTGGATAGCTTGCATCTTTCTGTCCACTTAGGTGTTTCTAATCTGGCACATCTGAGAACTTCACAATCATTAAAAGATTGTTATCCTCTTAAGCCACGGTATAGATGGAGAACTGAGATGCAGAACAGATTTAGTGACTTGCTCCAGTTTATACCCTGATTTTGTGGCTGAACTGAAAAATGAATACAGATCTTTTGAATTCCTTTGTTCAATAGCCTTCATCTCCCCTTCTCATGAGTCTTTATTAGCCTAATGCCCAACATCAGTTTACATTTCCTCCATCCTGGATGCCACAAGGCATTACTGGATGTCAAATAGTTCTAGAGCACCTCAGCATTGCATCGTGAAGTATACTAAACAAATGTGATGGAGATAGCAAATTTGAATGTACTTTTTCACTGACAAATGTGGCAAGATTTGTATTTCTGCTACCTCACTTCCATGGAAGTGAAAGTGACAAGTTTGTTATGCTTATGTCTCATTTTTCTGCTCAGAACAATTTAGAGGGTTACATTTTATAATGAAATTATTTTGGAAAAATTATTTTAATATAGCTTTTGTATTAAATAGTTACATGATACAACCAAACAATTCCCAGCCAATTATGATTAAATGTGTAAAACAAATAACAAAGTAAAAAATTAAGTAACATTTTAAATCATCATAGGTTTCATTCTTATTTACATTTCATAAATATACTTCATGTGCACGTTAAGGCATTTTATAGTGTCAGGGAAGCATAAAGGATGCAATGTAATTGAAGACCTAGTTCTTTGCCTGTGTTTGATTGATAAATACATGCCTTTTCAAGGTAAATAGCACTTTGCAAGAGACAAGCATTATACATACTCTATCTCATAGTACCAGTAAGTCAAAAAGTCTGTAAAATATGCTAGTGTACCTATATTTCCATCACACACAATTTGCGTACACATACAATCTTGCTAGTCATAGAGAGAGAGAGAGAGAGAGAGAGAGAGAGAGAGAGACTAGCAAGATTTATACTTGCAGTATATTATGTGGGTAGGCCATACAATCCAAGTTACTTTTTCAACTTTTCTAGAGGAATTAATAATTCAGAGTAATGATAACAAACTCTCATTGATATCTGCAAGGAATTAAAAGTCAATTTGGATGGAGAGAATCTTCACAAGTACAATATTTTACTTTCAGCATAATTATGTGTTCATCTGCTATTAATTTTTTTGTTGATTACAATGGTCATTGTTTGAACAAAGGACCAGAACAGTTGTCAGCATCTTTTTACAAAATGCAAAGAAGAGAAAACATGAGAGAGACACGTATGGGAATAATCGAAGGGTGGGGACTGGTCAGTGTGCCCTGACTTCATGCATTTTTAGAGTAGCTTTACATGTGGTTGCTATCACATACATCTGCAATTGGGCATCCAAAATCCATTCAATAAATGTTTTAAAATTGCCTTTCTGAATACAGTTCATTTTTGTGTGTACATTGAGCTACTTAGAACTGTGTATTTAAAGTGTATTCCTTTAAAATGAACCTCAGAATATTTCTTTTTAATATGTACTTAGTGGTATACATTTTACTTCTCTCTCTCTCTATTTGTGTGTATAATTATATATATCTATATCTATATCTATATCTCTCTCTATATATATCTATAATTTAAAGCAACATTCCAAACTTTCTGTCTTTATTAGACTGTTTTTTATTAAAAGATTACTGCCAAAATTTCCCTGTAGCTTTTTGGCTAAGTATTTATAACTGAAGCAGTCTTCTTATATAATCTGTTCGTCAGCTGGTTGGTATTGCATTTGTAATAAAATATTGGAATTTGTCTTGCTTTAGCTACCCCCTCCTCCTCAGTGCTTGTAATACTGACATTTGTAAGAGGAGGTGACGTATTTGAATTCTAATTGCTTTTATGAGGCTTGTTTGCCCAGAACTAGCTTAACCAGACCTGGTTTTGTATAGGATTCCAACCTCAGATACTCAGATGACAGCTATTGGGGAAAGGAGAGCAATTAAAGGACTTCAGGG
Source organism: Pelochelys cantorii (assembly GCA_032595735.1). Taxonomy (NCBI): domain Eukaryota; kingdom Metazoa; phylum Chordata; order Testudines; family Trionychidae; genus Pelochelys; species Pelochelys cantorii. The sequence goes on from CM064335.1 coordinate 40,454,837, forward strand.
AACTAGTGGATACACAAACTTAACAGCATGAAGAACAGAATCTGGAAATGTCTAATGGACAAATAGACTTATATTAATTACCATAACGCTACAAATGGGACCATAATGAATGGAACCACATCATGTATCCTAAGAACACCTGTATCCGAAGGAATCTCACATGTGATTTCCAGAGGAAACAGCTTTGGTCTGAAATCCTGCAAAGCGAGGCGAGCCTCCTGATAACTGATGAGCATTCTTGCTCTCGATGGAGGCTGTAGCCAGGAACATGGACTCACTGTGCTAGCTGCTGCACTAACACAAAGGTCAAGATTCTCTCTGGCTAGTGGGAGTGGTGGGCTCAGCATCTTCTAGGATTAGGCTCTTTGGCAGAAGCAGATGGATTTTGAGGAAGTGCCAACAGCTCCCACTTTGCTTGACATCCCACTTTGCTTGACATCCCACTTTGAGTAGGAGGAGGGGTGGAAAACTGGGTTTTAAAAATTTTGATGGAAACAAGAATATTTTAATTTTAGACAACATTTTCAGTGAAAAGGGTTGACTTTTGATTAAACCCCCAGAATCTGAAACCTGAAAAGTTTTTGGCTACTGAAAACTAGCTTTGTAGGTGAAAAATTGTGAAAAATCTAAACTTTTAAAAAAAATGTCATTGTGGATTTGTTGGTTTACAGTTTCCTGATGGGGAAAAAATCCAGTTTGGAAGGAAAAACAATTTTTCTTTCTCTAAAAGTTTTTAATTTTTCAAAAAAATTTTTTTCTGTCACAGTAACATTTTGACAGGAAATTGTCAACCTCCCTTAGTTTTGAGAGTAATAAACACATTTGGGCACATTTCTCACAGGAAACCATTCATTTAGTGTCTTAGCCCAATGGAAGATATAACAGTCAGCATGCTGGCTTCTGCACAGTCTATACATGCCTGCTTACAACCTTGGGCATCGACTTGTGTTGCTAGGGTGAGCTGAAGCCCACCCTACCATGCCTTCATGGTTGTTTTTAGTGAGAGATGTAGATTAAAGCTAGTGCAGGCATGCCTAGCCAAGCTGCAGAATCATACCTCTGCTTGTAGTATAGACAGAGCCTCAGGACCTCATAACAAAGTGGCTTGTGTCTCTAGGGGTGTGTCTATACAGCAAAGTTATTTCGGAATAACGGCCATTATTCCAAAATAACTATGTGAGTGTCTACACAGCAATTCTATTATTCTGAAATAGCGGACAGCTTATTCCAACTTCTGTAAACCTCATTCTACGAAGAACAATGCCTATTTCAAAACGCTCCACTTCTGCTATTTCGAAATAGCGCCTCAAAAAAACCATTCTAAGTAATTCCTCCTGGGGCTCTAAATCGAGATAGCATGTCTATATTAGGGAAGCCTGCCTCACACTAATTTTGAGCCTTCCCTGCAATGTAGACTTGCTGTTATGAAATAAATTATTTCAAAATAAATATTCTGGAATCGCTTATTCTGAAATAACTGTGCAGTGTAGACATAGCCTAGATGTGTGTGAGAGAGCTATTTTATGTACCACATACTATGAAGGCTACTTCCCTACCTGCTCTTTCCTTCTAACAATACTACACTAAAGAATTCTGTGAAATCTTTGGTAAAGGCAAAATCCTACCTGCCTTACCCAATGGACCTGATTATTCTCCCACGTCGGCAGAAATCATAATTAACTCCAGTGACATCAGTGGGGTTACAAAGGCATGAAGCCTTGTTTATACAGGAAAGTTGCATTTAAATTAGTTGCTTAAAGCAGAGTAAACCCTATGTGGATATACATTTTGGTTTAAGAATGGCTTGTTTCCGTTCAGCTTAAATCTGTTCTCAGTCAAGTTGTGGGGTAAGGGGAGAGAATCACACTTAAACGATAATAAGAATGTCCACATAGGGATTTGTGCTAGTTCAGTGAAATTAGTTTACAATCAGGTCCCATGGAACTAATTGTCTGGATAAGGAGAGTAGGAGCCAGTTTTAAGAGCTTGTTTTTCTTGCCGTTTGCACTGGTTTCTTGGGATCTAAACTTTCAAACACTCATGCATGTGAATAACTTTATGCGTCTGAGTAGTTCCGTTAAGTTCAGTGGAACTATTCAGAAATACAGAGTTACCCCTGGGGTGAATGTTCACACGATCAAGCCTTTAGATTGTAAGTGTTTTGAGGCAGGGATCGTGTACAGCACCCAGCCGTACAATGAGCCCCCACGCCTGAGTGCAGCCTCCTGGAGCTATTGTAGTATAAATAATAATTAATAATAATGCACAATATTGATCTACAACAGTGAAAGTGAGAGCAGAATCAAGCCCTAAATCATGTTTCACCTGATGGTTTCATGTTACTTTTTCCAACAAAACAACTCTCATTTTTTGAATGGGAGGAGACATTGTTCAGTTATTGCATTTGTTGTATCCCCTTCCTTTCCCTTTTAGAATTATTCATCCTTTCAGTGCACAGTGGAGAATTAGCCATTTGATGCTCAGCACTGGCAAGGCTGTCTTTGAAGATATTTAAAGTGGAATCTGTTCCCTTTTGATGCCCTGCGGTTTTGAATGAAGTACATGCAAGCAGTTTAATGGTGCAGAACTCTGAGACAGTGGCCTCGTTTGCTTTTGCATTTTATTTCATCATTTTAAAAATATTATAGAAATTATTTTTTTTAAAAGAGACTATGAATTGCCTATTGTTTGCTTGGGGAAATTGTTTTCACAGTGTTGTCATTCTCCTCTGTTGAATAGCTATGAGCTGTCCCTTTTTTTTGTAAGTTATAACTGCATCAAGCTGTGCAGACAAAATGTCCTGGCATAACTGTTAATAAGCATTGTCATTTTAAGCATGAAACAGTTTAGCTAATGATTTATCTCTTATAACGCAGCACTTGGGGCAGCTGTATGATTTGTCTCTTTAGCAAGTCAAGTAATTTCTTTAACAAAATGTTAAGCACAGATGGGCAATAAGCTGTCAGTTAACCATTATTGTGCATGCATCTGCTTGCCTTCAATGCACTGTTTTATGTATTCAGCCACTTACTTAGCTGCAGCTCTCTGAAAAGCGGAACCTACTCTGATTGGCAAATAAAATGTTCATTTGTCTCTTCTTCCTATTGTTTTGTTTTGGTAACACATGTCAGCAGCTCAATTACCCAGTTCATTAACAGCTCCCAAAGGACATGATGGCCAACCCATGATAAGGAGGGTGATTGTGGCACATATGGTCAATAATAGCCTGTCTCTTGGCAATTGTAAATAAAAGTCACTGTTGGTCCTTCCCTTTTACTACAGCTACTGTTTTCCTTTTCACCTTGGTATACAGAGCTCATTGATCATGTGATTCTGTCGAAAGAAAATAAAAACTTACCATCTACCATCAAGAAAAGAACTTTTAGAGCTACATTGGCTGGTCTTTCCACCCCACTGACATTTTCAGGCCAGTTTAGAATTCTTAGTAGATAGGTGTATTCTTTTGGATTCTGTTAACTGATTAATTTATTAATCAGTTTAGTTAAATAATAATGTGTTTTCTTGCCTCTGCTCACTCACTCACTGAAGATTTTTGTTAAGGTGTCTGTGCAGTTTTAAAAAGCCATTTTAAATGTCTTTTCTAAGTACGACCTTTGCGAATTACAGCAGTTTTCAAAGGGGTAGTTGAAGTGTGACTTAATCCTTGTAGACGAGAAATATTCATGTGTGGAATAGATGGTTGTTCTTTAAAAAAATTAGTCACCTAAGCATCTATAAAAAGGGTTTAAAGGAATCTTGCTGATTTTTTTTCAGTTTTTCAAACTACCATACCATTTAATGGCTTTTCTAACTTAATGATCAGTATTTGTAAAATGGTTTCTGATCCTGAAATATGACCTTTCACACTGTAGTAAGGAAATCTAGCAGAATGAACTCATATTCATTGTAACTTCACTGGCAAAACTCTTTTTGTTTTAATTTTTTGATGCCAGTTTAATTTTTTGTTAAATTAAAGAGGCTTGGTAGTTCACACTTGGGGGTGGATTCATATTTCACAATGAGACCTAACACAAGGAAATGCCCATTTAAAAACAAAAAAGACAAACGATGAAGAAGGAAAAAATCATAAAGATGCAGCACAGAAAGAAAACAATGGCACAGATTAAATGACAAAGCTGAGACATGGAAAACCAGCCAAAATTGCTCATTTCCTCCAAGTGTTATAACAGAAGCAGTGCAACTCAGAAATGTTGGGTCAGTGGCTGAGCTGCTGGACACGTTCCATAGGCCTTATCTTAAATAAACATACAGTGGTATTGTTGTGAGCCTTAAACAACTCACAGGTGGCTGCGTAGTGACTTTAGACCTTCTGAACTTGTCCCCTGCTGCCTGCCATATTCATAACTAATCTGTACTCTCCATCCAGGATTGTGGGCACTTGGGGAGTTGTTGAGTGTCAGAGTTTATTTGTACTATTTTGATTAGCACAGACCTGGCAGGAGCTTATTTTCTTTTTAATGGCCCCTTGCTGTGAAACTGAGGTTTCAGAAAGAGGAACTAGGGGGGAGAGGAGAGGCCAAGCATTACATTTTTGTAGGGGAGAGACACACAACTTGGAGAGCTGCTGGCTTGGGAGAAGAGTAGTTAGTTGACTCGAGAGTCTTAATTATGTTTCATATGCAAATACAGATCTTTCTTTAAATCAAAACACCAAGGGGGAAAATGTAAGTGCTAATGCTAAAATGAATGCTAGTTTTTCCAAGTACTTTCTTTTTTCAGTGGCAAAAAGGATGCCTGACTTTTTCTGATCTTTCAACTGTTAAAATGCCAGCTGCTGAAAGCTTAGCCTAACACAAACAACCGTCCAAAAAGGCATGTAGTGCTTTGCCACCTACCCTGCTAGGAGTTTTTATAACAAATGAACTCTGGAGATTTATTTGGAGAGTGCCTAGAGAGAGTCTCATGGCCCAAATCTTATGACAAATTCTCTTTCTTCCTTTCTCTCTCCTTTTTTTTAGTACATATGTCATATTTTTTAATTTAAATTTGAAGTCAGTTACCTCGCCTATCGAAAATAAATATTGACAGGGAGTCTCCAGGTGCCGAGGTCTCTGGATTGCATCGGTTTGGATTAACCCCTGCTGTGAATCCAGTTTAACCTCATCACCCATCCTCCACTCCCCCCAAAAAAACAACCTCCCCCTTCTCATCCACTTCAGCTTTCTTTGTGTCTTCTGCATCCTGCCAGGCAGGTGTCAGAGCCCTGAATGCGGGCAAAGGCCCCGTTGATGGATACCACAGATGGAGCGTGGAAATTGGTAGAATAGGCCTCAGCCACAGGCCATTTCTTAGGATCCAACAAAAGCCTCCAAATAAGTCAACAAAAATCCCAAAGATCACAAAGGGAAAGTGTCATTTGTCATTTACTCTGAGTTTGTGCGGGGGTATCAGCCTTGCTGCACTCCTCCTGACTTGCACCCGAGTAAACATGGTAGAGGTCATTCACATCTTTTTGAGTGTAAAAGGCTACTCCAGATCAGAAAACAGTTAGCTGCCCCATTGTGTCCTCTGTGTTGAATGCGAAAGTATGCAAGTATAGAACATTCTGTAATTAGCCAAATAGGTGCATTAAAGATTGTAGTGCCCTGTTCAAATACTTAAGTAATAGAGAAGCTGGGGAGCAGGAAGTCCTGTTTAAATAAATAACAAGCTGGGGCGTATGGAAAGAGCTATCTCAATCCAATGTAAAAGATCGGTCTTTGTCTTGTCTTATTTTAACAAATCCGCTGCTGTAAACAGTGCTTCGAGCGCAGACCAAGGATTGTTAGCATGGAAGAAAGTCAGTATGATTTTTGTGGGGGTTAATTTTATAACAATTGAATATTTGCCAATGAATTTCTGCCTTCAAAGCTCTGCTGAAGGATATCCCTCTTTTCAGACATTTGTAAAGTGCATTATGTTGCATCTGTAATAAATATATGGTTTTTAAATGGTTGTCAAGTTTTTGTTATTTAATTATTCAAATTAAATGTCCTGCTGAGAAGAAAACAATGCGCAGAATGAGCACTTATGAATCATGTTCCGTTTCTTCTGGGCATATCTATCTATGATGTGCTTTGGGAAACCAATAATTACAGAATTCCATGTGACCAAATCCCTATGAAATTGAGCAAAGATTTTGTGTATAATAGTGTTAACTAAGATGAAGCATTTCCTGAGGCCACCAAACAGGTCACAAGGGGTTAACAGACAAAGAATTGTTCTGTAATTCCTTCTTTAATTAAACTTCATGGCTAGGCCACTAGTGGCACTTATGGCTTCTCCTCCCACTTTGATTTGCTTCTTAAGGGAGGAATTTGTAATCCTGTGGGGTGACTGTTGTGCCCTGCTTGTACATGATCTTTTTGGAAACTGACAATTCTCCTTCATCCAGCTACTGTAAAATGGGGTTTGAATACTAACATCTCTGGGCTAATTAGAAAGATTAGCTACTATTTCTTGTCTCTCCCCGCTTCCTTTTTTAATATATATTGTCTACACTGCCATTTTTCTGCACTGTGGCTTTCTCGCTCATGTGTGTGAAAACACCCCCCACGCCGAGTCCAGCAAGTTACACTGCTGTAAAGCACCAGTGTAAACAGGCTCACAGCCCAGGTGTGGTTTATTATAGTGCCGGGAGTGGTCCTCCCAGTGCTGGTGCTGTGGCCATACTGCCATGTTAAGGTGCTGCTCCGGCATCCCTTTAAACTCAGCAGTGTAGACAAAGCCTCAGTCTCTCTGTCTCTCTCTCTCTCTCACACACACACATATTATAGACTCAGTTCTTTCCTAAGCAAGCAATATCATAGAAATCTGAGACTCCTCACAGGAACCATAAATAGGGTATCTGAGTCAGAAAGTACATTACAAAACCATTGCTATTTCTTAGGTACATGTGTTTAATTCTGGGCTTGGTCAATATCCCAGTTGGCCTTTTGCCTAGTTAAAAGTTTATTAAGAGTTGATTTTTTCAGTCAAAAGCCCATCACCTTTGAACAGGAATAATGAAAAATATGATGTATTCTGTTGCACAGACAGCCTGCTGTCATCTGAGATTATATTTGCCTGATTCTAATTATGAAAATCAGATAAGAGAAATGAGCTCGACATTTTCAACAAAAATAGTCATGTTTGGAAGTAGAATGGTAGTGATGAGCTCGCCTGTATATGAAAGCCATTTATTCTGAGGTTCATTTTCCCCTTTCATTTTGTGATTCCATCTCAGAATTTATGAGATGTACTAGATACATTAGCCCTAGAGTCTTAGATACTTTGCTGAGAAAAATGTTCAGGTAAGCAGTCCTGTTTTACGTTTGTGCCTTTTCTTTTCTGTAAATGACAACAGCTGAAAGTGAAATTGAATGAAGCATATATTTCTGGGCTAACTGCATTATCCTTTCATGGGCACAGAATGCCAGCATTTTCAGCCAACAGGGAAACATTGAAAATATTTTACTGCCTTAAAAATGTACCTATACTCCCCTGCCCACTTAGTGAAGGCATTCAGGTGAGGAATCTGAGGTAAATGCAGTTTAGCTCTGTATTTCAACTTTAACTTGTAGGATGAAATGTGTATTTCCCAAGCAAAGTCCAAGTAGGTCTCATAGTTATGAAGAGGTTGGAATGAATGGAACTCTCCCCCACACTGCGTTTTATACCCGTGCAAGCTGGACATGCTCTATGTGTACTAGGGATGGGAAAGGTTAACTGTCACCCTAAATGGATAGTGCTTACTGGTTCCAGTTAACCAGTAGGGGCTGGAGCAGCTCTCCACCTGCCCCGGGCGGGAGGCTACTCCAACCTCTCAGGGCCCATCATAGGCAGGTTAGATGCTAGCTCCCCAGGAACAGGGCTGGCAGCCCTTGGTGGCCCCACTCTCCTGGAGGCAGCTTTGCTGCAGCAGCAGCAGAACCTCCTCCCCAGGAACGGGGGCAGCCGCTCTTGCCGGCTCTGCTCCTAGGGAAGTGGTTTTGCTGTGGCAGCTGCAGCCCCACTCCTGTGGAGGCTTTGCTGCGGCCTCTGCAGCTTATTTAATAAGCTTTATACTGCAGGGCCCACAGCATGTAACCATGTAACCACTAGGATTTTTAGTGGTTACATAGTTACCTTTTTAATCAATTTTTTACATTCCTAGTGTGTACTCTACACTCTACTGTAGCTTTGAAGATATAACTTTAGATAGATAGGTCAGCCAGCATCAGCCTAGCCTCTGAGGGATGCTAGAACAACATGGAAAGAGGCCCTGCTATGGACAGGGTTTGAATCTTCGTTTCCTCATGGATTTCTGCCTTCATAGGTTTTAAGGCCAGACCTCAATTGTTCGTCATAAACTTACAAGTCCCTCTCAATCAAAGGGAGCTTTTGGCGAAAGTGCCTCAAAAGTGGACCTCAGAGGGACTCCTGAATCCTGTTACAGATTTTACCACAGGCAGGTAAAGAGGCCCATTAAAGCTTCTAACAGAAGCACCAACTTCTAGTCTAGCTCATTAGCCACAGAGCTGTTCCAGCTGAGTTGTTATAGCAACAGAGAATGATTATGTCTGAAACTGCTGTGTGGAAGATACTCAGAGAAGCGTGTGTTTCTTTCTGTTTCTGCGCTTCCAGGATGGTTTAATGTTAGTGTTTGTAATCCCGCAAACTTTGAAGAAGGTAAAAGACCTGAAATGATTTGGTCAAATACATTGGGAACTAAGACAATTCCAAAGAACAAGGAGTTGTATTTATTTCATGATATACTAGAATATGTACTTGATAATAAAGAGAGTTTTGAACCACATTGAAATAGAATTAAACTGTTTGGAATCAGCAGATCTTGCTGCCTGTTCTCAAGGATTTTATTTGAAAAATAGGGTGGGTATTCTAATTTCAGGGCCCAAATCTTCAAGTTTTGCCCTTCATTGAGATGAGAGACTGGGAATTGTGTGTACTTCTCAGTGCATTACAATTAAGAACTAAAAGGGAGTTTTGGCCGAGAATGCCTGAAGAATTGGCCCCAAAACATCCATTGTGGCTGGAGGACTGAAATAGTTTACAGATGAGATTAAAGTTAATCTAATTGCTGTATCCTAGCAATCTATGAACTCATTTAGACATCTGACTGGTTAGTGTGTTGTTCAGAGTCTCTGGACTAGCAATAGCTATTCCTCTGTGTATCCAGAAATTCATAAATACTCTTCAGCTGAGTTGCCTGTAAAAGGACCTTGTCTTTCTTACACGCAAGACTGGGTAAATAGATTAGGTGCACTTACTGGTTCAAACAGCTTGAGTGAAATTGAATATGTAAAATAGTTGGAACTGAACAAGTCAGTCTCTTTAGCTGGAGTTAAAATTATGAGATTTCTGTTGTGGCTTTGTGTTTTTAGTTATGCTTGACTGAGTCACGTTCTGGAGATTATTTTATATCAAGGCCTGTACCAATAATCCATTTAAGGTAGAAGTGGTGCTAGTATTTCAGTAAAATGATAAATTGTAATATCACTTCCCATTGCTATATGGGTTTCCTTGCAGAGTTTAAGGGATGAGGAAATTTTTGCCTGCTGGGATAGTCATCACTCACATGGGCTGCCATCCTCCCACTCCTCACCCTACTCTGGGGCTTTTCTATTACAGTGACCTGATGGAGGAGGTGGAGAGGGTGTTGCTAGGATTCTGAAAGAGGCTTTTGAAAACAAGTCCATATAAGATAGAAGTAGACTGTCTTTATTCTCCCCACCCTCCACATCTGTACCAGAATAAGGAAAAGAACTGTTTATGCAGTATGGTTTTAGCCAGGTTAGTCCCAGGATATTAGAGAGATAAGGTGAGTGAGGTAATTTTTTTTATTGGACCAACTTCTGTGGCTTGAAAGCTCGTCTCTCTCGCCGACAGAAGTTGGTTCATTAAAAGATATTATTTTGCCCACTTTGCCTCTGTACTGTATTTGTAGACAATTTGAGTCTGCACAATATGTACATCATAGGTCTTATGGATATTGGAACACAGAGCAACTGCACAGTCCCATATGCCTGAACTGACTCTGTTCATGTTACTATCTTCTCCTCATAGAGACTAGGAAAATACAAGAGATGAGTATGAGCTGCAAAATCACTTCTGGATCTGAGCTTCCTTGTGTTTTGGGTTGGATTTGGGGTTTTTGTTTGTTTAGCCCAAAATAAAAATAAAGTCTAGTTGCAAAATTTTGGTTAGATTGACATCAGAACAAAGTTTGGGAGTGTTTAAGCAAGTGTTTTGGGTCTGGATCATTCACAATGAGAAATAGAACAATGGAGCCATTATGTTAGCCAGTAAATATATTCTTGTCTCAATTGTGATTAATTTATTGCATAGACGAGGTCTTGAAATACATGTGGGGTATTTTGGTCAATGTAAGAATCTGATAAGAATTAAAATCCTGATTTCTCTGTAATCCTTTTGTGATTTTCTTTAATCTTTCCTTTAATGATGACCTAAAATGGTTGTAAATGTCACAGTGTAATCAATGCCCTGGCGCCTATGTGGTGGAAAGTCAGCTGATAGTAACCCATGTTCCACAGGGGCATCTTGCATTGGCTGTGCAGCCCAGAAGAGCAGGAGAGCCAGTATGAGCAAATCTAGAGAACCTATGGGATGCACTCATTAGCTGCCTTTGTCAGGTTGCCTTTGTCAATGTGGAACTCATGGTGTCCCAGCTAGAACATGAACAGTCTCCTGTGGTGGAATCCCAGGAGGAGACTGAAGGGGAAAAGTTGATAGATAGATATGTTCGTAATATTCCAGTGGGATGTTCCTTATTTTATTTACCATAGAGTTTTCTGGCACCAGAACATGTGCCTAACCATAAAAGCACCTTACTGTTTTGACCTAATTCATCCCTGGTGTAGGTCAACAGTTACAATATATATGAATCTGGCCCTTCATGTGTATTTTTACTTTTGCTAAAGGTAAATGTGCTTTTTGAACCAGCGACTGATATGCAGTTAATAAAAACATTGGCTCCGCTTCTGCTGTCCTAAATTGAGCAAAATTCCATCACCATTATTAATGAGCTGAGTCAGAACTGACAGTAGAGTGGAAAATAAGGTTAGTTGCAAACTACAACTCTTAGGGTATGTCTACACTACAGCATTATTTTGAAATATCTTATTAATATCTTATTTCAAAATAGTTAATTCGAAATAAGTTATTTCAAAATAACGCATCTACACACAAAATGCATTTCGAAATAGCATTTTGCTATTTTGAAATAGTTCGTCCACACTGAGTGGACGCTGAATCGCATTTAAGGCCAGCCAGAACCAGGTCTGGCCGGGCATCAGGTCAGGAGTTACTTTGTGTGGCTGCTGCCTGAGGCTATCTGAGGCCTGTGCTTAAAGGGACCTCCCCCCCCCCCCCGCCGGACAGCCGGTTCTCAGCTTTCCCTGCTTGCGTGCCAACCTCGATGAGGGACAGCAAAGCATTTTGTTTCTGTGTGCTCTGGTTGCCCTCACTCGGGACACCACAGCACTCTGCAACATGGAGCCAGAGCTGCCCCTGGGCACTCTGGTGCTTCTCATGGAGGTGTTGCTGCAAGCCTGGCTGCACTTTCTGCAAGCTACCATCCGGGAGGTCCATCGGGGGGCTGTCAGTATCCAGCAGGCCCTGCGGGAGAGCTTCCACCCTGAGGAGCACTAAGAGCCTCCCTGATCTGCCCCACTGGAGGCTTGTGCCTCATCCCTCCCTCACATCCTTCCACTTACTCCTCCCTAACCCCCCCTCCTGATGTCAAATAAAATACATGTATTTTCATGAACACAAACTCTCTTTATTTAACAAAACTGGGGGGGGGGCAGAATGAAACTCTGGTGAGACTGGGGAAAGGAGGCGGGAGAGGGGGGAAGAGAGGGTGGGAGAGGGGAGGGGGAAACCTGGGAGGAGGGAGCTGGAAAGGGGAAGCAAGGGGAAGAAGTGGGAGGGGAAGCTCAGGGCTCAGGATTGGGGGTCTCGCTGGACCAACTTGATTTTCATGCAAACCTGCTCCTGAGTTCGCATGTGGCCTTTGGTGGCCAGGCTGGCAGCTATCCTGCCATAGACAGCCACGTTCCTCCGTCTAGTGCGGAGATCATGGACGTTGGGGGTATCCCCCCCAAACCTGAATAAGGTCCATGATCTCCACCCTGGACCAGGAAAGCGCCCGCCTTCTCCAGGCCCTGGCAGGCTCCTGGAGCTGGCAGGCTGCTCCTGAGGAGCGGTGGAGGGCTGGCTGCCAGTGGCTTGCTGGCTCATGTTTTGGGGCCACTGGGTCAGGGGCAGTGACTGCTGGCTCTGGGCTGGCAGGCTTGGAGCTGCCTCAGGCACTGTGGCCAGAGTCAACCCCTTTAAGGGCTCTGGGGAGGTGGGAGATAGAGGAATGTTCTTGGTTGAGGTCAGAGTGGCCACCAGGGCACCCTGTGAAGGTTGGAGGCCCCCTATTTCGATATAAGTGTCTACACAGCACTTATTTCAAAATAGCTATTTCGAATTTGGCTTTTTTCCTCGTGGAATGAGGTTTACCAAATTCGAAATAAGCGCTCCGCTATTTCAAATTAATTTCGAAATAGCAGTTTGGCTGTGTAGATGCTAGTAAAGTTATTTCGAAATAACTTTGCTGTGTAGACATACCCTTTGTATATGCTCAGTGCACATATTCTTATGTGAGCTCCCTACACAAAACCAGGTAGGGTTTTATATGAGTATTAGCACATGTCCAAACGTGCCTACCTGAGATTTTGCTAGGCAGGAGATAGATAAAGAAGTGGCAAATGGTTATGAAAACAGAATCCTATTGAACAATATATACTTTTATGTATGTGGAAATACCATGCAGATTTGCATACCTGGGAAAATCATGCAAAAGATGTTATGCAAATTTTTAATCACATTTAAAAATGAATTTGCTTCAGATATGCTCATGTGCTTTTTGTATTCGATTTCCATAATAATTTGAGCAATAAGGTTTTACTGACACATCTATGAAAAAGGAATTTCAAAGTCACACTCACACATGTTCATTGGGGCAGACTCTTAAATTAGATGATACAGGTATTTGTGCTGCAAGTATTTTTACTCAATCCGGAGAAAGGATCAGGATCACATGGTTTATCTGACCAATGGAAATGAAGCAATATGGATCAAATTTCAAATACCAGCACTAATCTGAAAAAATTCACTGAATATGTTTGAATAACAAATACTTTCAAGAAAATCATAACCTGCTCCTACTTATCCTGGGGCCAAGAAAAGAGGGTGAATTCACTGATAATTATTCATTCATCTCAGCAAACAGTAATGCGCTATAATGTAGCTTTTACCTCTGCTCTCAGATTAGAGTGTGTCCATTCAAGAATTGGGTTTGCCAAATGAATCAAGATTCACATATGAAAATAATTCTTTCACCAGTGGGGGGACAAAATCATGGATTGCTTTTTATTTTGGTTTTGTCAGCTAGAACCTTATTGCTCCCTGATTTTTCTTCGCAGCATCAGCACCCCAGTCTGATGAAGGCTCTGACATAGATTCTGAACCAGATTTACCTTTAAAGAGAAAGCAGCGTCGAAGTCGAACAACCTTTACTGCAGAACAACTAGAAGAACTGGAAAGAGCTTTTGAGAGGACCCACTACCCTGATATTTACACTCGGGAAGAACTTGCACAAAGAGCCAAACTTACTGAGGCTCGGGTTCAGGTACATGTTTAAAAAGCTGTCTAAAGAAAGCAGTTTCCTTTTCCATCAATGCCTACATTTATTAGAGGTCATTTTCTTTATGTTCTTGCAGAACTATAACATGGGGTACAAGGAAAATGAGAAGCTCAGGGTTTTTGGTTTTGTGGGGGGGGTTTTGGACACCTGACAATGGTTTTCTAACGTTCATAACTATAGATCACTAAGAAGGACAGAGTTTTTGTTATTTATGGATCATAGTATACCTACATGAATGTAATAGAAGGAGATTAGAGAAAAAACTGTCTATTTTCCCAGTTTGTTTAATTTGTGCTTTTGACAACACTCTGTGTTCAGTCAATTTCACTGTTTTCCCCATTTAGCTAGTTTCACCAGCAACACAGAATACAAAAAAATAAAAGAAAACAGGAGAATTTGACTGTAAATTGCAAAAGCTGTCAGAGTGACTCTGGTGTATTACCTAAGACTAACTGCACTTTTGAAGCTGATGAGATTTCAAGTTTATGGTGTCTCCTTTCAATCCCATTGTTACTACAATTAAGAAATCTTTGGACATACATATTGTGAAAATAATACGGATCTGAGTAGATGTAAATTAATTAAAATTCTGGTGGAGAAAAGAATGGTATTATATAAATAGACATAATATGGTATTCCAACTCCCTTCCACTCCCCATTGGCCAGTTCTGGAATGGATTGTCCCAATATGTTTTGGTTCAGACACTTTCTTCTTCATGGTTGCTGAAGGAAACTACATGAAATACTTCCTAACAAACCCAAAATCATGTAATACTTTCCTGGTTTGGGGTTCCATTTCTAAATGAAAACTAGGATATAATTTGCTAACAATTGTGATCCATTCAAAGGATTTGTTGTCCATTTTGAAGCTAGTCTTGAGTGGTCTTGGGTGTTGAAATCATGCAAACTGTGCATCTGCACGTATTTCAGAAAGGAAAAACAAATTAAATTTGATTGCTTTGGCTGAATTTCGCTTTGGTGTTTTGAGTTCTTTTGAAGCTAAACCGGGGTGTGAGTGTGGGGGAGGGGGAGAATCCCAGTAAATTGAAACAATCAAAAACCTTGCACTAACCCTTGAAAAATAAGAGTGCCAATTTCAGCACAGCCCTGTTGTTGTGAACACTTCCTCATGGACCCAGCCATTTTGCCCATTTTTTACTTTTGTGTGGAACTGTTCACACAGCCCTTATAAGTGCCCTGTTACAATTGGCAAAGAAAATCTCCTGTGTGGATAAATGGTAATTATTTGAGAAGACAAACTCAAGGAGGCATAGTTCCACTATTAACTGAGCATCTTAGCTGAGAGTGGAAACCCTTCAAATCAGATGGCAGGATCCTAAATGGAATTGTATGGCACTAGACTAAACTGGGCAGTGACAAGGGAATGTGCTATGCAATGAAAGCTCTGATCTTCTACACTCGGTCTGTTAGGAGTAGAACTAGACTCTGGGGTCTGGTATTCCAGGCTACATTAACTTTAGTGGCAAATGTGGAAAAAACAATACAAAGTTATTACTGTTTTTCTAAATTAGTGACTCACAGAAGAAAAGCAGAACTCTCATTAACATAACAGCTGTCTTAATGTGGCTTTAACCCTATGACTTCTTACATTCCTTATGACTTCCTCTCTGACCTTGAAACTCTCAGCACTGGTATGATCTACAGCTTCACAAATTCCCTAGTACATCTAACATATGGATCTTTGACTTAACCCAGCTTGGGAGGAAAGATCCCAGTCAATCAACGATTAAAATACCAGAACAAATCCTCTTCTGGATTCAAGATGAACATGTGAAGTAGCCAGTCAGTGGGTACTTGTTTATTTTTCTCCAGCTACCTGGAACACTAGAGGTCTGGCAAAGTGATTCAGCACCAGCTGAAGACTGTACACAGTATTGCATAAAACATGTGTATGAAGGACATGCTATACAGGAAGAATCATAAAAGGATCATTGAAAAGTGATTTAAGGATGAAGAGGTGGATGGTTATAATGACATTGCCTTCGTAGTTCTGCTTTATCATGGTTTGTTGATTTACGTTTTTTTGAGTGAGAAACAATCATAGAATCATAAGACTGGAAGACACCTCAAGAGGTCATCTAGTTCAGCCCCCTGCGCAGTTTGGAGATTTTTAAGAGCAGGTTAGACAATGACAGATTCCAACAACCTCCCTGGACAATTTATTCTAGTGCTTAACTACCGTGACGGTCAGGAACCTAAACCTAAGCTCATTGCTTATTGTCAGATCCTGAGAGGTTAAAAAGAACAATACGATTGGAGCCTAAGAAAAATTTTCATTATCAATAGCTGTGTCATCATCCTGCACCCCCCTGGCTACTTTAACAGTAGATACTGTTTTTATCATACAGAAAGCCACTGTTGTATGTCAGTTACTAATCTTTGTACACTATGAAATATATGCCACAACCCATCCTCCTCCAGCCTTTTCAATCCTCAACGTGGGAGCTCCATTCCAACACAGCTCCTCCGTTGGAATGGGGCTGTACTCTGGGGAACCATAAAAAGTTTGTTAGACTGAGAAGTTGTGAATGCTTAACTGGTTGTGAAGGATTGTGAATGGTTAACTGGTTTCTAGTAAGCATCACCCTTAGCGGGTGATGCTTACCAGTTATGGTTAACCAATGCAGTTGGAGCAGACCCCTGCCTACCATGGGTAGAGGGCTGCTCCAGCCCTGTGTGGCCTACTCTGGGTGGGGAGCACTCCAGCTTGGCCAGAGCAGCCCCCATCCACAGTGGGCCCAGCCCTGCCAGAGCAGTGTGCCATGGGCAAGGGTGCTCCAGCCTGGTTGGACCACCCCTGCCCACAGTGGGCCCAGCCGGGTGTACTGCAGACAGGAGCAGTTAACTGGTTAAGCAATATGTCCCTACTGTGGAGTTGCAAATTCTGTTCCTTTAGGGTATTTCTACATCGCAATTAAAACCATGCCAGCTGATTCGGGCTGGCAGGGCTTGGCCAAGGGGTGGTTATTGAAGGTGTAGATAGTCAGGCAGCCCAGACTCTAGGACCCTGCATGGGGGTAGGTTCTCAGAGCTTGGTGTTCCAACGTAAGCCTAAATTTCTGCACTGCAATTAAACAGCCCCTTAGCTGAGCCCCAGGCCAGCCGTGGGTATTTAGTTACAGTGTAGACATACCCTTAGACATTTTTTACTCTAATATCTCTTCATCCCTGCCCCCCTTACAGTGTTCTAAACTCTATTACCAGCTGAGGGAGTGGAACAAGGGTAGAACACATTTAGAGCCAAAACTGCATGAAAATTATAACAGAGAGTTCAGTTATGGATGCAGCTTCTCCTTCTCCCCATTCCTCTGCAATTCCCACTATGGAAACATAAGATGTAAACGGTACGAAGGTGGGTAGGTGCAGAGATGGACAGAAAAAGCAAAGAGTGGGGTGGAGATTGGGACTACTATCCACTTCTTCAAATTGCACTTAGAATTTGACCTCCATTCTCAATTAGATGAAAGTTTGTTCCTATAGATGTGTGTGCAATGGCTGAGTTTATACCAACCAATGGTTGAGTGATATCGGGCAAATGGACATAGGTTAGGATAGAAAGGAAGTGGGCTTGTTGTGCATGTGGGTAGCTTGTGAGTGTGAGGTTTGTGTAGTAAGGCATGAGAGATGAAGTTGTACACATTCAATGGCACTTTTGCTGGTGATGTTGTTGATTTGCATTTTTTTCCTCAAGTGATGCTCTTGAATTACCTTAACTTTATGCTAATGATGGGAGTTTTTTGTGTGTAGAAAGTTATGGAGCTGGTCGGGAACAGCCATTTCCATTCTGCAGCATGGAATTTCAACCTTTTTTATTATTTTATGTTATTGTTCAGAATTGGAATGAAAAGCCAAAATGCCTTGGGAAATGAAATTTACAATAAAGAGAAATGTTTCATTTTGATTTTGACTTCCTAATAATGTACAATAATAAATAATTAACTTTTTGTTTAGACATGAAAAATCAAAATGATGTTATTGAAAATAGTATTTCAGCAAAATCAAAACATTCCTGGGTAAAGTTTTCAGGTTTTATAAAATGGCATTTTCCAATGGCAAAATCTTCCGTTGCAAAATTTTCAACCAGTTCCATTCACTAGCTCTTCTAGTAGTTGCAGGGAAAGCAGTAAATGTGATATATCTTGACTGCAGTAAGAATTTTGACAGTCCCACATGACAGTTTCAGTAGCAAACTAGGGAAATGTGGCTTAGATGGAATTACTTTAGCGTTCATGTACAAATGGTTAGAAGACCATACTAAAAGAGTACTTACCAGTGGTTTGCTGTGAAACTGAGTGGCCATATTTAGTTGGATCCCACAAGGATCAGTCCTGGATCTTTAACTATTCAATATTTTTATTAGTGAATAATGGAGTAGAGAGTATGCTTTTAAAATTTGTTGATGACACCAAGATAAGAGGGGTTACAAGCACTCTGGAGGACAGCATTAAAATTCCAAAAGACCTTGACAAGTTGGAGAACTGGCCTGAATTCAACAAAATGAAATTCCATAAAGACCAAGTGCAATTGGAAATAATGGACGTGGTGATAGCATGTTGAAAAGCATTTGGAGATTATAGGGAATCATACATTCAATATGAATCAACATGATGTATTTGCAAAAAAGGATAATATCATGCTGTAGTGAACTAAAAGAGGTTTTGTATGTTGGCATGAGTAAAGCCTTAGCTGGAGGACTGTGTCCATTTCTTGCTGCAGACTTTTGAGAAAGATGTGGGTTAAATTGAGAGAGTCCAGAGGAGAGCAATAAAACTGATAAAAGGTTTAGAAAGCTGACCAACAAGAAAAGCTAAAAAAACCCACCTGGGCATTAGTTTTGAAAAAGAAGGCTGAGAGATGTCCTGGTATGTCTTCCAATATATTAAGGGATGTTAGAAAGAGGATTGTGATCAATTGTTCTCCATGTCCACTGAAGGTAGGACAGAAAGTAGTGGTCTTAGCCTGCAGCAAGGAAGATTTAAGTTAGGCATTAGGAGAAACTTTCTATTTATAAGGGTGATAGACTTTTGAGGGAGGGTGTTTCATCATTGGAAGTTTTTAAGGACAGGCTGGACAAACACGTGTCAGGCATGGTCTAGCTTTACTTGGTCATGTCTGAGCGCAAGGGGCTGGATTTGAAGACCATCCAGCCCTACATTTCTGTGATTCTGTGGCAGAAGTTTGTTGTAACCACAGGTGCCAACTTTCTCATTTCCCCAGGAGTGACTGACCACAGATTTTTCCAGACTCCACCCTCACTCCACTCCTTCCTTCATGGCCTCATCCTGCCCCACCCCCCACTCTGCCTCTTCCCATCTCTGCCTCTTCCCGCCCCATTCCATTCCCTCCACTGAGGCTACGTCTAGACAGCAGGCTTCTTCCGGAAAAGCTCATTTCGAAAGAAAGCGTCCACACAGCAAAGAACTCAGTGGCAGTTTGGATGCAAGTATTGTTTTTCTGGAAAAATGGCCATTTTTCAAAAAAAAAAACCCCGCTGCAGTGTAGATGCACCCTGAGTCCACCCAGCTCTCACTCCACCTTATCCCCCCTGTGCCTCCTGCACGCATTGAAAATCTTATCACAGCAGGTAGGGAAGTGCAAGGGGGTGAGAGAGAGAGAAGGAGCTGATTGGTAGGACCCTTCACTGTGTGCTGAGCGTGCATTCTTTTTCTGTTGGCGCTCCAACCCTTGAGCACCCACAGAGCTATGGCTATAGATCAGCTTTTCTCAAAGTGGGCTGTGAACCCACTTTGAGAAAGCCACTGGCAGGCCTGCACCACTTTGTTTACTTAAAGGGTTCAAAGCCACAGAATCCTTCAACTTCCATTAGCTCCGGTTCACCATTTCCAGCCAAAGGGAGCTGTAGGAAGCAGTGTGACCCAGGCCACCATTTCTTGCGGCTTCCCTTGGCTAGAAATGATGAACTGGAGCAAATGGGAGCCACAAGACTCTGTGGCTATGGACCCTTTAGGTAAACAAAGCAGTGTGCGTCCACTAACAGCTTTAAGAAACACTGCTCTAGATGTAGCCATGTAAAGGGGAGGTAATTTTATATTTGTCACTCAGTAATGTACAATCAGCAAGAATAGGGAAGCCCCTTAGGTTGCCTCTCCATTTTGAAGTCAGCGATGTAATGCAGATGTATGCTCTTTGAGGATGGGAATTTCTCAGCTTTCATTCATTGAGTGAGTGCTAACATAGTGGAGTTGTTACAATTGAACAGCATTTCCTATGATATTATTCCGTAAATAATTTATTGGATATGGGAAGCATTAATTCCACCTCAATGAAGTTTTTTTGCCTGGGAATTTCCTTAGTTCTTTTGTTTCTTTTAAAAGTATTTAAGAGTTCTTTGTAAGAGAGCCTCACAAACCACTGGCAGAGCTTGCAGGGGTGGAACCTGCTCTTCCTTAGATTATCCCCTACCTTCATGTGACTTTCTCCTCCACAGACTGCCCTAGAACCTCCATGTGCCTCTGCCTTACCCAGTTGTCCCCAAGCAGGCCCTCTGCTGTGTATGTATGCCTCTGATTTAGCACCATATTCTGCCACCCATAGTCACATTAACTAGTGCCTTCCTCTCTGACTACTCTGATTGAAAGTGATAGAACTACACACAGAATAAGGTATTATTAAGCGTTAATAATGATGGCAAATTCTGGATCTTAAAAAGCAAATAATTTCAATTCACAACTTCTCTGATATTAACCAAAGGCAACTGATTAAGCCAGGTATGGAATTCTAGGTTAACTCCTCAGTTAGATGCTACAGAAAAAAATCTCACAAAGTGCAAACATCTACTTTTGTTTTGTCTCTTCTTTCCGGAATCCCTTGTTTGTTTTGTTTCAAACTTTCCAAAGAACAAAGAAATCATGTGTGAGAAAAATCCAGTTGATTATTAAAAAAAAAAAAATTAGTGTGACTTACACTAGCAATCTTGCTATTGCCTTATTTATGGAGTGACACTATATAACAGAATAATCCAATGATCAGCTCAGCTGCCAGTGGAAAAACTCTAAGCCCAGAGGTCTCAAGTAATTTTTTTAAAATGGATATCCTTTTCATAGCTATTTAGATATATGTTATGTTTTCTTTCTTTTGTCTTTTCTGTAGGGATGGGATGGGGAGGGGAAAGGAAGGCAAGAGAGAGCAACAAAGAATTTGCCATCACTTTTGTTAGGTTTTAGTGAGCTTTTAAAATTGAGATTTTTAAATTCAATCCAATGGATTTAATAGAGTTTTTTCTCTCTCTCTGTCATACAAACTGAACTTGTGCTGAAGTCACTGAAAAATTATGTGAAAGGATGAGCTGTGTCAAGAGCCGAATTCCGTTAAAGTGGACTGAGAATGTAGTCCAAATGACTCAGCCTACTGGTGTGGGATAGATAGATGATATAGATCAGGCATGTCAAACTCGAAGCCTACTGAGGGCCACACAAATGAAAACTAATAGAAGTACATTTTCTTTGGTGGCCCTGAAAGCTATCGGAAAGTCATAATTATTTACAGGGCTCGACAAATCGCTGTTTCTACTCACCCGTGGCGAGTAGATTTCAGCCGGTCGTCCTGTTTGCCGGTGGCACGCGCATGCGCAATGCGGGTCTTGCGCATGCACGCTGCAGGGCTGGTGAGTAGATTTCGCCGCCGATATATTTTATAATTTTTCAGGTCTTGTTTTAATATAATACAATAATTTGATGTGTAAAATTGTTATTTGCCCATATAAAATAATTTTAAATTTAAAATATAAATTTAAGGTACTTTTTAATTTTGTATGATACATATCTTGTTTTGTTGAAATAAAAACAAGTATAGACTATGGTTAACCAAATAGAATAGGCTTCTGTGAAAATTTCAGATACTTTGTAAGTCTGAGATTTTGCATAAACATATAATATTCATGCAGTTGCAAAAAATTGACAAATTTATTGATATCAAATTAATATACATTTTGTGATTTTATTTGGGAATAAATAAATAAATAACAAAATGTTAATAAAATATCCCCCACCTTTCCCCCAGAGCTAGGCACTCCCATACCCCCATTCTAACCCAATCCCCCTTTGCTCCCCCAGAGCCCCCCCGCTCTAATCCAATGCCTCATCCTTCCCCCAGAGGCAGGCCTGCCCCCAACCTAATGCCTTCCACCTCCCCCAGAGCCAGGCACTCCCAGCCCCCCCCACAACTTAACGCCTGGGTTCCGGTGCCTCTGCCGCCACCACAGATTTCTTCCTCAGGCGCTGGGGTGGCATGAGCATAGTGGCCCACTCTGAGCAGGTACTTGATGCCTGTGCAGAGTGGCCCGGCTGGCCGTGAGCACATGCTGGAGCGCTGAGTGCAGCGTGGCCCGGCCAGCTGTGAGCATGTGCTGTGTGCTGTGTGTGCAGCGTGGCCCGGCCAGCTGTGAGCAGTCACTGCGGTGCCATGCGCAGAGCGGCCGGCCGGATGGCTGTGATCTGCACTTGGCCACCTGCTCCAAGCAGCCAGTGGGCTGCACTTTATTGTTTTATAAAAATGCAGTGATGGGCCACAAAAAATTTCGATCTGGCTGCATGCGGCCCTCCAGAGTCCTGTTTGACATGCCTGATGTAGATGATAGATGAAGGTATAGCTTCGGAATCACTAAACACCTTTGGGCACACCTCTGTTGTTACCCTTGCTTTGCTATAAGGAACAGAATCTGTTTTGAGGCATATCCATTGTACAGTGTGTAAGGAAAAAAAGAAAGAAAATACTTTGTACAATTTGGTAGAAAATATCCACATAATTACTGACAGGAATTTCTCTATCTCTAAATTTATACTGGCCAAAAATGGTTCAGTGTTTTAGAATGTCAGTGAAGAAAGGAAGTAATTCTGTGATCCTGTTTTCTAGTTCTCTGCTGCCCAGGGCTCAGATTTGGCATATTTTAATTGGTAAATGTATATTCAGTAACAAGTAAATTAAAATATTTGCTGAGAATACTCAATTACACAATTTTAGAAATGATTAAATGAAAACATTAAATCTGAGATTTTGGAAGAAATTTAAGGAAGTTAAGTGCCTTGAATTTCAATGGAAGTTGGACACAAAATACCTCTTTGGAAATCCCCACCTAAATTGTTTTGTGAATGTTGTCAGTCCAGTGGAAAACTTCCTATATCACAAAGCCCACCATCATAATTCTTCGTAGAATCAATAGAAAGGCTACAGTCTGAATGGGCATAGAACCTAAATTGCCCTCTGGTGTTCAGAGGAGCTGGAACAGGATAGGAGCAAATTGGTGGGGTATTGTGAGGAAGCTGACCTATCTAAGGTGTATCTGTTCCAGGGGTCCATAGGAACTGATGTCAACTCCTTCCTTGTTCAGAATAAGCACTAACAGTTTGATCCAAAGTTCACAGACATCAATGGAAAGACTGATTTCTATGGACTTTGGATAGGGCCCTTGTTTTCTTTGAGACATTTTGCTTGAGGGAGGAATGCAGACTAGACTGTTGGAGAACTCCTGACTCCAGAACTGTCACTGTCAATACAGCACTTTTCCCAGCACTAACACAACGCAAACATTTTAGGGCAAAAAATCCCCAATGTAAAATAAAGAAAAACAGAATGAGGCAAAAAGAACACATTCTTTGGCTTAAGTTAAAAATGTCATTAACAATATTCAGTCTTTTGACTTTGATATTTCTTTGTATGTCTTTGGCCCTCATGCTGGCAAGGGCCAGAGGGCAGTTAGTGCAAAATATCCACTGATTTCTTACAAAATTCACTTCTCAAGTGTTTTGCCCATTTGGCTTAGAGATCACACTGCCTTAAAAGCACATAGAAAACTCTGTTTATGATAAGACCGTTGAAATGTCAAGGGTAATTATACTAGTGAATAACTTCATCTTTTAAAGAATATTCAGTCGAAATCTAGGAAATATAATATTGGGCTGATGAGGTACAAACTGCTTAAACAAAATATGATAATAAAAGGCAAGACATAAATATTACAAACTAGAAAATTTACCCGGCATTGCTTGGGTCCTTAACTCAATTCATTTTTGCTTTTTTGAAAAAGAAATGAAAATGTGTATGATTCATTTAAATCATTGCTCTGGGGTAGGACTTGGGATGAGGGGTTCAGTATGCAGACTGCCGGGGGAGAGAGGACACCCCCAGCCCTCTCTCACCACAGCAGCTTGGGGCCAAATGAGAAGCACCTTTACATGGCTGCTGCAGCTCCTGCAGGCACAGCCGGAAGTGGGGTGCACGTTCCCTGATCAGAGCAGGTCCAGGTTCATGTGTTTCCTGTGCTCTCCAGCCAGAGCGAGGAATGCAGCAATCTGTGCACTTTCCCCTTGCTCCTTGACAAAGTGGAACAGTCAACAGTGTTTCCATATGAAGGGAGGGATGGTTTCACCCCCTGGACCAGGGTTCCCCCAACACTGGCTCCATGTTGCCGCCTGCCCCTCTCCCCACACTGCTGCCTCTATCAGAGGGTGCAGCGCAGGGGACCAGGGCAGGGAAAGCTGCTGCCAGGCCCAGGCTCACAGCAGACAGCTTGGATTCACTGCGGACAGGGGCTGCTGCCACCCTGCGCTGCTGCTTCTGTATCAGAGGCAGCAGCATGGAGTGTCAGGGATCTCCCCAGGAGTGCGGCTGGAGCCACTGGCTGCTGCCTGCACCCCCAGGGACTACAGAATAGCTGAGTAACCACTAAAAATTCATGCAGTTACTTGACTATTCAATAACCCACTATCTAAAATTCCTATGTAACCCACACACCTAGTGTGGTTCACTGCCCCATGCAGTGGCACCTAGACCACAGCAACAGCTAAGAACAAGAGACCTCTACAGCATGGGCTGAGAGCCAGCTGGCTTTTACCTCAAAGGGTGGAGGCTCCTATACTAAGCTCTAGAGGTCCCAGGTTACACCTAGTTAGGAAATTATTACTGATTATCAGCATAAATGCAATCCTCTGTACCTAGGAAGACTTAAAGAAAACCTTTCCCTCTGTGTTTTTAATACCTTTAAAATACATTCATTCATTTTCAAAAATGAGCAATTAGGAGCTTACATCTCACTGTAAGTCAATAGAGATTAATCCCCTAAAGCTCAGCTCCCCAAAAATATTTAGCTGCCTAACTCCCATTCAAACCAATGGGAGTTAGTCAGCTCAATATTTTTTAGGTTCTGAGTCTAAATATCTAAGTCACTTAAGTCCTTTTGAAAAGTGGACCCTGTGTCTTCATATATTTTTGCATGGCATCTAGCCAAATGGTGCCCTGGTTTGGGGCTCTGTGTGCTACTACAATACACATATCACATAATAGATCATATTTACTATTAGGGCTCAACATTGCATAGGGATATCACATCTGTTCTGGATGTATCTTATGTGGCAGACTGATTATGCATCACTTTTGCTAGCACAAGCATTCACAGTGTCTATTCTACACATCACATTGAAATGCTCAGTGTTTAGGGCCTGCTCTCCCATTGATCAACTCCTGCATTGCCCATTTGCCTGCTATTACTTGTGTGAGCTAGTTACACTGTATAATCAAAATGTAAAATAGCTGAGTAACAGTCATTGTGGAGTTTTGGTTCTACCAGACATGATGGTGCAAAATGGAGAAAGTTAACATTTGGTCATAATTATCTTGCTCACAGCAGAGGAGTAAGAAAGAAATGCAAGGGAATTAGGAGCTTCCTATATCTGAGGAAGTAATTCATTATATGGGGACTTTCAGAAGAGTGGGAAACATCCTGCTTTTCTGATGTGATGTATTGACACTGTTTGAACTGCACTGGGAATGAAGAAGGAAAAGCTTCCTTTGTCATTTCTTATAATGGTACAATTTTGTTAAGTTTTGGTACTGATATTCCACTGTGTTACTCCCATTTTGTAACTGGTAGCTCCACAGATTTCAAAGAAGGTACACAGTGAAAAACTAGAGTAATACAGTTGTAAATCAGGTCTCAGATACTTACATATCTAGTAAGGAGCCATCTAATGTTTGTGAGCACGTTTATTTTGCCTTGAATTTTTCTGAAGTCAGCTGACACTATAAGAAAATCTAAGACCTGTAACCTAATAGTAAAAGCTGTCATGCTACAATATACAAGGTTGCAGGTTTAAAATCCTTATGTGCTTATTTTTAAAAAATTAAGCACCATTTGTACTGAAAAAGGCTTGGTCTATATGAGAACATTAGGTTAGTTTAACTACATTGGTTAGGAGTGTGAAAAGTCCACACCTTTGAATGGCCTTGTAAAGCCAACCTAAATTGCTGTGTTGATGCTAGTTCAAATGCTAGCTGGTTTGATGGAAGAGTTCTTCCATCAGCCTACCTACCGCCTTTTTGGGAAATGGATCTTTAAGTTAGGATAAAAGAAAGCTTAATACCAAATTTGGTGGTCTTAGCTCTCACTGTTTAGGAAGAGTTCTTGAACAATGGATTTGCAGACAGACAAATGGACTCACAGACAAATGCACATATCTATAAAATCTATATAGAGATTAAAGCTTTGTGCACAGCTGTAGCATTTATACATTCTATAAATGAACCAGGTTTGAGTGAAATTCAGGGTATGTGTACATGTAACATACAAAAACAAGTATTAACCTAGATCATGTCACATTATGGAGTCAAGTTCAAGGTCTCTGTCCTTATGTTTAAAACAATAAGTGGTTTTTCCTCAGCATATCTAAAAGATTACCTAAAGCTCTGGGAAAAAGATCCTGGTTGACCTCAGACACAATGGACTTTCTACAAGGCTAAAGCTTGTCTGTCGGCGAGAGAGAGCTTTCTTTGGGGTCATTCCCGCACTGGAATGAACTCCCACAAGTCTCACTGAACTTTCTGTTCCAAGTGGAAGGCAGCTTTCTTCAACCTGTCTTCTCGACAAGAAACATAGAGCTGCATGTATATTTAAAAAGAAACTGAAAAAGAACAAAACCTACATAATTCCCCCCGTGGAGGAGAGAATGAGAGAGAAAACAAACCACTCGACAAACATTTGTCACATCGCTTAACATGATACTGAAAGGTGTCAGATACTATGGAGTAGAAGAAATTATGTGGAATAGAACAGAAGTGTTCTAGAATCTTTCACCTTGCCTTTCCTCTGTGAAAATGGAGTTAAAATACCCACCTCACAGTGGTGTTGTAGAGCTCAATTAATGTTTATAAAATATGTTACGATCTTCAGATAACCTGGTGACCTGAGGAAGGGAGGAGTTGTGCACAAGGTGCTGGTTAGTGAATGAAGGAGAAGTAGTTACTGGTTTTAGCAATTCCATCTGTGTTTCTATTATAGAACTTGCTATGGTTTTTGTATTTTGATTTGTACCTGGGAGTTTATTTTACTTTTTTTCTTTTTATAGCACAAATTTTATTCTGTTGGGTCTATTACTACCAGCTCTGTGTTCCTGGGGAATGAGGGCACAGCATCTGAGTTCCATACGTGGGGCAAAGATTGTGAATGCACCCCTGCATAGTCCCCCAAGTAAGCATGAGGACGGCAATTCGGGCTGGGCTGAGTAAGGCATCGCCCAAGCCTCCCTCCCTCATGCTCCAGCTGGCAGGGGGAAGGCTGGGGCTGATTCTCCCCCACACATACCCCTGGAGTGAGGCTGGGGGTGGGGCTGGGCTCCTTTATATTTAAAAAAATTGCAGTCCACATTTACAAAAAAAGCACCCCCTCCCAGAAATTCCTGCATACGGGCCTGAGTCCAGTCCTTTGTGAAAAAACTGGGAAAAGTGCACACAAACATAAGACGGGACTAAATAGGACCAGTTTTCATTATACAGTGGCACAGCCGCCCAATTTTGAAGTTATGTGGTTCCATATATTCTCTGGACGGGGGGAGGGGTAAGGGGGACCTATGGAACAGCATATGTGGGACAGACAGATAGACCAAACATATTCAAATGCTATTACGTCCCTCGGAATGCAGAACATTTGAGAGGTGAAACACAAGAGTGCCTTTTAGACATTGTACAGCATTCTATTTTTTGACCACAAATAATGTCACTGCTAGCTCTGATCTGTATTACTATATTTAGATTGGTGGTTCCTAAACTGGTCTGTGGAGCACTTGCTGGTGGTCAGTGATAAAAACTGGCTGGTCATGTGGGTCTAACTCTGCTCCTTATTACCACCTGCTAAATTATATTAAAAGAAACTAAACATAAATTAAACATTGTACTAATATTAATTTGCCTTGGAGTAATTGTTGAGTTGCTGCAGGAATAGTATGAGATTGTGTGTGAGAAGGTGGACAGTCTGCGTAATTATAAACAGGAGGGCTGATGGCAGTGAAATAATATTCCTCTTAAGTGTCCATACTATGAAAACATTTGTGTGTGTCTGAGAAGCTGGGTCAGATTCTTACCTGATATAAATCAGCATAGCTCTACTGAAGTCACACCAGACCTGGCCTGTTACAGTTAGGGTTATCTTTTTAAAACCCATAAAAGAGAGCTGTGTATGGTATAACTCATAACATTCCATGTATTTCTGACTAAGGAACAAGATCCTGCTTTTTATTTCTCAATGGTATTCCATTGTAAGTAGGTCACAGAATGCTTGGATCATGAATTGAAGATGGTTTGCCTGGAAATGCTGTGTTTATTGAAGAAAGGTAGATTTCTAGATAAGATATGCATAGCTAATCCTAAATAATAGCTGGTTTGTGTCTCACACTGGAAACAAATTTCAGGAATGGTTCTATGTGAAAATATGATCCAGAGCTATGGATTCTTAGTGTGAGGTGCTGTGTACATATGAGAATGCATTAAAAGCTTCTAGGAGAGACTGATTTAATTTGTGTACAAAGATCTTTGGTGTTCACATTATATCTTTAAAGTTCTGTATAGATTATTGTACAGCTTTCATCACTTTAGCATCTGAATGCCTTCCATTAAATGGCAAGACTAACATTTGTCACATTAGGTACTTGCATTCATATTTAAGCACATAAATAAGGGGGAATTGCAGGTTCTTGTGAGACTTATTTAGTTGTTACCATATGGATAGGCAATGCCTAATTTTAATCACCCAAGTTTGAAAATATTAGGCTAAGTGACTTGGCAGAGGAGGAAGTACTGAGATGAAGTTAAAGTGTATGAGTTCCTAACTCACAGTTCTGTGTTCAGGCCACTAGACCAGGTAATGTTCTGCCATGGATTTATTTCATTGCCATGATGATTGACTTCTATGGTAGATATGGAGATTTTAGTTCTTTTCAAATGCAAAATACTTTACAATTACTGCTATCTGTAAGGTGATTATGAAAAATATTAAATGTACAAAATCAAATGTAATTAAAACATTTGTAGGTCTGGTTTAGTAACCGTCGTGCAAGATGGAGGAAACAGGCAGGGGCCAATCAACTGATGGCTTTCAACCACCTGATCCCAGGAGGATTCCCACCCACTGCCATGCCAACCCTGCCAACTTACCAGCTATCTGAACCCTCCTATCAACCGACCTCCATACCGCAAGGTACAGTAGAAGACAGATGTTTCATTTAAATGGCATTATCAGTGGTTTTCCATGTAAGCCCATTTTAGAGAGATTCTGTTCTTCAAATTTAGAAAATGGCCTGGGTGAATGTAGGCTTCAAGCCCGCAAAGCTCTTATTCATCTGATTACCTTGGACATATGAATATTTCCATTGGCTTTGCTTGTGGCTAGGGATGTAATAGTGTAGTCGTTTAACCAATTATCTGATAAGCAAAAGCTTATAGGTTAATGCTATAGACTACACGCATTTCCCCACCTCCCCTGCCAATAAATTTTTTAGCAGACTGGCCAGGAGCCTGGCTCAGTCTTGGATTGTGACAGATCCAGGACCTACCCTTGCTGCAGCTCTGCATTTAATGTGTATTAGAAGCCAGGCAGGAGGCAGCCTGGCTCAGCTCCAGCTCATGCCGGGTCCAGGAGCTCAGCTCCTCCCACCCAGGCAGGGGCTGCTGCTACCCTGCACTGCTACCGCTGTATCCGAGGCAGCAGCACAGGGTGACAGGCAGCCGGTCCATCAGGGGAGCTGATTTTTAAACCGGCTCCTCTCACAGACCAGCTCCCACCTTGCACCCTGAGCTGCTACCTCTGATACAGAGGCAGCAGCGCAGAATTCCAGGTGTCTCCTCAGGAGTGGGGCTGGAGTGTACTGGCTGCCAGTCCCACTCCCAGGGACTATAGAATAGTCAAGTAACCAATAAGAATTCATGAGGTTAACCGACTATTCAATTAACTGCTATTTAATATCCCTACTTGGGGCCTGATTGCCCATAAATTGTGCCAGTGCCAGACTGACAGCCTTCTGAAGTCCTCTTGACATGGGAATGGCTGAACTTTAGCAAGGGTTATACAAATTTCCCCACCCTCCCCTATTGATGTGTCTTCACTCTGCCCTCTAGTAGTGCATGGTGGAGGAGAGGTTGTCAGTCACTGTGTTCATTCAGTCTTCCCTGTTGACACTGCCAACTGGAAATGTTTGTGCCTGATGTGGATACGTGTCCAGTATAAATTGGACTGAAATTGTCAACTGTTTCACACATGTACTGAATAACCATCAGGTGACGATAAGTTCAAGTTGCTTCTAGAGACTGGGTCACAAACTTATTGGAGCCTCCTGGGAAAAATGGAACCTAGATATTATAAGATCAGTTCTCTGCCTCTCAAAGCTTTGTCCATTATAGAAGTTTGGGGGGGGGGGGGGGAACTGCAACTTTTTATTTAGGCCTCCTACCTACTAACCTTTGGTGATTTGGGTAAAATGAGATCTGGATCCAAACCAGAGGTGGATAGTTTTGCCAAACCGAAATCTGACTAAGGAAATTTTGCAAAACTCAGAATTTGTCCTATCACTAGACACTACCAACCAGGGCTGAGTTTCTGCTGGTGAACTGGAAAGGAAAGATTATTTCCTGCCCATAAGCAGACCATGTGCCCACTAGGAATCATGTGAGAATCTCATCTTCAGGTAACTTGCATAACATAAATGTGTCATGTAGGCCTGACAGAAGCTTCTGTCATCTGTTTCATGTTTTTTTCCTCCTGGTAGCTAAATATTGAGTATTCTTTCATATTCACCTTTGGTTTGACTAATATTTACATGCTAGTCCAGGCGAGTTCCTCTCAGTGTTGAACTTTACATAGTGAATTTAAGTCAGAAATCTCTGAAGAAAATGTGCAAATGTGTTCCTTTCCCTTCTAGCTGTGTCTGATCCAAGCAGTACAGTCCACAGACCTCAGCCTCTTCCTCCAAGCACTGTCCACCAAAGCAGCCTCCCTTCAAATCCAGAGAGCAGCTCTGCGTATTGCCTACCCAGCACCAGGCATGGATTTTCCAGTTATACAGACAGCTTTGTGCCTCCGTCCGGGCCCTCAAATCCCATGAACCCTGCCATTGGCAATGGCCTTTCACCTCAGGTCAGTCCTGTGTTTTCAGACAGAAGATTTGCTGTATACCAGAACCAAAGAATCTATTCCCTGAGGCCACAGTATAATGAATTGCCAAATTTAAACCATAACATATTCTTTATACAAGCCACATGATTTCAGTTTGCTAGCTTCCTCTTTTTCCAACTTGCAACTTCAAAACATATAGCTTATATTTAATTTCATGTGATTTATAATGTAATCATGCACATGTCATGTTTACATTTAGTTGTCAAGCATTTGTAATGTGCCACTATTTTCCTTAAGATCCATTCCTAGGGAAAGAAAGTTCAAGAGCGGTTATCTTGTCTGATTTAATCAGCTTTCTATGAATACAGTGCTTTTTAAAGAGAGGATAGAGGTTTTATTAAATGGCCTTAGAAATAACAGAGAAGTTATACTGGGAGAGGTGCAGCTGATGAGAAGTACAGATCACGATGAGCTTTAATCAAGTTATAAATTCATAAATTAGAAGACTTACCATTCTTGGGAAATATATAAATGCTCAAATGCCATAATTGTTTTTCTAATTTGCATGAGCTTTTCTTGGGAGATCATGTTAATAAATTGCCTTGATAATTGAGTGTCAAAAGGTTGGTTACATTTCCTACAAGTGGCATCTGTCTGAAGTTGATATTATTAGCAATTGCTTACATATCCTGTAGTTTAGTTTATTAGTGTGAGCTTCACCCAGGTGCTTGGAAGAGCTGTCCACTAAATTCTGAGAAATGTCACAAAGGGGATGCAATCTATAATTACAATCAGGAATCTCTTCAGGGCTGAGAATGAGAGTTTTAACAGCTTTATCTTCTTTCTACCCTTTTTTCCTCTCAGTGGTTAGGAAAACAGAGAGAAGCTCAGAATGACACAAATGAAAAGTGAAAAGACAATTATACTCAATTACACACTAATCACTGACTATCACCACTGCCTAAGCAGTGAGAGGGCATTCTAATAGGCAGAAAATGAGATTTTAATGGCACAAAGGGTGGCCAAAATAACGACTCGTATATCTTTGCCTCCTTCGTTTTCTTCAACTTGTGGTTTGCATCTCTGGAATACAGTTCCTGGTTCCTGCACAACGGTGATAACTCTGTGCAGCTGAAAAGTTCAAAGGCATTGGAGTTGAAAAGAATGAATAGCAAAGGCAATGAAATAAACATTTTTGCCTAAAGGCAAAAGTTCATAAACCCTTTTTTGTAACAGTAAATGTAATTAAGTTTCATAGATTCATATAGCACATAGTGGAGCACAAAACTTTATGGCTTTAAACCTCAGTAGAAAAATACCAACATAAAAACAAACGGATGTACATCCAACAAGACTTTAATGAATTTTGTTTGAAGAATCCTAATTTCTAAATGCAATCTCCAACAAAAGGCATGACATTATATTAGTAATTTCATTTTTCAAAATGACCAGATCCATAGTATTCAAGACTTCCATAATTTTGACATAAAAATCTTTCCAGGGTTCCAAGTTAATCCACCAGAGGCAGTTTTCAACATCATTTTGAGTGTTAAGTCTGTTCTAGCTATGGAGAAGTGTTTGCTTTTTTCTTTCAAAAAGCTTTGATATGAAAGTTAACTGTTGCATTGAAGAAGTCCTGTAACATTTTGGTATAGTTAGATCATTACCAACACCAATTGGAGGAACAAGTTTCCACCTCCAATATGTTCTTGTGACCATTTATAATCAAAGGAGATCTTAAAATGATAAGACTGACACCGATAGTCATTGTGATCTCCAATTCTGTGGAGGGCCAGTCCCCATTTAGCAGTCAAAATTGTCTTCATTTGATGGAACTTTGTGCATTTTAGCATTCCCCTAACTTCCCCGCGCCAAGTGCTTAGAATTTCTAGGCTTGCTTTGCACCTTTACCATAGGCCATAAAGGCAAGTTGGTCAATAGAAAAGAGTGCTGATGTCATTTGTTTGTCACTTGAACAAACTTGGTCACATCCACTTCAAGGGAGAGAGCTTTTGAAAGTTTACTGGCAGAGTATGAAAATGTTTAAAGTTAAACAAATGCTGAAGAAGCCCCTCTGATGGCCTGGCAAAAAATGTTTAGACAAAATTGGTGTTTGGGCTGCATTTAATTCATAGTCATGGGCCCCACAGATATAGGAACTTAGCAATGTAAGGAGAAGCTGAGCCTTCATGTTTTCATAAGTAAAGCTCTGTCCCTTTTGGTGGCCAAAATCAACTTGAAGATATGTTGCCCTACGCTAATTGCTGAGGTTGAAAGGAACAAGCAGCTGGGTTCCACTTCTGCAGCAGAAGATTCCACAGGATGCCAGACACAATTTTAATGTATAAAATGTCAGATAAATTGGGAGTCTGTCCCACATAATTATCTAATGGCAATCTTCTCCGTAATGCTTGGCTCAGCTCTCCACAAAGTTCTCTGGAGGACAGGAATTAGTAGTGTTTGAAGGTGAATTGAGATGGCAATAAAAACTGTTTCACAGGCCTCTCCAAAAATTCCAAAACCAATTCTGCTTTTAGGACTTTATCTAAGAAAAGGTAGCGGGAATTTTCCCAGGGAGACATAAGCACTAAGCTGGAAGAGCAGGGTGTGGGAAAATATTTTTAATGAGAAATTGAGAGCTTCTTTGCTTGCTGGGGAATTTTTACCCCTTTGAAATCTGTGTATGCGCATGGGCAGTTAAAATGATATTTGCATCCACGACTGTCTCCCTGAAGCAAGCACCTGGGAAAAACTATGTACAAAGCACAAACTGAATTTATGGTGAATTATAAGAAGAAGAGGAAAAATACTACCTTCTGGAGATCCTTTGTGGTAGAGTCCACTGAGGTAGCCAGAAAAGTCTGGTATTAAGATTCACCAGAGTTGATTCTCAGATGATATAAAATACCATAGCTTCATTGACTTCTGTTTATATAAGGGGATCCTCTGGCCCAAAGTTCTCTTACAGCATTTTGTTTTGATGCAATGTATTCAATTTCTTCTACTTGCTCCTGAGTCTAGAGACAATTAAGTTTCTGGTTTAAGACAAACATTGTAGCCAAACTGAAAGCAAAGGGGGAAATATTGGAGGAAGTGCTATGGTGCTACAGTTTTGTTATTGTTTGTTAATTTCCCCACAAGGAACAAACTTTACTCAGAAGCTCCATGTGTTAGCATTTGGGTGGCGGGGAGGGAGGAGAAAGGATGGAATGTTAGCATCCAATACACCTGGCTTTCTGTGCTAGTGATTCTCTGGAAAATAAGATAAAGGTTTGTGTATGCAAGTTTAAAAGAAAGAGAGGGAGTGGGAAGTCTTAAGTGACCTCCTAGTATTCAGCACCTACCTTGTGAACAAAGAGATAGTCTGCAGTTCTCATCAGGATGATTGAGTATTGGTCTGCTAAGTCTGTTTTACCCATTATTACCTGGCAGTGGTGAGAAATCCTCTGTGTTAGAGACTTATAAAAGGTTGATCTTAATAGAAACAAGGCAGTGATTAATAGCTCAGGGAATTGGTGTTAAGTATTGTCCTTGTTTGCATTTTACAAAAACAAAAATCCATCTCTGCCAGTGAACTGGAGCTTTATGAATATAATGTCAGAATTGAGTTTATTAGTGTGTAATGTATGTAAATTGCATATTTTGTGTTGGCTATGCCTATTATGCAGCTTCTTGGTTTTCATGCATATATTTATTGGAATATTGTAGTTCCCCTTTAAATTAAATTTCAATTGCTCAATGCATTTTCTTTTGACAAACATTTGTTAATCCTGAAACTTATTAGGGAGTAGCATCTAAGTGTTAATGCATGTATACAGAACTCAAGACTACTTCTGATTTGGCATGTCATTTTCAGATCATGGCATTAACAATTACCTCAGATTCTTCAGATGTAAGGCAATGGCTCTTTGTCAAAACATGTTTCTTTCAATTGAAGGCGTATGGTCTTACTACCCTTCTGATTATTACAAAGATAGGATTTCATCATTTTAATTTTTTTATATAAGTTGAGGAAAAAGATCTCTTTTAGTGTGGCATGGGAATCTTTTGACCTTTTCATGTTCTTATTATAAATGTAAAGGCAGTAAAGTTTACTCAGATCCATGTGGTTCCAGCAGTTCCTGTTTCTAAAGAGCGCTATTTCAGAATCTGTTTGGGCTCAGATCCAGACCTAAGAATATGTTTAGTATTGTTGCTCATCAGACCACTCCTTTTCTATCTTTACAAATCCACATAGGTTACAAAGCCTTAAATATCCACCATTAAAAGCTTTTACCACTAAGAACTAGAAGAGCAGGTGGTTATAACCTGTTTCCTGATGGATATATTTTTTTCATCTTATCCACCCTAGAAAAATCACTAAACCCTCACTTCCCAAAAGTGGATCACACTAATCTAATAGGGGACTGTGAGGGCATGTGTACACATAACTTATTTTGAAATAATAATTCCTGAAATAACTATTTTGAAGTAGCGTGTCCATCCTACAGGGAAGCTCCAAAATTAGTCTGAGGCAGGCTCCTTTAATGTGGACTTGCTACCCAGACTTGGAGCACTGGGGAGTAATTACTTTGAATGACTCTGGGGAGCAGTTATTTTGAAATAGCAGCAGTGGATCATCCCCACTACTGCTATTTTGAAATAACTATTTCAAAAGAAGTGTTATTCCTTGTGGAAAACAGGAGTTATTATTTCAAAATAACCAGCCCCTTATTTCAAAATAACGGGCTTAGTAGTGTGGAAGCTCCACTTGTTATTTTGAAACAAGGGGAGTTATTTTGAAATAACGCCTTAGAGTAGACATGGGCTAAGTGCTGAACAAGTGGTAAATGCATTCACTGTATTAATTGCACAGTTGCATTAGAGGACACGTAGAACCCTCTAGCATACTTATCAGTTCTCACACTTAAACTGACACTCAACAATACTCTGAATTCTGAAGTAAAACCACAAACTTTTCCTTGGGCAACAATTTTGAGGCTGTTTCTCGGAATGCCCAAACATTTAATTGTCTGGGACAGAGAATTATTCTGTAGCTTTTTCACTGAGGCAGAGTTATGATGCTCTTTTGTGGTATAATTGTGTTCTATATGAGGGCACTTGATTTTTATGAGCTCAAGATATGTGAGCTATTGAATTAGGGCCTTTCAGTTAGAAGACACACTCAAGATGCTTTATTAATTTCTGATTTTATAGGAAAACTCAAAATCAATTAGTTGAAAACTTGTATCTCCTCATTAAAACAAACAAATGGCTCCTTTACTATGCATGTTTTCTATAATAAAATTGTTCTCCATCTGATTGCCTGCAGAAATACATGTTTTCATGTTGGAGCAATTTGGTAGAGGCTGTACTAGTCAAAAGCTTATGATGTGAGCCAATAGGTCTTAGCTTCGAGAAGTGATCAACTAGTAACCAATTTCATGAACCAGAAGTCCTGAATAGTCTTAACTAAGGAGGCATTTTGTTCTCATTGTAAAACTTATCTGAGCAGGAGCCTCCTGAGAGAAGTGATAGATGTAACTAATGATGTTAAGGACACGGGGTTTCGTGTTGATTTTATCATTACAATTCCTTACTTTAGTAGAAACAATTAAGAATGTTATGGTCTCATACTCACTATTAGACAAGCATAACATTGGCTTAAATTTTCAAAAGTGCTCAGTGACTTTGGAAGCTTCCATTTGTGAATAGCTAACTTAAAAGACACCTTTAAAAGCACCTGATTGTCAGAGAGCAGGTGCTCATAACTTCTGAAAATTAGGTCTACTGAAAGTGTCATAAGCTGACCACCTGTAAATTCAAGTCTCTCTAAAGCACTGGTCACTTCTGAAAGTTTAACTCAGTTTTATTCTTGAGTCTCAATAACCATGAGATAATTCAATTGTAGAAAAGGTACCACAACAAAATACACTGATACTGAAATGTAAATGTGACACAGAGTCACATATATTTCTTGAATTAGATAATTTTCATCATGTGACAAGCCTTCAAACATATTATATGAGATTCATTTTTGGTTGTGAACATTCCTACAATTCATCACTCACTTTATTTAGGCCATATAATAAGAGATTATTATTTGCCTTAGAAGATTTTGATGCTCTTGATCTCTATAATTTAAAAAACTTGTGATTTTCTGTAAGCTAAATACAGGTTGAACCTCTCTAGTCTGATATCCTTGGGACCTGACCAGTGCTGAACCAGACCATTTGCTGAACCATGGGAAGTCAATATTGTCTAAGCAGCATTACCAACACTTCCACTGCTTACTGGGCTGTTAGAAGACATTTAGGGGTAAATTAGAGCTAAATAACAGCACAGAACACTGACAGTCAGGACTGGTGGCTGTAAACAAACTTTATGGGACCGCAGGAAACTTGGCCACACCCATGCTAAATGGACATCCAGCTAAGTAAAATCATGCCGGCTCACAGATGTTGCTGGACCAGAGATTGGTGGACTACACAGGTTCAAGCTGTATATTTCTTCCATACAGTTGTCTGAAAGCTTTTGCACAGGATGTTTTCAGATGAAAAATAGATCACCTACCACAAAACAGGATTTTTCACAAAAAATCTGTCAACATCTTCAAAGGTTTCTGCTTTTCAGTTAACTATTGTGGAAAATTTCAATCAGTATTTTAATTACTTTGTATCAAAATCATTAGTGAATATTTTTGTTTACCAAGAACATGGTTTGAAAATGATTTCAAACAATTTCAAAAGACATTCTCTTGAAAACTGATAAAAATTACCTGAGAACATTTGCAACTCCCTCTTCCCCAAAGCCTTCCACAAGAACCAGAAAACAGGTCTGCTTTTAATCCTGTGAAAAAGAAACAGTTTTAAAATTTCCCACAAAACTGCCATTCCCCTCCCTTCACCCCTCATGATATCTGCCATTTACGATAAACTTTGTCTCATATATGTTTGATCACCTTCAGGCAGTCAAAACAAATTTGATCCAGATTTCACATCCAGATTTTTTAAGTGTTAAATTGGGTCAGTGATACATTAAAAACCTCACTCTTTAAAATGTGCTTTTTTTGGTGTGATATTTTGATGCTCAGAGATTTTCTGCAGTGAAGAGTTAACAGCAGGTAACGTCATTCATCTTAGAAGCAGTTTGAGATTTTCTGTGTTAGTGATGAATGAGGGTATCTGACCCACATCTGTTTTACATTAGAATGGAACATTGCCCTGACATCGTTAGGAGCATTTGTCAAGATTCCCTGGACAGAGCTTCTGTAAATTACATGCTGCAAATGTGTCAGGGTCAGATAAGAGGATATCATTAACTCCACTAAAGTTTACTCATGATTCTGTCAGCTCAACTTAATACATTAACTGCCAACACTTTTCCTTAAGCTGTTTCATTAAATCTTTCATTCAGAGAAGGGTAAAAAATGTATCACTATATCCAAAAATATTACACATGTTCTTTTCTCATAAATCATATTAATTGCAAGAGTGGTCACAAAGCATATTAAATGCAGGCATGCGGAAATGAATTAAAACATATGAGAATTTTATTATGCCTATGGTGGGTCCAACCTACTAAAATACCAACCACAGTAACTGGCATAATGTTTCATTCCAATGGAATAAGCTTTATTTCAATTTAATGGGCTTTATTTTGTTGATAATAGGTGTATTTTATCTAATAGCCCATAATGGACCCAGTGTTGCCTATGTACTGTTAAGGCTTTTATCAGCCACTTCTACTTACACATACTGGGGCATGACCTCAAGTGGTGTGAATCTCTGTTGACTTCAGTGGAACTATACTCACTCTCACCCTGAGAATTTGTTGCAAAAAACTGGAGGGTTTTGTTTTAAGTTTGGAAGGAAGGTGGTAGAAATTGCCCAATGCAATGTTACTGTATATTGCTCTTGTTGCAGTTCACTGTGTTTATTTGATGGCAATTTTGTCTGGAAACAAGATTGAATTTAGAGATGCAGAACCTTAGAATATAATTGTCTGTAAACTATGCATCCTTAACTCAAAGGCTGTTTGTCAGTTCAAGGATACTCCCTGTATTCTTTATCAAGCAACACTTGGAATCACATGCCATATAGCAAACACTTTTATTGTCCTGCTTTAATCATGAACAACATGTTGCATGTGGCCCAAAACTTAATACTTGATTTTTGACCTCATTAAAGTTCAGCATGAATAAGAACTGCAGCATTTGACTCTGAACCCAACACTCATTTAAGTCAATAGGAGTCTTTTTATTGCCTTTATTGGGAGCTGAACCATGCCCAGAAAGAATATGTATATAATTTATTCTTACATATTCTGGGCCAGACGGTTGTTGGAGTAAATCTGTGTGGCTCAAGTTACTTTTGGGGGGGCTCTGCTGATTTACATCAGTGGAGGTTCTCACCTGCTGTGCCCAGACTTGGTGGTAGTGGAGCGCCTCCTGTGCGGTGCTTAGCACCATCTATTTTCAGGGAGGTCAGTAGAAGTCGCAGCTTGCAGGATTGAACCTTCAATGGCTTTCTAATTGATTAGGTGAAAGTCATTCATGCCCTTCCTGTAACTCCTCACTTGGGTGATAAGGTCATGACACATGCCATAAGAGAGAGACTTCTGCCTTTAGGCTACTTCCCTTTGAGCTTTCAAATAGACATGACCAAAAATCTAATTATTTAGATGCTAATCAACTGCAGGATGATTCCTAAGGCTTCTGAAGAAGACATTTCTGAGAAGACAATTACTATTCAAAATCAAATTTTTCAGCGTTGAAGATATAGTGCTGTCATTCTTGTCAAAATAGTTAAAGGCATTCTGATTTATTAGGTGCATCTGTACTTGATTAGAAATGACTGACAGCTTGAGTTATATATGGTAAATTTTGAATGAGAGCCCATCTAATATAAGTACGTTTCAACTCTTTAATAGCTATGTGGCTGGCTTCTAAAGACGGGCTTGATTCAAAACATCAGAGACAAGCACACCTGAAGTTTAGAATCTGATCCAGATTCCCATTTAAAGCCTGTTCCCTAGCTCTATAATGGGTCACACCAAAACCCTGGACCACTAAATTTGATATGCAGCTTTTTCTTCTTATAACTTAAACCAAGGGTGTGTCTATACAGCAAAGTTATTTCAGAACAACGGCTGTTATTTCGCAATAACTATGCGAGCATCTACACAGCAATTCCGTTATTTTGAAAAAATTTCAAAATAACGGACAGCTTATTCCAACTTCCGTAAACCTCATTCTCTGAAGAATAACGCCTATTCTGAAACAGCTATTTCGAAATAAGGCCTGTGTAGATGCTCCATTTCTGCTATTTCAAAATAGCCCCTCAGCAGGGCCATTCTACGTTTTTCCTCCTGGGGCTCTAAATTGAGAGAGCACGTCTACATTAGGGAAGCCGGCCTCGGACTAATTTTGAGGCTTCCCTGCAGTGTAGATGTGCTATTTCAAAATAAGCTATTTTGGAATAACTATTCCAGAATTGCTTATTCCGAAATAACTGTGCAGTGTAGACGTAGCCCAAGGAAAGAGCTTGATAGTGCCAGGAAAATGGATGTGCTGGAATGGGATTGCTTCTCATAAAACCATACAGAAGAAACAGAATCACCAGGCAGGTAAAAGTGGTTGGCTGGGAGCATGCTCCTCCTCTGGAACTGCCCCAGCCCCAACCTTCCCACCCCAGGTGCCCTTTAAGGAGCATGAGGGAGGGGGCTGGAGCTCCACTCCCATCTTCCCCTGTGTCAGTGAGCAAGGGGAAAGTGTACATTTGCTGTATTCCTCACTCTGGCTGGGGAGTGCTGGAGCAGATGAACCTGGACCTGTCCCAGCCTGGGGACATGCACCCCTCTCCTGGCTGTGCCTGCTGGAGCTGCAGAGGCCATGGAGAGGGGCTTCTTACTTGGCCCTCAGCTGCTGTGGTGAGAGAGGGCTGAGGTTGCCCTCTCTCCGCGGAGCAGCCTGCATACTGAACCTCTCATCCCCAGCCCCACCACAGAGCAATAAATATTAATTTAGCTAAGGACCTGAGCAACATCAGATAAATATTCTAGTAGGTTCTATTATATTGGAATTTGGGAGTGCAGATCCTGATGCAGTGTCAGGGCCATAAAGGTTCCAATTTTCCCTGAACCATATAATTTCCCAGTCCAATGGGAATCTTACTAACACATGCAAACTTGTGGGTCCAGTTTAGAGGGGATGAGGAAATATAGCCAGTACTTTCATAGTCCATGTTTTCTGTGTAAGCAATTGTTGCCTTTTTTGCTCATCTTTTGTCTGGGATATTTGCAGATGAATGTGATACCTGCCCTACAAGCAGACATTTGGCTGCCATTGTAATAATGCAAATATGATCTACTTGGTTCTTATTTGTTTGCAGAACTGTACTAATTCTTTATATGCCTTCCCTCCCATTTAAAGCATGATCTCCAGTGCCTTTTTTTCTTTTCTTTATAAACCAACCAAACAATACACAATGCTGGCAGCGTAGGGTGTCACAAGCAAGCCTCCAATAAAAGCCCAGTGTGCTTGTGTAATAGAAAACTAAGGCACTTCAATGAGGGCTGTCTTCTACTCTCAGAACGACACATGTACATCTGTGTGTACAGTTGGTCCCTGGAGAAATAGATTTTCGTTTTAATCTTCTAGGGAAAGACTAGGAAAACTGCAATAAGGCAAAATAATTACAAATAAATCTGAAAAATATTTTGATGCTCTTTTTCTGTAGGAAAAGTGACTTGGAAAATGTTTCTGAATATGTTGGTTGTGTAGAACTTTTGCAATATCCAGCATGTATAATCAATCTCAGGCTCTTTTTTCAAGTTTCAGTGTGTATTTACACTATCGCCAATAGTGCAGCACAGCTTTGGTGATAGAAGAATTCTTCTATCAACTTGCTGCATCTACAAGGGGGTTAGGTCATCCTAAACCCATCACACAGGGCACAAATTTTCCACATTTCTGAACAACATAGCTAGGTTGATCTAATTTGTAAGTGTACATCAGGCCTAAATGTGCTAGCAGAAGGGAGCAGTTCTCAGAACAGGGCTTGTCTTTACCTTATGCTATGAAAATATAGAAGCCCTTTGTAAAAAACATACATCAAGCTGTAGTATAAGAATGAGATTGGTAGAAATAAGGGACTTAACGGCACAAGTAGATGCTTTGAAAAAATCTTTCCCTGAACTTCCATAGGAAATTCCAGTTAGGGAGTTGAGTTTTTAGAAACAAGCAATCTAAAGTCTTTTTTACTGATCTTGACTTTCTGGTTAATTTCTTAATTACATTTATCTATAAGAAGCTACCAGAATCACGGGAGGCTTGAAGCCAAGTTAGAAAGAGAGCCCTACTATTGTACTTTAGAGGGGAGTGAATTGACTAAAGAGTTTGTTTGTGGCATGATTCTGATAACAGCAAGCACTGTGACCTTTTTCTTCTTGTATTCTTTACAAACAAGCACATGCTGCATGTCAACAGCATGTGCGTTAGCCAGTAGACAAACATTCTTTTGCGTAGTGCTGGGACCCTTCTTCTCTGGCTCTGCATTCAGAAGGCTGCCTATAGATAGCAAACTCATTGAACTGAATCTCAGAGGAGTAGCCGTGTTAGTCTGTAACTTTAAAAATGAGTGGCTCCTTAAAGACTAACCAAAATCTATAGAATGATGAGCTTTCATGGGCAAAACCTATATTGAATTGAATTTCGTGGGCAAAACCCATAAGTTAGTTTTTGAATCTGAACAAATATTAATTAGTACACTTTTGGGGACAGGGTCATTTGTTGGTTCTGTGTTTGTACAGTGCCTAATACAATGGGGTCCCTGGCCCAAAAATAATCAACTTTATTTTGCTCATTGTTCACTGAGCCCTAGAGTTTAGGTCTTGTTGGGGACTTTTCATCAATATAATTACAATTTCCTCCCACTCTTCTAACGGAAATATAAATATTGATTAAAAAAAGTTTAGAATGACAACATGGGGGGGAGGAGAAAACAAAAGAATTATATAAAAATAGGATATCTAGGGAAAAGCAGCCTCATTAGAAAAGAGGAGTGGTTCATATGGTCAAGGTGACTAGAATGATCGGTGGGGCTCTGTTTCATGTACCATCCCATTTAACGTGCCTATGTCATGGTTTAAGAGCCTCAACATGGGAATCCAAGACACCCCTAACAAATTATTCATTTTCAAATTGGCCATATAAATACCTCACTCTTTTCCAATGTGGTTACTTTTACAGTTATTGCTGTCCTGGCGGCACTGTTCTTTATCAAGAATACAAAATGGCTTGGGTTGGATAATAACAAATAAAGCATGATGAAGATTTTGTGGTTAGAGAACAGCTCAAAAGGAAACTTGGACTTTGACTGATGATGT
Organism: Pelochelys cantorii; assembly: GCA_032595735.1. NCBI lineage: Eukaryota > Metazoa > Chordata > Testudines > Trionychidae > Pelochelys > Pelochelys cantorii. The sequence goes on from CM064335.1 coordinate 40,498,306, forward strand.
ATCGTCTGTTTGTTTTTCTTTTATCATCATCATGGAGCCCCCAGTGAATAAACGTCCATAGGAATTTAAGCTGGGACATGTGATCGGACATTTTAAGAACCTGTACATTATTTTTTCTAAAGTTACTATTTAGATGCATAACACAACTTTTTCGTCTTTGAATCAGGAGCCTAAAGTGTAAGTCAGATACCATCTAATAGATATGATAGGAAATTAAATAACAGACACTAGTATTCTTGCAGTTCTACATGAAATATAGTTATTTGTGCATTTTAACCTTTTTTTTTTACTGTACATTTTATTTTAGGTAATGGGCCTCCTGACAAACCATGGTGGTGTACCTCACCAGCCCCAGACTGATTATGCCCTCTCACCTTTAACTGGGGGCTTAGAACCAACTACTACTGTATCAGCGAGCTGCAGTCAGAGATTAGATCATATGAAAAGTTTAGATAGCCTGCCTACATCACAGTCCTACTGCCCACCAACTTACAGCACTACAGGTTATAGTATGGACCCTGTCACAGGATACCAGTATGGACAATACGGACAAAGTGAGTACCAGGTGGATATTTATGTTGTTTAATAACTGGGTCATATTCTTAGTAAGGTAACTATCTAGCTACGGCATATTTTTCTTTTTGTTACAAAGGAAATAAGGTTAGAATCAATTCTCCCCATGACTTTTTCTTCTCTTCATAATAGAACTATGTTTGCTGCTACGATAACTGATTGTTCAAGCAAGATTTCTGGTGCATAATTATTTTCTTAAGTGATGTCAACAACATCTTGATGTTATTAATTGTTGAGACATGAAACCTGATTGCCATTAGGTAAAACATAAGGGTTGTCCAAAATGAAATAACCACTGGCATTCCAGTATTAGAAACACATGTTTTTAATGAGGTCAGCTCAAGAACCATTATAGTCTCTAATCCCAGATACATAGAGTTTTGTCAAACTTGTCCTAGGCATAAAAATATTAGTCCCTTTCCTTTGATATATTTGTATTAAATATGACAATGTCAACCTGTAGTTGACATTGCCCCTTGCTGTGAGATTGTCACAGCATGACTTAAAAAGCTTCTTTTGCTTTTTTACAGGTGCCTTTCATTATCTGAAGCCCGATATTGCATAAATGAACTGTCCACTTAAAGTTAAAGCTTGTCTTGTTTCTGGTCTCACTCCAGTGCTTGGATGAGAGGGATCTTCTCACCAAAATGCAACCCAAGCTGGGGCAATCACAACAGAGATATAGGATCGGTATGTTCTTTTCTCCAGTCATTGCTTTCAATAGACATGTGGACACATTGGATGTAACAGTTCAGAAGACAAAGACCAAGAGCAATAAAAAATAAACAGATACAACACAGTTCAGCGTGGGCAGGTATAAAAAATGCTGAAGCATTTAAAATCACTGACTGACAAAGCATTCCATTTGTATGTTGCTGAAAAAGCAGGCATTGATTCCGACAAGCAAAATATTCTACAGCTTATTAGTGAAGCTCTGCAAACTCAGACTCATCTGACATCCAATGCTGACGTCATTATAACTTTAAAATTGCTCAGTTTCTGAAGCATGAGCAGGAGACCATTTTAATTTTACACACTGGAAACTGACATCAAGAAGAAATGTCATGGTCTGTAGGAAGTTAGGGTAGATGTAAAAGACTTCCAGAACAAGTTCATGGCTGTCTTATCATTCTTTTGTAATCATGTTGTCAAGAAATGACACATACGAGTTTTGCTTTACAATGGATGAGCTATTGTGTAACATGAAGAGATTTTTTTTTGCTGCAATTTATGTGTGCGAAGTTTCCCTAATCCATGTTACATTCTGAAACAAACAAGGAAAAGGAAACAACAACAACAAAACAAAGTGGCTTTGATTTCCACAACTGCCTAACAATGTGCAATACTCTGTACCTCACCCAAGCTTTGGGATCATTCAAAGTGATATAGGTAGAACTATATTTTTACAGGTACTTTTATTTTTTCAGGACATATTTCATTATGATAAAATGCAGAAGTGGTGCAGTCTGCAGAACAACACAATCTGGCTCACTAGTCATGACCATGTTCAGGAAACAATACCTTTTGAAATGATTTCGTTTACATTCTTTTTTAGTGACGTACAGGACATGAACAGAGCTGTCCTTGTATCTGACATGTACTTTTAAATTATACAGTGATAGCCAATATAGAAAAAATAATAATAGGAACCAAGGTTTACATAAGTTTGTGTTGTGACATTTTAGAATGTCAATAAATTTGTGCTTTGAAATTTAAGAGGAACAGGAAGATGGAAGGCAGTGTTATTTATTTCCTTTTATTCTTGGAACAATGAGTGAGGTAGGACACATACATTCCTTTTAGCATTAAGGACTATGAAGTAGTGAGATAGTGAGACTAGGTGTAGTACAGAGATTAGTTCACACATTGCTCTTAAAAGGTGATGGAACAAAAGAAATATTATCTTTGTGTTGCAGCCTCTACCAACAACATGCGTGTTGTAAAAAAATGTCTTTCATGTAAAAAGTGCAGTAAATATTTACTATTTATAATGAATAAACAGTTATGAACACTCACAAAGCACTAATTATTTTCTTCTAAACTGTGGTGTTGTGCTAAATATAATGATGCATTTTGACCTGGATAGAATGAAGGGAAAAAACAGGTTATCTTCAATTCAAACTGTTTTTATTATTTAAGCACTTTGCACAACCTAAACACAGAGCCAGCCATAGGCAGCCTATGAGTCCTGTGGGGGTTCAGGATGAGAGTTTGGGGTGGGGTTGTGGGGTGCAGGGTGCGGGGTTAAGATTTAGGGTCTGGGTGACAGGTATGGTAGGAGTATGAGTTTAGGGGAGAGAGAGCAGCTCTTTTGTGACGGCTTTACAAAATGGAGAGTCTCAGTTTGTAATAGTTTTGCCATTTACATGCTAAAACATATGTTCCTCCAGAGAAGAATCAATCATTCTAATTCAGTATTCCACAAGTAAAGCTGATTGAAAGATGTAGAATTTATTTTCACAAAAAATGCAGATATTTTAATTGAAATTTCAAATGTATGATTTTCTTATTCATGTAGCACTAGGGTTGGCCAAAAAATAGCATTGTATTTTGGGAAAATGTTGATTTTTTTTACATTTAATTCCAAAATGTTAATGAAAATTTTTTAAATGAAATGTAACATTAAAAAAATAGAATAATGGGAGAAATTCTGCCACTCTAGGGATATGTCTAGACTGCATCCCTCTGTCGGCAGAGGGATGCAGATTAGGCAGGTCGACATTGTAAATGAGGCAGGGATTTAAATATCCCGAGCCTAATTTGCATAAAAATGGCCGCCACGTTTTGCCGACTCAGCACTTTGTCGGCAAAAAGCGGCAGTCTAGAGAGGGATCTGTTGAGAAAGAAAACCTTTTTCGACAGCTCCTGTAAATCTCCTTACAGGAGGCATAAGGGATCTGCTGACAGAGGGATGCAGTCTAGACATAACCTAGCATACTTAAAAAAACCCACATGTTTTATTTCATTGCAAAGAGTGGGTGAGGGAGAAGGAAAAATACTGTGAAATAAAATTTAAAAAATCCTGGTTATTCTATATGTAAGTAACAATGACTGTAATTACATCACTGCTTCCTCAAATATGCTACTCTTGCAGACCAGAGAATTACAGAACTGGAAGGGACCTCAAGAGATTTTCTAATCCAGTCTTCTGGACTCATGGAAGGACTAAGTATTATCTAGACCAGTGGGGGGCAATAATTATTGACTGGGGGCCACTTCAGAAATTTTTGAAGTGGTCTCGGGCCATCCCGGAAGGGACAGGGCCTCAGGCAGAACTGTGCTTCCCCACCAACACACCATGATAGGTCTGGGGGTTGGGGAGCATGCCAAGTCTTCGCCCCCCCCAGAGAGAACCGCCAGCTGTTCTGAACAGCTGGCAGTTCCCTCTAGGCACCTGTGCCCTTGGCAGTGGGAGGAGACTTTGCATGCTCCCCCCTGCTGCTCCCAGGTCAGTCAGGGCCTGGGACTGGGGAGGGGGAACACGTGAAGTCTCTTGCTCCCTGCCCCTGCCCTACAAGGGAGCACCGCACTTAGAGTCAACTGACAGCTGAGCAGCAGCTAGCGGTTGACTTTAAGTTCTGAACCCCTTGCAGGGCAGGAGGAGACTTCACATGCTCCCCCTGACCCCAAGCCCTGATTGGCCTGGGGGCAGGGGGAATGCACAAAGACTTCTCCCACCCTGCCCCCATCCCGCAAGGAGTGTGCATCGCTTGGAAGCACCGTGCCTCTCCCAGGGCAGGAGGAGACTTCGCCTGCTCCCCATACCCCCAGGCCAATCAGGGCGTGGGGGTGGGGAAGCACACAAAGTCTTCTCCCGCCCTGCCAGGAGGATGCGGTGCTTCTAAGTGCTGTGCACTCCTTGCAGAGTGGGGCAGGGTGGGAGGAGACTTTGCATGCTTCTCCCCGCCCCCAGGCTCTGATTGGCCTGGGGGCAGGGGGAGCAGCAGGGTCTCCACAGGCCAGATCAACTTGCTTGGAGGGCTGGATCCTGCCCATGGAGGCCCTTTTGTCCACCCCTGATCTAGAACATCACTGTCAGGTGTTTGTCTAACCTGCTCTTAAAAAATGTCAGTGGTGCAGGTTTCACAACGTCCCTAGGCAATTTATTTCAGTGCTTAACCACCCTGACAAAAGTTTTTCCTAATGTCCAACCTAAACCTGCCTTGCTACAGGTTCTTGTCCTACCATCAAAAGCTAAGGAAAATAATTTTTCTCCCTCTTCCTTGTAAAAATCTTTTAGATATTTGAAAGCTGTTATCACGTCCCCTCCCTTCTCTTTTCCACACTAAACAAACTCAGTTCTTTCAATCTTCCCTCATAGGTCATGTTTTCTAGACCTTTAATAATTTTCTTTTCATCTTCTCTTGACTTTCTCCAATTTGTCCATATCTTTCCTGAAATGTGGTACCCAAACTGGACACAATACTTCAAATGAAGCCTAATCAGTATGGAGTAGAACTGATGAATTAATTCTTCTGTTTACAGCATACCTGCTAATACACCCCAGAATAATGTTCACTTTTATTGCAGTAGTGTTACACTTCTCACTCATTTTTAGCTTGTGAGCCACTAAGACCCCTCTCCTCCCAACCCCTCCCCTCAGTACTTCTTCCTAGGCAGTCATTTCCCATTTTGTATGTATGCAATTGATTGTTTCTTCCTGAGTGGAGTACTTTGTGTTGGTCCTTATTGAATTTCACCCTATTTACTTCACACAACTTTTCTAGTTTGTCCAGACCATTTAGAATTTTAAACTTATTCTCCAAAGCACTTGTAATCCCTCCTCCCTCACTGACAAAAATATTGAACAGAACTAGACCCAGAACTGATCCCAGCAGAACCCCACTTGATATGCCCTGCCAGCATGACTGTGAGCCACTGATTACTCTCTGGGAATATTTTTTCAACCAATTATGCACTCACATTATATTAGCTCCATCTAGGTTGCATTTCCCTTGTTTGTTTATGAGGTTGTGAAATACAGTATCAAAAGCCTTACTAAAATTAAGATAAGTCTGATGGACAACAGGGAAGTGGTATGTTAAAAAAAGCTATTAGGTTGATTTGACATGATTTGGTCTTGACAAATCTGTGTTGACTGTTATTTATCACCTTATTATCTTCCAGGTTTTTGCAAATTGATTGTTTAATTATTTGCTCTGCTATCTTTCCTGGTACTGAAGTTAAGATGACCGATCAGTAATTTCCCCAGTTTTCCTTATTCCTCATTCTACGGATTAGTACTATATTTGCCCTTTCCTGTCCTCTTAAATTTCTCCCATCTTCCACAAATTTATTTGAGCATAAGCTTTCATGGACTGGACCCACTTTGTCAGAGGCGTACCCAGGAAAGCTTATGCCCGAATAAATTTGTTAGTTTTTAAGGTGCCACAGGGCTACTCATTGTTTTTGCTAAAACAGAATAACACATCTGCCCCTCTGTAACTCATCTAAGTAAGTTTTAACTTTTTCTTACCCTATTTTAGTCTCTGATTCTACCCCATGTTCACTGGCATTCACTGTGCTACAGAGGCATAGACTTACTCAGAGACGCAGGGATGCTTGACCCCTGCCCTGTCACATGACTCCACCCCTTACTCCAAACCTCTCTCAAGCTCCAAGTCCCACCTCTTCCTATCCTTACTCCTTCTCCTCCCAGCATCTCTTGCACACCACAGAACAGCTGGTCGCAGCAGGCGGAGACACTGGGGTGGAAGGGAGGTGCTGAGCGATGTGGGCTGCCAATGGGTGCTGAGCAGCCCCTATTTTTTTCCAGAGGTGTTCTGCCCCGGAGCACCCAGGGCACCAGCACCAATGTTCCGTTAAATGTTCCATCATTACTAAACTTGGTGAAAACTGAAACAAAGTCATTTAGGATTTCTGCCATTTCCTCATTTTCTGTTATTGTTTCCTCCCCTGCTTCACTACCTGCCCTTGGTTTTGCTCTTGCTTCTAAAGTATTTGTAGAATGTTTTCCTGTTACCCTTCATGTCGCTAGCTATTTTAATGTTGTTCTGTGCCTTGGCATTTCTAATTTTGTCCCTACATATTTCTTTTATTTGTTTATAATGATCCTTTGTAATTTGACCTAGTTTTCACTTTCCATAGGACTCTTTTTCAAGTTCCCAATCATTAAAGATCTCCTAGATAAGCCAGGGTGGTCGCCTGCCATGTCGTTTTCCATGTTAGCCATTAAGATGAAGCACCACAAAATCTCTTCCATTATTCTTATATTTCAGCGCTATCCTCTCCCTGGTGCTTCTCCTCCTCAGTCACTGTCACTCTGGGGGATCTGTCTGTGATTTATTTCTTTTCTCCATCACCGAAGCACTGATAACAGGGCGCTTTTCTGACTGGAAGCTGTCATGGCACGTCAGGGAGCCCCCCGACCCTGAACCTCTGTCTGCAGCAAGATGTGACTCTGCCAGCCAGAAGAATAGAAAGGGTTTATTGCTGCTCCAAGATACAGCACAGCATAGGACCGATGCAGGCATAAGAGGATAGACCGACAGCCCTAGTTCTCTTGGGGGAAGGGGTTACAGGCCCCTGAAGCCCCCTACACTGGTTAGTCTGCTCCCTCCGTGCTTCCCCACACTCTGACTGCCCCTTCTCCAAGCCACACCCTTCCTTTGTTCAAATCCCTTTCCTGGTCAGGTGAGAACCGGTTGGGCCATGGTCTACGTGACATGACGGCCCTCAGGGCGACCCCCCGCTGGGCAGTGCTTACAGATGCAGGCCAGTAGGGGTCACCCACAGCCCAAGCATAGCGACCAGTGAATGCCCAACCAGAGTGTATAGCTCCCCCATTACGTCACAGAAGCTAAAAGGCATTTGTGCTGACTCTATCTTCATTTGGTCTGTCACCTGGCTCTTGGCTCTTTGTGCCTAAGCACTTGACAGATTCGGGCAAAGCAGGAGAGCTAGAGCAAAAATGGCTGAAGAGAAAATCAGCCAGATGACTCATACATCAGCCTTTGAATCAGGGAATTGAGATGCAAATTCCTTAAGGAAAAGAGGAGCAGGGAACATAGAGACTAAAATCAGGAATCTCCTCCCTACATTCGGAGACTTATGACATGCCTTCTGAAATGCTTGCCAGAAGTGACAACAAGCAGGTGGGTCCTTTCTATAGCTTGGGTTAGACTAGTTTCTTATTTTTGTTATCTAAGCCAATATGGTTCCCCTCATCACTTGGAAAGTAAAACTGATACCATCTATGAACATTGCTGCAGTTTGCTTCTGGAGATAGTAAGTCTGAGAGAAAGATTTTTGTCCATACAAATATACTGGTTTATTTGGTGTAATATGGAGTCCATTCCTGGATTCATATGTGCAGCTGGTGACCAATCAGTTATTTAATAGATATCAGAACTCAGAAGCATTTCTAATGTAAAGATGGATCAAGAGGATAGCCATGACCTTTCAGAAACTATATGCTCTTTGGCATCATCCAAACTTTTCATATTTCATTGTTTTAATTGTTCATTTTCCTTTTTCTCGTAATTTCTATGTAGAGTCACCACAAAAAATCCTTATGTCTTCGTACATATTTGATTTGGTTTCTGTGTTAATGCTCCTTTACTTATTTTCTTTTATTATTTCTTCAATAAGCTGCACTGGTTATATGTTTTATATGGTGTACATTTTCCATTTTTTTTCTGCGTGGTAATATAGTGGTCAAACTAATCTATATTTTCCAACAATTTTTGCACAGTGGTTTCTGGAAACCAGACTTTTAATCTGGAAACAAATGCAGTATTTGAGATATCTCTCTATGGGGAGTGCTGTCAAATGTTAACTTGTGTGTTGACCATAAAGAAGCTTTCCTGAGATACAAATGATTGTTAGCCATATGAAAGTTAATGAGAATCAGGCACCTAACTGCAATTTATGTGACTGAAAATCCGTGTGTGTGTGTTTGAGAGAGAGAGAGAGAGAGAGAGAGAGAGAGAGAGATTAGGGCCAAATTTTCAAAGGTATGGGGACTTTCAAAACCATGCAGTCCCAGATTTGTAAAGGTATTTAGGAATTGTTGCACTCAACATGGCAATACTTATCTAATTTACAAGCCTAAATCTCTTTTTAAAAAATGATTTAGTGACTTAGGAGCCCAAATCCCATCATCGTTTTATGGAATTAAGTGCCTAAATCAGTTCTAAAAAAGAGTTTTAGGCTGCTAAATTAGTAAAGCATTGCAACACTGACTTATTTCAATGGGTATTAGGTACCCTGAAAATCTCACTGGATATCTATTTGCATCTTCAGGCTTCTACAGACCTCTAGCAATCTGCCCCATTACCTGTAAGTTAGATCTTCATAATCTATAGTTTTATGGAACAATCAGTATAATTTTATCTAGTTAAAATAAGCTAATGTTATTAACCTATTTAGGTAACCAAAATACATTTTATTATTTCAAAGGAATGCAGCTGAGTGGAGTCAGTAAAGGAATGATATATTTGAAAGTTACTTCCTTATACCAGAACACTGTTGATTATTGCTGATGTGGAAATATGTATTCTGTGTGCAATGTGGTTTCTTTTGGCCTTTAAACTCCATAACACTTAATTATTAATAGGGAAATATATAAAATGTTCACAAAATCAGTTCAAGGCAATCTTGAACACCTGGACATCTGCCTAGGATTCATTACAATATTGCATGAGTGCATACTGCTTCACAGAGCAAGGGCATGAAAACACTGCTCCCACTTGGTCTGGTTTGGATCTTCCAATGGCTGACAAACATTTGGTGTACATTTTCAGTTGATTGCTAACTGCTTTTCAGTGAAAGTATGGATACATATTTTGCTACCCTGTGTCTATACAACATCCCCATGTTCGTAAAGCAGCACTCATAAAAGACCTGTATGGGTGTGAGAATATTCTGTATGTAATTTTATATGTAGTATGGATGGATGCATCTGTATCAAGTGCATACACATAGAGAGACTCGGCATTACGGGAAAATAGCTGTGTCAGTTTAAAAACTTGCACCAATAACTGAAAGACAAAAATAAGAAGCCTTCTAGTACTCCCACTGAAGTCAACAGGAGCTTTGTACTGCTGGCTTTATGCCACCCATTCTGGCCCTGGCTATGTGTGAGAAGCATGTGAAAGGTGGTGAAGTCAGGCTGTGGGCCAAGCTGGAAGCAGCACTCTGTCCCACTCCTTTGCCACTGGAGGTGTCATTATGTGACAGGTCTTAACCCTACAAGCCATTTCTGCATGAGTAGTTCTTGAAGCCAACTCACACGTGGGATTGACCAGGCCAATCAGAAAACGCTTTGTTGGCTTCCTGTTAAACCCTGTTCCCAAGATCAAGGAGAATCAGTGAAATAAAGTGGTTTAAAACACTATTTAATGGATTTGTGTTGCCTCAAAGTCAATGACCAAATGGGCTTATAATGCCGAGCACGTGTGGCTAGCTGGCCAGTATGGCCTTTGAACAAGTCTTGTTTACTCTCTAGCCACTCAGCCTATGTCATAAAAAAATCACACTAAACCAGGGAAGACACATTGCTTTTAACCTTTGCTAAATAATTTAATAAAGTTAGCTTCATACACAACTATGAAAGAGTAGCTGCTGATCAGAGCAGAGCTATTGCTGCTTTGTCTCAGACTTGGAAACTGTTCAGAAGCCTTATTAACTATTCAGTGCCTTCATCACCAGAGAGGCTTATCTCTTAGGCCATTACCAAATGGTTTGCTATTTGTTCCTTCTTCGCCTCACTTCCCTTCTTTCAGAATTCATGCTGACATGGTTTCCTGTGCTGGGTATATTTATAGGACTGTGCTCTTGGTTTTTCTTGGGGCTTTTCTACATGACTGCTTAAGTAAATGTAACTCTCTCCCCCTTGAGAAGTGCAAGTTATTACATTGACTCCAAGTAGTGTCCACGCTGCACTATGTCAGCAGGAGGTGGAGTAATTATGTCAATGGGAGAGCACTCTCCTGTCGGCATAGCATGTCTTCACCAGACATGCTACAGCAGTGCTGCTGCATTGGTGCAGCTGTGCCTAGGGCGTGTGGTAGTGTAGATTAACCCTTATCCCTCTGTGCAATTATTCTTATTTTTCTCATAAGTGTAGTTAAATGTTCTTAAAATCAAACCGTCATAGAATATCAAAGTTGGAAGAGACCTCAGAAGGTCATCTAGTCCAACCCCCTGCTCAAAGCAGGACCAACTCTACCTAAATCACCCCAGCTAGAGCTTTGTCCTTAAAGCCTGGCATTAAAAACGTCTAAGTATTGTGTCAAGACTTTTCCCTACTTTGGCACTTCAAGTGCAGAAGGTGGGGACCCACAAGAGACTTTAAAATACCCTGCCACTAAAAGCTTGTGTTAAAACTCCCCAAGGTCACAGATTCCCTGGCCTTGGGTTGGTATTGTTGCCACCACCCAAATGCAAAAACCCCTTTGAGAACCCAGGAAGGCGCATTTGGGAATTCATTCCTCTGGGGTACCCTCAAACTCTTTAACCCTCTCTCTGGGAGAGCTTGAAAACCTGTAATACCTCCTAGTAATATGGCTTTGCAGTCTTAGGCAAGTGCACACAGAACCTCCTGACTTCTAGGACACAGTAATAAGATCATGGTCTTAAAAGGGTGATTTTATTAATAAAACAAAACATACTTGGTGAAACATTGCTTGGTTGCTAGGTGTTACAGGGCAACTACAAAAAAAAAAGGATTAAAACACAGAGAACTCCTTCCCTGACATTGTTTAGAATTTACAGTGTAAGGGGGTAGTTACATGTTCTCGACACAGAGAAGTCCAACAAAGCCCAAAATAAAGAAGATAACCTGATCACATCTGACTAAACATTCCCTGTTCTACTCACATATCGGTTGTTCCAAGATCTAGTTCTTTCCTAGGCATGGATGTCACTGGATTCTCTATGACTTGCTCTCTGGCTCAATATATGTCCCCCAGCTCTGCTTTAGTCACACTCTAATTCAAAAACCCACACTCTGTTTCCATTGGCTCTCCTGGCTTCCTGCCAGCTCACTTCCTGCTTCCTGAGGATTCTCTAGGACCCACTGTCTATGGTTTTAAGTCTTACAGGCAAGACCAGTAGGGTTAGATCTCAAGAGTTATCTACTGTGAAAAGAATGGCTGTAATGTCCAAAAAAGGACATTATCCCTCCCCCATTCATCACAGATGTAGATTCTACCTCCTCTGTAGGTAACTCATTCCAGTGCTTCACCACCTGCCTAGTGAAAAAATTGTTCCTCCTATCAGAGCTAGATTTCCACCGCTGAAACTTGAGACCGTTGTTCCTTGTTTTGCCATCTGCCACCACTAAGAACAACCTAGCTCCATTCTCTTTGGAACCCTCCCCTTCAAGTAAGGGAAGGCTACTATCAAATCCCACCTCACTCTTTTCTTCTGTAGATTAAATAATCCCAGTGCCCACAGTCTCTCTTTATCCACCTAATAATTTTTGTTGCACTTAGCTGGACTCTATCCATATCTTCTCTGTAGTGGGGGGAACTGGATACAATACTCCAGACATGACTCTCCAGTGCCTAACAGAGGAATAATCACTTCCATTAATCTGTTGGCAATGCTCCTACTTATGCAGTCCAATAGGCCATTAGCCATCATGGCAACAAAGGTGCACTGTTGACTCATAGCCAGCTTGAGATTTTTCCTTCCTTCATACAGGACTCTGCACTTGTCCTTGTTGAACCTCATCAGATGTCCTTTGGCCAAATCTTCCAATTTGTCTAGGTCACTCTGGAATCTATCCCTACCCTCCAGTATACCTACCTCTCTGCACACCTTAGGCTATGTCTAGACTACAGGCTTCTTCTGGAAGAAGCTTCTTTCAGAAGAGATCTTCTGAAAAAACTTAGTCAGAAAGAGAGCATCCACTCTGCAAAAGTACATCAAAAAAGTGATCTGCTTTTTCGAAAGAGAATGTCCACACTGAATGGACGATCTCTCTCATGTAAGCTGTGATTGCTATGGATGGAATGGCCACCAGGGCACCTGTGCTTTTTCCTCTTTCCTCTTCTTCCAAAAGAACTCCCTCTTCCCCATCCACACATGCCTTTTTGCGAAAGAGCTCTTTTGCAAAAAGGCTTCTTCCTCATAGAATGAGGATAACCAATGCTGGAAAAAACCCTGTTCTTTTGATTTTCTTGCAGAAGAATGCAATTGCAGTGTGGATGTTACTCTGTAGTGTAGACATACCCTTAGTGTCATCTGCAAACTTGCTGAGGGTGCAATCTATCCCATCATCTCTAGATCATTAATGAAGAAGCTAACAAAAGCCACCCCAATATTCACTGCTGGGGCACTCTACTTGATACTGGTTGCTAACTAGAAACTAGACATTGAGCCATTGACCACTACAATCTAGCCAGCTTTCTATCAAATTTTTTAATCCATTCATCCAATCCATATTTCTTTAACTTGCTGGCAAGAACACTGTGAGAGACCATCTCAAAAGTTTTGCTAAAGTCAAAGTATATCATACCCACCACTTTCCCCATATTCACAGAGCCAATTATCTCATCATAGAAATCAAATAGGTTGATTAGGCATGATTTGCTCATGGTATTCCTGATCACCTTCTTCTCATCCAAAAGCGGCTGTAATGGTCAAAAAATCTTCAAAAAGGGATTCCTTGAGGAATTCCATGCCTTGCTCCCTAATTTTTCCAGAGACTGAGGCTTAAATACAAAAAGCAAAAGATAAGAAGGATTTCTACAGGTATGCTAGCAATAAGAAGGTGCTCAGGGAAAGTGTGGAATCCTTACTACGAGGTGGGGAACCTTTTTTTTGAGTCAGAGGCCTGTCAGACCAGGTTCAGATCCAGCATAATACCAAGCAAAGGCTACTATTCTATCCCATTACTAACAGTTGCCTGCAACAGGCCAGCATCAAGACTGAATGAAATCTGACTGCTAAAATTCAGGATTTGTTCCTTCAGCTTCTCTGCTTTGGAGCTCCCTTCCCCCATCCTCAGCCCTTCTACTCTGGTATTTCTCTGGTTTAAAGATTTGTCCCAACGGGAGTTTTGCCTGAGCAGTGCCTTGAGGACTGGGCCATTCTCTTCCATTAGAGTTTTGCTTGCATAAGCAATATGGGATTGGACCCATGTTTTACATACCAACTTCTTATTAATTGCTCAGCCCAGAGGGAAGTGGGAAGCCTCCCAGCTCTGACCTGTCACTGGAGATAGCGGAATCCCCAGGTCTCCCTGAGGTTTGCCTACAGTTGGCTCTGCAACATGGAGCCTCCAAGCCTCCACAGAGAGCAATGTGATTCCATGGCTCCTCCTGACCATGGTCTGGGTCACTCCATTTACGCTAGGGCTTGCAAGGGAGAAGAACACCATAGGATGGCATTATGGTAGCCCAGTGTGGAGCCTATCCTGGGGGAATTCTCCTGACAGCAGTTTGGCTAAACTGCCAAACATCATACAGGGACAACTGAACAGTGTATCCCACCGATAGTTCACAGTACTGGGAAGTCATAGCTATGCTAAGGATACTACAACCCTGCAGTATAGTTGCAACCAACAGTGATGAAAGGGGCTTTCCCATTGCTATAGAAACTCCAGCTCCCTGAGAAAGAGTAGCTAGGGCAGTGGTTCCCAACCTGTGGTCACAGACCGCCTAGTGGTCCATGATGGTACTGCAGGGGGGCCACGGAAAGTTTAAAAATAATGATCCTTACTTTTCTTTTCCTTTTCTTTTTTTTCTCCTCCAAGGAGGGGGGTCTGTGAAATTTTAATAGACTCTGTATGCTCAAAAAGGTTGGGAACCACTGAGCTAGGGCAATGGAAGCATTCTGCCAGCAGCCCACCTGCTTCTATACCAGGGCATAGTTTGGCCTGGCGATGGGGCCCCAGGGTGGGGATTTTCCACACACACCCCCTTAGTGCTGCATCTCCGCCATCTAAGTTTTAAGTGTAGATCAGACCTCAGGCCTAGCCACCGGTGTTCCTAGGACGGCTGATTTCCTGCTTTGACTCCCACCTAGAGCTCCCAAATCCTCTGTTAATCTTTTATTTTTATTTCTATTGATAAAGCCACAAGAATTCTTTTAAAAGAAAATGGGGTGAACGCCTCAGCCACACTTTAAATTCAGTTAGTTTCTTTCTTTCAGTCTCAAAGTTGTGTGGCATTTCAACAGAAGCCCTTTGTAATACGAGCTTTTATTTTCATTACATATTCTGCTTGATTTTGTTACTTTAAATGAAATAATTAAATTTTAAATGGGGACTGTGCTGGGGAGAAATATGCAGAGTAGTGAAGAAAACCCAAATTATCAAGGAAAAAAGTAAAATGTTAATTTAATGGCACTTTTGCATTTTATTTAATAAAAGTAAGGAAAATATGTGAAAAGGTGATTGCTTAACTGTTATTCAATTATAATTTAAAAAACCCTGTGGAACAAAGTGTAAAACAAAGTTCAATTGCATATTTTTTTTATAACTGTGTTGAGTTCTTAAATGTGTCATAGCATAGCCCCTGGTCAGTGTCTGTTATATGTCCCTTTCTATTTCCATTCCTAGAGTATGGGAATCAGTGACAGTCACAAGCTACAGAGACTGGCTATTTATCTTAAATTGGAAAGACTCGTACAATCATTTGTAGAGATCCACAGTTTTATCAAGTTATGTGTACACTACAGAGTTTTTTTCGGAAAAACAGCCATTTTTCCAAAACGCTTCAATTACGTCCACACTGCAATCGTGTTCTTTTGAAAAAAAATTGAAAGAACAGAGGGGTTTTTCTGACATGGGTAAACCTCTTTTAACGAGGAAGAAGCCTTTTTCCGAAAGAGCTCTTTTGCAAAAAGGTGTGTTTGGACAGCTAAGAGGGAGTTCTTTTGGAAGAAGAGGAAAGAGAAAAAAGCACAGGTGCCCTGGTGGCCACTCCGTCCCTAGTAATCACAGCTGAAGTGCAAGATACCGTCCATTCAGTGTGGACGGTCTCTTCTGAAAAAGCAGATCATTTTTTCAATGTGCTTTTGCCATTTAGATGCTCTCTTTTGGAAGAAGTTTTTTCGGAAGATCTCTTCCGGAAAAGCTTCTTCCAAAAGAAGCCTGCAGTCTAGACATAGCCTCAGTGAGGTGTCAGCCATGGTTGGATGTCACATATTACCATTAAATCATAAGCGTAATTAAAAAAAATTGCAATTAGGCTAAAGAAATAAAAATATGTAAATCTTATTTATTCTGCCTATCAACTCAGTCCTGAGTGCCCAGTTCACCCCCAAAGTCCATTAAGTGGAGGAAAGCACTTGTACAACATCGGTAACATTTTTTCATTTTGTTAAAGTTCATTTCATACATTGTTGAATCTCAGATCAAGCTTTTTAAAAGTGACTCTTGGTTTGTGATGTACCAGTGTTTGGGAACCCAACCTGGAAACATCTTAGAAGCGTTTGCTGTTCAGAATGCTTGGCACTTTTTGACAAGTTTGTCTCCTGGTCAGTGCTAGTGCTCATTGATCATTTTTCAATGGAGCATTTTTTTTATCGGACAAATGCTTATTCAGTGACATTGACACATTCCTTGGGAGCATGCCAGGACAAAATTTCCTTTTGGAAACAAAATTGAGTACAAGCATTTTGACAATGAGCCAGACACATTTAAAAATGTTTCTGTTTCCTCTGAAATTCCTCTGAATTTCCTCTGAAATTCTGGTTGCTGTGCATTTCTACCCAAAAGCAGGGGCACCCAGACTAACCAGTCAATTTTGAAAATCTTAGCACCAGTATCATGAGTGAAATCATCGTGGGCCCAATGCAAATGGAGGCATCTAAGGGATTGCTGTCATTCTGCATGACAAGGAGGAGGCAGTCATGGTAAAGCATGGCAGCTGCATGATGAGAAGTACATGTGCTGCTCCCCAACAAGGGGTATTGAGGGTGGCTCCCCTCTTCCATGGGCAGTCATAGAGCTCTATCCCTGTAATACCGAAGGTACAGGGCTGCAGCTACCGGTGTGGTTTTACCATAATGCCTAGATCTCCAATGGGAGCCCAGGGGAATAGAATTGCCAGGTGGAGATTGGGCTAGAGCTCCTGTGCAGAAATATTGAGAGTAAACTTATGTTTGTCCTGTAAACTTATGCAAGCCTGAGTGGGGCTGAGGTGAGAGCAGGACCCGGAGAGGACAGAATGGTTGTCATGGAGCCCAGGATGGGCTGGGGAGCAGGGACCAGGATCTGGAGAGGATGGAATGGGCTTAGGAGCAAGTAGGAACCCCTGGAATCCTCCTTCCCACCCCTGGCATCCTCCTTCCTACCCGGGAGCCAGCTGTATCTTCTCCCCAGTCAGCTCAGTCATTCTCCTCTCTCACACTTCTATCCCTCCACCCCTCCACTCAACAGAGTCTGCTGAGTGTTGAAAACTCTTGAAAATCTGAGCACGAAGTGCTTCAACTAGATTCCTACATAGGAGCTGAGTTCTTCAGAAAATCAGGCCCCCATTGTGGTTGGAGATCATTTTTTAAACTCAGATCCCCAAAATTCTGGATCTTCCTACTACACTCTTTGAAAATCTAAAACTCCCATTTCCTTCAGGACAAGGTCTCCCCAGCTTTAACTGAATGGTTTGTTTGGAAGATCATTGTTCTCTGATGACTAACAGCTCCAGGAACTAATGTTATGAGATTTTATAAGAGAACAGGAAAAAAATACAGATCCAAGACTGAGCTTATGGGCCAAGTCTTACTCCAGCTAACTTCAGTGGAAGCCAGATTAGGCCTTATATCACTGAATGCTCATAGGATGCATCATCAAGGACTGCTAACTTCCAGTCCCAGCACCACCACATATGCTGAACTTGGTGGGGAGAAAAAAAGCATTATGACCCCAGAATAGCAAAGCACTTAAGAATGGACATGGAGCAGGAGTAGTCCTACTGGAGTACTGTAGGCTACTCACATGCTGAAAGTTAAGCTCATGTTTACTCACTTTTCTTGAATTAAAACCAATGAGGCTTTGGCTCGCTGCTTGCCCAGCTGTAAATAAAGCCAATTCTACTTCATTTTGGGGTGTGTGAAGCTTAATTACTTAATAGTTTCAGATGACTTTGAAGCAGATGCCGTGACTTTCAAAGCCTCCTTGGAGAGCTAGACATATTGAACCATTTTAATGGGAATTGTGCATCTAAATCCCCAAGGCAGCTTTGAGCGCATTAGCAGTCAAGTGATACATAAGTGCTCAGTATGACCTGAAAGAAAACTGTTTTCTTACATTTCTGATAATGAAGATGATATTTTAATAACTTCACTTAAAAAGAGGAAAGCTAGTCTAGCAAAGCAACTGGTGAGATCATCATATCTAAGGAGGAGCCTTTTATCCTACAGGCTTTTTATGAAAAAATAATACAGAGAACAATGGATTGGAGATTAGTCCTAAAGTTCTGTGCACTAACTTCACTCAGAGGTTTGGTTGTGCAAAGACTGTAGACCATAAAGAGCTCAAGGGACGAATGATTTCTGAAACGACAGCGCTATGGCTTCTATTCTGATTCTGCTCAAGTTCATCAGGAAAGATTCACTTTGGCAGCTTATTCAGTGACTAAATCTTGATATTTTTCTGGCTTAATTCATAACATAACTGTAAGCTATTGCCCTGTGTTTATATTTCCCATCCATTTCTCACATTTCCAAAGCACGCTGATATGCGATCCCAGCAGTTTAGCTACCATAATTGGCATTTTTCTAGGGCCAAAAGGAAACAAATTCCTTACCCGCCATACTTTTTTAATTTCTGAAAAACAATAAGTAACATGGTTAATCCTCTTTTTGATCTTTTTCCCTCTTTGAGCTCCCCATATATTCGTTTCCCTTTTAATCTTTTACTTTCTTTTTAATCTTCACTCACTGTCCCTCCACATTATTTGAAGAATTCCATGTACTTATGTCTTTAAAAGAATTGGACGACTCTAAGGAAATGGCTCTTTAGGATCCTGTTCAAAGCACCAGTATTCATTTCTGGCTATTTTGAGGTGGGGTGGGAGGTTGCAGTGTGTGTAGAGAACACTTTTACAGCAGCATTTACTAGGAAGTTTGACTGGGCTATTTTTCATGTATATTGACAGAACCTTAATCTGGCCAACTCAATACAGAATCAGTGTGCACACAAACCTTGGGCTAGATTATAGCTATATATCTGTGCAAAAGTATAAGAGGGAATAAGCATCCGCATTCACTACTCTCTGGGCTAGCTGTACCATTAGTTCAGGTGTATAGGAATAAAGGGGTGCTGAGTACTGCAGGCATGGGTGAAGCCTTGATCCTGTACAGCTCAGCCAATGAAAGGGGTGGAGCAATCGTAGGCCAGCAACAAATTACTTCCATCTCCCCATTCCCCTGCAGCAGGGAATGAATTGACTCCAGTTCTGAGACACAGTGCGCCATGGGGCTGATGCAGCTTATGCACCAGTTTTTGCTCAGAACTGTGCCTAGATGCAATCTAGCCTTTCAAATCTGGAGGGGAGAGAGTATATACTATAGCATGTGCATTTTACACTTTCTCATTCGCTTGTGCATACACACACAGAGCCTTCACATTCTTCCCCATGTAAGCAGTGTTGGGACTGCAAGCCTTTCCTTACATGGAACCCAATCTCCTGCTCTTACGTGCAGAAGCCCTTACGCCAGCCACAGAATCAGCTTATAAGAGCTAAAGTAGCAACATAGATATCTGTAGCAATCATTTGACTGTATGTTCAAAAACAGGCTAAGTATGTTATTTTCAACCAATTTCTACTGAACACTTCCCCAGAAAGATGGTCAGCAGCTTCATAACTCAGATACACTTAAACATCACAACATCTGTCATGGCAGTAGTAAATGTAACATTTTATAATCACATTCCTACAACACCTGATTTTCTTTTCACTCTGAGCTGAGCTCAGTGGTGGTACTTTTTGATTTACTATGCTGTAGGCAAGATCAGAATCTGGTGCAAGTAAGTGACTGAACTAGCTAGGTAGACTAGACCAGTGTTTCTCAACCAGTGGTACGAGTACCCTCAGGAGTACTTGAGAGTACTGCGGGGAGGGGGGGGGGTACATCAACACAACTGAAATTTGGAGAAAACTGAATTTTGGTTTTAAGTTTTACAGTGCATTATTATTTTTGTACTTTTTACACCCAAAAATTTCATCGCCCGCCCGGCTATGATTAAGTTGTTTAAACAAATGTGTTTCAATGGTAGAAAAAAATTGTGTCTGAAAACTGTAGGTACTGGGGGTACTTATAATTTTTTTAAAGGGGGTACTTATAATTTTTTTAAGGGGTACTTTATAAAAAAAGGTTGAGAAACACTGGACTAGACATATAGATTAGACTGATATTATTCCCTGTATGTCCTTTAAAGAAAATTGTCATTTTTAAAGCAAATCTATTTGCAAACAGATTTTAAAAATCTATTTTGCAAAACTGGAAAACTTGGAGCTGATTTTTTTTTCCAGTTAACAGCCACGTACATTTAAAATGACTCCATTGAAATCATTGTTTGCACTGGTGTAAAGATCAGTTCTTGCTCCCTGTGAACTTCTGTGGTAAAACTCTCACTGACATTATTGAGAGCAGGCTTAGGTCTCCCCATCTGTTCTCTTAGTCCACAAGAACAATCCTACTGAGGAGAACTCCTGTGAGTAAGATGAAGAGAATTTAGCCCTCACTCTGAGAAGAATTTAGTATGGCTCTTTATGGAGTTTTTGCATCATATTAAAGGTTAATTTTAAAACAAATAGTTAAAATGTAAAGCTGTAAATTTCTTCTATAAATCGCATCTTCTGCATGTATTTATACCATAGTCTGCTGTTCATATAAAATTACAGACTTCACTTTCATCTTTCTTTTTACAAGAAACCCCTAATGACAAATGCAGGCAGTTCAGTGATACTGATATACCCCAATCTTAGCATGTGAATTAGTCATCATACAATCAGTTCAGGGGTCAGGCTTAGAGAAACAGTGCAAAGTTGGCAAAATGTTAGTCTGGTGAGGTGCTCTCCACTTCAAAGTCATCATGCTCACTCCCTAGAATTTAGATCACAGAAAGAAACAGCTGGAATTGTCATTTGTGGCTGTAGAACTTTTTTTTTTTTAAAGCAAGATAAGGTTTCACTACTTTGTAAAACAACAGTTTACTTTAGAATGACTTAGCCAGTAAAGCACAATAGGAAGCAGGAATCCACAGAGCATTGCTTTACTATTATCATGCAAGTAGACATGACCTGTGACAACCCACACTGAAGACAACTTAACCTCTTGCTCCTTGTCTGAAAATACTCAATGTAGTCCACTTGTCACTGACAGTCAAGGATTTAATTTTCCAAGAAATATTTACAAGCATTTCTCTTTTTTCTGTTCAGAAATTTCTCTTTCCTATTTCCAAGGTGCTCTGTGTGTGTATGCAGTTATGCTACACTAGTCCTACTATTTACATAGACACATACGATCTGATTTCCTTTTACATCTTTGAGGGTTGTCGATTTGATCTGAAGCTAGATTTTTACATTTAGTATACAGATAGAAGAGCACAAGCTGGAACGCCACATGAATGCTGGGCTAGAGTTTTGTCTCGGATTAGATTCTGTTACCCTTATTCACATGAGTAGGCGCTTAGACCTGTGGATTTTAACAGCTCAGAATAACAAGTGTGAGTAAGAATGTCCAAATCTGGCCCGTAGGAGGTATTTTTTTGTATAGTCTAACCACTAGGCCATTGAGTCAGGAAGTTACATAAGCACAAGTCTAACTTTAAGCACACAAGGAGTCTTATTGAAGTTAATGAGATGATTTACATGCTTAAAGCTGGGCATATGCTTTCTGACACAGCACTTAGTTTTGCAAGTCCCCTTTCCTGCCCCGCTGCTGTTTTAAAAATCATTACACTCAGCGACCTTTCCCCAAACATTAAGCAGTCCCTTAACTTGCACCACAGATTTATGTGCCAAGCACAGTATTATTCTATTTTTATTATTAATAGACTTCCCAGTGGATGGAGGCTTATCTGCATATGACTCATTATCAGGTGACTGAGACTCAGTAAGTGCTAAACAGCATTCCTTACCAAAAGAGGATATGGATGAGGGCCTGATCCAACTTCCATAAAAGCAAATGGAAAAACTCCAATTGATTTTAATTAAGGATAGATCAGGCCCCAAATCACTAGCCGCCTTCAGTTTCCTAAGACACACTTTTTAATTCCTGAGGAAAGCAGCATCATGAACCAAACAACTTTAGCGTCTCTCATCTTACAGTGTGTTCTGCAAGCTTTGGAAAGAAACCTGGACACAGAGAAAAATGCTACAGCGAAAAATGAGTCAAAACAAAAACCATATGACAATGCCTATTTCTTCATTCTCTTTGTCATGTTATTTTACTCTTTCCTGGCATTAACTGTCTTTTTTGGTTATGTTCGCTCCAAGAAAGCCCTTTCAAAGAAAGATCCTTACCAGGAATTTATCGAGGATAAGGATCGAAGCAAGAAGTGGAACATGACCCGGCCGGTGGTGGTGAAATTTGACTTTGAAGAAGAAAGTATTCTTTGAACTACTTAAACCAAAATATTCTGCCAAATACACTGGACTGTCTCTGTTGCCTACATCTCAAAGCAAGATCTATGCATTCCTCTTGATCAGCTATGTCCAGCATAATAAGTCAAACCACTGCTTAGCAATAGGTAATGGAAAAAGAAGTCTCACATTTTTTATGAATGCATTTGCTGGAATGTTGCTTTTGTACATATTGGAACTCATTCCACTGTACTTTATAATGGAAGTGAGAGATGACCATTTTTAGCATTGCTTAGGAGTCCAACTTGGAGGAACAAGAACGGAAATCCTTCCTACATTGATTATATTTATTAAGTTTAGAATGCGGATGGGAGGAGAACTGATTTGCATATACACACAGAAACGTACTCAAATTTTCAAAGGAATGTTGTCACTTATAATATGTGTTCCAGTCTAGAAAAATGGAATAGTATGTACCTTCATTGGGAAATACAGTATCTCTCATAAAAAGCAGAATATGTTTTACTTTGTTTAAAACAACAAAGTATGTTTTACTTTGTTTAATATGTAAATATAGCAAACTTTTCCTGCCTTCCACTGGTCAAAGATTCATTTCACATAAAATAGCAGAAAAGATCAAAACACCATCTGCAAAATGTAATTAAAATACATTTAGTGGAAAAATAGGTTATGCATTGAATTCTATTCCTTTTCCTATTCCATCACTTAGATGTAGTCATTCTTTGCCAATTTCACATTTGAAAAGTATGCTTCAACTTTACAACTGAACACAAGTGTAATGCGGAAACTGCCTCTTCGAATATATCAAAAATATCCTTTTACTTGCTTCATTTCAGAGTTACTGCATTTATATATGTGTTGTCTATTTACTCAATATAATTGGCTTTGTTTGCTCTTATTTATTTTCTTTACCATATTATCTTACTAATATAATAACA
Source organism: Pelochelys cantorii (assembly GCA_032595735.1). NCBI lineage: Eukaryota > Metazoa > Chordata > Testudines > Trionychidae > Pelochelys > Pelochelys cantorii. The sequence continues at coordinate 40,521,344 of CM064335.1, forward strand.
TGAGGGAATTAGTTGATTTTAAACATATCAATGTATCCATTAAATATAAGAATATGTATGACAAATATTACTGTTTTGCAATATGAAAAATGTGTCAGGGTGACAAATTCAACATTTTCCAGAAACTGACATTTGTCTGTATTCTTCTCTTGGGTCTCAAAAATGTACAGGTTACCAGTTTGCAAGGATAGCCATGTTGGTCCCAGGATATGAAAAGATAGGGTCAGCGAGGTGATATATTTTTATTGGACCAACTACTAGAGAGATGGAAGGTAGAAACTTCTGTTGGTGGAAAGAACTGATGAGCTCTCAGCATAGGTAGAAAGCTTGTCTTTTCCACCAACAGAAGTCAATAAAACATATTAGTGCTTTACTAGACCCGCTAAATTGAACCCTGGAGGGTCGATTGCCAGAGCATCAATCCTCTGACAAGTGGAGATGTGGTCTTAGAGAAATTAGTTCTGCTCATAGAATTTCTGTGCAGAGATGGAGATTTCTTCAGACTTATCAGCTGTTCACATTTATTTGTCATTTTTTTTCTGTGTGTGTGTGTGTGTGTGTGCAGATTTTAAACCCTCTAGAGTGGAAGTGAATAGTCCTCTATTAGTATGAGATATCTAATAATTAAGTGTGTTGGTTAATTGTGATTGGTCAGATAGCTTACATGATATTACTTCTGAATGAGCATGCAAATGTTTCTGGTTTAATAACTCACACGTGCAAATGTGCAAATAACCATACATGCAGTGTTGAAATTCATGTTCCATAAGTCTTCATGTCAGTAAAACAACTGAATGAAGGTACATAGAATGCTGAAACAAAGCAGTGCATTTAGCAAAATCATTTAAAGACTGAAGGGAACTCACAGTTAGTGGATTCATTCAAGTTTCCAGCGTCCATTTAGCTTTATCTAAAATGGTTTGGGGTATAGTTGTAGCACTGTGTATGAATCACATTAATTTACATGAATGCTATAACTAGCCTTCTTTTGCAGAAGTCCTGGGTAAAGAAACAGAGGTCAAAGTCATCTGTGTTTACTTCAAGCTAGCAAGCAGGGACTATGTTAAGAGAGAGCTGCTGTTGCCTGGAGACTCATAGTAGAGCTGAACAAATAGGGGGAATTATTCTACAGAACACTGAGCCCTGGAAGGTGTTTCTATATTTTACTATCCTCTCAGTGTGTGGGTGTAAATACTACTCTATGCAGTTGTTGAAAATCTCATTGTATTTTTATCCCATTGTTGTCATTTCCCCCAAAGTGAATGAATTCTCAGAAATAGGAGCATCATTGCCAAAGCCTCACCAAAGCCCATCATCATTTATTTCTGTAAGCTGGTTGAGCTGGCTGCTGACAGCTGCCTGATAAGCCATGATAAGCAAACTTCTCTGAGCATTAGTTAGAGACATGCTGCAGTGTTTTCAGTTGTTTGCAAATACTTATGTCTGGCTTATAATTAGACTGCAAGGCAGGAATATTGCACTTCAGAGTAAGGCAGCAAGAGGACACAAAGACCCCTCACCTACAAGGAGGCCCATCACGATCCGTCTTTTTGTCTATATTAACTATAGGGCAGTTCACTACTAATATTACTGCTATGTTCTGTTCTTTTACAACCAAAGGGTTCTTGTTTCTGTCCCGGAGAGCCAACAATCTCATTACAAACAAGTCACTAAGATGCGGCATTTGGATACTATGACAGCAAGGGCTATGGCCACATCCTCTAAGTCAGTGGTTCTCAAAGTGTGATCTGCAGACCACTAGGAGTCCACCACCATCTTGCAAGTGGGCCTCAGGCTTGGGGCTACCCCACTGCAGTTGAGAGCCCGTGCTGGTGCTCCAGCCCCTCAGCCCCCACCCCATGAGGTTGGAGCACCAATGCCAGCTTCCTACTGAGGGGAGGGGCAAGTCTCACAGGTTGGATCCAGCTCATGGGCAGAAAGCAGCTCTGCACGCTGTGGATATGACATTGCAGAAAACCACTCAGCTGGAGGCTTTCCCTGCTGCTCCTATGGGCCAGAATCACGGCCAACGGGAGCAGCAGGGGGCAGTGCCTTGGGAGCAGGAAGCACAGAGTCACATAACCACAGCCATTTCTTTCACTCACTGTCCCTCCCACAAAGCCCTCCACACCCACCCTGTTCCTGCACATTCCCTCCTGCCCAGATCTTGCACTTCCCCTGCACTCTCACTCCCGCCAAACCCCACCTTGCTCCTGCACCCTCCCCCTCTGCCCACTCCTGCACTTTACTTCGCATGCAGACCCTGCAGCCCACCCTCCCTGGACCCATTTTATCATCATGGCTGGTTGGCTGGTGGTCCGCGGAAAGGTCTGCATTGAGCAGGATGGGCTGCAGGCCAAAAAGTTTGAGAACCACTGCTCTAAGTATTTAATGCCTGATATCCATTGTTTTCCTGGCCCTTTGAATGCAGGTTATTTCTATGGGACAATGGGAAATGGACAAGATGGCTCTGTCTCTGGGTAATCCCTGGCTACTGGGATGGCACCTAAAGGCCATGAGTTGTGATGTGAAACTGACCCCCAGGATAAACCAAGTCCCCTGCCAGCCCTGGTACCAGGGACGAGAGGATGGTAAAAAGCAGCATAAAGCACTGAGCACAGCTGGGACACAGCCCAGGCAGGAGATTATAAAACCAAGGGAGTTCAAGACGGTAAAGCATCATGGGACTCTAGGGCCTGATCCTGCAAGGCACAGCTGACTGTCTCTGACTGCCATGGATTTATGAAAACACGTTCATATTATTTTGTTACCTTTGACTTACATTTCAAATCTCTCTCACTCCACTTAGTGGTGTTCAAAACTTTTTAAAATTTAGTATGGTCTGCAGATTGTATTAATATGCTTGTGACCCAAGGAGTCCCTCTGACACACGCTCCCATCAGGCCTGACAGATTCATTCTCTCAATACACTGTTGTCATAATCTAAGGTGTCTTCTAAAGTATCATATGCAGATTGATAATATGCTGGTCATTAATATTATTGCATGATGCATATTAGGGCATTGAAGAAGTATGGATGTGTGAAGGAACTATGTTCAAACCAGGCAACTGGAGTAGAGGAGGTATCTTGCTCCAGACAAAGGAATGTGGGTTTGCCAGTCTGTCAGGCTTAAGTTTTCAAAAGTAGAAGAGAAGAACCACAGAGGTGGATGAACCACCGGCTCGGGAAGGTTAAATCCTGGCCCAGCCTCACCCCTTCCACCTTAGGCTCCTCCCCTCCTGCTCCCATTCCCCCCCACCAGCTCAAAGCTCCCCCCTCCCCAGTTTCCAGCCCTTCCCCAGGCCCATGTCATCTGAGCAACTCCAGTCCTGGAGCATCAGGTGGTCAGCGCATGGCCCTCCCCAGCCCTGGAGTGCTGAGCGGGGGCAAAACGTGAGCAGCTCCACCTCAACCCTTGGAGCGCTGGGTAGTGTGTTCCCAATGCTGGAAGCCCCCCAGTCCCAGCCACCCTAGCCCCAGCCACAGCAGCCTTCGCTGCCCAGAAGAGGAGCAGCCTGCCTAGGCTGGGGCCAGCTATCAGCAAGAGGGGACCTTAAGGGTGGAGTGTGGGTGGAGTTCTGTGGGCTGTTTGGGGAGGCATGGTCTTCCTCAGCCTATTATATGTGCAGTCCATGAGACGGACATTTGCATCTAAGGCAAACAAAGTGATCAAGCTAATTAAAAAGGCAAGTTGACTGGAGATGGAAAGGATTTGGGTCCTGCACCCTGAAAAAACAAGCAGCAGGGAAAAGGAACATTGTCCATCTTACTTTTCAATTATTCATTTCAAAGGCTTACTGAACTATGAAAAGAAGGAGTGAGGACCCTTTAGTTATCGCTCAGCTAGAGGACCGATGGGGAACAACACACTTTCAGCGCATAAAAAGTGGATCCATTTGGCTTGAAAACCAAGAGTAACTAGAACTGACTCCAGGTGAGAAACCCGTTTAGACAAAGTTTGTACCTTACCGAAGTTAAGTTTTAGTCACTAGAAAGTGAGTTTTGTTTTATTTTACCTGTAAGCATACCTGTGTCTTCTATTCTCCCTTATCACTTAAACAACTGTTCTTTGGTAGTAAACTTATTCTTGTTTTATTACAAAACCCTCTCAGTGCTGTGTATTAAACCAAGGGTGAAGTTCTCCACTGCACTGGCAGGCTGGTGTGTGCGCTGTATCTTTGGAGGTAGTGAACATAATAAAAGCAGGGGGTGTATCAGTGAGCGGGACCGGACTCTGCAGGGAGATGGTTTTGGGGAAACACAGGATTAAAAGGGCTGTTTGTGTCACACTGCAAGGAATAACCAGGCTGGTGGATGTCAGGGTGAGGCCTTTGGGCTGTGAGCAGGCTGCTGGTGGTAGGGAGCTGAGCCAAAGCTGCACCGCACAGATGCATCCTGGGTTACAGAAGGCCATGACAGAATCCCATGCTGGGTTGGCTTAGCTTCCAATGCATTACTGTGCTGTATATATATATTCCCTCTTCAAGATCATGAATGGCGATGTTAAATAAGACCTGTCCTATTGCAGTTCCTGCCTTAGACAACACTTCCTTACGCCATACTTAGCCATTTGTTTTTACCCTTTGCCTATGTCCTTTCTGCCATTTTTCAGTCCACGCATGTGTTCCTGTTCATCTCAATTTTAAGTCATTTTCAGAATAAGATTTCATGAGATAATCTATCAAAGGCTCTGCTAAAATACAGTATGTTACATCTTCCACTTTCCCTTCATGCAGTCATTCTGTAATTCAAGCATGTTTGTGTGGTAAGATCTACCGATAAACCCATGATAACAAAGCCAACTGGTGCGTATTAGCTAGTTGTCTGATTTTTGTGTTATTTCAGCCTGGTGGTGATCCTTAAACCAGAAAATATGAACGATGAACAAGGCCAACTAAGCTTGTGGACCAAATGCTGCTTTCAGTTATAATGGTGTATATCTGGAGCAGCTCCATTTGCCCTTAGGTTTTTGAACTTCCTGGCTTGTAGTATTTGATTGTTCATAGTGAACTTATGTTAATGTTAGATGTGGCTCATATGTGTGTGCATGCATGCATACACAGACATCTGTTCAGTACAAATGAAAGCTTTTGCTTGCCATTAGAAATCCAAAGTGTATGTTGCATGGAACCGATTCTCCTGATATGTGTAAGCAAGACTTTAAGGGCGTTTCTGTGGCAATTACTCATGCTCGAAGAATTCCACGAAATAATCATTGCTACATTCCAGATAAATTAAGTGTGCATGAGTTACTGCAGCCTTGATACCATGCACACTTTGTACCTTCTTTTCTCTCTGTGTATTATTTGCATATCACATGCAGCAATGTTTCTTAACCCCATATGTAACGTACATATCCAGGGCCATACATTTTTTTAAAAAGTCCCCTTCTTTTTTCAATGGTCAAAAACATAATGTGTTTTGAGGTAATGAGTAAAATGCCCTCTGGCCCCAATTCAGTATGTAATGCAGAAGGCTATCCTTGTTCAGTGAAGCTCACTTCAGCACATGCTTGACTTCAGTGAGACTTAGACCATGTGCTTAAAATTAAACACGTGATTTGCTGAACAGAAATGCTTTCCTGGATTGGGGTCTCTGTGACTTACCCAACAGGTAATACTGCCCTATAGGGTACTAAATGAGGGTACAGACTTTTCCACGTTATTAAGCTCAATGAATTCTCAGAAATCCATCCTACGTGGAATAAGTGAATCCAAGTATGTTCTTAATACGGTCTCTAAAATAGGAAATTGAATGGGATTTGTCCAAAGTTTTTTTATTATCAATAGGATCGCATAATTAAAGAAAACTATAAAGTTGCAAGTGATTTTGAAACATATATAAAATGTTATTCACACATTTACTGAGAATTGTATATCATCAGATTCTTATAAATGCATGCACGTGATTATCAGCTTGTTTTCTAAGTCCTAGTAACAGAGTCTTGTTTTCAGATTGGGAAAGGTTAAGTGACCCAGTATTTGAAACTGCATTAAACATATATGACCTTTGACAATGACATGCTTTCAACTTTCACCTTTATCCTTTGCATACATGCTTTCACCTAGAAAGAAGAAAGAAAACTGATTTAACCATAAAAGTAACGTGGAAACACATTAAGTAAAGAGAAAGTTAAAGTTAGCCAAAAAAATGTGAAAATTAAGCTTGATTACACAACCTTAACTCTTTCTCCTTATGTTCAAAGAATGTAATATTTTCCTATGATTCCTCATTTTAAAATGCAGCAGTTATTGAACATAAAGTATCTTAAAATACCCATATCTACACTAGAAGATCTACCAGGCATTGCTTGGGTCCTTAACTCAATTTTGTTTTTTTGGAAAATAAAATGAAAATGTACATGCTTCACTTAAATCATTGCTCTGGGTGGGGCTGGGGATGAGGGGTTCAGTATTCAGGCTGCCCCGAGGGGAAAGGATTACCCCCCTCTCTCCCTGCAGCAGCATGGGGCCAGGTGAGAATGGCCACTGAACTTCCAGTAGGCACAGCCTTGGGAGAGGTGTATGTCCCTCTGCTGGAGCAGGTCCAGGTTTGTCTGCTCTCTGTGCTCCCTAGCCAGACTGAGGAGTGCTGCAAACTGTCCTTTCTCCTCACTCTTTGACAAAGGGGAACAGCCAGCAGTGTTTCCATACAAACTGGGGGGAGGCGCTTCAGTTCCCCCCACCCTCCCTAAAGGGCACCTCGGAGGTGGAATGCTTGAGGCTGGTGCAGCCCCGGAACGGGGGTGTATCTATAGCCAGGTCCTTTCAACTGCTTGGTGATTCTGTCTCTTTTCTGTATGGTTTTCTGAGAACCAATCTCATTTCAGGCACATCCCATTTTCCTGACACAACCAAACCCCTACTATGCTTCAAGGTACAATAATAATTTGGTGGACCTAGCTCTTACCATTTAGGAGGCATTCTTGAACAAACAAACAGATAGACAAACTCTCTCACATATATATAAATTTTTTCTTATAAATATTTCTGAAATTTTGTTTGTTTGTTTGTGTGTGTGTTTGTTTGTGTGTGCATTTGTTTGTTTGATTGTTTGTTTGTTTGTTTGTCCCGAAAGATCTCTGAAACGGTAAGAGCTAGAAACACCAAATTTGGCACGGATACTCCTGATTTCCTAACTTAAATCACCGGATTGGTTATATCTCAAAATCGGTTCCTCCAGAGCTCCTGATAATTAGCTTTTAGTAGCTCCTGATCATAGGCATTTGCTGGACTCTTCTGTTAAGAGTGTCATATAAATGGCAATTACGAGAACCTAGAGGATAAAGCATGTTGGCACCTGCAGCACCATCAAGGGAAAGCCCATGGGGGAGAGGCTGCACTGGGGCAGAGAATCAGCAACCTCCCCTATACTAAGGCACCAGCAGGTCTCCAGGACAGACCCAAATGTGGCTGATGCTGGCAGGTATCTAGCCTTGCTAATTGTGTCTGGGAGAAGCCTTGAGCTATCACAGTCTCTCAACATCTTCATGCAACCGGGCTCTGACTGAACCCCTTCTGGAAATTAAAGTTGCTTCCCTCCCCCCACATGAAATGAGCCATCCCACCACTCACCCTCATTTGGGCTGCGTGGGTTCTCCTGGCAGGGCTGTGTGCGTTATCAGCAAGGGACACAGGCATTATGCACTTTGCAGGATTCAGCTCACAGTACAAAGAGGAGGCGGGTAGGAGGACAAGGTTTTGAGCACCGTGGAGCCTGAGGAGGACATGGTACATTCAGAACAGCCTATTCTCATTAGAACAGGTACGTTCAGGTGCTGCATGTTCTGATCATCTAGATAGCATTAATTGCACCTGGTCTGAAGATCTTTTGCTTTTGTCTGATCAATGCAACCGATCCAGCTGCCGTTAGGAAGTCCATTCAGGTTGCCCCATGGAACGTGCACTGAAGGCATTCGGGGAGTGGCTACTTGGGGAGCAGTGATTTGCTGCTGCTGCAGAGCCCAGGAGACATTCCCTCCATTTCTCAGGGCTTCTGTCAAGGAGGCTGAAGGCTTGGTTTGCATAGAGTCTTTAAGGGAAGATGGGCCTTCCTGATTTGTGGGGATTGAGAAAAGAGACGCTATGGGATGTCTCGTTTTGTAAGCACATCACTAGCTATGTTAATTTCTTAAAGTAATATATCAGAGAAAAGTATTTCGAATAAAATATGCTATGTTACTGTAATTGACCTAGTTCATTCATCACACCTTTGACTATATTTTCCCCAGGCGATGCCGGGTATTTCTGCTAGTATATATATTTGAAAACCATTTTCCACCCACTCAGGGCCATAGTTAGAGTGGAACAAGCAGGGCAATTGCCTGGGGCCCACACCCCCATTGTGCAGTGGGGCTCCAGCTTCAGAAATCCAATGTGTGAGCAGGTAAAGGAGGTGGGCTTGAGGCACTCTTCTTAGTTTCTATTCTGTATCCCAACAAGTCTAATGACCACCCTGCCTCTACATACTGGCTGACATCAAGTAAGGTCGGGTCCCCTCTAGGATCATGATCCAGAATGGCTGGCCTGCAGAAATGATCCAGTCCTGCCTGTGATACATTCAGCTTTCCATTCCAGCTAGAGAAAATGAGTGAAGTCAGAGAGACTGACCAGAAGCCTGTCGAGAACCAAAGTGAGAGAGAAGAAAAACTCCAGGTTGGAAATCTGGCCTTGACAAAGGAGGGAGAGATGCCTAGAAGAAACAGAAGAGAGAAAATAGGCCCTCAGGAATGAAGAACTGGGCTGAGCGTAAGACTAGACTGGAAGACTTTTTGTGTGCTTTGGGCTTAGGATACCCTGGAAGGGGAGGACTTTTTCTTCAATAACTTCACTAGAGGGCCAAGTCACCGCAGCAGTCAGCCTGAAGACATGGGTTAGGCAAGGCTGTGAGAAAGCACTTTGCTGATATAGCTATACCAGTAATACTCAACTCTACTCAGCTCTAATCTGTTTCTCCTGTAATTTGATTTGGAAAAATTATTGCTCCTATCTTATCCTGCAAACTATTTTGTTGCTGGTATAGAATATTTTCCAGCACCAAATAGGCTCAGTTTCAGTGGTATGTCCCCTGTGTACCGTGTGGAAAGTGATTTACGATCTTAACCCTTTATGAATATCATATCATTAATAAGTGATTTTTTCCTTCTCTCTTGTCACTTGAATTAAGATTTCCCATTGCTTTTGTCCGTGGTAAAAGGGCTGTTACTGCAGTATTGGGACCAATTCTGCTGTATTACATTAGTGCAAAAATAAGGCCTTTTGAACTTGGTACTGGCCACAGAAGCTGGGTTAGATGGACCAAAGAGCTGAAACAAAATGGAGATTGCTATATTCCTAAATTTACTGTAGCACTTTGGAAACCATTGTGGTACTCCAGATTTAAACTAATATAGCTAAGAGCAGAATCTGACATAAGTTTTATATCCATGTATCATCATTACAAGGTGAACTAACCATTAGTCCCTCTTGCATGCACCACTTTGACAGGCTTGGTTTTCCTCACCTCACATGAGCAAAGCCCCATGGAATGACCACTCTTGGCGGGATCTCTGGGCTGCAGAACTGTGATAACATGTCAGGCTCAGCGATGTTTGGAATAGCTGAGTCCTTTTCTTCTCGAGCTCTGTGACCAGGGGTTGATTAAAGTGACTTAAAAAAAAGTTTCTTCAAAACAAAGCCGTATGTATTCACCCAAAGGTAGATAAAGGGCCTGGGCAGTCCCCCCACCAGAGGCCCAGATGTGTGGTCCATGGCAACCCCCCCTGCTGTAGGACCCATCCTGTCCCATCCCCTTTCCTGAGCCCCACCCCTGCTCCACCCCCTGCTCCGTCCCTACGCCGATCTACATGGGCATCAGGGATTGCCCTTCCTCCCAAACTGAGACAGCAGGAGCCAGAGTGGCCCAGTAGCCTTCTCCAACATGCCATGCTGGAGTGCACTGCTTCCCGTCACTGCTGAGAAGCTGAGCTCAGCAGGCCGGGAGAGGCCAATGGGACAGAGCAGAGTGGAGCAGGCTGCTGGGTTGCTCCAGCTCCATGATGATTGGGTGGGGAGGTGACCCCTGCTGACATCACACTAGGCTCCTGGCCCCAGGAAATCCCACAGGCCCTGTCCATACAATGGTTTGGGCAGCTACCACAGGGCCCCCAAAAGTGGGTGGCCATGCCAAACTGTCCTATGATGAGATGGCTCTGAATAGATAGCACGAAGAGGGAACCAACAAAGGCCTATTCACCTAGGTTGTACCTAACCTTTGTTCTTTCCTTCTCAGTGAGTCCCACTAATCCCAGCCCCCCAATTTCTGGCCTGGGGGAGACAACTATTACGGTGACTTCTCTGTGTTTTTTTCCCTCTTTCTATGAGATTTATCTCCAGCCACTATTGCCCATTTAGCAAGGCCTCCCTAAGCCAGGATCTTTTAAGATTTTAGCATCCACATTGATCCTTGGTCTGGTTCTGGGAAGAATAAGCCTTGCTAGTCTTTCTGGAGCCAGGCAGGTGGATATTCCTCATAATAGATTCCCTTCTATTATTATTCCACTTCTTGCTGAAGTTGGTGGAGCTGCACTGATTTACACCAGTTAAGGATCTGGCTCATTGTCCCTAACACACACACACACAAAAATTCATCCACTTTCTGTAATTGTAGGCAGCAGAAGCTTCATTCTCTTATATAGTGCTGCTGGAGTGCACAGTTTTGCATTTTCTAAGGTTAACATTTAAAGAAATTAAAAATAGAAGAACCAATGTGAACAAATCACAAAACTTTTTCTGAAATTTCTTGCTAGAGCAAAAATGATCCCTTACTCTGTGATCTGAATACACAATGTGTTACTTCTAGGATCACATTATTTTATATTCAGTATTATTTTCATCACTCATCAAGGTACGTTGTTGGTGCAGAAGATTGATGATTTTTTTAAATGGTGGCAGAAAATACTTTCTAACTTAGTTAGTAAACAGGTCACTTGCCATTCAACTGTTTGCTGAATTTGTGTAATTTACAGACAGATTTGTCATAAAGTGCTGAAAGCTAATGGGATGTGAGTATCACCCAATTCAGAACAGATTAATTTCATGGGTTCCCTCTGCATTTACACAATTTAAAAATTATGAGTCTATTTCATTTGTTTGAACTCTTGGATGAAGTTTCTTCAGTTAGTTTTTTGCTAAGGTTCGGCTACTCAGCATTTTCCAAAATGCTCCAGTTCATCCATGTTTAATGCTGTTCAAACATCCATACCTTGCTCTTCCTGCAATATTGTAATCTCTGGTACAAAATCAATTTTTGTTACTGTAGCCTAGTTTGTACATCGCCAGTTTTCACCACTTGGATGCTACCCTTGTTTGCACATTCCACAGCTAGCTTTCATTAATTGGGTGATTACAGGTTGCAGTGTAAATTGCTGATCTTGGGACAATTTAAATTGCATTCATCACTTTTTCAAATAGCTTTGAAGTTTTACTTTTAAGAATCTGCATTCACTGCTGGTCCTGGAGCCATTCAAGATCCTTTGGAACATGGGACTAAAGAAAGTGTCATTTTAATGGCAAGGAGCTAACTGACCACCTGTGGATGGGAGAATCTCAATGATTTGATTCAGTTCTTACAAGACTTTTATGTTCAGATGCTACTTTGAAGCTTATCCAAATTTTTGTGGCTTCTCCTTTCCTACTTCTCATCCTTCTTTCCTTTCTTTCAGTTAGAAATGGTCAAAGTGTTTCATATTTTTTCATGGAAAATTTATTTTAAAACACTTGTTTATGTCAAAATTTTCTGTGGAAAATTGTGACTTTTTACTGAAAAACTGAAACCCCCCAAACTGAAACACTTTAGTTAAAACCTCAGAATACATTGGTGACCCAGAACTTTTTGAGTCACGCTAACCCTCTCAGGTTGCTCCAGGGGCATTACAACAATACTAGTGGTAGGGAGGGCACTGGTGCTGAACCAGCTGGTCCTGTCCATGCTCTGGCACCAGCTCAACACCTTGAGCCCGGCCCTGGAGGTACTGGCCAGGCTCCAGAGGATAGCCCTGGAGTTCTTCTGGCCAGGACTGAACTGGGTCTCTGCAGGGGTCTTGTGTCTCCCCCTTGAGGAGGGGGGCCAGGGCCTGGTCTTCATGCACAGCCAGGTCCAGACTTTCCACCTCCAGGCCCTGCAGAGACTCCTGTATAGCGCAGGTAGTCCGGCATGGAGTACTTTCATGTGTACTTTCCTCTGCCTCCTCCGAGGGTTCCAATACAACTGGCAGCTCTTTTTCATCCACGTAAGGGGTCTTCCACGAGACTTCTCAGAGCTGCTGTAGTTCTACCAGGAACTCCTCCAGACCTGGAAGCTGTTCTCAGCGACCAGGTCCATTGTGGCCACTGAGGGAGCAGACCTCCTCGTGGAGCCCCTGCTCCACAATCCAGCCTTGTGCGTGCAGGTAGCGGAGTCTCCCTCGGTGCACTGGAGGTTGACCCTGGCAGAAACCACCAAGGTCGGAGACCTCCTGGACTACTGCGGGGGGGGACTGGGTGGACCCCCAAGCGCTTGCTCAGTGCATGGGGCTCTCCACCCCCCTAAACCTCCCTGTGCGTACTCCAGGAGGTGAAGGCGGCTTTGCCGCAGCCCGCTCTCAATTTCCTGGAGTGGTCCCTGCAAAAGGGTATGCCCCACCCCTCCCTCACTGCAAATCCTCTGTTCCTTGTTATCAGGCCCTTGTTCTGCGGGCCACCCCAGCCTCCCCATCCCTGGGCCCCCAGCCAGCTGCAGGATTTTCAGCCAGTCTGCTTTTGAACCATGCCTAGGAAACATCTATATATGCTCATGCTCCATACATACATTTCCTCACCCTTGTGTCCTGCCCTGATACTAAGTGGCGGGACTATCTTAGACCGGTAGAGGGTAGGGAACCCCGACGGGCCAGCACCTATTCCACCTTAATTCCACGGCCCATCAGGAACATCAGTTGGTGGCTTCTTCATGGAGCCGTGAGCATGGGTGTGTACCTGGTGAGGTTCACCCCCATCCCAGATACCTGTCCTTTCTGTGGCATGAGGAAAACCTGGCACACTTCTATCTCAAATGTGCCAGCTTGAAGCCCCTATTCTGGCTCCTCTAGAACCTCTTATTAAGGTTCTGGCTGTGCTTTTCCCTTCACCTTTTTATTTATGCACACCCCATCCATGGCCCCACAAAGTCGCGAGACCTCCTCATTAACCTCCTCCTCGCCCTGGCGAAAGCCGCTATATATAGCAACAGGAGGAAGATGCTGGACAAGGGGGTTCTCTGCGACTGTGGGACCTACTTCCATTCTTCCCTTGTGTCACGTATCTCGGCAGAGTTCCTCTGGACGGTGTCCACTGGCTCCATCGACAGCTTTGAAGAGCAGTGGGTGCTGTCCGGGGTTCTCTGCTCAGTGTACCCATCCAGTTCCCTTGTTTTAAACCTTTGACCCATACACTTTGACCCTGTTTTGTCCTTTTTTGTCCCCTGGAATTAGTTGGAGCCTGGGTCTAGTCGTCCCTCCCACAGGGCTGGGGGAGGGGCTTTGGAAGTGGGCGGGCTAGTGCCCACTCACCCCTAGGGCTTCAAATAGGAACAATACTAGTGATGGAATTTCCCCCCTCCCCCTCCAGCATTTACCCAGCAAGGACTAATGAGTTGCTGTGGGCCTACAGAGCCCTGCACTCTTTGTCAGATAATTAAGGGTCAGTTAAGGGGTTGGCTGACTTGGGAGGAGAACAGAGCTCCTGTAGGCCTGCCCGCTTCCTGTGGAAAGGAACAGTCCTGAACTTCTACAGAAAGGTAGGGCTGGCCCCAGGCTATTGAATTTGGTTTTTGCATGGAACTTACTTTGCTAGAATCTAAAAACTATTAAACTATTTGTACTGCCTGGAGGGTGCTAGTGAGACTGTTGCAGGGAACTCCAGCCCCGTGAGTGTATGTGGAAGTGTTTCAATAAACCTGTGGACTTTTTACATCATATTTGAGTTTGTCCCATAGGCTGTTATGGACCCTGAAGAATGTGGTGATATGCAATGTGCTGTCCTGTGCTAGGTGCCTGATTGGAAACGGATGATCTAATTCTTGGCAGGTTTTGGCACTGGAAAAACATTTGTTTTCCTCACAGTTCCCACAGTAACTTACCCTCTCTCTTTTCCTCCCATCAGTCTAGCACTCTTTTCTGAGTTGAAGCAAAGTATGTTGGGATGGTTAGCAGGCAGAGAAACACAGGAGGTAACCTGGCTCTCCAACCTCTTGAGCTTATGTTGTAACATTAAATTTTATATGAAAAGGAAATAAAATACTGGGGATAGGTTGGGAGTAGTAGTGAGATCATATGAACCTCTGATGGAAAAAGGAAGGCACGTCACTTTTCCAAAGGTAAGCAGTAGATATATTTCAAAGTTTAATCTAAAAGGAAGGGAAAAAAATCTAAATTTGGAGTCTTTCCACTTACTGTTTATAGCTTAGAAAACCAAACTACAAATGCCAAAACTGCCAGCTGTTATTTGAGCAAAGGGTTAGAGCAAGGCAGTATGAGCCAGAGTGATTTAGTGTGTGATTTTTAGGTGAGTCATTTCAGGTCTGTCTCATTTATTTGTCTGTATACGGAGGGGCTTTATAGGTATGAATCTTAAACTTTTAAAGTGCTATTTTTCCTAGGATGAAAGTTGCTTGGTGTGTGCAAATACAATGAAATATAATTAAATAATGATCATTTGGTGACTACAAAATCAAATATGAATTCACTGACTGTTTAGAAATGGAAAACAAGTTGCTATTTTACCTTCATCACAACAACTTAAAAACCCCAAATAAACCAGAAAACAGATACTGCTCATTATTCCTCTTGTCTGATGCTCATGTAATATATTGAACAGAGACAAACTCGGGGTGGGAGGAGGAACATACTGTCATCTACATTTCATCTATTGGATTAGGAGACTTATTCTGTAACCATTTAATAACTAATTGACAGACTGCAAGTGTCCTAGGTGCTGAATTGAATGGATTGCATATCAGTACGCCGTTGGTTGCAACTTATTTAAATAAATCATTTGAACATACTAGCAGGCTAATGTGTTGGCCAGAGATGAACAAGTACCTGCAGCTCTATTTCATGGACATTTCAAAGCTTTTTTTTTTTTAAAGGATGTGATTTATTTGTTCTGATCCCCTCATTCACTATCACTCTTTAAATTAGTGCCCTTTCCATGTCCTAAATAAGAAGAGGAAGGAGTCTCAGTAGCCTATGACTGAATGTATAAATGACAAAAATAGTCACTTTTGCCTTTTCTGCATTTGTCCTGTACAATCTTCAACTTTTTTTTTTTATTCTCTAGACCCTAATTCACTTATGTAGAAACTTTCCTATTCTAGAATTCATTAGCTTTGATACAGTAGCCCATCAAAATTAAGTAGAAGTAATAGGAATCATGCTTCCAGGAACACTTTTCCTTGTTAAAGAAAACTGGAATCAACTTTGGAAGTACAATTACTGAATCTGGTATGTGTGTGTGTTTTCTTTTTTCCTTTGGGTTTAAAAAAAACCAAGAAAGACTGGACAAGAAAAAGCTTTCTTTTTTAAAGCCCAGAGTTATATTGCATTTTGCTCATGCAAATGGATTATATCTTGAAAGTTTAGGCTTGCTTGAATATAAAGGCACTATGGACCTCACCCAAAGTCCACTAAAGTCTCCCATGAACCTCCACAGACAAAAAGTTATGAATGTTTTTAATATTATAATTAGGTTTCAGCATCAACAATCCACAGAGTGTTCCTTTCTTTCTCTTAAAGTTATTGATTTTTTTTTTCAAACAAGCCTCTTTGGACTTTGTCCTATGCTGCTCTTCAGGCCTGGGGGGCGGGGGGAGAAAGCTTCCCATAAACATCCACAAAAATAATTCATTACCCTCCTTAAAACTGTTCTTCAGTATGAGGCCTAAAAAAAAATCTTAAAGATTATGCTATTGGTGAGATCAGACAACTACATTTCATACTGACCAATATTATCTCCTTGTTTCTTTGCATTCCCCTATCTGACTATATTCATCTAATGTCTTTTTTGACACTTCATCCTTACTCCCTAAGGATCAGGTTCCCTTTTTTTTTACAAAGTCTAGCATGTGTCTCTTCCAAGGCATTGTGTTAATATAAATCAATACCACTGCTTCCAGCTATTGGCTCAAGCAAGTGTAGCTGCATTGGTTTGCACTCAGACAGGTACCTATGGAAGGACTTCATTGCAACCAAAATAACAAGGGTTTTCTTTTTCATTTATGTATTTTATTTTACATTTAAGTTCTGCAGCAAACTTCGCACCAAGGCAACTTGGATTCAAGCTACATAGTTGCAGAATCATACAAAGTCACTGGTGTCCTGATTACAGGATAAACTTTTAGGATGAGATCTCAGCTGGTCTATATCAGCACTGAAGTCCATTCACATCACCTGACAACCCATTACTTCTGCTACTTGTTTCTCTTGATGCACAATATGGCCAACTCTAGCTCTTTGTTCCCTCCTCTTCCTTTTGTTTTCCCAAATAAATAATGCACCTTTGTATACAAGTGCACTTCTGCAAATGCCCACCAGAAGGATCTATGTGGACTTTAGACCTCATATCCCCAGAGTATATATTTCCCCGCTGTATAGAAAGCCCCACCACAAAACGCTTTCTTCATGCTCTTCCTACATACAGTTGTTGCTGACCTGGTTCTAACTAAATAGAAGAATCTATTTTCTCTCGCTAGATCTGAAATGGCGGGTGCTTTTGTTTGATCATTTTAGATGCATACTTGCTACACCTTCTGAATGCCTGCTGGTCCTCAAGAATATCTTACTGGAGGCCTGTTTTGATTTCATACTCTGTCTGTGCATAGTCAGGCAATATCTCAGCAAAATAAAATGATTCCATTGGTGCAGCCTGGTGGGGCCTGCTTCTGTTTAAAGGTATCCTGTTCCTGCTGTTTGTTTTTGAACTGCTCACAAAAGGGAGAAGGTGAAGACCTGGGCCTTGAATACATTTCAGTTGTCTCCTTACCTTTCAGTTTAACTGTTATCTCTTGTCTTTCATCATTGTGCCCCATTCCACCCGACTGGATTTACTAAAAGAGTCTCCCCTACTCACCCATGCAGCACTTGGTGCATAGTCCACCGCTTGGTGCATCAAATTCATGACCAGGGAAAAAAGCCCTGGAAGAGCCAGTAATTCCCAACATACTTTTTTTGCTTTGATAGTTGAATGGTAATTCACATACCATGGGAACATCTACAAGAGAAGATCATTGACCCATTGAGGCTTGCCCTTATTAATCCAGAAAAATCGAACCACACAACCTATCACCATCATGAACTTGAAAGTTCAGTTAGTGGTGTGGCCTGAGATTCCATCCATAAACATGGATTCACTTCTCCTTTGAACTGACAAACATTACTTTCCTTTATTGACATGTGTGTCAGCTTGCTTAATGTTTTGGCTACCCTTGGGGTCAAGTGTGTGGGTTTTTTGGGGGGAGGGTGGATCTGGACTGCTCATTCTTGTCCCATCTTTAACATCAACTTACGACCTTGTTTATACCACTAACATAATCAAAACAGCTTAAGGATATGAATATCACTTTTCTTTAAAGAGCATTTGAAGCACAGAGGTGCTAACAGAAGCTATGTGTCATGAACTGGGATGCAGGTGGGCAGGTTTAATGGCCAGAGCCAGGGACACTGACAGCCTGCATGTGCCCCTTGACAATGTGTATGGGGGGCTGTTTTGTGCTCCTGGAAGGGGCGGGGCTAAAGGCAGCCAGCTCTTTGCATTACCCAGAATGCCTCCCAGTCCTCAGAGCTTCCTGGACCATGAAGCATGGTGCTCCAGGCAATGATTTAAAGGGCCTGAGTTTCTGGACATTTAGCAGTGGCTAGGAGCCCCGGGTCCCTTTGAATTGCTGGGCCCTAGGGCAATTTCCCCTTCGCCTACTCCTGTCAGTGGACCTGACCCAGCCAGCCCTTAGCACTGCCTGGAGTGTGCTATGCAGCGCTCCTAGGGCAATTGAAAAGGCCCAGCACTCTGTGTGTAAATGGGATATGAGTAAGGCACAACACTCAAACTTGAGTGGAGACAAGCTATTAGGTATATATCAGGGTGGCCAACCAGTTAGGGTACGACTGCACTTGCTCCCTAGTTCGAGCTAGAGATGCAAATGTAGCTGACCGAAATTGCTAATGATGCGTGGATTTAAATATCCCGTGCGTTATTCCGCTTGCCAGCTGATTCGAACCAGGAAGTGCGCTCCGGGATGCGTTAGTTCGAATCAAACCCCTTGGTTCCAACTAACGTTACTCCTCATTTTTTGAGGAGTAATGTTACTTGGATCCAAGGGGTTTGATTCCAACTAATGCATCCCGGAGCACACTTCCTGGTTCAAATCAGCTGGCGAGCGGAATAACGCGCGGGCAAGATTATGCTAATGAAGCACGGGATATTTAAATCCCCACTTCATTAGCAGTTTCGGTCGGCTACATTTGCATCCCTAGCTCGAACTAAAGAACAAGTGTAGATGTACCCTTAGGGTATAGCTACACTAGCTTGTTAGTTCGAGCTAGGTAGGGTAATGAGGGCAAGCGGAGTTGCAAATGAAGCCCAGGATTTAAATATCCCGGGCTTCATTTGCATGTTCCCGGGCGCCGCCATTTTTAAATCCCCCTTAGTCCGAACTCCATGCCCGCAGCTACACGCGGCATGGACTAGGTAGTTCGAATTAAAGATCCTAATTCGAACTACCATTACTCCTCATTCTATGGGCACGGAGTTTGGACTAAGGGGGATTTAAAAATGGTGGCGCCCGGGAACATGCAAATGAAGCCCGGGATATTTAAATCCAGGGCTTCATTTGCAACTCCGCTTGCCCTCATTACCCTACCTACCTCGAACTAACGAGCTAGTGTAGCCGTACCCTTAGAGACTAAGAGCCAAAATAGCTGTGGATAGTAGTGCAAAGAGCCACGTATTATATATTCATTTTTATATATCTATAAGGCATGTATTATATATTTTTATAAATCTATAACCCTAAGGCATCTCAGCCTCCCTGCTCTGACCCAATGCACTCCCCCTCCCCCAGAGCCAGGCACCCCCAGCCTCCCTGCTCTAACCCAATGCCCTTCCCCAGAGCCAGGCACCCCCAACCCTCCCCCCCCACTCCAACCCAATGCACCCACCCTCCCTCAGAGCCAGGCACCTCCAGCCCCCCCACTCTAACCGAATGCCCTCTTCCTCCCCCAGAGCCAGGCACCCCCAGCCCCACCACTCTAACCCAATCACCCCCTCCCCCCAGAGCCAGGCAGCCCCAGATTCTTTTATTAATACTCTGAGTCTCACTGGAGCCGCCACTGCAGCCATGCACTTTTCCCTCCAGGCACTGGGACATGTGTGCGGAGTGGCCGTGAACTGTCCAGTCACGCAGCTCCAAAAGACAGCTGAACATTCCCTTGAGGGCAGGTGCTGCCACCTCCTCCCTGAATCCCAGACATTTTTTGTGTTTTGAAAAAAGCCAGCAGGACAGCAACTTAACATGGGAAAACGAGGACATGTCCGGGAAAAACCGGATGTATAATAGCCCTATAAGAGCCGCATTTCTATGAGCAAAGAGCCACATACGGCTCAAGAGCCGTGGTTGGCCACCCTCGTATATATAGACCAATAATTGAGTCTCCTCTTCCAGCCACTTCATCCTGAATCATGCAATGGTCTCTTGCTTGATTTATAATTTTTATTTCCTTCATGCTACATAGAATGTTAAATGAAGGGCTAGATCCTGAAGAGTGTGGAGCACCTTCAGCCTTTGAAGGAAATGCTGAAGCCTTTATACTGTATTTATTTGGGAGATTTTTCTAAGGTACAAAGAGCCATTAGATCAGCTGGAAGGACCTATAGAACTGGGTTCTTAACACTGCATTTGCTGTGTTCTTACAAAGAAAGCTGACTGAAATCCATGAGACTTCTATGGGTCAGTGGTGACCCAGTGGCTTCACTTGAATTGAAACCAATGGGGATTTCTCCAAATATAGGGTGTAAAAACTGAAGAAGGACTTCAGGATGTAGCCTATCATCTTCAATGAGTATGGGGAGGAGCCCAGCACATGTTTAAGATTAGGCCATTATCTTATCTGGGTTTATAGACTCCTCAGCTTGTGTAGAATGGTTTAGCTGCATTGAATTCAATGCAGCTCTCCTGACTTTCACCAGATGGGAATCTGGCTCACTTTTTTTTCCCCTTTTTTGCTGGTAACTATGTGTTACATTTTTAATGTCAGCCAATGTGTTTCAGACTTGCATAATCTCTTATTTTAAACAATCCTCTTTCAGAGCAACAATACAAGCTCACTTTTTAAAAAATATTTGTCTTGATATGTTTCCCAATTTCTAGCCCTGGCACATCAAACTCAATAGAAAATAGTTGAGCTTTGGGAAGATGATTACATCATTGGATTATTTCTATAAAGCTGTCTTTTCTCTTTCTGTTGTGGCTCCATGGAAATTCATTGTTTTTATTTTCTCTTAACTTCAACAATAAAAGACAAGCAATAAATACAAAGCGTATGGTTGAATTACAGACCTTGATTGTGGCCTCTACTTCTAAAAAAAGACAGTATAAGCTACTTAGCCAAGATCTAGGTGAATGAGAAACAAAGACTTTGGAAACATTCACGAAACCTTTAACTGTGAAAGTTCTATAGCTACATGGATTTTTAAGATCAGAAAGGATCATTCAGTTAAACCGTCCTGCTTATAAACTGGAGGATCCTTTAAGTATTTCAAAATATTAAGCCATATATCATTAGATAAAGTAATTTTGATTTGCTTTCCTGGTGCTGAAAGAACTCTGTATGGGTGAGGGCAGTGGTAAATTACTAGAGTGAATTAGGCTGTTTACACTTCACATCTGATAACAGTGTAGCTGTGCCAGTACAGCTATGCCTCCGTAAAGTGCACCGTGTGGCTGATCTTTGGCTACGTCTACACTACAGGCTTTGCCAGAAGAGGCAATGCAAATGAAGCATGGATTAGCATTTTCTCATGCTTCATTTGCATAATCTCTTCTGATCCATTTTTGCGCAAAAACAACAAGCAGGGTGGACGTTTCTTTTTTGCACAAAAAGGGGTTTTTGTGCACAGATCCTTATACCTCCTTTTTTGAGGCTTAAGGCTCTTGCACAAGAAGGGGTTTTCGCACAAAAAGGAAACGTCCACACTGCTGGTTTTTGCACAAAAATGGATCGGAAGAGATTATGCAAATGAAGCACAAGAAAATGCTAATCCGTGCTCCAGTTGCATTGCCTCTTCTGGCAAAACCCATAGCATAGACATAGCCTACATCATTGGGAGACAGGTCTAGTAAAACCACCCCCAGTGAGGGGCAGTAGCTTTGTCACTGGGAGTGTGCCAATGAGTGCTGTCTACACCAGCACTGTTCAGCAGTCCTGCCCCCTCTGCCTGCCAGAGAAGAGACTGGAAGAAGATGAGATAAGGGCCCCACTGGAGGTAGGGAGGTGGGTTGCGTTCTGGCATGGCTTTGGGGATAGGACATTTACTTTAGGAGCACAGGGTGGTGGGTTTGAGTGCCAGTGCAAAGTGGCCAGAGGCAGGTGGCATACAGGACCTGCCAGAAATAGGGAGGTGGCATGGCTTAGGGCAGTCACCTGAGGAGGCCAAGGGGGTGGGTTCAAGTCCCATCCCTTCTGCCCAGCAAGGGATGGGAGGAAGGCAGGCAGCATAAGGGACCTGCAAGAAATAGGGAGGTGGGGGTGGGTTGTGGTGTGGCTTAGGGCATTTGCCTCCATATCTCCATTATAACACCTATCTAACACAGGAGCTAGCTCCATCCTTCAGGTGGCCTGCATTGGCACCATAGTCTCTTCCTGAGGGGGCAGGACTTAAACCCACCACGCTGCGCTCCCCAGGCAAATGCCCTGAGCTAACAGTTCTTAATCTTTCTGATACTGGGAACCAGTAAATCCATTCACAAGCTTTTGGAGGACCAGTAACATTTATTTGCATATTTGCATATTCATTAAGCAAATGATGAATATGCAAATAAATTGTTTCTGGTCCTCCCAAAGCTCCCAGTGCCAACTTTAGCAAAGCTTTTGATATGGTCTTCCACAATATTCTTGCCAGCAAGTTAAGGGAATATGGATTGGATAAATGGACTGTAAGATGGATAGAAAGCTGGCTAGACCAGGGTTTCCCAAACTTTTATATAGTTGAAACCCAGTTTTTTTCAGTACCCTTTTTTGCAGCCCAAACATATAAATGCATATTAAAAAAAGAGTGAGAATTGAATAAATTTTCACTGTTTATTATTCATTCACAATAATAATAGTACATAATAATACAAATCTTGATATAAAATACTTAAGTGCCTAATTTATTGTTATTACCTTAATTACAATTTAACCAGTAGAATTTTAACAGATGTAAAGTTTGTTTATTATTGAATGAGTTGAATATAAATCATTTATTATGTGTGTACTTTATAGCTTTTAAATAACTAAAAGGAGAACTAATGGGAAGGGTGATGTTGTTTTGCATCACATAGCAACGTTATGTCAGGAGCAAAAGAAGAAAGTTTTATCCTCAAATCTGGTTCAACATTCAATCTATTTCTATATTTATTTTTGAAGAAAACCAAAGATGAGAAACTAGTTTCACACTTATATGTCGTGACGAAAGGCATTAAGAATTTGACTGCTTTCTCAGATAAATGTGAATATTCATTTCTACAGCTCAACCAAAAATCAGACAAGGAGAGTTTATCAAAGTTCTCTTTTTAAGGCAGAGCCACAGGAAAGTTCAATTAATGAATCCACTTCTGATGCATTCAATTGTAATATTTCTTCATTCTTCATTTTGGATGTCAACAGTAAACGGGTTCTTAATCCACATTTTACTGGCATCAATTGGAGGAAAATATTCATTTAAGCTTCATGTTAGCCCCAAGAGATGTTGTGGGGGTCTGGGGGGGGGGAGGAGACAGGTACCGATACCTGAGGATCCTGTAGCTGCACGCCAAGGCCCAGGAAGTGTGCAGGCTGCTTCCCTGTCCCCCAAAAAGCGGCGCGGTACCTGAAATGCTGGTCTGTTGTGCTTCTGATGCCTTCCTGCTCAGGGTGGAGGGGGACTCCTGGACTGCACCAGCAACAAATGCTCGGGCAGCGCATGCCTTGCCCTTTCGCTCCCCACGGCAGTGTGTGCTGACCGAGCAGCTGGAGCTGGCGCGCTGGGGACTTTATTCCCCTATTGACTTCTTGCGCAGAGAGAGGGAAGAGAGGGAGCCCCAAACCGTGCCAGCACCAAGAGCTCGGGCAGCACATGCCTTGCTCCTCCGCTCCCCACGGCAGCGCGTGCCTCCCGAGCAGCCGAAGCCAGCGCAGTCCTGGACTCCCACCCCCTCCCTGCGCACAGGAAGGCAGCAGGAGAACAAAGTCCCCAGCACACAATGGACTGGCATTTTAGGTACCACGCCGGCTGTTGGGCAGCGGGGAGAGCAGCCCACACTCTTTTGGGACCTGGCGCGCAGCTGCAGAACTGCCCCCCAACCCCGCAGGAAGCCCGTTTTGGCCCTACCTGTCCGGTGGGTTGTTCTGCCCCCTCCCACTCCCTCCAGCTCCAATCCCGGCCGCTTTATCGGCCAGCACCGGACGTTCTGCATCGGTGCTCATGGCGCCCGGCCTTCTCCCTGGATCCTAGTACCCGCCGGATCTAGCCCCGCCGCCCGGGAGCATGCCTGGCAGAGACACTGCAGTGGCGGGCTATCTGCCAAGAATTTTTCTGAGGACCGGTATTTTTTTTTTAAGGACCGGTACCGGGCCACGGACCACGCTTTGGGAAACGCTGCCCTAAGCCACTCCAGAACCCACCTCACCTCCCTATTTCTGGCGGGTTCCTTATGCCGCCTTCCTCTGGCCACTTCATGAGGGGGCAGGACTCAAACCCAACATCCTGCGCTCCCCCAGCGAATACCCTAAAAAATTTGTCATATGCTTTTTTTTTCATATTGCTGAGCTACAAAAGCTTTAGTGATGGAAGTGCTGGTGTAGACATAGCCTTAGGCACTGTGTGTGAAAGCCAAGCCATGACAGAAGTTTTTTCTCAGTTTGGTGGAGTGACTAGTGCTCACACTGAGGTCCCCCTGGATCAATGTCCACATCATCACCATTGCTTTTAGCAGACCTGAACATGTAACTTTGTTTGTAAAGTCTCTATGGAGAAGTGAAGGGGTGAATGGGAATGGAAATCCCTCCAAGAGACCGTCAAGTTTAAAAGGCTTCACTATTGTGAAAGTGAATTGTCTTTAAAGTGTAACATAATTTTTTTCCCTTTTGTTTTACCAAGATCAGACTAACACGGCTACCTTTCTATTACTTTCCACCATTGTGGTCAGTGCTATACGCACACAAAAAATTCCAAATATGTTTTACTATTTTCCAGTAAGTTAAAACTAAAACCAAAGAACCCGGTTCTCATTTATATTAAGGCCTCTTTACCACAGTGCTGTACACTGGCTGGCCTAACTGTCTGTGTTGCAACTGAGGTGTGTGGCAGCATATGTAGACAAGCTAGCCTAGTGCATGTATTCTGGCAGAAAAGCTGTGGCATACGAACTGTCCAAGCCCATCTGGGATCCTTAGTAATTACTCAGACAGCTTTCATATACTGAAGTCAGTGCTGACGCAGCTTCACTGATATCATTGTGTGAGCTAACTCAATGACCGCTAGCTCAGATTTGTCTAAATCAGGGGAGGGCAAGATATAGCCCGTGGGGAGGATCCAGCACACCAGGCCTTTTAATCTGGCCTGCCCACCCCTACGGCACGGAAAAGTGCTGCTCAGAGTGGCTAGCTGCTCCCTGTGGTTCTCTGCACTGTGGGGAGAGGTGGTGAGGCTTCACATGCTGCCCTTGCCCCCAGCAAAAGCTTTCAGCTCCTATTGCCTAGAAACTGGCCAACAGAAGCTGCAAGATTTTGCTGGGGTTGGGGAGGAGGCAACATGAGATGCCTCTCCTTCCACAGCATAGAAAGCCACGTGGAACAGCCAGCTGGGGGCTGCTGGCAAGCAAGGAAGCTTGCCTGAGAGTGCTGTGGCTGGGAGGTGCTTACGTACCTCTGGTAACCCACCCCCTCCTGTACCCCCTCTGATATCACTTCCCAGGCCAAAGTCCTCTCCTGCATACATATCCCCTACCTCGACCCTGCACCCCAAAACCCTGCCCCAAGTCACAACCAAAACCCTTTGCACTCTTCCCCCCCCTCCCAGGTCATAACCCCCTCTTTCACTCAAACTCCCTCTCAGACCCCACACCTTCTGCTGCACCTCCACTCCCCTACCCCAAGCTCTCTTCTGCACCTAACTTCTGTCCCAGACACCACACCCCTTCCATGGAAAAGTGCAGCCTTTGACAGCTTACCAAAATCTTGGTATGGCCCTTCATGAAAAAATTATTCCCCGCCCCCTAGGCTAGATCTTCTGTTATCTCATTCCCTGACTGAACTGTGGAGATTCATCTAAGGGCATGTGAATTGAGCCCAAAGAGAACTAAATTAAGCTAATCACTGAACCATCTAATTACATTTCTATTCTCAGAAATATGCACACAATTCCCACCAGTTTCCGAAATGTCAAAAGTGCACAGCTTGTCTGTCCCCGTGTCTAACAATAGCTATGATCAATGCAGAAGAAAGTATTCCTTTAACATAATGTGCACTCTCTTTTTGGGAAAAGAGACAGATAGTATCTAGTGTTTTGTTGCTTCTTGTGATACACAGTTCTATACTAAAAAGGGGGAAAAAAAGGCATTGTGAGCCATTTCATGCCAGAACTCTGTGCAACATTGTCTGGAACATTTGATCTTGGGGGCTAGTCTTGACTGTTAGTATGTGACAGGAAACTGGAAATATTTATGAAAAACAACACCAACTGAATAATAAACAATACCATTTTTCTAATTGCCTAGAAGGCAAAAAGAACTCATGTAAAAAAAATTAGAATTTCCTGTAAAACGTTGAAAATAGCAAACCTCCTAGAATACTTCCCACAGAAAGCTAAGAAGGAAAAAAATGTATGAAGTAAATCAATCAAACTCTATTAAAATCCCATTGAATAGTCAAGAGTTTGACACCTGCCACCAGAAACCTGAAATCTCCCTAGGGCTTGGTTTCACAGGACTAGAAGAGGAGTAATTGAACTGAAATCACCACAGATGATCTCGTTAGTGATGTCCTAATAACATCCACTTGACTAGAGTTTATTTTATCATATACTTTACACTCAACTGCAGAGGTATGTGATGTATTAAAATAGTTTTTTGTTTTGATCTCAACAAAGATCAAAGTAAATACTTTTAAAGAAATGTGTAGTTGATTGCATATGACTCCCACAGACTTCAAGCTAGGCAAGCTCCCAAGTGCAGAATTTGGTGCTGTTTATTTAGTACTAGCACATTTACTTGGCATTGAGTGGCTTGTTAAGGAAGGGCTCAGGGAAAGGGGGCCTGGGCATGCAGAAGTCAGGGGTGAGGGGTGAGGAGAAGCTCTGGGGAAGACTGTATGAGAGGAAGATTTGTACCAGGGATGCTTGCTTTTCCCCTTCATGTCCCTGTCAGGGAGTGAGTGCAAAGTACATCTGCCCCCCTGTGCTTCCCAGCCAGAGTGAGGAATGCAGCAAACTGTGCATTTTCACCTCGCTCCCTGATGAAGAGGAACAGCCAGCAATGGCCCTGTATGAATCTGGGGGAAGGCTTCAGCCCCCCTGCCTTCACTGGAGGGTACCTGGGTTCAGGGCTGGGGCAGTACAGGATGGGGAAGAGGTGTGTGCTCCTCGCCAGCTCCTTTCTCCTATCTGGTGATTTTTCTCTTTTCTGTATGGTTTTATGAGAAGCAATCTCCATTCCAGGCACATCTCTTATCCCAGCACAACCAAACCCTTGAGAGGAAGCTGTATACCGAATTTGGTGGTCCTTGCTCTTACCTTTGAGGAGAAGTTCCTGCACAAGCAGACAAAACTCTCTCAAATGTATAGCAGAAAAATGCTGAATTTGAAGGTTCCATGTCCTGTATTTGTAAGCCACAAAGCAGTTCTCTGCAAAAGCATGAGTGAACTGACTGGAAGCCACAAAGACACTGATTACCAATGCCAAATCTAAAGTCATGGTCAAGTTCAATGGAGATGTGAGTGATTATAGGCATAAGTTGGAAAATGGATGGAAGTGTCAAGGCAGAGTAATGTGTGATCAACTTGATGGATATGCGAAATGAATGTGACTTACAATCCTCTGATAGTCCAGTGGTTCTCAAACTGTGGGTTGGGACCCCAAAGTGGGTCACGATCCTGTTTTAACGGGGATCCCATTTTAATGGGTGTTGGACCTTTTGGGGCCTGGTGCTGAAGCTTGAGCCCCAGGGCTAAAGCTGAAGCCCAAGGTCTTCAATTCTGGCTGATGGGGCTCAAGTTACAGACCACCTGACTGGGGAGGAAGCCCTTGGGCTTAGCTTTGGCTTCACTGGGATTTGACTTTGCCCCCCCATCCCCACCTGAGCAACAGGTCTTTCAGGTGGGCTCAGGCTTCAGTCCCCTTTCTTGAAGCTGTGTAATAACTTTTGTTTTCAGAAAGAGGTCACAGTGCCATGAAGTTTGAAAACCCCTGTGAGAATATACAGGGTTCAGTACTGCCCTTGGGTAACTGAGTTATTTGAGACAAAGTTTTGAAGCTATTTCACGTTCTATGAAGTTGGTGGCTAGTCCAACAAGTCTCTTTTTCATCATGGAAGAACAAAATTATGTTTTTATGCATTTTAACTCTGAAAAGCTATCCTCCCCCCTACCAACAGAAACTGGAAGAGTCAAGAGAATTCAAAGAGCAATGAAGATGTTGAGAGAGCTTTCTGTAAGTCTGTGTTGAGAAATAAGCTTCAGTACCTCTTGAGGTCTTGGAAGTTGTCATGAAATAGCTTTTAGTTCACTGCACAAATCCACTGTATCAATATCTTTCAAATTTCCATGCAGTAATGCCGACTCTAGCTTCATGCAATGTTCTGATATCCATTTTGAAGTCTTATTTTGCAAACTGTGCACATCATTGTGGAAACCAAATATTGAATCAACTACTGGATCTGCTCAAATCATCTCTTAACTGACAGGATTGCAGTATCTAGGATTGAAAAGTAGAAGTTTACCTTGAATTTTTGTTTTGGATCCTAATCTGATTCATTTTTTTGCCTCATATGAACTATTACTTCCTTCTCCAAAAATGTGCTGGTTCTGGTTTGATGTCTATTGGTAGGTCAAATTCCTCAGCAAGCTCACAAGCATCTACTAATATCTTTTCAAATGTTTCATCACTTCTGTGTTCCTCCAGAAAATTAAGAATGGCCATACTGGGTCAGACCCAAGATCTGCCAACAGTGGCCAATGCCAGATGCCTAAGAGGGAGTGAACAGAACGGGTAATCATCAAGTGATCCATCTCCTGTCATCCATTTCCAGCCCCTGACAAACAGAAGTTAAGGAGACCATTCCTACCCATTCTGGCTAAACTTCCAGGACTGTGCAGCTGCTGTATAGCAGAAAGTATGTTGAAGTCCTCTGCGTGAACTTTCTTACTGGTAAGATTAATCCCAAACAAGATATCATGCCACAAAATGAGTGAAACTACAAATTTGAACTTGCAAAGGCCATTTGCCAGAACATCTGCACACACCGTATTGCCAGATGATCCTGTAAAGGTAATAACAGCATCAGAAATATCAATAAGTGCATCATAGATACTTCCAAACTCATATTGAAGAGGCTTCAAGTCATCAGTTTGACTCTCCCATCTTGTTTGAGTCAATGGTTTCAGAGCTAGAGAATGGGCATGAAGAACTTTCCAATAGTGTTTTGAACTTGAAAAAACGTATGTGTTGCACCAGGTCAAAGAAACTATTTGCCTCTAAACAACATCTGGCAACCAAATTCAGGAAATATGTGCTGCAAAGAACCACACCACTTTAAGGTTCATTTCTATTATTCTCTTTTATACACCATTGTGTCTACCTTTCATATAACTCCCATTGTCATAGCCTTTGCCATGTAAGTTCCCAATAGATAATGACATTCCTTCTAGCTCTCGTAGAATACATTCACATAAAAGCACCAGTCTCCTTCAGTGATACAAACCCCATGTGAAAAAACAGGAACATTTTGACCAGATCTTTTCTTTATAATAGTAATATTGTCTGTTTCTTTTACATTGCAGTTGCAATTGGATTGCCTATGGAAATCTATGGGAGTCTTGTCTTAGGAGTGACTAAGAAGAGAGATTTTTTTCAAAAGCATAAATGGGCATTGTATGTTTGGTATTGGAATAGTTGGTTAAAACCTATGCTGAGAAATTTTCATCTTATGCTGAGTGCATTTGATAAGAAGAGAAGGGATAGGGTACAAAGTAGAGTTTGTGGTTTCAGACAAACTAAATGCAGAATCCACTTAGAGTCTAGCTAACAACTCTGCGTAAGAGAACAGAGAATGGAGTGCAGTTAGCAAGCAGGAAAACAATCTGAGTTTCTAATTGAACAGTTCATTGAATAGTTCATCAGCTTTGTTTTCTGAGTCACAACAAAGGTTAGGATAGAGATCATTTGTATGAAGTAACCTATGACAATGGTAAAGGATCACAGAGAGAGTCACTTGATTCAACACCAGGCAACAAATGATATCAGAATAAAGAAAGTAGTACTATCCCTAAGGTTGCTCTGTCTCTCATCCTGTGCAGTTTCTGCCTAGAACCTTTCTCACTTCCTGACTGGTTTCCTGTTAGAGATTTAAAGTACTAGTAAAATTACCTCCTCAGATGTCCCATAAAGCAAGGTAACCAGAGAAATCCCAGAATATACACTACGAATTATGGTAGCTAACACCAACATTTCCCTTTCTCCTGCTTAAAAGAGAACCTCCATTTTGCCTTCCCTTTCTCCAGAGGATCTAGATATCCCCTCTGTCTTGCAGGTAAAGCAACATGGACTTTGGGGCAGGTGAAGAAAGTTAACCCCAAAATCTTGAGCCTTGCAGCTGTAAGAGAAGGGGACTGACTGTCTTGGCAAGGGAGCTCAACTTTGCCTGAACTATTCTTAACTGCCAAATAGCAGTACTATCCAGATAACCTATGTGCAACTTTGTAATATGACCCCATCAGTCACAAAGGAATCAGGTTTGGGCTAGTTTAGTACTTGGGAGCATCTGAAGCACACCCGTGCTGCATGCAGTGACTTGGTAAGTGGCAACTCTATAAACCATTCCCCTGAAATGGTTCTGGGGACTTTGTGTTGCAGAAGCTGTAGAGCTAGGTAAATATTTTTTCTCAAAACACTTATTTTTTTTTGTATGACAAATACAGTTTCAGCAGCACTGAAGCATTTCATGAATTTTTGCTTAATTGGTTTAGTAGAAAACCAAAATTCCAAAACACCCAAAATATTGTGGCTTTTTAAAAAATGACACACTGAATTTTTTCAATTTTAAATAAAATTAAGTGAAAAGTAATTTCAAAGATGTTTTTTCAGAAATGTTGATCAAGATTAAAACAAACTTTCAGATCAAAAGTGACACTAACTTTTTTGAGACGCCAAAAATTTTGAGGGGGGGGAGTTTTAGGTTCAACCCGAAATAAAAATTGTTTGGGTTTTTTTCGTTTGTTTTTAAGAATTGCTAATGAACCAAAAAAACAAAACCAAACCCCATTATTCACACAGCTCTAGTTACATGAGCTTTATAATGGAAATCCTGGCTCCTAGTGGCCATTTAGACAATTGCATAGTTAGAATACATTCACTACACCTTTCCAAAGGGAGCATTTCTTTTCCATAGAGTGATACTCAATGACAGAATAAAGATCGGAACATATTAAGTAATAACTGTATGTTTAATTAGCATATTTTACCCCTCATCTCCATGTAAGCCTACCATTGAAACCTGTGGGAAATCTGCTGTGTGTGGAGGAGTGCTTATAGCTTTAACTTTTTACCTTGTCCAATAGACCACAATGAAAAAATGAAATTTGGTCCCTGCCAGTGAATGAGTCTGACAGCTCCAGTTCCCCCCTAGTCATGCTGAATAGCCTTATTCCTCACACTGTCCCATTTAACGCTGTGTAAGTAAGGACAGCAGGATTGATTAGTAAAGCATTCTGAAGGCTTTTTGGCTGCTGGACACTGCTATAAAATGAGCTGATAGAAACTCCTATGTTTAGACTGACTGACTGAAACTTTTCATTATAAAAGATTCTTGTGAGCTGCTTTTTTTTTTTAAAGCCTTTTCCTGGACATCCTGCCTTTTCCCCAAAAGAAACATTTGTCCTATTTTGCTCTTGCTGACTCGATCAGGACAAATGCTCACGTTTGTTTAAAAAGAGGGGTGAAGTGCAGAGCAGTTTGGAGGGAGCAGCATCCCAGCATGTACTCCCATCCCCGCGGGGTCACCGGCGACAGCTATGCTGTGCTCAGCTTTCAGCCCTGTTTCTTTTTAGGCAGGCAGGCCCCAGCTATAGTGGTTTGTCTTAACCCTCAGCCACATATTTCGGGTAACAAGCCAAGCTAACATGGAGGCTGTGCTGGGGAGGGGTGATGGGGTTCCAGCAACAGCACGGAGGAGGCCTTCAGATGAGTGGCTGGGTGTGTCATGTTTTTTCTTTGAAATATGGTCACCCTATTTCTTTCTCCCATTAAATTCTCCCCAGATATGTAAACCGCTGTGGCACCTTAAAGACTAACAAATTTATTAGCTCATGAGCTTTTGTGGGAAAAACCCACTTCATCAGATGAGTTGGGGTGGGAATTACAGAATCTGGGGTGTGTATATATAACAGCAAAAGAAGTTATCTGTCAAATGGAGACAGGGTGCGAGTTGTTGAGCGGGGGCAGCAGCCCAGGAGCACCCACAGGGCTACCGGACCTCAGATGTTGCTGGACTATAGAAGTCCAGACTCTAGAGATTGAACCTGTAGTACTTAGCGTTTACATGTTTAAACCACTGGACTGACATTAATTGAACACCCTTGTATGGTAGGTGGGTCGGTATTACTGTACCTTCCAGATGGAGAAACTGGGACAAAAAGGTGAAGTGACAAGTGAATCTGTACTAGAAACTAGGATTAAAACTTAGGTCTTCCTGACGTCCAACCCTATGCTCATTCCATCAGATTGCTCATTCCAAAGAAATAGCACACTAGCAAAATAAAACCATGCACAGTCATGAACTATCCCCCATCAAAATACTCATATAAAAAAACCAATACCAGTATGGTGCTAGCCCGAGGAAAAAGACAGGAACTGATTCTTTTTATTGCCAAGAGGTGTTTGATAAGCCTATAATACTCAAAAAGAACTGTTAGGAATAGACTAGGAGGAAAAGAACTGCATTTGGTCTATTACAAGGATGTATGTCAGCATTATGAAAGCAGCAATTTCTACCTGCCTCTCCCCAATTGTTTTGGTAACTAAAGCTGTGGGAACGACAACTGTTTAGCTAGTAACACAGCTGCATCACATGTAATATGAAAGTACCTGGCTGATCAAAAATAATAGCCAAGAACAATTAAATTATGTTTTTCTTAAAGCGTAACATCTTCTAAAAGAGGTTGCAGTGTGTTTCATGATAAAGCAACTTGCAACTCCTTTCCATTGGTTCAGTCCTGCAAGAGGTTGAAGTTTCTTCAACTTTCTCTTACTATACAGCATTTTGGGATTGTAGGCCCCAGAGTGCCTGTAACTCACCAAACACAATGGTGCATGGCTGCATGCCACAAGCTAAGCAATACATTTCCCATTACCATGTTACTCTGCATCACTGAAGTGCAGGTGAAAATGTGAAAGATCAGACTGTGAAATCATCACCAGCAGCTGACAGGCAAATTCAGAATGTAAACAGCACATTGATATCTTGGGCCTTATCTTGCAGTCCTCTCTCTTGGGCTGAAATCCAGCCTCACTGTAAAGTGGAGTATCAGACTTTTATTGTGGTGTTTTAACAAGGCACATCATCTCATGAAGAGGAGAGAATAACAAAAACGTGCAAATTTAACCCTACACCTTCACTATCTAGGTCAAATGTCACAACCATTTAGTTTCAACCAGTTTTGTGGGGATGACTCAAAGACACTTAATATGAATCAGATGTACAAGTTGCATCCAACTAATTGGATTAAACAAAATCCTGGAGTTGCTTTTGCTTGTATTCCAGTGGAATTCAATAATTTGGCCAGAACAGACAGTATCCTTTCATTTGAAAGCAACAAGTCTAAGGGACATAGTCTGAAAACTAGAGCCTGTTTAGATGCCTGGCAATAGACATAAGAAGGGAATTTAGCTGTGTGGGTGGGTATTGAAGTAATATTTCAGGGGTGTGCGTGTGTGTTTGTGTGGCTCAAAATGTCTATATCAACACCAGACTTCTAAAATTTGATGTTTTTAAGTCTGAAGACTAATATGTTTTTGGTTATTAAAACAACCTCTAAAATTTGTGACACTTTAGATCATAACAATTAGTGAGTTTCTGTGCCTAAAAGCAGATGCTAACGTGAATTTATTCTTGATAATTGTGGGAATAGAACACAGCTGAGAATAGTCCAGTTGCAGCCATGTTGGGACACTGTCAGAAGTCAGGCAGAAACACGCTCTCTAGCTCCTTTTGTGCTCTAGTTCTCTTAGGTTGTGCTATTTATTCTTCTTGAGATGGTAAACAGTGACAAGTGTATAATTCTACATGCAGTTTGTGTGAATGGTTAAGGACAGGGCAGGAACTGTTACTAGTTATTTATATAATATAAACTACAGAACATGAGGGTTTCAGACCTACATAAGATTAGATTAGTAGCAAAAAATTATTTACCAATCTAGGCTGGGCAGGGGGCAATCTAGGCTAGGCAGTACACATGCAACTTATGCAAAGGTGGCCTCCACCTCCAAGAGCTTGCCTGCTTACAAAGGTACGGTGCAGTAAAACCGCTGCTTGTGCATGTGAACAGGAGCCAGTCATGAAACACAAATGTCCGTTTTTGAATTTCATGGGTCGGGTGCATATGCATTTTAAAAACAAATCATTGGCCCAAATACAGTCATAGCTCAATGTTATTGATGATGTTAATGGAGTTTCACTGGGGTGAATTTGGCCAATTATCATGGTCAATGGGCCAGTTGAGGTGCATCTACACTGCACCCATAGGTTGAAATAAAATATGCAATTTGCATAGCTCAAATTGTGTATCTTATTTCGATCTAATTTCGAAATAAGGGACTTGTTGCAATAATGCTTTAACCCTTATGGAACGAGGGTTGCAAGGATGTCAGAATAGCACGTCCATTGTTTTGAAATCTGTTTCAAAACAACAGATGCATTTAAAGATGCGGCATAGCTATTTCTTCCAGTATCCCGAAATAGCGCTGTTATCTAGACTTAGCCTTGCAGTTTCCACTTAAGTCTTTGACAAAAGTTCAAGCGGCTTCAATTGGAATAGGATTGGGACATTTTATTAAAATTAAGCAAACCTCCGGCCCATAATTGGCACTGATTGATGGCTGAAGGCAAGGGTTCAGTGGCATTGGTCTGAACACCATTCTGCTCCAAGATCCCTTGACTATACTGATGATGCTGTCCTGTTGACTCTGGTGAATTGCTGCAGCTAATGACTAATCTGTCTGGTCAAGAAGCAGTGCAGGATGGTCTGGATATTTATCTGGAAGAAACTAAGTTCCTGGCCATTTCTATTACGTAGGATTCAGTTCCAGGCTATAACCAGTCCTGGCGGAATAAAAGGTTTCTGTGATATGGAAAGATTGCCAGTGATAGGCTTAAACTGAATATAATCAGGCCATCTTAAGCCTGATCCACCCTAGTAGTCATTTTGCAAGGAGGCTACATCCCTTTGGGATTTACCATGATGGCGATCCATGTCAGGATCCAGTTGTAAAGGATGCAGAGTAATTCCCTAGTATTTTCTCTGTCTTTAAAAGGAGAGAGCCAGACATGCCCCACGTTCTGCTGTTGCAAATTGGCAGAAGCTGGGTTGGACACGTCTGGTGGCATGGAGCTTGTAGAGGAGGAGCAATGTAAGTCTCCCACAGGCTCCTCTGGAAGACCTGAAATTAGCTGGTGCAGCCCCTGACTTGGGGAGGTAGAGGCAGGTCCAGGATAGCAGTGCAACATGGTCAGAAGGTATAGTGGTTTAAGGTAACTTCTTAAGAGCCTCTTCTGGTGGAAGCTCTGGGAAGAATATAAACTGCTTCCACCAGGGGGTCCTGTGGGTGAAGGCAGCTGTACAGTCACTTTGCCTTTCCATGGAACGAATAACTCCTTGGGGAGAGCGCTATAGTGTGACAAAATAAGAGCCCAAGAAAGAGATTAAACTGAAGGAATAAGTAATAGCTCTTCAGGCAATTAACTTTACCTATATGGTATCCGTGACAAACAAAGGTCACCTCCTAATATTCAGATTTTATGTGAAATATTTTTGATACAACATCATGTTTGGGTTTTTTATTGCTATATTGTCACAGATCCAAATGGAGACAAATTATTTATTGTCATGTAAATGGAATCTCTATATGACTTTGTTCTTTTGGCAGGTAGAACCCAAGCGGTGTGTCCCAGCAATGGAAAAGAATGGGGAGGAGGAGAGGGGACAGGCTTTTCAAATGCTGCAAGCTGCCTGCATCAGTCCTTTTAGCATGCATCTTAGAACTGGCTGGTAAAAATTAAACAGTCAGTGGTGGAAACAGACTTACCTTGGTAGTGCAGTGAATAACCTGATTATATGATGGAACCTCTGCTTAATGTTATCGTGGGATCCCTTGGGTAGAACAGCTATTTTCCCTATGCTTCTCTGCAGCTGCAGTTGTGCTAGCAATTTGTATCCCCTGTGCCATGGAGGGGGGAACGTAGCTCTTTGTACGTATTAGATGCTGCAAACATCCATATAGAAATGGCATCTTCATTAAAAAAAGACAGATTCTATTTAACAACCTAAGTCCACTGTGCAGCATGCTCTTGGTTTACCATTGTAAGGTGAACCAAAATCACTGTTGGTCACCCATTGGGGTACCTCTGAGGGTTTTAGTGGCTGGCAGCAAAGTGACTCAGTGGTTAGATGGTTCATACAGGGAATTCAACCCAGTTCTTAAGACAACTATTTACAAGGTTGCTCTTGTCAAATGTCCTTGCATTAGAGCTCTCTTTGTGCTGCTGACTTCTCCTTCGCTTCCTGTTTTTATTTACACAATCGGATCTTGTAGACTGCACCATAAAAAATAGTCAGTGACAGCAGCCTGGGTTTATACCAGACATTCCATGTGAATACAAGAATTTAAATACCCTGATAATACAGAATATGAATGAACACATGGCAGTTGCTTGGTGCCACACAGGGGTCTGAGCTTCTGGGTGCCTGTGTTCTAAGCAGCTAAAGCATTAGACTACATTTCCAATGTCTGTGGCCAGGCCAAAGGGTAATCAGATGGCAATTATGAAAAATTGGGACTTTTTTGGAGGGGGATAATAGTTGCCTATATAAGACAAAGATCCTAATATCTGGCCACCCTACCATGCCAGGTCCCTGTTGCTATTTGTTACAGGTTTAGATCCTCCATTCCATGTAGTGCTTTGTGCATGTTCACAGCAGTGATGAGCTGACCTCCATGTCCTGGAAGATGGATTTAATTTTTTTTCAACAAATGGTAACTGTCTAAACTGGAGTTTAAAAGATATTCTTATTGTTTAATTTCCAGTTTTTCAACAAAACTGAATTCCCCTTTCTCTGTCAGTCCACTGAATGCAAGAGTTCATTCCCCCCTACCCCTATTCCTTCATCTTTTCCCTTTTACACTAACGCTCAGAAACATCCTCAATTTGTGAGACCTTAGCATGGCAAAATGGAAAACGCAATGGTCATGGAGGGGAACTGATCTTGGATGTTAATTCTATTGTATTCAGTGGGAAAGTGAGAGGAAGTAAGCGAGAGGGAAAA
This sequence comes from Pelochelys cantorii, assembly GCA_032595735.1. NCBI lineage: Eukaryota > Metazoa > Chordata > Testudines > Trionychidae > Pelochelys > Pelochelys cantorii. The sequence continues at coordinate 40,558,376 of CM064335.1, forward strand.
CGAAATGAAATCTTGATGTTTGTGAAAATACCCATTTTGCAAACAGTTTCTGAAAACAACATTTTAGCCAAACTTTTTTTTTTTAAGTTGTACCTGAAAGTGACATTAACGTTCTTTCTGTCGTAGTCCACAGCCTCAAGTCATTATGGATGCTCCATAGTGCGAGGCATATAAATACAGGGGAAGGTATAGGATGATATTTCAAAGCAGTCTTACAGTTAAATCCTCTAATAGCTTTTGGTAATATCAATGGTTGTCTCTGCTTTAGAGTAGTTTAGCGTTCTTGAATAGCAATCAATGTGTCAGAAATAGAGGAAAGATACAATTAAAACACCCAATCTTGCAAAGACTTCTGCAAGTGCTTATCTTCAAGTGTGTAAGATATCTCACTGATGTCAATGAGACTATTCATGTGTGTAAGGTAACCACGTGGTTATGCTTTATCAGAACTGGAGCCAAATTATGTATACCTTTCCACATGCTGCTTATGAAGTTATAACTTTTTGGGTTTAAACATGCATTTCAACACCGACTGATTATTAGCCTGTACTCAATCTGCTGGCTAGCTACATGTGGGCCTCATAGATGGCAAGGATCTTGAAAGATTTACACATAAATATGGACATAACATTTCTTTGGTAGAAGGCAGCATGGAGGAAGGTGTGATGGAGGCTGTGGGAGAAACAGACAGTGGATGAGGATAAAATTCTGACTTGGCATTACACCATAGCTTATGAAATGGAAATTGCATAGCTTCTTGTATATAATAAGCTAACTCCCGTTTTACTGTTTTGGCATTCTGCTTGTTCTGGTAATTTTTTCTTAGCTTGAGCAGAGAACAGACCCGTTAATTTTACCTTTGCCTTCTGTGTCTAGTCAGTTTCACTTTCTAATGCTCATTCACTAACACAATGCTGTAGTGAATTAGGGTATGTCTAGACTACACGCCTTTTTCGAAAAAGGCTTTTTCAAAAGATACTTTCGAAAAAGCCTCTTTCGAAAAAGAGTGTCTAGACTACAACCAGTGCTTTCGAAAAAGCAAGCTGCTTTTTCAAGAGAGAGCACCCAGGCAGTCTGGATGTTCTCTTTTGAAAAAGCACAGTTTGCATTACATAGCGCCTTTTTTTGAAAGAGCACTTTGGAAAAAAGGCATTATTCCTTGTAAAACGAGGTTTTCCATGGTCAAAAAAACCGGAGCGTTCTTTTGATTTACTTTTGAAAGAATGTGGCAGCAGTCTAGACGCAGGGGAAGTTTATTCAAAAAAAGGCCACTTTTTTCGAAAAAAACCCTGTAGTCTCGACACACCCTTCAATTGCAAGCGCTATGTTATTTGTGGGGAAGGAGGGAGACTTCTTGAAACTAGACAAAGCAGCATGACATATTTAGTAAGCTTAAGCATTCGAAAAACTTTTTATAAAACCTCCCATTTCGGCTAAACTTAACCTGGTGTTATTCATTTCATGACAATAAGGGCTTCTGTTCGAGCCATTTTACTTCAATCAGGGCTTTCTAAACTGCAGATTGGCACAGCTTTTTAGTCTATTGCTGCTTCCACCACATCCAACCTTAGTCTGGGTTATGCTGCTGCACCATCCACTTTGGTAGAGGAAGTGAATTCCTCCGTTCCTGTGAAAGGTCCTAGCATTCCCAGAGAGAGGGAGGGAATGGGGAGAAAAAACATTTGGAGAACACCGGAGGAATGTAGTCGAAGTACTCTGTACTTTTAAGTGTCCTCACCTTTGTGGCTAAATATGTAATTACAATCTGTACTGTCAGGAGTTAATCTGTATCAGAGGTATCTTCATTTTAGCAAATTTGGAACACCAATGGATAGGTTTGCTGTTCTTTCTCCCAGTTAATAGTGCCATCTAGCATCCAGACTTGGGCTGAGATGGAAGTAATGAAACTGGAGGTTCTGTGTCAAACAAAAATATCCTGACACAGAGATTTCTGATATGTTACATGCAACCTATAAAGTGTTTTGTTTAGTAATGTAGGTCATTTGTATGGAGATGTAATCACGTTAGCCTTACAGGGTCAGTTATTTTATCCAAACTCTCCCATACTAAAGTCTGGAAAGTTTTGATTACAGTTGTCTGCATCTGATACTCGGAAATCTCATCAGAAGAAAATATTATTTGGAAATCCTTAAAATCATTAAGGTCTAATTTAAAAAAATGTTTCTTTCTAAAACTTGCCTGATGAGATCAAATTTAAATAATAATCTTATTTTAAAGTAAAATCTTTGCATTTACAATAATTGTAGCCATAACTGCGATAGGGAGGGGACCTTGAATATACAGCCATGTAAATAGACATACTGCCAGGTCAAAGAGCTTACAATATCGAGCCTGCAAGCACTTAGGACATGTCAACACAGCAGGGCCAAAGCCGAAATAAGCTATGCAACTCCAGCTAAATCCATTGCGTAGCTTAAGTTGAAATAAGTTATTTCAGCTTTTGGTGCTGTCTGCACAGCAGGAAGTCCGAGGAAGAACATTCTTCCTTTGACTTCCCTTACTCCTCATAGAATCATAGAATACTAGGACTGGAAGGGACCTCGAGAGGTGATCTAGTCCAGTCCCCTGCCCTCATGGCAGGACCCAGTACTGTCTAGACCATCCCTGATAGACATTTATCTAACCTACTCTTAAATATCTCCAGAGATGGAGATTCTACAACTTCCCTGGGCAATTTATTCCAGTGTTTAACCACCCTGACAGTTAGGAACTTTTTCCCAATGTACAACCTAAACCTCCCTTGCTGCAGTTTAAGCCCATTGATTCTTGTTCTATCCTCAGAGGCCAAGATGAACACGTTTTCTCCCTCCTCCTTATGACACCCTTTCAGATACCTGTAAACTGCTATCATGTCCCCCTCAATCTTCTCTTTTCTAAACTAAACAAACCCAGTTCTTTCAGCCTTCCTTCATAGGTCATGTTCTCTAGACCTTTAATCATTCTTGTTGCTCTTCTCTGGACCCTTTCCAATTTCTCCACATCTTTCTTGAAATGCGGTGCCCAGAACTGGACACAATACTCCAACTGAGGCCTAACCAGCACAGAGTAGAGCAGAAGAATGACTTCTCGTGTCTTGCTCACAACACACCTGTTAATGCCTCCCAGGATCATGTTTGCTTTTTTTGCAACAGCATCACACTGTTGACTCATTCAGCTTGTGGTCCACTATAACCCCTAGATCCTTTTCTGCCGTACTCCTTCCTAGACAGTCACTTCCCATTCTGTATGTGTGAAACTGGTTGTTCCTTCCTAAGTGGAGCACTTTGCATTGTCTTTATTATACTTCATCCTGTTTACTTCAGACCATTTCTCCAATTTGTCCAGATCATTTTGAATTATGACCCTATCCTCCAGAGCAGTCGCAACCCCTCCCAGCGTGGTATCATCTGCAAACTTAATAAGCATACTTTCTATGCCAATATCTAAATTGTTGATAAAGATATTGAACAGAGCCGGTCCCAAAACAGACCTCTGCGAAACCCCACTTGTTATACCTTTCCAGCAGGATTGAGAACCATTAATAACTACTCTCTGAGTACGGTTATCCAGCCAGTTATGCACCCACCTTATAGTAGCCCCATGTAAGTTGTATTTGCCTAGTTTATTGATAAGAATATCATGCGAGACCGTATCAAATGCCTTACTAAAGTCTAGGTATACCATGTCCACCGCTTCTCCCTTATCCACAAGACTCATTATCCTATCAAAGAAAGCTATCAGATTGGTTTGACATGATTTGTTCTTTACAAATCCATGCTGGCTGTTCCCTATCACCCTATCAGTGTTTGTCCTTTTCCAGTCTTCTGGAATCTCTCCTGTCTCCCACGATCTTCCAAAAATGATAGCTAGAGGCTCAGATACCTCTTCTATCAGCTCCTTGAGTATTCTAGGATGCATTTAATCAGGCCCTGGTGACTTGTAGGCATCCAACGTTTCTAAGTGATTTTTAACTTGTCCTTTTTTTATTTTATCTTCTAAACCTACTCCCTTTCCACTAGTGTTCACTATGTTAGGCATTCCTTCATCAGACTTCTTGGTGAAGACCGAAACAAAGAAGTTATTGAGCATCTCTGCCATTTCCAAGTTTCCTGTTACTGTTTCTCCCTCCTCACTGAGCAGTGGGCCTACCCTGTCCTTGGTCTTCCTCTTTCTTTTAATGTATTTATAAAAAGTTTTCTTGTTTCCCTTTATTCCTGTAGTTAGTTTGAGCTCATTTTGTGCCTTTGCCTTTCTAATCTTGCCCCTGCATTCCTGTGTAGTTTGCCTATATTCATCCTTTGTAATTTGTCCTAGTTTCCATTTTTTATATGACTCCTTTTTTATTTTTAGATCATGCAAAATCTCGTGGTTAAGCCAAGGCAGTGTTTTGCCATATTTTCTATCTTTCCTATGCAGCGGAATAGCTTGCTTTTGGGCCCTTAATAATGTCTCTTTGAAAAACTGCCAACTCTAAAATGAGGGTTACAGGAGTTGGAGTAAGAAGTCCTCCAGCCTGACATGGAAATAACTGCTTGTAGTGTAGAAGTGGACTGTGTTATTTTGGAATAACATCAGTTATTCTGAAATAATGCTGCTGTGTAGATGTACCCTTACAGAGTTAAATCTACACAGTAGAAACAGACCCATTGATTTCTGTGGGACTGTTCAGTGCACAAAGTTGAGTGCATACATACATCTTTGCAGCAGTGTGCCCCTTTAATAGGCATGGGCTCAGAGATCTGCTCAATATTGACTTGCAGGATTGGAGCTGTAGAATACAGATTTACAGGATCAAGCAAGGTGGGGATGTGGGGGAGGCTGGCTCCACACTCCTGGAAGGAGCAAGGCCTCAGGTGGAAGGTGTGGGGCCCAGGCAGCCAGCCCTCAGCACCAACTGGAGTACACCACCCCACCTCGTCAGCCGTTAGAGCCCCCCAGACTGTGCTGTGCAGGACTCTGTTGACAATTTAAAGGCCCCAGGATCCAGCCACTGTCACACTAGGGACCCCAGGCCCTTCAGAATTGCAGCTGACCCCTTTACAACCTCCTCCCTCCCTTCAGCAGGCCTGATCTGCCACAGCTACATGACTAAGAATATGAAGCATATAGGAAGAGGGAGGTGGGTCAATAAAAACACCACTTCCACCCTATATTACATCTTTACCTTTATGCGCTTTAAATAACTATGGGAAGTTAGAAGTAAAACTCCCAAACTTATCCACACCGAGAGAAGAGCCAAGTCTGATGCCTTCCTTTCTTGGGCAGAACTATCCTTGACTTCCAGGGCAGTTTTGTCTGGCTAACAAGTACAAGATTAGGGCCAGAATATGCCAGCCTGTGCTGGACTTGCACATTACATAGCCCTTTCACATCCAAATTGCACTATTCTGAAGTTCAGAAGGGCTAGTTTGGGCCACTACAGAGAAAAGGGCTAGCTGGGTTTGGATCTGAGCGCTTCCACACTGGCTAGATATTTGTCTCTGGAGAATTAGTCCAGGCCTATTTCTATTACAATACTTTTAACCGGTGCTTTTTTTGTGATGATACGCACCGGATGGAAGCCCACTCGGGACACGCAGCGATTAAAGGGGCTATGACTGCATTTTGGCCCTGACCTCCCAGGTGTGTGTGTGTGTGTGTTTTGTTTTTGTTTTGTGTTTTTTTTTTTTTCTCAACAAAACCATTAGTACCAGCACCTTCTTTTGTAAAAAAAAAAAAGAAAAAAAGCACTGCTTTTAACTATCCCAGGCTCTACATTTGAGGCTTAGATGGTGGATTAAACAAAGGTTGTATTCATATGTCCTAGCTAATGGAAAAAATATTAGGAAGTAGTTTTTGCTTATAGAGTAGTGAAATTACTTTTTACTGTAGCTACATAACTTCCTTTTAAAAGAGACCAGTGTACAACCATAAAATAAAACATTCTATTTGCATATTTATGGAACATAGGGTGTATTTAGAGAACACTGTTGTCCAGATTAGGGCCCTGTCTTGGAGCCATTGGGAGGTAGATGGAAGACTTATCCTTAAACTATGGCTGCATCTAGTGCAGGCACAGGAAGTGGTTAGTGGAGGTGGTCCTTGTGCTTTCTCCACATCTAGCATGCACAGATTCATGTCTGTTCAAAACTTGCCTTAAGAGAAAGTGAAGAGATGCTTTGTGTGTTGGTTGTGAACGTAGCTTTTAATAAGGCTGCTGAGACATTTTTTTCACATGGCAGGGAGCCTAAAGCCCTTTATCAAATCTATTTGCAGTATTTTGAAAATCTTCCAACTATATCCAAAGATATAGTCACGATTAGGCTTTGGGAAAACCACTTTAATTTAAAGTTTTCCTCTGAAAAGTGACAGTTGTGGCATTGTGGGTAGACCTGTGTGAATAACTACGTTTTTGGTTAACTGAAAATGTCACTTTTGGAACAGACACAGTGTTTCATTTTGAAGTCTTAAGGTTTTTTTAATAAAATTGAAGTAAAATTTAAAACTAAGTAACTTTGAGTAAGAAAATCAAAACACTTGTTTTGAAAATTTCAGTTTTTTAAATAAAAAAATCTAAATAAATAATCTGGCACAGTCACATGCTTGTCATCCAAAATCTGCATTCTTTGGCTAAAAACTTCATCCACTATTTTTTTCCCCCCTAGCTCTAATTGTAGGCTTCTATGTTTTCGGAGTCTGTGCAGTGCGCCTCAGGAGGTGTGACTATCTTAAATCAAAATTTACTTTGCCTATTCAAACATATGATCTCTGAAACTTAAAGTTCAGTTTTCGTTTCCAGTAATGCGCAGCTGAAATAATTACACAATCTCTCCAATGCAAGAAAAGACAGTGAACATGTACCTACAATTTGGTTTTCAGGGCAGGTGGCTTAAGCTTGCACACAAAGCAATAGTTTCGGCATATTCTGGTGATTACAGATAATAGTTATTCAGGTAATATTAGTTTATTCAGGTGTGGCATCTTGTTCTAGGTGTTGTAACCTGTCACTTATTCTTTCAGTCTATTCATACTTATTAGGTAATTGCTTTGCTGAAGCCCAGATTACATGTTGTTGAAATGTCAGAGGTATTAAAGAATTGCCAAAAAACTTCAAAAGCCAAAAATTATCCACTAAACTGCAGTGACAATAGTTCATGCATAAAGCAAGATTCCAACTTGTTTCTGATCAGATGCCTGTTGTAAAGGCAAACTAGTTTTTGTTAAAATCCAAACCTTCCATGCAGTCATTCTCCCACTATTCACACTGTTCGTGAGCTTTGAAAAAGGTGGTTTTAACTTTTGGGGATCTAAATCTAATATTCTTATGTAGCTGATTTTAATGTTTAAATAATATTTCACAGGCTGGAAGGTAGTTCCTATGGGGAAAAGAATAAGCACGAATGCTGCCTTAAAGACCATTCCAGAAGCCTGTCTTCACTACTTCAGATCATTGTGAGTAGTAATTGTGCCTCCAAGGTATTTTTTAATTAAATGTCCTCTCAACAGCACCTCCAAGTTGCACATTCCATTTCCAGTGGAAATGGGTGGTACTCAGCATCTCTCAGGTGCAAGACCATAGTCCAGTATTGCTACCTAAGATCATGTCTGATTTCCTAAAATATTCAGATAACTAGCACTAGCATTGTTACTGACTACAGCCCAATGATGGCTGGTGACTTTTTTGACAAGCAAGGTACATATCCCAGCATCTCACAAATTCCAGTGTACCTCTTCCTCCTTGCGGATCTGGCTGGCATTCTCTGCTCTGCCCTGTCAGGACCACAGACTCCCCTCTCCAGCTTGCACCTGCAGGGATTCCCTGTCACTAGGCCATGGCTATATAGGGAGCCTACTGCAGCTCTTGTATCATGCTCCCCACTTATCAGCCAGCAATAAAGGAACCATTCAGCAGCTAGGTGGTCTCACTTCATGGCTGGGGGGCTCATCATCCACCTTGCATTGCTGGCCAGGGGCAACTGCAGCCTCCCCTGCACCTTGGGTCCCTGAGCTGGGCAGCCTTAAAGTGCCAGGAAGATAGCTGCTGCCATACCACTGTCTGAACCAAAGCCTATCAAGGCCTCACCAAATCATGGTTACCACACCAATGGCCTCATACAGTGATTGCTACAGTAAAAAAGCAGCTTCCTGGCACATTATTTTCTATACCACCGTTTCAGTCTCTCCTGCGGCACTGTGGTGGCTGACTCTGAATTTCACCGTGGATAGAGAGAGGTGTGAGAGAGTTACGTCCCAAGTGGACTTGGGTTACTTATTTAACATTGACATGCACAACCGTCCTTAAAAGCCTGTGCATTCACACACACACACTGTAGCTTTGGGGATTTAGCTTCTGACCCCTTCAGTTAGTCTGAGGCTGGCTTGTTGACAGAGATGAACTGCCACAGGTATGGCCCCTTAATTGAGAATTCCCATTGTGAAAGGCCTTGTACAAACACATAAGGCTGTGCTTGCTTCATCAGAGATAAAGTGCAAAGCAAAATTTGCATAGAGATGCAAACTTTTCAGGAGTTTGGTTCCATCTATTGTTAACTGATTTAAACTGGGATGATATTAAGAGCACGAGACAGTCTTATATGACCCCATTATTGCAGTGTCTGAGTACCTCACAATCTTTTATACATGTATCCTCTGAGCACCCTGTGAGACAGAGAAGTGCTATAGGTTCTCTGTGCCTCAGTGTCCCAAGTCACAATCCCCAGTTAACAAATCTGTGATAGAATAGGAACTTGAACCTAGATCTCAAGTCCTATTTCCCCTAATCACTGGACTATCTTGCCTCTCAAAAGCTAGTTGTGGCCTAAAGGCTGCATTCTGGCTAATCTGTAGTCTAGACTTTCCCAGTGAATTGCTCATAAAGGATGAGTCTGCTTTGATCAAACAATTGATCTCGAAATCTTTAGATTGTTTAAAAAAAATCGCCAGTTTCCTGGCAGTTGAAAATGGTCTTTTTTCAGAAAATATGCTTGGCAGAAAGGTAACCCCCTGTGGCTTGATGGGATTGAAATGTCTAATCCTAGTAGTTTTTGGTAGAGGGCTCAGCAGTCTACAGACCCACTCAGATAAACTGTCCAGTTTACATCAAAATAGCTTGTTGTGGTCAGTGAGCAGAAAACTGGAGTGAGAGCTCTATTGGAAAGCTGCTTTTCCCACCACTCCTTCCTGCTCCTGTACAACTCGGCATGAAACAACTTGCTTTATGATGCCACATAAATTATTTTCTTTAATGGAAAAAATTAATCTTGCTCAAAATAGGATTAAGGAGCTTGGCATTTCCCTTTCATTGTGGGACAAACAAACACCCCCCCCCTTCCCCGGGAAATTTGGCTTCCATAGTCAGTTTAGATGCTTGCTGTCTCTAAGGGGTGTCTTGCCTACCTACACCCGTTCTTATCAGATAGGACTGCATTATCATCTCCCATGTCATTTAACTCTTGCTGTGGCATAGAGACTCCAGACACTGAAAGGTTTCAATAGGCAGCTTAGAAAACCCTACTCATCTTTTGCAGGAAATTCCTTGAGAACATAGATAATCTATGCCTCTCTTCCTCTCTGATATTGCCAGAAAACATGTACAATTCTAAAGATATTCTGTAATGCTTTGTAAAATATTGAGAGTTCAGAATAGCATCATATATAGATGGGAAAGTGGTTGCTCACATCAGGGTTAGCCTAGCCCAGGGCTACTCAAGTTTGGAAGCCCCAGGGGCCACAATGATACTTGCAGCACATGCCAAAGGCCGCAATGTTAAGTGTGGTTGTATATACATGCAAATATATGCAAATAGCTTCTCTCACACTGACAGGCATGAATACAAAGATTAAGCCTTCAGCCATGGTGCCAGGCCCAAACGTGGCCAGTGTAAGCCAGTCTGCACTGCTCAGGCTCTGCCCACAAGGCTAAGTAGCCAGCACTTCCCACAATGCCCCGGTGCTCCCAGCACCTCTTCCTTGGGGGCTAGAAATGCCAACACCCTGTACCTGTCTGTTCCAGACAGCCTATCTGCTTGTGTCTTTCAATGCTCAACCTGCCTGGGAGATGCCTCACCATTGCGGAGCAAGTTCTCAGCAGAGGCCATGTTCGAAGGATCCCACTCGTAGGCCATATGTTGAGCCTTGCGTAAACCCAAACTGCTCTGCAGGCTGCAAACAAACAGGCCGCGTGTTGAGTCGTCCTGGTCTAGCCCATGTGTGAGCAGCCACACTGCAGAGTCATACCCGACCCCACTGCGACCACATTTGTATGCACCCGTATGTGTCGCTAGGTCTTCCAAGGGTACAGCCCATGGTTGTTTGGCTTCACTGCAGTCTACTTGTCACAGGTGAAGTGAACCATAATTCCTTTTTATTAATTCTCAGCTGGTGGAGGACTTGCTGAGAAGATAGCCAGCCGTCCTGAGTTAAAGCAGTCCCTACTTTATTCTAACGTCATCAGGGCCAAAAGAACTATGTAACTGGAGAACTGGGACTAGCTTCTTGACATCTCTGCCCCTATGTTCCTGTACTGAGCTGATGTTGGAGAAAACCTAGTCCAATGGACCTCTAATATGACACTTACTGCAGCATCTGCTCTTCTGGCTTGAATCAGAGCCCAATGAAACTAAATAAGAGACCCATGGCACAGCTAGGCTGCTCTGGATCAGCTGACTTGGGCTTGCAGGGATCTACACTCTTATCTTGAGCCCCTCAGATTGAGCCTCACAAGCTGACCCAGGCTCTGAGACGTGGTGCCATGGATATTTTTCCTGCAGTGTAGAGAGACCCCACTGACTTCATTAAACTTTACAGTGAGCCATAAAACCTCTAACACTAGAGCTTGCTGAAAAATGGAATTGGTCTCCTGCTGGGAAATCTGACATTTTAAAACCTGGCTAAATCTTGAATCTGAAGAGTGTAAATTGCAGAACCTATTGCAAAAGTAAGTAGTAATCTGAAATTTTTTTGTTTCCATCATAGTGAAATGTTTCAGCAATACCAAAACATCACTGACTTATTGTAAAGATGACTTGTTTTAACCTTGTCAACCAAAACATTTTGGTTTAATCAAACCAGAATCTTCTGATGGACAATTTTCAACCAGCTCTAGCAGAGATGTAGGGAAGCAACACAATTTGTTACGGATGTTACAAAAGCGGGAGGCATAGGGATGTGCAGATCAGTGAGATTCTGGGGTAAAATGAATTTCTGTCAACCAACAGTAGTGAGTCAGGAAGAGAGAAACAGAGGAAAGCAATTGTGTGGATCTTTTGTTTTCATGAAAAATTCAATTTATGCAGTAATTTAAAAAAAAACAACCAAACAAAACTATTTTTCTGCTATCTATATTTGCCACAAAAGGAATTACAATAATTCTTTATATTTAATTTTCCTTAAGGGAGCCAACTAAGTTAATGTTACAGTTGTAAAATTTAAAATTCTTATTGTAATTTGAAACTTGTCTAATCTGAGGGTGTTTTAACATGCATATGTTAACCAGTAAATAACTCAGACAAAACTTATTTTATTAAACTTTGTTTTTGTTTCCTTTTCCTCATGCCCCATTTTTATCTTCTATTTCCATATTTCAAACTAAATAACCAAGGTTCTTTATATTTTTACTGTAATAAACATTTTCCTCATACAGTAATTACTGTAGAACTAAAATTATGTAAATTAGCTATTTTGCTTCCTTATGCAATGTTTTTGTACAATGAAACATTAGGAATATGGATGTTTTTGAGAGTTTCATGAAGTGGCTTCTCCACAAAAGGCTATAGGAGTCGTGAAATAAGGACTTGTTACCCAAGGCACATCCTACAGCTCCTCACTTCAACCAGTTCAGATAAAAACTAGAACCAATTTGTAAAGATACCTTTTAATATTATTGTTTTAATGGTGTGGAGAAGACTAATAGTTTTATGGCTAGGGCACCAGACTAGCACTTTGGAAGTTCAATTCTTGGTTTAATTTCCTTTCTGATCTTCAGCAAATCACTTACCTCTCTCTTTTTTATACCTGCCTCTGGAAATTTCCACTACATGCATCTGACAAAGTGGGTCTTTGCCCACGAAAGCTTATGCTCCAATACATCTGTTAGTCTGTAAGGTGCTACAGGACTCCTTGTCACTTTTACCTCTCTCTGTTCTTCTATGCTGTCACAGGTAAAGACCTCAAGGAACTAGCTGAAGCAACCTTGGAAACATTACCAATTATCTTTGACAACTCCTGGAGGTCCCAGAAAACTGGAGAAGGACAAACATAGTGCCTGTCTTAAAGGGGGAACAAAGAGGACTTGGGAAATTTATAGATCAGTCTGGCTTCAATACTTGGAAAGATATTGGAACAAATTACTAAGCAATCAATTTGTAAGCACCTGGAGGATAACATGGATATAAAAAATTGTTAGCATGGAATTGTTAAAAACAAATCATGCCAAACAAACCTAACCTTCTTTGATAGGGTTACTGGCTTATTGGTTATAGGAAAAGCAATAAATGATACAGTACTGCATAACACTTTGATAAGCAAATATGGTCTAGATGTATATACCACATGGGAGGTAATTGTTCCACTCTACTCAGCAGGAGGATTGGGTCCAGTGCTAGCTACCACACTTTGGGCAAGATGTGGGTAAATGATAAAAGCTTTAGAAAAGCTGGTCTATGTAGAAGGGTGAAATAAAATTGGGTGTGTTGAGGCTTGAGAAAAGAAGGCTGAGTGGTGAATCTGATAGCTCTTAACGTATTTATAGACTGCTGCTACAAAAAGGACTGTGTTTGTGATTGTCCTTTATGACCACTGAAGGTAGAAGAAGAAGTAATAGGTTTGGTTTGAAGCCAGGGAGATTTAGGATAGATATTAGGAAAAATTTCCAATTATGCAGGTACTTGCACTCTGAAATAGGCTACCCAGAGAGTCTGTGCAATCCCTATGACTGGAGGCTTTTATCTGTGAGGGAAGGTCTTAGTTTCCTTCGAGTGCCACAGCTCAGGGGGCTGGACTCCCTGAGCATGTCTACACAGCAGGGCTAAAGTAGGAATAAGCTAAGCAACTTAAGCTGCGTAATTGATGTAGCTGAAGTCAAAACAGCTTATTTCGGCTTTTGATGCTGTCTACACAGCAGGAAGTCGAAGGAAGAATACTCTTCCCCTGACTTCTGTAACTCTCATATAATGAGGCATAAGGGGAGTCGAAGAAGTCCTGCAGCTCAACATTATTTTGAAATAGTGCATGTCTACACTGCCAGCATTTATGTCATTTCGAAATAATGCTGCTGTGTAGACATAGCCCATGACTTCTTGATGTCCCTTCCAGCCCCACATTTCTATGATTCTGTGATTTAGATGATCTGCAAATAAAGTATTTTGGCTTCCAGGGATGTTATTTCAGCACCTGGCAAAATCACTTTATTTGCACCAAACATGTATAGACCAATAACATGTTGGGTTTTTACGTGCATAGAAAGGGTTGAGCTGAAATTTCATTTGAAAGAGAAGATGTTTTAATGGCTCAGATGCTAAGCTGGGGCTAAGTAGAGTTGGGTCCAGTTCCTAGTACTGCTACAGACTTCTTGTGGCTTTTCAGACAATACAGTTAACCTCCGTGCTGTAGTTGCCATCCATAAAACCGAGACACTAATGCTACTTTTAGCTGTTTGAAGTGCAAGCTGTCTGTGTTTATATAACACCCAGTATGACCTCTAGATGCTACAATAATAAAAAAAATCCAGAAATTCCAAGTGTGGAAAAATATCCAGTTGGCTATAATGGTATATAGATATATCACTGAAAGCTGAGTACAAACATCTTCCAAACTGTTTCAGCTGCTGTTTAGAAGAGATGCAGTGAATATGCCTTATAGTGTGTTTGCTTGGGAGCCTGTTAGTCCACTGTGGCCAATTTTATAAATAGTTCTGCTCAGTGAAGTGAAATGAATTTCTCAATATAGGTCTGTCTTGTGGGAGAGGAATGGATTACAAAATGCTTAATTGCTTGGAGAAACATTGCCCTCTAGTGTTCAGTCTCATTGTAACAGGGAAAAACATACTGGCAACCCTTTTTATACATTGTGGGATGTTAATAACCTCTCTTGAAATTGTCTCAGATGTATTTGGCCACCTGGGTTAATAGGAGCACAGTCACCTTTCAGAGGAGTCATTATGGTTTCGGAACATTTCCTCTGACTTTTCTGTCTGATAACAGGCTTTATCTGTGTTATTAGCTAGTAAGTAAACCTTCACTCCTTCCTCTCAATCGCAAATGGTTATCAGTGTGTGGAGGGGGAATAAGGGAATATCCCAAAAGGTGCCCAGTTTTTATGAGGGTTTAGTTAAAAGCACATCAGTGTCTTGCAATTATTTGTTCTTCAAACATTTCTACTCATGAGGCCATGGGTTTCCACTGACCCTGACATCTCATGGCTTATTCGGGGATGGATTAAGAGTTGTGGGGCACTAGGCCAGTGCAAGTGGAAGTCCCTCCCAACACCTTCTACCTGCAGCTCCCCACCTGGCACTCCTGCTGGGGAGTAGGGTTTCCCCTTCTCCCTGGCAGGAGTTGTAAGTGGACAGAGTGAGGCAATTCCCCACTCCATGCAGGAGTGCTAGGCAGTTGGGAGGAGCTGGGGAAGCCCCCATAGCCCAACCCTCCTCTCTTTAACAGGAGCGCCGGGCAGTTGGAGTGGATTGGGGTGCAGGGACACCCATTTTTTCAGGGGCCCTCCAACTGGCTTTGGCCTGTGTGCACAAGTCCCATTGGCCCAGTAGCTAATCCACTACTGGACTTATGGCAAGAATCCTCTCTCTCTGGACAGGTAGCTTGATTGTCCCACTGATAGCAAGAATGCACTTGCAACATATTCCATGGTGCCATCTTACGGTATGTCTACACTACAGCACTATTTCGAATTATCTTAATTGGAAATAGTTAATTCGAATTAAGCTACTTCGAATTAATGCATCTACACACAAAATCTATTTTGCAATAGCATGTCCACACTGAGTGGACCCTGAACTGAAGTTAAGGCTGGCCGGAACCAGTGCCGGCAGGGCATCAGGTTAGGACTTAGTGTGTGGGGTTGCTGCCTGAGTCTAACTGAGCTCTGTGCTTAAAGGGACCTCGCCCCCCCCACCCCCCGACAGACAGTTCTCAGGGTTCCCTGCTTGCTTGTCTAACTCGATGAGGGACAGCAAAGCAGTCCTGTCTTGGAGTGCCCTGAATGCCCACACTCGGGACACCACAGCACTCAGCCACATGGAGCCAGAGCTGCCCCTGGACATGCCGGTGCATTTTGTGGGGTAGTTGCCATCAGCCCGGCTGCACTTGCTGCAGGCTGTCAGGATCCAGGAGGCCCTGCGGGAGAGTGTCCACCCCGAGGAGCCCTCAGAACCACCCCGGTCCTCCCCACCAGAGGCTCGTGCCCCATTCCTCCCTCACGTCCTTCCACTTACCCCTCCCTAGCCCCCCTTCCTGATGTCAAATAAAAGACACGTATGTTCAAAAATAGAAACTGGGTTTATTGAACAAAATTGGGGGGGGGGGGAATGAACCTCTGGGGAAACTGGGAAAAGGATGTGGGAGAGGGGAAGAGAGAGAGTGGGAGAGGGGAGGGGGAAACCTGGGAGGAGGGATCTGGAAGGGGGAAGCAAGGGAAAGAAGGGGGAGGGGAAGCTCAGGGCTCAGGGTTGGAGGGGTCTCGCCGGACCAACTTGATTTTCATGCAAACCTGCTCCTAGGTTCGCATGTGGCCTTTGGTGGCCAGGCTGGCAGCTATCCTGCCATAGACGGCCGCATTCCTCCATCTAGTGTGGAGATCATGGATGTTGGGGGCATCCCCCGCAAACCTGAATAAGGTCCATGATCTCTACCCTGTACCAGGAAGGTGACTGCCTTCTCCAGCCCCTGTCAGGCTCCTGGGAACTGGCAGACTACTCCTGGGGAGCAGTGGAGGACTGGCTGCCAGTGGCTTGCTGGCTCATGTTTTAGGGCCACTGGGTCAGGGACCCCAGTGGCCACTGCTGGCTCTGGGCTGGCAGACTTGGAGCTGGCACAGGCACTGTGGCCAGAGTCTACCCCTTTAATGGCTCCGGGGCTGGGGGAGAGGAGAGTAAGTTTTCCTGGTTGTGCCCAGAGTGGCCACCAGGGCTCCCTGGGAACCCCCTATTTTGAATTAAGTGTCTACACAGCACTTAATTCGAAATAGCTATTTCGAATTTGGCATTACTCCTCGTAGAATGAGGTTTACCAAATTCGAATTAAGCGCTCTGCTATTTCAAATTAATTTCAAAATAGCGGTTTGCATGTATAGACGCTATTAAAGTTAATTCGAAATAACGGCTGTTATTCGAATAACACCTCTTGCCTAAACATCAGTGGTGAATCTCAAAGCATGACCCCTTCTCATACTAGAAGAAATATTGTTGTTTGTAAAGAGAAGAAACAGTGGTCAGAAACCAGAACACTCAGTTAGAAAACAAACAAAGGTGACAGACATGTTCTCTGACATTTCTAGCATTACTACAAAGGACACCACCTGCTCCTGCTCAAATACCTCAAGCTAGTCAAATCCTAACTCTTCAAGTTCCCTTCTCTATTGTTTCTATAGCCATTCATTAACTGGGCAATTCATAAAGGTTAATATCTAAATCTACTAGGGATGTCAATGCCTGCAATTAACACAGGGCAGAATTAACACGTTAAAAATATTAACGCGTCAATCACAGGTTTTTCCACGCAGCACTGACCCTTTGAAATGCCATGGCAGCATTTCAAAGGGGCAGCGCAACGCGGAGCCTGGGGTCAGCTGGAGTCTCATTATTGTTTAACAGCATGATTAATCACGATTAATTTTTTAAGTCGCTTGACAGCCCTAAAATTTACCTATCTGTATACACCCACATTCTTGTCAAGAACACCCATGAGAGTATGCTCCATATGTCAGTTTAGAAATCAAATCAATGTAAACCAGATGGCTTTACACATCTTTCTTGAGACTCACTATTCATAGAAGTAAGTGTTTTATAGATCATCTTATAGGAATAAGTCCCTGTATTTATGGAAAACATTAATCCTTTATGAAACAAAATGGCATTGTGACGGGTGTGTATAAAGGCCATATGAGCCAAGTTGCAAGGAAAGGGTTAATAAGGTGAAGGTGAAGTTTTTCGTTTGGTACTGATTACAGCTCCTTTAAAAGTTGCCTTCTCAGAAATTAGGGAGTTGGCTGAAGGAGAGATATTTTCCTGGAGATCTTGGAGATAATTCCCCTCCAAGTCGCTTAACTCAGGGTACGTCTAGACTACATGCCTCTGGCGACAGAGGGATGTAGATTAGGCTACCTGGCATAGGAAAATGAAGCGGCGATTTAAATAATTGCCGCTTCATTTAAATTTAAATGGCTGCTGCGCTGAGCCGATCAGCTGTTTGTCGGCTCAGCGCGGTAGTCTGGACGCTCTGCGGTCGACATCAAAGGCATTTGTCAACCTCCCAGGTAAACCTCATCCCAGGAGGCATACCTTGGAGGTCGACAAATGCCTTTGACGTTGACCGCAGAGCGCCCAGACTACCGCGCTGAGCCGACAAACAGCTGATCGGCTCAGCGCGGCAGCCATTTAAATTTAAATGAAGCTGCAATTATTTAAATCGCCGCTTCATTTTCCTATGCCGGGTAGCCTAATCTACATCCCTCTGTCGCCAGAGGCATGTAGTCTAGACGTACCCTAAGTGGGGTTCTTTGAGAATCCAGCCCAGCCTAGGGAAGAAGATGTGGTTTCAATGCTAGGTCAGGCTTGAGGAACTGGTGAAAGCAGACTGACCTAAGAATTGATTTGCTTTAAGTTGAACTGGATCAAATCTGTTACAAGTTTTTTTGACATGACCTCATTAAAATTTAGCAACTTTCTTTTCTGAAACACAGTGCTGATCAGGTAACGACTAGTTCTTCAGAGCTTCCACAAGCATGCTCGGGTCATGTAGCAGCTCGGTGGCTCCTGGCCATGCACAGCAAGTACTGGTCAGAATGTATTGTTTGATGGTGCAAATACTCCCTCTCTGGCTCTGAAGGCTTAAAGGAGGATCTGATTGCAAAGAAGTGCAGTATCT
This sequence comes from Pelochelys cantorii, assembly GCA_032595735.1. Lineage (NCBI taxonomy): Eukaryota > Metazoa > Chordata > Testudines > Trionychidae > Pelochelys > Pelochelys cantorii. The sequence continues at coordinate 40,576,450 of CM064335.1, forward strand.
CCAAGGAGGGTGGAGAGAAGATAGAGAGCCCCAGCTTGTATCAAAGAAACTAGCATGACATGCTCTAGGAAACAAAGCCCTTGCTGGAGAGGCTGACCCTGGGAGAGTTCTCAAAAATTTAGTGTGGGAACTCTTATTCTGGGCTCACAGCTAGTATGTGGAGCCAAGAGAACTGAACTGAATCAGAGCTGCTGAGGATGACTTGTGCTCTGTTCCATAAGGAGTCTGAGAGGAAGGAAGCCATCAACAAGCAACACGGGAACAAAAGCAGGGGAACTGGAACAGTTTGTATATTGGGAGTGTGGAGCCTCTGAACCAACTTGTAAACCCACTTAAAACCAGGGGATGCAGCAGCATCCTTTGTTCTATTGCCTGTGAACAGAAGCACCAGAAGAGAGTCCAAAGAACTTGCTGCAGGTGGGATGTTTCTGGCCCAGGTGTATTCCCAAGTTTCACTCTGAAGTCTTTCACCAGGCCAGATTCACAGCCTGCTCCTGGATAGTGCCCTACGTGGCACCATGTTCTGCTAAACTGTCTTCAAGATGGGTTGAAGGCAGCATAGATACGTGCCAATTTCCTAAATGTGAAAAATGTCATTTTACCCCAACATATGTTATCCCACTAATGGAATGCTCAATAGTTACTGGAAAACGATTGATAGGGCCTCCATAACTCACTAAGCCAAACTTCTGGGTTAAATCTGGCTGAAAAAAATTCAAACAGTTTTCTGTTAGAAAATGCAGTTTTGTCTAGCAAACTATTTTGCAGGAATATGTTTTCAATTACCTTTTTGGTGGGGGAGAAGCAGTCAAAACAAATAGTTTTAACTTCCTCGTTCTGTTTTGAGAAGGTAAAAGCATTTCATTTCAGCTTCTTTGATTCATTGTGTTTTGACTTAGTATGCACATTACAATATTTTACTATTGTTTCAATAGTATCAAAACAAATTTTAAACTTTTTGAAATAGACAATCTTGAAACTTCAGCTTTTAATTTTGATTTGGAAGGAATCTCTTATGATGTCTGAATAATGCCAAGCACTTGGGAGCTTGGCTTTCATAATGCTTTTGAAAGAAGACAGTAATCTACAATGAGTTGCTAAACATAATTTTTATCAGCTTTACCAAAAACACAGGCAAAAGAGGTTGCTATAACTAAATAGTACAAATGGATATGAGTCAACAATGTACTCTTGTTGCCAGGATCCTAGACTGGGCCAAGAGTTTTTGGTGCCATAGGTGAACTATGAGTTTGGCACCGTCACACACATTTAATATAGAGAAAAATGAGATGTCCAGAATAAAATGTTACCTTTATTTACTTGGCATTTGAAATGAACAATGTAAAAATATTTCTATTGATTTTTTCCCCTCTACCCCCCCCACACACTTTTAATCCTAACACTATATTATATCCAGTAAACCATCCATTAGTTGACACTTGAAAGATTTTATCATTTTTAGTTGTACACAGTGTTTCTTGTTAGCACTACAAACAGTTGTATTTCAAGTTGCAATTGGTCTTCCTTCCAAAGGGACTGATCTTTTGGAGAAGCTATGAAAATGTTTATTCCTTGATATTGTATGAAGTCTGGTTTTGAATTGTAACCCTTTTTGTATTGGGCCATTGATTTGTATAAGCATTTAGAACTTTGTTTTTTTCTGGTAATTTCTAATTTATTTTATCTTTTCAATATTCACTTAAAACTATTTAAAAATTAAACAAGGGCAGAATTTCTACTATTGAATATTATTGCAATTAGAATGGAAAGGAATATATAATGTTAAGAAACATCATCCAAGTCTGACTTACTCCTGATTTTGAGGATATAAGCATTCACTGTGGCAATCCTAAATCTTGTTCCTACTCTCTGCATAAGAGTAAAAATCACCACTTCCTTTACAGTAATCTGGCCATATATAGGCCTCCTCCTTACAGGTCCAAAACCTGATCTCAGTGGAAGGAAGTTTTTGCTCTCTTTGACTAAGTAAGGGAGAAACAGTAACTGACAGATCAGAGATTTGTATCTTAACAGCTGAACAGACTTTTCCTGAGACCTTGGTTTTGCTTGTTGCTAGAACTGTTTGAATACCTGATGATCTTTTCCTTTGACTGCCATGCCAAAAAGTCAAATTGTTTTGTGTCAGACAACCATTTTGTTTGACATGAAACAAAATATTTAGGGTTTTTTTCCAAACTCTAACTCTTTGGGTTTTTCTAGTAAAACTAAAGCAAATTTTGAAACAGGCAATTCAAATACAATTTTTCATTATGAAAGTGTCAAAATGAAACACTTTTAGTTAAAAAAAACCCAAAACAATGTGGCAAATATCACACAAATTAGTAAAATATTTTGATTGGTATGAATTTGTGGGGGTTTTTTGTCTTTTTTGTAAAGCAAAAAAAAGTGGCCACTTCCCCACCCCCCCCAACTCCACTTGTCACTAAAGGTAATAGTGGAAATTCAACTTTCAATCAGACTATATTTGAAGTAGCACTTTTATCAAGATAGCATATGTTGCTCAGAGGTTATTGGGGGTGGTTTAATTATCTTGATGGGAAAGTTCTATCCCATTGGCATAGGCCAGGACTATACTAGACCCGGAAGGTTGGCTTAAGATACACAACTCCCGTTACATTAAGGCCTCTCCTCTCTATTGCAGTAGGTCAATGGGAACAAGCACTCCTGTTGACTTCCCTGACTCCTCACAAATTGAGGCATACCAAAGTCGATGATCAGCAGCCTCAGCATTCAGTTTAGCAGGTCCTTACCAGACCCACTAAATCGAATGCCAGAAGATTGATCTCCGGCAAACTAAGTATAGAGGTTGCTACAGAATGGCTGTGTGGGAGATCTTACACCAATGCTGGTCTTTAGTGTAGACACAGTCTTCCTGCTACAGGAATAATTGCATTCATTTTAAATGATGGCTTGTTAGAATACATGATTGTAATTTAAAGCAGAATTTGGCATAGGGTAGGGTATTGCTATTCAGAGTATCTTCCTTGGAACAGATTTCACTGATTTTCTTTTTTAAACTTCAAAACCTTCTGGTTTTACTGAAAAAAAGGCAACTAATTTAATCAAGGTTGATAGTGAAGATGTTACTGTTACTTAATTAGCTGTCAGGTTAGATACCAAAACCCTATCTTTGTAAGGAATAGTACATGGAACAACAAAATAGTATGTAAGAGAACATGACTCTTTTGCATTTTGTCCTCCTTTAAATTGCAAATTTAAATCAATTTTTTATGTATGTCAAATACCAACACACATTGCAGTGATTAACATCCCTGTGCTAATGAGATGAGAAATGAATTTTAGATGCTCTTTGGTTTTAGAAGTAATTTGTGCAAAAATTAGATCCTGCTGTGATTCAACTATTTCTTACAGTTTGAAATACACCGCCCTGGAAAATGTGTTATTGGAACATTTATCATAGATCAAAGCTCATTATTTAAAAGGTTGACAAGTTTCTAACTGCATGTTTATTAGGAAGCAGAGCTTTAATCATATCTGATTTTGTGTATCCCCCACTCATTAGATCAGTAATTTTTTTAAAAGAGTGATTTTTAAAAAGGAGGGAAAAATTCTTCCCTAGATTCTGCATTAAAATTGGGATAACTTCAGAGATTAAAAAATAGCTTCTTGTGACTTTTTTGGTAAGGTGAGGTAATATGTGTCTTTAAAATACTGAAAGTTTGGGCCCTGATCCAGCAAAGCACTTAGGCACATACAAGTGGTACCATTGATGCCAAATGTTCTCTTCTGGATCATGGGCTTTGGATTAGCATCCTAATGCATTTTTGAATCTTCTGTGCCTACAAAATTGTGCAAACACTCATGCAAACAAGCTCTGTATGCTGGGTAGGCTTTACTGTCACAGGCTTTCTTCATAGCTTGCAGTGTGGCTGGGGAGAACAATGGAGTAAATAATAAAATTAAAATGGTTTAAGAAGTTTAATTTTGCCAAACCTTGGTGAAGATTCATTTCAGGAGAGAAGTGATGGATTATGCCACTCAGTTTAACAGAGTTGGTTCCTCAGTCCTAACTTTATTTGCATGTCTGTTCAATGAAATAATTAGTTTTTCTGCTTCATCAATTTAAGCTATTGAAGGGCATCAGCACAACGACTTTACGACTTTGCTGTTACGACTTTGCTGCATTAAAAAGCAGCCTGAAAGACTGAATAGAGGAAGCCTATTTTTCACATTAACACTCACTTTGCATAGATGTAAATAACACTAAAAAAACAGAATGGTAGCACTTAGTGCTAGTCAGGATTTTTCCATCAATTTGATGGAAAATGCATCTTCCACAAAATTTTGACTTTCTGCAAAAAATTTCCCTCCCTCCCCCTCAGGAAAATCATAGATCCTTCGTTTCACACCAGGATTGGAAAAAAAAACCAAGGAGTCCTGTGGCACCATAAAGAGCAACACATTTCTGATTTGTGTCCATAAGCTTTTGTGGGCTGCAGCTCACTTTGTCCGATGCATGAAGTGAAAGAATCAGATAGCAGTGAGTGTTATATCAGTGTTAATGAGACTAATTCAATACGAGTGCATGTGGCCCACTTGCAAAAGTGATAAGAAGGTGAGAATACCAAAAGGGGAAAATTACTTATAGTAGGGTGTGTCTACCCTGCTCCATTATTCCAGAATAACAGTTGCTGTTCTGGAATAACAATGCGAGTGTCTACATGGCAATTCCATTATTTTGAAATAACAGATGGCTTATTCCGACTTTTGTAAACCTCATTGCATGAGGAATAACGCCTCTTCCAAAATACCTATTTTGGAAGTGGGCATGTGTGGATGAGGCTCAGGGGAGTTATTTGAAATAGGGAGCCTCCAGGTGCCCTGCTGGCCACTCTATCCACACTCCTCAGGACTCTCTAGTTCCTCTTCCTCTGCAGTCGTTAAAGCTGCAGCCACAGGGGAAAGGGTTGGTGGCAGGAAGCTGGCCCTGACAGCCTCCAGCCATGCCACAGCTGCCACAGCACAACATCTGGACTGTATGGCTAACCATTGAGCCTCCCAAGAGCCCTCCACTGCTCCCAGGGAGCACTTTGACAGCTCCCAGGAGCCTGCCAGGAGCAGAAAGAGGCACACCTCATCCTGGTCTGGGGCGGAGATCCTAGCCCTCATTCAGGTGTGGGGCGAGGAGGAAAACCTCCAGGATCTCTGCTCCAGACGGTGCAACACCGACATCTACAGCTGCATGGCCAATAGCCTGGCCACCAAGGGCCATATCTGGACCCAGGAGTAGGTCTGGATGAAAGTCAAAGAGCTACACCAGACTATGCCAGGGCAAGGGAGCACAGCTCATGCTCTGGGGCAGAACCCCGCTCCTGCCCCTATTATGTAGACCTGCACTGAATCCTGGGGAGGCAGTACAGCCCCTTCTCCATCCCTGGTCATTGACTCGGAGCTGGAGATGCCCATCATTGCCCATCTGGGGGCTAGAGCCAGTGAGGAGGAGAAGGAGGAGGATCCCTATGCAGCCAGCACTGTCACCTCGGTGACACTGGAGCCGGTACCCCATGGCCTTGATGTGTCCCAGGCATTCTCCAATGCCAGGGAGGGAACATCAGGTGAGTGACCTTAGTTTTCTCACACAGACAGAGTGGAGGTGGCAGGTGGCAAGGGGCTGGGGGGTGCTCCTTGCTTGGCCTTCTCAGCCTAGGGACTTGCACTGCAATCCGTACATGTGGATGCATGTGAAGTGGCAATCTGTGCCACACAGCCCCAGGAGTCTGCATGTGCACACCCCATGGCTCCTGCTCTCAGGGTCTGGGGAGGCCGGCTACACTTCAGACACCCAGGGAGGGACACCCTCCCACCGCTAGAAGGAGGCTGGGGACAAGGACACACACACACACGCTCACTCAGGAGTGCTGGGCATGCCTGCACACTCGAGGCAGCACCCGCTCCCAGGAACAGTGCTGCCAGGCACAGGTGTGTCTGCTGCTCACACACCCCTCCCCCCTACACCCTCACTCCTTATCCCCCAGCGGCCAGGGATACAAGTTCTCTCCCCTTGGGATTCCATCACTGCCAGACCCGGTGTGTGCGCAGCACCGAAGCAAGTCCAGCCAGCCCGAGGCCCCCCTCCCAAGTCCTGCCCAATGGATCCCATTGTGGCTGGCAACTTCCCACGCCTGCTCGTCCCCTGGACGTGGTGTAGGAGGGAGGAATCATGCTTCCCTGGGGATGTCTGGGCCCCTGTAAGAAAGGGCCTGCTGTGCAGGTCACACATTGTCTTGCTCCCAGGACATCACCTTCCTCTGACCTGAGAACTGGCGGTCTCAGCTCACAGATGAGGATGAGGACAAAGCTTCAGGGACAGTGTCTCTAGGGATGATTGATCATGTCTCTTTATTCTCCCCAGCCGGACCAGCTGCGAGAGGGGGGCGGGCAACACTACCCAAGGCAGCAGTCCCACACTGGGGGATCCGCAGGCACCGGAAAACTCAGGAAGACCTGATGCAGAAGCACATCTCCATACATCAGGACCTGCAGGACACACTGGTCCAGAAGGTCTGGGAGGATATGCAGTGGCAGAGAGAGACATGGATGGTGTTGCTGCAGCAGGGATGCAACATATGCGCGACCGTGCAGGCTCTCCTCACCCATCCAGAGCCAGTTCCTGCTGCTGCTCCTGTGCTAGCCCCTGCTCCAGACCTCACGCCCCCTAGCTTCCCCAGACACCCTGACCCCTGTGGATGTTGAGGTCCCCATACATGAGGTGAAGGAACCACCCAAGCCAGGCGCCACTCCCAGCCCCAGCCCTGAGTCTCTCCTCTGCCCCCTTTCAGCTCCCTCCTCCCTGCCTCCAAGGTTCTCATCCCCCCCTCTCCCCATTTCCTAGTTCTTTCCCTGGTCCCTCCCCAGTTACTTCTACCCCAAATAAATCACCAAGCAGTTCTTTTTTTTCAAAACCAAACAGCTCTGGCTCCATAGTGGGGTGTGTTGTGGTGTCTTGAATCAGGACAACCAGAGCACGCAGTGGAAATGCTTTGCTGTCCCTCAGAGAGGTAGGCAAGCACACAGAAGAACCTGAGAAATGGCTGTCCAGGGGAGTCTTTAAGCACCTGTCTCAGCCTCAGGGAGCAGCTCCAGGAAGCAGCTGCTGACCTGATGCCTTGCCTGAACTGGTTCCGGATGTCCTTAAATCTGAGTTAGCATCCAATCAGCGTAGACACTCTATTCAAAAGTGCTATTCTGATGCACTTTTTTGTGTGTAGACTCTCTATTTCAAAATAAGCTATTCCGGAAGATATCTTCTGGAGGAGCTTATTCTGAAATAAGTGTGCAGTGTAGACATACCCGTAGTGACCTAATCCATTCCCAGTCCCTATTCAAGAGGTGGGGTTCAAGTTTGCATATGAATTCCAGCTCAGCAGTCTCTTTCTGAAGTTTTTTCTAAAGTATGACAACTTTCAAGTGTGTTACTGTGTGTGCAGGGAGGTTAAAGTGCTTTCCTATTGGTTGTGGTATGTTACAGTTCTTGATGTCCAATTTGTGTCCATTTATTCTGTTGTGTAAAGACAGTCCAGTTTGTCCAGTGTACATGGTAGAGGGGCATTGACTCATGCTGGCATATATCACATTAGTAGATATGCAGGTGAATGAGCTCCTGATGGTATGGCAGATGTGGTTAGATTCTATGATGGTGCAGTAGGGTAGGTATGTGGACAGAGTTCGCAGTGGGGTTTGTGGCAGTGATTGGTTCCAGGGTTAGTGCTTCTGTTATGGGATGTGTAGTTGCTGGTATTTTTTTTTCAGGTGTGTGTGTTGGGGGGAGGGGGCTGTCTGGAAGCAAGGACTGGTCTGCCTCCCTTGAGTGCAAGGGATCATTATCTAGGATAAGTTGTAGATTCTTGATGCGTTGGAGAGCATTCAGCCATGTAGATGCAACGCCATCCACAGCCTCAGAAACAACTCTGACATTATAATAAAAGAGACTGACAAAGGATTCTGTCACATGCTGTATTCATCATGAATATGTCTGATTATGAATGGGAGGCTGCTAGGCAACTCTCCAACACTGCATTCTGTCCTCTGATCCCACTGAGGAGTATCTCCCCTTCCCTCCAAAACGAAACCAAAAACCCAACAACAAAACCCTACTTGAGAAATTACCCGAAGAAGCACAGGAACAATCCATCACAGACACACCCCTTGGGCCCCAAGCAGAGGTATTCTAACTCTGACCCAAGATCCAGAAACCTGGAAATCCTTGACACCCATCATTTCAAGCACTGGCACTCTTATAGCAAGATTGTCTGGCTATATAGACGCTCTCTCCTCCATGCCCTGCACTCCCAGCTATCTTGAAGACACCACTGACTTCCTGAGGAAACTACAGTTCATCGGTAATACTTCAGACAACACCATCTATGGATGTAGAAGCTCTCTACTCCAACATAACACACAAAGATGGACTACAAGCCTGATGATATCACAGCATAGCTGATTGCTGAGCTTTGTGACTTTGTCCTCACCTGTAACCATTTCAGATTTGGGGCAATTTATATCTTCAAGTCAGTGTCACTGAGATGGGTACATGCATGATGCCACCACGTGCCAACATTTTTATGGCTGACTTAGAACAACTGTTCCTCAGCTCTCTTCCCCAGCTGCCCCTCCTCTACCTGTGATGCACTGATGATGTTCTCATCATCTGGAAGGAGGCCTTTCAAGAATTATACTGGGATTTCAGCAATTTCCATCCCACTATCAATCTCAGAGTCCACGTGAGATTCACATCCTGGACACTACAGTACAAAAAAAGATGGTCACATAAATATAACCGTACACCAGAAACCTACTGATTGCTATACTTATTTACGCACCACCAGCCTTTATTAAGGACATGTCACATGATCCACTGTCTACAGGCAAGCCCTAATACAACCACATTTGCTCTAATCCCTCAGACAAATAGGCTCTCTATCAAACATTCTTAAAACTACAGTATCCACCTGGGTAAGTGAAGAAACAGATTGACAGAACCAGGCAGGTACTCAGTACAGGACAGACCCAACAAAGAATGCAACAGAATGCCACTGGCCACTACCTACAGGCCCCAGCTAAAACCTCTCCAACACATCATCAGTAATCTACAAATGGGCCTAGATGACAGTCCCCCGCTCTCACAGATGTTGGGAGGCAGGCCGGTCCCCACTTACAGACAGCCCCCCAACCTGAAACAAATACCACCAACCACACATCCCACAACAGAAAAACCTAACCCAGGAACCAATCCCTGCAACAAACCCTGTTGCCAACTACATATCTACTCTAATGACACCATCACAGGACCAAACCACATCTGCCATACCATCAGGGGCTCGTTCACCTGCACATCTACTAGCGTGATATGTGCCAGCAATGCCCCTCTGTCATGTGTAGAGACAATCCAGTTAGTCCAATATACATGGACAAAAATCAGAGATCAAGTCTCCTCAGACACACAGTAACACACTTGAAAATTGCCATATTTGTGTAAAAAAAACTTCAAAAAGAAACTGCTGCATGAAACTGCTGAACTGAAATTCATATGCAAACTTAACACTATTAGATTGGGCCTGAATGAGGACTGAGAATGACTAGCTAACTAGCTAGTTAACAATAAGTAATTTTTCCCTTTTAGGTGGTCTCACCTTTTTAACGCTGTTGGAAGTGGGGCTCATCCACCTTGATTGAATTACATCAGTGTTAATGAGGCTAACGCTCACATGTCTGTATGTCTATATTCATGCTATCTGAAGCTTCCACTTCATGAACCAGATGAAGAGAGCTGCAGCACACAAAAGCTTCAGCCAAAATTAAACATGTTGGTCTTTAAGGTGCCACAGGACTCCTTGTTGTTTTTGCTGAAACAGACTAAGTTGATACCAGGAGTGAGTAACCTTATGGGTGACATAGGATGTTCAAACTTATGTTTAATGATGCTGATGAATGAATGAATGAATGAATGAGTAGTTGTTGGTTGTTGCCAAGGGTCTCTCCCAGATATGTATTTTTATAGAACTTGGGCTCAAATGCTGTATAGTCCAGTGGCATAATGTCATCACGAGACCACTTTGCCCACAAGAGGGTGGTATCCTGCTAGTCATAGAAGTCCTGCTCGTGAGAAGTTCTCTGCCAGCAAGGCCACCATGTGGTTCCTCAATTGCAGTTTCAATTTCTGTTATCAATCTAAAGCCTGAAAGAGCTGAAGCATTTTTTAAGTTCCTCCATCCCCACTTCCTAAACCATTACATTGAATATCTTAGTTTTCCTCTTTCTTTTCCTTTTTTTGGTTAATGGGAAGTACAGGGGTGTGAACTTACTGATGCTCATAAACATGCTTGCACACAACAACAAAGTTTGCATGGGGAAGGGGTATGAAAGAAAGCTTCCTGGGCTTGAACTACTCTAATCCACCCTTTTAAAGGTACTCATGGTGTTCTATGTCTTTGATTGAGATTACTAATACTAAAGACTGTCAGTTGTGATCTATTAAGCAAACATTTCGCAACTCTTATCACAGTTGAGGCTTGAACTCTCTTGTGTTGCGGATGGAGGAGGGTTAGCTACCCCCATGTGCTTTGAAACCTTGAATTGGCTCTGAAATGGTGGTGTAGACTGTAGCCCGTAGTTTGGATTTCAATGTTAAAATTGCTTCCCTGTGGCATATTCCCAAGAACTCCCTTTTGGTTGAGGTGAATTCAGGGTGCTCAGACTATTTTGCATCAATGTTAAATTTGGCATCCATTTCTATGAATAATTCCCAGTGAGTGGAATATTTGAGGGGCTCCCCTCCCCATGTTCTACACCAGTTTTGCCCTCAAGTCTCCCCAAAATACACATCATACCCAAGGACTTCTGAAGAGTGGAACCACAGAGCTCGAGAGAAAGATTAATGGCTATACTCCCTTCCTATTTCCACTGGGTATGTGTCCCTTCTACCACCATCAGTGGAGAAAAGACTGTGAGTTTTGGTATTCTAATACTTCCTTTCCCTCAGCTTACAAACAACCTCTCTTGGTATTCTGACTTATCCCAGCTGAAGTTAGGAAACCTCTGGAACTGTGAGGGAAGAGTGAGAGAGCCTATTCTCATAATTTCCCAGTTTTGTGTGTGTGTGTGTGTGTGCAGAAACACCTGAAATGCTATCATCTTATCCTAATCACACTCCAAAACATGGTCATCAGTTAATAAGCTATTGTAAAAATTCCATCTGTGGCAAATTATAGCATGGTATTTTTTCCCTCTCCCTAAGAACACAATTTCCGCCAAGTAGAAGTGCATGAAATCTGGTGTATCCTAAAGCTGCCATTATTTTCTGCAAACTTCAAAGATAAAATGCAGTTTAACAAAATTAAATAAGTAGGTCACTATTTTATTAAAGGATAAAGTGGTCTTAAGATTAAGGAAATTTTTTTTTGAAAGCATAGGTATTTTATGGCACTGCAGAACTTGGCAATGCTGGTTTTCACATGGGCCCTTTTGAAGAAAAACTCTATACTTTAGTACTAAAGAGAGTGCATTTTAATGAACACCTGTAAAGAGACTAGCCTTATTAAAAGAATACATTTGCTGTGCTTCAAAGCAACCCACATAGACACCTGATGGAGGCATTTTAAAAGAATGTGTGTTTAAACTGGAGAATCTGGTTAAGAGGAGAAACTTGCAGTGCATTGACAAGCCAAATACAAGAGAAAGGTGGGCTGCATAAGAGAAGGGTTGTGTTTTGTGGTTACTCCCTCCCTCCCCCCCCCCCCCCCCCCGCTTCACAAAACTACTTGTTCCTGCTCCCATTATGAATGAATGAAAGCAAGAGCTCTTTGAACTGCATACCTGGAATACATAGTGATTATCGCCCCTCTGGTGCATATCTATGTGCAACAGGATTATGTGTTTAACTGGTTTCAACCATATCTTCTTGATGCTCTTTAGCGAAGAGTTGTTCTTATCCCTCAGGAAATGAGAAACTTTTGAGTGAGACTGTAATGACCACATTCAGTAAAGAAAAAGTAATAGAATTTTTGCTGACTGATTATTTTACCACCATTAATGCTTCCTTATGATGGTAATGAAAACCTTGAAATATTCAGCTGATGAAATGTTTTATAGTGAAGACTGAGCTAGCCTGTTATAGGAGCTGAATTTCTGACCTGATAATGGCTTTAGTGGGTTGGCACAGGTGACGAGTGGTAAAATAATCAATGACTAAAACACAAATTCTGAAGCAAAGGCCTTCAAGGCTCATCTAATAGTTATATTTTGCTCAGATTATCTCCTCTTGTAAAGGAAACAAACAGAACTGGATATGCTGAGGCAGTGCTGATAGAAAAATCCATCTTCTTTAATAGCAAAACCAGTAATAAGAGAACCTGTTTTCAATATTTTTCTTTTTAATTAGATGTTCTGTAATAGTCAGTGCCATTCTTCATTCAACCATTCCTTCTTTCGACCACTACTGATATGCTAGAGCTTTTCCTGCAATGGAAACCTTTTCAGACATTTTGATTAAAAATCATACATCACTGTGACCTCTTTTGCATGATTTATATTTGGTGTAGTCAGACATAACAAAAGTATAAACAGAGATCAAACACCTGCTACAATAAGAAATACTTGTTTGGGGCCTTCCATCTGAGAGTCTTGAAGCACTGTGCAAACTATAACTAACTTAATGAAGCCTCACAACTCCTATGGAGTAGTGAGTGAGAATTGTTCTCCCAATTCCACAGATGAGGGTGTGGGATGGAAAACCAAGTATAACAAGGTTAAGGCCTAAATAATGCCTGCATCGATGTGGGTTGTATTAAAGGCAGCAGACAGCACAGAGAACCCTGCCGTATTCTCCTTCGTAATGAGCTAGGTTCTATCCTATGCCAAAGTTCTATTTGATTAGGAGAGGGGTGCATGAATGAGTGCTCAACATCCGGGATCTTTTTCTGGCTCCCTAATTCTCTGCTCTGGCCCCAGACCTGATGCAAGTAAGAGTAGCTGCCAAAATAACACTGTTCTTGATGGCTTCAACACTAAAGATTGATATAGTGGTGCTTCATGCCTCTCCCTCTGCTGGACTTCCACGGCTAGATTTATGCTCCTTTTCAGAGCCTGCACCTTGTAGTTTTGCCACATTTTCTACTTCACACATTTTCTACTGTTTGGGGAAAGGGACCAGCTAGCATTGCATGCAACACTGACCAGGCTCAGAAAGAGCGTTTCTAAATAGAAGAAAAGCAAGTCTTCATCCCTCCTTCACAACAAAGGGAACATTTGCTTTTGCTCTGTACTCTATTTCTCTTAATAATTAGTAGGCATCATGATTTTGTCAAAATGGGTCCAGACACTTGACCAACGCTTCAACAATGACTGAAACTCAGCCATGAGTTTGAAACAACTGTTTTAAATGGAGTCCAACTTGCTAAGCACTGGTTTTTGCTACAGGAGCATTTTACTATGGGAAAACAAGCGGTAACTTGCACATCTGAATGTGAAGCTATCCAAAGATTCCAGGGCTGTCCTGCCCACTCTGTGTGTCAGAGTTAAGAAATGGGAATAGCTACGTGCATGGTTGGGAGCTCTTTTTTTTTTCTTCAGAATATCACCAAGTGTAATCATTGGGCTTTTCAATCTGCTATTGTCCAATTTTTAAATTCTCTGCAATCTTGATGCTGCAAATTACACTTGTACCAGCAGCAAGCACATAGCTTTGCTATCCCCAGACTTTTTATATTGTATTATATCAGAGGAAATTAATATTATCATTATTTTGTCATATTATCATATTAAATATATAATTATATATCAGGGGAAATAGCCAATATCAGACAAACATCCCCTATTATACAGCTAACTTTCATACAACAGTTTCATAGCTTGTGTAAAGGGGACTGCACGGATGGCAGACTATTTCCACCCAGCTCTCACAGACGTAGCTCCTTATCTGCCACCCGCATGAGTCAACATACATCTTTCAGGATTGTCACTGTGTCTGGGTGTCACCTGGGAGCTTAGAGTGTCTGTGGAATCAGTGTGAAGTGATGACAACTGCTACAAGTGTGGCCGAGAAATCTTTTTGCCCTGAACGTTACCAGGATCGATCTTGTCACCAACCCCTGTAGGAACCCAGTGGAATGTTGGAGACATTCTGAGTCTGTGGCAGCTGGAAAGCTACAAATGATCAGAGAAGACGGCAATAACAGTTAAATGGGATTACATATAGCTGGTGGCAGGGGTGCAACTAGCTGTTCTAGGGAGGCATGCAAGCTACGACTTTGGGTCCCCCCCCTCTCCTCTCACTGCTCACCTCTTGAGCATTACTGCTTAGCCAATGTTTAATTATTTTACCCCATCTTCTCAGTGTATTTAAGAGTGATTAAATAAATTTTTGTAATTGTTTTGTTAGTCTTTATGGTGCTACTAGACTATTTGTTGTTTTTTAAGTTTTTCCTGTTACAGACTAACTCGGCTACCCTCTGAAGCATTTCATTAAAAGACGGGATTGAAAGTAACTTGAATTTCTTACAGGTGCTGTCCTATCTCACCTCCCTGGGGGAGTGCTCAGGGCAGGGCCTTACAGGGGAGTGCGATATGACAGTTTGTGTAAGAAATTTAAGTGGAGGGTGTGTGGGAGGGGACTTGGGGCAGGGGAGTTGGAGGGTTCAGGAATAGGGGCAGTGGGCTTGGGAGGTTCAGGAATAAGGGCAGGTGCTAAGAGCACCATTTCAGGAGGATGGTGGGGCAGGGAGGCTGTAGCTGTACATAGTAGGTTGTTGCTGCTCTTCCTCTTCCCCTGATGATCAGGGAGCAAGGGGAAGTGTGCAGCTCGTGTGAAGTATTCTCTGCCCCTCCCCTGAGCATCCAGGAGTGAGAGGAAGGCACACACACTGCACACTTTTCCCCTCGCTCCCTGATAGTTAGGGAAGGGAAAAGCAGCAGAGTCCTGGGTACATGTGACTGCAAACCTCCCGCCCTCCCGCCACACATACACAGGGCACTGGGGAGGTTGCAGTGGAGGCAGATATGGGAGGGTGTGCGCACAGCCCCAGATAGCCCCTTTCACTTTGGCTGTCTGCTTCTTAGCAAGGCAGCCTGCAGGAGAGGTACAGGAGCCTGGCTGGGAGCAGCTGCAGCCTGCCAGCTTCTTTTTGCTGCACAAGGGCACATCAGCTTTCACCTCTGGATTTGGGTCTCCTTGAGGCTATGGGCCTGCATGTGCGATATGTTTTCCATACCCCCAAGTTGCACCCGTGGGTGGTGGTACCTCCAGCCAGATGATAGCTCCATGCACAAACTTTGGGGAACATGTGCAAACAGCAACATTGCTTGCTACAATCGAGCATGTGAAACAGGAACTCCCCCATTCTCAGCTTTTTTACCAATGGCTTTATGAATTCTATGTGACAGCACAGGCTCTCAGCTACTAGCTGGTACAAAATGAGAGCTACCTGCTACCCCCCATCATAAAGGAGACTCTCATTATTAGAACACACCATTTCAAAATGGTGCAGTGAATTTTGAGGCTGGCTAGCATATCAGAATTTCATCGCATGAAAGGTTTTGAAGCTTTGAACTTTTGTCTTTGTTCCAATGTGGATTGAAACTCACTTTTTGAAATTTCTCATTAAAAATGGGACAAGAGAAGAAAGAGAACCAGCAATCAATTGATACACACTTACCCAAGACCGGCCCACTGGTTAGGGCAGTCTCTAGGTTCGGATCTCTGCTCTGTCCAATTCTGTGTTCTTACTCTCTGGTTTTAAACAGAAATAACATCTTGGGCCTGAGAGAATATTCTGACAGAATGCTCATGGAAACTAAGTTTCTGCACAACATTTCAAGTTGAGCATTTTTCAACAGAAAAAAAGAGCTTCATAAAATAAATTATCAGCTCTAGTGATTTTATATGATGAACTATTTAATGGTAGATTCTCTTGTAATCCGTTCTTTTGTACTATTTAGCAGGCTAAAACTAACCATAAGTCTAAGTTGGTCAAACACGCTGAAAACAAAAACATAAAAATTGAGAAAAAATGTACTGTAATCCAAAACAAAAATTGATGTCAGAGAACGAATATTTCCTTTCAGTTTGTGTGTGTGTGGTTTAAGCTTAAAATAAGTAGGATTAAACTGAAATTCTAAAGATCAGTCCTCAGAATAAAATGTCAGGTGATTTTTAAAGAACTGTCTGTCTTTCTTAGTCTAATAACTAGACCAGTGTGAAACAGGTTTTTCAACATGATGATCTTTTTCTTTTTTATCTCTATGGCTTTCCTCCTTCCCAATCAAATTTTGCTTTGAGTTTCAAAGCAAAACTCAACTTCATTCGGTATGTTGGACTTGTACATTTGTTCTGAATTAGAGAAAATTATCTCAAAATTAATTTGAAACACTCTTACTTGTCACACCCAGCTGCCGGACCCCCAGTTGCAGGGTTTTTGATTTATTATGCATCAGGAGGTTCTTGGGAGGCTGAGGCTATGTCTAGACTACACTGATCTATTGGAAAAAGGTACGCAAATTGAGCTCTGCAATCTGTGTACCTTTTTCCAATCGTTTTTTTGGAAGAGGCTTTTCTGAAATTTGGCCCATCTACATTGGGCCAAATTTTGGAAAAGCCTCCTCTTTCAGAAGAGCTCTTCTTCCTTGTGGAAGGAGGAAGACAGGGCTTCCAAAAGAATGTCGGATCCCAGAAATAACCCGTAGTGTAGACATAGCCTGAGGAGCTGGTATGTGTTATTCAGCTTCCTCAATAATCTCGCTGTAGTCCAATAATACTGCCTCCTCAGCCATCCTGGAAATGGCATGGGACATAACAAAAGATTTTTCTGGAGGAGAGTCTGAGACCTACTTTTTTCTGGACCATGGGGGTCTGGGCAGGGGAGGCACATTTGCAGCTGTCCTGGAGCCCCTCCAGGAAAATGGAGTAGGCTTCAGCTACCTCAAGGGTTCTCCAGCCGAGGGGTGTGTGCGCTCAGGGCTCCTCTGGGTGGGAAGGGATCTTGGGGCTCCAGCATCAGCTGGGAGAAGGGGAGGAACTGTAGGCAGAAGGGCTGGACGTGGGGCTTTCCTCCTCAAAGGAGGGTTCCATATGCTGCCCATGCCAATCTAGTCAGTAGCAGAGGGTTTTGTTTATGCAGAGAAATCTGTATATGGTGTAAAATAACTGACATTAAATCACAGAATTTGATCATGGATATACTTTCTACCATTCTTTCTTGCCCTATATATTTCTGTTTCATCACATACTAGCTCTCAATTCCTACTGACTATGGTGGAAGAGAAATCCACTTAGGGTCTTGAAAGACCAGACATTTAAATGAAGGCTTCCGATTTGATACCTGTGTTGGGCATTTAGTCCTGGAAAATATCATGTGATCAATGAGAGCTTTGGAAATGGCTATACCAAATATTGCTTCATCACCACTAAACACCACTGCCAACGCCTGAGAGGGAGAAAGGCTGTTGCTCTTCTGAACAAATATGTGGCATCTGCGAAGAGTTGTTTTCTGAGAGTTGTTTTTTTCTCTGTTAGAGGGTGAGCAAGGTCTCTGAAGGGTTCCAGTCCTTGTTCTAATCTGTCATCTTGTAATTCTGAGGCCAGAGCAAGGCCTCTTGGGAAGAAGGAACCAGATTTAAAGGCAGGTTCTGGCCCTCAGGAGTGAGGAATGCTAGTAGAGTGAGAGACTGTGAAGGGAAGGGGAACTGGTGGGAGGGATAGAGGAGAGGTTAGCAGAAGGCAAGGGAAACTCACCAGGCAGAGGGGCAGAGCAAATTCCTGTAGAATATTTGAGGCCTGAGGAGGGTCCAGGTGGTGACAGGCAATGGAGAAAGTGGCCTTCAGAAAAACTGGAGCAGGGAGAGCTAACAGCAACAGTTGCATTGTTATTGTTTTAGGTGTTCTGGAGTGCAATGTGATGTAGATGGAGAGCCAGGACTCCCCTATACCTCAGCAGTACTACATGGAGGCTACATCTACATTACATGCTTCTTGGGCAAGAAGCCTTTTGCACAAAGGTTTTTGCACAAAAACTTCTTGCGCAAGAGCACGTCCACACCTCAAAGCACATGTGCTTTTGTGCAATAGAGCGTCCACACTGCATGGACGCACTTGCACAGGAAAGCTCTGATGGCCATTCACAGAATGGCCATCAGAGCACCTGTGCTTTTTCCCATAGGGGTTTCTTGTGCAGGAAACCCCTCTGGACCGTCCACACTTGCCTGCTTGTGCAATAACTGTAGCGCTAAAAGCAGTTATGCCTCAGAAAAGGAGGTTTACCTACAGCAGAAAAAGCCCTCTGTTCTGCCATTTAACCACCCATTTAATTGTGCAAGAGCTCGTTTGAGGTGTGGACTCTCCACAGGTTTTTGCGCAAAAACAGCTGTTTTTTCACAAAAACTTGTAGTGTAGACACCGGAGAAAATGAGCAGGTACTCTAGTGGAAAAAGGGGGGAAGAACTGCTGTGAAACCCCTCAGAGGAATAAAAGGTTGAGACCTCTGAGGTGAGGGATTTGCCTAAAGAACACACAGGATCTTGCGGCGCTCTTGTCCAAAGGGGAGAACTCTTGCATTGATAGGACCAAACTATCCCTGCAGAGGTACCCCTGGAGACTGCAGACCAAGCTGGGAAACACAAGTAGGAATGCATATAGAAAACAGAGAGATGAGCTACATGCTCCCAGTGTAAAAGCATGCTCTGAACAAAATTGAAATGTCTGCTTCCCAGGGCAAGGAATTCACACAGTGATTGAAAAACAAAAAGACACAGTGAACTAAAAATGTTGAACCATCTTAGTCTAATTAAATAAAGCTTTATGAAATGGCTTAACTCATTTTTGAGTTGGAACTTGGCTTAACTCATTTTTGAGTCAATGACTAGAACTGCATCAAATTGTGTCCCAATTGTGTTCAATACCGTAACCTCTTTTTTTTTAAAATGAGAATCTCTGTATATGATCTCTCCAGCAATAGTTGCAAAGCGGATGCTTTGGGGAAGATGGATGGAATTCACTTTAATGGGTCAGATAAATGTATTTAAATGTACAAAATTCTGTCTCAATCATTTTGATCCTATAAAATAAAATGCATGTAGTAACAAGGGTCTGCAGCTACATAGTTAAGAGTGCACTGAAATCTGCAACTAAAATGGGATTTAAATCCTTCCATTTGCTCTAAAATTTAGTCTCCTGTTCGAATGAACATACAATCAATAACAATTAACATTTTTGTTTGTTTCATATTATGAAAGTCATTTGCTACAAGTGAGGTGTAGCTGTTTTTTGTGCTGGGCATGAAAGGGAATATTTTGACAAGGAAAAGTTTGAGTACACATGGGTATGTGTGGGTAGGGAGCTGAGCATGTGAAACCTTTGTTCACACCTTTTTTTTTAATAGCCTCTTTCCTGAACTAAAAAAAAAAAAATTTGGTTTATTTTGAAATTTGAGGAGCAGGGAAGTTCAACACAAACTAAAAATTGTTCATGTAATTTTGTTTGCTGTTGCTCAGTTTTGCCCCTGGAAAGGAGGTAGGAAGAAAAAGTAAAAAAGAGTTTTCTAGAAAATTTGGAAAATATGAGAACTTCCCTTAAAATGCCAGTTTTTTTTCAGGGGGAGTTTTGAGAAGGCTTATCTGGATGGCAAGTCCCATTAAATTGGTAGACTCTGTGTGTAAGCAGCAGCATTATCTCTTAAATGAATCATACTATGGGTTCATACATTCTAAGCACTTAGACACTTCCACACTTGTAAGCTAGGTGGCATTCTTGCTCTGCTCTTGTATCCTGAGACACAACACTACAAATATTCAGAAAAGTATTTTAGACATAATTTGAAAGGAAAAAAAATCTTTCTAACACTGAAATTTGAGAAAATAATAACCCTCTAGGCTAGATTACATTTCAAGCATATATTGAATTTTCTTTTTTGGAAAAGAACATATTTAAGTGTTCTGTTAAATAAGGGGTAAACTTTCCCATGGAAAAAAAATGCATATTAGTTGTGTTTCTGCAGTTGAAAAATATACCAATCTATAGTGGAAAATTCTATAGAGAAGGTGAAATATTATGTTTTATAGGTGCACTGCTCTGTGTATAATGATACAGGAACTGATAACATCAGTAAGACAATTTTACACAATGGCTTCCTGATCGCTAAATAAATAATTTCTTTAAAAAATTACAACTTTGCTCAATTTAAATATTTCTAAACATTTAATGTTCATTTTGAGAAATTAGATGGGCTTCGCTTCCAATCAGGTTTTTATTTTAATTTCATTTTAATCTTTTTGCCATCTGTAAAATGAACCAGCAAAGCCCCCAGGAAATACTATGTATGTGCTTAAAAATGTAGACCTTTGGTCTCTTCTAGGGTGCATTTGAAAAGTGGGAAGACAAGGGGTGTGGAGCAGATAGGAGTCTCTTATATGTTACAGATATTGTTTTCTAAGCCCCAACCATGTGTGAGGTAGAAGCCATTTGTTCAACTGTAATATTTTGGGGGTTTGTTTTTCATTTTATATGGCTGAAATATGGACAATTTTCTGAACTGTTTTATTCTGTTTCAGTCACGTAGGGCCAGATTGTGACACCCTTGCCAGTAGTTCTATTAACTTTAACGAAACTACTTGTAAAATAAGATCTCATACTCACACTGAGTAGTATCCCAGTCTGGCCCATATTATATATAGTATTTCAGGGCACATATGGTATTGAATGTGGGCAGGATTTTAAGGAACATAAAAATGGCCATTCTGGGTCAGACCCATGGTCCATCTAGCTCCATATCCTGTTTTCCAATAGTGGCCAACGTCAGAGGATTCAGAAAAATTAACAAATCAGGGCAATTCTAGAATGATCCATCCTCTGTCAACAAATCCCAGCTTCTGACAGCCAAACGCTTGGGAAACCCAGAGCATGGGGTTGCATCCCTAACCATCTTGTCCCGTGCCCATCATCTGACCCATCCTCTTAGCTAACTACTTTTTTAAACCCAGTTATAGTTTTGGCCTTTGCAACATCCCCTGTCAATGAACTCCACAGGTTGGTTGTGTGTTGTGTGAAGAAATAAATGTTTGTTTCATTGAGGAACCTCTAGATTTTGTGTTATGTGGACGGATAAATAACACTTCCTTATTCAATAGCCTCTATCATGCAATAGTAATATTCTTTATTACTGTATTTCTGTACAAAGTAAATAATACTTTAAAGATTACAATTAGTGTTTTAAATTGCATTTGTACAGCATCCAGCACACTGGGGTTGAGTTTACTATGAAAGCTTGTACGTGGTTTGGTAAGACAAATAATAAATTAAAATGTTTTTTAATCAAAATTACTTACTGATTATGAAGTTTAGGGGTGGCAAATACTGCTTTATTCCACATTTTTCACATAGTCTATGATTAAATACCTTTTGCTAAAACAGCACTTTGACTAACTAGAAAGTGGGCTGTGCCCATGAAAACTCATGATACATGTTTTGTTAGTCTATAAAGTGCTCCCAGACTATTTGTTGTTTTTTCAATTTACCTGTACAGACTAACTCGGCTACCCCCTGAAGCCTATTTCTCAGCTCAGGTACATTTTTTAAAAAAAGATATGATCTGAAGAATTTTGAGGTGAATGATGGAGTTCAAAATGGTGCAGGTGCAGACTGCTTTATTTAATGCCTCTACTTTTTCTATCTGTGCTGGTGTTTTATGTGTATGTTTCTTTAAACAAATTAACCAGTATTCATCTGCACATATGAAAGAATTCTAAAACTGACTTGGAATAAAATTCAAGGAGAGACCTTATGGCATAGTTCTGTATCACTTTTACTAAGATAAGTAATGCAAACTAAAAAGGGAAATAGAATCTTTAGATTATAAGAGGCTGGATAAACTATGTGCTATCAGTACAGCACAGCTACTCTGTCTTGAAGCAACAGTTAAATATTGTGGCAGTTATCGCTTGTGTATTTAATAGTGTAAATGTTGTCTTTAATGTAGTAATCACATATAATTTTTTCATTTACATACAAACACTTCATCTTGTAGAGTCTCACAAGTGCATGACTCCGCATTTCTCATTTAAAAGGTTTGAAAGAAAAATCAGATTCTTTCTAAACTGGCATTGAAATATCTAGACAGAAGAAAAAATTGGCCATGGTTTAATAGATAGCTTGCAAAGTATGTGTGGGAGGAGACTTTTTTCTTTGCTAACATAGTATTTATCTGAGCGCGCTACTATTTCATACACAAGCTCAAGCTGTTCTGCCCTGCCAAACAAGGTGTGTGGGGTTGCTTGAGTAGGTTGCTAATCTTATATCTGGGACTGATGTCAGTACAGGTTGCACCTCCCAAAACCGGGATTCTCTTGTTCGGCAACGTCCGTGGTCCCCCATGACATGGATGTTCCTGGATGAGAGAGCCCTGAGGCAGGAGGGCCAGCAGCTGGGAGCCCGGCGCAACCCTGCCAGTCTGCTAATAGCAGGGCCACAGCAGCCTGAGTTTAGAGCGATTGGGGCTGTCTGTTGCCTGGCAGCAGGGCCCAGACCACAGCAGCCCATGAGGGGAATTCTGGCTGGGCCGCGTCAGCCTGGGAGGAGGCAGGGCCGCAGCAGCCCAGGCAGCAGCAGCAGCGCTGGTGGCAGTGTGATTTGGGGCACCCAGCATCAGGGCCGGTGCTGCGGCCATGGCAGCCTGGGAAGGGAAGCCAGCCACAGCAGCCTGGCAGAATCAGCACCATTGGGGCTACTTCTTCAGGTGAGCCTGAATACTGAAGAAGTGGGTTTTGCCCATGAAAGCTCATGATACTATATATTTTTGCTAGTCTCTAAGGGTGTCTCTAGACTACAGGGTTTTTTTGAAAAAAGTGGCTTTTTTTTTTTAAAAACTTCCCCTGAGTCTAGACTGCTGCCGCGTTCTGTCAACAGTAAATCGAAAGACCGAGGCAGTTTTTTCGACCGCAGAAAACCTCATTTTACGAGGAAGAACGCCTTTTTTTCGAAAGTGCTCTTTCGAGAAAAGGCGCTATGTAATGCAAACTGTGCTTATTTGAAAGAGAGCATCCAGACTGCCTGGGTGCTCTCTTTCGAAAAAGCAGCTTGCTTTTTCAAAAGTACTGGTTGTAGACTAGATGCTCTTTTTCGAAAGAGGCTTGCAATCTAGATGTAGCCTAAGAGCCTAAGGCCATGTCTACACTAGGAAACTATTTTGAAATTAATAAATGTGACGTACCTCCCAATTTAACAAATTTGAACTAGTGCGCCATACTATAGGGAAGCCTCGAAATTAGTCTGAGGCAAGCTCCATTAATGTGGACACATTACCTCGGACTTAGAGCCCCAGGAAGCAACTGGGGAGTAGTTAGTTCAAATTACTTTAGGGAGTAATTATTTTGAAGTAGTGGCCGCGGAGCATCCACACTGCTGTTATTTTGAAATAACTATTTTGCAGTTAGCGATACTCCTGATGAAAAGCAGGAATACAGATTTCGAATTCTATGCCCCGTTATTTCTAAATAACAGGTTTGGTAGTATGGACTATAAAGTTGACCTTGGGAGGAGGGAGTTATTTCAAAATAAAGTCCAGGGCTGAGGTGCCTCAGGGCTACTCGTTTTTAAAGTTAGGCCAACACTGCTACCTTTCTGTGACTTTTTAACATGCAAGCTACAGGTGGAAGAAGTTAGGTGTGGCCTGGACTTCCCTCAGTTGTGTAGGGTTTAGAGATTGTGGCTTGTGCTACTGGCCACAACCTGTCCAATTTTCTCCCTGGCCCTCCCTCTGCATTCCTATAAGAAAGTTGCCAAGCAGTAGGCTCCAGGGTAAAAACAGACTCTTGTGCCCACTTGTAGTGGGGCCTCCACTGTAATTTCTGCTCAGCCACACACAGTGGCCATGCTGTGATTCTTGTATGTTTTGGGTGAACCAGCTGCACCAAATGGAGGACAAAATTTGCCCCAACGTTAAATATATTTTTATTAAAGTAATTTTGAATTCCCCAGTTAAAACATAAATCGGGGGAAAGGAGGAATTATGTGGTCCTTACTCAGGCAAATGTCTGAAATCATGAGAACTTTGCATGTGTTGGGGTTGCAGGATCACTTAGCCGCTTTGGTTGGCTTATACAGTTCTTTGTAGTCTTTCCTAGTGCTCTGTCTGTGCATGCAAATGGTCAGTCTTGAGAAAACATTGCTGTGATGTAAGCTTTGGCTTTGCTAGGTTCTGGGGAGAGGGTGCAGCAAGAAAGTTTCTGCTTTGGTCTCTGGTTGCATTCAGAGCCCAAAGCAGGGTTGCTCTCTGGGAATGAAGCATTACAAGAATGGCTTGCCCTACACTCTGTTTAACTGTCTCTATTCTAGGACTAAAATGCTTATATATAAATAAGTTAAAACACTAGGAAAATACCTAGGCTCCTCCTCACTGATTTCTTCCCCACTGGAAAGCTGGTATGCAAGGTCCTGAACATATGCTACTGCTCAGCAGATAACAGAGAGATTATAAATTCATACAGCACCTTTATCGAGAGCCAGAACTTTTTAATTCATTATATTGGCCAGCATATACAAGTTAAGGGGGTCAAACTTTGTCTGTTAAATGAAAAACACTAGTGTTAATACAACATAGCTTGAAAAATGAAACACTTAGAAGTTGAAATGTAGATACCCAATATTTGAGCAGGTATTAATCAAACAGATGTGTTGTGAGGAAAATTATCAATGTTCTAATATTTTATCTAAAATTAAATTCTACTCAGATTTACTGTGACTTCTGACTTCTAATATCTGTGGAAAACTACCAGCAATAAAGCTTAATAATTTAAAATTTATAAGCACGTTTTTTTCATATGTGGCCTGACATTTTAAATTACATTGAGATCTATTAAGAAGCCAAATTCTTAAATTTTGAGCAGCAGCTTTTTTTGACTTCTCCAAACACAAATGTTTCTGATTGTCCCAATCAGAAAATAGAGAGGTTTGTTTTATGTCGTCATAACTGAAGCAGCTGAATGGAACTCAAACTCTAAATAAACAAATAATGGTCTTTGTTACTACTACAAAAAGTAGAAAACTTGATACCAAAAGGTTGGGTTTTTTTCTTGGTTTTTAATTCATGCATGACTGAATTAGAGAGGGATTGGAAGTTGGAATTCAAATGGTCCTCACATTTATTGAAACTGAAACCAGATTTATTGGAAAGTGCAATAAGGCTTGCAAACTTTCCAAACTTGGGTTTGAGTTCTGAGTAAACCAAGGCCAAGTTACAGTTGTGTGTGGAAACCATGTGAAATTGTGGCTTTTGTAGTGTGTCATCCACAAAGCAACAAAAGCTGGCATTTTCAATGGAGTTTGGAATGAACTCAAAAGTGCCAAATGAATTGCAGAACTCATTGCAAAATTTCGAAGTTGCAAACCCACATGAGACTGAACAAAATGAATGGTTTACAGACACAACAATGCCTTGCAACGTTCTAATGTTCTAAATATAGATGGTGGTGGGCAGCTACAATATCAGATAACTTTCTTTGACCTTGAGTGTGACGCATCAGCTGGATTAGACTTGTTGATCAATTATCTCATTTTGATGATAGACTGGAATCAATAGTCCACGATGATTCCTTCAGGTATGTCAGTTGCCTTCAGGGTATCGTTGACCATGAAGTATTATTTACACTCCAGTGGATCTGAACAGAAGCAGATGGATGTGTTTAAGTGACTCCATTCTCTTGTCTCAGAAGGACTATTGAGTAATCTGGGAAGTTGTTCCTCTGTCCTTGGGCCTCTGTGATGTGATATACCACAAGGTTTTAATCTCTTACTCCACTAGTTTAATGTGTACATAGTGGTATTGAGGAAATAGTGAGACCTGGGTTGAAATGTCACCAATATGGGGATATTCAGCTTTAAGTCTATTGCATTAGATCTAGATGATATAACTGATCACCCCTTTTCCAGGTTCTCCCCAGGACTGAATAAAAAAAGTCTGGCTGAAACGTCACTTGACCAAAAGTAACATTAAAGGGGTCTCAGTTGCTGTAACTTGCACCTTCCTTATCTCTCTGGAACAATAAGGTGTGCCCATTGAGAGACAGATTGCTCAGGGCCAAATCAACCCCTGTTCCAATAACAATAAATTTGCTGAAGATGCACCAGGGATGAATTTGACTAGACTTTCTGCTACCATGTAACTTACGTCCTTGATACACTGCCTCTAATGTTGTGTTTGTAAGAAAAGTAGCAAACAAGTAACTTAAAAAAATAGTAACCTATCTTCTATAAAGCAGCTGCCATCAATAGATCTCAAAGTTCTTTAAATTGTAATAGTCTAAAAGCCCTACCTGAACCTCACATCACAGGCCTGGAAAACAATCTAAGGATGCATATGCTTAGACTGCCTTATCATTTAGACTTGGTTCTGAATTTGGCCCAACCTCTCTCCTCATGTTTTAATTTGACTGCTGAGATCAGATTGACTTTTTCAGTAACAACTCCCTGATTTAACCAGTGTGGGCTGGGCATTTTTGGTAAGAAATCCTTGTCTCTGGAATTCACTCATCTGTTAGTCCAACAATACCCATATCTGTTAGCTTCAATGCTGAGAGGCATTGGGGGGCCTATCTATGTAGCTAAAATTATGTAAAAAGAACGTGTGTTCCTTTTGTTACATTGGGTAATGTTAGTCTAGTCAATATAATGGCTTTTTTATTTAGTGTAAATGTGCCTTGAGGCTGTTAAATAGATCTATTTTAGAATGGGTGTAGGGGAATATAGGATTTCTAGTAGAGGGGAACTGCCTTATGGCTTTTGAGGAAAATAATAAAAGAACGCAAGATTTCAAGTCTGTGGCACCACAATATATTAATTATTTTTAATTCTTTGTGCATTTTGCTTCTAGAGGCCGTGGCCCAAGGGTCAATGAAATTCGATATAATAATTTGGTTCTTTTAAAATAGTAGCTACAAGGGAACATAGCCACTTTCAAAAGAAATGCTAAATATGAGGTCTGTGTGTTTCTTATACTAGTGTGTTCAGCAATAAACTAATCTGTTACCCTCTACCTTTGAAAGCCTTGGTCATTTTAAATAGATTTTGAAAATCCTATAACTTCTAAAAATCAAATTCTGATGCCCCTTCCCCTTAGCAGATACATGTTCAGCCATATAAATTCCACTACATGTACATACCGAAGAGCAGAGACCAGGTGCTGTAAATACAGGGCTTTTTGTTGATATCCTTTATCCCTTATGTATTGGTTGAAAGTGCTTGTTTACATACTTACTAAATACCACTAGAGAATCTTAGAAGCTCAGCTAAGGACAAGTGACTAGAATGTACATTTTCCCTTTGTCTCATCCTGCTCCAAATGTGAAAAAAACAAACTGGTTGCAGGGAAAGCAAAAAGGATTTCAGTTTCATAGCTAGTGTATGATGAGACCACCTCTGGAAAAGTCAAATAATGCCATTTGTTCACATTGTAGCAACACCCCACTATCACAGACACCATTAAGATGCTGTCAGCATTTCTATTAGGATCACATATTTCAGGGACTTACAACATAGCCATGAAAAGCCACTCTAATAATTGAAACCAGAATACAGACTGTATTTGCTATATTGTGTTATTTTTGGCATTGCTAGAGTATATGTTGTGGAAAAAAAGGGGCTAAATCAGAACAGGTGTACTGAGGAGATATCCAGTCCAAAGACCTCTCAGACGCAGGTCACTGATATATCCATTGCTGAATTTTCTTTTTCTAATAATACACCTATAAAAGGACATAAAAGAATCACTGAATGATTTTGATATTATGGCAAATATCAACAAACCCACCAACAAAAATAGACAAATACAGGAATTATCAGATTAAATACCCTGTATATCTTAGATTGCATAGGCAGAAATTAACCCCTTCTCCTAAAACACTGGTGATAAACATAGTTAATGTAGTTAATATCTGGGATGGACTTGTCTTGGGTACTCATTGAAAAGTCTCTTCTTCATGGGATTACATATGGATCATATTCTGACTTGCACCCACATGGGCACTCCAAGGGATGAAACAAGGGGGCAAGGACCACCCCCTTTCCCATTAGCACCCTTAGGTCCAGGCTGGCTACACATCACACCGGAAGCCTATTCTAATTGCTTTTCTGCTAGAGTACGCATAAGTACTGTGTACCTAAAGAGGGCAGGTTTAAGTGGGCAGCAATGTAAATGGGGAGCACAGCAAAGATGGTTAATTGTAGAAAGGGTTAATATTCTGCAAACTCTTCAAAGGTATTTCACTAGACACATTTGTGCCTGATTCCTGGGATCCTCTAGTAAGTCATCGACCAGCATTTCTTCAGATGCTGCACCAACCCCCTTTGCCCCCTTTTGGCCAACAATGCATGGGGCAGAATCATTCTGTAAGCAAACTGAATAGTTAAAGGAGCTTCAGGAGGTAGCTGAGTTAGTCTGTTACAGAAAAAAACAACAAATGGTCTGGTAGCACTTTATAGACTAACAAAACATGTAGATGGTATCATGAGCACAACCCACTTCTTCAGATGACCAGAGTTATGAGTTGGGGATATGAAAACTCGAAATAAATAGGAGAGAGGAAGGGGAGAGAGGAGAGAAAGAAAAAGGGAGGGGGGTGGGAGACAGAGCATCATTAAGTATCTGGAGAATGGGTACTTAAACCTAAGCAGATAAAAATCAAAGTCAATAGATAGATTCCTAAAACGGGAAGGATACCACTCAGGGAGCTGTTATCACCTTCAGTGGTTATTAAGTAGCATGGCATTTTCTGAAGACTGATGACATTCAAGAACTACCTTTATCTGTTTTCTTATTAGAATAGCAGTTGCTATTACAAACCCTATGTTATTAACTGGCAAGGGTTGCAGGTTGTTAGTCTTTAGCGAATTCCTTCAAAAAATGCACAGAATTTTGGTGCCCTGAAGAGCTCTTTAACAAGAGCGTTAATGAAATAGTAGAAACATTGCACTCCATTGATTTGCCCCATGCAGTGAAATGTCTCAGTCCATTGGTCTTTCCCTGGATCATTACATGAAATGACACCTATTTTCATTACTGTGTTCAAGTACAATATTGTTAAGTAAATATTTGCACTAGGAGTGATCATTTAAAGATTTCTGAGGTGTGAGCTGTCCAGCATGATAAATAATTAAAGGATGAGCTTTCCCTAGTAGCACAGACCAATGCTTGATATAGGTTTGATCATTTCACATGTTTTTTTGATAATCCATAACTGTCTTCTACAATTATTTTCATCGTCTAGCCAAGCAAAGATAAAAGGTAGAACATGCTTCTTTAGCTTACTCCCAAGGAAACTCCATTATCCTTGAAAGGTCACATGTCAATGAAAAAGCCAATCAGGACTGAGAGAAGCAGCCCACAAGGACACTCACGGTATGAGCAGAAAATGAAGTTGTTACCAGACAGCAAACTGCAGCCCTCAAATCTTATGAATATTTGAATGAGTAACTAAAAACAGCTCAGTGAACTCTAAGCAACTGTGACAGCTGAAACTGCCTGAGAAACTAGCAGTCAACAAGGACCATGATGAAAAGATCACCAGTCATATTTCCACCGCCACTGCAATAAGAATATTGTAAAATATTATCAGATCCATTGTCCTCAAATAGTAGTATGAAAAAACCCTGCTCTCCCACAATAAATTATCATAAGCAAGATACACATAGAATCTCATGTGATATTTTGAATGCATTAAAATGCAATGATTTCTAACAATCTACTCGAGGCAAGAAAATAGCCACATTTTCTAGACATTGAAATATTGATGTTGCTGTTGCTTATACTCATAAAAGATTGGCGCTAGTGAATCTTTCATGAATATCTTTCAGCTAGTTCCACGTGGAAAGAAAGATGATGAGAACAGTTTCCCCGAAGCTAAAATCTTCTGAATAATTTGCACAAAAAATATATTAAGTAAGGTAACTGAGGATTAGACTATATTTTTGTGCAGTCAGAAGATGTACAGCAGCCTGCAAAAAACAAAACATCAACAGTCTTCAATAC
Organism: Pelochelys cantorii; assembly: GCA_032595735.1. NCBI lineage: Eukaryota > Metazoa > Chordata > Testudines > Trionychidae > Pelochelys > Pelochelys cantorii. The sequence goes on from CM064335.1 coordinate 40,606,488, forward strand.
TACACACACTCACACTCTTTCTCTCTGTCTCTTTGCACCCTGCCTTACATGATAATAGAGTGCATTTTCTTACAATGGAATTATTTTGCATGTATCTTCCAAGGCTGTATTTAAAATCATAGCTTATAAAATCATCCTGGATTTATAGATTAAAGGTTAATATATCATCCTCGGTTTACTACCCATGTCTGACCTTGCAATTTTTGCTCACGTGAGTACTGTAGTGGTGTCTGGCTTACAGCTGCAATGGCTCCTGTTGCTCACAATGGGAATTAGCTCTGTTTGTTGGCATGCAAGTGAACAGCCTATAGTGCTGTCTCTTAGGCAGGGAAGTGCTGGTAAGCAGTGTGTAGCACTGTCCCTCAGGCAGGAGAGCACCAGCAAGCAGTGTGTAGCACTGTCCCTCAGGAAGGGGAGCTCTGGCAAGCAGTGCGTGGTGTGGTTCCCTCAGGCAGGGGAGCGCCAGCAAGCAGTAGCGCTAGCACTCGAGCAGGGGAATGCTGGCAAACAGTGGTCTTGAGACCTACTGTGGGGAGGCTGCCACCCTAGGGATGGGATGGCAGGGTGTAGGTGAATGTAGGCCTGCCTGACTCCACAGCGTTCCAGCCCAGGGTGTAACAGTGGCAATCCTCCCACAACGCACTGACCATCTGTTAAGGCACCAAACTGACAACCAAAAACTTCCTATCCAAGCTCCAGGTCAGGCTCCTCAGGTTCGTCCAGGTTCTCGGCCCCCAGTAGTATCACTGGACTGGCTCGTCTGGGTGTTCAGCCGGCAGCAGTCACACCAGCTCCACCTCTTCCTCAGCTGAGGGCCTCTCCAGGTCCTAGGCGGCACCTGGCTCAGCAGCGGAGTCAGTGGGTAACAGAGATCAGAGCATGGCTGCATCCTCCCCTGTCACTGCCCTGACTGAGCTAGTGGCCCCACCTTTTCTACTTCCTGCTCTGCCCCTCCACTTCTGAGGGGCCCCTCAGCCTTCGACTCAGAGAGAGGCCACACTGGCTCGCTACAGCTTTTTACTCAAGTAAGTAGTTTTGGTGATTTCAGTGGGGCTACTCACATCAGTAAAGGTTGCAGGATCAGTTCAGTATGGTATTAATGGCTTTAAATTAGTATCTTCCAAGAGGAGTAAAACCTTCACCTAGTGCAGTTGTTACTTGTGTTACCATTGCACGTTTACATTGTAAATTTGCCTCCAAATCTGGATGAATTGTTCACATAAAATAGAGCTGATTTACAAGAACTGAATATTAGGTAAAGTAAGAAATGTATTTATGACAGTAAATACGGTCTTTAGTGAAAAGTGAAATTATTTGTATATTAAGTGGTACCTTACTCTGTGATTAGTATCATTGTTCTCAATAGGACAAAGTATGTAAAAGTCTACTCAATATGAATAAAGTGGCAGAATCGAGTCTGACTTCATACTAGAAAATGGGAGAGCTAGAAATAGAAACCAGGCCTCATGACTCCCAGTCCTGTCTATTTTTTCTGTAGAGATAAGTTTATTGGTGCTAAAGGATCCCCAAGAGGGTGCTGGATAAATCAAAAAGCAGACAACAGGAGACTCTGCTATTGACCTGGACTAAAAATTCTGTATAAGCTTCTTTCAATTTCTGTATTTATTGAGGTTTTGGCATAAGTTCTTTGATCTTTAACTATGCCTCAGGGACTTTACCTGGTGGTGATTAATTGAAATGGTTTAATTCTGCTAACATGTTTTGACTGAGTATTGACATGGCTATTACTTAAATTTGCTCCATGTCGCAAAGGTTTTGAAACTTCTTGCTCATGCTATTGGAGGGTATTGTAATTTTGGGGGATATTTTCTTACATAAAGATGCTAAGTCTAAGAGAATGATTTAGCAATGGAGGAAAAGAAATGTGGACTAGACTATAGTATATGCTGTTTATAAAATTCCCATGTGTGTGCTTTGTCAATCAGAAAAAAACGCTTCCTGATTACAATTCCAGAGGAAAGAAGAACTGACTGCCAGAAATCCTGTGGATTCAGTAGGGATAATCTGAAATTGTATCAGTCACTATTTAGAGCTAGGTTACACCATCAAGCATAGCTCTGAGTATGGGGCATTGGGTCAGTTCCTTCAACTTAGGGATGAGCACTGTGAGGTAGTATTCTTCAGAGGCTGCAGTGACTTTCTGTCCTCTCCAACTGCATTGCAGTAAGGGTGGTAAAGATACCTCTTTATGGGCTGCAGCATGTTTTCTCTTCCTCCCTCAGCTCAGCTGACTGCTGTGGGGGTGGAGGGCAGGACTGTTCTTATTCCTCCACATCCGCTCACTCCTGAGGAGACTATCTAGTGATACAGTACTCCTAGTCACACTGCAAAAAATAGGTAGGACTCTCAGGCCCATACGCCGGGGGGCTGTGAAGGGTGCAAAAGCACCCCCCTCTATGATCCCGCAAGTAAGCATGCTCTGGCTGGCTGGGGGAAGCTTGGGGCTGATTTCCCTGCTTACTTGGGGGACATGAGGAGTGCATTCACACCCTTGCGGTCCACATTTACCTAAAAAGCACCCCCCCTCACACACAGAAATTCCTGCTTACAGGCCTGAATCTTTATTTCCTCCTACCCCGGAATAGTGGTATTACAACTAGGCATGATCTAGCCTCCAACCTGCTAAATGATTGAGATGTACCAAAATTCTGATGGGAAGACATTTCCAGCACCTTTCCCCAATCCTAGGAGAGTAAGAGACAGACACAGTTTGTCTTTTCTCCTTTTGCTCTGACTGGGAATATTTGCTTCACTGAAATGTCAAAAAGTCACTTTATTAATCACTGGAGCTGTTCAGAAAATGGGGTATTTTTTCTCCTTCCAGAAAACGTAGACAAATTTGTTTAAAAATTTCCATGGAAAACAGATGCTTTCTATTTTATGTACCGTGTTCTGGAAATTAGCATAATAGCGCTCTTAATAATAAAGAGACATTTTAATTATAGATACATGGAGCACTAGCTGTGCATCTGAAGCTGGTTTCCCGATGCTTTCTCCAGACTCTTTGCCTAAGGCACTGCTCTTCCTATTAAGTTCCAGGCAGGTCACTATACTTTCCAGAATCTTTTATTTAAAGGGTTAGGAACAGATAAGTCGGTCCTTAAACACTCTTGCTTTGTTCTGAGCTCTAAGACAGTTTAACTGTGGAAAATTTTGGACAACGTAATACCAAGGGCAAAGCGCCTTATTTGCGAAGCCTGCTCCGAGAGTCACTAAGGTCTTTATTCACCTCTCTTTTTCCTTTGATTTGGTGCCAAAAACAATTGCAATAGGTCCTTAATTCATGCCCTTCTACTTTGCATCTCTTAGAAATCCTTTGGAGATAAGAACCATAGGATAACACAATTTCTGAATAAGATACTTTGAGTAGTTTGTCTTTGCAAAGCACCAGTGGTGTCTGAGAGTTTTAAAAGGGCACCCATGCGGGAAAAGAACTTCCAAGAGCATCTCACCACAGCTTGTAAACTATTCAAGTCAAACTCTGCTGGAAAGAATGAGAAGGTTGGTACTCTTTCTCCAGCCTGACTCGCAATTACGCACATGCAAATTAAACCATTTGATACCTCTCTTTGATTTTCCATAAATATTGATGTGATAGCATTACAGGGGCAAGCCCAGCTCCCGGTCTGATCTTAAAATAGTTCTTTTATCTAAATCTGCAATGGCAATCTGACTTCCTTCTTGTCCTCAGTGTATCTCCAAATTCTGTTTAATATGTTCCAAAAGAGTACTAGGCATTCTAGATGCACATGAGCAATGGTTTCACATAGGATGAAAATTCTTTAACATAACACAATGACAAATTCCTTATCTATCATTTGGTCAGGAAGCTTTACTCAGGGGAGTTTATTGCCACAAATAGTATCAGGTTAAGAAGCTCCAAACTGCATGATAATATATATGGATATATGCCATGGTAAGAATACCTAAGTTCGGGCTAAGATGCCAAAATTTATCATGAAGAAGAGAAACGGTGGTGTGTGTGTGTGTGTGTTCCGTCATCCATCATAATCTTCCATATTAATCATTCCATCATAATGATTCACCCTAACTACTTCAAAACTGCAGTGTCAGGATCATGTTATGTACCATGTATGTGATGGCAATATATAAACCCTGCACTGGGCCGGGGTAAGAAAGAGTTTGTGCTTTGATCTATAAACTGGGTGCTTGATTATCCACAGGTGCCTATGCAGGATAGTGGAGAGTAGTGAGGAGCCCAGGATGTAAATTACATCACAGGAAGCCTATACGTAGACTTAGGGTATGTCTACACTACAGTGTTATTTCGAAATAATGCGTCTACACACAAAATGCATTTCAAAATAACATTTTGCTATTTCAAAACAGCATATCCACACTGAGTGGACTCTGAATCATATTTAAGGCTGGCTGGAACCAGTCCCAGCAGGGCTCCAGGTCAGGACATATTGCATGGGGCTGCTGCCTGAGGCTATCTGAGGTCTGTGCTTAAAAGGACCCCTCCCCCCCGAAAGCCAGTTCTCAGCTTTCCCTGCTTGTTTGCCTACTTCGATGAGGGACAGAAAAGCATTTTGTCTCCGTGTGCTCTGGTTGCCCTCACTCGGGACACCACAGCACTCTGCAACATAGAGCTAGAGCTGCCCCTGGGCACTCTGGTGCTTCTCTTGGATGCGTTGCTGCGAGCCTGGCTGCACTTGCTGCAGGCTGCCATTCGGGAGGTCCATTGGGGGGCTGGCAGCATCCAGGAGCCCTGCAGGAGAGCTTCCACCCTGAGGAGCACTAAGAGTCTTCCTGGTCTGCCCCACTGGGGGGCTTGTGCCTCATTCCTCCCTCATGTCCTTCCACTTACCCCTCCCTAATCCCCCTTCCTGATCTCAAATAAAATACACGTATTTTCATGAACACAAACTCTATTTAACAAAACTGGGGTGGAGAGAATGAAACTCTGATGAGACTGTGGAAAGGAGGTGGGAGAGGGGAGAAGAGAGGGTGGGAGAGGAGAGGGGGAAACCTGGGAGGAGGGAGCTGGAAGGGGGAAGCAAGGGGAAGAAGGGGGAAGGGAAGGTCAGGGCTCAGGGTTGGGGGTCTCACCAGACCAACTTGACTGTCATGCAAACCTGCTCCTGGGTTCGCATGTGGCCTTTGGTGGCCAGGCTGGCAGCTATCCTGCCATAGACAGCCGCGTTCTTCTATCTAGTGCGGAGATCATGGACAGTGGGGGCATCCCCCCCCCCAACCTGAATAAGGTCCATGATCTCCACCCTGGATCAGGAAGGCACCAGCCTTCTCTGGGCCCTGGCAGGCTCCTGGGAGCTGGCAGACTGCTCCTGGGGGGCAGTGGAGGGCTGGCTTGCTGGCTCATGTTTTGGGGTCACTGGGGCAGAGTCAGTGACTGCTGGCTCTGGGCTGGCAGGCTTGGAGCTGGCACAGGCACTGTCGCCAGAGTCAACCCCTTTAAGGGCTCGGGGGGGGGAGGGGGAAGGTGAGGAGTGTTCTTGGTTGAGGCTGGAGTGGCCACCAGGGCACCCTGGGAAGGCTGGAGGCCCCCTAATTTGAAATAAGTGTCTACACAGCACTTATTTCGAAATAGCTATTTCTAATTTGGCATTATTCCTCATGGAATGAGGTTTACCAAATTCAAAATAAGTGCTCCACTATTTTGAATTTATTTCAAAATAGCGGTTTGGCTGTGTAGACACTAGGAAAGTTATTTCAAAATAAGGGCTGTTATTTTGAAATAACTTTGCTGTGTAGACATACCCTTACAGAGCATCTAATGTTTCTTTACCTCCCTGTTTGGTATGTAGGGTGACTCAATTTTGCCTTCATAATGTAAAACAAGTGACAGCTTCCTGAACAGTTTGACTCTTTTCCTGTGTAGCCGAGGAAAAGCACAATTAAATATTATAATAAATATCCTTCTTAAAAAAACAAAATGGCCTCCCTCCTCCCTACTGCCACATGCCTAACATAAATAAGGTAAGAACATATGTTTCTTAAGGTATTGTTTTCTCCCTTTGTGCTTTCCCACTAGCAACTTTTCCATTACTGCTAGTCAATTGCACACTGGGAAGTTGCAAGGGATAGTGATCAGCCATTTGTGGTACCACAAATTACAGCAACAACGAAGAATTGCTCCCTAAAAATAGCCTAGATAGTTTTTTTTTCTTCTGAAAGCAAATCTCTGCTCTGTTTTTAGTAAATAAATGCACCGAACCACGCCATCATCCAAACCTGTAACCGACCTGGGGATTACATCCATAGTTGGCCTTCATTTACCCACAGAAAGAAAAAGAAAGTAATACTTTCTTGAAAAGATGCTTCTTAAACACAGTGCTAGGAAAAGATGAATCTGTCTGGGGGAATTCAGCAGCATCTCTTGACCCACAGAAAAAAAAGAATAAGGATTTGTATCCTGCTCTGCAGCTGAGAAACACTGTAGCACTTTTCAGTGACTCTGGAGTTCATTTTCCTCTGAGATTTTGTTGGCTTTATATACACACACACACACACACACACACAAAAGACTTCAGAACTGATTCATTGTCATATCTTTTCCCATGAATAATATAGCATAGCCTCTCCAAACTTACAGCATTTACTCTGAGTACGGAAGATATATAGCTAGATAGCATTTATAAGAACACTTCTAAATTTTTGTTCATAAATTGATATATAAATACACTGAGTAGTCCTATAGCACCTTTAAAGACTAACAAATATATATAGTATCATGAGCTTGAGCATCTCCTCCTGAAGAAGTGGGTTTTGCCCACGAAAGCTCTTGATACTATATATACCCATTTTTAAAGTTACAGACGAACATGGCTACCCTCTGTGACTGACAAATAGTTCTTTTAAGAAACAGCGTTTCATCTCTTCGGCTTGAATGATCAAAACAATGGCACAACAAATACTCTAACTTTCCATATTGTTTAAACTCACTGGAAACTTATTCACTGACTATGTTTGAAGTATGTAATTAGTGACGTTATTAACTGTTCCATCCAATTATTATATTTATACAGGCCCATATGCAGGGATGTGTGAAGGGTGCATATGCACCCCTCTATGGTCCCCCAAGTCAGCAAGAGGGGGCTCCGTGGTTTGAACTCAGCCCCCCTCCTTCCCTCACAGCAGGGAGCCCATGATGGTGCTGCAGCCTTGCCCTCTCTCCCTACTGGGGTGGGGGAGGAGAGAAAGCCCTGAGCCTCTCTGTGTGATCTGGCTCATGGGGAAGAAGCGCTCCTTCTCCCCCTCCCCTGGCTTAGGGGATCAGCAGTGCGCTGCCTAGAGGATTTCCCTGCTCCTCCCATTGGCCAATGGGAGCAGCAGGAGGCAATGCCTGGGAACAGCATGGGGCCTGAAGACAAGTAAGTGCCTCCCACCCACTCATGCCCAGACCCCTACACCTCCAGCCTGCTCCTGTCCCCAGCCAGACAACCTACCCCCAGCCTACTTCTGCCCCCTCCCCCTCACCAAACACCTACCTCCAGCCTGCTCCTGTCCCCACCCCTGCTCCCGCCACCTTCCCTCTGGCCAGACACCCTGCCCCAGCCCACTCCTGCACCCACCCTTTCTCCTGCACCCTCCCTCCTGGCCACACACTGCATCTTTCCTTGCTCCCTTCTCCTGGCCAGACACTTAATTCCTAGCCTGATCTTGCACCCTCCCTCCCACCCAGACCTTGCACCCTCACCCCCTCCTGCACCCTACCTTCCTCCCAGATCCTGTACCCTCATTCCTCTCACTGGCAGCCCTGTTCCACACACTGAACCCCCATTTTTGTCCCAAACCCAGAGCTTAAGGGGTCCACAAAATCCACTAAACCTGGAACCCAAGAGTAAATCTGGTCTAAAGGAAGCCCTCAACCTCAGTCCTGCCTGTACCTCCCCCTTCCCGGTGGGGTTGGAGTGCCATAGGAGTGTCTCAGTTGGGAGGCCACATGTGGGAGGGTTGGGGCGGTGGGGTTTTTTGTTTTGTTTCTGGGGGGGGGGTTGGTTTTTTTTGCTTCTTGCTTGTGTGGTTCCCCAACTGATTTTTCTGTGGGTCAGTGGCCCCCAACCCAAAAACAGTTTCCCGCTTGTGCCATAAACAGGGCCAGCCCACAACATTTTGGCATCTGAGGCGGGGAGCTCAAATGATGCCCCCATACCACCGTTTCGCCTGCCTGCTTGTTATGTCTCTTATGCCCTCCTTCCTCCAGCACAACACTCCACCATCTCTGTGCATCTAGAGCAGAGAGAATACATATGCACCAGCAGCCGACACAATTTTCTACGCTCTGGGTCCTAGGGGCACCCCCCACAGTCTGGCACCTGAGGCGGCTGCCTCAGTTCACCTCATGGTAAGGCAAGCCCTGGACATAAATAAAGAAAACACGCGAACCTTTTGTGTTGGACATAAATTCATATTTTACTTTATTTAAAATGAAGTTTGATAAACTAACATGAGAAAGTTAAAGTGCTTAGTCTGTTTAATCATTTAAACGAATATTTCCTTTCTGACTGGTTAAATTAAACCAGTCTCCCTAGCTGCAGCACTAGCAAAATGGCTTGGGCGTAATTATGTAATTAACGGAGAGTTTTCATTAGCAATTGGTGGTCCCTGGAAAGGTTTGCATTGACCCAGGTGGGCCACGGGCCAAAAAGCTTGTGAACCACAATGTTAGGGAGGATTGGAGAGCACTGTGTTGTGGGGGGATGGGTGGACAGGGATGGTGGGAGCACAACAGAACTGGGAGAATGGCACCTTCCACCCATGAGGAGCAGCCCGGGCCTGGCCCTTCTGGCTGAAAGCCTTGCCCGCATTCACCAGGCACTAGGTAGAGTAGCAGCAGGCAGAGGAGGCCGAGCGAGTGGGGCGGACAGGGGGCATGGCGGCCGTGCTGCCCGCCATGATCCCAGAAGGTAATTTCCATTAAACTTTACTTACTGTGTACATTTTTAGTAGTTATAACAAAATCATTTTACCAATCAGTATTTCCACTCACATTGTTCATTAACCTCTCTTATGTACACTGATTGCTTAACTGTTTTAACTCCTTTTATATTTAAAAAAAATTGCAGTCCATATGTACCAAAAAAACACACACACCCCAGAAATTCCTCTGTAAAGGCCTGTTATAGGCTGTGGACCAGGTTCCTGCCATTCGTAAGTGATGTCTTTAGACCATTAGGAGCAACTGAACAGATGACCATCATTTCTTTCTGATTAATTTGCATGTTGTAATTCTATTGATTGGAAATGAATCAGTGGACTAAGGGGAGACTGAGCATCTGTAAATATCCTCTTTCAGAGCTCTGTTCAGGTGCTATTAACTTTTGAGGGTGGACTGTGAAAACAAATACCAATCCCTAACAAAGTAGGTGAATGCTGAACCTGGAATCACATATGTTAAACTATTTAAAATAAAAAAATATTAGGCAATTGAGTAAGAGATGGAGAAAATAACTGCAGTATTTATAAATCAATTGGGGGAACTGTTTGGTATTTAATACATTTTTTTAGAGATTAAAAAAATCAAACAATCAAGTCTTATCTCTCACATATTGTTAGCTATTTCTATCAAGAGCTTCCATTAAGCTAAGTGATTTTTTTTTCAAGGGGCATTCTTCGCAGATTATTAAGGACCGATTAAGTGTCTCATGGGCTTCAATTACAATGCTTTTTGCAGAAATAAAATATAAGATGTAAATGACAAATTGTTTCATGGAAACCCCTGATGATCTGATTAAGCATCTCAGGGAAATCAGACTCCTATTTTTATCATAGGGCAGAAAGTAGCCCAGTATGTTTAAAATAAATAAATTAGGCCATACTCTTGATTAACTTCTCCTTGTAATAACACAATATTGCACTAATCATTGTTTGAAATGATTGAATAGATGTATATGGCAGGATGGTGCTGCTTAAGCCATTTTTATCTCTGTTCCATATCTTTGCTTGGGATGACTGTATTACAGTGTTACTGGAGACAACTGGGGGACAAATAATTCTATGAGATTTTGCTTGTGTAGCAATGGAAGGTGAAGTAATCTGAAGGGAGCAGGGGAAGAGAAGGCAATCAGAAGTAGTTCAGGCTAGGGGAATTATTGCTTGGGGAATTAAGAACCAAAAATAGGGATGCAGCCAAGATGTAAGTAGGAGAAGCAGATAAAAAGAGAGAGTGGGTCAAGCCATTTTTTTTAAAAGGTGAGGGCATGGAAAAACCTGGTTGAATGACCTAGCAAGTTAATATGAATTCAGTCAGCATTGTTGGGAGGCATTCATATGCTATATGGATGAGCACAGTGCAAAAATTTAGATAATTGTAGGCCTCTTCCATATTAGAAAAGTTATACTGGTTTAGTAAAATCTATATTAAAGCTTGATTTAAACCCATGCAAAATCCTCATGTAGATGCACTTAAACTATTTAGCTTGTTGAATAATTCAGGTAAGCAGATTCAAGTGAGGTTCAATCTGGTTTCGGTACATCTACATGAGGGGTTCACTCCATATATTTTTTAAAATTAGTTGAATTGTTGCAATTCTAATATAGAGAAGGCCTTAAACACAACAGGCAGTTTGTCCTCTTGGAGCTGGCTTGGGGCTGCTCCCAATACTGAAGGCATCCTTGCTTCCTTAGATCTTGCATGTCAAAACCCTTCCTGAATCAAAGGCAAAAACATACCCTTTCATTCTACTAGGGTTAGAATAACATGATGTAGACAAACAGACAAACATGATGCAACAAGCTGGGCTCTGCTGGGATAATTGGGCCTTCAAATTTACCTTAAGAGGGAGCTCAACTGTGATACATCTTATAAAGTCATAATCTCTCTCTCTATATATATAAAAAAGCTTTCCTGTTGCACAACAGAATGATGTCCTCATGCTCTCGGGCCGCAAAAGCCGCCAGAGAGAGAGGGGTTGGCAAGAGCAGCCCTCTTGTAACCTATAACAATACATTGTGATGGGAAAAGGTGCAAGAGGACACTGAAAGATTGAGTTAGTTCAGACAAAAAGGCCTATTCAAGGACTGTGTTAAGATCATGCTTTAAGAGCACTGTAAGATGTGAAAATCGATGAACCAAAATTGGTGTGTCAAATTAAGCTTACTTTTTGACAGAATTATGAAGGGATTTGCTGTTCCACCCATCATTCCTTTTTAGGATCCTTAAAGGTAGAGACTGGGTGTGTGTATAAAAGTTAGCAGAGGGGGAAATCTGGCTATCGTGATGCTGGCTGACTGAAAGATGAGAGAAGGGAGAGGCGCAAGCCACCACTACCATTGTCTGAGGCCTAGGATCCAGCAGGATAACATGGTGGCATTGTCATTCTGATACTAAGAGGGGCCCTGATCAGAGGTGACCACACACAAAAAATCCTAGCTGACATTGCCATCTCCATCATGTGAGACTTTCTCTTCCCCTCCACCTCCATGTGCTCTTTTCCTTCCCTACTTTATTCTTCTTTCTTCCTCCTCTATAATAGCTGTCTGGGTGAGCTGGACAAGACTGTATATATTTTACAACATAACTTTTAGCCTGTGACTGGGAAGCATGAACAGAGAGTCTCCCCTGGTATAGCCGTTGCCACCAGACCCCAGGCGTGGGACTGTGGGGGGGATTTTTTGCTTTTTATTATGCCCCAGACAAGTTTTAGGGGAACTTTGAAGAGGGTAGGGAGATTACTGATGAACCCAGGAAGCTGAGGAGCACGTACCATTTGCTCAGCTGCTCCAGAACATGTATGGAGCATATGAAAAGCTCAGATTTTCCTTCCAGAAGAGAGAAGAGCTTTAGAACCTCTCATTGGGTTGCGTGGGTCCTATGGAGGGGTGGTGTGGTTGAGGTGGCTCCAGCCATCTTGGGGCTCCCCTGGGCAGGTTGGTGGGGGAGAGAGGGGCTAGGCGCTGACTCAGTGGGTGCTCCAAGACTGGAACACCTACAGAGTGCACCTTGCACCCATTAGCAGCCAGGTGCCTCCCCACCCCGCTCCTACCAGCACCTTTCACCCACCAGCAGTGAGACTAACTCCTGTTCCTCACTCCTATAGTCTCCTGCCCACCATGATTCTGGGGAATGTGCATAACATAATGGCTGGCTTTGCAGACATAGGAATTTCCAACTTGGGTGGGTGCATAGATGCACACATCTACCAGTTTTAGTGCCAGTCCACCTTGCCAGAGAGTACATCAACAGGAAAGGATGTTTCTCAATTGTGCTGCAGGCACTTGTGGAGTTTCACTTTTGCACAGGAAGTGACAATGTAGCCCAAACACAATTTTGCTTGTTGTAGCAAAATATGCTTCATAATGATGGAGTTTATGGTGAATTTTAATAGTCAGCTTGTAGAGTTTTTATATCCAATGGAGCCAGCACCAAAGAATTATGGGGGGAAAGTCCTGGACTTTTGATGAGTACCTTTTAAAGCAAACCCAAGATAGCTATAATGGAAAAACACTAAGCACCAAACATTAATAAGTCTTGGAGATGTAAATAATTAGATAAAACTGAAGCCAATAGACAGTAGACCTATTTACGATCACCTTGCCTTTATTTATATAGCAGTTAGGAGCCCTACTTGTGGTCCACAATAAAAATAAATACATTTGCTTACATTTGATGTACAAGCACCATAAACTGGTCAGTAAACCACAGGCAAAAATTCAGTGTGCCTATCTATGCCCATTTTCAACTGCCATTTTGACTAAAAATGCACAGGCGAGTCTCTCAGAGTTTCCCTCCCCCCATCAGATTTGTTTCAAGTGAAGAGGGGAAAACGTTAATATTTCATAGATTGGCATACTCTCTTGTGCTTGGTGAAGAAACATACCAAAGCAGGATTCCATGATGATATATGAATTCTAATAATAAAAAATCAATCAGGAAAAAGGCCTGTGACTGAAGATGTGATCCAGTATTCAGTGTGCATGTTTCAATATTGCCCACCTAGTGTTTGAGTCTAACCTCCAAAGTCTTCCTTTTAAGTACAGAATTCCTAAGTGTGGCTATGGAACTACTTTTACTCCTTCAATTATAGCAACATGCAAGTACAAGCTGCAGTTTTCAAAATTGTTCCTCTCTGATGATTTATGGTATGTGGCTTTATTCCTTTCTAAAGACTACAAATCAGATATTCTGAACAGTAGTTTTCTGGGGTGGGAGTAAAAGGAGGAGGTAAGAAGAAGGGGGCTGAGTTCTCATGTTTAATTTAGATCCGTGGTCACCAACCCGTCAATCGTGAGGCTTTGGGCCTCCCCACCCCTGCTCGCTGCCCTTCACCCCCAAGATTAACGCTGCACTGATGCTACCTCCAGGGACTACGGAGGTAGCGTGGGCTTCCTGAGGGCTTTGGGGGAGTTCTGCAGCTGTGCGCCAGGTCCCGGAAGTGCGCGGGCTGCTCTCTCCCCCCCCCAACAGCCAGCACAGTACCTAAAACGCTGGTACCTAAAACGCTGGTACCTAAAATGCTGGTCCCACTTTGTTCCCATGATGCCCTCCTCGGCATGGTGGAGGGACTGGGGGTCTGGGACTGCGCCGGCTTCAGCTGCTTGGGTGGGGCACACTGCCATGGGGAGCGGAGGAGCAAGGTGCACACTGCCCGAGCGGTTGGGACTGGCATGGTCTCCCTCCACCCTCCCCCCGTGCGGGAAGGCAGCGGGGGAATAGTCTCCAGCGTGCCGGCTCCAGCTGCTCGGGCAGCGCATGCTGCCCCAGTGGTTGGGTCTGGCGCGGTACGGGACTCCCCCTCCCTCCAGTGCAGGCAGGCATCAGGCGTGTGACGGACCAGCGTTTCAGGTACCATGCCACTGTTTGGGGGATGGAGGAGCAGTCCACGTGCTTCCAGGGCCTTGGCGTGCAGCTGCAGGATCCCCAGGTACCGGTCCCTGTTCCCTTCCCCATCCAGACCCCCACAAGTACCCTGCCCCCGCGCCCACCGGCACCCATTGGCACCCTCCCCTGGCACCCACTGTCACCCTGTCCCCTGCCCCAGTTCCCATTGGCACTCTGCCCCAGCACCCTGTCCCCTGCTCCCACCAGCACAGTTGGGGCCACATTAGTGAGCTTTGGAGGTGTTATGTTTTTGTATCTCACTTGTGTGGCCCCGACTGACTTTTCTGTGGGTCAGTGACCCCTGATTCAAAACAGGTTCCCCGCCCCTTTCATAAATAAAGACAATGCTGAAATCTTTTGTGTTTGACATAATATTTTATTTAAAAATGAAGCCTGGTCAACAAGCCCGCAGTTGGGGCCAAGCCCTGGCCATCGCATCATAACACTCCTGTAACCTCCACCCCAACCCCAAATCTGAGCCTATCATACACTGGAACCCCCTGTCCTGAACCTTTCAAATCCCCAAATTCCTGCACCCCCACATCCTCAGTCTTCTGCCACAACACTCTTGCACCATTCACACTCCACAAATCTGTGTCCTGAGCCTATCATACGCCCAATCTCATTGCCCTGAGCCCCTCATGCACCCCAACCCAAACTCCTGCACCCTCATATCCACAAGCCTGTGGCTTGCTCAGCACCCCAACCCTCCACCTGAGCCCAACATTCCCCAGCCTGGAGCCCCCTTCCTGAGCCAGCATCCCCTTCTCCACATCCTCCTGCATCCAAATTCCCTCCCAGAGCTTGCACCTCTCACCCTTTCCCACATCTAAATCCCTCATTCACACCCCAGAGCCCACACCTCCTGTCTCAACATAGTGAGGGTACAGCTAGACTGCAGGAGTTTTTCCGGCAAACACGCTCTTTTGGCAGCTCCTGTATTCTTTGTTCCACGAGGAATGAGGGGGCTTCCAAAAGAAGGGGGTTTTCTGACATTTGGCCCAGTCTAGATGGGCCAAATGTCAGAAAAATTTCTTCTAACAGAAGGATTAAAAAAAAAGGAGCAATGTAGCCGTACCCTGAGAGCGTATAAGGGCCAGGGATAGCAAGTGATGGAGAGAAGGGGAACAGAGAGGCCGGGGCCTCAAGGAAGGGCTGGGGTCTTGGGGAAGGGGTGGGGTAGATCTTGGCTTGTCCTGACATTTAAAAAGTGATCTTGGGTGTAAAAAGGTTGGAGACCATTGATTTAGACTATCTAGTTTATTTGGTAATGGTGGCTACCTTCTGTAGCCATGTTAAGCATTACACATGACAGTGAAATGGGAACCCACCAAGCAGCTTTATCTGCATTCTGTTCTATCCACATGTAACTAGCCATCCTGCAACAACAGGACTGTGTCTCTGAATATTATTCAGTAAAGCGTTCTGTCTACGCTGGTTCTCATTCTACTGTCTGCTCTGTGCATGGGGTGGTGGGTAGCTACATGGGCTTGAGAACAAACCAGAAAATGAACCAAGTTGCAGTCATTTCTCCCCCTTGCTTTTCCTTGCCTAAAAGGCGGTAGCTGAGGAGTAAGTGAATCAGCTTATGGTCTTTTCCTTGTTCCCACCTATCTACCCAGGGAGAAGTAAAACGTAAGTACTTCCTTCCTATTCTCCATCCTCCTTCCCTGCCCACTTATTTGGGGGACTACTGGGTAAAGGGGCCTTCCTTTATCCCATCTCCCTTGTGTCAGAGTCAGTCTGGGCAGGGGAGAAAGGGAGAGACTTACATTTGGTTTAATCCCCTCTATCTTTGCCTTTGCTTTTCAGTGCTGCTGGAGGGAAATTAGGGGGCAAATAAGGACTGTGAGAATTCATCCAAAGTCTCTGCCAGAGAGACTCATAGACCAGGGTTGGAAGAGACGTCAGGAGGTCACTAAATCCAACCCCCTGCTAAAAGCAGGACCAACCCCAACTAAATCATCCCAGCCAGGGCTTTGCCAGGCCTGGCCTTAAAAACCTCTAGGGATAGCGATTCCACCACCTCCCTAGGTAATCCATTCTAGTGCTCCACCACCCTCCTAGGGAAATAGTTTTTCCTAATGTCCAACCTAGCCTTCCCTCCTTCTCGCTCCCTCCCCCCCAACTTGAGACCATTGCTGTTCATTCTGTCATTTGTCATCACTGATAACAGTCCGGCTTCATCCTCTTTGGAACCCCCTTCAGGTAGGGAAAGGCTGATATAAAATCCCTCCTCATTCTTCTCTTCTACAAACTAAATAAGCCCAGTTCCCTCAGCCTCTCCCCATGAGTCCTGTACTCCAGCTCCCTAATCATTTTTGTTGCCCTCTGCTGGATTCTCTCCAATTTGGCCACATCCTTTTTGTAATGGGGGCCCATAACTGGACACAATACTCCAGATGTGGCCTCGGCAATGCCAAATAGTGGGGAATAATCACTTCCCTTGATCTGGTGGCAATGCAGCCCAATATGCCATTAGCCTTCTTGTCAATAAAGGCATTGTTGACTCATCTCCAGCTTCTCATCTACTGTAATCCCAAGTCCTTTTCCATAGAACCACTGCTTAGCCAATCGGTCCCCAGCCTGTAGCAATGCATGGGATTCTTCCGTCCTAAGTGTAGGACTCTGCACTTGTCCTTTTTGAACCTCATCAGGTTTCTTTTGTCCCAATCCTCCTATTTGTCTAGGTCCTCTGGACCTATCGCTTCCCTTCAGCATATCTGCCTTCCCCCTGCTGAGTGTCATCCACAAACTAGCTGAGGGTTAAAATCCATCCCGTCATCCAGATAATTAATGTAGATGTTGAACAAAACTGGCCACTGGACCAATCTATGGGGAACTCCACATGATACTGGCTGCCAACTAGACATTGAGTTGTTGAGCCTGACAGTCAAGCCAGCTTTCTAGCCATCTTTATGGAGGTGTTACTAGAGTCCTGCATGGATACAAAATTGGGATCTGCGTCTTCAAAAATGATCTGCAGGTATCCAAATCCATATCCGAGGATGCTCCATTGATTAGATGGTAATTTACCCAAGCTGAAAACCTGGCCCTGTAATGAGTTGGACTCATTGACTCAGCACCTCCCACTGATTAGTCAGGGAATTAGCTCAGTTAGTTGAGTGTGTCACCTTCTGGTCAGGGCTCATTTGTCATCACTCCACTCTCCTGTCACCACACGCTGGACTGTGTCCTCCTTTTTGGACACTGCCCTCCAGTAGTGCTCATTACTCTGTTCTCCCCCACACGCCTTCTGGAGGTTGTCCATTATTCTGTTCTCCCTCCCTTCTGGAGGTATCAGCAGTCCTCCATCTTGCGCCTGCCTCAGTGGCCAACTGTGACCCAAAGTCTACTCTCTGCCCTCAGGGGCAAGTCACAGTCTGTATTGGCCATGCTTCATTGTACTGCATCTTGCCACGAGGGAGAAGGGAGCCCGCCCACTACTCTTGGTCCCAACCCAGGGTCCCTGTGGTGGCAGCCATGACCTGCCCTCCCTTCACTCCTGTTGTCTGCCAGTGTTTCCTGGCCACTTCCCCATAGCCCTGCAATTTCTAGGTCCTTTGTTGCAGGAGCTGCAGTCTGGCAGGCATCAGGCTAGATGAGAGCTTTCCTCTGGCTCCCCTGAGCCTGCCTAGCACTGCTCTGTCCAAGATGCTGCTGGTTCCCTACCCGACCTTCTCCTTCACTCGTCAGGGCAAGTCTGAGCTCCCTTCAACTCTGAAGCCTTTTATAAGGCCCAGCCTGGCCCTGATTGGCTGAGTGCTCCTTGCCCAGTTGGCCTGGTTTGCACAGGCTTCCTCTGGCCTGCTTTTAACCCTGCTACAGCACCTGTACAGTGCCAATGACTTCAATGGCAGCTGAATCTGGTCCTTAATGCAGAAGGAAAAAGAAAGACAATTATATAAGGGGATGTAAAAAAATGTTTTCAGATGCAGGAAATCGAAATGCATTTTGATACCAAATTTTTCACTTGTCAAGACCTGCATGACAAAGAGGTAGAGCAATGATGCATTTTCAGGTGTTTGTTAATTGGAAAAGTATCTGTAGGACTTGCTCCTAATGAACTGATATTCTTCTTGAGAGTCACAGTAAGCTTAGCATAGCAAAAGGATCCACAACAGGATCTGCACCACTTCTTGAGTATATGAAAGGACATTTCAAATTCTATTTGTTTAACCAAAGTCTCCCTTTTAATTTTTAGTTACCGTAAATTAGCGTATATAACCCGCACCCGTGCATAACCCACAGTTTTTCCTAAATGTGTAAAAAAAAGTCTAAGATAACCTGTGCACATGTATACTCGTGGGTTATATATGCTACTTTAAGGTACCTGGTAATTGCTGGCCAGCCTGCAGGAGGGGAGCCGCACTCACGCCCAGGCAAGTAAAAATAAACCTGTATACTCAGCGGACATGTATACCCCGTGGTGGGGTTGCGGGGTTTGTAAAACTTTGTATAACCCGCAAGTTATATGCGCTAAAAGACGGTAATTGTTCTGAAGAATAAAGAACCATAAGTCTGTTCATGATAATCTTTCTATGAAAAAAGGTAGGTGTTTGTGTTAATCCCTTTTCCAATAAAATATAACATAATTAGATGTATGTTTGTTGATATTCTTCTAGAAATTATTGCCATAATAAAAACTGAATAAAGTTACTTTTAAAAAATATTTTGTTCTTAATATTGTTGGGACTTAACAATAACTTCCTGTTTTCAGAACACGGTGAGCTCTGTGCTCCAGGTAATTTTTCTTCCATGTTATTACAATACAATATGTAATTGTATTAAATGAGAACTCTATTAGAGTAGAATAGCTCATTTGGAAACAATATTGTACTTAAATTGCCCAATTGTTTCTTTTCATGGATACAGTAAAAGTAGACATAAAAAAGTCAGATGTTTTTATTAATCCAATTATATTCTCAAATGGTGCACACGTTCTGACATTAAGAGAATGTTGTTCTAATACTTCAAGTCCTTTATGCATGAAAATCCTGCACTTTTAAAATAAGAGCTCTTTTGTTTGGAGAATTTTCAGAACTGGATGCATTCTTTTCTTGCTGAAAATGACCAAAGAGAAATGATGAATCTGTGTAAAAATGTTCATTCCTGGGATTTGACTCCTAATGCATTTAGCTCCTGTAAGTCATCACATACTTTATTTGTTCAAGAAATGGCTCATGCATTACCACCATCAGTACCACATTGGGCATATAATGTAAATTGTTAGAGGACTGAATAATGCCAGGAGGATCTGAGGACTTGGCAAAGATTTTGGTATCCCTGAAGAGGGGTTACCTGCCAATGCCAGCTAACCAATTCCATTGGTATTCTTCGAGCCTACATAAGCTAGATATAGTTAAAGCTGATGTGATGGTGTAAGCATTGTACTTTTCAGAATATCACGATACTTGTTATTTGTAAAGGATTATTTCCAATGGCCGACATGAACAAAAATGAGTAGCTTTGGCTTTTTGTAACCTGATAACCTTTAGTTCTATAATTACTATAGCAGGCAGGTTATTAAAGTTGTTCAATGCTGGGACCACCCATTTAAAATTAAGATAAGTTTTGAAACAGAAAAGACTTTAGTCAGTTTCCAAGAGCGGATTGCATTACGATCTGTAAAAGAAGGTAGCTTGCCTGGAGCTAAGACTCCAGTCTGGTTATATTAGAATGATCTAACTCAGTTATGATACATGAGCTAAAACTGTTGAATGCAGGACTAACCCTTTCTGTCTCAGTGAGATTAAAGGGTTTGGAAACAGTTATGGTCGTAGTATCACAAGCAGAGAAAATCCAAAGATGCAGGGTGGGGGCACATGTGAAATTTTTAATTAAAGGAAAAAAACCCATCACCTTTCTTCCATTAATATAACTTTTTATCAGACTTTATTTGTTTCAGGGCTGTGGATGGAGGGATGTCAAGAACAGTGAGTTCCCAATTCTGATTGGGGAATATGGTGTTTTGGCAATATAAGTAATATTAAATTGGGACAAAAGTGATGCAAATCTCAAAATACTTCAAGTATTTCAGATGCATCTCATGATTCTTGGGTAGTTAGTGGCTGTCCCTTCTGCTGGATAGGAGATTGTTTTTTTGTCTTCCCCCTTCTCTCTACCCCATGAATGTGGGTGTTCCAGTGTCTCTCTCCTTTTACCGGGTGGCCCTTCCACCTTATAGGGCCGTAGTGCTCGAGGTGGTTATTCCCACTTTGCAGAATGTGCGCCTCTGATGCCTGTAGTAGAGCCAGTGCATAAAGATACAGGATCAGGAGTTGTATAAAAGAGAGCTCCCTCCTTTGTGTTGGTTTGTCAAGCTTTAAAGAATTGTAGGCACCCTGAAGAGAGGAGCAGGAGAGGAATGTGGAATTTGTCAGTGGTTTTATTTTTAGAAGCCATTTTATTTCCAACTTGGAGAAAAGAAAAAGAAGAGAAATCAGTCATCTTCCTAGGGTGAAATAATAAGTATAGTAAAAGGGCAAGGGTAGTGAAATTCTTGCCATCCTACATAAGAATAGGGTCAGACATATGGAGCTCAATTTCTACACTTTACTCCTACGGTATGTAGGGTATATTACAAAAGAATCATGTAGCACAAAGCAGGTGAGAGAACTGTGCAGGGTGCCAAAGTTTATGCACCTAGCGGTGTAATTTAAGGTGCCCTAGTTTGAAAATTAGGTCTACTGCTTGGAAGGGGGTGTCTTGGAGCACTAGTTTGTTTGTTTTTTTTTAAACAACCCTCTATATATGTCTCCTTCTATTGATTACATACATGGAATTTTTTCTCAATATATTCAGTTTTCCCTGTGTGAGTAGTACTGCTTAAGTACTGGCTAATTCCTTTTCTATTCCTCTTCCCCAACCCCAAGTTCCTCCATTGTTTTTGACGAAATTTATGTAAGCTAATTGCCTGCTGACAGATAACAATAGGTTTCTGTCTCATTATTGATTTGAGCCACAGACTTGGAGGTCAAAGCTTCTGAAGCCCACTACTAATTTCCTGAACCATCCAGTTTTCTTTTAAACATACTAATAATAAATAATATTTTGTGGCAATTTCTTCCATCCCTACTGATTACTACTCACCTCCTTTTAGCTAAGGGATTTATATTCTCCAGTTCTTCACATCAAAAACATAGTTTAAGAAAATGGCAAAATTTCAGACACCACAAGATTTGCCTAAACTGAGAAACCAAAACTTTTGTAAGGATAAGCAGGCCATTACTGAAGTTAGTGCAAAGATCTACTGCCCCAGAAAGAGCTCTTGGAGCCAGTGATTTTTGGAGCTCCTAGACAGCACCAACACTAGCTATTTGGGTGAGTGAGCAGGGGTCCAACTTCCAGGGGTGCTGCATTGCTTAGCTACTGCTTTTTGTTAGTACGGTCCTTTATAATGTGAAGGGACAACGTTTTCCACCTGGGAGGGGAAAAAACCAACAAGGACTATGACTAAAAGGGTAATCTCTAAAATATTTCGGGAAAGATCTGTGGCCTGTATTATATAGAAGGCCAAACTAGATTATGACTATGGCCCCTTCTGGCCTTGGAATATCTGGGTATCCCATTCTTCTTCTGTGCATGGCTGGTGCAGGAGGAGAAAGGACCATAGTTTTGTCCATGCCCTTTTAACCAGGCCAGCATCACAAGTACTACCCAGTGGAATCCAGATGTTCCCTGAGTGAAATGTGCCTCAAAATAGATTTAACTAGGACTTCAGTGGTGCGTAGGCCTTATGTTGACCCTCTGCCTGAGCTTCCTTATGTTTAAGGGCTGTGTACAATCCCCATCTCCCTTATAAGCCTTTTCAGGGGTGGAACGCAATCTCTCCCATTCTGAGTAGATTGGTTTGAACTTATTCTCGCTTTGAGACAAATATGCTGGTACCAGACTATGAAGACACTAATTTCATGCACTATAGTAAAAATCTACCTTTGCATAGAAAGATTCATCCAGTCGGGTCCATTGCAGAGGTCACCATGGCAGGCCCTAAGTTAACTTAAAACTTCAGACCTGAAGAGTTTATTCTGTGCTTCCAACTTCTTCAGTGCTATTTCAAATGTGTTTATATTTACAACAATCATCATTTAATGTGGCAAACTGGTTCTGCTGGCGAGTTATTGTAAATCTATTCACTCTTTCTTAATCTGTACAATATTTACAGGATATTCACCAAGTTCACTTTGAGTAGTTACTGCCTCTGGGAAATGTTACTTCTGTGAATATACTTCTACAGCAGTAGGAATTGCAAGGGGAAAGGATTAGAGAGAGAAGCAGTAGCACATCTGTAGTGTCATTTGTTCCCTATGTAAGAGGGTAATAAATAGATTTGCATAACACAGCAACAATCAACATATCTACTAATCCATTTGTTCAAGAGTACTCAGAGTCAGAAAAATAATTATCCCTAGGGCCTGTTTATATGTGAGAGTATCTGCTTGTCTTTTAGATCCTTAACCTGTAGACAGGTCCACATAGCAATGTTGTGATTTATTCTCTTTGTGGTCCTGACCTTCTCCTGGCAGACTGGATTCAACTTTACATTCCTTAACAATGTTGCTGACCTTGGAAAGGCAGAGCTTATATAAAGCCCTATACTTTTCTAATATGGCTAGTGTATATGAATATCAGTACTCTGCACTATTAAGTCATCAAGTTCACTGGTAACAATACACTTTGGCTGGAAAATGAAATAATATGAAACCATTCTTTAGCAGTGGAGTGTTTCAAGGATAATACAATTCAAAATAAGCTCATGTGCCTGTATTTTTCTTTCACATTCTGGATTCTCTTCTTAAGTCTGGCAAAATTCAAGTCTTTCTCTTACAAGGCTCCCATATAAGGGCCTGATTCTGCTCCCTTTGAAGCCAGTAACAAATTAATTAATTTCACTGAGGCTAGGGTTGGGATATAACCAAATTTGCTACAGTGTTGCCACGACTGGCTGTCTCTGTCTTCGCTCATGTAGCACTCAGCACAGCATAATCCTCCTCTCCCATAATGCATCAGGCGTGTCACTGTCTATTCAGTGGACATGCCTCCTTGTGACAGAAATAATGCTTATATCTTGCACCTCTACTGGAGCACAGAGATATTGTCATAGAAACACATGGAGACTGACATACCTTTTCCCCTTCAGAGGTAAGAACAACCATACTGGGTCAGACCAAAGGTCCATCTAGCCCAGTATCCTGTCTTCCGACAGTGGCCAATGTCAGGTGCCCCAGAAGAAATGAACAGAAGGTGATACCTTCTAGGTTACAATTGTGGCATATTTACTGGGCATGTGGAGAAAATTTGCACTACTGCTGCTAATGATATTCCTGTTGTCTGGATAAACAGAGTATTGTGGTCTCTATGGCTGTTTAATTGGGCACTTTTTTGAAATTCCCTCACTTAGGTTGTTAGAAGCCAAAGTAAGATCATGTCACTTCAGACAAGTTGATAGATCTTCTCTCTTCATGTTTGCAAATGAGCTCAAATTGTTCCATGTATTTTTAAAATGAGTTTGTGATTTGTTTCCTATTCTTCTATTTGCCCTGTTGTTCAGGATTTATATCATAACAAAGCTGCAGGGTTTTTTTAGTTTTGTTTTTAAATCAGGCTGCCACAAATTAGCCAACTTTTTAATGGCCAATATCAAAAGAGAGCATACACTATAGTCTCTAGAAAAGTATTCCTTTTTCAATGAAGTTATTAAAAATGACTATAAAAACACACAGCAGTGTGTCTGCCATTATGCATCCTACCAAACACTTAATAAGTCAATAATACAGGCATAGCTTGCTATGGAATTCCATTGAAAGGAAGCCTACGGCATGGGGTTGACTGTGAACTGAACTCCATTTTTGGTTTTGTCACAGACTTTGTTCTTGGGGGAAGTCACATGATCTCTTTGTGTCTTTGTTTCCCACCCGTGAAATGGGAAAGATCTTCTTCTTAATCCTTTGTGACTTATCAGTCTAAACTGCGAGATCTTCAGCACAGGGAATTCTTTCACTATATTTATGTATAAGGCTTTCGCATGGTGGAGCCACTAGACGCATTACTATAATAATTCTACTAATTTATATATGAGTGTGATGCTGTGGGGTTCAACCTAGACCAGTAAGGGGTTCTTGTGATGGGTTGGATCACAGAGGCCCCTTGGGATTGTCACCCAGTGTACTAGTCATGCCATTGGGCCTGCCTACCTGTCCTCTGGGGCTCCCTACCACGCTGTCCTGCTGGGCCAAAAGCTCTGATCTCCCTCAGCCAAGGCACAGAGTAAAGGTAACATAGAGCAACAGAGGTGATGAACTAGCTCAGCTCAGCTCTGGGAAGGCTCAGCTATAAGGCCATTGATGCCACCCAGGATCACAGCCCCAAAAGCGATTAAACCCCAAATAAATTCATCTTACTCTGTATAAAAATCTTACACAGAGAAAGCTTATAAGTTCGCCTCTTTATCAATGAGAGATATGCACAGTGGTTGTTCCCCTCCACAGGTAACAATTATTTACCCTGGACTTAATAATAAACAAAAGCGTTTAAGTATAAAAAGTAGGATTTAAGTAATTGCAAGTGAAAACAGACAGATCAAAGTAATTTACTAAGCCAAAATAAACAAAACACACCAATTAAGCCTAATACAAGAAAAGTCATGCTGTCCACCTACCTCCTTAGTGGAAAGATCTAGGGGGTAGTAGTGGGGGTAGAGGTATTGCCAGATATACTCCAGCAATCCATTGTCTTTTCTCATAAAGAGAATCCCCTCCTGCTGTTCTAATTTTCTGTGAAATCTTTGGGAGAGGAAATTTACAATCTTTTGATTATCATTTTGGCTCAGTATGCAAATTGACCTATGTGGTCTATGCCCAGACTAGACAATTAGCATCTCTTCCCCCATCCCTTGAAGGAACTGGTCTGAGGCATTTCACAGTGCGGCAACCTGCCTTAATGTGAAGCCTCTGAGAATACAATGTCTAGTATACATAGCTAGCTACTTAAATATTATCTGTCCCTACATTTCAAAACAATTATGCTGAGCAGTAGGCGACTGGCTCTCAGTAGAGACCTCACAAAGCACCCTTTGATGAATTATTGTGCATATATTTGATCCAGGGAATCCTGTAAAACTCTATGCCCCTTGCCAGCTGGCACAAAGAGGCTGCTGGGCACAGTAAATTTCTGCATATGTTCAGTGTGGAGGAGATGCACAGCAGAAGCAGGGGCTACTGCAACTGTGAGGATGCAGCAATGACCTGAAGAGGACCTAAAATGCTGCCTTCCCAGGGAAGACAAGGGCACACTGAGGCCAGATCCTCAGCTGGTATTCGTGCAGCTTCTTTGACTTCAATATATGTTCAACAGGAAGATCAGGCACTTGCTCTTTAAACAAGAGCTTAAATTCAGTGCAGCAAACTAGAGGGGAAGAAGCCTGATCCATGAACTTTGTTCAAACCAAAGTCTAACAGAGGCTCTATACATTGTTCAATTGTCTGTGCTCCTATTACAGCATTTCTTACTGTCTTTTCCCAAGAGCATTTGAATTTTGGAGCAGGAAAAAAAAAAGTATTTGGGTTGCTCTGTGGGCATGAAATTTCGTAAGTGCACAGTTTAATAAACAACACCAAGCTCGCGTATAGCACTTTTCAGCAGCACTTCTCCTAGCATTGCACAGAAGAGGTCTGTACCATTATCCTATTCTATAGGTGGAGAAACAGATACTGTTACAGACAGGGCATAGAACCTTCACCCTGACCCAGGACTGGGGCTGTTGAATCCAGTCTGGCCTAGTATAAAAATTTATTATTTTGTGGCGCACTTTTGGATCCCTAGTTAGGCTTTCTGAGTGATTATTCCTCCAAAGAGCTGCAATGTTCAGAACAAGCAACATTTCCCTGCTGGCACAGCTCATCTATGACTGGAAAGCTAAGCTGGTGCTTCAGCAACTGCTACTGTGCTGGGAGCGGGAAATGTGAAGAACCAGAGAACAAGGGCAGGCAAAGTGCTCCCAAGGGCACTAACCAATGAAGGAGCAGTAATTGTTGCACCCTTCAAAAGTGTGGGGTGGGGTGGTGGCATGAGAGGGTGTTCTACATAGATTCCCTGTCAGATCACCAGACTCTATGGAAGGAGAGGAGCAATGACCAATCCCCTGCCCTCCTGAGAGTTGTCTAGCATCACTAGCGGTACTATGAGTTCTCTGCAGCTTGTGTTCGGGGATTATAAGGAACAGGATTTTGGCAAGTGTGCAGTGAGAAGAAGGGCTCTCTCTGCTTTCTTTCTTGCTTAGGACACCCACGGTCTAGAATCATAGACCTTGTTACTGAACATGTCAATAACATAGAGGAAGTGTTTTCAACAAAGATCTGTAGAAACTAAAACCTGGATCCCAACTTTGCGGGAGTCTATCTAGTACCAAATATCTTAGCTTGGGCTTATCTCTGGTTTAGCAGTGTTTTGGAAGTCGTCTGCATCTTACACCAACAGATACAAGATATACAGCTATATTGGCTAGGGAGTCAGGCAAAAATTTACAGGGGATTGTGACCTTTGTACTTTAGGATACAAAATGATCACCTACTACTGAACAAGTGAAAAGAGGTACGGGTTCCAAGTTTCCTGGTGAGGGTGGGTTTTAAGCTGCTGCCGCAGACTGGACACTGGATGCAATGGGCTGCTCCAGAAGGGTGGCATTTCACAAATATTATTAGCAGTTGAAATATGCCCCCTTCCATTTGTACTTGTCTCGGAAGTGGATAGGAACATCTTTGGCTATTTTAAAATGGAAGATATAATACCCTGATTAGAGAGATGGAAGAATTTAAGGTTCCAAAAGGGACTGGATATTTATATGGCTATCGAGATTATGCAAAGTTACATTTTTTAATGACAAATTTTGCAAGGGACATTAAATATTGGCTTCAAGATTGAAGCCAGTCTCTATTCAAGATGCAGAAGGCTAATTATCTTACATTTTACTCTTTTCTCTGAAACATCTGGTTCTGGTCAGGCTATTGCACTGGATGGACCTGCAGTCTGGTCCAGTATGACTCTTCGCATGCTCCTACAGTTCATGCAGAGTATATAGAAAGAAATATTCCCTCACTCTTAATCTATAAAAACTAAATTGTTCAAATGGAAAACCATTGCATTTGTGTGTCTTAGTAAAAATTGAAACATGAAATTTTTTGGTGGAAATTTATCACTTTAAGGAGACTTGGAAGATGTCGCATGATTTTGTGACAAATATATATGCTAAACTACTAAGAATATAGGGTACGTCTACACTAGCCCCCTAGTTCGAACTAGGGAGGCTAATGAGGGCGACCGAAATTGCAAATGAAGCACGGGATTTAAATATCCTAGAATGAGGTTTAACTGTTAATTCGAACTAAGGGGTTTATCTCGGGATCGCGCTTCTCTGCCGCGTGTAGATGCGGGCAGTTATTCTGGGCTAGTCAGGTTCCAAAATGGCGACTGCCCGGGAACATGCTAATGAAGCGCGGGATATTTAAATCCCACGCTTCATTTGCAATTTCGGTCGCCCTCATTAGCCTCCCTAGTTTGAACTAGGGGGTTAGTGTAGATGTATCCATAAAGTTTGCAGCCTTTCCTATGGGTTTTTGTTTGTTTTTTTTTTCATGAGTTTCAAGGCAGTGTTAGCAAATCATCCAAAACCAGACATGAGATCCAC
The DNA here is from genome assembly GCA_032595735.1 of Pelochelys cantorii. NCBI lineage: Eukaryota > Metazoa > Chordata > Testudines > Trionychidae > Pelochelys > Pelochelys cantorii. Next base: position 40,633,997 of record CM064335.1, read on the forward strand.
CAAACTTCTTGGGTAGAAAGGAAATGTCTTGTTTCCATAATATGGCATTCTTTGTTATTCTTAGAAATGGGGGATCAATTACAAAAGCTTGCAATTCCCCAACTCTTAATAGACAAAAACAAAACAAATAAAAAAAACCCATACCCTAGGTAGTTTCCAAACACACAAGAGCTGTCTTCTCTCATAGATAAAGACTCAGATGGGTAATGTTAACTTTGTAGGTCCTTATTAGTGCTGTTCTTCAATCCCACTGTGCCAATAACTTCCTTAGAGAGCTCAGCTCTTTAACTCCCATAAGGAAAGACTGAAATAAAAAATGTGGGCCTCCTTAAAAGATCCATTGTTCAATGAAAAGTGAAAAAGGCTGCAAGATGTATCCAGTCATTTTTCCTTGCAGGGACTCGCGATGATTTGCTTTCCCTTGGGAGATTAATGGTGACCTGTGGAACACACCTGCTAGTTAGATAGCTACCAGCTCCATTTATTGTTTAACAAAAACAAAATGGGAGTTCTCAATACATTCTCTTTCTCTCTCTGCCTTCTTGTGTGTCTTGTGGTATCTGCAAGACTCCGTAGGAACCCTCCTTCTCCATGCCCCCAGGTTGCATCTACCTTGAACTCTGTATGAGTATCTACCAGGACTAGAATATGTCAGTGGAAGTAATTGGACTGCTGTGTTGTATCATTAATTCAGATTGATTAGATTTAGATCCAAGTTATTAGAACTCCTAAAAGTCTAAGGTAGAATAACTGTAGGGTGGCAATTTATGGTACCTATTTAACTTTCTTCCCTGTTGTATATAAAGACCCATGTTGTCAGAGAGTCAGTGCAGGCCCCCTTCTGTGTATATAATATCAAATTGGGAAAAGTAGATGTGCACAGACAGGTTTTGTGCATGGCAGTTGGAGTGTATCAATTTTTTTCCTATGAAGTGATATGTCCACTTCTGTTCTAACAAAATCAACAGCTTGCACTGAAAGTCTTGATTGGACAAAACTGAAAGAAGCCTTTGCCCTATCTTAGGCAAAGAGGAGGTCCTACAAGCATTTTGGACAAAACTGTACTCAGCTGTGTATTCTTACAGCGTTTAGAGATTAAGGATATGTCAAGGACTGAGTAGAGTATGTGGTAGGACATTCTACCCCCAATGCCACTGTCACAACAGTAAGGATCAGTGGGACTTGAGCCCAGCCCTTTTGGACTACTACGCAGCCCCACCCTGCCACTTAGCAGCTATTCTAAGTTGGCCACTCTCTGTAACCAACACTCTACAGTGAATGATTACCTCAGGAAGTTTTGCCTTGAGTGATCTGACAATGTTTTTTGTGAGCCTTGATTGGTTCCTTGACCCTATATAATCCCATGGGTTTACCATGGGCTCTCAGTTGGCACCCAGGGCTCCAACAGGAACCCCAGTACCTGGTATTGACCTTTGGTTGGTTCCTAACTGACCATTGGTTTAATTCCTGACTCTGATGTGACCCAGGTACTGGTTCTGACCCCTGGTTTCATTATCTGGGATACCATGATCTGTCATTTGTCCTGCCTAGGTTTGCTCAGGATCCTGATGGGCATTGAAGAAATATAGTCCTTTTACTTTAACATAGAGGTGTTAGGATTATCAGCAGTATTATCTCAAGGGTATTTTTAAGGAAAAGGAAGATAGTAAAGGGAAATGTAGACAGTCTTGTGTCCTACCCAGTAAACCATGCTGCCTCTCTGTCTTGGAAGAAAACATGTGGCTCACCAGAAATGCATTCCCCATAGTTCTGAGGGGGACATACTTTAATTGCAGCCCACCAGTGAGTGAAGTCTGGTGCAATTGCTTTATTCCTTTTTTTAGTGTAATGTCTTGCCTCAGTTTTGCAAAATCAGCCCCCACGAGTGTATGCTTAATTATCAGTATCCTGCTGTTGGACATCAGGGGTACGTCTACACTACATGGCTCCGTCGACGGAGCCATGTAGATTACCTTTGTAGACATAGGAAAATGAAGCAGTGATTTAAATAATTGCCGCTTCATTTAAATTAAAATGGCTGCCGCGCTGTGCCGATCAGCTGTTTGTCGGCACGGCGCTGTAGTCTGGACGCTCTGCAGTCGACATCAAAGGCATTTGTCAACCTTCCCGGTAAACGTCATGCCACGAGGCATACCGGGGAGGTCAACAAATGCCTTTGATGTCAACCGCGGACCGTCCAGACTACAGTGCTGTGCCGACAAACAGCTGATCGGCACAGCGCAGCAGCCATTTTAATTTAAATGAAGCAGCGATTATTTAAATCACCGCTTCATTTTCCTATGTCTACAGAGGTAATCTACATGGCTCCGTCGATGGAGCCATGTAGTGTAGACATACCCCAAGTGTGGAACAAAATTTCTGCTATTCTAGTGGAATTTTGGAAATGCAAGCAAGATGTTTCTCTTCTTCTCTGGAGTAGTTGTATGGAAGCCTGAAAAGGCCACCTCTGACCTAAACAGGTCACTCACTGATAGAGAAAGAAAGAATATTTGCTTGGCTGGAAGGCAGACCTCTTGACTGCTACTGATGGGGAGGAGCTGGAAGAGCAACAGTGTGACTATAGAGTAAAAGGAAAGTAATGAACCATGTGTGATGTAGCTACCAAAGGATGGCTTTCATCATGATGAAAGCAAGTGGAGGTACCATGAAGAGGACTTCAGCTGTGCAGTACATAACTCTGATTGTGCTAAGTTGGCTCAGCAGAAAGAGCCTATTTATGGGAACATTTAGAAGGGTTCAAGGCCCTAACATCTCTGTGCCTCAGGTTACATCTGTAAAAATGACATTGTGCTTTCGGGTGGTGCCAGCAGTGTATGTTATCAGTAGCCTGAGAGTCTCTTCAATCACTTTTTCTACAGCCCTGTCATTGACAAAGGCTCTCAAGGTGCAATTATGTTTACTGATTACTGGGAGATGAGTGGACTTCGAGGGAGAGGAAGGTAGGACAAAGGACACTCTAGCAATAGCCCATCTTGGGAAGGAATGCTAGACTGGATTCTAGGGTTCTGCTTCATTTATAACTCAGGGAAGTGGGTAAGTTTCGAGCCTGATTCAGGAACTCTGTAGTTTGTTGAGGCTAGGAAGGGTTCAGCCCATCTTCTAGCTCTCAAACTTCCTAAATCCAAAAGTTTGAATCCTGACCAGATTGACTTGGTATTTTTTCCTTCCAAGTTAGGTGCATTGAAAATTACAGTTTAGTGTGTGTGTGTGTGTGTGTGTGTGTGTGTCAGAGCGAGAGCGAGAGAGAAATCATAAAGCTTAGGAGCCTACCTGCTCTGTAACGCAATTTCAGTTCCCATGGCACTTCTTCAGTCTGACATCCTAGACCAGTATATTCACTGCTGTTGCATTTGGTGCTGTGCTCCAGTTGCCTGCCTGCCTGCCTGCTGCCCTTTCGCTGCAGAAATAATCAGAGTGATTTCCACTCCAGCACAGGAGAGATTTGAAGTAGTTTGTAAAGAGCTTTGGAAGGCACTATATAAATGTAAGAGATTATTGTACCTAAATAGACTGAAGGACTTTTAAAATGTAGCAAACTTCTCCCATTCATTGTGCTTGGGTTAGATATTTCTGTCCTGGCATATTTCTAAAATCATAATGGTTGTTATTTGGAATTAATGTGGATGCCATGAGCATTTCTATGGGCCTTACATTGTCAATTCAGCATTAAAGTACCATTAAAGAAAAGTGTTACTGTAAGAAGCACTATCTGCCAAACATTTCTCAGAAGAACACTGTGCTGTACAAAATGGGGTAAGTGCTCACCCTTTCCACTTTCATATGAAACTCAAAGATGAGTCTTATTGATTGGACAAAACAATAGAAAATAGATGGGGGGGGGGATAGTAGACAAGTGGCAAATCATTATATATTAACTTACTGTTCCAACAGCCACAACGTTCTCTTTTTAGTATTTAAGGGAAAATTCTATGGGCCAGATTAACTCTCATGTGGACTATTAAATTTTGTAGGGCCCCTGGAGTTTGGAGCGTGGGAGTTAAGCTCACATCTGGGACAGCTCCATCGGGGGGGGGGGGCTTTTGGTGGAGCAGGGATGGGACAGGGGGTTGAGGTGAAGCAGGACGTTGGAGTTATGGGCTCTGGGCGGCAGTAAGGATGCGGAAATGGGCTCAGGGCTGGGACAGAGGTTGGGGTGCAGGAAGGGGCTCCAGGTGGGGCTGGGGTATTGGACGGGGCATAGGGTGCAGGCTCCAGCCAGGAGGCACTTTCCTCAGGCCACTTCTGGTTGGTGGTACAGCGGGGCTAAGGCAGGATTCCTGTTTGCCCTGGGTCTGTGCTGCTCTGCTCTCTGAGGTGGCTGGCAATGCAGAGCCTGTGCTGGGAGTAGGAACAGCATGCAGAGACTCCCCCCTCATTTAGGGGGTGCAGGGGAATGTAGAGAGCCAGTACTTGCAACTCCAGCCCTACGGGGTGGGGGGGGCGGGGGAGGGATGAGACTCAGGGACCAGTATCTGATCTGCAGCATAGAGACTTGCTGTGGGCGAGATGCAAAGAAGCAGTGGGTCACATCTGGTCTGTGGGTCTGGGCCTCCCCCTTTAGAGCGAGGCCCTGGTCTGCAGCCCATAGAGTCCCTGTGTTAATCCAACCCTGTCTATGAAACTACTTACGAATTCAGAATACTTACTATACAGTGATGTGACCAGGTTTAATATGAACATTTTGACTCCTGCCTATGCAACCTCACTATACAAGTCTCACGCAAGTTGTCAGAGAAACTGTACATGCTTTTTCCATGGCGGCATATGTACCTATAGCTTTCACATAATGAAGACCTCTGAGTTCCTCTTTCAAAAATCTTCTAGGCAGCTGATGGATCCAAGGCTTCTGTGTCACTAAAACAGCTTCAGAAATTTTTCTCCTTAGGGATAGGACTGGAAAGCAGAGTTGGCTGGGGAAGTTTTTCAACAGTGTTTTTTGTTGGAAGAAACTGACTCATTGAAACTCAAACTTTTTGCAGAAACATCAGTTCCCTCCCACAGGAGAGAACGAGAGAGACTGAGACTGTGTCTGCACTGGCAGACGTCAGTTATAGAGCCTCTCACAGAGCGCAGCAGTGAAACCTCTGTTGTGGGTTTTCACTACCAGCTGCCAGCAAAGTAGCGTGACCCCGTTTGCAGCACTTGCCACGGCATTCGGAACAGTGCGCTAGCCAGCTATTCCACAGAGCTCCTCTTCTTCTTCTGCTGCTGAGGCTTGTGGGAAGGCAGAGGGGGAGATGAAGGAATTCTGGGTCCAGTCCCAATGCCCCATGGTACATCACTTCACTTCCCAGCAACTTCTGTGCTTCCGTCCGTGTTTGGCACCATCTTTCAACAGCTTTTATGCTGCACACAATGCCTCCTCGGTCTGTGGGAATGGAGCCCATACTGTTGAAGAAAATGCTGGTAGGTCTCACTAACACATCACGAATGGCAGCTGAGTTATTCCTTAAGCTGCAAAGTGATGATGAGGAGTCAAACACCGATTTGCCATGCATAGTAGCCACAACGTGAGATCTTACAACATGAGAAATGGCATTCACAGAGGTGCTGAGCTCAGTGGAATACTGCTTTTAGGCTCGGGACACAAGCACTGAGTGGTAGGATCACATCGTCATGCATCTTGATATCTGCCTGTAGGTATCCTAATTCCTATGGATGGCAGGCAGCTGGGACTGGATAATCTTCTCTTCCAAACACTGATGAAGTCCAGCACCTTGGCATGGCTCCATGTAGGGGATCTCTTGGTACATGGAGTAAGCATGGTTAGCTGGAAAGATGCACTGAGAGCACTCCATGCATCTCTGAGCAAACCAGAAGAGGGCTTTCAAAATTCCAAAGGAATGGAAAGGGCAGGTCTGAGGGTTGGGTAGGAGAGTTGCTTTTCTGTCCTAAGAAGAATTTCACTTAATGATCTTTCTCATGTGACTGAGGAAGATTCATGATTGGGTTGTGTTCCTAAGCATTATAAATCAGACCTCCTAGCAGGGATCTGTTGATGGTTTGAAGGCTGGGGTGGGAGCAGGAGAAATAAATTAGGAAGGGAGAAGACCTAAAGCTACAAAGACATAAATACATTATTTAAACCCATGGAAAAAGGGAAAATGCGAAAATTCTATTTGAAAATATTTACAAAAATAGAACAAACCTACAGACTAGATTGCATGTAGCATTTTTTTAGGCATACATACAGTTTCATTGGCTTAGTTTGAATATATTCCTTTATTGAAAACATTGAATGCATAGGACCGCTGAACACCCCTCCCCCCACACAATGATTCATTTCTTAACTCATAAAGTAGAATTTTACTTAGTACAGGATTATAAAATCACCACTAAGGCAGTGATTCACTACCTGAGTCCAATCATTTATTTATATATTAAATCTCCTTTTTGTAAGACAGAAAAGGTCAGAAATAAGTTTTTTTAAATTACTTTTTTTAATTTTCTTTTAAACATTTCCAGCCTATATATTTTCAATACCCAAAATGTTTGTTCTCTTATATATACACGGGAGCTGTGAAAGCTTAGAAATACCCACCTGTCTACCTACCTTCCTGATGATTATCTCATGAGTATGTAACCCCCAGGGAGATTACCTAGATTCCTGGGGCTCTGTCTACTGGCAGTTCAGGGAGAGGCACACTGTCCCTGGTAGGGAGGGGGAGCCAAGGCAAACTCAGAGTCTGCCTGGCAACCAATAAGGAATGAGATGCCCCTCCCAGGGAGTTCAGGAGCGGGAGAAGTCATTTTTTTGGAGTGAGTCTAGTTGGAGCCAGCCAAGGCAAGGGCAGGACTGGTTGTATGGGGAGCTGGTAAGCCCCAGGCCTGCATGCAGGATTCCTCCTGAGAACTGGCCTCTAGGGACCTAAAAGCAAGATCCCTCAGCTGGGCTTTTCCTTTCTCCATTCCTGATTCCCAGTTTGTAGAGTTTGCTGGGAAACTTCCCCAGCCAGGCTGAGTTAGCCTTCTAGCTCCCTAGGTGAGACCAGTCACCACATGGTCAGCTCTGCTCTGTGTGCTAGTTCAGGGCTGCAGCCTGCTGTGTGTGTGTCTGGACGCTGGGCTAGGAGACTACAGTTTGGATTTTAGTACAGTTGTGTAATCTGCACCTTGAGCCCTGCACCCCTTTGTGGTGAGGGGAAATCCTGGGACCGAAGCAGCCTGATTCCTGCCTGAAGAGGATCCCTGCTAGCCGAGATCAGCCCCTCTGCAGTGACTGAGGAGTCCAGAGTCATCTCTGAACCGGAGGATCATTCATGGAGTTTGTGAGTGCACCATCTTTTAGTCAGTCAGGGAATTTGTTTTGGGGACCCCCTACTCCCTGAACTGTGTCCTCAAGCCAGGGAGTAAGGGTTTGGGGATTTTATAACCTGTTGCATATTAAACCTGCGGAGGGATTTACCACCTTCTCTAGCTTGTGAGTCCTTTGGGCTGTACTGAACCCAGTCAGCCAGGCTGCTAAACCACTGTGGAGAAGAATTTTGTGGTCATAGGTCATCAAGGGCCCCAAGTACCAACGGGACACTAATCTTACATTTGCTACATCAAGTCACATGACTGGGGTAAGTCACAGGTATTAGCAGCGTGGGCACCGGTGAACCTACAAATAGTGTTTTACCTGTTATGTCATATTTGTCTCCTGTTTAATATAATTATTGTGTTGAACATATTGTATGTGTTTGTGTTATTTCTTGGAAGTCTCCAACTATCTGGCAAGTAAGTGGGGATTACCCTGTGGTTAGAATTTTCCTCCCAGGCTGCCCTGGTGACCCTGCCAGGAAGGAGTGGGGGCGGGGGGAGGAAGACACTGCCAAATAGATTCATAGGGGAAAATAAAGAGGATACACCATGCTGAGTGGGTGGCGGGATCCAGAAGAACCCAGACTTGTCCATCAAAACCTGTAAGCAGATTGGCATTAAAGAAGGTAACTGGGTGGTGAGGGGGTGCTACAAGTACATATACATATGCATAAGAAAAGGGGTGCTGGGGAGGTTATGCAAATGGATTAACAAAAATTCCAGTTCATAATATCTTTCAAATGTTATGCTATTTCTGATTTCACTCACATTAATGCACATTACAAACAACTCTGCTCAATTCAATGCAATAACACTGTTATGAAAGTGGTATGAGAGAACAGAATTGAAAGCTTAGCACTAAAATAAGGGTTTTTAAAATTGTTTTAGGTGTGGCAAAATGAGGATACCTGTGCTTCCTTTCTCTTGGATACATGGAGAGGAACCCTACTCCTATGGACTATTCTTACTCTCTAAATTGTCCCGTTGATTTCAGTGGGACTGCTGGAGAAATAAGGACATTTCAAGATGAATAAGTATGCCAAAATCTTGACTACTAGCTTCAGAACACTTTCCTTCTTAGGAAGTCTGCCCCTTGATTAAAGCACTTCAATCAGGACACACAGGTGGAAAGTTAGAGTGGGGTTGTAAAAAAAAGTTTAACCTGTAGATAGTCCATAATTCTGGGAGCCCCATTTCTTACCTCCTTGTTTCCCTTACTGATGAGGTGGCTTTCTGCCAATCAGCTAAGAAGAAAAAAAACCTTTTAAAAATATTTTAAAAGCTGGTATTGTCTAAACAATAGTGCAGCTTCTAAGGGGATATTTTAAAAGTTCTACAGCTTTTGTAATTAGGGTTGCCAGATGGTTTCAACAAAAATACCGGACACACTTGACATTACATCACAATCTACACTACATCTTATTTAGAAAATACCAGACATTTATATTTTCTCATTTATATTTTCTCAATTTGTTTCCTAAACAGAAAGCTCAAATACTGGACTGTCTGGTTCAAAACTGGACACCTGGCAACCCTATTTGTAATTTAAAAAAAGTCTTGCTTTTTATCAGAAGAAAGGTCCATTCTGAATGCCCCACCGCTCCCATTAGTACAGAAATGCACAAATATAGTCCTATTCAAGACCAGGAAAATCTTCATAGCTCCATGTCCTCCTCTAGAGAAGAGCTTCATGAAATTTTTTGGTGAAAGCGCTTTGTGTGTAAAAAGTGCAAATTCAATGACACCAAAATATTTCACCAATTTGTATCAGTTTCACTGCTTTATTCAAAGCAAGTAGATTTCTGAAAGTCTAAACTTTTAGTTCTGAAAGTGCTAAAAATAAATGTGTTTAAGTGGATTCAAAATCGTTGTTTAATTAGTCATCACTTTTTCAGTGGCATTATCTGTAATGTGGGGCATCATGATTATGTATCACGCAGACGGGTGCAAGGATTAGCTAAGTACTGTGTACGTAACAAGTACTCTAACAACTCTGCATCAGTGTAACAATTGTCATTACACTATGCAGTGTGGCTACTCAGAACATCATGATGGAAATGAGGGAGAAGCTGACTCCAGAGAACAGGCCCCTGCTGTATCAGTCGAAGACAAATTAGCTGTTAGCAGTAAAGAATCTGAACCATATGTTTGTCTTCAGCATGAAAAACATGTTTGATCATATGTTGGCTGACAGGTGGAAATCTGGTGTAAACAAGGTAACTTGCAGCTTTCACACATGTTAGCAGGTCATGGTGAATGCTAATTTGTCCCAAAGCATTTACCTCAGCCTTCCAATGTATTGAGGCTGCAGCTGCCTGGTCCTTGTGAGGATTTTTCTATGTGATAACTCAAATATGGTAAATACCATTTTTCCTCCTGTGGATGAACCTACAGCGTTCTGTTGCCAGCTCAATCCTGACCTACTATGACCCAGAGCAAGTCACTTCCCTTCTTCATTTTTTCTGTCTGTAAAAGGGAGGGAATAGCCACCGTGGCACACACACTATAGGAGAATAATGATAAGTAACTGGAAAGATTATTTGTAGAGTCACACCAGTTCATTTGTGGACGAGTCACGGGGTGTGATCACCCCCTGCCGGCTGGGCAGCGGGGTTCAGCGAACCCCTTCGTCCGTTGGTCTGACCCCTGGGCGGGATTCCCGGTCCCGGGGCCAGTAGGTTGGGTGCGATCACCCCCTCTCTGCCAAGCAGGGGGGATTCAGCGAACCCGCCGTCTATACTCCGGCTCGGTGTGTAGGCCCTAGGCCCAGGGTTTGGCCCCTCCGTGGGGCTAGTCTTGTCGGCTTTTGCCTGGTCAGCCCGCCGGCGCGGGTGCGCGTTCGCGTATTCTCCTGGGTTGCGGGGGTTGTGAGGAAGAGGAGTAGGGGGAGGGGGACCCGGGCCCACCCTCTCCACCGGGTCCCAGCCCAGGGCCCTAAGTGCAGGGGCTCGCCATCGCCCCTGCACAACAGACGGGGGTTTACTCCCGAAACGTGTCTGTCCATGGGCGCCACAAGGACCCCACCCCAGGCTGCTTCCTCCCCTCCACAGGCCCCAGGGGCCTGCCTTCTAGACCTCCTGTGCCCACCAAGGTTCTGACGCTCGATGCCAGGGGTGCTCCTCGGACGCTCTTCCCTGGGATCCACTCTCGCTCGCCACGTCCCGGCCGGGCCTCACTCTCCTCGGGCGATGGGTGTTCCCTGTCTCGGCCCTGGGTTCCGGGCTGTCTGTCTGCCGGCTGCGGGGGTGGTCCTTGACCGCCCCGGGATGGCGGCAGGCTGGTTGCCTGTTCCTGGGGTGGCCCCAGACCGTCCTCAGCCCGGCCCTCCCCTGCCTGCAGAGGAGGAGGTTTCCCCCTTCTACGCTGCCAGCGGGCCCTTTTGAACTGGCCTGCCGGTTGTGACGTGGCCTGCGAGCACTGCCCCCCCCCCCATGACGGGGCGGCTTCCCCCGCTGTGTCCCAGCCGTCATTCATGGCCCCGGCCCCTCCCGGCACCGCGCTGGGGGCGGGGCCCGTGGTTTCCCTGCCGCGCATGCGTGGGGGCAGGTTCCGGCCCCGCCACCATTCTCCGGTGGCGTTGGGGCGCTGTGACGCTCCGCCCACGGCCCCGCTCTCTTCCCGCCTCCCCTGGTGGTCCGGCGTGCGGGCCGTTGGTGGCCCGTCACATCATTCAGTGTTCTTTTTGTGGAATTAGAGGTGCATGTGGATCAGGGGACCAGGAATTGCAGGTTTGATTCGAACAGAAATCAAAATCTTTGGGTTAAAAAGCTTGCAGCTCTAATGATGAGCAAATTTAGGGTCATGTGCTGTCTTTGATAGTTACCAGTGGGAACTGTGCCATGACTCAAGAGCATCACAGGTCCACTAAGCTAGCTATCAACGTATATTAATCTTAATCGTAATACACACATTCATGAGCATTTTGTATTAAAAGCTAAATACAAAGAAGCTGATTCATTTTTATTAACAGCTTCTATAATGAATTCACTTTCCTTTTAACCCAATGATATCTTTAAGCACATGAAGCAAATTAAAAATAAAAAACACATTTTAAAAATCACTGAATCTTCGCCCACCAGATCTGATAGATTTATAACTATTGCCTCTTATTGCCTATTGGATCGCAATCAGATTAAAAGTTTTTCATGTCAAAAACAAACACAATAGAAGAGAAATTAGTTGTAAAGGAAAAAATTATTTTTGAAAAGATTTTTTCAAAGTACTATGGGTTTTATTATTTTGCTACTAGAAAATTCCAAGATGAGACCACACTGCAAATGATATAGATTGCATATTGTACAGTGTAATTAAGAGAGCAAACAATATATAAAATAATTTCCAGCAGACTCTCTTGTATAATGAAAGTTCACAGCACTCTAACAGAGACCACTTAATAAGTCTTTTAGTATGAATTCTATTGAAGATTTAAATTAACGTTTGAAGAATAGTGGTTTACAGTCCATCCGTCTCTGAAATGATTAGACCTGTCTACTCAGCCTGGCTTTGAAACTCCATTACAATCCAGAATTAACCTCAGAATATCCTAGCAGATGAATTTTCTCTTGTTGTGTATGTTAATCTTTGGTGACTAGCAAAGCTCTGATTTTTTTTCTTTTTACTTTTATTTTTATGTTCCCCCTTTTACTGCTTCTCATTACCAGTTTATTTTGCATTATAATGACACTCCCTTATCTCACAATAAGAAATTATGTTAAATTTATAGCTAATTTAGGCACTATTGAAAAATGGTGAATGATGTGAGCTCTTTAAATATATATATATAGATTTGAGTATACATATGAGATCTTTTCAACTCCTTGAAAAATCTTTCAGGGCTTCCATTGAAGTCAAGATGTGAATCTACATTATTAATGATAGAACTTGGGCCTAAGAAATATAAACAAAACCAAATCTATATTTGGTCTTTCTCTTTACACCCAATTACACCAATTTTCATTAAAAAATACTGCTACTCCCTAAAATTGATCTTGGCTCTCTGTAGCCAAATAATCCTATATATACCTTTGTATCTAGGGAAATACAACCTAGATGGGGCTATTATTAGGCGAGTGCATAACTGGCTGGATAACCATTTTCAGAGAATAGTTATTAAATGTTCACAATCATGCTGGAAGGGCATAATTAGTGGGGTTCTGCAGGGGTCTGTTTTGGCACCGGTTCTGTTCAGTATCTTCAATGATTATGATGATGGCATAGAGAGTACAATTATTAAGTTGGCAGATGATACCAAGTTGGGAGGGGTTGCAAATGCTTTGGAGAATAGGGTCATAATTCAAAATGGACTGGACAAACTAGAGAAATGGTCTGAAGTAAATAGGATGAAGTTTAATAAGGATAAATGCAAAGTACTCCAATTAGGAAAGAACAATCAGTTTTACACATAAAGGGATCTAGGGATCATAGTGGATCACAAGCTAAATATGAGTCAACAGTGTGATGCTGTTGCAAAAAAAGCAAACATGATTCTGGGCTGTATTAACAGGAGTGTTGTGAGCAAGACATGAGAAGTCATTCTTCTGCACTGATTAGGCCTCAGTGGGAGTATTGGGTCCAGTTCTGGGTACTGCATTTCAAGAAAGATGTGAAGAAATTGGAGAAGGTCCAGAGAAGAACAACAAAAATGATTAAAGGTCTAGAAATTGAGCAATGAGGGAAGACTGAAGGAATCGGGGTTGTTTAGTTTAGAAAAGAGAAGTATGAGTGAGAGGGGACATAATAGCAGCTTTTAGGTATCTAAAAGGGTGTTCCAAGGAGGGAGAAAAATTGTTCTCCTTTGTCTCTGATGATAGGACAAGAAGCAAGGTGCTTAAATTGCAGCAAAGGAGGTTTAGGTTGGACATTAGGAAACACTTCCTAACTGTCAGGGTGGTTCAACACTGGAATAAATTGCCTAGGGAGGTTGTAGAATCCCCGTCATTGGAGATATTTACGAGCAAGTTGGATAGACATTTATCAGTGATGATCTGGACCAGGGCTACTCAACACGTGGCCCATGGGCCATATGTGGCCCACGGCATATTTGTTTGTGGCCCGTGCAGTGGTTTGGGGTTACGCAGGGCTGAATATGCGGCCCGCGGATGGGATCCTTTGAACATGGCCTCCACTGGGAACATGCTCCTTAATGGTGAGTCAATATAATGGTCTTCTGTTGATATGCATTTTAGTAGTTAAATTCCTGGACTGTCTTTGCTCATTAAAAGTGCTGTCATATGGGTGGAAATTGGGTAAATATTGCATTTTATTTATAATAGGGCCTGCATGTTGTGTAGTCTTACCTTAATCTTTGTAGTCATGCCTAACAGTATGAAATAAACTATTTGCATATATTTAGATATGTATTTGCATGTACATGCAACCACACTTAAGTTGCGGCCCTTGGCATGTACTATGAGTATCACTGTGGCCCCGGGGGCTTCCAAATTTGAGTAGCCCTGATCTAGACAGTGCTGGGTCCTGCAGTGAGGGCAGGAGTCTGGACTTGATGATCTCTTGAGGTCCCTTCCAGTTCTAGTATTCTATGATTTTATATATCACCTGTCAGTTTGCATCCATCTGTCTGTTTGTTCCTAAATGGTAAGAGCTAGGACCACCAAATTTGGTAGGCAGCCTCCTCTTTTCATAACTTAAACAAAGGTAAGGGTTTGATTGCGCCAGGAAAACGGGATATGCGCAGAAGGGATTGCATCTTGTAAAACCGAAGAGACAATCACCAGGCAGGTGAAAGGTGCTGGCTGGGGGCATGCCCCACCTCATCCAGGACTGCCCTAGCCCTTGGTCAGGGAGGCATGGGAAGATACGTAGTTTGCTGCCTTCCTTGCTCTTGCTGGGACACACAGAGAACAAACAAAGCTGGGTCTGCCCCGGCTGGGGGACACGCATGCTGCCTCCACCTATGTGAACTGGAGCTGCAGTGGCCATGGAGATACATTTCTCGTCTTGCTCTAAGCTACTCCTATTCTCCAGGCCCACTCCAGAGCACTGACTGAAATGAAGAAAAGCAAAAATTGAGTTAAGGACCCAATCAATAGGGGATCTTATTTTGTGAGGTAGGGAGCCATCTTCTGGCAAAAACTTGCAACATATCTACTATATATTTGAGAGAGTAAAATAAAAAATATTTGAGTTAAGGATCCAAGCAATACCAGATAAATCTTCTAGTATGTTATATGCAAAGTAATTTGAGAGTTTTTTAATTATTAGATTTTCTTACTACAATAAAAACATAGAAAGAAGGAAAATTGCCTACTAAGACATGATTACCTTTCTGTTGACTAATAAATAAAAAATTAGCTCAATTGTGTAAACTTGATAAGAATTACTTTTTCTGCAATTTATAATATATCTATATATTTCCATTTTTATAATATCTCCAGGACTTTTACATGTTATTCCAATAGCACAGACATCAATAAGAAGTCGAGCCATCAATTCTCTCCCTGCCCTAATAAAAATTTTAGCCCTAAAACCTCACTGCTTCCAGATTATACTGATCGTGTTAATGCAGACTTCTCCCTGCCTCAAAAATAATTCTCATGCTGAAGAATGATGAATGTAAGTCCAAAAGCACTTGGAGGCCTTGCTATACCTTCAAACCCAAGGAATGTGAGTTGTGCTTTACTTCTCCGCTTCCTAATAATTGCTTTCCGTTTATTTTTCTTCTGTCTTTCAAAACCAGTAAGATGGTTCATATGATTCATAGATTTCAAGTCCAGAAGGGACCATTATGATTATCTAGTCTGACCTTTCCTGCATGACATTGGTCAAAGAATCTCACTAGTGAACTTTACATCAAGCCCATAATTCTGTTTAAGCTATAGCATGTCTTTTAGAAAGGCATTTCATTTTGATTTAAAGATGTCAAATACTGGATATTCTACCGGATCACCACATACGTTGTTCCAATGGATGGTTAATATCACTGTTAAAAGGGTGCTCCTTATTTCTAATCTGAATTTGTCTGGTTTCAGTGTCTAGTCATCACTGGGTTTTGTTCTGCCTTTCTTTGCTAAAGTATATAGCTGTCTACTTTCTGCAGTTTCTTCCCCATCTGGGCACCTGTAGATTGTGATCAAGTCACCTCTTAACCTTCTCTTGGACAAATTAAATAGATTGAGCTTCTTAAGTATCTCTTTATGAGGTGTGTTTTCAAGACCTTAGGTTATTCTTGGGTTCTTTTCTGAACCTTTTTTCTAGTTTCTCACTATCCCTTTTCAAGCATGGACACCAGAACTGGACATAGTATTACAGTAATCGTCTCCCCATTGCTGCATACAGAGATAATACCATCTGATCACTCCTGCTGATTCTCCCCTGCTTATACATTCAAGGATCAGATTGTTCTCAGCTATGGCATTTTAAGTGGGGTTGCGGTTCAACTGGCTATCCGCTGTTACCTTTATGTGACAGATTGGATCACAGAGGTCCCCTTGAGACTTGATGGGCTGGCCATACCACTGAGCCCACCTAGCTGCCCTCTAGGGCACTCCACCACTCTGTCCTGCTGGACCGGAAGCCTTGGTCTCCCCTGGGAAAGGCTCAAAGTTGCAGTAACAGCCCCCATCAGCATAACACAGACACTGATACCAGCTCAGCTGTGGGAGAGCTCAGCTACAGGGACTTGACAGCACCCAGGAGCACAGCCCCAAAAGGGACCAAAAGCCCAGACAAATCTGTCTTACTCTGTATAAAAGTTTTACACAGAAAAAACTCATAAAGTTCTCTGTCTTTATTAATGAAAGAGAGAGATGTTCAGCTGGTGTTGCCCTTCTCCAGGCAACAACTATTTACACTGGGCTTGATAATAAACAAAAGTGATTTTATGAAGTATAAAAAGTAGGATTTAAGTGGTTGCAAGTGATAACTGACAGATAAGTAAGCTACTAGGCTAAAATAAACAAAACACTCTAGCTAAGCCTGATACCCTAAGGTCGTGTCTACACTAGGAAATTATTTTGAAAAAAACTAAATCTGTAATAAGTCCCAAAAAACAAAATCGAAATTGTGTGTCCCCACTACATAGGATCCTCACAATTAGTCCGAGGCAGGCTCTGTTATTGTGGATGTGCTACTTCGACTTAGAGCCCCAGGAAGCACTAGGGAGTAATTACTTCAAATTACTGTGGGGAGTGGTTATTTCGAAATAGCAGCAGCAGAATGTCCACACTAACACTATTTCGAAATAATTATTTCTACTATTTGAAATAACTGTTTCAAAATAAGCGTTATTCCCTAACGAAAGCAAGAGTACAAATTTTGAAATAACCAGTCCATTATTTTGAAATATAATGGTCTTGGAGGTGTGGGTGTTCTGCTTATTATTTCAAAATAAGGGGGGTTATTTTGAAATAATTCCCTAGTGTAGACCAGGGCTAAGAGAAATTGTTACATTAATAATTTCTTACCCTTGTCCTTACTTTAGGTAAAGTTCTTCAATCCAGAGCTGATCACTTCTCTGACGTGGGTCTACAGCTTCTCCCCTGGTTAGAGTTCTTTTCTTTCCAGGTCCTTCCATGTGTTCTCTTGAGGTGAGGAGTAGTTTGTGAAGCCAGCTAAAGAAAATCACTGTTTGCTTCCAATTCCTTAAATAGAATTTCCTCAGGGCTCGAAGTCTTTGTTTCATTCTTCCCATTTTAGTGGAACAACACCAAATTCAAGATGGATTCCAGAATGAGGTGACATAATCATGTGTTTGTAGGACCATCCACTATTTGGGCTTACCAGAAAACCAAGATTATTTACAGACTATTGAGCACTGGGCCCTTAAGTTTCTTAAGTAACATTATTGACTTTCAATAAAAGAGCTAGATTAATAAACAGTCTTACACTTCATATTTCTAATTTCTCACACAAGAAAGATACATACATACAAATAGAATATGCTCTTGAATATTTCAGGGGGTTACAAGCTCTTGAATGACAGATTATTTGTCCCGTTTTGCATGAAGCATATTTGAGTTATGCATATTCATATTCAAAACATATTTTCATAAAAATAGGGGGTCCTTCTCAATTCTGCAACATTATTGGCTAGAGTCTCCAATCTTGTAAGCCTGGTCAATGTTCTGTGACAGTTCATTTGGCTGTATTAAAATGCATGTTGTTTACCTGGATTCAAGATTACCAGGATCATTTAATCTTGAATATATGACATGTCCCCAGGATTATTTGTCACTCCACTAAGTTCAATACTAGATAAAGAGATTGACTAGCATTGTACCCAAAACAGACCATTGAGAAACTCCACTAGAAATTCCCCCATTGTATGACAGTTCCTCATTTATATTTATGCTTGAGAACTATCAGTTTTCCAGTTTTTAATGTATTTAATATGATTTACATTTGTTTGTTACTATGAGATTTTTTTTATCAAAATGTCTTAGACCCACTTGACAAGTGCCTTACAGAAATCTAAGTATATTATGACAACATAATTGCCTTTATCAGCCAAATGTACTAGCTTATCAAAAAAGTTTATTTGATCAGACATATTTTTCATAAAGCCATATTGATAAATCATAAGTCCAAAGTGGACTGTGAAGAGCTTTAAAGGGATCTCACAAAACTGGGAAACAAAATGGCAGGTGAAATTTAATGTTGATAAATGCAAAGTAATGCACATTGGAAAACATAATCCCAACTACACATACAAAATGATGGGGACTAAATTAGCTACGACTCAAGAGACAGATCTTAGAAACATTGTGGATAGTCCTCTGAAAACATCCATTCAGTGTGCAGCAGCAGTCAAAAAAAGCAAAGAGAAAAAAGCAAAGAGAATGTTAGGAATCATTTAAAAAGGGATAAAGAATAAGACAAAAAATATCTGATTGCCTCTATATAAATCCATGTTATGCCCACATCTTGAATACTGCGTGTAGATATGGTTTCATCTCAGAAAAGATAGGTTGGAATTGGGAAAAGTTCAGAAAAGGGCAAAAAATGTTGAGGGGTTTGGAATGCCTGCCAAATGAGGAGAGAGTAATAATACTAGGACTTTTCAGATTACACTAATGGGTATATGAAAGAGGTCTATAAAATCATGACTGGTGTGGAGAAAGTAAATAAGGAAAAGTTATTTACTTGTTCACATAACACAAGAACAAGGGGTCACCAAATGAAATTAATAGGTAGCAGGTTTAAAACAAAAAAGTATTTTTTCACACAACACACAGTCAACCTATGGAATTCCTTGCCAGAGGATGTTGTGAAGACCAGGAATTTAACGGGGTTCAAAAAAGAACTAGATCAGTTCATGGAGGATAGGTCCATCAGTGGCTATTAGCCAGGATGGGTAGGAATGGTATCCCTACCCTCTGTCAGAAGCTGGGAATGGGTGACAGAGGAGGGCTCAGTTGGTGATTATCTGTTCTGTTCATCCCTCTGGGACACCTGGCATTGGCCACTGTTGGAAAACAGGATACTGAGCTAGATGGACCTTTGGTCTGACCCAGTATGACTGTGTTTATGTTATATTATTGGCATCAATTATTTTACCATCCTTTAATTTTTTACTGATTGCATCCCATATCATTCTTTCCATGATTTCTGCCTGGGATCTAGATTTTGCTCACTGGCTTGGAGTTAGCCGGGCCATCCTATTTACACTTTAAAAATGTTTGGTGTGAGATTACTTTATTCCAGTCCTTTGGATCTTCTCATGTTCCAACAATTATTAAATCAACATTAAGCTTCACAAGGCTCTCAGAAAAATCTTTTAGACCTTTGGTGTAGTTTGTCTGACCCTGCAAAATTAAAAAAGTCTAACTTTTAATTACTTCTATTTAACATTCTCCCCAGTTTCTGAGAGAATAAAAACGATTTCATGATCACTGTAAGATACATATGTCATTCTGCTTCTTTCCAAATGCAGAACAGAAATATTTATTAAATACTTCTCTTTTGTACATCATGATTGACAATTTCAAACCATCCTTATCTAATCATCTGTATTAAGATTTTCTGTTCCTGATATTTTAAAATAATTCCTAAATTCTTATAGCTATAGAATTTTCATACTTTTAGCTTCCCTTTTCAATTGTCTCCATATCCTGACTACTGATTTGTACTCATTACTACCGTGGTTTTCATTTGCTATATATTATTTTGTTGCTGTTGCTGCTCTTGTCTCCCTTTTTCAACCAACATAGTATTTGTATTCAAGGAATACAAATTTGTATTTGTTTTGTGATAACATATTTGTATTTTGGGGCATTTTTAAACAATTCCCAATTATTCATATTCTTGTGTTTGATTTTTTTCTGCCCACTCAATTTTGCTCATGATTCATTTCAGCTTTGAAATTATAGTTTCTTTAAAGCACCAATAATATATATTACTTGTTAGAATGATGTTCTAGATGCACATAACAAATAAAATTAACTCATGGGTGTTTGCCCCTAGACAACCATCAATTTTTACTTTCATGATCAATTCATTTTAGTCTGTCAGAGGTCTAATATAAAATTATCCTGAATTGATATATTGCTTCATGGTATTTAGTGCACTGAAGAATTCTAGACTGAAGCATATGGAGGATATTCAAGCCTCTGCTTTCTAAGGTACTTGGAGGCAGCTTTAAAAAAAATGACATGTAGGCTGCCTAAAGGCACTTTTGAAAGATGTTTTCTGAAAAGCTTAGATGCTAGTCTGCATCTTTAGGTGCTTAAACACCTTTAAAAACCTGTCCATAGGTAGACAGACTGCTGTCAATTGCCTCCCTTCAATGGTGAACTGGCTTTACTTCAGTGATGGGCAAACTGAAAGTCAGGCCAGTAATTAGATGTCTGTGACATCACCAGGCCTCCCGGGGTGCCTTATACTAAGTGCCCTTGACCTTTTAATGGCTTTGACCATACCTTTTCAATAGACAGTTTGTCTCAGTGATCACCTGTTCTTACCCCAACTTCACTCATTTGTGATTGCACGGACCTTGTTACCATTAATAATCTTTTATATATCAATTACAGAAATTTGCTTACATGGAAAATTAACCGTAGATACATTTTAATGCAACTTGGCAGGTGGAAACCAGAAGGAAGTCAGCATGTACCTGTTGTTGTGGTCCACTGACCAGTTTTAAACTCACTGCCTGTATGTTATTACAGAACATTTTTTGAGAGTGACAAAAAGGGCAAGCAATATTGAATTTACACACTGTAACAAATAACTTACAGCAGTCAAGCCTAAATTTACACTGCTCTATAACTCTTTCTCTCTCGTGGCAGAATACACGCTGCAAGTCCTATGGCATTTATGCCCCGATTCAGAGAGGTTACTTAACCATGTGCCTAGTGTAGTTCGAATAGAATTGCTCACAGTTACAGTTAAGCATGTACGTAAGTGCCTTGCTTAGTCACAGACTTCTGAGATGAAAGACAGTCTTTTCCTTTCAAAGGTAAGTCATGAAAGAGTCTAGACATTTACAGATATAATTACCTCATATGCAACATGTAGCCAAATTTAAAAAAAAAAATCCTAAGCTAGCATGTCCTGGAAACTTCCAAATCCTGGGCTAAATCCAGCTAGACACAAAGTTCTTAACTCCAAAATATTTTGGAGTTAAGAACTAAAATTCACAATTCATTTTTGTTCTTCACTAAGGAAAATTCATTTTCTCTTTATCATTAAATATTTTCTTCAGCTGGTAAATAATTTCCCCCATTTCTCCCCCTTCCTGTTTCCATTTTTTAACCAATTGTAATTATACCAGCAAATTCCTGGGTACACTTGCTTTCAGCTGTATTGCTTACATACCTTTCTAATAGGCTGCAGTTTTTGTTAACTTAGTTATGGAAGATTAACTACTTCCAACAAGATGTGATATTATACAGAGATTTATTTCCCAGCTGGGATGCTCAGTTTGTGTCACTGCTGACTTGCTTTCTCCTGCCTCCCTCCAGCTAAATGGCATTATGCCACTGCAGCAAAAGTTCTGTGGGAATCACAGTTTCATTTGTTTGAGGTTTCCTCAAATTTTTCTGCAGCACGACACTCGAGGTAGCTCTGTGATTGAGAGAGCATACAGGAAAAGAAATCATATGAGCAAATCCTCATGCAACTCCCAGTGCAACCCTCCATGTTAGCTTGTAAAATTGAAGAAATATGATTTTAACATCCATTTTAGTTGGGGAGATTTACATTTACTACAGCCTTTTCTGATTTCTTTTTTTAAATATCATCAGGTTGGTGTTTTGACTAATGTGAAGAGGTGTTTGTATCATGCTCATGTGTGTAAATTGCTTTATATTCCTGTTTCTCATAAAACCATTAGCATAAAGTATTTTTCTCTTCAGCATTATGACTGAATGTCTGGATTTACTGGAAATCAATTTGTCATGTTCATTGGGACAGATTTCCTTCTGAATCAGGTATGAAGCCCAGGAGCTAGATTCAGGCTGTGAATTGCCATCAGAAATGACTCCTTGCCCAGGGGAACTCACTGCTGGGACATATGAACCTCTTAGTTCCTGCCTCACCACACTCCTGGTACAAGTGTGTATTCAGGGCAATTACTATAACGGGATGCAGGAGCCAATAAATGGGTAGGATTTAGGGCTGCAGTACATCTCCCTCCATGATGGCTGCTATGCCAGGTTAAAGGCTACAATGGCAGACACTCTATGCCTCTGAGCATATTGCTAACCATTGGTGCTACAAAGTCACAGATGCAGCAGCCCCATCCCCAACCTGCAACCTCTCCCCTTTCAGTGGCAGTCTATATCTAAGAACTAAGTTTGTATGAACCCTACAAGCTGAAATGGCCAATTTTCATATAGCTCTCATCTGGAACTTCTGCCTAGATTTTTGTAGGTTTGCAGCTGACTGTTTATATTTTTATAGATTTCAGTCACACAGTCATA
Source organism: Pelochelys cantorii (assembly GCA_032595735.1). Taxonomy (NCBI): domain Eukaryota; kingdom Metazoa; phylum Chordata; order Testudines; family Trionychidae; genus Pelochelys; species Pelochelys cantorii. The sequence continues at coordinate 40,656,199 of CM064335.1, forward strand.
ACAGATTGTTGTGCTTTGATGAAGTATAACTAGATGTCTGGGTCTCCATGTGAAAGGGGATTATCTGCTAGAAAATAATTAGCTTGTTTTTATTTTATTCCCTTTTGCAGGAAGTAAACTAAATTAAAAGTTAAAAAAAGATGCAGTACATTGAAACTATGCTCTTTCCTCCCCTGGTTTCATATTGGAATGGATGTCATTTATCAAGTGCAAGGGGGATGGAATAAATCATATAAGTCATCTTAAATGTGATTTGCCACCTGCCTGATTGTTCAGAAGTGCATGCATGCTTAATTAATCTAATTAGTCAATGCACATATAAGGAGCAAATTTATAGTCTCTCTGTCATCATAAATAAAGTATTTTTGTTTTCCTAGAATAAATTATTCATTTTAGAGATGAAAGGTAGACAGTAATCCTGAGAACTGGCTTCTTTTTCAATGAAACATGGAATAAATTCTGCCCTTGTTCTTTTCCTTTGGTTTTAAAAGGCTCTGTGAAAATATTCTGTTCATTCTGTGGAACTGCAATACATTCAGATGGAAAATACATGGATAGGAGCATTATACAAGTTGGGATAGCACTAGGACAGTGGTTCTCAGATTTTTTGGCCCATCCAGCTCAATGCAAACTTTTCTGTGGACTGCCAACCTACCACCGATGATCACAAAATGGGTGCAGAAGGGAGTGGGTATGTGAGGTCTGGGTGAGAGGGTGCAGGAGCAGACTGAGGGTGGGGGTCTGGGTGGGAGAGAGGGTGCAAGAAAGAGCTGAGGGTAGGGGGGCCTGTGTGAAGAGGATGGGAGTAGGGGTTGGGGCAAAAGAGGGGAATGGGGGAGGTACTTAAATGAATCCATGCCTTCTGCCACTCCCAGAAACCGCCCCGCCTGCTCCCATTGGCTAGGATTCTGGCCAATGAGAGCAGTGGGGAAATCCTGTAGGTGAGTGGTTTCCAAGTGCTGGAGTTTCCCTAGCCGGGGGGAGGGGGAAGGGGAGCGGCAGTGTGTGGCTCAGAGCTCCTACCCACACTCCCACCCTGGCAGTGGGAAGCCGGCACTGGTGCTGCTCCAACCTTGGGCAGATGGGAGGACCCTCTTTGCCACCCAGTGGACTCCTCTGACTTTTACTGTCCAGTTGTCAGGATTTATTTCCCTCTTATTCTTCACCTCTTGCTCGCTAAAGGTTGTTCTCTCATTCAGCTTCAGGGAAGATAGATAACAGGGTGGTCTCCTTTCATACTCTTTTCTTTTGTCTCCTTCTTTGTGTGTGTGGCAGGGGGAAGGGAAGGAATGAAGTAGGAATCCAAAGGGGAAAGACGCTGCCATCTCAGGAATATCCAAGTCCCCTCCTCTGAGCTGCCTTACTATCCTAGAATCAAGACGTTGAGGAGGGAAGTAGGGCAGATGAAGTATGAGGTTTCACAAGAGGAGAAAGAGGGATAGAGGCCCAGAACAATAACTAAGCTGAGGTCAGAGTAGTCTGGGCATAGCTGCATCAGGAAGAGCACATCCCCATTCATCCAGTCCAAGCAGCCACCTGTCAGGAAATCTGATGTTCTGTTCACCAGTTGGCCATTCAAGGGAAATTGGATGTCCCTTGGGGGCAGTTTCTGCCTTCCCTAGAGGTGTGCTATCTAAATTATTCTAAGGATGAGTTGTCAACATTCTTTAAGTACCTACTTACTTTCTGGAAGCCCCCCTGGTATGTTTTCATGCATCGTAAAGTCCTGCTGTCTGGAATGGTGAGACATGGTGTAAAAATGAAAAAATTATGTTAGTTACTTATTTAAACATACAGTCCCGCTGTCCCAGCCCACCCTAAATAGAAGGAAATTTAGTGCATTATGTTCGATAGTTTGGTGTCTTTCCCTCCCTTTATTCTCTGCAGACAGGGACACAAAATCACATGTTGTCAAATGATACAATTTGAGAAGGTGCTCTTCATCATTGCATGTAGTGTGCTTGTCATTTTTTATGAACATGGAGTGCAGCCAAGCCCTTCCCCAATTGACACGATTGACTCTGCTTCCCAGCCTGATGCAGATGCAGAGGAAAACTCATGGAGCTTGAGTCCCCAGACAGTTACGCTGCTGTTAGCATGGCAGTGGAGTTATAGCACTATAAAAACGGTGTGACAGACCAGAGCACCATGCCTGCTCTGAGATGGGATGGCAAATCTGTATGTTGAAAGATCACAAACATGGATGCCCCTAGGATTTTCTCTGCGATTTCACTCTCTCTAAAACATTGCACAGACATTAATTTATCTTCCTCAGAACTCCCCTGAGAAGATGATTAGCCCCGTTTTACAGATGATGAAACCAAGGGAGACTTTTCGGGGCTATATTTTCAAGAGTTCCACTCCCATTTAACCACCTAAATGAATTGGTCAGATTTTCAAAGGGGCTCAGGACCCAGCTTCACTGAATGGAAATGGAAGCTTTTGGGCAAGCACAATGGGAGATGCTGGGTGCTGAACATGTCTTGAAACATCTGAAATGAAATCTTGGTGCTATTGAAATTAATGGGAGTTTTGGTGTCAACCTCAGAGGGCCCAGGATTTCACCCTGGTCTCCATTACTTTTCTGTGTTGGGATTTGAACTGAACTTAGTAGCTTCCAGGCCTCTATTTAAAGCATTATATCATGCCTGTCTCTAAACAACTTCTGGGATTAATTAATCTCTTAGTTGGATATTCTTAGTCAAAATGGTAATTTCCACTTGGTTTCCAGTGATCAAAGTGACATTTAAATTTCATGCTCACAGAGAAGCAACTCAGGGGGGTATTTTTTAAGAAATAAGTTTGGCTCCATATGAGTAGATGGTAATACAGGACTCCTGCAAGGGAAATTAGGAACTATGTATTGTAAAATGGGAAGTGCTGAACAAATTACAAGCACTTTTGACCACATTTGAGTAGTGTTTCTTTGGTCTTAATAAAATTGTCAAACATAACATGGTAACAGCATGTTCCTGGTCCAGGACTGTGGCTCCTAAGCACTGTGACAGTACAAATGAATAACAGGAATAATTGGATTAAATTATTTATTGCATTGGCTTGGATGAAGGGATGCACACTTGCATGCTTTCTAGCAGGGGAACCGACAGCTGGGCCCCTGGGCAAGGTGTGAGGGGGGGGCTGGCTCCATGTGCCAGCAGCAATTCAAAAGAGGCTGGGGTTTCCAGCCATTGCTACTGTAGCAGTGGTGATGGCCAGGAGCACAGGGCCTTTTGAATGGCCATGATGGGACAGTTGTCCTCTTTAGTTTCCTTCTCCCCCGTTTTTTAGAAGAGATTTGCAAAACTTGACCTACATTCCTTTAGACCGTGGGTTCCCAAACTGGGGGGGGGGCGTGAAGAAATTCCACGGGGGGCGCGAGGTGACCCAGCCACACTCCAAGTTTTGCTGCTATTTTTTTTGGAGGGGGGCATGAGGGTTTCTCAAAAATCAAAAAGGGGGCGTGATGCCGAAAAGTTTGGGAACCACTGCTTTAGACCCTTATCTGGCAGGGAACTCTCTGTGGGTGGAGCGCTTCCCCTGCATAGAGCTCTTTGCAGGCACTGGGGCCTAAGACTTTCTCTCTCAGAAATATATTTCTGTCTATTCAGGTACTTGCAGAGCCCTCATCATTGCATCTGAGTGCCTCACAATCAAGGTCAATTATTTCTCCTTATAAAACTCTTGTGAGACAGGAAAGTACTCTCCACCCCCTGCTTACAGTTAGAGAACGGAAGCAAAAAGATGCAGGGTGCATCTTCACTGCAAATAAAAAAAAAACCACAACAAAAAACCCACCTCTGTGCCCTGCAGTGAGTTTTAGAGACTGGGTCAGCTGACTCAGGCTTGTGGGGCTTGCTCTATGGGGCTCAGCATTAGCACATCAGCGTAGATGTTACAGCTTGTGCTGAATGAAGCTCAGGCTCTGAAACCCTCCTTTTCCATTGGCTCCAACCCAAACCCAAACATCTCCATGGCTATTTTTAGCCCTGTAGTGTGAGCGCAAGGCAGCTGACCAGGCTCTGAGACTCACTGGCCTCGTGGAATTTCTTTTTTTTCCTGTGTTGACACCCCCTAAGGTGCACATGATGATCCTCAGAGATGCATAAATGCTTAGCTGGGAGTTGGGTACCTCAGTGCTTTTGAGGATCTGGGTATAGGTGGCTTGCCCAGGACACACAGGAGGTTTCTGGCAGATCATTGAGCTGACCCATATCTCTTAAGTCCCAAGCTGGTACCCTACCCCCGGACCATCATCTGTTGCTGCTAGTTAAGCACAATAGGCTACTGCTGCACTAATACTTCTGTTGGTAAAAGTTCTGCTGGCTCAGGGTGTGAAAAAAACACCTCCCTGACCAACATAAGTTACACTGACAAAAGTGCCAGTGTGTATAAAGCCATGTTCACGGGAGATGATCTCCCACATAGATAGCCCTACTCATTGGAGATGGTTTACTTACGAGCAGTTACATGAGAGACCTTGCAGAAGTGCAGCTGCATTCAGTGCTGCAAGGTCTTTAGTTCTGTTTTGCTCACTTTTGTGTCCATTAACATCTCTGATGATGACATGAAGAGGAATGCAAACATAGTATTTTTCCATTTCTCTCTTCTGCAGGCCAAGCACAGGGGCCAAACAAAGGGATCCTTGGCTTACCAAAAAATCCTTATTGAGAGAGAAACCTATTTGTTTTTAAACATCTAGACCATGGAGGATTTTCTTCACTCATTTATAATAATTTTCTTTTAGGACAAATTTTGGGCCTAACAATCTGTCATGGAATATAATTCTTTTTACTACCTACTATTTATACATCAGATTTAAACAGGGTCTGAATATCTCCAAATTCTTACAAATAATAATAGTTAGATGTGGAAGTAATCAGTAGAGTATTACTGCCTGGATCTGGTACACATTTCATTGATTGAGCTAAATTTAGATGTAAAAGTATCATGTGCATTGAACTGGTGGAGGAGAAATGTTCTATTCTTTGAAGAACTTGTATGCAGCTTGATGTGCAATACTGACTTGTAGCTTTGTGAGAATTAGTGCTTATTGTTCGCTCAGATTGTAATATGTTTTCAATTAATTGCTCACAAATCTCTGGTCCCAGTGTGTGTAGGTAGTGAGAAGTGGTAAATCATTAACTTTCAATGTTAGTGTTTGAATTACAATGTCAGCACTGCAAGGTATGAAATTTGCAAGTTTAATTTGGTGAAAATAACCCCTTTGTCTTGCAAAATCCTGCTGGCAAGGCCTAGAACACACACTCAGCACTCTGGCTTCTTTATAACCTTTCTTCTGTTTTGCACTTGCTGGGTTTCAGCCTCTCACGTATAGAACTTTCCTCAGTGGGCTGTCTCTTGTGTTCTTTCCTTATCTTACACATGCATGGCTGGGTTCCTAGGGAGTAGGAGTACCTGTAGGAGGAACAATGTCAGCCATGTGTTGTTCCGTCACTGTGTTCTGAATAGCAGCAGATGCTTAAATCAAACAATATAGTCTCAGCTATCACGCCAATATGCAACGAACAAACATTGCAGTACAAAGAACAGAATAGAGGAATAAAATGTGGTTATGACTTAGCAAACAGATATAATACAGTGCAGCAATTATCCAGCCACAAGAACGAGAACAACTCTAATTCTCAGGGCACTGATAAACTCAAGCTATACATTCATCTCTTTTGTAAGGCATGGTGTGCAATTGCTGATTAACTTCAATATCCATGACCTTAAAGTAAAACTATTTTGTACTTGTAGAGAATGCTCATCCAAGGAATTCAGTGTGTGAAGTAGCTAAGCATTACCACTTCTAGGGTGAGGAAACAGAGGCACACAGAATATGAGACCTGCCCTGCCTAAGGTCCAACAAGAATCTTGTGGCAGAGCTGAAAAAATAAACCCGCCTCAGGTCTTCTGAGCCTTAGTCTCAGTACCATTCTTCATCTTTTAATAAAACAAAGGGAAGTATTACAAATGAAGGCTTTGTTTTCATTGCCCAAAGAGATGTGGCTTTGCCGCCGGATAATTTGATGCATGTTTGCTCTCCCATGGTATTATTACCACCAGATAAATTAAGGGAGAAACCTTGCTTCTGGTTTTAGAGTTGCCCTTGCCGGGCTAGCCTGAGGTGAAAAACTACAGGTACTTGGTCTCCAGTAGGATTTTACCATGGGATAACAAACGTGCATTAAATTACCCTGCCGTGCACACATGCTTTTTATTACTGATGGCATAACCTAAAGCTAAACACTATGGTGCAAACTTTACCAGGATAGCCCTCAGACTGGAGGTTTACAGCTTAAAGTTGGTAAATCTGGGCAACAGCAAGAGGTACAGGTAGCTTATCAAGAACTAACCACTTTTTAAATGTGGATGTCCAACACACATGAGAGCATGAGGTACCACTCAACTGGAAGCAGCCCACCAGCAACCACTTATGAAGACAGTGCTCATTGCAAATAAACCCTCTTCATTGTGGTCTCCAGGCTCTCGCTATACTTCTGGCAGATCCCAACAGGACCCCTTTCCTCCCTAACTTTGCTGCTATTACTTCCTTCTCTGTCCACTCTGCTGGTGGTACTACTTTGAAAGGGCATTTCTCTCTGGCTCTTGCCCTATTATTGGATCAGACCTCAAAGAGTATTCTAAACTTCCTCAAAGTTTGGGTTTGTTTTTTTCTCATTTCATGGTAGACATAAGGTTCGGTAACTATTTTTCTAATCTTGGGTCTCTCAATGATCCCACCTGGGATTTTGACTTGGACGTCTCTCTCTGGTGTGGCATTTTAGAAACTATGACATGCTCTATTTCTGAGGCAGTACATAAACTGGTATGCATAGGTAAAGTGGTCAGTTATGAATAGAAAATAGAACATTTGACCTCCCTTCCCCCCCCCCCGGTATTTTGTAATGCTGATTGTGGGACTTTGAGCGAGAGACAGGACCCTGATGATGGGAGCCGAGCAAATGGTGCAGTTGCCTCAGGGCCCGGCGATTTTAAAAGGGCCCGTAGCTGAAGGCCGCCACTATTGCTAATGCTGCAGCAGCAGTGGCCAGTGTCCCAGGCCTTTTAAGTCCCTGTGTGATATGGTCTCCCAGGGCTGGCTGGGCAGGTTAGCCCCTAATCCCACCCCTTCTACTTGAGGCCCCCGCCCCTTCTGAAGGCCCCAGAGCTGAGCTCCCACACACACACATTGCCCAGGGCCCAGTGAAGTCTGTTGCCAGCTCTGGTTAGTGAGGGGGCGGGGGGTGAAAATCCTAAGGAAACTCCCATTGCACTCTAAACATGGCATATTTATCAATCATCTATCACATACCATAAGATGCTTCGGGGGTAGCCAAGTTAGTCTGGATAAACTTAAAAAACAACAAATGGTCTGGTAGCACTTTATAGACTAACAAAACATGTAGATGGTATCACGAGCTTTCTATGATTCTAGTTTCTAGTGACCCAAGTTTTGGGTTTAGGATGTGCAGGCCCAAAATAAATAGGGGAGAAAGGAAAGGGGAGGGGGGGAAGGAAAAAAAAGGAAGGGGGCGGGAAACAAGGAGCAAAAGGTATGAAAATATCAAAGGGAAAAACAAGAAGGCAGAGCTGGTAATCTATAAGCACCTAAAGATTGGATAGTTAAAAGAAGCAGATAAGGATCATAGGATAGCAATTAGAGAGGAAGGGTACTAATGCAAGAATCTACACAGACAAAGAGCGGTTGGAACTTTCACTGAATGTTAGGTTAATAATGTCCCAGCCATCCGTTATCTCAATTGAGGCCATCCATGTGAGAATTGAATTTGTGGATGAATTGTAATTCCAACACCTCTCTGTGTATTTGGCTTGTAGAATTGGTTTGTGATGTGATAGCCACCTGGCGATCTTTTAAAGAGTGATTAGGTAGACTGAAGTGTTCTCCAACAGGTTTCTGTATGTTCTCTTTACGTATATCTGATTTGTGTCCATTGATTCTTTCCCGTAGGGACTGTCCAGTTTGTCCAATATGTATAGCAGTGTGGTATTGCTGGCATTTGATAGCATAGATCAAATTACTGGATGTGCAATTAAATGAGTCTTTGATTTGATAGCTTATGTTAGAATCATAGAATCATAGAGCTGGAAGAGAACTTAGGAGGTCATCAAGTCCAGCCCCCTGCCCAAGGTAGGACCAATCCCAACTAAATCAACCCAGCCAGGGCTTTGTCAGGCCGAGACTTAAACACCTTTAAGGATGGAGATTCCACCACCTCCCTAGGTAATCCATTCCAGTGCTTCACCACCCTCCTAGAGAAATAGTTTTTCCTAATATCCAACCTAGACCTCCCCCACTGTAACTTGAGACCATTGCTCCTTGTTCTGCCATCTGTCACTACTGTGAACAGCCTTTCTCCATCCTCTTTGGAACCTCCCTTCAGGAAGTTGAAGGCTGTTATCAAATCCCCCCTTACTCTTCTCTTCTGCAGACTAAACAAGCCCAAATCCCTCAGTCTCTCCTCATAGGTCATGTGCTCCAGCCCCCTAATCATTTTGGTCGCCCTCCACTGGACCCTCTCCAATGCGTCCACATCCTTTCTATAGTGGGGGGCCCAGAACTAGACACAATACTCCAGATGTGGCCTCACCAGAGCCGAATAAAGGGGAATAATCACTTCTCTGGATCTGCTGGCAATGCTCCTCCTAACGCACCCCAATATGCCATTAGCCTTCTTGGCTACAAGGGCACACTGTTGACTCATATCCAGCTTCTCATTCACTGTAATCCCCAGGTCCTTTTCTGCAGAACTGCTACTTAGCCATTCAATCCCCCGCCTGTAGCAATGCTTGGGATTCTTCTGTCCCAAGTGCAGGACTCTGCACTTGTCCTTGTTGAACCTCATCAGATTTCTTTTGGCCCAATCCTCTAATCTATCCTGGTCACTCTGGACCCTATCACTGCCTTCCAGCATATTTACCTCTCCTCCTAGCTTAGTGTCATCTGCAAACTTGCTGAGGGTGCAATCCATCCCCTCATCCAGGTCATTAGTAAAGATGTTGAACAAAACTGGTCCAAGAACTGATCCTTGGGGCACTCCGCTAGAAACCGACCGCCAACCTGACATGGAGCCATTGATCACTACCCGTTGGGCCCGACTTACAGTCCATTTATCCAATCCATACTCCCTTAACTTGCTGGCAAGAATATTGTGGGAGACCGTATCAAAAGCTTTTCTAAAGTTGAGGTATATCACATCCACTGACTTTCCAATATCCAGTAAGCAGCACACTTCTTGAGATTGCAGGTCTGGACAGCAGATGGATGTATGCCGGAGCTGGTGGGCTCTGCACTCCTGGGGCAGAGGCCGCACGGGAGGAGGCCCGAATGGCGGCGTGCCTACAGGGTGCCGGTGCGGGTACCGCTTGTGGCGGAGCCACCGGGCTCCGTGTGCTGGCGGCGGAGATCGTGCTGGAGGAGACAGAGGCAACGGTGCTGCTGCAGGGTGTCCGTGCATGCGCCGCCGAGATGAGTGGCCACGGTGAGCTGGCCCCTCCCTCATGTAAGGGGAGGGAGGGCGTGTGACATTCTGGTGTGCACCCCGTACGGCCGAGGTGACATTGTGGCGTGGTCTTCAAAAAGGACCCGCCGCTGGTCAACCAGGGAGAAGCAGTAGAGGTGAGCGGGCATGGAGAAGTGCACGGGAGGAAGGTGGGGGAGTAGGTCCGACACCGGGGCAGTCGTGATATGACGGGCTGAGCATCAGGGGTCGGGCGAGGAAGCAAGACAACAGGGAAGGGGGTGAGTAGGAACTGGCCCCGGGCAGGGCGTGGAGCCCATGAGTCAACGCATTTCGGGCGGTGTCCCCATCGACCATAGGGAGAAGAGAGAGAACGATCTCCCCTCCCTTGGGTTGGGACCCAGAGGAGTGGACGGGCCCGGGTCCCCGTACCTCCCATCCCTCTGGTGTGAATTGGGACGCGGATGGGGCAACTATTGTATTATCTGGAGAACTAGTGACTACATTAAAGACACTGATCCCTCTTAAGGAGGCCTCTGTATTAGATTGTGGGAAATAGTCGGGTTCGGGCAGGCAATAGGACCCAGACCGGGACCCCGGAGCGGCGCGCTCATAGGGCGCGCACTCCTACAGGATGACTCAGTCCCTCTTAGGAGGGAGTCCCCAACCACCATCACCCATTTTCTTTTGGGGGTGGTGGTTGTGGAACCCCCATTTCTAGGACTGCACATCCCATGCCTTCCGGAAGATGGTGTTCCCTTCTGATTTCTTCCCTGAGAAGTCCCTGCCAAAGCATTCTCCACCGCAGTGACTGTGGAGAGAGCCTGAAAGCGGTTACTTACCTCCACAGGAATGGGGGATACCTGAGTTGGCCTTCTTCTCCTTCTAGAGGTTACATACTGCCAGTTTTCTTCCTTGTCCTGTACTGCCCTGACTAGCTCTTCAGCCTGCTGTGGCTGCAGGATTAAACACTGCCTTCTATCGAGGAAGTCTTCATCTTCTCTGAGAGAACGTAGGGTCGATACTTGGGCCTCCAGTCCTCTAATTTTTTCTTCCAAAATGGTGACCAGCTTGCACTTAGTGCAGATGAAATCCCTTCTTTCTTCTGGGAGGAAGACAAACATGGCACATGCCATGCAGGTAACAACAGCAGACCTATCACCATCCATACCTGCCTTCCTTCTGAGAGATTCCTCAGTTGTTATTCAATGCCTCCATGAAGGGAAGGAGTGTAGTGAAAAGCTGTTAAAGAATGGCGAGTGTATCTCATCCTCTTCCCACTCCCCTTCCCAACTCCCTCTCCAAACTCCCTGTTAACAGCTCCTGTTCGCAAGCTCACTGGTTGCTGACTCACTCCTTTGTTGTTGGCTCCAGTGATGAATTCGCTTGTATAGATATGTGGGCAGAGTTGGCACCATGGCTGATTGCAGGGCTGGGTTCCTGGATACTTACGATGTGGTTGTGTAGCATGGTTACCGGAAAGAATTCGTTTCAGGTCAGGGGTTGTCTGTAAGCGAGAATAGGCTTTTCCCCCAAGGCCTCTGAGAGTGAGGGATCATTTTCCAAGATGGGTTGCAGATTGTATATAATGCGTTGGAGGGGGTCTGAGTTGTGGATTGTAGGTAATGACAAGTAGAATTCTGTTATTTTCTCTTTTGGGTCTGTCTTGAAGTAGTTCATGTCTGGGTACTTTTTTGGCTCTGTCAATCTGTTTTTTCACTTCTCCAGGGGAGTATTTCAGTTTTAGGAATGCATAAGATGGTGTCCCTTTGCCACACTGAAAGTCACTTAAAGGAAAAAATCACAGAGAACCAGGGCTAGCAAATCATTATTTCTAGTGCAGAATCATTCTTCTGCTGTATTTTAATCCCATCAAGTTTTGTACACTCAGAGTAAGTTCTAGACAAGAGCCATCAGGGAAAACTCCAGTGCACTCTACTGCATGTTTAGTTTTGCTAGGTTTGCTCTGGATTAATTTATTTTTCAGAACTCATCTCGCCAAAGGAAACATTTGTGCCCTGTGACACAGGCGCTCAGATACAAAGTTTCTGTGTTTTACGTTATACGTCCCAGCTCAGGATTGGACTTTAGACTAGATGCCCTCTGACCTGTAGGAAACTGTAAAATTACAAGACGTGAATATATAAAAAATGTGCTTTACCACTGCTTAAATGGCTGATTTGGAGACTATTACCTGCTGAGGGGGAGAAATAGGGTAACTATCTCAGCTGAGTTTTACAGGTATTTTCAATTCTGTCTTCCCGAAAGCGATTCTAACTGGATACGAATCCAGGCTGGGGGCTGCTCAGCGTTCCTTACAGTGGTGTGCCACGCCGTTAAGGCAGGCCACTGTGAACAACGGAATGTTTACTAAAACTCAGCAACAATTATCACCATCTTCTTGCACATGCAGTTGATTAATGCATGGGAGTAAGCACAGCTGCTGAAAGTATTCTTTCCCCCACCTCCTCTACCCTCTGAAGAAACCCACATTCCAGAAGGTTAGTTGTTCCTGTTCCATCATGAAGGCTACGTCTACACTACTCTCCAGGATAGGCATAAGGCGTTTTGCGCAAAATGGAAGCGGCTACACTTCTTCTTTTTGCACAAAACCCCTTGCACAAAAAGAAACATCAGAAAATATGCTAATAATGTCACAACTTATGCTAATGAGTCCCTCATTAGCATATTTTCTGCCAAAAAAACTTCTTGTATAGATGTAGCTGAAGAGCTCAATTCAGTGGGCATTGGTCTCACCAGCATACATCCAGGCCTGAATCTGGCCAAGTATGCTCAAGCAACAGCTGTACCATTTGCTGTGCCAGCTAAGGGGAGTAAAGAAGAGCAGCTTTTGACTTGTGCATTTAATTAAACTCCTTGAGCCAAAGGGTGGAAGTGGGTGGGTACACCTCCACATCTGGAGTCCAGGTGAGATTCACCTGATAGTTTCTGTTGTCTTTCACCCATGCTGGAAAGAATCCTGTCCAGGGACAATGTAACAGCTGTGCAAAGCAGCCTGAACTCCCTTAAACAGAGAAGGGGCTACAGCAGCTGAGCACAGCTTCAAAAGTGAAGGGAAATGTCCCATGCCAGCAGGGGATGCACCAGTTCACGGTGTCCTCTGCGCAGCCTCCAGCGATTATGTTGCTTTGGTGATGTTTGTGAGTGAAAGTTGCTCTGGCCCTGCACCTTCCCACTAAGACCCCAGAGCAAGGGGATGTGGTAACACCCCCTGTTCTTCCTCAAATTGAGTCCTTTGGGTGAAAGGGCAGCATAGGTGAATCTAGTCCAGTAAAAGTGATTATAAGTTGGGTTTTAAAACATGAGCTACAGGGTGATTTGTATTTCCTAGTTCCGGGTTCGATCACGCGTTCGCCTGCAATCCATAATGAGTGGTACAGAGAGCTTGGGAACTGCTGTGCATCAGTTGTATACAACATCTCTCAGGGATCCCCAGTGGCATAGGGTTGCCAGCTCTGTTGGAAGCTATACTGGAAGATCTTTTTTTGCAATGTGACATAAAGTCATTATCTTAGCATATCCTACTGAGGTCTCCAGGATTGCTTTCAATAGTCACTGGGAGATTGATGCCGATTCTGGGAGACTCCAGACCAACTCTGGAGGGTTGGCAACCCAAATGGGACAAAGGACAGTCACTTACTATGCATATTTAAATAGTGTCCTCTGAATAGTTCCTTCCCTGCCCTAGCCTGTAGTGTTAACTAGCACAGCAGCAGTGCAAGCTGTGTTTAATAAAAGGCAGTTGCAGTGTGCCTTATTCTTGTGTCCCAAGAAACTCCATATATGCCTGAGGCACAGTGCCCCTGCTGCTCCCATTGGCCGGTGCATCTCTGCCCAGAACCACAGTGCAGCCCAGAGAAGGAAAGAAAACTAAGAGGAAGAAGGAAACTAAAATCATTGCTAGAGAAAGAAGTCTTAGCGGCTTTGTGTCAATAAGTCATGAGCATTGTTATGCTGGTAACATTTGTTTTAACTGCACTGGGCAAATCAGAGATAGAAACCAAAGCTACAAAATATGAACTCATTTAATTGCAGTATTGCATAACACTTCGAATCTCTTTATGTAGGAAACCTGCTTAGGATTAACAGGGACAGTGTCTCCTGATGATCATTCAAGTGGTTTATAAATGGTTCTCTCAAATTATTTGCCATTTCAGTGTCTCCATTTATTTGGAATGCACATTTCTTTCCTTGATCAAAAGTTGTTTACACTAACTGCCACCAACAACCACCATCACCAACACTGTGAAAAATACAACAGTTCTCTGATATCCAGTAAGAATCTATTGGTTGTATTTTTCCAGGATTTCAAGGTGCTTCCCATTTATTCAACAGGCTGAATCACTTGGTGCAGCCCCCACAACAAGCCATGAAAGTGGTTTTATAATCCTCAGAAGGGTAAGATTCAAACCAAGTTGCTGACTGTGCAATTATGATTTTCTTATTGCTCTGAGTTTTGAGGTCTCCTACCACTCAGAGTCAACACGCAGCACACGTCTGCACCACTGGCTGCAGCTGTGCAAAACATATTACAAAAAGCAAATACATAGTCAGTACTTTGAAAACCAATATTTGGACAACAATGTTAATAATACATTATTATGGGATGTGTACAGTGCTGAACAAAAAGAGGAAAACATATTACCTATTTTAAGACAGTGATCTCTTATATTAGACATAGGCCCCTTTTGAAAATCCCATCGTAAGAGATTGCCAACCTTCCATTGACTAAGAAGTTGGGCTCCTAATTCCCTTAGGCTTTCTAAATCCAACTTTGGATCATATCTATGGGCCAAGATTTTCAAAATGGATTCATGATTTTTGGGCCCTCCAATGTTGCAAGCCTAACACAGCACCCTAAAGGTCCTTGATTTCCAAAGAGTGGGTATTCAGCACTTTCTGAAGAATTGAAGCGTTTGAAAATTTGAGTTGCCAGCTCTGTCTGAAGCTATACTGGATAGGTGCCCCAGCCATAGAGATCCCCAAAATAATGGGTCATTCTTCAGAATCTTGGCCATGATGCACAGGCTGAAGCACCAGCTGGAATACACTAGTGGAGATAATTATAACAACATAGGTCTGTCATAAGGATGAGTGCAAAATTAGGGAGGGCAGTATGCTCTAAGCAGAGGCTGGTGCATGGAAACGAGTATACAAATGAGAAGAAACAGGAGGGAAGGGTAAAGGATCATTAGACAAGACTGGGAGGAGTGAAGGCAACAGGAGATGGAGCAGGAATGGAGCTGTGCAGAAGGTGAGGACTAGAGCGGAGACTTGCCATGTAGTACAGTCTGGCATGGCCTGCTCACCATTGGAGTGAAACCATTGTCCTGTTAGTCACCTCCAGGTTGGAGCCTCTCTTGCCATTGACAACAGCTATATCCACTTGGATTTTCAAGAGAACTGTTCCTCATAAATGGTTCTCGGAGAGTGTGCACTCCTGAAACACGATGAAGCCAAAAAGCTTTAAAATGATGGCTACTGTTCACAAGGCAGTCATACCACTAACTTTTAGACTAAAAAAGGCTAAAAGAGAGAACTTCCTAGAGTGACTTTCTGGATGCAATGTACTTGAAAAGAGACATTTCTGACTTCAGTGGGAGTGTGACCAAGGGCTAGATTTTTAACCTCCTCAAAACAGAGACTGTCTTTCTGTCTGTGTTTGTACAGTGCTAGTTCATTGCTAAGGCTATAAATAATAATACTCCCATTAGCTTCAGGGGGAGCAGGAGTGCACCAGATTCTGCCACCTTTGCTCCATGAGTAGTCCTCATTGTGATACCTCTGAAGCTCAGTTACCTCTACATCTGAGCCTACTTAAACCTGATGAGTTGGCCAGAGAGAGTGATGTGCCATTGGAGGCAGTTACCAGCCGGTCGTGTGATGGTTGCCATGCTCTGTGGCCAGGTCATTCAATCCCCCCCCATCCAAGTGATTCCAAGGAAGGTATATAGGCTCCTAAAGGAAGCAGTCTCTCCAGTCACTCAGCATATGGCTGGGAACACTCCTATTGCCAGTAATTTCAACAAACCACCTTTGCTCTTGTTATAGTACATCCTTGTTTCCATACCAGCCAGCTCCTACTCCATCCTGCATCTGCTCCTTCCTCAATTGGCCACCTACCAATTCTGACACTAATGACCTCATTAAAGCTACTTTAGGACAGGAATGTTCAGCTTGAGTAAGGTTGACAGACTGTTTTCTAGATTATGAAAAGTTTCCAATTCTCATTGTGGTAATTCTCTGTCCCCTCTGCTTAGTAGCTGCTAGGCACTGCTGAGGCATGAGTATCTCTTATTCCTTGGCTCTAGCCTTTTCACTCCTCAGCAGAAGCTAATCCTTGCTGAAAGGTGCAGTGGACAGATGGGGCAGAGTTGACTGGGCCTAGAAGGAGCAGACCAGTGACACCCTGTCAGTGCACTGCCACAGCATAATGGTACAGTGAGTCCCACAATCTAGCCCATCCTATAGCATCATCATGCACAGAGGGCCTTCCCAACCAGTTAAACAGGTTAGCCTGAACAGTTGAGACCTACATAGACTAACTATTCTACTGAGATTACATGGGGCACCTGTTTATCATTGCACAGT
Source organism: Pelochelys cantorii (assembly GCA_032595735.1). Taxonomy (NCBI): domain Eukaryota; kingdom Metazoa; phylum Chordata; order Testudines; family Trionychidae; genus Pelochelys; species Pelochelys cantorii. The sequence goes on from CM064335.1 coordinate 40,672,293, forward strand.
GACACTACCCAATGGTTTAGGACAGGAATGGAAGAATAAGTATATAAATGCAACATATACTTCACATTCTGAACTTTTTTTGCTGGCATTTTTCTATTCTACCCCGTCTGTAGAAGCTGAGGTTTTGAGTTGCTTGGAATTTTATGCAAGTTTATATACGAAGTAATCTACAGAACCACTCAATGCTTGTCCATACTGCTTCAAATAAGTACAGCTTTATTAAAAATGTAACTCTAGCTATGAAGAGCTGGCACTATTAACACTAAAAATGTAATTAAGTGAATAGCACATGTTTTATTTATTCTATCTGCAGCATTTCCAATTCATGATATACTCTATAACTCGGTTAGGTTCATTTCTATGTCATTTGGTCAATGAAATATGAAAGAATGCCTGCAATCGTTAGTTATATCCACCACATAATGTATTTGTGTTTCATGCTTCAGTATTCTGCATCTTAATGACTTGGTTGGCTCCATTCTTTCGTCTCCCATAGAGCTAGCTCTGCTTCATAAACATTTTCTGAATTGAGGAGAAATGCTGCTGTTCCTAAGGGGCTTTTTTTAGGTGGAAATGAGATGCTAGTATGCCTAGCTGAATTAATACTGCAAAATATTGAATTTCTCCAAATATAGCCTCAATTTTTAAACTTGTGTATCTCCGGATTTGAAAAAAAAATGAAATTTCAGTCACATGTGTGATGAATCATCACCCTGACCATGGCAGAAAGCAGAAATTGCAAGATATGGCCTATGTGATCAGTTGTATGGAACCAGAGCACCTGACTACAGGTTGAACCTTTCTAGTCCAGCACGCTCTAGTTTAGGAAAATCTGTGGTCTGCCATGATTTTAGTTAGCTGGATGTGCACTTACCATGGGTGTGGCCAAGTTTCCCATGGTCCCATAAAGTTTGTTTAAAGCCACCAGTCCTGGCTCTCAGTGCTGTTATTTACCTCTAATTTACCCCTAAATGTCTTCTAAGAGCCTAGTAAGCAGTGGAAGTGTTGGTAACGCTACTAGACAATATTGACCTCCCATAGAGCAAATTCTCTGGTTTGGCACCAGTCAGATCCCAAGCGTGCTAGACGAGAGAGGTTCAACCTGTACTTGCAGAAAGCTGTTTACAAGCAATCCACAATTTGAAAAAATATTAGTTGAATCATTTTGTTGAATAAATATTCTACAAGCTGAAAAAAATTAAATTTACCACATAAATTTGATTGTGAATTGTTCACTTAGTCCTTATAATAAATGGTTTTCCCAGACTTAGTTCTACCGACTATTATGGTTTATGTTATGACTCGTTTCCTACTTTCCATGCAGTTTACATTTAACTGGGATGGGATGATCAGGAAAATGTCCTAACTTCAGAAGTAAGGTCCAAACTTTTTGCTGGGTCCACTCCATCAAATTCAATGAAATTAGTCCAGCAGAGAATTTGTCTAGAGAGCTTTTAAAATCTTTGGGCCATAGGATTTAGTCTTGGCTCCACTGGAGAAATACACAGCTAAAGATAAAGCTTGCAGAGAGGGAGCACAATCCCCCTCGAGTCTTCCCAGCACCATGAAGGAGAAGGATGTGTACGTGGCACAATGATTTGGGTTGGTGGGTTTTTTTGACAGTGTCACATGCTCCCATCTCTCTGGCTGCCCAGTTCTTTTGGGCTGGTGCAGAAGTGTAGGCTTCAGCTATGACCCTATCTCATCCTCCCTTCTCCATCAGGGATCTGCAGGGGATAGGGTGCCCTGTATGTGGAGGCTCTGCCTCCAAACCAGGTCTGCCCCCACTCTGTTTTTGCCCCGATCCCTGGCAATGAAGTTTCACAGACTTCCCTGTCTGTAGCTTCTTCAAGGCTCTTCCTTTAATGTAGATGCTTTATCCCTTACAGTAGGTGCTTGGCTAGAAAGTTACCACCCCCAACTTCTCCATTAGCCTGCCCACTACCTGATCCATCCCCTTACATGGATCCCAAGATGCACAAATAGCTCTTTACAGGAACAGACAAACACTTCCTGGGAGGTGGCTAAGTCTTCCACATAAGGAGAGGGATGTTCATTCATGAATATAGCCCTGCAAATCTGCGAATATCCTCCTGATATCTGTGGGTATCCGCATACGCTGATGTGGATGCAAATATCCATGGCTCATTTTTGCAGATATTAATTTTGTATCCATGCAGGGCTCTACTCATGGGAAGGAGATGATCTCCTTTATTTCTAGTCCCAAAGGGCATGATCGGGTAACACATTTGTATTCTCTTTTTGGAGCAGTATTGTTATTGTCTTTGTGTCCCCTGTCCCATGGTAGCTTTCTTTGTAATCAGTGTCTTAACACATTCTGTTCCCTTAATTTGTATATTGTTTATACCTGATGTGTGTGTGTGTGTGTGTGTGTGTGTGTGCGCGCGCGCGCGCGCGCGCAGTGTACTTTGTACTATGTCCCTTTTCTCTGTGCATAGTTGTCCTATTCCCTGTTGTGTGATTCTAAGAACACTACAGAGTATATTACTGGTTAGTTATAATGTTGAGTAGATTGTAACATGTTGCAAGCAAGTAAGAAAACACAAATAATAGGCATGTTAGGGTTTGTTATAATAGAAAAGTAACATTTTTTGCGTGAGAGCCCTAATGTGTTGGCCTTGGGATTTAGTTAGCCAAAGTAGGCCTAAGGATTTAATTCTAGGCCGTGAATTGATCTTTTTCATTCTGTATAACTAATAGGTTTACACAGAAGACCAGTACCCCACAAGCTTTCCCAAGTACTTTGGAAAGAAGGGGCTCTTGCGGAAAATGGGAGAGATTTGCAACATGGAAACTGCGCTAACGTCTGTCAGTTAATAAGAAATGAATTGACACAAATAACTTGCATCTGTGATCAGAAGGGCACATGTGGCTAATGGGCAAGAATGAAATGTATTGTGGTCTGGAAATAGAGACATGTAGCCAAATAGTTGCTTACAAGAAAGGTATAAAAGATTTGACTCTGTTCCCTCAGGGTATGTCTACACTATAGCATTATTTCGAAATATTTTATTTCAAAATAGGTAATTTGAAATAAGATATTTCGAAATAACGCATCTACACACAAAATGCAGTTCGAAATAGTGTTCTGCTATTTCGAAATAGCGTGTCCACACTGATTGGACGCTGAATCGCATTTAAGGCCAGTTGAAACCGGTTCCAGCAGGGCAGCAGGTCAGGAGTTAGTTTGTGTGGCTGCTGCCTGAAGCTATCTGAGGCTTGTGCTTAAAGGGACCCCCCTGGACAGCCGGTTCTCAGCTTTCCCTGCTTGCTTGCCTACCTCGCTGAGGGACAGCAAATCATTTTTGTCTCTGCCTGCTTTGGTTTCCCTGACTCGGGACACCACAGCACTCAGCACCATGGAGCCGGAGCTGCCCCTGGGCACTCTGGTGCTTCTTTTGGACGTGTTGCTGCAAGCCTGGCTGCACTTTCTGCAGGCTGCCTTGCAGCATGTGCTGCAGGCCGACCCCCACACCGTCCTCTGGACCCTCCTGGGGGATGGGGAGGAGCAGCTGCAACTCCCAGATGCCAGCGTGCCCCGCTGCATTTGGCGTCTGGACACCAGCAGCGACTGGTGGGACCACATTGTCCTGGAGCACTGGGGAGACCAACAAAGGACCCAGAACTTCAGGATGAAGAAGGACACCTTCCTTGAGCTCTGTGAGTGGCTCGCCCCTGCTCTGCGGTGACAGGACACGCACGTGAGGCCCGCCATTCCTCTCCACAAGCATGTGGCCATCGCCTTCTGGAAGCTCTCACCCATCTGTGGCGAACCAGTTCGGCGTGGGGAGATCCACCGTCGGAGCAGTGCTCATGCAGGTATGGAAATCTCCGGCCACTGTGCCAGTAGGGGGGGTGCGAGGAGGGGATGAGCTGCCCTAGGAAAAAGCGGGGGAGGGGGTGCAAGTCCTCTCTACGGGAGGGTTTGTTCTATCCCACTGCACTATGGACTGCCCGTGGTGGCCAGGATTGCAGGGAGGTTGCTCCTGGGAGTGGGGGCATGGGGAAGTGGCAGGAAAGAAGCACTCTCAGCCACCCTGGCACCCCAGTGACTCTCGGTAGTTTTGAGTGTCCCTCTGCAGGTGGTCAAGGCCATCAACAGAGTGCTGCTCCACAGAGTCATCCGCCTCACTGATGTGGATGCAGTGATCGAGGGGTTTGGCGCCCTGGGCTTCCCCAACTGCGGCGGGGGGGGAATCAATGGAACGCACATCCCCATCCGTGCTCCAGACCACCAGGTCTTCCTGTACCTCAACCAGAAGGGATACTTCTCGGTCATCCTTCAGGCTGTGTCTGACCACCGGAGCCAGTTTGTGGACATTAACGTGGGTTTACCGCAACTCCTCCATGTGCCAAAGGCTGCATGCTGGGACTTTCTTCCCCGACCGCCACATCAGGGTCAGGAACGTGGACGTGCTTGTGTGCCTGGTGGGGGATGCGGCCTATCCCCTACAACCCTGGCTGATGAAGCCCTACACGGGACACCTCAACCCTTCCCGACAGGCCTTTAATGCCAAGCTCGGCAGGGCCTGCATCATGGTGCAGGGGGCGTTCAGCTGGTTGAAGGCCTGTTTTAGATGCCTCCTCACCCACCTGGACCTCTCCGAGTGGAATATTCCGCACGTGGTGGCAGCGTGTTGTGTGCTGCATAATTTGTGCAATAGGAAGGGGGAGGCTTTCCTGCTGGGCTGGATGGCAGAGGCCAACCACTTCGCTGGCCTGTATGCGCAGCCCTGTATGGCTGCCAGCCAGGAGGCCCATCCATATCCGGGAGGCCCTGCGGGAGAGCTTCCACCTGGAGGAGGACTAAAGTCTCCCTGGTGTGCCCCACTGCGGGCTTGTGCCTCATTTCACCCTTACATCCTTCCACTGACCCCTCCCTAACCCCCCTTCTCATTAAATAAAACACATGTGTTGACAAAAACAAACTCTGTTTATTGAACATAACTCGGGTGGGGGAGGGGGGATGAGGGCGGGAGAGGGGAGGGGGAAACCTGGGAGGAGGGAGCTGGAAGGAGGAGGCAAGGGGAGGAAGGGGAAGGAGAAGCTCAGGGTTTGGGGTCTTGCTGGCCCACCTGTCTCCCAGCACTGTGGGTGCGGGGGCCTCGGCATTCCCAGCGGGGAACAGGTATGGAGGGTGGGACAGGAGGGGGGAGGAGGAAGAAGCGGGAGGAGGAGCGGTAGCTGGGGCGGCAGCAGGGGCTGGAGCGGCAGGAGGCAGCAATCTCTGCACCAGGGTCTGCAGGTGGTCGGAGATGGCACGGCCCTTGGCAAGCAGCTCCCGCCAGCTCTTCCACTGCAGCTGCAGGTCTTCATGCACCCAGTGGGCGAGGGTGCAGTGCTGGCCTCGTAGGATCCCCAGGTGCTGCCGTTGGTACGGGTCAGCCTGCTGGCCCGGGTGCGGGAGACTGTCCTGGGCAGGGTGGTGTGCCCTACACTCGCAGCTGCTGCGGCTGTGGAGAAACAAGAGAGGTGGTCAGTTCTCCCTGGGGACACAGTGGGTGAAGCCCCGCCCCCCTCTGCAAGGCGAGGACGGCAGGTCTCCGCACCATTGGAGCTGATGTGCTTGCACACAGGCCATGTTCGGCACGTCCTGCTATCCCTGGGAGTGTGAGCTGGCCCAGGACTGCACCTATGCCCCTGTGCTGTATCTAGTGTGCGGGTGGTGGGGGAAGGGAAATGTGCCCTGCCTCTGCATAGAGGGGGCTCATGGAAGGAGGGCATCGTGCAGTGTCCCTCCCCGGGGTCAGGAGCACATCATGTGCCTTCATACATACACGCGTGTGGGTAACAGGCCAGGGCCCCTGTGTGGCAGCCAGCCAGCCGGGGCCACATGCCCAGGGTGGCACAGCACATGCACAGGTTACTGTGTGCTCCATGGTCAGCAAGGCCCACACACGCGGTCCCTGGTCTCCCTTTCTCCCCCCCCCCGCCCCATAAGGGGACAGTGATGGCACTCACATGTTGAGGCCTCCCCAGCCTCGGATGACATCGGTGACAGGCTTGCTGGGATGGCTCGGGGGTCCTGGGTGCGGGGCACGCTCCCTCCAGGCTCTTGCATCTCCTGGCCATCTTCGTCGTCGTCCTCCTCCTCCTCGGTGTCATGGGCAGGGCCCTCTGCTCCAGGGTCAACGACCACGTGGGGGGCACAGACCATCTGACCCCCCAGGATGCGGTCCAGGGCATCATAATAGGGGCAGGGGTCTGGGTCAGCCCCTGGTTGGGAGTTGCCCCCTGTGGCCCTGGCATAGGCCTGCCGCAGCTCTTTGATTTTCATGCGCACCTGCTCCTGGGTGCGCGTGTGGCCTTTGGTGGCCAGGCTGTCAGCCATCCGCCTGTAGACGGCCGCGTTCCTGCATCTAGTGCGGAGATCGTGGACATTGGAGGCCTCCCCCCAAACCTCAATGAGGTCCACGATCTCCGCACTAGACCAGGAAGGTGCTCGCCTTTTGCAGCCCTTGGCAGGCTCCTGGGAGCTGCCAGCCTGCTCCTGGGGAGCGGTGGAGGGCTGGGTGCCAGGGGGTTGCTGGCTCATGCTGGGCCAGGTGTACGGACTGCTGGCTCTGTGCTGGCAGGCTTGCAACTGGCACAGACACTGTGGTCAGAGTCAACCCCTTTAAGGGCTCTGGGGTTGGGGGGGGAAGCAGAAGAGTTTTCCTGGTTTGGCCCAGAATGGCCACCAGGGTACTCTGGGAAGGGCTGGAGGCCCCCTATTTCAAAATAAGCATCTACACAGCACTTATTTCGATTTAGCTATTTCGAATTTGGCGTTATTCCTCGCGGAATGAGGTTTACCAAATTCGAAATAAGTGCTCCGCTATTTCAAATTAATTTCGAAATAGCGGTTTGGCTGTGTAGATGCTAGGAAAGTTATTTCGAAATAACGGCTGTTATTTTGAAATAACTTTGCTGTGTAGACATACCCTAAGTATGGGAATGTCAGGTTCCTCTAATGGTGTCAACTGAGTCATGGCCTATTTTCTCCTATGCTCCACTGATTCATTCCTTATACTTTCGTCTCCTATAACTCTTAGCATGTGAATGTGCTTGTAGTCCTGAGAGCTATCGCTCTCAACAGGGGAGAAGAAAAGTTGCGTCAGGGCCTGGTGATTCAAAGGGGCCCGGGTCTTCCAGCTACTGCTGCTGCTGTTGCTGCTTCTGTGGCAGCTGCAGTGGCCAGAGCCCCACGCTCTTTAAATCTCTGCCGGAGCCCTGCGTGGCGCACTGCAGAGCCCCAGATAGCAAGCTCCAGACATTGCTGGTGGGGAGCACTGTGGTCCAGGCAGCACTGAGGGCTGGCTGTCCCAGCCCTGGCCTTTCATCCTGAGACCCTGTCCCTTTCAGGAGCACGGAGCTGGGCCTCCCCCGCCCCTAGCCCAGTGGCCCAGCGAGTCTTTTGCCTCACTTATTTCTCTGTCTGTAGCTTTGGTTATATTCATGAGTGGGCTTATTTGGATGTGAAGTAAAGCTCATACTCATTTCTGTCATCTGATGAACTCAATTACACAATCAGCAAGAACCTTCTGTGGAGTCACTTGCATGAGAAGATTCTGTGTTAAATCTCAGCACACGTCTATGTGTAAACAATCAGGCTAGAACCTGCGGTGTGCATGTATTATAGCAAGTGCATTTGAAAAAAAGTTCTTAAAAGTTATCTTAAAAGATGTGTGACTATAAAATGTGGGGAGGGAAGATTGAGTACAAAGGAAGTTAGTGCTGAAGGTGCCCTGCAAGGCAGGCATGACCGTGCTGCAGCTGGGAGTGGATTTCCTAGCACAGCTAGATATGAGCTAGCTCTGTTCAGGCTAACATGCTAAAATGCCACGTAGCCAGGGGTAGCACAAGAGACAAGCCCCAAGCTGCTGCCTGTGCTACCCCCAGCCAAGAATAAATCCGCCTGCCCTGGCTATGCACTTCAGCTGCTGTGCACGCTACCCCAGCTGGGCTATGGCACTGTTTTTAGCATGGTCACTCTGTTCAGCATGGTGTGCCTGTCTGCAGGCATAGGGAAGCACCCCTTTGTAGTTTGGGAAAATTCCTCGCCAGGTAAACAAGATTATAGAATCATTCCCAAAGTGAAGCTTGGATGTGGCAGGAAAGGCATAATACTTTACTTGCTACCAAGAGAACTGCAGTTCTGCTCACCACTGTGGGTCTGGTGTTGTCAGGATGAGGAGTAAATATTTGTCAGCATGGCAAAATCAGGATTAAGGCCCCATTGTCCTGCACATTGTGCAAACACAGAGAAGACATAAACCCTGTCCCGGTGTACTTACCGTTGAGTGATTAGCTCAAGGAGCTTCTCTGAGCACAATATTAAATGCCATTAAGTTCACCAGGGAGAAATTCAGTTTTGAATTGAATCAGTTTTGAATGGAAAAGCTTGAAGGAAACTCCTCAAGTGTAAACTCACAATCTGACATTTTATCAGTTGGAAGCAGGCAATGTTAAAGTTACCTTTTATTTTCCTTCTCCGTTCTCCCTAGGAGATCTGTGTGGAGGATAGGGGTGGATATACTTTGTAAAAGCCTGTGACTGGCAATTGTGTTTATGGATATTGTACAGATGAACATATTCTGGGATGGATAATTATACAAAAATATACATGAAAAAAATCTCTTATCAGTACAAGAGACAATGAGGAAGCAGTAAAAGAGCAGCAGCCCACTAATTGGTACTACTGAGGGGAATAGTGAAACTGAAGCAATTAAAGGAATGTGAAACTTACTGGAAGTGAATTTTGAATCATTCTTAAAGTTGATTCTCAAAAAAGACCATTGGCTTATGTGCAACTAGGACAGTTTGCACCACCTGGGGAAACTTTATGAGAATTATGCAGTAGATTTCATATCCTGTTTCATATTTCCAGAAAATGCTTGCCAGGGTAAAATCAGTGCATTTTGGAAAACTAGATGTACTCAAAGCTAAGTGCTTTGTATTGGAGAACAAGTCACACACAGCCTTTTTAATACATGGCAAATTGTTCTACAGGAAACCTACATATGGGCCTGACATTCAGGCACAAATAACTTTGGCCACAGGAAAAACTTAAAAACACACAAATAGTCTTGCAGCACCTGAAAGACTAACAAAACATGTAGATGGTATCATGAGCTTTTGTGGGCACAACCCACTTCTTCCATTGAAGATGAAAGGATCATCACCATAAATGTAGAAGATATAGGGGCTGATTGTGCAAACATTCACATGCATGACTCTTCTTGCATGAGTAGCCCTGTTATCTTCTCATGTACAGGTGTTTGTGGAGTCAGGGCTTATATCTTCTCGGTAAATCCTGACTACTGTGAACTCAATGGAAAAGTTCCCATTAACCTCAATAGGATCAGGACATGACCCCCTTGGATAATGATGTGAAAAGAAAAAATCCTTGCATTTATACTGAATGTGTGTAGGCGCAGACTATGGATGCCCAGAATGTATTCCCAGAGGAAGATGAAAAAATATCATATTTACCAGACTTTCAATATCTGATTCTGAAATGAATCTGCCTCTGATTTTCCCAAGAAGGATGCATATTCTAGAAAAAACAATTTTTGAAGCAAATGCTTGCTTCTGGATTTCTGTGTGGTTTTTTGGAGACTTACAAGCTCATTGTTAAGAATTTGAATTTTTAATGTAAGATTCTTCTGGCTGAAGATTTGAAATTGAATGTTGCACATTACTAAAGTCCCTTTTATTGCTTGTTTGCTTTTGCATTTCCAAGATTCTGTTTTATATTAGGTGCTTTCTTTGGCAGTTGTGAGTGGGAGGGGCATTAACAAACAGAATCAAGAGGAAAAATTCTCCAATGGATGTCCATTTTTTGTACCAAAATATGTATCCAGGTTTCAGATGGCAAAATACAAAACTAGGTTCAAATCAGTGTAATGAAATGATTGTGCACAGCAATCGCTAGCTGACTTCATCTATAATAATTTTTTTAAAATCGTATTGACTTCAGTCACTAAAGAACTAAAGATTAAATATGGGAGTTTTCAGTGGTGCTTTGCTATGGCCTAATTTTGCTCCCATTGAAGTCAATTTGCCAGTGGCTTCAATGGAAGCAGAATTTGGCCAAAAAGAAGTGCTTCTGAAAATCCTGTCCTAAAAGCAGAGGCTCTATTCCTGATTGCCCCACTGACTTGTGTGTGACCTTGGGAAGATCACCAGGCCATGTGGTATAGTCCTGCATTGGGGGGTGATGAAGACCTACCTCTGGACCTTTACAGGGCAGAGGGGGAGCCATTCACTTATACATACCTTTCAAGGGATGCAGATACACTCTCCACTCCCGCCCCTCAGCACACAGCCATTCAGCTCTGTTGTTTGATGCTTGGAGGGGCAGAGCCATTGAATAATCTTTTCATCCTCCTATGTATTCTTCATTCATCATGTGCCATGTACTGCTCCGAGTGTAGGGGCTGCAGAGCTGCCTGGCTCTCAGAAGGACTGAGCAAACAGTTAGAGGCTCCTTGCTCCCCCCTGCACTCTACTGCATCCCTCCATTAGTGCCAGGCAAAAACTCCTCAGCTTCTGCCAGCCTTCCTCACATGGATTTTAATGGGACTACTTGCAGAGTCAAGTACTACTCCACATGAGTAATGAGCATTGGGCTCCCTCAGAGGGACATTGTGAATTAATTAGTTGGTGCATACAAAGCTATCTGTGATGAGAGAACTGTAAGAACCTAGATGGATAAATTATTGGCTGAAAGGGGTTATGCAAGGGCAAAGGTGATTAATTAGTGATTATTGTTAATAATTAATATTTCCGAGAACGTACCAAAATAGAAATAGTTCTCCACGCCCTCCCCACCCCCACCCCCCGCTCTTTCATCCAACATCAAGAAAAATAAACATGGCAAAGCTCTCCTGAGGCCTTTTTCTAATTACTCTCCCCCACACATTTTCTTTGTCTTGGGCTCTATTTGCAGTGATTCATGGCTGAAAACCCTTGAAGAACAGACACTTTGGGCCTCAGTCCTTGACATTCAATTAAAACACAAATAAAATGCAGTATGGGAGCTTTTGACCCCTTCTCTCCATTCTGCCTCTCAAACACTTATGAAATAAAGCACTCAAGAATGTTTTTGGGTTCTACTCTCTTCTGACTTGGTTTATTCTCTTGGTGCTTATGGAAAGCAAATCTAACTGTTGCCAACCCACTTGTGCGTTGTAAGCCTTACAGGTGTAGTACTGTGGCAACCATCGCCAGTCTGTTTACTCAGCTATTTGAAAATCTAAGCAATAACACATGAGAGCAGTGTGCAGGGCTATGTAATCACCAGGGAAATAACTAGACAGAGGCAGATGTTCACAGAACGTTTACATAAAGAGTTAAAGTGCAATAGTGCACACTAAAATTATTAAAGGGCTTTTCTACTGGAGACAGGTGTATGTAACTTATAACCATAGCACCTAGTACTTCTATAACACTTCACTTTCAAAGCTCTGTGCAAACTTTACCTACTTAATCCCTTTAAACATGTGTAGAGTGGGGGAGTTAAGTGCTTAAGCTAGCTGGGAATTTTCTAGTGAAATATTTTTGTAAGAAAATGCTGATTCATTGAAACCCTTTGCCAAAAAGTGCCAATTTTGTTGAATTTCCTGATGGAGGAGGGGAAAAATGGACAAAAGTAGTTTAGAATGTCTAAATGTCCCCTTATGACTTTTTCAAAACATTTTCAGTTCAAAACAAATTTTAGTTTCAAAACTTGTGCTAAACTACTATATACATGAGAGAGTTTGCCTGTTTTGTGAGTGCGTTTGTCTGTCTGTATGGGTAAGGCTACACTACACTATTTAAATATCCCGGGCTTCATTTGCATCTTCCCGGGCACCGCCATTTTTAAATCCCCCTTAGTCCTAAATCTGTGCCCGCAGCTATACGCGGCATGGAGTAGGTAGTTCGAACTAAAGATCCTAATTCAAACTACCGTTACCCCTCATTGCACAGAGTTCGGACTAAGGGGGATTTAAAAATGGTGGCGCCCGGGAAGATGCAAATGAAGCCCGCAATATTTAAATCCTGGGCTTCATTTGCAACTCCGGTTGCCCTCATTAGACTACCTAGCTCGAACTAACGAGCTAGTGTAGCCTTACCCTATGTTTGTTCAAGAAGTCCTCCTAAATGGTAAGAGCTAGGTCCACCAAATTTAGCATGAAGCTTCTTCTTATCATAACTTAAAACAATGTAAGAGTTGGTGCAGGGACAGTTACACTGTTTAATGAGCACAGGAGGGCACAGGTGTAACCCCTTTGGGTGGAGAAAGGGACAGCTATCTACTTTATATTTGAAAGAGTTTGTCTATGTGTGTGTCTGTCTGCGTCTCTGTCTGTCCATCAGCTGGGGGACATACCCCTTCTCTGGCTGTGCCTGCTGCAGCTATAGTGGCCATGGACAGGCACTTCTCACTTGACCCCAAGCAGCTGCAGTGAGAGAAGGCTAGGATTGTCCTCTCTCCCTAGGGCAACCAGCACACTGAACCCCTCAACCCCAGCCCCCACCCAAGCTTCCCAACCCCATGTGCCCTTTAGGAGGGGCTGAAGCCCCCTAATTCATTGCTGACCCAAGCAACACCATGTAAATCTTCTAGTTTATACTAAAAAAAAAGTTTTTAAAAAATCAAAACTGAAAAACAAATGTTTCAAATGACCCACTCTGATTTTTTTTAAATGGTGCGGGAAGGGGAGGAGGGAAGAAGCAAACCTCATGTGTTCCTCAAGACTGTTGAGATTTTGACTTTTTCCAGTTCAGAATTGGAAAATAATATGAATCTAAAAGTCCTGTGAAATGGAGAAAAATACTTCTAGTTCAGCTTTCATAAGTACTAGTCTTCCTGTGATAGATTCGCACTGTCCTGAACCAATTTTATGGTAATTAAGGTAAACATTAGTGAATAAATTAAACCTTATTGAGTTATGGCTAAAACCTTGGGGTACTATATTAATGCAATTGTGTATGTGTTGTTGTGCCTTGTCTAGTAGGGAGGAGGGATGCTAATGAACATTGTCTATAATCCTTTGAAGCCATTTCCATCCTGCCATCCCTGGAGAGATGCACATACTAGTTCAAAGTGGATTCTTCAGACACTATCAGACAAAGAAAACACTTGTGTAATAAATAGCCCGAGTTTTAACTGACATGGGATGGGGCCTTCTTCCTGATCCAGCAAATGGACACTACCCCTCAGGTGAAGGACACAAGTGAGGGGGAGACACCGGTCATGTGACCACGCTCCCACATGATTCTTCCCCGCACCACCAAGAGGAAGGCATGGACAATTAACCTTCTGTCCCTCTTCCTGCTCCCACCCCACTTCTTTCCCACCTCTGTTTCACCCTTGCCCTGCCTCTTTCTCCAAGCCCCATTCCCCAGTGATGTGGCCTGAGGTACTAGCAGAGGGGCCTGGTATTGCAATCACCAGGACTAGCAGGAGGAAGCAGAGGGGCGCGACTCTACTCGCCAGCTGCAGTGCTCCACTTTCTCCCAGTGAGTTCAGGGGATGGTCCCGCCTCTTCCCCTCCTGTAGCCAGGGAGTGGAGCCACATTGCTCTGCTTCCCCCGACAGCTGATAGTGAATGCGGGGACCTGACCTCTGCTGAGGGCAGCAGGCCACCCTGCTAGTTCTCTGAGCCACTCCGAGGCTCTGGCTCCTGGCCCCTTACCCACACTTGGCCCTCCAGTGCGATCCCTGGTCCACGGAAGGCCCTGCTCCTAAGGGGAGAATTGAAGGAGTTGGCCAACTGAGGCCTTGTTGTACTGGCTGCTTGTTCTGAGCTGAAGCTGAGAGAAACTTGTAACCTAAAGCAATCCTTAGAGCAGGGGAAAGATTTTTCCTGCCAAAATACCATTAATATTGGGGAGCTCTTTGATAAGCTTCTTAGTGAGAAGGGAGCGAAATGCACGTCTCTATCCAAGAGGCAATGCCTGTAGAGCTGGATGCTGAGGGGAGTACAGTTGTCCTAAACTAGCAGACTCCCCATTTCCCAGATGAGGAAGAAAAGCATATGAATCACTACCAAAGATTTGTAAGTTAGTTGCATGAGGCTACATCACAAGTCAGCAGTGGAGCCAAGATTAGATCTCTGGAGTGGAACATAAATATAAGGGTTAATTTGATGGCACTATTCTAATTTATATTAAACCTTCCACAGCAATATCATATCAAATTCCAGTCTTTATGATGGTAAATATATCTATTTACTTTTAATTAAAAGTTATGTTATAATCCATCGTTCTTATACAAATCAGATCAATACCCATGTCTAAGGTAGATCCAGCCTCTATGACAGAGGTCATGATACTTATACTCTTTATCTCTACAATAAACTTTTTTTTTCATGATTACCTCTTATCAACTCTTTGCATAAGAACTTGAAGGAAGATAAGAACATAAGAACATAAGAATGGCCGTACTGGGTCAGACCAAAGGTCCATCTAGCCCAGTATCCTGTCTGCCGACAGTGGCCAGCACCAGGTGCCCCAGAGAGGGTGGACCGAAGACAATGATCAAGCGATTTGTCTTCTGCCATCCCTCTCCAGCCTCTGACAAACAGAGGCCAAGGACACCATTTTATCCCCTGGCTAATAGCCTTTTATGGACCTAACCTCCATGAAATTATCTAGCTTCTCTTTAAACTCTATTATAGTCCCAGCCTTCACAGCCTCCTCTGGCAAGGAGTTCCACAGGCTGACTACACGCTGTGTGAAGAAGAACTTTCTTTTATTAGTTTTAAACCTGCTACCCATTAATTTCATTTGGTGTCCTCTAGTTCTTCTGTTTAGGGAACTAATAAATAACTTCTCTTTATCGGCCCTCTCCACACCACTCATGATTTTATATACCTCTATCATATCCCCCCTCAGTCTCCTCTTTTCTAAGCTGAAAAGTCCCAGTTGCTTTAACCTCTCCTCATATGGGACCCGTTCCAAACCCCTAATCATTGTAGTTGCCCTTTTCTGAACCCTTTCCAAGGCCAAAATATCTTTTTTGAGGTGAGGAGACCACATCTGTACACAGTATTCAAGATGTGGGCGTACCATAGTTTTATACAGGGGCAGTAAGATATTCTGGGTCTTATTTTCTATCCCTTTCTTAATAATTCCTAGCATCCTATTTGCCTTTTTGACCGCCGCTGCACACTGCGTGGAAGTTTTCAGAGAACTGTCCACGATAACTCCAAGATCTCTTTCCTGATTTGTCGTAGCCAAATTAGCCCCCATCATACTGTACGTATAACTGGGGTTATTTTTCCCAATGTGTATTACTTTACACTTATCCACATTAAATTTCATTTGCTATTTTGTTTCCCAATCACTCAGTTCGGTGAGATCTTCTTGGAGTCCCTCACAGTCTGCTTCTGTCTTGACTATCCTAAACAGTTTGGTATCATCCGCAAACTTTACCACCTCACTGCTTACTCCTTTCTCCAGATCATTTATGAATAAGTTGAACAGGATTGGTCCTAGGACCGACCCTTGGGGGACACCACTAGTTACCCCTCTCCATTCTGAAAATTTACCATTTATTCCTACCCTTTGTTTCCTGTCTTTTAACCAGTTCTCAATCCAAGAAAGGACCTTCCTTCTTATCCCATGGCCATGTAATTTACACAAGAGCCTTTGGTGAGGGACCTTGTCAAAGGCTTTCTGAAAATCTAAGTATACTATATCTACTGGATCCCCCTTGTCCGCATGTTTGTTAACCCCTTCAAAGAACTCTAATAGATTAGTGAGACAGGATTTCCCTTTACAGAGACCATGTTGACTTTTGTCCAACAAATTATGTTCTTCTACATGCTTCACAATTTTATACTTTACTATTGTTTCGACTAATTTGCCCGGTACTGAAGTGAGACTTACCGGTCTGTAATTGCCAGGATCGCTTCTAGAGCCCTTTTTAAATATTGGTGTCACGTTGACTACCTTCCAGTCATTAGGTACGGAAGCCGATTTAAGGGATAGGTTACAAACCACAGATAATAGTTCAGCAATTTCCCATTTGAGTTCTTTTAGAACCCTTGGATGAATGCCATCCGGTCCCGGAGATTTGTTAACATTAAGTTTTTCTATTTGTTCCAAAACCTCCTCTAACGACACTTCAATCCGGGACAGTTCCTCAGATTCATCACCCACAAAGGACGGTGCAGATTTGGGAATATCCCCAACGTCCTCAGCCGTGAAGACTGAAGCAAAGAAATCATTTAGTTTCTCTGCAATGGCTTTATCGTCCTTGATTGCGCCTTTTATAGTTCGATCGTCTAGGGGACCCACAGGTTTTTTAGCAGGCTTCCTGCTTCTAATGTACT
Source organism: Pelochelys cantorii (assembly GCA_032595735.1). Lineage (NCBI taxonomy): Eukaryota > Metazoa > Chordata > Testudines > Trionychidae > Pelochelys > Pelochelys cantorii. The sequence continues at coordinate 40,688,624 of CM064335.1, forward strand.
TAAAAAACATTTTGTTATTTCTTTTTGAGTTTTTGGCTAGCTGTTCCTCAAAATCTTTTTTTGCTTTTCTTATTACATTTTTACACTTGATTTGACAGTGTTTGTGTTCCTTTCTATTTATCTCACTAGGATTGGACTTCCACTTCTTAAAAGATGCCTTTTTGTCCCTCACTGTTTCTTTTACATGGTGGTTAAGCCACGGTGACTCTTTTTTAGGTCTCTTGCTATGTTTTTTAATTTGGGGTATACATTTAAGTTGGGCCTCTATTATGGTGTCTTTAAAAAGTTTCCATGCAGCTTGCAGGGATTTGGCTCTAGTCACTGTGCCTTTTAATTTCTGTTTAACTAGCCTCCTCATTTTTGTGTAATTCCCCTTTTTGAAATTAAATGCCAGGGTGCTGGACTGCTGAGGTGTTCTACCCACCACAGGAATGTTGAATGTTATTATATTATGATCACTATTCCCAAGCGGTCCTGTAACGGTTATTTCCTGGACCTGATCCTGCGCTCCACTCAGGACTAAATCGAGAATTGCCTCTCCCCTTGTGGGTTCCTGCACCAGCTGCTCCAAGAAGCAGTCATTTAGGCCATTGAGAAATTTTCTCTCTGCTTCTCTTCCTCAGGTGACATGTACCCAGTCAATATGGGGATAATTAAAATCCCCCATTATTATAGAATTCTTTATTTTGGTAGCCTCTCTAATCTCCCTCAGCATTTCAATGTCAGTATCGCTGTCCTGGTCAGGTGGTCGGTAATATATCCCTACTGCTAATTTCTTATTATTGGAGCATGGAATTACTATCCATAGCGATTCTATTGAACATGTTGATTCACTTAATATTTTTATTTCATTTGATTCTACATTATCTTTCACATACAGTGCCACTCCGCCACCCACCCGGCCTGCTCTATCCTTTCGATATATTTTATATCCCGGTATGATTGTATCCCACAGATTTTCCTCATTCCACCAGGTATCAGTGATGCCTATTATGTCAATCTCCTCATTTAATACTAGGTACTCTAGTTCACCCATCTTATTAGTCAGAATCCTAGCATTTGTGTAGAAGCACTTTAAAAATTTGCCACTGCTTATTTGTCTGCCCTTCCCTGGTGCATTGGATTCCTTTGTATGCAGTTGTTTGTCTGCTCTGGCCCATGGTTTGCTCTCTCCCCTCCTCTCTTTCTGACTACAGCTTAGAGAATCTCTATCAGTGGATTCTCCTCTAAGAGAAGTCTCCCTCCGATTTACGTGTATCTCCGCACCAATCGGCTTTCCCCCATCTCTTAGTTTAAAAACTGCTTTACGGCCTTTTTAATGTTTAGTGCCAGCAGTCTGGTTCCACCCTGGTTTAGGTGGAGGCCATCCTTCCTGTATAGGCTCCCCCTCTCCCAAAAGTGTCTCCAGTTCCTAATAAATCCAAATCCCTCTTCCCTACACTATCGTCTCATCCACGCATTGAGACTCTGAAGCTCTGCCTGCCTACCTGGCCCTGCACGTGGAACTGGAAGCATTTCCGAGAATGCCACCATAGAGGTCCTAGATTTCAGTCTCTTTCCTAGCAGCCTAAATTTGGCCTCCAGGACATCTCTCCTATCCTTCCCTACGTCATTGGTACCTACATGTACCACGACCACCGGCTCCTCCCCAGCACTACACATAAGTCTATCTAGATGCCTCAAGAGATCCGCAACCTTCGCACCAGGCAGGCAAGATATGAGATTTATTTTGGGGCATAAGTGAGGCATGGGTTAATTGGAGTTTTTACCCACTAATATGGTTTTTGCCATGGTACGAAGTAATATGTTCAGAGGAACGGTTTGCTCACAGGGTAGTTGAATACAGGAGTTTGATTTTTGTCAAAGCTGGATATTTTCACATTTCCCAGTAAGAGCCCAGAGCCCAACAACTACTGATTTGATTTTGCACAGAAAGTAACTCTTTGATGTAAATAAAATTGAAATGATCACAAAAAGCTATAAATCCATCTAGAGGTAAAATGACTACTGCTGGATGAGCCAGGGACATAAATTTGCTCTGTTGACACTTTCAATGTGTCATTTTGAAGTACTATCACTGAAAATCAGGTTACAAGAGCTCATTCGTGTTGCATGCTTCTTTTCAGTCCTTACATGCTCAGCAAAGAGACTGGGGAAACAGTCATATGAGCATCAGAAGAAAAATCAGATGTTACAAGCAGATGTTGAACATAGTCGTGCATTGCTTCACTTTAGTTCTAATACGGGTTTCCTTGTGCGATTCAGCGTTTTGTTTTGTTTAATTATCCTTGGATGAAAATACAGAAAGTTGCTATTTTTAATAGTATAGAAATACTCACGATAAATGAAAAACATAAATACATTTATGTAATTATTACAATCAACAACACTTACTACAGATTGAACCTCTGTAGTCTGGTAGGCTCTGACCAGTGCTAAACCAGAGAATTTGCTCAATCACAGGATGTCTATATTGTCTAGCGGCAGAACCAACATTTCTACTACTTATCGGGCTCTTAGAAGACATTTGGGGTAAATTAGAGCTAAATAACAGCACAGAACATTGAGGCCATGTCTACTCTATGTGTAAGATCGACGCTGCTGCAGTCGATCTTACAGGGTTCAATTTAGCAGATCTAGTGAAGACCTGCTACTTTGAACTAAGAGGGCACCCCCTTCGGCACTGGTACTCCTGCTGCTCCTCCGAGTGTTTGCTCCCATTGACCTCCCACCGTGTGGATGATGATTTAAAATACATCAACTCCAGCTATGTAATTTACGTAGCTGGAGTTGCATATCTTAAGTCAACTTTCCCCTTTAGTGTCGACCAGTCCTGAGAACCAGGATTAGTGGCTGTAAACAAACTTTATGGGACAATAGGAAACTTGGCCACATCTATGATAAATGGACGTTCAGCTAACTAAAATCATGGCAGACCATGGATGTCTCTGGACCAGAAAGTGCCAGACTGGAGAGGTTCAACCTATGTTATACAATAAAGAAATAATAACAAGTGCCTGTGGTGTACATCAGAATTATTTATGGCATCAATACAGCAAAAAGGGCCTTCAAGGAAACATATTTCAAGTGTTTAATGAAAGAAAACAGATTGTTTTTGCCAAAATCAAATCCATGCTTTAACAATGGCTGATCTGATACCCTAACCCAATAGCTTTTTGTGCTGTTTGTGAACAGTATTATTAAATGGTTCCTTCAGGGCCCTTCTGCATGGTATGCTTTTGCCAAGGCCTGATTTGGACAGTTCAGTGGCTCTATCAATGCCCTGTTTTATAGTAAAATCATCACCTGTCACATTGCTCCACCCAGAGACTATCAGATAATTGACAATCTGAATGTGCACAGCACTGCCATATATGACCTTCTCTTTGCAGGAAGAAAACTGAAATAATGAACAGATCTAAATACAGGATTCGTGTTGATGCTCATCAGCAGTAATATGTGAAGACTTTCACAACAGAAAAGGAATTGCAGCCTGAGCCTTCATGGTGTGGCATGCCAGCGGCTCTGGTGGGAGAAAAAGGGAAAAAAGATATGCAGCTAAGTAGGCCTGTTTATCCATCAGTTCACGTCTCTGTGGGCCTAGCACCTGGCAGCGACTCTGTTTGGCATTCTGTGTCCAGGCTGTGTCTTAGGCCTGGGCAGATACAGCCCAGGGGCCACATCCAACCTGCCTAGCCACCAGATCCAGCCGGCAGAGGCAGCCGCGAGCCCCAGGCAGGCTTCCCTGCTTGCCCCGCATGCCACACAGAAACACGGCTGCCAGGCCCCGTTTCTGTTTCAAAACTGGAGGGGAGGAGGGAAGCTTCAGGAGCCGCCCCCACCCCCAGCACAATCCCATTGATCGGTTTCTAACCAGAAACCAGCCAATGGGAGCTGCATGTTTGGCAGCCAAGAAGAACCACACCCCCTCTCCTCGGCTCAGTTATTCACTGAAGCACATGGCCAGGCAAGACCTCTTATACCCATACCCCCTCTCAGATCTGGCACCCCAATCTCCTGCCCCAGAACACAATCACCTTCTATCCTAGGTCCACATCCCAAACCCCTGCACTCCAGTCCCCTGCCCTAGGTCACACCTGCTTGCTTCACCCAAACTCCCTCCCAGACTCCAGTCTCCCTCCTGCACCCCAATCCCTTACCCCAAGCTCCCCTCTGCACCCAACCTCCATCCCAGATCCCACATCTCCTCCATTAATATAATGGAAGAGTGCAGCCCTTGACCACTTTCCAAAATCTTGGAGTGGCCCCCAGTCAAAAATTATTGCTCAGCCCTGCTCTGTCTTCATGGCACACACACATAAGTTAGATAAAAATATAAAATACTCTGTCTGGAAAGTTGCAGTGCAATGCAAGTTTATTTTTCAGGATCTAGGACCCTAACAAACAAGAACCAAAAGTAGGGAGGCTGCCCCCTAAGGCAAAGAGGCACAACTCTCTCATCTTGCTCTAAACTGGCTCTTTATATACCGACAGTATGAGATCCAGATCACACACTTCCATAGAGACCCCTCTCCTGTAAGCAAGGCAAGAAAATGCCTTACATACAAGCAGGGCCAACACTTGGGGGATTGCGGAGGTCAGGACAGCCCCCATTCTGCCCCAGGTCCTGCCCTCACCCTGCCTTTTCCTGCCCCTGCTCTGCCCCCATCCCACCCCCATTGCAGTCCTTCCCCCCAGCCACCCTCCCCCAAGCAACACAACCTGGGAGAGCAAAGCTGGAGCTTCCCACCATGCTGATGAGTTCGGGGGCACCAGATCAAAGAATCAATGTAATGTGACACAGAACAGTTCTCTGGTTAATAACACTAAATGGATATTTATTTGTTTATTAGGTCATTTTTTCATTGTATTACCACTTGAGTGAGACTTTGGGGGCAAATCCTTTCTCCGGTGCACAGTGGTATCTAGTGCTTCAAGGGATTTAGCGACAGTAAGAGGAAGAAATCTACCCTTCTGTGCCCATGAGGAGGCAGTGGCTTTCACCACCTGGTTGGGCCACAGAGCACTGCTGTACCTCTTCAGATGAGAATGACTGATGAACCCACTGACACTGTTGTTTCCCCTCCTTCAGCCCCAAGTTGTGTTTGTTTTATAGGGATTCTGTGAATTTTACTGGTTCTGTTGCTGGCAGAGCCCATTGCATCCACAAAGGAAGAAGAAGCAGGAATGGAATAACAACTTTCAAGTATTTGAAAGTTTGTTATAAGGAGGGAGAAAACATGTTCACTTAACTCCCGATGATAGGACAAGAAGCAATGGGCTTAAATTGCAGCAAGGGAGCTTTAGGTTGGTGTGTTGTTTTAGATGCTGCTTGTAATTATTAGAACTGGGAGCACTGGCTGTTGGGAGTCTGGAAACACAGGAAACAGGAAGGAGGGGGGAGAAGATTGGCAGGGGCTGAGTGAGAGCTACTGAGGGATGCAGTAGCTTTGTAAAGAGGCTCCACTTTTGGTAAATAAAGTCCTGTTGAAGTTTGTTAGTTCCTTGCTTGCATGATATAACATTTTGGTGACGAGGATGGATCTTCTCCTTCTGAACCCACCTGCACCCTTTCTGCAAAGCCCAGGTGAGCCTCCAATTGCTTTTACTGCCTGGATTCATACGTTTGAGACTTATCTGCTTGCAATCAGTGCTACAGAGATTTCTGAAATGAGAAAACGTGCTCTGGTAATCCACTGCCTTGGAGCAGAAAGGCAGCATATATTTTACACTTTTCCCCTTGCAGATGATAAATATGAGATTGCACTCACTGCATTAAAGAACTTTTTTCTGCCAAAAGTGAATGTAATAGCTAATCACTACAGATTTTGCCACTGTGAGCAGAAACCAGGGGAGACTATAATGTAGTATGTTGCTTCTCTGAGGAGTCTGATTGTAATGTGTGACTTTGGGAATATGGCAGATGAGATGATTAGAGAGCAGCTCATTGAGAAAACAACCATGCTTCATGTAAGAGAATACTTGCTTCTAGAACCACAACTTACACTGGGAAAAGCAATAACCACTGCTACCCAGATTGAGTCAGCTATAGCAGAAGCCAAAATAATGAGCATAGATACAGGAGGCCAGTCCAGGCTGTGACTCCTTTGCAGAAAAATCCACTATCACTGCCGACAAACAATTACAAGGAGAAAGCTAATGAAAACCACAGAATCAGCAAATTCAAAGTACAGCAAAAGCATGCTTTCGCTGTGGATCCCCACAACTCTTTGCAAGCTACACAAGATGTCCTGCAAATGTAGCTCAGTGAAATCACTGCAAAAAGATTGGGCATTTTGCTAAGGTATGCTGCGGTAGCCAGTCCAATCAACAGGTGCATGCAGTTACAATACCAGATGTTACTGTGCTGAGTGTGGACAAAATCGCTACTGCACATATTCCAGAACAGATAAGGTTCACTGTAAATGTTTCTGCTACATCTTCAGACAAATCAAATCCTATTCAGCTGATGTTGGACACTGGCTCAGCAGTATCTATATTTCCTGATTCCATCTATTTGCATTAGATTAAAGATGTGCCTCTTACTGAACCCAAACTTCACTTGGTGTGCTATTTGAAAAAACAAATTCCAGTACGTGGCTGCCTGCCAGCAACAGTGACTTTTGGTGATAGCTGTGTAACTGCAGAGTTCTACACTGTCCACAAAGGCACTCCTATCCTTGGCAGAGATTTATTGGCTGCTTTAAACCTCAGGGTAGTTAATGGACGAATTGATCTTCCTCAGCAAAGCACTCTTGCAGTACACACACCAGTTTCAGCTGGGACCCAAGACCAGGTTGAGGAGAAACTTGGCTGTGCTTATGGGTTTGTGCACAAAGTTAAAATGCGACATAATGTGATGCCTGTACAACAGAAGTTACGGCACTTACCATTTTCAGTCAGGGAAGCTGTTTCAGAGGAACTTAAAAAACATGTTCAAAAGGACATTATTGAAGAGATTGACTCCTTGGAATAGGTTTCACCTATAGCAGTGACACAGAAGAAGAATAGAGGCATTCGCCTTTGTGTGGAGTTCAGGGAGCCAAATAAAGCTATTGTGATTGACAGCCACCCACTGCCTCACATAGAAGAAGTATTTGCAGAACTCCATAGAGCAAAGATATTTTCTACTCTTGATTTGCAGAGCGCATACCACCAGGTTATGTTGCATGAAGATAGCAGAGACCTCACAGCATTTATTACACATGAGGGACTATTTTGTTTTAAACGTGTTCCATACAGTCTTGCATCTGCCCCAAGTGCCTTCCAAAAAATGATATAATTGATTCTGAAGAATCAACATGGAGTTCAGTGCTATCTGGATATTATTGTGTTTGGAAATACTTCTGAGGAGCATGACAATAACCTTCAGTCTGTACTAAACTGCATCAGCACAGAAGGCCTCAAGCTCAATTTGTCTAAATGCAAATTTAGACAAACAGAACTCTCCTTTCTGGGGCAAAGAAGTTCATTGGCTGGACTAAAACCTGATCCAAATCATATCCTAGCAATTTCAAATGCTCCTCCTCCAACAGATTTGCAAACCTTACGTTCCTTCTTGGGTCTTACCTCCTGGTATACAAAATTCATTCCCAATTATGCTTCTGTCATTGAACTGTTACGAGAATTACTACGGAGAAGTTCAATCTTGGTGTGGACAACGGATGCACAAGCTAGTTTGGAAACTGTGAAAGACTTGATTGTACATAGTTCAATCCTGCATTGCCCACAACTGTGACTACTGATGCATCTGATTATGGACTTGGGGCTCACACAACTTCATGAGGACAACACGGAGAAGACAGTTGCATTTGCTTCAAGGACACTGAGTGATGCTGAGAGAAAATATTCTACAGTTGAAAAAGAAGCACTTGCTTGTGTCTGGGCTACTGAAAAATGGAGAACTTACTTGTGGGGCCGCACATTCAAGTTGCGCATAGACCACAGCCCTTTGTCAACATTGCTAACCACAAAAGGACTGGGAATAGCAGGAAATCATATTGCTAGATGGTCTGCAAGACTACTGTCTTTCAATTATGAACTGGAATATAAGCCTGGAAACCAAAAAGTGATAGGCGATTGCCTTTCTCGCCTGCCTTTGTCTTTACCAGATGGTCCACTGGAGGATGAGAACGAAGTAGTTGCGCTTATTACAAGCACTCTTACTGCAGTAACAAGAGAGCAATTCTAAGCTGCTTGTTCAGCATGTCCAATTCAACAAAAGCTATGGGAATTTCTGACAAAGAGATGGCCCAGTAACCCTAAAAACCTTGACTCAGTTTTCCTTTCTTATTTTAGAGTTCGGGATGAACTTTCTTTGCTTGATGGCTGTGTGCTATGAGGTACACACCGGCTACTTGTGCCAGAAGAATTACAGTCAAAACTCATACACCTGGCACAGATACTCATCAAGGAATTGTCAGAACCAAACAACGACTACGGGATCTGTATTGGTGGCCAGGGATGGACTCCCAAACTGAAGTAATCATAAAATCCTGTGTCACTTGCCAAATGCATGATAAGACAGCAGTGACCTGTACCCCACCATTACTGCCTGTTCCTCTTCCTGATTCTGCATAGGAAAAAGTTGCGATTGACATTGTAGGACCCTTTGATACTGCTCCAATTGACTGTCATTATGCCATCACTTTAATAGACTATTTCAGCAAATGGCCTGAAGTAGCGTTTACATCACAAATCTCTTCTGCTACAGTATTTAAGTTCCTGTACAGCAGTGCTCTCCAACCTTTTTACACCGAAGATCACTTTTTAAAATCTCAGAACAGGCGAAGATCTACCGCCCTGCCCCTTCCTTGAAGCCCCACCCCTTTCTTGAAGCCCTGCCATCTCTATTCTCCTCCTGTCCATCACTTGCTATCCCCAGTCCTTACTTACACACTCTGATAAACACTTTATTTTTAAATTATGCGATATATAAAATTAAAATCATGTGTTTATAGTTATGAAATAAATGGTCTGTTTTTTATTCATGCTATTTAAATCTAAAATGAAGCATTTATAATTATACATTTTGTGGGGACAGAGTTCTGCGGCTGGGGGCAGGGGAGAGGGATCAGGGTGCTGGGAGGGCAGAGGACAGGGTTCTGCAGCAGGGGACAGGGTGCCAGTGGAGACAGAGTTCGGGGAGTGGGGACGGGAATGGGGACATGCAAGTGGGGACAGAGTTCGGGGAGTGGGGACGGGAATGGGGACAGAGTTCTGTAGCTGGGGACAGGGGAATGGGGACAGAGTTCGGGGAGTGGGGACAGAGTTCTGTAGCTGGGGACAGGGGAGTGGGGACAGAGTTCGGGGAGTGGGGACAGGAGTGGGGACAGAGTTCTGTAGCTGCGGACAGGGGAATGGAGTCTGGGGAGCGGGGACAGGGTGCCAGTGGCAGCAGAGTCACCTGCATCTGCCTCCTCCCAGGATTCTCTCTCCCTTCCCCCCCCCCCCCGGGAAGCTAGCACATGTCTCCTCTGGGCCCCCTGCAGCGCAGGGAAACCCCGAGCGTGCCTGCCCCAGGGCTAACCCCCGCCTCCCGCGGCGGGGCCAAACCCTCGCAGGAGCCTGCCTCGGGGCCAAACCCCCCCCCATTCCGCAGCGGGGCCAAACCCCCGCGGGAGCCTGCCTGGGGGCACCCCCCCCATTCCTGCGGCGGGGCCAAACCCCACTTCCGCGGCGCGGCGCAGTCCTGCCCCTCCCCTCCTGCAGCGTGGCCAACCCCCGCGGATGCCTGCCCCGGGGTCAAACCCCCCTCCCACGGTGCGGCCCGGCCCGGCCTGGCCCGGCCAACTCCCTCCCCTCCTACAGCGCGGCCAAACCCCGGGGCCGACTCCCGCTCCCGCGGCGCAGGGAAACCCCTGCGCCCAACTCACCCCTCCGGCGCCAGCGGCGCAGAGAAGCCTCCGCACTCCTCCTCTAGGGCCAACGCCCCCTCCCCCAGCACACAACAGAGCTGTGGGAGGGGGAGCAGCCCGCGCACTTCCGGAACCCCCGGAAGTGACACGGGCTTCAGAGAGGACTTCCGTCCACCCCGCGGGAAGCCGGCACTACACTAGAGGTAGGTAGTGGGGCTTCTCGGGGGTGGGGGGAAAATGGGGGGGGGCGGGGTTGCCCGAACGCCTCACGATCGACTGGTCGAGGCCTCGCGATCGACTAGTCGATCGCGATCGACGGGTTGGTGACCATGGCTGTACAGTTTTTAACAGGGAAGGTAACCCCAAAGAACTGGTTTCGGATAATGGTAGTCAATTTACTTCCCTGGAATTTGAAACTTTTCTAGCAGAGAGGAACATTTTACATAGAAGATCATCCCTGTATTACCCTCAAGCCAATGGGGAAATCAAAAGGTTTAACAGAAGCTTGAAAGAGAGTTTGCAAATGGCTAAACTGGAAGGGCGATTGTGGATAACCTTCACCACTCATTTCTTGCAAGAATACAGGGCTACACGACGTGCCACAATGCAAAGATCACCCACAGAGTTACTGCACGGAAAACAGATGAATACTAAACTGAACATAGCTGGATTGTTAAAGGCAAGACCTGATGCACTAAAAGAGGATGATGTGAGAAAAATAGTTGAACAGAACCACGAAAACTATAAGGCTTTCACAGACTGTCATGATCATGAGGGTTAGCCAGCAGCCTGGGAACTAAGGGTTTAACCTTACCTAACACAGGTAGAGTTGGCCAATAGGAATGTAGGTAGGAATTTCAAACTGGGACAAAGGAATTTTTGGTTTTTCCCTCTCCTTTGTCTCTGGGCAGTTTCTCTCCAGCTATTGAGGGAGTCAGACAGAATGTCTCCCTCCAAGAATAGACTCTTCACTCTTCTGTAAGTAGGGTAAAGTTTAGATAAATCCATTAGTTTTTATTGTTTTATGATTTGGGAAATGGGATCTTATGTCTGTGCATTTAAAAATGGGTTTTGCTCTCCTTTGTAACTAAGCTCCTGGCCCATAGTGGGTTTCCCCTCCATGAGCATATTAATTTGCGACTTTTACATCTAGTCATTACGCTTGCAACAGGAATATTGTGGTGATAATAAAAGTTCTTTCTCTTTTCTTTTTCTTAACCTGGTATTGGTTAATTTTTGTATCTTGGTTTGTACTTTAGGGGTAAGATTTCCCAAGTGATCTGTCCCCTGATTTTCTTATCATTACTTGGGTGGTGGCAGCAGAGTTTTTATCCCCAAAATCTAGGTTGTTAAGATTTTGGGGGGGGAGTTTTTTACCAAAGCCTGGAAAGATAAGGTTGTGGGGTACTTTTGCGGGCCCCCACTTCTGCATTTATTGTGCCAGAGTGGGGAAGGAGCAATGACACAGACAAACAGCAGGGTGCTAAGGAACCAAAGTTTGAGTGTGGTTCCTTCATTAGAGTAAGAAAACCTAGAATTTTACGCAAAGGGGACCATAAATTCACATCTCTTCTTAAAGTCATTGAGAAGAAGGGACCTTACACCTATCAACTTTCTGATGGGCAGGTATGGAATGCTTCTTATCTTGCACCTGCCTATGCACCAAGAGGAGATGATGCCAACACCCAGTCCTCATTGGATGACTTCACCGTAGCACCAACACAACAAGACATTGCACTAGAAACAGGGTTTGAGAGATGGTTTGTCAGACCCCGACAACCACCTGTCTGAACTAGAGACTATGTTATGTAGTATTTACAGTGTTTTCAGTGTAATATTTCTGCCAACAGTATAGTGGCTTGTTCCATATTTGTTGCAGTGGCTAGAACAACAATGTTTATTTTATAATTGAGAGAGCTTCTTAAGAGAGGAGGGAATGTGCTGTTTTAGATGCTGCTTGTAATTATTAGAACTGGGAGCACTGGCTATTGGGAGTCTGGAAGCACAGGAAACAGGAAGGAGAGAGGAGAAGATTAGCCAGGGCTGAGTGAGAACTAGAGAGGGGTGCAGCAGCTTTGTAAAGAGGTTTCACTTTTGGTAAATAAAGTCCTGTTGAAGTTTGTTAGTACCTTGCTTGCATGATATAACAGTTGGACATTAGGAGAAACTTCCTAACTGTCAGGGTGGTTAAGCACTGGAATAAATTGCCTAGGGAAGTTGTGGAGAGTTTTAAGTGTAGGTTTGACAAACACCTGTCAGGCATGGTCTAAATGATGATTGGTCCTGCCATGAGTGCAGGGGACTGGACTTGATGACATCTCAAGGTTCCTTCCAGTTCTGTTGTTATTCTATGATTATTTCATGCCTGACTTGTCTCCCTAGGAGAAGAAAAAGGAAGTAAAATGGAAAGAGAAATTCTGAGTTTAGTTGGTGCAGACTTACAGAAGTTTCTGGAAGCCAATTGCAGTGGAAAATAGAGTCCTATGTGTTTCAGATCTGTACACAATGTTGATATGACAAATAATTTGCTACCATGGGAACAAGACAAGGGTACATGACAAACATAAATATTTATCACATAGATAAAATTCAGTGTTTTTTCCTCATCACTATAATTTTTATGAACAGGAAAGAACATTTTGACTTGCCATTTGTAATTTAGTTTTTCTGTTGTTCACAATAACAGAGTTTCCCAGGTCCTATACTCTTTTCGCAGAAATTATCATTATTATTTATTTATGGTGCCTCAAAGTCCCTATGGAAACCCAGAGCCTAGTTTTGAATGCAATCCAGCAAAGTCTCATTTTCTTTTTCCTGGTTGCCATTCAGCTATGGCTGACTAACTGAAGATTTCAACCAAAATGCACATATTTATGAATTTGGAACTGAAATATCACAAGAACATCTCATGAGATTTCAGCATTGTCCTGTATGAACTCAGCCCTACTTCTGTTTATTCCCTCAAACCCAAATGCTGAACTATGCAGCCTAAAAGTTTTCTATCTCCAGCTCCAAACACCACCACCTTTTTCTGTCTCTGCTAGCCAGAGGTGAAAGTCAGGTGGTGTAGACAGGCTCCTGGGGCTCTGTTGCAGGCTGTGGTGCTAAGCAGCAGGCAGGTGAAAGGGGCTGGCTAAGGGCCCCACCCCCACCCATCTGGGACTGCCCCACATTCTTTAGAGAGGACAGGCGTGAGTGAATCCTCCCACAGCCCTGTTCCCACCAATGCTGCTTGTTGCTACCTTCCCATCACTGTCCACGGGGAAGCTGGTTCAAGAAGGGGGCAGAAGAGTGAGTGACCCAAGCTTTGTGCTTTCCTCTCACTTCCTGAGAGTGATGGAATAGGAAGAGCAAGCAACAAGCATCGGTAGGAATTGGGAGGGTGGGGAGAGCTGAAGCCCCTCCCCCCATCCTCCCTAAAGGTCACCTTTGCCACCTCACACTTCCACCCCCAACCCTCGGTCCTCATTCCCGCATCCCCTCATACCTCAACCCTCTGCCCTGAGCCCCCCAATTCCTGCAACCCTCCACACACACCACAACCCTCTCTCCTGAGCCCATCCTCACATACTGCACTCCTGACTCCTGCACCCTCGCACCCAGCTGCCTGCCCTGAGTCTTTCACCTCCCCATCCCTATCCCCTTGTGTAGTCCATTATACCAGTGCAACATGGGTGTAGAATGGAACCTAATCAGAACTTGCCTATACTTCAGAGTTTTAATATATTACACTGATTTAGTTAACATGGCAATCCCTTCTACTGCAGATGCAATTATATCATTGTATAAAAGTGTTTCTGCTGGTCTAGCATAATCCAGTTCAGTTCAGCTGGATCTGCTATCTATACATATCTTAGAGAATAAGAGCTATTAAATTGCTATCCTTTGCACTATAATTTTGTGTTACTACCTATTTGAGAACATGAGTTTTTTGTTCTTCACATCTGGGGATCACTGGGAGGGGGAGCAGCAATACAGTTTATATAAATAAAAATAGATTTAACCTTTGTATAGTGGTATTTGTCCAGATTATTTAGCTTTGGGGACATTCTGCTGAGTGGCAGGACCCTGCCAAGCTATGCATCACCGCATTATTGTCAGATCTCCTGCCATTCATTTAATTCTGCCCCATTTGTCATTGTAGTTCAAAAATGTCTCAGCAAACAGCATCTGGAAGTAGAGAAGCTCCTTGTTAATCATTTATTGGCTGTAGGCTGAAGAAAATTTGGTAAACGAGTTTATGTCAACTGCCTGGCAAGATCTAAAGGATGCCCTGGTCATTACATTCTTTCACAGTTGCTACTCTGGAAAAATATTAACTTGATAGAAAGAGGCAGAACTATTAATGAGAAATTTTAACAATTGGCAAATGTTTGGCAGCCTCTTCACAACCCGTTTACAGAATACAATGTTTGCACATTTTATCTTTGGTATTGACAGTCTAGTTCTAGTTCGTACAGAGTCTGCCTACTCTTCACAGAGCAATAAGCTCAGATCACTTACTTTGAATCCCTATATTGTAGACTGAGCACCCCCTCTAAAATGTTTCTGAGGCCGAACAATTGGTATGGAAAGCACAAGATCTCTGAATCACATTTCACAAAGGATTTGTTTATACTGTATTGGAAATGTTCCTTTGTAGCTTCCCATAATAATACAATATGTATTAATACAGTCATATTAGTATCTGTTTCCTCTTAATATCTCCTAGCAATGTATAAACAGATATTTGTTGTACCATAAGAACTATTTTCCAGTGTCAGACCAATGGTCCATCTAGCCTAGTATCCTATCTTTTGACAGAGCCCAATGCCATAAGCTTCAGAGGGAATGAACAGAATAGAGCAATTATTCAGTGTAGTCCAGTCCTGGCATTTGGCAGATACAGGTGTAGGGATTCCTAGAACATGGAATTGCATCCCTGACCATCTTGGCTAACATCCATTGATGACCTATCACCCATGAATATATCTAATTATTTTTAGAACCCAGTTATATGGCCTTCACAGCATCTGTGGAACAAAGGAGTTCCACAGATTGACTATGTGTTACATGAAGTAGTATGTTTATTTTATTTAAAACCTGCTGCCTGTTAATTTCATTGGGTGACCCCTGGTTCTTGTGTTATGTGATGGGGTAAATAACACTTCCTTATTCACTTTCTCCACACCAGTCATGATTTTATAGCCCTCAATCATATCGCCCCTCAATCACCTCTTTTCCAAGCTGAGAAGTCCCAGTCTTTCTAATCTCTCCTCATATGGAAGTTGTTCCATACCCCCTACCTTTTCCAGTTCTAATATACCATTTGACAGATGGGTCACCAGAACTGCATGGTGTATTCAAGTGGTGGATGTATCATGGATTCATATTGTGGTATGATATTTCCTGTGATATTATGTATTCCTTTCCTAATATTCTGTTAGCTTTTTTTGACTGCCATTGCACACTGAGCAGATGTTGTTAGGGAACAGTCTATAATGACCCCAATATCTCTTTCCTAAGTAGCAACAGCTAATTTAGATCTCAATATTTAGTATGTATAGGGATTGTTTTTTAATGTACATAATTACCTTTCATTTGTCAACACTGAGTTCATCTGCTATTTTGTTGCCATGTCACTGAGTTTTTGAGAGAACACTTTGTAACTTCACAGTCTGGTTAGGATTTAACTATCTTGAGGAGAGGAAGGGGCTTGTGCTGAGTGGGAGGGGCAGGGCAGGAAAAGAAAACGGAAGGCACCAAAGGGCAGGGTGGAGGAGAGACAAATGCCAGGGGGCCAAGAGAAGACAATGTGAAAAGGGCAGGAGGGGGATGGGAGGGAAGGTGTCAGTAGGAGTGGAAGAGGGGAGAGGACAGGGTGTTGCTGGGAGAGGGGAGGGGCAATGGGGGCAAGAGGGAGGAAGAGGAGAGGGGAGGAGTGGGTGCTGGAAGAAGAGAGGTTAAAAGGAGGGGGCATGAGGAAGGCAGGGATGGAGCAAGTCATGTGTGAGGGCACAGAGGGGCACAAGAAGAACTGGGGCAGAGGGTGGTGAGGGGGTGGGCACCAGGGAGAAAGAGGGCAAGGAAGGCAGGGGCAGTGAGGGAAGGGGGAGGCACCAGGAAGGTACAGGGGTAAGGGAAGGTGCAGATGCCAGGGGATTGTGGGGGACAGAGGAGAGAGGCAGGGCAGGTGGGTAGAGGGAGGTGTTAGGAGAAGGGATGAGGACGGGTAGCTACAGATGATCGGAGTGGGGCTACAGGAGGAGTGGGAACAGGAGGAAGAGAAGGGCTGGTGCAGGGGAAGGGAGCAGGTCCCAGGAGAGCTGAGGGGAGTGAGAAGGGCAGGAGTCAGGACAGCAGAGGAGAGTGAGGGGTGGGGGGGGGGGCAGCAGGCACAAGGGGAGGGTGGGAGACATGGCATCAGTGGGAAAAGGGAGAGGTTTATAAGATATTTATTAATAACTTGGGTGCCACAGTGGCACACATCCGAATAAGCACACATGAACTCCATACTGGTGCACAAGATAAAATTCACTCCACGCATGAGAGGAAAATCTTAGAGAGAACAATTCCCCCAGCCTCTCCCCCCAAGTTAATGCAGTGCAATGCAAATTGTGTTCATGCAATTGCAGGATAGTTGCATGGGGCGGGGAATCCTGTGGGGGCCAAACCCATCCCCATTAGTAGGAGGACAATGGGAGGAGTTCTTAGAGGGGTCACATGACACCCTTTGCTTCTGTCATGCATCCATCTTGATCCCAGGAGTACTGCCTCCAGGGGTGGGACTTCTTGTGGCAGGGGGTGTGGCTAATGGAGGTCAGGCAGCATGGCTAACATGTCCCTAATATTGGTTCAGAAAATATGGTCACCATACAATTAGGCCAAATGAGTTTTCCCATCTTTGTTTACTGTCTAATGGCATTTTATTTGTGTTGTGTAAAAATAGGTGGTCACTACAATTCATTTCCATAAGGACAAATGTCCAGATCTTTAATAAAAAAAAAATAAGAGGGGAGGAGGGGAACATATAGCTGCTAAAGCTGGAACTTGTTGGCATCAGACGTAAGACAAGCTCAGTAGCACTGGTATCTGTTCCCAATGGAAACTGTGGCAGGAGCTGCCTCTTACTGTGTGTTTGTGTTGCATGTAACACGAGGGCCGAACTCAGCACTAAGCAGTAATAAAAATCTTTTCATAGAATCAGAGCCTGATTCTCCTTCATTTATACTAGTTTTACATCACTTGCTTCAATTGTGTTACTCCTGATTTACACCAGTACACAAAGACCAGAATTAGGTCATCTAATGAATGAGTCTGCAGACTGAACTATCCTCTCCTTTCTAAAGCTGGTGCCTTCAGGTCACCGTCTTGGTGGGAAGATTATATTCCCACTGTCTGTGATGTGCCTATGCAGAAGATGTAAGTCCACAGCCTGTGAGTCCAACAGATTGTATAAACACTACATTTACTAATAAAATAAAAAGATAAGGGGAAAGCCCTGGAGCTAGTTGATTTTTTTCTTCACCCTTTGAATGTTTGCCATTTAAAAAAATCAGTCAATGATTATCAGAGCCTATTTAAAGTGTAATAAGTTGGATTTAACATTCTTTAGATCACTCTGCAATCTGCCACCTCTTGAGAAATGATATTTAAGTGTGTTACATGCTGCCTGCTCTTCTTCCTGCGGGACTTGAATAGACATTTGAGGGGAAATGCACCGCCACCTAATGCTTCAGCAGTGACTTCAGAGGAGAGGAGGAAGAGAGAAGGGGGTGGGGAGAAGAGGGCCTTGTGATTGCTGATTCAGCATTGCGGTAGTCCAGAACCAGCTAATACACAGTTAGAGCTCCATTCTACCCACACTTAAGCTATGCATATCACAGATTCTCACATAATTAGAATGAAAAAGTAGAGCAGTGGGACTCTCTTGCCTGCATTATGCAGTCATTTCCCCTCTCGTCTATAATTAAGTGCACAACTTAAAGATGTTGCCAAGTACTCAAAGCAACTTTTACTTGTAGGGCCAGCAGTACTAATATCACACAAACCCTGTTGTCAAATTTTAGGAACCCTTGAGAGGGACATGGTGGAGTGGCATGTTTGGATGGGCACACGAAGTTATATGCTTCTCTGAGTCTTCTCCAAAGCAGAGCTGTGAGAAATCAGTGGATTGGTTCCTGTAGACTTTTTGAAGAGAGAAAGATTGTTACAAAAACTCTGGAGTCCACCAGGCCAGTCCTGAACTTTAGGGAAGTTTGGAATCAGAATCAGTTTTTGTAGCTCAGTTTTTTTTCTGGTTTTGAAAAGTAGTTACAGCTAGAGCCACAGAACTGTAAGGCATGCTGTGTGGTCACTCTTTTTACCTTGAGAGAGAGATCTCCCAGTGAAAATAAAACCACCCACAATGAGGGGCCGTAGCTTTGTCAATGGAAGTGCATCTTCCACCAATAAAGTGCTTCCACACTGACACTTTTTTCACACTGACACCCCTGAGCAACAAACATTTTAGTGACAAAAGTGCCAGTGTAGACGTAGCCTTAGATGATATGTCTGAAGTGACTTCTGCAGATGAAGCTGAGAAGGCAGGAATTGGGAAACACTATATAGAGATGGCCATGGACAAAAGCTTGTTATTACCAAGCCATTGATAAGAGTGGTCTGTTCACTGGGAAGTACTTTTCCTCAAAGATCATCTGAAACCAGTCAGATCTCATTAGCCTCCAAAAGTAGATAAATACTATAAGGCTTTTTCCTTGCTGAGAAATATGAGCTCTCACTTCATTGTGCAGTCTCAGAGGGGTAGCTGGGTTAGTCAGTAACTTTAAAAATGAGTAATCCTGTGGCACCTTAGAGACTAACAAAAATATACAAACTCCAGTCATCTGAAGAAGTGGGTTGTGCCCATGAAAGCTCATGATACCATCTACATGTTCTGTTAGTGTCTCAGGTGCTGCAAGACTATTTGTTGTTTTTAAAGTTTTTCCAGTTACAGACTAACACGGCTACTTACCCCTTCTGAAACTTTTAAAAGTTGTAAAGTTTTAAAACTTTTAGTATCAGGAGCTTTTGTGGGGAAAACCCACTTTTTCAGATGAGCATAGCTTGTTTTCATTATGCAGGTGAGCGATCCTCCTCACATACAATGAAACCCTCACAAAATAATCTAAATAATCAATTTCAGTGACTCAAAAGCCCCACTATGGTGGAACATTCAATGAGTTCAGATAGGGATTGTGGGACACCTGAAAATAATCCTATTCCTGCCCTGTCATAAAAATGTGACCCATTTTGTGTGCAATTCTTCTGCAAAAAAGAATTTATTTCCCTCTGCGTGTTCTCACATTTCCTAATGTTTTCATTTTGTTATAAGAACATAAGAATGGCCATACTGGGTCATACCAACGGTCCATCTAGCCCAGTATCCTCTCTGCTGACAGAGGTCAATACCAGATGCCGCAGAGGGAGGGAATACAACAGGTAATCCTCATGTGATCCCTCGCCTGTCACCCATTTCCAGACAAACAGAGGCTAGGGATGCCATTCCTATCCTTCCTGGCTAATAGCCATTGATGGACCTAACCTCCATTAATATATCTAGCTCTTTTTTTGAACCCTGTTAAAGTCCTAGTCTTCACCATATCCTTTGGCAAGGAGTTCCACAGGTTGACTATGTGTTGTGTGAAAAAATACTTTTTTGTTTTAAACCTGCTACCTATTAATTTCATTTGGTGACCCCAAGTTCTTATCTTATGGGAACAAGTAAATGTTTCCTCATTCACTTTCTCCATACCTGTCAGGATTTTATAGACCTATATCATATCCCTTCCGCCCCCTTAGTCTCCTCTTTTCTAAGATGAAAAGTCCAAGTCTTTTTAATCTCTTTTCATATGGGACCGGTTTCTATATGTAACCTGTCTATACTCCTGAAACTGGCTGTACTTTCTACATGTTTGGTTATGCTTTTCATTGGTGGTGATGGAATTTTAAAATGTATTCTTTTTAATTTCCTACAACACAGTGTAATCTGACAGGAATGTAATAAGACTAAGTACTGCTCTGAGTTACACTGGTGTACATGCAAGGTAGCATCATTGAATGGGATCAGTGTGGGTTTACATTGTCATATCTGAGGGCAGAATCTGACTCTCAATAGAACAGGCTGCACATCTAAAAGGTAAATAGAGTTACTCTTTACTTCTTTGCAGCAACATAAAGCTAGACAGTCTCAAGATGGTGACAGCTTGCTGCCTGAGTTCTCTATTACCTCCAGGCACGTGTACCAGGTGTGTCAATGGCTGGGAGTTGAAAAGAAATATCCAAATGCTTCCTTTATAGACAGCAGCCACATGTCAGAGCAAATGCAAGGAGATCATCAGCTTCAAAGTACAGTATTCTTTTTAACCAGTGTAGGCAAGTGTAAAATTGAAAAAGTCACAAATGTCTCCTACCTGATTCTTACCAGACAGGCTTTTTGTACCTGAAGGCTGAAAGTCCCAAGTGGGAGCATTACCATTTTTTTATTTTCTTTTTCTCTAATGAGATTTTCAGACATGTGGTGAAGACAGATTCTGTATCACAGATGTGGCACCTGCTGTTACTGCCCCAGTGAGCATGGCTTGCTGCGGAGAAGAGGCTGTGACTCTAGGGCTTTGTCTACACTACACATTTTTGAGGCAGAAAATATGCTAATGCGGAACTCATTATCATAAGTTGCAACATTATTTTCTGCCGTTTCTTTTTGCGCAAGGGATTTTTGCGCAAAAAGAAGCAGTGTAGTGGCTTCCATTTTGCTCAAGATCCTTATGCCTCTCCTGGGATTTTTGTGCAAAATGGAAGCGGCTACACACCACCTTTTTGCGCAAAAACCCCTTGCTCAAAAAGAAAGGGCAGAAAATATACTAATGATGTTGTGACATGCTAATGAGTCCCACATTAGCATATTTTCTGCCTCAAAAACTTGTAGTGTAGACAAAGCCTCTATGTCTGTATTCCACAGCCTCATTTGACATACGTAAAACTTAGCACTGAGATAGGATTTTCCCAGAATTCAAGGGGCTAAACTGCACCTGGACAAAACTCAATTCATGTCAATGGTGCTTTCTCTGTCCTCTTGCACTAGAACTGACTTGGGTTCAGAATCTATATTTTAGAAATGACTTAAGACCGGACTGTGATACCCTTACTCATGTAAGGAAGCCCATTAAAGTAGATGGTACTACTCCCATGAGGAAGTGCTTGCCAACATAATTAAGGATTACATAACAGAACCTCAGTGGTTTTCAGGATCTCTGTCACCTAATCCCCAGGACTTTCAGGAGAGCACAGCTTTCACTCATAGTTTTGCATATGCTTTCTTTAGTGCTAGATGATTGGGTTTTTTTAATCTGGAATTTAACATAGAACTGAGTCATGCAAAACCAACTAGGGACGATTTCTTCAAGGTAAGGGAAAATAAATAGGAACTGGGGATGCCCAGTACTTTTCAGGAAAGCACTAAGCCCTGTGTAGGATCAGGAAGTTCTACTTGTTTAACATAACCTGCATTCAACATCACTCTTTGGCTATGTCTAGACTGCAGGCTTCTTTTGGAAGAACCTTTTTTCGGAAGAAATCTTCCGATAAAACTTCTTCCAAAAGAGAGCATCCACACACAAAAGTGCATCAAAAAAGCGATCTGCTTTTTCAAAAGATAGCGTCCACACTGAATGGATACTATCTCACATTTAAGCTGTGATTACTATGGATGGAATGACTACCAGGCACTCGTGCTTTTTCCTCTTCTTCCGAAAGAACTCCCTCTTCCCTGTCCACACGTGCCTTTTTCCGAAAGAGCTCTTTCAGAAAAAGGCTTCTTCCTCATAGAAAGAGGGTTACCAATGCCAGAAAAACCCCTTTGTTCTTTCAGTTTACTTTCAGAAGAGTGCGATTGCAGTGTGGACGTAACTCAGGTTTTGTCAGAAAAACAACCGTTTTTCCAACAAAACTCTGTAGTGTAGACATACCCTTTGTGAATGAAACATCCCTCCACTAGTGGTATATGATGTACACAGCAACTGAGTGTGCTTCCCAGTACAGGTAAACAAACACATGCTAACTCGGACCAAGCTAGCATGCTAAAAGTAGTAGTCTGACTGTGGCTCAGGCTAGTCCCCTGAGTACAAGCCCTCCTGATTTTTGGTGGCTAGCTGGAGCTGCATGCCACATAGCATACTGCTAATTTTAGTTCTCTCATTCCAGGAGAGCTAATGCGTTTCTCTGCCCATGCTCAGACATGTTCCCAGCAGGAATATAGCTCCACACTAAGGAAAAGATGTTCTCTATTCCCCTTGAAGAAAACGCTTGACCATGACTACCTAATCACAGGACACTCGTAGGCCTGGTCTATACTAATCCAGCCAGGTCGGCTGAAGGTGTGTCATCCAGTTACGCAAAATAAGCTGATTCTAGCTGCACAACTTAAGCTGAGCCTTTCCAACGTCTACACTGTGGGATGCCAACAGGAGCACACATTCTTGCCAGCTTCCCTTACTCCTCACAGAAATGAGGAGTACAGGAGACTGGTGGGGGCTACCCTCAGCGTTCGATTTGGGGGTCTACACTAGACCCACTAAATCAAACCTCGGGAGGGTTGATCTTCTCCTTAGTGTAGACATGCCCCTAGAGCCCTACACACATATATCATCCCCTAAGAACTAGGAAGCTGCATTAAGCTCAACCTGGGATGGGAATAAACCTCTCATTAGCTACCATTTGTGACCAAGAGGATTTAGAGTAGATGAGGAGATTGCAGAAACCCCATATAAATGTCATAAACTGGCTTCATTACTTAGGGCGCATCTACACAGCAGGGCTTAACTCGAAATAAGCTACGCAAATTGAGCTACATCAATTGCGAAACTTATTTCGAAATAGCATATTTCGAGTTTTGTTGCTGTCTACAGAGCACTTATTTTGAAATAGAGCACTCTTCCTCTGACTTCCCTTACTCATAAAATGAGGGTTACAGGAGTTGGAGTAAGAAATCCTCCAGCTTGACAGTATTTCAACATTATGTCGAAATAACTGCCGGCTGTGTAGACGCAGACAAAATTATTTTGAAATAACGCTAGTTATTTCAAAATAATGTTGTTGTGTAAACATAGCCCCAGTGGCCTAATACACATAACTGTAGTACAACATGGTTGGAAACAGGTTCTGAGCATCTTTCAGAGGACTGCTTTCTGCATCAGCATCTCAATTTCAACCAGGTCCTGGCAACCTCCCACCACAGAACACAACCTACAGTCACTGTCACCACAGAGAGCAAAGGAACAGAAAGAAAGAAAGATATTTTCAAAGAAAAATATAATCTTTTTTTAAAAATTGCATGGCTGAAGAAAATATAGATATTGTCCATTTGTCTCCAATCTTTTGTGAGCAAATATTAAAGAGAAAACATCTCACATAGTGTACTTTGAGTAAAAATATACATTTTTTGCTTGCAAAAACCTGCTTCTTTCTATTTTAAGATATGGATTATTAGCAAGTGTCACCCTGAAGAATTGGACCCACTCGAGTAGTTTGTTATATTTCAGGGGTGGGGGTGCAAGGAGATTGCAGCATTAAGAAACAGCAGTGGAGGTGCCAATCTCAACCTCATTATTCAATCCTCTCTTTAGTTCAATTATACACCTCTACAGCTAAGGAAGATAGATGAAGGTCATTTGGGAGCTGTAAACCACCATGCATTGAATGCAGAACTGTGTTCTTAAACTGATTTACACCTTGTTCTACAGCACAGGGCTTCTATTGAAATGCAGGGGCAGTGATTGAAAAGCTTTCTTCCTGTTTTTAGTCTCAGATCCAGTCCCTGTAATTATTACTTTGATTAAATGGTGAGAGACAATGAATGCTTCTTTCATTATCTGGGTGGTGACAAAAACCAAAAACAAAATGTAGGGACTATCAGTACTTGGCCAGGAAGCACACTGGGGATGTAGGAAGATGTTTACATCTGCAGTAGATAACTCTTGGTTGTGTGCATTGGTCCAGGGAGAAAGAAAATGTGTAACTGAAAGAAGCAATTTGCCTTTCCAGAAAAGACAAAGAATTGCCATCTTGTAGTGATTTACCTGCCATGCATCTCATAGGATGAAGAATGTAATGTATATGGAAGAAAGTTAATTAAACAATGCAAATGCATATTAAAAAATACTTCACAGGCCACTGACAGGTGATTGAAGATTTCATTTCATATGAATCAGAACATTTTAAAGATTAATTTCTGCAATGTTAAAAGATAAAGGACAAGTTTCTCCAGGGCCATTAATCTGTGGGTGCAAACACCCTGCCATTCAGGCAGCTGAGTGCCAGAGGGAGGGAGGTTGAGTTGAGATCCTGGTAAAAAAATTGGTCCAATGTCTATAATGTATGTAAATCTATCATCCTGCAGAGGACTGAGCATCTCCATTAAAGTCAATGAGAGCAGACTCTGGCTCAGTGAAGGTTAAAGGTCAAAAAATGAAGGTAAAAAACCTGAGGTTTACAGGGTCTTTCGAAAAAGGGTTTTATTTTTGAAAGATCCCCATCTAAACTGCCATTTTTCTATCGAAAAGCACTGTGTTGAAAAAAACCGCGGCCACCATTATGCAAACGAAGCACGGGAAATTTAAATCCCGGCTTCATTTGCAATTTCAAAGTGTCTAATTTACATCCCTTTTCTTGATGTAGTCTAAATACATCCTCAGAGTGCTAGTGCCAGATTACATTTCATTTTTTAAATGTACACATAAAGTTCCCCCTGAGTTCAATGTCATGTTACCGTAAAAATCCAGTTGCATCTGTGGATGTGTTTATATGATTCCCATTAACTTCAATTTCCCATTTCCATTCCCAAACTCTGTCCTTGGCGCTCACATGTACTTCTTATTGATTTCAACATCCCATTCCCATAAAGGGCCAAATTCTCTCTATAGATGTGCCCATCTCATTCCTCTGGACTTCAGCATCCTATTGCTGACTTCTGTTAGATCGGGGTGGAGAACCTAAGGCCGATGGCCTGATGTGGCCCCCAGCTTGCCTGCATTTGGCCCTGAAACTTGGGCCTCTCCCCCAGCATTGGAGAGCCCATGCTGGTGCTTCAGCCCCCCTGCCATCTCCTCACAGGGCTGGAGCACACAAAATCTACTAGCCCGCCCCCCCCGCAGGCTTTGGTG
The DNA here is from genome assembly GCA_032595735.1 of Pelochelys cantorii. Taxonomy (NCBI): domain Eukaryota; kingdom Metazoa; phylum Chordata; order Testudines; family Trionychidae; genus Pelochelys; species Pelochelys cantorii. The sequence goes on from CM064335.1 coordinate 40,713,657, forward strand.
TGTGAGGGTGATGTGGGGAGTGTCTTTCTCATTCTCAGTCAGGGACACATCAGTGAGGGGGGGTTGTTTTCTGGTTTTTTTTATTCTGACTTGTGTGTGAAGTGAAATGTAGATTTCAGAAGAGGATCGGGGCCATTGAGTTTTGGAAGAGAGACTCCAACACAAACATACATGTATCATATGTGTGGTAAAACATACAAAGACAAGTACCACGTTTTGCTATTTGTTAAACGATCAAAGAAATTACTCAAAGGTCCAAACCCTGCTCGCCTTACTCAAGCGAGGAATCCCACTTATGTCACACAACACAAGTGGGAGTGGGTACTGGCACACATACTGTTGCACTTATCTTACGTAGATCTTATCTGACAGTTTTCCTTGCTTCTATTTAATGATGATTTTGTATTGTGTTTGTTGTAATGAGATGTGGCATTACAGCAAAGTCATATTTTAAAAATTCTGTCTTTGGAGGGATCCCATTAGCGTTAATCTTCTGTGGCCATGAAGATCCTAATTCTCTTTTAGGTGCACACATAGCTCTGTTAGTGATTTTTTAAATGACTTACAATGGGACTCTTAAAATAAAACTCCTTTAATATTATTGCAAAGCTTGACATTAAAAAAAAATCCCAAGAGTGTAGCTTGGACAATGATTCCATCAAATAAAACCAGCTCTTTAATTTCTTGTCACAGCAGCAGTTTCTGAACAGCTCAGCTGTGTACCCTGCCTGACTCACTCCTCTTAGGCTAGAGTGGCATTTTGCAAGTCTGCCTGCTAAGGGGCAGCATAGTTGCTCTGGCGTGGGAGCAGAGCAAGGACTGAGGTGAGGAGAGCTAATGTGTTAGCTTTTTTTCCCCCTGCAGCAGTTGATTTTCCCCTTGCGTGCTGATTATGCAAAGGGAAGTAGCAGTCCTATGATAAGTTTTCCACACTGCATAAAAATCAGCATACTGCCCACATAGGGGCCAGTGGGTACCTTTTTCCCCCTGGACCACCATGCAGTTACATTATGTGGTTTATGTTGCAGCCCAGTAGGAGGAGTTGCCTTTTGTACAGAAAAACCTTTGTGCATCCCTGCACACCACTTCTATCTCAGCAAGCCTGATGCTATATCCACTCCATAAATAAGACATGGAAAAGGATAAGTAGTGATTCTCATTTGTGCTGTTAAACATACCATTCATTTGTATTGGTCATGTCAAATGGTGGGTAACCATCATTCTCTGAGCACAGAACCAAGTCTTCGGTCAGCGGAGCCTTTTGCCACTCACTATCTAGAGTAGAGGATACTCCCAGGCATGCTGCTGCAGCATGCTAGGAAGGAAGGTAGGGCTGGACTGTACTGTTGTTCCACAGGAGAAGTTCCACTTCTTAAACTGTGGGTTGGGAGTTGGACCCCAGAGTAGGGCTGGACTGTACTGTTGTTCCACAGGAGAAGTTCCACTTCTTAAACTGTGGGTTGGGAGTTGGACCCCAGAGTAGGTCACAATCCTGTTATAATGGAGTTGCTGCGGCTGGCATTAGACTTCCTGGGAAGCAGGGCTGAAGGTGAACCCCATGCCCCACCACTTGGGGCTCAAGCTTTGACTACTGACTTCCAACACCCACAGCCCAGAGTCGAAGCTCTTCAGTTTTGCACCCCTCCCCGCTGGAGAGATGTGGCTCAGGCTTTGGTCCTTCCTGCCCAGGACGGTGAAATTTCGGGGGCTCATCGTGCAGTCTCCCATCCCAGCTCATCTAGTAATTTTTGTGAGAAGGAGTGCAATGAAATTTGAGCACCTCTATATTAGCAGCAGCTGTTGGAGGTAGGGTACTTGAGTCAACACAGTACTTCTAGTTCTGTAGAGTTCATCTCCTGAGGTGTGCAACTGATGCACTGGCCCAGCCTCAGGAGGACAGAAACCGTAAGAACACAAGAAGGGCCGTACTGGGTCAGACCAAAGGCCCATCTAGCCCAGTATCCTGTCTGCCGACAGTGGCCAGTGCCAGATGCCCCAGAGGGAGTGAACAGAACAGGTAGTCATCATTTGAGCCCTCTCCTGTCACTCATTTCCTGCCTCTGACAAACAGAAGCTAGGGACCCCATTCCTTCCTGTAGGATGAAAATTTCTGAGGCAGGCTATGATATTCTGTTAAGAACCCAATCTAAATTCAGACTCTGGGAATGGCACATAAACACAGTACATGGTTATTCCCCTTCCCCACCAGTCTAGCCCATCAGAGGAAAGCCATCACCTAGGATGGGAGGCAGGACAAGACACATTCAATGGTGCTAATGTGTCTGCTTTAATCCCCAGATGGACCACATCCTGCAGAGAAACCTTCTTGAAGCTGACAGACGTATCACCACTTAACTGATAATTGATGTCTGCTTTGTTTAAATACTTGTTTTACTGGCAACACTATGTAACTTTATATTATTGCTCTTATCTTGCCTTACTATTAGCATCTATCCAGGGGATCCGGGATCTTCCCCCCTCCCATCACTTTGATCTGCCCATTGAGCATCCTATATAACTAGTTGTAACCTATTGTTTGGCAGTGTTCACTGAGCTCAAGCAAATGATGTGGCACTCCAGTAATAAACTTCTGCTTGCTTCACATACGCTGTCCAGATTCTAGTCCTTCACATCCATCCTGGCTAATAGCCATTGATGGACCTAACCACCACTAGTTCTGTTTTGAACCCTGGTCTTCACAACATCCTCTTGCTAGAAGTCCTGGTCTTCACAACATATTCTGGCTCTGGAGTTTTACAGGTTGACTGTGCGCTGTATGAAGAAAACTTCCTTTTGTTTGTTTTAAACCTGCTGCCTATTAATTTGTTTTGGTGACCCCAAGTTCTTATTTAATGGGAACAAGTAAATGTTTCCTCATTAACTTTCTCCATACCTGTCATGATTTTATAGACCTCTATCATATCCCCTCCGCCCCCTTAGTCTCCTCTTTCTTAATCTGAAAAGTCCCGGTCTTTTTTTAATTTCTCATCATATGGGACCCTTTCCAAACTCCTAATAATTTTTGTTTCCCTTTTCTGAACCTTTTCCAATGCCAATATATCTTTTTTGAGATGAGGCAACCACATCTGTACACAGTATTCAAGATGTGGGCATACCATGGTTTTATATAGAGGCAATAAGATATTCTCTGTCTTATTCTCTATCTCGTTTTTTAATGATTCCTAAATCATTAAACCATGAGCCTTCCTTGGCTTGACCCCTTCCTTTAACAAGGAATGAAATCATCTCTTGTTCCTTTACTTGGCCACAGAGCAGGGAGAATAAGTATTCCATTCTTCCTACAAGTGTAGAGCAAGCACTGTCTATGCCAAAATGGGGCACAAACCTGTGCTTAGCTGATAGCACACAAATGGAAAATATGACAATCCTAGCTCATCCTCACAGACTAATGAAATGCCAGTGCTGGACAAATCTGGCGGTGCCTGGGCAAAACACTAAACAGTTGCAGCCCAGAGCCCTGTGTAATGATCTCTCTCATCATTGCAGGTGATTCAGTATTATTTGATTACTTTATTGTATTATTAAATGCTCCAGGAAGTTCAAAAGAACAAATCACACCATTAGCTGAGAAGTCCTGACCTATGACTTTGGATAGACGGCACTGACCACAGGGCTTGTGACCTTTGCAACAAGCATGCAACGGTCACTGGTGTGAGATATACTGAAAAATTTTAAAAAAATGGAATGGGGTGCAATGATTGTTAAGAAAGGTAACATCTGTTTGAAGTGTTTTCACTTGCTCTTTGAGGATTGGTACAGAACTAATGAGCTCCACTTAATGGTCACCTAATGGTCACAGCTGCTCAGAGGGAATTCTATGACTCAAATAAAGATTAGCTTGGACTGAGGCACAGTTATAATACAATTTTATATCAATATCATTGTTCATCTCTACTTGTCACAAAGTGTTTTATAACTATAAATAGTACATATGACTCAAAAGCACTGGCTTCTGGGGGGAGGGGGGACAAAAAGGTAAAAAGCACACCATTTTTGAGGAGGAGAAATGTTTGGTCCAGAATACTGATGTAAATTTCATTTCTAATCAAAAGCACCATGCAATGTTTAATTTTATGCAGAGCCTAAAGGATTCTTCCTGGTTTCTGAAAATCTCATCTAAAAGATCGACATTCAATAAATTGCATGGTACCTAATTTATTTTCCTTGGAAAGATGAAGTGCTGATTTGACCCTGTCAAAACATGACATCTGCCTAACTAATGCTAAGCTGAAGTTTAGTTAATTAAACTCCCCCTTCACTTCACATATACACGTGTCACTTTGCACCCCGCCCCCTTCCAGAAAGGATCTATTAGGACAGAAATGCTTGGCTATTCCCTATCTCAGCTGCATTTGCTATAACATGCATTTATACTGATTCTGATACATTTTTTTCTATCTATAAGGTTACCATTGTCGTATTTGGGACAGGCTGTCTGCACTACAGAGTAGGTTGGTGCAAGGCAGCTTGCATTGACCTATTTAAGTGTCCACAAGAAAATTTCACTTCTATTGACATAACTACCCTTAATAACATCACCTTCATGAGAGGCGTAGAATCAATGTTGTTATGTCACCAGAGTGTCAGTGTAGACACTGTGACTCTAATTAGCTTTCAGAAGCTGTCTAGCAATGCACTGCCCTGTCAGTACAGTCAGTATAAGTACTCCTGGTGAGGAATTACACTGCCGACATCAGAAGCATAACGTGAACACATCAAAATGATTTAATTCCTGCAGCCAAGTCTACGCTGGCAAGTTATTGCACAGTAAATCAGCTTCCGGTGCTGTAACTTTCAAGGGCTCCACACTGGCCAGGCTCTTAGTAGGAACTAGCACCAGAGTTTGTGCACTCTAGGAAAACCATCTCTGTGAGAATCATAGAGCTTGCTGCACTCTGAATTAGGGATGTTAAATTTAGTTTAATCAGCTAGTGGATGGATTTTCCTGGGCACTTCTATGCCCTTCTCAGATGCTCGGTAGGCGTTAGGACCTCAGACTGTCACGCTGCTGCCGAACACAAAGAATTGAAGGAGTGGAGCGTGAGGAGAGCATGGAACGGCTCCAAAATGTTAAGGAATGACCAGCGGACCTGCTGCAGGCACCGCTAACACTGCGGATGGAGCAGCTGTGCGACTGGCTCTCCCTGCAGCCAGTGTCCCAAAACAGTTTTTCATACACGCACAAACACCTGACACCACCAACTGCAATTTGGCCACTGATCCTTAAAGCTTCTCACTCCCACTGGAATGTTTGGTAACATAAAAAACTGTGATGGTATTTAACTTCAAGTGGCAGAAGGCCATAGATTCAGTCGTCTCCGATGACCAGGCCATAGGTATGATTACACTAACTAAAAGAAAAAAAAAAGGGAGGTGGGGATGATGTGTTAACATCACTGTCAGATTCATTTTAAACCTCCATGCCACATAGAATTCTGTGACTTGATTTCTCAGTGTTCACAAGCTGGAATAAAAGAGGCACCTTTGCAGTACTTTCTAAAATGGTTTCTGATTCCTATAACATTCTTCTTAGTTATTCTCTAACCCCCAAATTACTTTTTTCATCTGCGGCTGCCTGTCACTCTGTGATGTACTCCTCTCTGACAGGCCCGTCACCGCCTTCCAGTGTCTTGGGGTCTCTTTTGCTGCCATCAAACACAAGGTAATTCATTTACATGTCTCATAAGAGATCTTGTCTGAACACTGAATAATCTGTATCTTCTGAATTTCATTAGCAATCATTATTACTTTCACTGGTGGTTAATATAATCTAAAAGTGTTTTTAAAAGAGGGAAATAAAATGGGTTTGTGTTTTATAGTCATCTTTGATCAGCCTTTAGTTGTTTTTCAGAGGGAAAAAAATGTTACTCATCCTTTTACTGAGCTACCACTGCAACAGAAGGTTTACTATTGTTCATATCACTTCCCGTAATGCTAAATTTTAGTAGGAAATGCTCATGAAGTTATCATTGCCTATTACATAAAACTAGTGCCAGTGATTCCTGTCATAAGCACCTTCTTTGTAACAGGAAGAGTCTTGATTTTAACAGGACACTGAATAGCAGCTACTGGCAAGGATAGAGCAGTAACACCATCTTTTCTCACAGTGTTATATGCTTTCAAGTGCCTTTAGGATCAAACAGAGCTTTTAGGAATGGAATTATTATTTTTGCTTCTCTCCTGGAACAGAGCACAGAGAGTTATAGGCTTCAAAGTGTCATTGTTCAACCTGGCTCTGCAGTCAGCCAGCACTGAACTGCAATTTTCAAACAGGGAAGGGGGAGTTGCATGCTTCCCTGATTACCATTTACTGGGGTAATTAATTAATCAAGTATAGAGGTGTTACAGTGATTGACTCCAGAACAGTCAGAGCAGCCTCATTAAGGAAATGGATTTAAACAACCTGAGAGAGAAATGTTAAAATATTTTTTCTAAAGGTAGCAGCTCCTCAAGGAGGGAAGGATTTTAAACAATCAAATCAGTGACTGAGATCTTCAGAATGAATACACATTAGGCCTCCAGATTGCCTAGGTTGTTTGGAATCTCTCTGCCCAGTCACACAAACTTCAATTCACTCCCCCTCCTTCCAGCACATGCTTAATTTAGAGCTAATGAATGTCCCACAGAACCCCTTCCCTTAAAACTATGCATGTGGTTAGGTGCTTTGCTGAATTGGAATCAACAACTGGACTAATGAGAGACAATAGACTTGGTCCTGAAACTTACTGGGCATAAGCAAGTTTAGCTGGCTTCAGTTGCAGCGGTAAGATGCTCATCATCTCTCAGCATGAAGCCTGTTGTGAGAAGTGGCCTGGTCTTTCATTGTGAGTAGTGTCTCCATGATTAATGCAGAGGAAAATTTACACCCCCCCCCCCCCCCCGTCTCCTAAGTATTTGAGAATTTTTTTTGTGGGGGGGAGTTAGTCTGCTGCCTGGTTAGTGCTGCTTCTTACTAATAAACTGACAATTTATTATGGACAAACTCTACCCCCTCTGTAACAGAGCTTGTATGACGTGACATTTTAAGAAGTGATCATTGCACTTCAGTATTTAAATGTTAAAAAAATGTCAATGTGGCTGGTGTGGATGGGTAAAGAGTTACTAAAGCTAATATTTAGGAAGGGGCTTAGGCTGTGAATTTCGCACCTAGAATTAGAATTTTCCCAAAGTTGGAGGAAGTTTAGATCTGGCTTAACTGTTTGGATCTATCTCTTCTTCTACAGATACAAATGATTTGATAAGACAAACAAATAAATACATATATGAAAATAGTTTGCTGCTGTTGTTTGTACTACCAGAGGGCCTAGGAACCTGCACTTTAATATGTAAACAATAAAACAAATACTAACTGTAGTTACAAGCACTTTTTGTTCATGAAACAGCTATCTCAAAATTGATTTGCAGCAATGCATTTTTCTTTATTAGATTTTTAGGTTGCTCTTTGTGATATCTCAATAAATTTGAATCTTTAGCCTGATCTCTGCTGCTCCTTGTCAATCCCTGCAATATAATCACTAGTAGGCAGGTACAAACCCTATCTCAACATTTGTTACAATCCGTGCTATTCAGAAAGGTATGTGGAAGAGGACTGTTTGAAGTGCACATAGTTTCCATCTTGCTCTGAAGAGAATATACATATACTGGGGCAGATCCTGAGCTACTGTAAATCAGCACAGACCCACTGAAGTCAATGGAGCAATGCTGATCTATGTCAGCTGAGCCATTACAGTTCCTGGGGTTTGACTTAACTGATAATTCAAATAATAAGGACCAAACATAAGTACAAGTGTAACTTCTCTCCCCAAGCTTGGCTCTTCCTAAGACTTTGCCTCAGGTTCCCTCTGTTCCGGACCCTACTTCCCTCTGCCTAGAAAAAAAAACCACTTTATAGTTATTTACATTGTATCTTCTTTCATTCAGGGGCAAGCACACCTAGCATCAGAGTGACTCAAAAGATAGGCCTTACATCTTTATGCATGGTTCTAGTGTCTGACTGGGTGCGTCTAGACTGGCAAGATTTTGCGCAAAAGCAACCGCTTTTGCGCAAAACTTGCCAGCTGTCTACACTGGCCGCTTGAATTTGCGCAAGAACACTGACGATCTAATGTAAGATTGTCAGTGTTCTTGCGCAAATACTGTGATGCTCCCGCTCAGGGATAAGCCCTCTTGCACAAGAATACTTGCGCAAGAGGGCCAGTGTAGACGGGGAAGAACTGTTTTGCGCAAAAACTTTTCCATTAAAAGCATTTCCGCAAAATCATGCCAGTCTAGACGCAGCCACTATGTGTGACAGAGGGCTTATTCCATCACTGCTATACTGTGTTTTCTCATGAGCTATCTCACTACTATTTAACACCAGATATTTATTTGGAGTAGGTGGGTCTCAGGATAGCTGTCTTAGAAGGTGGTGAGATTTTGAGGGTGTTCTTCTCTTGCAGCAACAAAGATCAAGAAAGGAAATCAATTAGTCCCTTTCACATGGTATACAGGTTAATATGTCGCTTATAGAAATTCTTTTTCTTATTTCAGATGTACCAAGTCCTGGTTACTAAACTCATCTGTTTTCCTTCATCAGTCTTATATTCAGTCTATCAGTTAAGTTACGTATTAAGGCAGCGATTGTCAAATGTGCCTAAATAATTTAATTGCTTACTTTACATTAAATTCCAATGGGATTTTGGTGCCTAACTCTGTTAGGCCTCTGGAAATCCTAGGCAAAATTAATGTATGGGCAATGTACTTTCTGGGCAATATAAATTTCCAAAAACTTTAGCAACTTACTCTGTATAATGGAGCCCAATATTAATAGATAATAGAAAGTACTGTATGTTAAACCATATTATAAAAATACATACATTCATACATTAAAACCTGAGAGAATACAGAAGTGAGAAGTTTGCAGAGAATCAATCCTTATTTCAAGATATTTATATTTCAAAATGAAAAAGAAAAAAATCGGGAAGACTACAGTTAACATCAGAAAATGTGTAGCGAGAGCCTGATTTCATCATTCAAAAGAACACTTCCAGGAAAAAGTTTTTGATATTGAAAAAATAATTGAATGTGCAACAGTGGAAAAATCCCATCACTGCTATCCAACCTGTACCAAGCCCTGTAATAAAATGGGAGCCTACCGTGATCTTCCATTCTATAGAGCTCCCTCTTGATGCAGCAATTACTATTTAATCTGCTTAGGATAGATGGCAGTGGAGCCTAGTTGTAAAATAGCCCTTTGTCTTGTCTTTTCTTTTCTTTTCTTTTGAATTTATTGCCCTGATTTTGATCACATTTATGTGCACATCAAAGAGGAAGTATTCATTGTTAAAGACAATCCCCATTTTTTTTTCATGTTGTTTATCCAGATTAGTGGCTTGATCCTGATCATTGATTTCAATGGGAGCCCCACTTGCCCCTTTGTCTCTGTCACAAAGAGATGGCTCATCCTTGGCCTTTGCAGGGGTGCCCAATGGGAAGGGCACATGGAACTGATCCCTGCCTATTCTGATTAAAAAAGAGGGGAGGGGCATTTGCAGTTCCTACTTCTGGGGCAGGGCAATCAATGCTTCTTCTAGTCCCAAAGTGGGGAAACCAACCCAAATAGGGCTGCATTGGGGCGGGAAGAGATGGGATGGACCCATCCAAATCTTTTGGATAGTTGGTTGAACTGTGGCGTCTCGTAGTAACTCTTTGTGGAGCAGAGTGGTTGCACCAGGGACTGCTCACAGGAGGGAGTGAGAAGGGATTGAGGGCATGTGTACAGTGCTGACTTGGGCTAACGGGCTGTTTGTGCTGCGTAGAGAGTTTCAGGGTTGGGCTGGACCCCAGGCTCAAGGACCCTGTGAGGCAGGAGGACAAATGTCTACAGTGCAATTAAATTTCCCCTTAGCTGGAGTCCGTTAGCCTGAATCAGCTGCTGTGGCCCAGCCACAACAGAGTAATTACAGTGTAGACCTCCCTGAGCTGTTGCATTTCTCCCCCTCCCACAGTGCAAGGCTGTGACTAAATGACACAATGTAAACAGTGACTTCTAGTGAGGAAAAAAACCATGTCCTTCAGTCATTGAATGTGTTGAATGGAAGAAGTGGGGCAAGTTCACTTCTTTGAGGTGCAACACATGAGCTGCAGGCCAAAGGCAGGGAGCAAATCCACTTTTGTGCCCTGATTATGGACCATTTCAGCTTCTGACATAACTTAGAGCAGCCTCAGGGTTGCCTAAGTTATTGTAGCTTTGCTGCAACTGTCTGAGGCCTGCAGTGGAAGCCAGAAAGACCAAAGCAGCATGAGCTAAAAGCATGTATCTTAATTTGGGCTTGCACTGTGGCCAGTGTAGTTTTTATCCATGATGCTTGCCCTGGGGAATTATCCAGCTTCTAGAAGGCTGTTTATGGTCTCTGTCCAGTACAGGAAAAAAATACAGAAGCTGGAGCAGGTGTCAGAATCCTCACCTATATATACTTTAGTTAACATCAGTAACAAAATTGGATGCTTTTTTGAGTTTCCCAAACCCGTGACTCTTCCATTGCATGGGGGTGGGGGAAACATACACACTGCTATAGCCCATTGGTTTTGGAGGGGAGGGACCTAATGGAGACCTGCCAGCCTCCTCAGGTCCCATGTCTCAAGGAGCCTGAGGGGAACAGTCTCCGCAGAGGGGAACAGAGGTGGCACTCCGCATTTTGGCACTTCCACACAAGAATCCATACACTCGAGTTTACCTCATGCCACAAAGCACATCTGTGGGGCTATGTTTAATTCAGTCTCTTAGTGTGCTGCATGTAGAGGGATTCTTCTGGTTGAAAGGTGTTTTTAAGTCTAAGATATTGTTATTTTTTAAGTATTTGATTATGAAGATTGCAGGCTGTGAATCCCAAAAGCTTTATAAGTGTCTTGTAGTCTCTTTCTTCCCTTTTTCATTAGTTCTCACATAAAAAATCAAACCCACACTATATCATTTTCATTTAAAGTTAGAACTACTCTGCCACATTCTACTCCCCCCCCCCATATTGATTTTATTCTTGTTTAAAACATCTCTCTGTCATTCTATAATAGAATAAAAATGGGCTAAACCAAGCACTTTACCTAATCAATGATTCTTCATACTTGACAAAGAATATCTATGCCAGAAATAACATTCCACAGTTTGGAAGAGATAAGGATAAAAGGGTCCATTACAATATATTAATCATTGTTCTTTCGTTTTTCTTCAGGCAGGACAAGGTCCACTGTTTATCCTCAGACTTGTGATGGGAACCTTTGAAGTTTTTATTATTTCGAGCCCACTTTACAATAGCGGTGACCTTATGGAAAACACTCAGGGCCTGATTTTTCTAAATTTCCTATGTGGAAGTGCACACATAGTTGTGGGTCTAATGTGCATATGCCATTACTGTGACTTTGTGTGTAATGGATGCCTAATTTCAGCACCCAATGGGTGTTAGATTGCTTTTTTGGTGTTTATACACAGGGTTAGAATGTGCAGTTGTGTAATTGCATATTTAAATTAGTCTCACAATGATGTGAATACCGATTAGAAAATCTATCTGTGACAGAGCATGTTACCCATCTTAGGGTATGTCTGCACTGGGCGACAAGAGTGCTGTCAACATGCAAAAGTCGCCAAATCACGTTTACACTGCCATAATCTGTTGACATATCACGGCCACATCATTAGGTCCCCCATCAACAGAAAGAGCAAATAAATGTGGATAAGCATCCCACAGTGCCTGGTGAAGGTGCTAACTTCAGTCTCTAGGTGCTGTGGGAATGTGCAACGTAGCGCTAGGCATTCTGGGAATGTGAAAAATGGCCCATCAGCCACCTCTTTGCTTCACTGCCTTTCCAGGGCTTGAGGCATACTTTCATGCCATTTGAAACTGACAGTCCTTGCTGCGCACTCCAGCATCTATTGTGAGAAATCCTGGATCCCAGACTTCTCTTCTATGCTGAGTTCAATGTGCTTAGGGCATCATGCATTGCAGCAGAGCTACTGTTGAACTCACTCTTATGGGAAGAAGACTCAGATACGGACAACAGTGTGAGTGACATGCACAGCAGTGACTTGGCATTGCATTTGTCTGTCACAGAGCTTCTGTGCAGAGGAGAGCATCACTTTTGGCCTAGGGAAACCAGCACTGAGTGGTGGGACTGCATTGTCATGCAGGTGTGGGCATAGGCGTGCGCAGCACATTTTATTAGGGTGTGCACCCAAAGACTTTTTTTAAAATGTACTTTGAGCCCCATTAGCCACACCCCTGACCCCCATTGGTCACACCTCTGGAGGTAACACTTTCAGGGCAAGATGGACACATGACCAGAAGTAAAAGGTGTCATGTGACCTCTCCTTCCCCCCCCCCCCCCCAAAGACTTTTCCCACCATCCTCCTACCAATAGGGATTAGTTTGGCCCCCACCAAACCCCCCTCACGCAACTATCCTGCAATTGCATTAATGTGTGTGACATTAACTCGGGGGCGGAGAGGCTGGGGGAAGTGTTCCCTCTAAGAGTTTCCTCCCATGAGCAGAATGAATTTTGTGTTGTGCACTAGTACTGAGTTCATTTGGCTTGTTTGGATGTGCCACTGTGGCACGCAAGTTATTAATAAATATCTTATAAACCTCTACCTTTTCCCTCTGCTGCCATGTCTCCTCCCCTTGCTCCATCAGCTCCCCTGGTGCCTGCTGCCCCCCAACCCCTCACCCTCCTCTGCTGTCCTGACTCCTGCCCTTCTCACTGCCCTCAGCCTTCCTGAGACCTGCCCCCCTCCACCAGCCCTTCTCTTCCCCCCTGTGCCCAATCCTCCAGTAGCCCCACTCTGATCATGTGAGCTACCCCTCCTCATCCCCTCTCCTAACACCTCCCTCTACACACCTGCCCTGCCTCTTTCCTCTGGTGCTGGTCCCTCCCCTGCAGGTGTCTGCCCTTCTGCTTCACCCCCCAGAATCCCCTGGCACCTGCACCTTCCCTTATCCCTTCACCCTCCTGGTGCCTCCCCCTTCCCTCACTGCCTTTGCCCTCTTTTTCCCTGATGCCCACCCCCTCACCACCCTCTGCCTTCATTCCCCTCATGCCCCTGTGCCCTCACACGTCTTGCTCCATCCCTGCCTTCCTCATGCCCACCTCTTCCTTCAAGCCTTCTCCCAGCACCTCCTCCTCCCCCCTCTAACCCCCAATGCCCTTACCCTCTCTGCTCCCAGCATCACCCTGTCCCCCCTCCCACTGACACCGCCCCTCCTGCCCTTTTCCTCATTGGCTCCACTTGGCCCCCTGGCATTTGTCTCTCCTCTACCCTGTCCCTTGGTGCCTTCCCCTTTCTTCTCCTGACCTGCCCCCTTCCCCTCAGCACAAGCCCCTTCCTCTCCCACCCCTGCCCCTATTTTTCCCCCTCCCCCTCTCTTACTTTACCTTACCTTTGGCTAAGCCGGCTTCTGCCTTCCAGTTTGCGGGGCTGGAGGCAGAGCCGGCCCAAGCTACAGGCTGGCGCCTCACTTTAAGGTGTGCTGCGCGGTGCTGCTGGGCCGGGGCCGGGGCCCTGGGCCCAGAAGGAGAGTCGCGCGGTGCTGCCGGGATGGGCGGGGCCAGGGCCCTGGGCGCCGAAGGGGTGCCACACAGTGCTGCCGGGCCGGGGCTGAGGACGGGGACAGGGCCCTGGGTGCAGAAGGGGCACTGCGCGGTGCTGCTGGGATGGGCGGGGGCGGGGCCGGGGCCCTGGCCCTGGGCGCAGAAGGGGTGCGGCGCAGCGTTGCCGGGCTGGGCGGGGTCCAGGGCACAAAAATGGCTCGGGCCGGCGTCTGTGGTCGGGCCCCAGCTGCTTCCGCCGCGCAAGTGCTCTCTCTGCCTCAAAGTGCCCCGTAGATGGCCGCGGGGAAAGTGAGGGGCTGCAGCTCCCTGTCTCAAATCCCCCTCCTCATCCAGCAGTCACTAGTCGGCCCGAGACATTAGGGTGTGCCTGGGCACACCCAGCACACCCTGTGCGCACGCCTATGGGTGTGGGATGACAGAAATGGCTACAGAACTTTTGAATGCACAAAGCAACCTTCCTGGAGCTGTGTGCTGAGCTGGCCCTTGAACTGCGGCACAAAACACCCGACTGAGAGCTGCTTTCTCGGTGGAGAAATGTGTGGCCATTGCTTTGTGGATGCTGGTGACTCCCAATTGCTACCGTTCAGTTGCAGATCAGTTTGGACTGGGGAAGTCTACCGTCGGGGCAGCATTTCTGCAAGTGTGTGGGACAATACATCGCATTTTGCTGCGTAGGACTGTGTCTCTGGGAAATGCAGATGACATTGTGGCTGACTTTGCAGAAATGGGCTTTCCAAACTGTGGTGGGCTAATCGATGACACACACATTCCCATTATAGTGCCCGGAGGCGCAACTAGCTGTTCTGGGGTGGCCCTGCAAGATATGACTTTGGGCCATCCTCTCCTCTCACTGCTCATCTCCTGAGCATTACTGCTGAGCTAGCATTAATGATTTTACCCCCACCTTCTCAGTGTATTAAACAGCAATTAAGTAAGTTTGCATAATTTAATTGCACCTAGTATGTCACAGAGGTGAAAGTAACTTAAGTTTCTTACAAGTACTGTCGTACTGGCAGGGGACTGGTGTGTGTGTGTGAGATAGGACAGTACCCCTTAGAAATTTAAATGTGGGTTGGAGTGTGGGAGGCTCAAAGCAGAGGGTTAGAGTATGAGGAGGCTCAGGGGAGGGGGCATTTGAAGGTTCAGGAATAAGGGCAGGGGGCTGAGGCTGGGGTGGGGGGCTCAAGGTAGGGGAGAATGTGGGAGGTCAGAAATCAGAGCAGTGGACTGAAAGTATGGGGGTCAGGGCAGGATGGTTTGGGGGGTTCATGAATAAGAGCAGGAATCTGGGAGATTTGAGGAGTTCAGGAATAGGTGCTGGGGCTGAGGGGCTCAGGGCAGGAGCCTTGGGGGGGGGTGGATGGTCAGGTCAGGGAGCTGAGAGTGTGTGGGGTTCAGGAGTAAGGGCACGGGGCAAGGGGTGGAGCAAGGAGGTGAAGGGGTTCAGGAATCAGGGCAGGGGTGGGAGTAAGCAGGGGGCTGAGGGAGTGGGGGTTCAGCAGGAGGCTTTTAGGGGGTTCAGGAACAAGGGCAGGGGGCTGGTGGGTTGGGGGGTTCAGGAATAAGGCCAAGGGGTGGGAGATAGGGGGCTCAGGGCAGGGAAAACGTGTGGTGGTGCAGAAATCAGGGCAGGAGGCTGAGGAGAGGGTCAAAGCAGCAGGATTTGGAGGGTTCAGGAATAAGGGCGGGGGCTGAGCCTGGGGGCAGAAATCAGGGCAGGGAGCTGAGAGTGAAAAGTGTGTGTGGGGGGGTAAAGGTGCCATTTTGGAAGGGCGGGGAGTTGCTTCTACTCTCCCTTTGATCTTTGAGGAACTAGGGGAAATGTGTGCAGCATGTGTGAAGTCTCCTCTACCCCTCCTGCAGGCAAGAGGGCGTGAGAGGAAGGCACACACGCTGCACACTTTCTCTGCACACTTTCCCCTCATTCCCTCATAGGGGAAGAAAAGCAGCAGAGTTCTAGCTACCCATGGCAGCTTCCCCACCCCCAAGGGCATGGAGGGAGGGGGAATCTAGGGGCTGGGTGTGCACACCCCAAGTCAGCCCCTTTCACCTGCCTGGCTGCCCTCTTCTGAGCAAGCAGCCTGCAGGAGAGCCCCAATAGCCTGGCTGGGAGCAGCTGCAGCCAAGCACCCCAGCCCACCGGCTTCTCTGAATTGGACCCCCCCTGGGGCTGTGGGCCCACATGTGCAGTATGCCCTCTAGCTGTGCCCCTGATAGCGCCACTCCACTTTCCTCAGAGTACATCCATTGCAAGGGGGAACATCTCAGTGGTGCTTTGGGCTCTTGTGCATCACCGTGGGCATTTCACAGACATAAATGAGGGGTGGTCTAGAAAGGTGCATGATGCAGGCATCCTCAGGAACACTGTCCTGTACAGAAAGCTGCAGGCAGGAACTTGCTTTCCAGACCACAAAATTACATTAGGGGATGTGGCAATCCCCATAGGGATCCTCGGTGGGAAAGAGGCTGTTCTTGTCATCCTGGAAAGTGGTCAGAATGAGATGATCATTTCTTTTGAGGCTAGGAAGGAGAACTCATGAGCAAAGTTCTGCAAATCTGCAGCTGTCCACACCCATGGGTGCAGATATCCGGGGACCATTTTTGCAGATCAGGTGCAGATACAATTTTTGTATGTACACAGGGCTCTACTCATGAGCCTGGGAGAGTTCATTCTATGCATGGGTGGTCGGTGAAGTTAGGGCTGGGGGAGACAGGCCTCCAGCCCCACCTACAGCCCTGCCCCTTCTGCTGAGGCCCTGCCTCCCCACCATGGGCAGGGGAGGAGGCAGGCTAGCGCGCCGAGTGGACACTCCCCCACCACAGGGAGGGGCCGGGGAGGGGATGACTGCATGCGTTCTAGCCTCCCCAGACCAGAGCACCAGGAAGGGCGGAGGGCACGTGGCGTGAGCCTCTCTGGCCCCAGAGCACCAGAGAGGGAAGAAGGCGCACCGCTCCAGCCTCCCCAGCCCCAGAGCACAGGGATGGTAGGTGTTTGAGGGCAGCAACACTCTGCCCTCAGTGCGCCTACAACAGGAGTTCTGGGGGCAGAGTGTGGGCAGGGCCATGCCTGGCTGTTTGGGAAGGTTGTGCCTTCCCCCTCCTAGCCTACCAGGCACCTATGATCCTATGACAGTGCACGAGTATAGAATGACTATAAGTATGATCAAAATCAGGCTCAGAGAGCTGACAGAGTTGCAAGGAATCCTACTTATTGCTCTGCACCCTACAGAATCTAGCATTTTATTTCATATGTGCTTCCCTCTCTCCAGACACAGTATGCCTTGAAATAGCTTTTCTTCCACATACTCTGTATGAAGCAGCACTTGCAGAGTTGCAGGTAAAATTGAAAATTACAGGGTATTTGGCCTCTTTTATATTGAGATCAGTAATTAAAGGTGGTTTACATAATCTCAGACTAAATGCATAACTGTCAAGGAGTTGGCTTGCTAGTAGTCTCTGAGGGTATGTCTACACTACAAAGTTAATTCGAACTAACAGCTGTTAGTTCAAATTAACTTTCATAGGCGCTACACACGCAAACCGCTAGTTCGAACTTAATTCGAACTAGCGGAGCGCTTAATTCGAACTAGGTAAACCTCATTCTACGAGGACTAACGCCTAGTTCAAATTAAGTAGTTCGAATTAAGGGCTGTGTAGCCACTTAATTCAAACTAGTGGGAGGCTAGCCCTTCCCAGGTTGCCCTGGTGGCCACTCTGGGCCAAGCCAGGGAAACTCATCTGCCCCCCTGCCGGCCCCGGAGCCCTTAAAGGGGCACGGTCTGGCAACGGTGCCCGTGCCAGGTGCAAGCCTGCCAGCACCGAGCCAGCAGACCCTGCACCTGGCACGGCATGAGCCAGCCACCCGCTGCCACCCAGGCCTCCTCCTCTTCCCAGGACCAGGCTGGCGGCTCCCAGGAGCCTGCCCGGGGCCGCAAGAGGCGGACACCCGCCTGGTCTAGTGCGGAGATCATGGACCTCATCCAGGTTTGGGGGGAGACCTCCAATGTCCACAATCTCCGCACTAGGCACAGGAATGCGGCCGTCTAGGGCAGGATAGCTGCCAGCCTGGCCACCAAAGGCCACATGTGAAGCCAGGAGCAGGTTTGCATGAAAATCAAGTTGGTCCAGTGAGACCCCCGACCCTGAGCTTAGAACATAAGAATGGCTGTACTGGGTCAGACCAAAAGTCCATCTCGCCCAGTAGCCTGTCTGCCAACAGCGGCCAACACCAGGTACCCCGGAGGGGATGGACCAAAGACAATGACCAAGCCATTTGTCTCGTGCCATCCATCTCCAGCCTTCCACAAACAGAGGCCAGGGACACCATTCCTACCCCCGGCTAATAGCACTCCATGGACCCAACCTCCATGATTTTATCTAACTTCTCTTTAAACTCTGTTCTAGTTCTCACCTTCACAGCCTCCTATGGCAAGGAGTTCCACAGGTTGACTATTTGCTTTGTGAAGAAGAACTTTCTTTTATTAGTTTGAAGCCTGCTACCCATTCATTTCATTTGGTGTCCTCTAGTCCTTCTATTATGGGAACTAATGAAGAACTTTTCTTTATGCACCCTCTCCACACCACTCATGATTTTATAGACCTCTATCATATCCCCCCTCAGTCTCCTTTTTTCTAAGCTGAAAAGTCCCAGTCTCTTTAGCCTCTCTTCATATGGGACCAGTTCCACACCCCTAATCATTGTAGTTGCCCTTTTCTGAACCCTTTCCAAGGCCAAAATATCTTTTTTGAGGTGAGGAGACCCCATCTCTACACAATACTGAAGATATGGCGTACCATAGTTTTATACTTCCCCTCCTCCTTCTTCCCCTGGCTTCCCCCTTCCAGCTCCCTCCTCCCAGGTTTCCACCTCCCCTCTCCCACCCTCTCTCTTCCCCTCTCCCACCTCTTTTTCCCAGTCTCCCCAGAGGTTAATCCCCCCCCCCCGCACCCTCAGTTTTGTTAAATAAAGAGAGTTTCTATTTTTGAACATACGTGTCCTTTATTTTTTACATCAGGAAGGGGGGCTAGGGAAGGGTAAGTGGAAGGAGGTGAGGGAGGAATGGGGCACGAGCCCCCAATGGGGAGGACTGGGGTGGCTCTGCGGGCTCCTCGGGGTGGAAGCTCTTCTGCAGGGCCTCCTGGATCCTGACAGCCCCCCGAATGACCCCCCCCCCGGATGGCAGCCTGCGGCAAGTGCAGCCGGGCTGATGGCCGAGTGCTGTGATGTGCCGAGTGTGGGCACTCAGGGCACTCCAAAACAGGACTGCTTTGCTGTCCCTCATCGAGGTAGACAAGCAAGCGGGGAACCCTGAGAACTGTCTGTCCGGGGTGGAGGTCAGGTCCCTTTAAGCACAGCCCTCGGTTAGCCTGAGGCAGCAGCTCCACGCTCTAAGTCCTAAGCTGATGCCCTGCCGGCACTGGTTCCGGCCAGCCTTAACTTCGGTTCAGGGTCCACTCAATGTGGACATGCTAGTTCGAATTAGCAAAACGCTAATTCGAACTAGTTTTTAGGTCTAGATGCGCTAATTCAAATTAGCTTAGTTCGAATTAGTGCTGTAGTGTAGACATACCCTGAGGTATTCTGCTTTATATACCAAGATGGGTCTCAGTTATTTAATGCAAAGCCTTGCTCAATAGTTTATGTAATCACCATAGTCCATAGCTATGTCTTAATCTGAATTCTTGTTTCTTGATAAATAACAAAGGACCGAATCCTGCTTCCATTTTAGTCAACAAGAGCTTGGAAATTGACTTAGTATCATTGAGTTAGTAAGGACCACCAGAGTCATCTAGTCTAAGGCTCTCTAAGGATTTCTTATGTCTAGCCCATCTAAGACAGATGGCTATGACTTCTATGGGAGCAGGACCTGGCCCCAAATGCTTACACAGCAATCAGGACTAAATGACCTTTCAATATATGAAATGTATATTTTTGTTAGTCTCTAAGGTGCTACAGGACTACGTGTTTTTAATCAAAAGCAGAGTTAGCTAAGCAGCTTGAAATTACTTTGCCATTCTTTTAGGTGTCTAGATTTAAAAAAAATAAGCTAATGTTTTTGCTATTGAATTGGACGTTGTGCGATGCAGAGACAGAGGCATCACTATCATTCATGATTGATTTATCTTATATGTAAGTATAATGCAAAAGAGGCTGCCACAAGAGCTTATAACACAGGTAGATCACTGATGACATGGGTTTCTGCTGAAACTAGGGGAGGTGGAAAAGAAATAAATTAGCAAGAGATAGGCTTCACATCTGCTGTCACTGGCAGAAGAGGAATCAAGTAGGCAGTTTACTTGTTACCACTTCAGAAATAAGTACACACAAATGAAAATGATCACCATAAAATACCCAAACACCGCTATAGTATTAAATGAAAAAACAAATGTAATCTGCATGCTTTTCAGTTAGGACTGTCAAAATAAAATATTCATGGTCAGTTTCTGCCACTACTCCTGGTGGGGTGGAGTAATTCACTTCACAAGTAATCCCATCAGTTTCAAGGAGGTTACTTGCAAAGAAACAGTGCTACTTAATGTGAGTAAGGATTACTCTAAAAAGAGGAGTAAGTTTTACAGCGATAAGTACATATAAGGACACTACATCCTGGAAAGAAAATGTCTCTTACAATGATTCATTTGTAAATATTCCTATGGTAAGAAAAAAATAAAGCAAGAAAATATTTAAAAATAGAATGTGGAAGGTGATGCAGCAGGAGAAAGAAGGGACACCAAACCTAAAATAATTTAGTCATTTAAGAATAAAAAAAGTCCAAATAATGTATTTTAAGTCACTTGTGTGAAGAAGAATGGGTGAGCAGCAGAGTTGTTGCTAAAGTGCGTGCCTGCACGGCCGTGCACAAAAAATTCTTCCCCCGCCCACCTCCTCTGGTGGAAGTAGCACTCACACAGCAGGCGGCTCTCTGGTGGGTGAGGCTGGCTGAGACGGCGTGATGAGAGAGCTGTTGGGGCGGGGTGGGGGGAGGGAAGGGGCTGGGACCTGCTGTGGCCGCATGGCATGGGGGAGGCCTGTTCCGGTGGTCAAGGCTGCCATATGGCAGGGAGAGCCAGGGTGTGTTCTGGCAACTGGGACCAGGAATGGAACCTGCTGCATCGCGGGTGTGTGTCTGCTCTGGCAGCCAGCCATGTGACATGCCACATGGCCAGGCGGGGCGGTCTGCTCCAGCGGCTGGGAACAGGAGCTGTTGCATGGTGGGAGGGGGCATGTCTGCTCCAGCGGCCAGGAATGAGACATGCTGCATGGCGGAGGGGCGGATATGCTCTGGTGGCTGGGAATGGGACATGCTGCATGACGGGGGCAGGTGGGTTCTGCTCCGGTGGCTGGGAACACGTATGTGTTAATAAATTGGGTGCCACGGTAACACGCATCCAAACCGGTGCACATGACCTCAATAGTGGTGCACAAGCCAAAACTCATTCCACTCATGGTTGGAAAATCTTAGAGGGAACACTGTTGAGCAGCTTGACCAGTGATAATATAAGATGGTACTCACATAATACAGTAATGAATATTTTGGCCAGCCAGATTTTTGTAAGGAGTGAGTCCCCACAACCTGGCTTGAGCTCTTTGAAGAATTTGCCCCTGCATTAAAGTACCTAGATTACGGACCGTAAGGAGAATGTTTATACATCCCTGGTACAAATGTCTGCCAGCTCTGGCCATACCAGCTACACAAATGGTTGGAACAATATTTTACTTATAGAAATAGCAATTTGATAAGTATCACCTTCCTGAAAAACACTGGTCAAGGATCATACACTTAAAGGCATTTTTTCATATCTTTAAAGGTCATTTAGTCTTAAATATATATGCCCTTGGATGCTTGACGTGGAAATGTGTTTCATTATTTTTATTTCCCCCCCTCAAAATAAGCACAGACCAGTTTGTCATTGCTCAGTGTGTGCTTGGTAGATGATATTCCTTCACTCTCAATATAGACACGGAGGCCTTTGTTTTGAAAAATCAATCAGAAGCCTCACTTATAAGTACATCCATCGATTTTAACACAGATACATTGGCTATCAGCAAACCCAATCTGGCCCACATTCCAAAACAGCTGCTAGGCTGGCTAGGGCTGAGACGATGTATTGGAACTCCATCTGTTTGTCCCCTCTGACAGGTTGGAGAGAATAAAGAGGGCCTGGTACTCAGGACCCAGGGGACAGCAGTCAAAAACAGATGAGGGGAACACAGGGCAAAATAGTGTGAGTGCCATATGAAGAGTGTCTGCCTATAAAGTGCTACCAGACCATTTGCTTGCTGGTTTTTTTCTGTAACAGACTAACTCAGCTACCCCCTGAAGCTGCCTAAGGAAAGGATGAGTTGGAGGAACTCTTTCCAGGCCAGACTCTCCCTTGCAGAAGCTAGATACCCCTGTGTTGCAAGCCACTGCCTCCCCTCTCCCAACAGGTTCTATCAAAGCTTTGACTATTAGACGACAAGTGATAAGTTAGGCATAGTTTACTAAGAGTTAACACAGGCCTGGGTTTCATTGTGTGTTATGAGGGAAGGTTGGTTGTACTTAGAAGAAGACAATAAAAAGAAGTTCACACTCTTAAATACAGTGGCCCAGAAGGCTAAAGATGCCTAGAAAATGTTAATATTGTACGTGGGGAAGTAAAGTGGGTAAATAAAGTCATAATAAGCAGAACACTCTCAGTTTGCCGGTCACACTCTGAGTCAGTGGTATTGTTTATGGGTCTTATTGTTTTAAGATGACACTGCCATAAGTTTTCATTTAAGCCAGGCCTCCAAAAGATTAAAACCATTTAGGACAAAGCCAGCTAGCCAGCCTTCCTTACATTTTCATTCAGGAATAAAACACACTCCTCACTTGGATTCCAGTATTTTGAGGCTTGACTGAGATTTAGTTTGACAGTAAAAGAGAGAAAACGTATCGTTCGGTGTCATGATTCGGTATCTAGCCCAGAAGATAAATGACTCATTTCAAAAGTTGATGAAAATGTATTAGTTCATTTGGCATTATATGATCTGTTATATTTTCAACCAATCTTACATTATAAATAACATCCATTAGTTTAGAGTAGCTGTCTTTAGAGTTTAAGGAATTACAGTATATTCACACTTTGCAAAATATTTTACATTTTTCTTCTGATTATGACTATATAGTTGATTTTATCTTTAAGCATGATTATTGATCAGGGTGGTGAGCCCTATAGAAAACATTAAAATGGATACATTGATTAGTTAACATACTTAGCAAACCTACACATCCTAATCATCACCATGTGGTAGTTATAGGCCACATTCTAGCCCTACAATACAGAAAGCCATCTGAAGCTCAGTGGACTGATCTGGTTTCATGGCCAAAGAGAACAGTTGTAATCCAGGGGATAAGCTTCATAACAGCTGAATACTGCCCTCCAGCCAGTTGATGTGTGACTTTGGCCCTTTAGGAATGACATCAGAGGCGATACACATTTGCGGAGACTCCCTAGGGTGAGTTTCCATGGTTGACAAAAGGTGTACAATGCTTCATACCACAGACTACCTTTAATGGTTGTCTAAGACTTTTCTTCCTTCTTGAATAAAGCAAGTTCCTTATTTTCTCAGTGGGGTTGTGGTCAGGGCTCCGAAGGGGCCACACTTCATCATAATGTGTTCCTCAGATTCCTCTTTTTTTGTTAAATATCCTTGAAGTCAGTGCAAAAGAATGGTTGATGTCATTCATTCATTTTTCATTAGTGTTGCCAGATGGTTTCAACAAAAATAGCGGACACACTTGACATTACATGACAGTCTACATTACATCTTACTTAGAAAATACCGGACATTTATATTTTCTCAATTTGTTTCCCAAACAGAAAACTCAAATACTGGACTGTCCGGTTCCAAACCTGACACCTGGCAACCCTATTTTTCATAATGCACAGGGCTACACTTGGTCCAGTACACTTTAATTTGCTCTTGCTCATCCCAAAAGCATTTCTAGAAATACAACTTCTAATCACCATGAACCTTTTTAATTATTCAGTGTTATTACCATACCAGCCCTACCTGATTTTCTTTTTTGTACCAACTATTTCAGGCTTTGATTCATTGGGCCCAAAACTTTACAACACCCTTTATTGTCTATTCTAGCACATCTCAGTGAAGAGTTATCTTATCTTTTCTTGCATGCAGATCTCAGCAGGGATTTTACAGCTCTTTTCTAGTGATTATGGTTCTAGATAAATCATTGTTACTATTGTTGATTTGCCTTATTCATAGGAGTCCTAGTCAGGAACTGGTGAGTGTGGTGTTTTAGATGCTGCATGTAATTATTAGAACTGGGAGCATTGGCTGTTGGGAGTCTGAAAGCACAGGAAACAGGAAGGAGGGGGCAGAAGATTGGCAGGGGCTGAGTGAGAGCTACTGAGGGATGCAGTAGCTTTGTAAAGAGGCTCCACTTTTGGTAAATAAAGTCCTGTTGAAGTTTGTTAGTACCTTGCTTGCATGATATAACATTTTGGTGACGAGGATGGATCTTCTCCTTCTGAACCCACCTGCACCCTTTCTGCAAAGCCCAGGTGAGCCTCCAATTGCTTTTACTGCCTGGATTCATATGTTTGAGACTTATCTGCTTGCAATCAGTGCTACAGAGATTTCTGAAGTCAGAAAACGTGCTCTGGTAATCCACTGCCTTGGAGCAGAAAGGCAGCGTATATTTTACACTTTTCCCCTTGCAGATGATAAATATGAGACTGCACTCACTGCATTAAAGAACTTTTTTGTGCCAAAAGTGAATGTAATAGCTAATCGCTACAGATTTTGCCAGCATGAGCAAAAACCAGGGGAGACTATAATGCAGTATATTGCTTCTCTGAGGAGTCTAATTGTAACTTGTGACTTTGGGAATATGGCAGATGAGATGATTAGAGAGCAGCTCATTGAGAAAACAGCCATGCTTCATGTAAGAGAACACTTGCTTCTAGAACCACAACTTACACTGGGAAAAGCAATAACCACTGCTACCCAGATTGAGTCAGCTATAGCAGAAGCCAAAATAATGAGCATGGATACAGGAGGCCCAGTCCAGGCTGTGACTCCTTTGCAGAAAAGTCCGCTATCACTGCCGACAAACAATTACAAGGAGAAAGCTAATGAAAAACCACAGAATCAGCAAATTCAAAGAGTGTGTATCCCCACAACTCTTTGCAAGCTACACAAGATGTCCTGCAAATGTAGCTCAGTGAAATCACTGCAAAAAGATTGGGCATTTTGCTAAGGTATGCTGCGGTAGCCAGTCCAATCAACAGGTGCATGCAGTTACAATACCAGATGTTACTGTGCTGAGTGTGGACAAAATCGCTACTGCACATATTCCAGAACAGATAAGGTGCACTGTAAATGTTTCTGCCACATCTTCAGGCAAATCAAATCCTATTCAGCTAATGTTGGACACTGGCTCAGCAGTATCTATATTTCCTGATTCCATCTATTGGCATTACTTTAAAGATGTGCCTCTTACTGAACCCAAACTTCACTTGGTGTGCTATTTGGAAAAACAAATTCCAGTACATGGCTGTCTGCCAGCATCAGTGACTTTTGGTGATAGCTGTGTAACTGCAGAGTTCTACATTGTCCACAAAGGCACTCCTATCCTTGGCAGAGATTTATTGGCTGCTTTAAATCTCAGGGTAGTTAATGGACCTTCCACAGCAAAGCACTCTTGCAGTACACACACCAGTTTCACCTGGGACCCAAGACCAGGTTGAGGAGAAACTTGGCTGTGCTTATGGGTTTGTGCACAAAGTTAAAATGCGACATAATGTGATGCCTGTACGACGGAAGTTACGGCGCTTACCATTTTCAGTCAGGGAAGCTGTTTCAGAGGAACTTAAAAAACTTGTACAAAAGGACATTATTGAAGAGATTGACTCATCTGAATGCATTTCATCTATAGTGGTGACACAGAAGAAGGATGGAGGCATTCGCCTTTGTGTGGACTTAAAAGAGCCAAATAAAGCTATTGTGATTGACAGCCACCCACTGCCTCACATAGAGGAAGTATTTGCAGAACTCCGTGGAGCAAAGATGTTTTCTACTCTTGATTTGCAGAGCGCATACCACCATGTTATGCTGCATGAGCACAGCAGAGATCTCACAGCATTTTTTACACATGAGGGACTATTTCATTTTAATCGTGTTCCGTACGGTCTTGCATCTGCCCCAACTGCCTTCCAAAAATGATGTCATTGATTCTGAAGAATCAACATGGAGTTCAGTGCTATCTGGATGATATTACAGTAAAACTCCAATTGTCCAGCATCCAGTGGTCTGGCACTCCAATAGTCCGGCACTAACTGGAACGTGGAAGTGCTCTGGCCAGCCGGACAATTGGAGCTGCTCCAAGCCACTTCCTCAAGTCTGCTGCTGCCACTGCTGAAACTGACCAGCTGCGGACCTGGAGAAGCTGTGCGGAGCAGAGCAGCTGGGGTGCTGCCGGGTTGGTCCCACAGGGCCGCCCCTCACCCCCCTGCTCGGTGCTTGGCAGCACCCCAGCTGCTCTGCCCCATGGCTTCCCCAAGTCCGCTGCTGCTGAAACTGACCAGCGGCGGACTTGGGGAAGCACTGGGGCAGAGCAGCTGGGGTGCTGCCGGGTTGGTCCCGCAGTGCTGCCCCTCACCAGCACCTGGTTCGCCCCATGCCGCGCCGTTCCCTGCCTGACCCCCCCCCCCCGACCCGTCACAGCCCCCCTGCCGGAGTACCTCCTGATGCTCCGGCATATCCGATAATCCGGCACCCCCTGGGTCCCAAAGGTGCCGGATTATCGGAAGTCTGCTGTATTGTGTTTGGAAAGACTTCTGAGGAGCATGAGAATAACCTGCAGTCTGTACTAAACTGCATCAGCACAGCAGGCCTCAACCTGTCTAAATGCAAATTTAGACAAACAGAACTCTCCCTTCTGGGGCATACAATTTCACCTGCTGGACTAAAACCTGATCCAGATCATATCCTAGCAATTTCAAAGGCTCCTCCTCCAACAGATTTGTAAACCTTATGTTCCTTCTTGGGTCTTACCTCTTGGTATGCAAAATTTATTCCCAATTATGCTTCTGTCATTGAACCATTACGAGAATTACTATGGAGAAGTTCAACCTTGGTGTGGACAACGGATGCACAGACTAGTTTGGAAACTGTCAAAGACTTGATTGTACATAGTCCAGTACTTGCACTATTCAGTCCTGCATTGCCCACAATTGTGACTACTGATGCTTCTGATTATGGACTTGGGGCTGTCCTCACACAACTTCATGAGGACAACACAGAGAGGACTGTTGCATTTGCTTCAAGGACACTGAGTGATGCTGAGAGAAAATATTCTACAGTTGAAAAAGAAGCACTTGCTTGTGTCTGGGCTACTGAAAAATGGAGAACTTACCTTTGACAACATTGCTAACCACAAAAGGACTAGGAAGAGCAGGAAATTGTATTGCTAGATGGTCTGCAAGACTACTGTCTTTCAATTATGAACTGGAATATAAACCTGGAAACCAAAATGTGATAGCTGATTGCCTTTCTCGCCTGCCTTTGTCTTCACCAGATGGTTCATTGGAGGATGAGGATGAAGTAGTTGCGCTTATTACAAGCACTCTTACTGCAGTAACAAGAGAGCAATTCCAAGCTGCTTGTCAGAAATTCCCGTAGCTTTTGTTGAATTGGACATGCCAAACAAAGAGATGGCCCAGTAACCCTAAAAACCGTGATCCAATTTTGCTGCCTTATTTTAGAATTTGGAATGAATTTTCTTTGCTTGATGGCTGTGTGCTATGTGGTACACACCAGCTACTTGTGCCAGAAGAATTACAGTCAAAACTCATACACCTGGCACACGATACTCATCAAGGAATTGTCAGAACCAAACAACGACTACGGGATCTGTATTGGTGGCCAGGGATGGACTCCCAAACTGAAGCAATCATAAAATCCTGTGTCACTTGCCAAATGCATGATAAGACAGCAGTGACATGTACCCCACCATTACAGCCTGTTCTTCTTCTTGATTCTGCATGGGAAAAAGTTGCAATTGACATCATAGGACTCTTTGATACTACACCAATTGACCAATTCATTATGCCATCACTTTAATAGACTATTTTAGTAAATGGCCTGAAGTAGCATTTACATCACAAATCTCTTCTGCTACAGTAATTAAGTTCCTCTCTATAGTTTTTAGCAGGGAAGGTAACCCCAAAAACTGGTTTCAGATAATGGTAGTCAATGTACTTCCCTGGTGTTTGAAACTTTTCTAGCAGAGAGGAACATTTTACATAGAAGATCATCCCTGTATTACCCTCAAGCCAATGGGGAAATCAAAAGGTTTAACAGAAGCTTGAAAGAGAGTTTGCAAATGGCTAAACTGGAAGGGCGATTGTGGATAACCTTCACTACTGATTTCTTGCAAGCATACAGGACTACACGACATGCCACAACGCAAAGTTCACCCACAGAGTTACTGCATGGAAAACAGATGAATACTAAACTGAACATTGCTGGATTGTTAAAGTCCAAACCTGATGTACCAAAAGAGGATGATGTGAGAAAAACAGTTGAACAGAAGCAAACAAAGTATAAGGCTTTCACAGACAAATGGCGGGGTGCTAAGGAACCGAAGTTTGAGTGTGGTTCCTTCATTAGAGTAAGAAAACCTGGAATTCTGCACATGGGACCATAAATTCACATCTCCTCTTAAAATCATTGAGAAGAGGTGACCTTGCACCTATTGACTTTCTGATGGGCGTGTATGGAATGCTTCTTACCTGCCTATGCACCAAGAGGAGATGAGGCCAACACCCATCCCGTGTTGGATGACTTCACTATAGTACCAACACAACAAGAGATTGCACTAGAAATGGGGTTTGAAAGACGGTCCGTCAGACAGAGACGACCACCTGTCTGGACTAGAAACTATGTTATGTAGTATTTACAGAGTAATATTTCTGCCAACAGTATAGTGGCTTGTTCCATATTTGTTGCAGTGGTTAGAACAACAATGTTTATTTTATAATTGAGAGCGCTTCTTTAGAGAGGAGGGAATGTGGTGTTTTAGATGCTGCTTGTAATTATTAGAACTGGGAACAGTGGCTGTTGGGAGTCTGGAAGCACAGGAAACAGGAAGGAGGGGGGAGAAGATTGGCAGGGGCTGAGTGAGAGCTACTGAGGGATGCAGCAGCTTTGTAAAGAGGCTCCACTTTTGGTAAATAAAGTCCTGTTGAAGTTTGTTAGTACCTTGCTTGGATGATACAACAGTGAGCTAAGTGCTGTACAAGCACAGAACAAAAAACTTAAATCTTAAGTCTGGTGGGATTCTTTTGTTATTACCATGGTTGCCTGTTCTCTTTTCACACAATGCATTGCTCACTTTTTATGAACTGATATTATGGCGATAATCCCAGATAAAGAGCTAACTAGATAATTAGAAGGATACATTCATTTATAGCAAGGCGGATTAGTTCTGTTTAGACTTTCTGATGATCATATGATCCTCCTCCTAGATCACAGATTTCTCTAGAACTAGTTGAAATACTTTGACCAAAAAGAGGTGTTCGGGGTTAGCTAAGAAATGGCCTTTTAAAAAAACCCACCCTTTTTTTAATTAAAAAAAATTGTTTTTCCCTAAGATTTTTTGTAAGGTTTATCTACATTTGTATTAAAAAAGAGTATCAAATCTGTTCCTAAAATGGCGTGAATTGTTGATTTATCAAAGCCCAGCTATTTTGGTAAACTGATTAAAAATGAACGATCAATAAACTGTGAAAAGATTAACTCTTTCAGTAAAAAAAATAGTGCATACACAAATCAAAGACAAATGGTTCAATTTCAAATCCTGAGAAATTAGAGCACCGGTGTTGACAGTTATCATCCAATGTTTTTTAGTTATTTTTGTTTTCAAGTTTCAACCTGCTTTAATATTTGTTCTTGAGGATATATTTTACAGCACTGAGAACACTGTAAAAGTGCACATAGCAAATCTGTGCAAAATACTTTCTAATGTTACCCTGTCCTCCTTTCCCCCTGCCCATTTGTTTGTTTGTCCATTTTTTGCATTTTACTTTAAACGGGGCAAGGATGGTCTTTTACTATGTGTTTGTACAACATCTGGTATGATAGGGCACTGACCTGAGCTAAGTCATTTAGGAATTATTGAAATATTTAAGAATAATTAGTAATTCTCTGTGCCATTCACATGCTCTTACTTGTGACCTTATGTAATTTAGACACAGTTTATAAAATGGTAGGTGTAAGAGACTGGTAGTAGGTAGAATAGGAACTGTGTAACAAAATTACATTTATTTAAAAGAAAGCATCTGCACATTTCCCCCTATTGTATTGGGTTATAGTGTGTCACTTATTCTCATATCATGCCTGGTGGGATGTAATTCCATGTAATACAATGTGCCTCTGGCACTGCCCCAAAACTGAACAAAAACGTCCTGTGTGTGGTGTGTCCGTTACTCAAAGAAAAATGTATTTTCAATGATTGCTGGCTTGCTTGCTAATTTGAGGCACAGAATAGCCCTCCTTGAATTGTATGCGCTGTGTAGATTTTGTGCTTTCTTGAAGAACAGCTCAATGCAGAGGAAAGACAGTTCAAGATTAAATCTGTCCAGTTGCAGCAGCTAATGTCTCTGAGGCTCACTCTAGTGATTTCAGGGTGATTAGTCATTCAGGAACACAATCAAGTACAGGAGAGTTTTTTCAACAAGGTTACAATACCCAAATAAAATCAGCATCCAGAACTGATATCTCTATGGGCTCCGTGTCAGTCATCCACATGGGACCTATCTATTTTTTTCATTAAAAGCCGTGATTTACTGTCTTGGTTCTTAGAACTACTTTCCTCCCACCATCCTCCCCTTTTCATCTGATTGAGAACAGAAAAAGCTTGAGCCTCCTGAAAAATGGTCTGAGATTCTTTGGCTACTAGAAAAACACTCCTGATTTTACTCCAGAATACAAAGAATGTCAAATGTATTTTCAGTCCCATGTCACTGTCTGCTCTTAGAGCAGTGTCCAGGACCTGTGTCAATCAGGCCTTTCTGCTTAAAGATTGACTCGGATTTGAGAAGGTGGAGAATGAGGTGCTGATTTGTTACTACCATCATGAGGTTATTTCTGACTGGACTGCTGTAGTAACAGAAGGTAATCAGCTAGCATACAGCACAGAGACTCATTCTTACTAACTAATATTCTGCAAAAGTGGGAAAATCTGAAGGACAAATATCACTTAAAATAAAAAAAAATGTGAAAAATGACCTAGGATTTGAATTTACTCATTAGCTACATTGGGCTACCTGGTGTAAATTGGCACAGCAACATTGTTTTCAACTGTACAAAGTTGATTTATACCAGCTGAGGGGAAAAAAAAATCTCCCTTCCCATACTCCCAAACATCTTATTTCATTTTTAATGCTATTGATTGCAATGTTATTGATCAGGACTGAATCACAATTACTTGGAAGTTCCGTGATTTCATCGATGGGGATAGTCTTGCCACTTTTCCATGCCATCCTGTTTTGTGTGGTTCTCGTCCGTGTCCTTCCATGAATCCTCCATAAAGGATCCACCCAATGTGCTGGAGGCCTTCCTCTTGTTCTTTTTACATCTCGTGGATACCAGTGGAGTATACGCACTGTCCATGTATTAGCTCTGTCTCGCTACATGACCAGCCCACCTCCTTTTCCAATTGTATATAACTTGGATGATATCATTGACACCGCTTCTTACATGCAAATCGTCTATGAGTGTTGCATATATATATCACATCCTTAAAAGTGATCTGCTACATCCTGGAGGGATGAACCTCCCCTCCCCCCCCCCCCTTCCTCTTTATGATCTAGAAGAAGTCTTGAAAGGGTAAAGCATGAGGAGTTCATTATTATTAAAGTCTTTCTTTGGAAGTTCAGGGATTGCCTACCCATGCCTCCCTTGGCATCTCATTGGATCACTGGAGAACTATTAACATTATGAAACTGCATCTAACAAGGAACATAAATCTGAGCCATTGAGAGAGGTGGAAGTTTTTAATTTAATGCTTTCAATTTACGTGCCAGAAAAACAAAGAACTTCTTTTATAAAAGTTCTAATCACGCATTCTGCACCTGTGACGGGGCGAAGCAGCCCCGCACTGATCTCGCAGGGCTCAGCCAGGAATACCTGGCTGCAGAGGCCCTGCCCCCCGCAGCTGTACCAAGCATGCCCAGGCTGCAGCTCAGCTATAAAAGCCTGGGAAGAGGCTTAGTCTGGGCTGGCAGCCAGAAGGGAAGGACCTAGAAAGGGAGCTCCTGACCAGCATCCGCCAGCGACCCCAGGAGAAGCCAGCGGAGGCACTGGGGCCAGTTGGGACATCACTGGGGTTGCCCGCAGAGGAGAAGTCACCCCCGGGAATGCAGAGGACCCTGCGAGTATGTGGGAAGAGGCCCCATCAGACCAGGTAGGAAGTGGCCCAGGGCAGAGGCGGGAGCAGCCTCTCTCACCCCGGGAACCTCGGCGCGTTTTGGTGGGATTTCCCTGCTGAGGGAGTGGCAGGCCATCCCGCCACTCACAGGGCCCTGGGCCAGGACCTGGTGGAGTAGGGTGGGCCTGGGTCCGCCTACCAAGGGTGTGGCCCCACCGTATCCGTGACCTGCTGGCTCAACGCCTGCCTTAAAGGGCCAGCCAATGACGTTGTGTATTGACTCGGGCCAGAGGGCCCTGCCTTAAAGGGCTAGCCAGTGATGTTGTGTATTGACTCGGGCCAGAGGGCCCTGCCTTTTAGGGCCAGCCAGTGATGTTGTTTATTGACTTTGGGTCAGCAGGCCCTACATGAACGGGACTTGACATAGGGACTCGGGGTCCTATCCTTGCCCACCAGAGGGGGCAGGAGAAGTTGCCCCATGACAGCACCTTTCAGCTAAAGGCTGAAAAGCTTTCACTGTGGTTCTTTGCTCCCATAAGGAAGCCTCCAGCAAAACCAGAGACAAGACAGTGTATTCTGTGATTAAAAAAACAAGCATTTTTAAAACTTGTGGGCCTTCTTTATACATATTTTAAAAAGCACAATAGAATACAACCCTTTTAAATATTTCCTTTTGTTGGTCACTTTTAATAGGCAGCAAATCAATAAACAGTAAATCAAACTTTGGGTATGTCTAGACTACATGGCTCCATCGACATGGCATAACGGCATAACGGAGTGGTCAACAAAGGCTTCCCTTGTCGACCGCGGAACATCCAGACTGCCCCGCTGTGCCGCCAAACAGCTGATCGGCACAGCGCGGTGGCCATTTTAATGTAAATGAAGCGGCGATTATTTAAATGGCCGCTTCATTTTCCTATGTCTAGTAAACTCATCTACATGGCTCCGTCAATGGAGCCATGTAGTCTAGACATACCCTTTGTGTGTTAGGATTTATTAAACTGAGAGTTTATGGATATTTTAGATCATAAGAGTCTATACAAGTATCCAGCAAATACTGTAATAAGTATATATGGTAGATACAGCAATGTCTTGTCAAAAACAGATGGATTTTGCTGTAGACTTCTGCTGTAATAGGCTACTTTTCATAACATCTGAACATAGTTACCAGCTATCATGATGAATTTCTTAATAGATGAACATTTCAGAAACAGTGAGATTTGTCACTGTCCTTCTAACTCAATAGCCATCAGTCACATGTTTTTATCTAAGCATTTGGGGGAAAGGGTTTGCTGTATGAACGACTTTCTAAATTCTCCAGGAGGTTTTGCTGTCATATTTAGTAGATGCTGTTAACTCCGATCAATGTTGCTGTTGAGGTAAAGTAATCTTGCCATTGGAAGAGGTCTAATTTAGATGCAGCATAATTTAATTTGCTCTGTTTGGACATGCTGTGTAATCTGGTGCTGAAAAACAAATCTTGGAACAGCTTTTCTTGTCTGGACTGACAGTTACACAAGTTGTTTTGCCTTTTGGGACACACTGTTTATATCTATCTGACAGATTTATATTCTTTATATTCAGGTGCTAATTCAGATCAGTTTTCATGTGATAATCACTTGGGCAGACAAATTAGCTTTTTCTTGTCTGGCTAATACTAAATAATTTTAATTGCAAGCAGTCAGGAATATTATAAGCTTGTAGCTTCAAGACATATTCATAAATAAACACTAATTATTTAAATGCTCTGGAAATATATGCATTAACTCTGAAGATAGAGTTATAGTTTAGACTTTTCATTCACTCTCATATACATTTAATTAATGCATTAATATCATACTCAAAAGTCTTGGCAGTCAGTGTCAACTGATAAAGTACACTGACATGAATAAAAATTAGCAGTTTCATACGTTAATGTGGTTCCATAACTACTTAAACAGTCTAAAAACATACAGAAAATAAAACATGGGTGACTGGTAAAATAGTGATGTATGAGTCAATGTGTTTTACTTTCAGATGTTTTGTAGGATTATTAGGAATTTAAAGTCGGTTCATGCTAAAGATATGGAGCTAAAGGCTCAGTGGGTGTAAATCAATTACATGAGTAGGGATAGGCTGCTTTACACCAGGTAAAGATCTGCCCCATTTTCCATCGCTGTCATAAATGATCATTTTGTGTTGGCTTCCTGCCCAGGCTAAATTTCTCCTGTGTTGAGTTTGGAGAGGTACAGGAGGGGGAGTGGAAGTAGTCATTCCACCACTAAAAGAAACGGTATTATGTAAAAATGAAAAAAAAAGGCACAATAAGGAGGTGGTTTTGGTTTCATATTAGTCTAATAAAGAGGAGATTGAATCCAGACTAGCAAAATACACTGCTGAACACAATGCAGGATTTCCCTTCCATGTGTGCAATAAACTCCCCCAAACTATCCCTCAACATAAGTGTGAGAATAACGCTGACGTGAATAGTAGTATGTAAAGCACACACCATCATGAAGTATGCCATACATCATTATTCTATGACTTCCCATATCTCTTCTGCAGCCCTTTGGACTGAGCCAAATATCACAGGTTAGTGTATGAACCAATAAACGCCGCCTTCACCACTTCTGTGATGTGTACAACAAGACATACAATGATGGTGTTTTAGAGTGGACTGTCTGTATTGAATAGCTAAGATTTGCATTTAGCTAAGCCCAGCATTGGCTGGATTCAGCACCCATTCAAATCAGTGTAAAGTGGGAAGTTAGGTCATGCGGGCCCACTATACAATGTTAGTTCTTTTCTAAAATACATGCAAGCTAATATGACACATACTGAACTAACTTTATCTATTACCTTAGGCAAATAGGAGAGAATCTACTAAAAGAAACTGCAAGAGAAAGAAGAGAGGTTGTTTTACATAAGGCAATATGAGATCATTAAATGGCACATATCAAGTTACATTAAAATACCCAATTAAAAAAGAGATGAAAAGGTTGATCAAGATAGAGGAGATAAAAAACCTCACACATTAAGGACCTGTTTCTATAAAGCATGTAGGCATGTACTTCACTTTTAAGCATGTGAACAGTCCTGTTGAAATGACTGAACTACTCATGCTTACTTCTGCATGTCTTTATGTATCTTCCTAAACTGGAGCTGAAGTTATTGAGTTCTTTCAGTACCTGTCTAGTAGAAAACCTCACCCCAGTTAATTCACTTACTCACTTATTATATGACTTATTTCTGACAATGCAGTAGTTTGGTCTGGATCACAATCTGGTCAAAATATTCAGACTCTGCCATAGTTTCTGGTGCCCATTATCAATTAGTGCATTGGAGATAGGCATAGAACATATACACCCACTCTAGATTAAGCATGAACCCTATGCATCACTCAGTTTCCGCTGGATTCCTATTTTGGAGGTGTAAACAGCACAGAGGCTTAAGGGCAGCCCTCTGCAAACAGGTAATTTTTTTTCAATGTCCCATTCAGCATACAGATTTTCATGCCAGGTAAGATTAATGATCCTTCCTGTCCTAATCCTGTCTTCAATAGTTGCTGATATCTGGACAAACTAGGAATTGTTTGTAATTCCATAAGGGTGGGGGACCACAGCCCTCCGGGGACTAAGAACAGTGGATGGTGATCGGGCAAATGCACTTGGGTTGTAACACCTCCCAAGAGGTGCTGCCACATGGTGAGACTTGCCTAAACTGGTTCAAACTGGATTTTCTAGAGATCAACAAATGAAGTAAGGATTTTTGGATTAATAACCTAAATTTAAACTGACTCAGGGCCTGCTCTGTGATCCAGCAAACAGACAGGAGCTTCTGTCCTCAGGGGAAGGTCAAGTCCTAGGAATGGGTTCTTTTATCACTTTTAATATGTTTTCTCTGTAATACTTTTACACTAAAAATGCACATGCTTGCTTAGAACCGTTTTTGTGGCAGCTTATACCTACAGACAATTATGCTGTTAATGGTCTCTGAGGAGAAAAGGAGAGCAGGCCTACTGAGGCAGACTAACTTTCCTGGGGAATTCACAAAGTCAGCAGGGAACTATGGAAATACGCCAGTCAAGGATGTGTGTCTCTGCCCAAGAGAGGTGATGTCTGGGGACCCAGCAGCCTGAGAGTGGATACCTTTGCTGGATCATGGAGAGAGAATACAGGCATGGTTGCCCTGAACTGTGCTAGTTGCCAGTGCAGCCTACTAGCCCACTCTTCTCTGTCCTGAGCTTCTTGGCAACTGCTTAGGATCTGAGCCAGACTGAAGAAAGTTGTCCCCAGCCATTGCTGTCTACAATTTACATTAAGTGGCTTTTATAAAAAGGAACAAACTGCTTTTATTGACTAACTGAAGGAAGGAGGGAATGAAATGTCTCATGTATACTAAGCGGATAATACTAATAAGTGCCCTTATGCACAGTATCAACAGCAGTAACCATTGCCAAGTAAATGAACCTGCTCTGGTTATCAAAAAAATCCAATTTTTTAAGAATTACATGTACTTGGTAATACTAAAACAATGTTTAAAAGTGTTGGGGTTTACTAGCAGGGCTTTCCCTCTTTCTCATATCCAGTGAGAGTCTATGTATGATCAGCATTGGAATTGAATGAATCAGTGTTTAAAGCAATAGTATCCACAACTGAATTATTTATGCTGTTTGGTGACCGGTATACGCATCCAGGGAAATATTTGAGTGCAGTATCAGTATTATGAAACAAAAAGGGCCTGATCTGAAAATGCTGTTTCCAAATTAGTGCATATGATTTTATGCCCAGAAGTAATTGCCATCATATCTCATAGCACTTAGATCTCTACCTGTCACTCCCTGTGATGGTAGTTCTCACAAACTGAGTAATTTGATGTTTTTTGCAATTGTGTGGGGTTTTATAGTTCTCTCACAACTACTTGTGGCTGTAAAAATGAAGGTGCAAAAAGAGAGGCTAAGTCAAGGTGCTTTTTAAAAATAAGGGCCAAAATACGGATTGCATGCCCAAAGGTATGGATAACATCATAACCATAGACAAATGGACTAGCTATCTGTCATGGGCAAGTCACATAGTATTCTTAAAAACTTCAGAGGAAGCATTCATTGGTAAGATATGCAGGTTTTTGTTTTATGCTTAGATGAGATGTATAAAGGAAAAATAGCCCAAGTTTAGAATTATGAAAAAGAATGAACATACTTAATAAAAAAATCAGTCAGAGCTCACTGAAATTATGCTGATTTACACCAGCTGAGGGTCTGACCATAAATCCTTATTTTTGGGGGGATTATCCGAGTGAGGCATCCTTGTTCTTTATGGTCAGATCCATATTCCCATCTCTTCTAAGTATAAAGAGCCTTTATTTGGGGAACAAATATCAATATTAAGAAAGAAAATCTTTTCTGGTGTTTGGTTTTCCTGTGATTACCTCTTTTTGCTCATTGATATACCTTTCCAAAGTTCTGGTTTTCATACCAGTATAAATCATGTCCAGACTCATCCAATCAGGTAAACAGTTTAACTGACTAACCTAATAACTATGAAATATACCAAAGTTTGGTTGAATCATTAGGCAGTATTGTGCACAACATCACTCAGGGTATGTCTAGATGAGTTTACTAGACACCTAATTAAGATGTCAGATCACCAACTAAACAAGGAGCTTTTATTTCAGCAAGTAGTATTTTCATATATTTCTAGATTAATATTTGCTTTTTTCATAATAAGTGTATAATAACCAAAATATGGTCTATTACATTTAAAGCTCTTTTATTGTCTTTACTTCGAGAATGCCATCTCCTTTATTGAGATGCAAAACGATTTCACAAAAGTGTAACTAAACCTTCTAAGGAAAATACTACATATATCTTAAATGCATATCTTTGTTACAAGAGAATAATAATAAAAAAATCATCATCATACCAGCCACAACAGGGTAATGTTAATACAATTTCTTTGCAAAACCAAACAAAATTAAGTAAATTGGCATATACATTAAAGACAAATGAAGCACCAAGCTCTAACCCCACCTGAGATCTTAGATACCATTTATTTTCATAGATGAATTGCTGGTATCATTGAGGGTATGTCTAGACTACATGGCTCCGTTGACGGAGCCATGTAGATGAGTTTACTAGACATAGCAAAATGAAGCGGCAATTTAAATAATCGCCGCTTCATTTACATCAAAATGGCCACCGTGCTGTGCCGACGATCAGCTGATCGGCACAGCGGGGCAGTCTGGATGCTCCACAGTTGACAAGGGAAGCCTTTGTCGACTGCTTCGGTAAACCTCGTTTCACGAACCATACCGGAGCGGTCGACAAAGGCTTCCCTTGTCGACTGCGGCACATCCAGACTGCCCTGCTGTGCCGATCAGCTGATCGTCAGCACAGCATGGTGGCCATTTTGATGTAAATGAAGCGGCGATTATTTAAATTGCCGCTTCATTTTGCTATGTCTAGTAAACTCATCTAGTCTAGACATACCCTCAATGATACCAGCAATTCATCTATGAAAATAAATGGTATCTAAGATCTCAGGTGGGGTTAGAGCTTGGTGCTTCATTTGTCTTTAATGTATATGCCAATTTACTTAATTTTGTTTAGTTTTGCAAAGAAATTGTATTAACATTACCCTGTTGTGGCTGGTATGATGATGATTTTTTTATTATTATTCTCTTGTAACAAAGATATGCATTTAAGATATATGTAGTATTTTCCTTAGAAGGTTTAGTTACACTTTTGTGAAATCGTTTTGCATCTCAATAAAGGAGATGGCATTCTCGAAGTAAAGACAATAAAAGAGCTTTAAATGTAATAGACCATATTTTGGTTATTATACACTTATTATGAAAAAAGCAAATATTCATCTAGAAATATATGAAAATACTACTTGCTGAAATAAAAGCTCCTTGTTTAGTTGGTGATCTGACATCTTAATTAGCTGCTCAAGCATACACAAATCTGATACCTGTACAAACACAGAAAAGAAGAGGAAGTGAGTATTCCTACCCTTTAAGAAAGATTAAAAAATAGAGGGCTCGATTGTATTTTTCAGCCCCCTTTCAGCAAGGAGCCCACACACATAGTGAACAGACCAAGGAGGAAATTAAAAGGCTGAAATCCTGTTTCCTTGGAAGTCAGAGGGAGTTTTGTCATTGATGGAGGATAGAATCATCAGTGACAATTAGCCAAGATGATCCGGGAGGCAACCCCATGCTCTGGATGTCCCTGAAGTTCCAATGGCCATAAACTGGGGCAAGGAGATCATGGGATGGATCATTCGAAATTGGCCTGCTTTGTTCATTCCCTCGCATGCATTTGGTGCTAACCACTGACAGAAGACGGGATAGTGGGCTAGATGGCCCGTGGGTCTGATCCACTATGGCTATTAAGTCAGGATTTAACCTAGAGCAAGAGCAAAGAATTTAGATTCTATAAGTGGAGAAATAATCTGTGTTGACTAATACCAATAACAGATTATCTCCCCCAAATGGCTTTCTCTCTGCTTTGTCATAATGGGAAGTTCACAATCCTTCCCTTACTTATAATCCTTGTATGATTATGATGGGAGCACACAATGTGGTCCTTGTCATAGCCACCCTTGAAAAAATAAATGTAGAAAGGAATACACCTAGGCAACTATGTGCAGATCTCAGTCTGTATGACTAGATATGGTCTATACTACAATGCACAGTGTGCTAGCACAGTAGGAAGCACATCACCCAGATAGCAGTTTGGGGTTGAGTGGCATTGAACAGCAGGCTGCGACTCTTCAGTGTATGATGAAGGAATGTAGCCACATGACTGGTGACTGTTAATGGAAGTTGCACAGGCTGTATTGAAGATTTTCTCTCATAAATATGTCCAGGCTATCACAAAAGGAAAAGGAAACGGAGTGAGCATCTATCAGAGCCCTACCTGTGCTGAATAACATCAGGCTGCTCCATTATGACAGCTGGCAGTGTGCAATATCCCTTGGAACATTTTCATTGCATATCTGATCTTGTGGCTATGCCCTGGACAATGTTACACAACATGTGGAGATGTTGCTAAGGATTCTCTCTCCCACAGCCTGTGCAGTGCTGTGGCTGTGTAAAAGGATTGGAAAATGCTCATAGCTTGCTGATGGGGAATTTGCCCAATGAAGACACTGGGTAAGGGCATTGTAGAGGCCTTGCACAGGATGTCTATTAGCCCTTGGGAGAGGAGGGCATGCTAGGGGACAGGGCTAGGGGTAGAAAGTGCTTGTTGGGCTTGAGTGGGGCAGGTCACAGCACAAAGCACTGCTAAGATTCTGGATAGTGCTGTTGCCCATAGACATCCATGAATGGGCTGAGTTGTTCTGGTGGGGCCACGCTGGTGCCCAGAAGAGCCAAAATCTGAAGCATATAAGGATGGCTTAAAGCAACCACGGCTCCACTTATGCTCCCAACAGGGGCAGCACACAATTGCTCCGCTTACCTCAAAACAGAATAAATTTCATTTCCTGCCTTGCCAGCATGAAATCTTTCACGCACCCTTTGGGATCTCCTCCTGCAGCCACGTTTGCTGCTTGGGCATTTTCAATCCACACTTGGGAAACCAAAGAAAAGTGGGCTGTTTTTAAGAAATGCTGATCAGCGTCAACTCTCATGGGCCCTGCTAGAATTGTTAGGTGCTCTGCCGCTCTGAAACACAGACCTCTTTCACTCGCGTGTCCAAATATGGATTTCAGAGCCTAACATGAGTCTATTGGGAAAACTGATGTCACGTATGGATGCTATCATGGGATGCTACATTTGGCTATTTGTCCCACAGGGTATATAGTCACAAACAATACAATGTCAACAATGCCAGTAAAGCTTGTGTTAGTCACAGATGCAGAAGAAGCTATTTAAGATTGCCTTTGGGTGACCCTTCTGAGAAACCTTAAAAATGATTGAATTACTGAACCTGAAAATTACTATTGCCTGCAGCATTTAACCAGTAATGCCTCACCATGTTGCCCTGTGTTTAAGTTGCTATGTATTCCATGTCAAATTAGAGCATGGACAAGGTAGATGAAGCAAACAGTGGGTAATGCAAGCAGTGGAAAAGTGAGTATGGAAAGAATTGTCACCCAAATACTTCCTCTGAAGCTCCTGATGGGACAGTGTTAGGTGTTACAAACAAACAGCTAAGCAAACCTGTTTGGATCAAATAAAAATTAATCTGAAACCTTGACCTGAAAATTCAATGCAAATCTTTATTGTGTTTCACACTAAAGTGACTTTGAAAAGAAGATGGTGAAATGTGTGGTTGGGTTTTGGTTGTTTTGGTTTGCTAGTTGGCTGGTTTTTTAAATTTATTTCTAGTGTTTTGCTTTTTTGTTTTGTTTTGGTGTTTTTGCTTCTGTGAGAGAGGCATTTCCCATTTCCATCAGGAGCTAGAAATAGAAGAACCATAACACTCCAGAAGATCCCATTTCTAACCAGACCAGAAGCAGACCCCCAACCCCAGTTTTGACTATCTCAAGAGGCATGCGTGGAATTTCGCTTCATTTCTGAATCTTTGAGCCATTATCTGTATTGAATCTTTTGAGGTTCTCACCAGACTAACATATACATTTTCACATGGATTCTCATTATTTAGAGGTGTCAAAAGCTTTTGTGCATATTTGAACATCTTAACAAGCTTTTCAGTAGCCATCAGATATAACCTATATATGAATGTGACTGCTATTTCTGAGATGTGCAGAGTATCTGTTTGTGACAAAACATTCTAAATACTATATTATAAATTATAGTCACAGCCATTGCAGGGACTAAGCACATTTTTGCAAGTCTGAAGAACTTAATAAACCTGCACTTCTTTAGATTGGCTGTTACAGTTGAAATAAAGTAGAAAGTAGAATGATCATTAGTACTCACGATTAAGTGATGAATTCTTTAGCTATTTCAGACTTAGAGACAAACTGACAACTGGGATAAGCAGGCTCAACTCCACTGATTGCAATGGAATTGTGCCCGCTTACATCAGAAGTAAATTTAGCCATTATCATCAACTTTTCTTTTTGTTTCGTTCTCTAGCTAAAACAATCATTGTGATTTGGGCATTCCGCTGCTGGCACACAGTTCAATTATATCGCATGCATATATTTATTTGAACTTGCGGGATCAAATATTGAATATGGTTAACCTATTATGAGACATAAATTCAGTAACATGGTAAAGAGATTATGATGAAACTATATATACCCTCTATTAGAATTCCACTGCTAACTCGGAACAACATTCATTTATTATTATTATACATCCCAAAGTGCTTCTGGCACAGTCCTGACACACTCAAATAACAGACGTGTAATCCAAATTTATTGCCAAAGATAGATCCCCCTAGGAATGGCAAACTGTCCACTCAGTTCCTGTACTGTCAGATTCCATATTTGGCTAAGCATCCAAATGACTTTGGGCAGGTATCCAGGAAAAATATATTAGATGCGTATTGTAAAGCACTATTTTGGTGTACACCTTAGTTTAAAAAAAAAAGAGAGACACACAAACACCAAACCTTTATACAAAAATAACAGAAGATAGGCTCTAGAATTTGTGCCCTAAGAATTTGTGAAGGCAATTCAATGATCCCTCAAAGTAATCACATTTAAAGATTAGGCATAAACATGCAGTGATGTTCTGGAGAAAGTAGTTTGGGAGAATGAAATGCCTACATCTTTCATTTATTTCCACTCTTCTCCACCCAGTTTGATTTAATACTGGAAGACAGGTAATAGGTTCTCCAACCTGGGAAAATTGACTGATGTGGCTTTCCATCAGTTAAAAAATGTACAGCATGTGGGTCAGCCTCCATGCAAAAGACCCTGTGTCAATTGATTTAGAGAGTCTAATTCAAGTAAGATATGATTTCAATTCATTATCTGATTTCTAAAATATAAGGCCTGAAGATCTTTTTTTCATTATCTAGGCACATGGGGGCCCTGTAGCATTTAAAATGTACTGTGCATGGACCCTCTCTGACCCTCCCACACCCCAGGTTTAATGGAAATTGGATTGGGACCACTGTGTGAAATATCTTTTCCTTTATGCCATGTTACCTACTTGGATGGGTGTTCCCTGGATTCCTTAGATCACTGATGAAGCCTTATTCACACAAACAGTCCCCTTGATATCAACAGGACTATTCTGTGAATAAGACAAATAGGATTTAGCTGCATGAGCTGAATCTAGTGTTCATTTAAGTGAGCAGAAAAGCATGCCATTGGCTTCAGTGGGCATTGGAGCAGATTCTGAATTACTTACTTGGTTGCCCACCAAGGAGGGACTTAGCTGGGGCCACAACCCTTTCTTTCCCCCCTAAGGTTTTGCTTCCCTCCACAGTTGCCGTAGCAGACCGCCGACGAGACACGACAGACGACTGCCAAGGGACACAGTCAGGGAACGCTCCTTTCGCCTTCCCTGATGGACTATGAACTCTGCTTTTATAAGAGCCTTACCTGGTCACCCACCGAGGAGGGACATAGCCAGGGCCCTTCTTCCCCCCCCCCCAAAGATTGTATTTCACCCTCAAGTGCCAGAGGAGACCATCACCGGGACAATAGACCGCCGACGAGGGACAGGACTGAGAATGACGAGGGACCAGTCAGGGGAAGCATTGGCTTCCATTACCTGATGGACTGAACTTGATTTTTTTTTCTTCTTTACACAAAGATTTAATGGACTAAGGACTGAACTCCCCATTGGGGTGGACTCCACCCATTGTTATATGGACTGTACTCAGAGACAGAGACTCTATTCTGTTTTATGGGAGGCGCCCCAGGGATTGTGTATGGACAAAAGTTTAATTGCTTCCTCACTTGTATCCGGGACAGGGCAAGTTATGTCGACTGCATGTAAACCATGTACGGTGTTCGTTACTGCTGTAACCCACCCTTGAGCCGCGGATTGCCTATGCTTTATTTCACCTTGTACAACTAGTTTAGCTTTTAATTTGTAAACATTCACTCAATAAATCCCTTAAGG
The DNA here is from genome assembly GCA_032595735.1 of Pelochelys cantorii. Lineage (NCBI taxonomy): Eukaryota > Metazoa > Chordata > Testudines > Trionychidae > Pelochelys > Pelochelys cantorii. The sequence goes on from CM064335.1 coordinate 40,757,654, forward strand.
CTGTCTGTGCTGTGATCCTTACCCTGGTAAAACTCCCATTGGCGTCTATAAATATGTTGCCTGAGTAAAGACTGCAAGATTGCACTTTATCACTAGGAGGCATATCCTATTAAATAAACTACTGCTCCTTTGCTTTGTGTATGGCATGGTTGAAATTACTGAAGTTGGAAAAGTCAAATGGACTGGACTGAACAAAGTGGTTTCTGGGATTCTGTTGCTTAGTCTGAATTTACTAAGGAAATCTGACTGCTATAGGATTTAAAATCACATAGTAATTTTAATGGAATACATTTTCTAATAAGAATAATAGAACAGGTGCGTAACTAATCAAATATATTGGTGCTCACAGGGGAGATTACATTGGTTCATTTGTCTTTCTGTTAGTGTTTTATACTGTCTCTATCTTAGATTGGTTTTCTTTTTCATTTTCTCTTTACTCTTTTTTGAATTTCAACGGAACAAATTCATTTAGTGTTCATTGTGAAATGGTTCTGGAATGGATTACATTGGGCTTAATGGATTGTATTACTATAAGACCATTTAAGTGAAATATATTTTAGGGATTTTAGGTTTATATGGAAAATTAATAAAAATATTAAAAAGATGATAGTAAAAGATTTTTAACAATAGTAATGATTCTGGATTGCATTGTTGTAGCAGAGCTGTATATTTGTATGTGCCCCATGTGCCTCATAGAGATAGCATATTGGTGTGACTAAGAAATATATTTGCAGCTTTCTATATAGTTTTCATATTATACTCTATATACTTAAGATTTTTAAAAATCAAGAAGTCTTATAAAGTTAATTAGGTCTTTAAAAATGTGAAGTGTAATCAAAGAGTTTTCCTTCATGTCTACGTTTCAGTGCTAGACTATTGGCATCATATTGCATGATTAAGAGTCACTCTCTTAATTTAGCTATTAGGCAATCATTAGGCTGATTACAACATATTGACTGCTGTACTTAGCTCTCTGATCATGCTACAGGAGGAAAAATTGTACCTGCAGAAATTTGCCGACGACAGCTTTGCCTAACAGTGTTCAAAGCTGTTTTGCTTTTTAAAATGTTTTGACTTTCAAAGTAAATTCTCTCCTTGGCATTTACAAATGTAAAATCCCTGTCGGGTTGTTACAGCAGATTAATGCACAAAAACCAAATATTCCTTATGCATCCCAAACTCCCAAGGTCAGTTCAGGTCATTTTTTTTTCATACAGGAAAATAGTTGGAATTAAGTTCAGTGATCATTATTTAAAGGAGAGAGGAAAGATAGTTTTGTAGCTTAAGGCATGGTATGGGGATTTTGGAGACCTGAATTTAATTTCCATCTCTCCTATGGACTTCTTGGGCAAGTCACTCGTCTGCCTGTATCACAGTTTCTCATCTGTAAAATAGGGATTCTAGTATTGACCTTCTTTTCTTGTTTAGTTAGGGTATGTCTGCACTTGCCCCCTAGTTCGAACTAGGGAGTCAAATGAAGCATACCGAAGTTGCTAATGAAGCGCAGGATTTAAAAATCCTGCGCTTGATTAGCATATTCGTGTCCGGTCACCATTTTAAAAAGCCGGTAGCCTGAATTAACTCGCCACATGTAGACGCAGTAGTCCGATCCAAAACCCTTCCCTCAAATTAACTGTTACTCCTCATTGCACAAGAAGTAACAGTTAATTCAATGAGGAGTAACAGTTAATTTGAGGGAAGGGTTTTGGATCGGACTACTGCGTCTACACACAACAAGTTAATTCGGGCTACCGGCTTTTTAAATGGGCGACTGGCCACAAATATGCTAATCAAGCGTGGGATATTTAAATCCTGCGCTTCATTAGCAACTTCGGTATGCTTCATTTGCCTCCCTAGTTCGAACTAGGGAGCAAGTGTAGACATACCCTTAGAGTGTAAATTCTTTGGGGCAGAATCTGTCTCCAGCCATGTTTCTGTACACTGCCAAGCACAGTGGGGCCTTGATCTCAGTTGGGGCCTTGATCTCAGTTGGGTCCTTCAGGCACTACTGCAACACAAACGCTAGTATACAGGAGGCCCTTCCCAGTGATTCATACTAATTTCTGAAGCAAGACTGGGCCAGCACTGAAGCAAGACAGGGCCAGGTCCCTGTTCTGTGGGCTTCCCTTAACTTTATAACCTCCCAGCATTTTGTAAATCCCTCAAAACTTATTTTCTGTCCAGCTGAGGCAATGAAACTGAACACAGGGTAGGGGTCTGTGAGTGTGTGTGCATGCGCATGTGCACACGCATGCCCTTCGGCCTCTCCCACAAGGCTTCTCAGTAAGCTGCCCCTCTGTTTGGGTCCTCCAGCCAGCCCTCCCAGCTGTATCTGAGGTCATTCACAGAGTGATGGTAAAAGTGACAGAAGAGAGTTTGAAGTGAGGGACGTTCTCTTCTCTTTTTATATGCACAATCCTTCCGCTACACTTTGATCACCACAGAATCTTTCTCTGCCTGCCCTATTCCACAGTGGCCCAGTCCAAGTTTGTGATTGTGAAAATCTGGTCACACTAAAGTAACAGCAATCAAATGTGTGACTCTGTGACTTTTTTGCACCATCTCACTGGAGTGAGTCTGAGGTGTAGTAGGAAGGAAGGATTAGGCCTAGATTGCCATTACTATGAAATATTATTATATTGAACTGGAAAGGAACTGCTTTGGTTTCACAGCCAATGAAATTCCTACCTCCCCCCCCCCCCATGTAAAGTACTGGAGTGATTAGGCTTTTTGGATAGGGTTGCCAACCTCTCCTGGAATTGTCATCCATTTCCCAGTGACTATGAAAGCAATCCTGGAGATTTTAATAAGCTATTTTAAGAAAATGACATTACATCATGTTGGGAAAAACAAATCTCCCGGAACAGCTTCAGTCAGAACTGGCAACTGTACTTCTGGAGATGAAGTGTTCTGTTTGGGTTGCTAGATCTTTGTCATTGCTGAGCTATTAGTTTTAACCCTGTCTGCTCCCAACACCATCCTCAGTGCAAGTTTATGTCAGGTCATAGCGGAGCTCATCGTAAGCATAGGGTGAAGTTTCCCTCCACCAAATTTCTGCACAATTTAATTTGCTTGACTAGCAGCATGTGCATGAATCTGTAATTAATAGCCAGATTTAATTTGTCATATATGAAAATGTGGCTGTAGTGCATAATCAGACATAAATGCTTAAAAACTTTGTCACTTTCTGAAGCATTTAAAATGATGAAATTCATATCTCCTGTAATCCCATTCTGTATCTCAAAACACCACATGTCAAAATAAAAAGACATGATTGTTGGTAGAATAGAACTTCATCTAATGCATTTTTATCCTATCAGCAAGTACTATAAAATTCTTTTCCTTGTCAAGATAATTGACTGGTCTTGATTGAAGATTCTGTTATCATTAGGAGAATACTCCTTTGTTTTATAATTTCCCTAACCTACCATAAATCCGGCTATACACCTCTTCTCTCTGTAAAGTACTGACATCTGCCAACAGTAGCTTCCCACACAGACGTGGACCCCTTTATTACCTCACAAAAGTCATGCATATGAGAAGACGTGTCAGGTCAAGAAAGTAATATCATTTAAGTCATATCATTTCAGCCAGCAACTTAAAAGGAAACCTGGGAGAACTGGTTTGGATAAAGTAACAACCTACTCAAACATTCCTGCAAAACACAAAACCAGTTCTGACCTGCTAAATTTTGGAAAAATTGTGCTAACTTTTGTGGAATAATTTTGATTGTGGGAATTTGGAATGTATATGTGAATTAAGAATACCCCATGGGTTGCTAGCACAGACTGTTCACTCCAAGTTCTGCAGTATGAGGGGAGACCGGTTCCTATGCAGCATCAATGTCAAGTTTAGTGGTGCCAAATATAAGGTACTGTTGAGTCTAAATCCCAGTGTGGACCATTTTAAAGGTTTTTAACTTGTGTATAATTCCACCCACATCAGCAAACACGAATGAGCTCCAGAACTTGTTTCCCTCCCCTCGAGTACCAATAAGTTTCGAGAATGGAGGGAGACAGGTGCATAGACATGAACCTCACTCCCTCTTGTGCAATCTGGATTAGTAGCAGCCCTCACTGTGCTGCTTTCATTGTGGGAGCTGAGCTCATATAAGTGGGTTCTGTACTCGCTACAGGGGGAGCTACTGCCATAGTTTTCCCATGCAATGACTCCTAGGCTTTGTCTACACTGCAGGCTTTTTGCACAAGAACGGCCGTTCTTGCGCAAAATCTTGCGGAGCGTCTACACTGCACGTGTGTTCTTGCGCAAGTAAATTTACAATAAAGCATCAGAAGAGAGGGCTTCTTGCACAAGAGTTATTCCTCTCCCCATGAAGAATAAGCCCTCTTGCGCAAGAGCTTATGCGCAAGAAGGCAGTGTGAACAGGCAACAGGGGTTTCTTGCACAAGAAACCCCTATGGCTAAAATGGCCATCAGAGCTTTCTTGAGCAAGAGCACTGCCATGGACACATCTCTTGCCATGGACACACTGCCATGGACACATCTCTTGCCATGGACACACTGCCATGGACACATCTCTTGCGCAAAAGCACATGGCAGTGTGGATGCGCTCTTGTGCAAGACCTTTTGCGCAAGAACTCTTGTGCAAAACAGTTCTTGCGCAAGAAGCCTGCAGTGTAGACGTAGCCCTAATGTTTTAGAATGAGTTCACTCACACCTTTGTACTTCTTGCTTTGGGCTGAGAGTAACACTAGAAGTGTAATAATGATTCCAGGGAAAGTTGTTCTTGTGGTGGTGATGAGACCTGGTAGAACCAGAAAACAGTAAGGGTGTGTCTAGACTACAGGGTTTTTTCGAAAAAAGTGGCCTTTTTGGAAAAAACTTCCCCTGCATCTAGACTGCAGCCGCGTTCTTTCGAAAGTAAATCAAAAGAACGCGGCAGTTTTTTCGATCGCAGTAAACCTCATTTTACGAGGAATAACGCCTTTTTTCGAAAGTACTCTTTTGAAAAATGGCGCCATTGAATGCAAACTGTGCTTTTTTGAAAGCGAGCGTCTAGACTCTTTCAAAAAAGTGGCTCTTTTTTTGAAAAATCTGTTTGTAGTCTAGACGATCTGTTTCAAAAGAGGCTTTTTCGAAAGATTCTTTTGAAAAAGCCTCTTTCGAAAGAGACTTGTAGTCTAGACATAGCCTAAGAATTGTCCAGGGGGGAAAAATATTTTAGGTAGCTTTAGACAAGATTCTGAACTGAACTTTTTGTGGGGCTGGAGTCTTTCTGCTGACATCAGTGAATCAGACTCCTGGCCCAAACATTTGATTCTCATGATGTTCACCCATCACTGCTTAAAATGTATATTTAATTTAATTTTCACTTTCCAGGTAATAACTACCTGGAAGGAGACCTGTTTGTGCACTGCTATAGATCAGAAATGCTTTGCTTCCTCCACCTCTTTATAGCCCAAAAGCTATGGATTTTCCCTATAGCTGAGTCATAAGGGCCCTTGCAATTATTAAATTCTGTTGTTTTGCTGTTACTTAAAGAGGAGAAAACATCAATCAGGAATTTTTCCCCTGGTAATTAATCAGTGAGCACCTTCCCTTCCCTACTCCCTTTATTCGCTTTACTTTATGTCTGCCCTATTTCTTCCTAATGGTACCAGGCAGCTGTACTGCGTGGACTTCACTGCTTTAGTAATAGAACTCTATGCTTGGATTAATCACAGCTTTACAAATTAGAACAATCCACACTGCACACGTTTGAAATATGAAAGAGAAGGGTCCTAATTTTTTATAATGTGGCTTTGCACGCATTATACAGCGTGCATAATGTCCTTTAAATTAAGAAATTAGTTGCATTTCCCTGATAGCTCACTTTCTTATTGAGTCACATTTGGCATAAGTCTACCCGGCTATTTCTGATTATTCATATAATATCATCTTACATATGAGGATGGCCCATTTTCCACTAATTTCTCAACCTTGTTTTTCTTTCTTTAATGGCATATGCCCAGCGACTGACATAAAAGAAAAAGAAAGTGGTGGTGGGGAACAAATAGAACTCTGCTGTACGACTGAAACGGGTAATTAAGCTCTGCTAAGCACATCACTGCAGCCCAGCTGGCACAATTAAAGAAATAGCTGATCAGTTCCAGTTATTGATTCTGCTAACATGTTTGTTCACGGTTGCTTCTTGTCTAATTAGTTTTTCTGCTTTCTTAGTCCGAAAGTATACCTTTTCAGTCAAATTTGTTTTCAGCCATCAGACTGTGCTCTAGTTAGGCTGCTAGCTTGTCATTTATTTGAATACAACAGTATTATCCTCACATGTTTTTTAACCCAAAATGGGACTGATATCTCTGGGCCTTTTTTGAATTTTCCATAGATACTTGATTTACTTCTAAATTTATTCTATGTTCTTTATGTTGTTGAAATTTATCAGTCTGAAAGGGCCAGAATCAATGACTGTTTTACAGACACTGGCACCTTTTAAATGCGGGTGCACCTGCTGACTAGATAGGAATGAGTCTTTACTGAACCTGTGTTGTGATCTGTCCAGGGGGAATGCTGTGTAGAGTGTGTCGGTAATTTTATAACAAAACATGTTTTCACTGATTCATCGAAACTGAAACTTTTTGCAAATTGGTTTTGATTAACCTCTTGTCAGGATTGTTTCTCCAGATCCAGGATGGACTTTTTGGTCAGAGACAGACCCCAGAATAGCCTGGTTCAGAGTTAGTGCCAGATTCAAAACAGGGACTTGCATTTGGATCTCCCACATCCCAGGTGATTGCCCTAAATACCGATATATTGGCTATCCTGGAGTAGGTCTCTTTTGTCCCCTCCCCCATCTCATTTTGGTCCTGCCATGAGGTCAGGGGACTGGACTCGATGACCTCTTGAGGTCCCTTCCAGTCCTAGTATTCTATGATTCTATGATTTTCTTTACAATGGGGAATGAAAACAGCTGTTGAAACTTCCAAAATTTTACACAAGTAGAATTCTTATTTTCTGGCCAGCCCTGCAGCTCTGCCTGTTGAGAGCCCCCATTGGTTCTAGTGTTGCTATGTGCTGTTAAATGGCCATCACATTTCATCCCAGAGATGAATGCATTTCGGAGGTGGGTAGGTAACATTTGTGTAAGGAGACATAGAACAACAAGGAGATCATTGCATAGGTTATTTATAAACAACAATCCAGAAAGAATATAGTAAAGTTTCCAATCCATGACCAAAATTCTCAATGTGTTACATAGTGGTGAGGCTGAATGGCGGTAAAATAGTGTCTTACAATGTATGTATCTATATTCATGAATGATCACAATAAACATGGACAAGTTAAATAAATTCTAGTGAAGTCACGCTAATTTGAACTGAGAGGGCGCTCCTGTCGGCATTAGTAGTTCTGCCCTCATGAGGTGTAAGGGAATTCGATGGCAGCCTGTGCTTCTGTCAACCTCCTGCTGTGTGGACGGTGCCAAAAATCGATTTAAGATACTTCAACTCCAGCTACATTAATTACGTAGCTTGAATTACATATCTTAAGTCAACTTTCCCCTATAGTGTAGATCAGGCCTTATGGAGTTATGCATGAAGTACATGGAAAAATAAAAGGCCTATCTGTTCCATCACTTAAAACACTAGGAAGAATGATTTTTTTTAGTAAAGAGCATTGTCCATGCGCCAAAGTGTTTTGAGAAGTGCATTGCATGGACTGATAGAATAAAAATATGTTTTTATATGTTTGTTAAAATAATACTGTGCTTAGGAATCCTTTGTAGTAAAAACCTGGTATATAAATACACGATGCTATTAACTATATGCAGTATAGTAAGTGGATACACATAATGAGTATTACAATACCATCTATCTCCATTAATATCTCTTTTGGTTCTTGATTTCCCCTCTTCTACTGTGTAGAAAAAATAACCAGAAGTAAAGTATTAGCTGATGAAAACTATTCTCTGTGGTACAGTCATCCAAAATCCCTGCCACTGCAGCATCATGAAGACAAGTAGCACCTCTTAGTGCCACTCTTTTGGAAAGTGAGAAAACCTATGATAGTTCCAAGCACCCTCACTTGTTCACCATCCTTACCACTTGCTTTTCTACCCCTAAAGAGCTGTGGGGAAAAAACCACAAGTGCGTGTTTCTTAATTATATCTACAGAAGTTAGAATGAAAGATCTTGCAATAGGTGTGCTGGGCAGAGGTAGTGAGCATTTGACTCTGACCCATTCCCAACCTTCTGTCCAGAAAGGTGTTAGGATCCATTAGCAGAAAGGATAGGACCTATCCTATCCTATCCTATCCTATCCTAAATAAAACAAAAAATATCATAATGCCAATCCATGGTGCACCCAGAACTTGAATGTTGTATATAGTTCTGGTCATCTCATCTCATCTCATCTCATAAAAAACATAACAGAGTTGTAAAGGGTACACAAAAGAAAAGACCAACAAAAATTATTAGGGATATGAAACAATTTCCACACAAAGATTAAAAAGACTGTAACTGTTCAGCTTAGAAAAGAGATAACTGGTGGGTAAGGTCTAATAAAGGTCTATAATATTATGAATGGTATGGAGAAAGTGAATAGGGAAGTGTTACTCATCCCTTCACATAGTACAAGAATGATTAGACAGGAGGTTTAAAACAAACTCAAGGAGGTAAACACATTGCGCAGTCAACCCATGAAACTTGTGGCCAGAGGATGTTGTGAAGGCCAAAATTATAACTGGGTTAAAAAATGAATTAGGTAAGTTCATTCAAGATAGGGCCATCAGTAAGCCAAATCGTTCAGGGGTGCATCCCCATGCTCTGGCTGTCCCTAAGCTCCAGTGGAAGATGGAACTGGATGACAGGGGATGGGTCACCCAAAATTACCTTGTTCCCTGAAGCACTTGGTACTGACCACTGTCAGAAGATACTGGGCTAGATGGATCACAGGTCTGAACCTCCATGGCCATTCTCACGTTCTCAAGCAAAAAACCTTCAAAAACAGGTTGCAACAGTGAAACTGCTGGGCTGGAATTCATCTGCAAATTTGACACCATCAGAATGTGGCTGCATAAGGGACTGGGAACGGTCCTCTAATTACAGTGAGTCATTTGCCACTTTAGGTATTCTGACTTTCTTATCCACATTCACCGTGATTTAATTAGATCTGCCATAACACTCCCTTTTCTGTATTCCTGCTATCTGTTTCTTTTTTCTTTCACTTCATGCATCTCATAAATTCAGTTGCAACTCATGAAAGCACATGCCATAATAAAATTGCTAGTCTTTAAGATGCCACTGGATTCCTTGTTGTTTTTGCTGAAACAGACTAACACAGCCGCCTCTAAAATTGGTGAAGAATCTGTTAGTGATTCCAGGTCAGAGGGCACAGATAGGAGCTGTGGCTGTGGTTCAAGGTCAGAGCATGGTGTAAAAGAAGAGTAGTGCATATGCACCTTTTGAAAGTGGATTAGTGGATTTCTCCCAGTGTGTAGAAATTGTGCATCCCTATGTCCTGTGCCTCCCATCGTCCCCCGTCTGGATTCTGCCAGCTAGATGGCAAATATGATCTTAAAGTACAATGTATTTACAGAGCCAGTGATCCAACTAAAGAATGTATGGGTATAACCAAGAGCATAAATTATCTCTAACCTGTACATAAGAATTAAAAATCATGTATATTGTCTTCTCTCTGCATTCACCATCTCGTGCGTATTCCTTTTTTCTTTTCATCATGTAGCAGTGGTGCTGAGCACTGATGAGAGCATGCCCCAAGCATATGCACCAGAAAAGTGAATAATTAATGTGGATGTTGAATGCAAAGCCTGCTTTTTCAGGTAAATGATGAGCTAGTTCATTGGGAGAAATAGTCTCAAGCTTAAGTCACTGGCCTGTTACACAGAAGACCTGAGTTTAGTCCTTGGCTTTGCCATACGCGGCCTGTGTTCCCTTCAGGAAGTATCTTAAGCCAGGTCTACACTAGCAGTTAGGGTAGCACATCTTTTCACGCCCCAGAGCAATACGTTTTGCTGGCATAAGGGCTTGTGTGCACAGCTCTATGTTGGTCCGAGTGCCAGCACAACTATCACCGCTCATTGAGCTGGTTTTATGTCGATGGGAGAAACCTCTTCAGTTGGCATAATGTGGCTACACAATCGCTTTCACAGGGGAAGAGATGAATGGATACAGCTATGCCTCTGTGTGCTTATAAGTGTAGACAAAACCTTTATCTCACTGTGTCTTAGTTCCCCACCTGTGAAGTGGTGATAAGTGCGCTTCCCCACACCTGAGGGGAGTTGAAAGGATAAGTGAATTAAAGTGGTGGTCACCAACCAGAAGATCGGGATCTACCGGTAGATCTTGGAGCCTCTGACAGGTGATCTTGACTAGTTTGGCTGGGAGGCTAACAAGAGCTAGCACTTCAGCTGCCCTTCCCCCCACTGCCCTGCTGCTCCTGCCCAGAGCCTCAGAGCTGCCCCTGGGAGCCTCCTGCTTGTTGTGCAGGGTGGGGGAGACAGAGGCAGGGGGGCACTGATATCACTCTGTTCCCCCTCCCTTGTACCCTATCTTCACAAAGTGAGGAGGGCGGGGCCTTGGCAAAGGGGTGGCGCACAGACAGGACTTGGGAAAAGGGGCAAGGCAAGGGTATCTGGGTTTGAGGTAGATCCTGGACTGACTTAAATTCAAAAAGTGATCTTGTGCTTAAAAAGGTTGGAGACCACTGCATTAAAGGCTGGGAGGGGCTCAGGTATTGCAATGATGTTGGCTGTCATAATGCCTAGTTTGATAGAAATGACTGGGACCCCGACCTATCTTTTACTGAGAACTCACCTTATTGTGGTGCAACTTTCTCATTTTCTTACCATAAAAAGGGTGTAAATTGGCCGAGTACTGCACTTCTATAAAGCGGTTTGCATTTGTCCTTAAAATACTAAAGTCACACCACTCCCTATTCAAAACTGTAGACTCTATTATCATGCGACTAAACCAGAAAGAGACAATTATAGTGGGCAAAATGTATCTTCCCTGCTCATTTTCTGGAAACAAAAGCTTCAAGTCATGGTGGCGAGAAAGCCGCCAAATGGTGCTAATAAGGAAGAAGAAATGGCACATGGCACCAAATCATCTACTTTATCAAAGTGGGAAGGAATAAAGCTCCAGAATATGGCAACAGATGCTTGTGTGAAATGGAGAGTGTGTCTTTGTGGTCCCACAAAACAGTGTACCAAGAAAGCTTTCTTCGGTTGTTAGAGCTGGGTTCAATAGCAATGACAGCTGTCAAGGAGCTTGGGGAGTCTCTGCAAAGCCTTCAGCATTTTATTCACTCCTGCAAAGACACAGAATAAATGTTTGTGCTTTGAATATGGTTATTGCCATCCAATCTTGGAAAGCAATGAGTAATTGTTATTTACCTGCAAATTAAAAATGAGAAGGAGCCTTTGACTGTTGCAATGTGGCTCTCCTTGCTGTAAGTAGAAAGGACGGGTCCACCTGCATTTTAATTTGGAATGGTTAATTGGTGATTTGCATAGCCGCTACTCCCATACAGCTCTCAAACCACAGATGATGAACTGTTTTCCCCTCCCAAAAGATCAACTGACAGATTTTAATATTCCATTAACTTTCCAGATTTACTATAACATTGCATCTAGAGACATTGGCACCCTTTGATTCAAACTGCAAGAAATTAATTTTCACTTTTATTACACTACCAATAACTTTCTTAAAAATAAAACTTTTAGAACTACTGATGACATGAGTATAATATTGTAAAAATGACATGAGTTATGAATTTTATTTCCTCAGGAGAAGGAAGAGAGGGGGTAATTATAGCTTTCGCACCATTGTGTTCAACCTGGAATTAAAATGCTTTTCTAAGACATGAAACTCTCATAAGCGAAAGAAATTATCATGATGTAATTCTTTGCTGTTGAAAGGTATTAACATTTGTTAACCCCTTTCTTTGCAGCTGGAATGTTTTGAATGACTATTTCTGAGAAGAGCTCTGAGAGATTGGATTTATATGTAGTTTGCCCTCTCAAAGACCAAATCTTTTTGTGGAATCTAAAATTAACAGAAATCTTTCTGGGAAAAAAGTGGCTTGATAGGCACTTTAATTTTTATATCTCATTTTATCTAATTCAGGTTTGTGGTGATTTGATATTATGATAAAAGCTTGACGTGACATAGTTATTTGCAGTGTTGTTATAGCCTTGTTGGTCCAAGGATGTGAGAGAGACCAGGCAGTATTCTTTACTGGGCCAACTTCCCGTTGGGGAAAGAAGACAAAAAGACTTCACAGAGCTCTTCTTCAGGGCCCATAATATCATAAAAATGACATAAAGAATTATGAATTGTATTTCTGCAGGAGTAGAAAGAGGGATAATGAGTTGTATAGAAAATTGTCCAGTCTATGAAGGCATGTTTTTACCTATGTTTTTTCTTGTGAACATTAAGGTTTAATTTGTTTGCTCATGCTCTTGCTCTTCTGCTCCCCAGTGCACAGACAGCTAAAAAAGATACCATGTTAAATAAAGGTAAACTCAAACTACAGATGTTCTTCAAAACAACTTTAAAGTATTTTAGTAACAAATTCCTGTAAATGCTATAAAGTCTGGAAAGTTAGTTATGTTTCCCAGCCATGACACATAATCTGCTGCCAATATTCTCAGCCACTACCAGTTATCTAGGGGCAAGAGACCATTCAGAACACTTTTCAGCTCTAAGGATTACATCATGACCATTTCTTCTTCACTTCATTGAATTGCCACATATGCCTACTTTTAACTTCTCCTCAGAAGACAAAACATTTCCAGTCCCTGCCTCTAACTCATTTGTATGGAGAAGGGAAGGGTTCAATGGGCATGACAGTTCTAATACAGAAATAAAATTCTTCATGTCTGAGATCAGGAAATGCTATGGCATATTTTGTTGCCTGTTTATATCATCCGCATAACTCTCCTGACCAGTATTGTATACTGATGCTACATAATAACAGGCTGTCAAGGCAGATTAATGGAGAGCCTGTAATTGTAGTCCCCATACTAGAAAAGATCTATAAATCTGGCAGCATATACCTGGTTACTACTGATCGTCCAGCCACGTGCTTCCATTATAGCATGTAGGACTCCAGCTTAGAGGAGAATGGAGCAGGACATGTACTGGGTATATTTCAGCCCCTCCAATTAGCATTTAGATTCTACACAGATAGTCACCTCACATCAGCTGACTTGGCAACTGACTGAAAGGAAAGACAGAAGGCAGGCAGCAGATGGCGCTCGTGTACTGCCTGGGGCATAGAGAGACTGCCAGTCTGTACAGCTCCGATGAGGGTCTTCCAGGAATATTGAGTTCAGGGCCGGGTATCTCTATACCAGATGAATTCGAGGCAGTTCAGAGAAGTGCAATATAATATATCAGGGACTGGAAATGTTTTGTCTTCTGAGAAGTTAAAAGTAGGCATACGTCACAATTCAATGGAGCGGGATAAAAGCTACAAGTAATAGCAGGATACCAATATGAAAGCAGGAGAGGACATAAGAGGGAAAGAACTAGGGTAAATGGGATGAAGAGCAAAAATTAAGGCTTAGAACCAGGCAATGCTTTCTGACTATGAGATCAGGGAACAGTCTCCCCAGAGAAGTGGTAGGAGCCATGCTCTTTGGACCATTGAAAACCAGACAGATAAAACATACTGTTGGGCAGGGTTCAGCAAGGTCTGGCACATGTGCCATCAGTGGCAGCAAGAAGATTTTTAGTGGCACACACAATGAACGGGTTCCTCCTCACTCTCCCTTGCAACGGGGAGCCCATGCTGGCAATCCAGCATCCCACCCCCTGCAAGACTGGAGCCAACACCAGCTTCCTACGGGGGGTGGGAGTGAGGGGGAGCCCATTCATTGCGCATGCCCCACAGACGTGAGACTGAATTCAGGGGTCGGAGGAGGGTGCGCCGCCGCCGGGTGCATAAACCGGCGTTACATGTGCATCGTCTCCGCTTATGGAAGTGGAAATGACGTATGTCGGCTGCGCCGCCCCTCATGGCAATTTGATCCCGTCCCTTTCTCCACCTGGGGCAACAACTTCACTGTGTGTTCCTGGCTCCACCACAGCCCCTGAGACAGGAGCCAATCACAGCCCATGGGGGAAGGGGAAGGAGGCATGCACATGTGTGTGCAGGGAAGGCCAAAGTCTTCCCAGCTGGCCCGGGAAGCCCTGAGAATCCAGCTTGTGGGGAAGCACACAGGCTGCTCCTCCCCTCTCCACAGGAAAATCCAGAGCGGAGGCCAGGGCAGGAGACCAAGCGGCAGGACGCACGGTGGAGAGAGCCCCTCCCCCTTCACTCCAGAAGAGTGGTGCAGCCCAGGGCAAGAGGGTTAAATCTTTGCATGCCACTTCTGAAAGGTCGCCAATCCCTGCTGTAGGAAATAATTCTGCATGGGCAGGGGATTAGACTAGTTGAACTTACCAGTTCTATGCATCACACCTCATGGAAGTCAAACATAGTTGGGAGAGCTTGTAATCTTGTAAGCCCCACAACTCCTGTCAATGATAACCAAAAAGTAATCACAGCCAGGGCCACATTTCAGGTTTCACATAACTCATATAGTTTCTAGTGATTACAGTCTTCACTTTCAGTATTAGAATAAAGCTGCAACTAAAGTATGTTTTTGTTTTAGAAGGTATCAGTTTAAATCACACCCAAACCATTCAGCTATAAAGTATGTCTGCAATAAGAATGAGTGCACTGGAAATGCTTTAGATGGGTACAGCGAGATATGAAAGACTATAGAAATATGTCTATGATGTAGCATCATATGCAGAGCAACATGTAATTTTAAATAATCTGCTAGAAGTTAAAAGTCAGTACTAAGGGGCTTGGCATGGTTTGTGACATAAATAAGTTTATCTTGAATAATTAAATTTGGAACGTAAACTCCGTGAACTCAAACATGGCTTTGCCAATGACCTTCAAAATCCCCCTTCCCCCCACAAGTACACACATTTCCTATAGAATGAGAAAATTCAGCCCCTGCCTAATATTTTCTTAAGTGATGATGAGGGATCAGTTTGAAAGCTAGACGAGAAACTGTCATTCATCCATAACTATGGAGTCATCACATGATTCCATAACAATGGCTAACACTGTTAAAACATTGTATGTGTGAGGGAGATGAGGAACAGTGGACCATGCTCACCCACTGTTCTTTTTCTCATATGCTGTCTGGCTGTCCTCTGCACGCTTTTCATCAGCCCTCACAACACAGCCACTGAAAAATGCTTCACATGGTTTTAGTTTAACACAAAGAAACCTCTCCTGGATTTTAAATGAATTTCTGGCTCTTTTCTATTGTATATGCTTCTTAACAGCCCGTGCCCTATTTCTCATAACTAAAGAAGTACCTTGTCTTTCAACTGAATCCCCTTGAAACATTGTAACAAAATTTAGGCCACATCACAGCACTGGTCCCTTGACCCATGTAAATTTGGCTTTTTTGCTTTAATTCTAAACTTTAGTAAGACACTCATTCAGCAAAACAGTAAGTTAAAGGCTTAGGCACATACTTCAGGTTAAGTCCCTTTGACTTCAGATGTTAACAATAAGCATAGGCTTTGCTGAATCACTATCTAAAAGTCCACTAGAAGGGCCAGAATACAATACAGTTCTCTTCTCTAGAAAATGTAACCCCTCCCCTCCCAGTTCCAAAATGGACTTGTAGGGAGCGCTATGATATATTTTATGTGAATAATCTAGTAATGCAGATATAATGCAAGAAGTCAGGGGTGCTCCACAAATCTGAAATTCTCCTTTTGCTTCACATGAAGGTTTCAGTCCCCCTGCTGCAATTCTCTCTTGTCAGGGAGCTTTGGATGCAGAAATTTCCAAAGTCATTTACATAGTTCAGAAAATATATTGCATAACAAGGCAGTCAAGCTAAATTACAGACAACTCTTTCCAATCAGGCTGCTGGAGTTCTGTGTTGATCTGCACAGCTCTTACTCCCTCCCCCCATGTTGTCATGGAAACCAGTTTTTGTCATGCACACTAGAGGGTCCCACATGTCTCCTTTTTTCCAGTGTAATCTGCTGTCACTGCAGTAATAGCAGTAGCTGGTGGGGTTTTTTAATATACTTTTCTCAGTACCACATATCACTTTCAGCTACCTAAGTGAATGCTTGACATTACCAGCATGGTGTGCTACTATTCATTTAAACAAGAAGACAAAAAACAGATGCACCCTGCTCAAAAAAATTGCTCAGTACTTTATGCTCTGCAGGGTTGCATGGTATACGTCCACCAACATTTCACCTTTTCTCTTTTAAGAGATGTAGGATGAATGTCTTTCAAATGAAAAGGCAGCCTATTGGGGTGGGGGGGAGGGGGAGACAAGAAATAAGATCAAAGACATAAATAGAACAAAATATGCATAAAAGATCTCATCTGAGATCAAAGATCTGAGTGTAATTACCATGAATAAGAAGTGCAATGCTCACCCAGAACAGAGTGTATTGTGTTCATGGAGAATTCTATAAAAACAAAAACTGTTCTTGTGAGAAATTGAGCCTCCACAATATGAGAGAGACATTTATTTTGTGGCAAGTGGAAAATATCATGTTGAGTCCACGATAAATGTGATATTACTAATAAGATGCTGGCCCAGCGCAAGGCAAAAGTCATCAGAGTAGCTCAAAGAAAACATCAGAACCTTTTGTTTCACATCTGATCTGAAAAAAAAACCCCAAACCTTGAGAAATGCTTAGTTCACCCACAGACACTCTTTAGGGGTCTATGCAGTATTCAAAATAAAGGGAAAGTAAAAACGATTGCACTGGTTACTGTAAAATTATGGACTGCATATAAGAATTGTATAGAACATGAGAGGGTTCTCTTTATTTAATATATTCACTCAGGTGTTGAATATATTTGTGGTTTTTAACAGATCATTATGTCTATCCATAGAACCAGAGGTTTTTAAAAGACTTTTTTAAATGAACTGATTAAATAAGTTGCTCAGAGGAGCTTAACCAGCAAAGGACACAACAGTGACAGAGGAAAATTCAGAAGCGCTGGGTCTCTCAGAAAGACTCTGGAGAAATATTTTGGTTAGCTATAGCAGAGTATTTCTGGACACAAGTAAAGCTATTTCTGATTGGCATCTGTTACTGAAAGCAGAATTTGTTCTCTGGAACAATGTTGTCTAGCTCCCAGATAAAAGTGAGCCCTGCACCTGAATGCCTCAGACTTCGGGAATATTGGAATCTGAACCTAGCTACAGAACTAGTTTTGCTGGCACCTACCTCTGTCACTGATCTGAATCAAAAGCTCACGTATAAACATCCTTGGACTTTTGGGAATTTGAAGTCTGATTGAAATTTTATGTCTCAAACCATGCAGGAGTATACGAAAAGCCGCCTGTCACTGCTTATGCTGCATGGACATGCATTCTAAAAATGCCACTCTTTTTGGAACTGTATTTAGCATGTCAATGAATGGCCATTCAAAAAGTGGTTTACAGTATCTTTGCAGAGACATTTGTAATTTTGCCTGTAACACACATGCAGTCCAAAAAAGTTATCTACACTCATTTTATTCCTGTAGTTCATTAGTTTCCTGGCAGGTTTGGGGTGAGTTCAATGGAGTTCATTTATGGAGCCAAGGAACATGAATTGTGTTAAAGCTCGGGTTGCCAGATGGTTTCAACAAAAATACCGGACACACTTGACATTACATCACAATCTACATTACATGTTATTTAGAAAATACCGGACATTTATATTTTCTCAATTTGTTTCCCAAACAGAAAACTCAAATACTGTTCAAAAACGGACACCTGGCAACCCTAGTTAAAGCCTCACATCTATCTAGTTATAAACTGTACAATTAATCTGTAGAGGTGCAGGGGGGGTGTGTATACAGGGTAATATGCATGAAAATATTTTGAAAAAATATTGTCTCAACCTTTTATGGAGCTGCTCAAAGTAACGTGAACACATATATGGTGCAATGCTGTGTCTAGAGCAGCAATGAGTTTTCTTCTGCAGTTGCTGCAAGCAAGCAGATTTGATTGACTTCCTTGGTGATTGCATTGACTGCAAGATACTTGTATGCAGCAGCAAGAACAAGGGCCAGAGGTTTAGGGGTTTTTATGGCATGGAATTAAAGAATTCAGTGGTTCATGCAGCTATAATGAGATCTAATTTTGATCAGGCTGGAAATACATTGGCAGAATGGTATAGGAAAATTTGTCCTGCTATTTCCAGTATAGCCATTTGTTCTGTTGAGAATTCTTACTGGACTTCATAGTGCAGATCCTTCAATGAGAAATAAATTCACTTAAAAACTGACAGCTTTCTATTCTGAAGTACTTGGCAGTGTCCAAGTAAATACACACTTGAAACATTCCAAATATATTTATTTTATTGTCAAACCATATAACTCTATATCCTCTTTTTCCCTATAAAATTGGTTCAATTTGGACTATGTCATGAATATTTCTCATGTGTTGTTTATCTGTAGTCATTTGCATTACAGCTAATGTTATAGGACCCAGTTCAGGAAACACAAGCCTAATTTTAGGAACATGAGTAGACCCAGTGAAATCGAGTGGGCTAATTCTGCTGCATCAGAACCATACCTATGACTACCATTAACAGCATGCTTTAGGTGAGTATGAGATATTGGACATAATCCCTGATCACTATGGGACAGAGCATCATGAGAGATGCCAGCTTTGCACTCAACTGACTGTGAGCCAGTTGAGAAATAGTCCAGCTCCTTCATATTAATTAGATCAGCCTGAGAATTGCTTTAATTTATGCCAACTGCCAACAGCCTCGGGCGGATAATGGGGCAGTTGGGAATCACTGGGGCAAAAGGAACCCACAAGCTACACACATTCTTCCCAGGCTAAGTCTCCTATTTATGGGTCAGCCCCCACCATGGGCAGTGAGGAAGTTAGGCAGCTAGGAGCAGTTATGCCAGCTGTAGATCATCAGAATGGTCCTCCCAGTGAAGTTTAATCTGGGGTTAAGGCCACTTTGCAAGGACAGAACTGTGAAAAGCAACTAGAGCACAGACAAAAAACTCAGCAACTAAATGTACTTCTCTGGCAAAAGGGCTGTAAACAGTGATGCTATTGAACATGTGGATAGTCCCATCCCTTTCCTCTCAAGGCCAAGGGACTACCTTTCTGTGCTAGCTCACTACAGCCATTACTATAATTCAAATGAGACAATCCCACGAGGTCCAGATCAGCTACTACAGAAAACGGGATTTATGCCTTCAGTGGAGACAGTCCTGGCCTCATAAAATGGACTTCTCATGTTAATTAGTGAAGACAAATACAATTCTGCCTCTACAGCTATCTGGGCCTGATTCCCATTTACACAAAAGCCTTTTCTCCCACTTTGGCAATGCAAAGTGGGCACAAATGCAAAGGGGCCTTAATCTAAATGAGAATCAGGCCCAGGGGTGTGTATCCCCGGGAATGTTTCAATGACTCGAGGGGCAATGCACATTTTCTAAAGAGGTTGCGATCATACTAAAAATAAAATGCTGCTTGCACAAAAAGGCTTATGTTTTTCTTCCCTCTGAAAAAGGAAATATGAAAACAGCCCAGTGTGTATTTGAAAGCTGACCAAGGACAGCTTTCATTTTATTTTGACCCACTTACATGAAATGCTTCTATTGGAATTCCTCAGTTATTTCAAAGACTGCTAATCTTCACTCAGTGGACACATCTAGTCCCGGGGCCTTTGATATATATCTCACATCTCCAGTCAGTCTGTTATGAAAATTAAACAAAGAAATAGATTAACAGAACTAGAAATGAATGCTTCCATGAAATTTCCTTCCAAACAGTGTCCTTTAAAACAGCTTTTAAGAAGAAAAAGAAAGGACTGTGAGCCAAGTCCTCCACTGTTTTAAATGTACCTAAAACTCGATTGCTGGGGACACATGAGAAAATAAGACACAAACAGAGAAATGGCTTTAAACTGCAAACTTTAATAATAAACAGTTGACAGGGAAAATAGGCAAAAAGAGCTTTTTCCACTTCTGCCACAACAGACTACCAAGTAACTCACTGGCTCCAGTACGAAACACATTGAGCTAAATAGCTTCAGTGAGAAAGGCAGACCTCATCCTAATCCTACCTCCCCTCAAAAAGACATTCAACCAAGCTTTCATTCAAGCATTCTCCTCTTATGTGAGAGCTAATGATAGTGACAAGGTGGGGTCCCAGCTTGCTTGAGACTTAAGCAATCCTTTGCTTTGAAACTACCAAAGGTCAACATTAGTAATATTTTTGGGGGGAGGGGGTCTCATACTCAGGTTTACCTCAGGAGGCAACCCATATACTTGGCCCACTCACACTAGTCACACCTCATACATTGTGGCAAATCCTATATTCCATATCCTACCTAATCATCAGATCTCCACTAGTGGTATTGTTAACACCAAGCATTCTAAAATCATGAGTCAAACCCCCTCTGAAATCCTGATATTGCTTTAAAAAAATCAGGATTATTTTTTCTAAAAAAGTGTTTTCTTTGTATTTGCCTTCTGAGCCTTGTTTTCAAGCTTTTTTTTTTTTTTTTTTTTTTTAAATAACTGTAAGGGTTAGAAACATCTTTTTTTAAAATAATGATTCTCCTGTAATCCTATAACCCTAGGAGTTGGGGCTTTAAGAAAAAAAACACTAATTATCATGAGACATGCAATAAAATCATGAGACTTGCCAGCATTGCACCAGACATGTTCCCTGGAGGAAGAAGTAGGAGGAAAATCCCTTCTAGTCCCAAAAGATAATCTGGCCAACCATGTACCACACCTGGGGTGTGTCTAGACTACAGGGTTTTTTCGAAAAAAGTGGCCTTTTTTTGAACAAACTTCCCCTGCGTCGAGACTGCTGCTGCGTTCTTTCGAAAGTAAATCGAAAGAACACGGCAGTTTTTTCAACCGCGGAAAACCTCATTTTACGAGGAAGAACTCCTTTTTTCAAAAGTGCTCTTTCGAAAAAAGGCACTATGTAATGCAAACTGTGCTTTTTTGAAAGAGAGCATCCAGACTGCCTGGGTGCCGTCTTTCGAAAAAGCGGCTTGCTTTTTCGAAAGTACTGGTTGTAGTCTAGATGCTCTTTTTCAAAAGAGGCTTTTTTGAAAGTATCTTTCGAAAAAAACCTCTTTCAAAAGAGGCTAGCAGTCTAGACGTAGCCCTGGAGACCTGGTAAAACTAGTGTACTTCATATAGGTAGGCAGGAGCAGAGCACCTCACTAAAGAAGTTTTTTATGTTCCTTGAAGGAGGAGAGGGCAGAGAAGACAGTCAGTGAACACTGTCTCAAACAAGCAAGATGGCATAGTATAGACCCTGCCAAAATCTCCACATAGGACAAGAAGGGACCTCTTGATCAATGACTCTAGTCTTCTACCATCACAGGCAACAACCCTGTGATGTAATCCTGTTCATAATGGAAAAGAGGAGGGAAGATAATAAAGGGGGAAACATTAGCTCCTTTCCCACTACCTAAGACCCAAGCTTGGTTATTCAAAATAACGGGCTTCTTACTCCGACTTCTGTAAACCTCATTTCATGAGGAGTAAGGGAAGTCAGGGGAAGAGTGCTCTATTTTGAAATAACTGCTGTGTGGATAGCGTCAAAAGTCGAAATAAGCTATTTTGACATAAGCTACGCAATTAGCATAGCTCAAGATGCATAGCTTATTTCGAATTTAGCCCTGCTGTGTAGAGGTGCCCATAGAGGAAGGTGTGAGAGAGGCTATAAAAGTCTTGGCAAAGATGTTTATGTCATTAAGGTGGTTACATATAAAAAGATGGGTTCTCTTCTCCTGCATCCTACATATTATTTTATGATTTTTTTTTCTTTGCTATTTGTATTGCTGCCATGTGTAGGAGCACCAGTGATAGAGCAAGACCCCATTGTACTATCCACTGTACAAACATAGAAACAAAGATGACCCCTGCCTCAAAGGTCTTGCAGTTTTTCTTCCTCTCCTCCAAGAGACGTTTTCATTCCCTTCCTTTTGCACTGTCTTGGTCTCCAGCTCTCTCCGAAGGGCCCTTATTAATAATGTAGTTGCATCTCACTCAGTCCTCTGTGGCTTTCTTGATTAACTCAGAGAAATATTTCAAAGATACCACTGCCGATAGAAATATTTTAACAAACATTACTCATACACATTGCGTAGAACTTTTCACCAAAGGAATGATGTAACATTGCCCCAAGCCACCCAGAGCCAATACACCAGACGTGTGAGTGAGAGATAGCGGGGTTGGGACATATCTGAAAGCAAATGAGACAGTGAACAGGGTAAATAGATTTAAAGGCTACAGTCATCTTAGCTGCAACTCTTCTTTCCTCTTAACTGCAGCTATGTCAAAAATGTTGAGGAGGGACAAGGATTGAGCATGCATGAGCCCTACAACTGGTGAGAGGAAAACAAACAGGCAAGCAAAAAATTGCGGGGGGAGGGGCATATTTCCCTCAGGCCCTCTTCTTTTTCTCTCTTTTTTTTTTTTTTTTTTTGAGAAAGAAAGAAGCAGGCTAGATTCCCAAGTCTGTGTTGTCCCCCACGACATGTATGTTGAATCACAGATAGTTCACATCCACAGAGTGGTTGAGTTGTAAAATGAGCTGATGATTTTCATGGACATCTTAGGGTACGTCTACACTGAACGCTTATTTCGAAATAAGCTATTCCGGAAGAAATACTCTGAAATAGCTTATTTTGAAATAGCACGTCTATATTTCAGGAAAGCCTCAAAATTAGTCCGAGGCAGGTTTCCCTAATGTAGACATGCTTTCTCAATTTAGAGCCCCAGGAGACACTGGAGAGGAATAATTTAGAATGGCCCTGGTGAGGGGCTATTTCAAAATAGCAGCAGTGGAGCATCTACATACACTAGCTATTTCAGACTAGATCTTATTCCTTGTAAAATGCACTTTACAGATTTCAGAATAAGCCATCCCTTATTTCAAAATTATTTCAAAATAACGGAATGGCTGTGTAGACGCTCACATTGTTATTTCAAAATAACGCTAGTTATCTTGAAATAACGGTGCATTGTAGATGCACTCTTAGGCTGTGTCTAAACTACATCCCTTTTTCGATAAAGGGATGTAGATTAGGCACATCAATATTGCAAATGAAGCTGGGATTAAATATCCCGCGCTTCATTTGCATAATGGCAACTGCCACTTTTTTTCGAAACGGGGCTTTTTTGAAAAAAACCTGGCAGTTTAGAAGGGGCATTTTTGACAGAAATGCCCTGTTTCGAAAGAGCTTGTACTCCTCATTTTTTGGAATATAGCATCTTTCAAAACAGGGCATTTCTGTCGAAAATGCCCCGGCTAAACTGCCGGGTTTTGTGGTTTGTTTGTTTTTTTTCAAAAAAGCCCCATTTTGGAAAAAAGCAGCAGTTGCCATTATGCAAATGAAGTGTGGGATATTTAAATCCTGGCTTCATTTGCAATATCGACGTGCCTAATCTACATCCCTTTATTGAAAAAGGGATGTAGTTTAGACACAGCCTTAGAGGCAATTTGCTTTTTCCTAGTTAAGAAGGCTTCGCTTACTCCCTTTGTGTTGAGTCTGCTAGACACTGGATTTTGCAGGCCCAAGATAACTTATTTTGGTGGAGGTGTGACAGACACAGCTGAGCATTTTCCCATCACTTAAAAAATGTATCTGCTCAAGGAAAAAATGTTAGGTTCATAAATTAGGCTGGGAAAATGTGTGTCACTGAGCCGATAGAATAAAGAAGTTTTAGCTTGAGGTACCTTTGGATGGTATGAGTATGACAATGGCAGCTTGAATCCTGAAGTTGAGGTCAACTCCACATAGGCACACAAATACCTTAGCATATATCATGGAGCCAACTTATTTTGTTATATATAAAGCTGCTAAATTATCTAGCATTACTGAAATAGATATATACATGACTCTCTTTTTAAAGCTGCACACACAATGGCATTGAATGCTGTGACTTTCTTTCTGATTACCTCTTTAGGCCTTACTGAACCGTATTTGTGGCACCTAATGAAATTCCTAAGGGAGCAGAGGAAC
Source organism: Pelochelys cantorii (assembly GCA_032595735.1). Taxonomy (NCBI): domain Eukaryota; kingdom Metazoa; phylum Chordata; order Testudines; family Trionychidae; genus Pelochelys; species Pelochelys cantorii. The sequence continues at coordinate 40,781,695 of CM064335.1, forward strand.
AAAGAGGTCAAAGTGCCCAAAGCCATACTTTCAGCCGTTAATTGGACACTAGCAGTTCAACCATAAGCACCCGTCCAAAAGAATGGTGGAGCTCTCTGTGGACTGCAAACAATGGGGATGTGTGGGTTGATACCATCTGCAGCCTAAGGTTGGCGGAACAAAAAGATGTTTGAAGAGAGGGGAATTTCTCAGAGATATGATAGAATAGGAATGATCTGAAATAATCAATCATTACGGTGACATAAATCACAACACACAACAGCCCTCAGCCAGAAGATGTCAAACACCGCCCGCAGCATGTCAGTCTCTCTGGCATCAGCACTTTTGTGCCTTCTGCCACTGCTCTTTTGTGGGCCATCCATTTGGTTGGGTGATGAGACCCAAGAATGTCACTGTCTCCCTTGCTCGCTAATGCAAGCTTTATGATTGCGCACCCTAATGTGCACTTGAGGCGCATTCATCTTTTGACACAGGCTAACAATCGATTTTGAGCCGGGTGCCAAATCCGCCAGATGTTGCTCCATCTCATAATTACGTTAGCGCTATTGCACCAGTGTAACTGCATCCAAACAATGCAGGGGCACAAAAGAGACTATGAAACTATCAGGTGGTCATCTGGTCTAAGCTTGACACTTCTGCCTAAACCTTTTAGATCTGAAACTTAATTTTCTCTCCTTGATTATAAGCAAAATGCTCTGTGCACAAAATTAAAATAACATTAATCAGTTGGGAAACACTAAAAGAAATGGCTTAAACACAAAAAATGTTAATGAGATGTAGACATAGTTCAGCAATAATATTTTGTTCCTTAAACTCTTATACATTTGTAGTAAATAATAATAGTTAATAACTGGGAAGGTAGCCTAGAATGGTATTCCAGATTAGGCACTAAAAAGATTGCTCTGAAATTAACTCAGACCCTCTTCTGGTACAAGACATAATGGAACAAGACATTCTCCTTTCATGTGCACCACTTTTACACTGGTTTGACTCTTTTGCCTTCAGTGGAGCTGCGCTATCTTTATCTGCTGAAGAATGTGGCAGGAGTTTCAGGCCCCTATATTGAGCAAATTCTACCAAGAAAGAGTTCAGATAAGTAAAATGACTGTGGCACTCATCTAATGGGGGCATGTTCATCTGAGTTAGCAAGACATTTTATCCTCATAGATTGTCTATAGACAGTCTGACTGACAGGACTCCCGTTCCTAGTATTAAAATAACTTTATGCAAATTACTGCAGCTAAATTATTCTTTATCTTGTCAAACTGAGCTGTAATTTCTGTGGCTGAAGCTGAAATATAGGAAGGACATTTTAGCTCCATTTTTTAAGTCCTCGCACACCCAAAACGACCATTGGCCTGTTCTGTTCTTGTATTCACCACCTTTACAGTTTAAAATAGCATTGTTAGCTTTGGTGGGCTTGTCCTGAATTGCACTGGTGTAAATTAAAGCAGGATCAGACCACTGCATTCAATGAAATCACTATTATATGCTCCTATCATTGCTCTTGGTTTCAATGCAAGTTTGGAGTGCCCAAGGACATTTTGTTGCCCAGAACATCCAGGATTTTCTTCTCTTTTCTAGCTGTAGGTTAGAAGCAATAAAGAAATTACCAAATATTCCTTTTCTTCTGATTGTGAAGTGTAATATGTCTAAAAATAGGCCCATGGAAAATTGTACCACAGTAAGAGAACAATAAAGCTAAAAGGGAAAAAATAATCCCTACACAATAGAACTTTCAAACTGTAAGCCCTTATAACATTCTCTGTTCCTGTATTTTCTATTTAAATATGAACATAGACAGCAATGTCTGATTTAGAATAAACTTGATTTCCCCTAGTATAATTTTTATGTGCTATAATCCTTGCAGAACAGTGGGCAATTATTATTTTCTAAAGTTTCAGCTAATCACTGTTTGCATAGTTGGCTTCTGAGCCTCAATAAATGTCATTTTACAAAATATAATTAGACTCCAATGGTACAAAACTTTAAGAATCTTTAACCTTTTAACAGAATTGAACATTTAAGTATGTGAAGAACTAGATTCTGACTACATCAACAATAATAGGGAAAAAAGTAACTCCACTGAAGTCAAAGGAGTTGCATCAGTGTAAAGCCAGTATAAATCAGAATCGGGTCCTTTCTTCCTTTATCAGTCAGCTTTGGGTATACAGAATTTTCCATTTAGTCAATCAAAAAAGTACTATGAAGAGAGCTTTCAGATATGATGGAATGAAGTTTATTTAATTTATTAGAAATTGATAGGTATTTTACATGATCCTGAAATGCAGCAAGATCTGAAAGGCAAATTCAAACAAAATGGGACAAATTTATCTTTGCCACTAAAGCCAAAGAAGAAAGAAGAAACAAATATAAATATTGGCCTATTTTTTACAAGTTGCTTTTTTCCCCCCTCAGTGTCAGATTTTCTTTGGGGTGTGTGGGTGCTGTTGGTTATTTTATTTTAATGGGGGAGGGGAGCTCTTTTCTTTTGGTCAGGATTTTCAAAATAGAAGCCTACATTTAGTAAGGCTCCTAAATCCTTATTTAATTGCGAACCTGAACATTAATTCTTTTGAAAATTTTGGCCTTTGTGCCTGGAGTAGCTTATAGAACCGGGGTCAATGTAAGGCACTTTGGATCTTACATTGCTACATAGCTAGGAAAAGCATTCCCTTGGACATGGACACTCCATAGGCTTGCCTAGTATTGCTAAAATAACTCATAGGCAGAATTTCAGGACTACCAGCCACAACATCTTCATTTTGATTATTATACTATCCTGTTGCTTATCCCCTTCCTTGCAAAAGGAGATCGTGAATGCGGTGATCAAGAGCATCCTCCACTCGTTCCCCAATGTCTTGGAGAAGGGGCATCTGATTTAGTCTGCCGGGAAAGAATTCTGAAACCGTCTCAGGGCCAGAACTGTTATATCTGCCAGACTGTGAGACCTATTCCAAGCTCAGTTAAGAAGAATGACAGGTGGCCCATTAAGCCAAAGGTGGTTTCTGGGCTCACCTAATAAAAAGGGCTAAAAGGTTTCCTCCTGGAGGTTGAGCTTCTTTCCCATTTATCGGGTAATATATTATTTCCAATGACACTATAATAAGCAGTTTGGGCTGTCTATCTCTTCTAGGTATGAATGTATCCTTAGAACTGTAAACATTCCTGTGGGGTGTGTTTCCTGATTGAGGTTAGTGAGAGGACAGTTCCAGAATAGGCACTTGCTGAGCAGAAGAGATGAGTGAGTTCCCACCTGTCTATGCTAAGATGCTCTGCAGTTCCTTAGTATACTGTTTTTCTAGAGCAGCTGGGCCTCCAGATAAGTACACCCTGTCTCATCAGCAGGTTGGTCTGTCTTGTAGCCAGTGTCCATGCATTCAACAACCAGCAAATCTGAAAAGACTGTGGAAAGTTTGATGTGGATAAAGACCCATTCAGCCTGAGCTGCGGACATCAACACGGATGCATTTGCTCAACACCCCTCAATATCATGACCAAAAAGACACTGAACAGCTACACTGTTTGGGAGTTTGGTATGTGTGGGAATTAGTTCAACCCTGTGTCTTCAACTAGCCCTTCTTGTTCCCAGTCAACTCCAGTATGGAGTCTGAGAATCAGAGGATCTGCTCAGAAGTTCTTTAACCACAGCCCTTTCCTAGTACAACTGCTATTTCTATACCTGCTTTCCGTGTACTCCCACAGAAGGGTTCTGCACCTTACAGGAGACAGACTCTGCAAAAATCTAGCTTCCTAAATGTGTATAGTTGAACTACAGTGGCAAGGCCTACTGATGAAGGGGGGCGGTGGACACAGAGGGCAGTTGCCCTGGGGCACAGCAATTCAAAAGGGCCCTGGGTTCCTGGCCGCTGCCACTGTGCAGCATTGCCAGCTGGAGCATGGGCTCTTTAAATTGTTGCCTGAGTGCCAGATGGCATGCTCAGGGCAGTGCTAAGCATGGTCCAAGCAGTGCTGAGGTCTGGGACCCTAGCACTGCCCCTTCTACCCACAGCTCCGTCCCTTCTGAGATTGAAGCTGCTTCCACCCACCTTGTCTAGGGACCCAGCAAATTTGTCCCCCTCACCCGCAACATTGATTCTGACCTTGTCTACACATTTAGCTAAAGAAGCACAAGCACTTCTTTGGATGCTCTTATTTCAGATTAAAATAGCAATTTATTTCAGTTTAATTGGAACCTACTGTGAATTTATTTAAGATAATCCAAAATAAACCTAGTTTAAACTGGAATAAGAATCACCACACAGCCTTTTGCAGTGATTTAACTAAATAGCTGAACATTAACATAAAGACTAAATGCAACTGCATGTAGACTACTCTTCTGGTGCCAAAAGAACCTCTGCAGATATGGGCTACAGCTACATTTGCCCCAAGCAAGGAAATTTAGAGACACTAAACATGTATTTTAGAGGATTCTCTCCTTTATATTTTATTCAGGTATGCACTTTTCTATACTCAGACTAGAGTTCATTCCTAATCCCAAACCAAAAATGTTTTCACAATTTCATGCATTGCTTTTTTTCACAAAGTTTTTTTCCTCTCTACACTATGTACTTGTTCCTATGAGCATATCCTTCTAGTTTATTCACAAGAGGATGGCTGGTACGTAGATTAAAAGTTGTCACAGTGACAACATAACCAATTAGTTTGGATCACATAGTCTTGCTCAAATGAGAATGTGTTGTATAAGTAGCCACATATGACATTAAAAAAGTACTATTGACAACATTCTTGCAAGGCCTCTTCAATATTTAACTTTTAACATTTCCCTGATACAAAAGTATTGCATTCATTTCACTTTATCACACAGCCAGGGATCTGAGCTGATATATCATCACACTGGGTCATCATGATTTTGGAATTAACTCGATTACTTTTCTATCTCTTTAAACAAAACAAGAGAGTTTTCAAACCAAACGGCAACAGCTGATTAACTAATTAAAAATGTATCCATCTGCTGGTTTGGTGGCTGATTTGTTATTCAAAACATGCAGATCTAAGTAGGTTGTTTTATTTATGAAGACCTTATGACACCGAGAGATTTGCACTCGTAAACATGTAAAAATAAAAGTAGGTGCAGATGGATAGATACACATAGATCTTTCTGGGGCTCTAAATAACCGATAGGAAAAATTCAGAAAATGGGCTCCACAGAGAAAACCTCTCCATTTATATTGTTTCCAATCATTTAATATTCACAGTCAAAAATAACAAAGCAGCCAGTTGGCATGTTGCAGGGTGACATTAGCCTAAAAAGCTATAGACTGGATTCCATTGTTTAAAAGATGCAACAATTATGTATAGCAGTTCCATGTTGATGATGGATATTTAAGGAGATTCTGCATAGCTGGTATTTGAAACAATATTTAGCTTGGTAAGTGTCTTTCAAATTAACTACAATTGATTGGGAATATAATCAATGCTTACAGATGTAGAATTGTCACACACTGGAAACATGAGTAACTTTTCTTTATGGTAAGTAATTTGACCTTTATCAGTGCTGATACATTAGATCAGGGATGGGCAAAAGGGCCTCCGCGGGCTGGATCCGGCCTGCCAAGTGGGTTGACCCGGCCCACGGGGGCCCTGCTGCTCCCCAGGCCAATAAGAGCCAAAGGACTGGGGAGCTCGTGGCGCTTAGCGTCAACCCTTGTGGTTGACTCTAAGCACTGCATGCCCAAGGGCAGGGAGCAAGAGACTTTGCACGCTTCCCCTGCCCCCCAGGCAGGGAGCGCACAAAGTTTCCTCCCACCCTGCTCCCATCCTGCAGGGAGTGCGTGGCACTTAGAAGTGCCGTGCGCTACATGCAGGATGGGGCAGGGTGGGAGGAGACTTCACATGCTTCCCCTGCCCGCAGGTTCTGATTGGCCTGGGGGCAGGTTGAGTGCACAAAGTGTCCTCCCATCCTGCAAGTGGCACAGTACTTCTAAGTGCCATGCACTCCTTGCCGGACAGGGGCAGGGCAGGAAGAAACTTCATGTGCTTCACCCTTTTGCCCCCAAGCCCTGATTGGCTGGGGTTGGGGAAGCACGCAAAGTCTCTTCCCACTGCCAGGGGCACGGGTACCTAGAGGGAACTGCCAGGTGTTCAGAATAGGTTCTCTTGGAGGCAGGGGGGAGGGCAAAGACTTCACACGCTTCCCCACCCCAAGACAAATCAGTGTCTCTGGGTGGGGAAGCACAGAAGTGTCCTGGCCCCATCCCTTCCGGGGTGGCCTGGGGCCTCTTCAAAAATTTCTGAAGTGGCCCCTGGTTAAAAATTATTGCTCACCCTTGCACTCGGTTAAATTTAGCACAAGCTTGCTCGAGGACTTGTAAATACTATTGAATACTAGTGCACTCATTAATTGTGCTTGAAATGTTTTGTATTACTAATGCAAAATGAAGTTCACTCATCATTATGTGGACTGAGGAAAGTCCCTAATAGAAAGGAACTGGCATAGTCCCTCTGCATGAGACAGGTGGCTGCATAGCCAGAGCTTCATCTTCTCATGCTTGTTTTATAGTCGTGTAACTCCAGTGATTTCATCTTCCATTGACTTATTTAGCAATGTGCATGAGGTCAGAATCAGGTCCTACACACTCAGGAGCGGGAGGGGTTTCCACAAATGCTGCTACTCGCTGAAGTTGACTTTTCACCAGTTCTTTGCCCCTACGACTGGGTTGGCTTCTTAGAGAAAGGCATGGCCAGTAGCAGCAAGAGTAGTGCAGCTTGTACTCTGGCTGTGAGTGAAGGGGTGATCTCTACCCCCCAACCTAAACGTGTGAGAGAGAGAGAGACCTTTATACTGAAGCCATGTTTGCCATGAAATAATGTTCGGAAAATATTGAAACAATTCTTGTTCTACTTCACCATAAATATAATTCACTAAATCCAAGTTCATTTCAAGCAGGTTCCTTTGGACAGTGGCTCTCAACCTTTCCAGACTACTGTACCCATTTCACGAATCTGATTTGTTTTGCATAACCCAAGTTTTAAAAACTTCTCGCTTACAAAATCAGGCATAAAAATACAAAAGTGGCCCAGCACGCTATTACTGAAAAATTGCTCACTTCCTCATTTTACCATATAATTATAAAATAAATCAATTGGAACATAAATATTATACCTACATTTCAGGGTATAATATATAGAGCACTATAAACAAGAAATTGTCTGTATGAAATTTTAGTTTTCATTGACTTTGCTAGTGCTTTTTATGTAGCCTGTTGTAAAATTAGGCAAATATTTAGATGAGTTGATGTACACCTTGGAAGATATTTGCATACCTCCAGGGGTACACATTGCTTTTAAATACAAGTGTTTTACATTTCTGCAGATCTCTTTTCATGGCAGGACAAGCATATTATACGCATGGTATCAACAAAATACATAAATACACTTTTTACGTGGAATTTAGCTGATAAAGTGGATTGGTCTGAGCTGATTTTTGGCGTTATGATATCCCAGGAAATTCCCTGGTGACCACAGAGAAACTTCCATTATGGTTGAGAGGAAAACTTTCTACATGTGTCTTCCTGAGTCTGCAAATAGCATGAACAGTATCTCAGATCATTTTTGCAAAAGCACCTAGGGATTCTAGGATTGAGGATGCAGCTTAAATTGGGTAGCCTTATTCCCTTCTACCTTCTAATTTGTCCAGCAGATGAATTTGAAAGCAGGTATCATAATTTGGGAAAGGAAAACTTGCAAGCCTTTATATGCCTGCACTTTCCATGATATTTTCCAAGAAGAAATATTCACAGGCTGTTACTATAGAGTAATGACTTTGCATAGTAGAAAATGGCTAATAAAATTACCAGTTCACCCTAAATCCATGATGATATTCCCAATACTTTGCAAACTGTTGCTCCCAATTCTCTTGCTGTTGGTGACATCACAAACTTTTGGAATGCTATTTAAGAAAAGATACAGCTGATCTAGACAGGTCATGGCAAATATAATCATTCACAAACCCCTGTCCTCTAAATTGCTGGAGAACATATTTCACACTGGTGGGCTTAGTTCAAATCTACAAATGGAAACATTTGCGGGTATAGTAACGTTGATTAGGGGCTAGTTTTGGAGACATTCTATTGACAGTGACACCTCTAATGTAGATGCACTTATATCTGAAAAAAGTGTTTTTGCTGGTATAGCTTATTTCACTCAGAAAACCAGTGTATATTTTTTGCCAGTAGAAGCTGCAATTACACATTAAGGGTTGGTCAGTATAGCTGTATTGAACAAAACTTTTCCAGCAAACCTTCACTAGCATACACCTCAATGTAAGTACAATCCTTCAAGAAAGGTTATGAATGAGTTACTGCTCTTTTTATTAATTTACAGTCCGGCACAATTTTAAAGAGAACAGTGTTTTGTTGTCTGACTCCCATTGAAATGATGAAAGTTAATTGCTGTTAAAGGGAAACTCAGACCTGACAGGGGAATAGGATTTTTCAATCAATGTTCATAGACAGAGACAAAATATTTGATGCAATAAATGGATGGAATGAGAGAAGCCAATTTGTACCTCATAAATTAGAGGAATTGTTCAAAAGCAGGTTTGTGCGCATGCAATGCTGTCAAGGCCCCTGAGAGTGAGGGGGTGAGCTGATTAAGTACTGGCCTGAGGATATCTTTAACTTATGCACAAAACATTTCTAAGATTGATTTAAAACACTGAGGAAATTAATGAGTGCAAGTTATTTGTAATAAAAGGCAAGTTTCTCCTATTGTCCTTCCTGGAGATCCTCAGGTGGAAGGTGCTCCACACAATACTCACATTTAGATACCAGTTCTACTTTAAGTAAGGTTTCCTGGGTATTTATTGTTTTCTTTGCTATAGAGTACATCACAAATATTGAGGTAAATCTCTCTCTCTCTCTCTCTCTCTCTCAGCAGTCACACTTAAAAACTATGCCAGTTTTCTCTTTGATAAGTATTAACTTGGTATCTGCATATTATTTCCTACAACAAGAATAGGGATATAAAGCAAATGTTGCAGATTCTGAGGTAAGTTTATATAAGGCAAAGGTAGCATGTTTTTAAGAGCAACCATTTTATGTGTAGCAACTACCACTATAAGATTTCAAAATATAAGATTACTGAATTAAGTCTCATTTCTCTGAGGAAAGTATCCCCTGTTTATCATAGAATCACAGAGCTGGAAGAGACCTCAGGAGGTCATCAAGTCCAGCCCCTACCCAAGGCAAGACCAATCCCAACTAAATCAACCCAGCCAGGGCTTTGTCAAGCAGAGACTTAAAAACCTCTAGGGATGGAGATTTTACCACCTCCCTAGGTAACCCATTCCAGTGCTTCACCACCCTCCTAGTGAAATAGTTTAGAGATGGGGGAAACTGAGGTAAGTTCATTTTAAGGCAAAAAGTTTTTAACATGGGTGTGAAAACTTAAGCACTTTAATTCATATGAAGGTATCTAACTGTGTGGCCTGATTCTCAGAGGTGGTGTGAGCTCACACAGCCTTGAAGTTCAGCACCTCAAATAATCAGGCTAATTACTTATAGATTTTGGTGACAAACTTAAATGCCAAGTTTCAAAGTTTTAACCTTAGTCCAGACTTTCAAAAGTGATTAGTGTTTTTTGATTTCTCAAGTTTTCAGATGCTTGCAACATGTTAGAGGTCTGATTTTTCAGAATGCATGTGTTCTATTATTTCTGAAAATCACAGCCACTTAAGATATCTAAAGTTGGACATTTAAACAAAGAGAGCACTAAAATTACAAATCACCTATGAAAATCTCACTCAAAGTGATTTGTCTTAGGCCATATCTACACTAGGAAACTATTTCAAAATTTGATTTAATAACTCCCAATTTCACAAAATCAAAATAGTGCGTCCCAGCTATGGGGAAGCCTCAAAATTAGTCCAAGGCAGGCTCTGTTAATGTGGATGCACTACCTTGACTTAAAGCCCCAGGCAGTTCTACTGGGGAGTAATTAGTTCAAATTACTCTGGGGAGTAGTTATTTCAAAATAGTGACACTGGAGCATCCACACTAACACTATTTCGAAATAACTATTTCAAAATAGTGTTATTCTTTGAGAAAAGCAGGATTGCAGATTTTGAAATAAGCAGCCCCTTATTTTGAAACAAAAGGCTTGGTGGTGTGGACCCTCAGCTTATAAATTCGACCTAAGGGGGGTATTTTGAAATAAAGCCCTAGTGTAGACCAGGGCTTAGATACCACAGGAAGTTTGTGGCAGACCTGGATGTAGAAATCCTTAACTCCCAAAGCACAGTTCCAGGCTTTAACTATGAAGCCATCTTTCCCTTACCCTGTGAATACACAACCCTCTTACATATCTGGAAAAATTTCAGAGATCCGTTCTCCTTTCTAGGAGGGCAAATACTAATGTTATATACTTAGTCTAAAGGGAAGGCTAGGACTCTTTTTTCCCACAATTAATAAAAATCTACATCCTATGTAAGAAAGGAGATTTAATCTTTTTACGGTGCAGCTACACAGTGTCCTAAACTCGAAATAAGAGATGCAATTTGCGCTATTCAAATTGTGTATCTTATTTCGATTGAATTTTGAAAGAGCATATATCAAAATTTGGTGCAGCTACACAGCTTAACCCTCGTTCCTATCTCGAAATAGTGTGCGCATTCAAAAGACGTGAGGTAGCTATTTCAGGATACTTCTGGTATCCCAAAATAGCCCCGCTGTGTAGACGTACCCCTATTCTAAACACACTACAGAAATATTTGGTTTTCATCCACATATTTGTAAATATTTCATTCATGACAGTGGGATAGTCTATCTGTGATAAAATGGCTTAATCTACATTCATTAGGGTTTACATTCCATTAGGAGTGATAGAAATCTTCAGTGCTCTGTAGGGAGCCCTGTCTGGGGTGTGGTTTGATATGTGCTGTCATTGCATAAATGATCTCCATGAAGATTTCTGTCTCAAAACACACAGAATAAACACAAATTAGAGCTCTGCAGCTCACAAATTTGTCACTCTTTTCCTTACATGTTTTGCCAAAAAGATAACTCACAGAAAGGCAATTTCACTGCACTGTCTATCAATAGAGGTTTATATGGAATGTCTGCTGGTTTAGTAATAGCAGTGCTTTCTTCCTTTGCTTTTTAGAATTCTTGGAGTAAATACTGCAAAAAACCCTGAAATCTCAGTCTGAAAACAAATAGGAAAGCATCATATCTCAGTAATATTAATTGCAAATATTTTTTTTCTCCAGACAGATGATCCAATTCTGGGCCCCCATTTAGGTTAAGTAAATAATCAAACTGCTCTTGGAGTAAAACGCTGCTTTGCCTGAGCAAGAGGGGAAGAATCTGACCCAGAGTTCTTAAAATATTTACATAATCTTATTCTTCAAATGGAAAGATAAATTGTCAGACCAAGCCTTATATTTCTCATGGCAAAATGTGTGCGTCGGGTTTTAAAAGAATAATTGTTCACATGCAGTTTGCAACTCCGAGTGTTACTCTTTGTTTTTACCATTCAGTCTGAATGTCTAAATTTTCTAGAAACAGACTTTGTATGATTTTACAGGCTATTCGCTTGCATTTGTTTTTTATTAATTGTGTGCACTCTTTTCCAAACACTCCAAGGATGACTCATTCAGAGATTGATTGTGTTATGGTTACTCATCTAGGTGTGCCTTTACTCACATAAGTATTTTTATTTATGCCAATACGACTACTCACCTGAGTAAGAGCTTGCCAACATGAATAAGGGTTGCACAACTGAGACCTAAATATTTGTTGGAATAACTATTTTTTGAAGGCTGCTAATACTCCCAAATTATAATAAATTAGGAAAGCAAAACGGCTGAAGACTGATGCTGTGAAGTCAATGACATTCAAAAGCATTTGGGTCTCTTTAACCTCAACAGCTTTAAATAACCTTTAAATCAAATGTATGCACAAACATTCCTCCTTGGGTTGCCAAGCATCTGTGCCAGCACTGCAAGCAACCTCCAGGGTTATAAAGTTATTTGCACAGGTTTATTGGTCACACTTCTACATCAAAAAACCTGCAGATTGTCTTTTGCCTGTCAGTGTTAACCAATCTGATTGCCGTAATGAACTGTGCTTACAGACATCCAGCAGAGATGGGCACTTATATTTATTATTTTTGATGTGCTTATTATATGAAAAGCTGTAATACAAGACTTGACATTCTCGTATATAATTTTTTCTTTGGTAGATCTGTATCTCTCTTCGTTTTTTGCCTGCATCATAAACATTGCTGTCTTCATAAATATTTTTAGGTGACCCAATTTTCTTTCTAGGACTTGACAGTGGTTTATTATAAATTTCACTCTGACATTGAGATTTGAAGAATATTGTAAATAGCAGGGTAGCTACTAGTGCTTCTACTGTTATTGTTAAAATCCTGTTACATTTCATTTATGGTTCTTATCTATTTATGATCTGATCTAGTGCTGATCAGAAAAGAAAGCAAAACTACTATCTATCCTCAGTTTGTCACATGTACCTAGTTATAACAGTCATAATGTCAGATTTTCTGCAATCCGTATGAAGTCTATAGCAAAAATAAGAAAAGAACGCTAAACAACTTGAAATGCTTAAGTCTGACCACGTGCTATGATTTTTAGTTATGTGGATTCTAAAATGAGCTAACGTCTTGAGCATGTTCCCATTGATGTTAATGGCAAAACTTCTGTTGACCCCAATAAGGATCAGTCCTCTAGCTTACCTTTTGCAGAACTAAACTGTTATCCATATGCAGATGTTCACTTAATACAACTTTATATAATGAAGAGTAAAATTTTACTCATAACAAATAACGAGGGCAACAGTTATTCTCACATTTCTAGTAATAAATTTCCTCAAGTAATTTATCAGCAAATATATGAATACTCACAGGTCAGTTAAGAGTCTGTTAATCCAAGAAGGGAAACCTTAGGAACATCTGAAGACTTGTACTGGGAAGGAAACTATAGCAATTCTCTGGTGACTAGCCTGGTAAAGGTCCATCTTTTGTGCTTTATTCTTTTTGACAACTAGACTATGAGTGCTAAATTTCCTAGTGTGATTTTACACTCCATTCCAAACAGCTATGTAGGGCTTAAGGTGTGTGGGAGTTCAGTTAAGTGGGCTTGCATTTTTGTGGGAAAGCACTTTTCAGAGAAGCTGGGTGATTTTTTTCCCCCTCCAGATTGTGGAACTGCATACTAAAGGAAGAGCTTGTGTTTTCTTTTTTTCCTTTTCCATCTAAGTGTTGTGCTGGGCCTCAGGAGGCCTACGAACACACAAAACCTCCTACTGAGGCTGTCACTTGACTGACAGCAAAAGACTTCTGGGGAGATGGACGGACGTGAGTAGGTGGACATGGAAAAATAGAGAACTGAAAAGATTAAATGAAAAAGAGGAGAATGCAAGTACTAAATCACAGCTCTTTACTGGTCTCTAATGCATTCATGGTTAGCTATATCCATGTCATGTAAAATAACTCAACAAATATGCATCAGTTTTATTGTCAATATCAGCTGTTTAACAAGAAATACATTAATTACAAAAAAACATTTAAAACCAGCCATATATGTAAATACCCAAGTGTAATAATCAGCTTACTAATATAGTTTGATAATATTTTGGAATATTATGATAAGTGAGAAAAATAATATAAAAGGATACATAAAAATTTAATATAAAATAAAAAGCATAATATAAAAGTAATATAATGGGCAAAATATTTTTAAGTGTCTTTCAGAAACAAAAATCATCCTGAAGTGTGTTTATTGTGTATGTATGTGCATCAACATTTGTGATTTCTAGGCTTGTAAACTGTTCTAAATATTGTGGTCGTAGTTGACCTTGATAAAATAGACATGACCGAATACTTAGCACAACACCATAATTATTAGAAGATGTACTTCAAGTGAAAATGGTTTTAAAAGTTTTGAATGTGAATAATAAGACTTAATAAGACATATAAAGCAAACCTGGCTATGTTTTGCTGAGCTGCATTAAACTGGCTATCTAACGTGATTATAGAGCAGATATGATTAGTTCTTATCAAAGATGAATCACTTCTGATAGTGGGACACAATAATATAACTAGGCAGGTTAACAACAGAGGAGATCACTCTGTTAACAGTCAGTTAAAAAATAACAGATTCCAATTGCTGTAACAGAATGTTAAGGACTAAATTCTGAGATTTTCCTTGTTACTGTATAATCTGGAGTTAATTTGACATAATGTAACTTAGAGTAGAATTTGGTCTAAATACCAATTACATATGTTAGACTTGAGATGAGTATAGAGTTGTCATAAAAGATACAAAGCGAGGAAATTGTGGCAGGGTTTTTAAATAATGTTTACTGAGGACGAAACTATTAGGAGAGGAAAGTATGCTGAGGTTTTGGTAGAATTGTGCATGTTTAGTGTAGTCCATCTACAGTCCCTTTTTTGCATTGTGTGGTCATTTTATGTGAAAGCCCCTTATCCTAATAAATAAAAAAAGGATACTACTACAATAAAATCATTTTTAAATTAGTTAAAATATTGTGTAGCTCAGACTGATTTTCCTGACATTACTACAAAGATCTGTATTTTGTTACCAAAAAGGGAGGCATTTTTCCTGAACATTTCATTGCTTCCATAAAGTTTCCATTGACCTAGAGTAGATCTGTTGGATGTCTGTGAGGTATGAAAATAGAAATAGTCAGGCTGCTTTAATTAATCATTGGCTTAATTTTTGTATAAATGGACAAAAAAAGAGATAAACTCCACCTGCCCCCCACATTAGGCCAAGAAATCTTGTAGATAATTAAGCTTTGGAATGACAACATTTTAAAAGCTGCATTCACTTGCAAGCTCTATTTTCAAAGGTCCATTATCTGAATAGCCACTTAAAGGATTTATTTTCTACTGCAAGAATGAAGTATACTAGCTATTAGAATTATCTTTAGGATACTGCTAGTAGTGGATGGGAGGGGTTTGGCAGGAACCTGACTATAGCAACATCATTACATAAACAATGTTAACGCACTTTAAAATATATATTAGCTATTTAAACATGCTGACAAAAATTATCCTAAATGAAGCCCAACAAACAAAAACAAAACATAAAACAACAATTTAGTCTCTGACTTTGGATGCATAAAGTTTATTAAAATATTGTTCATAATATATTTTTTCAAGATATTGGCATGTGGAAAATGTAGCTTATTAATCAAAAACAGTTTATATTATGTTTGTGTCTTTTGTGTTTACAGAATAATGATAGTAAGACTAAAAAAATTACAGCTGTAGTTTTGTGAACAATCTTGCATCTACAAGCCTTCTTTGAGTAAACTAGAGTTAACACTCAGCAATAATTCATTTTACATCACTCAACAAATGTTTTTAAAAATCTGGTTTTGAGCCATTAAGGCAAGAAATTTGCACTGAAGGTATTAAGAGCCTGATCCTGCACACTTATTCCAACAGATCTCTGGCAGAGGGAATCAAACTCTGAGCCAATTTTGCATTTCACGTGTGTCCAAAATTCCTATGAAATTCATAGGAAGTTTTGAGGGTACGAGTAATCAGGACTAGAGGAGGAATCCTACTTATACAGTAGTCAGGAGGAATTTTGCTACTGACTTCAATGGGACCAGGACTTCACCACACATTTCTTTGTTTCATTCTGCCCACTAGACTTAACTATTACAACTTACGTGGGCCCAATTCTACCAAGATTTAACGTCCTGCACAGTGATTATTGTACTAAGCAGTCTCATTGAAAACTCGAGGTGTAGGATCATCTATTACTTCTAGACTATATTAGCAGAGAGGAATATAATAGGACAGATTCTTCATTCCACATGCCACAAAACTCTCATTAACCCCCAATATAATTTTATGCATAGAGTAAGTTAAGGATGAACTTCCAATCCTTATCTAGTCTAAACCAAATCTTAAATATTTTAATTATTTATTTAAGGTGCAAAGAAACAAAGTATTTCTAAAGCCATGTGCTTTCAATGCAAATAAAGGGTATTTAGAACCACAGCAGAGTCTTAATTAGCTACTATTTTAATGCATTTTAAAGAAAAGCAATATATTTTAAAACTTGTTTAATCACTGATTGTGTGAGAAATGTTAAATAAAAAAATACAATTATAATTGGTGTATATGTATTTAATAACATTTTGCAAGCTGTCACATTGGAATAAATCATTCTGAGATTTCTCTTATATTCTCTTTTGAAAGAAAGGAAATTCAAAAGAGAAGTTTGGATAATTTTAAAACAAATATACTTTAAAAGAGCACTGTTTACCACAACAACACTAGCTAATAAACCAAATACACAGGGATCTTTAAAAGCATAGACTTATTGTAAATATGCATTTAGATATTTTAAAAAACTCTCCTAGTGGAGATTTTTCAAAGCTGTGCCAGGGGTCAGCCACAGACACCTATTAAAATCAAAATCTTCTGCCCTGTTTTGAAAATGTCAGTGCATTCTATTTTTAACCATTGTCAGGAGGCTTTGAATCTCTGTTTAAAAAAGAATAAAATAAATGTGTGTATACATGTGAGTGCACGTGTGCTTGTATCTGTGAATCTGTCTAACCACTGTGTTCCTTAATGTTCAGAGAATGAACAAAAATGATTTTTTCCCTATAGATTGTAGCACCTTCCAAACAGCTGTTACATCAGTCCTTCCAGTGAGTATTACAGACTCCTCCTTCTGCAGATTATTTGTCGGATGTAGGGGCTATTTTTTTCTTTTAAAACTCACTGCATGTAACTGAGAAGGATGCACTGATTCGAGGCAGCTGCAATGGGAAAGGTTTCATTTAACATTCAACGTGCATATTCCAAAGAAGTGGGAAAAAAGTCATATTACTACAGTTTCATTGCTTTTTTAAAAAACTCCCACAGGCTGCTGTCCATGTGCATTAAAAAATGACTGAATTTATATCTTTGCAGAAAATTGAGGGCCTTATCCTCAGGGGACATTCCTACTGGTGTGCAGGATCAAGCCTTGCATTAATAAATGACACATGGAAATTGCTTTACATTTGTTTATTGCGTGTCTTTCACCTGAATCATTTGAAGGGGGAAGAGCAGGTGGTGATGGCAGGGTTGGTTGGAAAATACCTGCCATTTGCTGCAATCTCACACAGTCTGAAGTGCTAGGAGAGGTGCAGAAAGAGGCAGAGAAACTGCAGACATACCTTTGCTGAACAAAGGAATAAAATTAATCTATGGCAGTGTCCAGGGATAATTTAGCAGCACCCAGAGAACAGTATGAACTTTCCCAGCAGCAGAGAAATGTACCCTCCTCTCCTTCCAATTAGAACACTGTTTTTGTTCTATAAGATGGAGCCTCTGGTACACATTTGGGCTGGAGTCCTTTTAAAATTCCAGTTAAGGCAATCCCCTTTTTTATTTAATTGTAAGAGAGAGGGGAAAATGCCACTGGAAAACTCCTTATTTCAGTTATGTGTATGTGCAAATATTAAATGCTCAGTTTTGATTTTTTTCTACTTTTTTGTTACCATGTTCTTTTCCCCTTGGGAAAAAATGTGAGGAAATAGTCCAAGCCACTTTTCTGGCTCGCAGCCTGCAGAGGCTGCAACTGGTGAGCTGTTAGCTTCTAGCAATAATGAAGGCTAAGGCAATAATAAGGGTTACTGGTAATTAATAACCCCGATTTTAGTCCCTTCGCCAGATGACTATTAGTAGGCAACCCTCTCTCCAAAGCCTCTCTAGCTTTCAGAACTATCCCACATGTGGTGATTACAACACTTTGATCTATTGTGGGTTTTTCAGCACACTTACTTACAGAAATGATGGCGCTTTCCCCCTGATAACGCACCCCTGCAACATGAACCTTTTGAAGCATTAAGCATCTCAGGGAACGCGTTGCTTGGATTACGCGACCGTTCATTTCTGGACACCAGAACATGATGTGGACGCAAACACCTGGACAAAAAGAATTCCCATCCTTTGACTTGTCACGTTGACGTCTTTGTCTGGGTCCCCTCGCTAGCTTTCGATCCACCAGGTGGTGCTGTTGGTTTGCGATGAAAAACTCTTCGCCGGTGAAGGAGACCTGTGCTTTCCTCCCCAGTCTGTGCAGCCAGCCCTGAGCGCGCAGGATTGGTGAGGAAATCCCGACCCCACGCATTACGGCGCAAACAAGCAAAAGGACAAGAAACTGCAAACTTCCCTCCCTCGTCCTGGTTAGGGTAGGATGCTCCAGGATAATACACATCCAAGGGTACATCCTCTCCTGCCGACTCTCAGCTGTTCAGTGAGGCTGAGCCCCTTAACTTAAAACGAATACCGGTGCGTGTGTGAGCGAGTGTCAGGCTGTTATTTGCAAACAGCAGAGGAAAAAAGCACACCCTGCCCTGGCTTCTGAGGCATGGTGTTATTTTTGCAATGTGCATCATTGTCAATGGGGTTTAGTGCTCACTGACCAAGCAAAAGAAAATCGGTGGAGATGCCGCTGCTAATGACGGCGGTGCGAGGAATCACTGCGGGTGGATCGTGCACACTGCGCCCCTCTTCGATTTTTCTATTTGTGTGTCCTCCCAGGAAATCGCTGGAAACAAGAGAAGTGGCGCGACTTTGAGGAGTTGTCCGCGTCAGGGACTTCTCATTTCTCAGCGCCCTCCTGCTAGTGACAACCTGCGCCCTTCTCCGCCATTTCTCGTGTAGTTAGTTGTTCGTCAGTCACACTTTGAATCCCCCTTTTTTCTTTTCGTTGGAGTTGAGCTAGATCGCGCGACCAAAATGTGACGTTTTTGCTGGATTCATGGGGACAGATTAAATATCTTACCTCAAGAAAGGGGTGGGGGGCAGGGGGGCAAAGGGGTCCTTTGTTTTGCTTCCCAAGGAAGAGACACTCACTCCGTCTTGGAGCACATTCCTTGTCCGTGTAAGGAGGCGTGGGGGCTGGAGGGGGAATCGTACGAAATTAACAGCTAGGCCCTAGCAAGTAAGTAAATTCGATACACCCTTTTTGTGCATCACTCCCCTACGGAACTAACCAAAATGCAATCCAGAATAATACAGATCGCTCCGAAACAAGTCCCGCTCCCTCCGCACGGGCTTTTGCTCGTGGGCTGAAAGTTTTTTTTTTTTTAACACAACAAACAATCAAACCCCCTTCCCCCCCTCCCCCCCCGGACCGTTAATTTTAGGGCAAATGTGCTAATCGCAGCCGCCCTGAGGCATCACAGCCAAGAGATCGCTTGTTAGCGCCTAAAACTCAAGCCGGGGCTGAGGAGCGTCGCAGTCACCTCCCCATTTGCCAAGCCTGGAGACAAGAGCCTTCCTCTACCCAGGCCACTGCTGCTTGGAGGGGGGGCACCGACCCC
Source organism: Pelochelys cantorii (assembly GCA_032595735.1). Classification (NCBI taxonomy): domain Eukaryota; kingdom Metazoa; phylum Chordata; order Testudines; family Trionychidae; genus Pelochelys; species Pelochelys cantorii. Next base: position 40,801,041 of record CM064335.1, read on the forward strand.
GCTCGAGCCTGCCGCCCAGTGCGGAGGAGCCCAGCCCAGGGAAGCAGGTGGGGGCGGGGCCAAGCGGGGCGGGGGCGGGTTTGAGCTGGGACCGGCGGCTCCGACAGGCGAATGGGGTTGATGGACAGGCAGACGTCAGCCGCCCGCCCCGCCCCCTTGGCAATGTCTACAGCTTGCTGCCCTCCCCATTGAAGCATTTATTCCACTGGGATAGAGGCGGCTGGAGCGGCGCTGGCACTGGCGAGGCATGGCTGGGATTGTCTATTTCACCCTCTTCTCGCTCCTCTGGGGGATCTGCGGCGCTGTCACCGGCTCCCGGGTGTACCCGGCCAATGAAGGTACGGGGCAGGGGCAGGGGCAGCCGGGCTCTTGCAAGCTGGGGCAGGATCGGGCGCCTGGGGCAGCGCGAGGCCGGGGCGAGTTGCGGCTCTGAGCAGCGCTGCGGGCAGCGAGAGGCAGAGCTGCCCCCTCCCCCGAAGGGGGCATTGCGGGCGGGTACCCCGCACCCGCCCGCGCGGGGGGCTAGTGGGGCGCAAGGTCCCCCCGCTGCAGTGGGTGCTGCCGAGGGCTGTGCGGGCTACCTGCGCCCGGGACTTGGCTCCCAACGGGCTCGCGCGGCGCCTTCTCTGGAGACTTTTGTCCCAGCAGCGGGCGAGTAAAGTTTTAGCCCGGCGCGGGCTGCGGCGGCTGCGGCGCGGGGGCCCCCTGCGGCCGGGCTGCCGCAGACTTGACATGGGAGCAGCGCCTGGCGTGTGGACGGGCTCCGCATAGGCGCGTGGGGGAGCCTGGCCTGGGTTCCAGCGCGGTGCGCACCCCCCCCCTGTGCCGGGCACCGGCTCCCCTCCTCTCCCTCGCTGGGACCCCGGCTCGGAGCGGCCGAGACTGCAAATCACCGAGTGACACTCACATGCGCCGCAGTTTCCCTGCTCCTCCCGCAGCCCCGCTCCGGGGCGGCGGGATCACTGCGAGACCTGGGGTCCTTTGGGGGAGCGGCGAGCTCTGGTCCGAGAAGAGACAGGGGGGTTCCCTGCCCTGGGGATGGAGGCGCGCCGGCAGGAGGCGAAGGTGCAGGAGTGTTGGGCTATCGCAAGGACCCACACGTGCGCTCCCCGCATAGACCTGGGCACATCTGGCTGGAGGGAGGTGCTGCTTCCCGAGACTCCTCTCCCAGCCGCTGCCCGCTGACATCTAAGCTCTGCTGCCACCGAGGGACGGAGCCTTCTGTTAGTTAGCGGGGGACTGCATTGTCCCACCCGCATTCTCCCTAACGCCCCCTGCCTTTTTGAAAATTAAAGGCTTGAAAAGAGGCTCGGTATGTGACTTAAACGCGGATCCCAGCGTTTAAACTTGAAAGAATGGAAGGAGTTGCAGATGAAAAGCTGCTGTGGGTTCTCTGGCTTCTTCCCCCCCCCTCCTTCATTTCGCATCTCCTTTCGATTCGCCTCACGTTTCCTTTTCTCCCCCTTATTTTCTCCCCGCTCCTCTTTTTTTTTTTTTTTTTTTTTTTTTTTTTTTTTAAATTGGGTTGCATTGTTCCCTTTGTCTCCCTAATCCACCTTACATTAATCCAAATAGATGTAGCATGTTTTTCTCCAGGGGCAAAAAGAAGAGAGAGAGAATCCTGTAACTATTTTAAAATGTAGCTAACTGGCATCTTAAATCTACAACATCTGTCAGGAAGGAAAGATGGAAGGGTAGGAGAGGATGATTTTTAATTAAACCCATTTAAAAATGTTTAAAGATTCCACAATTCACCCTTGACAGCTATAAACAGCCAGATTAATAATTGAGCCCTTCTTTTCAATGGGGTTTGCCACTCGAATTGTTACAATTGGAGTCTTAATTTTACAGTGCCTTTAGAATCTGTGGTTTTGCAGGATCACTGTGGTTTAAAAGGGGGGAAAAAAAAAAGACCAAGTAGCTGGAATTTCACCTGGTCTGTTTTGGTGGCTGTAGGTAACTCCATATTTGGTGAATGATCTTGCATTCTATTGTACATACCCAAAATCATGCTACCTTTGGGAGTTTGGGATAGTGCAAGGAATCAAGATTGGGAATCACTTAAAATCACCTGATACACTATTCTCTCTTTAGTCTTTTATAACTGAAAAGTGTGTGTGTTCCTCTATCTATAAAAACAAATGGTGAACTCCAAACATTTTTTTTTTAAAGAGCAAACCCATTTTCCTGCAAATGCAGAAGACTACCCAAAATGCAAGAACAGTATTATCTGACATGTCTGATGTCACACGTGCTGAATGTCTAAGCCATTTATTGCGCCCGCCTTCTAAAAAGTATTCACCTGTGTATAAGTGATGTAAATATCAAACTGGAATAACAAACAATAAATAGGCTGTTATTTTGTTTTGTAGAGAATCCCATACAAGGTCACTTGTAGCTTAGCCATATTCAAGAATCAGAAATTCTGTGATCATCCTAAATCGTAGTAAACAGTATCTTTCCATTCTTTCTGTATAGCGTAATGTAAAATAACAAGGTTTACATAAATATTTGGGAGCTCCTCATTTCTTATATACCTTCTATCGTTTCTGCTTGTCTTGGAATAATTCTCAATTCAAAATGAAACAGGTTTGAATACTAACAATGTTAGATCATTATTCTAGGAACAAATTTTAACAGTTAAGTAACTTAAACATACTCCAGGTTTAAAGTGAGAGGAAGATCTAGTCATTGTAGATATTCACATAAATGAAAAAACGTTAGTTGAGATGGAAGTTGGATATGGTCATACTCTGCAAGTATGGAAATGCTCAGGTAAATACTGTCTGTTTATATTGACCTTGCACAACTAGAAATTAATCTATTTTGTTCTTTCTGCAGTTACCCTATTGGATTCTAGATCAGTTCAGGGGGAACTTGGATGGATAGCAAGTCCTTTGGAAGGAGGGGTAAGTTTTGAGTTGCTATCTGATCAAAAAGATAAAATGGAGTGATTAGTAAATTTCTGGAGAGTCCTAATGACTGGATTATTGTTGATTGTGGTTGGGAGGTCAGATTTCTTCTGTTGCCCATGAAGTGAATTACACTTCGTTGGAGAAATCCTATACTCTCTTCACATAGATTAAGAAACCAAAAGGGGCAGAGGAAGGGTTTCAGAATTCAGAGATGGGCCGAAGTATGGCCTTAGATGCCTATTTAAAACTGAAATACCAACAAGAAATGTGATCTGGCAACCAAACTGGAATCCACCCTTGTAATTGGTATATATGCCTGGACAGTCTCTGTTCTATTTCTAAATTGAGTGTGTGATGCGGGGGAGAGGGAATCAATGGACAAGATACAAGACAGACCTTTCTTATGGTGTGAAGGGACAGTAGTTAAATAGATTTATTTCAAAGTGAAAACATTTTATATTCTGATCCTGGCACAGATAAACCCCAGTCGGGTTTGTTTATTTGGTTTTTTTTTTTTTTTAAGGATTTTCTTTTGTACACTGGGGAAATTATATGAATTTCTGTTGAGGACCTTAAAAATAGAGTAATAACCAAGAGGATTGTTGCACCTTGTGAAAGGAAGGCTCCTGCATTTGGGGTTGGAGTTAGGGAGATTTCAGCTTAGTCCCTTGCATGCAAAACCTTCACTACTAATTTAGCTAAATATTTGTTGACACAAGCTGGCTGCTCCCTTCAATGAGCCTTGTGGGGTGTGGTGCAGAGCACCTCTGTTGAGAAGCTGCGGAGACCCCCCCCCCCCTTAGAAATCCCAATCCATGACTAGATAAGTGCTGAGGATACTTTGCACCTTGAAGGACTAGGCCATTTGAGACTGTATTAATACATTTTTTTTTCTTTTCAATAAGAACCTTTCTCTCTACAGGAAATTGTAAAATTGAACAATTTAAAGTGTTAGCAAAGTACGCCCCATCAAATTAAAATACACTACAATCCTTTTAAAATTAAACAGCTAAATTAAACAAGCTTTCTTAAATACAAGCACTCTATTGCTAGGTCAAAGTGATTGAAAATAAAAGGTCTCAAAGTTAAGTAGTTGTGTAAGTGGATTCTTCTAGTTCCTTAATGAAACATACTGTAGACTAACATTTCCTCCCCCCCCCCCCCCCCCCGCCTTCCATAAGAAGGAAAGGAAACAGTAGCAAATGGAAGGAATGTGAGGCTATTATTTTACTGATGCATTATGCATAAGCTTTGAATTAACCATAACATGGGAAAATGGAGGATTGTTTTGCCCCCCATTGTTGTTCTGCCTGAACTTGACTGTAGAACGCTGCACAGTCCCTGAGACCATTTTTTAAAGAGAGGGGGAGTGATTGGCAGGCCTCTGGTGGTGTAGACAGCACACATTCACTGCTGATTGCAGGCAATTGCCCTCATCTTTTGACAGTGGGGAAAGGTACAGCTTTATCTCAGTGAGAGTCAGGCTTCCTTGTTAATTCTATACCCTGGAAAGGTCAGTGATTCAGACAGAGCCTTTCTTATGCTTCACCAAGGGGTTCCTACAGTGTAGATTAAAATATATTAGAGTCTTTTAATAAGTCAGTTGCAGAATTGATGACCAAAGAAGCTCTGTATGTTTTTAATACTTACCTGATTTTTCTCCTCCCTCTTCATCCTCTTTGATGGCTCCTCAAGTTTGAGAAGGAAATGGGTACTGTTTTATTGTGGACATGACTGGTTTCACTAAACTGACTTATGTGCGTTCTATTTTTAAGCTGGTAGTGAAAAATTTAAGAGTACATGTTTGTATGATCGAGTGCTTGGAAAGCAGTTCTTAGTACTTGATAGGCTGCAAATTTATTTCAAAGCAATGGAAAAGAACCCTCTTTTCTTTCTTTTATTCCTTTTTGAAAACAACCCCTGAAGTCCAGTCCTTCCAGGCCAGTTTGGTTTTTTTTCTAAAAAAATCCCCATGTTATAGATCTACAACAGTCAGTTCTTTAGATGCTGAGCATTTTATGTGTTAATATGAGGTGCTGGAAGTAAAAATAGGGCATTGACTAGAACAAACCATTATCAAAAATAAATAGTAACCCTGGAGGAATTACAGGATTGCATTATAAATTTAATTAACAAATTACTCTTAAATTTCACAGTTAAGAGAGATTCTGTGCCTGGAATGCTTTTCATGTGCATCATTAAGCCACGGGAAGAGTTGGATTATAAAAGTTCAGTTTAGCTGGAAAGCAAAAATATATTTCTTTGCCCAGACATTTAGAGTTGCATATAAGCCAGTACTTGGAAAATGTAGGAGTCTTAATTGTTTTCAGTTGCTGACAGATTTATTTTTTTTTAAAAACTCATCTCTTATTTAATTTAAAGGTTGTGTATTTTGCATTGAAGTCCTGATCCAACACCTACTGAATGTAGTTGTCGTCTTTCCATTGACTTCAGTGGGCTTCAGATCAAATCCTATAACTAAATCGTCTATTGTGAATATGCTGAAGGAAATCCCTTTGACAACTCTTTATTTCCCTTCTCTCTCCTCCCTCCCCCCCCCCCACCTCCCAAAAACCGCTCACACACGGAGGAGTGCAGACCATCGCAAGATAAGGAGAATGGAAAGTGATGGATCATAAGGATAGCTCTGTAACACAAAACTAGTTTCATGGCAGCTGCAAATTAAATAACTTTATCTGGTTACTAACTCCATGTTACAGTTTACATTGATAGATGACTTTCCAGTTTTTCCCTTTTCTGCAACATGGAGTGACATGCTGTGTATTGATTTTCCACCTACCTACCTCCTTTTTATTTCCCAAGTATCTCTAGGCAGAAACTAAAATATTACCCTGTTTACTACTTTTAACTCCTGGTGCTAACTGCGAAAGATCCATAACCAGATTTAGCTGTGCTGGATGCTTTTAAAGAACACTTGCAAAAGAGCAAATCTTATACAAAGAATGCAGGCTATTATATACTAAGGCCCACAGTGTTAAGTATTAAAAAAAGTATAAACAGTATGTCACTGTTTATCAAAGCAGTGCCTGCAGTACTTTTCAAAAACATTTTTAGGAAGCCCCTGGAAAGTTGTATTATAACAATTTTCTGAGCATAATTTTCATGTGTTCCATTGTACAGCTTGGAATCCCAGCCAAAGTGTAACTATTATCTAATACAAATCCTTAAAGGATCCCCCCTCCTTCCTAATTCAGCAGAACCATGATTCTTTTTCTGAAAGAGACAAAAGAAGGCCTCTGTGGTGGCTTTCTTTTCTGCATTATGTGATTATCATCATCTCTAACATTTTTTTTTTTTTGAGCTGTTACTCACTGTGTTTCCTTTCTTTTATGGTACATTCATCACACTTTTGCTTGAAACATTGGTTCACACACACGGGAGCCAGTTTCTGACTCGACTATAGTTAGCTAGTTCAAGGATTGAATTTGCTCACATGCCATAGTTATGTTGGTTTTTTACTCCTCCTATTTTCCCTTCTCTTCAGGAGAGGGAAATCCCTACATCAATGCAAGTTTAAATCATGCTACTGTATTATTACGTTAGGGTTTATTTAACTGCTTGAGGTTTCTAACTCCAGAATGGTATGACAATAAAAGGGGTAAACAAGAGTTTTAATTTTTGGTCTCTGGAAGCAAAGTGATGTGACACTAATTAACTGATAATATCCTTATTGCATTCCTCCCTCCCTGTCTTAACAATCCAAGGGCAAAATCCTGCCCTCTTTGAAATCAATAGCAAAAGTCTTACTTGACTTCACTGGAGCCAGAATTTCACCCCAGGTCTCCAGTAAAGCAATAGTTACCCATTTGTACTATTGCCACTCCAAATTGGGGATGATTTAATGGGGAAATTTGGTTGTAGCTGGTTTTTGAAAGCTTAGAGAAATGACACTAAACAATCCTTCCATGTGAAGACACTGGATAGGGACTCTGGAAATCTGGATTCAGTTTCAGCTCTGGCAGAGACTTGTGTTTAGGCATCTCACTTTCTCTGCCTCAGTTTCACATCTGTAAAATAGGAATAATTAAATATTTTTCCTGTCTTATAAGATTGCACACTCTCCAGTGCAAGAGCTGTTTAGAAGTATGCGTTTGTTGCAGTACTTACAACCAGATCTTGCCCAGTTTTGCTATTACTATAATAAGGGATTGTTGGTCTAGTTCAGTGTGACTATCTTTTTGTTTGTTTTAAAATATTTGTTCTGAGGTATTTTACTAGCCTAATTTTAAACTTGATTTTCCCAGTAACAAATTGCTTTTTTAGATACTTGATGTAACACACATGATTTGGTTTAATGACATTTCTGTAACCTAAAACAAATGAAAGCTGTATGCTACCAGTGGAAGTGAAAGAATTAATTGTGTAGTGAATAGCAGATGTACCTTTGTTAACAAAGATGTATTTTTTCACTTTGGTTCTTCATAGTGGGAGGAAGTAAGCATTATGGATGAGAAAAACACTCCGATCCGCACCTATCAAGTCTGCAATGTGATGGAGCCGAGTCAGAACAACTGGTTACGAACTGACTGGATTCCCCGTGAGGGGGCTCAGAGGGTATATATTGAAATTAAATTCACACTGAGAGACTGCAACAGCCTGCCAGGTGTCATGGGAACTTGCAAAGAGACTTTTAACCTTTACTACTATGAATCAAACAATGATAAGGAGCGTTATATCCGTGAGAGCCAGTTTGCCAAGATTGACACCATTGCTGCTGATGAAAGCTTCACTCAAGTGGACATTGGTGACCGGATCATGAAGCTGAACACTGAGATCCGTGATGTGGGCCCATTGAGCAAGAAAGGGTTTTACCTGGCTTTTCAGGATGTAGGTGCCTGCATCGCCTTGGTTTCTGTCCGTGTTTTCTACAAAAAGTGCCCATTGACAGTCCGCAACCTGGCTCAATTTCCAGATACCATCACTGGAGCTGATACATCCTCTCTAGTGGAAGTTCGTGGCTCCTGTGTGAACAACTCAGAAGAGAAGGATGTGCCAAAAATGTACTGTGGGGCAGATGGCGAATGGCTGGTGCCCATTGGCAACTGTCTGTGCAATGCTGGCTATGATGAGCACAATGGAGAATGCCAAGGTAGGACCAGTCATATTGTACTCTTCGTAAGGGCTCAGCGTGGGTAATTGAATCAGTGGTTAAAGTAAATGGAGTAAAGCCAGTAATTAGCAGCCCCTGTGGGATGCAGTAGGACAGAGGTGTCTAATGGGAGAGTGCAATAGCTCCAGGTGGCAAGGCTAAGTGTATAATACTAACAAAACAAATGATCACAATCAGCAAAAAGCAAAACACATTTGCTAGCAGGCACTTAGATATGAATTAGCTTGGTATAGCTACCAAAATTGGGTGCAAAAAGTAATACACTCAAATCACCATCATTTAAAGAGACAAGATCTCTTTCACAAGCTAAGTTTGTTAAGCAGAGAAAACAGTAAGATACAAGTATTCCTTTTCTCTACTGCAGCCTGAAGAAGAACTTTCCTATTAAACCAAGAAAAGAAACTGTTACAGAAACTTGGGTTTTATTTTGATAACGTTAGCTCCTCCAGAAGTGTATGTCTTTGGTGTTTCACTTGTTGCAAATTTTTGTATTAAATGGCCCTTTGATATTTGATACTGCTGCCTTTGTTAAATATTTTCATTTCTCAGAGGGTCTCTATTGTTGTCCTTACAATGGAGGTGCTAGGATACTCTTAGAAATGCTAAAAGCCTCCCCCCATCATAGGCCCTGCAGAATTAGGGATTAAAGTTCATATAAAAGGCAGATTATCTGCAAAGAGATTTACATTTTCCCCCTAAGATTTTGCTATTATTTTATAAGTAAACTATTAGAAATCTTGGGCCTGATCTTCTAAACTCTTACTTGTGAGCATAAATAAAGATCAGCCTTTAATAGCTTCTTGTGCAGATGAATGAGCCCAATCCCAGCAAGGTGCTGAATTAAGTTGCATTATTCTCTGTTAGATGATTTTGATCATAATGGACACTCTTCTGTTTTGGTACGTGGGCATTTTTCCTAGGGTAAATTTTATATTGTGGTTTGACTGAGAAACAAGCAACTTAAAGTGTTGGGGTTTTTTTTTTTTTTAGTTTTGTTTTGTTTGCTAGACCAGTGTAAGAGAAGAGCTATTTTTTCCTTCAATGTCATACTGAAATTCTTTTAAATGATAATTTACAGCCAATGTGAAGTTCATTGTTATGCATTGGAATTAATGGTTGGCAGGAAAGCAATGCTAAGCACAAACCTCGGCCTTCGTTCGGAGCACTTTCATTTGGAGGAAAAACATAAGCATATCTTATCAGCAACAAAATTACAATGGGCTGGGGTGAGAATTGAAATATAAACTGCACAATAAGTAAGGTGCTCTATTTACAGTAAATTACTCTGTCTTGTGGAATATTGTGAGACAGAAGCTTGGAAAACTTTGCATGTCACTAACCACACGAACCTGGCTGTTGAGGTGACTGGGAACTATAGGAGAGCATCAGTGGCTGGAGAGGTTTTATTATTTTGAAATGGCCCAATAACTTGTAGGCAAGGCTCCTTGACATTTTTACAACTCAATTTGTGGGAGGGGGTGAATGGAAAAAGGCATCTGAGTTTATTTCATGGAGATTATTTTGAGTTCTCTTCAAGGGCTACTGGGTCAGTACTGCGTCACATTGACTGATGGTGATCTTCTATATCTGTATCATCTATACAGATAATATCTATCTATATTATTATCTATAATAAATTTTAGCTGTTGGCTCAGATTTGGTGAGCTAATTGCATGAAAAATGCTGTGTTGCTCCTGGGAAGTCACTTGGAGACGTTTTACTGGTGGCCAGTACAGATGGTGGGGCAGTTTTGGAATAGATATTGGGAATTAGTGTCTTCAGCCAGATTCCCTATAAACTCTTTACTGGACCCATGGGAGCTGAACCCAGAAAACCTGATTCTCCATTTCCTTAGTTAAAGAGAAATCTGATGTGGTCATGTATAAAAAGGAGAATACACACAAGTTTCTAAGCTAGCCTGTTGAAGTTCTTTTCCGAGGATGCAAGCCATCAAGTAATTTGAAATCATTTCATCACTGGCTATTTGTGGTTTCCCTTTTGGCACTGCCATTCCCAACTCAGAGTAGTTTACCAGGAAGTCCTCTGATTCATGGAATTTTCAATAAAGTTCACAATTGACTCTCTGTTGCTTTCTACTGAGGTTAAGGCCATTGACATTGCTGGAGAAGTTCCCCATTTACTATTTCCATAGTCTAGTTAATTTTAGAGTTTAGCAATTTTGCTGCTCTTGCAGGTTTTGTTTGGGGAGGGTTAAGAGGTGGGAATGCTCCCCATGGATTTTGAGGGGCTGGTGAGGACTGACGAAAGATCTTAAGTCTGCAAAAGCCTATAGAAGGACACTAGCCTATGTCTGGAACCTCAGGAGCAGGTTCCACCCCAATTGTTTTTCAATGGGTCGACTGTGGCAGGACAAATACAAGAGTAGGTCAGAGGTCACCCATTTCCTCATCCATCTTTCTCCTGTGATCCTGAGGTCAGAGTTGATTGATTAAGATCTTAAACGTTTGACAAAGGCTTGGTGGGCAAGAATAGTCAGGGTGGGGCATGGGGGGCTCCCCTGTTGTTGTGAGATCTAACGCTGGTCATCTGTTGGAGACTTCAGAAGCCTTGGTGACAGAATTACACTTCCTCTTGCCATTCTCATCACAGTAGTATATGCTAATGGAGGCCAAGCATGAGGAGACATGTCAGAGTTTATAAGGTGACGGTTGGATTGCCCCAAAAGCAGATGCAAGTTCATTCCAGCTCCTGATCTTGAATAACATTTTCTGAGCTGATTTTGTTCAGTCTTTGGCGAAGACCACCACAGAGTTATGCAACTCTTCTTTCAAGGAGAATGCATGTCTGCAGTTAGCAGCAATTTGAACCTGTTGGAGAATTAGAACAGGTCAAAAAAAGAAGGGTTTTTTTGTGTGTGAGACAAGTATTGCAAAAAATTTTGCCCCTCTTTTGTTGGAAAATTTTCTGACAACAGAGAATAATTGTTCTGCTGAAACCTTGTCATCTGTCAAAAATCAAGGAAGGGAAAAAATAACATCTTAAACTTTAACTCAGGAATTTTGCAGCTATCATACAATGGAACACTGCAATATTTGACACTGACACACACAAAGTTGATTAGCTGGGCAGTCATCCTGATCTCATGATAGAGGTTTCAGCTTTAACAGAAAAGACAAATTTACCATTGTGTATTTTTTTTTTTTTTTTTTTTTCTTTCGTCCCTTCTCTCCCTCTCTTGTTCCTGCTCTCCTCCCCTCCCCCCAGCATTTGTGGTCAAGGTTTTCAGAAGGAAAAAACATCATAGGTCATGATGTAAGAACTTCATGTTTCATTAACAATATTTCCTATCTCAGGGCTAAAGTTACTGCTTTTGGGTCAAACCTTAGTGGGTTTTTTTTTTTTTTTTTAATGTTGCTTGAATGTATTATTGTGATATACATTTTGTTACAAACCATACTATACTCATCTGTAATTTTCTTATCACATTAAAATGTCTGCCTATATATTTTGGGAGGGGAGCAAAAGGAAAAAAATAGATTGTAACCATCTGGGATGTTTCTGATGTTGTGAAATTATAAATCTCAATTTAGACTTGCCACTTAATATAAATATGTGCGACAATCAATAGTTTTACTATGTTTTGTGTATGAGTTTTGAGAACAAAGTGCTTCATCTTCATATACACATGCTGTTGTGACTTCTGAATAGGTCACTTGGCAGAAAATCCAGTATTGTTTAAAATGTGGCTTAAAGCATTGCCTTTTCATATTCTTGCCATTTTGGAATTTTCCTTCTTACCTTTGATAATGGCAACCTTTAAGAAGCAATCACCTGAGTAATAGCATTGCTTTTATCTCTAGCTTTGAAAGACAGCTGTGATCATTGAGGAAAAGCAATTTATTTTTATATCACAGGATCAAATTTTAATTATTGTTCGTGGTGGGTGGTTTTTTTTTTGTTGTTGTTGTTGTTGCACATTGTTTTGGTTGTGGCCAATTTTTTGCCAAAAATCCCTAGCAGCTCATTCCATCTGCACAAAGGGCAATTTATGGAGGTTCCTTAGAAAGGGGGAGAGGTTAGTTCACTATTTAAAGATTTTGCAAACTGATTATTTTTTTGGCAACAACAACAAAAAATGGGAAGAGAAACTGCTGGGTGGTGGAGGCAGGGGAACTGTAACTAGATTCTATTAGTTTGGTTCAAACAGATTGTAATACTTCACTCTATAGAACAAGTGATTTGAACATACTCTTTTAGCAGAGCCCACCACCTCCTATAAGCATAGCTCCTTATATAATTTTGTACCACAGTGTGGTGCAAGATGTCCAGCTAAATATTTAGCAGACTTAAAATTCCCCCCTTAGATGTAAATATAAAAATTTCCAGTAAAATATTCCTTGGCAGTATCTGTGGGTCTGCTTCCATTTGGAAACAGTGATAAAACTACTACTCATTTATGTGAGAGCTGCATCTGATTTGTTACATGGGATATTATTAGTAAGGAAGCAGGATCAACAAACTAAAATTCATCAAAACCAAACAAATATTTTTTATTACAAGACAGTATAGTGACCTTCTGTTGCTTTTTGGAAGTACAAGGGGGGGGGAGGGAATCTATTCATTTTAAGATCCACAGAACCTAGCTTTTGTTTCATGCAGTGAGACAAGATATATAGATCTTGGCTGTCAATGTGTTATTTTATCTGTATCTAACATGGACCAATGATCTTAGATTTTTATAGTGAGAAGAGATGATTAAGGAAAAGCTCAGCTGTACACTTGTCTCTTTTGAAGCTCTGCTTCCTTCTTCCCCCTCCCCAGTTGTAATCTAAACGTCTTCTCTCATTTCATCTCATAATGTGCATCCTTTTAAGTTTTTGGGCAGGGGACCAGGTCATACAGTTTTATGAATCAGAGACAATTAACATTTCCATGACTAAATAGACATGTTATGAATATTCAGAGCCTGTTTCACCTCCCTGGGAAGCGAACATGTTGGTTCCCTTCTCTTTACTCCCATTAGACTAGGAAAGTTCTCTGTGAATGGGGATTGTCAGCTGTCTGGCCAGTTTGCCTTTTGCATGCAGCAGATTCCTTATTTGCATGTTTTGTATACATCCTCATGCAAAGTAGCACACCCATTTCACAAAGGAGATAAGAGCTTCCTTTGGAAACTGGCGGGCCAAAGTCTCCTTCTGTTTAGGCAGACCCTGAAGATTCGGATTTCATGCAAATTAATTCCATTTTGATTTAAGCTCTTTCTTTAAGAGACAGAGAGGGCAATATTTACACAGTGTTCTTGTATCCCAGCTCTTTTCCTTTTTTTAAATGTGGTTGATAGTCCCACTCTACTAAATGCAGGAACCCACTTGCTCATTTCTAGTTGACATGTGGGAAAGTGGCTGTTGAAGCTCTCAGGCTTATTTGTAAAATGATCATTTGAGGTGTTGTTTCTAGTTTATGTGGGGAGAAGGATGCATGTTGTTGGGTGTGATCTTTCTCAAAATGTTTGTGGGTGACTTTCTTGTAGCTTACATCCTCTCCAACTTCAGGAACTGGAACTTTCCAGAAGTACGAGCATAAGTGCATTGGAGTCTTCTCCAGACAAAGGGCCAATTCAGATGTGGTAGAATTCCTCTAACTTCACTGGGCTTGCCACAGGAATGAACTTGGCCCAGAATTATTGGGTTGGAGGATGGAGAAGAGTCCGCTTGTAGTGCTTGCATAAACTTACGCACATGAAACTGCTACATTTCTGTATCAAAAGAAAATAGTCTCTCAGAAAAAAAGCGGTGTCCTCTTGTCAGCTTCCTAATTAAACATGGACTCGTATTTTTGGCTTAAGTAGTTTTTCCCTTTATTTTTTCCCTTTAACTTTACATAAAAATCACCTTTGGTCTGCAGTAAAGCTGAGACTCATTAAATGCTCCCCAAACCTAGACTTGTTTGGGATGAATTTGTTGAAAGGCGTTCTGACTTAACTCAGTAAACATGCTGCATGCATGTACTCTATTTGTTTAGAATGCACGGCTTTTTATTTTGTGATTTATAAATCAACATTATGAAGTTAGGACTGTGGCCATGTTTGGTGCTGCACTCTATAAACAGAAAAAGACTTTTTTGTTGCAGATACAAACATATTGGACATTGATATCCCATTGGTGTTTAATTTTAAGGTAATTTCACAGGGCTGTAACCTGCCTAGTGTCAGGCTGAGAGGCATCATTAAGCAGAGGCAGGGGTGTTTAAAACAACAACAACAAACGTGCAGAAACTTTGATTTTTGTCTGGTGTAGTACTTAAGGAAGTAAGATGGTGCAGTTCAAAGTACAATTGGAATGGACTATTAGGGTTAAATAACATTCAGAGGCAGTACGTGCTGGGTATGTAGTTCATGAGTTAGCCATTAGTGCCAAGAGAAAATTCAGCATGTTTTCCCTCCCAGGATACAGTTAAAGTAGCATTTGCATTACGGTAGAACTTGGAGGCCTCAGCTGAGATCAAGGCCTTCTTTTGTTGTGTCTAGCACAAGATGCCCCCCTACCCCAACCACCTTATAATCTAAATACAAAAGATAGGCAAATATGGGGGGGAGGGGTGTAGGGAGTAATGCTGGTCTCGTTTTAACAGCTATGGAATGAAAGCACTGAGATTAAGTAACTTGACCAAGGTTGTACAGGAAGTCTGTGGCTGACCATGGAACTGAATACAGATCTCCTGAGTCCTGCTTTAGTATCTTAGCTGTCAGGCCACACTTCCTCCCTCAGACAGATCTATGTGTCTCGAAGAGAACCGAGGAACAGTTTCCTAATATGTTACAGATTTCCATCTGCTTGAAATCTTAAATTACCACTTGAACTAAGTTAGCTGATAATTATCAATTCTCTTGTATATGCGAATACCCATCCCCAATACAAGACTGCAGTACAGTGTCTTAATTACCAAGATAATCCTGTTTGCTTGTATTTTTAAACTATGAAGCGCTGGGTAATTATTCAATTCTTAATAGAAGGCAAATGGCAATGTAAACAATAATTAGGATGTTAGACAGACTAATGCGCTTCAAAGCAAATTGGATTTTTTTTTTTTCATACTGTGCAGCATGAAGTCCTATAAAGCTAACAACTTAGTGGCAAGGAAACAAGTTCCATTTTGTTCATATTTTATGGTGCTATCTCTTCATGCCTTGTTTCTGTGAATAACAAGTTTGTCCCAATGAAGCTGCCTACTCCAGAGCCAAATGTCTCTTTTTAACAATAGGCGCCCTGCCGTTTGCCATTTGGCTATGCTCTCCAATGGCTGCAGATTGGCTCTTTGTCTCCTTCAGTTCCAGGGACTCAGAGGTTACAAAATACTGACTTCCAGGACAGTACTGACAAATGGTAAATATGGAGAGACCTGGTGCTTCATTAAGATACAGTCTTGGCTGGAGACCTTTATCTGCTCGGCTTTGTTACAGATAAATGAAAAATTTTAAGATTTTCCTAGCTACTTTTTTTTCTGAATTTCATAGTTTTCTTAAAGGGCTCTGATCTTTCCTTAGTATATTTTCATAATGAGAAATATAGGGTTATAAATAAGAGATGAGGGCCTGACCCAGAAGCCCACATATAAATCCCTTTTTACTTTGGAAAATTTAAGATCTGGATCTAAACTTCTTAGTTCCATGCAGTCTCTGTAATGGGCCAGAACTGGAACCTGAGCTCCAAAAGCCCTGAACATGGAGAAACTTCTCTTAACTTCCTACTAGAAGTACACGGGTGACCTGGAATCAGATGCAAAACATACACTGCTTTCAGTAAACGTTTTTTTTTTTTTTTTTTTTTTTTTAAATATAGCATAGCTCAGACCTTCCAAAGTCCATTAATTAAATCTTGTCAACATATCCATTCCTTGCATTGTATTTCTCCACTGATCAAGGACAGTGCATGTGCGTAACAAAGGCATCATTCAACAACACTGCATCGTTCCTAAATATTTTAACAATGCTTTTGTCACACATGGGTGGGTATATTTACTGTGTATTCTCATCAGAATCTGAATGAATGCATGGCATTCCATTATCAGCATTTTAAGAAAGGTTCAAGCTTTCGTCAGCATTGATGCCAATGGATTACAGAAGTTTAATTATTACTAGATTAATTTTTATCCTGTGAAGAACAGGAAGTGTAGTTTAAAAATAGATAAACACTGAAACTCTTCAACAGGTTACATGTTTGGTTTTTTAAAACTGCATTATTTCTAAGTGTCTTGCTTAAAGAGTGTGGAATAATCTTTTTTTTTTTTAAATCCCAGAGGCTTCTTGCCAGACCAGATTGTGAAAGTGTTAATTAACAAGTCTGTCTTTCCAGACATAAAACATATCTGGCTGAAGAGATGAAAAAAAGTGTCGAGCAGGGCTTCTGTGAACTTGGTGCTTGAATTCATTTGTTTTCAGTTTAAGTGTTTTCTGTAGTTGAAAAAGACATCCCCACTTTGAAAACAGTTTCCTTTTGAAGTGTCCAGTCTGGCAATGATTGAAACAGCCTCCAGGCAAATTAGCATGTTAAAAGAATTGGATCAATACTTTCCCCTTTTCCTCCTTCTCCCTCCTTCTTTCTCTTGCTCTTCAGAGCAGAGAATTTGAGCAGCAATAGAAGTCTCTTGACAGCTGTGCCAGTATGATTCAGGAGGACTGTCGATAAGCAGTATGGGCAACCTGGATATGCTGCAATCAAGCTGAGACGGCTTGATCCAGTGCCCAGACTCTTTCAAGAATAGCCATTTGAAAATGGAGTCAAGAGAAATTGACAGCTTTGGAAAGCTCAAGCAGCTCATATAATTATGGAGAGGATTAGAAGGAAAGTGTAGGGAGAAATAGGAGATCAATAAAGGGCACAAGTTGACTGAACTCCTCCTTAGATGTTGGAGTACTCCATTTGTAATGCTTAGCCCTGTGCATGTAGAAGATTTCTTTAACCATTTTCAAGAGAGTAGTAAACAAAAAGGGGGTGGACTTGGAGACCGCAACCCCCCTAGATAGTTATAATAGACTGCGTCAAATGCTTATATGGCAAAGTACACTTTACAAACTGCATGGCCCAACTGCAATTTTATTAGTATACATTCTGTGAAAAGTAAGGATGTTAAGGAAGAAGTATTTTGCTGATTGTGTAGTCATACTATTTGTACCAACTACACGATTAGTTGATAAAGGGAGGCTCACTCTGGGACTGCTGTGCCTCTGCATTTTAAATACAGTAAAAGCCTAGTAGCACTTACTGCATTTAAAATGCAGAGGTGCAGCAGTTCTGGACCTGCGTGAGCCAGGACTGCTTGGTCCCGGCTTGCACTGGGTCCAGCAGCCCCTGTTCGCGGCAGCCTAGGCTGCCGCGAACAGGGGCTGCTTGATGGTCGCAGCCTCCCCTGATAGAAGCAGTGAGGGGAAGAGGGACCAGCTGCCCCAGCACCAGCCCCCGTTTCTCTCCCCCTGCCCCCCCCCCATACAGAGGCAGCAAGGTGGGGGGGGGCGGGAAGTGAGTAGTCAAGCACTCCACTCGACCACCCAATAAGCTTATGCTAATCGGGTAGTCGACTACTCACTCACATCCCCAGTGAAAAGGAGACTATTTTATTTTAAGAACTGCAAAAACTACGACCCAGTTGCTTGTAATTGCTTGCTTCTGTCTTTGAATGACAGATAAAAAGGTGTGTCTGCTGGGAGCCAAGGAAGCTTGCATTCTGATATATTCCTCTGCAACCTTTGGATGGTCACTGCCTCAGATATCCCATCTGTCAAATCAGACTAACAGTTCACCTCCTTCCCTCTCCTCCCGGGAATTCTCTGAAGATGTGAAGTGCTTAACCTACACTTCCTTACCAGCAGGGGCATCATTACACGCAAACCCCTTCCCTGACAGCTTTATGGACTTCTGATTAGCAAATGATGCTTGTTGAAAATTGTTGCTTTGCTTGTCCTCTCTCCAACATTTAAAAAAAAAAAAAAAACAAAAAAAACCACCTCTTACTGTTCCAAACTATACCTAGCCTTCTTGAAATGTAGGGACCATCATGGCTTCTTTGCACAGCAGGAAAACAGAGCAGTCTCCATTTCTCCCCCTCCCCCCCCAACTGAAACGGTTTTGAATGGCCTGTACATTTGCATTCCTACCTTCCAACTGTGAACCTCATACACAAATTGTGATGGTGTACTCTGCCCACTCAATTACCATATTGAATTTCCTCATTCATTTTTTTTTTTTTTTTTTGTAAGTGTTCAAGTTAGTGCTAATAATAATATTAAAATCAGGAGCTGGTCTCTAGATGCAATCCAATTATCCATTCATAAGGGCTCTGACAATATGACTGAGACAGTAGTTAATGTTAGCAGCATTGTTGTAGCTGTGTTTGTCCCAGGATATTAGAGACAAGGTGCATGTGGTAATCTATTTTTTTTTTATTATTATTTTTTTTTATTGGCCTAATAAAAGAAATTGCCTCACCCATGAGATTTAACATCCGCTTGTCACAGTGCCACCTACCCAATCGGACTTCTGACTGGCGATAGCCTTAGTTTCCCTCTTGTGGGTTCTTTAATAAATTCAGCAGAGGCTTTCATGTGTCAAGTAACTCCTCTAGGGTCTGAGTTTATTAACAAAGTTTACGAGGAAATAGAAGAGCCCCCAGCCAGCTTTCTTTGCTGGCTTGCAAAATTTGGTGCAGAGTTTTTAGACTTGTCTCTGCTGAGTCTTTTCGCTCACTGGATCCTGCTCCCTACGGGCTTGCATCCCCAGAACAGCCCACAAGTGAGACAAACTTCCAATCTCTCCCTGCATTTTACCAAGCAGCTAGGGATGTCAACATGTAGTTGACTATACTATTAACCAATAAGCATAGGCTTATCGGTTAATCTTGTCAACTACATGCATTTCCCCCCAGTGCTGGGGAGAGCAGGCTTAAAAGCTGGTTCCCTCCAACACTGGCTCTGTAGTGCCACCTGTTCCCCCCGCTACCTCGATCAGAGGTAAAGGGAGGGCAGGGAAGATGGCTGTTGCAAAACAGCCTGTTTCTGCAGGGAGTCTGACTGCCTCAAGGACAGAGGCTGCCCCATGAGAGGCAGAGCAGCTTCTGTCCATGGGAGCTTGGATTAGGGATGTAAGCGACTAGCACCATCTCCGCAGGGGGCAGAGGACAGCGGGGAAATGGTAGCCCTGCGTTTGCCAGTCCGACTGCTGTTCCTCTCCCTTTGAAATGGGAGGCTCCTGTGCATTTCAAAGGGAGAGAGGCAGCAGGAACCCTCTGTATCAGAGGCAGCAGCGCAGGGCAGCAGGCAGCCGGTCTGTGCAGGGAGCTGGGTTTTTTTTAACTGGATCACTTTGCGGACTGGCTCCTGCCTGGCACCCCATGCTGCTACCTCTGATATGGAGGCAACAGCGCGCGGTGGCAGGGGGCTCCCTGGGAGTGGGGCTGAAGCACAATGGCTGCTGGCCTCACCCCTGAGGACTATTGAATAGTTGTGTAACCGATAAGAATTCCTGCGGTTACACAACTATTCAGTTACCAGCTATCTAATGTCCCTACAAGCAGCAGCCCTTGGGCCTTTCTACCTGGGCTCTTTATGGTGCTTCAAGACAGTTTTCTGTTTTATCTACACCTCAGAAGGTCTGATTTAGCCCCATGACTGCCTTACATGTGACATGGTTTGTTTTCTCCATCAGGGAGGCAAGCTAAGTGGTCACAACTGGGGCAGGATCCATCTCCCCTTTAAAGGGTCAGTCTCTCCTTAAAGGCCCTGTGAGAGAGATTAGTAAAAATGATACCATTGGAAGGTTTTTGTGCACTAAATGGATGCTGCTGACGGCATTCTCAAACCCTGGCACCCCCCCTCTCGTAAATCCCAGATGTACAGAATGCAATGTTGGGGGTGTGGAGGGGTGCAGGAGTCAGGGCATGGGGCTTGGGTATGTTGGGGTGCACAAGTCAGGCTTCAAGCGAGGGGGCAGGGCCGAGGCTTCTGGTGTTTGGGGCTGCAGGAATCAGGGCAGGGGGCTGGGAATGTGGGGCATTAAGGGTGGGGGCTGGTGTTAGCATTAGGGAGTGCAGGGGGGCAAGGGCACCATGTAGGAGAGTGGGAGAGTGGAAGCCTCACTCCGCCTCCACCAGATTCATAACAGGAAGCTGCTTGCTCTTGTCCTTCCCATCCCTGTCAGGGAGCAAGCGGAAAGCACACAGTATGGGGCACTCTTCCCCTGCTATCTCCTCTCCCCTTTCCACCAGGAGGGAAAGGGATGCACTTTCCACTTACTCCCTGAGAGTGATGGGAAGGGGAAGAGCAAGCAGCATCCTGTCAGGATCTTGGAGGTGGGGTTGCGCTTAGGGTTCCCCTGCCTTTTCTAAATGCTGCCTTGGGGAGGACTGTGGGCTGGGGTAGTTCTGGAGTGATGTGGGAGGGCTTGTTCCCAGCTGGCCTCTTTCAACTGCCTCGCTGCTTGCAGGAGAGCCATGGAGCATTGGCAGCCTGACTCAGAGCGCCTTGCCTCCTCCTACAGTGGATCACCACAGCTGACCAGCCACTTCTGCTGGAGCAGCACACTAGGGTCCACTGCCTTGCTTTTACCTCTGGTAACGGAGAAGAGACTGATCCAGAAAATCCATGCAGGGTTGTACATTGGATCTACTCCGTGAGAGATGGGATTTGGGGTATTCAGAGACTGGTGTTCCCTGTAAGCTGCATGCTTGTGAGGCTGCTCAAGAGATACAAATGCCACCCAGCTAACTAGCAGCATACCCCCAGCTAGGTTTTTGTTTCTAATTGTGGTGCACTTTCACACATGCTTTGGTGCACATAAAATTTATTCCATACACACACGGAAAAAATTAGAGAGGACATTGTCAGTGAGTGCTGTGTAAATATTCTTGAAATGCAGATGTTATTGACTAGGATTGCAGTTTTGTGGCTCACTAATGTGTTTTGGAGTCTTGTTTTAAGGAGGCACCACTAATCTTAAATTTGACCCCACATAATAGCTTAAGAAAATGAATTTGGATGGTTAGGAGCCACCATTTTAGAAACAGCTGTTTATAAGTCTGGAAAGACTAGATGTGATGAATTTGTGAGAAACAGGACCAGAGTTCTGTGTTTTATGTGCAACCAGTTACAATACACCCCAGGATAATACTGGCAGCAAGAGAGCTATTGAACATGGCAGTAACATAGGAAGCAAGGCTTGCTGTGTTAGACCAAATCAGATTTGAGAGAAAGCTATTGAGAGGGGGAGTGGGGGGTTTCCTGCATCTTACGTGCCTGATGCTTTGACCGCGATCAAAGATGGGACACTGAACAAGATGGACCTTAGATCTAACCCACATGGGCAATCCTAGAGAACAGAGTTACCTTCTTCATTTTACGTGTGACACATTTATTGTCACTGGACTGGTGCATAGACCAAAAGTAGTTCAGGACATGCAGAGTAAATCCTCTGGGCCAGCTCTTTGAGCACTTCAAGGGGTAGGAGAAAAGCTCACCGTATAGAATGTTTTTGCTCCCCTGTTCCAGGTGTGAGCTGCCAGAAACTGGTTTGCTCTCCAAGTTAGAGAAGCCTTTGTACTGGTGGGTAACAAGGTATTGTTTTGCCAACCAGGTGTTGCTGAAGTGCAGGAGCATTCTGGCCATGTGTTTTTCCCCCTTGCCTTGCCACTTACCTGTTTTCCCCCTTGGTGTTTGTCAGCTTCCTGAAAGGTCATTATTCACTCCCATTTGTGCACTTGGCTAAGTTTCTAAAGAGATCATGATTGTTTGACCTGTATTGAAACTTGGCTTTAAAAGTGCTCTTATAACTGACTAATGATTGGGCATTTGTATGCAGGTTTGCTTAGTACCCATCACTGCCTCAGTTTACTCTTGTGTAAATGTTATTTTTTTTTTTATTTGGTTTGAAGTTTGCCCTTTGAAATCCAAAGGCATTTTGTGCACCACGGTTCTCTCTTCCTAAATTCTGGAAAAAAATGTGCATGCAGTTCATAAAAAAACAAAACTAAAAAAACAACAAAAAACTAGTCCCTTGTTTTAAGGCGTGTGGAAGAGATACTAGTTCCTTGTCTCTACCTCTGAATGAATGAATGAATGATGGTAAAGTGAATGTGGCGCAGCTGACTAACAAGGAAGATATGTGCTTTCTCCTTGAAAATTTGCAACATATAATATTTATCACATCACAGTATCCTTATGGCTGGGACAAAACAAAACACCCCCCCCCCATTCCTCTGGTCACCTTTCTTCCTCATAGCTTAAGCCTTCAAAGAGAATCCTCTGCAGACTTTTGTTCAATTTGTGCTGTAAGTTACACCTAGGTCAGGTCACTAATAAAGGCAATGGGATTGCACATGTGCTAGTGAAAGCAGAATTTGGCCATCAGAGGACAACCTGACAACGGGTGGGTGGAAAGATGTCTAAAAAGGTCACATCTATGGCATCTGGTTTTGTGTTGAAAGATACATTTCTAAAAATCTGCTGTAAAGAACAACTAGATTTTACTAGCAAATACTAGCATACACTGAAGTGGACTCTTAATATTTCCTAGGTCTCCTGTGTCTCCAGACTTGAGCGTTGGCATTAGGATACTATAATCAATTTCTAACTGATATGGTGGCACCCAGGTCTCTGTGCACTGGGAATGTCTCATGCCAAAGAAACACTGTGGAAAATTAGGCTCTGTAGCTGTATATTTCCTGGAAAATAGCCTCACCCTTTTCCAGATTTTTCAGTAAATAACATGTTGAAAAACTAGAAACCTAATCTAGAATTAATTTCATTATTGTATGGCTAACTGGAGATGACTCTTTCCTGTACAAAAACACAAGGCCAAGATGACCTGCCTTTTCTCTTGACCTCAGTTTGCAATGTCTGTATTGTTCCTTATTCAATCTGTATCTGATTTCTCAAAATACATTCTTTAATGCCCTGTGGTCAGTCACGAATATCCGTATTAATTCTACAATAACAAATAAGTACAGGTTGAACGTCTGTAATCTGGTACTCCCTGATCTGGCAGGACCATGGGTGTTCGAGGACCAGAGTGTCCCAGTGGAGGGCTGATGGCTGGACTCCCTGCAGTTGGGCTGCCCAGTGCGCTGCATCTGGGCAGCCAGGCACAATGTGGCTGGGCCAGGAATTCAGCACCCAGGGAGCTGGGCTGCCCAACATAGCGAGGAAGGAGGTGGGAGGACTACCAGGGCCAGCCAGGAGGCTGGCAGCTTGTCCAGGGCTGCTGGGAGGCAGTAGCAGGGGAGCCAGATATGACCTCCCCTGACCTGGCAAAATCCCTCATCTGGGACAGGTCAGGTCCTGAGGGTGCCGGATCAGGGAAGTCCAACCTGTACACTGAAATGATGCATGGAAATACTGTACCTCTAATGAGTTGATTTCATTTTGTGCCTGATTAGGCATCAGAATCTGATATCCTTTATATCTGATATACTTTACTCTACAAGCGATTCCTTTGGTTTCAGGGGGTCTCCTCATATAAAATACTATTCAGAGCAACTAGAGATATCAGAATCTGGCAAATAATTATGAAATACCTAGATGGTGTTCTTTTAACTAATCCAGGACCAAATGACTTATGATAACAATGGAAAAGTAGGAACATTAGCCCCCTGACTCCTACCTAAACAACACACTAGGGCAAATGATCCTCAAACTTGAGAGTGGATAATTTGGAGATGCCCTAGGCCAAAGACCTCAAAGAAATGGAGTCCTCTCCTCCTCCTCTTGCACCTTCTTTGGGTCTTATAGCATCCATTGGGATCACTGTACCCTGAAGACTAGGCCCTATCAAATTCATGGTCATGAAGAATGTGTCATGAACTGGGAAATCTAGTCACCATCAACGAAATTTGGCCTTTCGTATGCTTTTACTCTATACTATACAGATTTCGGCGTGGGAGACCAGTGTTTCTCAGATGTGGGGTCCTGACCCAAAAGAGAGTTGCGGGGGGGGGGGGGGGGTCATAAGGTTATGTCCAGATATTACCACCCTTATTAAGTGCTGACTTTAGAGCTGGGCAGCAGCTTTTTGCCGGGCACCTAGCTTTGAAGGCAGCACCCTGCCAGCCACAGTGTTAGAAGTAAGGGTGGCAATTCCATACTATGCTACCTTTACTTCTACTCTGCTTTGTGGAGCTGGGCCTTCAGTCAGCAGCCGTCACTCTCCGGCTACCCAGCTCTGCAAGCTGCAGCAGCTCATAATTAAGGGTGGCAATTCCATGACATGCTATCCTTGTGGACTGTTGCTGGCTGCAGCTCTGCCTTCAAAACTAGGTTCCTAGCCAGCAGCTCCTGCTGTCCAGATGCCCAGCTCTGAAGGGAATGCCACTGCCAGCAGCAGCACGGAAGTAAAGGTAGAAATTCCACAACCCACCCTGCAATAACCTTGTTACCTTCCTCCTCTCCCCCCCCCCGCCCCCCCCCGCTCTTTTTTGGGTCAAGACCCCTACAAGTACAACACCATGACATTTCAGATTTAAATAGCTGAAATTATGAAATATTTTTTAAAAGCCTATAATTGTGAAATTGGCTAAAATGGACCGTGAATTTAAGGCCCTATTCATGGCTGAAATAAGTCCCTGCACAGCTGCCATGAAAAGAGATGCTTTAGCAGGTTCCCCACAGTGACTCACCCCCACCAGAATAACTTTTCCTCCTCCCTCCCCCAATTGCCTTGGGAAGAATCTTTGCACGTAGGGCTCTGTTGTTGCTGCTGGCTGGCACCTCTGCTTTCATGAAGTTACCCTGCAGCTACATTCTAATGTGTGCAATCCTTCGTGAGTTCATTCTTGTACAATGCATGTGTCAGATTCATGTTACTCTGCTGATGGCTTTAACTATTTTACCTTAATATCACATTTCCAGGCATACCCCTCAGTTTTGCCAGCTTACGCCATCATGTTGAAAAATGGCCTCATTCATATCAGCAGAAATGTTTCATTTGTGCCAAGACTGGTTTTAATTTGCAGCATGTGTATCCACTTGTTAATCTATTAGATACCTACTAAGGAGATATGGCTGTATAGGTACAATATCCATAGATATTGGGAGGTGGAGAAGGAACATTAAAATTGTTTATGAGTTCAGAGCTGTGCCAGGCTTTGCACCATTTTTGAGTTATGATATCATTACCTGAGCTGTGGAAGCCAAGAAATAAAACCCTTAACCATGATATACGAGGAATATTTATGTCTTTGAAATATAAAAGGATGGAAAAATACACACACACTGTGGTATATTTTTGCTCCATTCCCATGTGTATGTGTGTGTTCCATTAATACATATAGAATAGACACATCGTTCATTAACGTACATCAGTGCATGCCTTCTTTTAATGATGTATTCCATTTGGCCAATAAAGTGTTGTGTTTTTCTTAAATCAATTATTCAAGTTCTTTTAAACAAATGTAGGATTCATTATTGACCTAGTAAGCTTGGTATAGGTCCCATAATTTTTTTTTTTTTTTTTTTTTATTCTTTCCTCAGTTTCAAACACTTTTTTTTCTTGACACTTTGGAAGAGGGTACTATTGAATATGTAGCCAAATGAGGAGCGTTGATCAAGCTGATTACCCTCAACTAAACCATTGGCCGAACTTCTCCGCAGAGCCTCGCAAACCCACAGATGTCCCCTTTATATCTGCAGGTATCCACATCCACGGATGTGGATGCAAATATCCATAGATACAGATGTGGAGGAGGATCCATATTTTGTACCTAGAACCCTGCAAATTTGTGGACATCCACTATATGTCTTCAGGTATCCACATCTGCAGATATGGATGTGTTTATTCATGGATCAATTTTATATCCATGTAGGGCGTACTTATCTATTTCCATGTTTAGAAGCAGTAACAGGTTGGTTTGCCCTTGGGCTGGAGATCTTGGGCTCCATCCAGTCCTGATTACAGAATGAGCCCCTCCTGATGGAAGTTGGGCCATTTAAGTAGGAAGTTTAGGAGGCTGCAGCGAGACTGCAGAAACAGAGAGAGGGGCCCTCGCAGGGAATAATCTGACACCAGGGGAATTGCCCCAGTTAGGAAGGGGTGGGAGGAGCCTGATAAGGCAGAATGGAGTCTGATCAGACCCTCTGGGAGGCTAGAGGGAGACTTTTGAGTTTAATTTTGAATGTTAAGGCAATACATCAGATCCTAAACCAGGATTAGTGTGATTGGACTGGAAAAACTCTGTGTAGAGTAGGGATGCTAAATTTAGATTAACTAATTGAATAGTTGATGGGATTTCCATCGACTATTCGATTAGTCTATAAGGGCACCTCTGCCTTTGAACTGCAGCAAGAGCCCTGTCAAAAGCGGAAGCCCAAATGAATGTACATTTCAAAAGCAGAATTACAGCGGAAGAGGCGCAAGCAGAGACTGCTTCAGTCCCCGCTCATGCTGTTTTCAGTGTGCCTCTACCTCCCCCCTTTTAAGCCGGCTCCCCCCAGCACCGGCTCCTACTCCCCTCCCGCACCTGCTGCCTCTCTCTGATAGAGGCAGCAAGTGGGGGGAGGGGAAGCGACTAGTTGCGTCACTAGTTGATTATCTGATAAGCTTCTGCTTAGTCGACTATTCTCTTGCCTCCCTAGTGTAGAGTTTATTTGGTCATCTAAAAGGACATTGAGATGAACGTAGGGTTGCCTTGAGATCAGCAAAGGGTGCGACAAGGTGCACACTGTTGTACAGAAGCATGTTGTGGGTTTTCCAAGGATCACAAAATAGCTGGTATTGATATGATCTATATACGTTTATTTCCCTGCAAGCACCGGCTCCCTCCTTTCCCCCCCACTGCCTCTGATAGCGGGGGGGGGTGTTGCTTGTAACAATGAAGTTTAACCGATGAGTGCAGGCTCATTGGTTAACCGTCTACGCTATCGCCTCCCTACTAGATGCTCTTTCATTCAGATTGTGTATCTGAACACACTTTGCAAAATTAAATAATACTGTTACAAAATATTGGGCGTTGGAGGAAAAAATTAAGAGTTTTATAGACAAGAGAGAAAAGATTGCTTGCAGTATAGCATGGAAGAGAGAGAGAGAGAGAGAGAGAGATAAGAGGTTTGTTTCAGGCTCTGGCATCAGCAGTCGTAAGATCATCTGGATAAGCCAGTACACATCAGAATTAGCAATCATCTTATCTACCATTGCGTAGACAACAAACAAGGTGCATGATTGAAAATCCAATGAAGCAAACCGGAAGGACTCCTGTTGACTTTATTGTTCTTTGGATCAGGCCCAAGTACAAATAGCGTTACCAGATCCCTTGAAGTCTTAACTTTTGGGGACTTACGCTGTTGGTAATTTGCACCATTTGTACAAATGTTCTGTTGCAAATGAAATTTCAATACTAGTAGCAGCCACAATTGTGCATTTGCTTTGCTC
Organism: Pelochelys cantorii; assembly: GCA_032595735.1. NCBI lineage: Eukaryota > Metazoa > Chordata > Testudines > Trionychidae > Pelochelys > Pelochelys cantorii. The sequence goes on from CM064335.1 coordinate 40,828,451, forward strand.
TATATTTGCATGTGTTCTGCAAATGTCTTTTTCCATTCAGTACATCAAAATGAAAGTTTCCTGTAAGAGTGTAAGTGCTAATGTTAAATAGAGCTGTAATCAGACGTATTGACAAATGTGTATGAAGGGCTATATAAAAAATGCCAAAATATGTTTTGATAAATGTGTAGAAGGCCGATTGATTTTTTTTTTTTTTTTTTTTTTTTTTTTTTTTGCAGCTTGTGCATGTTAATGTACATGTTCTGTTCAAAACTAGCATTTGTCACCAGATTTTTCAATTCTGTAGATGTTGTAAATTTAAACACTGTAATTGAACCTGAATTCACTACAATTTATTTACCAGATCAAAGAGTGACGTGTACAACATGCATTCTGTTTGCCAGCATAAACTCATGTGTTTAGTGAAGTGCCAAGGAAAAATTGATCATTTGAATAATGCGAGTTCTAGCACCTGGGAAGTTTTATTGTTGTGGCATGTCCTAAATGTTTATAATATTAATAGGTGCAAAACTCGTATAAGTTTGCATAAGGCATGCAGTATGCTCCAGCATGTAATAGTGTGTCATTTGGCACCTTTGGAGAAATGAATCAAGCCTGGAATTTCCCAGTGTCGCCATTCACATGATGGTTATACACAATAAACTTGACTTTTGTACTGAAGATTTTGTCAGCTAATTGTACGAAGATGCATACACAACGCATAAAATCATCCATACCACATAAAATATGTATTAGGTAGTACAATATAGGGATGATTTGTACATGCTGTTACATATGGTAGGAGATATTGAATTATGACTTTGGAATACAAAGTATATAAATATACTTTTTTTTTCCTCTTGCATCGCTGCTGTTGTGTGTCTTGCTTGGAATCACATTGTACTAGGTGGGGGGGATAGCAGGAAATCAGGATAGGGCTTCATTGTGGTGTTCTCAAAAGGTGTGTCATGAGAGCATAATTTGTCATTTGTAGTGATCTTTCTCCTGATTCTTATTCTAACTCTCTCTTCCTCTGAGTGCAAAAAAACATTAGCTCATAGCAGTGCTGAGTTTGCATTGTGATAAACTGATAGATTTTTATCCTTTTTTTTTTTTTTGGTAGATTAAACATGCCATAAGACGCTATGTTCTCCCACCAGGAATACCCCATCCTCGGGTTTCCTTAAAGAGTATCTAGGCCACCTTTGATGATTGTACAATATTCTGCTCCCCTCTTTGCCATCCGTAGAATAAGGAGCATACAGTGGTGTGGCTGGAAGGCATAGCTGGCACACCACTGCAATCCTCTATTCTCAGTGGATGCAGTGACTCAGAAGGGCCATTGTAGCTGATCATAAATCAGGGTGGCTTTGAGGCTGCTCTAACTTACAGGCAATTAGTTCTCCGCCCTCCCCAGAATATGGAAAGGTACAAAGGTGGCAGAAATTCTGTTTTATCCAGGTTCTTACAGTACATCCATCATCATGGTATTTGAGTCACTTCTTCCTTCTCCCTCCATCCCTGCATTCAGTATACCTCTGATGGGACCGAGAATAGGGAGCATTTGAATCTTTTTAACAATGTCAAAGACTCTCCCAGGTGGTTCAAGTGCAAGCACAGCTGGAGTTCAAAGGCGGACATGATGTTGATTTTGAATAGTGGGACACAACACAATTGTAACTGTCTTAAACACTACGGAGCAAAGGTTTTTCTTAGACCACTTTACAAGTTTGTGTTTTAGTTATTCATACCAGCAGCAAAAGCAGGCAAACATCCTCAGCATTTCTTGGCAGTCAGTGGGAATAGATGGAGCTCAGCATGTTGTTGGTCTGGCCCTATCTGGATTAATGCAAATGGTTGTTGGCTACTTTGGACAGCTTTGTTTAAATCCAGATAATATAGAATGGTTATGCTAGAAGTGTTACAGGGGCTGAACGTGCTATACATTAGTATACTTTTTTGTTATTACAAAGCAATCCATGTCTCAAATAAGTATGCAGGTATTGATGCCAAAGCATCATGGATTTCGGGTTGCCATTGGCATAAATGCTCCATAAAAAGGAACAAGTAACTGCTCAATTCCTGGAAGAGCAAATTGGTGGTGATTGATACTCATAAAGTATCTAGTTAGTTTTTGGACCCTTTGCCTGCATAAAAAGTTAAAAGCTGATCTCAGACTGTCCATGACATCTGGGGAATAAGATAGATTGCACCACTCCAATCATACAGAGACAACTGAGTGGTGTTTGAAATTCACCTTGTGAGTCCTAATCTGGTGATGACTACATGTACCTTTTTCCACTTCTTTTGGAAGAGGCTTTTCCAACATTTGGCCTGTCCACATGGGGCCAAATGTGGGAAAAACCTTCTCTTTCGGAAAATCCCTTTCCTCATAAAATGAGGAATACAGGGCTTCCGAAACAATGTGCCCGCCTTTTCGGAAACTCTTCCGAAAATGCAGACGTGTTCCCTGGATGCGACAGAGTCCCCGGTATCCCGGAAAAACTCTAGTGTAGACATAGCCTCAGTGACAACCTCCCACTATAAAAAACACACACTGTCTGAATTAGCAATCCGACTGAGAAATTTAGTCTTCCCAAAACTCATGACTGCTTCTTCAAGCTGAACATATATTTTTAATTCAAATGCAATTTTGGAAGCAGAATTGTTTTTTAAGAGTCTGGTACAGCATAGGGATGTACGTAACTACTTCCCCTCCCCGCTGCCTCCGTATCAGAGACAGTGGGGGGGAAAGGGGGGAGCAAGAGCCAGCTTAAAGCTAGTTTCCTCTTCTCCTCCTCCCCCCCCCCCCCCACACACACACACTGTCTCCATGGTATGCGGGGGTGGGGAGGGTCAGGGGAAGTAGAGCCGCAGAAGTCCTGGAGCCGGCACGAGCCAGGACTGCTCGGTCCCAGCTCGCACTGCCTCTAGGAGCTAACCCCACTGCGGCTCTGCAGTTTAAATGTAGTAAGAACTAGGCTGCCTGAGCCGCCCTCTCCCCCACTTATCGACAAATCAAGTAGTTGATGGAAATTCGATTAGCTAATGTAACCCTTCTGCCGGGTAGGCCCAGCAGCAACTAGGGCCGGGTTCAATATCTGGGGGTCCATCTCACACAGAACTGGCTTGAGTCCCCACCCAGTAACCTGGGAAATTCACATACCCCTGGGCACCTCTGAGAGGCAATGATTCCCCGCTTGCAAGCACAGAGTCTTGAGTGTAGGAAAGAAACATTTAATGAAAGAGAGAGAGAAGTCATATGGCATTAACTTGGGAAAATACCACAGAGTTCATAGCCCAAACCATAAGCTAAGGTTCCCCGTCCTCCCCCCCCAGCCAAGAATCACCCGAAGTCCCAAAGTCTGACACCCCAAAAGTCTCTGTCCCTGGTCAGTGCCGCCCAGAGTCCAAAAGCTCACCTGCAGGGTTTTACCTCCCAACCTCGGTGGAAAGGGGGCAGGGGGATTGATGGGGCACCTTACGTGGTCCGAGGCCGATGGCCCCACCTCTCCGTAGGGTTCTGCTGCAGTCTTTAACGCGAGCCACTCCGCCACGCTCCACCAGCTGTCTCGGTCCACTCCTACCGGCTGCTCACCAGTTGTTCCCACTGGTTGCCTGCCACCACTCCTACCAGCCGTGCCACTGGCCGCCTGCCAGTCATTACTGCCAGCCGCTTCTCTGGCTGCAACAGGTCTGGCTCCTAGCCAAACCAGCAATTTCAGCTCTTAGTGACTTCACTCTTTAACCACCACTTAGACTGGCAAAATATTCCAGCTTCCTCTGGACTAGCAAAAAGACTTCTCCTGGAGTCTGCTTGAGGTCTGTCCTTAAAACAAAGGAGGAAAGGGACAAGTTGGGCCAGTCTTACAGCTCACACCTGGCAGGTGTGAAACAGACTGACTCAAGCCCTTTAGCCCTTCCCCCCCCCAGTTCACTCAACTCTGGAAGGGGGGAGGCTTGTTCCTTGGAGACCTCTTACAATGATGGTGTCTCTCCTGCAAGCACTGGTGTCATGTTTTACAGTTCCCACATTTAGGGGTAGTATGATTTGTGACCCCCACAACAGCCCCAAATTATTTACAGTACACCACATTCCATTCCAACACTGATCTTCCATCAGCCCTGGCTAAATTGAATTTACATAGCCACACCTCGGATTCTTTCCCCCTCCTGGCATGAGCTGTATTTACAAATCAACAGTTAACAGTTAATTATCTTGCAGAGCTAAACAATTGGAATGAGCATACCCACGCCCAGGGCAGCTCTCTCCTTTTAGCTGGCTGATAACAAGCAGTAGTTCAGCCCCTGCTTACACTAATTAACCACTACTTAACATCCCTAGACAGTACCCTAGCAGAAACCAGGACAGTACTGTTGACTTCAAATGCTTAAAAAGATAAGATTTAAAAAAAAAAAAAGTTTATTTTTGAGTTTTGTCCCTTCAGGTATCATTCAGGTCATATTTTCAAGCTTTTCTCCACAATCAGCAAGGCCAAAAAGGGTTTTTCTTTTTTTAAAGTAAGCAGAGGTTTTCACAAGGGATGTGAATCACTAGTTGCTTCCCCCCACCTTTCTGCCTCTATCAGAAAGAAGCAGTGGGGGGAGGGGGAGAGAGCAGGGGGTGCTTCAAAGCAGCACTGCTGCTTGGAACCTGGGGCTAGATTCCGGGCAGTGGAGCCGCTTTGAAACGCCATGTGCAGCCCAGGGTCAGCTGGTGACTCCCCTGCTGACTCTGGGTTCCATGCGGTACTGCCGCTTTGAAACACTGCGGGGAGCACGGGCCCAGCGGGGCGGGGCTGCTTGAGTCCCTCGCTGGCCCTGTGCTCCCTGCAGCACTTTTGCCTTTGAAGTGTAGGAACAGCCCTGAGGCTTTTGCTACACTTCAAAGGTGGAAGTGCCCTTATCGACTAATAGAATAGTTGATGCAAATTGCATTGACTATTCGATTAGTCAGATAATCAAAATTTTACATCCCTAGTTTTTATATAATCTGTCACAGATCTGAGGCTTTAAACAAAACATCAAATATCATGAGAGACTTGCAGTTAAACCATGAGAGTTGGCAACAGTGATGTGCCTTATCTGTAATATAATGTATGGTAGCCAATTTCCATGTATTTCTTTAATTTGATTTCCTTATCAGTCTGAGTGCATAAGTACATAAATGCCTGATTCTCCATGCATTTACATCTGTGTAGCTCCATTGATTTTAAGTTTGTTGATTTGTTATTTCCAATGTACATTGGTGTAAGTGTGAGAAGAATCTGTCTTCCTATTTTCAGAGTGGTCCCATTAGTGTAATAAGCAGATTATCAAGATATAAAATTACTTCAGTTTTTTTATGGATTTATGGAAGTAATCATATGTTGTTTCGATTTCCTATCACAAATGAAATATATTATCCTTTCCATAGGAAATTGCTGCTACTTCTTCCATTACTGAACTGTGTAATGCCAAAATTCTTGGAAATAGTGAGACTGGATTTAAGATCCAACTGTGAGTTATATTGTCATAGCTTTAAAAGAGACATGAGGTTTTCGTTTGATTTATTTTCTTTCTTTTTGCAAGTAGAAACAGTTTTAATGCTATGCAGAATGTGTGTGGTAATCAGCACTTTATAGGCATATGTAGGAATTCAACTAATATGGAAACTAATCCTTTCCATGCCTGAGACTTAAAAGTACAGGTTGGTGTTAAAACCAATCCAGCAAGTCATACTCTATATTTGTTTTAATATTTTCTGTGTGTGTGTGTGTGTGTGTGTGTGTGTGTGTATATATATATATATATATATATATATATATATATATATATATATATAGAAAAAAGTTTTTCCTGCCATGCAACAGTATGACATCATCACACTCTCTGGCTGCAAAAGCTGCCAGAGAGAGGGGGGCTGGCGAGAGTAGCAAGCAGCAGGAGCAGCCCCCTAGTGTTAAATTATTATTGCTTGTTTCAGTCTCCTCAACTATAAAGCCCTAGAAGCACACTGATTGGGCACATATGTGAGCTGTTATTTGTGGGGTGTTCCATAGACAGCTATTCTTTGACCTTGCCCTATATGAGGATATTAGACTTCCTTATCTGGATTACTGACTGCCCTTTTCCTGTATCTCACTTTCACCTTAGCTTTCTAAAAATGCAGTGGCAAATCAGATTGCATTAATGGAAAATGCCATGCCCTAGAAAACAGCTTTTACTGCTGATGGAATCAAGGCTAGTAGGATACACTATATTTGACTCTGAAAAGTGGCGTATTAGAATAGCTTGCCGAAGGCCCGTGATGTGATTTCATGTTCTTTCTTGTTAGTCATTTTAGCTGCTATTGACTATAATGGATGTTGTTAACATTTAAACATTTCATCAGACAAAAGTGATCAGTGTCTTCTTCTATTCTAAATCTAAAGCAGATAGACATTTTCTAGAAAAACAAATAACAGCTGATGGATAGGAATTTGCACACAGAGAGAGAGAGAGAACTGGGCTTTGTACCAGCTTAAAAAGATTGTGCAATTGTATGATTTTTATGTTTGTAATGAGATCTAATTCAAACTGATTCCTACATTATTGCCTGCAGATGTTGGACTGTGTGGATGGGATATTTAAATATATTAGGGCTGTCAACTGATGTGCGTTAACACCTGTGATTAACGCAAGGAAGAATTAATGCATTAATTTTTTTAATGCATTAATCGCAGGCGTTAATGCTGTGCTGCCCCTTTGAAGTGCTGCTCCGGTGCTTCAAAGGGTCAGCGCTGCACTGAGCCTGGGATCAGCTGAGGACTCCAGCTGATCCTGGGCTTACACAGCGCTGCCCCTTGGAAACGCCGGCCTTTCCAAGGGGCAGCACTGCACCGACCCGGGGTCAGCTGGGGACTCCAGCTAATCCCGGGCTCCTGCATTGCTGCCCCTTTGAAACGCCGCTGCAGCGGTTCAAAGGGGCAGTGTACACGATTAATCGTGATTAATTTTTTTAATCGCTTGACAGCCCTACAATATATATGTTTTAATTTTAACACTTGACACTTGTTTCTTCAAGGCAGTGCCTCTACCTCCTCTCCCTCTCCTTTCCAACCCACGCAAGTGAAATTTCACATGCATTTAATTATTGCTCATATCTCAAGCATCTGGACACACCTTTCTAATTGTCATTTATATCCGACTGTCATTGCCTGTGGCAGTTGCCAGGCTCACGTTTCCACATAATTTGCTGCAAAACAGTTTAAGTTTGTCGGCAGTGAAGCCCCCCCCCAAGAATCTGAAGTCATGACTGGGCTCATTCTTGTACTGGTCTTACAAGATGGATGCTAAAAATCAGTCTCCCAGAGTTGCTGCTTCGCATTTTGCACATAGGAAGGCTTCCGGAGCTAGAAGACTCGGACCTTGAATGCTAGAATTACAACTGCTGTGCTTTATTGGCTCTGTATGTGCTAGTTACCGTGTAGAAGTTCTGAAGCAGTGTGTTTTAACCCCCTGTTGAAGGATTTTGAGCACAACTAACTTACAAGTCAGCATTAATTATGCTAATGTACAGGTAGCTATTAAAGTATTTAGATGTAGATACTGCTGCTTAACTACAGCTCTGGGAAACCTCTTACTGTGACAGCTGTTCTGTCTTGTGTACTCAGTCTTTTGTAATGCTTACTTTCTGCATGATGCTGTGTGCTTATATGATTGGAAGAATAGTCTTGGATCACTGCTGTCCTTCCTTGCTCTTTCACCAGAGCAACCTGCACATCAAAATTCTGATGGAGATCCGAAAATGTGCAGTGAGGAATCTCAGTTCTCTTGCACAGAATTGAGATGCAGTGAATCCAGACAGCATCACAAGCCTGGTTTCTGAAGTGTTTTGTGCTGTAAACAAATTGAACTGAGCTGTTGCTGCGCATGAATGACCACCTTTGTCCTCCTTTCTGTATTGGTTTAAAGCAATTGGGAGCTAGAATTCATTCTCACTTCGATATGCACTCAAGTACCACACTGCAGTGAAACCCTGAAGCAAACATCCAGGTGATGGTGTATTTTTCCATATGTAGCACATGGACTAGAATTATATCATTTAAACATTGGGATAGTCAGACCTTGCTTTATGTCGGTAAAGGTGACTTATGCTGTTGTTCCAATAGATTGACATACCTTCTGCACCGAACTAGATGCAATTGAAAAAATAGCCCTGTTTAAGTGCCATGTTAATAAAATATAGGCAGAAGCATACAAATACATAGGCAAATATCCATGGTTTTCCTCCATTTAGTGATTGATCTCACATACCCAGTTCTGCATGGCACAGTATAAATTTACTGAACCATTACTGGCTGCTATTTGACTCCACCCTTACGTGGGTAAAAAACCTCCATAGTGAATAAAGACTGCATCAGACATTACAGTCACCACTTTCCCTCTCCACTCCTTGCACTTTTGGACTGTGCTGTTTTACTGGCTATGTCTAGACTACGGGGTTTTTCCGGGGTAGAGGTATCCCGGAAAAACTCTTGTGTCCAGGGAATGCGTCTGCTCTTTCACTTTTTCTGCAGAAGAGCAGATGTGCTCTTTCAGAAGCCTCATCTTCCTCGTGCCACGAGGAAGAAGGGCTCTTATGAAAGAGGTTTTTCCGAAATCTGGCCCAGTGTAGACAGGTCAAATTTTGTGAAAGTTTTGTCAGAAGAGGCTATTGGAAAAAGGTATTTTTCCAATAAGACATTGTAGTCTAGACATAGCCCCTATTTTTAATAGAAAACACTATTTTTGTTTTCTCACATGAAATGCATTTTTTAAACAAATGAACACAAGCAAGGAAAAGTGTGTCTGTTTATTAACCAGTTGTCCCTAAAAATCAGGGAAATCAGTGCTCGTGTTGTAGTTTTGTGCCCGGTTGTATTTAAAAGTGTGTTTAACAGCACCTCCTAGACAGATAAATTAATGTTTCAAGTAATACAGTGTTACCGTGTTACAAATTTAATTAAATGTTACAGAGTCTGTAATTAAACAGAAAGCCAACTCTCTTTGCAGCATGTAGGGATAGTAGTGGAAATAATATTTTGGTCAATACACCATATGAACAAATATTCTTAAGGGTTTGTGGACAGCATATGGAATGATATATTTCAGATATGTAAAGCTTTAAAAGATGTTGACTGGCCACTAAGGGAAAATTGCTACCAGTAAATTACTTTGTGCCTGATCCTGAAACACTTCCTGCTGATCACAGTCATTGCTACAGTGAGTGGTCTCTCATTCCCGTTCCTCTGCAGGCTCAGCCATACCAATATAACATGTTTTTATACCACTTTCACTTTCCCTACAAGGCTGAGTAGGAGAGGCTGTACTGTTTTAACTATCCAGAACAGTCTCTGAAACTATAACAGTATGAGAGAGAGAGAGAGTGTGTGTGTGTGTACCCATTTCCTGTGGGAACTATGGTGGTGTTATCTCTGGAATAACTGGTCAGGTCTCACTTAGATGGGGATCAGAGAGAGAGAATGCTAAAGCAAATCGGGGGCAGTCTGCCCTGTAGTAAGCTCTACAGCTGGTAGTAAATGTTTGTAGGTTTGGGTACTCAGGACAATGCAGCATACATAGATGCAAAGCTGCTGTTGCTGCCAATGGGACCTTTCCCCTGAAAAGAGGCATCAGGTCCCAGTTATTGAAATGGGAAGGAAGCTGATTTTTCATACATCATTTCCTTTTTCACAGAACATGAAAATGTCTAGCTACTGAGTTAAAAAATAAAAGTCTCTACTTATAGTGAGACTGATAACATGAAGCATTTGCCTTTTCTAAGCTCACTGTGCCTGTAGAAGGAGTGTTTTGTGCAGTGTTAGTCTGCATTTTCACAAAATTCACAGAATAGAGTTTAAGACCAGAAGGGACCACCAAATCATCTGACTGTTTACATATCACAGGCCACCAACACCATTCAGCACTCACACACTACAGCCAACAATGGAAGTCAGACAAAGTACTACAACTCTTGGGAAGCTCTGAGGGGAAAATGAGCATTTTTCTCTCAGGCTGAGTCTAGACTACATCCCTCTGTCGGCAGAGGGATGTAAATGAAGCACTTCGAAAGTGCAAATGAAGCAGGGATTTACATATCCCATGCTTCATTTACATAATCATGTAATGGTGCGCTTTCGAAAAAGCGCTATTTCGAAATTGAAACCACAGTCTAGATGTGGTTCTTTCAAAAACGGGGTGCTTTTTCAAAAGATCCTGTAAACCTCAAAAAAAAAAAGCGCCCTGTTTTCGAAAGAACTGCATCTAGACTGCGGTTTCAATTTCAAAATAGCGCTTTTTTGGAAGAGCGCCTTTACGTGATTATGCAAATGAAGCGCGGAATATTTAAATCCCCACTTCATTTGCACTTTCGAAGTGCTTCATTTACATCCCTTTGCTGACAGAGGGATATAGTCTAGACGTAGCCTCAGTTGCTTGGCTGGCTGGCTGTGGCTCACATGCTCACCAGACATGGGATCGGGACGTAAGCAAAGACTATGAGGGACTGAACTGCACCAGCATTCAAGGCCCTTGGCAATGCCAGGGAAATTGTTAACTGTGATATACACAGCATTCCATGCTGCAGAGGAAGCTGAAAACATTTTCTAAGGTCACTGCCAGTCTGACCCAGGGGAAGATTCTGTCCTGATCCCGTGTCTGGCGATCAGTTAGACTGTGAGTATGTGAGCCACAATCAGCCAGCCAAGCACCTGAAAGAAAATGCTCATTTTCCCCTCAGAGCCCTGGCTCTTCCATCTAGTGCCCTCATCTCCAGCCACCCTGGATGCTTCCGAGGAAGGAGATGGTCTCTTTTAAAAAAAGAGAGAGGGGGGGAAAAAAAGGCGAAACTGGAATACATTGGGCAGGGGAGAGGTTTCTTCTTGACACTGGGGCAGTAGGTGGCCCAAACTGGAACCCTGAAGAATGTAAGACATAAACCAAAAGTGAGCCGCAGGATTGTTGAGACTTGCCCGCTGCTGTCACAAGCAAGCTGTGCCAAAGTCAAACTTCTAAATTTGTCTAGCTTTCTCTCAAAACTAATTAAATTGCTTGCCCCCACAACTCCTATTGGAAGGCTGTTCCAGAACATCATCCCCTCTGATGGTTAGAAACCTATTAATTTCCAGCCTGAATTCGTTCATGGCCAGTATTGTCCTTTAGCTTAAATAGCTCTTCAACTCCCCAGTATTTACCCTCCTAAATATGGATAGACAGTAATCATGTCTAAGAACAATACATCCAAGGTTGGGTACAGTAGTCTTTTTCACTGTTCATTGCAGTAATGGTACTGTGTTTGAAGTTAGGTTGATTTCAGTTTTATCACATGATCTCTCTTTAGATCACAACATTATATAGAACGAAGAAATATTTTGTATAAAATTTCACATGGATTTAATAGAAATCCTTCAGCAGGTAGATATATAAAGCGAGACATCTTGAAAAACATCTGCAGTCTCTTGGCAGAAATCTGGTAGCGCATATTTTTCCATGTGAATTTGGCATCAATAGGAAATTGAAATGTGTGTTTTGCAAGTGACACTCTTGAGCACACAAAGGCTAATTTATTTGTTTTGTTGGGTGTAAGGTTACTCTGTCAATGATACACTAAAGCCTCATTGTGTAAAGCAGGCTCATGCACAGTTGGGATGTTACTGATAGCATTCTGTTAATCACAGCAGCAAAATTAAGTCTTAACATGGGTTATTGAAACTAGATAAAAGTAATGTCATAAGAACTGTAAACTGATAGCTTTAATCATCTCAGAAAGACACCAGGCCGAATTGATAGGTGATGTGGGTTACTCGGCTGTGGTAGGGCCAGATTCTTAGCTACTGTACATTGTCATGGTTTAACTGAAGTCAGTAGAGCTTAGACCAACTGAGAATCTGGCCCTTAAAATGCAGTTCTGCTCCGGAAATGCCTCTGTACAAATAGTACTCTGGGCTTCCAGGTTAATTAGCTTTTACTAATTTCCATATCAATGTATATCTGAACAAGTTGCTAACACACACTATTGATGAAGCCCCCCCCCCCCCCCCCCAAGAACCTAAAGTTGTAACTGTGCTCATTCTACTGTTATCAGTAGCTGGGTGCATTCCTTGGCTTACAGGTAAAATCTCTCTTTTTCCTACCTACCAGCCTGGCAACATCAACTGGGGGTATGAAAGTCCACTTGGATTCTTTCCTTCTCCTGCTGCATTATCATAGTCAGCAATAGACTCTGCAGCTCAAACGACATCTTTAGCTTACAGCTGTGCAGCCTTATTGTCTTTAAACTGCATCTCAGTGCCCCCTGTGCAGTGAGTTTGCACCATTTGTCCCTGATAGGAATGTGGTAAGCAGTTATGTTTGATGTACAGAAGGGAGCCTTTTAGCTGGGTTTGCCTGGTGGGGGGGTGCTAACCGGCTGTGAATGTGTGCTGGCAGCTTTTTCCTCAGAGAACATATTAGGCCTTGCTGAGCAAATGGGAAAGTTACCAATCACTTGCTCTGCCAGCAACCAGCCAACATTATCCAGCACCTTGAGTACTCTTAGCCTTCATTGTTTCACATTCCAGAACCAATGTAACTATTAAACGGAATTTTAATAACTTTAATTGTAAGGTCGCTCTTTATGGGTGTAGCACCCAGCCCAGTGGGGCCTCCATCCTTGACGGGGGCCTAGGTGCTACCACAGTGTAAAGGCACAGCTTTAGTAGGGTTGCCAGATGGTTTAACCAAAAATACCGAACAACCCCCCACCCAAAAAAAACCCACCAGGGAAAAAAGTCTGTTGGGGGGGGGGGGCAAAGGGGGAGACCAAAGTTGTTGAGCCAAAAAAAAAAAAGACCCCAAGAGTTGTAAGCAAAAAAATAAAAAAAACCAGCGTGGCCCCTTTAAGAAATGCCTTTGAGGCTTTTTGGACCTGGCCAGCGGCCATCTTGTCTTCCTGCTCTGGGCCAGACAGCTCCCCTGCAGGACCAGGTAAGCACCCAGTATTTTCGCCTCCTGGTTGGGAAAAAATCAGAAAATATCAGACATTTTAGATGTCCGGTATTTTCTGAATTTTTTTTACCTGACAGGAGGCGAAAATACTGGACTGTTCGGGTCAATACCAGGCACCTGGCAACCCTAAGCTTTAGGCAAGGAACAGGCACACAATCTGGGTGCCTTCCCCTGAAGAAATGCACTGGTCCTATTCACAGTCATGTTTCCATTAACTTACGAATTTAATCTTTGAATTACGAATCTTATTAGAATAGCTTGGCTCAGTCCAAGCAGTGGGGAAGAGAATGGTGCCTCCTCCGAGTCATCTTATGAGATTCAGGCCATCACAGCAGCAGCTCTTTTTCTGAAATGTCCACTTAACCCTATATATTTATTTGTATTTGTTTTAATGAAAGCACCATCCAGTGCTTTGGGGGAAGGTCATTTTCAAATCTTACCAAATAAATTGTGAATGCTATATTAGGCTCAATTCTTCAGTCTTTGAATTGCCAGAAGTGTACTGTCAGGTAGGTTGTAAATCAGCACTTGATGTGAACCCTTAAAACGAATTGTCAAAAAATACGGTGTCCTTCACTGAGGCAAAAAAAAAAAAAAAGACTCAGTGTGAAATTCATGGTCTTCAATGATTCGGCGATTAAATCAGACCTGTGTTCTAACTTCACGTCCCATGAATTTCTTACAGTTGAAGACTGATGTAGTAAGAGTGTAGTTGGGTTTTTTTTCTCTCCAACCTTCTGTTGGCTGTGGAGGTGGAAATAAGGGAAGAGGTCCACAAATCTAATTCCAGCACCTTTATATCCCATCCTTATCCTCTGCTGGAGCAAAGTGTAGGAGGGTAGAGAGTTTTCACCGTGGGTGGGAGAGTTGCAGTCCTTATACAGAGAATGCTAGAAGACAGTACAACAGTTAAGAAAAACACTTTGAATGTGCCATAAAACATGGACAGAAACAGTGTTGTAGTAGAGTAGCTAATGCTTTATTATGTTGGTTGCAGTACTTACTTGCTTTCTCTCTTTCCAGTGTTGTGAGCTTGCCAACTTTTGTGTCTCCTTTCATATATCACAGCGCCCAGTTTAAAAGGGGGTTAATGGTGCCAGAGTTTCCATTCGTGACATAACAAATTGTCTCAGGATTACAAGTGATATATTTCTCCCCAGATAACTTCTTGCCTCGCTTTTGCTTTATTTGTGGCAAAGGACTGTCACAGGCAAATGAGCATATTCTCACATTACTTGATAATTTGCCAGGCATTGCTGAAGGTGATTTATAATTTATACATGGAAGGGATTTGCTGATCTCATTAATAATCGTCCAAACAGCTAGATAAACACACTTGCAACTCATCATTCTAAATCACAGGAACTTGAAAGGGCCAAAGAATTTACCTGCAAGGGCTTTTGGCAGCCTGCGCTTTTCCAGACAACCAAAGTATGACAAAAGAATGTAAAAGCTGCCAGAATCCATTCCACCTTATAGCTACTCAGAGGTGGGAGATTTCATCTGCCCTTGCTATATTGCTCTTCTTGTCTGTAATAATCTTCAATAGGATCCGATTTCTGTTCCTTTTCATTTCCAGTAGGAGTGAATTTCAGAGATGGGAACATGAAGCCATTACAGGATTTCCCCTCTTTGCCCTCCCCTATTGAGCACTCTGCTGATGATCCTTGGTATAAAAAGGTAGACTGAGTCGCTGCAAGCTTCATCATCATAATCCTAGAAGAAGACAGATATGTATATTCCCTGCTGCACATACTAAGTTACTTGCCATAAGGCTTTATTTCATATGAAATAATAATCACTTTCCTTATATGCTACTTTTTATCTGAACATCTCCATGTGCTTTACAAACATAAGTTAATTAAGCCTCACAGCATATTTGATGTAGTTATTATGCACAGCATGGCCACTTTACATATAGGTAAACTGAGGCAGAGAGTATGAGCCAAAATGTGACTTGCCATTATGTGGGTGCACTGGGAAGAGAGTGTTTGTCCATCTCTGTCTTCCACTGTGATCAGCCTGCATTAGGAAAAGGCAAGTAACAACTGTAGCTCCTTTGCTCATAGGGTGACCTGAAACTGGTCAAGGAGAAGGCTGGACCATTATCAATGTACCAGTAGACTGGTCCGACCTTGCAGTGAAGACTGTACTGTTCCTTCAGAATGTAGCGTTTTTTCCCCACTCTCCATGCACATCAGGAAAGGATTATGCAGAGCTGTGCTTTAATGTTATGATCTAATCCATAGTGACAGAGCCAGAAATAGAACCCAGGAGTCCTGACTACTAGTTTC
The DNA here is from genome assembly GCA_032595735.1 of Pelochelys cantorii. Lineage (NCBI taxonomy): Eukaryota > Metazoa > Chordata > Testudines > Trionychidae > Pelochelys > Pelochelys cantorii. The sequence continues at coordinate 40,843,711 of CM064335.1, forward strand.
CTGCTCTAAACATCAGATCATACCCCATTTCAGGAAATGCTGGCTGAGGGACTGGGTCAGAGCTGAAGCTCACTTCATGAAATTGTAGTACCTGCAAGATGGACAAAATGTGGAGTAGGTTTTCAGTCTCATTTCACTTATCTGTCATGTATAGGACAGAAAAGCAGAAGTCACGTGTGAAGAAGGCCTGTTAAACCGCTCCGTCCCTTGCAATGGCATGATGTATGTAGTAGTTTGGAAAAGAACATATTGGGTATTAAAGAGATAGTGAAGTTGACCTAAGTCCGCAAGCTAAGAATGAACAAGTTTGTTACTACAGATGAAAATTAGGTAGAAATATAGAAAAACATTGTGTCTGCATGAGTTTAATGAAAAGGGGAATGAAACACAAAGCGTCTGTTTCCTTATTCATTTGGATTAAACTGTGGTATCTGTTAACCTTTGTATGTATAATGAGCTAGTACTTATCATGCACCCCAAATATCAAAGGGTGAGGAAAACAGAAGTTCCTTACCTCTGAAATGTCATGGGTAATCAAGTGTGGAGTAGTTAATAGATTGTGATTTGTATGCCATTTTCACTGATGTATTACACATCAAAACTATTAATCCTTATCTATGTATCTTTCAGAAATATATCCATCTATTTGCTCTAACGTTCAAGAGGTTTGCAGTGCTGCTTGTTTTGAAGAATTGTTTTCCTTGTGAATTACAGTGGCTTGTGGTGCTCCCTATGGTGGAGCAGAGTTGTTACTTTGCTTTGGATTTTGATCTTGCCTGAACTGTAGTCTGTGCCAAAGAGTTGGTGACCTTCCTAAACCTGTATGCCAAACAATGTGCAGTGGATGCAAACTGTCTTAGTGTTTGTCATGTCATAGAGCCATTTGAGCAGGAGGGCTCTACAACTTTGCAATACCAAATCCACTGTAACAACTTCAGCATGGTGTGCAAGTGCTTCCCTAGTCTTGATTTTAATCAAACCACTGCCAGTTGCCACAGTAGAGCCAAATTGTGCCCCCTTCGTGTAGATCTGAACACTACCAGAGTTCCATTCTGCATGGAATGACAGACCTCACACGGGAAGCAACACTTTGTCATGGTAAATACCACAGCAGCACTCTTGCAAAGGCGGCTGTAGGTAAGAGAAGTGGCAGGGGTGTATTCAGCAGGTTTGAGACTGTAGGTAAGGTGTGTCCAGACTCGCTCGTGCACTACACTGTTAAAGAGGACACCCCCCCACATTCCCCATCTACGAGACTGTGGAGGGGAAGCGAGCTCAAGACCTCTGCTTGCAATGGAGTGCTGGTGTACCAGCTTCTGCCCAGTAAGCAGGGATGTCTCAGAGCTTCAGCCCCATCCCAGCCGGATGGAAGCCCTGAACCCCATCAGGCACCTCTCATGGACCTGAACCCCCTAGCCCTAGCAGGTATGCCTTGGCTCTCAAATGTCTGAAGATTGCCATATGCGGCTCGGCAAGCCAGTAAGTTTGGCCACCCGCTGTATGTCAGCTGGACCAATACACAAGGGTGGGAGTGTGGAAAGAAGATGCAGCAGCATCAGTGCTAGCGGTCACAATACAGCAGTCTACCCCCCTTGTTTGGGGTGGGAAGGATTCCCTTACCTTTTCAGCCTTCACATCCCCACATAGGTCTCTCTGTGCAACACTGACTCAGTGAAAGGCATTGGAACTGGGTCCAAGTTGTACATGGTAGGTTTATGCTGTGGATGGACACTTGGGTCAGAGGCAAGCCTTAATCAGTAAACTGGATCTTAATCAGTTAATAATCAGTTTAAATTCTTGTCTCATGGGAATCTTAATTCTGTGTAAAAAGACTCTGGAAGGTCAACTGTTGCCTCAAATGTAGGTTTAATGGGAAAAAAGGAAATCTTTTTCCAAAGTTAATAATCAGTTGTAGAAATGTTTCAATTATGTGCATCTACAAACGCACACTAGGGGATGTAAGTGTTCAACTGGTTAACTGGTTAACCAATAAGCTGAGGATTATCAGTGTCTGATACTGGTTAAACTCTGCCCTGTGTCTGGGGAGTGAAGTGACTTGCCCAAGGTGGCGCAGGGATTGGTTGCAAAACCAAGCGCAGACTGTAGGACTCCTGCTTTCCAGTCTAGTGCTGGTCCGCTGCATCATGCTAGTTCATAGTTTAAAATCGTACATTAGGAGAAGTAAACTGTCTTTTTAAAAACACTGTCAGTTTGTTTCTTTTCAAGGCAGCTTTGCAGTGCACTGTGAGGCTCTGATTGGGGCCTGGGATCTGCTAGTCTTTGTAGAGAGGACTGCAATTTTCTTTGTGTTTGTACAGCACCTCTCACTGTTTGTCCCTAGTTTGGTTGGCTTCAAGGCACTATTGTAATATGAGTGTTAAATTATAGTTGAACCTATGTGGAGTTCTACTGTAGTCAATGGGATCTTGCCTGAGGATAGTGGTCTGTACTAGAGGATCTGGGGGCAGGATCAAGGCCATAATTATTAAAAAGAATAGGCAATTAAACATTAAAAGTCATGATTTCAAACAGTTTTGCAATTATTACCACTTCATATAAATTATTGTTGCACTTAAAAATAATTATTCTTACTAATATATATTGGACACTATTCTGCTATTTTATATACTGTATTAGCAAGTAATTTTTTTATTTGAGACATCTGGTCCGTGACAGCTAATGCTTGTGTCAGTGGCAAGTGGACCTTTTAAATAATACTGTCAGGTCTAAGTGTTAGGCCTTCCAGTTTTACTCAAGCTGCTACTGTGCTCTATCGCAGACTTCATCTAACTTTGGAAATTTAATTGCCTTTTTAGAGAGCTGTTAAGATTTAAGAAATGAGAGATAATCCCAGGCTGACTGGCCAGTGCTTTGAGATATAGATCTCCATTCCCATCAGAGCTTTTTCACTGATTGGGGAGGGAAGCATGTAAGCAGCTCTTCTGACAAAGGGATTAGAGTCTGTTAAAGTGGAGATTCAGCCAATTAATCAGCTTTCACCAGAGTGTATTGTAAAAATGTAGCTCCTAGTTTGTCCTGTACCTCCACAGCTTCTGCTGGTAAAATAAAAATGGCATTAATTTATATGTAAGAACAAAATAAATTTGTGTTGTGTACAATCTTAGCTGTTATTATGATTGGTTTTTTTAAACATCAAACAACCACTTTGCATCATAGAGCTGCTGTTTCCTACCACTATTCAAAGGAAACTATCAACTTATATTTTTAATTGACTAATTATTTGAAAATGACTAACTTATCTGCAGAATCTCACTAGCCTCCTGCATCCTGGAAAAAAGGCTACTAAACTTCCACAGTGAAGCTTGAACCACTTGAAATTAGAAGGTCTAACACTTCACTCTGACAGTGATGGTTTTAAAGGCCTTGTTGCTACTGTCACAAACATTCACTGGTATGAAATCCAGGTCTGCATTAAAGAATGACCAAACCGCTCATTTCAAACAGTCCCAGTTTCTGATAGGGCACCCTTTAGGAATGGCTTGCTGATGATGATTATAAGGGAGGGAGCAGTCATATGACACATGCTGTGCTACTAAGTTTGCTAGCTGTCTGATCACACAAATCTAAACACTCTTGTCCTTCCCCAAAGCCCCACCCCTTCTCTGAGGTGTCGCCCCTGTTCTCACCATTCCTTGTCCCGTCACTCGTTCTCACTCACTTCCATTGGGCAGGAGCAAAGGTTCGGGGATAGGGCATTTGCCTGGGCAGCATAGGTTGGTGGGTTCAAGATCCGTCCCCCACCTCCGATAACCCTGGGAGTGGCCAGGCAGCCCACACAGGCTGCCCCACGGATGGACCTGGTGCCCGCATTAGGAAGGCCAGATAAGGGACAGTGGGCTGAAGGAGGAGGCTTTGGACTAAGCCTGGGGCAGGAGGATAGGGGGCAGGAGGGGCTGTGGCTTTGGGAGGAAGTTCAGGGGTAGGGCCAGGGTTGAAGTGCAAAAGGGGTGAAGGTGTGAGAGGGAGTATAGGTGTGTATGGGGGATCAAGGCTGGGAAAAGGGATTGGGGTGCAAAAGGGGGTGCAGGCCCTGGGAGGGGACTCAGGGATGGGGTTTGGTGTGAAGAAGGAGGTGGGGGGTGCAGACTCTGGCTGTGTGGCATTTAACCGTGGGAGGTTCTGAGTCCTGGTCAGTGGTGCAGCGGAGCTAAAGCAGGCTCCCTGCCTGCCCTCCTGCACCACTCCTGGAGCCAATGGGAGCTGCAGAGTCATCATTCGGGGTGGGGACAGACTGGGCAGTACATGGAGACCTGCTGCTCTCCAGGTGTTCTAGGGAGGGAGGTACCAGTGTAGGGCCCAGGCAGGCACAGGGAACCTGCCTTAGCCTCACTGTGCTATTGGGCTTTTAGTGGCCAATCTCCCAGTTTTGTTTCAGGGAGATAATCAGAGACTGGGAGACCGCCTGGCACAACCAGGAGGGTTGGCAACCCATGAAGCACACCATTCCTTTTCCTTCCCCTTCCTGTCTGCTCAGTGCCCACTTCCTTTTTCTCCAGTTCACTTTTGTGGTGGCTTATAGTGCTGACCTAGCTTTGTGCCATTTGGATAAGAGAATAAAGCTGGTCAAATTTTTTTTTTTTCTATCATGGAAAATTTTCACTTTGCATCAAATAATCCTAAGTTTTCTGAGGGGAAAAAATAATTTTTTTTGAGGAAAACAGAACTTTCCAGGAGAAATTTTGTGTCATTTTCATTGAAAATACAGTTGTGCTGGAAATTTTTCAATCAGAGCTAATATAGAGTGCGTAGTTGCAGCTCCTAAAAATGATTTTGATCATGCCAGTGTATGAGACAGGAAGTACATGTGACCACCAACAAAACTCTGAAACTGCCTATGTAAACAGTGCTGTCAAGTTGCACAAAGTAAATAGAGAGCAAGAAAGACTCCCCCTGCGCGCGCCCCCCCCCCCACTTCTATTTTGGCTGCAGTAGGCACAACATTTTCTAACTGAAATGAGATTTCAGGCTGATGACAACTTTTGCATTTTTTCCTAGTTTTGTTCAGCAATTTTAATACATTCTCTGGTAAATGAAGAACTTTAGAATAGATTTTTGCATGCTTTTTGGCAGTAACTTTTTCCATTTAGGGCCTGATCCTGGATCTGTTAAAGTCACTTGAGTTCTATCATTTCAAAGAGACTGTTATGTCGTCAGTGTCAATTTCTCTGACTCTTCCCTAGGTATAGATACCAGATAAGTCAGTCAAGATAAAATATGAATTTTGACTGAAACAAGCATAGGGGTCTACTTATTAAAAAAAAAAAGCAAATACTGAAGAGGAAAGTGGGATGCAGTTTTTAAAAGGAATGGATGACTGAATTATCAACATCATTAATTTTGGTTTTGCTTTTATATTTGTAAAGTTAAAAATTCAATACTAATCAGAATAGGTTACTTTAGTGCAGGGTTGGGGAACTTTAGTGTTTGGTTTGGAGGCTGCTGATCCACACAAGCAAAAAAACAAAACAAAACCCCAAACCCTCACTGAGGTGGCTCCCGACTGAGAAGGAGAAAGACACTCCCCACGTTCCTGTCACACACCAGAGCCTAGTGGGGTCCAGGCTAGTAATTTTGTTTGCTCTAGTCCTGTAGTAGGCGCAGGCTCCCCAGTGCTGGGGGGGATCCCTGAGCCTCGGGGGCTGAATCCAGGCAAGCCGAGGACCACATCCAGGCCTGAGGTTCCCCACCTGCTTTAGTGCATTAAACATGTGAGAACAGCTTCTTCTTTGGAGTAGTACTTAAAAAATGGCACTGTTTGTGGGATAAGGGCTGCTCAGTGTAATTGTGGCTGATTCAGATCCTAATGCAAGGAGTGGCTTCTTTTGTAATGTGATGAGGCCCTGCTGGGGATGCCATGATACTGAATTTACAAAACAGTTTTCAAGCATAGGCACCTATACTGTGTGCCCAGATCCCCCAAATTGAGCAAAAATAAGGTTGGAAATCAGTATGTCTTGAAAATTGTATCTGCAGAGTATAACCTGACGATAAGTCCTTCATGTGTGGGCTTAATAGGCCTTTCTAATTTTAGCATCGTCTGTCTGTCTGCTTTTATTCGTGTTTCTGGTGGGGGTTTTTTTCAAACCGATTTCCATATTCGCTGCCCCCTCCTGTTCTGCTTCCGCTTTGTGTTGTGCCACTGTTACCATGTTTTTTAAAGTTGAAGGTCTAGCATGTTAAAGAAAAAGGAAGATTAACAGTACTCTAGGTAATGCTGGTGCTCAGGATAAGCTTCTCCCAGAAAGCAAATGGCAGACCACAATAGAGGTCAGCATTGGCGCCCCATCTCAATCCAAGGAAACAGCCTTGGATTTTCAGGGTTACTCATTTCCAACCATGAATTAGCATTTTTGCTACCTAATGTTTGCCAGCCAGATCAGCCAGTTGGGGTTTGTGGACCTCTGGGTTTGTAGAGAGATATCATCACCTGAGGCTCTTGGGGTTGGGGTGCCAGTGCCAAGCTGACCGCTCATCCCAGGTATGCCATTAAGACTCTAGCAGATGGTGGTTCCAGATACCACTCGAGAAAACTACAATCAACAAGCTTCTCCCAGGGTAACTCTAGATACCATGTGCCCGTAAGCGGCTCATCAGCCTGCATTCTGCTTGCCACTGACTCTTCCCTGCTGTAGATTCACCCTTAATAGAGTCATCTTTTATTGACAGCCAGTTCATTCTATTACAGCAGTAACCCCAGTCCACTGGGTAGGTGGAGCTGGCGCACATAGTGGAATGTTCACAGAGGCACTTCTAGGGTGTGTCTAAACTACACCCCTCTGCCGACAGAGGGATGTAGATTAGGCACATCACTATTGCAAATGAAGTGAGGATTTAAATATCCCACGCTTCATTTGAATAGAAATGGTTGCCGCTTTTTGCAGATGCGTACTTTGCCGGCAAAAAGCGGCAGTCTAGACAGGGATCAGTTGACAAGGAAAGCCTTTTCCGACTGATCCCTTATGCCTCGTGCAACGAGGTTTACAGAATCGGTTGGAACAGGCTTTCCTTGTCGACTGATCCCCGTCTAGACTGCCGCTTTTTGCTGGCAAAGTGCGCATCTGCAAAAAGCGGCAGCCATTTCTATTCAAATGAAGCACGGGATATTTAAATCCTCACTTCATTTGCAATAGCGATGTGCCTAATCTACATCCCTCTGTCGGCAGAGGGGTGTAGTTTAGACACACCCCTAGTATGCAGCTAGAGGGTCCACGTGGGAGTGAGGGAAGAACAGCTAGCATGCACCAACTTCTGTGGGCCTCTTCTGCTGCAGACAAGCCCCTGGAAAAGTCTAGCCCCTGGGTAAGGTTTGATGTGGGGAAGGAGGTGTGTATGCAAGTTTGGCCTTGCACAGGTTCAGTTCGGGCATCAGTTAGCAACTGACTACCCCTTGCTGGTTTGCTTCTATACAGTTTATACCTGTGGGAGGAATTCTGATAGCCCTCTTCCCAGTGACTCCCTCACCCCAACCACTGCCAGGCCTTTCTTTTCTGTTGTTGCTAAGGTCCCACTGGTGTAACCATTTCATCTGCTGTTTCTAGAGGTTTAGCTCCAGTCAACCCCTTCTCTGAGGCAGCGTCCTTACTTGTTCCGTTCCCCTCCCTACATCACTCACTCTTCCCCACTCTCACTCACTTTCACTGGGCTGGAACAGGAGATTAGGGTGCAGGTGGGGGATGAAGGCCCTACCTGGGGGGTGTGGGCTCTGTTGGGGGGCTGGAGAGGAAGTATTCAGGGTGCAGGAGAGGGCTTAAGACCCTAGGAGAGAGTTTGGGTGTCAGAGGGGACTCCGGACTGTGGAAGCAGGCTGGGATGTGGGTTTCTGGTGGTGGTTACCGTGGCTCCCGGAGGCTGTCACTTGGTCCCTGCAGCTAACTGGTTAACTGATTAATTGGGATTTTACATCCCTAGTCTAGATCAAATAAAAGACAGGACTATGCAGCACTTTAAAGACTAACAAGATGGTTTATTAGGTGATGAGCTTTCGTGGGCCAGACCCACTCCATCTTGTTAGTCTTTAAAGTGCTGCATAGTCCTGTCTTTTGTTTCAGCTAGACCAGACTAACACGGCTGCATCTCTATCACTAGTCCAGATCAGTTGAACATCTTGAGCTCGGCCTGATGATCACAGTCCCATAAACACCCTTACTTCTCATGATTTTTGCTTCTCTTTTAAGCCCTTCCTAGAAACCTACCCAACTGAAAACAATACGAAAACCAACCAAGCAACCAATCCACAATGCCCTGCCAGCATGCTTGGTGCTTGTATTTTTTATATGTATTTAAATTCATTCAGCTAAAAATTATCCTTGGTGACTCCAAGCGATTGTTTTTTCTCGTCAGTGATATGAGCTTGAGATATGAATCTGATTGTAATTTGTAGAAAATATGAAGTCATTAACAATAGGAGACAAGATCTGACAGTGCTAACATCAAAGGAAGCTGATTTTTTTGAAAGTGGTATTGGGTTCATCACAATGCAATTCTACAACTTGACTTTTAAGACTGGCTCAAGAGAAACTTAACCATTCTTTGTTCTTCTGGCTTATGAGTATCTTTATTCATCCTCCTGAAGGACATAGAAGAGAGTAACTAGTTTGGACCAGAAGAACACTTAATTTTACAAGAAGCTCATTAATTCATCCTATTCAAAATCTTTTCATTTCACCCAAACCCAATTATGCATGGACTGGCAGCAATGGGACAGCATTGTCTCACAGGTAATGGTGGGGAGGGACGTAGGGTGTCCTATGATATTCATGTCAGGGAGACAAGGGTGACTCCCTTTCTTTGACTTTTAGGTCAGAAGAATTAGTTGTTGGGACAGCTTGACAATTAGAAAATCCTGATGAACATTTAGAAGTAAAACAGCTGTACAATCACTGAGGGGTTCATGGCGCGGGGCAGAAAGCTCATCAAAAGAGACTATTGAAACAATTGAGTTCTATAATTAACACACAAAAATCTGTTTAGAAATGGTAATAACAGTAAAAGAGAGCTAAGAAGAAGCTGCCTGCTCATGTGGCAGATGTGGTTTTGTTAAAATTTGAGAGAGAAGATCCATCCATTTAAACAGAGAAAAGAACATTAGAGGGGAAAATGAAAACTTTATTCTTCAATGTGCAATTAGAATACAGACTGGAAATATTTCCAGAGTAGCAGGAGCGGTTGAAAAGGGAACCAGTCATCAATAATCTGAAATGGATTTTAAGAGGATGTAACATTTTTTTTAACCATTTTAAAAACTAATTTCTTTCCCCATTCTTATTTAGAACTAATTCACTGGAAGCTTGAAGCTGAGATCTTCTTCCTTCAAGAATATACATTTTCCTTTGTTGCAGACATTAGTGTGTTACTGTTCATGAAAGCTTGGCTGCTGCTTTAAGAACAGTGGTTAGTTTGGGACTTTTCAAATCACATCCAAAGTCCTGTGTGAACTTTAGAAACTAAGGGTAGGTCTTCAATTATGGCAGCGCATAGAGTAGAGGGAGTGCATGGGTATAAATAGCAGTGTAGCTGTGAGGCACTCTTTAAACAACTACAGTAGAGAAATGTGGCCTGCACTCCTGAACCGAGGACATATACCCTATCTGGCTTCCTACACGTTTAAGCAATGCCATCCATGTCTACACTACTATATTTAGTAGTGCACTGTCCTGCTGCCTCCCGGCTGTCGGAGCCTTTCTCTGCAGTAAAAGACTGGTAGTGCAGAGAGGCTTTGACAGGAGAAGGTAACAAGGAAAGGCTCCTGCAGCTTCTCGCTACCAGAGCCTTGCCCCACTGTCTGTCCCTGTTGGACTCTTTCATTTCGGCATGTATCTACACAGATCTTACATGTTTACACTTCCCTATGCTTGCAGCCACAAGTGCTAAGTTTATTTACACAGCTGATCTGCTTTTCTATTAAGCAGCTCAATGGTGCCCTGCCTATGAAAATGCTCATTATTGTTTTCTCTTTAACTGGAGAAGGTAGGCTGCACAAATCTTAAGGTTTTTGTGCCACCACTCACTCTGGTCATGTTAGTAAAGTTGTAAGTGGAATTTAAGTGATGCAGTGGCCCAGAAGGGATGGATGAATTTCTCACTAGGGTCCCGATCCTGCAGTGAGTTTCACGCAGGCTCCAGATCCATCCTTTTAGTGCTTCTTACAGGATTAGGGCTCTAAATGAAGGCTACCCAGGGCTTTTTAAAGTCACAGTTCAACAATCGACAGTTTATACACTCATCATATCCTTGTTACAAGCCTCTGTACCATTAACTTTCTTTACTGCTGCTGCACACAGAACTTAATTTAAGTTCAATTTTAAGAATTTAAAATTTATGTACCAGACCTTCTTATTGATTAAGTGGAGTTATGCTAACAAAGAACTTGGCCCTTTGTCTTTTCATCTACCTTTCCTCTTTATTAGCTTCAAATCCAGAAGCTGTAATTTGCCCCATTTACTCCATTAAAAATAATGCTTCTGCAGTGGAAGCGAGTTAGCTGGTAGCTCCTTAAGTCTTTTTCCTCTAGCTCATGTATTGCTCCCTAATCCATCTGGCTTCTAAGGCAGCTCTCGTATAGAAAGGGATATGGGCTTAAGCAGCAGCCTGCCGACCCAGGCACCTCTCATTTTCTCTGCTTCAATGCCACTGAAATCTGCCACAAAGAAGTCTAGCCCCATGGAGACTCCCTTATCCACACCCAAAGTAGTAAGTAGCTAGCCTTCTGGTGAATGAAAGGACAGGGTGGAAAGGTCTCCAGGGAAAAGGGAAGTAAATAAACCAAGAAAGAGCCCAAAGGAGTATAGAGTTATCTGAAATTTCCCAGGTTTAAGTTTTTTGTGGATATTTTGAGTTTCAGTGAGAAAACTGGAGTGGATTTTTTTCATACTTTTTTACCAAAAATTAATCTTATTTTCCACCCTCTATAGATATATTCAGTTTTTAAAAAACGTTGATGAAAAATTAAATTCAAATTTCAATGAGGTAAAAAGGAACAAACTTTGGGTGAAAATGTTTGCATTTTCCCCCAGCTTGAAATAAAACTAATATATAAATAAATCGATGTATAATTTTAGTTTTCAATTTTTTTCCCTAATATATTACTTTAATTTACATGCAGTAATTCAAGTTTCTTACTTCAATGCCAAAACAAAATACTTTGATTTCTCCAATAAAAATGCACGGAATTTTATCCGCTAGGATAACTGTTTTGTTTTGGTCATTTTGTTTATTTTTCAACTTCATTTAATTCTGTAAGGGTTGAGCAAAAAGGCTTCAGATTTTGCAATAGAAAATTCACACTTTGTCTGAAAACAAGCAAAGCAAGCTTCAGTCTGCACATTAATTGTTTCAGGAAGTTATGAGCGTCTCAAAACAGGAGTTTATAATGGGAGGTTGGGATTTTGAAAACAGCCTAAGGAAGTTATACACACAAATCCCTTTGAGATGCAGTGAGAGTTGGACTTCTACTTTTCCTAAACTCCTATTTTTGCAACCAAAACTGTAATTCAGTGGGTAACACTAGTGAAAGCTATAAAAATAGCAGGACAATTTTTTTTGCTTGCTAAGGTTGACAGAGTTCTGTTGGCTAAGTGTGAGGAAAAGATAAAATAATTTGCTTAAAATCAGGACATGTTCAGATGTGAGTCCAGGATTTTGTTTCAGGCATATATTCACAGAAAAAAATACGCAGGTGTCACAGTTTTTTTCACACTGAAAAGATTTTTGTTTAAGAATTTCCTTGGAAATAGTAAGGATAATTCTGTTTTAATATATAACCTTGTTATGTTGGTGGGTGATCTTAATGGAAGAAAAGATTTCTCTCTTTCTCTTGCTCCCTTTAAAAAAAAAACTAATAGAACTAATTAAGGTAAAGCTAAAGGAATTGAATTCAAAGTTTGTATTGCACATGTAAACTAATCTTTTTACAATGGCATCTTTCAAAAGCTGTGTAAGAATACCATTCATGTCCTGTCCTATCTAGTAAATCCTCCCCAGAAAAGGAACAAAATGAAGGATTGTTATGAGCAAGCACTAAAGACTTTGAAGGAAGGGGTTCTATTCACACTTGTTGTTTGTCTACTAATTCATTAACATTTAAAAATACTGTATAATATCCTAGTTTAAAAAAAAGTCCAGTACCAGTCATAATAGGTGCGTCAGCTGTACTTCAGAGAAAGAATACCCTTGACAGGGTTAGGATCAAGTTTTTAAGTGAAAATACAATAGAACTCCAAGGAGCAAAGAATTGTTGAATAAATGCAGCGTATACTCAAGTATTCTTATATGCCAAGTGCTGAAATGTAGTGCATCTGTGAACACGTTGAAGTGAAAAAACCCTCAGTTCAGTAGTCAGTGATTTTGTATAGCTCAGGCAAAATGGCTCAGAAGCTGCCACTGCATTTAGAGAGAGCTTTCTGCAGGTCCTGAAATATTAATGCCCAAGGTTTAATGTAGTAGAAAACAAAAGATTATTTTGTGTTAAGCAAAAGTGGAAAATTCCTGTGAATTGTAGAATATCAAAATACCATGCATCCTCTCAAACCCTTCCTAGTCCCAGAGTCTGAAAAGAGGATGTAATGTGGGGGTTGTCACCCAAAATGTGTAACTGCTGCATCTTCCTGTTTTCGTGATTAAAGTGTTAAAGCCGTCACAGAATTTTCTTCTCCTATGTAGGACTGGTTAATCTGTGCTTCATTTAGCATGTATTTTGGTATTAGGAAAAAATCAAGTGATAATCAGTCTATTTAGTAATTTGTATGAGTCATTGACAGAATTAAGCTAGATGCTTGTCGGGGAGGGGGGGGTTTAACATGGAAATGGAATTTGTAGTGCAAGTGGGATTAGTTAGGTCTCAGGTTGTATTCCCCTCCCCCCCCATCTTCCTTTCTTTTTTACATTGCAAAAAGTGTTCTCTGTCTGCATCTATGTGTTTGTCATTTTCAGGATTAGGGCACAATTGCAAACTGAGTCAGGCTAATGTAAACCAGGTGCACCAACATTTTCAGTAGAGTTGCTACCAGTTGACACTGGTATAACTCACCTCAGAATCTGTCACTTGCATGTCAGCAGTGGTTTTAATGCAAATGCATCCAGGCTGTTAGCAGTTTTTGGGCTCATTCGTCAGATATTGCAACTGAGATGTTTAAAAAAAAAAAAAAAGTAAAAAAAAAGTAAGGTAATTTTGCCTTCTTTTGGCAGCCTGTTCTACAAGAAGACTAACCCATTTTACACAAGTTGCCTTTGTTTACTGTGACTGACTGAGTGACAGCCTTGTACCCAGTGGATTTCTGTTTGTGTTCAGGAACTAATTGTATTTGATGTGGAGAGGTTGGTCTTGACCCCAGTGCTGCTTCCTGCCAAAGCAGCGGTTTCTGATTTTAATCGAAACCCCAAGGCCATTTGAAGTGTAGCCAAAAAGCACCTTGCAAGCTGAACCTTATCTAATTATGTGATGTATATAAACTCCGGAAGCATAAATCTTAGTCATTGGAGCAGTATGTTTTTATAAGATTCGCTGGTCCAGTGACAGCCAAAGTGAGTGAGAACAAGATTGATCTCACAGTGCTTTTATTGACAGTACGCCACACATCATGAAGTTTTTAGGCTTGTTAAGGAAATTCCATAAATATCTTTGGTTAGTAAGAGCGAAGTAACTGGCTCCTTCACAAATGTGTTTCTGAAATCCCTTCCCAGGGCCTGTATCATAAAAATAAAAAGAATAAATTAAAAACAACAACAACAGTGGGATATGGGCAGTGATGAAGAAAGGCTTTGAATGGGACTGCCTGCTCCTTTCTGGAACTAAAGATAGTCTAGGTGTTAAATGAAGAGCTGTGAAAGTGAGTCATGCTGTAAATATTGGGAGTAATCCCCCTTCTTACACTTTCTTTCATTATAAAAAATGCCTGGATGTTTGCTCTCTTCTGTGAAGGGTTGAAAACCAATGTTGGCTGCCTTCTTTCTTTCGCCAAGGCACAGATTTCTAGGATGACATACCTACAGCTCCCTATTAAAATGTGCTATTAACGATACTAATGAGTTTTTTCCAAGTGATGTAAAAGTAGCCATCCGTGTAAGCGTCGCCTTTATGAAGATGAAGTCACTGAAAGCTTGCCAAGAGCACATGGGGATTCTGTGCCAACTGTGCAGCTATTGGATACCCCTAGCTTAGAGAAGGGAAGAACATGCTGATTTCCTCCCTTAGGGAGAGAGAGCCAAATTAATCCTGCCTTGCCAGAAGGGAGACATGCCATATCTGGGCATGTTAGATTAAGAACCTCCCTGCCAATCACAGTGGGTGCCGGTTCCACTCCATCTCCAAAATTGGCACTGTCAGACTATCGGCTGCCATTCCTTTAAGTGGTCATGGAATTACACAGTTGTGTCCTGTTTACGGTGCTGTGTGAGTGTGTGCAGGTGGGAAGGGAGAGAGACATGCAAGTCCATGTATAATACAAAGATGAAGCAGCTTTTCCAGTAGAGTTGGCAGGGATATGTGCTTATAGGTGTTGTTAAAGAGCCCTTGTTTGAATTAGAAATTGATATCTCAAGGTAGGGCTAGCAACTAAGAGTTTGCTAGTTTGTTAACGTCTCACCTGGGACTATATGGACGTGGTTTGTTCTTCCTCTAAAATGTCTCCTACCTAGATTTTGACTAAACGAGACAGCATTTTACTATCACACCCTGGACCAATAACACTCTCCATTCCCTTCTTTCCTTCTAGCCTGCAAAATTGGATACTACAAGGCTCTCTCCACAGACGTTTCCTGTGCCAAGTGCCCGTCCCACAGCTACTCCATCTGGGAGGGCTCTACTTCCTGCACATGTGATCGGGGCTTTTTCCGAGCTGAAAATGATGCTGCCTCCATGCCCTGCACTCGTAAGTTGGACTCTCTTATTTATTTATTCATTCTGCCTCAATGATTTGTATGGAAAAAATGGTCCTTTGAGATGCACCTCCCACTTAGAGAAGTGTGCAGGAGCAGCATTCAGTATTGGTTCCTCTTCAACCAAGTAAACATAATGAGTCAGAAGTGAGTCTCTTCCCGACATGAAACATAACATGAAATTTGTAAATGAATGAGAGATTAAACCATTTGCTGTAAAAGTAAATAGCTCAGCAATAATTATCAGAGGTTTGGCCTCTTATCAGTGGCAGACACAGGATTGGAACCTTTTTCTCAGGAGTCCCAGTCCAGTGCACTACATCTGGACTACACTGCTTCTTCTGCTGTAAAGCCTTCATGTTTATGCTATATTTGCTTACAGTTACTAGGCAGAATGTTGACTAGCTTAAAATGTACAGCCTTAAGGATGGCATTAGCACTCTGAAATACCAAGATGCTTGGTTTGTTGTGCTGCTGATATGTACATGGTTTGTAAGTGCAAAGCTGCAATCAGTAAATTCTCGAGTGGCTTCAACTTGTGAGGAAATAGAAGATTATATTTTAATTCCACAAGGATGTTTTCATCAGGGAGACTGTCATAGGGCGAGACTCACCACCATGGCGCCTCTTGCTGGTAGCACTGGGAATTAGCTCTTGCCAGCCTGTAGGATGCCTCCCTCTGGCTGTTGTCTCTGCTGTCGCTCCAGTCTTCCGTTCTGGACCCACATCACTCCCAGACTGTGGTGTCTCTTCAGGACACTGCCCTCCAGCAGTGCTCACTACAAGTTGTCTCTCAGCCCCCTTCGGGGGTGGGGGGGAAGGGCAGTTTGTCAGCAGTCTTGTATCTCTGTCCTCTGGGGTCTTCCCCTCCCCCAATTCCTCTATACCCACCTTGCCTCAGTCACCCACTGCTACTCTTCATCTAGCCCCTCACCTCGGGGCAAACTGCAGTCTGAAATGGCCACTCCTCATTGGCAAGGGGGTGTGGCCCTGCTGCCTTTTCCAATCACTGGCTGTTTCCCTGCAACCTTAGTACACTCAGGCCTTGTCCCAGGCCCTGAAGCCTGGGAGTGAGGTCAGGGCAGAGCTCCCCAGCTCTGCCTGTCTTTTTCCCAACACTGTTCTGTCTCAGGAAACCTCCAGCTTCCCTGACAACCAGGTCCTTCCTGCTCCCCAGCTAGAGCAGGAGTGTCTCCCCCAGGGCTGGGTTTTAGCCTTAAAGGGCTAGCGTGGGGCAGACGCCCAGTCACAGAGATTAAGGGTATGTCTAGACTACATCCTTCTGTCACCAGAGGGATGTAAATTAGACATACCAACATTGCAAATGAAGTGGGGATTTAAATCTCCCGCGCTTCATTTGAATAAAAATGGCCGCCACGTTTTGCTGAGTCAGCAGTTTGTTGGCAAAAAGCGACAAAGACGGAGATCGATGACAAAGAAAGCCTTTGTCGGCTGATCCCTTATGCCTCGTAAAATGAGGTTTACAGGATCGGCCAACAAAGGCTTTCTTTGTCGCCCGATCCCCGTCTTGACAGCCACTTTTTGCCGACAAACTGCTGACTCGGCAAAACATGGCGGCCATTTTTATTCAAATGACGCGCGGGAGATTTAAATCCCCGCTTCATTTGCAATGTCGGTATGTCTAATTTACATCCCTCTGGCGACAGAGGGATGTAGTCTAGACATACCCTAAGAAAGATGGAAAAATGAGCATTCCTACACTGATAAGTATCAATCCGGGTATGTGTTAGTGGGTCACGCTGCCTATGAGGTAGAACTTAAACCATTCCTCGGCCACATATTTTGATCAGAAAGTTTCTTCTGTAGGAATATAACATTTTGAATCAATAAACATAAAGGCTATATTTTGCTGGGGTCTTAGGGTCTATTTATGTACAGCTCATTTATGTATGAAGGCTATGGGACTGCTTTTGGAGTCAGAATTGGAGTGTGTGTGTGTGTGCGAGAGAGTGAGAAAGAGCTTTTGTTTTGTTTTAGTTTTTATTGTAATCCAAATTTCTTATGGGGAGATGAGAGGAAATAATATTTTGTCCATTACTGTTACTGTATCCCTTTAAGTTCCAGCCTTTCCCTTCCAATAACTGCACCTCGAAGCACCATTGTTATACCAGCTAAAGTTTCTAATGAATGATGTCCTGACCAAAAGTGAAACTATCAAACAAAGGTTTGAGGTGAGGAGACATGTAGGTGACCAAAGTGCAAAGAGAGTGTTCCAGTGAGTCATATGGTTTAGTGGGAGGGTACAGTTCTTTTCTTGTGAAGCGTATTCCGGCAGATTATGTGTTTGGACTAGCGTCTATGTTTGCTACATTTAATCACTGCAGGTGATGTTCTGACCAGCTTGTGAATAGTGGGGTGGATAGTTGGTCACAACTGCAGTCACTGTTCTCAGGATTACCCCAAGTTTATAGCTTAATCCCAAAAGAGTGGAGATGAAGAAATGAGGACACAGCCCTGTTCCCATTCCTCACTCCTGCAAGTGAGAATACTGGGCCTGCAGAGCCAAGAAGGCTGCATAGTTGTCCCACGAGCCCTGGAGCATTGGGGAAGAATGATGGCCAAGCTCTGAGTTCTGCCTGGGGCAGTGCGGCTTTATATTGAACCCTCTGTCACTGAGTGCTGTGATTTGAACCTGTCTGTGTTACAGGAAAGGCTGTGTGAATGCGTGCACTTGCATGGGAGGTGTAGGAAGTGTGAAATGGATTTATTAGCTCGGATTGCTAAAAATGGTTGAAGGGTTTATTTCAGTGTGACCCAATGTGAAGGAGAACAACAAGGTTATTTTGGTGTTTCTTTATGAAGGAGAGGGCAGTCACATATGTAGCAAGGCCCAACAGCCACCGTAGGCCCTGGGGCAAAAGGGGGGCAGCTCTGTGCCCCCGGAAGGGGTGGGATCTCGGGCAGAGGGGGAGGGGCCCGAAGGCAGCCAGCCCTTAGCGCTGCCCAGATCATGGCGTGCTCCATCCCAGGCCTCAGAGCAGTGCTCCAGTGGAAATTCAAAGGGACCTGGGCTCCGGCCTCTGCTGCAGTAGCAGTGGTGGTGTCTGGGAGCTCTGGGCCCCTTTAAATTGTCAGTCTACCGGGGCAGTTGCCCCCTTGGAGCCCCCTATCAGCAGGCCTGCACATACAGCATGCCGCTTACTCTCCAGCCCACCCACCCTCTGAAGTTTTTGGCTTAGCTATGTTCTAATGTTCATGACTGTGTGGCTCTGACCATGACGTGTGTGCCTGCATGAGCATATTAAGGCATCATCTCGCAGCAAGAGACACCCACCTCACCCTTCCTTATGAAACCTCCATGTAGCCATTTGACAACTCCTTTTGGTCTACACTGCACACTTATTTCGGAATAAGCTATTCCGGAAGAAATAATCCAAAATAGCTTATTTTGAAATAGCACATCTACAATATAGGGAAGCCTTGAAATTAGTCCAAGGAAGGCTCCCCTAATGTGGATGCATAGCTTCTATTTAGAGCCCCAGGAAGCACTAGGGAGTAATTACTTTGAATGGCCTTGGGGAGGAACTATTTTGAAATAGCAGTAGTGGCAAAATAGCAGTTTCGGAAGAGGTGTTATTCCGAAGTGGAATGAGGTTTACAGAAGTCGGAATAATTATTATTTTGCATTGTTATTTCAGAATAATGGCTTTTATTCCAAAGTAACGCTGCTGTGTAGGTATACCCTTACAGAGCATATATGTAAGTAACCCCTCTGGAAGAACTACCTCACTTTGCCTGCCTTTTCTTCACAAGATGTGAGGAAAGAGAGGAACATAAGCATCAGAAGTTTTGGGGTTTTTTTCAGACTGATTTCAGACACTGATCAGTTCTTACCAGTTGGTTAAACCAGGTGACAAACCCAATTCCCTTGTGCTGACAGCCATAATAATCAGGCACCTTCTTTGTTCATTATGCTCTCTTTAACCCAGGTATTCTCATTCAGCCCTGCATTTAGTAATCGCTCAGTGTGACGGCACACTAATGAAGAAATAAAACACAGTATCTGAGATCCATTCTTCTAGCAAAAAGATAGACTATGCTCCAGTGGCTTGTAAAATCAGGTTCCTGTTCACTTGGAGAGCTATTAGACCAGGTGAACAAAAGTAGTGTTGGGTAATTTGGAGGGAAACACCTGAAATGGACTGTTGATTGAGCCTTTTTTTAGCTATGTATTATTATTTCTAAACCTTTTTTTAAGATGAAGAACTTGAGTCTTCTCTGGACTCTTTTCTGTAGAGCCTTGACTCTTGGGTATCAGTTTCTTTCAGTAATATATTGGCTACTCTTGTGTCACTTGTATCTTACTCTTTGTAGGCTTCAGGAAGAAGACTCATATAGCTTTCCATTAGCCTGATTGTGCTTATGGATGAAAGGGAATTAGAGTTCTCTTCCTCCCTTTCCTTTTATACAGTTTTTGTGTAAATGAAAATTACACTAGCTGGGCCAAATGTGTTCCCCAGAGCTTGGAATATTCTGACACCTCCCCTCTGAAGCAAAGGTTTGATGAGGAATATTTTACATGTTTTGTCCTCTGTTAAGCTATACAAACCACTTTTAACTCGTGTGCATGTCAGTGTTACCCCATTTAAGTAAATGGCCCAAATTCAACTCTTAGTTACACTGGTAGAAATCCAGTATAGCTCCATGATGTCGGCAGTTACTGCTAGGGTTACCAGATGGTTTAAAAAAAATACCGGACACACTTGATCTCAGATGCGGGGGGGGGGGGCAGGCTGGCTGGCTGGCCGGCCGGCCGGCCAGCCAAGAGGATGTTAGGGGGACTGGGGCTGGCTGGGGGAGATCAGGAGGGGGGAGGGACCGGCCGGCGGGAAGCAGGGCTGGCCGGGAGGGGGTTGGGGGGAGTGGGGCTGGCTGGGGGGGGGGGAGTGGAATGGGGGAGGGGAACCAGCTGGTGGGGAGAGGGGCTGGCCCGGGCTCACGCAGATCCCGGGGTGCTGCCCGTCTGGTGCATGGTCCCGGCGGGGCACATGGGCAAGTCTGGCCCCAGGGATTCCATCCCGCCCCCAGTTCCTCCCCCCTCCTCTCTACTGCGTAGTTGCGTACTGCCTGGCTTGTAGACACGCTCACGCAGTTTGCAACTACGTACTGATACTCATGATAATAAAAACTTTTGTCTGGTATTTTCTCAATTTGTTTCCTGGACAGAAAGCTCAAATACCGGACTGTCCAGTTCAAAACCGGACACCTGGCAACCCTAGTTACTGCTGACTTTCACCTACAAAACTGAGAGCAAAATACAGTCAGGCAGGCTTGCATGGATGTGAATGACAGCAAACTTTGACCCACTGGTTGTAGCTAAGACATGTGAATAGAGCAGACATAGATGCATAAAGACATGAAGAAACATGGCCATTTACTTACAGGACAGAAGCGAACTTTTACTTCAGTCTCTTCTCAAAGGATAATCACAGCTGTTGTGTCATCACCAAAGAAAAGAACCACCTCCTTTCTTACACAAAATTCTCTTGGTTTGGATCTGCCTCATTGGCTAAGTCAGGAATTCAGGCTTGCAATTCTAAAGTGCACACAGCTTGTCAGCTGTGTGCTCGGGCAAGGAAATGGTATGATTAATGTATTGTACACTTGAGCACAAACTGTGGAAAAAAGTCATTTTCCCCCCTCTAAAAGCATGGCAAAAGCTGTTTTAATGCAACTATTCAGACCTTCATTATTCTTCAGTACTTGCCAAGAAGATGGGTCTGTCTTAAGTTTAGCACTTTAATATGGGGTATTGTCTCCATTATAAACACATCTATGAGAGGTAGAAAGCCACCAGTTAAGTCATGCTCCTTGTTCCTGAATTTCTTTTTCTAATGATCCATGAGTGTTCAGATTTTAGTTTTCCTCACTAAATTCCATTCTGGCATAGGCAGGTGTAATTCCTACTTAAGTCAATGAGATTCAGAGGTAGCCGAGTTAGTCTGTAACTGGAAAAACCTGAAGAACAACGAATAGTCTAGCAGCACCTTAAAGACTAACAAAACATGTAGATGGTGTCATAGGCTCAGTGGGTTGTACCCACAAAAGCTCATGATAACCATCTACATGTTTTGTTAGTCTTTATGGTGCTGCTAAGACTATTCATTATTTTTCAAGTTTTTTTAAGTCAGTGAGAGTTTTTCCTGCTTTACCCTATGTGTCTTTTCCACTGTTTTTTAACAAACAGTGCAAATGTTGTAAGATATAGGGCACTTTTGTATTGTTTATGTAGTCTGTTTGATCAATATTATTAATGGTTTGTGATTGGGAGCATTTTGGAAAAAAGAGATGGTTAGCACAGACTGTCCTGCTTGAGATTTGTCTAAGCTAATGACCCTGAATAATTTAGTCCATGGTGTCACCCAAACAAGGACTGATTGATAGTTTGGCATGGCCTAACATATTCCTAAAACAACTGCTTTTTAAGACAGTTTATGCCAGAGGAGCTTAGAGTTAACGAGGACAAATTTAGCAAGATGCATGATGAAAGTGCCTGCTTTAAAATAGCTTTCTCCAGTTTAGGTTATCAAGAAATCAAAAGAGCTTTACTTCAAACAGCAAACGTCACTTAGTTTGTCTTTACGTTCACCTCTTCTAATTGAATTTAGTGCACTTCTGTATTTCCTTCAGAAAGTATATTGTTTTTAAATTACCCATTTCAGTCCTGTTACTCAAGCCCCCTGCTTCTAATGCTTTCTGACAGTTATCAGCATAATGAACCATAATGAAATGATGAGCAATCTACAGTGGAAACTCAATGTGGATTCTACTAGTGCTGTGTGACTGTTGTTAAAATTTGAATGCAAATTAAAATAACACTGTCCTTACTTGTTTCCAAGGTCAAGGTTTAAAACCAAGGTCTGTAAGGTCTAAACACTTTAATCTTGCAAATGTTGCAGTCTCATATAAGTCCTTGATTCCCTCCTCTGTTACACTTAAAATATCGCAAAGATAGACATTGGCTTAAATTTTAAAAAATGTGGGTGCAGTTACATACCTGTTTGAAAATACATTCACAGTAACTCCTTATGCAAATGGCTAATTCCATATAGAACCAATCATCTGAGCATGTATTTAGTACGTTTTCTACAATTGCTTACATTTTTGCATAAAGGAACACACATGTAGAAGGTTCTTAAACTTAGCCCTTCACTGAACATCCAGACAAATTCCCGTTGTTGCCTGTTCTAATTTTATGCAATTGGAGGTCAATTGTTGGTGCAGAAGAACCAGATAGGAAGGAATAACATGTGGCCAAGAAAGCTGTAGCGTGTAGGAGGCAGTTTTAACATGGGCTTCTCCATATTTTCTTCTCATGGTTTCCTCCACTTTTTCCAATAATAAGAAATACAGTCTGAGAGGCCTTTAGTGAGCAGTTGTATTGTATGCTATGAAAGAGCAAATGAGATCTAGTGTAAATTATACTGAAACCTATAGAAGAGACCACCCTTACTTGGTAGCTTCTTGTCATAAGACATGGTGTTTCTTTCCTAATGTAATAATTCTGCCCCACCTTAGTAGAAGACTATAATTAAGCAACGGACTTTATTATTGCCTTAAGGCAGATTTAATTATATACAATGCCTCATCTTTAAGGAACAATAACCCATAACTGTATTGTGTAGAACTTGCATACCAACTGTTCTCTTGAAACACTTTTAGGGTTGCAAATTTGAGGTGAGTGAAAGAAGTGTATTTTGCATAGGCAATCGTGGTCTGAGGGATTTTTTTTGTGGGGGGGGGGTGTTGTTTTTAGATGAGATTTAGAAATATACTGTCAGTTAGCTGCAGCTATATTGGAAGGGATTTAGGTTGACAGGAAATTCACAGGAGAAGGCCCTCACACCACAAACTGTGATTGGATGAAAGGACTGAGGAGGCTAAGTGGGAGATAAGGGAGTATGGGACAAGAGAGGTGTTGACTTGCTGGATCTAGTCTACCAGTCAGAACATTTTAAAAATAATTTTTTTGGATCAGATCTTGATGTGTATGGGGATCCAAGGGAGTTATATGAGGCTATGGCTTTATAATCATTAAGGTTAAAATCAATGGTTCATTAAATGCAGTAAAGGAGATATTAGCCTACTGCTGCCTCTCTTTCTCTATATCTTTAAATCTGTACAGGCATTTACTGGATTAATTTGGGACTCTGATTTTGACCCAGTCCTGAAGGCCATACATAGGCAAAATTTCCATTGAAGTAAATCAAGTTTTGCCAAAGTAAAAAATTCAGCAGTTTGTGCAGTGACATAACCTATTTTTCCTGGTTGGACTTTTTCCTATCAAACGTCCAAAGAATCTTTTGCCATCCACAGTGGGTTTCGTTGCTTTTAATCTGTTTGACAGCAGGAGTTCCCACACATCCTGGTTTAGGAAGATCAGTAGTTGTGACTAGAGTAACTATTGGTGGGGAATTGAGAGAGACCACACAATGGTGACGTGTATCTCAAACTTCCCATGGGACATTAATAATCAGAATTCTGCAGTAACTCCTTAGCTTCAGAGAAATGGAAATATCAATTGCATTGTTCTTTAAATCAAAGAAACCAAGTCTTGTGTGTTTGGTAACCAAGGGGGAAGAGGTCCTTTGGCAAGTCAATGGGAAATAGTACATGCCAGGAAAATGGACACTTCTATCACTGGCCCATTTCCAAAGGCCCTAGTAGGTTAAACTCCATCCAAAGTCACAGGGAGTCTTGCCTGAGTAAAAACTTTGGAATTGGGTCCTTGTGTACCATTTATATGCTCTGATTAATCTATGTAAACTAATATTAATCTGTGCTCAAAAGAAAGGAAAATAGCCAATGACTGATATCTCAAGTGGTTTTACTTTTTAGTGCACGGTTAACTTTAGCCCTCACCGTTGTAAAAACACAAAGCCTGTAATGATAAATGACCAGGGATACCCATGCAGCTAAGAAGCAATGGTTGTCCTAAATGGCAGCACTTATGTAAACCAGCCTGCAGCAAGCAGAAAGCTGTCCCGCAACTGCTGAAAGAAAGCAATTAGTGGCAGCAACATATTCAACTGTCAGGGGAAAGCGTGGGCTTTATTTCAGAGTCAAAACTTACACATCCCAAGTGTTTACTGTGCATTATAACCTGTCTTTCAGATGGAGAGAGATTAACAACAAAGGCTTATCTGAAGGGCTCCACAGCCCAGACACTGAAGCATTATTGACAGCTGCAAAGTTGTACATGATTAATGACGTTTTAGAAAATAGAAAGGGGAGAACCAAGCAGCTTCTTCTTGAACTCTTGGCCTTGCACCAATTTCCCCAGCATTTCAGTGAGGCAATATCATGAGTGTAAAGGAATTTATCTTATTATTTATTTGAGTTATTTTTCTTTGCACCCAATTGGAAATACAGAACTTTGTCTCTAGGGAGCTCAATTTTAGACTTGTGTTGGATTTAAAAATATATTCCGTTAATGGTTGAAAGACTTTAGGTTCTGAAAGCTGTTTTCTCTTTGCGTTTCTATAGTCCTTTTTATTCTTGCTATATTGTATGCAGTGTCTGGTATACAAAACTCATACAACAGAAGATGTATTTGATTTTTAATGACTTATTGTACAGTGAATGTGTGTCCAGTTAGGCTTTCTTGCCATTAAAGATGCTGACATCTGGACATTCACTCACAGATGTCTATTGTGCAAAGTTGTTCCTGCATCTTATCAAAAACTTCAGGGCTTTCCTTTAGTCTACTCAAAGCCAAGTTGCTGATTCAAGTCAGTCCAATTCATACCAGGTTCCTTTTTGACTGCCGTAACTCTTGGCTGGTCTTTTCTTTTGGATGACTGTTGTACAGTGGACGAGGCTCTTCTTCATATAGAGCAGTGGTCCCCAACCTTTTGGGACTTTGAGTCCGGGGGCGGAGCCGCTCACGTGCCGCGCGTCCGAGGGCACGGCCGCTCGCGCGTCCAGGGAGGCGGGGCCACATATGCGCCGCGCGCAGAGCCGGATTAAGGGAGGGGGCTAGCCGGGCAGCTGCCCGGGGCGCCAACCTATGGGGGGTGCCTGATGGCAGCTACAAGGGGAGCCACGTGCCTGGGACCAGGGGCCGTGCAGCGCCCCTTGGGCGCACATAAATGCCCCAGCGAGCACCATGGTGCCCGCGGGCACCGCATTGGGGACCACTGATATAGAGCCTACTCCTGAAACATTGGAGTTGAAGATGGTCAGCATCTTGCTGGATGAAGCCTGTGAGAAGAGTTTATTCAAAGCCATGGAAGCCAGTCAGTCTTTCCATTGCTGTCACAAGCTTTGGATCAGGTCCATAGTTTACATTTTGCTGAATCTGATAGTGTTCAGTAAGACTTTCTTGGTTTAAAATTAAGATTAGGATCGCTATCACCTGCAGCCAGGCATCTTAACATTTTATTTTGTGATAGGACAGGGCTGGGCAAGATGCGGCGTAGGGGCTGGATCCGGCCCACCTAACACTTAGATCTGGTATGTGGATGTAACCCACACACCTAGGCTACGTCTGTACTGCAATCCTCTTCCGCAAGAGGAAATGCAAGTGGAGCGCTCATTTGCATATGTCGCGCTCACGTTTGCATTTCCTTCTCCAATCCCTTTTGAGCAAGAGGTTTTTGCTCAAAAAAGAGTTGTGTAGATGGCTCCTTTTTGTGCAAAACCCCCCATTGTGCAAGAGCCGTTCTTCCTGACAAAATGAGGAAGAATGGCTCTTGTGCAAAAGGGGGGTTTCGTGCAAAAAGGAGCCGTCTACACAGCTCTTATTTTGCGCAAAAACCTTTTGTGCAAAAGGGATCCGAGGAGGAAATGCAAATGTGAGCGCAACATATGCAAATGAGCACTCCACTTGCATTTCCTCTTGCGGAAGAGGATTGCAGTAGAGACGTAGCCCTAGTGTGATCCACTGTCCCATGCAGTGGCACCTAGACCACAGCAACAGATAAGAACAAGAGACCTCTACAGCATGAGGTCAGAGCCAGCAGCTGGCTTTTAGCTCAAAGGGTAGAGGCTCCTATACTAAGCTTCAGAGGTCCTAGGTTCAAATCTGCCTGGTGGGGGTTACACGGACTGCATCTGTCTGCTTTCTTCTTATATTCTCTGCCCATGCTGCTGAATTTCCAAGCAGTGGCTCAGGCAGCAAGCTCCTATTTAAATGGCTCATGGTTCCCAGTCACAGCGTTACCCTGGCAGGGACTGGAGCCGTGAGCCCTTTAAATAGCCGCAGCAACCCCAGGCTGCTGCCAGGCAGCATGGTAGAGGCAGGTCTGGGAGCTGCAATCCCTTTGCTGTGTTTTTAATTCAAAGCATTCGGCCCTGGACGACTCTGAGAGGAGGCTAGCCCCAGCCCCAGCCCTTCCACACCAAGCACCCCCCTTTCCAAGGGTAGAGCTGGCCTGTAGCCACATACCCAAATTCATTAAGTGCCCCCCCCCTGCAAAAATGTATTGCCTATTCCTGTGCTAGGATCACGACAATCCTTCCCAAGCTTCCCCTCCCCCGCCAAAGATACCACGGGGTAGTTGAGATAAAATTTATTTTTTCATGTATGAGGTTTCCTAATGTTTGGTGGGGATTGCCAGTGAGTTTACAGCTTCCTATGGGCTTCATGCTACAAAGCAAAAGTAGAATGAATGCTGGGCGAAGAATTATTTCAATACTAATAATTATCCATTGCACATTCTGCAGGAGTATCATGATGGCAAAATGTTCTTTTACCCACACATAAACACAGCATAAGAAAGGATTTGAATTCCAACGAGTGAAGGCCTGGTATTTAGGTACTTAGTAGGTACTTCGCCACAGATTTTTAAAGGTATTTTAGCATTGCAGCACTGAGCACTGAAACACCAAAATCTCATTTTCATAAGGACCTAGAAACTTAAGTCCCATTGAAAATGGGATGCAGACTCCTCAGCCAGTTAGACGCTACAGTGTTGAGCAGAGCAGAAGCTCAGCACAAAATCTGAGCCTGAGTGATCTTGGTGCCTACTGACCTCCCAAAAAGCTCTCTGCATAGGAGGCACTCAGCACCTTTCAGGATACAGCCTTTTGAGGTTTAGACTCTGCACAACAATAGTTGATTTTCATTTCAGCCTGTTTTGTGGGATTAGCGTGAAGGACGAGCTCTTCTTAGGATCTGATCCACACTCTACTGAAGTCAGTGGAAAGTCTTTTGTGTAATTGGTCCAGTTAGGAATTCCCACCTCTGTTCAAAGTGACTAAACGGTTCCTTTTTATAAAGACACTCACATGAGTAACTGAAGGAATGTTTAAGATAAAGCCTGACCTTGTGTGGGGCATATTTTGAAAACTTCCGTTAACATGTCTGTCGAGAGCGTGGGTTTGTTTGCTTTTAATAGAGCTGCACCCACGCACACACATTCTTTCAAGATAGCAAACAAAATCTTAGCCCAGGTTGATAGCAGACAGAAACTTGTTCCCATCTGATTGCTGGTATCAGTGTAGTCCCTAATGGGGAAGTGTCATAGTCACAAAGCCTACCCCCACAGGTACCCTTTATAGATATCTTCAGCAGAGAGGCCAAGAAATGGTTTAGAGAAAGGCGCACACCCTCCAACTTCTTGTGCTGATCCCTTTGTAACAGGACTGAGTCACTATGGCAGGGCAGTTGGGGGCAAGCTTGCACTGCAACTGTCAATGCTTTATCTTTCTGTGGCTAAATAGACATTAGCTGTCAGTGCTATCAATCTAGCACCTTTCAGAAGCACTGAATTCACTTTAAAAGCATTAAGAGATGCATTTCCCCCTGGATGTTAAACCTATGCTGGAACTGAGAATTGATTTTTTTTTTTTTTATCTAATAGAAAAAACATTACTAAGATACTCTATAATGATTATTCAGGTTCATTAAAAAGAAAACACTTTATTAATCTTAAATGCTATGTCCACGTAAATCCAAAGAAAAGGGGGAAAACGAAACCCTTTCCATAGCTTTTGTGTAAGAGAAAGCCCTGCAGGAGACTTGGTAAGAAAAGATGTATGTCATCGTTGGTTTAAAACACCCACGCACCTACCACACATTAAAACACATTAAAAGACAGTCCAGGGTTTCAGAATGTTGGTTGTTTCAAGATGGGATGCTGACATCTTGTCAGGCTGAGGCAGCTGTGATGGCTCGAGACCCATACTATAAATTCCTTGCTTTGCAGCATCTCTGTATGCAGAACAGTAACTCTAGAGCTGCTTTGCTGGAATCCTCCTCCTTTCACCATCCTTTAAACCAAACCTTCTAACCATGTATTGTTGCTGGACTAAATTAACTGGCTTAGTGAAAACAGTAGTTCCTATGCCAAACAAGTCTGTCTGGTCCAGTCGTGGAAAGCTATAATTGCATTTATTGTCTGCACACACCCAGGGAGGCTTTCTGAGAAACACCTTACTGGGCAGATCACTAATAAAAATGCAATATGTAAAATCCCTGGTATTAAACCTTAGTCATAGCAAGAGCTCACATGCAATTATCTAGAACAGTGTATTCAAATTTCCTAACCCTAATGCTCCAGTGCTGGTTATTTCTCAAGGCTTTTAAAGGCCATGCAGGTCAGGGCGGATTTACAGCGGCAGGGAAACTCAGGATAGGTTGGAACTCTTAGGGTGTGTGAGTATGAAGTGCCTGACTGTGCCTGTATGTCACAGATCATGGTAGGGTAATACTGAGAGGCTGCCTTGTGGGAGCAACTCAGGCCTTCACAGTGTTTTAGGATTGCAGGGAGAGCACAGTCACAGCACCACCTTTTGATAAAGCATAGTATCGGTTTTCCTTTATGCACACAGGATCTGTTCTGCTGTTCTTAATGGGGTCGTAGTGCCGTTCTGCACTACTTTAGGGAGTCCTGTGTCAGTAGTGATTCTAGACTTGCACAGTCTGGTAGATTTTGAGTGATTGTGCCAGGTCCCTGAGCCTAAAGGGGCATGGTGTCTTTCCCTTGTGTGTGCATGAAGGGCTGGGCAGAATCAGTCCCTACGTGAGGACTCTGTGGCAAGAATATTGATCCAACTGAATGAAATGTTCTTTGCACCACTTGCCTTTTGCAGTGGTTTAGCATGCTCTTGGAGCAGCACTTTTTTATCCCGACAGAACCATTTTGGCCCATGCAGACATTGGCATCTCTTCTGGTTGTCTGTTAGGGTGGTTCAAGGTTAAGGGCAACATTAGTTATCTGACAAAGATCATTTCTCTATTAAACAAAACCTCTTTCTAAACGGGGAGTGTTGTAATGTTTCTCCGGGAAATTGATAGACGCAATGCAGCATGCTGAAATATACTTCTCCTACTATGCTCTAGGTCCCCTACAAGGGTAGGGAACCTTTTTTGGGATGGGGGGCTACTGACCTACAGAAAAATCAATTGGGGGCCACACACGAGAGAAGCAAACAAACAACAACAACAAAAACCCACAACTTTCACTGACATAGCCCCTGACTAAGGAGGAGAAAGACACTCCCCACATTCTCCTTACAACTCAGAGCCTAGGGGGTATCCAGCCTAGTAGATTTTGTGTGCTCCACAGGAGGGAAAGGAGGTGGGAGGCCTGGAGCGCCAATGTGGGCTCCCCAATGCTGGGGGTGGGCCCTGAGCCTCGGGGCCGGGTCCAGGCAGGCCTGAGGTTCCCCACCCCTGCTTTAGGAACATTTAGGATGGTTGCTGTGAAATGGAATTTATGGGGTCCAAGGAGTAAAATTCAAAATTTCCCATCCTTCTTTGTCTGTGGGATATGCATTGTTATTATCCCCCACCTGGGGCTTTTAGAAGAGCCTCAAAAACCACAAGACTTGTCATTTTATCAAAAGAATTGGCTGCACTGCACAGAGCCATCACCCCGATCTCTCCATCCCCATTCCAAAGCTCCTTCCTTGAAAGCCCAGAGGGGAGCTTCCATGAATGCTGCTCTCTGGCCTGAAGAAGATGCTGTTTCCCTGTGTGATCCCAGTAGCATGTTTGCTCCCTTCACTTGCTTTGCAGTGGGAAAACACTGGCTTCACTATAGTTCGGGCTCTCTGTGTCCATGGAAGAGTTTCCCCCTGTCCTGTGTAAGGGTATCTTCTCAACTAGCTTAGGAAGCTCTAGTGTCCAAAACAAAGGGCATGCTGATTGCAGGTGAGATGGGAAAAAATGCCCAGTGAAACTGGGCTTGTCAATCTGAAATCTCTGCCCACTCTTCATTCTTATATCTCCAACAGCAAATATTCTTCAGGAGAAAAGGAAATTGCCTTTCACCTCGACTTAATGGCAGACTGTCATTAAGTAACTCCTCCTTCCCCCCCCCCGCCATCTTCCTTTTCATGCTGGAGGTGGTGCGCTCATCTCGGCAACCTGCAAGCATCTGTTTCCTTAGTTTTCTGCTTCATTGCTTCTCTGTTTAGACACTACCATGCCCTGTCCCACATACTAATTACTGACGTTTTGCTTCTGAGGAGCTTGATTCATTGTGGCACATTTTCCCACGTGAAACTGGACACAGAGCCTTGGAAAAGTGTCTTAATGCCTTAATGGACTTCAAAGTCACTTTAAGTTTAACCCAAAAGTTTACTGCAATGTCTGAGCCAGATGCAGCTGTTTTAGGGTATTTGAAGTATATTATAGGCCAGACTGTACAAACCTTTTCTCATATTCAGTTCCTTGCTTCATGAATGCTCCCATTGGCATCCATGGAACTTCTTGCAGGTTTAGGAACTACTTGTCAAGAGCAAAGGTTTTATATGCTGGTCCTGTTTTAAACAGTGAAGCACTAATCAGACTCTTCTTAATGGCAGTCTCTCTCACAGCTCCCCAGACTTGCAGATGTGCAAACAAGATTGCCCAGATCCTATGGGGGTGTCAGCGTTATAGTAAGTGTAGTGGCAAGTCTGTAGAAAAAGCAGTTCCTTGGCATATCAGTGTCTCACTTGAAAACACTTGGCATTTCTAAGAAGCAAGGATCTGTGTCTGTTCAAGGTGGCGAAGACTTCTCCATTCACCTCATACTTTCCTTCTTTTTGTCTCCCAAACTCCAGTATCTTGTGATCTTGCTCTCAGCTGCCCCTTGTTCCCACTGCACCCCTGCAATGTTACTCTTGCAACTTTTTAGTCATGTGCTTAACCCGACATGTTCCAATGTTCTTTCCTCCACGTACATCTCCCTCTTGCACCCCACATTCCTCTCTCATTTCATAATTTCTTATCCATCTCCCTGCCAGGCAATCACCATTTTCACTGAATGCAGCCTGGCATCAGTCTAATTGGTAACAGTGGGATGTGGCAGCCATCTTTCTATGAGTGAAAAATATAAGGAAATGGTGGCCATCTTGCCTGAGACTGGAACTCTGGTGATGTTGCATAAGAACAAAAGTTTATGAATTTGTTGTTAGCATCTGGAGACCACAAGAGACTCAAAACTCCTGTCATACTGTGAAATCTGTGATAAAACTTATGATTAACCAGAGTTAACTCTTGATATTTTGTGTGTGAAAAGTTATTTGCGATCCTTAGAGGTAATGATGGTTATTTAATAATGAGTTAATTTTTCACCTTCGTTCCAGGGCCAATAGAGTGAGAAGCTGCACACTCTCTTCTCTCACTGCAGTGGGAGCAGGGCCACTCGGCGCCTCCTGGAGACAGAGTTTTGAGAAGCCCTGCCGGGTTATTTTCACATGCCATTAAGTTAAGGTATTTTTATTTCCTAGGCCCTCCCTCTGCTCCCCTGAACCTGATTTCCAATGTCAATGAGACGTCAGTGAACTTGGAGTGGAGTGCCCCTCAGAACAGTGGTGGCCGCGATGACATCTCCTACAACGTGGTGTGCAAGAGATGTGGGGCTGGCGACCTCAACCGCTGTCGGTCATGTGGCAGCGGCGTGCACTTCAGCCCCCAGCAGAATGGCTTGAAAACCACCAAGGTCTCTATTACTGACCTTCTGGCACACTCTAACTACACTTTTGAAATCTGGGCAGTGAACGGAGTGTCAAAGCAAAACCCCAGCCAGGACCAGGCTGTCTCAGTCACAGTGACGACTAACCAAGCAGGTAAGCCTCTAACCATACTCTCCTTCTCTTTCTTCCTCCTCCATCTGCTTTTTGCAAATGCCCTGACTTCGATTAATCTCTTCATAATCACAGTAATGCCAAGAACTCAAGCAAACAAATCACATAGCTGAGCCAGAATCATACATTCAGGATCATTTATGTGGAGTAATGTTAATGTTCAGAGGTAAGCTCTGGGCAGAAGAACAGAAGGGTTTGACTGGGCTTTTTAACTGCAGTCCTGCAATGGGTGCAGTTCAGCTCCGCACCACACTGGGGCTGTGTCTACACTGCAGTTATTTTTCGGAAAAGGGTACGCAAATTGCCAAATGTGGGAAAAACCTCCTCTTTCAGAAGGGCCCATATTCCTCATTAAATGAGGAATACAGGGCTTCTGAAAGAGCGTGCTCACTTTTTTGGAAACTGATCCGAAAAAGCGGACCCGTTCCCTGGACGTGGCGAGTTTTTCTGGGATACCTCCAGTATCCCGGAAAAACTCTGTCCTGTAGACATAGCCTGGGAGGCATTCTGCAGCCGCAGTGCCGTGCCCCCTCCTTGTTGTAGTGCTTTATTGGTGCATGATACCGGTCTCCAGTCTCACGTTGCTGGGTAGTGCTCAAGGATAGAGCTATGACCCTGCCTCCTTTCTGCATCTTGTGGGTGAGACCCTGAAAGTGGAAGTTATAAAGCTGGGAGTTACAGGAGCAGCAATCTGTTCTTCCGTAAGCATAGGAATTGCACTTCTGCTGGGCACTTACAGGGGCTGCTCAAGGATCAGGGGTAGTAATTCTTTGCATGCTTTTCCTATGCTATGCAGCCATTAAATGACAAATAGAATATTATTGTTAAATATTTTCTTAACCAAGTTTCTAGCATTTCTGTTTATCAGAACTGATTTTTTTTAAATATTAATATAGCCAGTCACCGTTCATGCTTGTTTGTTTGCTTTTTTGCATATCTTCCTTCCAAGACAGTGAAATTTGATTTGTAAGTTTTATCTCTGTTTAGACCATACTCTTCTAGTTTTTGGTTTTACTTCTCTTTGCTTGACTTTTCAGTACTGCAGGAGAACTGCAGTATTTAGCTCAGATTCTGTTTTTAAATTTTAATGAAAACTTTATTTATTCATAAACAGTCAAAGTTTCAAATACAGTTTCTCCAATGGAACTGTGTGTGCAGAATTATTATTTACTTGCACTTGCATATATACAACTCACATCTCCAGACATCCTGCTACCAGACCCTCAGGTATATAACCTAGTTTAGCAAGGTGCCAGTTGGCATCAACTCTCATGAAAGTGAAAGGGACCTAGTAACTCTGAGGAATTGGTCCATTTATGTACAGAATTATGGCTTTGTGTACACACTATTGTATAAATATCTAGACAGCTAGAAACACACTTAATTCCTCAGATATCCACGTCTGCAGATGCAGATCCCTGCAAATATAAGCTTGTGCTGGGGCTGCACTGGAGCCAGACGATGGTGTAGCTAGCCCCAGAACACGCAGGGTTCTAGATATAAAATTTGTATGTGCACCCGCATCCATATCTGCAAAAATGAGCTGTGGATGTGGATACCCGTGGATATAATGCAGATATCTGTGGATTTGCAGGGCTCTAAAAATTTGGTCCTGTAGTTTTTTTTGTAGAACCCCCATGATGATATTTCTTAGGCTGTGATTAACAGAAAACACTGAGAAAGAATCTTAGGAGGCAGCTGCAGAAGAATATTCCTTACAGAAGGTGAAGGACTACAGTGGGAACTCTGTTGTGTGCAGTGAATGCCTAGCAAAAAAATTCCTCTTGATTTTTTTGGCATGTGTGGGGGTTAGTAGATGCATGTATGCATGAATAGTTAAGTGGGATCCATCTACTGCGTGAAAAATTGTGCCATCTTATGATTTATTATTCAAACTGGAATCTGACTGAATATGCAAACCAGAATTGATTTTCTTTATTATTTTTCTTTGCATCTAGAGGTTTGTGTTTTCTGTATTTCCTGTCGTTAGGCTATTAAATGCTTCAGGCAGCCAGGGAAAACAATGCTGCTGTGAATGAAAAAGAACACAAAGGTGTCAGACTACCTCCCACCCCTGACACTTCACATCACATTGTGCATAAAACTTACAATGTGAAAAGTAAGAAATTGTGGCACAAATCTACAAATCTTTCCTTCCAGGAGTTAAATCTTTACATATACAAAAAGTCCCATTGATTTCAGTGGGACGGCTTGGTTGTGTAAAAGGTTGGGCTCTTGGGTTTTACAAGTAGTTATTCATGTAATCATTGTAAATGGGAGTCAAGAGTCCACTAAAATTCATATAGCAGCAATCTTCTGTTGCAATATTTCATTATAAAGGGACACCTCTGTGGTTAAATATATAACCATATAGATCTCCATCCACAGGGCATTTTTTGCTCTCAGGCCATTTTTACACTAGCATAAATCCTTTGATTTTACTGGAATTAGTCCTGATTTACACTACTAGAAAACTTCAGCTGTTTTTTCGGTGTCTGTCCGAAGACCTTCCAACACTCGACAAAAGAAAAAATAGATGCACTGCATGAACTCTTTGCTCACATGAGCAGCTTTTCTGGGTCAAATCTTGAGGTCCTCACTCAAGCAGACATTCTGTGACTGCATATGGCTCTGAGTCTATTGAGTGAGCAGAACTGGGGGGAAAGGATGCAGGAGGTGTGTGGGGGTCCATGTGTTAAGCATGCAAGTACTTCCTAAGGGGATTAGAATATGCCATTCTCAGGAAACATTTGATTACTAACTACAAAATGTGCAATCTCAGAACAGATTTTTAGATGTTGATATAAAAATAATATGTATGTGTGAGCCTCCTTAGGAGGGAGCACATGGGGGCAGATGGAAGGCACTGGGAAATCAGTATATTTATTACTGTATATGATATAAGCTTGAAGTTAGGTACTGCAGGGCACAGGTGCTTTCTGTTTGCTTTTGCCATTTTACTCAACCCAGCTGAGACACTGAACTATTCGCTTTTGTCTCTCTCTTTCAGTCAGCAGCCATTCTCAGTTTACAGTGCTTCAGGAAAATGTTTAAATGAAAATAAATACAACTTTTGTCACTGGCATTTTTTGAGGGGTTGGGAGGAAATATATTGAAAACTGTACTAGTCCTAGATCCCGCTTCCTTAAAAAGAGGGATAAAAAAAGACTAAATTTCGTGTCTCAAACCATTCAAAAATCTCTTTAATGTTAGAAAACCCCCTCAATAGTATGACATTTTAAGAACGTTGGCAGCAGAATTCAGCTTGGCTTTCTGCACATTGGTTACAAAATGCTACATTTTTTTAATACCTAGAAGACTGACGCACAGGACACTTCCCCTCACTTTTTAAAACTTGGAAATATAGATCAAGAAAAACATGAAAGGTGATGTTGAAATCTACTGGCCGTTCCATTATTTCAGTGAGCACAGTAGATGACTGGCAACAGTGTTCTCTAGTACCCACAATGAAATTTGGCCTGCTGTCTACATTCATGAGCAAATAAAATCACCATTAGTCTATCAGCTAAAAGTGAAGTGAATCTCCTTGTGAAAGAGCTGTAGAGATGCCATTCTCATTCCTTGCCAAAAGAGGCTCTCTTTCCCTGGGAAACCCTACTAGCAGGTTGACCGAATGACATACAAATCTCAAAGCCTTATTTTTTCCCAGAAGATAATGCTGCGAAGCTGTTTTTAAATTAAAATAAAGAAACCTTTCATGGCAATCAGGAAGCCTTTGTTTCATAGATGGGGGTGCAGTACAGTTTATATTTTTATTAGAATAGAGCCTCAGCTGTTTAGGTCTCAAACCTGACAGCCCTGTTCACTGGGAATATTCCTCGATCTGTATGTATGGCTGCGTAGCGTGTAGGGTTGCCAGGTGTCCAGTATTAACCCAGACAGTCCGGTATTCGCATCCCCCGTCCAGCAAAAAAAAAAAAAAACATTTCACGTGTCCGGTATTTCCTGTTTCCCTTGGACAGAAGCCTGGCGGGGACAATTTTCCCCTACCATTTCTGGTGAGGGTGGGGGAGTGAGAAGCGTGGGGACATTTAAAGGTGCTCTTCCCCTTGTTTTTCTCAACAGAATTTTTTCCCTGGTGTTTTCTTGTTTTGGGGGGGGGGGGGGGGGGCGGGCGTGTTTGGTATTTTTGGTTGAACCATCTGGCAACCCTAGTAGTGTGGGGAGGCCAGTGTTCTGTGTTGATGCTGAAACAGTTCACGTGGAATGGAGGGGTCAACCAAGGGAAATAAACAAGCCCCAAATGAGATTCAAATAAGAAACCACAAACTAGAAGATCACTATGCTGCTTTCATTCCTTCTTCCTTTTTCAGTTTCATTTTATGGGGGAAAGGACTCCCTCTTCTGTCCTTTCCTCAATGATATTATATA
Organism: Pelochelys cantorii; assembly: GCA_032595735.1. Classification (NCBI taxonomy): domain Eukaryota; kingdom Metazoa; phylum Chordata; order Testudines; family Trionychidae; genus Pelochelys; species Pelochelys cantorii. The sequence goes on from CM064335.1 coordinate 40,880,038, forward strand.
GCTGATGTTTATGAATAGACATAAACAGGTTGCCTGGTGATTTGTTACCTTGTTAGGTTACCGTCAGCTACATTTCTCCTTAAGTGGACCATCACAGTTAGAAGGATCCAATTAGGACAGAAATATTGTATAAATAACCAGACCTGGTCTTTTCCCTCATCACACCAGACTGTGGATGTTTTAAAAGTGCTGGTGCTCAGAGTCGAGAAAGGATCTTATGACTCTGTCAGATTTTCTGTTCATCTGCCCCAAGCTGTCTAGCTATTTGCTCAAAGATGCTTCATCTCAGGGGCAGAGAATTGTGGCTGATCATGCTCCAGTCCTTTCACCTTCTGCTCTCCATGCTGTAATGTTCCCCTGGTCCCTCAGCATCATACAGAACCTTGCAGTTATTTGCCTTCCATTTTATGTCATCAGTGCTTGTGCTGGAAACCTTCCACTGGCAGAGTGGACTCAAATGAGTGTGCCTCATTTCAGTGAGATGATTTCATCTAACTGTGGAGATCATAATCAATCTAGATATTCAAGCTCAATGTGGGGAAGGAAGAAGCTGCCCCTTTTCTCTCTCTCTCTCTCTTTTTAATTACCTTATTGAGGCACAGTTAATAAAACAGAGAAATCTAAATGAGCCTTTGGAAGAAGACCTATTTAAATAACTAGAATTTTTCAAAATCAAAGCAGTTAGAATGTTTGCTTCCAGATTACTCACCATCTCTACAGGATTTTTATGGTAGGGGAACACATTCTTTTCTGTCTTTTGGTGTAACTCCTCTCAAAGCCTGTCTTTCCTTTCAGAAGTTTATTAGCATGCAAGGCACGCTGCACTATGCATAGAGAGTCCTATGTTCTGCAAGTATGGTTTAGCCTATGCAAAAGCAAATAGGGATCCATGGTATATTGTGCCTTCCGACAGTGTACACTGACTACATTGGCAACAACAGAAATTGAATGCAGAAATTAAAAACACGATATGGTCCTTAGTTTGAGTCCCATACTTGGAGCAAAACCTGCCAATGCCACTTAAGCTGAGGGCTTGCTAGTGTTTCCTTTTGATTGCCAATGCCACTAAAACGAAGAATCTGGCAGTGTTTCCATTTAAATGCCTCCCCTTTTTCCTAGATATTCATAACTCAGCCATAGAGAATTGCTCCACACTGAAATGTGGGATATATAAAGTGGTTGTTAATTTGTAGGAACTGAAAGAAGCACAGCAACCACATGGACATACATACAAACATTTAGTTTCCAGCAAGCCTGAGTGTGAATCTATTCTGCACTGTCCTGCCATACAATAACGGTCCATGTGGACCTTGCTGATGAGCATTAACCCTTTAATTTGCTCCTGTTACAAAGCAAATTTTTAGTTTCCGTCATCGCAGTCCACATGGACAGTAAGGGTATGTCTACACAGTAGCGTTGTTTCTGAATAACTGACGTTATTTCGGAATAACAAAGAGTACGTCTACACGCAAGCTGTTATTTCGAAATAATGTCGAGCTGGAGAACTTCTTACTCTGTCTTCTGTAACCCTCATTTCACGGGGAGTAAGGGAAGTCAAGGAAGAGTGTTCTTCCTTCGACTTCCTGCTGTGTAGACAGTGCCAAAAGCTGAGTTAAGCTATTTCAATTTACGCTACACAATTGAGGTAGCTGATGTTACATAGCTTAATTCAACTTTGCCCTGCTGTGTAGACATACTCTTACTGTACAGCAGGATAGTGCATGGTACATTCACATCCTTGCCTGCCACAAACTGTAAGTGTTCATATAAAGTTCTTCCTTTATGAAAATAAAATCAACTGATTCATCAGATATATTGAACTAATCTAGCTCCATCACAGTAGGACTTGAGCATAGCCTGTTCACAATAACTATCCCTTCCAGGAAGAAAAAGAGCCCAATTAGTTTTACAGGGTTTTTTCTTCACATGCCTGTTGGTGGGGGAGTGAGTAATGGTGGGCATGTGTGTGTTGAAAATATTATTGAAAGGACAATGAGTCAAAGAAAGGAGTTTGGCATTTCATTCCAAAAGCGGTGAGGGCCAAGGTTGCAGGAATGAGCGCCATAATTTAAGTCCAGCTCCTGTGCAAGTTCTGGCTCCTGTGCTCTCAAGCCTCCACTTGATGGCCGACAGTTCATTGTTCTAGTGGAGTGCAGTTTTTCTGGAAGATTGTGGTTGCTTGAGGGAGATGCGGTTGCGCAGGTAGGGAAGGAAGAAGAGCTGTAACTATCAGGACAAAGCTCTAAACAGGACTCCTCAGTGTAGGGAATGATATGTTCATGGAGTGCGGCGTGGCTGACCACAGTTCTGCCAAGAGCTGAGAATAGACAGGTTGTAGCACTTCCAGAATATGTCATTCCCTGCTGACACTCGCAGGTCCTAATTCAGGCTGGGTTTACCAGGGTCCAGCAAAGAAAGGACTTGTAGATAAATGACCTGAGTTTAAACTGACTCAGGATCTTCTTTCTGTTCTTGCAGATGGACAAGGTCTTCTGTCCAAGGGGGGCAGGAGATTTATACAGAGGAGTTGAAGGGACTTGACATGCACAGTGCCCATAAGACTTGATTGGTGACCTCTGGTAAACATCTAGCAGGCATGCAGATGCTTTATTATTTTTAATGTTTCCTCTGTAATGCTTCCATACATAAAGGGAACTGTCCCATACACAGAGGATGGTTGGGGCAGCCACCACTGAGTCCCCCAAATTGTGGGGTCCAGGGCAACCGCCTCGAAACGTCCTATGGCTCTGCATTCCTATGGAGCTCTGCCCAGCTCCTCATAAGCATTTCTACAGGATAAAGATCGACCGGTCTAAAGAGCTGTGAGGGAAGTTGAAGTGCAGGCAATTACAAGTGTTCATAGCCTCTGAGGAGAGATCAAAGCGCACTCACATAGGGTTGCCAGGTGTCCGGTATTGACCTGCACAGTCCGCTATTTTTGCTTCTTGTCTGGTAAAAAAAAAATTCAGAAAATACCGGACAGCTAAAATGTCTGGTATTTTCTGATTTTTTTTCCCAGCCAGGAGGCGAAAATCCCTGGTCCCAGGTGCTGTCCGGCCCGGAGCAGGGAGGCAAGCTGGCGGATGGCTGCCAGCAGCCAAAAAGCCTCAAAATAATTTCTTAAAGGGGCCACACTGGTTTTTGTTGGGGGTTTTTTTTTCGGGGTTTTTTTTCCTCAACAACATTGGTCTCCCCCTTTTTTTTTCTCAACAGAATTTTTTCCCCGGTGGGTTTTTTTTTGGGGGTGGGGGGCGGGGTGTTTAGTATTTTTGGTTAAACCATCTGGCAACCCTACATTCACATGTCTGTTCAGGGAGTGTGACTTGCTGGGGAATTCACATTGTAGGCAAGGAACTGTGAAGCCTGGAGAATCCCTGGTCAGAATGGAGAGAGACCGGTCGATCTTTATCCTGTAGAGATGCTTATGAGGAGCTGGGCAGAGCTCCATAGGAGTGCAGAGCCATAGGACGTTGCCCTGGACCCCACAATTTGAGGGACTCGGTGGCTGCCCCAACCATCCTCTGTGTATGGGACAGTTCCCTTTATTTATGGGAGCCTGCAGGGCTCAGGGTGTTCTGGGAGATTACGTGGGGGTGGGGCTGCCATAGGGTGGTAGCAGGCCACCCCCCTCTCCCCACACTCACCTGAGAGCCTGGGAAGTGGAGCGACACACACAGCAGCTTGCGCTGCTCCACTGCCATCTCCCAGCTGGGTTGCTCTGCTTTACTAACTGAAAGTGAAGTGGAGTGCGGCAGGCTGGGAAGGCAGCGGAGCGGAGAAGGCTGCTGGGTTGCTTTGGTTCCCGCTGCTGCCAAACCCATGCTGCCGCCCCATGCCAGATCCCCTACGTTGCATAGCTCTGGGGAGGGGGATTGAGGAAAGGGGCGGGGCTTGGGTGGAGGAGTGAGAAGAGGTGGGGTGGGGCTTGGAGGCAAGGTGGGCGGGGCCGGGGCTGGGAGTGGCAGTGCCCCAGACCCTGCACCTGGGGCAAAGGGGGCTGGGATTGCCTCGAACCCTTCGCTCCCCTAGAGACAGCTCTGCTTGAGTGGGTACCCTTGTTGGACCACAGAGGGAATATTGGTCACAATCAGATGCCTTAATTTTGGGAGAAGTTAGAGAAAAGATAACACTTCTTTACAAAATTCCTTTTTAGCATCATTGCTCCAACTCCCCCACCTTTCTCCACCACCCCTTTTCAATTACTTACTCCCAGTGGGTCAAAGGGTTCAGGATCAAAGAGTCTACAGCTGAAGGAGGCTTGGATGACTGGCAAGGGTGTGTTGCCTTCCAGCTTGTTGCTTCCTGTTCCTTGTTCCTGCTTCGTTTCTGCTGACTGAACTCAGTGTTCCAGTTTCTCTTCCTCTGTGTGTGTCTATGTGTATAGCATTGGGGGTGTGCAGTTACTCAGGGTTTGCTGCAACAGACCTTCCATTTGGACTATTGTGTTGTTCTGTTGAAGGTCTTGAGAGTCAAGCGACTCGAGTTTATTATACATTTGATTGACCACCTGCGTGCGTGTCTTGCTTCAATTTCCTTGTGTTTTGGAACTGCTGTTCTGGGGCACATCAGAGCATAACGTTACATTGATGAGGACTGAACCAGCAAGAGGGACCTCTGCATGACCACACAGAGTGGAAAGGAAGCTTCTTACCTAGCCCTTGCTTTGCGTTGAGACAATATGGTCTCTTTAGGATGACTGCATTCGGGATGTTAAAATGCGTTTATTTAGGTAAATGTGTAACTGCTGAAAATATCAGCAGTTACACGTTTATACGCAGGGTGGGAGGGCAGCTTTTAAGCTGGCCTCCTGCATGTACTGGCTCTCATGGAGCCGCGGGCCCCCCTGCTCTGCTGCCTCTTTATCAGAGGCAGCAGCATGGGGGAGGGAGGAACAGCAGAGTCTGCTTAAAATCCATCTCCCCGCATGGACTGCACGCTAAAGAATATCTGGGTCTTGCCAGGTGCCCCCTGGCTGCTGAGCTCTTGTTGTGCTGTGGGTTATGGCAGAGTTGGCACAAATTCCATTCTATTTCCATTCTAGAGTCATGAAAAGAGGAGATTGGAAACAAGAGGTATTTTATTTGTATTGAAGGATGGGGAGCAGCACTTCTCAGCAGAGTCTCTCCTGAACTCTGTTGGAAAGGAGATTCTGAGGCAGGAGCCGGTTTCCCCCATCTCTGCAGTGCCGCTTGCCCCTCTATCAGAGGCAGCACGAGGGGGGCAGGGGAGGCTGTCACCAAGCAGCCTTTGTACATGGGGTCCTGGGCTCACCGTGAACAGAGGCTGCTCCACGGCATCCCATGGAGCAGCCTCTGTCCGTGCAGGGTCCCACCCGGGTTTTAAACTGGCTCCCCTCGTGAATCAGCTCCCTCCTGCCACCCTGCACTGCTGCCTCTGATAGAGAGGTGGCAAGGGGTTCCCTGGGAGTGGGTCCGGGAGTGCACTGGCTGCCAGCTCCACCTCTGGGGACTATCAAATAGTTGGGTAACTGCTAAAATTTCATGCGCTTACACAACTTTTAATGACATGCTATCTAACATCCCTACTCGTCCCTCAGCTGATGTAGATGGGGCTAGCTTCATTATTGAAATCAATAGAGCTATGATAATTGACATCAACCGAGGGTCTGCTCCCGCAAACTCATAACCCATTGCGTTACCACAGAGCTTTAAAGCAAACCAAATAATGGATTCAAGGAAACCACGGAACTTTCAAATGACAGTTGTAGGAGCAATCCATAAAGAAGAAATCCCAGCACATGGAAAGAAAAGAAGAAATTATGTGCAAGAAAAATAAGTAGCTAGGTAAAGAATACTTTGTGTGAGATCTGTCAGTACATCAGAGATAAAGAATGATGGCCAGTTGAAAATTCATTCCCAGGCTCATTTAATTATGTGTGTAAAAGAGAGTGCTGGAATAAGGAAATGCAGTTTTCTTGTTAACAAGGCTCTGTGTTCAGACTCATGCTTCTGATGGTTTATAAGAAAGGTTTAATTATAAATATAAGTTTATGTGCTACCATCTTAAAAGGAAAACAAGGAAAACTATTGTTGGGAGGGATTACATTATTATTTTAAAGCAATTGCAGTTGTACACAAAGAAATAATAAAAATAACAACTGCTTACTTTCTGGCAAAACCATCTGCACCACCCATTTCCATGAATTTGTATTCAAGGTGGGGAATATAAGTCCCGGTCAGGGGGGAAAGAAAAGCTTTCTAAAGAGCCTTAGTAAATAACCAGCTTCAAGGTTCAGTGAACAGCTTAGACAAGTTGCATGTCAGATAGTGCCAAGAAGTAATTACAGCATTTAAATAAAAGTTGGTCACATTTTTAAAAGATCTGATGGTTTACTATGGAAAATGGAAGATTCTTACATGCCTTCAGCAGAAAAGATTGTTTCGTCTTCAAGCCTGAGCAGCACCAACCTTTATTTTTATTTACATTTATTAACATTAAGATAGATGTATACCTCGGATTCCATTCTGATCTGCGTTATACTAGAGCAAATTCAGAATAACTAAACTGGGATCAGACCGTAGCGGGTTTTATTTACTACAGATTAGTTAGCCACACATTTTCCCCTCTTAGCAATGCTTGTTCACTCTATGTTTATTCTGTCTTTGTATTCTAATCTGAGTGAGTCCACAAAAAACTGCAAGGAAGTGTTTTCAATTCTGAGGAGATACTTATACAAGACAGTTTGTGGCTACCAAATGTTCAGATGGGTTTCTTATTTTTTAGCTTTTTCCCAACTGACTCAATTAATTACTATCTACAGACACCAGCCAGAAAGACACCAGAATCTAGTCTGTAGTTGAGCAACAATAAAAGGATTCAGAGAATTTTATCAAAGCTTCCATTAACCCCCTGCTGATGTCCTCAAACAGGATTTTTTTTTAGAGAGGAAACACAAAAGCTAGGCTGCACAACTGCCCCTGTGTGTCCATTCAGAGGATTTAAATCCGCACAGTTACTAATTAAAATGCCATGCAATGTAGCACAAATAAACATAGCCTGTCTCTCAGTCCCAGGGTTTCTGCACTGTTTCCTGAACTGAGGAACAGGTTAGTAAATTGGCCTGACTGTGGCTGTGGTCAGGGTAGTCCCGTTCCATTCATATATTTAATGGTTAGTTAGTAGCGGCCTTTGAAAAAAAAATGTCTCAGATCTATCCATATGGCAAGAAAAACACTCCCAAAGTTTTTGTTCTTTGATGGCTTTCTGTTTTTCTCTTTTCAGAGAGATTTATTGAGCGGTGAGGGAAAAATAGAGATGTAGCATGGACTCTGTAACCAAAGTGGTAATGTTTGGCTGGACAATCAAAAGATTGAGTTTTCCAGTGAAATTTCCTTCACTCAGAAATGTCACTTCTGATTTGGTCCCATGTGTGAACAGGCAGGAAGAGAGTCCTCTATTATTATGGCAGGACTCCAGTAGGTTTCTCCTTGCCAAACAAATCATATAAATGCATGTCCGCTATCTGCATACTCTTGAAGGATTTCATGCTTTCTCTTTAGATTAATGTAATCTGCCTTTGTTACTAAATTCAAGAGCTGGCATCTCAAAACTCTGATTTAGTAGCCTACTTGGCTGAGGCAGTTGGAGCATTTTGATTCAGGGTGCTTGAGAGTAATATTTTATCATTTCTAGGTAACAAAAATTGATGGTATTTTTTTAGACATTTCTCTCTCAATAATTCTAGAGAGAAGAAAAGGAAGCCAAATCATATCATTCTATATTTTGTTTCAAAGAGTCCCTCGTGAAAAAGTCTATGGAACTTAGCAGAAAATTATAACCATTCTTCTGGCTTTTTTTAAATATTCCTGCTTTTGAATTCTATAAACTGGTTTATACACAAAGGGTATGTCTAGACTGCATCCCTCTGTCGGCAGAGGGATGCAGATTAGGCAGGTCGACATTGCAAATGAGGCAGGGATTTAAATATCCCGTGCCTGATTTGCATAAAAATGGCCACCGCGTTTTGCCAACTCAGCACTTTGTCAGCAAAAAGCAGCAGTCTAGAGGAGGATCTGTCGAGAAAGAAAGCCTTTTTCGACAGATCCTGTAAACCTCCTTGCAGGAGGCATAAGGGATCTGTCGAAAAAGGCTTTCTTTCCTGACAGATCCCCCTCTAGACTGCTGCTTTTTGCCGACAAAGTGCTGAGTTGGCAAAACGCGGTGGCCATTTTTATGCAAATCAGGCACGGGATATTTAAATCCCTGCCTCATTTGCAATGTCGACCTGCCTAATCTGCATCCCTCTGCCGACAGAGGGATGCAGTCTAGACATACCCAGAGAGAGAGAGAGAGAGAGAGAGAGAGAAGACTATTGTCTTCTATTAAAGTCTGTAAGTTTTAGATGAATTTCTATTAAACCCTGTTCAATTTTGACAGCATCTTATTGGTTCCATCAGTGTTAATTTTTGTAAGATGTTTCTATGAAAGATTACTGCAGAGAGCAAAAGTGCTCAGTATAAATTGTAATATATAGTGAACATAAATATACTTTCAAGGATTTCTGAAAATTAGTGATGGAATATTGAATGTATTAAATTAACTTTATAATTTATCATATTATAGGAACACATTAATTAATAATAGACTAAAGTAGATTTGGTAGCGTAGTATGCAAAACAGAGCAGCTGTATATAACTGTTGTCTAATATATGAAGTGTGGTTTGTGTAACATCCATTCATTTCAGCAAACAAAGGCAAGATCTGAAGACAACACAGAACAATGGCTCCCTGGAAAGACTGTAGATAACATACCACATTCTTTAAAACTGTCCTCTAAATCAGTCTCCATTTATATTTCTTAGCATAACAATGAATGCAGACTGAAGTACCACACCTTTCTGTCTAGTTGTCAAGACTTGGGCAACCAGTTAATGGGTAACGGTTAATGGTTATCTGCGAGCAGCCCATAAGGCTGCTGGCTGCCAGCTCCCCCCGTCTCCCTGGCTGCCGCGTTTAATCAGTTAAATTTACGTTTAACCAGTTGACAAATGAGATTTTACATCCCCTAGTGAACACACATAAATAAGACTGTAGGTGAATTAAATATTCAAGTAGCTGCATGCTTAACAAATACTCTTTCAGCTCTATTCAGGTAGCATGTTTAACATATTTTTTCAGCCCCCAGGATAATTGGGGTCCTGACGATTGGTGGGATTTTGTAGGTTGCTGCAGGATTTTGTGGGTTTTCATTAGAATGTCATAGGTGTGCAGGGCCCTGCAGTGCATTTCCATGAGCATGCCACACTCTGTTGCTGTCGCTGCTGCATGTGCTGAAAGTTAAAAAGGCTGCAGTTATGCTAGCGCTGGGAAGAAAGCAGCAAGAAAAGTGATTAAAGAGAGTGGACTTAGCTCAAAGGGAGGTAGCTTCAGTGCTGGTGGCAGATGTGCATTTTTTTCTTCAACTGGAGATCATTTTTAGAAACTGAAGAAAGCCAAGTGTTTGAAACAATAGAGGCTCAGCAGGTAGGCATTGTCTTGAGTCAAATACAGAGTGATCTTTACCCACTGCGGTAAATTGTTCATTTTGTGTACTCTTTTTCAGATGTCACCAGTTTCCTCTGGGCATAAATAAGGATCACGTGTGGAAACGGCTATACCAAAACTGAGCTGAAAAGCTGGGCAGGCCCTAAGAGAACATAAGACTTAAAAATGGTTCACAATTTGTTAGAAATCATTTTAGATTCAGGGTGTCAGAATTATGGAGGGAATGTTTTCCCCGACCCTTTGCATTTTCCTGTATTCTGCCCTATGAGCTTCAAAATAATACTTAGAGACTTTGAGAAGAGAGATCTGCTGCCAATTTGCTGAACCTTAAAGAGTTTAGCAGAAATGGTCAGTCCTCTTCTGATCAACAGCCAAAGGGTATATTCACAGTCCTCTGCCCTCTGTTCACAAGTATGCTGGGCCAAGAGATAAAAGGCTAGGATCAGAATACCAGTTGATCTGTGGATGGCAGCCCACAAGACTGCTGGGCCAAATTGAGGATCATTATTGTGATTGGACTTCGTTTGCGCAACCATTTGGACTCTGCACTTTTGTGTGTCATCTGCAGCCAGTTTCAAAAGTAATTTTTTAAAAAGTTGCCGTTTCCTGTTTTAATTCTTCATGACTTCACGGAATGCTAGTTTAGTATTGAAATAGATTGTTCACTGTCAGTGTAAATACTTAAATGGGAACTTGCTTGAGGAACTTTAAAGGCTTTACAACGGGGTGGGCAATAATTTTGAATTGGCCCCAGCCACCCCGGAAGGGGCAGGGCTAGGATGCTTCCACACCCACAGACTATGATTGGTCTGGGGGTGGGGGAGCCCCTTTGCCCCCCCCCCTTCCCACTAAGCACCCATGCCCCTGGCAGAGCAGGAAGAGGCTTTGCATGCTTCCCACCCCCAGACCAGTTAGGAACTGGGGGCGGGGGAAGTGCACGAAGTTTCCTCCGCCCTGCCAGGAACACGTAGCACATTGAAGTGCCGTGTGCTCCTGGCAGGGCAGGAGGAGGCTTCGCATGCTCTCCCGCCTCCAGGCCATTCAGAGCTTGGGGGCGGGAGAGGGCACGAAGTTTCCTCCACCCTGACCCCACTGTGTGAGGAGCACGTGGCACTTAGAAAAGCGCTGCGTGCTCCTAGCAGGGCGGAGGAAACTTCGTGTGCTCTCCTGCCCCCAGACCCTAATTGACCTGGGAGCAGGGGAGCGGCAGGGCCTTTGCAGGCCGGATCAACCCGGTTGGTGGGCCAGATTCGGCCTGTGGAGGCCGTTTTGCCCATCCCTGCTTTACAAACACCTTGCCACCCTCTGTCTATAAAGCAGGAGCTGAAGCTTTATCTGGAGCTGTTTGATATTTGCAGGCATGATATGCTCAAAATTGCATATTTGAAATCAAGACTTCAATTGCTGTTGAAGCCTGTGACTGTTCTGTATCACTGTTAGAGTACTCTGTCTTCCTTCCTCAAGATTCTTGGCATTTTTTCGAGAAGCATAAACGGTTCAGCCTAACACTTTTGAAGTGATCATAGCACATTCACAGCCAGGATGATACCATCTGACCAAATCTATTTACCTGAATAAGGCCAGGTCTATACTAGACGCGGAAGATCAGGTTAAGGTACGCAACTCCAGCTATGTAAAAAACGTAGCTGGAGTCGACATATCTTAAGCCGAGTTTGGCGCCATCTTCACAGTGGGAGGCCAAGGGAAGCAAACACTACTGTTGGCTTCCGTTACTACTGGCTCTGGGCAAATGCACCCTCAGCATTCTTTACTAGACCCTCTAAATCGAACACCAGAAGATCACTCTACAGTAGGCAAGTGGAGACTTGGCCAAAGGAAAGCTGCTTTAGCAGAATGATCAACATTTTACATTTCTGTCTAAAAGGTACTTCTGTGTTGGAGAGCTTCAAAAACTGACAAGTGAACAAAGCAAAAGGCTTTCTATGCAGGTTCTTAAATAGTTTTGTCTATAAAAGTTAATATTCTTAATTCTAAGAGTAAATGGCAGAGGAAATCATTCACGAGGTATCTGTATTCCAAGTAAATTAAAGACAACTGTATGCGAAATACTGAAAATGCTTATCACTAAAAATATCACCAGGCAACATAGTGCCCTCGAAACAAAATCATTCCCACAATATAAGAACTAGGGGTCACCAAATGAAATTAATAGGCACCAGGTTTAAAACAAACAAAAGGAAGTTTTTCTTCACTCGGCACACAGTCAACCTCTGGAACTCCTTGCCAGAGGATGCAGTGAAGGCTAGAACTTTAATGGGATTCAAAAAAGAGCTAGATAGCTTCACGGAGGTTAGATCCATCAAAGGCTATTAGCCAGGATGGGTAAGAATGGTATCCCTAGCCTCTGTTTCTCTGGAGGTGGGTGACAGAGGAGGGTTACCTGTTGTGATACCTCCCTCTGGGGCATCAGGTATTGGCCACTATCGGCAGACAGGATACTGGGCTAGCTGGACCTTTGGTCTGACCCAGTATGGTCGTTCTTATGTTCTTATGTACCATAATGGATTAAGCATTCCATGATTATTGAAAATTCCATATTGACACTCACAAGATCTGAGACATTCGGCATGGAGCCAGACCTATCCCTTCTAATAAGGGCAAGTGGTCACTCTGGTATTTAAAAGACCATAGTTAGCACATCTTACATAGTTTTACTGATCCCTGATACACTATATCTGTCAGAAGTGGTTTAAAAGCTGCTCACAAGAAGCTATTTGCGGCGCACGACAACAGGATATTTTATTGATCCTACAAAACCCAGAAATGGTGCTTCACATTCTCGAGGACTATCTGCTGGAACCTTGCCCGGTAACTATTTACATATATATGCGTCTGCAGTAGAAAGCACTCGTGTGACTCTGAGTGGAAGGAGAAAAAAGGAAGAGTTGAGGGGTTGGCAAGTGACATGATGTGAGAAGGGGGGTAGCTGGAAATGGGAGCTGAAGTTCAGGCTATGACAGTGGATCTTGAGAATGCAGAGAAGATGGTTGAAAGGTGAGGCATGGGCAGAGGAATTTGCTTTTAAAAATGCAGAGTGGATATTGACTGGCTCTGCACATAGATGGAATAATAGAGAAAAGAATGGTTCCTTATGGCAGGGACTAGTTGCACTGAGACTGGAGAGCACAGGCACTGCCCATGGGTGGTGGTACTGGCTTTCCCAAAAGAGAAGTGACTGCATGAGGATGGGCTGTTCTCCACACCAGCACGTGGAACTGGTAGCTTGGGGAGACCAGGGTCTTGTGCATCTTTTAACATGATAGAACAGGGTGCTCTTCACGTGCCCCTTGCCAGAATTGAGCCCATGGGATCCTTCTTCAGTATGGTCCCTTCATGCACTCCCTCAGAACAGCCTTGAAACCCGGAATCAGTGGTAAGGGATGTTGCAAGTATCAACGGATAGTATGGCTGCCTGTCCCACTTTTTGCTATTATCTTCATCCACCACAATCTATTAGAGGGGCATTATGCCCTGTTTACACTGCAGGTTTTTTTGTCTTTTATTTTGGGCCAAATTCTGATCTCAGTTACAACTAGAAGTAACTCCACTGAGGCTAGTGGGTTAAAACCTGGCCAGGTTAGGGAGCTGGCAGCTAATCCCAAATCTAACAAATTGCTTATTTTCTGTAGAATTTCTTTAAACCAATTTGCAGTGCTAAATACATCCACCCATTTTGTGTTAATAAGCATTTAGGAATGTTTCTTTGCCTATTCCCCCTCCCCCAAGCAGTAGTAATGTTCAGACAGATTTTTATAAATTACCTTCGAACTGAAAGACTTGTTTTCCTGTTTATTTTAAACTGGCATTCATACATACAGGAAATATACACATTGTATCCTGCCATGTTTCTGTTGGCAAGTATTAAGTTATCCGTGTCAGAACATGCCAACAGGATTTCTTAGCAAGCTAGCAGAAAGAAAACAAGCAGTGCTCAGACTAAACAGACCTCATGCTTGAGTTGTAATGCAGGATTCGTGTTAAACACTGCTCCTCAAAATGATGCTAAGCAGAGTCTCTATTTCTTGGGTTTATAGTGAGTACAGGTTACAGATTCAAGTCTTTGGAGTTACTCTAGCGTTATGCTAATATAACTGAGGGCAGAATTTGGTCCTTAGAGGTTAATAGCAGGTTCTCTAATTTGTTTTCTCCAGTGGGTGCAAAGCCAGTGTAGCAGAATCCTGCACTATACCTCTCCCACCAGTGCTTTTGATATAAGCTGCAGGGGGGGCTGTGGTCAGAGCACTAGTAGGTATATCTACACAGCAAATAAAGAAAGAAAGAAACGTGTCAGGGAGTCTAGGGGTTAGGATCAACTGACTCGGGTTTGCTCTGAGGGACTAAAAATAGCAGTGTAGATGTTCTTGCTTGCGCTGGAGTCCAGATTCTAAGACCTTCCTTCCTCATTGGATTTCAGAGCATAGGCTACAGCCAAATGTCTCAGGGCTAAAAATAGCCAGTTATACATGTTACCTCAGGTCTTTTTTTTTCTTTTTATTTTATGGATTTTGCATTGTAGACGTACCCAGTGCGTTCTGACAATCAATAGCTAACAGAGAGCCCTTGTAGCTCCATAACCAGCTTCGTGTCCTTTAGAGCAGCCCCAGTGCAGCTCTAATCTATGCCAAGAATGGCACAGAATGATAGTCTCATTCAGGTATCCACAACAAGCTTTTCTGATTCCTCTCTCCACGGATACAACGTGCCTCTGAGAACGTAGGCCAGAGGCGATGTGGCGTGGGAGGCACAAGGGTTACATGTCCCTCCCTTTCAGTTTGCTGCAAGTCTACATCTACACTGCGGAGCTATTTTGGGATACTGGAAGTATCCCAAAATAGCTATTCTGCGTCTTTTGAGCAAGCCCATTATTTCGAAATATAACAGGCTCGCAATTCCAACATTCCTGTAAACCTCGTTCCATGAGGAGTAAGGGATGGTTTGAAATAGCGCACTATTTAGAACACAGCGCCAAATTACAAGGTAAACTATTTCAAAATTAACTCAAAATAAGCTACGCTATGCATAGCTCAAATTGCGTAGCTTACTCTGAGCTCCGGGTGCAGTGTAGGCACACCCAAGAGTTTATACAAAAACTCTGCTGCAGACTACCAGAGCCTTTAAATTGTGCTTCCCACTACCAGCAGTCTATGCCAAGACAGGATGGGAAGAGAGACTGCACTCTGTCAGTCCTACAATGCTGCTATCACTATCCTAAATGTCATATCATAATCCTTTACCCTAAACTTCATTCGGTTCATATAGAGAGGATACCATTTTTCTGAAGATAAACATTAAAAATAAAATAAAATACACATCTCACTTGTTATTAGGAATCACACATGCACAACTTTGCTCATGTTCTTGGGGGTTTTACACAGGCATGTTGTCAGGAATATATTAAAAAACTTGGCCTCACGTAGTTCCCATGGGTAATTGGTGGTGGTGGTGGTAGTTACCTGAGAGGAGAATTTGGTCCTGCAAGTGATAGATGTGAACACGTAACATTTTAACTTGCCCAAGTACTCACTAATGGATCTCAAAGTTTTCATGTTATTACAAGCCAATTTCAAAAATCAGCTTGAAAGGGAATCTGCAGAACTTAATTTCATTTACAAGTTTGATACCTGCAATAGAGGTTTAAGCAAAAACCTTAACTCGATTACCCGCTACATTCCACATCCTAATGACAAGGTACTTAAGAGTACTTAGAACCCACTCAATCAGCTTCATTTAGCATGCACACTCTAATTGACTATTCTTTTTCCATTTTTTCTCCTCTCCTTTCCTTTCTCATCCCTTCTCTTTCCCTGCTATTTATTTGGAATCTGGACCCCTTAAACTCCATTCATTTGAAGAAGGGGTTTTTTTCTATGAAAACTCATGATACCATCTACATTTTTTGTTAGTCTCTAAGGGTATGTCTAGACTCCTCAAAAAGTGAAGTTTACAGGATCTTTCGAAAAAGGCTTTTCTTTTCGAAAGAACTGCATCTAGACTGCAGTTTCACTTTCAAAATAGCATTTTTCGAAAAAACGCTGTGATGTGATTATGCAAATGAAGCATGGGAAATTCAAATCCCGGCTTCATTTGCAATTTCCATATGTCTAATTTACATCCGTCTTTCAAAAGAGGGATGTAGTCTAGACATAATGTAAGGTAAGGGGCTGCAGGACTATGTGTTGGTTTTTAAAGTTTTTTCAATTGCAGACTAACACAGCTACCCCTCTGCCTTTAGAAGGTCATTTGACCAAAATTTTTACAATCAGGTGTCAGTACCTGTCACTCAGATACAAGGCTCACTCACTAAAGCTCATCCAAGCTTTTGGAAGCACTCGCCCAAGTGCTCTAAAAAAGAGACAGGAGTGAGTAAGAGGCTTTATAGATCTGTAGGCAGCAGAAGAGAATACCTTAATTTAAGAAAGAACAGAGCAGATGCCTTTTTAATTCAGTCTTGTTCATGTAAAAATGTAGGACCGAATCCTGATACCTTTCATGTGAGTGGGCCATCTGACAAATGAAGGGGTTTTCCAACATGAGTAAATTAGTAAGATCTGGTGCATATCATTTCAGGAGCCTTTTAAAATCATGTATGAATCCTTTCTCTTTCCTCAAACATCCTGTTCATGTTCACCTCAGCCAGGTTCCGTAATAAAACTTTCAAAATCAGATTTAAAGGAACATTACAAGATGTAAATTCAAAGAGAAATTCATAGATATATAGATTAGGTATGAAATCAGGTTTCTTGCATTAGCTTTTCATTTTAATAAATAGAAGATATTTTTTATTTCTCCTTTATTTTCTGAGATATTTTTCTGCTTTAATCTTTCATATGTATAGTATGTTAAAATAATTAATAATAAAGTAGGCTTTTAGCATCTCTCCTGGAAAGTAAAACCCTTAATCACAGTAATATCATTAGTGCATTCAAGCATTTAATTTTGATACTTGACAGCGTTTTAAAGCACATAGCCATTGATAAGAACAAATAAGTGTTACATTCAATTGAGGGGGAAGCACGAAAAACCCTAAAGTTCAGGTAATTAAATTTAAATATGTCATTTAAATTTAGCTGAGGTAATGTATAAACTGTCGGTATATTTTTCAACAAGTGAAAGACCTCTCGAGTAAGTATGATCCTTTTAAATTCAGATCTTGGGGAGTGAAAAGGAAACCCACTGTGGTTAAGAAGGTAACTTGACTAAAACACTGAGTCTTGCGTGCCTTTGACATCCGAGTACTCAGGTTTCGTACTTTCATAAAGAGCTGTTTTCACTCATGGCTGCTTACAGGCCAGAGACCTCTTATTGCAACTGTTTATTTCCTGTTGTTGTCCCCCTCCCAGTAATAATTTGAACCAGTAATAAAACACTGTTATGCTGCCTCTGCTGTTCTTTCAAATTGCCCCAAAACTGTTATAATTTAGCGCTTGTTGGCCCTAGGAAATGGTTTTATGGCACTTGGGTTAAATTTTTGTAGTGTATCTGTTCTCTCTCTGGTTGTAGGCCACAAGCACAGAGCTGCTGTAATAAAACTACTAGTAGGTGTTTAATGCCAGGTTATTGAGGAAGTAGATAAAAGAAAATTGCTGCATTCACATCAGTAGGGGGCTGAAGTTTTTAAGAGAGATGAACTGCTGAGCTTTGAACTGAAGAAAGTTATACTTAGCCATTTTGTCAAAGGGAAGTACCTTTTATTTCATACCAAAGTATCTCCAGTCAGTTTTCACTGTGAAATATTCTGGTTTGGTAGAATTTCTACACAGTATGTAACATTCTAGTATATATGTGCCTGGCCTATAGACAGCTATATAGGGCATGGGGAGTTGTAACTTGCTATTATTACGGCAACAATAACGATAGTGTTGAGTTTGTTTCACTTCTATACTACTTGATATATTTCTCTCGGTTGAGCACCTCCAATATTACAGATTTCATGAGGCATGCTTTCCTTTTAGAAAATGAGAGCCACAATAGCTGTGCTGCTTGGATGTCTGAAGGTAACTTCCAGTTACATAGTTTGTGATCAACCATTTGTCTCTTACAGATATTGATTTGAAAAATAAGACACCTTTTTCATTAAAGAGACAAGGTGGGTGAGGTAATATAGTTTATTGAAACAGCTGTTGGTGAGAGAGACAAGCTTTTGAGCTTACATAGAGCTTACATAGTGTTCTTCTTCAGTTAAATACAAAGTGGAATAGATGTTTAGCATAGGTAGTTAACACACATTTCAAGGGACCATTCAAGGTGAAGTAACCCATCTCTCCAGTTTGGAGGGCGGGGCAAGAAGTAGTGGGAAGGGGGGATAGTTGGTTATAGAACCATTGTCTCTGTTCAGTCCATGATTTTTAGTAGCTAGCAAAGTTATGAATTTCACTTTCAAGGTGTTGTGTAGGTCTCCATTGTGGTTGTGGACTGAGAGGTCAGATATAGAATGCTCACTTTGTCCATGGGTGATGCAGTGTTTTTGCCTTTTATAATTTTTCTGTGTGAGTTCATTTGAAAGTGTACTGATTGGTTTCACCTGTATAGTTGTTATTAGTGCACTCAGTGTGCTTGATGGGGTGGCACTGCGTGTTGTGACAGGCACATGCAGGACCCATCCTGAAAGGTGTGTTGTGAGGGTTGTTGCTGTTCATAAATGTGGAGCTATATCTACAGATTTTACATCTGTCGTTTTGGCAGAGTTTGGTGCCTCTTTGAATTGGTGTGTCCTAGTCTATGGGGAGCTTGCTTCTTGTTTGTAAGCTTGGAGAGGTTGGGGGTGCAGTTGTTTGAAGGCCAGAAAAGAAGGTTCAGGAAAGATTTCTTTCAGGATGGGATCCCGTAACTGTATGAAGATACCCTTGATGGCTATTTCATTAGCAGACAAGTGAGCAGTCCCAGCAAAGATGTTTTTAAATTAGCTTAAGTCATCAATTTTCCAGTACACTAGAATGCTTATCTGAAAACTTACATTTGAATAATGGAGGTATGTCTGTAGTGCATATCACTTATATGACTCCTCAATTATCTGAATGAAATCCATGTATGCCATTTCATTTGAATAAATGGGGTTCTGCTATACAACACTAGCAAATAAAGCGGGGCGGGGAGTGGATGGAAGCAGCATTGGAATTCCATTCCATTGCACAAAGAGCATTCTCTCATGTGTATTACTGCTCTTTGTATCTTGCTTATAAATCAGCGAGAATAAATCACCCATAAAGCATCTAAATTAAGAAGAGTGAACAGAAAGATTATCCAGAATAGAGGTAAAGAAAGAGGAGATCAGGGAAAGAATTTCTAACACTTTTCTGGCTCATTCATATCCCCCCTCTGCACACATATCTGTGAAAGCATGTCTGATGACCAAAATTCTCCATTTTCCTGTTTAGTCAAGTTATTCTTATTAGGCCTGGAGTAAGAACTTTTCTACAGAACAGAATTTTAGCCCGTTCAAACATGCTTGTGAAGCGTCAGTCTTTAGACATTTGTAATGCTGTCTATCACTATAGTGTCTGAGCACCTCACGGACTTATTTAGGCTACATCCACTTTACAACAGAAAGTTGACTTTAGCTATGCAACTCCAGTTACGTGAATAACAATAGCTGGAGTCCATACACTTTAAGTTGAATTACCCTGGGCTCTACATTGCGGCGGTGGAGGAGGGGGGGTGTCGATGGAAGAAACTCTCCTGTCAACTTCCCATACTCTTTTCATCCAGGGTAGAGTAACAGGGTTGATGCAACAGCAATCTGCAGTTGGTTTGGCAGGTCTTAACTAGACTTGCTAAGTTGACTTCCAGTGGATTGATCTCAAAGCCTGCCTATAGTTTAGATGTAGGCTTATTCTCACCAAACAGCTGTAAGCTATCCCCATTTTACAGATGGTGAGCTGAGGCACACTGAGTTGCCCAAAGTTGCACAGGTAGTCTCTGGTGGAGCAGAGAAAGGAACCCTGGGTTCTAATTAGCTGATGTGCTTCTGAACACAATTTGTCCTGGCCTGCACTAATTGTTTGGTCATGGCCAGAATTATGTCCAAATTAGTAATGTGGTGACTCAACCCCCTACCCCATCCCAAAAAAGTCTCCCGTCTAGCCACAACTCTTCATGGGATAAATGGTGGGCCATGCACAAAGCCTAAGTAAATAGTTGGATGTCATTGGAGTTCGGGGAGGGAAGGAACATGCGGCCTACCCAAACAGTGGGCTATAATAGTCCCTATGTCTCTTGAAGCCACCACTTCCCTGGAGAAAGGGTGAAGAACCAGTGGATCCACACAACCATAGATCCACTGGATCCTCCCCAAAGACACCACCCTTTACTTATTCACAACTCTACATCACACAAAGAGGGATGGAACCCTTACAAGGAATCCCTGCATTCTGGCACAGCAAGCAACACTGGTATTGCACATGCTCAAGGCTTTCCACACAGGGAGTGGAGGAGTATGATACACCCCAAAGAGAGATTCTGGAGAGGCACTCCAGAAAAAGCAAAGCTCCTCTCTCATAAAGGAGACCAAGGTGACCAGCACTTGAATCTAGGCTGTTAGGTTTTCTGTGCACTAATAGAACTGGAATCATTTCCTTTCATATTAACACTATAAAGGCTGGATGAAGGGTTAAGTAGAATTAAACTGTATTATGATCAGCAAGAGGGAGAACGTAAGGGTGCAGCTTTTAGCTTAATTCATAGAAATTAGAAAAAGAAAAGAACTATTAGGGCATCTAGCCCATCCACAGTAAGGGAGGAGCTTAGCTCTGGGCCCCTGGAAAGGGGTGTGGCCTTGGGTGGAATGGGCAAGACTAAGGTATAGCCTCCCCCAGCCAGCCCTCAATGCCTCCTGGACTGTGCCACGCAGGGCTCTGGTGGCGATTTAAAGGGCCTGGAGCCCTGTGCCCTTTTAAATTGCCTGAGTCTGAGGCAGCTGCCTCCTTTGCACCCTCCCGTCATTGACAGCCCTGTTTTAGCACCAGCTTGTTCTCTTCAGTATGTTGAAATGCATGAGAGCAAGTGAACAATTTTTGAGACATAATGTGGACAGGTGGAAAAACATTTGCTAACCCATAGGGACTGAGTGTTCCAAGTAATGAGGAGGTCAGTGTGTATTCATGTGCTGTGAACAGCCATTTTACTGCAGAGCTAAAACACATTGTCTTGTTTCTGTAGTGCACTATCGCATGGAAAGAGCTCTTTATGTTCCAATATCTGGGGAGATGAAATAGAAGAGGGAGGCCATTAAAAGGAGGATGACGGAGGGAACCCATACAGTGAACTTTCTAGTTGAGACTGCCGGGGTCAAAGCAGAATAAGTGATTCCTTGTGAGAGAATGGCCTATCTGCCCTCCGCATGGTGCTGATTAACTAAGCAGATTTCTCTCTGGTTGGGTTATGACGTGTGTGTGTGTGTGTGTGTGTGTGTGTGTGTGTGTGTGTTTCGCTAAGCAGTGATGTTGAGGAGCCACAAGAGAGTTGCATTACCAATCCCAGTCATGTCACAAATACAGCTTGGTGGAACACACCTCAGTTCTTCCTGTTGGTTTGTTTATAGTCTCCTCTGTCATCCAGTATCTGTCTGTGCACACGAGACATGGAGAAAGACAGACCGAGAGAGAGAGTCTGGAGGCATTTCTAACAGAGATGCCAAACTGTCAAATAATAGACCAGGCAGAGGCTCCCTGATGGCTTCACTTCAACAGGGAGACTCCCTTTTGTGACCATGTGTGTGGTGCCTGCTGGTTATTTTCACTCCCATCAGAGCTGTCTGATACAGTCAAGTAGGTTTGAAGCTTTCACACTCTCAGTTTTCCCTTCATTTATTGTGACTCTTTCCTCTTTCTCAGTAGTTTTCAGAGATACACATTACATCCTCCTTTCTCTTTTGACTATTTTCATGGATCTGCATCCCAGAGTTAAAAAATGAATAAAAATCAGTACTTTTTTAAGGCTTCAGGGACAAAAGAAGAAGTATATTCAATTTAGGAAGCCCTCTAATCTGTGGTTATACAGAATGGCTTTGTAAGATAAGATTAAAAATTTCATGAATGTCCCTCTTCATCCCCGGAGACCCCACCATTTGTATCAGCTATTGTCAGCAGCGGCAGGGCTTGATAACAGCTGGCTAGAGACGTGACCGCACAGCAACACAACAAGAACTGGGCAGCCTGGTTCATAAATCTTCAGCAAAACCATTCCCCCAGCAGAGCTGTGAATCTGTTACTGTCATAGTCCCAGGGAAAATGCTTTGTCCTTCAGCAAGTCAAAACCAGAACTTCAGCATTATCAGGGGCTTGACTGGACAGAAATATACATTGAAATATATTCCATTGTCCTTTAATTGCAGCCCTCATTATTGATCATGGATGTAAATTTGAATTGAATTGTGTTTGATACATGACTCATTTTCCAAAGTCATGTTTTCCTTTCTGCCCTTTTGGTGGAATTGGAAGTGTAGGGCAGGGGTGCACAACCTGTGGGTCGTGACCCCTATTGGGGTTGCGGATGTCTTCCTGGGGGGTTGCCATAGCGATGTTCATAAGCCCCAGCCACCCGGATCTAAGCGCCACAACGCATTGCTCAAATTACCGTGGGGGGTCACGACATGCATACAATAAAATACGGAGGTCGTGGATGAAAAAAAGGTTGTGCACCACTGATGTAGGGTAATGTAATCCAACTATAACTATATCAGTTATATATAGGGATAATTACTTTGGGAGTCATATTCATGATACACCAGATTCTGATGACTTCTTCATAGTGGGTAGCACCTGGCTCCAAATCTCGTTAAAGTCAGAATTTGACCATCTGGAGTACGTCCATTGACTTCAGTTGGACTGCTCACAGACTATGGTTCTTCACAGTATGATTTAGGGTGGCAGAAAAACTGGCCTATGTACTTGAGACTGTTCATGAGAGAAGCTGAATTTGTATGCCGTGCACCCAGTCCTGCTCTCACTGAAGCAAAAGTCCTGTCAAATTCAAAGGACCAGGATAGATCCAAAGGTCAATATCTCACTCCTTGTAATGGTAATTGCTAGTGAGATTACACCAGTCAATATTGGAAAGTGACCAGGTGGAATTGCTGTGGAGCCAGAACTAGCAATTCCAAGGCCTCATGCACCATGTTTCGTAAAGGTGAAAAAATGAGCCAGCACCTTCTAGTATGTTAGCCTCTTGCAGGGGTTTAACTGCAGGCATGGTCTAACATCACAGTACTTGGACCACTGTGCTATTACTTCGGACACTAGCCTGGACCAGAATCCAAGAATGAGCTTGTTAAAGAATCTGTAAGACTAAAAGTTCACTGTGCTGTAGGTAGTAAAATAGCATCCTTATGCACAAACACAATTCTTTTTTTAAAGAGATGTTTAATTCACAGCAGTGCTATAGATTCACAAAGTCCATTCAGCAGGAATGCTACAATTAAAAATACATGATCCTCATTTAAAAATAAAATATTGCTAATATACAGTTTTTCTTTTTTCTTGTCAGCTCCCTCTCCAATTGCCTTGATCCAGGCTAAAGAAATAACAAGGCACAGTGTTTCATTGGCCTGGCTGGAACCTGACAGACCGAATGGAGTCATCTTGGAATATGAAGTCAAATATTATGAGAAGGTATTGCTCAAAATGATCAGATGAGGTTTGTTTCCATTACAGTCATTCCCAGATAGGCTCTCATTATCAGGACCAAATAGGTTTGGTTTCATAATCCTATCCAATTAGGGATTTCATACACTTGAGCAGTTACACTGAATAATGAGAATAATATACTGCACTCTGCTCTAACAGTGTATTTGGGTTTTTCTTTTTTTCCTCCCTTAGAACCAGATTTTTACAGCGAGCGTATTTATAATGAGAATCAATATAGCTGAGAAGTAGTGATACATTAGCCTTACATCAGAGATAGAAGAGCAATAATGAAATATGTAACACAGTAATAATAATAAGATCTGTTTAAGTCGATGGCTTCTGCTTAGAGTGATGGTGTGGGTTTGATGGTTTTTAATAGAAAATAAGGAAAAAATTACATTCTTCAGCCTCTCCAAGTCATAGGAAGGCATTATTTCTACAAAATAATTTGTCTCTCCTCAAGTACAGAAGTATGAAAAGAGCTATTTGCTTTCGAGGTTGCCAGGAAAATGAACAATTACCTTTTCTTTCTCTCTCCCTTTCTTTTTTTTAAAGGTAATCACTTATTTGCCTCCCTAATAAAGACAGAAAAGAGCAGCTAATTTTCACTGAAACTAGATTACAATATTTTCTGACACATTTTCCAGCCTGAAATAGACTTTAAGACATGGGCTTTCTGGCAGACATTTCCCAAGGGTTTCTTGGATATGTAGCTCCTGGCTGGAAGAAGGAGTGGGGGCGGAGGGGGACAGGGAAGGGAAGCGGGCAAGAATAAAATGTTGTTTGTTCATCAGCAGGATCATGTTTGAAGACCTGGCTACTTTCCAGAGAATTTTGCAATTCAATTTCTGAAGCAGTCACTGATACCTGAATATTAGATCTATCATCCCTATCATCCTTTCGGGCCAGCCCTGAAATCCCCTGTTAGTACTAGTAATGGAATGGCAACAACAAAAATTTTTGTGGGGATCTTTTGAAAAGTCAGTTGCTAATAGTCAGAGCCTCAGAACAGATTTGGCAGTGAATTGGGGGTGCAGGGAGACATTTTTGGGTACTTCACCTCTATGCTCTTTTGCTGCCAGGACCAAAATGAGCGCAGTTATCGCATTGTGAAGACAGCCTCCAGGAACACAGATATCAAAGGCTTGAACCCTTTGACTTCATACGTGTTTCATGTGCGAGCCAGGACAGCAGCGGGATATGGGGACTTCAGTGGGCCATTTGAGTTCACGACCAACACAGGTAACATCTGCATCATTCACAGAAGACTGATAGTAGATACATTCTTTCCTCCTCTTTTGTCTCTTTTTTTTTTCTGACTGTCTTTCTTTCTCTTGGAAGACTCAGTGCAGAGTACATTGAATTTGACAGAGCTTCTCACTGGGAGTTTGACTTCATTTATTTACTTGAATGCAATATCCATATTGTGCCATACTTCTGTAGGGCGTTGTAATTTGTACATATGGATGTTGGTTGATTCAGCCTTAGTAAATGTGACATTGCACAGCCATTTGGATGTACTGCATATTAGATGTGGTACACATGATAATGTTCTGAAGTTTTATCTCCCTTTGACTCATAGGAGGTTTATATTCTAAATTTCCTTTAATGCTGATATGAATTATTTGCATACATTTCTGGTGTGTCTCATATAAAGAAGAATAAACTCCAATTACATTACCTTTTTTTAATATACTCTCATTTTTTATATGACTCGGTGAGGTATGTTGTGAATGTCTCCTTGCTCTTGTATTTCCTCTTAGACAATTTTGCAAAAGGAGGCATTTGTGGATTGTGTTGTCTGTGGGTAGGTTCTCACTTGTTCAAATCAAGGTAAAATGTAATTGCTTACAAAAATGTGAATGGAGTGTTTGCTTCCTAAGACAGTGGCAGGAAGAGGGTATGACGGAACCTGTTTAATTTCCATTATGCAGGTCTGTTTAAATCACTGCAGGTCACGTCATTCAGTGTTAACTTCCCTCGGGCATGGCATGAGAAAACTTAAATAGTCAATCCGCCAGGCAGAGGGAAGACATTTTAAAACAACTTGTTCTGTTTGTGTCAGTGAGGAATGAGCATCTGGTCCATTAAAAAAATAAAGTAAACTGGGAAGCAATTCAATGGGCAATAAAATAGGCATTATACCCTCTGACTCAGAATGGAGGGGGCACAGGAGAGGAAGTCCTTGTTCTCAGTGAGTTGAAGTTCCCCAAACCATTATCAAACATAATGTCTTTAACTAATTAGGGCCCTCCTGGAAAATGATGTTGAGTGAATACATAATGAAGGCCTGTGACTAGCTTTGGGTAATACTCTAAACTGCCTCTGCAAACCAGAACGCAGTACTAAGTGTTGCCCATGCACATTTTGTACTGTAGGTGTCTGCCCTAGGTGTGTGTCACTAACTGATGTCTTCTCTGTCTCTAGTTCCTTCCCCCATCATTGGTGACGGTACCAATCCCACAGTGCTTCTGGTCTCAGTGGCTGGCAGTGTTGTTCTTGTGGTCATTCTCATTGCTGCTTTTGTCATCAGCAGGAGGTAAGAACTTAAGCCTCTCTCTCCCCCTCTCCCTTTCATAAGGGAGCTTTTTGTCTAGTCCAAACAAAGATGAATTCTTTGATTAGCATCATAAACAGTGCATTTGCATTACAAGTCCTCTCCCATGTAGCTTTGATCTTCTCAGCATTAGTACCACAGCAGTATGTAATGTAATAGTAGTAGTTCCAGCACTATTTGTCCTTCAAATGCAAAGCTGATTTCAATAACTGGGATTGAGAAGCAAGCCAACTGGAGAACTGTGGATATTGTAATTTGATGTTGAGTTTAATGAGTCTGAGTACAGGGGATCTTCTTGGGTTGGCTTGTTATCTGCAGAGGAGGAAAAGCAGTACTGCAGTGAAGTAAACTACATGAGGATGCTCAAACTATCTTGCTTGGGTGTTTTTGTTTTTAATACCCTGGCCTGGTTGTCTGTATATGTCTACATCAGCCATCAATTTTGTTCTTCCGTTGTGGGAAAGAAAGGCACTAAAGAGAAGCCAGAGGCATTCAACACTCAGTACATAGTAGCACACCAGGCTGTATCTGTGGCTTACATTGTTGGGGCAGAACCGTAATCTCCCATCAGGCACCCACTGCTGCCTCCCCCCGCCCCCCCAAACAAGCTTTACCCCTCAGAAAAATCACTACAACATATCTGAGGGGAAGGAATACAAGTTGTTCCACTCTCTATAGTGGGGTCTGATCGCATTAGCTATAAATGAGCACAACTTCCTTCTGATCTACTCTTCCATTTCAAATCATCTTAAAAGGAACAGTTAAATCAGTGTGATTGTAATATCTGGTAAGTAGTCATGCATTGTAATGGCTTTCTGTGGGTGTTCAGCTCAAAGCTTCCGTGCTGGCAGGAAGAAAGAGGGAAGAGAACATATGAAAATGTAATGCGGAGAGACAGGTTTATTAAAAGCCATTGCAACAGAAAATAGCATCAGCAGGGCTTGATGACTTAATCTCCTCTCTGCTTTTATTGATCACTTTATTATTTAAGGCCAGATTGATAGCGGGATACATTGGATTTCTAATTATGAGTCGCCACCTTGGAGAATTGAGCCTGTCGAGTTGTTCTGAGATGATTCCTTTCCCACCTCCTCCTGTGGAAAAAAAATGCCACTTCCCAAGGCTGATAAACACGGCTTGGTGATTGGCCCTCAATGGATCACTTTTAGAAAATGAAATGTCAACCCCTTGCCCTCGTATTGATTCTCTTTAGTATCGGCCATAAAGCTGTCAAAGAAAAGGCTGCCTGGAGCCAGGTAGCTGACAGACTCGCTGATGCGCGCTCAGCCACTCCTGCTCCCCACTCAGGCTGTCTGTTTAGTTATCTCTGCCTAGAAGTGTTTAAATTGGGCAAAACACAGATAAAAAGCAGGCTGGTAGCCAGGATGAAAGGCTGGCTTAAGTGCTGGTGGGCACGCGGATAAGTTAGTCAAGTGGCGGTGGGTTCAAAGGTGCCCCAAAGCTCTGCCTCAGGAGGTTTTGGAGAGGCTGTGCAAGAGAAAAGACATAAAGTAAATGAGATGCTGAAGCAGTGCAAAACATGATGTCCCTTTCTGGGGTGTTGTGAATATTTCTGCATTGTAGGGTGGTTATCACAGCACTTGCTGCTGTGCACATTCACCTCCAGTAGCTGAGATAAACTGCCCCGTTTTCAAAAGCAGGTGCCTTAATGGGGCACCTGAGGCCATGTCTGCACTAGAAACTTTTGCCAGTATGGCTGTATTGATAGAAGAGGTGCATTTTTGTGAATTTTTGGATGCTCGAGAGTAGGCATCGTCACACCATCACAAAGGGACTTCTGCCAGGATAGCTTATTTTGCTTGCCAAACCACCTGCACCAGGAGATATTGCCAATAGAGCTATACCATCAGACTTTTGCTAGTGTACAGCTGGCCTAAATCTCACAGTTGCACTATCACATCTGCACTTAGGTATATAAACTTCCATTCTGTGCAGGTACATTGCTATCAGTATGCAAATGTGGGATACAGAGCTCCATTTAGGGTGCCCATCTTTGAAACTGGGATGAATATTGCCCCTCATTAAATCAAGTAAGTCATTACTCAAAAAAACAAAATTCATCTTCACTGCAGAAATTTTCCTAAGGACCCTGCTGCCTCTTGCTTCCATCCAGCCTGAGAATATGTTGTTCTCTTCTGTCCCTGGGAGAGTTTGTTAACATTAGAATTAATCCACTTAAGGGTTAGTTTAAACTGCATAGATTAAGTCACGTAAATTCATACAGCAAAGGACAGATGGCCGCTTGAGTATTTCTACAAAGCTTTCTACAAGCACACAGCTAAATTCAGACTACTATTTTCAAATACAGCTTTTGGGGAACATTTGGAGCAAGAGGATGAGGCTTTATTTTCAGAAGGGTGGAGAAAGAAATGTTTTTGAAAAGCAAATGTGTCCTGTAAAGCGCTCTCCTGGCTAGTAGAAAGGAGGAGACCAAAGTTGTTAAGAAAAAAAAAAAGGCGCTGCACCTTTAAATGGCTCCTCACTCTCCTGCCCCCCGCCAGACGTGGCAGGGGAAAATTGTCCCCACCGGGCTTCCATCCGAGGGAAACAGGAAATACCGGACATTTCACATGTCTGGTATTTTCTAATTTTTTACTGGATGGGGGACCCAAATAACGGACCGTCCGGGTGAAAATCGGACACCTGGCAACCCTACCTCCATCTCAGTGGGCTTCAAGATTGTTGTAACCAAGGTAGTTTCCCAGGATGGGGTAGTTTTGCTGCATGCACTTGTGTACCTAGAATTTGCAGGGTGTGCCAATTGAACTGTAGCAGCACTTTGATCGGATCCAGAGGGACTGCACAGCTCTTACCATCAATATAGTGTGCAGTCAGCATGCACCTCACTTCACGGGTATGTTACTTTCGTAATACCAGTTTGAAAAATACTATGCAGATGGAAACCAGCAGAATCTGGCAACCCTGCATGTAGACAATGGTAAACAAAGCATCACATGGGCCACACCTAACATCCCGGTGAGCCACAGGCTGTCCACCACTGATGTAACCTGTAACTTGGGGTTGGTTCTCCTCAGCCTGTCCTCCAGGACTCTGCTCTCTCTGGCTATGTCTACACTGGCGGGTTCTTGTGCCAGAAATATGCAAATGGGTATAAGCGTGGAATATCGCCGAGCTTCATTTGTATACCTAATTGGCCGCCATTTTTTTGCAGAAGAGGCTCTTGCGCCAGAAGGAGCGTCTATACTGCCCCTTCTTGCGCAAGAAAAACCCTTTTGCACAATGCCACTAAGCTGATTATTTTCAGGAATAACGGCAATGCACAAGAGGGTTTTTCTTGAGCAAGAAGGGGCAGTGTAGACGCTCCTTCTGGCGCAAGAGCCTCTTCTGCAAAAAATGGCTGCTCATTAGGTATGCAAATGAGGCTCAGCAATATTCCACGCTGAGCCTCATTTGCATATTTCTGGTACAAGAATCTGCCAGTGTAGACACAGCCTCTGAGTCGTTGCACACTTCCCCCCACACTCCCAAGGGATGGAGGCTGCAGAAGGGTGGGGACATAAAGGCCACAAGGTCTCACCCTGTCACTTAAGCCCAAATCTTATCCCCAAATTCCAGGTCTTTTACTGTGGGAATTGTTAATTTAATCCTTTTATCTGCACTGGAAAGTGGTTGCAAGGCGTGCGGAGTTAACAACCCCGCCAAAATACCTCTTCTAAGTACTGAGCGCTTTCCTACTTAACACACTGTAGCTTGACCTCTGCCACTTGGCCTAGGCTATGGGAGAGAAATTTGCTTCCTGATCCCTCAAATGGGCGATTAGCTAGACCAACAGCATCTGTCAGGCCAGGTTCCCATTCCTAGTTCAGGGTACATAGGGTGGAACTGCTGGAATGGAGCTGAAAGATGCTCCATGTGGCCCCCCCCACTCCAGGTTACATCCAGAGAGCTGGGGAATGCTGTCCTCCCATCTGGTCAGTGGGCGCCAGAGACTCCTGGGGCAGGACATGCCTGGTGTTCCTCAGCAAGTATTCTCCCTCTCTGTTAGTTCCATCAGTGCCCCCCCTCGCCATTGGAGCAGATGGCGGGCATTTAGCTGAATGAGTTGCCCACCTTTTGCTACAGAACATTGGAATACCAGGCTACCTCAGTCATAGCCTTGTGCTTCCATGGCTGGCAGTATTTTAATCAGAGCAGTTCTAACTCTCAGCTCTCCCTTTTGTTTGTAAATGGTAAAGGTGCTAGCAGCCCTGCAGTGGCTGAGAGAGAGCCCAGAGTGCCTGCTGCTTCACCACAATACATGCTAATCCCCCGCTTTGTTGTTTGGCATAGGGAAAAAGTCCCACCTGTAGACTTGCCTGCATCTCTGACCCCTGCAGTTTGTGAAAGCTTCTGTATTCTCTTCCTGAACACTGCCCCTATTTAATTACCACCCCTGAAATCCCTATAATTATGGAATTCAAACCTGGGACAAAGGTTTCCTTCTGTCATTCAGGTGAGCTCTCTGTAGATGTCAGTTCATGTCCAGATCTCCTCCCTATGGCTCAATGACTGAATAATGAGCTTTCAGGGGGGTGGTTTTCCTCCAGGGACAATTGTAGACAGCAGTGTCCCCGCCCCAAGCAAAGGAGAAAAAGGTCAACAGGTGACAAAGATAGAAGTGGAAGCAGGTAGTTGGTTTGGAAGGTATTATTAAAAGCTAATAAGCTATAATTATATTGTTTGAACAGTAATTCCAGTGTTTCCTTGTACCTGTTATATGTCTTGGGGTGCTGTGGGCTAGTTTTTGTTTAGGGTTTAGAGGGAATGTTTTAAGCAAGATAAAAAAGATATTTTAGATTCTCAGTTTTACTTTCATGTAACACACATTTGCATTGCATTTCTCACTTCTGCATTTCAGTATTAATTGAATTAGGTTGGAGGGGTCATACATGAAATTCAGAATAACTTTTTTCCCAACTTGGGCTTCATGGTGATCGTTTGTTTAACTGTAAGCAATTTGTGCACGCACAGCAATAACAGTGCTGACGTGTTCCTGTCTCTGTTAAGGATCCGTTTCTATTATAGACTTAGAGACATTGGGTCACATTTTGTGCTGACTTTCACCCTATGCAATCCAGAATTTGGTCCCTTG
The DNA here is from genome assembly GCA_032595735.1 of Pelochelys cantorii. Classification (NCBI taxonomy): domain Eukaryota; kingdom Metazoa; phylum Chordata; order Testudines; family Trionychidae; genus Pelochelys; species Pelochelys cantorii. The sequence continues at coordinate 40,910,852 of CM064335.1, forward strand.
ATTTCTAGAGGTGGGACAGGTTATGACTTGACTCACTTCACACTGTAACTCTTAGTCCCCAGGCAATCCACACAGCATTTGGATTTAGAGGGGATTTTTAAAATGTTTTTCTTGTATGTGAAATTTTATTTGTTTTTAATTTACTTGCCACAAATGCCTGTGAACTTTTTTTGCTATGTGCTGTGTGAATACAATTCCCAGGACATTGTAGGGAGCTGTGAGTCCTGGATCAAGGGGAATGTGGAATGGCGTTTTTTCGCCTGAATAGTATTAGCAGATTATTTAGCATACTGCACACAACTATGTTTAAAAGAACATTTTGATTGCAAAGGCAAGCACACAAAAGTTAGGAAATGCCACTGTAGCTACCGGAGAACCAGCAGAAGTCAGTTGCCGTCTTCTATAGGGAGAGACACTAATTGGAGATGAGATGCATTTTGTCAGTGCATGTCACGGGTATTTGTTGACGGCAGAGGTGTTGTGAGTTCCAGTCCAGGCTCTGGAGAGGAGAGTGCTGTGATAGCCACAGAAACCTTCTTTCTGTTCTCCCCAAACTTGATCCTTCCACTCAGTCTCCTTTAATCTTCCCCATCTTGTCTTTTGGCCACCCTTGTCTCCTCAACCCCAGCCCGTTCTCCTCTCCTATCTAGTCCTGGTCCCCATCCTAATGCTTCTCATTCCAATACCCATCTCCTTGCCCATATTGTCTTAGTTTCTCCTCCAGGTTCCTTCCAGACCCTCAGTTCTTTGTTCTAGTAGCCCAGCCATTCCAGTCTTCTCTCCCCAAGCTCTTATCTGATCTGTTTCACTCATTTCCTTACTCCCCCCGCCCTTGCTCCCCATCCTGGCTTCTTGCCCTTATCTCCTTACTCAGCCAGTACCAGTCTCCCCACTCATGCTTCTTACCTGAATTTAGTCTCCCTGGCTCCCAGTCCCAGTCTCTTTGCCCAGCCAATCCCAATCATGACTGTTAGAAGTTTTGTCATTGACATCAATAGCAGCAACACTTGATCCCATGCAATCCCATGTAACAATACTTAGCTCTGATGGGTAGCAGTTTTCATGGGTAGATCTGAGAGTGCTTTGCAAAAGGGGTCAGGGTCATGAGGTCAGAGGTTAGGAGGTCTGTGCAGGAGGAAGCAAATGAAGTTGGTTAGCGACAACCCCAAGCTTTGTGTTCCTCTGACTTAGGTCTGGGTCTATGTTTTTCATCTGTCCCCCATCTTTATAATGGGCCAAACCTTTAATGTCAAATACTACCAAATATCGGAAAACTTCAGATCCAAACTTGTCAGCTTTCAGTATAAAAATCTTTCTGATTACGGAGCTTTCTGATGTTAATTTCTCTCAGATCCACACTAATGTCGATGCTTAAACCTAAACTGAAATGGTTTATTAAAATTAATGACATGAATAGTATAAATGGTTCTGTGTGTATATGTGCAGACATATACACATTTGAATCAAGGTAAAAGGAGTGGTGCTTGGGTTTTTTTGATCTGGTTCACAAAGCATGTCTGTGTTCTTATGTTTGTTTAGTTTAGAAAAGAGAAGATTGAGGGGGGACATGATAGCAGTTTTCAGGTATCTAAAAGGGTGTCATAAGGAGGAGGGAGAAAACTTGTTCATCTTGGCCTCTGAGGATAGAACAAGAAGCAATGGGCTTAAACTGCAGCAAGGGAGGTTTAGGTTGGACATTAGGAAAAAGTTCCTAACTGTCAGGGTAGTCAAACACAGGAATAAATTGCCCAGGGAGGTTGTGGAATCCCCATCTCTGGAGATATTTAAGAGTAGGTTAGATAAATGTCTATCAGGGATGGTCTAGACAGTATTTGGTCCTGCCATGAGGGCAGGGGATTGGACTCGATGACCTCTCGAGGTCCCTTCCAGTCCTAGTATTCTATGATTCTATGATAATAATGTGTAAACTGGATATGTTGTACCACCTGTCAATATTCACAGATGTGTACACTAGAAGGGCTTGCTTTTTAAAATCCACCTCTAATTTTATGTAATTAGAACTGGCAACAAAAGCTAGAATCCAGATTTCTGCCTGATTGTGCTTGAAAATCAATCATGTAGATGTCTAACGTTAGCATTTGCACCCACATTTAATTATGCTAAAAAACTGGAGGCCTAATTGAGTCCCCTTTCAAAATTTGGCCTCAGAATTACAAAGGTCTAGTGTTTTAAATAAATGTAGCTGCAAAATAAACCTCCTTCTTTTTTGTAATGCAAAGATGTAAATTTGAATTTTTGTGTTTCTGTAGGTACATTTGTTGATGGCCTTAACACCTAGAGCTGTGTAAGGAATGCAGCTTCTTGCATTGCTGTTGGTTGTAAATTAGGTCATCAACTGTAGTAGGACAAACCCGAAACATAGGTCTTGGCATGTAAAGCAATTCAAGTCTTGGCAGGTCAAGAAGATTCTGAGTTCATCTCTAAGTAAGAGATTTATTTTGAATTGTAATGCTCTTTTTCATTCCGACAGACGCAGTAAATACAGTAAGGCTAAACAAGAGGCAGATGAGGAGAAACATTTGAATCAAGGTAAAAGGCAGTGGTGCTTGGGTTTTTTGATCTGGTTCACAAAGCATGTCTGTGTTCTTATGCTCAGAAAATAAAGAATGACATTCCTCCTGAGATGAATATTTCACTGTTTTCCTCGTTTGCAAACCTCTTCTGCCAAAACAAAGCATCTGAGTATCAGGGAAACTTTGAATAGCAAGCTTTCTTCAAAAAGCTGTTGGGATTTTGGGGGAGATTTTTATGCCGTCATCCTGTTCCCCCCCCATTATTCCATCCCACTCAAAAGTTTGAGTGACCTCTGCTTTTGGCTGAAGATAATGGACATGCTTTTCTTCCCATTATGTGTCAAGGATGCTTCAGGATGGGCCCAAAGGAAGTTCTTAAGAGGAAACATGAGCAGTGTTCCCTGTAAGCGGTGTGCTTGTGTGGCCACTCAGGAGACATTCAAATGCCACCCCGTTGATTAACAGAGCAGCACAGCGAGGCTTTTTTGTTTCTACTGCTGATCCACATTCACTTGTGCCACGGTGCACATAAAAACTTATTCCACACATGGATGGGAAAAAAAATCTGCACTTGGATGGAAAAGATTTGAGGGATCATTGAATGCGAGGCATGCATTCCTTCCCCAGACCTTGTCTATGCTATAGGTTACCTGAGTGTAACTTATGTCACTCTGGGGTGTGAATAACCAACACCACTGAGCAACGTAAGTTATACCAACCTAAGTACTGCTTTGTTGTCAGGAGAGCTTTTCTGCTGACATAGCCACAGCCTGTTGCTTGGAGCGTCTCCACCATGGCACTGTACCATAGGTATAATGTCAGTGACTGAACATGCTGTTGTTTCCAGCTTTATTGAGTGAAGGCTCAAGCTTAGGGTCTGAGCTCAGAACTTCCATGGCCCAAAAGTGGCAGGAATGTGTACCTTATTCTCTGCAGGCATGTCTACACAACAGACTTCAGCTGACCTATGCTAGATTGAATTACAGCCACCACAGTAATTACCGCAGTAATTACTGTGGTGGCTGATGTCCACACTCCTCACGTTCTATCCATGGTGGGCGTTCCACCGACTGAAGAGGGGCAGCATGGGGGTTGGGAGTCAGGGCTCTCAGCTCCACATAGGAGCCCAGATACTGTATTCTTGGCTCCCCATATTCCACCGGGAGCAGGGGGGATAGCCACTCAGGTCTTTTTGGCTCTCAAAGTAGGGAGCTGAGCAGGCACAAGATGGGTGGGAGCAGGGAGCCAGGGCAGCGAGGCTTTAGGTCAATATCATACCTCCAGCTAACGTAAACAACATAGGATATGTCTAGACTACATCCCTCTGTCGCCAGAGGGATGTAAATTAGACATACCGAAATTGCTAATGAAGCAGGGATTTAAATATCCTGTGCTTCATTTGAATAGAAATGGCCACCGCTTTTTGCCGCTGTGGCACTTTGCCGGCAAAAAGCAGCAGTCTAGATGGGGATCGGTCGACAAGGAAAGCCTTTTCCGACCGATCCCTTATGCCTCGTGCAACGAGGTTTACAGGATCAGTCAGAAAAGGCTTTCCTTGTCGACCAATCCCTGTCTAGACTGCCGCTTTTTGCCGGCAAAGTGCTGCGGCCGCAAAAAGCGGCGGCCATTTCTATTCAAATGAAGCGCGGGATATTTAAATCCCCGCTTCATTAGGAATTTCAGTATGTCTAATTTACATCCCTCTGGCGACAGAGGGATATAGTCTAGAAATACCCATAGTGTCTACATCAGGGGTGGGCAATAATTTTTGGTGGGAGGCCAACCCAAGATTTTGGAATGCGGTGAAGGGCTGCACTTTTCTGTGGAGGGGGTGCAGGGTCTAGGACAGAAGTTGGGCACAGAAGGGTGCATGGAGTAAGGGACTGGGGTGCAGAAGACAGTGTGAGGTCTGAGAGGAAGTTTGGGCAAAGGAGGGGGTTGTGATTTGGGTCAGGGGATAGGAGTCTAGGGGCAGGGAGGGGGTATGGGTGCAGGAGAGGATTCTGGCCTAGGAGAGGAGTACTAGGAGGGGGTGCAAAGTCTGGGAGGGAGCTGTGACCTGGGAGAAGGGAAAAGGGGGGTGCAGACTACAGAGGGTGTGGGTGGTGACTTGGGGCAGGGGAGTGGGGTGCAGGGTCTGGGAGGGTGTTTGTGTGCAGGAGAGGATTCTGGCCTGGGAGAGGAATGTTGGAGGGGGTAAGGGGTCTGGGAGAGAGTTATAACCGGGGGCAGGGAGGTGCAGAGGATTTGGATGGTGACCTAGGGAGGGAGTTGGGGTGCAGGAGTGGCTCGGGTGCTAGAAGCAGGCTCTGGCTGGGAGGCGCTTGCCTAAGCCAGCAGCACCCCCAAGGCAGGCTGGGCTTTCTGCCTGCTGCAGCCCCAAATCACTTAAAACTGCAAGCTGCAAACTCCACGTGGCTCTCAGCTCTGGGATGGGGAAGAGACTTGCACTGCTCCCATTCTCCAGGCCAGTTTCTCAGATCTTATTGGCTGGTTGTTTCCAGCCAATAGGAGCTGAGAGATTGGCTGGGTTCAGTTTCTATTGGCCAGTTGTTTCTGGCCTGATGCTTTGTTTGAACTGATGGGAAATTAATCGTTTTCATTACAAATAAATCATACTGTAGAATTTCCTAAAGCCATTTCTTCTTTATTCAACCAGTGCTAACATGGTGAATCTTTACTGGACACTTTCATTGCTGTTGCGTACCTTTACGAATTTGCTCCTTGTATGTTCTCTGCTTAGCAGCATGTAGATCAGACACATCAAATAAAGCATTTTTGTCTTGCAGGTGTGAGAACATATGTGGATCCTTTCACATACGAGGATCCAAACCAAGCTGTGCGGGAATTTGCCAAAGAAATTGATGCCTCCTGTATAAAGATTGAAAAAGTCATAGGTGTGGGTAAGTCTTGGGACATCTGTGTTCGTGTTGGAAACCTGTTTTCGTAATACATATCTTTCACTGATGTTTAGGTACCTTGAGATCTAACTATTGTTAGTATAACAACTTCCTAAAACAGGACTTTTCAGAAAATCATTAACAATTACTTTTTGGCTACAGAGGGTCACGTGTTTCATGTTTATGGCTAATTGTTCGTTTGGTCTTTTTTCTTAAGGTGAATTTGGTGAAGTGTGCAGCGGACGTCTCAAAGTACCAGGAAAGAGAGAGATCTGTGTTGCTATCAAGACTCTAAAAGCAGGATACACTGACAAACAGAGGAGGGACTTTTTAAGTGAAGCCAGCATCATGGGACAATTTGACCACCCCAACATTATACATTTGGAAGGCGTAGTTACCAAATGTAAGTAGGTCATTTCTGTGACAAGGCCAATTTGGAAGCCATCAAGAAATTAAATCTGCATATTTTTTTGCCCTATTAAGTGACAGATGGGAGTAGACCCACTGATAGCTAATAGGAGGAAATCAGTGCAGGACAAGTCATTAATCTTGTTGTCAGCTATAAATGGGTTTATAGTTTCAACTGATATTCTATCTGCAGGCAGCTTGTGCACGATTTTGTAGGGGGAATTAATATTGCAGTTTTTTTGGCATGCTAGGAGGGACTCTTTCAAACCTTTGCTAGACTGAGCTGCTTGTTACAAGATAGGCAAAGGCAGATGGTAAGCAAAGGATTTTAAATATTTAGAAATATCAAAACAACACTATATTGTCGGTGTGCTTTGAAGTACAAGGCATAGCTGAGAGGAGCAGGTCTTTGAAATAAAGTAGTCTTTATTTTAGTATGAGGCTTGCTTACATGCTGTCTCTGATTTATGACTGTGATAGCTTTGCTTCCATTTACAGTAACACCTGGTTGATCATTTTCTTTAAAGCCTGTTAGCTTAGTCCCTGAATTCTGTCTCACTAAGAATCTGATGGAGCTCAACAGATGCTGTTTCCAAGCCAGAACTGAAATACACCTGCAAGACTCCTGTGGGTCTGACTTCATAAAGCACCACTTAGACTGTATAGTGGAGGAGGGTACTGTTTAACATGGCTGTGCTCCAAATACAATGCATAGCACAGTTGCAGAACATGTTGCAGAATGCTAAAAGTAGAGGGTTCTTTAGATTTAGGGGGTTCATTTTCAGGGCAGTGTAGGAAGCAGAACAAACCCTCTGCATCAGTTGTTGTGAGTGGATGGGGTTTCTGCATCCAACCCTTCACACAGCAATGAGAATGCATGGTGTTTAATTCAGATGATCTCTGATTGTTGACATAAAGTGGCTGAGTAAAGTCAAGGTGGTAGAGTTCATCTCTTTTAAAGAACTAACATTAGAAGTGAGCTAAAGTGTGGAAAAAATCAATGAAAATATTTCATTTAGGGGAGATCTCAGATGCTTAGTCCCTCTGGAATGCCAAATGGGAGTTGGATTCCTAATTCTCCCATTTGTGCCTTTGAAAGTCTCTCCTTTATATCCTTGAATCCCCCCTTAGAATGTGCATGTTTTTAGCAGTGATTGGAAATGTAATTAGTATAGAATGTCATTGTTTTCTTTTAAATGCAAGTTCCACGAGGAAAAAGAAGTTTTTAGACTGCTATTGCTTATGGCTTACCAGTACCTCCCTGAGTACTTTAATTCAAAGATAATATTATAATTAAATACCTTTGCAGTTCTGTTGCCTTTAAAAAAAAAAAAAAAGGTGGGGGGAGGGGGGATCTGAGTATGTGGTGATGTGTTTGCTACAGACAGTGGTTTTCATAGCACTTCTAGAAAAGAGAGGAGCAACAGGGGGATCTTTGTGTTGGAATCCCACTGAGGCTGTAAAATCCCTTAGCTAGTACAGCTGTAACAGTTATAAATGACTGGTGCAATTTGCATAATGCAGTTCTTACCAAATTAAAATGATTTAACATTTTCATGAAGGAGGTGGTAGGCTGACCTGGGTGCATCCTGTCATCTGGCTCCCAGGAAGCAGTGTTTCTGCTACAAGCCAGCTCCGGCACCTCAAAGCTGTTGCTTTTTGGTATCGAGTGCTACTTAAGAAGACATTCATCTCAATTCCTCATGTAGGTTTTTTGAACATGTTGATAAATTAATGCATTTAACAAACTGAAAACTAAAATGGAAGATGAATTGTGGCAGGGGAGCAGTGGGGGGCAGCTGTGAGAGAGGAAGCAGGGAAGTATGAATGCATTATTGGCCGCTAGTCAAGTACTTTCATAATTGACTAGATGATGGTAACTTGCTCCCTCCCCAGCCTGGCTCGCTCCCTCCCCAGCCTGGCTCACCCCCTCCCTCATCCCCACTCTCAAGCAGTGGCTGAGTAATGGAATTATGTGTTAATGCACTGAAGGAGAGTCTCCCTTTCTTTTAAGTTGACAAAGTGCATTTTGATTGAGGGAGGTTAATTAAAACTCATTTAGATGTATTTGTTCTGTCGAACGACCAGGTCACAGTTGCAAAGGGTAAATGAAATGGGAAAATATGCAGATGGGATTAGAGTAGTTTCCATTCTTATTGATGAATTCTCAGACAGGTGAATTTTCCTGCTTGGAGAAGGAGGGGGAGTGATCCCACCCTTTTCCTGGAAGAATCAAATATTCAGCCAAGGCTTTTTTGATCACACACATCTAATTGTTTTGCTCAAGGCTTACCTTTTATTCATGCAAATCAGATCAGTAGGTGTCCAGCTGCCTGACTACAATTTCACACACATGCTGGTTTGCATGAGCAAATGTGGCGTGTGATCATGATGCCAAGAGTTTTTGGCATTGGCTGAAATGGTAGGAAAATCAGGAATAGCAGGCTGTGTCTACACAAACAGGGATTTTAGTGGCATAATTATGGTACTGAAGTTATGCTAGTGTTACCCCATGGTGCAGACACATCAATGGAAAGGGGTTTCTCAGTGCTGCAGGAACACCATGTTCCCGAGCAACATTAGCCAGATTGATGGAAGCATTCTTGCATCACCTAGCAGCATTTACATGTCCAGGAGGGAGGAGGGAGTTAGGTTGGCATAGCTACAGTGCTCAGGGGGTGTGGATTTTTCACACCTCTGGCAGAATTACAAGGGGAGTACATTCTGGTGAGTGAAAAATGCACCGATGTAGAAATAATTATGGGAGCTTTTCAGTGCTAAAATATTTCACAGATGGCCAGTTTTAATAGTCGATTGTTCTGAGCAGATACTGCTGGTGAATGGAGCAAGGAAAAGTTGAGTGTTTTTGCCAGCTCAGCTCTATCTTTATATCGAAGATGTCTGCTATTTAGGTCGCAGGTTGGTTGAACCCTCTCTCTCACGCCTGTACAATTCCCTTGTTTGAAGCCGTTTTTGTCAGTATACAAATGTTATCGGGGCATGAATGCCCCTCCCCTTTTTTGAAAGAAGAAGCAATGTTGTCCAATGGTTAGAGCAGAGAACTAGGAGAAATGAGTCCTGGCTTCCCGTTCCTGACTGCCACTTACATGGAGTCTGATCCTGCAAGGAGCTGAGCACTCCCAAGTCTCTGACTTCAGAGAGAGCTGAGCTCCTTGTAGAATTCACACAGCGTCTCACTGGACTGGGCGCTTGCTGTTTAACAGTTGGCAATCACTTAATCCCTTTATGCCTATCATTGCACATCCGGAGTAATTAGATTGGCCTCAATCCTTCAAACACAGATTCTGAACATGAAGCAGGCTTAGCTCATTGAAAGCACTGGGGCTTCTCACATGCAGGATCAGAGCCAGATAGTTTTGAATGACCAGCATCATATGTGCACATTTGTTCATCATTACTATTGTTTTCATTGTGAGAGAGGCCTTTTTTTTTTAAAGTCATCAGCTTATGTCAGGAACACATTATTTCTTTTTACAACTCTTAAAGTTCGTTTCCCCTATTGCACTATGTAAAGATGAGAGCTGCTACTGCATCTGACCCCGTATTTGACACAATTCACTGAATTTGACACAATTCACTGAGGGAAACGGAGATGGCCCATTTAGAAATAGCAAGATATACCAGATACAGATTCTGTACTGAGAAAGTCGGGGAGGGGGGTATATTTTGCATGCTCAGAATCTCAAGCTGCTTCTAAATATCTTGTAGTTGCTAACAGCTTTCCACTCCCCTGAAGCTTTCTTTTTTTTTTAAAGAAGGGAAAGGATCCAAGTGCTCACTGAGTCTGCTTCTAATGAAAATGCATATTCTAGCAAAGAATTTGATTATCCTAACCATTTTTCAAGTTTGAAAAGTTCTATTTGGTCACCTCACCCCATCCTCTTTTTCTTCTTTAGCAGGCAATTATCCGCTCATAGGTTCCCTGGAGACCCTGCGCCACTGTAGTTAAAGACCTTGTCAACAAGTCCCCTAAAGCGTTAACCTTCCAGATGGAGCCCTTAAATGTTCTCGTCCCATAATATTTCTTTTCAAGCTCCCTACAGCTGAGGCATAAGCTTGGTGCTTTTAAAATTAAATTAGATTGTGCAAGACAGGTGTCTTGGCAGTAAAATCATGTGCAGCCCAGTTTTTTATCTCATTAACATCGGTGTTCATCAAGGAATTGTGTTTTTCTTTCTGCAAACTCTAGGTAAACCAGTAATGATCATAACTGAGTACATGGAGAATGGTTCCTTGGATGCCTTCCTCAGGGTGAGTGATTGCTTTACAATAAACCCAAAGAGGTTGTACATGATTCCTTGTTTGAGTTCTAATTGGTGGAGAGATACAGAAGAATATAAACCTACAAATGTTTGTGCTTGGGAAATGCTTTTTGATATCTTTTTCTACTGCTCCCAGTAGCTGGTGGAGGGATACAGAGTAGATGTAACATTTGAAATGTAGGCTCTTAAATAATCCATGTTTAATAGGGAGCAGTTTTGATTTATTCCATTTTTGAAAGCCTCGCAATGCTGTAGATTCATTAAAACTGGATATATTCCATATATCACAGAAGGCAGTGACAAAACCTCTAGGTTTGTACTTTACTGGTGAATTATAGACACTAGTCAGGAGGGTGAGGAAATAACATTGCATTTCATTTCAAACAAGATGAAGATCTAGAGGTGTGCTCTTTGCCAGCTTCAGCTGTGGCAATAATGTAGCTTTTAGCTTAATGCTATGTGATTTTTTTTTATTTTTTTTTTACCCTTCCCCATGTGCAGAAAAATGATGGCAGATTTACAGTAATCCAGTTGGTGGGAATGCTTCGTGGCATTGGCTCTGGAATGAAGTATCTGTCTGACATGAGCTATGTTCATCGGGATCTAGCTGCCCGAAATATACTAGTTAATAGCAACTTGGTCTGCAAGGTGTCTGACTTTGGCATGTCCCGTGTTCTGGAAGATGATCCTGAAGCAGCCTATACTACTAGGGTAAGCCAGGAAAGGGCCTTTTCCTCCCTACCAAGTGGTTTTGGTTTTTATTTTTGTTTTGTTTTAAAATAATATCAGGCACATGTTAAACTCTGTTTCATTACATAAAAATGTACCCCACGCCAAGATCTCAGCCAGTGTAAATCCTTGTAGATCCATTAAGTTTGGCGCAGCTACATCTATATACCTCTCTTAGGTTCTGGCCCATAGTCTTCATTAGGTTTCTTCAGTGTGCTAGGAATTGGTGACAGGAGTTTAAGACTAGGCGTTAGCATTTTGGATCCTAATCCTGCTTGTGGAAGTGCTTAATATTGTGCATGTAATAGTGTGCTTATATATTTGCAGGATCTGGGCCTTGATTACCTGGACAGCCTGTTGCTGCCCCTAAAGTGGATTCTGTTCTAATTGTGATTAAAAAACTTCTCCAACACTTAAGCATTTTATGCCATAAATGCCTGATAAATTACAAACACTATTTACACTATGAAGAATTTCTATTCATTGCTAATAGTATATGAATTAATATTTAATTATGAATAAATGGGGAGTAGATATGTAATTCCATTAGACTTTTAACTGCACAGTGCTACTAATTTTGCTATCCTAGTACTCTGCATGTAAAATGTTAATGATACCAACACTGCTGTTCATAAGCAGTATTCTGACTATTGCAAACACTTTTGAAATTAACATGCACCAGGAAAAAAGTTAGAGGTTTTATAAAGTCTTTTTTTTAATTGTGTTTCATTTTAAAATATATGCCATTCTCCATTTGTTCTCCTGACCACAGAGATTGTCTGTATTACTCAGTTTTTGTGGTTTAATCCCTATACTCATCCTTAATGAATTCACAGTTCATTATGGGAAAAGATAGCCTCATGTAGTAGTAAATGCTGGCCAACCCTGGTATTTCCCACTAATAAGGGTGGTGAGAGAGAGAGAGAGAGAGAGGCTGAAACAGAGGTCTGGAAAGCTGTATTCAAGCAAATAAAAGTATAGATAAGTATACAGGGCAAGACAGAAACTATTGAAAAGCCTCCTTTTGAATTACGTGAGTGCAAATATAGTACTCTTGATTTCTCTGAGTAAACTGCAGTGAATCAGTGTAATTTACATTACAGTACATTGTCTTCTTTTAGTATCAGTAATGAAGTGCCAGGAACATTTGGATGAGCTCCACTGTACTCAAGCAGCTTAAAAAAATGTTGAGCGTACTGACAATTTTTAAAATAACAAGCACATATAAGCCATGTCCATACATCTGTGTTTGACAGAAGACGGGTATTTGCTTCATGGTCATAAATAAGACAGTGAAGTGCTTTAAAAAAATGCACTTGTCCGATCTTAACAGAATTATTTGTTCTGTTCCCCATGAATATTCTAACTCATGGAAGTGACAGCATCCGAAAGCACTAGTAACAAACAAGAAAGACACACACTAATGCATATGTGCATTCACAAAAGGCTTTATCTAAAATCCTTTGAAGTCCATGGAAAGATTCCCATTGCTTTCCATGGAGTCTGGAACTGCCCCATACAGAACATTTGACCAACAAAGGACAATAAACGATCAGCCAGGTAAACAGAGACAAAGGATAAGCAGTCAGGAACAGAAAATGTCTCCAAAAACTGCAAAAAAGAAAACTGGACAACATAAATTATAACAAAGAAGATAAAGCATCTTTGTTCGACTTTCAGGAATGTTCCCAGATGGGACTGCAGGAAACTTAGAGCTCAATTAAAAACACCTTGTGCATTAGCATAAACAAAAGGAGAAATCTCTGGCATAGCATCACTCAAGGCAAAATCAGATAAACAGCATACAGTTCTTTTTAAAACATTACCTAACCCCAGTGGTCCCATTCAGGTGCCCAAGCATTTTTATTTGTGCGTATTTTTAATAAAAGTGGTCTTGTTATGTGATACTATACATAACTGTTCCTATACTGATTATAGCAGCCTGGAAGCTGATTTACTATACCTCTGAGTTACAGCTCTCCAGCTGAATTTCTCTTTATTTTGCTATTCTGAAAAAAAGTCTATAACCCTCCCCCCTTTTTTTGGAGCTCGGACAAGTAGGTCAGACGGACAAGCAAGGAAACAATCAAGCCCCTGCACTAACAGTGTGTACTTAATTTGTTTTGTATACTAATCCTTTAATATATGCTTTATAAACTCCTGGCTTTTTCCCATGCTCAGTGTAGCCCTAAGCAGAAAACTGGCAATGGGCTGATAAAAATACATTTTAACAATTTACTTATTTGCATCTCTGTGACTAAAGAAAACAGATGGATGGCATCTGTCTATAGAGTTCTGTCTTGTAGTTTGAAAGCTAGTGATATGGAATAGAGACATCCACATGAAACATCTGTCCAATAGTTTACCAACCTTGGTCTATCCCACTTTTAACAGGGTGGCAAAATTCCTATCAGGTGGACTGCACCAGAAGCGATTGCCTATCGTAAATTTACGTCAGCTAGTGATGTGTGGAGCTATGGCATTGTAATGTGGGAAGTGATGTCCTACGGAGAGAGACCTTACTGGGATATGTCCAATCAAGATGTGAGTTTCTTTCTGATGTTTTACTTTTCCTTGCTCTTTGTTTCCATTTTTCTTCTTTCCTCTCAAACCTAGTATGTTGGTTCCCAAATGTTGCAAAAGATCAGCATGGGTGGACTCTTGTGCCCAAAGTGTGTCCCCTTGCAAGAGCAGGCCCTTCAGACAGAATTTTCCATATTGTGTCAGATCATTGCTTCATCGAGTCATGTGTTCTGTGTCCAGATGTGACCTATAACTGACCTATTTGTTCATCTGTTGCAAGTGTTGTATGAAGTTGAGCTGTGCTGGGTTTTGGACTTGAATGAGGCACACTTCTGAGACTGTGATTGGGTGACTTCCAGAAAACATGGTAACCCTGATCCAAAAAAGGATCCCTATTTAGGAAGGCACCTAAGCAAGTTTTTAGGTCCCAACTTAGCCACATGTTTCACATGAAATATGTGCTTAATTGTCCTCTTGAATTGAAGTCTATGTGTTATATATTGGTTCTTCTATTATGCTTCTGCAATGTGTTATAGTTTCTACAACAATATAAACAAGTTTAAAAGGAAATAGAAGAGTGAGGAGTGGAGTTGAAATATTAATACATGCTCATCTAAAAAATTTCAGAAATGATAAAAAGAAATAGAATATATGAATACAGGTCAAACCTCCCTTGTCTGGCATCCTCGGAACCTGAGTGGTCCCAAACCACAGAGTTTGACGGACGAGGGGAGGTCAAGGCTCCCTACCGGCTATAGGCTGCACTCCCTGCCACTGCCTCCACCCGCCCACCGTGCCAGCCCTGACTAGGGCTGCATCCCACATTGTGCCAGACTAGGACAGGGAACGGCCCCCCTGCCTCTAGCCCTAACGGGGGATGCGCTCTCCACGGCACCGGTCCAGGTTGCATGCCCAGCTGCCAGCCCTGCTGACTCCAGCCCTGGCCGGGGCTGCGCTCTCCACCACTAGCCCCAGCCAGGACTGCGCTCCTGAGTGCTGACCATGGTGCCGCCAACTCCAGCTGGGGCTGCACTCCCCACCACCAGTCCTGACCAGGGCTATGTCCCGCCCCCCCCTCCCCCCCACCGTGCCAGCCCCAATTGCGGCCGTGTTTCCCATAGTGCCAGCCCTGGGCGGGGCTGTGCTCCTCACCTCAACAACCTCAGCCGGAGCTTGGCCATTGGCTGCGCTGCCTCCAACCCCGGCTGGGGATGTGCTCCCCACTGCCAGCCCAGCCTGGTCTGCACTTCGGAATCTGGCAAGCCGATTCACTGGTCCAGTAATATATGTGGTCCTACCAGAACACGGATGTTGCTGGACCAGAGAGTCCCAGATTTTAGAAGTTCAATCCATATTTTAATTTCACTTAAGATCATTGCAAGAAACATAGTTGAATTTATGGGACTTCCCATTAAGAGTTAATTTTCTAAATCCTGGTGTATTTGAAATTATTAGTATTTGTCCAGATAATTGTATTCTTTGTTACAGTATTCAAACAACACATAAAAGGTGTAACTGTGATTTATCATTCAAAGCATCCCCTTGATAATAGAATAGCTGCCCCAGGAGGACATTAAAAAGCAACTTTACTAAATGACCATTCTTAAATTATGCAAGTACCATCAAGACTGCTTCATCCTATTCTAAGGGAGGGGGGGAGTACATACAGTGGCTGCTATTTCAGAAGAGTATTTAATAATACTACTACTAAGGGCCTGTGCTAATAGAATTTTTACTAAATAAAACAAATATTTGATGTGAAAATGAGACATAGGCTGCCCCTTTCCCAAGAGTTTTACAAGCAAATAAAGAGGGGAGGGGGGAGTTAACCTGAATATATGGTCACAAAAATGGTTGAATCAAAGGTGGGATGTTAAATACCATTTTACAAGCTATTCACTTTTTTATGTGGAAGAAGATGCAAGGAAACTTCTTCTCCCCTTTGAATGTCAACCAGTCAAACCAGGGCCTGGTTCTCTCTCCCCAGTGCTAGAGTGCACTGCTTGTGGAGCTGAGCTGGCTCAAGAGGAGGGGGAGAACAGGCTGCATCCTGAGAGAGTGTGGGGAGAGCTCTAATCTGAGATGCAGTGCCCAGACTGACTGAAATTCCTGCAGGATGCTTGCTATGCTTTGCTCCTACATGACCAGTGTCTTCACTCAGACCCCGACTGTTTCCCTTGAAATACGTTGACCCTGATCTACATTCGGTTTTTTTGTGGCTCATCAGTGAGCAGCAAATGTTTGTAACCTTTATCCCCACTTACAAAGTTGAACTGCATGTGATTGTCTTCCCACACCATTATGCTTGGGTCCCCCATAAACCTTCTCAAGTGTGCTCAAACCTTAATTAATTTCTACATTCTCAAAAGGAAACGAGTAGCTTGAGCAAGGATTTATCTTCCCACATTGATTCTTTCTGTTGTGGTGGTGTTCCATGCTTAGAATAAACCAAGAATGGTTTCGGCACAGCTACAATCTGTGAAGTTCTTTAACTGTTCTTTGGATAGGTTATTAAAGCTATTGAGGAAGGCTATCGCCTGCCACCCCCAATGGACTGCCCCATTGCTCTCCATCAGCTGATGCTGGATTGCTGGCAGAAGGAACGCAGCGACAGGCCTAAATTTGGACAGATTGTCAACATGCTGGACAAACTCATCCGCAACCCCAACAGCTTGAAGAGGACAGGCACCGAGAACTCCAGGTCAGCTGTGCTTTCTTAATGGTGATCTATGAGGAAATATATTAGAGGTGACAGGCAAGCTGTAACTCACCTAAACTTCTGTGCTCACATTAAGGTTTGCTTCACAGCACTTGCTAGACTGCACAGACTTTTTTTATCTGGGGGAAGATTGTTTCCTATTGGGGCTATGCTGATGTTCCATCCAGCCGCACTGTGGGGCCCAGACACGCCTGGCTCGGTAAAAGCAAAAACTGAATAAGGAAAACTATCACTCTGCCCTACAAGCTCCAAATATTTTTATGACATGAATTTAAGGGTGGCTTTGGAAAGATCTGGTGCAATCAAGTGAAATTTTCCTGACAAAACAAGACATGCTGAGTGTGTGTCTCTCTCTTTTTGCAACATAAGATCCTGAAGGGGTCTGGTCACAGTGCAGTGTAACTAGCAGAGTTACCTGGTTTGCTAAAGGGAAAAGTACATCATCAAGTTTTATAAACCCTAGGTAGGATTTGCAAATGAGTGCTATAGCATTACAGCCACAGCCTTGTGGGCACAGTTGAAGGCATGGATTAATTATTATGTGAATTTTGAATTTAATTTTGTGGTAAAACAGCTTAATATCTCTGCTGATCCTGCATTATGTTGCAAAGAAAATTTCAAAGCTGTGTAGAGCTGCGGGGCCAGATATTTTGGTGGTGCAAATCAGCAGAACTCTTGAAATCTATCAGTAGAACTTTGCCAATAACACTAGTTGAGGACGTGAATCTTTATGTGAGAGTGTGTTTGTCTGGTTTTAAAGCAAACTTAGTCTGCTTGCAATGAATACATGGGAGGGTCTGGAGGTAGAAGAAACTTAGTAGAGAAGAAGGGTGGAGGAAAAAAATCCTAAAAATGATCTGATCCCTGAGCAGAAAGGAAATAACATATATATTCTCTGTGCTGCCTGGAATGAGTCTCCCTGTATCAGTGGAGCAATAACAGAGACCAGACAGTTCCTGATTCAGCCACTGGCAGGCTAGCATAATGGAAAAAGCTGTTTTTCACTTTTAAACGAGTGGATCCCTTGGTGACTATTGCTTACCATTTACATTACCAAAGACAGGTTATTAGCCCTCTGAGGCCACTATCACCACACTTCCTCCAGATTGCCCTAATTGCAGCTATAGCCTGGCGTGTGTATCCACCTCTGTGGTTTAAATAATTTAAGAAGCAGAGAGTCATAATACCAACTGTTTAATCTCCTCCAACCTGATTTGATTCCAACTCATGGATAACATATGCCTTTGACTACATTTAGTTATTACAATAGTTTACGGCTTCTTGTGTGTCCCTTCTCTCTGCATCCAAATCCCATCTATAGACTTCTTTTCCTTGGTGCATGAAATCCAAACAAATATTATGTGTATGCCTTTATGTGCTGAGACTGATAATATATAAAGAGACTGCAAATTATTGTGTATGCGTTCCATATAATATGAACAAGTACCCAACAGACTGCAGGTAAAGTATGGTAAAAGTTGTGTAAATGCTACCAATGTGAACTCAATCCCTCTGGACAATATAGACCAGCTCCGCAGTACACCTCAGCTTTGATGTTGTGCATTTCAAAATAAATGATCAAGATGTGTTTTGTTTAGATATATGGGAGTAATTTACACTGGCCCAATGAAAACCACTGTTTTCAAAATATATAAAATAATAACTGAGCTATTAAAGGGCACTGAATTTGTTAAAAAAAAAATTCAGAATCTCCTCAATGGAAAATAAGAAGCACGTTCCACGGAGCAAAAAAAGATCAAAGCTCCCATTATTCCCACCAGCCCTTGCACACGTGCTGGTCAGGAATGGATTAATTAAAGAGGGGATTAATTCCCTGCTGTCCTGAGTTTGTTTGAATGCACTGAGCCTACTTGCAAACCTGGCTAGAAATGTGCCTGATCTGACTTCTCCCTGAGGTTTGAGCTCTAATCCCATCAGGCATCTTCTGCTCTTACTGCTGTAGTGTTTTTAGAATTACTGAACACACGCAGGATCCACAAGTGTTTGAATTGTTGTATGCGGGATACAGACACAATAGCCTGAACATATTGAGCATCCAGGTCCTTATCCTTTTCTGAGCACATGGCAATAAAAGTGTTTTCCATGAACACTTTCATGTATCTGGGGCTGAAATGATAAAGGGCACAAGGATTTGATTTTCAGCTGACAGGAACCATAGACACCTGGGATCAAATTCATTCTTGGGACAAATGGGCCTTTTCTTATTTGTTTGCTACATTTGCCATTAGTTACATTTTATAGTGCTTGAGCCCCAATTTCCCCTAGTTACATGCAACCAGCTAATTGTATTTGAACTAATCACCTGTTTAGTTTAGTCACTGAGCTCACCGTAGAGCCTAAATTTTGTTTTGTTAACCAGCTAATATCTGCCTGTGCATTTTCTGTTGCTAGACCAAATACTGCCCTGCTGGATCCAAGTTCTCCAGAATTCTCAGCCGTCGTTTCTGTTGGGGATTGGCTCCAGGCCATTAAAATGGATCGATATAAGGATAACTTCACAGCTGCTGGCTATACAACCCTAGAGGCTGTGGTGCATATGAACCAGGAGTAAGTACTCAACGTATAACAAAAACTGGTAAATCTGGATTTAATCGGCTTCTTTTGCTTTGTGCTGCATATCATTACACTCATTAAAAGAATGGAATGCCTTTCATTTGGATAGAGTAGAACTTAGAAATGCCTCTACAATGCCTTCAGTTATTTAATTAAACATTTCTATACATCTGCCTTGCTTTTGCAGTATTACATATTGCTTTGCGTCAGCATTTAACACAAAGTTCTCAGCTCTCTGCTTCTTCTCTTGTTTTATTTAGTGATCTGACGAGAATTGGGATTACCACCGTTGCACACCAGAACAAGATTTTGGGCAGCGTCCAGGCAATGCGAACCCAAATGCAACAGATGCACGGCAGAATGGTTCCCGTCTGAGCCAGTACTGAATAAACTCAAACTCTTGAAATTAGTTTACCTCATCCATGCACTTTAATTGAAGAACTGCACTTTTTTTTACTTCGTCTCCTTGCCCTTTGAAATAAAGATCTGCAGCATTGCTTGATGTACAGATTGCTGAAACTCTGGGGCAGGGGCTACCAAAATGACAAGCCGTCATTTAAACCAGACCTGGAACAAATTGTTTCTTGGAATATACTTCTGTTGATCAACAATATGTAAAATACTTGTATCTATATAAATATAACATCACATGCAAGTTTTGATGTGTGTTTGCTGCCAGATACTGTGCTTAAAATAATTACTCTTCCTTCTCCCATGACCTGGGGATTACAACCATAGTATTTTATTTGTGAAATAAACCACAGTTGTGCATCGTTCACTGGAACGAAGGACATTTTCTGCAGACCCAACGTGTCACTGAAACCATGCAGAAGCCTCAGTGAGAATATTGTTTGATTGATCAGTGCCTCTGAATCAGTGATTTACCCATCTACAGGATGAGATTGGGAATGACCCATCTTGAGGATTACTGGACAAAACTGGACTTCCGGGGGGTTGTTATTGGCTGTTGTTGTGCCATACTGAGCTGTAAGTCTGTAAACCTTTTGCGGACATCTTACTGACAGTCAGCTCTGACAATCTTGACTGTGAAACTTCCAGACTCACATCCCTTTCCCCTTTCAAGGAGCAGTTACTGTTGAAATACTGAAAAGGTCAGTAGGATAGCCTCCCTTCTATTCCTAGTGGCGGGGGGGGGGTTTAAGCTACATAGTCATCTGTAAATATGACAGGGAAGAAAACTTGTGTAGGATTGTGGTTCCTGACTATTTTAGATAAACCTGTACTAGTCTGCCAGACTAAGAGCTCAGCTGTTCCTCCTTCATCACACTCAGGTGCACATACTCTTCACTGACTGTGGAAATTGGTCTTTTCCAAACCTTTGTCTTGCTTGCAGGCTCAGTTGTGGGTTGGAATGTGTATAGATGATGGGAAGTAGATGGTGTTGGGGCACAGCTTATCATGAAGAGCCTGACCCTGTTCCTCTTGATTTCTCATTGGTGGGTAAAGAGTTAGACTTCTCTGTAGGGGCAGGAAAACAGGGAAATGGGCATTCACAACTAAAAGCAGCAGTATATACCAGTGGCAGGGAATCACTCCTTGGATTCCCTCTGTCTTTGGAAAGACGATATGCCCCACTTAGGTAGAACAATACAAGTGAGATCTCTGACCTTTTTTAGGCTTAAATTCAGTCTCTGCTGTCACGTTTGTGATGTTATGTGACCAAGAATTGAGCAAAATGGAATTCTACTTGCATTTTCCATTTGCATACGTGAGCTAGTGTGTAGTGATGGCTACACATCAGGCAAAAATTTTACTCTAGGATATCTCTGCATTGAATTTTTGTTTGATCACATGGGTTTCAGTTTGGTTAGATCAAGAGCACTCCAGACAGATTTGGGCTTTTCTTTGTACTAAATTCCCTTTACACCATTCTGTCCGTGTAAAGAGGCTTTACGTTGGGCATAAATTACACACACACACATACTCCCTTGTAAGGCCCCTTTGCAGTGCCAGATATGCCACTGAGAGAATGATGTAAAGGGAATTTAGTACAAGATCCATTTGTGGTTTGATATGGAGGTATAGAGAATAGGGCTTCTTTGCCTCTGTGCATTGATTTGCAATGTTTAGCTATTGTATTTTGTGAGTAACAAACAGTCTTAAAAATGGTGAGCTCTTTCACATCATACTGCTTTGATCCCCTTCTACACCTGCAGCTTCAAAAAACAAATGAGCCCGATATGTTGAAGTTTAAATTCACTGCATTTATTCTGAATCTAAAATGGCTGACCTGAGTGGAACAAATCGGTTTGCCATATCAGCGAAGTCATTCTGATCATTTTTTGGCATTGGTATAGTAACTTGGATTTATACCACTAAATCCCTCTCCTCCCACATGCCTTAGGTAATTTTGAAAGAAAGTTGTTCAGAATGTGGGATCCTAAATTTGGGACCTGTAAAGTCATGACAATTAGTACAAACCTTTTTGCGATATTATTCATAAGAACTTTTCTGTTTGGGAGGAATTTGAGATTTGTTTTACAAACTATTTAGACCATTCTTTTTCAACACCATATCGCTGGAGATTCATTTCGGTGATCTGACAATTGTACTTTGACAGCAAATACCCTTTGTTCAGTTCAGAGACACTGTAGCTTCTCCTTGCTGGAAATCTGTTACAAAAAGTCAAGGTTGTCTTTTAAATAAAAGCAAAACGTACTCAATTCTCTTGATAATTTGTAGAACTGTGCAGTTGGCATCTAGCAGCAATAGGGTTAGTTGATTTTAATTTTTTTTTTTTTAATGAGAAAATTGTGAAGGCCATTCAGAAGCAGTTTTCAGTGTTGCTTCTGTAACTTCAACTGTGATCAGATGAGGGTGGTAAGTGGGCAAGAACATGAATATGTTTTTAACCGGAGGAAAGCAGAAGAAAAACATACTTTAAAATACTTTCATGGCATGTATTCATGCTATTGATGGATCCGTTTTGTGTGTGCATAAAGCTGAAGGGGTAGTAGAAAGGGAACTTAAATAGAAAATGATGTTTTTCTTCATTAAAATAATGTCAGTTACCTTTATCCCACTGATCGGAAGTGAAGCAATGAGAACAGTGGTAGTGCTACATAGCTTATTGTTCTAGCCATTTATCCTTTCCCCCCCCCCCCCCAATTAATGATGTTTCCACTAAGGACTATGCATTAAGAAACACCAGGGTGTCAATTGTGCTGTAAGGGGAATGAAAACTTCTGAGCAAAAATCATTAGAAAAGAAGTTCTCTTTACTATGTTGACGGGATAAGTCCATGAACTTTTGGGGGGTTTTTGTTTCTTTTTGCATGTGAATGCTTTTAGTAGAAAATTGCATACACAAAAGTACACATTGATCTTTGTACTGCTCATTGGCAGGCTAAATAGCCAACAAAATGTTCTTGAACTCACAGGGAAATTCTGCATATACACATGACTCTTACTTTCCTTCCACCAGACAAAACCCACTTTGGCTTATTGAGAAGTCGTTTTCTCCACCCACTGGGAGCATTTTTAATTTCAGTAGCCTACTTATGCTACCCAGTTCTGTTGCCTGCAAGTTAAATCTAGGATTCACCATTCATCACAGTAAGCAATCTTCACCGGAATACACCTTTGTTAGTCACTGTGGATTGGAAGAATAACATAATGGGTCAGAGCTATAAGCAAGTGCAGTGTTGATCCAGTGTACCCTTACTGCTGAAATGTGTGCACACAGACACAAACAATTGGCCCTCGTTTGGCGTGTGTTGGTCTCTGTTCCCCTGCTGATCTCTCTGTGGGAAATGTTCCTTTGATTCCTTTTGGAGACCCTCTATTGTTCACGCCGTTGTGGGAATTAACTCTGCTGCTCCTGGAACACACAGTGACATCCTTTTGCATAACAGAAGGCACTATTAGTGTTTGGACTTCACTAATATCATTTCTGAGCAGTGCACCTGGAACACAGTTAATTGGAAATCCTGCACCTTATGAACACTTTCCTTCCTCAATTATTTTTTTAAATTATTTAATGAGCCAGAATATTGTCTTCACACTTACATACAGGTAATAACCCAATTTAAAAAGTTGAGCCAGTTGTGTCCTTGTGCAAACCAGCCAACACCCAGACCTGCTTATTGGTGCAGAGAACCTCAGTACTCGTGTAAAACGCAATGGCAACTTTGTTAGGAAATCCAAGTGGCTGCTGTTGTAGCTGCATTTGTCCAGTTGTTTGTTTTGGTCTAATGTTGTCTTGTTTCCTTTTTTCAGGGAAAATACATTCTGCTTCCTTGGCCTCACAGCCTTTCCTATTGATCATATTGACCATGGGAGAACAAAAGACCAGACATGAAGCCTTCCAGATTCCACAAGCCCTGCTTCACAAGCACTGATTCTGGGGAACACAGATACTCAGTAAGCAGAATCAGTCCCTGAAGAGTGGGGGTTTTTAGTTTCCCTTTTTTGCATTGAAACAAAGCAGAGACTGTAAGGTTCAATATCTGTTCTCCAGTTGTCCTTTGAGGAATGTACTGTATCAAAGCCCTTCATACTTCTGGGATTTTCCCCCCTCCTCTTCCTCCTTATGGTTTTATTTATACATTTTGATTCCCCCACCCCCACATGTCACTGGTGCATCTTGTTTGAGTGCAAGTGACAGAGCACGACTGGTATTACCTTGGACTCCAAGTCAGATGCCGCGACAGAACCCAGTTCACATGAGCTGCCTAAATACATTGCTGAAGTGACATTTTACACAGAATGTGCCCTCGCAGTAATATAAATATATATATTTTTTCTTAAAATGGAGAACGGACTTCTTCTCTCTTCCAAATGAGTGTGTGTGTGCATTTGCGTGTGTCTGCGTCACTGCATGTGTAGAACTGCCTGTGAATGTTCCAAAAAGCATCTTTGGGAGCGTTGGCTTCCATGCGTTTGCTAGTTGAAGAGTTACAGGAGAAAGCAGGCCAGTAGATGGATGTCTGCAACAGTAGCAAGAGAACACACACAAGTTTAAATTTCTGTATCTGTGAATGTGTTTTGTAGCTGCCACACTAACCTTAACAACTGGTTCTGCAGCCTAGAACAGGGGCACTGTCATCTAAGTTGTGGAGTGATTAATAATAAGATCCATAATGGTGATAAAGCTTTCCATCAATATCGCTTATTCTTATCAAGACCTGTCCATGATAAAAAACACCATCTTGATGAAAAGGTGATGGGCAACAGTGCTCATATCCATCCACTGATAACCCTGAACTGAACTCTTACGGAACCTTTTTTATCTGCAAAAATAAGATTTTAAAGACTTGTTGAATGCAAACAAATATATGCAATTCTTATGCATTCACAGAAGCACACTGCTCAGTGTGCCAGCTGTGAGAACGTGTGTCCTGTAGCTGACAGTCCAATATTTCATTTTCTCTCAGAAACAGTTAAGGATATTAAATTGCAAGAGACATTTAAGATTACAGTTGTTAACAAACAGGTTGAAAATGTTTGTCATGTTCCTAGTCTCCATAGCCAAAGGATATGTGAATTAATGAACGAGAGAAAATAACGAGTCCTGTGGCATCTTAAAGACTAACACGTTTTTTGGGCGTAAGCTTTTGTGGACTGGAACGAAGTGTTAATCTTTAAGGTGCCACAGGACTCCTCGTTATTTTTGCTGAAAAAAACTAACACAGCTACCCCTCTGAAATGTATCAATGTAAAAGGTCATTTCTGTGGGCTAATGGCCAGTGCAAACAACCTACCTGTACTACCTAGAAAAGCTGACTGAGTGTGAAGTATTCACTGTTTATTTACTGTTAACTATTCTTAGAGCGGAGCTGTATGCTAGAGTCTGGGGCATGTGCCACATTCTGAATTCAGCAATAGATGTGCTCAACTTTCTTTCTGGTTGCAGAGGACTGATGTCTATTGAGTAGCATGGTGCAGCACAGCAAGCTAGAACCAGAGAAGCAATCAGTCAAATACACATTGGAAAATCCAAGACAAATTATGGATGTTGCCACATACAAAGAGCATGTCACATTGAATAGAGTGTCTCAAAGTTACTTCTATTTCCTTCTTCTCTCTTGGTCCTTTTATTTTCATTATTAAAATACCACTGCCAGCTCTCATTAACCAGAAATTAAAGATCACTGTAGCTGGGGGAAACAGGGAGGGGATGTTCATGTCACTGTGCTGGAGGCAGAAACCAAACAACACTATCAAGGAGTTAGGGAGCGGAACTGTGCATTGCAGACCCAGCGCATCCAAATTGCAGTCAAATGTTCTAAACAGAGCGTGGGTTTAAAAAATGAACAAGTTACTACAGACTTTGCTTCCATCTTCTCCCCCTTACAGAAGACATCGTCAACAGGTCTCTCTAGCATGGCAAGCCTTTGTTTGTTCGAAATTGTTCTGCTCACTACACCACCGGTTGATGTTTGTCCAGGTTTCTTGCTGTACTAATTTTGTGATGGATCTGTGTATTTTAAAAATGTATTTTAAAAAAAAAGGCTGGTACTTAACTAGTAAACAGGACCTAAAAAGCAGTATTTTTCATTTGTGACATTTTCATAACCAGAAAAATATCCTGAATACCAATCAAAGAAATGAAGAGAGTGCATTTATTTTTTTGTATCACTGCAAGTATGTTGGAATATGCAAGGACTGTGGTCAAAGGTAGAATGTATGAGGCATATTATAATTTAGTTCATACCGAGAAAAAGATTCTAACAGCATTTCTTGTTTCATGAATTTGAGCAGTCTCTGGGTTAGACATAGATTTTCTATTTTGTTTTAATTTGTAATTCCCCCTCCCCTCCATGAATTTTAGGTACACATAACTTATGTCATTTATTTATGGTCTTTTATACCTAGTTTGTAAAATTGTAAAATAGCAAACAATGCAAAAGTTGCATTTGAAAATAATAAAGTAGTTGCTGTACAAACCTCATAGAGCTATTTGTTAATTATTGCTACTATTTATGATTGATCATTTGGTGTGGGGACATTGACCATGGCACCATGCAAGCTTTCAGTCCATCCCCCTGTAATGGACATTGCTGCTCTTTTCTGGTGTTATATTTTCAGGATGAGTGGCTCCAAAAGTGTGTGCTTCGAGACATGTAGTGGAAGTGGCTGTGAGATGGGGAAGAGAACAGAGACTATGGTGAGACTAAGTAGAAAGTGGCAAGAGACAGTGAAGTAAAGGATGGGAAAACATAAAAAGGAGGGAACAAGGAATATTGGATACTGAATGTATTGGAGAAGCCAAGTGGTAATGACCGGGCCGGGGGGGTGGGGGAGGAAGAAGCACACAAGCATCATACCAGGATGTATTAGTGGGAGCATTGTAAGCTAGACATGAGAAGTAATTCTTCCTCACTACTCCACAGTGATTAGACTTCAGCTGGAGTATAGTGTCTAGTTCTGGGCACCACATTTCAGGAAAGATATGGACAAATTGAAAAAAGTCCAGAGAAGAAGAACAAAAATGTTTAAAGATCTAGAAAACATAACCCATGAGGGAAGGTTGAAATAATTGGGTTTGTTTAGTCTGGAAAAGAAGATTGAGAGGGGACATAACAGTTTTCAAGTAACTAAAAGGTTGTTATGAGGAAGGAGGAAGAATTGTTCTCTTTAACCCCTGATGATAGGACAATAAGAAATGGACTTAAATTGCAGCAAGAGAGGTTTAAGTTGGACATTGGGAAAAACTTCCTGTCAGGGTGGTTAAGCACTGGAATAAATTTCCTAGAGAGGTTATGGAATCTCCATCATTGGAGATTTTTAAGAGCAGGCTAGACAGTCACCTGTTAGGGATCGTCTAAATGGTGCTTGATCCTGCCATGAGTATGGAGGACTGGACTAAACCTCCCAAATCTGGGAATGCAATTGTATGAGGAAGTTGCTTGTGGTGGTGGAGGTATGAGGGTGCTCAAAAGCCATGGAGCTTATTTCTGGTTTATGTCTTACAACCCTGAAAGTTCATGCTTCAATGTTTCAGCTACTGACCTTCAAGGATCAGGAAGGGATTCCCTTCCCACAAGTATTAAGGTTTTCCTTCATCTCCTTCCTCTGAAGCACGAGGGAAGGACACAAGTAGAGATGGGACACAGAAGGGGGAGGGTCAGGGCTCTGAGGTGACAGCATTTTCTGTCTCAGGTGTTTGGCACATGCTCAGCTGCTAAATAATCACTATATTTGGGGTCAGGAAGTAATTTTCCCTGTTGGTTAGATTGGCGCTGAGCAGATGGGGAAGGGGGCATTGAACATGGGTCACTTGTCAGGATTACCTGGGTGTGTGCCTCATTTCATTTCCTTTAAACTCGTGCACCTCAACCCTCCTTCTTATCTGACTCCGGCATGTGATAGTTTAGTTTACTGGGGATGGTTGATGATATTGGGGGACTGGTAATGTATAGGTGGTCAGACAAGATGACCGTCCCCTTCTGGCTGTCTATGACCTGAAAGGGCAGAGGAAGCACAGGTGGTGACATCACAAGAGAAGGAAGGGGGATAGTAGGTTAAAAGTCATACAGAGAAAAAAGAAATAATGGAAAAAATGGGGGGGGGGGCAAAGTCTCATTTGCCCTGGACCATTGTCTTGCATTCTGCAATTCCAGGTGCAGTGGAAATTGAGAAGCACAGAGGAACCTATCCTGTTGCATTGGGATGCATCACACCCTTTTGCCAATATGGTTCCCACACCACTTGCCAAACCAGGCTTCTTATATGAGAGAACAGGTCCCTGTTCCCCAGCCTCCTATACCCCCTATCTGCCACTTCCCACATCCCCAAGGCCCTAATCCTTGCCAAGTAAGTCTGCTAGTGTTTTTATAACTGATATCTCAAACATTTCCTACCTGACTCTTATCACTGATTTCTTACATTGAGGGCTACTTCTGGCACACTGCACTGGATGTTTGAAAGATGTAGACAAATACACCAAACTTCTTTATCACCTTCTTGTTTGAATAGGTTTTTGATTAGTCAAAAGACTAGTGCCAATAAATCAGCTACAAGCCCCATCACTAACGCAGGAAACACTGAAGTAGGTCAAAGTACAATTCACAGAATTTTGTTTTAACTGTATTTAAATAGAAGTGAAGCCCATGTAACAATGAAGTCTTCTGCAAAAGAAGGTCTCAAACCCCCATAAAGTGTATACATAGGGCTCCAATAGGAGGTGTGCTAAGACTACTGTTGCATTCTTCTGGAAATAGATTTGAGGGGTATTGTCTCTTTTTCAGTTATTGAAGAATGAATATAGACTGAAAAGAGCCATGTGTTTAACTCTTTGGAATTCTACTAACTATGTGAGGGTAAAGTATCCCACGTTCAGGCAAATGCAACCAAGCATTGCTGAAATGTACAGTGGTGTAGTCTATGTATCAAGATTGGAATACACAGACTTTCTGGAACCACACGTTACAATCCCATCAGTATTCACTTAATCATCCTGGGTACAGAGGTTAAAATATTATATGCAATTCATACACACAAAGGAGGAGGCCCGTCTGAAAAGTTACTCTTCAAGATTTATTTAGCTTCTGACTCATCCATTTGGAAAATATATTGTGAAAATGCATCCTGACTGAAACTCTGCTGCTGTCAGTGGAATCGCACCATGGATGAATTGGTCCCAATATGTTAAGCTTTTGATGCAGTAAACTGTTGACATTTGTACCATTTTTACTTGGGAAGAAATACTAAGCAACGGGATGCTCCTAGCATTTACACATAGAAAGCTGACTG
The DNA here is from genome assembly GCA_032595735.1 of Pelochelys cantorii. Taxonomy (NCBI): domain Eukaryota; kingdom Metazoa; phylum Chordata; order Testudines; family Trionychidae; genus Pelochelys; species Pelochelys cantorii. The sequence continues at coordinate 40,939,238 of CM064335.1, forward strand.
GAAGACAGCAATTTCTTACTGGGAAAACTTTACAGGTTTTGAAATTTGTATTTAATCTGCACTGAAATGAAAGCAAAAACTTTGAAGAATTTGAAAACTGTTCTGAACCAGAATTGTGTGAAAACATAATTTTTTCCATCTAACAGGCCAGGTTTTCACTCTGGAAGTCCACCCTGCACCTAAGCAATTGTGCCACCAACACCTATATGTTTGCATAAAATGTTTCCATTTCACCCAAGCACCATTCTTTTGGGGAGGGGGAGAACCCATAAAAATTTGTGCCTCTCACATAAAAATATTGCAGTAGGAGGACAATAAAAGAGATGAAAAAAGCATAAGCTGCTGTTATACCTAAAACATGTTTTTGTGCCCCTTACTTGGAAAGAAAGCAGCTTGCTCCATGGGGACTGTTTTTAGTATCATAGTGTAAGAAAAAAGATATTTTCAAATGCTGGGACCATTGTAGTCATGTCAAAATACATTTTGCTTTTTTTTTTTAAACAGTTACAAAAAAAAGTTCATGCTACTCTTTAAGTCAACAACATGATTAAAGCTATAGCTGCATTTGAGGCCTTGATCTTAATTATTTTACCCTTTCCCTTTTAAGGAAGTATCCTTGGGCTACTGACTGATACTCTGTTGAATGGGTAATAGACCTCTGACATATCTTATTTCTGGCAGTGGCCTTAAACATAATTCTTGGTTTACAGCAGCCTCACAGAAAGTTAGAAGTTTGCCTAAAATGTAAATTAAAATCTAAAGCATTCCATTCCAATCAACTTAGTAAAGCATATATTTTACATGCACAGATGAAGAAAGTAGCCACAGGACTACTTAGTAACTTGTTTTAATATATATGAATAAAGCAAGTATTATATACATAATAGATAAGGGCCAATTATATCCCTATAATCTTCTGTGGTTTACTAGCTTGAAACCAGACCAATACAGTAATGAGACCCATGTTTTTCATAAGTGTTTAGTTACTTATTTAGGATTCTGTTCCATAAAAGGCACCATAACATGGTTCAAACTGCCCCAGACACATCAAAGCCAAAGTTCTGCCTTCAACTTCTGAATATTTTCTGTCAAAAGCTGATTGACAAAACAACATTGGGACTCTGATTCTCACTTTACTTCCAGCATCTAACTCAACTCAATGATCAGAGAGACGCTGTCAATGGGGAATCAATGGACATTAGGCTCCAGGTACTTTTTAAACATCCCTTGGCACTTATCTGCATTTCTAGGTACATAAATACATTTAAAAATCTGGTCCCCAGAGAACAGATTAGCAATGAAGCTATTCATTGGAATAGAAAATGATTGTGCTTTAGTGATGGAGAAGCACTGAGGTATTAAAAACTAAGTGGCAATTACAAGGCTATACATCTGGTTCCGTCTTTTTGTGTCATAAACTACTCAGATTTTGCCTGTTAGATTGTTGCACCTTTAGAACCACTTGGTGTGCTAATTGCCTTATTATCATGTGCCAAAAGATTCTGCTGCATTCCAGATGTTATGTTACAAGGACATATCTCCCCCGAAAGTTTGTTCCAATACCATTTTCATTTTTTAATGTGTCTTGAATTCAATTTGGTTGTAAGAATCTAATTAATGGCAGAATTTAGACAAAGATAGTTTTGCTGTTTGTGCAGGATGATAAGTTGGTTGAAAATTTTTTTAAATTTTCAAAAATGCTGTTTTGTCAATGCAGAAATACTTCATGGAATAGTTTGATTTTGACAACAGTTTTAACAGGGCAGTTTTTTAGGCCCAAGATTGATTTTCAGGAGAGAAATGGCTTAGAAAATGTTACTTTAATTGATTTAATTTCATTAAAAAAACAAGCCTATTTGAAACAAACATGGCAAAAACAGTTCATTTTGACTTTTTCAATGAAAATTATTTTGATATGTCCAACATTGTTTTCAATTTTTGTTTTGTATTTTGGCCGAACCAATGTACTCAAAATATTTGTGGTCAATGTAATACCCAAAAATGCATTTTCCAGAAAATTCACTTTAAAAAATCAGCCTGCTTAACCTCTTTGGGAATTCATGGAAAAAGTTATTTCCTTCCTGCTTAGAATGTTTTGTAGAGTTGCAATGAACACGTATTAAATAGTGACGCCCCTTTCACCTTTGAGACAGTTACGCTTTAGCGATGCACTAGGTTAAAGGGTGACTAATTTCATTGATATGTTTGTTGTTTGGAAGAAAAGACACATAACATCAAATACATGCACACATTCAACGAGTGAAACTGACACTAGAAGAACATACCAGTAAAATAACTGAAAACTTATACTTAGTAGAAATGGATTTCAGTGTAGCTATGCTAATTTACATCACCTTAAGATCTTGTCCATTAACTATAAAACATATAATCTTTTTATATACTTTAATTATTATTTTTCCTATTGAAACCATTGTGTATGGAGGAGTGGCAAATCACACAAGACGCATTAAGTTTTTGTAAAATAAGACAAATACCCTCATTGTTCAGATCAGATTTCTTGTCAGGTTCATGTTGTGACTGCAGATGGATTTTCTTTGGCTAACAGCACTATGTCTGTGATATTTGATCCTTAGTGACTTGAGTGTCATTTCTGCACATTCTTTTAGCATGTGGTTATTGAAGAGACAGGGCACCTATGTTTCAGTTATCAACTCTTGATCTCCCATATGGGAGACGGGGGAGAAACCACCCTCTTTTTATTAACCGATTTTCAGGCATGGGCACACCACCAGATGCACATGAACAAGAAGTGCTCCCAATTATCCAGCAATCCAAACATGCAGCAGACTGTTCAGTTATGCCTGAAGAGTCAAAGTGAATGGTAGAGCCAGAATATAGAGTCTTTTGTTGAACCACAGAGGAGTAAGCAACCTAATAATTCATCTATTATTTTTCAGAAGCATTAGGGCAATTTTTTAAAATTTAAATGATTTACACAGAATGACATTGTTTCACTCCTCATGCTTTGTGGGACTTATAATAGCTTTCCTCTGCCCTGGGCATGTTGGTACGGTAATTATTAGGTAGCAATTATTGGATACCTGAAGTCACAATGTCCACTCTCCCTCTACCTGGGTATATCATTTTATCCTCAAATAGCCAGGATCTGTTGCAATATTGATTTCAAGCACTTGTGGGTTTTTTCAAGTGTAGTTGTTGCTTTGTTTTTCATCTGCTTTTGTTCTTCAAAAGAACATAACTCTTGTTGGGCTTTACAAGAGCCCTTGAAGAGCTTCTTCTTGTCCAAAGTTCTAGAATTGCTTAGTTTTGCAGCCCATGTATGATCCTGATCTAACTGAAAATCTCACCAACTTTTTTTTTTCAATTGATTTGGAAAGTGGGTGTAGTTGAAGCAACAAAATAAAATCAACCGCCAATTGCTAAATCCAGTCAACACTGGCTGATTGAATATCTTTAGCTTAATTGGTTGATTGACATTGGAAAGTTTATGGAAGAGCTATTTTTGTATAAAGTAAGCCAATGCGGCTGTTTTAATTTTGGAACTACTTCATTGTGACATAGTAAACCTGTGATTGAATTATACTGTAAATACTGTATTGAATTATAATTTAAACTGATATAGAGATAATGAGCTCCTTAGAAATAGCAGTTTGGAACAGGTGTTTTCAGAATTACTTATGTGGATCCTTTGAAGAAGGTTTATGAGGTTACTCACAATAAGAGTAATAATTTCCTTGGTAACATCCATCCTGGAGAGCTCTAACAGAGACTCAGGCTACTTTTTTCTCCTGTAAGGTACTTTGTATGGTTTAATATAGGTGGATTGTGGGGTGGGTTGTTAAACTCCAGGGTTTTCCAGACTTGTAGGTCCAAGCTGTTGCTAGTAAAACAAAAAGATCTTTCTCAATGGCAATGAGTAAGAAAAACAAACCTAAAACTAAGTTGAAAAGTCAGGTTCTGATCTCCTTGATGGCTGTGTAGTAAGTCAGTTCACTGGCATTACTCTTGATTTGCACAGACACATATGAGATTGGACTTAACCCACAAGACTGACAATGCTCATGTTGCAGAGCCTGAGTCTTATCTGTAATTTTATGATGAAAGTAAATCTCTTATTTTTGTTTGTAACTTGGATTAGTATTCTCTCATTACTTAAATAATTTACTCACAGTTGGGAATGAGTATGAAATCCATGTTGAAGAGCTACTTGATACAATACGCATCAGCCTGAGCAAAGAGAATCCTCCGTTGCCTCTGATTCCCTGTTGTATTCCAGATCCTATTCAGAGCCCGTGTCCTCATTTTCACTGTTGTCAGTTTGCTGGGACCCACAGTTCTTCTTCTGCTTCCCACCATGCATGACGAGTGACACCAGATTGAAACTGTCTGGGGACTAGTGTAGAGCATTTTCAACAGAGGGTCCCTGACTGGATTTTCTTTCCAGCAAAGACCAGCTGGAAAGAAAATCCAGCGTTTTGCCAAAGCCCTCCTCTGTATTGATGGTAAGAGGTCAGAAAAATGGCCTAGAAACAGTTTCATAAAATAGCCCCTTACTCCCACTAAAGAATACAAATTAGAACAATCTGAACTTCTGGGAGTTACGGGTGGAGCTGAAGCATTCATTGGTGTGGATGACTTACATGGTACACAGATACCATGAAGGGAGGAGGAACAGAAAGCAGAACTCATGCATCAGACTCTTGTGTAATCAGAATTATATTTGTGGAATTTTTATTACCATGGAGTACAAGAAGGAAAGAGCCCCGCCAGACTCTGAGTCCTCCCCGGTAGTCAGAAAGGTGGGGAGGTAAATATTTTACTTGCAAAGGAACACATTTGATCTGTCGTCTCTGAGAAACAATAAACACACAACTTCACAATCCAATTTTTACTGAGTATTTCCATATAAATACTTACCCGAAATATGTGGAGTGGTTTGTTCATAGATATAAGAAACCTTGGGCTATGTCTACACTGCAGGCTTCTTGCGCAAGAACTGTTTTGCACAAGAGTTCTTGCGTGAAAAGTTTTGCGCAAGCGCGCATCCACACTGCCATGTGCTTTTGCGCAAGAGTGTGCATGGCAGTGTGGACGCTCTCTTGCACAAGAAAGCTCTGATGGCCATTTTAGCCATAGGGGTTTCTTGCGCAAGAAACTCCTGTTGCCTGTCCACTCTGCCTTCTTGTGCAAGAGCTCTTACGCAAGAGGGCTTATTCCTTGTGGGGAAAGGAATAACTCTTGCACAAGAAGCCCTCTTTTCTGATGCTTTACTGTAAATTTACTTGTGCAAGAATGCACATGCAGTGTAGACGCTCCTCAAGTTTTTGCGCAAGAACAGCTGTTCTTGCGCAAAAAGCCTGCAGTGTAGACATAGCCTTGTGGTTTTTGGGGTGGGTATAGGGTGTGTTTGTCTCCAATTTTTTCACCTTCCCATTTCTGGTTGTCAACAATCCTCTTTCCACTTTCTATTTCTGAAGAAGATATGAGCGTTTATGTTCTATTGCAGTCATAATTGTGGGAGATACCAGAGATGTATCAGGTATGTGAGTGAACCATAAAATACATATTTTGCCCCATTCGTCTGTTACAGCATATGACAACTAAGTTGCCAACTCTCGGGGTTTGCCCATGTGACTCCTCCTCTTGGTGTCCAAAGCAATCTAATTAAACTGAAGTTACCCCCATTGTGGTCATGCAGGTCATTCATGGATGGTTGTGGGAGAGGGACACATGATCCTACGTGTGTGTGTGTGTGTGTGTGTGTGTGTGTGTGTGTATGTTGGTGAGTGCTGCTGCTGTTTTGTGGGACTCCAACTTGTGGGTCAATGGAGTGAGAAAGCAGGGGCACAATTAAGAATTTCTTTCCTCACATCTTTTTAGAAGCACTGGCTGGGTAGGAGCTCTAGACCTGCCCCTGCTTCTGAAGGTGCTGGTCTCAGTCACCTTTGGGAGATGAAAAAATAGAGGGTATTGAGAGAGCAGCTGGAAAAGAGAGAGGGAAAGGGAGAAAAATGAGCATTTGATGCTATGTACTGGCCCATATAACTCACTGGGTATGATGTCCAGATTTATGGCAGCTGTGCTGCACATTGTACTGTATCCACACACACAGTGGCTATTTTGCTTCAAGCTGGGACAATGGGATTGAGAAAGAATGTATTCAATGTCAAGAGAGATTTAAAATGTCAAGGGCTATAATCTGCCCTTGGTTACCATGAAGTAATATTCTGTTGTTTCTCTGGAGTGATATTGCAGTTACACTGTTGTTACAGGGGAGTTGAAATTGGCTCTAGATTTCTTTCACTGAAAACACACAGCAAAATCTTGTTCGAGTATAACTTATAAAAAGGGAAGGCATATGCATCAAAGGGCTTGTGGCTAGATTTATGCAAATGTAAGCACACCTTCAACCTTCAGGTGAGAGGATGTTGGCAGGAATAAGCTGTGAAGCAGTTTAAGCTTCATTTGCCTTTAGGTGAATGAATAAATAGTTAGAAATCAGGGTTAGGGAACAGATCCTTTACAAAGCCCTGCTTGGAAAAGACTATAATTCTGAGATCAGGACCCACAAAGGATTTATTACTTATAAATTCATTTATTAATAATCAGAATGAATTTATGAGGTCTCCAATGGATCTCCTTTAACCCATTGTTAATCAGCAGTAACTACAACAACAGACCTATACGTGAGGAAAACTGGTCTGGTTGATAGATTAGAGACAGTTTTGCTGTTTAAGCAAACTCTACCTTATCTGAAGAAGTGGGTTTTGCCCATGAAAGCTCATGATACCATCTACATGTTTTGTTAGTCTTTAAGGGGCTCCTAGATTATTTGTTGTTTAAGATTTTTCTTACCCAAAGAGTTAGTTGACCGGCTGCTGACTGTTTTTGGAGTCAGATGCTGGTGCCGTGAGCAAGAGACTCTTGTGTAAACATTTTGCCATTGGACATGTAAGGAATGACCTACAGGGGCGATATGGCTGCTTCCGTGGCTAGAGTGGCTAGTCAAAGTTCAAGGCCTTGAAGGAATGTTTCCATGAGGATAAGATATCAGTGATGAGAGTCAGGTAGGAAATGTCTGAGATGAGATGAGATGTCAATTGTAAAAAATACAAGCAGATTTACCTGGCATTGCCCGAGTCCTTCAGGCCATGGCCTTGGGGATGTGTGTGTTTGGGGGGGGGGGTGCAGGAGACTGAGGGCCAGGGGCCCGTTCTCTCCCTCCTAGGCCCTCCCTTCACCCATCAGCGACCTGTTCTCTCCACCGCCTCAGCATCCACCAAATAAGTCAGGGGCCTTATTTCTCCCCCAGCTCCCAGTGTTACAGCCAAGGGCAGGGAGCAGGGGAAAGGATTTTGGGCAAGAGGACTACTTACCTTTGTGCTCGTAGGTGGAGCCCCAGCTCTGCTGGCCATTCCCTTAGCGGTGTGGCTGCCCCTAGTGGACACTGTGCAGGATAGAGCTCTCCTGCGGGCTTGCTGGCCTTTTCCCAGGGCTTCTGGTTATCCTGGCACAACCAAATCCTAACTTTGCTTTAAGTTAGGAGAAGAGGAAACTGCATAGCAGATTTGGTGGGCCTAGCACTTACCATTTAGGAGGAGTTCTTGAACAAACAGACACAGCCCGACAGACACATTCTACAATATATATACAGATAGAAATGTGTACACAGTCCTGTTTTTCTGAACACAAAGAAACAAACAACCGCAGATAAATTTTCCTTATTTTCCCAAACTTTCCTGCCAATCCAGTGAGCCCTGTGCCCATAAAGCTCTGTCTCTGCTTCCTCTCAGGGTCACCCTCATTACTCCTTTTCTGCTTCTCCCATCCATTGGTTGCAAACTAATATTCTGGCCACCGTGTTTGCAACCAGGAATATAGTTCCATCTATGTGGTTTATCTCTGGTCTGCCACATCATCTAGTCCTGGGGTCGGGGTTCCGCTTGTTTGCAGCTATCTTTACTACATAAATGGGCTTGGTTGCACCTTCTGTTGAGCCTGAAGGAGGGTACTTGGCACAAGTATTAGTTGTAATGGGGTCTGTGAGTTTGTTTGGCTCTAAGACTCTGCTTGCAGCTAAGCAATACCATGGTAGATACCTTCTCCCAGATACTCCTTTGACACCCTTACAGTCAGGATGACTTCAGCATATTAGTTATGTCTAGTGGGAGAGTGTTGGATCCAAAGTAATCCTATCTCAGGTCAGCAATTTTCCTAGGGCCCTTACAATTTTCAGGCATGCTTGCTGAGAAATTCTCCAGCCCTGCTCTACAGTATAAAATTTTCAGCTTCCAATTTCACGGAAGGTGAAATTGAGCCTTATGAAGTGGGGTCAAAAGAAGGCTTGTATCCTCTTGGTCACAGATCGCCATTCCTGGCCAATGGGAGCTGTGGGAAATGATATCCCGGTCCACGCTGCTTCCCGCAGCTCCCATTGTCTGGGAATGGTGATCCACTCCCAAGGGGAGCTGCAAGCCCTGTACCTGAGGAGCAGGGCTGGCCCGAGCCATTTGTGTGCCCCAGGCTCCAGGAGCGCGGCGCCGACCCTGGAAGTGCAATGCATGCGTGGCCCCACCCCCGGGCACGCAGTGCATGCATGGCACCACCCCGGGCGCGCAGCATATGTGCGGTGCCGCCCCCGCCCGGCCCAGCAGCCCCCGCGGCGCCCCCTACAATGGGGCGCCCCGAGCGGTAGCCCGGTCAGCCCATACCTTGGGTCGGCTCTGCTGTGGAGGTGTAGGTAAATATAGTGGCTATGGCCCACCAAGGGCTAACACTGGTGAACTACCCCCATTTTATTCCCCACCTTTACCCTATGTGGTAACTGAGGGTGTGTCTAGACTACATGGCTCTGTCGACGGAGTCATGTAGATGAGTTTACTAGACATAGCAAAATGAAGTGGCGATTTTAAATAATCACGCTTCATTTACATCAAAATGGCTACCACGCTGTGCCGACGATCAGCTGATCTGGCACAGCGGGGCAGTCTAGACGCGTCACGGTCGACAAGGGAAGCCTTTGTTGACCGCTCCAGTAAACCTCACTTCACGAGGCATACCGGAGCAGTGGACAAAGGCTTCCCTTGTCGACCGTGGCGCGTCTAGACTGCCCTGCTGTGCTGGATCAGCTGATCGTCGGCACAGCGCGACGGCCATTTTGATGTAAATGAAGCGCGATTATTTAAATCGCTGCTTCATTTTGCTATGTCTAGTAAACTCATCTACATGACTCCGTCGACGGAGCCATGTAGTCTAGACACACCCTGTGTGAAGCACCATGGATTTCAGCCTCCTTCAGACACAATTGAACTCTGGGTTAGCAAATGAGTTTTGGAGAAGGGTTTGATGAAAATTTGATCTGATGTTCTGTTTGGTGCTTTTGTGATTAGAGTCATTGCATCATAACAAAGACTCTGGTTTGCTGTTTATTCACAAAAAAAGAAAACAGTCAGTGGTCAAATGAGAAACACTTGCAAAATCCTGCTGCTTTTAAAATATAAATAAATAGGTATGTTTCAATTTAAAGTAAGGAAATATTTCTGGGTTGCAGCTTTCCAGTTTATAATAAGATGCTGTGGGCTTCATTACCTCTCTTTTCGTAAAGTTTTTTATTACTGAACACAAAGCCGCCTGGAACAATCTCTGACTCTTCACAGTGGAGGAAGGAAAACCTAATAGGACCCTATTTATATTCCTGAAATACATGACAGGCCATCGCTGGGACTTTTGTGGTGACATATATTATGCTGATCATACTGCCCAAGACAGAGTGTCTGCTAGTGAGGTCCTTACTTGGGCTGTCAATGAAATAAATAGAAAATTATTTGAGATTTTGCAAGAATTCATATCACTTAAACTTTTTTTTTTTGGCTACCCTCCCTCCATTTATCTGAAAGCAATATACATATGGCTAATTAGCCCACACAGTAAGCTTTGTCATCAGTACCAATGGTGACTTTCCTTTTGTATGGTTGGGGTTGGAACTACTGCAACCATCAGTTGCTGGAACTGAGGCAAATTCCCGATGTAGAGAAGGCTACGTGCACTCAGATCTGGGTTTTACTAATTGTTTTTTCACTGCTTGTTTCCTGTGCTCCACCCAAAGTAATTCATTGCTCCTATTCACCAGCCCCTATTTATGTCCGTTTCTTCCTAGCACATCATTAAATTCCTCTCCTCCTTCATCCTAAAATTGCCACTGGACTAGGATTTTCCATTTGTACAAATTCTGAATGCATAATGATTTACCTATCAATCCTGCACTGGTTATAGGCCTAGAGTGACTCATGCCTATCATGATGACAGAGGGTAACAATTGACAGAGGGTAACAATCGCATGCAATGCAGTTACAAATGTGGTTCAAAAATAAATGAAAACCAGTGCACTGTTTAAATTACAAAACCATATAAAAGGAAGATGAAACAGAGACAACACACTGGCGGGTCCTAGAATGCTTACTCAAGCTCTAGATAAAGAAAGCAGTTGTTGAACATAATGTGATTATGCATAGTACCATGTTGGTGCTTCATGCTGTGAGTCAGTCTTATGGGCAGAAGACGTGTGTATGTGCTCTTATATATTGTATAGATTTCATGATACGGGTGAAGAGATCTTAGATTTTGTTCCTGGAGGGTGCCCAGCCTGGATACCAGCTTATGATGGGGTATACAGGCCCCTGAATGGCAAGGAAGAGGTTAATGAGAGCCTGGTGTCTCAATTGGCCCTGCCCATCTATATCTGTATGAGATGTCAAGGTGGAGAGCAAACGTGAAAAGAGGAGACCAGCTTAGTTTAGGGCTGAGCAGAAAGGAGAGCCATAAACTAAGCTGGTTTAGGGCTCTCCATTCTCACTGAGGGACGTCTGATTCCAGCCAAGAGTTTAGATAACTTAATGCCGTGATGAAATTTGAAACAGATGTGAAGAGCAGATGCAGGAAGACTGACTAAAAGGCCTGGCTTCAGGGAGACCATTCCTGAGTAGAAGAATTGAGGTCCTGCTAAAGACTTTTTGGATGACCCAAGTCTTTGAGTTCCTAGTATGCTTTTTTTTTTTGGGGGGGGGGAGGAGGGGATTTTAACACCCCAGCTTTAAATTGGGGCCTGTCTCATGGGCCAACTCACGGGAAGAGGAGAACCATAGAGGATCAAAGTAGCTATTGATATAATCCACACGCCTCTTGAGTGTGGTCTTCTGTCCCATATAGTGGCATCAAGAGATTAAAGAGTCTGCTACAGCCATAGCTAAAAGCTCTGGGGATTTTAGCTCATGCAGTAGAGGCACTGGCATTTAGTTGTAGCCATCTTAATTTCAATCCTGCATGTTGATAACAGGGGGTGCCCAAAGGAGAGAGGGAAATTATACCATACCCAGCCATGAAGAGGAGGCACTCTAGCCATTAGTCCACTCTGTCACACATCTGTTCAGATGCTCTGGGGAGGGTGGGTAGATTAAGTATCCACAACCAATGGCTTCCCCATCACATATGGCTAATGTCAGAGATAAAATAGCTGATGCTATCAGCATTTTTCATAAAGATACGAACCGTCAGGGTTTAAGCTAATCTCAAATAATTAAGGTTTAGCATGAAACCATCATGGGACCCAGGCAATTCTACAGTAGCCTTCTGTGGGATTTCTGCATGTCCCTCTGAAGCACCTGGTACAAGCCAGTCTTACAGATAGGACACTTGACTAGATGTTAAGCCATGAGTCTGAGCCTTAAGCACCTTTCACCACATTCTTGTTATCAGTGCAAGTACAAATTAACTATCTCTGGAAGAATGTCTATATTCATGCTTTAAAATCCCATTATTTCTCAATGCACGTACTACATCATTTTCAGGACCGTGCTGCAAGCATATCCCTGGTGCACATTGACTTCGGAGAATTCACAGTGGGGATGAATTTGGCCCAGTGTTTGGCACCTAGAAAAAGTCTGCATGCAAGAGTATTGTGAGATGCAAGTATCTTCTGAGATCTGGGAAAAGCTTCACTGCTATAGAGCATTCAAGACAGTGCATGCTGCCTGGGCTGCTTCTCAACATACGGCATTTTATAAAATTATGAGCAGGGATTGTGTGATAGTGAGCCTCACTTCCTGGGTGAAAGATCAGTGTTTTAACTAATCCACTTTTCTCCTAATTTATTCAAATATCCTTTTGCTGATGCCCAAATTTATGTTAAAGCGAATAATTAAACTTGTTCTGCTTCTACTAAAAAGGGGATTCCAGGGATTTATAGATTTGCATTTTGAATCATAGCACATTTTATCTCATAATCTGCAGTAATCTCATTACATACAGCAGACGTAAGGTATGGAAATGTACAGCTGAGAAACTGGAGGGCCTATTCATGAATGATTTGTGTTCACCATCAGGTTCAATTTCATGCACATTTTATGGAAAGATTGTGCAATATGTCTGTTCTGTGTATAACTTATGTGAAATCAGTATTCATCAATGCACAGGGCAAAACTCATGATCAGATATTTGTCTGGTGTATAGCTGGATTGGTGGGGGCTATCAGTAAGTTGTGCAAAATTCACTGGCTTCATTTTGCTGAGGTTTCTGCAAACCTTTCCTTCATTTACAGTCCAGCTGGGTTTGCATGTGTGCATTGTACTTCTACGTATGGGTACAAGTGAAATTCAACCGAAATAATGGAGTTGCTTGTTTTCAAATAATATTTGAAAACGTAGCCCCTTTTTCTGCAAATATAGCCTCTTTTTCTGTTTATGGATAATTTGGAAACCAATCCAGATTACTACAAAGGCTATGAACAATTGTTTGCTGGATGAACAATTTTCAGTGTGTTCACAAACAATTCACATTAATTATTTGCTGTTTCTTAAGTAATTGTGTGTGAGTGGTCAATGAACCACAGGCATTTTTTCTGATGCCTGATTGGATGACTGAAACATTCTCAACAAGACATTATAGTATTAAAAAAAAAATCCAGTTCTTATTGTGAGGTTTGTTCTTTCTTTCTTTCTTTCAGAAAATGGTTGTGTTGTGCCGATATGGTAGTGCAAAGCAAACCTTAAAGCTACATTGCCAGCTGGAGCATTCCTTGGCATACAGTGGCACAGAACCAAACCATCCATCTCTTCACTATTTTATTATAGCCTCTGACACAGGGAATGTGTTGGGAGGGGCATTGCAAGTGGACACAAATCAGAGCAGCCTTGAGGTATTATAATACTACTTGTGCTCTCCTGCTCCTCTGTGCTTTTAGGTCTGAATGGTACAAAGTTTGGCTGGACCTAAAGATCAGTGCCTGCAAACAGAACTATTCAAAGTTTACTAGCACCAGTAAGGGTACATCTAGTTTACATGCCTCTGCCGACAGAGGCATGTAAAATAGACTACCTGACACAGTCAATGAAGCAGGGATTTAAATATCTCCAGCTTCATTAAAATAAAAATGGCCACCGCGCTGTGTCAGCTCAGCTGATCGTTGGCACAGCATGCGAGTCAAGACGTGGATCGGTCGACAAGGGAAGCCTTTGTTGACCACTCCCTTATGCCTCGTGAAACGAGGTTTACAGGAGTGGTCGACAAAGGCTTCCCTTGTCGACCGATCCGCGTCTTGACTCATGCGCTGTGCCAACGATCAGCTGTGCTGGCACAGCGAGGCGGCCATTTTTATTTTAATGAAGCCGGGGATATTTAAATCCCTGCTTCATTGACTATGTCGGGTAGCCTATTTTACATGCCTCTGTTGGCAGAGGCATGTAATCTAGACATACCCTAAGATTAAGGAAGAAGGGAAACAGATGAGAGATGCAAAACAAAGTGATTATCAAACACCAAAATAAGGGAAATAGTAAGTTCCAAAGTTTTGGAAAGAGGAGTTTTTATTTATCCTTGTAGTCATAGCAAAGGACTGAAGTCAAATTAAAAGTGTTCAGTCCTTATGCTAACTACTCAAGTGAAAACATACCACATATTATCTATATTAACTAAGTATCATTTAAAAACTACATCAGAAAGGAAAATCTGTTCCTGGTTAGAGAGTCCACCATGTGAACAATTTATATGATACAGTCTCTAGATTTGAACAGAGATGAAGTGCGGATGTTTGTAATATATTACATGCTTCCTCCTATTCAATCTGATTTTGCATCGACAATCTGTAGTATTGTTTCTTTTGATTTGTATTAAAAAAAGACCATAATCCTTCCTTATAGAAGATGAAGAGATTATTTTTTTAAACAGACATAAATCAAACATATGTTACTCACAAAACTACAAATGTTTGGATTTTGCATCATTATTTTTCAGTGACCAAATAGGTTTAAGGCTTCAATCAGATCTACAGTTATCCCAAGGCGATATCTGGGAGGGCAGGAATGGTTGGACGTGGTAGGGGTGGAGAGAGTAGACTGGTGAAATGGGGGCGGGGAAGGGAAAGAATCCTTAGTGAAGGGAAACCAGTCTTGCATGTTGCTTTTAATGGGCCAGATCTTCAGTTAGTGTAAACCAACATAGCTCTGATAAACTCAATAGCGCTATGCTGATTTACACCAGATGAAATCCTGGCTCACTGAAGTCAATGGGAGTTTTGTCTTCGTATACAATGAGGGCAGATTCTAACCCAGCCTGTAGTTCTTATGACACAAATAGGAAGACACAGACAATAAGTGATCAAAAGAATGCAGTACAACTATTGGATCCTAAGGTTGGTTTGGGGTTTCTTTGTAAACTGGAAATGTGGAACAGCCTGACTAGAAAAACTCACAAAAACTTTAAAGTAAAACCCAAACTAACTTCCAGCCATTTATTGTCTGTCTTCGAATGAATGCACAACTTTTAGGTTTGCATATTTTCAAATCAAAACCAGGTGAAATTATGAAGTTTTGGTTGTTTCACCCTGAAGGTTTGAATGAAGGTCAAATTTGTGAAGAAAGAAAATGAAATAATATTGGCAAGATCCCTACAGTTATTCCCTATCTTTTTCTGGGTGCAGCAGCAGTCACTGTGGAGAGCCATAAATGTGGAAGTATCTCAAGAAAGCACAGTGTGCACTTCCTCCTGCAGCTAGCCTAGTCATAAAGCTTTATCGGGGAGGGGGGGGGGAGAATGGGGAAAAGTAGGTGAGTCTATGACCTCCCCTATTTTGAGGCAGATTGTACTTCATGAGTTACTAGCAGAGAGACATTTCTGTGCTGAGGATAGCACAAGGGTTGCAACCTTCTTGTGGGGAAGGAAGTACAGGCAAGAGATAGATGCTGTGTATCATCTCCCTTTCTCACATCCCCTTTGCCCCCAGATACTTATTACAAGTATTAGCTGGATTCTGGTTTTATGTACATATGTGCTATCACAATTTAGGGTCTCTCTGTTGTGATCTCCTATAAAATGGAGATGGCAAACATATTTAATCTTAAACATTTTAATAGCAAGCAACCACAAGAAACACATAGTTTAAGCTCCCAAGATGCCCAGTTGTCATAGACTTTAATAAGAACTAACAAATAGTTGAAGTCAAGGAGCTGTTCTGGAGGGCATCTAGGCGTCTATATATTTCCTATGGCTTTCCTACTTATCTGGTTCCAGAGAAATGGTTCATCAAATGTGGCAAGGACCATTGTGACTACCAGTGCTAGGAACAGCCGAAGAAGAATTCTGTATAAGCTGGAAAGCTTCTCTCTCTCGCCAACCGCAGCTGGTTCAATTAAGGGTGTTTTCTCACCCATTTTGTCTCTCTAATAGCCTAAGACCAATAAGGCTACAACAACACTGCACACAGTAAATAACTGAAGTCAACTTAACTCTACCCAGTGCAAAGCATTCAAGAATTCCATCCCATTAGACCACAGCTTCCTCCTCGTTCACATACACAGCTGCTTCATAAATCCATACCGTCCTCCCTCTTATCTGAACTGCAATGTGGTTATTAAACAAATTGTAAGTCTATTTCATATCCTTTCTAATACTTTGAAAATGGCACAATATAAAGCTTAATAAAAGCTGAATGCTTCAAAACTGTTCTTAGAACTGGAAATATGACTACATCAAAAGTCTTTACAAGGGCAGGATTTTAATGGCTGAATAATACGCTGGAACAGAGCAGTAATTTCTTCTCGAATGTTGGGATGAATTATTTATGCTTTGACAACATTATGTGTCTCTAAAGCAGCTTTTAGTTATTCGCCTATTCGGGGCTACAGCTGATCTTGCTGCCCACTCTTGTAATTACATTAACCTCCTGACACTACATGACAAGCTTTTCCTGTGAACTGCGATCAATAGCGCATAACTGCTACCTATTTAATAGGGCCACTGTTACACTACAGTTCAGATATAATTAGCTCGTCCCCTCCCCCCTTTCTTTGGAATGGAGCATGGAAAAATCACTCTATTTATTTTTTAAAAACAAAATAAATGTGGCTAAGGAAAAGACAAAACACATTCAGATCCCAGAGCAAGTGAGTAATATGGTTCCTAGGGTTCTGTTAAAGCACCAGCCCTGTCATTAGTGCGCCACATGTGCATTTAAATGGAACTGGATGCCATGGCATAGGTGGGCTGTAGGAATCAATTACAGGAGCCCCAGCACAGGTGGGCAAGGCTGTGAACCGATACAGCTGAAGCAGACACACATAACAGACTAAGCTAAGTCAATTTTCCCTCTGTTTTCCACCGAGTAACATAATACAGGCATAACAGTTGTATCATAGCATTGGAGCTACCTGGCTGAGAGACAGCTATATTCAGGTCAAACAAGTAATGGTTTCAAGACTGAGTGCTAATTATTGAGCTTACTCTTTCACATTAATAACTATCTAGTATAGCCATCAATTTTTGTATGTGTTGGCCAGGATGCAGTGTTATGTGAGTATCATTAACACCCTGGTGACTGGTAAGATCTGATCTAATCGAAATTACCTTTCAAGCAGTATATGAAACAATCCTCATCTCCTAACTGCCCAGGAATATTTCCCATCCAGATGCTCATTCAGGACATCCCAATGGTATTTTGGAAACAACCGTTTCCTGGATTTTTAGTCCAGAAGGGATTGCTGTGATCTAGTCCAACCTCCTGTATAACACAGTCCTAAAAACTTCCTCAAAACAATTCCCAAAGGAGATCGTTTAGAAAAACAGCCAAAAAATGGTCAGTGATGGTGAATCCACCAAGACCCTTCATAAATAGTTCCAGTGGTAAATTATTCTCACTGTTATAAATTCACACTTCTGTTCCAGTCTGAATTTATCTAGCACCATCTTACACCCACTGGATCATGTTAGGTTTCTCTGCTAGACTGAAGAGTCCATTATGAAATATTTGCTCCCTATGTAGATACTCTGTGGATTGTAATTGTCACCCCTTTGCCACTTTTGTATAAGCTTAATAAGTTGAGCTCCTGATCTATCACTATAAGGCATGGTTGCTCCTTCTTTCATCATCTCTGTGGCTCTTCTCTGAACTCTCTCCAACTTATCAACATCCTCCTTCAGTTGTGGACACCACAGGTGAGTACTGTACTGACACAGCATTCCAGCAGCAACTGCACCAGTGACAAATAGAGAAGTAAAATAACCTGTCTAGTCCCATTTGAAGTCCCTCTGTTTATGGACCCCAGGATTGCATTAGCTCTTTTGGCCACAGCATCACAGTGGGAGCTCATGTTCAGCTGATTATCCACTATGACCCCAAATCTTTCTCAGAGTCACTGCTTTTCAAGGTTGAATCCTCCCTCTTGTTAGTGAGGCCGGCATTCTTACATACATTGATATTTAGCAGGATTAAAATGTATATCGCTAGCTGCTGCCCAGTTGACAAAGCAATCTAGATTTGTTCTCAATCAATGACTTGTCTTCTTCATGAGTTACCCCCAAATTTTTGTGTGTCATCTGCAAACTTTTCAGTGATGATGCTAGGTTTTCTTCAGGTCACTGATAAAAATGTTAAATAGCTTAGTTTGTCTTCCTTTCTGCATAGAGTCCTTTTTATGACATTTCATGTGTTACTTTACCCAATGGCTCTTGGGAAGGAAAGGTTTTTTTGAAAGCTTTATGCTGTTGCTTGTTTTCATAGGCAAGGATGAATGCTAGCAATGGAGCAAAGGCTCAGTGGCCATGGAGCGGAAGAGAAACAAATAATGACAAGTCTTATAGGGAAGGTAGGTACTTATCTGTAGGGACTTAATCCTTT
The DNA here is from genome assembly GCA_032595735.1 of Pelochelys cantorii. NCBI lineage: Eukaryota > Metazoa > Chordata > Testudines > Trionychidae > Pelochelys > Pelochelys cantorii. Next base: position 40,957,380 of record CM064335.1, read on the forward strand.
TCTTACAGATAAGGTACGTCTACATAGAGGAGCCATTCCAGGATACCGGAAGTATCCTGAAATAGCTACCCTGCATCTTTTGAACATGCCCACTATTTTGAGATAGGTCTACGAGGGTTAAGGGATGTCTTAAAATAGCATGTTATTTCAAAATTTGGTGCTGTGTAGATGCTCCAAATTTTGAAATATGCTATTAGGGTGCTGTGTAGATCACCCTTAGTGATCACAGTGAGAAATGTAGCCACATAGTTTTATTGACCTTCCCTACAAGAGATTGTCATTACTTGTATCCCATACAGCACCAAACACACAGATATTTACCCACATACCATTGAAGTCCATAAGATTCTTTCTGTTACAATCAATAGATGGTGGATCAGGCCAACAGCTTGTGCTAATAATGACTAGTGCTATTAAAAACATTCTTCACAATAAAGTCAGTAGAAAGATCGTCCCAATTGTTTATTTAAATTTCTTCCCTCTAAAGAGATGTCTTTTACTCTGGGCCAAGGCTAGTTAGTCCACGCTCTGTCTCCCACTGAACTTTGATGGCAGTGGAATGGACCCTTTGTGGAGATACATTAATTAATCTAGGCCTTCCAATGTAATACAAAGACAAAATTGTTTTGTGAAGAAGAAATATCCATTTAATTAAAGTTAATAATGGCCATTTACTTAGTACTCTGCATTTGAATTGTTTCCCAGAAAGATGCTATAGACCATAGACATTTCTAAGTTGTAGCATGAGTGTGACTCACAGGCATGAAACCATTTCAGTTCCTTTCTGTGTTGAAACCTCATATTAACTATGAAGAAAGACAGTCAAGTTGCAATGAGCACACTTGGCACTGATTTTCTGGATGTGTCGGAGGGACTTGATTCGTAACCTAATCTTGTGAAAACTCTATCTCGGGGTGGGCAATAATTTTTGACAGGGGGGGCCACTCAAAGAATTTGGAAAGTGCTCAAGAGCTGCACCCTTCCATGATATTAATGGAAGAAGTGCAGAGTCTGGGATGGAGGTTGGGTGCAGAAGAGAGCTTGAGGTAAGGGAGGGAGTTTGGGTGAAGGAGGCAGTTGTGACTGGGACACTGGACTGTGATGCAGGTGGTTGGATTGTAAGCTAGGGCAGGGAACTGGGATACAGGAGGGCGTGCAGGGGTTTGGGTCATGAGCTAGGGCAGGAGGGGACTGATCTGGGGCAGGGGATTGGGGTGCTGGATCTGGGAGGGGGCATGTGTGTAGGAGGGGTACAGAGGATTTCGGTATGTGGAGTAGGGGGGAAGTGGGTTGGGGAAAGGAGGGGATGGGGTACCAGAGGTAGGCTCTGGCCAGGAGACTTTCCAGCCAGCAGCCCGTTCCTGAATCAGCCTCCCTACCTGCCCCGCCCCCACACAGGCTGCAGCCATGTGTTCTGTGAACAACTATGAGCTCCTTGCGCTTGGTGTCTGTCTGTTATTGAAACAGGCAGCTCCCATTGGCCAGAAGCCAGTGAATGGATTGTGCTGGGGCTGGAAGCAGCTCTTCAAGCTTTCACCCCTCCCCTCCGGGCTCAATTTTTAAAGTGAAAATGCCCCACAGCCACATTTCTGAGTGGCATGCGGTGGGGCGAGGCAAGCAGGCCTATAGCATTTGTGGGCCAAATCTGGTGGCTTGGTGGGCCGGATCCGACCCGCAAGCTATATTATGGCCAGGCCTGCTCTATCTAGATATTGCCTAGTAAAATATTGTCTTGAAACTTTCAAGACTACAGGAATACTATAGTTCCATCTGTGACAGCGAGTTGGGGTTTCCCTGATTCTGCACCCCCGTAGCAGCCACAGCCAGAACAGTCTCCACCGGCCAGTAGAATAGAGAGGGGTTTATTGATTTTCCAGAATACGGCACAGCACATATGTGATGTGGCTACCGGGGGCAGGGCCAGGATGGCTCAGGCCCCTAGGGTTAGGGTCCATCACCCCTAGCCCCCAGCTTAGCCTCTTCTCTCCATGCTTCCCAGACAGCAACTGCCTCCCCCCAGGGCCCTGCCCCCCAGCCAGGTGTTGGTCTCTGCCTTCCTCCCTTTGTCTCTCTCCCTGGGAGGCTGAGTCTAGGTGTCTGGGTTAATACACATTTGGGTGAGTCAGTGGGAATCACATCACAGCGCAGGGGGACACCAGGTTACAGAGCAGACAGCACTCCCACTATGCCACACCATCATACTATCAGAAATAAGCCAGAATGGAATAAGACAGAAGAGAGCATAATAATAAACATGGAAAATGTATCTGCTGTGAAAGCTCCATTTTCTTTACCTCTCTGTGCTACTGACCTCCCAAAATAGTGTGACGAGTAGACAGCTGTTAATTTAACACTAAATTACAAGAGTATTATTTTGGCTGCTGAAGGAGACTTGATGGCCCAAGGATAGAGAAAAAGAAATAAAATGTAATGCACAGGTTCCAAAAGAGCTAAGAAATGTTTTCTTTTTCTCCTGAAAGATATGAGACACAAGAATAGAAGAGCAGAATTAGCAGGTAATAATGTATAATGAGCTGTGAGGAAGTGGGAAGCTTATGATTCATTGCTACCTATTATAAGGACCAATTTGTCAGTTCTTGAATTCATGGCAAGGCAACTGTAACCAGAACGCGGCCATTAGTAGCATAATTGCAAGGTGCTAAACTGCCTGTTAACAAAACTTATTTCTTGAGGAAATCTTTCCGTTAGGATGTCAGTTTAGCCAATGAAAGGTCTGTTTGCTTTTTCAAAGGGCCCTCAAAGAGATATTAAGGATGCCTCAACTAAAATAATCATTTAGTAGTTTGCTATCTTGCCATTGCTGAAATGAATGAAAGAAAACTACCAAAACTTGGTTTTGTTTTTTCATTGTTATTTTCTTTATTAAGTATATTAAGGTAGTGCCAAAAGACCCCAGCCAATACTGGGGCTCCCTTCTGTCAGCAACCATTTAAATTCCTAATGAGACACAACTCTTGCCCAAAGATCCTACAGCCTAAACCTGTCTGTTTAGGATCTTGATCCCTATTTTCACAGACCAGGAACTGCAGCACAGACAGCCTAAGGGTGTGGCTACACTGCACTGTAGGTCGAAATAAGATACTCAATTTGAGGTATGCAAATTGCATTAGGGATGTTAAATTTAGATTAATTGGCTAATCGAATAGTCGATGCAATTTGCATCAACTATTTGATTAGTCAATAAGGGCACCACGGATAGTCAACTAGTCAACTAGTCATTCACATCTCTAAATTGTGTATCTTATTTCGATGTTATTTTGAAATGGCTTATTTTGAAATGTGGCGCTGGCTACTCAGTACTTATGTCGAAATAAATCGCTATTCCAAAACATCCCTTACTTGTGGAATGAGGTTTACAGGGACACTGGGATAGCAAGCCCGTTATATTTCGAAATAATGGGCGTTCTCAAAAGACGCAGAATAGCTATTTTGGGATACCTCCGGTAGCCTAAGTGATTTATTCCGGATCACACAGCAAACCAAGTGTCAAAAGCAGAAGTTGAGTCCAGAACTTGGGTAATAATCAAGTGGCTGAACCACAAGGCCGTCTTTGCTGCCTTTATTTTTGATGTTCAAATTGGCCTGAAAAGCTGTCCTAATGTGAATTTGTTTAACACTCTTGCAACATTAATAATCATCATCTGGCCAGATTTTCACTAACAATCATATTCTATATTTATTTAATATGAGAGAAAATTTCCCTTTCCTGCCAGCAAATACTTTATTTTAAAGATACTGAGCTGACTATACTTACAACTTATATTAGCAAGACGCAATTTGAAGTTAAACAGCAGTCTCCTATATTTATAACTGACAGCAAAACCTGATTGCGGTTCATAATTAAAAATAAAAACTAACAGCTTGTCAGCATGAAAGTGAATGACATCTACGCTGGGAAATGCATCATGTCGCCTTCAAATTTGTACAGCTACTTCTTCTCTTATATTGCCACAAGATTGTTCCATGTTCTATCTAGGTTTCTGAGCATGAGGTTCCTTAGTTGTGCCTAGTGTTGAACAAATGCAAATCCCGAAGGAGACCTTAGGCTTGCCTTAAATGTCTAGTCATCTTATTGCTCCTGTAGCTTCCTCTTCGTCCACACTGTTATGGACGTGATGTGTCCTTTCTTGCCAGACCACCTCTAAAGTGAGTGCCAGTTCTGCCTGGTAATGGGGTACACTGCCCCCTTAGACCTACAAAGGGAAAATGTGGGTTGGATGTAGTGTGTAGGAATTAGGTAGTATCCCTTTAAGGAGTATGGGAGCCCTGTCTGGAAAATGAAGGAGCGTTAATGGAAATCAACCATAGGCAGAGCACTCCCACGAGATCAGCAAGCCAGGCAAAAATGATGGGCTAAAAAATCCTCAGCTAGTATTCATGGGCAAAGTGCCACTGAAGCTGGCCCTCTGGCTCTGCTGTTTAAAAAAAAAAGATGGGTGCATTATATTATTATGTTCGTGAGTGCAATGCTCTCAAACTGCAGTTTCTGAGAACACCTTCTAGTGTCTCCGCTCTTCGAGAACTTTACTGCGATAAAGCTCACACATCCACAATTGTTGTCTAATTTAGTATATCAACTACTCATATGCCTATACATCATTTAGGAATGATACTCAAGAGTGGCATGAAAGAAATATCCTAGGTGCCACAGAGCTGACAGTGTGTTAGTGTTCTACTCCAGCGGGTAGCCATACTGGACAGATCAATGTATGCTCCATATTGTTGTTCATTTTAAGCAGGGGAGAAGAACAGTGGTAGCACGTCTATTCTACTGCATACAGACAGACCCAGGGTACAGATAGTCTATCTCGATTGGAAAGAAAAAGACTACCAAACAATTTCTTTCATAATTTATTTCTCTGCTCTGTTAACCTCAAATTCACTCTGCTGCCAGAGAGGGGTTCTTTCAGAAAAATGATCTATGTTGACTGCTAAATACCACAGGGCATTTGTCAATAAACCATAAAGCCACTGGTTTGTGGTGCTCGCCAAGTCAGGAGGCCTGCAATAAACAGATGATTGAAGATGTACAAGTTCAATACGAGACACATTCATCTCCATGATAAATGGCTTGTAAAGTGCAGTTTTGGTTCTCGGCATTCTGCGGGATGTGTGTGTCATTCCTGTGGTGTACAGTGGTCCTAAATCCAGCGGATCTACTCTCCAGAGGATCACCACTACTGTCATGGCTCCTGTGCCATCTTGTCCTCTGCAACCAGCGTAGAAGGTGTGGTCAGAGAAGAGTATGGCTGGGAAGGTAGCTGTTACAGCGGCTTTGGGGGCTGCTGGTAGGATGTGCAGGCTAGAACGACCATGGCAGAATAATCCCAGGATGAGGGTTGTGCAAAGAGGACCACTGCACCCCTCCACACAGTGGATCTGAGCATTCTTTGCCCACAGATGAAAATATACCTCTTGGTTTAGACAGGGCTCATGCTTGGCTGCTAATCTGAACCACTGGAGAATTTTTTGCACTCCTTCTACCCCAATCCAGCTTCATCACTTTCCCCTCATATCCATCCCTTCTTTCCTCTCAACTCTTCTCGCTTGATCACTGAACCCTGTCTGTCAACATATAGCCCTACCTGATGCAGGTCACTTAGACCAAGTAACTTGCACAGAACAAGTTCTCTTTTTCTGTTGGCACAAACTTATGGACAGACCAGAATATGTATCCTGTTTCGTTCATTCATTCAAAATTATTTGGTGAAATGTTGCATGAATTTTGTTAGACCCTTTATTTTGCCATTCACCAGTCAACAAACAATGTTAAGGTGTGTTTGTTTCACTCGGCTTCTGATTCTGCAGCAAGATGCATCAACTTGAAGGCTCTTCATCAGTTCATAAGTGCTTGGAACTCGTTGTTAAATTGGCACCACATGTTATATGGTATTGTTTCTACTTCTTTGTATGAGCATAATCATCATATTCAGGTTTCTTTGAGTGAATGCTCTCACAAAGCAAATTTAAGATTTACGTTCCACACACATTCACGGTAAATCCAGTGAAACTCAATTGCACGAATATTTGCAGAAAGTGAACACAACAGGAAAGCCAACTATAGCAACACCTTAGTAATTAAATGTGAATGATTGTTCATAGGAGGTCTTTTACATTATTTATCCATCTCTTTTGCTTTTTCACTAATTCTGATTCCCCAATGAAAGTTATTAATTTATTAAAAAGACAGAAGCATAAGCAGAAAATAAAACTAGATGAATCTTTGAAACACACAAGTTAATGTATGAAGAAACAGTATTCATAGCATGGATGCTCCATGGGCAAGAGAAATCTGAAAAGGAGTGAAGCTGAAAAAAAAGTGGAGTGAAGCTGAAAAAAACCGTAGATTGATGGGCAGGAAACGAGCAACGAGATTGCAATTGCAAGAAAGCGCAACCCAGGTTTGGGTAGCATGCATACAAGAGGAAATTATAGTTCCTGGGCTTGATTCACACAACAGGCACAGAGGCTTCAGTGCCACCCATTTGTGCCTATGTTAGCTGACTCTAAGCTAACACATGGGCATGTTTGCTGTTAGTACTTTACACAGCCACAACCACTCTCTGGGTGGTCTTTTGGTATTGTGCTCCCTTTGCTCCTGGATACACCTGAACATTACATTTATATCCTGGTTCCACAGCACTGAAAAGAAATTGACAAATTGGAAGGCATTAATAGAAGATAAATAACAATGATTAGGGGTCAGAGAGACACAGGAATAGATGTAAAGATTGGGGGTAAGAGACCAACAGGAATAAGAAGGAACGGGTTCTGGGAAATGTAAAGCACTTGGATAACTGACAACTAAAGGGGATATTTAAAGGATGTAAAATAACAAGTGAGACAAATTATAGAAGATACATTGCACCTAGGAGCAATAGGATGAAATCAAGAAAGGGAAAATGTCAGTAGAATATCGAGGAAATTTTCCTGACTGATCTCTTAAGTTGTAGAATAATCTTTCAAGGGAAACTGTGCCAGACCAAGCTGGGGGGGGGGGGGACACTTAAAACTTGATCTTTTGATATTAATAAATCAGATCTACAATAGGAACAATCTTACCCAGACCAGAGGAATTGCCTAGGTGCCGCTTTTCATTTCTACCCTCTATGATTTCAATTACACATGGAAAAGGCTGCAGAGGAAAATCAACTAGAATGCTAGTTAGCTTTCCTGTGCAGTGGGTAGCTTTGTCATCTGTAAAGCATTAATGCCAGCCGTTCAGAGACCAAATGGGAAAAGGAGAAGTGGAATGGAATTGAGGGGGTGGAGAAAGACACAAAAGGAGATTTTTATACAGCATATCAATAAGGGAAAGAACAAAATGGAAGAAAGCCGGAATAAAGAGAGAGAGAGCCATAACAGAAAAGGCAGGCAAGAGAGAGGAGGATTTTGGTTGAAAACGGAAAATTTCTATTTGGAGAAATTTCTCCCTATTGCCTCATCGGAATTATATTTTGAATGTCTAAATCATACTCCCATTGTTTTCCACAGGCCAAGTTCCCTGGTCATACTACTTCTCCCATGATGCAACAGCGCCTTTGTTTGAGCTGTCATGGTGCTTCATGGAAATCCCTAACCATGGTCTATCTTGGGCTTTATGGTCTAACTGAGGAACTGTGACAATATGGGAGGATGAGGCACTTGAATTACTGCCGTAAGGTAGTGTGGTGGCATCTCCAAAGCAGTGGTTTTCCCCTCCCTGTTTCTGGCCCAAAGCCAAACTCTCAGTTTTTCAGAGTCTAGTTTTGTGATGAAAAGTCAAAATTTTCTGTAGAAAGTGGACATTTAGTGAACATTTGTGTTTAGTCAGAAACTCAATTTTCCTCTGACAAACAGTCTGGGTAAAATTTTCAAACTAGCCCTACTTGCAGCTAGCTGACAGATTGAAAAGCACTCAGGAAATAGGGGAAAGGCCACACTCCGATCTTGCTTGTACAAAACACCCTTTTCAGACAGAGTACATGGCATCGGAAACATCAATAGAAACTGCAGAAACTGTTTTTCTATCAGTAATGGTTATTTTGGATCTTGCACCATTGCCATGCCAGAGAAAGTGGCTTGATTCATTGAAAGAGCACGCTATTTAGTGGTGACATACAACACACAAAAGACTAACCTCATTCAGCAAACCACTTAAGCACTTAGTTCCAGTGAAGTTAATGGGACATAAGCATACACTTAACACCTTTGCTGAAGCAGGATAAAACCTAGGACCAAGTCCACAAAGGCATTTGGTTTCCAACTCCTATCTGTGAGAACCAGGGCCTTCGGCCTTTCTGATTCTTCTCAATATAGAGTTTCCCTTTTATAAGACTAGTATTCCCCAGCATGCCCTTCTGCAGCTGGCCTATTATATTTTGAGAACCAAGGGAGATATACCTTCATGCTGCTGCATATTCCTTTAGCTAAGCTGGTAAGTATTAAACCTTGTTCTTTCTCACTAGTCTAAATAAAGGACAACATTCAAAGCGTGTGCCTAGTAGCATTGTTTTATAGGCTGGAAATCACTAAATGGTCTTTGCAAGGGAGCTCAGATAATATCTCAATTACAAAAGCAGCTCCTTGGGCTGGGTCAGGATAGGAGGTGACTGTGGAGTTTATAGCATCTGTATAATCCAATATACATTTTCCCACATTTTATGTTGGGGAAAGTGAGCATTTAAAGTGGCCAGTATGCCAGCTGCTGAGAAATATGCACATTAGAATTCAGTGGTCATAGCTGCTTATTTCATAGCCCTATGCAGTAGCTAACAGTTACAGTTAACTGACAATCTCCATTTATGGATCACATGTTCATTTATAGATTGCACGATTCTCACCCCTCCCCAGTTGTTGAGGCTGAATGAAATCTTTTGCTGTTGGGACCTAGAGATATTCATTTGAGAAACACTGGGTTTGATTCTGATCTCAAATACATCAAGCAAACTCCGCTGACGTAAGACATGGGCCCATTGTGGGTTTATTTAAATGCAGCTTGTTCACTGAAATTTGCTTAAATGCAAAGTAGGGACGTATTATTTTCAGTGTCGCAATCAAGGAAAGTGTTGCCTCACTTGTGAACTGACTGTTCAGTGTATTGCCTATCAGATTCACTTTCAGAGTGGTACTTTTTGTAATTACATAATTGAGTGTAATGATTAAACAGCATATAATTTAATTTAGAATGTACCATGCTAATGCATGAGGGTGTGTATATAAAATATGTATAATTATAGATCTGCTGGTTTACTGGCATAATAGTATGGTAACTGTTTTTATTTGTTTCACTCTCTATAGTTGGTTTCTGTTGTAATTAACTTTTAGTGTTGTGCAGTCAAAGCTATTTTATTTTTTGGCTTTGTAGCTGAGAGGCAGCTGGGTGAGTGATATAAAAATGCTTCCACTAACGTTAAATTAATGTGTTTGGCCACATTCAGACACCTTTGTGTTTGTTTTTTTTCCACTGGTTGAGTTTTACTAGCACTAGTCTATGTCAAGTTTGTGTTTTGTAAAGAGTTTTGAGGACGGATGAGGGGAGGAAAAGAAACTTCCTGGTCTTGATCTTGTCAACACTTACTCAGATGCTGAACTTTTAAGCAGATCAGCAGTTCCACTGACTACAAGAAGTGCTTGGGAGCTCAGCCAATGAGCCAGCAGCAATAGTTCATTGTGGTTTTTTACCCCTGACCAGTTATAACTAAAAAATACAGCTTGTATAGTGAGCACATTGAATTCTCTCAGCAACACTTAGGGATCAATCCACAGTGTTAGAACATTCATCAAAGAATTTTGAAAATTTACTACACGAGTGGAAATCACAATCTGCACAGTTATCTGACAAGCAGAAGAAGAGGCTAAGTTCATTGCATAAATTACTTTGTAAGTTGTTCACTGTGAACTGATAGGTTTTGCTCTCCTGTTTTCCCAACTAACAAACACACTGCTTTGTTTCCTCTACCTTGCAACCATGTTCCTTCACAGGATATTTATTGTTAAGTTGTGGCCTTTGTTGTTTCCTTTGCTGCCTGAATTTACTCTGAACACTGTGTGTCAGACATGCAATAAAGTCCAGCAGAGGAAATACCATTGCTGTTAACCACTTTAACTCTGATAATAAATTAGCACTAATAAGCTACAGTACCAGGACAGCAATTGCCCTGACATAATGAAATGAACTAGTTTAAACAAGTGGTAGCTGCTGTCCTTGTGCTTTGCAGTAAGAAATCTGTATAGGCATTACCTCTTTTGGGTCCTTTTATTGGTAGGGTATTCTAAAGAGCTCCGCTCCCATTTAGATACCTAAATGCAGTGGCAAGGGTTTCAAAAGTGCTCAAGGTCTTATACTGTTCTTATAGGTGCCCAACTGGGAGTTCAGCACTCTTAATAAAGGAGAGAGCATGAGAGATCTTGCCCCAGTTAAGGGAGCAAAAATTGTATGCTTTCGAACATCTGACCCGACATCTTTCTTTTTGCTGAAGCTGCACTGCAGTGGAGTAACACTAGCTCAATGGGGAATTATGCCTTACCATGTTCAACCTCAGGAGTCACAGAACTTGCCAATGTATGTCCCTGTGGATCAAACAGTTCTTCATCTCATTCCACTGACAATTCCTTGGTGAACACACACTCTGATAGGGGGGAGAAGCTCGCTTCATGGTATAACAATTTTTCAAGGTAGCTAAGGTGATGTATTTTGAAGGAAAATCTGAGGTGTCTCTTTTCATGAGACAGTCCCCCCCAGCAAACAGTTAAATGTAGAAAAGGGCAGAAGGCCCTGCATTTTACTCTCTCACACAGTGTAAGACATTCAGTGTGTTGTAATTTAACTCCACATCGATGGAATGAATATGCAGTAATAATTAATATTTTACATATATACACTACTGGTTATTAATTAGATAATTATAACCTATAAAAACAACAAAAGGATATGATTTGTGAGTCATGATGGAATCTGAGCAATTGTGCTAATTTATTATGGTTTGGAAACAAATATAAATTGTCAAGCCTTGTGTCTTTTTATTACCATTATTTTTTACTCCAAGGTCCCCTGACACACATTATTGTGCTACTACTTCTGGTGTGCTACTGGAGACCAGGATAATAATACAAAAAAATGGCCTGTCTTGTATCTATTTAACATTGCTGGCAAATTGAGACAGCATGGTAGCAAAGTTGTGCAGCAGGTTTCCCTCAGAAGTGCCCCCTTGTGTGGTTGGGGAACTTTTCAGGTTTTCTTCATTGCTTGATTGCAGAAACATCTGTTTCAGTTTGTGAGAAATATTTGTAGCAGTTTTACATCAGGATTTAATTATTGCCACTGAAACATTCCCGGGTGTCATACTGTACTAATAGATTTTAATCTACACTCTCTTATATCTATGAAGTGCAAATGACAAATAGGAGCACTGCTTCACTGTGACTTTCATAACAGCAGCTATTTACTGAATAACTATGTGCTGACTGAATTGAAGGGATGGGCAAACCTCAAAAGAATTGGGATTTGGTGTCTAACTCACAAACAGATATCGCAATGGGATACTTTTTCCATCCCACATGCAGAAGGCAGCCCACTAAATTCTAAAACAGCCTTAAGCCACAAAAGAATCTTTAATGTGAATCTTGAGCGATTCTGAGCCATTAGAAAACCTTATAACATTGACTATTATTGTTGTTTATGCATTTCTAAAGCACCAGTCACTATGATCTCTTGGTCTTTGACTTGAGTTTATGTTTAAGCTATAAAGAATGTTTCCTGCAATTAATGCTCTGCTGTGGATTGTTACATAAACTTTCTAACCATCCAGATTAACACGAGGAACCAATCTCATGTTAGTACTGTCCAGAAATTATAGTTCACTAGGCTGTGAAGTCTTAGACACCTCAGTGCCACATTTGGAAACTACAGACACATACAAAAGCAGAGGCAGCACTTGGGAGTTGACGGAGTGAGATGTAAGCCCACCTACCTATAGTCACCACTTATGGATCTGATTGTCTGGAGGTCTGCTTTTTTCCTGGTCCTATAGTAGGGGAGAGAAGGGAATGTTTTCCCAAAGCAGGTAACTCTCCTCATTAGCTCTGTCCTTGACTCCCCTGCACTCAGTCTTGGTATCCCTGTGGAGATAACCCATGGAAGAGACTAAAAGGTGGAGTAGAGTCTAGTTCATAATAGATCAATGGTAGAGTAATTTTGTAACTGAAAAGCATCTAATAATCTGTGCAAGCCCACAGAAGCAAAGGGGGTTACACAGGGGTCACTAAGGGCATAATGTGAAAACAGTGGGATCTCTCAGGTGTAATTTGGCCCAGGGAGCTTTATTATTGTGGCTTCCACTCTGTTCAGGTTCTCGTCACACCTGTCTCTGCAGTATGCAGATGAGATGGAAAGAGCCCTGCTTGAAGCTCAGATTCAGGGCTGAGTTTGCAGTGCTAGAACTTGGGGGGGAAAAAAAGAGTGCAAGAGATGGAATTCATTGATGCTGTTATAATGTATTATTCATATTATGGGAGCACCACATTTCTGTACCAAGCTAAGTGGCCTGATTTTCTGTGGTGCTGAGCACCTGAAGGTGCTATTCTCAACGAGTCACCCAAGTGTGAAAACTTTGGACTGAATATCTATGCTGAGTGTGCAAAATATGCGTGAGTGCATGCAACCAGATAGTGTTGGGGGTAGAACATGCAGTTGTGCAAACTGAGAGTAGAATTTAGAAACTATTTGGAATGTACATGTCATACAATGCTCTCTAGCAATGGCAAATATTAAGACTGTGATACTTGCAACTTGTTTTAAATGCCTTCAAACTAAAGCCTCCTCTAAATTGGAAAATGTTTGCTGGTCTAGCTATAAGAGCAAATTCTCTTGGTGCAGCTGTAGTTATGCCAGCATAGAAGTATCTTTGACCAAAGTGCTTTTGTCACATTAAATCATATTAATTAAGTGAGCAAAATAAGTGATACCAGCAAAAGCACATCTACACCAGCATAACTGCATCTAAACTAAGGCTCTTCCTGATGGAAAGGTTGCAAAATATCATTCCCCTAGCAGACAGTACTATAATGGCAAAAATGTCTAGTGCAGATGGCCAAAAGTGCATTTCCCTTTTTCTAAACACTGTTAGTATTCACAAATCAACCACTCTGCCCTGGGTTTTTAATGCTTTGCAGAAAGCTTAGTGATAGATTGGTTTGTCTAGGTGTTTGCCAGTTCTGATATTTAATAGCACATGCGAACTAATGCTGTGAGTTCCAGAGAGGCTAAGGAATCCTCCTCCAGCTTTCTCCTGTGCCCAGAAATTCATTTCACATCTCATTCATTAGACAGACTAGCCGATCTGAAAACAGGCATGCAAAATACTGCAGATTACTCTGGTTCCGAGTTTAGTGACCAAGCTCCCCAAGGGAGCACAAATAACTCAACCTCCACACCTCAAAGAAAACATTGTACTTTTGAGGGGGCAATTTATGATGGCTTCAGAATGAATGTAGGGTAGTGTTTGTTGAGATCTGCGGGGGGGGTTGAACAAAACAGTATTTTGTTAGTGGAAAATGGCAAACCTGTCCCTTAGCCTGTACTCTTGGAGGATTACCGTCTCCTGCTATACTCGCAAACCAACAATGTGCTGTTCATAACATATCTGCCTCAGGCAAACTCATAACAATTCACAGTTTTGTTCCGATGATGGAATTTTATCATTCTGACATTTTGTTTCTGGTAGAAATTGTAAATTTTGCAATATTGAAAACTCATCTGTTATCTGAACCTGTTTCACCCATTACCATCATCCAGCACTTATGTGTAAAATCAGTCTGCAGTTCCATACACACATACCTGTTTCAGCTTCATGGGTAATTCCTCAGTGCTCTTGTCACAGCTCAGATGCAGGTTAGCAATGAATGGACATCAGCACTCAGATAAGCACTCAAAAGTTGAGGTATTTATCCAAATGTGCCAGAATCTGATGTGTTTCCAACAGTGGACTGGAAATCTCTGGGAGACAAGCTTTCCTGCCTGATATCTGGTGCTTCTGTCCTAGATCCAGCCATCACTTGGAAAGTCATAGATTTTAAACCAGAAGGGAGCATGCTGATAACCTAATTTGAACGTCGGCTTACCACAGGACATAGAACCCTGTCCCATAATTTTTGCCTGAGTTCCATAACCCTTAGAGGTTTAGCACATCTTTCAGAAAGATCCAGGCTCAGTTTAAAGTTTTCAAATGATGGAGAGTCTACCATGTCACTAAATAAAATCTTCTAATGGTTAGATACCCTCAATATTTAAAAATGTGTACCCTAATTCTAGGCTGAATTTGTCTAAGTTCAGTATTCAGCCATTGTATCTCATTATGTCTTTTTTTTCTGCTATGTTACTAAGCCATCTATTACAAAAATCTCTTTCTACAGGAGTTAGGTACTTGTAGACCATGAGCAAATCACCTTTTAACTTTCTCTTCAGATTCACTAAATAAATTGAGCTTCCAAAGTCTCTTTCTATAAGGCATGAATTAATAAAGAACAATTCATTTAAAAAAGATCAGTTAATGTCTTTTCTGATATTTATTTGTTTTAAAATTATTCTTGGAGTCCTAAGCTCAGTTGTAGGCCTCTGTTTTCATAAAAAAACAAAGACACAGTTCCATCTCTGCAGCTCTTACATTCTAAATAAGTGAGACAGACAAAGACGGGAGGGCAGAGAGGTGAAATGACTTGCAATGCTGTTAAACAGCCATACAAAGGAACAACCAGGAAAAGAACCCAGTTTGGTGTCTCTGTGTGCCCTAGCCATAGATTTCACTATATCTACCTTTTCAGTTTGAGTTTTGGGAGAAGATAAGACCTAATTTCATCCCGGCTACTGCTTAGTGAACATTAAAGGAGTGGGTCATAATTTCATTTTTTAATCTCTAGTCTCATTAAAATTGGAGAGAAGAAGATGCTATCCTATATGTGAAATAAAATAAAGATCTCCAAATAACTCCCAATGACCGTTGTGTGGATAGTGCATTTAGGGAAGAGGCTTTAAGGGTGACAGGAGTGGGTCATGGTGGGCTCTAAGCTGAAGAGATCAATCTGAATTCCTTATGCTGCTTACATTTCTGTGACCACTTCAAAAGCCCCGCCTCCATTCTTTGTGGGTGACCATGAGCTTGAGGCTGGTTTTGCCTGCAATTTATAAGGCTCAGATTATGATTTGAAGCTTGCTGAATAAGCATTTGCTATACTCATTCTAAAATCCACTAAACCAATTTCTTTCCTAATTCAAAAACCCAACCAACAATTTCATGTCTTCCCTGTCTTATCAAAGGCCTTTTTTTTCCTGCAAGGTTCAAGCAGCAAGATGGGAATGTAGGATAGCTACATTTTTATCCTCTTCTTCCCTTGCCTTGGTTTATAGCCCACAATAATTTCTTTTTGTGCTTTGATACCAGTTCACACAGACCAGTGCTAAATTTAAAACTCTTGGCCAACAAGAGAGAATACCCCAGCTAAAACCTAATTGTCTGATTTTGGGCTCACCAGAGTGAAGGGGAGACCTTCTACTGACTCCATAATGCAGGACTGGTCTCTAAAGCGCATGGTTGTATATAGACACAACTGTGCCTGGTCAATTTGCCCTAAAATTATTCCTCTAGCAAAAGCACATTGGGATAAATATTTCAATTATAAGTACTATCTTCACCAGACTGAAGACTATACGGGTAGATTTTAAAAAGTAAATAAAACCACAGGCTGAATTCTATCCACTTATTCTGGATTTATACTGGCATAATGCCATTGACTGCGGTGGAATTACTCCAGACATACTCCAGAGTTAACTGGCAGAAGAATATGATCCACTACTATCTGTGCAGCTAATTTTTTTTTATAGTTGAATGTATGAGTATAAAGCATGTTTGTGTGCAGAGCGATGGCTTGTTTTCTAACTGTTCCTACCAAATAAGTCAGATTTAAAGGTCTCACAATCAAATGTCATGCTATTGATTTGCTTGAGCCCAGGTTTAACATAGATGCTTAAGTGTATGGCCTGTCTGTGAACATGGAGGAATGAGAGAAAGAGGGCTAAGGAAGGAGGTGCTACTGTAACTGGCGTAATCTTGTTTGATGATCAGAAGGGCAAAACCTCTCTGGAGCCCATACATATTGCCATGTCTAGCAAGGGGAAGATTGGTCTGCCTGTAGTGTCACTAACGTTGTAATTCTCAGGCAATAATGAAACTCTCCTGTGTTATTAATTCAGCTGTTCTGGTTACTGCAGAGATGCTATTTGAGTACTGCCATTAATTCATCATTTCACCTGCTAATATATTATTTTCTAACGGGATTCATTGTTTTAACCCTCAAAGTGAATTAGCCTGGGGCATATTTCAAAGATTTCTCTCCAATTAAATCAGTCCAAGGACAGCCACTCGCATTACATTAACAAAGATTAAGACAAAGTCAGGAGGGTAGGATATCTTTAATAGGCTTTATCACAGAGACTTCAAGTTAGTAAAGATGGCTGATTTATATACACAAAAAAATATGCTTGGCTAATCCCACAGGAATCCTATACTCCCAAAATAGCTAGCATATGCACAATCACTAATGGCAGCATTTGTCACACTCATTGCTCACACTCATCATGTTGGGACAGAAAATTCTTTCCCAATGAACACTGATCCTCTACTGCAAACACACACAACAAAATACCAATATACTAGTGCACATTGTTGGAGCTTCAGTTATATAATTGTAAGAAGAGACATTGCTAGGAAGAATATGGGTGTGTGGGCATCCTCTTGTGGTTACAATTAGTCCCACAAATTAAGAAGGAACATTGCTAATACACTGTTGTATTTGGCTCCCCTTTTCTGACAGTATTGTACTCACCCCACAAAGAGTAAACAGTGCTCTTAAGGCCAAGCACTGTCCCAGGTCCATACGTGTAACTCTCACATTCTCATTGGTGTCAGCAATGTCAGCAGAAAAAGCATAAGACAGAAAGGAGAAGACAGATTTGTACTGGGTATTATCCCTCAGTGGGGGGAAGGGGAGGCACTTAATACACAAATAGTCAACTTGTAACACATGTACAATTAAGTTTCTACAGGGCATTAGTCCATGCAAGGGAGGCTAGCAGTGTGAAAGGAGAGAAAAATAACAAAGGAGATAAAGGGAAGACTGATCTTTATAGGAAATTATCCTACACCAGGGAGGCAAAAGATAAAAACAAGGCAAAAGATAAAAAAGACAGATTTTTTACTAGGTATTACATGCATCAGTGTGATCTAACATGTGCTGTTCAAGCAGGGTAAGGAATTCACAACAGAAAAACTCATCCTAAGATTTTATCCCATTTTGCCCACATGAAACCCTGTCAGTTTTAGGGATGTGCAGGAAACTCCTGTAGAGCTGAACACATCAGTTTGCAACCCTTGGAGACTTAGGGTGACCAGACACGCCATCCTTAAAGGGACAGTCCTGTATTTAAGCCCTCCTGCAGCTATCCCTTTTCTTAAAAATGGGCATATTTTCCCACATTTTCTGTCTCTCTCAATTAGTTCTGGTGAGTCCTACTGCTGGCTGGATCCCCGATCACAAGTTGCCTGTCCACCAGTGGTAAGTGTGTACGTGTAAGGTGGTCTAAAAGCCAACAATGGGGATGGGTGTGCAAGCCTGGTGGTCGGGTAAAGTTGCAGCATGAGAGCCGGCTGCTCTCCGTGATGGTCTATCAGCCGCATGTGGCCCTTGGCCTGCAGGGCCTCATCCCCTGTCCTGTTTCAGGTGGGCACTGGCTGCTCATTGCTCACTGTGATGGCTGGTGAGTGTGGTCAGGCACCAGCTGGTTACATGTTGCCTCTACTGCCCATTTATTGATTCTTTATGTGCTCCCCTGTTACATCATTTGGAGTTCCACAGTTTAGAAATCACTGGAAACACGGAGAGCTTGAGCAGTTGCAAATGTCCATTTATTCCATAACACAAAACTAACGAGAACCAGCCCAACCTGGCTGGGCTGACCCCCTACTGACCTAACTCAGTTACTATAACACAGGATCAGTATCTGCAACAATCCAATACACAACATCCCCCTCTTGTCATCTTACTGGCTTATGTTTCAACCTTTCCCCCCTCACCCCCCGCAGCCCATATATTTTTCCCCCCACCACTACCCTTGTGGAGCACATTCCAGTCTCAGGGCTGTGCACAGAACCAGCCCATAGTGGGAGTTCTCAGCTCACCAGAGCTTGGGAGGCAGGCTGCTGCCTTCCCTTACTGCCTCTGGCTGGGCTGGTGCCCTCAGAAAGCTCATAACCCTTGATCCTGGTGCTGGCCAGGAGGAGCCAAGCCTTGCACATTCCAAAGCCGGCCTAAGGAAGTGTCTCTGCCTCCCAGCCACGCTCTGGAGTGGGAAAGGGCTAAGCCATTCCCAGCTTGTTCGTGCTGCAGCACCCCAGACAGAGGTTTTGCACCATCTCCTCCCTACCCCTGCCCTGAGTCCTGCCCCCAGGCAGTGCAGGGCTGCTCTATCCCTTAAGCACTCTCCCCTGCTGAGCCACCTCTCTGGCCAGGTTTGCTGAAGCCACTGCTGTCAGGTTCCCTTGGTTCTGGTGCTCAATGAATCCTTGGGGCTTAACCCCCTTCCTGCCCATGTTGTAGCCGGGGACAGGGGACAGCTGGGTTATGTCAGTGGCCAGCAGCAGCTTGGAGTTGTTAGCTACCTTTCTACACTGTGAGGCAGGATGAGATACGTTGCTTCCAGCCATGGGGTGGGGCGGGGAGAGGGAGGAGAAGAAAGAGATGAGCTTTGCAAAGACATGGGCCGGGTCTTCCTCCTCCTTCCCCCATGGCTCAAAGCAGCTCCCATCCTTTCCCTCCTACACAGTGCTGCTGGACACATTCTGGTGTGAACTCTGGTACAAATCTGGGGACGGGGGGGAAAGATGTGACCCTATGTCCCTTCCTGCCATCTGCATGTTGCCGCTGGAAAACATGGCACCAGTTATCAGGAGGGGCCCGCCAGGAATGGAGGGTGGAGAATGCCAGGCATGGAGGGAATGATCAGATCTGTCGGTCACCCCTCCTGTGTGAGAGAGGTGTACGGAGGTGGGGAGTGGGGTTTGTGTCATCTCTCCCCATGAAAACCTTAAAGATAAGATGATAACAGGAGCTCAGTCAGTTTGTACTGCACAACTCTGATTGCCATTGAATTCACTTGAATATGATTAATTTTACCAGTGTCCTGTATTCACCGTAGGGAAATATAGTCACCCCATGCGGATCCCTTATACATACTCCAGAAATCCTGCCTCCCATCCTGCCTCTCCAGCATAGCAAGGTCCCTCATAGGCATGCAAGGGGGGGGGGCAAAACACGGTCCAAAATATGGCCATCAAGTGTTAGGGCAGGGACCTCTTCCTAGAAGGAATCAATCCCTCAGGTTAAGACAATTCACCCCTATGTAAAACAAACCAGGTTCAGAGAGGGCACCTTGGGAATCCATATCCCCTGACCCTCCCAGGATGTGCCCATGCAGGAGAGAGGCTTCTGGTTACACAGCACTGGAGAGGTGGGAGAGTGAAAGCAAGGAGCATCCCAAGCTAAACCACTGACAACGAAAGTGTGTGGGTGAACTCCACTTGATCACCTTTCTGCCTGGCAGCAAGTAGAGGAGGACTCTGCTCATTCTGGGGCTTGCACGTCAGTCCGTTTGTATGTTATGGTGCTTCAGCTCTGCCATGGTAGTGCCTTGGTGCACAGTTGCTTCCTACAGTGAAGAATGGGTTTCCTTGTCACTGTAGGTATCCACGTCTCCAGGCAGTGGCAGTGGAAGAATTCTTCTATTGACCTGGTGGCATTTATATCAGGAGTTAGGTCAGCACAGCTGCTCGGGGGGAGGTGTGTGTGAATTTTTTTATAGCCATGAATGCCACACCTTTGTCTGTCAGAGCCCAGCCTCACTTTCTTTCTGAGTATGTCAGTGTGTTACTGAGAAGGTATCCCTCTGAGGGTTTGATAGCTCAGGAAACAATGACTATAGATCTAAAAGTGAGAAGGTGGATGAAAAATTAAAAAAAAACGTGGAACAAAAGCGAAATCTGAAGCACATTAATTGCTTGTGTGCTATTTTACAGCATACTCGATAGGTACAACTGAATGCCCAAAGTGTCCACTCCAGGCAGCAGCAGTGTTCAAAATGTGCTGCTGAATGTGGCAGGAGTGGGAATTACTCTTCTCAAGCAATGAACAGTCCTATGGCACCTTAGAAACAAACAAATATATGTGGTTGTTAGCTTTTGTGGGTAAAACCCACTTCATCAGATGAGTTGGAGTGAAAATACAGAATCCAGAGTATATATCTATATAAAACAGCAAAAGAAGTTACCTGTCAATTGTGTTATTGAAGCAATTTAAGTCTGGCTGGAAGTGTCCCCTTCGTTGCTTTTGATGTGTAAATGTGAATATAAAAGGCAGGGAAATTGCCTTTGTAGTGTGTTAACCAGTTATTATCTTTATTGAAGCCTAAGTGGATAATGCTGAACTTGTAAATGAATTCCAGTTTTCAGCTGTCTCCCTCTGTAAGTGGGTGATAAAATTCCTTTGTAGAAGAATGGCTACTTTTAAATTCATTATTGAATGTCCAAGGAGGTTAAATTGTTCCACAACAGGTTTATGTGTGTTGCCATTCCTGATGTCTGATCTGTGTCCATTTATCCTTTGTTGCAGAAACTGTTAGTTTGGCCAATGGCAGGGGGCACTGCTGACTGACACTTGTTGGCTTATATCACATAAGTAGATGTGCAAGTGTTTCAGCCTCTGATGTTGTGGTTTCTCTACAAAGGAATTTTATCACTCAATTACAGAGGGAGACAGCCAAAAAAAGCACAGTTCTGCACTCCTTATTTACATGAATGCCACATGAAAATTTAATGCAAATTTTTGTCTCTGTAACAAGGACTTATATCCTATGGAATTTTGCAGGAAGTACTAGTGGGTAGGGCACTGGACTGGCACTTGAGACACATGGATTCAATTGCTGGCTCAGCCACTGACTTCCTATGTGACCATAGGCTAGTCACTCTATCATGTGCTCATGTTTCCATTTATAAAATAGGGATAATACAGTAATTCCTCATTTAACACTATAGATATGTTTCAGAAAATGGTCGTGTTAAGTGAAAACGTGTTATGCGGGGTCAATTTTCCCATTGAAAATAATGGAAAAGGTGGGGGTTGCGTTTCAAGCGGTGGTGTCTGTTGGGACCCGGACATAAGGTTGGGGGAGAAAGGGGACTGGGTTACAGCAGGGAGGGGAGGTGTTTGGCTCTGGGGAAGGGAAGGGGAGGAGAGGGGAGGGGGATTGGGTTGGGAGTATGCCCCTGTGACGGGTCTGCCCCGACCCGCACTGCGTCCAGCGAGGGAGGGGGGTCGCCAGGGAATGGCGTGGTGAGCAGCGAACCCTCCACTGCTTTGCAGGGAGGCAAGGGAAGCCCCGCGCAACTGCCGGCAACGGGCCAGCTGGGGAAATCGTGTTATTCCGGGGATGGTCGCGTAATTCGAAAGACGTTCCCTAAAAAAAATCGTGCTATCACGAAAACGTGATAAGTGGGCACGTGTTAAATGAGGAATTACTGTATTTGCCTGTGTCTGAGAGGTATTGAAGATAAAAATCCATTAATGATTGCCACACACCTCTGAGGGCCATTTAAATATCTAGATAAAATTTAATAGAAAATACTAATTTTTAATAAATTAGCAATCAGCATTTTCTATTACATTTTATTGCCTCCCAGATTCCATAGAACCTTATTAGTCAGGTACATGTTAAAATCTATGGGACCTTTCTGTAAGAGAGGACAGCAAAAATTGACCTAGAAAATAAAGGAAAAGGAAGGCAGGAAACAACGTCAATGAAAAAGATCAAAATAAAAGTGGGACCCAGAACCTAATCTGTTTAAAGGAAAAACTAGATCAGGTCCTAGGTGGCTGATGAGAGTAAACCTATCTGGGGGAACAATGTTCAAGAGGAAGTAGAAATAAGCATGAATCCCAGAAAAATCCAGTGGGTGGCACAGAAATTATTGCAGATGTCATTTCTATGCTTTACTCCCTTGGGTGGCACAGATGTCCTGAGTTACCCACCTTAGCTTGTTTCTAGGGATACTTTTTTTTTCTGTAACAGTTTTGCATGTCTTGAGGATTAAAAAAAAAAAGGCTCTGCCTGATCTCTTCAAAATGGTCTCATAATGAAATGATGAGTTAGTTTCAGCAATAATTACAGCTTGTATGTATAAATAGACCAGGATTTGGTTTCCATCAACATGGCATCTGTCTACCTGGGTTCTTACATGGTGCAAATCAATAAATCAATACATTGTCTGAGTGCCTCAAGGGTAGATTCGGCCTCATGATTCAACAGGAGCACTACATTAAACTCCAGAGAAGTGGAGAATGAGCTCTCTCGCTCTCTCTCTCTCTGAAGTCACCCCAGTTTCTCTGTCCCACAGGACTGGGCCTGACTCCCCACATTGCTAGGCACTCAGATTTGACCCGAGCCCCCTTCCATCATGTCCGAGGGGCCAGGCCAAACATGAATGGTGCTGCAGCTTCAGTGGCTCCCCGAATTAGAAAACTTCTTTTAGTCACCAGGTGCTTGTTTGGTTTTTGTTTGGTGTTCGCTTATTTTACTGTGGGGTTCATGTGGTCACATTGTTGTCTGGGTTCCATTTATAGAATGAGTTATGAAATGAAATACTTTCCAGAGTGGGGAATCATAGTTTGCCTCTCTTCGTCCCAGCCAAAACAGCTTCTTCAAGAAGAGCAGTCATTGGGGAATAACTGTCCCAGAGATTATACCGGGGGAATTCAAGTAACATCATTAGACAAAAGTTTGAACAAATAGATGTATCTTGCATCACAACTTGTAAGTGATAAGATGTAGGCTCTGACAGATTTCTAGTGGGGTCAAAGCCCTGCACCCAGGGACTGCTGCTGTCAATGAGAGTTCTTCTCTACCCATGTCTTACTCTACTCAAGTACTCACAATTAAAGCATTCCCAGCGGACCAGAGAGTCTATGCTGGGACCAAAGGCTGAGGCAGTGTCTGAGATAATAACAGTCTAGGACTCACCTGTCTTAGTTTGGGAGCTACAGTTTGATGGGGTGGGTAGGTGATGACAACTGTAAGTATGCTTTGTTGTGGATGACCCAAATTTTGCCTCAGTATGGCACACTTGTACACCACTAACATAGGAATAATCTACACAAAGCTGAACGTGCAAGATGTGCTGTCAGGTTAAGGAGCATTTCCCTGTTTTGCTTCTCATATGAATAAAACTTACCAGCCTGTTCCAGGCCTTTTGGCCTCCCAAAACAGATGTCATTTTGAGGTGGGCCAAGGAGATGCACTTACCCAGCTTACGTTCCCTTACCGGCCATTGGAATGATCCGACAATCATTTCTACCACACAGCCAGACAAATGCTCCTTTCTGGGGATATGTTTTACCGACTGGTTTGCCCACTTTTTCTTACAATCAGCCTTGTGTTTAAGTCTCACCAGAGAATGAATGAGCAGTGAGAATAATCCACTCTTGGGAGGGGAAGTGGGGGAGGAGAGGAGGATCTACAGCTACAGGGACACATTCCAGAGCACAAAGGAGAGAGTGCCTGTTTCTATGCAAATCCCAAATTCTCAATACCTATGCTCAAATTAAAGGTCTGTGAACTCAAACCAGGTCATCTAATATTTCTTTTCATTTCCAGATTTGCTGTACTTCTAAATATCAATTGCCACATTTATATAAATTATAGGGATGTTAAACTTGGAATGGCTAAAGTGTGTTTAAATTGTCTGTACAGGTATAATAAGGAGATTTTCACAATCTGATCTAGGAAATCTCAGACACATTTATAGCTAATTAATGCAGTGTGTGGAAACTGGAAATCAGCACTGCGTGTATGTGTTCTTTTTAATTAGTAATTTAAAAGAGCATTATAGGAACACATTAACAGTTAATTATTAGCCAAGGAAATGTTAGGATTTTTTTTAAGATAACCATTCCCCCAGCAATTTAGTGTAGTTGTTTTATATAACGTGGGCCTAATATAGGAAATCTACGGTACTGGAGAGAATACAAATGGATTCCTTGCAATTTTTTGTCACATCAGGAATTACACTTAGGTTAAGTTATTGGATCTTTAAGTAGCAGGACAAGAGGATGTGCTCTTTGGATAGAGATGTGCTGGCTGTATTTTTAACAATGAGCTCCCACAAAGATGTTCTCTGTTAGCTTGTATTAAGTCAATGTATGGCTGTGCAGGTCCTCCAAGAAGGGAGAGGGAAGATCTAAGGTACCTGTTCATTTGCTTACCCATTTAAGCATAAGCTTGCTTCCCCCATGGTTATTCTCCTGTCATGGAAGCGTTTAACATTTCTACTGTGTCTCCTCACTGTGTAATGAGTGTAAATCAGGAGTGTTCCACAGAACTCAACAGGATTACATTGTTCTTAAGATGTTGTTCATCAGGATTTCACCCATTGAATATAATGATAGTATAGCCCAGAATTTGAAGTGTGTGTGTGTGTGGGGGGGGGAGACTAAAAAAAAATATCCTGCCCCTCTAAATGCAAAGAAGCAACTTCACTTCAATTTATATGCATCAATCGATCTGCCCATTAATCCGTGTGCTAATGTTCTATAGTATGCATCCCCCACCCCATTCCAAGTGATAGCTGTCATTTCTGAAAGAGACTTTCCTCAAGGGGTATTGTGAGGCTCTGAAAACCCCTCTGACATAAAACGGAGGAGAGAGTTCTGAGTAACCCTGTGCTCTTCATACAGCATATAAACATATCCTCCATTTGTGTCCCTACTCTACTTTTTTCCAGGAGTAGTGAGAGATCAGTTATGGAAACTCTATGAACAATTTCTCTTCATGTTTTGGCTTATGATGTAGGATTGTAAGGCAGTATTTAGACACACTCCACAGGACTGACTTTCCGCTGAACACTTGTGTATATGTTAGAATGGCACGCTGCCTTTAGCATCTTTCACTGGGGTGAAGATCCTTCATAACACCCTGTTGAGATATGGCTTTGAGTCACAATTTTACCCCAATTTTCAGATTCTCCCTAAGACGCAAAATTAGATGGGGGCAATTCAGTCAAATCCTGTAGGATTTTCCCTGACACAATGAGAACATATACTTTTATGGATTCAGCACTAAACCATGATATGACCTCTTTCTCTTCAAACCTCAGGTCCAGAATCACTTGGAAATGTGTGCCTCTCTTGTAAATCTTGCAGTAAACCAGCTCTCAGTTTCACATTTGCAAGAAAACCTGAAACCAGGCCAATGGCACTTGGTTTTTTGTTTCACTGCAGCCACTTCAGAGAGCTGCGATACATATCTGCCTATAGGATATCTGCAGGAGGCATTAACTTGGGCTCATTACAGCTCGCCATCTGTAGTAGTGACAAAAGAAGCTACATTAGAGCCTTGAAACTCTGTAATTCTTCTCATTTTGCTCTGCATCTTCTGCAAAGCACTTAGGCAATTAGCACTATAAGGAATTTTTGTTTCACTGCATATGATTCTGCTCCTTCTGGCCCCTCCTGCATTTCAGGACCCTCTGTTACTCGGTCTTTGCTGTTAATGTTAATTTAAGGGGCAGCATTGCTGTGCTTTTGACAGAAGACTGCCAGATCCTGCTGACAGCTGATATTCATTTCTAAGGGACATTGATTAGGCTCCTAGATTGTAAAATCTACAGTATACCTTTGGGGTTAATATAATTCATGGCCCCCCCCCCCAAAAAAGCTAAAAACACACACAAACACACAACATACACACACAAAAAGCTGAGCAGCGACAGTTTCTTTCTGGATATTAACAGGTACCTGATTATCAAAGATTAGTGTTATATCAAGGAGCAAAGCATCTCCTTTGGGACACTAATTCCTTTTGATTAGGTGGAGAGGTAACTGTCTCTACTAATGTGTGGGTACAGTACTAAAGTTCTAGTTTAAGCAGCTTGGCCTCATACAATGAGCCAACCATCAGTTTCTAAACTCTTCCCAAGTTCACTGAGGTTACAAGACTAAGCAAGTTTAATTATAGAACATACTTTGACAACCCGCTCTGATGTTAGGCTCCTTTCTATTATGCTGGTGCTTTTGGAATGAAAAGTTTGGGACATTCATCTGCGCACAGCTGAAAAGCAAAAGAGGAGGTAGGGAGGTGGGGTGGGATGAGGGAAAGAACCATCTGAAGCAGCTCCCAGTCCTGGCCTCAACTCCACTCCTAAACCAAAAATGCTACCACCTCTTTTTCAGCTCTGGATTCGTTCAGACAATTGTTTATTTCATCCACATGTGCTCCCAGTCTTTCTTGCACAGATTAGATTTAGCTTACATACATTTATAAAGATCCCAGAGCACTCTATCTGCCTTCTGGAATAGAAAGGATGAAAGTCTAAAACAGGACTACTCAATTTTGGAAGCTCCAGGGGGCCACACTGATACTCACAGCATAGGCCCAGGGCTGCAACATAAGTGTGGTTGCATATGCATGCAAATATATATGCAAATAGCTTTTTTCACAATGACAGTCATGAATACAAAGATTAAGGCAAGACTACACAACATGCAAGCCCCATTTAAGTCAGTTCTGCTGATATTAATAAAATGCAATACTTACCCAATTTCCACCCATATGACAGCACTTTTAATGAGCAATGACAGTCCAGGAATTTAACTACTGAAACGCATATCAACGGAAGACCATTATTTTGACTTCTTTTTTTTTTTGGCTCCCACCTACGGGTTGCATATTGAGCCCCGCATAAACCCGAACTGCACCATGGGCCACAAACAAACAGCAGGCCCAAGGGCCACATGTTGAGTAGCCTTGGTCTAAAATATGCCTGTAGAAGCTGCTGCCATCACATACTGCAGTACGCCTCTCCCTGGCCTGGGCAGCTGTGCCTGGGCAATAATCATCTGAGGGGAGTGGGCACTGTTGGAACTGATGAAATCCACAGATGTATATAGTATTGTTTCTGGTTATGTGTTTGGAGCTCTTTCTCCTTTCCTCCCTCTCCCCTACTCCCCCAGATGAAACGTGTCTACAGTTGTGTCCATTCTATATAATCCATAGCAGTGGGAGCCAGCAGGGTGCAGAGAGATCCAGGATTAAAGGCAGCTGTTGCTAGCCTTTCACAGCTCCCCCAGTTTCTGTGCAGGGCTGATATGCATGAGTTTGAGGAAAGCCAGGACAGTGGCTAGGGCACCAATCTGAGATCCAGGAGACCGTGGTTTAGGTCTTCACGGTACCACAGGCTCCTTGTGAGAGCGTCAGCAAGTCACTTAGGCTTAGATACTCCCAGGTATATTGGTGTGTAACAACTGTCAAATTCCATGGGAGTTAGGGGCCTAAATACTTTTTAGAATCTGGGCCTGAGCCTCTCTGTGCCTCAGTAACCCATTGGTAAAATGGAGATAATAGCACTGTCCTTCCTCTCTGAGGTATTCTGAAGATAAGCCATCTAGATTGTGAGGTATTCTGATGATGCATTGATGGAACATATTTAAGTATACTGCATAGACAGATAACAAGCCTGGTTAGATCTCAGTTTGGGGGGAAGACAGAGTGATAAGAAATTTTTAGGGAGTTTCCTGTTCCACAGGCACACTCTTCCCATTTAGGATGGGCAATTTGGGTCTAGACTAAGAAGGGATAAAGGGTCTAGACTGACATCCTGGATACCAGATTCACAGAAGTTAAACTGACCATCCATTTCACTGTGAAAATCCCCATCAACAGAAATAATAACATCAAAGATCTGACATGCAAGATAAAACTTTGTGATGGTTTGGAGTAATAATGTATTGAGTGATATAAATTAGTTTAATGTGTAAGCAGGGAGCAGCAGAAGGAACTGACCAATAAACTCCATTCAAATCTGGCAATTTCTCTCTGACTTCAGAGTAGTATCTAAAGTAATATATTGTGTCCACCACATCTAGCCCAGCACACATGTGCAAGACGGTGAAAGAGAAAATACACCCCTTCCACATGGCCTTTCCCATTGATACATGTGACTCCCAAAATCCCAATGGGGATCATAATCACTTCTAGTGGACCTCATGTATGCTTGCTTCCCAGAAGAACTGTCGCAAAGCAGAATGGGAGGCACATTGCACTGTCTATATGAGTGAGAGAGATTCAACTGTAGGGTGACCAGTTAGCAAGTATGAAAAATTGGGATGGGGCACAGGTGGGTTCATAAGAGTTCCTTGATGTATGCTCTGATATTATGAGATGTTCACAACATGAACCAGGATTGGTTTCCATATCTTGAAAATGTAGATTTTATTATTCATTAGATTTTAACTCTGAATCAAACCACCTTTGAAATTAGAGAGCTTTGAAACACTGATTCAGATCTGGATCTCCTACATTGGGCGTTTGAGCAGCACCTTTCATTCAGTAGGAATGGAGAGCGGGTGGATCAATTCTGCTCTAATTTATACGCGTACAGCTTAGTTCATGAGACATAAGGATCATTTTGACTACACCTGTAAAGTGGAATGTGTTATGGCCATGGCATATGCATGGCAAAGTTAGCTACAAACATAATATTCTTGCTTGAAGGTTGCAACATAACACAATTTCATTTCTTAGAATTCTGAGTCCTAACACAAGACTCCAAAACCAGAAAGAGACAAATCAGGCTGCTCCCTAAAACAGCAAGGCACAACTCATCCCATCTGACTCAAGGTTGGTTTTCTGCAGACTGGCTGATTTCACACATCCCTACAGAAGCCCCTAGCTTGCAAGCAGGACCAGGAAACCTTTAAATTTAAAATGAGGCCCCTGGCTTGCAAACAGGACCAGGAAACCTTTAAATTTAAAATGAGGCCTTGCAATTTTATCAGTTTACAATGCACAATGAATGTAGCTGTTACTTCTTACCAAAAACATGATCCCATGACTTTTAAGCATGTATGTGTGTGTGTGTGTGTGTGTGTGTGTGTGTGCGCACGCGCACGGAGGTTGAATGAATAATTTATTCAACTGAAATTGAAGGGGGTAGGAAGAAGGTGACATCTGAAGCAATAAATGCAATATCCAAGTTGGACTATGCTCAGGACATCTATCTGTAACCCCCTTTTTCCTCCCCGGGTTACTCGGGAGCAGGTCACACTCACAGTTGTGCCTGGGCGCCTGATGGTTTTAACCCAAAAGGAGATCCTGAGCACCCCAGTGGTGATGGTGTTTAGTTGGGGAAAGCCCTATCCACCCTCTTGCTGCAGTCCCTTGCTCCTAATGAATGTACAATGGCAGTGCCTCCACCTGGCTGGCCTTGTACACACTTACTGGTCTGCCTTGAGAGCCTCCAGGAATATACTCATTCCAGCTGTAATCTGGATCTAATTCCAGAACAACAACTACAAATCATATACATCTAATAGATTACATTAAAATAAACAATCTTTATTTAACTTAAATAAACAGGGTTTAACAGATTAACAATGAATAGCATTAAAAAAGTGCACAACAATAATTGGAACTTATATAT
Organism: Pelochelys cantorii; assembly: GCA_032595735.1. Classification (NCBI taxonomy): domain Eukaryota; kingdom Metazoa; phylum Chordata; order Testudines; family Trionychidae; genus Pelochelys; species Pelochelys cantorii. Next base: position 40,986,953 of record CM064335.1, read on the forward strand.
CTAGCATTTGCATTGCCAATATTGATCCCACTCCAGAGTGTGCACACCCCTGGACTCAGAGTCCCAGACTCTTGCTTGCGTGGGCGCGCTTGAAGAACTGCAGCTGTAGCGGAGGTTCTCTGCAGGCAGTGTGCATGTGGGTCCAAGCTAGGCAGCAGCTCTGTCCCAGGCAGCACTTTCCCAAAAAGGCCCAATTACTTACAGCCTTTCCCCCGGCTCCTATCAGAAGCAGCCTGCTAGATCCCAGTTCCATAGGCATCTAGTCCCAGTCTGTAGCTGCACTCCAACAGCACCTGGACTGGATCAAACTCCTCCACAGCAGCCTGGTTCCCCTTCTGTTCCAAACTCCAAGGGCAGAGTCCCACACTGCAAAGCCTCTCCTCTCATGCACTGGAGAGACTCAGATCTCACTCACAAGAGTCACTTCCTTCCTGTTTTTCCCAAGGGCTCATGGGAATTGTAGTCTGTGAGTCTGGATTGCAGCACACAGGGTCTTGCCAGAAAATAAGCAGAGGCACCTTTAGTAAGGGGACTACATATCTTACCGCCCCTATTCTTTCATAATAGAGTATTGGATTTGTAATGAATGCTAGGGGCCATATGTATCTAGTGAGTTCCTCTTTCAGCTTGCAGGTGACATGAGGAAGGAATCCATTTTGGTTCTCAAAAATAAATTCCTTGCTGTTCCAAAGTGTTCACTGCTCTGATGCAACTATTACCACTAACTGATCCAAGTTACTAATGAAATGGACCATTAGTACACACTCTCTGCCACTCTCTCCCTTTTTCTCAAATGGGGGATGTTTTTCAAGTAAGAGGAAGGCCCTAACAAAATCTAATTATAGTGAGCAGTTGGTAACTATGTCATTTTTATTTTAATGGCACAATCAATTTTATAGCTGAAAGTTTAAATTTAAAACTTAAGGAAACTGTAGTTCTAGGCAGACAGCCAAAGCTTGAATTACTGTACTTAGTAACCTACGAAAAAATAATTTATAGAACCTTATTCATATCTGTATTTCGTAAAGGCACTCTTGCTTTTGTTTTATGTCTTTTCTTTTTTAAAGAGAGTACAAATCAAATGTGGAATTTTAAAAAAAGCATAAGTTTCCTTATGCTTGAAAATGTGTGTGTGTGTGTGTGTGTGTGTGTGTGTGTGTCTGTCTGTCTCTGTAACAGAGTTACCATGACATTTTATTCCTGACCTCAGAATGGGGCCATGGTGTCTTGGTTTCACAGGAGAACCAGTTCCGAAATGCCTATTTGCAGGAAAAGTTCCGATTTTGTTTCATCTATTCTGGAGACTGTCATTTTCCGTTAATGAAATGTTAGATTAGGTGGAACAAGCTTTGAACATCTATCTGACCTCTCACAGAAGTGGTAGCACACAGAAATCCTTTAACTAACACCATGATGTTAAAAATTCAACCTTTGTAACTTACAATTCTACTTGGCATCTTTTTTTGCTCTGTCTCTCTGAGGATTTGAGTATAAACCATGTCTGAAATTTTTACATCAACTGGTTTGTGTCTTATGAGAAGACAAAAAAGGTTAGAACAAATTTCCAAAGGTGAAAAACCATCACTTTTTTCAAGATCTCATAACTCAGAAATGGCTTATTCTGATTAATTTGTAACTTGAAAACCTTCTCTGAGCAGAAACCCTATGTCAGGAAATATTATGACATAAGGATATTTTTTCCTCTGAAAGTTAGAGGGAGTGTCAACACTGGACTTATTAGTGGTAGGTCTCGTGAGTTTCTATTCTATGGCTCTTGATGAGAATAGAGAGAAGCAAGGTTCATTAGGATCACATGGATTTTGTACCCAAACAATGCAGCATACATTGGCTATGTGGCTGCTGCTTCTTACCACCAGCAAATGGCAGAGTAAGTAGGGACTAAATGGGGCTAAGTCCTTGCACACTCTTCTGCCCTGGCTGGCAGCGTTTGCTGGGACTGGAGGGGAGGAAGCTCTCTGTTTTTTCAAGGCTCAGTAAATTTCTTTCCTCCTAGTACAAAGTGACATCAGAGAGACCCAATTCTACCTGTTGCAGTGGTACACCTTGACTTTGCCACTTACTCTAGGCTGTGCTTAATTCCACAGTCTATCTCACAATAGCTTCCAAAGGTGACTCCTAATACACATGTCCTGTCATTGTTGTCCTTAAAGAGTTAAAAAGCCTTCAAATCTACTCCATCCCTACTAGTAATATTATTTTAGGATTACCAATAGCTCATTCTTAAACATATTCCAAGCTTGCAAGCTGTGTGCGTTCCAGACTTTCTGGTAACAGCTGGAAATCCCTAATTATAGTTCATAGGTTACACATTCATCTGGCAAAAACGGTAAACAAACCCTGGAAAGTAAATATTCTATTGAATAGTTAATTTCTGAATGCTACAGGCCAAATTACCAAGGGGATAGGAGAATGCCTCTCATAGAGTTCTTTTCAATGTGTCAGGGGATGAAAACATCCACCAGGTTAAGAAGGGATTATGATATCAGTGTTTATGAAATACTTAGTGGTGTGGTGTTTGCTTGATACAAAGGCATTGACTATTGTTCTGAGATAAAGTGTGTCTAACTGTGCTGATTTTGTGACACAGGCAAATAACTGGGGGAAACAAATCAGAATAATCATTATCTAGCAGCAGATTTCACTTTAATCCAATCCATCTTTAGAAGTATGTTTGGTACTTATATTCAGGGCGTGAAATCTCCTGCTCCCCTCCAGAGGTACAACAGCAGTCCATGATAACTGCAGTACCTGACTTTTCATAGCCAAAGTGTGTCTGCATGGAAGGGTAAGGGACCGTCTTTAAAGGTCAGACACATCATTCTCTCTGCAGGTGGAGTCCTGGGGGGCTGTTTCTGAGCAGCCCCCTTCTTAGCAGTGCAGCTCAGCAGAGGCAGCCTGGCTACCCAGAGGGTGATGAAAGCTGTGCGCTAATTTGTGCCACACAGGTCCTGGGCTGGCTCAAGGTCAGCGCATCTGCAAGGGCTGCTCTGACTGAGAGCTGCTGACCTGGTGGAGCTCATCCCACGGCCTAGGAAAGCTCAGACACACTGAGCTCCCCGCATCAACCTCTGTGTTGGGAGCTGGGGCTGCCTAGCCTGTCCCTGCCCCAGGGCAATTTCTACAGAGGATCTGTAGAGGTTCTGGTCACTAGTCCTCACCACTGAGCCGCGTAAAGGAACCAGGCCGTGCTCCAAAATCAGGACCTTATTTTCTCAGCTGAGATCCCAGTTAATGCCAGTTCTGATGTGTACTCTGATACAAGGAAGACCTGCAAGACTGCTGATGAGTCATGATTGGCTGGAGTTAGATTTATACCAGTAGCTTATTACCAATCTCTTGAGCTATCTGCTCTCCCAAAGGATGCTTAATTAAAACAGTGATAACGATTATCACTTTAAGGCTTAGGGGTGATTTTTAGCTTACACTGGTACCCTGTTTAGCAGGGCTTGTTTAGACTTTTTCATATGTGAGCTACTGAGAAATGACAATTAACATGGAACCAGCACAGTTACATTACACCCATAACTGTGCCACTCGGAGCCATAGGGGGTTCCATGCAGTTACAGTGTCCAAGGGAGTGAATAACAGGCTATTGCCTTCTTCATCTAAGACTATTTTTACATACATTTGGCTAGACTATGTTGAAACTATTTACTTACATACGCAAACACAATTTAAACAAAATAAACCAACCAGAAAAAATATAATCTGTTCATATTTGTCAGGCATCAGACCTACTGGCATTAGCCACTTGGTATGCCGTGGGCACCAGCAGATGGAATGTCTGATAAAAGTTGTTTCACTAATTTTCCCATTCCAGAAAATGTAGGTCTTATTACTGGGTAACACACATTTATTTAACGTGGGGGATGTTAACATTTGCAAGTGCATGTTTTAAACTCCACTTAACAATCTTTCCCAAAGATGCAAGTGAAAAGGGAAGAAATTATCTTCTGCCCTTGGAATCCAGCCTCTTTTTCTGATGGAGGCCTGAAAAACCCTCTCCTTGGGCCAGGTTTCAGTTTCAGTTTTTACAGTGCCAGTGCAGAGTAACTCTATTGATTGCAGGGTGCTCAGCACTACTGAAAATAAAGCCACAAGTAAGTATTTAAAATGAGACACCCAATAACTAAGACTCCAAAAATTAGCAGCTGCTTTTGGGACTATAGGTCTAAATCCCTATGAGCTGAAACTCATCTCTGTGCAGGATGATAATACTAAAGTGCCATATAAACCCTCAAACTGGGCAAATTAATACCCCATTGGATTTTTTTTATCAAGTTACAACTTTCTGTGTAGTCTCATTCAACTATTGGGATCTGATTTTTCCAAGATGGACGCCACTTTATGCATGCACAAATGTTGGATGTGCCCTTCCTTGTGCACTAAATCCTATGAGTGCAGATGATAAAATCTGTATCTATTTGGCTGGGGAGATGTGATCAGCCACAAAGGAAAGTCCAGGTCTTCTGGTTGCTTAGAACATATTCTATATTCAGCAACATATGTTAACTGGAGCCAGGACCAGGGAGACAGCACGTCCACCTACCCAACTCCGTAGAATTCATTCTGATTTGGCAGAATTCATAAAGAAAAGCAGACAGTGAACAGTGCCACTATTCACCCTCCCTGTTCAGATCATCTGGCTGAGAGATGCTCAGAACAGGACGAGCTGGGCCAGTGAAAGTGGCTTTATCTGATAGTTGTAACTACCCAATCCAGCAGTTATGGATCATAGGCTAGCATGGCTCGAACCACGTCCTCTTTCCCACATCCCGCCACACCCTCTACACTGGCTGTATACCATCTGAGCATTTGGAGGAACTCCCAGAAGTGGATTTGTCTGGCTTTTTGGGTGGTTTCTGTTGCCCAAGCAGGGCAAAATAGCCAGACCATGGTGCAGAACTTGGGATTATTGTTTTAAAAACCAAATCATGCTTCTTTTGTCACTCACTTTCCATGAACTTGTCAGATATTTGTATATAAAGACAGGCAGCTGTTTTAGCCTTATATAAATTAGCAAAGGCAAATATTTTTAATTGATGTAGGGTTTTGTCTGTCAATTTTCTTATTCTATGCCCTAACTACAGATCATTTTAATAACCATTGCAAGCAATGTATCTAAATCCTACATTCCCTCTTTGGTAACCATTATTTCAAATAATGTTTTTAAATGTTTCCCCATATGTTAAATGTTATAGTAGTTATGCAAGGTCAGACATAAGTGGGGGTTTTTTTCAGAAGAAACCAAGCTGTGTGTACTATTTTCTTAGATATTTATAAATACATAGCTACAATAAGGGAGTTCTGCAAAATATATTTGCTGGAGCAAATATTTTTCAGCATATTGTAATGCATCTTGCCATATACGACTCATTTACTGCATATGTTTTTATTGCCACAAGGGATTACATAATGATCAAAAGAGGAATGAAAGAAACATGATATTTAATTATTCTACCACTAAGGAATGCTTTATCACAGAACAAGTGTATGTTTTCCATAATGAGAACAGGTGTATGATGTGAAAGCTCACAGTGAAATTTTTTTTTTGGTGGGGGGGATGGAGGGTTTTTTGAATGGAATTTATTAGCATCTGCACAAAACCCTGCAATTTATGGCTGTTACACCAGTTTACAAGTTAAGGCATTTAACTTATGGTTTAGTGCATACCACCTTATGTTTTTATTCATAAGCCAAACACTTCTACACACACACACACACACACACACACACACACACACACACACACAGACAGATCAAAGCAACCTGGTTTGTAGCACATGGCATGGTAAGTACCTTTGCAGTGGAAGCTTTTGCTAGCTGGCAGTTGATAAGAGTGAGTTCTGTGAAACAGGCATATTCTCTTAATTATTGATGGAGTTACAGGAAGGCATAATAGATTGGGAAATGGAACTTACTACAGGAAAGCAGCCCACCTGTCTCTCATAGGTAATAACCCCCATGCTGCTTTTATGTTGCTTACGCATGTGCAAGTTTGAAGCCATTAAAACAAAGAGACCCACAGAATACCAAACCTAAAAAGGAAAATTCAGCTTCATTTCACAACAGAAGACTGATTTCAAATCTATTTGCTTTCTGCTGTTTTTATCCTGTATTTCGGCATTAGCGACCTGCGATGACGTTAATGGAAGAAATAATAACAAGATCAGAAGGCAAGGGCAGTCTCTCACAAATACTTGTATATATGATTCCCCCTTTGGGAACAATGGGACAAATTTCAGTCTCTGGTGGAAAAATAAATTGAGTTCAGTGAAATGACTTTGGATTTGCATTTCTGCATTTGAGAGCAGAATTTGACCTGACTCACTTTATTCTTCTTTGTGCCATCCCCCTGTCCCCCCAAAAAGCGTAAAAAGGTGTAAAGCATCAAGATTTCTGGATATACTCTGTTTTTTTTTTATTTCAGATAATACGAATACCTGATTCTTACTAGGCACTGTCCAAATGAGCTGCCAATATAAAGAACTGCCTTGTGGTAGCTATCAATTTCTGCTCCATTCAGTACTGAAAAACTGCTAAATGAAACAGTGAGGGAATGAGAGACATAGATCCACCTAATCTTTGTTCCTGTCCTGTTGAGAAATCCTGACTTGTCTTCAGTGGCTTGATCTAAATGGAGTTTAAATTGCAGGTGGGGAGGAAAGGAAATTAGATCTAAAACTAGGTGCTCACATCCTCATGACTTTTCAATTTACTCTCAAGAACAGAGGTCTGAATGAATCCAGTCTCTATCCTTCTTCACTTTTGTCTAGAATATCCTTATTAATATTCAGCTAGCAAATAACCATCATATCACTGCTGTAGGGGAGTGGGGAGGAAAATGAGTATATCACTGTCTACCTGCAGGTATAGTAAAAAGTAGGTTCTACACACACACACACACACACACACACACACACTGTAGCATTACAAATAGCACATTTCTGAGGTTGAAAGGAAATTCTTTTAAATGCCAGGGTATATAAATATTTACCTGAACAGAAAAGAGGAAGAAATAGGAATTCCATTGCTGTTTACCTTCCAAGTTAATTTTGTGTACAGAAATGATTTATTGAGGTCTGCTTTGGTGCCCAAGAACTGGCAGTGTGTGAACTGGGAAAAGTAGGATGCCTTTCCTTTGCTGTTAAGTTGTACTTTTAAACCTTGACACTAACAATTAGCAGTTTTTCTCATAGGGATTCCTGTGAAGAAAGGGTTGATGGTTGTTTTGGGGTTTTTTTTTTTCACTTTTCATCTCTGTAGGTTTGCTCTTGTGAGCTTTCTGTGAGATGCAGGTTAAACAAATGCTTGAGAAGCATAGCAATACTCACATGAGATTAAGTAGATGCTGAGTTTTGCATGTATTGAACCACAAACCATTAGCAGGATCAGCTCCTTCTGTGAAGTGGAAGGTGAAGCACAACTATTCACTTTCCCTCCTGCTGCCTTTGGAGCAAAGAGTTCTCCCATTTCCTGCTCATCACCTTCTTCTGGAAGCCCAACTAGGCCAGTTCTCTGATTTATATGGCACTCGTCAGCGTAACATCTCAGCACCTTGGCCGAGTTAATGATGCTCACAATCATTTTCAGAGTAATGGGCTCTTTCCATTCCCTGTTTCCTTTCCTCATTTCTTCAGCTGCAAATGGACTGTCATTAAGGATGCCAAGTGCCACCATGGACAGTGGTTCAGTCTTTTCCTCTTTGACAGTAACTGTTTTTAGTTGCTCTATGTTTGTAATAAGTCCTTCTGGTCTTCCATGTTATCACCCAGACTGTCTTAACCTAAATGTTGTTTTGTTGATTAGGAGAGACAGTATTATCACGAGCCTCCTCAGCCAGCAGCACATCATCAGGTGGTATGCTGGCACATGGATCAGCTCTCCTCACACCTTTGATCCTTGGTGAAATTTTAAGTTCAAATGAAATGTTAATGCAGCAATGTGTTGGCTCTTGGGGTAACTTGGAGTCATTTTGTTATGCCCTGCTTCTAGAAAGGGGCAGTGTTGCCTGATGTAACGGGGTGTTAGCTCCCTAATGCTACCAGCCTGACAGCCACTCTCTTCCGAGCTATGCAAGCCCTGTCTTTGCCTTGCAGGTTAACAATAGATGCTCTGAAGTTTCCTTGAATTGTTTCTCTGTGATATCCAGCCGCTGACACTAGAGTATCTCCCAGATCTGCTGTTCCCAAAGGAATAGTGCACCTCAATTTACCAGTTTTATCTTAAATTACCATAATGCAAAGCACTTGTGAGTATGGGTAATAAAACAAATGAAGAAAGAATAGAACTTGCACTAGAAGTTTATAATGGAAAACAAAATAATAAAATGTGAACTAGAGACTAAGTTTATTAATAACTCTCTTTTCTATCTAATAAAATAGTCTTCTTCCCCTCCATCAGAAATACACTCAAAGTTCAGTCAGTTGCAGAGGTATCTGGCTTCTCAGGAACCAGGATCTAGTCTTCTTGGTTCCTGCTCCATAAGTTGTCTTCTCAGTGAATGGATGCAGAATGTCTTGCTCCATTCTGTTACACTGTATCATTCTTGTCTTCATTCATGGACAAGGTGTTTTCTTGTCTATTATAATATTACCGCCAACTGGTTTCAGTTCTATGCAGTAGACTTAATAGTTTTTCATGGAGTGTTTTGGAATGGGTAGACAAGTAAACCTTACATTATAACCCAGGGGTGGAGTGGGTGACAATTCCTTTCCACATGAAGGCTCATATTTGTCATTCATTCTATATGAATGGCTATCACCAAGACATCTGAATTTCTGGTGACTAACTTTAAGTCCATTACTGTAAGGGTATGTCTATGCTGCAGAGCTTTTCCGGGATACCAGAGATATCCCAGTAAAGCTCTGCCATGTCCAAGGAGCATGTCTGCTTTTCTGAAAAAAATGTTGGAAAAGCAGACGTGCTTTGTTGGCATCCCTGTAAACCTCATTTTACAAGGAAGAAGGGATGTTTTGAAAGAGTTTTTTTTTTTTAAATATTTTGGCCCCGTGTAGATGGACCAAATTTTGGAAAAGCCTCTTTCGGAAGTAAATCAGGAAAAGTTATACAATTTGTGTACCACAAATTGAGTTTCTTTTTCTGATATATCTTTGTAGTCTAGACATAGCCTGTGAGAGAAATTTCAATAGAGTTCCATTATATCTTAAATATCTGTCTGTGCATGTGACTATGATTACATCTATTAATAAGTTATAAACTTTCAGTGGAGACCTCAAATGTTATCCTTCATAGGTAAATATCCTGAAATTAGTATATTAGACATAGTGAGTTTGTCAGGTCTGGGACAGGAGTTGCTTGTCAAACAAACTTAAAAGTGAACCCTTTGGCTACATCTAGATTGCACTGTTATATCGGAAAAAGATACGCAATTTACATATCTTTTTTTAATTTACTTTCAAAAGACGCTCTTTTAAAATTTGGTGCCAAATTGTGAAAGAAAGTGCTCTTTCGAGCCATCCCTTATTCCTTGTAGAATGAGGTTTACAGGGATGGCGAAAAAGCACGTCAATTCTTTCGAAATTTTTTTTGAAAAAACGGACACATTCCTTGGATGTGGTGTTGCTTTTTCGGGATACCTGCGAAAAAGCAATGCAGTCTAGATGTAGTCTTTGTCAGCTGGCACCAACGGGCCTCTGTGTCACAAGCAACTTTGTGACTTTGCTTTACCTTGCTGCGACAATGGCAGGGAAGACAAAGATGTGCCAAGTGCCATGTCCATTTAAAAACTCTTAGAGATAGACGTTGTATCTTTCTGTGTGTTTTTATAGCACCTACCACAATGGAGACTCGATCTCAGTTGGGGAACAAGTACACTATAAATAATTAGCTAACACCACCAAAAGTACACTACAAGCTGTGAATTTCTTCCTGATTTACACCCATGTATGTGAATTCATCATGGGACTCAGGACTTCTGTTCTGAGACTAACAAAAGTATCAATTATGGCAATGGATTTTGTCATGTGAACAGCTGCCTGCATAGGAAACCATTAGGAAATCCATTCATTTCATATAGACTGCCAAACAGCTTTAAAATGGCAATGAATTTTAGCCACTATGGTTCTGCTATGTGTTTAGGAATGGTCCAGTTTACTTGGTTCTGCCTCAGCGCAGGGAGCTAGACTTGATGACTTCTCAAGGTCCCTTCCAGCCCTAGATTGCTATGGTTCGATATGACTATCTGACATGTTAGATTTAAACTGGTTACTTGAAGACCCGCATCCCATTTCTAAAACACCTGAGCTATGCAAAAATTGGGTTTCATTGATGTATATATTTTCCCAGAGCTTTGCAATGAAGTGTCCACCCAATACAAATCCTGTACCCTGACAGACATAAAGTGAAATAAAATAATCTGTGAATGAGAAAAACAAAACAGTTGAAACTGTGTCCTTGATCATGCATGGGAGGATTTTCAGGCTCTCTTTTAATGCAGTATAATTTAATAAAGGGGAAATACCCCCACAATATTCTTAATGTAATAAAGTGAAAAAAACGCTTCTCTACTCATGTTGGAATTTGGTATCAATAACTGCAAAATACAGCGCACATTATGAAACGACATTATAGCTCACATGGAATAAGATACATTGATTTATGAATGCTTGAACTAGAATGCACTTCAGATGTAGTGTCAGCAGCTGTCTGACAAAGTGGCTTTATATTGGTGCATCCAGTACTAAAAGGAAGATTGTATTGCTTTAGTGAGTAGACTTGTGGTTAAAAGAAAGGAAATGTCACAGAAAGACCTTGAATGGACCACTAGCCCCATCTGCAAAACTGCTCAGTGCTTCAGAAATTGTTGCAAAGTGCACAGTTCTTCAGATGCTATTTCTACAAACCTCATGAAAGATGAGCCAGTTTGGTGTCATCATTTTTTTAGCACTGCTTGGAGCTTCACGAAAGTAAACAAACTTTATATATTGAGATCACCTGGAAAGCCCATCCACGTCACAGACTGGAAGAGCTGCATCATGTGCAATGGTGCTGTATGGCACCTGGACGTGAAGAAGGAAGACATGGAGCAGAATGTATTGACTTTAGGGGACAGATTAAACAAGATGAGGTTACAGTCTTGGCACGGTTTACTGAAGACTAGTATAAAGTTGTAGGTAGTTTACACAGTAAGATGATTATGTTTGAGCCATTGAATCAATGTTCTGCTCGAAATATCTATATGGATGACCTTATTCCATTACTTGTCAGTCTAGTGACTGCGTACAATATATGTGAGAAAAATATGGCACTCCTCTCGGAGAGGAGTAACAAAATTAGTATGTACGGTGAATAAGTTCTTTTGAACTCATGCCACAGTGTACAAACTACATGGGCTAAGTTTCATGACATCATTTATATACAGATGTTTTTGTGCTCTTTCCCTTTTGCACTAATAAATACAAATAATAATAAGCTCTCTACGAACAGGCAATTTAATTCTCGGTGACTAAACATAGTAACAGAGTCAGGATCCAAGAAAAGATGGGCTCAGGTGCCAAATGTCCTTGGGGACCTTCCTTACTGGAAGTGGGAACTTTGCCAGAAACTGCAGCATAGTTTTATTTAAAAAAAAAATGGTGAGAGCGTGAGACAAGATAAATGGACTCTTAGTGTAGTACTGTGCCAGACTTTTAATTTTCAGGAAGTTGTTTATTTTTTTTAACCTAGCAAAGAGTCAACTCAATTTGTGAATTAGTTGAAAGGGGAGAAGGAAACGAAAATGGGAATAAAAAAAAGCAGCTGACATTTTAAGCTAGAGAAGCCTGCCACAGAAAACAGATTTCTCTTGGTAATCAAGATAACTTAACAGCCATAAACATTGTCAGAGGGGAAAAATTACATTTTGCTGCAACATAGATCATATACAGATCACTGATTTTTCTCTTTCAAGTTCAAGCACAAAAGGACTGTTTATATATTTCAGCATCTGACCTAGGCTGGCATAATAATCTTGAAGAGCTGAGCAAAGATGGCTAAAGGGCTCTCAAAACGCTTCTTGGCAAGAAGTACAGGATAACAATCAGTGTTAGTATAAATAGCTCAGAATGTTGATAACGAAAATGAAGTTGTTGCTTCAAATAATTTGCAACGCTTGCCTGCTTCCACTGATGCAATCAGAAAGTTTTTGTTACAGCATGTTATCTAGCAGGAGTGCAACTGCTTTGGATAGACACCGTAGTTCCCCTTACTTTGAAATAATATACATGTGCTAGAGGTATGTGTACATATTTGGGAGTAATCTTGCAGTCCAGACTCTCACAAACCTTATTCAGGCAAATCCTCCCATTGATTTAATTGGAAGTTTGCTTGAATACAGGCTTTGTGACTAGACCCAAAGCAAAAACTTAGAGATCAAACATTGTTTTTTGTAGCAGTTAGGATTGGGCTGGTGCCCTAGGAAACAAAGGTGAGCCAGTAGGTGAAGTACTTTAGAAACCGGAGTAGTAGGCATTTGTTAAGAAACCATTAAAGTCTGGCCAATGAAAGGGAATAAGAAGGTAACAATAAGACCAAACCAGCTACAGGAAGAGACGTGGATAATAGATCTCCATATCTAAATATATATGCATACAGAATGTAATGCAGAGCTTCAGTGTGTGTATGCAGTTACGTCACCATCATCATCTTTAGGTTGGCTCACCTAACAGATTCATCTGTAGATTAGTTGGTAGAGCTTTATGGAGCTATTTGACTCAGTTGTTGACCATGATGTCGGCTGCCTGTAGAATGTGGATTTGGGCAGCATGCACACAGACAGAAGAGGCTCAGAGCAAGGAAAGCTATACAGGGACTCTTTTCATGCAACCAGGGATTTCCCCCAGTTGTGGCTTTCCTGGGGAGACAGGAACAAAGTCCTCTACATAGCAAGCAGTAAAACCTTTTCTTTATATTTTGTATTTACTTTACTTTCCAAAGTACACATCACAGGACTAGAAAGGGAACTATGTGTGTCATTGGCCACTCTCAACAAAAAGTTACTCAGTCACCTCATCCTGCATGTTTCCTAATTCCACGAAGAGTCCTTTGCAGCATCTTAGGGAGAAGGTAGGTTTTCTGAACCCCACAGGAAATGACTAGTTGGGTAAATTCCCGCTTGTGTATTATGAGCCAGTAGTCTGGTTGATGTAGGTATGTATTTGTTTAAGTCCTACCAAGTAAATTTAAAATTAGCATGATGATTTTGTTCTGACACTGAGCCATAACATCATTCATCTGATAAGTCTGAGTGACTGACTGTAATAAGTATGTCCTATGAGCATCATTCAACATATGTATAAATAACATATCAAATTAACATTTTAACTCTCTGCAATGTTTGCTTTCACCTCCCTTGAACTTTAGTCAATGACTGACTTGGGTTTTTTTTAAGTTCAGAAACCTTAATTCTATCTTTTTTATTGTTTCTAATTAAGCTCTTCAAATAAAATCAGTCAGTGCTCTAGTCTCACTCTTTATATGCATGCATAACCGTGATAACAAAGCTAATATAGGAAGTGTAGTGGAATAAAGAAAAGAACTGAACCCTGCAAACACAGCCATGGCACTAGGAATGCACTATGGTACGCAAGCTTGGCTGGCAGGCATGCATAAAGGAAAGACCATACCAGCTGAAGGAATCATGAATCTAAATTCTTTTCCTTAATCCAAGGAACTTTTTTCAAGTGTGTTAACAAGGCCTAAAGTAACATTTTCAAAAGCACCTAAAGGACTGAGAATACCACAACCAATTTTCAGAAGTGACATAGGCCAAGGTTTTCAAAAGATGGTGATTTGTGTATTCCCCAATTTTCTGGAGGCTGACTTGAGACTTGAAAAGAAGGCTTTTTCAAGGTGTCTCAGTACTGATGCTGAACAAATTTGAGCACCAAAAAGGAAAAATTGGTATTAGGCATTTAGGAGTCTGTCTCCTTGAAAGTCAAATCAGATGGAGGGTCCCAAGTGAAATTGAGTAGAATATTTTAAATCGTTATTTTTTAAAGGAATTTCATCATTGCTGAACCATTTTGTGGAGACATGTCAATTTCAAATAAGAGTTTTTGACAGGAAGGCCTTTCTTTCTTTGATAGGTGGTCCAGAGTGAATTGTGACATCTCTTAAGGAGAGAGAGAGACTGAGACCTGAATAGATAACCTGACTTTTTTGACCCTATTCCATACTGCAAAAACATCTGGAAGCTTTGTGCTTCCAAACAAGAATGAAAGTTGTCACAAATGCAATTGTCATTTTCCAGGTTTTAAAAATGTTTACCCCTTCTGTTTAGCCTAATGAACCAAAATATCTTCAAATATTAAAATACTTCATTTTGAAATGGTGACCATTTAAAAAATGATTTTTACTAGTCATGAAATGGCTGTGTTTCAGGATAGGAGATCTTAATGATAATACACAGATTTGGGCTAACTATGAAGGGTAGAGATGATAATAAACTAGAAAGGGATGATCATTGACATGACCTAGAAAGACCAATAGGTCTTGGTTTTTCCCTTGGTCTTAGACCTGTTGGTCTTTTAAATCTTTTAGTTTCTATGAATTTTAAACTTCCCCTTATTCCAATCTGTAATGCAATCTTTGGGCCATATTATACTATACTATTTTTTAAAAGAGTCTTTTAGCTTCAGTGAGTCTCTTAAAAACTGAAATGTGAAAGAACAGTTAGGTCACTGACAATGCAGAATTTATCCTTTAATATTGTCAATATGGTGTTAAGTGAGTGAGCTGGAGAAATTGAAAGAATTATGGGTTTACAATAGGAAATCACTAAAGTAAGATGCTTTTGCGCAGACAAAAGGGTTGTTTCTTTGAAAGTCTAGGCAGCGCTATTGTTAATAGAACTGGACTTTTAAATAGAATTTTTGTGGAAAAATGTGGTTTTGGGGGCTTCAAAATGTAGTTGAACGTTTGGGTCAAATTTGACAATTTCAGCTGAAAATTATTTTTTTTGTTAAAAAAGCTGAGACATTTCACTTCAGCTTTTTGTTTTGTTCTCTTATTTGGCCAATTTAAGCATGCAGATACGCACACACTGAAAAAACACCCCAAAATGGATGAATCAAACAAAACAAACTAAATTTTTTTTGTCAACTCAAATGCTTTTAGTGTTTTTGAGTTGTCAAACATTGTTTGGAAAAAAGCATTTCAGTTTGAATCTAACCATTATTTTTCCTCCGTATTTTTTTTTTTTTTTGGTTCATCCCCTTGAATCAAAAGAATCCATTAAACACGCAGCTTTATTTGTGTCATTTCATACCTGAGCCAGAAACAGACAGAACAGCTGGCATTGTATTGGCATACAAAGCTGTCATTGCACCAATTAACCCATCTCTAGATTCTTACTCCGATTCCACTTGTATCCAGGAAGCCTCATCATAAAATATACTTTGAAAATACTGAATCAGCTATGAAAATACTGTAGGGAGTGATAAAATAAAGCATATGACATGGCTGTCCTTTATTATTTTATTTATCAGATATAATTTTACATAAAGAATTGTGACTATATCACACTGAGAGTAGTGATAAATGAAAACATACCCACTCCCCAGCACAACATGCAGTACATGTTTTTTAAAAAAATCTAGGGCTGTCAAGTTGTTTTCACCGACATCCTGAGTTGCTGCATACCATTTTAATTACTTGCATACTTTCTGAAAAACATAAACAATAAAAGTTTAGAAGATTTAAAGGTAGGTGTGAATTAATTGAAAATTTAATTAAATCTTTCAGATGAGATATAATTGAGGTCCTGAACACTTATGGCTTTTACTATCCCGTGGCACTTTTTGAAAGGGTAAGGGGTTAACCCCAATATCCTGGCCTGGTTCCAAATGTACATTCTTTCTCCTTCAAATCTCCCTGCAGTATCAATTGGCTATGGTATTCTCTTCTCCGCTTCCCCTCAAAACTAGTGTGTGGTGGGCTTTCAGTGATTCTTTGGGATGAAAGATGTCATATAAATGTAACATTATTGTTGTTGTTGTTATAAAGCAATTAATATTCAATTAGACCAGGATGAGGCCAATCCAAACCTTCCCAAGAGACATAGTTCTCATATCTGCATAATCACTTCAGCACTCACACCAAATTATCTCAGGAATCCAGGGGAATTTGAGTTACATGCACTTACTTAGCCCAGCAGTTTTTTTAATCTGTTCTGATGAGGAGTTTTAAGAGCTCTGATAAACCTTTTCAATCCAAAATCATGAGGTAAGGAGAAATCATCTTTATGGGGGGGGGGGAGTTTTTTTTAACAAAGAAAGGTGGAAGGAAAAGCAGGGCATATAGCTAACTATGTGAAAAGGTCAGAAGTTTAAAGGGAAAATGTTCTTTGTCTTTTAGGGCATGACAAGAAAAGAAACTGTGGTTCAGATCTTTTCCCATTCACCAGCGTCTGGAGTTATAAACTTGTTATAATCATCCCCTACTTTGACCTCAATGACCTGACGTGTATGTGTGGGGGATAATCATCCCTCCCTTCATTTCTGGTGTACAGATCTCTGTTGTTGACCTCTGTTTTTCAACCCAAAGATGTCTGAGGAGACACTGTAACTTGTTCTATGGCCTCTTGGTGAGTCACAGAGGTCTGAGAAATCAAATATTGGTTTTTGTGGCAGTCAGGGTTGGGCTAGTGCCATAGGCAGCAAAGGTGGGTCAATAGGGAATGTACCTTAGAAACCAGAGAAGTAGATATTTGTTAAGTAACCATTAAAGTCTGGCCAACAAAAGGAAGTAAGAAGGTAAGAATAGGACCAAACATGACTACAGGAAGAGACATAGACAGTATCCCTACATGTATAAATAATACATATGCATACAGATGGTAATGTAGCTTAAGTGTGCGTATGAAGTTATGTCACTATATCTATAGGCTGGTTCACCTAACAGATTCATCTGTAAATCAGGTGGTAGAGGTTTTTGGAGCTGTGTTTGACTCCTGTGGTTGACCATGATGTTGGCTTCCTATAGCACATGGATTTGGGCAGCGCGCACACAGACACACAAGCACACACATTGCTTTCTCTCTCAAGTGAATCTGGAATGGTACCTTCATTTAGACAGTAAATGAAGGGAAAAAGGGTTATAAAGCTGGTGTGATATGAAGAAAATTTGGGAGAACAGGGTGTGTGGTTCTTAAATCTTCCAGTTCACCTTCTAATATCTAGAATGATCATAGTCATATTTCAAATATCTAGGCTGTGATTTCCAAAGAAGTGTTTAACAAGTTTCTATTTATATCAAGATTTAAATCTGTTTTCCTGAACCATGTGACATGTAAGTAAACATATTCATGTTTCATGATGTGTTCAGTCCTTTTCCATTTGACATATAGTATTTTATGTCATTCTTACTGCAAAGAGTGGTATTTCTTATGTCATATTAAAAATGTAAATGCTTAAAGTAACAAGCTAGAGTTGTTCTAGATCTCAGGAAAAACATCTGTTTTGAGGACATCCAAATATATTTGAGCTTGTTTATAATTTAAATGGGATCCAACTTCCTAGCATTGCCACCCTTACAAATGTCACAATCCTGGGTTAAAAAAAAACATTAATTGGGTCTTGCCAAACCATTGACTTACTGCTTCTTAAACTGACCTTCCTGTTTGATAACAAGAGGTGACTTTTTTGATTAGTTTCCCCTGAAGAAAACTCAACACGGTCTTCATGTTCCAATACTAAAGGAAAAACAGACGTAGTCTGACTTCCAGATGTACAGAGTCTTCCATTAAAGTCAAAGGGACCTGGAAATGTTCTTCACCTCTGAATATAAGTCCTAGTATTAGTGAACAACTACTGATTTTTACAGTATCCAAATTGTATGAGATACTTTTGTCTCTGTTTTCTTTTCTCTTTTCTGTAGAAGTAGATTTGATAATCATGAAGGTACAAAATGACAGGAAAGGAAAGTGAAACTCTCTACAGCCATATCTGTATTGGGCTTTTTCCTTCTCTAACATGACCTACTATGGCCTTTAAGAGTAAGACACCTGTACAGTTTTCATGCCTGTTCACTCTTCGGTCTGTATTCAGACTGGCAACATGGATCAGTTGCAGGGTGATTTCTTAAAATATTCAGTGGTATTTCACTCTTGGTAACTCTCATTCATTTGTTTTCTACCCAGTTAGGTGGTGAGGTCACTGGAGCAGGGAATCATTTACAACAACGTATTATAAAGCACCATGAACACCTGGAAGACTATCCTCCCCTCCTCCCCCAAAGTCAATGGCAAAGTTATTCACTTCAGTGGAGTCAGAGTTTTAATCTAACTGAGAATTCAGCAATATTCATTTAAAACCCAAAGTTCATTTTTCAGTAGCTAATGTGAAATATTGGTGATGAACTGGTAAGCATCCACAGTATTTTTTAGTAGCATGGTGCATGCTTCTCTCATTGTGTTTTGAATGGGTTATTTAAGGAAGAAACCACCAGGAAAAAGAGCAAATTTAAGACACCTGGTGTGAACAGCTTCAAAAGGAGTTCACATAACAATGATTGGGCCATCCATTGGTAGGGAGCAACCTCCATCTAGTCTAGAATGGTTTACTTTTCCCAGACCAAAGTCTAGGCACAAAAGGGATCCTAAATGTAGCCATAGTTTCTATATTTGGAGCGGGACAACTCCTGTCAAACCAATGGGGCTTTGCATAGGGGAGGGCAAATTCTGCACCTATCCAGTGCAGCAGGCAACTCTCTTCCTGGTACCCTCCCAAACTACACCTAAAATCCTAAGCCATAAAGAAGCAGAAAGGTGAGTGGTTGGTCAGCTGACTGAGGCTGAAAGCCAGATTCACTGAAATAGTGAGACAGTGAGATACTTGGTCTGCAGCAGGCTGCCTCTCCCAACTAAGAAATGGACATAAGTTGGATTTACGTGAGCTCAAAAAAATAAGTAATTTTCCCCTTTAGGTATTCGCACCTCATATCACTGTTGGAAGTGGGCCACGTCCACCCTGATTGAATTAGCCTCTTTACCAGTGATGTAACACTCCCTTCTCTGTAGGTATGTATATGGCCCTGCCATCTGATCAGGAGCGGCCCGAGATGAGCTGCCGGCATCTGGCACCCTAGGTGAAATGCGCGATCGGCGCGTGATCGGCACCCTCGCCTCCAAAGCCCTCAACGGCAGTTTCTTGGCGCCCTAGGCGATCTCCTAGGTCGCCTGTATTGATGAGCCACCACTGCATCTGATTCTTTCACTTCATGCATCTGATGAAGTGAGCTGCAGCCCATGAAAGCTTATGCCCTAAGAAATGTGTTACTCTTTAAAGTGCCATAGAACTCCTTGTTGTTTTTGCTGAAACAGACTAACACAGCTACCTCTCCAAAACTTTTAATCAATTTGCTGTTCACAGGTCCCTGGAGTGAAAGGGTTTACTGAGGAAGGAACTGAACACATTGGGACTATTTGATTAACATTGTCCGGGTATGTCTACATAGCAGGGCTAAAGTCGAAGTAAGCGACGCAGCTTCAGTCAATTGCATAGCTTAAGCTGAAATAGCTTAACTAGGCTTCTGGTGCTGGCTACACAGCAGGAAGTCGAAGGAAGAACACTCCTTCAAATTCTCATAAAATGAGGGTTACCAGGAGTCAGAGTAAGAAGTACTCCAGCGTGACATTATTTTGAAATAATGCCTTGCAGTGTAGACATGCTCTTTGTTATTTCGGAATAATGCCAGTTATTCTGAAATAACGCTGCTGTGTAGACATAGCCTCAGTGGCAGGTAGCTGTCACCCAGCAACCTAGACTAAGAATGTTGGATAACATAGTTCCTTCACCAGTAAGGGGCAGAAAGCCAGACCTGTCATCTAAGTTATACACTCAAAAGGCTTTAAAACAGTGTTTGCTCTGTAACCAGAATACTAGAATTCATTCCAACAGGTAAACTAGAAATCCCTGAAACCACCTGTATTTGTTTTGCTTATAAAGTGAGGTTATTTTTAAAGCAATCACACAGTACCAACTTAACTACAGCATTCCCAGTATAGCTGATTCTGATGGCTGGGAAACTGGCCGGCTGGACTTGTTTGAACTGCTGACCTGGGTGAGCAAAAATCACAATTAATACAAGGATACCATATCACAACATGTAGTTCATTTATTCTGACAAGTGCTGGTTTAAATAATTCATAGTGTACTTTTAGTAAATGTAATAGGAAAAGTAATTCATTCTTGGTAGCATGGCATCTTACTGCGAAACTCTATTAAATTATTAAAATTTTAAACTTAATCACTGGAACTATTACATTTTTTGCTAGAGGCAAAAGTAAATCATCATTTTTTATCCCCAAGAAGTATGGGAGCAGTGGACTGAGAATTTATTAGGTTCCACCATATGTCCCTGTGACACTGAATTAGTGTGACATTCCAAGACATTCATTAGACAGTTTTCTTATACTTTTAAATTGCAGTGATTTCATAAATATACCCCTTAATTTTATCAGGTGGGATAAATGAGTAAAGATGTACTAAATGGATTTACCAGAAAGAACTCCCTAATTCCTGAATGAGCAGTGTCCCAAGCCTGTGAATGTATTTTTAAAGGTGCAAAAAAATATTAGTTGTGATGAGGGAGGAAAGCTTCTTGGCTATATGAAAACAATAGAAAAAGTCTCCTGAGAATGGTGATATAAAAAGACTGACTTCAAGTGCAGAAAAAAAGTGCAGCAACATGAACTCCTAAATACAAAGATCCTATTTTCATGCAAATTTCTAATAATAAAAATACATTCTAACTGCAGAATTGTTTCTATAAAGAATGTGTGTAACAGTTTTTTCTATCAAGCAATTTTTTGAAGGGTTTCCTGAAGGAAAAGGAAAAAAGAAAAGAAAAGATTCTTTCCCTTTCATGGGAAATTCCTTCCCAGTTTTCAGATTACAATGTGGAAGTTGATGAACCAAAATAACAATTTAAATATATTACCCTGCTAAATCCATTCTGAAAGCTTTCTTATTCATTAGGCAATGGAACTCTTATTTGGGAAGGGAAATCACAACTTCCTCTGTGACTGTGACTTTGTACTTAACATCTAATAACCCTGGCTCTACCTCTCCTGAGGTTAGAGTTCAGTTTCTTTCTAAGGAACCCATCAAAGACTGCCCTAGCTAACCACCACAGAGATCTAATTCTTTCATTTAAAATAAAGACTATACAAAATTAGGATGAGAAGAAATGAGTTCACCTAGGCCAGGTCTATACTATGGGGGAAGGTTGGTTTAAGATACGCAATTCCAGCTACGTAATTAATGTAGCTGGAGTTCATATCCCTTAAGCTGAACTTCGGTGCCGTTCCCACAGTGGGAGGTCGGTGGGAGAAATGCTCCTGCCGACTTCCTTTACTTCTTGTGACAGCAAGGAGTACTGATGCTGATGTGGGTGGGTCTTTACTAGATCCACTAAATCAAATGCTGGAAGATCGACCTCTAAAGCATCAATCTTCCCATAAGTCTAGACATGGTTCTAGACTAATATGGACTTGAATATACTTTATGAGAAGATAGTTGGTTAATAAAACAAGTATTTATTTGGAATGACAGTTTCAGCTGTGTCATGTTTCTTCTAATCAAACATGAATGAATGTTAGGCAGGTTTCAGTGGGAGTAACCATTTTCTTCATTCCATGCCAACTTTCCACTTTCTTCTTCCCTCCAAAACTTGCATACATGCTCATTAGTCATTCTTTAAAAAAAAATAAAATTGTGCATTTCTATAGGCATTGTTAAGATGCAGAAGGGGTGGCCTACAAGCTGAGCAGCCTGACTCAAACTGAGAAAATGTGTCAGATACTCAGCAAGTGTATTGTCGTGGTTACATGGATATCAGTGGAGCGATGCCAAATTTATACTACCATGGGAGCTGGCCCTGTATCTTTAAGATGCATAAGCACAGAACACCAGTTATCACATTCCTCAATGGCTAGATCTGGGAGACCACTCTGATCAGACTGGTTACACTTTGTCATGGCATATTTTGGATGCACAATGGGGGAGGATAAAAGAGGTTGTGCTACATACTCAATGTGTAGTTTTCAGTGATTGAGACTTCAGTGTCTGGCAGCATACAAAAAAATAAAATAAAGTCTCTAGCATGTTTATCCCCTCCTTTTGTTCAGGAATATGTACATACTGAAACCCAGCCTCTCTACTCCTCCACAAGGCATTAACACTTCATACCATTGTTCACTGTGCAAGTCAGAGATCCAGACACTGAAATGGGATTATTTCTCTTCTGTCTGGTGGGGCTTGAGTGTCGCATGAAAGTGACAAATGCGCACTATAGTCTGCAGTGGTTTCCAGGGAGATGAGAGACTCTTTTCTTCTTCTGGTCCTACTGATTCTTGCTCCCCTTCTTCCCTCTCTTTTTCCCCAGTCATTTCCCTATCCAGCTCTTTTCTAATCTTGGAAATGCTCTCAGCTTGAATAGAAGTGTATTCCTCCTCATCATCTTCTACCTCTCATCTGCTCTTTTCTTAATTGGTTCAGAGATATCAATTTTGGTCTTATCACAAAATTCTTATGTAAATTGATACCTCTGGCAAGAATTCAAGAACGATGCAACAATAGCAACAAGAACAGTAGTGGTTCATTTGCAGAGAAGGCAGGCCGTGAAGAAAAAGGGAAGTTTGCCCAAAGAACTAGCCAGTTCCAGTCGGCCATTCATTTTCATGGGCAACAAATTCATAGAAATGTTATAATTAAAAAACAAACAAAGACCACATACAGGATTCCATGTAGCTCCAGCTGTTAGAGAATGCACCAGCCACTCAGCTTAGTAACAGCCACACCACTCAGCTGCAGCCACACCATGCTAGTGCTCCACTGTCTGTACTGATTCCCCAGTAAGTACAGAGACCAATTCAAGTTTTTTTTAATCATAATATTTAAAATTTTCTGTTGGATTGCCCCTAGCTCCTTGAGGCCTGGTCTACACTAGACCCAGCAGGTCAACTTAAAGTACGCAACTCCAGCTATATAAAATGCATAGCTGTAGTTGCCTTACCTTAAGCTGACTCCCGGCGGCGTTCACACTGCAGGAGGCTGATGGGAGCAAAGCAGGAAGGATGGGAGAAGAATTGCTAGAATTTTAAAGACTTCTCAGAACTCTGGTTGCTTTTCCATTGATTTACTGTACTTTTTTAAAAAAACTCAGTTTCTCTAATTCAGATCTGACACCTTTACAATGTTAATTGGTAGTGAAAGGCTACAGAAACAATGGGCTAATTATATTCTAGGTGCAACACCAATGACTACAGTTGAGTTAGAACACAAATTAATTTAGCTCATTGTTTTGATTATTCAGTCACATAGCATTGCAAATAGGTCTCACCTTAAGGCTTTTCCCTTTATGATAAGAAATCAACAATGCTATTTCTTTTTCTGTTTTCCTTGCACCTCTCTCTAAGGTTTGTACAGAATCAGGTCATCATTGATTACAAGTCAGTGTTACAGCAACTTACTAATGTGTTCTTGCTTGAAACTGTTACTTTTCTCCTTCCAGTCTTCATTTTTTAAAGCTGTCATTTATTTTCTTTCACGACAGTGCTAGAAAATGCTTAGATACTACCTTGAGTATGTCTTTGAATGAGTTATATCTCCTCCTTGAGAGAGCTGTAATGCTTTAAATCTCAAGAAGTCCAGGTGGCCTCGGAAGTGTCCATATGGTTTGTAACATGTGGGCTAGATAATGATTTCCCCCCTGGGACTGCAGACATACAATCATTCTTGGAGATATCCAGTTCCTAAATTTGCCACCAGTATCTCAGTACTCTTTCCTTCTTTTTAGAAATATACAAAAATAAATTTAAAAAAGAGGAAAGCAGATGAAAATTCCTTGCATATCCAGCATGCAGAAAGAGATAGAATCTATTTTAAAGAGAATCTCATTATTCACTGTGGGCAGAATGACGTTGTAGTTAAGGCTGTATCTGTATTTTCATTTCGAGTGCGTGCTATCCAATTCCCAGTTGTATCAGTTGATAAATTGCATGTGACCTAAACCATTTCACCTGGTGAAAAAGGCTGAATTATTAAAAATAATTCAGTGGTACATAATTTGTTTATACTTTTTATTTCTAGGGAAAAATACATTTGGTCAAGATAAATAATTACCAGTAATTTGGCCATTAAGGGTCAGAATACCACACATAAAGGATTTAAACCAAATGTAGGGGTGGGAATAGGTTACCTACAATTGGATTACGTTTACTGTGAGTTACTTAAGGATACTTAAGGGTTAGTCTATTCTGATGTGGCTGTTTCACCCTCCTTCCCCCCGCAAGATAACATGTTCTTACAAAAAAGCCAAATTAAAGACAAATCTAGATGTGGATGTTAAATGTTTGAATGAGATTTTATTTAAATACTATATTAAAGTGGTAAGGATACATTAATTCATTAATCTTTTAATTACATTAATTTGAAAAATGAACTAAAACATATTCCCAATGGACTTCAACTGGGATTTATTTAAAAATGGAAATCATTATCACTTGCACATAGAAAAAGACAACTTCTCTATGTACTTTATTGTAAGAGAGAATTTGGGTTATTTTAGAAGCTGCTACACCTAATTGCCTTAATCAGCAAAACTCTTAAGCACATAACTTTAATGGGGCTAACTAAATGCTTACAGTTAAGAGTATGTTTAAGTGCTTTGCTGGATTAGGGCCACTTGGGCAGGGTAAGAAAATTCTCCAGATGAAATGTGGTCTGGACACCATTCTGCAAATATAACAAGTAACATACTCCCAGGGTTGCCAGCCACAAGGTCTCCACATTTTTGTATCTTGTTGTCATGGGCCTGATCCAAAACCTTTTGGGAGTCTTTCCACTGACTTCATTAGCTAGGGGTCATGCTTTATACAAACAAGCAGCTTCTGCCTGTTGACTCCTTTCATGCTTTCCTGACTACCTCTTTCCCCCTCAAACTTTGACAGCATCCTGCTAGCTAACAACTAAATGCTGCTGTAGATGCCGCTCTAATTTCTGTGACAGAGGATATTTTGTGGATTATAGAGTGCTTTTTCTCTGACAAAGGGTCACTAATCCATGTGTGGATCCTCTTTGAAATAGAAAATTGAATGTTTTTTGGTGGATGTTAGTTCTTCAGCAAAAATGTAGAAAGAACACATATTTGGTTTGGGCTATAAAAGTACCGAATTGATAGGGAAACAATCAATGATTTGTGTATGCAATGGCAGAGTAATTGAAAGTAACATTGTCAAAAGTGACTGAGGCCTAGATTTATGTCTAGACTGCAGGCTTCTTTCAGAAGAAGCTTTTCCGGAAGAGAGCGTTCACACTGCAAAAGTGCATCGAAAAAGCGATCTACTTTTTCGAAAGATAGCATCCACGCTGAATGGACATGAGCTCGCATTTCAGCTGTGATTACTATGGACGAGTGGCCACCAGGGCACCTGTGCTTTTTTCTCTTTCCTCTTCTTTCGAAAGAACTCTCTCTTCCCCGTCCAGCTCTTTTCCGAAAGAGCTCTTTTGGAAAAAGGCTTCTTCCTCGTAGAATGAGGATTACTAATGTCGAAAAACCCCATCTGTTCTTTCGATTTTCTTTCAGACGAATGCAATTGCAGTGTGGCCATTTTTCTGAATAAACTCTGTAGTGTAGAGATACCCAAAGTGACGTAAGGGCCTAATTACCAAATTAGGTGCCTAAAGGCCAGAATCAGGCCCAGCCAGGGTTCACAACCCCTCTACTCAACTGTTGCAGAACACTGTACATGCCTAAATTCACTCTGTGCACAACTTTTTTGCAGTAAATTTCTATAGGTGCCCATGTTTCTGCCTGTGAGTGTGCCCACCTGAGCCTCACTGTAGGCTCCTAGATGCCTAAGCTTCAGTGTGATGCATGTCCCAGGAGAAGATGTTCTTCTGTCTAGCTCAATGGTTTTCAAACTTTTTTTCTCATGACCCAGTTGGAGAAAATAGTTGATGCTTGCCATCCAATAGAATTTCAATAGAGTTTGGGCACCAAGGTGGGGCTAAGGATGAGAGCTTTGGGATAGAGGAGGGGGCTCCAGCTTTGGTGGGGGGGTCAGAGCTGGGGCAGGAGGGGCTTACCTTGAGTGGCTCCCGGTCAGTGGCACAGCAGGGGTGCTAAGGCAGCTTCCTGCCTTTCCTGGTACCACAGACCAAGCTGTGCCGCAGAAGCAGCCTGCAGCATGTTCCTGGACAATGGGAGTATAGAGCGAGTACTCAGGGTTTGGACAGTGAGTGAAGCCCTGTGCATTCTCCCCCACCTAGGAGCTGGGCCGGCTGTGGGCAGCTTCTGGGGCACAGGGAGAAACAGGTATCCTGCCTTATCACCCCATGAATCACCTGATCATCCTGCAGCAATGAGACCCAATCCCTGACATTCCACAACTCAGTACTGGGTCACAACCCTAAGTCGGAAAACCAACGGGCTAGCTCACCGGAAGGGCCCAATCAATCAGGCTAACTCAGAGATTGCTCACTGGATTGGGCCCCACCTGTGAGCTCTCACAAAATGGTCCCTGAGAGAGGTGCCAGATCTCTAGTCAAATCCCATCTCCTCCTCCTCTGAAGAGGAGGAGGTTTTCTACATCCCAGGTAGCATTCCATGCCCCTCCCCCAGTTTCTTGCAAAAATCCCATAGGCACCCACCCTTATGGGGAGTTTGCAGCTGAGAATCCTAAACCCAGATACATTCCTCTCTCCAGCCCAGACACAGGTGCCAAAATTCCTTGAGAGAGGTCGTGCATAAACCCCTCCCCCTTCCTGCCATCTCCCATTGGCAGGCTTAAGTGGGTGGCCACCTAGTGTGCTGATGTTTGTGAATCCCATTCTGCGGCATCTATCTCTCTCCATTCACAGTATAGGAAGCCTGAGCACCTAACACAGCCTTTGTTAATCCCAGTGTTTTATGTGTGTAGGAGATAGGGCTAGATTTCACAAAGGTATTGCTAGATGTTGCAATACCTAGCATTGCCATTGCCTAAGTGACTTAGCAGTCTGTCTCATTCTCAAAGGTGGTGATATACCTAAAGATATATTGCATCTCTACTGTGAGACTCTTATAATAGGATGGGGGGGGACATAGGGCCCCTTGTAACTTTTTACCTTTGGTATGGACGAGCAACAGGATGGATGGGCAGGGCCTCAGGGGAAAGGAGCAGTGAGGTGGGATGTGGCCACGCTTCAGGCACTGGTAGCCCCCAACTGTTAGGAAGCTTTAACCACTGCCATAATAGGATGATGCCTGTAGGAAAAGAAGTTCAAAAAATAACTAAACAGGAATTTAGGAAAGCTTTAGAGATTTGAGCACATGGCTGCCCTACAACAAGGATAAAACCAGCTAACGGGTTTCGAAAATCTAAAAACATCTTAATATCAATGTCACTGATAGGCTGCAGAGTTTATCCTTTATTTATACTTTCTTGCTGAATTAACTAGAACTGATTATGTGAATTAGGAATATGGTAACATCTGCTGCGGCAGAAATACAAGCAAGTTATACTAGGCTAGGACATATTGATACTGCAGTGAGGAATATGGTACAGATCGATAGATATCAGTACTGGAGTGGGAAAAGTCATTTACATTATCAACCAACCAAACAATGAAGGTGCCAATGGTTCTTTGTCTATGTAGCTTCTGGAGTTAGTCCTCTTCCTCTCTAATTGCTAACTAATGGTCCTTATCTGTTTCTTTTAACTATCCAGTTTTTAGGTGTTTATGGACTATCAGTTTTGCCTGTTACATACCAGCTTGGTTTTTCCTTTGATAGTTACAGTATATACCCACTGCCTCCTTTTGTCTCCCCCTCCCATTTTTTTCCTCCCCCCCCCCATTTATTTTGGTTCTGGACATACAACACTCCAGTCATCTAAAGAAGTGGGCTGTGCCCACGAAAGCTCATGATACCATCTACATGTTTTGCTGAAACAAAAGACAGGACTATGTAGCACTTTAAAGACTAACAAGATGCATAGTCCTGTCTTTTGTTTCAGCAAGACCAGACTAACACGGCTACATCTCTATTACTAATCTACATGTTTTGTTTGTCTTTAAAGTCTACCAGACTATCTGTTGTTTAAGTTTATAATAACTTACTGACAGTTGTAACATTTTGCTGCACATAATATCCAAATGCTAACAAGTATATTTCTTGCTATTAAAGAATCACGCCTTTGAAAAGAGAGTGAATCCTAGCCTTGCTATCAGTGATAATTACATAGATTAATAATACTACTCATTCATATTCAAGAGTTAGAAGCGGTATAAATTCATCCTGATCATTATTTCAGCATGACTCACAGCTCAGTATCAAAGTAATATATAGTTCATCTATAGTAAGGAACTAACTGCAGGGGACAAACTTTTTGAGGATGGCAGGATAGGTAAGTACTCTGTGTAGGCAATGTTCCTTCTAATTTTTATCATCCATGTGCAGAATAAATGTGTATGTGCACTGAGGCATGTGCGGATGTGCACCACCAGTAGAAGAAACACATGCTGCTGGCTATGGACATCTGTGAGCACTCTGCTAATCAGCTGAGTGATACCTGAATCTCTCCTGGATGTTCACCCAAGTACACAGCTTACAGGGAACACTTTCTGGAGGTAGTCAAATTGAAAGTAGTAAAATTGAGACAGAAATCTTAAACACCTATGTTTAATAAGCTATCCTTTTCCAAGCATTGTCAGTTCTTAAAAAAAAGCTAAATTGCATGGTTGCAAATTGTGAAATATTTGCCTTCACAAGTATATAAGGAAAGAAGATGACAACAAAGCAGGAAAAAGCAAACATAGAGATCTTATTTGGCTTATAGTTTCCAAGGGGTAGCTGTGTTAGTTTCAGCAAAAAACAATGAGGTGTCGTATGGCACTGTAAAGACTAAGGTGCCATTGGATTTTTAGGCTATGTCTAGACTATGGAGGTATCCTGGAAAAACTTCACCACATCTAGGGAACACGTCTGCTCTTCCGACATCTTTTTGTTTTTATTGTCATTCGTTGTCCCATCAACTAATTGATTCTTGAGCCTATGACCTCTTTCCCCTCTAAGGAGAAAACCTTTTGTTCCTGGTGGCCTCTGCCCTTTAAGGTTTTAAGAAGTTGACTTTGTACCCACACCCAAAATCTCAAACTGAAATGCCAGATTTCTCTTGGTTCTGAACTAAAACCAGACAGATTTGATGGGGCATTCAAGTTCAAATACAGATCAGAATCTGAAGTTACCCAAAGTTTGGAGGTATTCAGATCTCGCAATCCTGATCTGACACAAAGTCACAAACTGGCCTATGGTTTCTTGAAAATACATCCAGGCTCCTTTGACATATGGCCCATGTTCATCTGACACTGAGGCTTCATCTACACTGCAGGATTTTTGCACAAGAAGCCTTTTGCAGAAGAGATCTTCTGCAAAAACTTCTTGTGCAAAAGCGCATCCAGACATCAAAGCGCATTGAAAAAGTGGTGTGCTTTTGCACAAGAAAGCGTCCACACTGCATGGATGCTCTTGTGCAAGAAAGCTCTGATGCCATTTCCAGAATGGCCATCAGCGCACCTGTGCTTTTTCCGATAGGGGTCTCTTGCGCAAAAACCCCTCCGGAGTGTCCATGCCTGCTTTTTTGTGCAGGAGCTGTAGTGCAAAAAGGAGTTATTCCTCATGGGAACAGGAATAACTTTACTGGCAAAAGCTCTCTGTTCTGCCAATTTATTTGTGCAAAAACGTGCTTGAGGTATGGATTCTCTGCTGGTTTTCACGCAAAAACCTTGTCGTGTAGACATAGCCCGAGGCTAGGTCTAGACTACAGCATTCTTTCAGAAGAAGCTTTTTTTGGAAGAGATCTTCCACACTGCAAAAATGCATGGAAAAAGTGATCTGCTTTTTCGAAAGAGCGCGTCCAGACTGAATGGACGCTCTCTCGCATGTAAGCTGTGATTTCTATGAACAGAATTGCCACCAGGGCACCTGTGCTTTTTTCCTCTTTCCTCTTCTTCCGAAAGAACTCCCTCTTCCCCGTCCACATACTTTTTTGAGAAAGAGCTCTTTCGCAAAAAGGCTTCTTCCTCATAGAATGAGGATTACCAATGCTGGAAAACCCCCTCTGTTCTTTCAATTTTCTTGCAGAAAAATGCAACTGCAGTGTGGAAGTTCCTCGAATTTTGTTGGAAAAATGGTAGTTTTTCTGACAAAACTCTGTAGTGTAGACATACCCTGACTCCAGATTTATGACACTGAGCTTGCTTTATGTTTTGTTACAGAATCAATATTGAACCAGGAGACTTTTCAGTATGGTTATGGTTATGCTGTGTTAATCATACATGGTTTTATTAATGATAAATCATTGATATATTTTCTAAAGTTGTGTTCACTTGGTTTTTCCCTGTGGTCACCAGAGACATTTCTGTTTATAGGGCATTACAAAAGAACTTACTCTTTAAAAGTAAATGCGTAAAGATGAAAAGTCCAATATAAAGAACAGTTTTATACTTTTGTTCATGCTGAGTATATAACTAAGGTTTACTCATTGCAGTGTTAAAAAATCAAACTAAAAGCTACTTTGGAATTCCATATAATATTATATTCACATATTTATTAGTGATCACATAGAACTTTAGTAAACCTTTTCAAAAGGACCTAAGTGCCGTTTCTGAGAGGTTCTACTCTGTGATTGCAGCTTGCAGAGACATACCTGAGCTAGC
Organism: Pelochelys cantorii; assembly: GCA_032595735.1. Classification (NCBI taxonomy): domain Eukaryota; kingdom Metazoa; phylum Chordata; order Testudines; family Trionychidae; genus Pelochelys; species Pelochelys cantorii. The sequence continues at coordinate 41,017,675 of CM064335.1, forward strand.
ACTATCAAAGCTAGCTTGGTTAACAGTATCAGTGAAGCTGAAGCAGAATGAAGCACAGCATGGGCTATGCAAGCCTGCCTGGGGTGGGGGACACTGGGTATGTAGCAGCTGGCTAGAGCCCATTCACTACTAATACACTGAGTTATTCTGGAAGTCAGAGGAGTGGGATTTGGCCCTGTGTCTCCTATGCTGAACACTGCTCTTCTGTTTCTGGTGGCTGGTGGGAGGCAGATTAGTTAACAACCAGAGTATGTGCAGGATACTTCTACTAGTCATGGACTGGTTGGCATATAAAGAATATATTTATTATTTTAATTCCAAAGGGTACATGTTGCAAGCCTCTGAACGCACAGTTACAATTCAGACCTTAGGTACAGATTGTCACTATCACAGTTAGTGGATGTTTTTTCTCCTGAACTGTCTCCTGATATGCTAATGGCTCGATCAATGCCATCAATCAAATATATTATTAATGCCTGCAGGCTAAGGCGTAAATAAAATGATGCGCTTTGTGCCATGCCTAGAATGTCAACACACTTGAACTTTTGCCCACCCCAGAAACAAGCCTGCGGCCGATCCAAGGGCTTATTAAGAACATGCTGCCCAGAATGCAGCTCCGTGGATATGCCTGCACTGCAGCAAAAGGCTCGTGGCATGACCCTGGCTTTCCTCGGGCAGCTGAATCAGCCTCATGGGGCTCAGGCTGTGGGGCTTTAACACTGAAGCGTAGATGCTTGGGCAGGAGCCCTGGGCTGTGTGAGACCTTGCAAAGCAAGAGGGCATCAGAGGCTGAACCTTAATGTTTACACAGCAATTTTATAGTCTCCCTGCCTGAGTCATGCAAGGCTAATTCAGCAGATGTGGGCTCTGAGATTCAGTGCTGCAGGTATTTCAGTGCAGTGTAGATATACCTGGTGCGTTAGGAGTTGGAAGTCTGCATCTGAACCAAAGATTGGCTATAAAACTCAGTTCTAGGTAGCTTTACACAAAGTTGAGCATGTAGTTAGGTAGGACAGGGTTTTTGTCACATGAACAGTCAAGACAAGAGACGGCTGGAAACTTTTTGTCAAAACGTATTTTGGAATTTCTTGTTCATGAGAAATGTCCAGATATTTGTTTTTATTCTGAACCAGAAGAAAAAGACATTTAAAATGTCGCATTTCACTTCAAACTGGAGATGCTGCATTTTGATCATCTCCATTTGTGCTGTCTTTAATATAATCCTGAACTCGATTAATTAGTGAATGCCGATTCATAAAATTAGGTACGTTGGAATTCGCTTTATACCTCAGAGTAAGCAGCTAAATGACTACACAGAATTACGCTATCTGAGCTTTCTATTATAATTTGGATTGTGCGGTTAATAGTCTTTCAATACTAAGGATTAGGAGATACAGAGAATTTACATGAATTGTAAGCTGTTGTGAGAGTCTTGCAGGTGATATAAAAAAGTATGTATAAATGTTTCACTGACTGTGGAAATGGATTAAAGACAAACTTCAGGTTGTACAGGAATGCTTCTTTTAATTTCTGGGGGGTCCTTAAGTTTACAATTGGAGTCACCCATCACTTATGGCTATAGTAAATAGGGATTATTTGTAAAGGAGTTTGCTAAATATTTTACTCCAAATTAGTATGTACAGTATGTACATCTTGATGAAGTCCTTCCTGACAAGATGCAAAACCTCACCCACAGTGATTTTCATGTACAAAATGTAGTATTTAAAAGCATCTCATAGGGGGTAAATATTTAGGTTTGTATTAAGTTGCAGCGTATTTATTGGAAGCAGAATGGTAGCTTGGCATATTGAGTAGCTAGAAGTAACATGTAACTTGAGCTTGGGGTATTTGCATTCTTAAAAAAATGACATGTACATTTCCTGACCTTAGGAATCAAATGGAGAGCGTTATTTGTCCTCTGCAGAGAGGAAATATAAGCAACGGAGTCTAAGTAAAGATCTTCAGAAATACTGTGTGGGAAAGGAAGTGTTGGGAAGTTCAATGGGACAAGATCAAGGGAGATAAATAATAATGAATGAAAGTACTGTTGGTTCTCTTCCAGCTGGGTGGAAATACACATGCTTGTTGGTCTAGAAGTGAGGCTTTCCCAAACCTGTAGGTATTTGGCTGTTGAGAGAGTTCTTCTCAATAAGAGTTTTCCCAGGCTACGTCTACACTGCAATGCTATTTCAGGATACTGGAGCATCCTGTAATAGCTATCCCACATCTTCACAGCAAGCCTGTTATTTCAGGCTCACTATTCTGACATTCCTGTAACCCTCATTCTACAAGGGACGTTTCAGAATGGGTGATTTTGAAATCTGGTGCAGGGTAGACAGTGCCAAATTACAAAATAAGCCATTTCAAAATAAGAGCCAAGTAAGATATGCAATTTGCATTGCTCAAATTGCATATCTTATTTTGAACTACGGTGCAGTGTAGATGTAGCCCCAGAGAATATCCATACTATGTAGTGCTAGCATTTCATGACTGCATGAAAGGAAGGATGATCTGATGTGTAAGGCACTGAGAGTTTTAAGTTTAAAGTATCTAAAAGTTTGTAATCTAAATCTATTATGTAGATTCCCCAGTAACCTGGAAAGGTGCTAAGAACTCATTTTGCCTCTGAAGTTAATGTTTGCAATGCTAAGAAGTATTGGTCTGCTATGTATTTGAGAGATTTGTGTGTGTGTGTGTGTGCGCGCATGCACATTTTAGAATTCCTCCTAAACTGTAAAAGATAGGACCACAAAATTCGGTATACCGCTTCCAGGAAAACGGGATGCGACTGGAATGGAATAACTTTTCTGAAAACCGTACAGAAAAGAGATAGAATCACCAGGCAGGTGAAAGGGTCTGGCTGGGGTCTTTTAGGGAAGATGGGGAGGGAGGGGGCTGAAACTCCCGCCCCAATTCATATGGGGACATTGCTGGCAATTCCCCTTCATCTGGGAAAGTGCACAGTTTACTGCATTCCTCACTTTGGTTGGGAAGTACAGGGGACAGATGCGCCCCTACAGTGGCTGTGCCTTCAGGAGCTGCAGAGGCCATGGAGAGGTCCTTCTCACCTGGTCCCAAGCTGCTGTGGTGAGTGAGGGCTGGGGTAGTCCTCTCTCCCCAGGGCAGCCTGCATACTGCACCCCTCATCCCCAGCCCCACCTCAGAGCAATTATGTAAATGAATAATGTACATTTTCATTTTTTCATTGAGTTAAGGACCTGAGCAACACCAGACATATCTTCTAGTACCTTTATAAATTAGTTTCCCTTTTTCTGAGATGTCCAACCCCCCTGGACTTAAGTGCCCAACTCTTGCCACCTAAATTGCAAAACTTTGGTTTTAAACTGTTTTACAATAGATGTATTGACTAATGCATTACTTCCTAAGCAATGATTTAAGGAGAAACTCATTAATATAGAATTTGACCACGAGATCAGACCACGGCCTAATATATCCTGCCTCTGATAGGGGGCTGAAGCTTTGTCTCTGGTCGGGACTAGTACCAGATGGTTCAGGAAAGCAAGCGCATTACACCTAGCCATTTATCCATCACTGTTTGTGAGATAAGGCAGGGGGATATCTTCCTGACCCCCTGAATAATAACTTTGTGCCCTGAAGCATTCATTTGATTACCCCGACCTTATTATTTTCTTAGATTGAATAGCTATAAATGTTAGTAGTGGTCATAAAACTATCTAGACCTTTTTATTACCCTGCTCTCCCACAGCAGTAAATCCTACAGGTTGGCTTATTGCCTCAAAGTCATCAAAATATTTAGCCCAGGACATAGCTGTACAGTTGTGAGGAAGAGAATGGAACTAGGCAATCGTTTGCTTTAGGAATGCAAAAGGAATGTGAGTCAAAGAATATGTTGCTTTGCTTGGAGTATTGATTACATCCTATCTGCAATAACAGGAGTCACGTGGGGTGGATATGATTAGACTGAAGAACACAAAGGTCATCATGTAGTGAGGCCACCAGTACTTGGGAGATCTAGGTTCTTTTTTTTGGCTCTGCCACAATCTGTATTTCTGCTGCAGTTCACCATCAGTAAAATAGGGATTATTTGACTTTCCTATCTCTGAATCCATTAATGTTTGTGATATGCTTACAGATGATATGGATGGGTGTGTGAGCATATGAATACCTAGTTTAGTGCAGAGCAATTGAATTGAAGCCAGAATGGTTATGAGGAGGTTTCAAGAAATTATCTTGAGAGCCCTGCGTGGGGACAAATTTGGTATCTGCAGCTGCAAAAATGACTTGCAGATACCTGCATCCCCACTCACAGATGCGGATACCTTTGCAGTGGGGCTGACAGCCATCACGGGTCTCTGGGCAAGGTGTGTGCATGGCTGGTTCCATGCCCCCAAATGGGTGGGGCTTCAGGTGGAAAGGGAGGGGCTGAGGCAGCCAGCTCTCAGCACCAGTAGGAGTGTGGCGCTGCCCCCCCCCGACCCCACCTAGCCTTCAGAGCCACGCGAAGCACCTAGGGCACCTCTGGTGGTGATTTAAAGGGCCCAGGCCTCCGACCACCATCGCAGGAGCAGCTCCTTTGAATTGTTGGCACCGGGGAAATTGTCCCATTTTATCCTACTTCTCCACCCCCCATCAGCAGACCTGTACCTGTGGATATAAACCAGATCTGAAGGGCTTTGATTGTATTTAATGGGCTGAATCCATCCCAAGTTTAAGTGCATTGATTTCAGTGAACATACAAAAGGCATGAGTTTGTATTCTTCTTCTTGAAAAAGAGGAAGCCAGAAATTATGTACATTATGTTTGACTCACCAATGATTTGGAATTTGGTTCTGATAAAATGTGAAAGTTTGCAATATTTTATGTTTCTTCACAGTTTAATTGAGAGGTGTAGGCCTTTAAGGGATACAGTTTCACTTCCCTTATAAACTGCTTTCCTAACTAGTCCCAACTCCTTCCTATTTGTTTTATTGTAGGGGAAGCCCAGTGGTCTGCTATCTTCTGCAAAAATCTTCATTCCCCTAATCCAATTAACCAGGGAAATTGACTCAACTGTCCTTTCCAAATAGCTATCTAAATGCCTCTTCCACATTACCACTTTTTTATGGAACAATGGACAGGTCCTCAGGCTCTTTCGATGTGGTCTGTGAGTTTTGTTGAGATCATGGGCCTGATCCAAACAAGATGAGTCACTTCCAGCTGCCAGGCAGGGGATTTAGCCATAGAGCACAGGTTGTGTTCATGACTCTCCTACCTGTCTCAAGTTAAATTTTCATTGATGGACCAAGCGGACAGTTGTTGTGTTTTCTCCTTCTAATCCACTCTCGGGTAGTTAGGCATCCCTAGCTGAGGAATTTCCACTGTACTGTTCTCATCTATGATCTTTTAAAATGGAAGCGTAACACACCAGACTATAATTCACCATCCAGCCACATTCAGAAAACCATATATTTTGATCAAATACAATTTCAGTTAAATGACAAAAAAAAAAAGCAAAAAGAAAAAGCTTTCTGGGGATCCCAGAATCTCAAAGGTACATTTTAAAAATGAGTGTAAGTATGGGTGGTAAAGTCTTATTTTATCCAAGTTGGCTCACCTTTTGCTCTAACAATGACTCATGAAGTTGACCTAGGAAAAGTTCTTAGGGTGATAGACTTCCAAGCCTAGAGATAATTTTAAAGAACATTTTTTATAGAAGGACCATAGGAAAATTTATCCAATTTCTACTGCTGCTCTGTGACTCTCTTATAGCTGCACATATGTCATTGAGGACAAAATGTGTCACCTTACCTTTGTAACTATTTCTTCTACAGTTAGTGTGAGAAAGCCCCTTGGTTATGGGAAGTGCAGCAATCTCTTGCTAAGCAGACACAAATTACTGAAATGGCTTCTCAGTACCAATGTGCTCTGACGTACCATTCCATATGGATCATAGGAGCAAGAATTAGTCTCAGCCGCAATTGCCCATTGTCCTTCACGCAGATAACACAGGCGAAATGTTCAATCTGATTTCATGTTGGCTGCACATTTTTAGACTGTGAAAAGGGCCCTTTGAGGATGGTGGAGGTGGTGTGCGAATGAGACTTTCCAACCTCTGATGAAAAACTCCTTCAGAACTGAGTAGAGAAGGATAACCTTTCTATAGGGCTTCTAAACCATCATCGAAAATCATGGCTACAATCCTGATAGCAAGGGGAATGCTGATAATGACATCAGCAAGAGCAAGCCTTTTAGGAACTGATCCTGCAGCAGAATTCCAAATAACACTGCAGGTCAATTCATCATATAAAAAGAGTTTAAATCTCGGTTTATTCCTATACATTTTTAGTGCAACTTCTACAGAAGCCTGTTAAATTCCATTGCACTTTTAAGTAATGGCAATTTTACCTTGCCTTTAGATAACATTAAACATAAAGCATCATATAGATTTTATAGTAGCCCTTTTCACTGAGATCAAGTTAGAAAGGCAGGGCACCTAAATATGTGCAAAGATCTGAGGTGAAGATACTATTGTATGGATGCCGATTTCTAACTATTGTCTTTTGGTAAGGCTCATATTGAATTTCCCTTTAACTTCATCTGCCTATGTAATTATTGCTATAAGGCTCATTTAATAAGGTGTAGGAGGGTGGGAATATCAGAAGCATGGCATATCTGAAAAAAGTGTCTATAAAAATCCATTTCCAACCATGTGGTCAAGTGAAGGCCTGGATATAGCACATGAATTATTTACAAAATCAAAAGTTTTGTTTCTGGATTTGGTACTTTATTTTTATTATCCTGATTACAAACCAAAAGTGTTTGTTAGTTTAGTCTTGGTTTAGCTACTCAGCAGCAAGCAGGACGCGTCTCTGCTTTAGCTCTCTCCCTGTTCCAGCTCCTCTTTGTAAATAAACATAGTCAAGGCAAGTTGTTTCCAGGGACTGCTCTTTGCAATTCTTAATTTGCTTTTCCTCTGTGGCAGGCAGTCTGATCATAAAAACATCAATAATATCATGTTTTGGCTCCAGGGAACATAACACTCTCCCACATTTCTAAATGTGGGAAACTCCAGCTCTATGGCCGGACTGCAGGACCTGGATGGTGAAGTAATCATAAGACCATTGAAGGATGCATCTATGCTAGAAAGAATTGGGTGTTTTAGCACGGGCGTAGTGGCATTAGTATAAAACGTAGCAAAGATTGGCCACAAGTATCTTCTAATCTGGCTCAATTACCTTTGTAAATATTTACAGTGACTCCACTGAAGTCACTTTAAGGTCACCTTTCCTTTGTAGGGCCTTATCATCACTAGAAAGACCCATAAGCATTTTTCGGGACCAGTGTGACCAGAGTCCTAAGCCTGAGCAGAGAGATTTCTGTGGTTAATATGACGATATAATTTAAAGCGGTATTGATTCATTCTATTCACAGATGGCTGATGCAGCAAATCCAGAATATACAAGGTGTACTCTGGAGCTGTCTTAGCATTAAAATGGTTTCTCAGTAATCTTTATGAGGCCATAAGATGCTAACGACCACTCCATCCCAACCCAACCTCACAAACGAGGAGCCAGCTGCTTGCATTGATGGCAGATTGTCTAGTATATATCTATCATATTGAGTGTAAATAGCATCTTAAATGCCATGAAATGCCAGTATTAATGCTTGATGGCATGTGGAAAACCATTTGAAGTCAGACTAGGCTAACTCCAACTCAACTGAGATGTTTATATTTTCTAACACTGAGATATGGGTTAAATCTTAGACTTTCTTTAGGCTTGTTTAAGAGAGATCTTTGCCATATCGTTTTATGAGCTCCCTTTGGTTCACTGTGCTTATCTGCTTGAGAGAAAAGTCTAAAATAAACGTCTTTCAGTTAGATACCAGCTGTCCCAATAGTTTCTCAGAGAGAAGGAGCACTGCTTTAGGCAGCAATGGGAAAATAGCTAATAATCCATGGCACAGAGTATCAGCTTCATGTACAAAAATTAGCAATGAAATCTATCTACAATCTTAGAAGACAACATGGGATCATAGGGTGCAAACAAATTTACAGTGTAGGAAAAGATAATCCTAGGAGGGCTAGCAGGATTTTTGAGAGCAACAAGAGGCAAGGTTCTTCTGTATATTTTTCCATTACAGTAAATGCTGGCACTAGTTAAAAAGATCTTTTAACCTGGCATGGAGTCAAAAGACCAAGCCCCTTGTAGCCAGTTTGCATAACTGCAAAATTCAAAGTTCCTATCATGCTAGAGGAGAGGAAAAATCAGGACAAATGTTCTCAGTTTATTTCCCTTCCTCCCCCCAGACAAAGTTGTTTGGAAAGATAGTTTAAACCTCCAGAACACTGGAGTTATGTTGCACCACTTTGACAATACTCAGCAGGCCCAAATTGTAGGTATTTGAGATTTCTCCCTCTATTTTAGCAGTTTGCTAGCTCCTATGCCACACCACTGGGGAAAATAAGGCAAGACAAGGCTGTTCCCATGTCTAGTTGATTCCTGGCTGCCAGAGTGGTCTATGGACAGCCAATATAAGAGGACAATCTAAGTTATGCTGGTGTCAGGCCTGGCACTGGGCCTTATTATTGTTCAACTTCATTTTAATGGTGCAATACCAGTTCATAACAGCTGGCCCTATGTGTGTAGACCTGTTACTGTTTTAATAAGCATTAAAATAGCAAGAGTATCTATAAGGACCAAAGCCCTGATTCTCCTCTCTCTCACATTTAGTTAATGCCCATACGACTCTACTACTGTCTATGGAATAATCCTGACTTAAACTGGTATAAATGACTAGAGGATTTCATCATCCTTTCTCCTGTTATTTTTTTCAGTACTCTGCTCAAATGCCCTTGCCAAATGTGCTGTTTGGTGACTAGCAAACTAATTGGTGAGTACAAAAGCCATCCAACATCTATCTTGAATAATTGGATGATGAGCTCTCATTATTCTTGAGGTGCAGATCATTTTGATTTCATTATCTTTGCACTTCACTGTGGTAGATATTTCTCAAAAGCAAACTAATAATTTCCTGACACTGAGAGGGTCCCTGAATGCTCTCAAAACTGCTCTTCTTAAATAACCTTTCTCAGGCTAAATCTAGACTGCAAGCTTCTTTCAAAAGAGATCTTCCGGAAAATATTTTTACACAGCAAAAGCTCAGTGAAAAAAAATGATCTGCTTTTTCGAAAGAGAGCGTCCACATTGATTGGATGTATCTCACATGTAAGGCCACCTGGAACAAGTTCAGGCAGGGCATTAGGTCAGCAGTTGCTTCTGGGTGCTGTTGACTAAGGCTAGCTGAGACACGCGCTTAAAGGGACACCCGCCCCCCGGACAGCCGTTTCTCTGCTTCTGCTGCGTGCTTGCCTACTTCTCCGAGGGACAGAAAAGCTTTAGCAGTGTGTGCTCTGGTTGCCCAGCTTTTGGGCACCACAGCATACTCCTAGCCATGGAGCCAGAGCTGCCTCTGGGCATGCGATGGCCCCACACGGCCATGCTGCAGTTTCTGCATCGGTTTCTGTAGGCTGCCTTCATGGCTCTGCACAAGCTGGACACCAAGCTCATCACTGAGACACTCTCCCTGTGTGTGGGAGCAAGGTAGGTCCTTGCAACCGCACCCCACAGTGGAGAGACAGTTCTGGAGGCTGAACACCAGTTCTGAGTAGTGGGACCCTCTGGTCATGGAGTGGTGGGATGACCAGCAGTGGCACCAAGACTTCCACATGCAGAAGGCCACCTTCATGGAGCTGTGTGCCTGCCTTGCCCCTGTGTGTGCTGGAGATCGGGGGTGGAGGGAGGGCTGGAGCGGGGACAGGAGCCAGGTGTGCCATCACTTCCCGGATGGTGGTACACATATTTTCGCTCTGCCGCACAAGCTGGTCCCACATATGGTTCTGCCACTCGGCGTCATCCTGGACCTTCTGAGCTAGGGTTTGCTGCATGTTGTGCAGGATGGCCATGAGGTCCCCCATGAGGTCCTCGGGGACCCTCCTGTGCTTGTAGCTCCCCCAGGGTTGGGCAGCTGCCTCTGATGGTGTGGATTGCCCCTCAGCGATGGCTGGTCCAGCTGTGGAGAATAAAGAGGGAGAGGCGGTCAGTCATCCATGCAGACACTGTCCTTGAGGCTGTGCCCTTCTGCGTGAGCAGCAAGCAACAGTCCTTGAGCCAGAAGACAGTGATGTCTCGGGAGCAAGGCCGTGTGTGGCCTGCATAGTGGACCCTGCCTCACAGGGGGCTGAGGGGGCTGAGGTGCCCAGTGACCCATGCTTCCCACTCTCCCTTCCCCTCCCGCCCCCCGGCCCACAGACAAGAAGGCAAGGGAAGTGTCCGACCACACTGGGATCCCATGGGCAGGAGAAGGGCATGGAGCAGCCTGGCCTTCCATGGGGCCTGCACACACCGCTGTGCCTGGCAGTGCTGTCCGTGGGAGCAGGTGGGGCCTCGCGCATGCAGGCATGCCCATGTGCTGTGTGCAGCACTCCTCAGTCTATGTGAGGGTGTGCCTGTGCCCTCGTGCCCAGCCTTCTTCCAGCGGTGGCTGGAGGTGGGAGGGCATCCCTCCTGGTGTCCTCCCCTGGGGGTCAGAAGTGTGTGTGGCCTCCCCGGAGCCTGTGAGCAGGAGCCCGGGGGTGCTCCGCAGCTGCCTCCTGAGGCTGTGTGGTGCAGACTGGCGCTGCACGTGTTTTGACGTGCACGGACTGCAGCACAATGTCCAGGCCGAGCAGGCGAAGCGACGATCACACCCCAGTCCCTCTGTGCCAACCTCCCCCACCCTGTGTGTGTGACAAACTGAGAGCGCTCACCTGATGATCCTCCTCCTCCTCTTCATCCTCCTCCTCCTCGGCAGGGAGCTCCAGGCAGGTGACAACGGGTGTCTCTAGCTCCATGTCCAACACCACGGGTGGAGAAAGGGCTTCACCACTCCCCAGGATTTGATGGAGCTCCTGGTAGTAGGGGCAGTAGTGTGGTCCTGCCCTGGAGCAAGAGCTGCTCTCCCTGGCTCTGACGTAGCCCTGCCGGAGCTCCTTGACCTGGCTCCTTACTTGGTCCAAGGTCCGGGGTGGCGTCCCCTCAGAGCCTTGGCAATCTGGCCGTAAATGTCTGTGTTTCATCTCCTCTTCCCCCCACAGCTCGAGGAGGGACAGGATCTCTGCCCCAGACCACGATGGCACGTGGCATTTGCTGCCCCTGCCTGGGTCCTGGGAGCCCTGGTGGTGCTTCCTGTGAGGGCCAGGGGGGTGTCGGGTGGCTTGTGGCTGAGCCATGGGTCCCAAAGTGGTTGGCAGTCAGAGCCATGCGGTGAGGTGCAGCTCCCAGGGCTGGCTTCATGCCACAAGGCTTGTCCCGGGTGCCTGAAGCTTTAAGAGCTGCCAGGAGACAGGAACTATAGAGTTCTGATTAATTTGGACAGAGTGGCCACCAGGGCACCTAAGTTATTTCCTGGAGGCCTCTTCTTTCGAAAAAACTCCCTCTTCCACATCCACACGTGCCTTTTTCCAAAAAATACTTTTTTTGGGAAAAGGTTTCTTCCTCATAGAAAGAGATTTACCACTGTCGGAAAAACCCCTCTGTTCTTTCGACTTTCTGTCAAAAAACGCAATAGCAATGTGGACGTAAGTATTGTTTTCCTGGAAAATCAGCCTTTTTTTTCGGAAAAACGCTGCAGTGCAGATGCCCCGTTACTCTTAGTTAGTGGAGGGTCATGGGGTGTGTGTGTGTGGAAAAGATATATTAATCACATTGTATTTCCATGTAGTTTAGCTTATTCAGTAATGTATTTTGTGTAAGGAATCCCAGATTCATTGCTACAAGCAAGCCATTTCAAAGCCACTCTATTCATGAGAGAAAAATGTCAATTTTTCAGATATTTTCAGATAAATGACATTTCAAGTTATTATTTATCTACTGTTAGGTTTGAGAAACTGATTCTAGTGATAATTAATTTCTGGTATTTATAGAAATACAAGTAAAAATGCTTAGAATCAGGTGCCTGAGATAATGTTATTTTTATAGTACATAGCTCATACATATAAATCCTTATCTGTAGGATAGCATTTTTGTCAGCCCTGCCCTGAAGGTTTTCTTTACACAAGAGCCTTTCATAAAAAAACAAAACAAAACTTGGTAGACAAGAACTTGAGACATAATGGGACATTTTCACAACAAGCAATAATTAATCTTTCTTAGCAATACAAAATACGGTCCCAGTTTTACCTTTTCAAGTTTTACATTTAGTAGTTTAGCAGTAGCTTTACTTTTTCTATAAACTTCTAAAACTAAACTTGTAAGTACTGGTATTAGTCAAAACTTGGAAATTCCATGGTGGGGAGGGAGAGAAGAATTCTGAAATTTTGGACCTTTTTTTTATTCTGAATCAAAATAAAACAAAAAAAATCAATATTTCTCACAAAATGAACTGTTTGACTCAGAACATTTTTTCAGTTGGAACATTCTACTTTGATAAAATCAACAAACATGTCCCACTTTTGACTTTTATATTTTACATTGTAATTTATGACCATATAAAATAAACTTCAAAATGAAAAATAATTTTGAAAAGAAAATTCAGAATGCTCTGTTCTAATCAGGTTGAAATGAAATTTTGTCACCATAGGCACATTCCTGCATGAAAGTGTTGCTTTTGACAAAACAATGATTTCTGAAAAAAAAAACCAAAAACCAAAAAAGAAAAAACCCACCAAAAACCATTACTTTGGAAATTTTTCAACCAGTTGTATAGATATATCTTGTTATTAAAATGCATGGGGGTGTTTAGATGTGTTCTTAAGATGCATATATTTAAAATATATTAGTTAGATGCTAACAGCATGATCAGCTGTTTACAAGATAGCACCCACTTTTAGAAGCTTGCAATCAGAATAGACAATCAACAAAATTAGAAGTTAACATTAAAGCTGTGATTAAAATTCCAAATGGTGACTATCTTTGCAATGCTTCAGTTCCTTTCTCTGTTTAGTGCACTCCCTTAAGAGGGCAACTATGACACCAGTGTAGGTTCTAGAGCTGATGAAATCATTCACAGAAGACAATTGATTCAGTGAACTGAGTCCATTATTATTTTGCAAATTATCCAGGCACTAGTTCAAGAGTCTGTTCATTATTCAGTGCTGTATAATGAATAAGTTATATGATCAGATTTCAGCATACAGCTGGTTCATCATCTGAATTTGCTATGCAAGCTGTGTGTTGGTGCACATCAAAGAGTGACAATGCCAGGTGACTAAACTTTCCTACTGCAACTTGCACCAGAAACTTCCATTTTGCATGTTAGCATAGTTTTTCTTGTGTTTAAATGAATCTGGATTGTGGCTCTGAAATTCATTTCACACAAACAGTTCCAGGCACAGAACTTTGCAAAAGTAGAGAGGGTGAAAGGAAGTGGGAAGGGTGCTAAAGTCGATATCCACATTTTTTTTTTGGTCTGAGAGCTTTAGATTTGGATTACAACTAAATCGTACTTTCTGTCTCTACCCATGCTAGACTGCAGGAAGGTCCCAGTACTTTCTTCTGAGTCTCTTTTAAACCTGCAAAGATTTTCATTTAAGTCCCTCCCTTAATAGCTCTACATTATTATGTCTTATGCTTTCCTTTGACATCATTTATGCTGTTGCCTGCATTGATCTATACTGGAAGAATGGTAGGAGAGTGAATAAGAGGTGCATGGGTGATATGTTTTCAATTTTGCCGGCCCCCGTAAGGGTAAGCATATATGATTTCCATCCCATAGTGACTTTGAAACAAATAATGAGGAATCATGTGGCTTAAAGACAAACAGATTTATTTGGATACAAGCTTTCATGAGCTGGAGTCCATGCAAGCTTATGCCTAAATAAATTTGTTGACCTTTAAGGTGGCACAGGACTCCTCTTTGTTTTTGTTAAAACAAGAAACCTGTCCCTTAAGTGTCAATAGGCTGTTCTGAGAGGGGAGTATGTTATAGTACGGGGGAGCAGAAAGCGAGGGTGTGTCTGCAAAAGGACATGTCACTGCAGCAAGTGTGGGCATACCTGAGATATTTTTTATATAGCTGTGGTTTCCCAAGCTAACAATATGCCTAACCCCGCTGCATCCTCACTTCCCAATTGCAGACGTGTGTTTAGAGACCTTACTGTGGTAGTGTTACACCCTCTCATTCCTACTCAAAAAAAAAAAAGGCAACATAGAGAGGAATTATGAGAGTAATAACAGATAAAATTACTGGCATTGTTTGAATTTCACCAAATAAATTGCATTTCTCTGTCTGTGTGTGCGTTATCTCAGTCCCTTCTCAGTACATTGTGAATGACTAATGCAATCCTTCAAGTGAAACACTACGGTAGAATTCATGGGCATGATCAGTGTTACAAAATAATGATAGAAGGACATTGAGACCTTCCTCTTTCTTTCAAAAGTAAAATATATCTGAAACTATCACTTTTATCCCATCAGAGAAGCTAATAGTATTGGCAAATCAGTGCAACTTAGTCATGTCAATCTGACATTTGATCATAAACACAGCAATTTTGGTAGGCGAGAAAGTCAAACTGAAGGACACAACTTTCCTACAAATATTCCACTCTCAGAAAGATTCAATTTATTTCCTCCTAGCTTTCCTGAACCTCATATTAGATCCTCACTGGAAGACTCCTGCATTCACGTGAATATGCTTCTAGTACTGGCAAGTCTTTAGCTTGTAAATCCTTTGGGTCAGGAAGAGGGCTTTAATCCAGTTCAAAATACCAGTATAAAGAAAAAAAGATTAATATTTGGGTTTGCTGAACTCACTATCTTGATGTGCTATAATTTAATTCCTTCAATGGACTATTTGTCTATAAAATCATGAATATCATCAGATATCACTTTCATGGCTGCATACCTTCCAGAAGTCTGTGTCCCAAACAGGGACATAAGGGATTCAACATTGATCCAATACATTGGCAGCAACATATGTTTACACACATTAAGTTATCTACTCTAGGTTAAAGTATTATGCTTGTAAATGATCCCCATATCACTGAGTTTTTACTTCAGTGCAGTTGCTTGCCTCCTAGTGATTTCTCGATTAGTCAGAAAGCATTCTTGCTCTTTAAATACAAGTTATTAAAGTTTATTGGTAGGACTTGCAAACACAATGAACAAATATTTATTGACAGAGCATATGTAATACATAACATTTAAAGTTACTACAGATTATTGGAGATGCTTGGAAAATACTGTTCATGAATAATTTTTGTGAAAAACATTATGTTTTTGTTAAAATGTGTATTTTAATGACAACTTTCTGGCTCACTGTTGCACCTGCTAGCACAGACCAAACCTCAAGAGATGTAGAAGCTTGGTTTGGAGAAATACCCAGAAGTCCAAAATTTAAATACGAGGAGATCTGGAGAAATAGGTTCTCTGTTTAGGTTGATGGAGCTTCCAGTTTCTGATTGGGCAGAACAGGCTCTTTTTGATTCTTGAAACAAAAATAATAGATGTTGGAACCTCAAAGAGCAGGAAAGTGAACATACAGGTGTAGGAGGAAGAACAGTCATTGTCTTTCAAATGTCTTATGGGTTTTATTTAAATTTGGGGTAACTAAGGTGTGATATTTTATGCAGACCGATTTACCCATCCAGTAACATTACATTCATTTGATTCCATTTATGTATTACCTTATATCATGCATGGTGGCTCAGAAGACAAAAGTAATCAGGATGAATACTATGTATTAGAGCGCATATGATCTGGTGGTTCAGCGGCACTGCAAATTTCCTTTGAAAACAAGACGGTTCTCATAGGAAGAAAATTGCCATTTGGAGCATGAAAAAAAATCTTAAAACATCTCTAGCTACAAGTTCACACAGCAAATCTCTTAAGTATCTTGGTTTTCATGATAATTTCGCCACTCCCATTAGGGTCTGTGGATCAAACCTAATTTTCAGCTGCACTCTGATATCCTGTGGGACTAGACTCAAGAGATAGAGATGTCTGAGAAAACAAATACAGCATGCAAAATCTTGTGTAACTGATTTTTAGAACACCACTGGTTACTACAAGAAAATATTTTAGAAGACTTCAAACAAACAAACAAACAAATAAAGAACAAACAACATGATTCCTCTTCTTTCCCAAACATCAGTGGAAATATTCGGATGGCAACCTGCCTTTAAGTAATCTTTAGTGACCTGCTTATTCTCCTGGAAGTTCAGTAACAGAGGGGGTATTATTTTGTTTCTCAACACAAATATGATTATATTTTTATGTTGCTTTAAAACAAACACACACACACACACACTTTTCAGATTTAGCATGGGAGCTCAGCAGTTTGTTCTTTTGTGACCTTGTTTGCCTGCATGTGAGGAGCAGAGATGAAAATATGAAAGCTGTTAGGTTTTCTAAACACAAGCAGCAAATGCCTAGTGTCAGCTGGTATGACTTTTGTTTTGTAGTAAGAGAAAAGAAAGGTACATATGGCGTGATGTTTGTCTCCTGTGTTACAATGCTATAGCATTCTGCATTGGCTATTGATGTGATGCTTTAGACTATCCAGAATAATTTCTATTCATTTTTCAGTCCAGCAGTGGTCTCAGAGGCTCATACAACTGCTTTTTGGGTTGCATGGAATAAAATATCTTCTTTTCCCATCTGAATTTCAGGTTATGAACCAACAATCAAGGGCAAAACTCAGCCAAGAACCTGAGTCTATAAAAAAGTGTGTATTTGTGTGACTAGTGCTATTCTCATCAGTGGGCCTTCTCACATGGGTAATTTACTCACTTGTAGAAGTCTTTGTAAGATCAGGGTCCAAATTTTGATTTGTGCTGTAAATGGGACCACCCAACTGGGTTCAATTAAAGTTGATCATATATGATTTACTTAGAACTGGTTGAGATTTTTTTTAACCATTTTTTTCTTGCCAAGCAGTTGTATTACATTGAAAACCCTTTTTTTGGCCACTTATTTAAGCAGAATAAATGATATCTATAGGGTTTTTTTTAATCACATTTTCCTTAATTAAATTAAATTAAACCTAATTTAATTTAATTTAATTATTTCTTTTGCCTTGATGCTGTCACTTTTCGAATTTCCTTAATCTTGGAAAGTTTAGAGAGTGATAAAAGACAAAAGGAAAAAAAACCTTTTGTATGTGATAGAAAGGATGTTATTAATTGTATTGTGCTATATAGAAAAAAAAGAGAATTAACAGCTGTTGATAAAATATTTTGAAAAAAGTAAAATTACAACAACCTCTTACAATGGTCAAGATTTTGAAATTTTATAGGCAATTGTTTTTTCCAGTTTTTGACCAGTTTCTCTTGCTCTTCTCCTTTTTAAACAAAAAAAATGAGCCTTTTAAAATACTCCTTGTAATTTGGTAGCCTACACTTTTAAGGGTCAGAGGCCTGAATCCATCCTGTCCAATGTAATTAGCCCTGCCATCCACACCTGGAATGGGGGTGTGGGGTTTAATCAGTAGTACCAGCTGGAGTAGCCAGTTTTAGGAAGCTGCAGTGGGTGGTGGTGTATTCAGGGAGAGAGATAGTTACAGAGATGATTAGAGGTAAGTAAACTCTAGCAGAGAAACCTGTGCCTTTTCCCATCTGAATTTCAGGTTATGAACCAACAATCAAGGGCAAAACTCAGCCAAGGACTGAAAAGGCTGGGAAAAGGTTCTGGGTAGGGAAGGATGGAAGATCTTAGGGGAAAAATCAGTAGGAGTATGGACTTGCTGAAGGCTTGACAACTTGAATTTTGGGATTTTTTTTTTTTTAAATATGCCCAACTCCAAGGTTGTATGTGGCTGAACTGGTGGAGAGTTATTGGGTAGTTTGATTTAAGGGCTTCTGTGCTGAAAAAAAGGGAAACTGAGGCAGAAATCTATAGTGAGATGAAGGGGACTCCTGTGGTTTTCTGGCCAGTCTGTGCTTTTCTTATGATTTGTAAACCCACATTCACATACAGCAGAGCTCACAGCCACTGCAGATTCTGGAAAAAAGGGAGGACTCCCAGCTCTGTGTCCCTGGAAGGCACAGGACCAAGGAAAGAAGAGGCAGGGCTTAGAGTAGTCAGCTCTTAGGGCCCCCTGGACTGTGGCACTGGGTCCCTCTTCCAGCCCTCACAGCTGTGCAGAGCTCCAGTGCTTCCACAGCAATTCAAAGGGGTCTGGGGAAGTAGTGGCGGCCAGGAACTCTGGGCCCCTTTGAAAGGGGTAATTGCTTCCTTTGCCCACCCCATCAGCAGGCCTGTTCCCATACATCTTAACAACTTCCATTGTGTTCCCCTGGACATTTTCTTCTGTTTTACAAGAAACTTGTAAGATCACAGTCCACATTTTGATTTGTGCTGTATTATGGGTCAAAGTAAATGGGACCACCAACAGGGTTAAATTAAACTTTCTCATATATGCTTACGTAGAGTGGGTTGAAATTTCTTGACCAAAAAATTCTGCATGTGGTCAGTGAAGGATGAAGGCTCACCTCTCATTTAATCTCCCCAGCCTTTTACCAGATAGATTCCTCATGGAGAGGGTTGTGGTCTGTGGTCTTGATAGAATGTTTGTGTTCTTAGAAACAGGAACTCCGGCATTCTGTATCTTGGACGAGTTGCTTCAGCGTGCTCTCTCTCTCCGCCTTAACTGTCCTATTTGTCATTATGGGATACAACTACTTACAAATATACAACAGCTTTGTGCTCCAAGTTATGACTTCCACACACACTGGTTTTATTCACTGTGGTAAAGTGAAGGTTAAATAACAGTCATCTGAAGAAGTGGGCTGTGCCCACAAAAGCTCGTGATACCATCCACATGTTTTGCTAGTCTTTCAAGTGCTACCAGACTATTTGTTTTTTTTTTTTTAAGTTTTTCCTGTTACAGACTAACTCAGCTACCCCTCTGAAGCTTTTAGTCATATAAATGTTGGGACTGGAAAGAGCTAAGTGTGCTCTCAACTGCAAGGTGCTGTGCAGTATGGCCTGTCCAACAAAGCATGTGACTTTAATGGGACAACTCGTGCTTAAAGTTACACACACGCCTCAGTGCTTTGCTGGTTTGAACTAGAATTCTTAGTTACTTCAATGTTCAAAACCTAAAAACACTCAGTATTTTGTACAGATGGTCAGGGAGAAAATAAACAAAAGAGGCATGGGGGGGGGGAGGGGTCTGAATCTCTCTACACTGATGAGCTCAGTTGAATTGGAAAGAATGTAACCAGCTGTGAAGTGCTTCATGATACTTTTGTGTTGCACGTCTCATAAGAAAAATAAGTTGTACTGAAGAGGAAAAATTCTCTATTAGCAATTGGTGAGTCACTGCCACAGTGGAATCAAGATGAAGCATAAGAAACATTCTGTCAGTAAGATTTACTGAAATGTCCCAATGTTCTAATGTACTTTGTTTCAAAACGCAGTCAGATTGGTATGTTACCTGTGACAAGCAGTGAGGATGAAGCTCTGGGATGATGCAGGCTTCAAGTGTTCTCATCAGGGCATTTGATGAAGGCTGCCGGGAATCCTTCTGCTCCAGATCTAAAGCTGCCCATGAATTTTAACAGAAAGTCCAAGCCAAATGCTTTCACACAGACCTCAATAACAGGATAACTGAGACTGGAATGAGGGAGAAGCCACAGAGATTCTTTTTTTTCCTCTTAAGAAAGACGAATAACCTGACATTTGCATTAAAGATAAAAATATGTCCTGCGTCATTGTTTGACCATATGGAATGGTGTAATACAACATGTGTCAACATTTAGAAATGCTGATGGTGAAACGACAAGAGAGATTTTTCAGGGATTAGGCCATTGTCATCAAAATTTACCATGTCCAAAAAAGAATAGAGTTATGGCTAGCGTAGGCAGCACTATTGAAATCTGGAAAATCCTGTGACAGTAATTTAGGGTGTATTATGTATTTCTTGCGAGAAGAGATTTTACTACAACCTAAGTTTGGATGGTATGTATGACCTACTTTGGGAATGGCACTGTTTTAGAGAGAGCAAACTGTACATTATTCCCTGGGTCCTTGACAATGTTTCTCATTTTTAGCAATACAAATATGGCCACATTTTATTTTCTTGGCTGAGACTTAGGCTTTCTGCTGATCAGTTCTCCTCACTCCTCCAGGCACAGCTTGCTCTTCTCTGCCTCTAGCAGTTACTTCCCCCTCCTCCCAGCCATATGGCACAGAGCAGGAGGGAAGTGCTGCCTACTCCAATGGTCCCAGTGGAGAGGTGGAAGAAAATAATCACACTCCCCCCCCCCCCATCTTAGTAGGGAAGGGAGTAAAGAGCCTTCAGTGGCGGCAGCAGCAGCTTCTTCCCCCTCTTCTAAAAGGGGGAGGAGTGAATTTCAAATAGTGCTCTTAAGGCCCCTCCCATGGTCTCAGTTGGGAAGGGAAGAACTGAACTTAGCCAGCACCCTCTTCTACTCCCCAGACTGACAGTGCAACGAAACCCAATTAGACCCTGTCAGCATTAAGTTACAGGTTCCCCTTCAGGGAACCTAAGGCTGCTGTGGGTGGGAAGGCAAGAGGTGGGCTGGGGAAAGCTGAGCAATGGGGGGATCTGTGCATTTTCTGGCAGAACAGGCAGCCAGTTCTGTGAGACCAAATATTGTTCCAAGTAGAGAGGGATAACGCTCTTTTTAAGGGGATGAGCTTACTTCTGTATTAGTAGGTAACTTAACAGCATTGGCTCATGTCCTACACCATGAAATTCAATGTGAGCATAGCCATTTACTTCAATGCATTTAGGGTTCACCAATAAATTAGGAAACATTAATTCAGTGTTCAGAAAGCTGAGAAATGGTATTTAAACCAAATGTCATGTGGTTTAAATCAGAGACTTACACAGCAGGGACTGCAAATGCTCTGAAAATAACTTTCCCTTTAGTATATTGGTTTATCCAACCTTCATCATGGTCAAAAGCAGGAACTACAATGATGCTCAATGTTTTGAGATGCAATAGATACTGAGAAGCACCTTTATCCTGTAGTGCCAGATTAGAATCCAATGAAACAATTTTTGAAGGTGCATATTAAAGTCCCCTATGGGAGGGTGTATCTAGTATTCTCTGGATCTCCTTTTAGTTCTCAGAGCTTGGTCCCCAGTTAAGTATATGTAATACAATGTCCTCTAAGGGTTTGATCCTGCTCTTATTGATACCAAGAGGAGTCTTTTCATTGGATCAGATTCTTATAGACCAGTGTTTCTCAAACTTTTTGGCCCACAAGCCACCCTAGTCAATGAAGACCTTTGTGTGGACCACCAGCCAACCACCCATGATGACAACATGGGTGCAGGAGCAGGCAGAGGGTGGCGGTGTGTGGGGGGAGGGTGGATGCAGGAGTGGGATGGAGGTGCAGGGTCTTCACAAGAGGGGCATACGTGAGGGATATGAGGGGGTGCTTACCTGGCTCTGTACTTCCTGCCACTGCCAGGCACCATCCTACATGAGTGGTTTTCTGTGCTGCCATTCCTGCACCAGGGGAGGAGGGCGGGGCAGAGAGCGGCAGTGGGTGGAGCCACTTCCTCCCACTGAGTCAGATCTGACCTGTGAGGATCACCCTGCCCCTCCCCCCCCCAGCAGGAAACTGGCCCTGATGCTCCAATCTGGGGGAGGAGGGAGAATGTGGGGCTGCAGCGTGCCCACAGGCTCCCCGCTGCAAGGGAGGAGCAAGTCCTGAGCCCGCAGTTCACATGCAAGACAGTCAGACCACACTTTGAGAACCACTGTTATAGACACAATACTGCCTAAAAATATTGTACTGTGTACATTTAACAAGCACAATCAAGTGTTTAGTGCACAATCCAACAAGGTTGTCAAAAAAGACAAAACTCTTCTTTTTCCTGTTTATACCGTACATGTAATTTTTTTAACACTTCAGTAAGAAGCAGATGGAGTGGTTTGATAAATAACATAGACTGAGGCAGGAGCTTATTTCTAAAACTGAGGGAGATCATTCTTTTTATAATGCAGTCTGATTGGGGTATGAAGTGGAACAGAGTTTTGAAATGAACAAAAAGTAAACTTGAAAATAAAGGTCACGTAATTACTCAAAGAGATGATTGGAAGATGCTATTTTTATTTATCATTTCATTTTGCAAATTATCACTGGGTTGTGATCTTGGTTCACAAATAGGAGAAGGAGTTCTGTGTAGGTGTTAAACATATTTTTAAAAATAGTCAAAATATATGAGGATTACAGAAGGTAGTAGTTATTTTTGCTCCAATCAGAGGGCAAATACAAATACTAGTTTTAATGAAGACTGAAGAAAATGCCCTCAATTTTTTTGCCTTCTCACAGCCTACAGTTTGCTATTTACAAGATGTACTTAAAAACTATTTCTTTTCATTTTTCCTCCATTAAACCTGTCTATTACAAAAGTCTCATCCAGAGAATTTAGAGGCTAACATTTTTCTTAGGACATGTGGAACCCAATAAATCAGCCTGTATAGGCTATGTCTACACTACAAGGTTGTTTTGAAATAAATTATTTCGAAATAACTCCCAAAATAAGTATTTTGAAATAAGCTTATTCCTTTTCACAAGCAGGAGTCATTATTTCAAAATAACAGGCTTGGTAGTGTAGATGCTTGCCTTGTTAAGTCGAAATAAGGGGAGTTATTACTCTCCAGTGGAGACATGCCCTTAGAGTACGTCTATACTGCACGTTTATTTTGAAATAAGCTATTTCAGAATAGTTATTTCAAAATAGCTTATTCTGAAATAGAGCATCTACACCGCAAGGAAGCCTCAAAATTAGTATGAGGCAGGCTTCCCTGATGTAGATGTGCTATCTCGATTTAGAGCCCCAGGAGGCACTGGAGAGGAATAACTTAGAATGGTCCTGGTGAAGGGCTACTTCGAAAAAAAGCAGCAGTGGCACATCTACAAATGCATTTTGAAATAGCTATTTCACAATAGGGTTATTCCTCATGGAATGAGATTTACAGATTTCAGAATAAGCCGTCTGTTATTTCAAAATAAAATAACGGAATGGCTGTGTAAATGCTCGCATTGTTATTTCGAAATAACGCTCTGCAAGGTGGTGAGACTGTCCTGTGTGGTGATGCCTGTCCTGATCACCCATAGATTTCAATAAGAATTGGAGCTGCTCAGCATCTTCTGGAGGTGCTGGTCTCCTTATGGTTTCAGATCATGGACCACAGTATGTACATTTCTAAACAGGTATTGAGAGCTTCTAAGGCCTCATGGCCATTTTTAAGGTTCAGGAGCAGATGTTTCCTTGGGACAGAAGTGTGTTTGTATTTAATTTAGTCCTGGCTGTCTTCCTCTTTGTGTATCATTTGTTTTGGCCATAGTCTTATTCTTTGTGTAGAATCAGAACAGCAGAGCAAGATGATAAAGGGCTATTTCAATGCACATCCAAGTGCTTGTAGAAGATGCACAATCATTTATTTTGAGTGAAGTTATAAAGGCACAGGTTTTCCTGCTACAGTTTCTTTATTTTAGATTCTTTAAAGTGTCCATTGAGTTCTGTATTTGGTGATTAAAGAACATAGGGAAGCCATATCCTGCTCCCAGAGAAGACAATGGCAAAATTCTCATAGTCTTCAGTGGAAGCCAAATTAGGCCCATCTTTCTGGATAAGAAAAGTCATTAGAGGAAGCTATTTCTATTTTTCTATTGCCCTAAGCCTCAAGTATTTCAGTAATGACCCCTCTATTATTTATTCCACATTACCATACACATATAGGCTACTCTATGTTGTAGATCAAATGACTAACTACCCTGTGAGCTGATTTTCTGTCACAGTGCAATCGTCCATTGGACACCAGCACCTGAAATATTGCAACAGACAGGAAAAGGCAACTTCCTTTCATGTTCAAATACCATCCCTATCCACCTCTTCAGCTTTCAAGTATGTCCTAAATATTTCAAAAAAACAACAAATAGTCTTGCAGCACATTAAAGACTAACAAAATTTGTAAATGGTATCATGAGCTCTTGTTGGAACAACCCAGTTCTTCAGATGACTGGAGTTATGCATATAAATATTTTAGGTAGTCATGTAATCAGTACATGAAAAAGTAATCTGCAGGCTATCTCCTACCCACCTCCCTCTCCCCCCTCCGGGCTGTGGGTGGGGCTGCTGAGGACTCTCTCCTTCCCTGCCACCCCCAGGGCTGGGGAGCACTGGGGGGGGGAGGGGCTTTCTCCTCCCCCCCCTCCCAGGGTGGAGGGAGCAACAGGGCTGTCTCCTGAGCAGCGGGTCCCACTTACTTGGTCTGGTGGCAGGGAAGATGGTGAGCCCCAGGCCTGCTGGTCACTCTCTTCATGGTACGTCTACCTGCAGTGTTCACTCTGCCGTATAGCTCTTCCCTGATGCCCCAAGTGGTGACTGTGAATATTGCATCCCTCCTCTCTGTCCCCTCCCTTTCCATGTTCTGGAGAACAGTCCCATTCCCTGCACTTCCTGTTTTTTCTGGCACAACCAAACCCTGATCTTACTTTAAGTTAGGAGAAGAGGAAGCTGCATAGCAAATTTGGTGGTTCTAGCTCTTACCATTTAGGAGGAGTTCTTGAACAAACAGACTCACAAACAGACAGATGCACATTTCTAAAATATCTAGATAAATGTAAGCTAGTTAGGGTAGGGGACTCTCTCTCACCATGTCTCAAGCACAGTGGGGCTTTATAGTGTTACTGTAAAAAATAATAATCAGGTAATAATAGCTAGGTCTTCTTATCCATAGATTTTTAAAGCACTTTGCAAAGGAGGTCAATATCATTAATGCTATTGTATCATTAGCCCTATTTTACAGTTGACTAAATGCTATGAATTGTGCCTGCAACTAATTGAAGGTACAAAGTTACATTCACAAACTTGGGAGCCAGCTTGAGGCCTTATTACAAATAAGACACAAGCCACTGATGTGAACTGGATGGGCACTGACAGCTTTGACTTGTCATGTAGTTGAATTAACCAAAAGCTATTATTTTACAAGAAACCTAAAATGATCCAGGAAAGAATAATGCTTCGTGCAAGGGTTAGGGTGACTGTGTTCAGAGGGGAGAGGACACTTTTAGCAGAAAGCTAGAGAACCAGCTTAATTTTACTTGCTGTATCAGAATGCGGATGCATTACTCCTCCAAAGGTGAAAGGGCAGAGCACCAGTTCATTACATCACCCCACTCCCTGTGTGTGCCAGCTGGTTATGGAAACTAAGAGATGATGGCAAATCCTTAATATTCTTTGACAATACAAGATTTTTACTTAAACTCTGACTATTCAGAGTGATGCTTCTCTGAGAGAATGGCCAGTCAATCTCACAGCATGATTGAAAACAGATGTAAGATTAGGATGCAAAGTAGTTTTCCAGATACTTGGTCCCAGCATGCTGTACAACCGAGCCTCGGAGTTAACCAGCCAAGTGCTGACACATGTCTTACAGCAAAATATCACTCACAGCCACAGTTCAAAGGCCTTGCTACCCTCCAGGGCAATTAGTACAGCATCACGTTCAATGGTGCTTGAACCAAATCCATTGAACTCTCCTGGGAGGAATAACGAAGCAATCTCGGAGCTCAGACATGAGCAGCATACTGCCACAGCTACAGTTTCAGTCCCCGGGAACACAATCTTTCCTTAAAAATGCTTGTGTGACACTGCATTCTGTGGCTTGGTCCAACTCCTATTGAATTCAGTGGATGAAGGTTGAGACTGTAGTTGGGGATCTCCAGCAGTTAAGATACTTGCACTAATGACAGGCTGCAAAACAAAGTTCAGAGGAAGATCTTAACTTCCCCTAAGCATTTGGACCTGAGATATTGGTTCAGACTCATCTGCATCCCACTCTGTGCAAAGCAGCTGAATCTTAGACCCAAATGTGAGCTTAAACAAATACATGACATGTAAAGCTTTATACTAAACTCTTAATATTTCCAAGGTCTGAACTTGTATCTACAGGTTCCTGAAAAAAAATCATGTTTACAATTATTAGCATTACGTTAAGTACCCAGAGAGATCTGTATGAGAGTAACAAATTATAGGCCAGATTTACCCTACTTAGTGGATCCATTAAAAAAAAAAGACATCACATGGTATAATTTAACACTTAATGTGAGTATATCTAGCTTAAAATTAACTAAGACTGCTGTATAATTGCATCCTGGTATAGAGTTCAGGGATATAGCAAAAAGTGGCTATTTTCTGAATTATTTTCAACAGTTCCCTGGATTTCTATTTATTAACATACAAACAATGTTGTTCCCCCAGTTCTTAAACCATGGCACACTTCTCAGAGTTCAGAATGAAGAAAAAGTTATGTATAGCTGCACTTTACACTCTGCTGAACATAAACCACAAGTGAATATTTTTCACTCAAGCAGTACATGGGAATTCCCAGTTTATTTCAGCTTGACTCATGTCAAGTCAAACAGGAGACAGCACATAGTGCAAGTAGTGATGCAGTTAAATGCAGTAGAACAAATAAAAGAACAGTAAAATTGTTTTAAAAGGAAGATTTGATAGATCTAGGGTTTGTACAGCATTTCTCTTTTTATCTTTGACTGAAACATTAATTCCTATAAGTAGGGTAGCGTGCTGTGAGCTCTAAGGAAACCATGGGTTCTGTACACCCCTTTGCTCCAGGAACAATTGTTTTCATACTGATGAGTTGACTGCTATCAACCTGCATGTAATCTTAAAATTTAATTAATACTATAGTAAAGATTATGGAACAACAACTCATATTGACTAAATTTATCTTGCTTCATATGTGGCATGCTAATTTTCCACACCTGCTCCCCTACCCTTCAAATTCCCCATAGCTATTAAAGTTTTATCAGTTTTTTAAAAACCATGTTTGCCTTCTCACACAGAGAGATATGATTCCGATCAGATTACATTCAAACTGACACCAGACCCCCATCTGTCTACCATATTTTGTGAGTTAAAATGTAGGACAATGGAGTCTCAAACCAAATTCAGTAATAAATATCTAATTTTACTTATCAGTGATATAAAGGGAATGATGTTAAAATAAATCTCAGTGTAGTTTTTAGAAGTCACTTGATGCATCATGTGGCATGGACCATGTACCTTTGAGTAAGTACATCTACAGACTGTTATTCCAGAAAGGTAGAATCATGGAATTGAAATGTGACACTACCATCTCTCATAATTTTGCACCCTATCCAAAATGCCCATGATTTGTGGATGAAAATGCCTTCTTTATATGGAACCTTAACTTACGATTTTTAGCTTTTACTTAGAGTTGGTTGGAAATTTCCCATGAGGTTTTTTTTGTTTGAAAAATGGTGATAAGTTGAAAGCTAAATGTTTTGTGGAAATGTTTGTTGTGTTGGGATCCGGGATATGAAAGATGTGGTGGGTGAGGTAACTTTTTTTATTGGTATAATTTTCTGCTGGTGAAAGAGACAGGCACTTGAGCTCCAAAGAACTTTTATTCAGGTCTCCTTGCCACAAAAATATGTTATTTCCCACAAAATTTCATTTTGAAAGAAAAATATTAGAAAGAGAAAGAAATGTTCTTCAAATGGAATCATTTTGGAATGGAACACTTCATTCCATTTTAAAATTTGGTATTATATACTATATAATGAAGAAAAATTCAAAATGGGAATAAAAAATTTAAATTTAATCTAAAAAAATATTTGGATTAACCAGAAACACTTTTTTTCTAGCATTTTGTTTCATAGGAAATTGTAATTTTGTTATCCTTCTGCTTCAGAGCAGAAAAGAACTTGAAATAGAATTTCCAGCGAAACAGACTATCCAGTTCCTGGACAGCTCTGCTTCCTATCTGTAGGATGCCAATTCAAATCCAATCTAGGGTGGCAATGCCTGAGTTTTATTATCATCTGATGGATGGATGTTGCCCGGTGTGAAATAAGTTGATGGTCTCAATCCATTCATCAACCTGATCTCTAGTTGACAAGTGTCACATTAGAAAACCTCTGCTGTATTTAAGACTCTTGTTGACAGGTGCAGCAGAGACCACGCAGATTGAGTGAGTACAGAGACTGAACTACTGTCATTCATCCAGTAGTAGTTCCCCTAGGTCAGAGGGGTGGCACATTGGCAGAGCAGTTTGGGGGAAGTCTGAACTGCTGATGATGATTGTGATATATGTGTTCTGTAAAATCAATATTTCCGTGCTAGGGCTAAGATAGGCAAAGTTCTTTCTTTTATTGGACCATCTGTTGGTGAGAGAGACAAACTTTCAAGCTACACAGAGCTCTTCTTGTGGGAACTGTACTCAGACCACCCCACTTAAATACAAGGACTGATAAGCAAGCACTGGTCACAACCATTACACAGTTCATAAAATGTGAACCTAAATCTGTTTGTTTAATCCAAAGCAATATTTCCAGGCTCTACTTTCAGATATTTATTTAATGGTCTAAAATAACTATATTGAGATCCTTTCCAGGTGTGTTAGAGGTACAACACAAAATAATATAAATTGAATATCTGAGGGGCTAGAAATTACAGAAAGGATCCTGATGCATTATGAAGCAATATGAAAGGCTTTGAGATTGACTTGGTCCTAGAATGTGTGGGACTATACATAGAGAAGTCAAAAATTATTTTTTTAAAGAAAATCATTGTTGTTAAGCTATAGGTCCTGAAATTCTGAAAAATCTGTGATCCAAAAACATGGGTTGTGCCTTTTCTACTGTAGGCCTATACAGATACTCAAGCTGATTTTGTTTTAATATTTATTTTTTTGTAGTGTAGTAGCCCCTGAAACTCCTGTCTTGGACCAAGGCCCTGCACTTGCAGAACAAAAAAATAGCTCCTGCCCCTAAAAGCCCATAGCTGAAGTATAAAAGCAGAGAGAACAGGTGGATACAGATGGGTTGTGGGAGAGTATAGGGAACAATG
The DNA here is from genome assembly GCA_032595735.1 of Pelochelys cantorii. NCBI lineage: Eukaryota > Metazoa > Chordata > Testudines > Trionychidae > Pelochelys > Pelochelys cantorii. The sequence goes on from CM064335.1 coordinate 41,046,496, forward strand.
AAACAATACGGCATGTTAGGCTATGACCAGCAGCCTAACTGCAAGGATCTTGTTTGCTTGCTTCATGTTGAAGAAGAATTTTGAAGGAGGAGGATGAATTAGTTTGTGACTGTTTCTCCAGTGCCTGGTTTTATAGAATTGTCATTTCATAGCTTATATGTCTGTCCTTACCTTTCTCTATATCAAAGAGTGGAAAGGAAAAAAAGAAAGCTTAATTCATTTTGACTGTAGTCTCTCACATTTCCACATTATGCATCCTTTTTTCAGGAAGTTGTTCCTGTCTTAATTTCATTTACTTAGTGCTAGTTAAACTTCTATATATCATATTAGATAATTTCTCTTTGATGTTAGATCTTTTCATATATTTATGGAAGTTACAATCTTGTCAGTCCTAACAATCAAAATAAAGGGTCTAAATATCACAAGATTGCCAAAAAAGAAAGACATGTGGGATTCTTTTATCATTTCCCATCTGGCTTTTAAAAGCCATTATAATATTTGTTTTCAAGCTCTCCTCTGAAGCTGTGAGGGCTAAGAACATATCTTTCTATTTGTTTTTTTTAAGGAAACTGAAATTATCACATGACTCTAGGAGCTGGGACTTTAAAACAAAAGACCAGATATTGGGACTCAGGATAAAATGGTTATAGTTGGTAGAATCAGTGTTATGTCCCTGGAGTAGCACATGTAGGACCCTGCATTTGGTAATCAGTATCTCTGCACCTTGGTGAAATATAGCCCTATATAATAGGACAGCACAACTAAAGTGGAATTTAAGCCTTGTGCGGGCTCTCTGCAAACAGCTAAATCTCTCTCTATAGTTAAAAAAAAAAAACAACCCTTTTCCTGTGGGATGTCAGAGTAATGTCATCATGTCACTCTGTGTCCCACAGTCCCTTCCTCCACCCTTAGCTGCCCTGCCTCCTCCTTCCTCCCTCCCTTCCTCTCTCCCTCTCTTCCCCGTACTCCAGCAGCAGCGGCTGGAGCAACATGCCCTCCCACCTCATGGCGGGGAGGGTGAGAGGCCAGGGCTGACTGAGGCCTGGGGGCTGGGAGGGCTAAGAGCCCCACTCCCAGCTGCCAGGGCCACAGCTGGCCCTGGCCTGAGAGGCCAGGACTGGCACAGTCCCGGCCCTCTCCTCCCCTCCCCACACCTTCCCCGCGGCCGGGGGGGGGGGAAGAGGGGAGCGAAAGAGGCTGGTGCTTGAGGGAGGGCTGAAGAGGCTGGTGCTGGCACAATCCCAACCCTCCCTAGCAGCTGGAGGAAGTGCTAGGGCTGCCTACCCTCAGAGACAGGGGGGTTGGCAACTGTAGCGTGCAGAGGCAAAACCTGCAAGCATTAGTTTTAGATACAGAAAGATACTTAAGGACATGCTCAATTTTCATTTTAAGCATGTACTTACACCCCATTGCCTTTAATGGGATCTATTCATGTGCTTAAGAATCCATCCTGATTAGGACTGCTTTGCTGAATCAGGACCTTTCTTAATAAAGTTGGTCATAGGCTCTATGTGAATTTTTTTGGAAAAACTTGTAACTGCTTTTTTCCTCCCACCAAAATTCAGAATTCTGAAATTTAACACATTATGGCCAGCTCTATGGTTGATTAAAACACAGGGACATGGAGGGGAATTTTCTTCCAATGGCCTTGGTTTTCAAATGTTGAGATGTCACTGGATCTTTGAATTTTGAAAGCTGTCAACCAGCAGTATCAGTGTGTTCTGCTGTACAAAGATCCTCCTAGGGTATGGCTGCTCTTTTCTCCCCATCTCAAATAATAATTTCAGGGTGTGACCTTCAATAAGTACATAGGTTAAGTCTATACTTCTAGCTGGAGGTATAATTTCTAGTTCAGGTAGACATGCCCAGATTAGCTTTGATCAGTGTGGTGCATTGAAATTAGTAACGTAAGCCCCATGACAGGACAGGCTAGCTACCTGACTTCTATCCTGCCTGTCACTCTAAGTAGGCATAGGAATGGCTGATCCTTCCAACTGTTTGCTGTGGGGTTTTTTAGGGTGCTAGCTTGATTTGAGCCACCATGAGGCTATGTTCTTAATCTGGAAATTATGCCTGTATCTTCAGTGTAGACAGCTGTACAGATGTGGTCATTTTTTTCTCTTTGCCTAGGTATGGGTACTATAAGGGAAACACAGAACGTTTTCCACTCTGTATTTTTGGTAGTGAATTTCTACATGCTGGCAGAAACAAAAGACAGGACTATGTAGCACTTTAAAGACTAACAAGATAGTTTATTAGGTGATGAGCTTTCGTGGGCCAGACCCACTTCCTCAGATCAAATTGTGGAAGAAAATTGGCATGACCATATATACCAAAGGGATACAATCAAAAAAAGTGAACCATGCTGGCAGTCACTATAGAATGCAATTGTGATGCTGAATTGTTTTATCTTGCATCAGTGTGAGCTCATTCCATGGTGCTGTGTTTCTCTCTTTCCTCTCTCCCTAGGCCTAACCTTCTGATCACACACAATTTGAAACTCATTATGACAGTGATAACCTTATTAATGTAACAAAAGCAAGACTTTTGAGGGTATGGGTATTTTGTTAATGACAGCTTTGGTTAATATAACATATTAATCTTCCAGTAATTAACACCTTGGAGACTAGATGTAATAATGAAAAGGTTTATACGAGTGGTGTGGATTTGGAGAATGAAATATTAAAGTTAAATTATACACAACCCAATTTTTGTTTGAGGGTATAAGTGGGGAAAGGCACTAAAAAAAAGGTAGTGGGGAATTTAGATTAGGCTTTAGTAAACCTTTAAAATATGATTATGTTCTTTCCTAATTTGCAGCAAGTCTGAGGTCACAAACATTCTTAGTGGAATAAACAGGCATATGCTTGTCTAATTCAGAAATATTCTTTTCTTTGAGAAATATTTTTTTTAAAAGGTGATAGTTTAGTTCAGTAACCAAACCCAGTGCTGAAGCAGCTGTTCACCTGACAGGCCCCAAAAAAGTCCTTTGGGTTTTTGATGTTGGGTAACACATGTCCTAACTTAAATTCACCTACATTTCTCTGGCTTGAACCTGATTTGGTATTTATACACACATGCTCAGGTGTATCGAGTAAAACCAGAGACTGCAAATGCAGATGGCGTTGCACTTTGTATGTTACAAGCAGGACTGAGACTTGCATTTAGAATGTATTAGTTTTGCAGGTTAAACAAACCATTTAAGAAAGATCACATTGTAGTATTTAACAGTAGACCATTCATAGGGCGAACTAGTGTCTATAATGCTTGGCTAATTGATTTACTAACTCATGTTGTTTCATAAGTTAAAATTCTTCCTCCTGAGGATGCAGAGGCTCCTGACCCAGAAACAAAAGATGCAGTCTTCTTGCAAAGAGGAGGGTCCAGGTCTGGGGCCTGCCTGATACAGGCCGGGTGAGTTAGGAAGCAGGACATAGGCAGAGGGTGAGGGAGCAATGTTAAGTGGTACCACTGGATCCACAATCATACAGTTACACTGGCTGTTCTCATCTGAGCAGGGTGACTGCATCAGTTGAGGGGATTGCTTCATCCCTAAAACTAAAGCAATGCCCACAGATTGTCTCTATGCCCTTCAGTGCCCAGAGGGACTCCTTCCTTCAGGGCTCAGCTTATGGAGGCTCAACATTTATAGCCTTGGGCCCTATCCTGCAGGTATTCCCACAGTTGTTGAATGAGAAGGAGAGGTCTACACCAACTTGTCGTCTCCTCCTGGTGCAATCCTTCTTTGTACATTGGCCAGCACCTCTTCTGAAAAGAAAAATGACCGTTTTTCTGAAAAAACTCTGCAGTGTAAACATACCCATTATATGAATGATTGTGATAGTCTCATTACTTTATACTATGGAATGATATAAGGTGAAGTAACACTGAATTCAAGTTAGAGGTGGTGGAACAATTCACAGCAAATAATTCAACACATATAAGCCCCCCTCTCCGGTTTAAATACTTTTCAGAATGGTCATTTTAAATTAATGTATCCATTGTTTAGATTTGTTTAATCATCTGTGAACAAATATAAGCCAAATAACCATTAGCAAACTTCACTACTGGAGCTGTGTAACTGGTTACCTAAGTCACATATCTGATCATCAGTATTTTTTTGTATTTCCAAGAGGTAATTATAGTCATATGTTGATAGGACTTGATAGTTCATTCATATCAATATAGACATGCCTTCAGGAACAACACCCACCTCTTAGGGATTGTCTACTTGTGGATTTTTCTTTCTAACTGGGTGATTGCAGCATTGTTACCAGGAGGAGGTAAACTGAAGTGTGATTCTGTGATGGTGAGGGAGCAATCTAGGAGGGAAGAGAGAGAGAAAAGCAGCAGATAAGCAGATCTGGGGAATTTCGACATTTAAAATCTCTTCCTGTCTCCCATGCATGAGGAAAAGCAATATATTTGACATTGTATGTGGAACCCAGAATGCCATATTTAAAACTGAATTTTTATTTTCTGACTGAGAGAGAAAGGATATAAGCTAGGTTTACCGGCTGTCAGGGGAACTGGCATTTAGTTTCCTCTTGTCACATTCACACCACATGATTGCATGTGCCGGTATGCACATGGTACCATTTCCTTGTCTGGCATTTTTGAACTTGTGCCAGGACTCTGGAGAGAGGTTTTGGATAGCTGCTGTTATTTTCCCATCCTTGGCACATGCTATTTCACAATTCTGCCCTGCATGGCTGCAACACCAATGGTCTCCTTTTTATGTCACGTATTGGGAACTGCCATATTGTTAAATGTCCCTTCCCTATCTCCTACTATATGCAATTCTGTTTCCTTAGTTCTTCCCCAGTTGCATCAAGTGAATTCACTGGACTCCCTGGGTGCGTCTAGACTACATGGCTCCGTCGACGGAGCCATGTAAAGTAGTTTACTCGACATAGTCAATGAAGCGGGGATTTAAATAATCCCCGCTTCATTAAAATAAAAATGGCCACAGGGCTGTGCCGACAATCAGCTGATCCGGCACAGTGCAGCAGTCTAGACACGGTGCGGTCAACAAGGGTCGACACAAGGCTTACAGGAGCGGTCAAGAAAGGCTTCCCTTGTTGACTGCGCTGTGTCTAGACTGCTGTGCTGTGCTGGATCAGCTGATTGTCAGCACAGTGCGGTGGCCATTTTTATTTTAATGAAGCAGGGATTATTTAAATCCCCGCTTCATTGACTATGTCAAATAAACTACTTTACATGGCTCCGTCGATGGAGCCAGGTAGTCTAGACGCACCCCCTATGTTCAGGTTTTTCTATGGTTCTCCTAGTCAGTGTAGTATCTCCTTCCACGGTGCAGTTATTTATTTGTAAGAGTTGTTTCATTCCCTCTTTCACTGAGTCAGGGTGGACCCTAACAACATCAAAAAGAAGAAGAGGAGGCAGATAGAAGCAGGGAGAAGAAATGTCAAGTTTGTATGATCAAGCTCATCAAGACTACTCAAGACGTATTGATATTATGTTAACCTCTTGGATTGAGTGAGTTTTGAAATGACTTTGAAAACCACGTATCTGTTTTTAAGCAATTAGCCCCCATCCTCCTGGGACTTGGCGTGGGATGAAATCTTGGACCTCAAAAGGAGAAACAATAGAAATAATAGAAGGAAAGGAAATCAGGCAAGCAGCTTTGGGTGAGCAGCAAGCATGGGGAGAGGAAAGAAGGAAGTTTTGGACGGTATTGATGGCAGGAACAAGGAGTTTGATTTTGATCTGGAAGGGAGTAGGGGAGTTAACCAAGGAGCATTCAGAGAACTGACCTTGAGGGCCATAACATCAAACTGTTTCAACAGAACTTTGAAGGCAATGATCTTTTTAACGAATCATTCATTTTCCAGCTAATTGTATAAAATAAACCTAAAGACCCCACATGAAACTGGGGCCTCATCATGAAGGCACTATATATGTACAGATGTACTGACTACCCTTACTGCCCCCAAACAGCTTATAATTTGAATAGATGAGGCAGAAATGTAGCATTCACCTTTTGTCTATCAGGAACTGAAGGACAGAGAAATAAGTGACTTGACCAAGGTGACACACGTAGGAACTATACATGCAACTCCTGAGGTCTAGTCCAGGGCCTTCACCAGACCATCCTTCCTTGCTTATAGCCTTAAACTACAAGATCCAAACAATTGTTTTTTTTCTATAGTCTGTGTATCTTGTCAGGTCCTCAGTTGATGTAAATAGACAGAGAGCACCATGAAAAATAATGGTGCTGTATATTTACATCACCTGAGAATCTGGCCTTTTATGAGAAGATACTAGAGCTTCAGAGTTGAGCTTCTCTCTATAAATATACTTTGATTTCCTAACCCATGGGATATTGTGCATAAATACATTCCAGAAATGAGCATGTTTATTACTGATCAGAATTCATCTTGCATGTTTTCATATTATTCCATCTTGTAATAAGATTATAGGCAGGGAAAATACATTTTTTGGTAATCATATAACAATCTGTTAGGCACTCACATTCCATGACTGTGCTGCATATTACTGACATCTGTCAACTCTGTTAAGCTTGTTCTTTCTTACAGAAAGACACACTGTATATGATTAAGGGACAGGGGAAAAAAATGAGCAAAAACACTGCAAAATTAATTGCACAACTGTGTTCACTGAATAGAATAGATAATGAAAAACATGATGTGGAATGCAAAGTTAATGAACAGAATGATGATAGCACAATGACATCTAAGAAGAAATGGGATTTAGCTTTGATCTCTGTGGTTAGGAATCAGTTATTGCCTTTTACGATTCTGCGATACTGGGGTTTAACTATCTGGGAGTTCCCCAAATTGTCCCAAATCCTTGAAAATCCTTTGAAAAGCTGACCTGAAAGGAGGATTACCATCAATATATGTTTGTAATATAGATGCCATTTTTCATCTTTGAGTAATATCTACTGAAGTGTGTGACGGGGGATGCTCATGTTTGTTTGGGTGATTATGGTATTAACCATGGATTGCAGCCAGACTTGTTCCATGTACAGTAAGCCATGGTGTGCCTCAGTAGTTAACCTTGTGGGTGGGCAATATGTTTTGTGGAACTCCAGCAAGTTTAATTGGTTTCTCGTGGGGAATTTTATTAACACACTGGCCCTGATGCTTCTCTTACAATGGTGTAAATCAAGGGACGTGCCATTGGAAGCACATCGGAGTAAGTGAGAGCAGACTTTTAGATTAGACAAACACCTATCAAGGGATTTTTTTTTGGTTAGGCAAACACCTATCAAGAATGAACTAGATAATACTTAGTCCTTCCATGACTGCAGGGAACTGGACTAGAGGATCTCTCCTTCCTGTCCTATGAAGCTATTAGCTCGAGAATTGAAATTAGTACTATAATATAGCTGCTATATTTTTATATTGTATCACTAAAACAAAACAAATCACTTTTTTTAATCCCTGATGCATTACGCCAGTTTGATGCTAGCGTAATGGGAATAACCTAGTAGTGAATTGGGCCAATGATTTATTTTATTGTAAACTCTTTCTCACTGTATGTGGCTAACTGGTTAACAAGGTCTATGCCTGATCTATGCTAGTACTAGACATTTTTAATGTAATGCTTTCATGTTTGACAGAGACACAGCAATTCTCAGCGTTCTTTTTAACCCACCTGTAAAGAATTCTTGCTTTGCCCTTCATACTGGCATTGTCTTAACAGGAAGATTATGAGATTAGAAAGGAGACTGACTGAACCGTTTGGCAGCACCGCAAGACTGGAAGCACTCAAAACTGAACATTATCAAGATTTCTGGCTCTATTCAGAAGAAGGCAAAGTTTTTCTCACTGCAAATTGCTTCACACTTAAGACACAGTGCCAACAGACAAAATTGGATTTTTTTTACAGCAGCCAAAGTATGGTATTTACATTATCTGAGTGTGTAATTAAGCCATAAAGCTGAACATTTCCGGAATCGAGTACGCAACAAGGAGAACATTAGAAAGACGTTAAAACAACCATATATTGCTGACATCACAAGCTGCCTGATGCATGTCATTAGAAAGGGCCGAGCACAGCTATCACAGAGGTTGTGCAGTGGATTTATGAGTATAAGGCACTGTGGTTTCTCCCACTGTCCTGGGTTGTGAGTTACATGATTTAGCCTTTTGTGATCACTTACACAGTGAGGTAGGGCACCTTGCAGGGTGTACACCACCAATACTGATCCATGTGAATACTAAGGACTAGATGGTGACTTTTGGCACAGCCCTGGTGCAAAACCTACATCACCCCAGGAGTAATACTTTGAATTACAATTTCTTTCCTGCTACTTCATTGCTCCATAGCAGTGCTAATTTACTGCTGGCCTATACCATCAACAAATTACAGTATTCCCCTGTGCCTGCTCAGCTGTGAAGTTGGCTTGTTCCCCTTTCTCCACTCTGCACTCAGCTGCTCCAGGAAGGGAGTAAGTGTGCTCAAGTCCTGTTTATTCCAACACACATCAAGAACTGAATAGCCTTTGTGGGGGGGAGAGGGGGGAGGAGGACACACACATGTGCAGTTTCCTTTACATGGGCTTGTTGTCTTAAAATAGACATTTTAATATTTCTACACTATCTAACCCTCACTGTAGTATCTCAGCATCTCACAATCATTAGGAATGTTATTCCCATCCCACCCTTGTGAGTTCACTCCATGGGGTGACTTTCCTTTTTGTAAAGGAGTATAAGAATCAAATATACAATTCAAGGCATTTCCCAGGCTTGTAATCAATGGACCTGTGATGGGGCATCGCTGCCCCGCACTCCGAGCCCCCCAGCCGCTGCCCTGTTCGCGGTGCAGGGGCCTGCGTGCTGGCCTTGTGCCCGGTGCTCGAGCGCTGCGCGAGCAGCCTCCCACCACGGGCGCCGGGTCGTGCGCGAGCCCCGGAGCGAGGAAGGAGGGAGGGGAAGGGGCTGGAATAGCAGAAGCCTGCGCTGTTTGACATGCAGCACGGACGAGCTGAGAGGCATCGGAAGGGGGCAGGATGAGGAACACGGAGGGGGTGGAGAGAGGAAACCCCCGGAGTGATATGGCCCGCTTGGAGCTGACGTCAGAGCGCGGTGGGACATGGCCGAGAGGAACTGACGTCAGGAGGGGAGACGGGAGCGGAGGATTCAAAAGGAGGCGAGAAGGCAAAAGGGGGAGGGCAGACTTGGAGGCCGAGAGGAACCAGGAGGGAGGTAAGAGCCAGAGAAGGAGGCCGAGAGAGAGACGAACGGCATTGTCCCGTAAACAAAGGAGAGACTTTAGCGGGGATCGAAGCCGTGCCACCGAAGTTGCGGTAGATGACAGAGAGAAACCGAGGGTCTGACAGAGTGGGGAGAGGAAGCAGCCCAGGGCAGGGCAACACATTAGAGCCTGCAGGCTGACGTGTTTTGGCGAGGAACCCCGTCAGCCGGACAGGACCGGAAACAGTTCCTGTCCTTAGGGCCCTGGTCTGGGGCCCGTGAGTGAGGGTGGGCCTCTCCCCATTGCCAACAGCCTCTCTCCCCATCGCCAACAGTCACCAGGTTTGGCTATGGGGAATTCCGGATCTTTCTTTTGTCATGTTCTCTAAGGGTCGGATTTTGATTCCTTTCTCTGGATTACACCTGTTTAAGTGAGAGCAAAATTTGGCCCAGCATTGTCTTCTCTGCTGACTGATTATCAATATGTTGTAAACCAGCACGTCGCTAGTGGGCACACTTGCCAATAAATGTCCTAACCCAACTCTCATTCAAGCCAACAGAAAGGCTCTTGACTTCTGTGGGAGTTGGACTGGGGCCAATTCTTCTGTTTTTCTTTTCTTTTTTTTTCTTGGCATCATTTGCTGTGACTAGCAGTCACTGCTCAGAAGATGACAGGAGTTTGAAAAGCTAAATATTTATTTGGATCACTCTGTAGGGAATCTTACATAAGAACTTGATATAAGCCAATTCCATATCGATCTCTCTCTTTTTTTTTTTTGTGAGCAGTGAAATCTATATACTCCTATTTGTAATCTTGATCCCTTCTTTTCCTGCCTCCCCCAAACAACCTTACCTGGATTCCCTTCTTGTTTGGGCTTTCCTGCTCTATTGACTTTAGTTGGGGCCTTTAATTTAGATTCAGAGTTCTAAATGTGATCGGTGGTGGGTTTGACATGTACTCTATGCCTCATTGGTATTTCTGTGCTTGTGCTCATCCTGTCGTTCACTCTTCCGATGGTCTGTTTTCTTTTTTTACAGACCGCTGACATGTAAATCTCCACGTAAATGATTTCATTCTACTAAGCGACAGAATGGAAGTGCTGGTTTCCTCACAGCTGGCCATACTTCACTGTAAAATTGTAAATGCTCAAAACTTTTGCTTCCATTCTCAGGGGATCCCCTATTAAAATGATTTTGCATTCACTACCTGCCAACAATCCCTGTAAATGAGCCAAAGAAGAAGCAGATTAAGCATAACTATGAATTCTGAATGGACTAGAGTAGTTTGAGAATGCTTTCTCATGAAAGACTCATTTTTTTTCCTGCTCAAAATTCAAATAACTGAGCACTGAGTGCTCCATGGAGCCTTTATATTGAAATGCAATTCACAATTAACACCTCTCCTATTTCCTCACTGAGGGGATAGAAAGCCTCCTAGAGTTCATTGGTGTTTGTTAAAGTTTGCACGCTACATTTGAAGATCTTTGGAGCTCATACAAGCTCCTCTTATATTTACTATTTTTTGTATGCTGAATAAATCATTGTGACTTTCCTTTTTGTGAAGGCATACAAGTATCAAATGCACCATTCAAGGCATTTCCTAGGCTTGTAATCAATGGACCTAAATTCTTAATCCCCTTAGTTTTACAGACCTGTAGACGTGAGTAATGAGAGAAAAGCCCCTTGTATGCTTTTCACCTTTGAGCTCCTAACTTTTCAGTATTATGAACAGGCCAGTTGTGTAGTACAACAGTTGCCATGGTCTTTCTTTCTCTATAGTAAGAGTGGTGGTGGTGGCAACAAAGGGGGGAGGGAGTACCAAGTATGAATTTGCAAGTTGGAAATGTTTTCTAATGAGTGAAGATATTTCTTTATTATGAATATTTATGTGACTGTTTCAGTCCTTAATCATTACCAAGTACATCCCTTTTCCATTTTCTTTCTATCATGCTCCTGCTTATGTGATCCATAAATTGATCTTTTCTTTTCATAGAGATCCAACTTTGTGTTTATCATAATATGCCTTCTTTTAAACTTATTACTTCTATTTTCCTTCTGCAGATGACAATTCCAATTATACTCTAAAGATTATCTTGTGTTGAAATGTAGAGTATGTTAAATTGGAATAATTATTTAAAGTGTTTTTAATAATAGATATCATGCATTTTTGTCTGACAAGCAGAGAGCAGGGGATTTGCAATTTCTTATTTACTATCAAAATTCAGTTAATGAGCTCTGGGGATGTGTTTTCATATGCTGTAGGTATTATCTGAGAGCTGTTAAGTATGAGATAATCGAGTTTCACTTCAGGGTGCTGTAGCTTTATCAGATCTGACATAAATTTATAAATATTGAAGGAATATTATGAGTTGTGACATAATAGAAGAATTAGGATTGTTTAAAAACAGGAAGTAAAAGGCCAAAGCCATTTTGTCAGTGTAGGCTTGACAGATATGCTCCCAACATACATGCAGAAGGAGCCCCCAGAAGCGGACTTGAAAGGAAAAATAAAAACCAAATAAAAGTGGGGAAATTCTCACCTTATAGCGATCTTTTGCTGCTTTCATTTTGGGGAGAGAGAGAGAGAGAGAGAGAGAGAGAGTCAGAAAAAGCCAACTTCTATTCCCCTTCTGATAATCAACCTATAAAACAAGTAGCTAGCACCATAAATTACTGTTGTATAACTGCTGAAAGATTTGGAAACTGAAATTTGTGGTGATGTATGATGGAGCATTAAGCGATAGTTTTAAAATATTATCGGCGATACATTCTCTCCCTCTTCACATAACTCAGGAAGAATATATGAAGGACAAAAAATAATTGAAAATGGGAATTAGACACACCTGGTATTTTTTTTGAAGTTTTTTCTTTTTAAAGTGACATGATGTATATTTTCTGAAGTTCATTGGCCTGCACTTTTTTAGTTCTATACCAATATTCAGTATTGTGCATAGGGTAAATATTCCTTATCCAAGTATTTTTAAAGAAAAATTTGACAATAGCTACAGTGGTATGTAAGCAGTAATTGTGAATTTGACTCAGAATGTCTAGATGAATGAAACAGATTGCTGGATAATTAAATGTACTTTACTTCATTGATTCCATTACCAAATGATTGACTTGGTCAAATTCTAAGCTTCTTTATATTCCAAGACCTAAGTTTGGAAAGTTTTCATCTAAAAAGATTGCACTATGTTGGAAAGAGAGACAGGTAATTTATATAACATCTGTCTGTGGAGCGGCATAGACCTTGTCTACACTTGCCTGCCCTTGTGGTGGCAAGTTGGGTGCTTGTAGCTATGCAAAGCCGTCAATAGCAGGCTGTGTCCACACTCACTGCGGTGAGTAGCTATAATTGTTAGTAAAAGGTTCCTGCAGAAGGAGGCAGCAGGACACCACAGCACTAAAAATGACAGTGTAGACATAGAGGACACTGCATGGGCATATACAGGGCAGGATAGGTATATACCATAGGGTTCAGGAATGTCGAGCACTCTGCACTACTAGATTTGCATAAGCAATGCCTGTACATTGCTATTCATACTTATTGTAGATGAGCATACAGTATAGGTACTTTACGCATTGTCCTAAGCATATATCTAGCTTTTAGGAAAAAGTGATGTTCTGAAAGTTACAGGGAGAAAGACACAGCACCAAAATTAAAATGCTGGACACATAAAAGTGTACCAGAACAAGCAAAATGTCAGAAAAAATGCAAGCTATAAACTTCTGAGATGCAGAATAAATGGAGAAAGAAAATAAGATTCTTTAAAGAACACAATTTCACAAACCAATACACTAAATCAGACAGGTGATGGACATGTCTGGGCCCTGTTTCATACTCCTTACTTAAAGTTATTGAGAGATCAGAATTCTTTCCCTATATGTGTATACTGTGATTTTGTTGTTTAATGCTCTTAAACTCAAAGGGACACATTTTCAAGGAGCATCACCTACCTGCCATTTCTGTTCACACAAATTTGTATCTGCAAATGCATGGAGATGATAGATTACAACATAGTGTGTGTTTAGATGATGAAACATCCATGTGCCAAGCCCACTTGGACAAATGAGTTTTGCATGTATAAATTCTACCTCCCCAGGTATGCAAGCTGAGCTCAGAAAGAGCATGCATAGATGTTTGCATGCACAAATAAGAGATGACTTTTTGAAAATTTCACCTCCCAATCTTAAGTGATATGAGCATTGAGGTTACTTCATGCAGTACAGCATTATTAAGAAAAAATAATTTAATGCTAATATTTTATGTTGTCTTTATTTCCAGCAAGAATTTCCTAACCTTGTTACAAAAACCAAATCTGATTTGCATCTATTCAATAGATGGTAGCTCCATCCTAGGTTCTGATAAATAGGTGTGTGGAGCAAATATGGATACTTGGGCAAGACTGTTGGGATCAAAAGTTGTCTGCAGGTATTTTGAGAGGAAAATCTTAGCTAAAAACTTCCACTGGTTCATTTGCACAGGTGCTAGCATTGGTAGGAACCCTCTCATATAAACACTGTCTATACTGTATACTACATTGACTGTTAACACTGTCAAATAAAACTGTTTAAGCAGAAATATCCAGCATATGCATTTATCACAGCATCAAACTGTATTCTGCACCTCCCTAGATAGCCAGCTTTATGGGGTACTTTGTATGACTGGTGTGGTGCAAAGAAGCCTGAATGAGCAGAAGGAGATGGTTGTTCCTTTGTTGGCTGATTTATTTGGTTTCCTATTCCATACTTCCATCATCTTGTTTTTGATCTTGACATTTGCTATCATGGAATTAGGTTGCCACTCAAAAAGACCATCCATCAATAACAGTATTAATGCTTCTCCTGATTATCTCCATGTCTGTGGTTCACTGGCAGAGGAAGAGAGAAAACAAATCTAAGATTGCTGACAAATATGAATTTCCTCATGTAATCACAGCAGTGCTACAGAACCAAGCTTCTTTTGTTTGCCTGTCTCTTTACTTCCAGAATAAGGAGTGTTTTCCTTTAGTATACATTTTAAACCTTTACATAAAAAAGACACATATATTATAATTTTTGGAATCTGTGGAGTTAATCCATTCTTATTGCAAACCCACATACATTTATGTGAAAAATACCCTCTACTTTCTTAAACATTTCGCATTGTTTTACGAGCCTTAGGGAACATATTGCTATGTTTTTAAGTTCTGATCAAGTAATCCAAAAAGCATTTAGTTTAGATACCATATTTTATAACAATACCTAGGATTTCATGTTGTATAGCAAGTGGTAATATAACAAGCTTTGATTTACAACCACCGCCCCCACAATCCAAACATATTATATGTGGCAGATTGGATATTTTGTTTCAATTATTGCTTCCTTATTAAACAAAGAAGGATATGCAGATTCTTAAGGTTGCATTTGTGTGGAATAGAGCCACATATTGTGTAACCCACACACCTAGTGTGGTTACTGAGCAATGCAAGTGGCACCTAGACCACAGCAACAGTTAAGATCAAGAGACCTCTACGGCATGGGCTAGGAGCCAGCTGGCTTTTAGGTCAGAGGGTATAGGCTCCTATAGTCAGCTCCCGAGGTCCTAGATTCAAATCCACCTGGTGGTGGTTACAATAGCACCCCAGGACCCTGCCCACTTGTTTGTGAAATGTGCCACATCTATATCTGTACAGAATATGGGAGGACTAGCGTAGCATCCCCAATCTATATCACCATTGTGTGTTTATCTTTGATCTGAGGGACCACACATCACTGTCAAGCCCACACATTCAAAACCAATGAGTCAGGCCTAAAAACCATGGGATTTAAAAATCATAATAATATGCTTTGGACTGTGACTGACAGACCATGTCAGGTCAGAGCAAGAGGCCAATTAATATGTGTGTGAATTTCAAAGGAATGTTAATTGTACTAATTCACTCAACTGTTCATTTAGTTAAAAGGAAATGTGAATGATATTGTCTTCGCTTATCTCTAACTTGTAGAATGCTATTGCATTCCATTATGCACATCCCTGTATTAATGAACCTTGGGTATATTAATATTAAGTGTAACAAAGGTGTATTTACTTGGAGTTTACACTTCTTCATGAAAGCTAATGAAAGATTGTTTGGATTACTGTAACTGAATGCTTTATGGATGTACCTGTAATCAGATTGCCCATTAAAAGAATTGGAGTCTTAGAACTATAACTATAGAACTCCATGCTAACTCTATGCTAACTCCAAAGCATAGGTCATTGTATTTGACAATGAGAAATACCTGGATCCAGTCTGCATTTCATCAACAGCAGAAAAGCCCATGCTGTGATTGCCAGATTCCTTCTTGGGGAAGACAGCTGTAAGATTGGATCCAGGGAGTGATCCTGTATCGCTGAACTATTTCCAGTCCTACCACCATGGAATATCGAACAAGTGGACAGAGCTCTCAAAGTAACCCTGAAATGGAAATCCGTCAGAGCACAACATCTTTGCTATCATTTGGATAGCAAACTTTGACTCATTTGTTAATGTATTTTACCTGCTCTAACCTCTTAATAATTCTCATTTTTTCCCCCTTAACCAATAAACCTTTGGTTAGTTTACTAGAGAAACTGGCTGTTAGCACTGTCTTCGGTGTGAGATCCATTGGCCTGGGGTAAGTGATGCCCCTTGCGATTGGGACTAAGCTAACATGAGGTGATTTTTGGTTTTAATAACCACTCATCAAAAAGTGCAGTTTGTCTGGCTAGCAAAGAGGGGCTGGAGAGCCTAAGGGGACTGCATGTGGCTCCATGGTAAGAATATAGTCATCCAGGAGTGCATACAGGGAGGCTGTGGAATCTTCATCACTGGAGATATTTAAGAGCGGATTGGACAGACATCTACCAGGGATGATCTAGATCAGGGGTGGGCAAAAGGGCCTCAGCGGGCCGGATCTGGCCTGCCAAGTGGGTGGATCCGGCCTGTGGAAGCCCTGCTGCTCCCCTGCCCCCAGACCAATTGAAGCACCGCATGCTGCTTGCAGGGTGGGACAAAGGTGGAGGAGGCTTTGTGTGCTCCCCCGCCCCCAGGCCAATCAGGGCCTGGGGGTGGGGGAGCTGTGTGAAGCTTCCTTCACCCTGCCCCAGCCCTGCGAGGAGCCTGCGGCACTTCAAAGCACTATGTGCTCCATGCAGGGTGGGAGGAGGCTTCCCGCACTCCCCCACCTCAGGCCCTGATTGGCCTGGGGGTGGGAGAGCGTGCCAAGCCTCTTCCAGGGCATGGGTGCCTAGTGGGAAGGAGGGGCAAAGGGGCTCCCCCACCCCCAGATCAATAATGGTTTGGGGTGGGGCAGCCCCTCCCCTTCCTGTTTAGGCCCTGCCCCTTCCGGGGTGGCCCAGGGCTACTTCAAAAAATTTTGAAGTGGCTGCCAGGCCAAAATTATTGCCCACTCCTGATCTAGATAGTGCTTGGTCCTGCCGGAAGGTCCCTTCCAGTCCTTCTCTAGTGTTCTATGATTCTATATTTGTTAGTGGTTTGGTGAAATCTAATTATAGAATATGAACTTTGGGGTGTCTGCCCTAGATTGGCACTCTTATTTGTAAGCCGTATCAGACAGTGTGACATGGACTAATCTTATTTTGCCTTTCGGATTCTCAGAAGTCACATTTTTAAATGTTTCTGTCTAACGAGGGTGGGGAGAAAAGGGGTAGAAACATGCCTATTAAATACTGAGAGTCTGGTGTAATCACAGACTTCAAGGGACTGACACTTTCAGAAGAGCACCAATTATGAGACTTGCAATCTAGTCACAAGAGTTGGCAGCATTATTATGGATAACAAGATCAGTCTTGGCGCCCTTTGAATTCTTTGCTGAGGCAGCAAGCGACAAAGCAATATTTAACAATGGTAGCCTTCAACACACTGATATACTGACGGACCTATTTGTGAAATGGAATGAGACCAGCCAGTTATTCCCTAGGAACTGTGACAACTCCGAGCCTTACCAGCATAAGGTCTGTCGAGACTGCAGTTAGACTCCATGGCTGTGTCTACATTGGTGCGATCTTGCGCAAAAGCGGCTGCTTTTGCGCAAAAACTTGCTGCCTGTCTACACTAGCCCCGAGTTCTTGCGCAAGTACACTGACGTTCTAATGTATGAAATCAGTGCTTCTTGTGCAAGAACTCTGATGCTCCCGTTCAGGAATAAGCCCTCTTGCGCAACTGTTCTTGTGCAAGAGGCCAGTGTAGACAGGCAACATGAATTTCTTGCTCAAGAAAGCCCTATGGTTAAAATGGCCATCAGAGCTTTCTTGCGCCAGAGAGCGTCTACACTGGCATGGATGCTCTTGCGCAAAAGCACATGCCAGTGTAGACACTCTCTTCTGAAAGAGTTTTTGCACAAGAACTCTTCCGCAAAAGAATTCTTGCGCAAGAAGCTGCCTGTGTAGGCGTAGCCCATGGCTACGCCTGTGCTGGCTGATTTGGGCTGATGGGCTTGGGCTCAGGTGCTGTTTAATAGTGGTATAGACATTTGAGCTTAGGCTGGAACCCGGGCTTGAGGGCCCTGTGAGGTGAGAGGGTCCCAGAGCTTGAGTGCCAGCCTGAGCAGGTATGTCTACATTGCAGCTAAATAGCCCCTTCACCTGAGGCCCCCCCAAGCATAGCTCAGCCACTGGTGTCTAATTACAGGGTGGACGTTCAGGCTCAGACTGCAATGCCTTAGAGCCGACCTGAACTACCCTTTCCCTCATATGAATGTTTGTCTCATTCTGAAATACACGGAACAATTTTTATTTCCTTTCTGTAGACAGGGACATGATTTTGGCTACGTCTAGACTGCATCCCTCTGTCGACAGAGGGATGAAGTCTAGACGTAGCCTTTGAGTTTAACTCCGCCCATCCAAAAAAAATACAGTAAATAGAGAATGACATGATTTCTTTTCCTGTAATGACATACTTATAATTCTTAGAGATTATTATAAGATAAAAATACTTGTGAAAGCTACAGGGTAATTAAAGAAAATATTCATACATTTTCCTTGTTGTGGCTGTATTCATCCAGGTCTGTCCACTCCTGCGTGGATGAAGGATTTCCCCCAGGTGTGTTCAGGAACTCTGTACACGTCTGCTCTGGGGTCACTCATTTTACTCACCTACAAGCAAATAACAGAACTGTGACAAGAATAAAGAAGCCCTAATAGCTGCAAATAAGATGTTTGGGCACTGTGATATTCCAGTGATCCTCAATTACAACAGAACTCAGAGTGAGTTTATAGCTGAACAGATCCATGAGGAAAAAGGAGACCAGGCGGGTAATGCGGTACCTACACGGGAAGCAAAGTAATGAGATATAATCCCAACATTTCAGTTCCGAGAGCTTTATTTGCCAGTTGATGGTAGGCTTATGTTCTATCAAAAAAAAAAAAAGGCCAGCAAAGCCAATTCTGGCCACGCTCCATTGCTGTGCTTTTACACGTTCACCCAGGGAATATGTTGGAGGCCTGAGGGTGAATGGGGGTAGCAGTGCAGCCCCAAGAGAACTATGGATAGGCTTCTTTAAACTAGAGTAGCCTTTGGGCTGCTGTAACTTCTACTAGGGGATTTTTGACCCTTTCAACAGCCCATAAGTAGATAGAGCTACCTTTGCTCCCCCTCTTCACCTGGGCCAAACTTTCTGTGCTGTATCTTTCAGGAGATACAAATTGGATTCTGCAGCTTGTAGCCTGTGGGATACCTTGTGCCTTTGAAGGCACAGCCTTGCATTGGAGTCAGTGTACGTGGTTACCACTCTGAGGCGGGAGCTTGCAGATGTGTTGTGTTTTGACTCAAGCACAAAGCCTCACAAGAGCTTTGGGGAGAGTAAGAGAGTCTGGCCTTTGCAAAGATAAAGTGTGTGCTCCTCTCTGCCAGGTGGTGGGGTGCAAGCTAGCTCTATTGCTGCAATGATCAAATTATGTACAGCTCCTGTGAAACAGTGAGAAAGAGAAACCCTTATGGACTTTCTCTCTTCTTTCATGTGAATGCCGGACTGAACACAATCCTGCTCATGACTTTTTTGTCCACAGCCTATAATTAGTACACTTGCAGTATCATTCGCTCTGCTGACCTGTTAATCATGATTTCAATTGACACAATACTGAAAGAAATATTAATTATAGGATGGCATTATCTGTCTTATGAGACATAGGTCTGAGATCCTGAACATAAGCAATAATTTAAAAAATTGCACGAGTAGTGGTAATTAAATTACAATATATGTGATTATGCTTCCTACCTATTATTCTGCCCAAAATTTCAAGGGGATGAAATATGCCTCTGTTATAATAACACTGCTTCCCTAAATAATAATAATTAATAATAATACATTTTTGTGCTTCAAGAGTGCTTTTAGTGTAGGACTCTCAAAGCATTTTACAACACTTATTAATTAAGTCTCTCAATGCCCTGTCAGCTGACTGCAGTTATGTCTCATATTCAAAAGTCAAAATTAGGAAATGGTTGATTACGGTTACATAGTAAATTTGGCCTCTGCCATAGACTTCCTGTGTGAGGTTGGGCAACACAATCATAATGTACATGTTCAGAAGGGCTGACTTAAGAGAGTGCAGGCAACCTTAATTCTGGTATTTCCTAATTTTTGCGTGCTTGCGTTTTACTAAGGTTGCAAATTTCCTAAGTTGTTTGTTTGTTTGTAATTGTATATGGGAGTTTTAGTAGCTTTTGGAAATCTTATTCTACAGCCAACACTGCATAGCCTGCTGCACTTCACAAGGTTCTGCAACAATTCCACTCTCAGCACAGACTCTGCGAGTCTGAAGGCACATTGACGCTCAACAGCTGACAAAATATTATTTTCAGGTCTCAGGGGAGCAAAAGCCTTCTCTCTGCAGCTGCCAGGGCAGGTTACAAGGCTTTCTTGAAGCTGATGGAAGAATGGGATGGAGTGGAGTAGAGGAAGCTTTTTTCATTCTTCTGAAGGTGCCTTTCTCTCTCACCAACACATCTTCATGAATGAGTTATACTTATCTGAACAGATCATGGAGCTTCAGGGTCGGTGGTTCAGAAGGTACAAAAAGATTGTCTGCAGACTCATTTTCAATTGAATACAAGAACCTGGAGGCGGTGGAATGAATTGGCTTGCTATGCTTCCGTTCATTTCAAACAGACTTTCTGAATATCTATAAATGCCTGTCAAATGACAGATATCTCAAATTGTGTAAGAGAGCAGCTATTTGTGCAAACCACTTTGGAAGCCCTTATGAACAGACTTGTAAACAGACCATACAAACACATACAAACCTTTGCTATCATAAAACGGAACAAATCAAAACACTCCAGGGCCCTCACAGCTTCAAACAACATATGCAATTGCCTCGTATTTTAAACAAGATATCAAGTGATTGCATTTCAGAGAGGTGGTGCCAGCCTTCACATTTATTCCTTTGCAGTCTCTAGCTCATGTTTTGTTGAGTGTTGTATACGAACTCTAAAAATAATAAACCCACCTGCTTTTTCTTGATTAAAATACTATGTAAATATATTTAAAATAACATGCAAAAGATATGAAGGCTCCAGGCAAAATCTTTCAGCCAGGCCAACATCAAGTCATTACTGGAAGTTGGAGAAAAGTGCATGAGCAAGAACATGATTAGACTTAAAAGGGATAGCTAAAAGAAGTGGGGAAGATATGTTAGTCCAGAATTCACTATTTCACTACCCTACCATGGGGAATTGGCTATATCCCTGGAGCTTTAACAAAGGCTTATATCAGAAGCACTTGCCATGACCCACATTATACTGTCTACTAGTTGGGGCTTATGCATTAGACTGGAATTAGATGGAATGTCTTTTTGAAACACTGGGCTTAGTGACTTTCATCAGAGGAATTTTTGGTCTTTGGTGTCTTGTCTAGGTTTCCATGCATCACAACGTGATGTGGCATTAAATTATGAATGGAGTCTTTGTTGCCATTAAACACACTCAATAGTTTGAAATAATGCCCAAGAATGTGTTTTGCCTCCTTTAAAAAATGTATATCTCCATAGCTCTATTCACTCAGGGCTCAGAACATTCCATTACCATGGCTTAAATGATTTCAAAGTCCAAAGGTCTATGCTTTAGTGATATCAAATCTATGCACTGTTTGTAACTAAGTTTTGTTGGTTTCTATAGCAACTACTCTTTTGGCGTGCAGGAAGCAAAGGCAGTGACTTTTCAGGTTTCAGTTTCAGAAGTGAAGGGGAAGGACTGACAACCTGGAGTTATGGTGGATGGATTTTTTTCCAGATGCGTTCACTCAAAAAACCCAGAGAGACACATCCAAAAAAGAGCTATCCCTGCTGCAAAATGGCAGTATCCATGGTCGCTAATTAAAAACCCTGCAGCTGAGGACCAGATTCACAGGCACTCCCCCTGTTTTGCATCTGTAACAACAATTTAAATGAGTTTACAGTGGTGAATGGTCATCAGACTGGCACAAGGCAGCTGGATTATACCAGCTGAGCAAGATTCAGGCCCAGATTTATAATAGGTTGCTGGAATTCTGGGTTGAGGAAATAGTGAGGCTACATCTACACTATGAGTTTTCTTGGCAAAAAATATGCAAATGAGGGGCATAAGGATCTTGTGGAAAAAAGGTTTTTGCGCAAAAAGAAAACATCCACACTGCTTGTTTTTGCACAAAAACCCCAGCGCAAAAATGGATTGGCATAAAATATGCTAATGAGATCTCAACTCATGCAAATGAGCCCCTCATTAGCATATTTTCTGCCAGAAGAACTCACAGTGAAGATGAAGCCAGAGTGGACATTGTCTTGTTAAGAGCTACTCAAAACTTCAGCCACCCGAACAGCAATTAGAGAATGTAAGGCTTAATTCTATACTTTCCATTCATTGAAAATCAGCTTTAATGCCTGCAAAAGTCTATAATATACTCACACAACTACAGCAGAGAATAGATTGAACAAGAACTTCCATTTTGAGCTAGTATAAGATGGTATTCCTTACTTTAACTCTGTATCTTAATTCTCTTGCAGCACAAGTGAGCTAGCTATCTGGCATTTCAAAGATAATTAAAGATGTGTATTTCTATCACAGCTCTTCTGAGGATGGTTTAGAGAGGAGAGATGTGACTTGTCTGATATCTCTCTCTTTGTCCAGAAAACAAAGCCTCAACATGTCTTGGATAAGACAGGAGAAGTCAGATTCAATTTGCTTAGGAATTCTGTGGCAACTGGGTACATGAATTAAGAGCTGATTTGGCAGGTACTTTTCCCAAGGCAGCTAATTGTTCCTCAGCTGTGTTTCTTTATTTTGCTTCCTTTCAGACACAGTTTTCCAGGGTGACACAGAAGCCAATGAAAATATGCATAATGAAAATTTCTTCTGATTTCAGGCAGGACACTGCATGCAAAAATGCAGGACATTTCAGACAGTGCAGTTTGAAGTGAGGTCAGATCTGTGATATGATCTTGTGTTAAATCAGAACAAATAAATTGCCATGAGGACAGAAGCAGCTATGTGGCCATAGAGTCTTATGTCAAGCAATGTTAGTTTTAGAGAGATTATGAGAAATTCCTTTTTGATTCAGGCAGGTAGTCATTTTCTGCCTGCTAGCCTGAGTCAATAAAATGTGGAAAAAAACTGCCAAGCCCTGTAGGGCATATAAAACAAGGTATGTTAATAAAGTCAAAAGGTATGTGAGTAAAGTTCAATGTATTTGTACTAATAAAATCTGTGATTCAAGAAATTTACACTTCTATCATCACTGAATGAGATAAATTGTTTGCTAGGAGCAAATGAGTCACATCACATGCATATCCAGACATTTAAGTGTTTTATGTACATAAAGCTCATGTTCTTAGAGGATTCTGAGCTCATGTGACCCCCCTTTTACCCCCATTTTCCTGCCCTGAAAAAACATTCTTATGAAGCTTTGCATTTTTGGAGGAAGGGAGATTTGTAGTAGAATTAATCAAATATGACCAGTACATTTAAATGACTTGCGGTGATAACAAAATGAGACATTAATAACAGATAAAGTTACACACTCTAAAGCTTATTTAAAGAGCCTAGATTAGATCATAGATCAACAGGGCCTTGCTGGAAGGAGCAAACTTGCCTTACACATGGGGCTTTACACTGCAGCACTTAGCTGAGACTTAGGTGAGATAAAACTGTTTGGCTTTCAAGCCAACCTTGAGATGACTTTCCCTTTAGAAACAATCTTTTGAGTATTTGGTTTGCATGTTAAATAAGTAGCTCAGCTAAAAATGTATCCCTGAAGGTAGCTTATCCCCCAAATGTGTGGGGGATGGTGGAAAACATAACGAAAGGAGGAGAGGCAAGGTAATGATATGAGTTTTACTTAGAAAAGGGCCTGAGCTGTAAGGTTTGGAGCCACATTTTTAACATCCTGAAGGTCAAGAGCGTATGGTTTGAAGGTTATGATTAGTGTCATTGTAGATGTAAGCCAGATCCTCAGATGGCATAAATCTGCATAGCTCAGTGGAACTGCCTCACCAAATTACAGCAGCTGAGGATCTGGCCCTGTCTATTCAGGCCAGTTGTGGACTCTTGTCCAGGTGTAGATTCTGAATGTTCCCAAACTCAAGGTGGTTGTACAGATGTATGGTGTGTGGGATTTTTTTCTTTGCTTGTTTTTTGTGAGCCTGTAAATACTAATGAACCTAGAAATACCAGATATAAAAAGCAACTTACTGGGAAGTTGCTCTCTCTGCCACTCTCTCCCTAAATGGCATTGGAAGTACGCCTTTTTCTATACACTGCTTTTCTATTTATACCTTCATAGTGGAAAGTTCGTCAGTGTGTCTAACGAGACAGATCTCTGATAAGGGACATGGAGCTGTCTGACTGTCCCTATGGAAGTACCTGGAGTCAAGACAGGTAAATGGAGGGTAGAGTACAGTAGACCTATATTTCCTCAAACTGTGTTTTAAAGGAATATGCCCTCCAGTTAAATTCAAGCAGTGTCAGAACTTCCACAGGAATTAACAAGAAGCAAATGCTCTGAGATGGCAGACTTGAAGTAAATTCTGCTTAATTATTTCTTTGGTCGTGGATACTTACCCCAGGAGACCTTTAAGGGTGATTTTTATTGTGTAAGGAACTTCCATTTGTTTAGATAGATGGAAACGCCATGTATTCTGGATGGCAGAGAGCAGTGGGATGGGTCTGCCATTTCACTAGACGGCAAGGGATAAAAACAGAGAGAGCATTAAATGTTAGAGATTGCGACTTCATGGCTCAAAATTCTGCTCAGCCCAAGGCTTGTGCAGAGGAGGGTGGCTTTCAAAAGCCTGTTCTTTTTGGTTTACTGCATTGTGACTTTTTTGTAATCTCCTCAACAAAACAGGGATCAGAAATGGAAAAGGAAACCTTAACAATGAAGACAGGCCCCTGGGGAGGCCGGGCTGATTAATGGAGAATTTTATGGATCATTTGTAAAGAGGGAAACTCTAACAGAGCACTCTGTTTATTTTGTTCATATGATTCATATCAGGATTTTGAGGTGAGGAGCGAAGAAATCTTGTAAAACTTCAGATAGCTTGGGAAAATAAAGCAAATAGCTTATGGACATCATCAAGAGAGAGTCCAGTCTAGCAGAGGATTTATTACAAATGCTGATTTTAGTGGAATGGTAAAACACCAGCACATTTTTTCTTTATACTAGTTCTAATAGTATAAATGTAAGCTCCAGTGTATCATTTCAGCTTACGGGTGAGTTCCAACACGCTTTTTCCTCCTCTGAGAAGAGTGCTGGGTATTGGCATGAAGCTGGCTTGGTGGCTTAATGGCTTTTTGGAGCCAGTCCATATATCTTTGTATTGTGGTTTGAATCTCAGTACTATTGACTGAGTCAGGAATTAGAACTGCTGCATGCATTTCTAAACCTCAATGAGTGAGGCTCAGGGGCTGTGGCTTTTCTCCCTCCCCCTAATCTTTCATCCCAATTCAGGGAGAATAAAAAAGAAACCCAGATGGAAAGGATTAGATTAGCCTCAGCCAAATTGTGCTGACATAATAGCCAATGCTGGCATTGAGAAGCCTGTGCTATTTGGATTGCTTGCAGCCAGGTTACCATCCAGCAATTGCCATCAGGTGTCACCTGGCTAGAATACAGACAGGCCCTGCTGCAGAGAGGATGATGATTCTAAAAAGAAAAGGGGTAAGAAAGGAGACTGGTGAAAATTAATAACACAACTCTGTGTGTGTGTGTGTGTGTGTGTGTGTGTGTTTTGAAAGCAGGAATAAATGACCAGATGATTTACACCAGGGATGTTGAGGGAGAAGAGGGATTAGAAATGCTTCTCACTGAATAGCTGTATTAAGACTTTTTTACTTAACAAATGTAAGCTTCTGCATTTTAATATTATGAGGCTACATGAACTTTTTATTACTATTCTAGCTATTAACTTTTGCGTCTGTATTCCCATCCCCTTGATACATGCACATAACTTCTATTTATTTCAGTGGGCATTTAATGAGTATGTTGAAGAGATTGTTTAACTCCTATTTATATAATTAATTAATTACACACTTGTACCTTCGAGGACCCAGTGTCTAATGATTATTTTTACTTTCACGTGTAGCGCACACAGTGACTGCATTTAAAAGTCAACTAAGGGCCTGAGCAAATATATTTGAACACACTGGGCCTGAGTCTCTGCTCACATACATTGGTGTTACATTGATGCGACTCCCCTGACTTCCACGTAAAAGATGGAATTTGCCTCAAAATATGGTGTATCCACCAAACTGCTTTTATACTGAGTGCTAAATAAAACCCTGGGAAATGCCAAACTGTATCTGCACATATTTATTTTGCATGTGTGGTCTGCGAAATAGTTGGGGTGCCTTGGACAAGCAGAAATGTCCAAATTAGCCCCCTGTTTAAAAAATGGAGCCACATGTGCAGAGCAAAAGAGCAGGTTTTGTCCCTTCTGGTTTGCATTGCTTCTAAGACTTAAAATGCTATAGACATGAAATACTAAGCATTGTTTAGTGCATGCAGCTTTACACCAGTGTTAAAATGTAATTCTCAGGGGCTGTGTAGGTGTGTATTAAGGATATAGGAAATAAATCCAGATTCTGGGGCTTTGCTGAGAAGTTGGTGGCATCTGATCTCACTTTAATGCAAGGGCACCAACTCTGATGATAGCAGCAGCAGCATGCTGTAAGCCAGAGAATCACTGGCGATCGATAGGGTTAACAAAACTATCTGGGTCATCCAAGTTCACCTTTGCCCTTCATCCAAATGGTGGTTCTTTATACAAAGCTCAAGTGAATGACTATTCCAACCAAACTCAACCTGGTGATAGGCAGCTGGACACCCATACAGCCACTGTCACTGCTAAGGGCTATAACCCTTATGCATGGCTTTTGACTGCTGGAGCCACATAATTAGGAGCCATGCTCTGCCCTGTTCTCCCCATGATACTAATTGAAGAACAATCTTGCATGGCTTTTGTGTGGCCTACTGTCCCCTCAGCCCACAGGTTAAACTGAATTTTGGGTCATTCCTACAGAGGTGAGAAGAATTTTGTGCCTCATGTAGGGTCATGCTGTGCTACAAGCCTCCTAAATGTTTCATCTAGTCCAGTTACTTCACTGACCTCTTTGGAAACTATTTCATTGATTTGCTGAACTTTATCCCTCTGTCTCACTTTCCTTTCTTGGTTTTGTCTCTGTTTGTTGTAGAGCAAGTTGCCATGGAAATCATGCAAATTATGGCCTTGATAAAAGGACTTTTCCACTGGGTAGCTGCATGTACTTATTTCCATTATTTTTTATTTTAAATTATTCAAAATAAAGTATACTATTACCTCAAACAGAACTAAAATAACGTGCCACTGTTAAATGTATTGTATTCAGTGCTTTCTGATACCTGTGTTGTGTAGAGCATCAGCTCAGAGGCAAGCACTGGAAGCTCAAAGAGCCAAGCTGGGGAGCCAGACTTAAAAAGAACTCAGCACACAACAGCTCTAACCGAGGTACCTAAATGAATTGGCCAGACAACAGGAGCTGAATTATGTGGAAAATTTTCCTTTGGTGGTAGGTGCTGAGTACTTTGGAACATTTGGCCCTGAATGTTTTTTCATATGCATTTTTAATGCCCCAGGGAGTCATTTAGCAGAGTGAAATAGCATGAAATTGGGGCTTTGCGTCATGTTTCAGATTGTAGGTGTGGTTTGAAGCTTGGATCTTCAAGAAGTCACTTCTGAGGTAGAAACAACATGAAGAAACAAGTCCAGGGATACAAACACACCTACTGAAAGATTTGGATTTATTCAAAGTCCTTGTGGGATGCATAATGAATGCACAGGCGGAAGGAAGCCCCTATTAGCTAGCTAGCATTCATCTCCCAGTTGCCCTCGTGCTGCCTTCATTTTGCCGCCAAGAGCAATGAAAGGCCTTACCCTAAATGGTTGGGCTGTGCTGGGAGGGGAGAAGAGGGTACAGTGTGAAGGATGATATACATGGCACCTTTTGTTCCTATCCCCTTTCTGATAAACTCAAGCTGTCAAACTCCAGCTAACCAATCAGAGACCAGTTTACAACCCTATGTCATTGTAAGTGGACTGGCTGGAGCAGGAGATATTAAAATGACAATTAACAAAGTACATTTTCCTTTGAGAATTTATCCATTATAAAGAACTTGGAGGGCAGCTTTGAACGGGACTTCTAACCCCTTAGCAGTTGAAATATCCATTGTGCCTCCCTATCCATTGTGGTTCAATAACTGTGGCTATTTTTGTTTCCAGTGCATTTGGAAATAAACATGTGAATCTATTTTATTTCATAATGAAATGGCAAAAGGGCTTGCATTTTTTAAATACTTGCCTCCCTAACATCCTCTCATTTCCAGAGCTCTTAAGTCTCGCTCAGGTGACCCTTGCAGGCTGAGCAGCAAAATCCTGCTGGGAGAGGGAGCCTGGAGCCACTACAGTCTGTCTTGTGGTCTCTGCCTACCATTGTCCGCTCTTATGTCACAGTGAGGCTGGGCTGTCTTGGCAGGGAAAGCTTCATGGGATCAGGTATAATCCCCCGGAGAAAACAATTGTATATGATGAGAACTCGAACCCATGAAAGGGTAAGATTTTCAGCTAATAACTCTTCTAAGCACTGCTTTATTGATCAAAATTAGCTCTGCCAGTTTTCTATATTTACCCTTCTGTCATATCATCTCCCCTCCCCCACAGGAAAGCAGCAGTCATGTTGTTCCATTGGTTCAAAATGAACTCATCTACTCATTAAAATAATAATAATTAAGCAGATTTGCCTTTACAGATTTTATTACACCCCATGTAATAAATGCTTGATGATTGACTCTATGATGTTTTGTTCTGATGTGAAGATTTTTTCCACGCACACCCGACCCCTCACCCACTTCTTAGTATGTATAGTCTAATCAGACTGTGAGTGCATTGCGTGATATGGATTTTGAGTTAGATGATTTACGTTCAGCTCATTTTCCCCCCACGTTTCTTTTTTCTTTTAAAGCAGTGATTTAAGATGTAATATTCATTCTAAGGCCATGGTTTCTTCTTAGCTTTTCTTTTGTTTCTCTTTGAAATCTGGGCCTGCTGCTCAATTTTGTTGCAAATCACTAACCAACAGAGAGGCTGAGAGAGAAAATCCATTCACCCCTCATCCATTCACCCCTGCTTGACTGCAGAATGGGGCATTTTTTATATGGTATGTGAAATACAATCAAACTGCTAGTATTTTTCCCAACCAAAAAAGAGAGCAAGAGAACCCTTCAGGAACTTTGTGTACTGTAAAATGTCACTTTACAGGATGCCCAGACCTTGCGATTGAATGTTAACCTTTTGGGGGTAACATCTCATTTGTGCCACATGTACCTGCTAAGGACTAACTGAGCAATTGTACTGTCAGTGGGATTGCTTAGGCACCATGCAGCATTGCAGCTAAGAACAAAGTCACTGAATTGATTTCCTTCTGTCTGCTGTTACCGCCTTGAAAATCACTTTGTATGGCCCTTATCTTTTGTTTCACTTTGGTTCCACTGCAGCCCATGCGCTTGCTGTTTGCAAGCAGCAGAAATAATTCATCTCCTGGCATCCCATCCGTGAAGGAGGAACACAGACAGAGCTGGATAGTCGGAAGGCTGTTACTTCCATGGAAGGACAGTTGGAACCTTCACATTAAATCGCACAGAATACTTATATGTGCTTAAGAGAAACTATGAGTCTTGAAGGCCTTACCCCATGAGGGTCATATTCCTCCATTAATATAATCTTTAGTCAAACCATGTTTTTAATTTATATTGCATAGGGGCTGCTAATTATATTAACATTTTTAAAAATCTCCCATGAAATAAGATGGAAAATGAAGCTCCAATGGATGCAGTCTCACACCCTTCACACTTCCGCATATAGGAACAGAGAATGAGTATTTACAATCAGACCATTTTCTTTCCAAAGAGACTAGATGAACGACTACTAGAGCTCATGGCACCATCTACAATTAGTCCATGTTGTATAATCCCAGTGGTTACCAGTGGTGAGAGAGGATGGTAAGAATGCTGTTGTGGACATCTGTCACTTGCACAATCACCTTGCATGCCCAGCGAACAAATCCGTTATCCTTTCTGATTAGAGAAGAGTTTTAGTTAGCAAGAGCTATGAGGTGATACTGGCTAGAATGACAGTATACATGTTGGTAAGCTAGCCCACCCATGACCTGTTTATAAAAGAGATTGGTGGAAGAAGATTTTATTTTTTTACAACTGCATTTCTGGAGACAGCATAAACAAATGGATTTCTTACAATAAGTAATATTTTTATAGTCACAATTAAATTATAATGGAATACAAACTTAATTACTTCTGGAAGAAACTGGTGCACATGAATGTTACAAACAGAAAATAATACAGCACATAAGTAGCAAACGGACTTGAGGAAAAATTACTCCATTCATGTTTTGGTGAATTAAAAACTGAATTTCAATTCATCATGTTTATACCCTTTGGTATTCATTATTTGTGAACATTCATGCAGTACATTTTATGTGGGGATAATGTCTGAAAATGAAGGAGATGAATTAAAAATGCTTGCAAATGAGATCTGAATCAAATAAGGCTTTTATGCTGTCTCACACATTTAATGATGGGTCCTCCAACTAAAACCCTCGATCCAAACTTCTGGAGCTGTTTAAAATCTCAACCTAGGTTTGCAGCTTGCAAATAGGGCTGGCTTTACAATAGGCTAAATCAAAATCCTAGAAGCAAATGCTTTTTAACTTTGGAGTGTTCAAAATATGGACACTCATACAAATTTTCTAGCTTGATCCTCTCTCTGTAATAAATATACCCTTTGGAAATGAATGGTTAACTTACAGCTAAATTATTAACTCAAAGGATTTCTACCTTTTCCTCTTTATTCACCTAGCCTCAAATTCAGATACCTTTACAGTGACCTGCACCTTGCTTCACAAAGAGACCAATTGATTCCCTGGTGCTATTCCATATGCATAAAAGTACCCAACTTTGACCCTCAGCATGGCTGGGTGGGCATAATCTTGAAATAGACCGAGGACTCAGAGATGACAAGAAAGGCGATGAGGAGTAAGGGTTCTGTGCTAATGCAGTACCACCTATTCCATCGAGACCTGGAAAGGGTTAGGTTGGGCTCTGAATGGACCCTTACTGAATTCTAGACCCTAGAAGCCCCATGGTACTCTTCAGCTCATTTCAAAGCCACTCCAAGTTGTGGAATCTGGATCCAGGTCCTCAATGGATCTGCCAATAATCCACCAGAGTATCAAGTATGTTGGCAGTTAATTATTGGTTCTGGCTGCTTGATTCCCTCTATTGTCCATAAGAGAATTGAGATGGGGTGGGTGAATTTAGCAATTCATTTTGAAAACTGAATTAAGAGGTGACAGTTCCAGCCAGGAGAATAGCTAGCAACTTGAAATTTGTACATACACTTCCTATTTTGTTGGCCTCTCTCCTACCCACAGGTTATAGATCTCCTAGAGAGATACCCATCTTGAGCAAGAACACAGATTACATGGTGTAAGTGCTCTAAAAGTTGAAGAATTAACGCTAGCAAATTAGAACTGAATACCATAGCTGGTCCATTTTCACAAGTCTGGCTGTAGAATGGGGGTTAGTTGTGTATAACTGGTTTTCAAACAGAATTCTGTTTGAAGATTTAAAAAAGTAGATTGATAACGATGAACTCCTTTCTTGCTTAAGAGCCCACTGCAGTCTGTGGAAAGACTCTTACTAACTAAAATGAGTTTGGATGCAGGACTTGTTTATATAATAGAAAAAGGGGTGCTTCTGGCTAGTACCTGAAAGTAGCTTCCTAGTCAACCTTTGTTTTCATATCCTTTCCATGTTCTTGTGCTTTGTTTTCACTTAATTTATTATGTAGGTGGGATCATCTGAAGAGAGGTAGGAGGAACCAGTCAAAAAAGGACTAATGATAACTAAAGTCCAAAAGATTTTGGAAAAGTTGATTGTGCTAAACCTGTCAATTTGCAGCTGTAATTTATGTTTCTGATTTTTATGTGGCAGGCAGCCCAGTGTCTCATTAACCTTGGCTGAAACACAAAGTAGCCTTACACAAAAGAGAGTCAATTTCTCCAATGAATTAAGAGCATACTATATTCCAGCATATAGCACGTGTAAGGAATTTCAATGGGAGTGACATAAACTTCCACCAGGGCTGCTTTTGGCATATAACCTCTAGTTCTACCTGATTTATTTTTGTTCTGGTCTGATTGTGCCCTGACACTGACAAAACTAGAGTAACTCCACTCAAATAAATGACCCCCATCCATACTCCAGTTCACAAGGTATCCCGGCAGCTGGCACAAATCCAGAGTGGGAGGCTTTGGACCCACTGATCCTAGGGCTGTGGGTTTGTTCTGGACTAAATCAATTATTCTGACATCCAGGGATCAAGAACCCTGGTTGTGCCTCTCTCTTCATCAAAACCTACTGTATTGATGGCAGGGAAGTGGGGTTAATGCAGGAAACACAAGGGTTATTTTACACAAATCAAAGTTTCCCTTGTGCAGGTGGAATCTTCTCGTGGCAGAATCCACTGGGTTGAGAGTTGATCTGTGCAAAGCAGCCTGATGTACTGAGACTCTGGTACAAATGAATGACACCCGAGTAATGCTGAGGCAAGAGCAGAATTGGGCTCCCTTATTTACAATGGTCCTGCAAAGTGAAGACTCATTTTAAACAGCTGGTCAGGGTGGGAAGAGAGCAGTGCCAGACGGTCAGCAGGTGCA
Source organism: Pelochelys cantorii (assembly GCA_032595735.1). Lineage (NCBI taxonomy): Eukaryota > Metazoa > Chordata > Testudines > Trionychidae > Pelochelys > Pelochelys cantorii. Next base: position 41,078,939 of record CM064335.1, read on the forward strand.
GGAGGGCAGGAGAATTTGTTATAAAACTTTCCATTAATGATCATTTTTATTAGTAATTTTATTAGAGGAAAGTATTTTATTATTATTGTTGTTTTTCATTAAAAAGAAAGTGCTTGTGTTAGAGGCATGTTTATATTGCACCCTGTGACGAGATTTGCTTTTGGTGTCTAATAAAAGGGCATATTGTGCACTATATAACATGTATTAGGCTTTAAAAGTTGTATGCCCTTCCCCCTTGTCCCCTTAGGTTTGGCAGTGTTCTGTTTCTCCCTTGGAAAAGCAGACTAACCTGTATGATTTACATGCACAGTAAGTGCTTTGACATTTATTGATGAAAGATTGTTGTTTTTAAAAAATGCATCATCAGGTGTCACTTCGCAGAACTTGAGCTTGGTAGCTGCTAAGCTATGAAAATTTTGCAGGTCCCTGTGGCAAGGCTCTGTTGATTATTTCTGCACCATTAAAATACATAAGAGCCTTTCACTCAATCCTGCACTAATGCATGGGCAGAGTTATCATTGTTGCCAAATATTTGCAATCATTTTTGGAAAATATTGTTCTGTTTTTCCACTCTTTATTCTGAGTGCTGCTAAGGATTGTACCATAAGGATGGCTTAAATACCTTTTCTTTGCTGTAATATGTGCATTGTATTACTGGAGAATTAGTTCCCTTTGCTTCCTCTACCAAAACAAAGCAACTCTTAATTAAGACTCAGCGCCAAATCCATGTGACTGCTATTATCGGCAATGAATAAGTACATAATAAGGTTTATCAAGTCTGAGAGGCAGACATCTAGTTCTGCAACTTGGATCAGGATTCCTGTGTGTTTTCCCTTGGATATAACTTTAAACAATTGCGTTTTCATTAAAGTTTGGTACCCCAAGTACAGCCATGGTAGGTAGGAAACCTACATGTGCCTCTCTGAAGCTAAGTCACTAACAGCTTTTCCATTCCCCAATTTCCCCATCTGTAATATGACAACTAATTTAATTCTTCAATATGAAGAACCTCCTAAGTTCCAGGGTTTAGCATGGGGCACTGTATGTTTTAAGGCTCTTTGTTTTACCCCGGATGTGTTTATAAAATGTAGAAATAACTTCACTTAGACAAAGAAGCACAACTGGTTAAAAGGAAGAGGAGACAGCCTAAGTTGGATCAGAAGCCAACTGGTAGTTCAGTTACTTGGCTGCTATGTATTAAACGCCAATATTCTAACAGGAGACCACCATGCAGGTGCAACTATAGGTGTAAAGGCAGAACATGCAGCTTCCCCATGCATAAGACTTTCCCTCTAGCCTGGGGAGATGCTACACCTCTCCCACCACTTGCCCTGCTTCCACTCCACTCCTTCCTCCATGCCCCTGCCTTGCCTTTTCTTTGCCTCCTCCCCTAAGCACCCCACATCCCTACACCTCCCTCTCCCTTGCAGAATACCCTGGACACTGTGAAACAGCTGTTTGCATCAGGCACTTAGAGGGAAATAGGTGTTTTGATGTTCTGAAAATTCATAAGACTAAGTCCTCAGCTGCTGAAATTCAGCAGAACATTCTTGATCCTGTATAGAGGATCTGGGCCATATTGTTCAATATTCCTGACGAGAATTACATTTTTATCATTGGTAGGGTGGTTGACTGGTTTCATAATGAGCTGTGAGAGAAAATACCTCCATGGAAGTCCCCCATACAAACAATAAATTTGAAAGAAGAAAAGGAAAACAAAACCCAACAGCAGAATCTTTGGTGTTGAAATCAGAAAGCATCGATCAGATTTTGTAGAAACATCCAAAAAAGGAATGATAAGTTGCTGGTAAATTTTGCTATTATTACACCAGTGTAAATCTAGGGAAGCTCCAGTGAGATCAATACTTAGACATTTGCATGTTTCTTCCACTATTATTTTCTTTTGTCGGTTATTGCTCCTTCCTTTTATTACCCTTTATTCCTATCTTTTGTACCAGGATTTTAATATTTATTTATTATTGTGATTTCTTTAGAAACCCATATGAGTCTCAGTAAATATGAAGTCTGAGTGCACTTATTTGTGGCCTTTAAAGACACCACTGATAGTATTAAGAAAACTTGGAAAATACACAGAAACAAAGCAACAAGACCCATATATTGAACCAGCAATTTTCCAGCACTGGCATCACTAATGAGACACAGGGATTTACACACCACAGGTGCTATGCTGCCCATTGTCTCCCCCCCCCCCCCCCAACTTGTATGGAGGAAAAAAAATGTAAACCTAGATTCTTTGGTCCAGCTAAGCCATGCTCACAGTAAGATAGGGCTGGGGACAAGGCAGCTTTCATCCACCTTTTGTTTCCACTGCTCCAAATGCCAATTTAAGTTACAACAGCTTTATGCCTGACTGCTAGGGCCCAAAGGGGATGCCCTGGTCATTCTCTTTTTCCTCTAGAAACATTTCCCTAAGTCAAAGGTTCCAGCTCCATCAGGTTTTCAATTGCTTTGAAAGCAAGAATCAGGCCCTTCTCTGCCCCCCCGCCCCATGTTTTCCCAATGGTCACTAGAGAAGATTCAAATTTCACTTAAACCAGCACAAACCAGGAGTATCTCCACTGAACTCAGCAGTAGTGCATTGGTGTCAAACTTGTGTAAGTGAAGTTAGAAGCCAACCCAGGGTGAGGGTGTCCAAGCCGTGGTGCTCCCAATTGACTTAAGTTCTAACTTTTCCTGTTGGATTTCTGGCAACTTTACCACCCAATGTCCAATAATGGTGTAGTTCAGTATGTATGGATGTACTCTCCTTCCTCACAAGACAAGGACACATCTACATTTTCCACTGAAGTGTAACTTCCAGCTTGAGAAGATCTATCTATGTTATCTCTAGCTGGGCTAGCATGCCAATGCTAGAAATTTATCTGTGGTGGTACAAGCAGCTAGCTGTCCCAAGTACAATGCCATCCCAGGCGCTAAGTAGTATGTGGGTGGCTAGCATCTCATGCCATTTGTGCCACTACACCTACATTTCTATTTTTAGTGCATTAACTCAATCGGAACTAGTGCAGGTATAGCTAGAGATGGAAATTACACTTCTTGCTTGAAGTATACATGTAACCAGAAAGGTCCAGGGCTGGTCTTACCATGAGGCGAACTGAGGCGGCCACCTCAGGTGCCAGACTGGGGGGGAGGGGTGCCACTAGGACCGAGAGAATTGAGACCTTTCAAAGTTTTGGCCCAACTGAGGGGGCTTGGGGGTGTCATCTGAGCTCCCCGCCTCAGGTGCCAAAATGTTGTGGGTCGGCCCTCGGAAGGCCTGTTCGTAACCTTGCATTTAAAAGGAGAGAAGCAAACTTTGGTCAGATTCTGCCCTTTCCTGCATTGGTATAAATCAAAGGTTACCTCATTTAAGTTACTTCATATTTACATCAGTATAAGAGCAGAATTTGGCCCTTTTGTTCACTCTGAACATTTTCAAAACTTCTTGATTAATGAAGCGCAGGCGATACTAAAATTCCATTTTAAAAAGATCCAGCTGCAAACAACCACTTAATTTAAAAAATCCATTCAGAAATATGATTCATATAACCACCAATACATAATAAAGCTGTTAAAGTGTCCAAATGCACAGTTAATTGAGATTTAACAAAACACTTATTTTTGAATATCAAGAGAACTCCAAATTATGTCAGAGGGACTCACAGACAAAATAAATAGCCTGTAAAACTGAATTCTTTAGCTTTAATATGAGTTACTTTATTTGAAGTAAATGCCAATTGATCATCCTGACTAGATAATGTTTTAATAAATAATTATCCACAGTAATAGCAGTGATATTCTTTGCAGGTTTTACATAGCCCCAGAAATTCATTACAGCACCAAAGACCTATATTTGTTATCTGTGGGGATTATGCAGGCAACATTTTTCCACCGCGGGGATTACATGGTTTTAACATTCTGTGTAAATAATGCAGAGGTTTGGATGGGCACAGTAGCTGCATTGAAACCCTGATTCTTTTTTGAGTGTGTTGATTCCCCCTCCATTTCCTTCTCAGTTTCTACACACTTCACCTGCATTAGTCCTGGGTGCTTGAACCTTCACCCTACCTTAAAATGTACTTGTACATTGAATTCTCTTGCTAATTTTAACTACAGGACACCTATATTTAAAAGGCAGTTTCGGCAGTCCTTAATCATGCAAAAATTCCATTGATTACAGTGTGGGACATGCCTAAATGATGACTGAAAGATAACCTCTTCCCCATTCCCTCTGCCAAACAGTAAGCAGACTAGTATGTACAGTATTGTAAATGTCTCCATGGTATACCAGGGATTATACTGAATGGCAAAAGGAAAGACAACTCAATTTATTAGTTCAATTGTGGTTCAGTTTTGTGGAAGCAAATCCTCTGAGTTTCCTGTCAAATTATTTTTAATGAGATTAATATAATTCCTTCACTTAATATATCCATGATTAAAACTGTTCAAAAATGCAGTGTTCCCTCTATATTAACCAAGTTGGAGGAAAAATGTTTGCCAGTTTGTCAAGGCTGTATTCATATTAATACCAGCAACAACCTATCTCTTTTCAGCTGCTGTAGAATGGTGAGGTGGTTGAGGAATTCAGGGCTGAGTTTCCTACCAGTGTAAATGTATCTCTACATTGCATTCCTCTTTCAAGAGAGGAATGAAAATGCAGATGAACGAAATTGCAAATGAAGCGCGGATTTGAGTTTCCCGTGCTTCATTTGCATAATCACGTCTGGCTGCTATTTCGAAATACCCTATTTCGAAAAAAGAAACACTGTCTAGATGCGGTTATTTTGAAAGAAAACCCTTCTTTGGAAACAATCTTTACTCCTTATAAAATGAGGTTTAAGGGTTATTTCGAAAGAAGGGTTTTCTTTCGTAATAACCACGTCTAGACATCGTTTCTTTTTTCGAAATAGGGTATTTCAAAATAGCAGCCGGATGCAATTATGCAAATGAAGCGCAGGAAATTCAAATCCGCACTTCATTTGCAATTTCATTTGTCTGCATTTGCATTCCTCTCTCAAAAGAGGAATACAATGTAGACATACCCTCTGAGAAGAAGGGTCCCAAAGTCCTGCTAGTGTGTGCATCTGACTTATGAAGGTGCTGTGAGGACGGGACAATGAGCATGACTGACATGCCAGGGCAGCCAACTGCAGGCCCCATGTAGCCTTCCTAGGATAGCCCAGCCATATGAACTGAGCCTGGACCTGGGGCAACATTGTGAGAAAGAGTGTTCACTCTGGAGAATCTGCTTCCAGAAACAGCCCTGCAATGGCTCTTGCAGGGAAGGTGCAAAAGGAATCCAGGGCCTATTTGTCCCAAGGTGAGCTCCAGAGCCACTGAAGAGGAAATATAAGGGGAGCAGGAATGCTACGGGCCTCCCATCTTGTGTATTGGTCAAACATTCGAGAGCCCTGTCATGAATTCCTGCACCTCAGCTGAGAAGGCACGCATCCAAAACTGCAGGTAGGCGGCAGATGTTACTACATGATGTGCAAGACTCCTGATGCATCCTCTCCCTGCTTCCTCAGGTAGGTCAGAGCCAGCAACCATCGGCACAAGATGAGGAGTCCAACTGCTGCACCAGATGGTCAAGCTGTCTGCAGTAAAAATTGACAGCTATGCAGGGTGGGGGAGGGGGACTAACACACAAACACTTTTAATGTAATCCAAGGGGCAGCTCTGGTGGTGTGAAGCCAGCTGAAAGCTGGTGTTACTAATACAGGAGGATAGCCTGGTGACTTGGGAGACCCAGATGCCACTTCTTGTGTGACATTGGGCAAGTCATATAACCTCTTTTTGTTTCACTTCTAATGTGTAAAATGGGGCAATGCACTTCCCTATCTCACAGGGTGCTGTGAGGCTAAATAGACTAAAGGGGTGCTCAGACACTATGGAGGTAATGAGGGCTATATTAGTATTGAATGCAAGATAAATCTCTAAGCCATGTGGAGTTTGGTTTGGTTTTATTAAGGTTGTAAAACAGTAATTTGCAGCTGTGCTAAAGCCAGACTCTTTTATCCAGATGCCAACGCTGCCCTTTTTGGCGTTGGGACAGACCAAATGGAACGCAGGGCTGAGCAGCCCATGGTTTAGCTCTTACCAAACTACAGCTGCCTCTTTCCTGTCTCATATCTCTGCAGAATTCAGAGGAGCCAGGCCACTTACACAAGCTGAGGATCCAGTTGAGCTTGCTATTCTTATTTAGAATATGGGGCAGATTTCTGTAAGAGACCCACGAGCTGTGGAACTCCTGGAATGGGAAATGCACACATGTGCATTGCATACGTTAAGAGCCCAAGTCTCTTCTCACACTGATATTACACCAGTGTCACTTCTTTAATGCCAGTGGACTTTATCCTGATTTACACCACTAGGAAAGAAGAATCAGGTCCTTGTTCATTCCTTCATTCATGCATGTAGTGTGGATGCTAGATCTCCGAGTATCTATCTATCTAGCATGGAAAAAAGAATTGTGTGTTGTGGTATAAAGATGGCCTTTTTTGTTAATGATTTTACGATGGCCTAGAACACGGTCCCTGGCTTGCCTGGATCTGGCCCCTGAGGCTCAGGGCTCCCCCTCCAGCACTGGGGAGCCCACACTGGTGCCCCAGCCCCCCTGCTGCCCCCCTGCAGGGCTAGAGCACATAAAATCTTAGGCTATGCCCCCCTAGGCACACCCTTTGCCCGCTGGGGCCACGTCAGTGAGGGTTGGATTTCTTTTTTGTTTGTACTTCACAGTGTGTGGCTCCCGACTGATTTTTCTGTGGGTCGGCTGTTCCTGACCCCCCCCAAAAAAAGATTCCCCACCCCTGTTTAGCCATTTGCCACTACAACCTTAGCATCACAATCCACCATCGTGTTTAAATGTAGGATAAGGTACGTTAGTGCGAGGGAGACTCCGAGGGAGGCTGTAAGTGAAGGATGGCTGGAGCTCAGAGGTTAATTTGTGATGTGGCTTGCCGGGGCTGAGCCCTGGTACCACTAGGCTTGGCAGTTCATAGCCTTGGTACCTCTGAGGTTGCTGTATCAATTATGAATGTAAAAAAATTGCTTCACCCCCAGCACCTAGTCAGGGCTTTTGACTGGGGGTGGAGTGGGCAAAAGGGGCAGTTTCTCAGGATCTGGTGATTTAAAAGGGCCTGAGGCTCCTACTGCCACCAGCAGTGGCTGGAGCCCATAGGCTTCACCTGTGTGGCATGGTCCACGTGACACTGAGGATCATGTGATGTGGCAGCAGGCCCCTATAAGTCAAATTAATTGGTCAGTCTTGGGTGATCCAGTACAAAACATGGCTTAAAGGGGAGGGAGGGATCATTAAGAGATCTGGGAAAGCAGCAGTGTTGTTGTGAAAAGAGCTTGTGAAGGATCCTGAAGGTAGGTGATAAGGAAGGAACTCTAGGGAGGGGAAACAGTGTAAGACTGCTTGGCGATGCTTGGAGAAGGGTGAAAATTCAGAGAAAGAGGGAAGGCGGTAATAGGGAGCAGTCCTGGGTTCTGTGAAGCAGAGTCGTCTTAGGTATAGAACAGACAGTTGCCGTGTTTTAGGGTTTCTGGGCCAGAGAGTGAAAAAGATGGTAAACGCCATAGTGTCATGAAGTGGTGGGGAGAGGCCCCTCCAATAAAAAGGACTGTTTCATTCTGCAGCAAATGTAAAGGAAGGAGAATCACCGAGGACAAATGACTATCTGTGGTCTGGGAAAGATGAGGGATGTGTTTTGTTTTGGACGTTTGGCTTCCCTAGAAGGAGACAACTTATAATCCTGGTTGAAGGGCCAGCTTGCCAAGGTCTCAGATCACTCATCTGCTGAGAAGTTGGATGTCAACCTGTAAGGGGAAAATGAGGCAGAGATGATCACTGGGTAGGTGATCATATTATAAGTCTGTTTGGAGGAAACATTAACCAAATAAGTTTATTTTTTTAATGGAAAACATAATTGTTTGCACTTTCACTCACTTTTAAGGTCTGACACTTTAAAAATAACTCAGCCCTTATTTTTCTGCATGTGTTTCCTTTGGCATCTGTTCGGGAGTCATGGAGGCCCTGCCTGTCCCTGTTTGTTTCATCCCTGCAGATTGTAATTGCTAAGTCAACTCCCTCCTCTTCTAATTTAGAATTGCCTCAATTAAAAAATGCATGGCAGGCAACAATACTGCTGTTCATATCACAGGTGATCTCTCCTTCTCTGTATCAATGCCATGAGACAACAAGGGTCACTGACTGAAAACAGGGCAGCCGATCTGAAATGCACTTCCAATAGAAGAATGACATCCCACTGTTCTCAGATAAAGCTCAATAATTGCTTTGGTTACAATGAGACCTTTGAGTTAGCTGTCTTTGGACAGGGATAATTAATTAAAATTCACTGGTAGATACAAAACCTGCCATGCTTTAGTGAGTTTCCTGTGAACAAAATACCTGGAAACAAGTGAAGAACACCTGAGGGGAAAGATGGGTAATGAAGGATTTCTGGGCACTGAATGATGCCCCTAACATCCCGAAACAAAGGCCCAGAGCCAAAAAGCTTTGTAATCAATGTCAGTGAATTTGGGGACAAAGCAAGGAAAATGAATGGTTCACTGGACTGGCTGCTTCTCATTCCATTGCATGTATTATCTCCCTCAGGTAATGGAATCTGTCTAATCCTTTAGAACATGGGCACCTGATGCACTAGACAAATAGAGTCTATGTGGAGCAAGGAAAGGAGACAAATTTCATTGGGACCTTCCTGAATTAAATTTAATAGAATGGCACGCTGCCATCTGAATGATCTTTTATGGAATGCAAATAGGTCTGTCCACTGCAGAAAAGATGGGCATCATTCATTTTAGACTCTAATTAGATTTTAATTTAATCAAACATTGGTACCAAAGCAGACCTTGGAGAGAAATTCTGATACTAAAGCTTTCTAAGGCTTTTTGGATGATTCTAAATGGCTTTGTGAGGTAGTAAATCAACTCAATAAGCATTGGCTATACAGTGTGTCTTAGTTCCATCACAGTTTCTATAGAGCCTATTATATAAAACTCAACCTTGGAATAAAGGACCCAATACAATACAACCCTTCTAAAAAGGGGGGGGAAGGGGAGAAGACTCCTACTGTGAAACACACACTTTATCTCTGGGAAATTGAGTAGTTTCTTTGGAAATGAAAGGACAGCAGTGAAAATGGAAATGTATTGTCAGGGACTGCATGAAATTATTATCTATATTTGGATCTGGGTTATTGGTAAATGACTTTACATCTCACACGGGGCACGGTTCCATAATTCTTAATATAAATCCTTCTGGTGGTGTTTGTGGGACTATCAACTCTAATGCAAAACTGCTCTCATTGTCTGAGCTTCAGGTTGCCCTCCAGCTGAATTTGGAAGAAGAGGAAGCCCTGATGATACCTTTTGATTCAGGAGAATATGGGTCAGTATTTCAGGGCGACATCCAGCCCTGTAAGGCCAGCGTGAGCCTGAGACGCTCCTTAGTCTCCATTTTGCGAGACTAAGGGTACGTCTAGACTACAGAGCTTTTCCGGGATACTGGAGGTATCCCAGAAAAGCTCTGCTGCCTCCAAGGAACGCATCTGCTTTTCTAAAAATTGTTTTGGAAAAACAGACACATTTTTTTGGCATCCCTGTAAACCTTGTTTTATGAGGAAGAAGGGATGTTCCAAAAGAGGGGTTTTTTTCTGACATTTGGCCCTGTGTAAATGGGCCAAATGTTGGAAAAGCCTCTTTCGGAAGAAAAGCAGAAAAAGATATGCAAATTGCGGTTTGCAATTTGCATATCTTTTTCCAGCTTTTCTTTGTAGTGTAGACATAGCCAAAGTGGTGAGTCTCTGCTCAGAGGTTAATTTAATTCTTTTTATGGATGTTAGCAAATTTCCTTCCTCAGACTGAGAGGTAGCCATTATTTATGCAAATGTCTTTTCTAGGTATTAAAATTATAGGATAAAAGAAACAGACTTGAGAAATATAGAAAACATGGTTTACTATAAAGTGTATATGTTCTATGATCTGTGTTTCAGTAACAACATTGATAGATGTCCAGCTTCAGCTTGTATGTGAGTTCTTGGTCCCAAAATGGTCATAGCATTAATGTAATTTGCAACTGAACCAATTTTTCTTGCATCTGCTTGAAGTCTGTGAAATTGTTTAAATGGGCATCCTGATTGGATGAGGGGTTTGATTTCAGACTGGACCATAGCTGATGTCAGTTTTTATGGGAGTGTTCTTAGAACACTTGGTTGCTAGCACTCTGATTACTCAATGCAGGGGCAGAGCTGGGTTTAACATTGCTTCTTGCCTTCAAGAACAGTTCATCTCATGGACTCCTGTGAGCTTTGGTGTTTCAGAATCTTGTTCCAAAAGTCCTTGTGGGGGGAAACTTCATGAATGACATTAAGCTGACAGGTCTACCGTAGGGACCTGTGGAAAGGCTACAAACTCTTCTCTTTCTCTTTTAGTTGTGGGGTGGGAAAGGCTGCTCAGTTTTGGAAGAATGTTGCCTAAGTGTCCTCCCAGCTACTTCAAAGAGTTCCTGCTTCTGGGAACAGTGAGGAGCAGGCTGCCTTCCTCTCTCTTTCTTTCTCCACCAGAAGATCAGCTCCCAGAGGCAAGGGTACCTTGACACAGCAGTAAGGGCACAGATTGGGAAGAAAAACATAAATCTTAAATAAAGCAGAGAAGTTCACATTAGAAATGTGGACTTGTTCTGATTTTATTTTTTCATCTACGCTTGTTTGTCTATCCCCAAAGTCTACTCCAGAGCCATGGAACTGGTACAAATTGAGGACTTGTGAAGATAAATGACAAATTAGAATACATGAAAATCCTGACTCTACGCACTAATAAGAAATGTCTGAAGCCATTCTGGTCACTTGTAGGCCAAAGTGACTTGGTGAAGACAAAATGTCTTGCTCCATAGGAAGCTAGACAGAGAGAAGAGCTGGTTGATCAGTCAATTTTACCTTCCAAATTGGGCCAAAACCTGGAAATATCAAAACTTTTTCACTGAACAAAATAGAAAAGTTTCTGGATTGTATGTTTGAACAGACTCGGAACATTTCATTTTGCCTTGCTTTGACATTAGTCTGTGAAGTGCCCCATGGGTGTAGTACTTCTTGTGCCCCCAATCTCCTCAAGGCTCCTCGTCCAGACTCTATCTCCCATCCTTATCAGAAGACACATTTGATAAAAGTCAACGCTTACATACCACCATAAGGAAACCCTAATGAAGTCAATGGGAAGATGTGCATTAACTCCAGTGAGCCTTTGATTGGGTTCTGAGCAGGGCCTGCTCTAGGTTTTTTACCGCCCCAAGCAAAAAAATGTTTGGCTGCCCCTCCCCCCCTTGTCCCACTGCTGCAGGACAGGCACTGAGGAGGAAAGTGCCCCTTTCACCTTGCGGCTCTTTGACTCCCACCGCGCCCTCCGGCCAAACCCAGCGTACGTCCCGTCTCCCCTCCACACACATCCCAACACTCCCCCCCCCCCACCGAACCCAGTTTCCATCTTCTCTCCCCTCCCAGGCAAACCTGACCCCGCAGTGACTGGACCCAGTCTGCTCTCCCTTCTGTCCCCCACCTAATCCACCCTGCGCCATCTCTTCCCTCCCAGCCAAACCCGATCCCCCTCCCCCCCCGACTGGACCCGGTCCGCTCCCCTCTCCTACCTACCCCAACTGATTGAACTCCATCTCCTTTCCCTCTCCCTGCCAAACCCTCGTGTCCCTTCCCCACAGCATGCGTGGAAACGTCGGAGTGCTCTGGGGGAGGGGTGAAAGTGGTACATGTCCCCCTGGGGATGTGCGCGGACACAGCCAGAAAACGTAACGGGCAAGGCCAAGATCACCTCTCTCCCTCGCCTCCCCAAATCTCTGAGCCGGGGCAGGCGAGGCCCCTTCCAGCGGCTCCTTGGCACCAGATCAACCAGATCGGGCTGCAAAGTAGCTCTCCCCTTCCCCCAGCCTACGCACCTCTGCTTGAATCATCCTGTCCTGGGCAGGGTGTTCCTTCTGCCCGGCCCCACTAAGGCTGCAGCTCTCCCCTCCCTCTGCGCCCAGCACTGAAGTAGAGAAAAGGGGGAGTGAGTCGCCCCCCATTTGCCAATGTGCGCTACACCCCCCCCACCCCCACACATACACTCCTGCAAAGTCCTTGGCCAAGGGCGCCTGCTCCGGCCGGAGGGGTTACTAGTAAGCGCAAGTCAGGTGGAGAGTTGACTACAGGCACCTGGCTCGCACCGTGGTCCCTGGCTGCAGTGACCTAGGCTGCCCCTTGCCTGGCACGGGATCGCTCTGTGCAGCCTGCCCCGCACAGCCCGGGGAGAGTGGCTTGCCCACCAGAGCCACAGCGCTCCGGCACCGCTGCTGTTCTCAAAGCCCATGGTGCGCCCCCCTGCACGTCGGGCCGCACTGGCTGGTGCCAGTCAGAGGAGCATGAACTGTCCCTGGGCACCAGAGTCTGCTTCATGGATGGGAGGCTCCCTCGGGCATTTCCCGCTGGCTGCTGGGCAGTGGCAGCTGCACTGGGAAGGTGACTGGCGCGGCGTGTGGCCAGCGCTCCTGCCGGGGCTGCCGCACCCTGCCCCGCCGCATCACCCTCATGTGTTAACTAAGGGGTGCACTTTTCTCCCTGGTGCCGAGGGAAGGCAACGAGGCAGCCCCAAGCCCAGAACCGTGATGTCATGGCTCCTCAGCCAATCATGGCGGGGCTGCGAGCACGACTTGCCCCACGCACCCAGCCTGCGGAAGGTGGCTCACTGCTGGCCCATCGCGCGCTCCGCCACCCCGCCCATTGCCTTGGGTGGCCACAGGGAGGCCCGCGTTGGGTGGTAAGGGTTAGGAGTTCAGGAGTTCTCTGGCCAGCGTCTCTCAGGGGCAGCCGGAATGCCGCTCCTGGCAATGTGCTGCCCCAAGCGGGTGCTTGGTTTGCTGGTGTCTAGAGCCAGCCCTGGTTCTGAGATCTTGGTTCTTGTATGCTTGAAGTATGGAGAAAACATGCTTTTTCACTGGTGACCAGCATAGCTCACTTCCAGCTTTACATTTCAGAAACTGCTCCTTCAAGCTTAATGACCTTCACTCTGAAGTACAATGACACAGGTTTAAACAAAGTTTACAATTAACTCTGACAAACTCAGTTTAAACACATTAGACTTTTGATATAGATGGGAGAAAATGTCTTTAAAGAGAGTTTAAAAAAGACATTTTAGCCAAGTGAGAAATACCACACTGTATGGGAAACTGTATTTAAACAAAGCTATGGTTTGGAACCCCTTCCCCTCCCATCCCCACTGCCTCGTGAGACACACACCTCTTTGGTGGCATTGGAGTCTAGTATTGCTTTTGCTTTTTTATGATGTAAAAAAATCTTCTATAGAAAACTGATGTGGGAAGCTAGGAACATTGTTCTTTCTTGTAATGGTGGTAGTATATATAGATCTGAAATGGGATGTAAGTGAAACTTTAAAAAGGTGGATTCTTATGTATGTACTTTGTTCACAATCTTACTGATTAAACTGGATTTTAAAAGTGATATAGTTGACTATAGAACTTTTTCTTTCATTTCATATAAGAATTATGTCTCAAACTCGCCTGGATGTATTTATAACATCTATCATAGCATTCAGAATTCACAAAGATACATTGTAGGAGAAACAATGTCTTTTAGTAACATTTTAGAACATGTCAAATCCTTCCTAAAAGATCCAGAATCTCTTCTTGCTGGAAACTATTTAGTTTTGTACTCTAATCCTTTTAAAAAAAAACAACCCTCTACTATGGAAGATGGCTTTATTTACAAAGACACATTCCTTTATGTTACATGATTAAGGACAACTACAAATAAAATCTACTGTCAAACTGCATCACTTTTATTTTCATTTCGGGACTTGGTCCTAACGTCCTGTTCAACTTTGAATTCCCAGTGACTTCCAGGGGAGTTTTGAATTTGCAGAGCATGCAGAATTCCTCTTTCTCCAAAAATACAGAGCTTTGCAGAACTCAGTGCATTCATTTTGCATATTTGGGAGCATAGACACAGTGGGGGATCAGTGTTCAGAAGATAAGTGCATGGTTGCTGCTTGTGCTGAATTGTCTAGAACAAGGAATTCCCTTGCAAGAAGTGCCCATTGAGCATTGTATAAAGCTTTGTGTTAATTTAAGTACCATAAATGTAATTAAATAAAAATTAGGAGACTGTTCTTTTTGGATGTTACTTTGCCACTGCCCCAAGAGAAATGTTACAAGCTGAGTTTGATGGACAGTGTTATGAGGTGTTTTCCTGCCTTCCATTGTTTTCTGCAAATTGCCTGTTGCCAGGACATTGGCTTTTATTACAACTGCAGCAAAAGTAAACACTTAAAATGCAAATAAACAAAAGTCCAATTGTTGGCGAGATCCAGTCAGACAGGAAATGCCAAACAAAACAACCTACTTTAGGGCAACTGATAAAAAATATAATTCTCTGAGCAGCTTATTATCGCCTTTTGGCTCCAGGCTCCCTAAAACCAAAGGCTTCATGTAAAAGTGCACAAATACATATGTCATTGATCATAGCTGTGTTGAATAGATTCTGATTCAGTGGGGAGTAGACTGTGTCCTGGATTCAGTGTAAAGCATGGGATGGAACCTTTGGACTTGGGAGGTCTCTGCTTCAGCTGACTCAATATCCATGTCCAGGAATTTGTGGGATAGTCTCTGGAAATCAGGGTACATGGCAGTCATTAGTTAAATACGAAAAGATTTTATTTTTTAAACAAACATAAATTTTCTTCCTACTTTAGAGACATCAACAATTTAAGTGGATGTCTTCTGCTTGTTTTTAATTCTCTAATTAGTAGGATTTCTGATATTTATATATTGTTTTCTATTTAATTTTTCTACTTAATAGGCTCCTGTGTGGGAAAGACAAGTCCAGAGCCTCACTAATATCGTAACTGTCAGCACAAGCACCAACTCAAACTCAAAACTGACACACAAAGCACCTGTGCTATACTTGTAACCAAAGCTACTTTCTGATGTATTGAATGATTGCCAGGCGTAGAAATGTAAAATGCTTTAAACCTCCATCAGGGCTTGTCATCAATGGACTTCTGCTCCAAAGTCCCATAGTCGCCTTTGAAAAGCTGATGATTCAGCATCTATATATGGGCTTAGACTCCTATTTTTGAAAACTTTAGGGTGTGTAGTATTAACAAAATATTTGTTAGTGTATCTAAAGTTTACTCTTTACTTTGAAATAATTTTGTTTAGAATTGACAAAGAATTCGACACTAAGTAATATTAATAAAAACACTATTCATACACATGCTTAACTTTAAGTACTTCCACAGAGCCACTGAAGTCAGAACCTATTTATGTGTGCTGTTGTATTCCTGCTTTATCATTTGCAGGATCAGAGCCTTAACTTTTTGGTATTTGGTTTGAATGTTGCAAAACTGCAATTGACAAAAAAAGATCTTAGCTCCAGTAGTTAAAAATAACTACTTACAATTTAGCTTATTATAAACTTTAGATTAAAGTTGCAATAGCACAAACTTTCAAATTGCTTTACAAAGCTTCAACTTGACTTTAAATTAATGCTTTAAAGATATCAAGTGATTTCAATGTTGCCACCATGCTGGACACTGCATTACAGATTAAAGTGGCACTTTGATTTGTGTATACACAATTCCCATTCAATGGGAGAAGGATCTGACCCAGAATAAGACACATCAGAATTAACTCTCCATGTTGGAGTAGGCTTCAGTATTTATATTCAAGCTTTCATTTCTTAGGCTGAAGGAAGTATCACTTTGGCTGAGAAGCTACTAAACAGTGAATTAAATCAAGATGGAAGCCTAGTCAGGTTCTGAAGTAAGGGATTAGGGCCCATATAAATTTAGGTGTCAGAAAAAATCTGTCCTGACTAAACACTGAGGTTTTGTCTACTCTGGCAAGTTACTGCATTGAAGCTTTCTCCTTTAGGGGTGAGAAAAAGTACACATATCTCCAAGCGCAGCCCATTTCAGTGCAGTAACTTGCCAGCCACGCCATGCATGGAGGTGGTTTTCCTAAAGCACTAAGAGAGCTCTCTCCCAGTGCTGGTGCTGTGACCGCACTGTCACATTAAAAGGCTGCCAAGTGTAGACAAAGCCTTAGGCTGCTGTGTGACCTTCCATGCTGACGTAGCCTCTGCTGGATAACTCCCATGTCAGCCAGCATCTTCAGAAGATGCTCTGGCAATACTCGCAAATCTACAAAGCTGGAAGAATAGGTGGCTTGGAATGTGAGGGTGGGGGAAGGAATTACAATCAAGGCTAGAATAGGAGCAATGTGCGCGGCAGTGGCAGAAAGCTGTCAGTCTGGTTTTGCAGTTTAGGAGCCCTCAGATGGGATGAAGTTGACCTGAACCCCACTTGTGGGTAGTGGGGGATGAAATTCAGTGAACTCCCAACTGTTACTAAGGTAATCTCCTGCAGGGATTGCTTCTTCCTCTCCACAGGTGTTGCACATTTAGCTTGCAGTGTGAGCTACAGCACCAGATCCTTTCCCCTCTTCCTCCCAGGTCCAGCAATAAAACCTCTTCTAAAACCCATCTGTGTCTCTTCTCCAGCATCCCTCTCTGCTTCTCTGACTGTACTGAATGGGCAAGTGAGTGGTAGGGGAAATAGATGAAGTAACTGCTGGCCACCACTCGCTCTCCATGAGACTGACTTGTAATGGTTTGGTGGTAAAGCTGTGGACATTTCTCTGCTAATCTTCCTGGGCAGGAGGTGGAGAAAACCAGCAGAGACTCACTTACCTTCTCCCACCTTCTGCCTGCTGTGAAGTGTCTAAAGAAGCTAAGCAGTGACTATTTCTCATCTTTCTGAAGTCCTCTTCTGGTGAGTGGGTGGGAAGCATAGTTACATTTGTGTTGCAGTTGCATTTAGCGGCCCCAAATGAGATGAGTCCTGTAAACACATTTTCAGTCAGTTTGGGTGCCAAACAGACCCCCCCGCCCCCCAAAAAAAGAGGTGGGAGAGGACACAGAAGCACAGAGTTTGCTCGTCAGTTGTCCTGGGTCCTATTCCCAGGCGTCCCCTATAAAACACCCAATCTACTAGACACCATAGGGGTCATTTTTAAACTGACTGACATCAGAGTTCTGAATCTGTGCTAGTGCAGGTAGTAAAGGAGAGAGTTCCTAATCCAGAATTCAGTCCTCTTCTTCCCCTATGTACTACTACCAACACTTGGCCATTTATGAGGGGATAGTCGCTCAGTCTGTGGCAGAATTTAGGTGCTATCTATAATACAAAACTTATCTTCAATAGCTGGATACTATTAGAGTTAACAAGAATCTAAACTAATTTGTTCTCCTTTGTTTTTAAATATATTTTCCTTTGATTTTAACTGATGAAGTCTCAGATCAGCATATCTCTTCCTGAACATACATCTACATTTACATCCTTTAATAATTTTTATTTAAAAACACAAAGAAATACACAACCTCTTATGAATTCAAATTAAAAAGGAAGTCCAATAGCAATGATTTATGGGTGGTAGAACTTAGCAGGGAAAATATACATTTTCTTTGCAGTACATCACATTTTATTCTTTTAATTTACAAGCAGGCTCTAATGTAACATTCATCATACTGAAAATATTTTAGCTTCAGTCTGAAAGATTTGTTCTGGTTGAACTTCATGCACCTGCAAATAAATGGAGTTCTTGTTTTAAACAGATGTAGCACAATAATATGGTGCCCGGAAATAAAGAGAAGGTATAAATGGAGAGGTTTGCACGTAGACTGACTCTTTTTTTCCCCCTTTGAGCCAGCTACGCATCCTTTCCTCTCAATTTCCAGCCTTTCAATTGTCTGTTGCATCCTATGTGAAAGACATAAGATATCTTGAGATTTGCTGGTAATACTCAGAGGAGAGTAAGTTTTGCCTCTTGAAATGAAAACCTTTTTATGTCACTGCTTCAGAGTACATAAAACTACCTGCTGCCTTACTCAGGAAGAAAGATGGTCTGACACATTTTAATATCCTTTTGAATGTGATATTGAGGAACAGTACAGCTCGACAAACAGGAAAAAAAATCAACCAATACATTTCATAATATTTCATGTGTATACATTCACAAACTCTTTCCCCCTCAACCTTGTCATGTAGGCATAGAGGGAAAAGTACTTGCTGAATAAATTATTCAACAGATCTAGTCAAATCAATCACATTATCTAATATTTGATTAGTGTTAATGGATGGGGGGTTTTAGGGTAACAATCTTGTTTGCAAACCTGCTGCACTGTGTACAGAGCTTACAATTGAAGTACAAGGGCATTTTGGAGGGCATTGTTTTCTTCTTTTAGGGCTCAGTCATGTAACTAGTCCTCAAAGCTTGAAAGCACAAAATATGCAGAGCCTCTTCAGTTCAAACTGCTGATGGACACTAAGGAAAGAAAAGAATACGTCCTGCAAGTTACAAGCAATGTTCAAGATTCTTTTGGGGTTTGAAGGTGGGGTGAACTTTTGGACTAATCTGTGTTTGTCAGTCAATAGTGCTTTTTAGTATCTCCACTTTCAAAATTTCTTCTCTGGGATTAGAATTCTCCAGAGGTAAGAAGTGGCTGCTGGTACAGGCCCAAACATAGCCAATATTAAAGCACTGCTGTGGACAGACAAATCATGTCAAACCAATCTGATAGGATAGGATAACAAGTCTTTGGATAAGGAAGAAGCAGTGGACGTGGTATACTTAGACTTTAGTAAGGCATTTAAAATGGCCTTGTATGACCTTCTTATCAATAAACTAGGGAAATACAACCTAGATGGAGCAACTATAAGGTGGGTGCATAACTGGCTGGATAACCATTCTCAGAGGGTAGTTATTAATGATTCACAATCATGCTGGAGGGTATATCAAGTGGAGTTCCGCAGGGGTCTGTTTTGGGGATGGCTTTTACAATGTCTTCCTCAATGATTTAGATGATGGCATAGAGAGTACAATTATGAAGTTTGCAGATGATACCAAGCTGGGAGGGGTTGCAAGTGCTTTGGAGGATAGGTCAAAATTCAAAATGATCTGGACAAACTAGAGAAATAGTCTGAGGTAAACAGGATGAAGTTTAACAAGGACAAATGCAAATGCACTTAGGAAGGAACAATCAGTTTCAGAATGGGAGATGACTGTCTAGGAAGGAGTACTGTTGAAAGGGATTTAGGGGTCATAGAAGACGACAAGTTAAACATGAGTCAACAGTGTGACACTGTTGCAAAAGAAGCAAACATGATTCTGAGATGCATTAACAGGTGTGTTGTGAGCAAGACATGAGAAGTCATTCTTCCGCTCTACTCTGTGCTGATTAGGCCTCAGTTGGAGCATTGTGTCCAGTTCTGGGTACCACATTTCAAGAAAGATGGAGATATTTAAGAGCAGGTTAGACAGACGCCTGTCAGGGATGATCTAGACCTGGGGTGGGCAATAATTTTTTGCCGAGGGCCACTTCAGAAATTTTGGATGGGAGGAGACTTCGTGTGCTCCCCCTTCTGCCTCCAGGCCAATCAGGGCTTGGGGACAGGGGACCACGCAAAGTCTCCTCCCACCCTGTGAGGAGCACGCGATGCTTCTAAGTGCCATGTGTTCCTTGCAGGGAGGGGACAGGGTGAAGGAAACTTTGCACTCTTCCCCTGCCCCCAGGCTCTGATTGGCCTGGGGGGGGGGTAAGAGGGGAGCACAAAGTTTCCTCTGCCCTGCAAGGAGCGTGAGTCGCTTAGAAGTGCCACACGCTCTTGGCAGGGCAGAGGAAACTTTGTGTGCTTCCTCCTGCCCCAGGCCCTAATTGGCCTGGGGGCGGGGGGAGCGGCCGGGCCACCACAGGCCAGATCAACCTGCTTGGTGGGTCAAATCCAGCCGGCGGAGGCCCTTTTGTCCACCCCTGGTCTAGACGGTGCTTGGTCCTGCTGTGAGGGCAGGGGACTGGACTCGATGACCTCTTGAGGTCCCTTCCAGTTCTAGTATTCTATGATTCTATGACCCTACCAGTAGGGCTGCTGATGGGGAGGCCCAGGACCACTGACAGTGGGAAAGTAGCAGCAATTAAAAGGGCAATTTGAAAGAGTTTGACAGGGTCCCTGTCACTACTGCAGCATCTGCCAGCGCCCACGACGGCACGTGCCATGCAGTCCTGAAAGGCTCACTGCGAGAGAGGCTCCCCCCAGCTCCACCTCTTCTGCTGAGGCCCAATCTCTTCCACCAGCCCAGTGCCAGGCTTGGTAAGACTTTTAAATTACTTTCACCCCTACACCTGAGGTGATGGTATTTTGCTTATATCAACAAAAAGACTTTGCAATGAGAAGATGCTGGAGAGGGGTGAGGGCATGGGAGGAATCCGAAGTGGGAGGTGCAGGAAGACAATAGACACAGAAACGAGTAAAAATGGAGGGAGAAAACAGAAGCAAAACCCCTGAAAGGAATGAAAAAACTTGTTCCCACAAATCAAAAGGACTACAGTAGGGAACCTCTAGAGGTGCAGAACAGGGTAAAATACACGGTACACAGAAATTTGTTTGTGGGTGTGCACATATGCATGTCACTGGGCTTTGATTTTTCTTTTTTAGACTGTTATGTTATGCTGAAAGGTTAGCTTGGTGGTTTATGCACTAGAGGCTTCATGTATTGCAGCAAACTTCAGGAAAATCGTTGGGAAAGCAATCATTGTCTAAAATCTGCACTAGTACCTTTCAGGAGGCCAAAATTCATTACCTCTGGACATGCACCTCTGTGCAGGATTTGCATAAGAAAACTCAGTGTTCTTTTGTAATGACGACCCCCTTCACAGCTGATACAGCACTGAAAAGGGTATCTTCCATGCTCCTTCCCATAGCTAGTAGCAGGAGTAGGAGTCATGGGAGGGAGGGTACCAGACATGTGACCTACCCCCCTCCCCCAATCTTGGGGAAGGGCCAGAACAACCCCCTTCTACCTCAAGCCATTCTTTTCCTGGCAGGAACCAGGCTTTGTCTACATTACCAAGTTTTTGTCATCAAAACCTGCCATTTAGTGGTAAATCAGTGGGAGCGTACACACTGCAACACAATTTTTATCACAAAAAATGCCTAGTTTCAGCCAAAATCTTCCATGCCTAAAAAGAACATTTTTCTTTCCCCCTTCCTTTATTGTCAAATGCTGAAGGCAGCCCCTGGTACTCCTGGTACTCCTCCTTCTGCAAGGAGTAAGGGAAGCCAATGGGAGCATTTGCTCCCATTGGCCTCCCACTGTGTGGATGCTGCCATGGCTCAGTTTAAGGTAAGTAGACTCCAGCTGTGCAAAATGCATAGCTTGGAGTTGCATACCTTAAGCCAACTTTCCTGGTCTAGTATAGACCAGCTCTAAGTGCCAAATGAAATGAGAAGTTGCTGCTGGCCATATCACACAGCATCTTGAGTGCCTGCAAGTCTTCCTCTGTCAATAACTTCAAAATTAACTGCACTGCCATGCATGCTATCCTGGCGACACTTCATAGAACATAGGAGAGACGTGCGTAATCCATCTTTTCTCACTGCAGAGGCTGGAGTGCATAGCGAAGAATGGCACTTGGAAAAATGGCACAAAAGGAAGTCAGAAACCATTGGGGGGGGGGGGCGGAGGGAGACTGGAAAACTAAGTGGTGCCTGATGGGACATTTTGCATAGCCCCAAGGTGCACCATACTCATTTCTGCATTCACCCAACAAAAGGTGTCACCAGGCAATATGAGATACATACTGAGAGTGCATTGCTCATGCTGTGATGAGGAAGCTCCCACTGTCGACATGACCTGTTGACAGAGGCAGCAAGTGTGAATGTGCCTTGCTTACTTTGCTTTTTTGTCAATTTTTGTGTGCCAACATTAGTTTAGTCGACAACATTTTGCAGGATAGACATACCCTTAAAATTTGAGCTGAGCTTATAATAAAATTTCTCACAATTTTGGAAGAACTGAAAAGTTGAAAAACTAGTATGGGTTGACTGAAACCTTTTTTAAAGAGTTCAGCTATTAAGTATTTTGGACTTTCTAAAAATGAAATGGAAGAAAATTTTGAAAGCCATTATGAATCAAAAAATCAACCACAATGGTTTTGACTAGAGCCAAGCAAATAATTTGTTTTTGTTCTGTGGCTGATCCAGAGGAGAGGGAGGGAAGAATTAATTTCAAACTAAATTGAATATTCCCCCATCAATATTTATTTGGTTCAAATAAAATGTTTTAATGTTGATACTTTTGCAATCTTTGTTTTATATTTTGGCCAACACTACTTGAATGTGCCTCTAATTCATAATTTTAATGTTTTGAAAAATGCTTTTTCCAGCAAACTCACTATTCCTTGAAAAAGTTTCACCTTATTTTAGTTGGCATTCCAAGATCATTTTCACCCCAAACAAGTCAACAAAATTGACATGAATTTGCAAAATGTTTCAATGTCACCACATCTGACTCTTTCACCAAAAAATAGTGTGTTCCAATTTTTGCCCAGCTCTATTTGGCATATTTGCTGATGGCAGCTCTTAGATTCCATGCAGCTTTGGGTGTTGTCACTGCACATTAGTGTGACTAAGAGCACCACTGTTTGTACTATGTCTAAAAACAAACATACTATTCTTTTATGGAAGATTAGAGCAATTGATAATGAGCAATTTTATCACCTATGCAGGAATGAGCTTGATACATGGCTGGGAATGGGGAATTTCCAGTGAATATTTTCAGGACAATGGGAATCTTCATGTTTTTTCAATGTATTCAAGCATGGTGCTCTTGAAACAATTGTATATAGTAATTGCAAATGGCTTGCAATGATCAGATCCCTATAGGAAGCTGGTAAACTTGGGTCTTCTTCTCAGAAGCTGAGGGCCAGATCCTGTTCCACTGAAGTCAAAGACAATAGGCTCAGGGTCAGCAAAATTAAGGTGTGATCTGGGAAAAACAAGAGAGAAGTTTGAATCTCAGCCTCAATCTTTTTACAGAATATAAAAATAGAAACTTGACTTGGGTGCTTCGTCTGATCCAAAGTGTTTCTGCTGAAAAATCCTTGGTGGTGGCTTAGCAGGCTGGCTCTCCCTGTGGTGCTTCTGTTCTATTTCATACATTCTGAGCTCAGAGTTGCAGGGTATTTGGGGGTGACTGAGACGTGGGACCTTATTGAAATATTATTCTAGTTCAGGGCCCATCACAGTGTGGCTTGGCGCCTTTGGTTTCTCTGCTGAGAGCCTGATCCAGTGGCCTTCACAACTGATGATGGAAACACTCCTATTGATCTCAGTGGGCACTGGAAGGAGAAGGAAAGTGGGGGTAATATTTCTGCTTTCCCATCTGCAGTAGCACATGTGGGGTGTGGGCCTTGGAATTCACAATTATTTTAGCATAAACTCATGCTTTAATGTGGGAGTGACCACACCTCCCTGAGGGTGATGCCTTAGAAGCACAGTCTCAATGTAAGTAGCAATTGGCCTGAGCCTAGCAATGCTTGCCAAGTCTGATACAGTCATACGAGGAAGGGGAAGAAGGAAGAGGGAGTAAAACAAGATAAGGGGAAGGAGAAATACAAACATAATCAATTGCTTTTGAGGCTAAGCTTTGGCTAAGCACGTGGACTTTGAGGTGTTGGTCTCCGACTCTAAACCTTTCAAGATTTTCTTTGAAAAAGAATGAACAAAGGTTAATGGTGCAGGTGCCTTCCATGTACTGTGTATGGACATAGACACACAGCAGTGTCTATAATAGTGGTGTTGCATGAACAGTTTGGATGAGGATAAAAGGAGTGAAGTGAAAGCAAGTGGTCCTGTTTTGCTAGCGTGCTGAATTCTGTGATAATCTTGGTATAAACTGAAGTACACTAAAGTGAATAGATTTGCAGGCTCCCTCACCAAATGAAGTGGCAGGTGCAGGTAAAGCTGCATTCAGAGAGCAGAGGCAGTAGAGAGATATTTGAAGTGACTCGTCTCTTCACTAGCTAGCTTTGGGTTGGACAGCAGACCATGTTTTCTCAACTTAGGCCGATCAGTTTAAGAATAAATCTATTGACTGGGTGGTTATTAAATTCACCAAGCTGATTGCCTATTTTATAAAGTTTACTAGTCAATCTTGCTTGTTGAATGATCCTCTCCTCCAGCCTTCCTTATGATGAAAATCGATGCATAGAGTACCATAAAGTAACAGATGTTTGCAATATTTTTTAGCCAGTTTCTACATTGCAGTTTAATGAGATCTCCTGTAGATCTTGTCATAGGGTATGTCTAGACTACATGGCTCTGTCGACGGAGCCATGTAAACTAGTTTACCCAGCATAGGCAAAGAAGCGGGGATTTAAATAATCCCCACTTCATTAAAATAAACATGGCCGCCGCACTGTGCCGATGATCAGCTGATCTGGCACAGCGTGGTAGTCTAGACGCAGATCAGTCGGGTGGGAAAGCCTTTGCCGACCGATCCCTTAAGCCTCATAAAACGTTCCACTAGGCATAAGGGATCGGTCTGCAAAGGCTTCCCCAGCTGACCAATCCGCGTCTAGACTACCGTGCTGTGCCGGATCAGCTGATTGTCGGCACAGCACGGCGGCCATGTTTACTTTAATGAAGCAGGGATTATTTAAATTCCTGCTTCTTTGCCTATGCCGGGTAAACTAATTTACATGGCTCCGTCGATGGAGCCATGTACTCTAGACATACCCTAAATGACTATAGGACAACTCATTATTAGGATGGAGTTGTTGGATCTTTGGCTCCATTGCTAGGTTTGATGGGTATAACTTCTGTCTCTCACTTTATTTGTGAACACACAAGGAGGAAAATAATCTTTCAGTTGGGGATAAAGCTACCTGAGGCCTGGATCTTGTACGAACAAAGAAAATTATGTCAAAAATTTTCATTCCAAGTTGAAGAGATGAACATATAGTAGATTTCCCCCTTAAAATAGGTTGAATTCATAAGTGAATTTACATTGTGTTTGGTAGTTAGTCTTCTACAAACACCTGAGGGCATGAGCTTCATGGGCATGAATATTTATGAAAAGCCCACAGTTCTTTCTAATATTGAATTAAAGTTCACTGCAGAGTGAATATGCAGTTTTAGGGCCTGCAGTTATGAGACTGGAACTGTGTTTTGGCTGGTTTCATACACTAGCCGAGTGCAAAGTGTGAATTAAGGGCTAGATTCTGTCTCTGTTTCTTATGCCGACTAGCATTCACTAACTTTAATGGACTTCTTACATGAGTAAATATTGCAATTAAGGACCGAATTCCCCACCATATGTTATGCAACTTAGACAAATAATTTCTCTAGTCAAGACAGTGCAAATTGTGAAACTTCAATTTTCATAATTTGAATGATCTTCACACCAGATCTCATAGTTTCTGGAAATACTCATGCAAGTCTCTATTCACTATCTATTCATAAACACAGCAGACAAAATGTGTTAACTGAATTCCTTGCCCAATTCTAGAATATTCTTCATTCCTTTTCTGGGGCAAGGAAGTTTTATTTCTTTAGCCTGCTGTCTGTTGCAGGTAGACATTCTCCCAGCATACCATTCCAGAGTCATTCCTACTCAGATCACAGGGTGTGTCTAAACTACACCCCTCTGCCGACAGAGGGATGTAGATTAGGCACATCGCTATTGCAAATGAAGCGGGGATTTGAATAGAAATGGCCACCGCTTTTTGCCGATACGGCACTTTGCCAGCAAAAAGCGGCAGTGTAGATGGGGATCGGTCGACAAGGAAAGCCTTTTCCGACCGATTCTGTAAACCTCGTTGCATGAGGCACAAGGGATCGGTCGGGAAAGGCTTTCCTTGTTGACCGATCCACGTCTAGACTGCCGCTTTTTGCCGGCAAAGTGCCGCATCGGCAAAAAGGGCAGCCATTTCTATTCAAATGAAGTGTGGGATATTTAAATCCCCGCTTCATTTGCAATAGCGATGTGCCTAATCTACATCCCTGTGTCGGCAGAGGGGTGTAGTTTAGATACACCCACAGTGACACTCTGAAGGGGTCCTAAAGCAGTTTCTTGCTTAACCAGGGAGTTTCATGAACAGAAGACTCCAAACTTCCCTAATTCCCAGCAGGAGGATGTTGGTCAAAGGCCTTTCTATAGCTTCTTGCAATATATGTGAAAACTGTTAGAAACCTTGGAATTATACTTTCTCACCCACTGATTGTTAGCTATGAACATGATACTCTGCTCTCAGGAGGAATGTCTGTCTACTAACAATCGTTCTATGCAGTAGCGTTTTAGCAGTGTTAGTTCCAGGCTGTAGAGAGTCAAGGTGGGTGAGGTAATATCATATGCTGAATGGTCTGTTCCCGCTGGCATTTTGCTGTGACACTATTTCTCAGACCCGAAGAAGAACTCTCTGCAGGGGCACCAGTGTGTGTGTGAGGCGGGGGGAAGGGGACAAAGAGGGCAGCTGCCCCCGGGTCTGATGCTGCTACTGTAGCAGCAGCCAGAGCCTGGGGCCCTCAACCCCCCATGCAGTGCCCCTTCCACCTAAAGCCCTGCCCCTTCTGGGGGCATAAAGCTGGGAATAAATGCAGAAAGGCATAAAACTCTCACCTTGCCCAGGGGCCCAGCAATTTCCCTTGCTCTGGTTTTCTGTGGCTCAAAGGTTTCTCTCTCACCACCTGAAGTTGGTCCAAATGAAAGATATGGCCTCACTGAACTAGTCTATCTACTAACTAGAAAGGACATTGTATAGGGGTATGTCTACACAGCAAAGTTATTTGGAAATAACAGCCCTTATTCCAAAATAACTTTCCTAGCGTCTACACAGCCAAACCACTATTTCGAAATAAATTCGAAACAGCGGAGCACTTATTTTGAATTTGGTAAACCTCATTCTACGAGGAATAATGCCAAATTTGAAATAGCTATTTCGAAATAAGTGCTGTGTAGACACTTATTTTGAAATAGGGGGCCCCCAGCCTTTCCAGGGTGCCCTGGTGGCCAGTCCAGCCTCAACCAAGAACACTCCTCTCCCTCCCCCACTCCCCGGAGCCCTTACAGGGGTAGACTCTGGCCACAGTGCCTGTGCCAGCTCCAAGCCTGCCAGCCCAGAGCCAGCAGTCACTGCCCCGACCCAGTGGCCCCAAAACACGAGCCAGCAAGCCACTGGCAGCCAGCTCTCCACCACTCCCCAGGAGCAGTCTGCCAGCTCCCAGGAGTCTACCAGGGCCCGGAGAAGGCGGGCGCCTTCCTGGTCCAGGGTGGAGATCATGGACCTTATTCAGATTTGGGGGGGATGCCCCCAATGTCCATGATCTCTGCACTAGATGGAGGAATGCGGTCGTCTATGGAAGGATAGCTGCCAGCCTGGCCACGAAAGGCCACATGTGAACCCAGGAGCAGGTTTGCATGAAAATCAAGTTGGTCTGGCAAGACCCCAACCCTGAGCCCTGAGCTTCCCCTCCCGCTTCTTCCCCTTGCTTCCCCCTCCCAGCTCCCTCCTCCCAGGTTTCCCCCTCCCCTCTCCCACCCTCTCTTCTCCCCTCTCCTGCCTCCTTTCCCCAGTCTCAACAGAGTTTCATCCCCCCCCCCCCGGTTTTGTTAAATAAAGACAGTTTGTGTTTATGAAAAAATGTGTATTTTATTTGACATCAGGAAGGAGGGTCGGGGGGGGGGGGTAAGTGGAAGGACGTGAGGGAGGAATGAGGCACAAGCCCCCAGTGGGGCAGACCAGGGAGACTGTTAGTGCTCCTCAGGGTGGCAGCTCTCCCTCAGGGCCTCCTGGATACTGACAGCCCCCCGATGGACCTCCTGGATGGCAGCCTGCAGAAAGTGCAGCCAGGCTCGCAGCAACACATCCAAGAGAAGCACCAGAGTGCCCAGGGGCAGCTCCGGCTCCATGTTGCAGAGTGCTGTGGTGTCCCGAGTGAGGGCAAGCAGAGCACACAGAGACAAAATGCTTTGCTGTCCCCCATCGACGTAGGCAAGCAAGCAGGAAAACCTGAGAACTGGCTGTTCAGGGGGGAGAGGGGTGTCCCTTTAAGCACAGGCCTTAGGCAGCAGCCACACAAAGACACTCCTAACATGATGCCCTGCCGGACCTGGTTCTGGCTGGGCTTAAATGCAATTCAGCGTCCACTCAGTGTGGATGCACTATTTTCGAAATAGCAAACAGCTATTTCAAAATGCATTTTGTGTGTAGATGCGTTATTTCAAAATAAGCTATTTTGAAATAACTATTTCGAAATAGCTTACTTCGAAATAAGGCCGTAGTGTAGACATACCCTAGGACTTTAAGCAGCAGCAGTTTTGACTCAGTAAAAGGGAATTTTGGCTATAGCAACCGACTAACCATTTAGAATAAATTACAGAATACTGTCTAGGCACCCTATTAATTTGCTAATGTGATTAGAAGTGTGTGTGGAATATGGTTCCAGTATTCCCCTTCGTACCATGTTGCCTGCTTTGGATCGAGAGATGTTGACAGTAAATGTGCTGTAGGTCTGATCCAAATCCCATTGACAGCAGTAGATTTCCAGCTGGCTTTAGAGCAGGCCTGATGATCCTCATCAACAGCTTACATTGAGACTTCAGCATCAATAGGAGCAGAGTGCTACAGCTATAAATCTTCTGCAAATTACTAAATTAAACTTCCCTCTCGGGCAGTCCACTGCCTGGATTGATGCTGCAGGAACCAGTGTTCCTATACTTAAAGAGGAAATTGGCTGGATACTCCAAATGCCTTATGCAAACTATATACAGAGTAGAAAAGGAATGAACCATAATTTAAAACCTATAGAGGGGTATCAACACATGTATTAATGGTTAAAAGAGAGACTCCAAATACAGTCCCCTGTGGGTCAGATTGTGACTAGAAGGAGGACTAGGCAAAATGGCCATCAAATACTAAGGAGGAATGTGGTACAAAAATTAAGCTTTAATTAAAAAAAATCCTCCTTTCTTTTTGCACCCTTTAAGCAGAGACCAAGCAAAACCACACTTCCCTGCCCTCTGTTGAATGCGGAGACTGCTCCCTGCTAGCACTCTCTGAAAAGATCCCACAATAGACACGATGAAGTGAAGGTGGGAGTTGAGGAGGAAGGCCATAGCCAGTGGGGAGATCTACCTTGAAAAAACAGTAAGCAGTGCAGGAAAACATTGGCTAATCTCCCTCAAGGCTTGTAGAAGTTAGCAAGCTCTTCGTGAACCATCTTTACCTATCTAGGACCTCACTCAATGGCCATCAAAGTCAATGGAAAGACCTCGCTTCCATCTCCCTGACTTTAGTGGCCATTGGAGCAGGTTCTCAAACATCACTAAATTAAACCTAAAAGTTTAAACTAGACATTTTAAACAACCTGAACAAGGAAAAAAGAACAAATAGTGTGAAAACACTACACGAGGTTTTAAAATCTGAGCTTTGAATTGTGCGACTGGAAAAGTAGTTTGACATTTTTGTGTAACATCTAGGCTCATTCCAAACCCAGGCTGATGTACTGCTTCAGTCTTAGAATTTGAGAGCAGAACAGTTATTCATTTTAGAAGTAAATGCTAGGGTAGGATGAAAGGAACATCCTCTCCAACTTACACTGAAAACAAATCCTCTGGTTTCACTGACTATTTGGATTCCAGTAATAAAATACTGAGATCTTTCTTTTTTTTATTACATTACTAAAAACTAGTAAAATAAGTGTAACAAATGCTGATCCTGTTAAGATGTGGTTAAATGAATGCACATTTCATCTCCTGTCTCTCATGATTTTGCCATATGCTGCAAGTTAAATCACTCTATACTTAGCATCTAGGCCTCAGTTCATCAGGATGGCTTATGCAATAGACACATTTGTAGTTTAAGATTTGTTTGCTTTTTTGTGTGTTTTGAATAGGGAAAGAGCCACCCATCCCCAATAAAGTAACTTACAGAAAACTGGAAAGTCAATAAAGTTAAAAGGATGTGTCAGCAAAGACCCAAACAGTTAATTTATTACTTTTAAACATCCTGCCCAGGCCCTTTATTTACAATGAAATCTGTTTATATAGATCTATTTCTCTTCTGTTGTTTTTATCTTGCTGTTTACAGATCCCTGTCTGTTTCTTTATATTTTATAACATTGAATTCATGTGTGTGTCCCATGAAAACACTCATGGTTATGTTTCTTTCTAAGTATTTCTGGATAAGTTGAAAGTATATCCAACACAGTTCTGATCTTAGCCCCGCCAACAGAATTAAATTGTGCCACAATAACTCTAAATAAATTAAAAAATTACTGAATAGTGACTCTTCTGACCAACCACCCCCACAATGATTTAAAGAAGTGTTTATAGAAACTTACCCAGCAAGAGAAAAATATCACAGGTAACATGTTACTCATTTTTTTCCCTCATAAATATACACAAGAGAAAATGTGCCTGACTATACAGTGCTTTGTATACATTACAGAGTATGGTTTCTATGGGATTAAAAGTATGGCCAGTGCCAAAAAAAAAAAAAAAAAACCCTTCTATCTAATCTGTCAAACATTTAGATAGAAAAATGTGATTTACTTGCTGAGGCTGTAATACAAATGAAAAGGTTACTTTGTGAGTCAAACAAATCTAGTCTCTTTACAGCTGTGAGCAATCAGTGATGTGACATCCCAGCTGCCTGGTCTGCAGCTCCTAAACTGGCCCTCAGACAGTGTCTTTGCAATGCTAGAAAGCTTTGTATTTAAATGTGGTCAGTCATTTGTGTACATCTGCTTGTGTTCATGGGAGAAAAGCCAGGGACCAATGGGCAGCTTTTATTAGAGTGAGTTCACATATGTGAGTGGGTTCCAAAACACTCAACTTGACAAAGGGCAGTAAAAATCTTCCTTTGGGTGTGAGACAAACTCCAAAGATATCAGATTTCTTCAGGATAATGAGTTATGAAGAAAAGTAACACAGGACCAAGATGTACTCTTGGTTAGCTATGCTGGTGTAGGTCAGAAGTTTATCCATTGACTATCCGTGTGTTCTATAAATGTTCTTAAGAAGTTTTGAAGAAAAAGCCGGAGACTGTAATTCTGATATACAAAAGTGTAGGGAGTATTCCACTGCCTTTTTGCCTATCCAGAGTGGTGTAAAATACTACCAAATGGTAACTTTTACTCTCAGCAAGCTGTATGCCATCATAGGGCAGAAGTCCTTCAGTCAGTACTGAGGGTTTTCATGGGGTGTTTGTGTTCTGCGCTACTAACAGAGAAGTTGATAGCATGGAACTGCCAAGATGAGTTACTTCAAAGCTGGTGGAGAATAACTTTGCTTTTATATCAGACAAGTTGTTTATTACTGGGTGGTGGTCAGAGTGGATGGGCTTGGACTCATGGAGACCCCCCTTCATTATACTCTTTTCAAGTTGTGAAAATGTCTCTCCGGAATATTCTTTCTCCCATTGTCACTCATCTCTAGCCTATGTGTGGTAAGTAAATGCGCCAATTGACATGGCAGGCAAGGTCATACATACACCTTCTTGTGCCATTTTTTCTTAACCTGTCTTGTTGCTGAGAGTTGTGTGAAACTGCTTGTGCTGAAAAAAGTTAATGGTGGTTTATGGTGGTGATTAATAGGATTTCATTAACTCTTCTGTCATTGCTATGTCTATGGCCTTTTAGACCTGCTATAATCTCCTCCTTAGATTACATGCTTTATAATGGCACTAAACTTGCCTAGATTTCTGTTTGGGAAATTCTACCTAAACCTCACTTTGGTGGGCTACGAGTAGAAGGTTGTTTGTATTACAGAAGAGTTTAAAGAACAGTTGGACCACCCTTTCCTTCCTTCCACTTCCTTCGGGGGGAGGGGGCAAGGGGTAGTAACTGCACCCCTTTTCATCTCAATAAGGGATACTTAGTTTACAGCTGCAGCCTGGTGCAGCACAAAGGCTACTTGGGGATACTCCTCACAGCAATCAAGGAACCAGGGAGACTGGGAAGTACAACGTGCACTGACTCAGACTCTGCCCAGCTGGCAAGCTGGTTGGGTGCAGAAAGCTAGGAGGGGTACAAGCTGCTCTGTGAAAAGGAGTGAAGTCACCGACTTCCTCCCCAGAGTAAGGAAGAAGGGAGTTAATTGCATCTCTGCATCAATTTGCTCTCTGGTTTGCTTGGGTGTTTTGGGGGAGGCAATGCCTTTCCTTGCCTACAATACCCATCGTCCAAAAGTGCTGTGAAAAATGTACTTGTCAATGAATTTATTATTTGTCAAAAGAAGTCACTCACCTCTACCCGCCAGCCCCCACTACTATTTTCTGTTGGAAGTACTAGGGAACTGACTGATCCAAAAGAGGAACCATAGTCTTGGCTCTAAAGTTGAACCAAACTAGAAACTTTTGAGGTTCAAAGACTATTGGACGGAAATCTCATTTCCAATTTATCACAGCAGTTCGTTCCCAAAGGACCAGAGGTTCATCGGGTGTAAAATGGTATAGATAATTGAGGATCTGTCCCAGATGAAACCAGTGAGTCCCTCCCAGGAGACCAAAGAGTTATAGACTAATTCAGAGAGGCACTTGAACTTTTAAATTAGATGAGAAAACAAAACTTTTCATGTTTGTTACTCTAAATCGAAAGAGAAGTGATCATCCCCAGATTGCTTCTGAAGACACGTCTTTTGTGTGTGTCCATTATATTGCTTCTTTTCAAAGTATGTATGAACCAAAATAGAAGGAAGATCTTTAAAAGTATTTCTTAGGAGTCCATGTGAGTTTCTCTCTTCAAAGCCACAGAAGATGCCTAGACACCCTGTTTGCTTCCTTTTAACAATTTCTTATCCAGAACTGCTGATACTTCTGTTTATTTCTGGCTGTAAGAGATCTGCTCACCAGCAGCTCTGAGACTGCTGAACTGTCTGTGAAATCCTACTTGAACACATATTGCAGGGATCTTTGGCACCTAGACTATGTCTAGTCTCACTTCCAGGCATAAACAAATTCACCCTGAATCTCCAATGTTTGCCTTTCTATTTGTATTATGCTCTCCATTGTAAAAAAGGCATGTTTGCAAGTCAGGATATTTATTTTTTATATTTTACACTGTTTTGAGTATTTTAGAGTCTAATATCCATAAGCTGGACAAAAAGGCTAGAAAAATCAAAGCAATGCTAAGAAACTCTGGAAAAAGTACTGGTTGATTCTTATAGCATTTTGCCTTAGAGTGTGTCTACACTGCACCGTTTTTCCAGAATAATGGCCGTTATTCTGGAAAAACAATACTAGCAATTGTCCACACTGCAATTGCATTATTTCAACAGTAAGTTGAAATAACAGACGGCTTTTTCTGACAGTGGTAAACCTCATACCATGAGGAATAAGCCCTTTTCCGAAAAAGCTTTTTCAGAAGAGGGTGTGTGTCAACACTCCACTGCTGCTATGTCGAAATAACTCCTCACCAGGGCCATTCTAAAGTTATTCCTTCCCAGTGCCTCCTGGGACTCCAACTCAAGATAGCGTGTCCACATTAGGAGAGCCTGCCTCAGACTAATTTTGAGGCTTCCCTGTAGTGTGAATGCTCAAAAAATGAGGAGTAATGTTAGTTCGAACCAAGGGGTTTGGTTCGAACTAACGCGTCCCGGCGCGCACTTCCTTTTGAATCAGCACTTTGGTTCGAATCAGCTGTTGAGTGGAGTAACGCGCCGGCGAGATCATGCAAATGAAGCGCGGGATATTTAAATCCCCGCTTCAGTAGCAATTTCGGTCGCCTACATTTGCATCCCTAGCTCGAACTAGGGAGCAAGTGTAGACGTACCCTCACAGATCAAAGGTCGAACAGTTTATTGTCACTAGTGTCATTACCATGGTATATGACAATCTCATCTAGATATTTTATGGATGGCAAAGGGAAGATATCTTGTGGAAAAAGTGCAAGACTAGGAGTTGGGATACCTGGGTTCTGCAGATTATTTCTCTGGGTAAATCACACTCTCAGGTGCCTTAATAATACTTATTGCCAGTCAGTCATAGGCATGTTGTAAGAGAAACTTCTTTGTGAAGCACAAGGTGACCTGTGGTTAGAAGGTAGATATGTTTCTAGTATTCAAAACACATCTGTGTGCGCTTTTATCATCTGTCCTGAGCAAGCACGGGAAGAGCTTTCAGATTTTATAACACAGGCACAAACTCATGCCGCAGCAATACTTGTTGAGATCAAGCCTTCATTGAAAAGGAAGATACCTCTGAAATATTTCAAAGCAACCATTTTCACAAAATGTTTCTCTGAGCAATCCCTCTGGCACAACAGGAGCAGCTGTTCCTCTCTACTACCTATGCTTTAAAGTTGTCTTAGCTGATCTGTCAGAGATCAGCTTCTTTAACGTACCAATCTGGTGAGGGATTGCTAGCAGCTGCTCTGCATGCTGCCACCATAAATTTTACCTATCGTCACCACATGCGACTTCAGTGCCAATCCTCTCTCAAATTGAGGCTGTCAGTTGTACCAAGGAGTGAAAGATGGAGAAATCTTCAAGTAGGGATGATCGCTTATTGGGACAGTTAGCAGCACTGGAGAGCCTCTGTCATCAAACTGGACCCTATTATGCTAGTCACTATGTGTAGTCATATGGTCCCGGTCCCAAAGAACTTACAGTCTATCTCTACCCTCTTGTTTCTTGTCTTAGGGCATATCTACACTGGGACATTATTTCAAAATAACTAAATTCGAAATAACAATTCCCAAAATAACAAAATCAAAATAGCATGTCCCCACTATGGGGAGCCTTGAAATTAGTCCGAGGCAGGCTCCATTAATGTGGACATGTAACCCACACACCTAGTGTGGTTCACTGTCCCATGTAGTGGCACTTTCAGTGAGAGATAAGAACAGGGGAGCTGTGCAGCCTAAGCTAACAGACAGCTTGCTTTATAGCTCAAGCTGTAGTGGCTCCTATACTAAGTTCTAGAAATCCCAGGTTCAAATCTGCCAAGTGGTAGTTACAGATGCGCTACCTCAACTTAAAGCTTTGGGGAGTAGTTATTTCAAAATAGCAGCAGTGGAGCATCCATGCTACTGTTATTTTGAAATAATTATTTTAAAATAAATGTTATTCCCCAAAGAAAGTAGCAGTACAGATTTCAAAATAACCAGCCCGTTATTTTGAAATAACAGGGTTGGTAACGTGGACACTCCACTTATTATTTCAAAACATGAGGGGTTATTTCAAAATAACTCCCTAGTGTAGACCAGAGATTAGATAGGGGAGCACAAGGAAAAACTGAGATAATATTTGGGTAATATTGGGCAGTGGTCTCAAGAGTAGAGTGCCAAAATTTAATCAGCCACTATGTGAATTTGAAATTAAATCTGCCGTTGAACTGTGTGCAGCTAGTTAGGATGAAATTGGAAGCCATGCAAAATGCATCTAGTTCAGGGTTTCATTAAAACTCAACATGGAGTTTTAACGAAATGGTTTGTTGTTGTTCGTGACTACTATTATTTAAGACCTGTTCCCGTTTTTGAGCAAATTTGAGCTGATTTATTTCTCAAAAATGATTAGTCTGAGCGAGAAAATTTTCCATCTAGAATCAAACTTTCTCAAAATTCAGAAGTTTAGATCTGAGCTTGTCACTCTGTTGCATTCCTAGTTAGAACCCCTGCAACTTGCTGTTCATGATTCGAATGCAAAAGCTGGTGTCGTTGGATGGCTTTTTATTGAGTTTCACTTTTTTGTTTGTACAAAAGAAAACAAAAAAAAATTAGCAAAATTGCTATGAACCAAGTTAAAATCAGTTTGAAGAAATGTCTCTAGTCTAGTGACACAAATTCATTGCATTAACCTGCAAATATCTGTGAACATGAACACATTGTATAACTGAAGCAAAACAAGCTAATTGCAATACAAGGAATCTTATGCGTCAGTCGGTGCTAATCAACAAAGCCATTGAAATCAACTCAACTGTACAGTTGAGAGTTTGGTTCTGAGTATGCGTTCACATTTCTTAAGTGATGTAAAATGGGAAAAAAGGCAAGATGAGAAATATTGTTGCACTTTCCCCAATGTGAAACACAAGATAATTTGTCAGGTAACTAAAATTCCTGTAAACGTCAACAGTACAGTATTCTTCATAGACAACATTAGCCTAAAACTCACAGATGGTTAAGACCCATTTCCAATGGCAGAAGAATTCCTTGTTAGAGAAAAACAGGGATCTGGCATGGCTTCCACAGTGGCATCATGAAGAGTCTTATGCTATAATTCATTTTATTGCCCCCTCCCCACTAAACTGTATTCAAACTCAAATAAATTGAGCCACTGGACAGTTCTGGTCTATATATTGCCACTGTTGAATAAGGTATTGCTTTCTTTGTTTTGTAAGAAAATTTCAGAGATATTTGACTTCCTTCCTGCCAAAGCTTTTGGCGTGGGAAGGGGAGAGGTACATGCCATTGTGTATATCCATCTTCTTAAGTCAAATCTCCAGGTTTGAAACTGGAACATGTACTTTCCATTGAAATTATATGAACTTGTGAAAACCCTGAGTAGGCCAATGTTGTTGTGGTTAGATTTGGGTTTCTTTAATTCATAGCTGCTGTGATTCAATATTCAGTGAACAGATTGCTTCGTTCATTACGTTGGGATTTTCCTGAACTTCAAACAAAGAGCTCTAATTTTCAAATGGCAAGACAAACCATAATGGGTATTGGGCCAGACTGACTTCCCCCTGTTGAACCAGACAGCGGTCTCCCAGTGAGAAGTCTGCCAAGAGTAAGATCACAAGCTACTTGCCACCTTCCTAAGCCTTCACAAAATGGCTGCATTACAACTTTCTCAAAGCTACAGCTTCTTTCTACTGAATGTTTTTCATTTCAGGCAATTTTTCTTCTTGTCAAAAACAAACACACAAAAATAAATATATTTGGTCTCTAAAAACTATTTTTTGGATTTTTAATCTTCCAGGGGGAAAAAAAAGAAAAGAAAAACCCAGTTTCCAATGTTAAGCAGTTGTTTTGCACAGAAGCTACCGAACATTTTTGACCAGTTCCAGTCTTCCTATGGATCACAACTTTTCAAACTGACCCCAATTCGAAATGGTTAGAATTATTTAGAGAAATTATTCTCAAGAGCTTTGAGGAACTGGCTGGCTTGTTTATAATCTGCTCATGGCAATTGAAGGTTTGAATCTTGTCTATTTTGTTTGGCCACTTGGCTTCTCATTCATAGTTGGATGAGAACAATTCTTAAGAATCATGTTTTTAATTAGGAAAGAGAGATAAGACAGAAAATATCATAATGTCACTATATAAATCTATGGTATGTCTATACCTTGAATACGGCGTGCAGTGCTGGTCATATCTTAAAGTGATATGAGAATTGGAAAAGGTACAGATAAGGGCAACAAAATGATTTAAGGTTATGGAACATTTTCCTTATGAGAAGAGAGCTTGGAAAAGATATGGCTAAGAGTGTCCACAAAATCATAAAGATGACAAAGAAAGTAAACATGGAAGTGTTACTCTTCCACATAACACAAGAACCAGGAATTACCAATGAAATTAATAGGCAGCAGATTTAAAATAAAGAAAAAAAGGAACTACTTTTTCACACAATGCACAGTTAACTTGTGGAATGGATTGCTAGGGGATGTTGTGAAGGCCAAAACCATAATGAGGTTTATAAAAGAACTAGATTGCCTTTTGGACCTATTCTCCATGAACATATTAGCCAAAAAGGTCAGGGATGCAACTGAATCGCCTAGGTGTCCCTAAGCCTTTGATTGTCAGAAGCTGGAATAAACAACATGTGATGAATCTCTTGATTGCAGGGGAGCCCACAGCCTGCATGGACCTAGGGTTGCCAGATGGTCTCCCATTCTTATATTCTCTTAAAACTTATTGTTGCTATGTTTCTGTCAATTATGTACATTTACTAGGATACTAATGAACAATGATCAGTATGCTTGAATTTTGAATAAAATTCAAATAACTTGTGGAAATAGTTTCTCAGTGTTAGCACAGTTCTCTGTGCAAAGTTTGCAATGCTTCTTGAATCCTTTGGGATGAAAAGCAGTCTAAAATGCATCCCACCCCGTTTATATTTACACTGTAAGGAAAATGGCTGTGTTCCAGGCCGTTCATTTTGCAATGTCTTTGCTAATCAGACTTACTAGCTCTTGCTCATTCTTCTTAGTTCAGTGGCTTTGGTGTTTCTAATTAATGGGAATATAATGGCACCTTCCCTATTATCCAGTGAAAAGAAGAAATATTATGGGGATAAACTGTACTAAGATGTAGCTCTTGTTATTGATAAAAAATGTAGATGGGGCAACCGGTGCCTGCAAGAGAAGAGGGTGCAGCGTGGGCCAGAGGAGGCCTATGGGGGCACCTCATTTAGCAGTTAAAATGTTGGTGGGTGTACAGGCAGGCAGAGTACCACAAGTACCTAGGAATGTAGAGTTTAGTGCAGTGACACGCACTATAACTTGGGATCAGACTTTTGTCAGCCTTAGTAGTACCTTATTGTGAGTAAACTCCCTGAAATGAGTGAGATCACTTGAGGAGTAAGGTAATCGTGTGAGTAACATGGATGAAGTTGGCCTATAAAATACAATGTTAGCCTTTGGTTCAAAGGTTATTTTGGATAAGGTTTTGTATTAAAAGCTGTTTTGGTTAGAGGGTTCTCAATTCTGTAGCTATTGAACCTTTCTCCTCTTGCTATACTGGAATCAGTTCAGCCCGAGGCCAGGAGTCAGTGAATTAAGACACATGGTTTAAGAAGCCTTTGAATCCTCTCTCTGTCCTCTTAAAAGTCTTCAAGATGATCTGTTCAAAAATATATTTCCAAATCACAGGAACTATCAGTGTGATCATGGCATGTAAACCACTGCGAGGGGGGAGGCAAGTCCCCAGACCCGTCCCTTCCTCTCCATACCCTGCTGAAGCCCAGAACCTTCCCCTTCCAAGCTGTAGACAGTGGTCCGTGCCCCAGGCTAGCAGGCACAGCCCCAGCACACCGGATGGGCAGCATCGCTCACCCCAGCTCTCTCCAGTGCACCAGGGCCACTGCACAGGGGAACTAAGAAGAGTGGGTCCCAGAAGGAATTAGAAGGGGACCTGGAGGTGGAGCATGGGCAGGGCTACAATGGCTGCCTACGATAACTTCTGCCCATGAGGCTCATCCATTAGCATTTTATCAGTTTACTGCTAAACACCACTGCTGAAACTGAAGGTCCAAATTCTGTTCAAGCTCCAGAAAAGTGTAGGGTGCGTGGAGCAACTCCACCGGAGCAGTGAAGGCATTCTTCCTATGTAAAGACACAATGTGCCTGCTTTCTTGCACTGGTGCAAGTCCAGAATAAAATCTACTGCTGTCTTCACTTGAGTGCAACCAAACACAGGCCTAGAGCAAGGGAGAGAACCATTTGCCATATACACCTGCAGACAAGATGTAGCATAGAGGCTTCTCCCTTTGTGAGCCTCTCCCTCTGCTACCTGGTTCACAGAGTACCCCTAGACCAGGCAGGCACAGTCCCTTAGACAGGGTCAGCACTGTCCTTCTTGCTGCTTCTGGGACTAAAAGCAGTAACATGAATGGCCTCATGCCTACAGATGCTACTGGCAAGAAGAAGAGTGTGCAAAAAACTTGTATTGAGCAGGGTATTGGATGAATTTAGCTCTTCCTGGTTCTTATTTCCTCTAGCCTATTAATGAAATATCTGAACATCTCCAAGTATTTCTTTTTAGAGCTCTTCTCCCCAGCGAGTGGGAGTAAAATCCTGAATAAAGTTAAGACTTTCAAGGGGTTGTTATGGGAGATCTAGGTTACAAAATTCCTCTGCTTAAACAGGTGATGCTAATAGGCATTACTCTTCCTGTTGTGGTTTCCTACTCTGCCATATGCCTGCAAAGTCCTGTCTTCAGCCCTGAAATCTATTCTAGTTAGTTGAGTTTCATTAGGGAGGCAGCCTGGCATATTGGATAGGGCTGGGAACTTGGAACCAGGAGAACTGAGCTTTAGTTCTGCTACTGACTTGCTGTGTGACCTTTGACACCACTCCTCTTTGCCCTCTCACCCTTTGTCCTGTCTGTAACCAGTTGTAATCTCCTCAGGGCAGAGACTCTCTCACACCTGTTCAGACCTTGCTGCTACTGTAATTGAAATAATGGTCAAGAAAAATAGCCATGATAGGACATGATTAAAAAAGTGACTGATCCTACTTATTTTTGTGACTAACTGAGGAACAGGCCTAGAGAGCCAGTTACGTCAGCTTTGACCCTGAGATTTCTCCTACCGAAAGGACTAAAACTGGATAAATCACATGTCCC
Organism: Pelochelys cantorii; assembly: GCA_032595735.1. Taxonomy (NCBI): domain Eukaryota; kingdom Metazoa; phylum Chordata; order Testudines; family Trionychidae; genus Pelochelys; species Pelochelys cantorii. The sequence goes on from CM064335.1 coordinate 41,119,142, forward strand.
TCCTTCTCCTGCTACCATAGACTTGCAAAAAGGAGAGTGAAGCATAGAATTTAAACTGACTGATGTATGGCTATTGGGTCAATCCAAGATGCCAAATTTGTAAGCACTGTGGATATGATATGGATACGGATATGAAGAAATATGCACAACAGCTGTGACATTCTTGCACATCTGATCTCAGTTAAGCAATGAACTCAGGAGTCATATGGCAATTTACACATGCTGCTAATCCCTCTTCTTCTGCTTGTGATGCACAACCCTCCAGGGCTTTGGAGGCCTAGAGGATCTAAATGGAGAGGTCATACCTGTTTCATATGGTAGCAACATTTGATCAGCAATCATTTCCAAAAGGAAAAATGAGGCATCTGCTTAGCATATATGGTTGTTAATGACACCCCTTGCCCCCTCTGACAGGTCAGTGGCCTGGTATTTGTCTCTGATGCAAAGTGAAGGAGCTGATATATTCTGCTGATCTCTAACACTGAGGAGAGAGTGAGGGTGCATAAGTCAACTTTCACCTGTCACTTCATCTGCACTTCACACTCTGCCCCCAAAATTCCATCCGTCCCTCATATGTCACACCTGGCACTCTGTTGACTTCCAAAAGGGCCAGTAGGGACTGAGGTTGCTGATAAAGGCTGATTTGAGACTGAGCTTCCTCCCTTATCAGAGATTCTCAAGGACCGTTCTGGTGGCCTGTAGAACTACAATGATTGCTTGGGCTTGCCTCTGCTTGCTTACATCTCTGCTTTATCAATCACTTATTTCTTTTGAACCAGAGCTGGCAGACAGAATCCCATGCCTTAGCAGTCTGTAGCTTCAGATCTCAGCTTTAATGTTTTCCTGTGCTTCCATTACTTTTGATTTGAGAGAAATCACTGCTCTTTATCCAGGCACAGGTAAAAACCTGTAGCCACTCTGCTTACAGAACAATCAGAAGCAGCAAAGAAAAAATGAGACTGATTCCACTTACAGAGGTAGAGGAAGCATAGCCAGACTTTCTGAAGTTGGATTTCTCTGTTTGGCTATGTGCTTATTGCTATCACAGCCTTCAAATCTGATTCTAGGACTTCTCCCATATGCTGAAATATCATTCATGTGTGTCTTTCCCTTTTTGATTCATGATGAAACTAACGCAGGGTGTGCAAAAATTTTTAGTCAGATGTCTCTCCCACACAGTGAGACTAGTTGGTCTTATTCAATCAGCTGATAGCTAGCAATCAGATTTATTTTACCTGATTTCATGCAGCATTTAAATATAGGCATACTTAATGTGTTTAAATGTCACCTGACCTAATGGAGTTAATGATTTATTTAATGAATGAGAATGTGTGGATTATATCCCTGAAAGATAGAGTTCATTAACTAAGAAGGAACCCAGGAAGAACAAGTGCGACAAGTCCATGGTTAAAGCAGCCTGCATCCAAAAGCCTTCTGGGGATGACTTAAGAGACAGGTCTAAAAATAAGGTCCTTCCCCTGATCTTACAAACAGCTATGTGTGTGCTCACTCGTATTTGCATGAGTAAAGCAATGCTCATGGGGGCTTATGTGGGCAACCCAGAGAATGGGAAATGGGCTGCTTTAGATACTTTTTCTGAACTAAATCTATAATACATTAATTGACTATTTCAGTTTCTTACATTGCTATTTAGGATTTGTGGATTAAGCACTACAGGGTGATACAAAGTGTGCACACAGAAAGAGGATACCTGAAATTTACTCCCTGGATCCCAGTGGCTCATCTGCTTGCAGTCCTCAGAAGGAAGGATCAGCTGAATATAACATGCCTAATGCACTGTGGAAAATGCTAGCAGAATTTATCTCCAAGCCATGCATCTCCACACTTGTAAACTATTATTTTAACTTAAGCTTTCATAGGAGTTTTGGAAGACTCCATTAATCTCCTTTAAAAACAAAAACAAAAACGCTCTCTGGGGTTGCCAGTGTTGGAAACAGATTCAGCGCTGATTTGCAGAGTCTTGTATAGGTGTGGGAAGAAGACACACCTCACGAATATAGGGCAGATTTATTCCACCGTGAAATAGTAAGAGTTCAGCAAATAAAGGTGGTGGTGTGAGATGAATAGATGATCCCCTTCTATTGAAAATGCAGTTATGCAACATTGTCAGGGAAGGCTCTATTTTCATATTTTACCTATCTAGGTATTTATACTGAACTTATGAGATCAATCTGAGAACTTCACATCCTGAATCTCTCCTTTGACACTCTGCTTTCTTTGCAGGTAACTCCCTGGAGCTTTCCTCTGAAAAAAATGAAGGAAAAGTAGAATAGCTGGTTGAAAAATCAGATGAAACAATTTCCCATTTGGAAAGATACAGCTTTGCTGAGATTGAAATATTTCATGTGATCATGTCAAATTTTGTCAAAACAGATGGAGAAAATGTCAAAATGAACAGTTTTGACTCTCCCATTTTGTCTCAGAAAAGTTTAATATATTATTGAAATAAAATTCTTTGAACTTTTTGTTCTGCTGGAAAGTTTGGACTTTATTTTCATTCTGAATTAGAACCAAACATTTGAAACGTTAGAATTTTCTGCAGAATGGAAATCTGGTTTTCCAACCACCACTAAAGAGTGGTTTATGGAAGATGTATTCTAGATACCTAAAACTGTGTACCCACTTTGCACATGGAGTCACAACAGTTGTGTGGCTAACTGGGTAACTGCTATACAAATAACCATAATTAACACCATAAATTCATACACAAATCAAATCAAATTTTCCAGCTCATTTGAAGAAGTGGGTTTTGCCCACGAAAGCTCATGATACTATATATATTTTTTTATTAGTCTCTAGGGGTGCATCTACACAGCACAGTTATTTCAAAATAACTGATGTTATTTCGTAATAACAATGTGAGCGTCTACATAGCAATTCCATTATTTTGAAATAAATTTGAAATAATGGACGGCTTAGTCCGACTTCTGTAAACCTCTTTCTATGAGGAATAACGCCTATTTCAAAATAGCTGCAGTGTGGATGCTCCACTGCTGCTATTTCGAAATAGCTCCTCCCCAGTTCTGTTCAAACTAATTACTCTCCAGTGCCTCCTGGGGCTCTAAAACAAGGTAGCACGTCCACATTAGGGAAGCCTGCCCCGGACTAATTTTGAGGCTTCCCTGTAGTGTAGACGTGCTATTTCAAAATAAGCTATTTCGGAGTATTTCTTCTGGAATAGCTTATTTCGAAATAAGCGTGCAGTGTAGACATACCCGAAGGTGCCACAGGACTACTTGTTACACAAATCAAGTAATTGCATGCACATGCTAGGTACGCAGTTGCAGACTCATTCCTGAAGCCCTCCACTGATGTGTGTGCTTCAGAGAAGTATTCCTATTAATTTAATTCTGGGCTGCAGAAGTAGCCCTCAGTGTGACTTGGAAAATCTCTCATTTCAGTGGATGAAATTCTGCCACCACTTATAACAATGTAAATCAGGGCTGGATTAACATTTTGCGGGCCCAGTGTCAAACTATTTGTGGGCCCCCATATAGTTGGTATTGGCTCCTTGTGAGTGTGGGCTCGGTGTGGCAGTGCTATAGTATACCTGGTACTATTTAGAGGCATTTTTCACTTTGACCAGGCACCTCTGCAAGAGTATATGTATTGTCACACACAACTTCCTCAGCCCCCAGTTTTTCTCCTTGAGCTGAGAGTTTACCAGTACCAAAGCGAGTTGAAATTTCATAGATCTGTAGGGAGTTTCCCCTGATCACTACCTCCTTCCACATGGAGATGTTCTATAGCCATGTCTCCAGGAGACCACCCTATTTCACCAAGCACTGTACGAGGGCCTGATCTGAGCTCAGTTCCACAGCCATCAGCTACCAGGTCAACTTTGACAAATCCTTACCCCAGCACCTCAGCCTGCTATTTGAGAAAGCCCCTTGCAAACATGATTTCCCCAAAGTGAGCACCTGCCTTTCTCCTTCAGTTCCCATCTACATGCTAATCTAGTACCTGGTCACCCACCTCTCCCCATGCTTGTTTCCATTCTACCTTGAACCTGCTTCCCAGCCAGCTGGAGCTTTTCTCCCCCTGGAAGCCTGACTTGCTTCCTCTTTCCCTGCTGCCCTTGACGGTCATTTCCTATTAAGGATAACTCCAGAGTCTTTATCTGCTCCTGGCTTAATGGCCCCAATAGTCACAGTGCCACCTGCAGCTTCTCTGGCTACAGCTAGGAGGCCAATTGCCTGAGGGCAGCCTTAGACAGCTGTAGCTACTAGCCCCGGGAGAGTGGCAATTCCAAGGCTGAGCATGCTTGAACCTTGTAAACGCAGCACTTTGAACTCTGAATCCTCAGCACTGGCCCTAGACGGCTGCAGATTCTGCAGTTCAGCGTTTCCCTCTAGGCCAAGGGTGGGCAATAATTTTTGATGGGAGGCCACTTCAAGTATTTGGAAAGTGGTCAAAGGACACACTCTTCCATATTAATGGAGGAGGTATGGGGTGTGGGATGGAAGTTGGGTGCAGAAGGGAGCTTGCAGTAAGGGACTGGGGTGCAGGAGAGGACGTGGGGTCTGGGCGGGAGTTTGGGTGAAGGAGGAAGTTGTGACGTGGGTTAGGGGACTAGAGTGCAGGGTTTGGGATTGTGACCTTGGGCAATATGGGGCTGTGACCTGGGGAAGGGGACTAGCGTGCAAGAGGGATGTGGAGTGATTTGGGCTGTGACCTAGGGTAGGAATGGATTGTGACTTGGGGCAGGGGACTGGGGTGTAAGGGTTTGGGCTGTGACCTGGAGCAGAGGATTGGGGTGCAGGGTTTGGGAGGGAATATGGGGGGAGAGGATTTGGGTTATATGGGATTGGGGGGGAAGGGAGGGAGGTGCCAGAAGCAGGCTCTGGCTGGGGGACTTACTTGCTTGACTCCCAACCAGCAGCCTTCCCAAGCAGACTCCCTGCCTGCCCCACCTCACACCAGCTGCAGGGCCACATGGCATCTGAGCAGCTACAAACCAGAGGAAAGGGTTTTTTCCAACCTGCCTGTTGACAATAGGTAACTCCCATTGGCCAGAAACTGGCCAATGGGATTGTGCTGGGGGTGGGAGCAGTGTGCAAATCCTTTCCTCCCTCCCCCCAGGCTCACAGCTGTTAAACAGCCCCACAAAGGGTGGTTTTATCAGTAGCATGCAGGGGGCAGGCAGGGAGTATGTGGGCTGGATCTAGCAGCTTGGCGGGCCAGATCTGGCCCGTGGAGGGTATTCTGCCCAGGCCTGCTCTAGGCCATGACATGCCTATTACTTGCAGCAAGGCCAATTCCCACGTACCCCTCAGCTAGCACACATTCATGCAGAAGGTGCAGCCTGAGTGAATTTGGGGGCTAGGACACCAGCAGATTCCTATACCTGAGCACTAGCTCTGCAACAAGTTCACATTGCCTCCCTTCACTGTGGGACCAGGACCCTATGAAGACAGTGGAAGTTAACCCATGTATAACCAGATCCACCCAAAGCCTGCTGAAGTGTGTCTTTTCATAGAAGCAAAGGACCCTTTCTAGACTCTAGGAGCAAAGTGCATTTTATGCTGCACTGGTTTATTATTGTAACTGGAGGGTCTCACATTACCTAGTGAATAATCAACACCTCCTGCAGCACTTAACTTTTTCTGAGAGGCTTCCTGCCCTATTACTAAATGTAAACCTGTTCTATGGTTACAAAAGGAAGGCACTTCTGAATTCTGTAGGAGTTTCAGTAAAGCTGAACGATTTTCAGTTTGCGTGACTGGAAGATGTCTGGAGCCATATTGTAAAACCTTCCCACATCATGAGGAAAAGTTGAGGTGCCTTTGTTCTTTTATTCTACTCTTTGTTTCTGTGGAGAAATCACCAATGCAATATTACTGTCTTCTTTTTAAAAGAAAACTTAAAAAAATAATGAAGGTTGAAAATAGCCACTCCAATCCCAGCTAGCACTGGGAAGATGTCAGCATTTGTTGCTCAGTTTTAGCCTACTTATTCTACAACAAATTACAGTGGATCAGTATTTGATTTTGGAAAAATGATGTAATAGCAGCCCAAATTAAACCTGAGCACACCTGTTCAAATCTTGGAAGGCAGGTGCTAGTTTCCCTATTAGATAAGCATAGAAAGGAAAAGCCCATTGCTGTTTCCATGGCTGTGCAAATCTTCCTGTGGGCTTGATACTGTACCTAACGCTGCCCAGGCCCTTTAGTAGAGCCTTCCCTCCCTTGTCATAGTAACTTGTCCTGGTGGGCTTAACACACTTCCCTTGCTAGGCTTCAAACAGAGGTGCACTCAGTGCACCCAGTTCCTTCTTAGGCGGCTGTCAACCGAGGTCTCTGGCATCCCTAATCCAGCCCGAGGACAGATTCTGAGGGTGAGATCTGGACCAAAGCCACCTACTCCCCTGTACACACATGTACCACACTCACAGCACCACACCCTTCCAGCAGCCCTTCCCAGCAACTGCTGTACAAGGCGCTTTCACAGCTACCCTCTCCTGCTGCCTTTCCTGCTACTGGCCAAGGGAATGCTGGGAAATGTAGTTCCTTCTCTGCTCCAGGGACAGCTCTCTAGGCAGGAAGTTGACCAAGGAACTACATCTCCCAGGGTGCCTTTGTCTCTCATATTCCATCTCATCATGCCCTGCGGACTCCCAAGGCCCAGCCCAGAGAGGAGGAAAGAAAAGAGCTTGTGCCAGGAAACAGTTGGCCCAAAGGTAAATCCGCCTGTGATGTAAATGCAGAGTGACTTCAGTACATTTACTCCAGAATGACACTGGGGTGTAATTGTCACATATGGTGTTTTTCTGGCTTTGCCATTTATTCCCTCGTCCCCCCAAATATCTCAATCAAATAGAACTAGAAAACACACTTGCGTTTTTTGGTTTGAATGTGTTTTCATATTTTCTGTATTATGGCATTGTAATTTGTGCTTTCTGTGACCTTGAAAGTTATTATAACCTTGCATTAGTGGGGTTAATATGCTGAGTTGTTATAATGGTACCCCAAAAGGGCAAGGAGAGCCAAATCGAGCTCTAACTCCACATAGTGTTTAAGTGAGTAGGTAGCTTCCTTCCCCAAATCAGTCGCCAAGTTCTTCTTCAGTTCATCCATCTGCAATCTGTTCCCTTTGCTTCACATTGATGATGAATTATACTCTACTTCCTCAGTCTAATCCTTTTCATTTATTTATATTTTATGGAGGAAACATAAAAGACTTCTCATAAAAATCCAACTGGTTTTGATAAACCTTGTCATGTGCAAATAATGGAGCCTTGTCAAGCATAAGCCAGCCTGGAAATTTATGCTTTCTAATAACAATAATAAAAAAGAAGAACATCAGAAACAAATAAGGAATACATTGAATTAGATTCAAAGCATGTTTATCGCTTTGACTTGGTTGCAATAAAGTATTTATTTTATCTTTAAAAAAAAGTTTGTGCACGTTAGTGTGACTAAAATACCATGTTGTGCTTGAACTCTTACATCTCTAGTATAATGAAACTATACCATTCCTTATTCTCTATTTAGAGCTGATTCTCTTGTTTCTTCAACCTCTGCCTCTCCCTCCCCCCTCCCCCCATGAGCTTAGAAACATTTTGACACAGAAGCATTGTGTTAATGTGGGATCAGGCTAGTGAGAGTCCTGGGCAATAAAATGCGCTGCTTTTGGGCATGGCAAGGACCTGTTTGGGCTTCACAAACCCAATTTAAGTGAGACTGTTTTAAGATGAATTGGTCAGGGTCAGTTTTTACTAAAATACCAGAGTACCCATAGCAGCAAATATCCATGGTAATGGATAACAGATATCAGTGTTGCCCACAGCTGACAGTCAAATTTGTTACTCTTTACAGATTAAGCACATAAATATATGGCACCCAGAACTGCTAATGTGTGGATAAGGATAAAATCCAAGGAAGTCCAGTCTAACTAGCCTCAAATTAAAATCTTCAGTTATCTCTTAACTTTAAGCCATTTTATTTCCTACTAGAAGATATACCTGGTGTGGCTCAGGGTCTTTAGCTCACTTAATTTTTGTTTTTCTTCATGCAAATCATTGCTCTGGGGCAGGGCTGAGGATAAGGGGTTCAGCATGCAGGCTGCCCTGGGGAGAGAGAGGACTGTCCCAGTTTTCTATCCTCACCTGGCCTTCAAGCTGCTATGGGAAGTACTTCTCCACAACCAGGAAATAGAGTTCAGTTCTGAGAGACTCCTGATTCTGGCAATCTGAAATCAGAGGGGATTAAGTGACATGATAAATCTGTTGAGTTGAACTGCTAGTAGAAATAGGACTAAATCATAAAGGAACAATCATCTGATGCTTTTAAATTTAGAGCATCTCTTGTACTAACCTTAACCAGTTTGTGGGGTTGTATATTACAAGAGAAAAGAAGTTCCTCACTGGGAACATGGTGCTGGCCAGCATTCATGCATTGTGTGTGGCTGGGTTGGAGGGAGGGCCCTCTCTGAGCAGGTTCATTTAAGGGCCTGCTTAAGATATTTGGCATTTGAGTACTTCATCTCTTCAGGTGTCCATATTAGAGCTGTGCAGAAAAGGGAAATTCCATTTTATGAAGTGACTCCAAATTAGATTTTATTCTGGTTTGGAACAACTCCCTAAATTTTAAAATCCTTAAAAAGGGGATGGAGCCCACAGCCGAGGCTCCAGAACTGTTCATGTGACAGGTTGTCCTGGCTCCAGACATTGGGAGCCCTGGGATCTCCAGATCTGCTGCTGCTTATCAGCCAGGCTGTCAGACTGAGAAAGCACAGGCTGCTGCGGAGGTGTGAATCTAGATACATGACTGATCCAAAAGCCTAGGAACTGTCTTCTGCAGCAGCCTAAGAGATGTGTTGCAGATGTTCTTGGGGAGAGGGGCTTCCCAGGGTCTGAGCTCCCCAGGTTCTGGATTCCCTCTTGACCCACCTGGTATTCCAGGTGAATACCAGGAAGGTATCCAACATCACCCTACAGGTTGGACAAGGGAGTTTTCTGGATCAGGGAAGGTTGGGGGCAGGGGCACCAGCCTCTCTTCTGGGCTTCTCTCCCCAGCTACCTGGCTCCTTTGCCCTTGGCCCCCTGCCTCTGGTAGCCCAGTTGGCCGTGGGGGCTCCGGCGGTGGCCCTGCACGTGTTCGTGGCCCTCCCAGTTGTGTGTTCTGCAGCCCCCCACTTCCTGGCCTCACCAGCTGCGGCCTCCCTGCCCTGTGGATTCTGGTGGCCCTGCTGGCTTCCTGGTCCACTGCAGTCTCTGCTGCTTCCCTTTGTCCCGCAGGCTCCAGTCACCCCCCACCAGTTTCCCAGCCCTCCCTCCCTGCTCTGCTCCCAGCTGCCTGCAACCTCTGTTCTGGGGCTTCTAGTCCAGTAACATCCATGGTCCTTCTGGACCACAGATATTGCCAGACCAGAGAGTCCTGGACCATGGAAGTTCAACCTGTACCTGCCTGCATTCTGTTGCAACTTAATTAAAATTTAAATAAATTATCTCTGAGAAGCATTTAGATTTTGATATACCAAAATTTTGTGATGGAACAACATTGTCAGAATTTCTGACCAGCATCTACTCTACTCAACATCAGTAGTCAATGTTGAAAATATAAAATTAACCTGTCAGGGATTGAAAAATATCAATATTAATACACTCTCTGGGATCAGGCATTAAATATGAAAACAGACACCATAACATCTACCCAGTTTGCAGTGCTGTCACAGCAGACCTATGATGGTAGTTTTTTCTAATAAAGATGCTAAATGTAATACATGAATGATCTGATTAAGACTGTATATTATATCATAGATCCACTATTGTAATAAAGCTTGCAACAAGATGGTAAAAATCTGCATAGTCAACTTCATTGAAGATTGGGATTATCATCTTTGAATACTGTAAATAGACTATGTCTGTAGGGGGAAGGAAGAATTCATCTATTTTTCTGCCAAAGTCTTAGCTGGGGTATATAGGCATGGTCAGCCTTTAAGGTGTGTCACCTCTGTCATCTCTCTGTCATCTCCTGCCTCTCAGGCACACTCAGAACTGACAGGGATAGCTCATTTTTAGTCCATATACATTGGCTTCTAAACAGCAGTCAAAGAGAGCCAAATATGTTGTAGCTGCAGTTCTAGACAAATTGGACTTGATTTACTGGTAAAGCCTGTTTTCCCACACTCCAATTCATCTGATGAAGTAGGTTTTACCGATTAAAAGCTCATGATCCTATAGAATTTTGTTAGTCTCTAAGGCTATGTCTACACAGCAGAGCTATTTTGGTATACTTCTGTTATCCTGAAATAGCTATTCCGCGTCTTGAGAGCAAGCCTGTTATATTGAAATATAATGGGATCTCTATTCCAACGTCCCCGTAAACCTCATTAGCACCTTATTTCACAATTTGGTGCTGTCTACACAGCACCAAATTTCGAAATAAGCTGCACAATTTGCATATCGCAAATTGCATAGCTTATTTTGAGGTAAGGGTGCTGTGTGGACGTACCCTAAGGTATCACAGGACTAGTTGTTGGTAAAGCCTTTGTAGCTTTATTTTCTTTTAGTGATTAGTGCTTTACACAATATAATGGAAACTAGAATCTGAGCATGGGGAGTAGAAGGGGTACTGCGGGTGCATCCACAGTGCATCCACTGTAGTCTGTGATTCACAAAAGAGAACAGCTTTTTGAATGTTTGACATCACCATATAGTGCTTTTGGATGATGCAACAGGACATGTTTTAAATAAAGTAGTCATAATACTAAATGACCTGGGAAGTTTACAGCAATGTGTGTCTATTAATTAAAATGCCTGGTGTAGAAAAAAGAATGCAACAAAGAGACAGTTTAAGCGTTTCTCTTGTATAGCACAGAAAAGCGATATTTTAGTCCTTGCTTATCTAAACTGCATGGCCTGCCACAGTATGTATGCAGGCTTGGCCTCTTTGTTTTTTGTTTGTTTGGTTTGGGTATTTTTTGTAATTAAACTGCCCAATGTGGCTTCCTTCCTGGAAGGTGATATAAATCTTCAGTCAGTCAGAGTTACTTGTTTTTAAGGCTTTGGAAGTACCAATATTAAAAGGTTCATATTTCTGAGGAGTATGAGAAGACAAAGTTGAAGGTGGTTTGTGGGTAAAAAAGAATTGATCAGTCTTCCCATGGAAACTTTGAATGACTAAACACACTAAACTGCATGAACCTGACTAAAATGTCATGGGCCACTAGTGACTTTATTGCTGTGATGTAGCTTAGATATTTTACTGTCTCACTTGAGTATTCAGAGTCTGTTCCTGTGACACAGACATACATTGTGATGCTGATGAACATGCTCTGCATTTTTGGGGGAGAGAGAAAGCTAAGACAGCGCTTTTAAGGGTTCTGGTTCGCCAAAGTATTATTTCCAGATGTGAATGCACAAAAACTATGCACTAGCATTCATGCACAAAGATTGTAACAGCATAGGTGTGCAAAACCCCATGTGAGCATGTGGATTACATAAACACATTTTTGCTTGTATTGCTTGTATGCATGAGTGAAAGAACACTAATTCACAGGTACTCCAAATGAGATTCTGTTGACCTCAGCTGCCACCAGGGCTGGCCCACAACATTTTGGCACCTGAGGCAGGGAGCTCAAATGATGCCCCCATGCCTCCTTGCTTGGGCCAAAACTTTGAAAGGTCTCAATTCTGCCTTCTTCCTGTTCTACTCCTCTCATGGTACTGCTCTGCTACCTAGATATGCACCAGCAGCAGACACAATTTTCTACACTCAGTCCTAGTGACACCCCCCCCCCCCACAGTCTGGCACCTGAGGCGGCCGCCTCACTTCACCTCATGGTAAGGGCAACCCTGCCTGCCACATAGTTTTCATGACTCTCTGCTCCACTTAAAATGCTTCAAATAAAGGAGACTTTCTGGCTGTAGTATTCCAGGCTAGGTGCTTAGCAAGCTAGACTCTTTATAGGACAACACAATCAACAGGTGTTCTCTGGTCATAAATGTACAAATGAGTGTATGTAGGGGGGAGTTGCAGGAATAGTACATTCCTTGGATACAACACACAGGGGTAGGACAGCCTTGTGGCTGTATGATCACCTCCACAGTAGTGGATAAAATAATCCCTTCACCTTTTACTCTTACAGGATCACTGCACAAGTAGTCTAGTTTAGATTGGGCTGTGAACTAAGAATTAGTTGAGGTGGGGCTGTAAGTGTTCTGGTCTGTGCCAGGTGTCTGAAACAATTACAATATTCCTTTAACAGTAACTGAAATTTTAGTCTACTCACACATTTAATATCTCACATCTGTATGCACTGTGTGTATAATCCCTTTATTTAAGAAGCTGAAAGGCCTACATTTAAAAAATAGGGTGGCTCCTTGTATCTTAGTTACTGTGTGCCTTTTTTGGTACTGCAGCAAACATGACATGTCACAACATATTCTTGGGAGTTCATGAATTTCAGAAAATAACATAATTGAGTGAGTTAGTCACTGCCCTGACTTTACCTTGCAATTCTTGGTTCTAATCACACCCTCTGAGCTGCTGTTGAGTCAGATCTTTAACTACAGAATATGCCCCATCCTACCATTCTATAACATGAGATGAAAGACACAGCAAACAATCTTATGCAACATGAGGACGTTAAAAGGCTTGTCCACTATTGTACTGTCAGTGTAAATGTAACTAAATGTCATGTTGGAGAGAAAAGAACTGGATATATAAGTGTTGGAATAACTTGATGTTTTGAAGATTCCCCATGGGCATCTCAAATATAATTAGTAACTGTATAGTTAATATATGATTTTAAAATCTATGTTTGCCATTTTCTACTAGCTTAATTTGTTGTCAGTGGGAATACTTTGGTTAATGAAAACCGTTCAATACTGTAAAACTTAACAGTGCCAATTAAACATTATGTAATAAATCAGTGCCAACACTCAAGCAGTTAATTTGTGTTTTACAGTGGGTACTGAAGACCTGACAATGATGGTGCACTGGCTTAGCCAGAAGGGCCTGCTTGGGTGGGCCTCAACTTCAGGTGGATGGGGGGGAACAGGACAAGAGTAGGATGGGAAGGTAAGCCCCTGACCCTGCTTCCTGGCTTGGAGTGTTGGGGTACAGCAGGAAGCTCCCCGGCACGAAGTCCTGGCCCCCGCTCTCCGGCCCCGGTCCATGACCTGGAGTGTTGGGGCAGAGTGTGGTGGTTCCTGTCCCCAGAGCACCAGGGTGCAGCTGGACGTTCCCTTGCCCTGGCCCAGAGCATCAGGACGCAGTTGGGCAAGCCCCAGCCCCCACTCCCTGGCCCAAAGCACTGGGGCATAGCGGGGGTGAGCCTGGCTATCAAGTGTGTGGGCCACAGCCCACTGAGGCCATCCCATGGCTACACCTCTGCATTGCCAGCTTGTGACAGCAAAAGCAAATGAATTTTTCTGCTTTATGCTTACTATCCCATAATCCAGGTACTTATAATTTTAAAGTGACACTGAGGGATAAATGATAGAACGTAAATTTTAGGTAGCATATAGGTAGTTCGGCAGGGCCTTGGCACTTCACCACCAAAATTGTTGATCTTCAACATTTCAAGATCATGTCAAGGATTCAGACAAAGAATAAGGCTGTGATCACAGTCCTGCTAAAAAGTAAAAAACCTAAATTAGAAGAGCCAGCAATGCAGAGCTACTTAGTTTGTTGATACTACAGTGACTGAAGGCTTATTAGCAAATGTATCAACCATTATGCTTGGCAATAGCTCACATAGAGCCATGAAGCCCGCTTTGGTATCACACTGGTGTAAACTGTAAGTAACCTTACTGAAGGGAATAACACTCAAGTTTCCAGTTTTTATTTATGTCCAGAGGCAAACTAACCATTATTTTCAGGCAGGGAGGATTGAAATAGCTAAATCTCCTTTTTTACCCATTGACAAAAATGAAAGTTAAGTGTGGACAAAATTAATATAATTATATAACAAAGGAGGAGGACAAGGTCAAATGTCCAGTCTGATGGTTGGGTGGTGGAGGAGGAGAATCTTAGACAAGTGATTATTAGTAATCTTTCAAAACAAGACTTGTAACATATTGGTGGACTCTGGAAGGATTATCTATGGTTACTTTTTATTCTGTTCTAAAGATAAAAAGCTTTTTGCAATACGAGTACGTTTGTAAATACATTGCCTCGCCTGGGAAATTTCATTCCTTGTCCCATTAGCTAAATTCTAAGTTTTCAGTTTTGTGGATCCAAACATGCATCTTTAGGTACCTATTGAAAGCACCACAGTGGAATGTGGGGGAGGGGCAGCTATTTAACGATAGGGCTAAACTACAAGCTCTGTATTTGGAGCTAGAATTAATTGTGCTCAAAACTTGGATCGAGGCTTTTGGTTTGCCTTGTTATAGGGCAGTGTTTCTCAAGGTGATCTGTGTACCCACTCTGAGAACGCTGCTAATGGGACGCTCTGGTTTGTTTATTTACCGGCTCCATGGCCACGGAACCTCATGGCTCCCATTGGCTGTGGTTCGCCACTTGCAGCCAAAGGGGAGCTGCGGGAAGTGGCATGACCTCAGATGCTGCTTCCCGCAGCTCCCCTTGGCTGCAAACGGCGAACTGGAAAACAATGGGAGCCATGAGGCTCCATGGCTACGGAGCCGGTAAGTAAACAACCCAGAGAGGCCCTTTAGCAGCTTTCTCAGAGTGAATCTACGGACCACTTTGAGAAACACTCTTATAGGAATATGGTGAGTCAAAAAACATATCCACCTTTGAACTTCCTCAAAGTCTGAATGAGGGTGGTCGTTCTTTCAGATGAAAGGTTTTCATCTAAGTGCATTTTTTTTCACATATTCATTTGGTTTCCCCAATTCCACCACCTTCCTGACCCCGAAGACCAGGAAGGTATCAGGATTGGGGAACCAAATAAACATATGAAAAAGATGGAACTCAGATGAAAAAATTGCCCAGGGATATCCCACACTCAAAAGAGTTCAAATACAAATTTTGAACAGAACTGGTCAAAAATGTATAATGTTCTTAATACATTAAAAAAGGATGAAAATTTCCAGGAAAACAAGTTTTTTTAAAATTGGAAAACATCTTTATTTCTGAAAACAGAATTTCAAACTAGTGAAATTTCCATGAATGCTTGTTTCGTGAGTGTGTGTCTTAAATAGCTCTAATTTGGAATTGCTTTAACAGATACTTTTTTGTGAATCAGTTGATTCCAAGGAAACTATGGGCAGATATATTTCAGTGAATCCTATGACAAACTGACACAATCACCCTATGTTTTTTAAATTTCTAATTCTATTGGTGAAAGCCAACATGCTTTACTTAGCCACAATATCGATAGGAGTATTGACTAAAATCTGTAGGATTTGGACCTGCTCCATGTCATATCACAGGTATATAGATCACAAAACTAAGGTAAGTTTGTCCACTTTCCCCACAAGTTATCATTTGTATTGTGTAGTATTTTCCCACAGATATAAAATGCATAAAAGTTCCTAATGCTGCTTATGTCGCTTTTTGTAAACTGTGACTGTTTCTTTATTCCATATGTACCCCCCTTCGCCAATTTCAGGCTAAATCATCCAGGAAAATCATTTTCCCATATCAGATTGTCTGGATATATATTTTTTTGCCACTAAGTACCATGCTGAAGACTAGTTTTATTCACCAATAGCAAATATTTTCTAATGCTTAGTGCCATCTAGCAAAGAACTGACAATTTTCTTATTTTTCTACAGGATTCATTACCTTTATATTTTCTCTCTCAAATTGCAGTGTTGCTTATCTGCCTGTGCTCCTAACTTATCCAAGTTGTGCTGAACTTTTTTGCCATTATTTGTATTTACTTTCTTCCACACACATTCTGTATTGGCATACATTTTTTTAAAACTTTTTTTTCCATGATGATCCTGAAGCAACAATGTGGTTCATTGTGAGTTTGTGAAAATTGTTTTCCCTCAGTGCAGCCTGAACTGAGTGCCCTTAGTACTGAGCACACTGTGGCAACATGAAGGGCTCTGAAAAGCTGACAGAACTCTCCAGATATGTATATTATCCATATGAGAATTCACAGGAAGTGAAGAGACTGCACAGTTGGCTTCTATGCGGTCTATCTCCTGCTCTGCACTGTGAAAGAATTGCAAGCCAAATGAGGAGTCATAGGAGGTCTTTTAACTCAACAATCCACATCAGAAGCTCAGATCTTCTGGGACTACCATCATCTGGTTGTAGCCCCGAGCAGACACTAGTTGAATTTCAGAAAGACATTTGTTATATGGAAATGTAGTTAATTTGGAGAAGATGGGTATTAATATGAGACTTGAAAGGTTGATCAGGAACTGGCTAAAGGGACGACTGCAACAGGCCATACTGAAAGGTGAACTGTCAGGCATTTCCAGCAGAGACTGTGTAGTCTCTTCTGGAAAAGCCTGGAAAAGGCACTGGTGGGCCACCATCTGGAATACTGTATGAAGATCTAGTCTCCTATGTTTAAAAAAGGTTATTTCAAACAGTAAGAGATGCAGGGAATGGCTACTAGGGTGATCAGAGGAATGGGGAACCTACCTCCTCAGGGAGCTTGGCTTGGTTAGTGTAACCAAAAGAAGGTTGTTCTGTATAAATGCACTAGAGGATTTACCTGGCATTGCTCAGATCCTTGTGGGGGCTCAGGCTTGCCCACAATTGGCCACTCTGTTACACATGTACAGGGAGTGAGGGGGTGCAGGAATCAGGCATGGGGTTGGGAAGTGTGGAGGGGTGGGATATGGGGAATGAAGGAGTCTGGGCAGGGTTGGGGAGGTTTGGGGGAGGCTCAGGACAGGGTTTGGGGAGGTATGGGGGAGGCTTAGGACAGGATGTGGGATGCTGGAGTCAGAGTAGAATGTGGGGAATGCAGGAGTCAGGGCAAGTGGTTGGGATGAAGGAGTCAGGGCAGGGGGTAGGGATGCAGGAGTGAGAACAGGAGGTTGGGAGGTGGGGACTCAGGGATATGGAGTCTGTGGTGTAGGAATCAGGACGGGTGTTGGAAGATGTGTGGGTCCTCAGGACAGAGGGATCAGGGAAGGGGGTTTGGAGGTGTGGGGCTGCACTTCCTGGCCAGCAGCTTGTGTTTAGGAGGACCGTGGTGGTGTGAGCTGCGTTGCCATCCCTGGCTGGTGGATGCTCTCTGGGGGGTGCTGTAGTGGTGGGGCTACTGGCTGGCAGGGCTCCCCCCCAGGTGTTTGGTGCTGGGGCCAAAGGCTGGGGGGAATGGTTTGGGCTCCAGCTTTGGAGTGGGAGGGTCACTTACCCATGGCCAGTGGCTGGCAGCATGTAGAGGCTTGCCCACAATTGGCCACTCTGTTACAGATGTGGCTGCCCCTCATGGTCATTCTGCACTATACTGTCCCTTCGTGCTTGCTGCCCCCTGTGGTCATTCCAGAGCATAACTATCCTGGCTATCAGACCCCTCCCATTCTGTGCAAAACGATTGAATTCTGGACACATTCCATTGTCCGGGACAATCAAATCCTTATCTTGCTTTAAATAATGATAAGAAGAAGCCACATAGCATATTTGGTGGTTCTAGCTCTTACTGTTTAGGAGGAATATTTGACAGATGAATGGACAGACAGACATCAAGTTTCTAAAATATATAGTAAGATCAGAGTAATAAATACAAGAGAGGGAGAGAAGTTATTTAAGTTAAGCACCAGTGTGGACACAAGAATAAATGGATATAAACTGGCCATCAACAAGTTTAGGCCAGTGATGCGGGAACAGTTTTCAATGTGGAGGTGCTGAGCTGCTCCCTGCCTCCCTTAGACCTCTCTGCAGGGCACAGCTGGGGGTGGCTGCAAAGCCTCAGTCTGGGCCAGAAGCCAAGCCCTTGTTACAGGGCTGGGAGCCTGGACCTTGGGACACCTAGGTATTGTGTGAGAGCTCGAGAAAGTAGAGGCTTCTGTTCAGAAGTTACAGGACATTTGGCTGCTACTATGTCTTCCTCTGTTTTGATTGTTTAAGGAAGTGATTTATAAGAGGTGAGATTTTCAGCTTGATCTGACAACAGGGCTCCTCCTTTCAGGTCCACTGCTGCCAAATTTATCTGCATTTCACTCGTTTATTAAATTTGATTAGTCTCTACTGGGTAATTGTAATTGCTACTCGTGAAAGTCAAGGAAGTTGTTGACCCCTTGTTTCCATTACACTGCAGGCTTTGTAGACTGGTTCCAAAGGACCCTGAATTAGGTACAATAGTGAATTATATACCTACCATAATGAATTGTATTTACCAGTGGATTGTGTGGTCTCTTCGGTTTGTCCATGTCAGAAGATGGGCAGCTCTGTTATGCAACAGCTCTGGCTTCTTTAAAACTTTGTATAAACCTAAATAGGGCAAATGCCAATATATCAGCCTCAAGGTTATGGATGCATGTAGTACTTTCAGCCCATTTTATCTGGAGGGATAGATGGAGTCATCTTGAGGAAATGTTTGGAGGAAATAAATTTGACTGCAGCTCTAAGTACTATATCTCATATGACCTCAAGGCTTGAAACGAATTAACTTTTAGGGGTTAATTTTTAAAAGCACTTTTTTAATTTCCAACTAGCATCACTAGCTTTTCCTGGTTTTAGTTTAAAGTGGTTCTTCATCCACACACTAAGATATCTGAGAGACTGTACTCTCTAAGTAAGATCAGTGAATGGACAAGATTTATCCCTACCATATTGCTAGTATCGCAGTCTTGATACCTATCAGTAAAAAGCCCCCTCCTGCTTGTACAGAGAGCAGGGGCAAGTCTAACGCTTGTGGGACTTCATATGTCCAAGTTCAAGACAATGACTGTAGTTGCCTTTCATGATTATTTGGAATCTGTTGGGAAGGGAATTAACAGGATGTTTAGCATAATTCTGCCTGTTTCCTCCATTACTTACTGGTGGGACAGGAAATGTTTATCTGTGGTGTCAAAAGCCGAAGATGGAGTAGACTTAACATTGTTTAATCTCCACTGGCATGAGATTGTGGTACAAGGGTAGGTAAAAATCAGTTGTAGTGTGATCCAATGAAATGCCGAGGGTTCAGGTCAGCCACAGTGATATTTCATTGCAAGCCATGTGTTGGGATATGTAAAATGAATAGGGGTCTGGGATGTTGGTAAGGAGTTCAGCCACAGTAGGTATTACCTTTGAGCATGCTCTTTCCCTTCGTTTTTGCAACCTAGAAAAATAGATAAGCATGCAGCTGCTCTTCGTTGTGTCTTTTGCTTATTCTCATTGGCGCTGTATAAAATATCTTCAGGGTTAAATTTCTTGTAATGTCTGTAACCTGCTGATTTAGAAAGTTTGTAGTGTACGAAGTGTTGATTTAATTAGAAATTCTGTAAAAAGTAATATTCATTTTATAGGCGTTAACATTACTAAATAAGGTTTCAGGAAAAGTAGTGATAGACGTGTGAATTAACATACTAAAATAGATAAAAGTATGTGGTTTGCACCAGGTTGTTGCCACCCGGAATGTTTGAAGTAAATGTGCATAGGCAATAAAGCAGTTCTGTTTACCCCATCTGCTGCTGGGTTGCCTGTTTCTTCTCTAACACTATGCATGTAGTGAAGGGTATTCATTGCTGGAATATTATTGTACAACCATCCTGAATCATACACTCACCTAACACCTCCCAAGAAAACTCATTTCTCCAATGTTACATACTGGCCTTTCTCAAAATGAGCAAGTGCATCAAAATCAGTCTTAGGCAACTCCAACAATGTTGGAAATCTGCTGATATTATTCTGGCTTCTGGCCAGGTCTTGGTGCCAAAATAGTATTGTTGGCAATAATGGCTACTGATGTCACTTCTTTGAATTCAGTAGGTATAAGTCATAAGTTTTTAAATCATCAATCAAAGTGCCATATGGGCAAATACTTGTTTCCTCTACATTAAACTGGTCACAAGTTTGGCTGGTGGTCCTAGGAGTATGAGCCAGTTTGTAAGCTGTTTGGATCAATCATAGTGGTTGTCTTCTGTTGTTGAAAAGCAGTAGCACGTTTTGAGAACAATAGGTTTCAGAGAGGTTAGCCATGTTTGTCTGTTGCAGCAAAAACAACAAAGAGTCTAGTGGCAGCTTAAAGATTAACCAATTTATTAGAGTATAAGCTTTCGTGAGATACAGCTCACTTCCTCAGATGCTTGAGCGAAAGAAAAGCAGGGATACAGAGATGGGAGTGTAAACATCAGTGCTAATTAAATCTGGGTGGGTGCAGTTCACCTTCAACAGTGATGAGAAGGTGAGAGTAACTGAAGGGGAAATTACTTATTGTAATGAGGATGCAATTCCATGTCTCTATTCAGACCCATTTTGTTGGTGTCAACTTTGCAGATCAATTATAACTCAGCAGTTTTGCGCTGCAGTTTGTTTTCAAACTTATGCTGTCACCTGTCAGTATCTTCCATCACCATTTGTCTGGCTTATCCACCTGCCACATTTAATCCTAAAACTAGCTGATTTCTTTGAGGTGGGGACTGTTTGTGCTCATTTGTGCAGTGTCTAAGACAATGAGATCCCTAACTAGGACCTTGAGGTGCTACAGTAATAAAAGATTACTGCTGTACATAAAAAAATCTTCTAAATAATCATTGTATTCAAGAAAAGTTTTCAGAGGCGACATGGCAGCATTTTAAGTATTTACACTCATAGATGGAATGGGAAAGTGGAGTGAGTATTTACAAAAACTATCCCTTGCTGTGATTAGAGCTATGGATTGAAGTCTCTTCATCAAAAGTCATAGATTTTAGGAACTGGCCTATGGACCAGTTCACTTATTTTTAAGGTGGTTCCTAACTGCAGTTCTGAGGGTCATTTTTGCTACATCTAGACTGCAAGCTTCTTCTGGAATAAGCTTTTCCTGAAGAGATGTTCCGGAAAAGCTTATTTCGAAAGAGAGCATCCACATTCAAAAAGAGCAACAGAATAGTGATTTGCTATTTTAAAAGCCCTGGCCCTGGTGTAGCCCTGCTGGAGCTTCTTCACTTTGCTCTGTACTTTCACCAGAGTCCTGTGGTGGATCCTCGTGGCCAGGCTGTCAGCCATCCGGCCATAAATGTTGGTGTTATGAGTTGTGATGAGTGCAGATGGAGTGGCCAGCAGGACACCTGTATTATTTCCTTGAGGCCCCTTTTTTTGACAGAACTCCCTCTTCTGAAAAGCTTTTTCAGAAAAAGCCTTATTCTTCGTAGAATGAGGTTTACCGCTGTTGGAAAAAGCCCTCCGTCATTTTGACTTTTTGTCGAAATAACGCTATTGCAGTGTGGAGGCAAGAATTATTTTTCTGGAATAACAGCTATTATTTTGGAAAAACACTGCAGTGTAGATGTACCCTTTATTTCAGTCCCAGCACATCACTGGCTTATTTTCCTTCTAAGGTTTGACTCTGACTCAAAATAGACGTGAGCTGCTGCATGTATCCTTTTGTTTTCGAGTTGACTGCATGCACATCTGACACTGACAAAGTTGAGATCTTAAGCTGAGATTCTATGTTACGTGTAATAGGAGCACCATGTACACATTATAGATTGTTCTGAAGATTCTTGAGACATATTTTGAGTGAAATGTGCAACATGAAATTCCTATTCCAAACCTATATAAATATTCCAAAAGGTGGATAAAAGGCTACTGTAGGAATCAGCTTTTTTTACTCAGATGGCAAACATTACAGAACCCTGTTTGTGATGGAATTTATACATGGAGATTAGGATCCAAATTAGATGAGTTCATATTTCAGCATAAAGGGTCTTTGACCAGTCACTGGCTATTCTCTGCTATTTTGCCATTACAATAAGTAGTATGTTTGCAGGCTATATCATGCCTCTTACTGACACAGGATATCTACTATTCGGTAGATATTGGCCTGAGCCAAACTTTGGAAAACTTCATGGCTTTTCCCAAGCTGAACCAAAACCCTCAATGTGAATCTCTTAAAATTTGGATCTGGATCTGAAGTTTGTAGGTCAGAGCCATGTCTACCTTATCAGCTGATTTCCTGATGAGCCACACCATCCTTTCATGCAGCCACTAAATTCTATAGGGTGACAATACTGCTGAGTTCCTCCCCGGTTCGGTTGGATGAAGCACATGGGATCAAAGCAATACTTTACTTATCTTACGGTATGTCTACACTGCATGGCGATTTTGAAATAAGCTATTCCAGAAAAGCTAATTTGCAATAGCTAATTTCAAAATAGCACATCTACACTTCAGGGAAGCCTCAAAATTAGTCCAAGGCAGGCTTCCCTAATGTGGACATGCTACCTCGATTTATAGCACCAGGAGGCACTGGAGAGTAATTAGTTTGAATGGCTCTGAGGAGGTTTTCTTCTGAAATAGCAGTAGTGGAGTGACTACACATGCCTTATTTTGAAATAGCTATTTCGGAATATGCGATATTCCTTGTAGAATGAGGCTTACAGATTTCGGAATAAGGCATCTGTTATTTCAAACTTACTTCAAAATAACAGAATGGCTATGTAGATGCTCACATTGTTAATTCAGAATAACGCTAGTTATCTTGAAATAACAGCACAGTGTAAACACACCCTCAGTTCAACAGTGATCGTTAAATACATACACTGGAGTCCAATATGGAAGTCCAGTCTGAAACTAGCCAAAGTCCTTTTGGTTTTTCATGAATGTTGTTTTAGATGTGCAACCAATATATCTGTTCCCTTATATCTCAGACCACTGCAGATCATGCAAGACAAACATCTCATTTTGAAAAGTGTTAGCCTCTGTGTATAATCAGCACAAAGGGCTACTGTTTGTGCATAGACCCTGTAGGCTTGTTTTGTTTCTATTTTTCACAGTCCAAATTGATCACTTAAATTGTCCGTGACCTTTGATTTTAATGCCTCTTGTTCGGCTGCAGGAATGCTTTCTCTTGCTACTTTCTCTGGATCAGATGGTCATATTAACTCATGCTATGCAGTACCTTAATTCTATGAAGTCTCTGATTTCAATTGGACTAGCGATGGAGTGAGGTACTACTTAAGAGTAGCATTTTTTTTCTGTGAGGGAAATTGTCAGTTCTTCCCTATTGCCTTTGTAATGAGCTTCCATGCAAACCCTTCCAAACAAAAATATGATACGAAAGGCCAAAAAGGAGTTTGAAGAACAGCTAGCCAAAAACTCAAAAAGTAATAGCAAAATGTTTTTAAGTGCATCAGAAGCAGGAAACTTGCTAACCAACCAGTGGGGCCCTTGGATGCTCGAGATGCTAAAGAAGCACTCAAAGATGAGAGTCATTGCGGAGAAACTAAACAAACTGAATTCTTTGCTTCAGTCTTCACAGATGAGGATATTGGGGAGATTCCCAAAGCTGAGCCATTTTTTTAGGTGACAAATTGGAGGAATTGTCCCTGACTGAGGTGTCATTAGAGGAGGTTTTGGAACAAATTGATAAGCTTAACAGTAACAAGTCACCGGGACCAGATGGCATTCACCCAAGAGTTCTGAAAGAACTCAAATGTGAAATTGCACAACTATTAACTGTGGTTTGTAACCTATCCTTTAAATTAGCTCCTGCACCGAATGAGTGGAAGATAGTTAACATGATGTCAGTATTTAAAAAGGGCTCTAAGGTGATCCTGGTAATTACAGATGGGTAAGTCTTGTGTCAGTACCAGGCAAATTAGTTGCAACTATAGTTAAAAATAAAATTATCAGACATAATTTGTTGGGGGGTCAACATGGTTTTTGTAAAGGGAAATCATGTCTTACTAATCTACTTGAGTTCTTTGAGGTGGTCAACAAACATGTGGACAAGGGGGATCCAGTGGATGTAGTATACTTAGATTTCCAGAAAGTCTTCAACAAGGTCCCTCGCCAAAGGCTCTTAAGTAAAGTAAGTTGTCATGGGGTAAGAGGAAAGATCCTCTCGTGGATTGATAACTGATTAAAAGACAGGAAACTAGGGATAGGAATAAATGGTCAGTTTTCAGAATGGAGAGAGGAAACTAGTGGTGTCCCCCGAGGACCTTTCTTAGGACCAATCCTATACAATTTATTTATAAATGATCTAGGGAAAAGGGTAAACAGTGAGGTGGCAAAATTTGCAGATGGTACCAAACTGCTCAAGATAGTTAAGACCAAAGCCGACTGTGAAGAGCTTCAAAAAAATTTCACAAAACTAAGTGACTGGGCAATAAAATGGCAAATGAAATTTAATGTTGATAAATGTAAAGTAATGCACATTGGAAAAAATAATCCCAACTATACATACAAAATGATGGGGACTAATTTAGCTATTAGCACTCAAGAGAGAGATCGTGGAGACATTGTGGATAGTTCTCTGAAAACTTCCACTCAGTGAGCAGCAGCAGTGAAAAAAGCAAACAGAATGTTAGGAATCATTAAAAAGGGATAGAGAATAAGACAGAGAATATCTTATTGCCTCTATATAAAACCATGGTAAGCCCACATCTTGAGTACTGTATATAGATGTGGTCGTCATCTCAAAAAAGATATATTGGCATTGGAAAAAGTTCAGAAAAGGGCAACAAAAATGATTAGGGGTTTGGAATGGGTCCCATATGAAGAGAGATTAAAGACTTGAACTTTTCAGTTTAGAAAAGAGGAGACTAAGGGAGGTATGATAGAGGTCTATAAAATCATGTCTGGTGTGGAAAAAGTGAGTAAGGAAAAATTATTTACTTGTTCCCATAATATAAACACTAGGGGTCACCAAATGAAATTAATAGGCAGCAATTTTAAAACAAACAAAAAGAAGCTTTTTCTTCATGCAGCGCACAGTCAACCTCTGGAACTCCTAGGGTTCAAAAAAGAGCTAGATAAATTTGTGGAGGTTAGGTCCATCAATGGCTATTAGCCAGGATGGGTGGGAATGGCATCCCTAGTCTCTGTTTGTCTGGAAATGGATGACGAGGGATCATGTGATGATTACCTATTGTGGGGCACCTGGCATTGGCTACTGTCGGCAGACAGGATACTGGGCTAGATGGACCTTTGGTCTGACCCAGTATGACCATTCTTATGTTCTTAAAAAGCAGGAGACAAGTTTGCTTCTTAGCATTTCTTTGATGGGGGAACTTAATTCAGTCTTCTCAAGGAACTTGGAATAGAAGCTTCTTATTACAAAGCAGAATCCGATTGTGAAATGTGTGCAAACAGAAATTTTAAGATGACACAATGGAGACCTCTTGATGCAAGATTACACAGAATACAGAAATCTCCTTAGATTGTCTCTCCACTGATGAGAACATACTCCAAGATTGCCTGCAGTAGCTGATGGCATTTAAGATAGTTAATAGTACCACATACATTTGGTGTTAGCCTTAGATAAGTCATTAAACATTTTTCAGAGGAAGAGAGATCCAGCTCAAAGAAATTGTTGGAAGAGTATTGAGGAGAAACATAGCGAGAAATACCTGACAGAGCTGTGATCAATCTACTTCTTATTCTCTCTGGGAAACAAATGTTTTTTAACCCTTCCTGCAACATTTTGGGCATTTGGGACACTCTACTTTATAACTTTGGATGTGTTTTTGGCTGTGCAGCTTTGGTTCAGAGCTCTGACTCCAGCAGCCCACTAGCCTCCCACTGGTTTTGCCCAATCTGGTAACTCCTTGCAGTCTGAACTTAGTGCCCTGCAAGACTGAATTTGCCCCCAAATCATCCCATTTCCAGCACCAGTCCATCTCGCTGAACTCTCGCAGAGAAAGTGTTTAGTTTGCTGCCTTTGCAGAGACAGCTACCTTTGTACAAGTACCCACTTGACTGAACTTACACAGCACTGATTTATAATAAATGCCAACAAGTTTCTTAACAAAAGTACATGGATTAAGTGATACCAAACAGGAGAGACACAAGAAGAAATGGTTACAAGCAGATAAAAGTGAAAACACACATCTAATGCCCTACAACTTAATCTAGCAAGATACAGCCTTTATTAACATCCCTCCAATCCTCAGTCTCCTTTCCAGCTCTTGACTGGCCAGGACCTATCACAGAGACCACATCACTTGGTTTCTTTGTCTCCTTCAGGGGAGTCTCTCTCTGTTTTATATTCCCAAGGAATGTCTTTGTCTTGCAAGTCAGGAGGGTATCCTGGAGATATAGTCTCCCGTGTCTCTCTGGTGTCTAAGATTCATTATAATTCCCTTTCTTTCTCAAGTTTAGGATCAGGATAACCCACAGTGGTTTAGCAGATGCCTTTATTTACTGCTGATATGTACACTGAACTAAAACCTCCTTCATTTGTCTAAGAGGACAGTTTGTTACATTTACCTTGGCTAAGTTGTCTGGTTTCAAACATGTTGTAGTATCATCAGATAGAGGGAATTCACAACTTCACATTAACACATTTGTTTCACCGTGATATTAATAATCAGTGTGGTGTTAGCTTTTATATAGTACACCACAAGGCATATTTTGTACAAATATTGTTGCAGTTAGGGGAGTGGTTCTCAAAATTTTTGGCCCCGGCCCAACCCCGCTCACTGCAAACCTTTGCGTGGACCACCAGCTAATCACCCAGGATGATCTGACCCTCAAGGCTTGAGGCTCCCCCTTCCCCAGCAGGAAGCTGGTGTTGGTGCTCCAACCATGTGGGATGGGTGTCGTGGTAAAGGTGGAGTGCTAGCGCAGGCTCCCTGTGGCGGGGGGCAGGGCCTGAGCTTGGAGCCCATGGACCATCTGCAAGACCATCATGGACTACTAGTGGTCCACAAACAACACTTTGAGAACCACTGCAGTAGCGTATAGTGTGTGAATGCAGGTGTGCCTAAGGTCAGGCTTCCTTAATGGAAGGAGTGGACTAGTTGGGAGCACATAGAGGCATGAGAATGGCCCCACCTGCATTAAGAATAATAAGTGGAAATTAAAGATACAATCAGATTGGTGTGAATAATTCTGCTGGGTAAAGATTTCCTGTGAACATTTAGCTTTTTTTAAAAGAGCCTATTACAAAAGTGTAAACACAGTGGGCCAGATTGTGCACTGGGGAAAGGAGGACATTTGGTTACTTTCCACCTTTTTTATTTTGGGGGGAGCAGCCAGTACCAGTTCCACCACTGTTCAGATTTAAGCCAGCTTGCTTGCCCTATCCTGGGTGCTAGAGAGCAGCATGTGCTGGTCACGCCCTCTCCCATCTCTGGCATCCAGCTTTCCCCCCACCCACCAGCAGTCCTCAAGTGCCCTGTTTAGATAGCTCACCATCCTGAGGATCTGGCTCATTATCTTGAAATTAACTATTCCCATACCCCTTAAATACAGAATTCATTGGTAGACACAATACATCTTCTGTAAGCTTACATCTTAGTTGCACAGATGACCCATTTGCATGGCTTTGTGAAAAACAGGGTTTTGAAAAAAAATTATGCAACTGTTGTATTTGCAAAACCCCTATTTCAAGACCTCCCATCAGACAAGTGCATACAAAAATTATCAGTCTTGCCGTGTGAAATTGTGTATACAATTGCTGCACATGTATTTTTGCACCATTCTTCATTTGTATGGGCCTTGAAAAATATGACCATGATCATTCCAGAGTGAGTGAATTTAGTTTAGAAGCCAGGATGCATCAGTGAACTTTAATTTTTTCTTTGAAACCAACGTTGGAGAACAGTGTCCTGCTAAGGACCAAATTAAAAGTCTAGGAGCAGCAAACGAACATTTGGCATTTCCAACATAAGTGTGTAAAATCTAAAGAATGTGTAATGAGACCATTATCGTGCTGAAGCAGGACATAAAAATATACAAGTCTTTCTGAGCTCTCTTGATAACTGAGCTTATGGAATGTGCATTATGTCATGGACACTGACAGCTTTAACTAGACAGGAAAAAACAAGCACCTTTTTTGTGATAGCACTGGGTGCCTGGTTTATCTTTTCTGACCTTTATCCAAAGAATAATAAATGCTTTAATTCCTCATTTTGTTCTTTTTATGTTGTTTTATTTTATTTTGACTAATATGCCAAGACAATTAAGAAAAAAGCTACTATGCAAGCTGTGCCCACATGTCTGCTAATCTAACCTGTCGTATAGGCTTTCCGATGAGATTCATCTTGAAAAACATGTACAGGTCGAACCTTTATGGTCTGGGACTCTCTGGTCTGGCAACGTCTGTGGTTCGATAGGACCATGGAAGTTGCTGGACTAGAAAGCTGCAGCGCAGAGATGACTGGCAGCTGGGAGCAGAGCTGGCCGGTGGGGCCAGTAGGGCAGTGGAGCCTGCAAGGCACCAGAGCCTATAGCCAGTGGGGCTGGAAAACTGAGAAGGCTGCCCCTGGGGCGAGAGGACCACGGGGCCCACAGCCAGCAGGACCAGGAAAGGGGGGCACGGAGTCTGCAGCCAGAGGGGCTGTGAGAGCCAGCAGGGCTACCGCAGCCACAGAGCTGGGGGCAGCGGTGCCAGGTGGCTGGGGAGAGGAGCCCAGAGGGAAGACTGGTGCTACCCCCCCTTCCCCCAGACCTCTCCGGTCCTGCAAACTCTCTTGTCTGGGACTGGTCAGGTCCGAGGATGACGGACCAGGGAGGTCCAACATGTATTAAGAAGCAGACACAACTTGTAAAGCCTTGACCACATGAGAAAGTTGTGTTGCTTTAACTACACTGGTTAAATGCAGAAGCAGTTACTCAGGTGTAAAGGTGTTTTATACCGTGTATGCTCTGCCCCTATCAGAAAGGGAATAATTGTGGTGTCAGATGCCTTTATTATCAGTAGAGCAGCATCCATACTGGTTGTTACTGGTATACCATTTCATTAAACAAATCACAATGTTGACTGACACAGCTATACCAGCCACACATTCGTGTATGACCCAGAGAGTAGGCCATGTCTATATTCCATGCTGCACTGCTGTGCATGCCACTTCATGCCTTTTGCTTATATTAAACATCAACAAGACTCTTCAGTTATGACAACATCATTTTAACCAGAAAGACAGTACTTCAGGTCTGCTAAAAAATTTTCCTCTCATGCCCCAAATTGGATCCTCATGGTAACTTAGTTTTGGTTGTGGCACTAGCTGCTTCAAGGTGTTCTCAAAGCTCTGAAGCATCTAACACACCTGTGCACATTACGCTAATTGAAAATGCTAAGTTTCATCCACAGGGGCTCTAAATCCATGCTCCCTCTCGTCACCGACACTTAAAGCAGGGCTCAAACCAATGATTGAATCAGGACTCTTATTGGGCCAAAGCCTTACATGATGGGACTTTCTGGATGCACCTCAGGATTTGTCCTAATAGGTTAAAAAACAAGAAAAGTAATTGGCATTTTTAACTTTCTGCAACAGTGCAATGGAAAAGGATAGGTTTGAAAGGTGCAGAGCATCACATGGTGCAGGGCAAGCTGTGCACCCCTCTGAATTTACAGATCTATAGACCCAAAGTTTGCAGCAAGACCCAGATATTGTGTTTTTGCACCATATAAGAGGCCAGTTTAAAAATGTTTATTCATGTAACAGACTCTAGAATAAATCCTGTTTGTATAATATTCCCTGCACCACCAATGAATACTGTCAGTATTTGAAAGGTAGCCTAAGAAAATGGTTCAGTGTGTGTTCAGAAATGGGCTTATTACTCTGAAAATCACTTTTGGATTTGCAGTAGAATTCACTAAAATATAATTCTAGTCACCAGTTTACACAACTGAGAGCAATGTTTGCAAGTGGGTTTCTCTTGCTTCCCTGTTAAGCTGTCTGGCTGACACTGTGTGCTTGCAGATATCCCTAAGTGGCAGAATTCTCTGGTCTGGACTCTATAGAATAGTAAGTTTCTATTAGACTAGTGTCTCTTGCATAAAGATTTGAGTGCTGCTGGCTAGAAGATGTTACCTTGTCCAGAGACAAGTGGAATCCTTCATAAGGAAGTGTTAGAGCTACACCACTGTAATCTGTTTCAGGAAATGCACCCTATTTGAAGTACAATTTGAACCTACTATAATGCCTATACTGTCATGAACTGTTTTGTGTGCATCACACTCTTCTACTGATAATTTATTAATGACTCTAGGATTCCTTTCTATCAGGGATGATCTAGATGGTGCTTGGTCCTGCCATGAGGGCAGGCGACAGGAATTGATGACCTCTCGAGGTCCCTTCCAGTTCTAGTATTCTGTGATTTTTCCCCCCCACCCACTCACTATGCGCCAGAACTCCGGTATTGCTAATGGCACATCTTCTTAATTCAAATCCCACCTTAAAGCACAAGAATCAGAGTCCTGTTCTGTGAAATCACCATGATGAAGTTGTAAAAGACCTGGTGATAATCATGATATGTCCAGGAAAGCCATGGATTTGCTTCGTGTGTTTGTTACCTCTGCTGCTTATAAAACTGTAAGAGAATGGGTACTCTCTAGTATGTACTTAAAAATACCAGCATGGGTATTTTTATTTAAAAATGCATCTCCTCCAGCAAACAAATATTTAGATACATTTTTAAAGATGTTATGTATTATTTAACGTGTTCCCTTGAATGAATAATAAAAACCAGTACCAAACAAACAAACTCAGATATTAAAACTGGTCATAAACTTAACATGATACCCTAATTTGGTTTCTTTATTTACAAAATACACATCAATATAAATATTTAATACAATAACTACATTGAGGAAAGATATGATTATTGTGAGAATGCTTAGTGCAGTGAAAATTTGCCTCTCCAATTATTTTCATTTTTAGTTGGCGATGGGGCCTTTTTCATAATGGGGCATAACTGTAGTGAATTAATGGGAAATACGTATCCAGAATGAAGTCAGTTTTGTATGTAATGAAAGCCCAAGGAAATATATTGCAACCTACATGTGCAGCTTTGCATTTGCACCTTATTATAATAAGCTCAACAACAAACTGGAAAAGAAGAATAAATGTTTAACCCAGGGTGTTTCGTGTGATTTCATAAATATTTAATCCAAAGTAATTTTAGAATACCTCCTCTAGTGGTGCCACTATTAATCTAAACATGGACTAAATGTACAACCCATGAAACAAACTGGATTATGACCCCTGCTCCTGCAAGCTGCTCCATGAAAGTGTGGCACCTGACTTCATACAAACTCAGGCTCTCTGTGTCAGTTTTTGATCTTCTCACCTTGCCTCTGCCCTCAAACCCATCTCTGCCAAGACCACCACCTCTCAACTAGCCTTTCATATACATTTACCTTCAAGAGTATTGACCACATTTCTAAATACAAAGCCATAAACATTAAATTACCCTGGTTTAGGGCCTTTGTCAATCCATGCAGTCAGAAGATAGCTTCTCAAAATCTAAGGATTGGCTCAGAGGGTACAAAGAAGAGGCAGTTCCTTCTTAATTGCATTAGCATCAGCAGATGTCATCTTGGGTTGGCTGTTTTTCAGTATTACAAGTGTTATGCCTCCCTGTCAGAATTTCACTAGATGTGAGAGGACAGGAACATCGGAGCATAGCTGTATAAAGGCCAGGCATCATCTGCTCACAACTCTGGAAAGCCAGAGATTTGTGGAAGGCTTGCAGCGACAGCTTCTGGACACGTTAGTTGCCCCTTGGGGGGTAGTTTTTGGGTGGGGTGAGGGCTCCCCTCTCCATTTGCAGTGCTGCACCAGGTTTGTCTTTTGAAAAGGGGTAACAAGATGTTCTTCTCCTCAGCCTCCACCCCAGCAACTTCTGGAGGTGTGAAGGACAAAACTCCAGGCATTGCCTCTCAGCAGTTGAGCTGCTTTTCCCTTCCACAGCATGACTTAAGTTTCAAGAGCCATAAAAAGCCTTGGGTCTATTCATTTTATCTGAAATGTCCCCGTTCCTGCCCAGAGGCAATAGCATGCTCTCTGCTGTATATGAGCTAAGAAAGCTTCCTTTTAAAAAACTGGATCTCTTTCTCTCACCTTACACATTTTCTTAAACACTTGGAAAAGAGATTTTTCCATTTTTATTACCACTGCTATTCAGAGTTTATAGTTACACTCACATTTCTCATTTCCCCCTCCTATCAGGAAGATTACAAATTTGTAACATCCAGATGGGTTTATTTTCTCCGTGTGACTGGCTGAAAACGACAGGAAATTTTTTCTTTTGATTGTCATTGGACTCAGAGTCTGGATTAAGTTCGGAGCCCTTCCATGTACAACTTGCATGACTTTACATGAATTATTTACTTTCTCATACCTCCTTTGTACTGATGCAACTTTATCCCCAGCCTTTCATGGTCTTGTTTATTATTATTATTATAAGATCTTTGGAGTGGGGGCTCTTATGATGTGCTGCCTTTTTTTTTTTTTTTTTTTTTTTTATTACAGAGTCTAGCAAAAGGGTCCAAATTATATCTGAGGCTTCCTCTC
Organism: Pelochelys cantorii; assembly: GCA_032595735.1. NCBI lineage: Eukaryota > Metazoa > Chordata > Testudines > Trionychidae > Pelochelys > Pelochelys cantorii. The sequence goes on from CM064335.1 coordinate 41,151,423, forward strand.
TCTTTCTCTCTCTGGCTATCTCTAGACTGCAAGCCTCTTTCAAAAAAGCCTCTTTTGAAAAAGAGCATCTAGACTGCAACCAGTACTTTCGAAAAAGCAAGTCTGGATGCTCTCTTTCGAAAAAGCACAGTTTGCATTACATAGGGCCTTTTTTTGAAAGAGTACTTTCGAAAAAAGGTGTTATTCTTTGTAAAACGAGGTTTTCCGCAGTTGAAAAAACTGCCGTGTTCTTTCAATTTACTTTTGAAAGAACATGGCAGCAGTCTAGACGCAGGGGAAGTTTTTTTTGAAAAAGCCACTTTTTTCGAAAAAACCTTGTAGTCTAGACACACCCTCTCTCTCTCTCTCTCTCTTTGGCTACAGTATGTGCCCTATTTATAGTGTTTGAACAACTGGTACATTCTTTCTACATTTGGGTTTAATTATTTTTGTGAGTAAATAATCTTAAACTAAAAATTGTCAACGGTCTGGACAAGGAAGCATACTAGCTGCACCATTACGTTCCATTTCCTTGAATGAGAGTTCACCACTTGTATTCAAATTATCCAGAATAGCTTTCCTTTTCAAAAAATCAATTTGTTCTCTAGCTGGATCATATTGTATTTGAACATCGGGGTCAGGAGAAAACTGATTTATTCTTGTTACTTTAATTACGGTTATTACAGAAATGCATGTTCTGTTTCTGTGAGTATCAAATTAGCAAGGCATACTTTGAAGCTGCTGTTTCCCCTTGCATGTCACTAATTATGCAGTAATATGCTACTCTGATTTTTTTTTCTTTGTCCTGGTTTGGAATGATCTTCAGTGTAAAGACAGTTCCGGGGGTTGAGAGGGAAGAAATCAGTTATTAGTCCTGCAGTTTCATTCTCTTTTCTCTCTAGGGGGACCTGTAACTTCCTTTTTGTTTCTATTTTTGTAGCACCGGATATGAAAACATGCATAAGTGGTAAATGTAATTCACAGTGGACTAAAATAGAGTGCTTTAAAACTTCATAAACTCCACCAAAGTTCATTTTCTTTAGAACTCCTCCTCTATTTGGTTAGCATGACATTTGCAACAACCAGATTCTTTTCTGCTCTTTTCTTTTGGTTATGACACTGATCCTTGCTGAGGAACAAATGTGCTTCTGTTGTGGATAAGTTAAAACAGCAAGACCTGACTCCCCTCCTTTGAAATGTATTTTGCAGTGGTGTAACTATATGGTCTTCTAAATCACTGATTTCAATGGGTGCCTCTAGACTACATGGCTTCCTTTGTCGACTGCACCGCGTTTAGACTGCTGTGCTGTGCCCGATCAGCTGATCGTCGGCACAGCGCGGTGGCCATTTTTATTTTAATGAAGCGGGGATTTAAATAATCCTGTGCTGAATAAACTATTTTACATGGCTCCGTCGATGGAGCCATGTAGTCTAGACGTAGCCAATAAGACCAGATCAGACCCCTGAGGTTCAAATGTCAAAATCCTGGATTAAAATTTGAATTTGCAACATTAATTTTTTAAAAAAGGGCTATTATTTTAACAAACATGATTGTGGGTATAAAATTACAGGCTGAAATGACAGTTTAATAGAGTTGATCATAGATTATATAAAAAAAATTCTGAACAGAGTTGATTTTACCAGTATCCACTGATAATATATTTGCCAAATCCTATTCAAGTAGATGTGGAGATGGTTGAATATTCAATCAAATATTTAATATATTCAAATATAAGTGAAAATTTGGCAAATGTTGTTAGACTGAGCAGTAGGCCTCACCCAGTCATAGAATTCAGCTGTTTGGTTCTTTTATAGTATATCACAGAAACATCTAGCTGCTCACAAAGATCCAAATTCTACAAACACTTATGCACTTGAATAACCTCTTGCACATGCACAATCCTAGTGAGTTCAGTTGAGCTACTCAGATGTGTAGATTTACTCTCACATGGAAGTATTCATAGAATTGTGGCCAAATACTTCAATCAAGCCATTTAATTCAGCGGACTTAGGGTCTTCTCCAAACAGACCTGAATATATCAAGGGAAACAAAGTGGATGTGGAGGGATGAAGGAAGGATTGTAACAAAAAAATAATGGGCTGCTTTATGGAATAGCAGAGGTGTTCACAACTCATAAGCAATCCATAATGCTAACTTCTGCTTGCTACCTATACAGCAGTTCCAATATAGTCAACCAGCCACTCTGATACTCCAGTTGTCTGTTCAATTTGCAACTTCACTTATATACAGATACACATTTGAGAACAGTTTGAAATATTAAAAAAGGGGAGCTTTTGCTCTCATTAAAATCAGGGGGAGTTCTGTCACTAACAGCAGTAGGACCAGGAGCAATTAAAATGGTCATGGAGCTAACCCTGCAAATGGAAAGAGAGAAATCTTCACCAGCATTTCTTTGTGTAAATAAATCAATTATTCCTGCTCCTGCTAGTCCTTTCTCTGTGTAGTCAGCACAACACGAAGGCTACAGCAACACTGCTGTTTTTTTGCGGGAGAAGATATACAAATCGCGCTCGATTTGCATATCTTCCAATTCTTTTTGCGGAAGAGGTTTTTCCGATAAAAAGCTCTGTATAGATGGGCCATTTGTCAGAAAAACACCCTCTTTCGCAAGACCCTGTAAACCTCGATTTACGAGGAACAAGTGGTCTTGTGAAAGAGGTTTTTTTCCAAAAAAATGGCCCCGTCTACACGGGGCTTTTTATTGGAAAAACCTCTTCCGCACAAAGAATCGGAAGAAGATATGTAAATGTGAGCACGATTTGCATATCCTCTTCTGCAAAAAACCGGCAGTGTAGCCATAGCCTAAGATACTTTCACTTCAGGAACGATTGCCAGGTCTTCTCCACCCCTCTGCCCTGCTCCAACCATCCACAGTAATTGACTCTTCCGGCTGCACCCATCGATTTAACAGTCTCTCTGAAAATCTTCTGCAGGTGCATATTGCAACTGAAGGGCTTATGCGGACAAATTTCTCATGGTATTGAAAGGGAAAATCATAAACAAATAAAACCCCACTAGGTTGCTGTGTGATATGCTTAGAAGAGAAGTAAGTATATATCAGTATAATTTAGGCATTAGAAAAGGTTTTCATCACAGTTGGCTGAACCTGACTGCTGTTTATATTGAAAGAATTAAAATAAATATACTGTAGTTTAGGTCTTTATCCCTCCCATGCTGAGCTCCGCAGTCCTTGTATGCATGGATTACTTTGGTACAGGCATCCCTTTATTTAGAACCATGTATTTTGTGACATAACAGCATGGGATGCCATCAAGTTTAAAATAGCAGTCAAACAACTTTTACTCCTTTAAAGATGATTTTTACTTATTCTTCATAAAATCTTTTAAAATATAATCATTGAAAAGGACAAGCAGCACGTGTGAGGGTTTTTTTTAAACAAGATTGTTTCAATCTTCTCAGCTATGCCCACTGTTTTGCTATTACAGGGTTGCTTATGTCTACTGCCCTTGACTACTTGGTCCTTCAGCGCTGGCTCTGCTTGTCTTGCAGGCTCAAGAAGACAATGAGCTGTGTTCTAGTCATGCTCAAACTTTATTTTTTGACAGGTAGATTCAGGGACAGTGGATATAGGAGGTGGGGGAAGCCCCATACTTTGCTCCCAGAACATCTACTGGGGGGTGGAATGCTCCTGCCTCTGTGCATCTCCTTCCCCATGCTCCAGGGCTGGGGAGATTTGGGTCATGTGTTGCCCTCTCTCCCTGTGGTGCTCCGGGAGGGGGAGCTTGGCTCCCATGGTTGGGGGGAGGGGGGGGGGCCATGGGGCAGAAGGGCCAGGGCTGAGGGCAGTGCAGAGGGCTTGTCTCCCCCAGCCCTATCTTCACCCACTGCCCATAGGCAGATTATTAGGGATATTTGAAATAATTCTTCAGTCAATGGCTAGAACTAACAGCCATCATCTCATCATACGGGATCCTGAATAATGATTATTCAACCAGAATCTTGAAGCATGATTGCATCTGTTATCTCAAGGCTAACGTAGAGTTAAGGGTGAAAGTGCCAAAATCCCCTTTAGAGATTGCTGTGGTTTTTCTAAACAAAACAAAAGAAATGCTAATGCTACACATGCTGTAAATGCACAACCGGGGTTACTGAAACAACCTTAACTCTGACCACAAATGTTGTACCAATAAAAGCAAGCAGGATCTTATGAGGGGGATAAGGCAAAAAGCCACATTTATTGTAACGATAATAATAAAGAATAAAGAAAAGATAGAAGCAAACATTCATTCAATCATTCATTCAGGTTCTGTGTAGTTATAGTTACCAGCCTGGAAGTTGCTTGTGACAGAGTACTGGCCAGGTATTCTGTACACAAGTGATGGTAGTGGGGAGCGAAGTCCTGATCAGATGCACATCTGAAGCTCCTGGTGGGCTGGCAGCAGAACCTTGGACTCTGACTCCATGGTCTTTTGGTCCAGTCTTTATAGGAATTTCTTCCTATGCCAGTCTATGGGAATTGCTGCGTCATGCTGATGTCTACAGGGTGGCTGCCAGGTGCTCGTCAGTGATCTCATAGGGTGGACCTCCAGTCTCCAGTTTTTCTCCACTTGACACCTTTTGGTTGCACTGGCACCTGATGCCTTCTTCAGCCCTTTGATACTGTATTCTCAGGCTGGAACCTCTCAAACCATTCATTCATTGTCCAAGCACTCTCTCTCTCTTACATACATTCCCTAATTAAAGTTTCACACACAGTATTTTGTATAATAATAATTTTACATATACAAGAGTTGTAGTTACAAAAAGTTACAAAAGTTTCTGGGTGGCATTTCTTAAAACATTCTTTCTGAGTGCTGAGTTAGTTACTGTTATAGTTACAGTGTTTCACTTTGCGATTAGGGTTAATTGGTTCACAATGCTTTGAAGAGAACGGGCGTCAATTGTGTAACAATGCCCTTAATCAATTATAGGGCTTGGCTCCCAGAGCAGAGTTAGTGGCTTGACAAGCAGCCACTTGCAAAAGTTTGAGTGTGCCCTGGGACACAGAGAGGGGAGCTGTTTCTGGCTACATAGTATTATATTCTTAACAAATTATATTCTAGAGGGGCAATAATTATAAATCTAAACATTTGACAATCTTAACAAATAATAATAATAATAATAAATCTAAACACTTATCAAGCTTGATAACACTAAATCTAAACACTTTAACAAGAATAAATCTAAACACTTATATGCTTCTTCTACTTGGGGAATCATTTTTAATACTTTAATATGTTATCCCTACACAAAGTGTCACCATAAAAATAACCAGAAGCTTTGTCAGCATCCATTGGTCACAGAAATATGTGGATGTCTTACTCCTAATTGTGATTAAACTTAATGAAGGATACACTTTGATATTCATTGCTATATATCAGGGCAGCCAAACGCACTGACTGTCCGAGCCACATACAACAATCTTCCAAAGTTTGAGAGGCAGGGCACTCCTGGTGGGGCTCTGAGCTTCAGCCCTGCTTCTGCTGAAGCCCTAATTCCTGACAGATATGTCTCCTGGGGCTCAAGCCCCAAGAGTGCCAACCCCTCTGAGCAGAAGCATATATTGGGGGGGCCCCCCCCCCCCCCCCCCCCAGATTTTTGCCAGGGCCCATTTGGTCATATGGTGCCACCAGGTCGCCTCCCTGAATGGCAGCTGCTGGAGCTGACAAGCTGGGAGTTGTAGTGAGGTAGTGGGGAGTCAGTATCAAACAGCTGGGAGCTGCAGGAAAAGCTGCAGCTTTTGCTGCTGCCTGTTCCCACAAAGTTAAAGCAGTGGCATCTTCCTGCAGTTGCTTCTTCACAAAGACTTCTCGGAGCTGCAGGGAGGGACCAGTGGTACCAGTGGTCTCTGGCAGAAGCCCCTAACCCAGTGGGCAAAAGGGCCTCTGTGGGCTGCAACTGGCTTTCCAAGTGGATGGATCCAGCCTGCGGAGGCCCTGTCGCTTCTCCGCTCCATGGTCAATTAGGACCTGGGGCAGCGGGAGGGCATGAAGTTTCCTCTGCCCTGCCAGGAGCACGTGGCACTTGGAAAAGCCAGGCACTCCTGGCATGGCGGGAGGAGGCTTCGCACACTCGCCTGCCCCAGGCCAATCAGGGTCTGGGGGTGGGGGAGTGTGCGAAGTTTCCTCTTCTCTGTCACCACCCTGCGAGTAGTGCGCAGTGCTTAAAAGTGCATGTACTCCAGGGCTGGAGGAGGCTTCGCATGCTCCCCCACCCCCAGTCCAGTCAGGGTCTGGGGATGGGGAAGTGCGCAAAGTTTCCTCTGCCCTGACTCCGCTCTGTGAGGAGCACATGGCACTTAGAAGTGCTGCGCGCTCCTGGCAGGGTGGGAGGAGACTTTGTGCGCTCCCCCGCCCACAGGCCCTGATTGGCCTGGGGGCGGGGGAGCGTGGGAAGTCTCTTCCCAGCCAGGGGCATGGGCACCTAGAGAAAAAGGGGTGGGTGGGCAAAGGCACTCCCCCATCCCCAGACCAATCATGGTCTGGGGGTGGGGAACCCGGAAGTATTCTGGCCCCACCCCTTCCACTCGAGGCCCCAGCCCTTCCGTTGTGGCCCAGGGCCACTTCAGAAATTTTTGAAGTGGCCCTCATCAATAAATTATTGCCCTGCCATAACCCTACCAGCCTGCAGCAGGGCAGAAGCCTGGAGCCTCCCCACAACCTGTCTGGAAGGCGGAAAAGGGAGGGCCAGGGGAGGCTCTGTGAGACACACTTTGACAGTAAAAGAGCCATATGTAGCTCACAAGCCAAGTTTGGCTACCCTGCTATATATTTTCACTCTCATTTTGCTAATATGGCTAATTGAACATTTCAGTGCACACAGATAATATTAGACATAATCTATGACCTCTTAAATGAAAAAGTAAAAATCAAGAGACTTCCCACTTTACTTTCAAGAGTAAAGTTCTCCTTCAGCCTCCTGGCTCTGCCTCACTAAGGGGGAATCACAGAAAATGAGATATTCCTCTATCATGCCAAGAATACATCCTGACTCTGGTGGCCACTTGTGAAGTGCATTCTGGAATCAATAGCTCAGAACTGGGAATGCTTTCAGAGGCACAGGAAAGGCGATATGTGAGGGGCCCGAGGGAACAGCTGCAAAAGCAATCCACGAGACAGTGGTTCTCAACCTTTTTTTCTCATGACCCAATTTAAGAAAATTGTTGATGCCCGTGACCCAACATAATTTGACTAGAGTGTGGGCTGCAGAGTGGGGCTGAGGTTGACAGATTTGAGGTGAAGGAGGAGGCTACAGCTTTGGGTGGCAGAGTTGTGGAAGGAGGGGCATAACCTGATCAGCTCCCGGTCAGCAGTGCCACGGGGGTGGTAAGACAGGCATCCTGCCTCTCCTGGCACTGCAGACAATGCTGTGCCCCAGAAGTAGCAGATTCCCAGCCAATGGGAGTATGGAGCTAGTGCTTCCCCTCCCCCCCACCTAGGAGCTGGGTCCGTGCTGACCACTTCTGGGACTCAGTACAGTCCGTGGTACCAGGACAGGCAGGTAGCCTGCCTTAGCACCCCACTGGTCACCTGATCGCCCTGCAGCAATAAACCCAGTGCCTGACATTCTATTACTCAGTACTGGGTTGTGGCCCGTAATTTGAAAACCCTGGTTGAATGGTTTATGTGGTGCTGAGTAGAGTATAAAGGCCATTATCAATGCCCTGCCTTTCTCTAGAACGGGGTGGGGAACCTTTTCTGGGTCATGGGCCCCTGACCAACAGAAAAATCAGTCAGGGTCTGGGGGCTGCAGGGAGGCGGCGGGTGGGGGCGGGGTGAGCTGGAGTGCCAGTGCAGGCTGCCCAATGCTAGGGAGGCCCTAAGCTTCCTGGGCCAGATCTAGGCAGCCCAGGGGCCACACCCAGCTCCCAGGCCTTAGGTTCCCCACCCCAGTTCTAAAAGTCAAGAGAGAGCCAGGCAGTTGTTGGAGAATAGGTATAATACACTTCTGGTGGCTATTGCTATTGTTTTAATACATGGGATAGCTAACGTGGGTGCTATCCCCTGATGCACACACTAACAATGAAACACTTTAATTTTACCATGAGGTAAACTCTCTGAGGTCAGTGCTCCACCTCTGCCTAGGGCTGACCTTGTTGAGTTTTACCTCACAGTGAAACTCAAGTTCCTTGTCTTCACTGTGTGTTCTGATCTTTGTTTTACTTCAGAGTAGCCGATGTGCATTAGTTACCCCAAAGTGTTAAAAACAGAGGATAGGCAAATAAAAACACACCTCTTTCACAGTGAAGATGAGGCTCTTGCTATGGTAAATTATGATGCTCAGTCACTAATGGTTATTGCTCATTCTTTTGGAAACAGCCTTGTAACCTTCTGTTGTCTTACCCTTCAACTAAGGTTAATCATTTCTGCTTCAGTGTTGTTTATAAGGCAACAAGGCCAGAAGCATGGTTGCTGATTGCAGCTCTAATGACTATGGGTGCAATCTTGTGGGTTTGAATCTTATAATGATTATGGTCGTTTAAAAGTCACATTCTGTGGAAACAAAGTCAAGTTGGAGTAAATGGGGAAATGTCTGTTGTGTTACACACACTTTTGTGTGCACTGGTGCCCTTGATTTGAATAATCCTAAACTTTGGATACAGTTTGGACAGATGTTGGATTTTTGTGTACCAGGCCTGTGTCCAATTTCAACAGCCATTTTGAAGGGACTACTTTTCTGCAGACTGCATAAATGTGCAGCCCTTACATTTTTACAAACCCACAGTTTATGCAGAGATTATTTTATGTTTAGCTATCACTCTCTAGCAACTGGGGCCCAGCCAGCCATAGATCTATATAAACAACAGATTTTACATATTAAATACTTCTTATGGAGCTCATTTAGTGCATAGTGCAGTTTAAATCTACCAGTTGTGATCTAACCCCACCCTGATGGCAATTTTTTTTGCCAACAAAAGCAATGGGGTAACATTTAAACCAAAAAATACTGAAATCAAATCAGACATATATATTCCTGTAAACGAGGAGTCCTTGATATTATAAATGACTACCAGATGTCAAACAGAAAAATGCTTATTCTTCCACAAATAATAATTAGATTAACAACACACTTTTTTTTTCTTTTTTTTTACTATGGAGTCCACTTCAACTGCAATACTTAACATAGGGGAAAGTATGCAAATTTTAAAGTAGCACAGTTTATTGTACATCAAAGGACAGGGTAAAGTCTTTGCATGGTAGGATGTTGGGGCTCCATTTAATAAGCATTAGGAACAACTGCCAGTGGCAGCTTGCCTTTCTTCTGGAAGAAAATAAACAGTAGTTTGATATTGGTTTAAAAAATTGGACCAATTTTTGGCCAGTCTGCCAGTACATCTCTGCCTTTAATCATTTCTTATATTCCAAGAGGAATTCTGGCAGACTTTATATACACACATATAAAGGAAAATAAGAACAATCCAAAATTCAGTTCATTCAGGGAGCCTGTTTACTGACATATAGATAGGCACTTCCATGCCTGAGAACTGAAAGCATATCAACTTGTACAATTTGTAATGCCATGTTTGGTCAAAGCAATAATTAAAAATAGGCAATCAGACACTCATAGAGCATATGAGCCTAATCAATACAATTTCTGTAAAAGAAAATCAACCTCATTATATATTAGTATATTTTGAATTAGTCTATAATGTAGTGGATATAGGAGAAATGGCTGACATAATTTATATTAAATTTCAAAAGGTTTTTGACAAAGTCCCTCAAAAGAGGCTGCTGAAAAAAGTAAGTAGCCTTGGAAAGAGAGGCGTAGTAATGTCCTGAATTAAATCTGGCGAAGAGTTGGAGTCAGGGAGGAAATAGTAGGAATGAACAGGTAATTTGCATCATGGCAAAATGATAACAGCAGGGTGCCACAAGGTTCTATCCCAGTGGTTCTCAAACTTTCTGGCCTACGGCCCATCTAGCTCAATGCAGACCACCAGCCAACCACCTACGATGACAAAATGGGTGCAGGAAGGGGTGGAAGTGCATGGTCTTGGCTGGGAGATTGGGTGCAGAAGTGGGCTGAGGATGGAGGGTCTGAAGAGAGGGAAGGTGAAGAGGGGGCTGATGGTGGAGGTTTGATGGGAGGTAAGGTGCAGGAAGGGCTAATGGTGCGGGGAGGTTGGAAGTGCTCCATTCATAGCTTTTGATGTAAAAATGCAGTTGTTAGAGGCAGGAAAGAGTGGCTTTATAATGTGACATCCAGTTAATGTCTTTGTTCAAGCCCAGGGAAATAGTGTCAAATTTGTAGATGAATACCAATTCCACACTCTCTCTCTGTAATTGGCTGTGAAATTCCTTTGTAGGAGAATGGCTACTTTTAAATCCATAATTGAGTGACCAGGCAAGTTAAAATATTCCCCTTCAGTTTTATGTGTGTTACCATTTCTGATGTTTGATTTGTGTCCATTTATCCTTTGTTGTGTAGACTGTCCAGTCTGGCCAATGTACATGGCAGAGGGGCGTTGCTGGCACTCGATGGCACATATCACATTAGAGGATGAGCAGTTGCATGAGTCCCTGATGTTGTGGCTTATGTGGTTAGGTCCTGCGGTGGTGTTATTTGTATAGATGTGTGGACAGAGTTGGCAGCCAGGTTTGTTGCAGGGGTAGGTTCCTGGGTGAGTGTTTCTGAGGTGTGATGTGTAGTTACTTTGGGTTGGGGGTTGTCTGTAGGCGAGGATTGACCTGTGAGAATGAGGAATAATTTTCAAGGATAGTTTGTAGATTGTCAGTGATGAGCTGGAGGGGGTGTTAGTTGGGGGCTATAGGAAATGATCAGTAGTGTTCTCTTAGGGCATGTCTACACTTGCACCCTAGTTCGAACTAGGGATGCAAATTTAGGCATTCGAAATAGTCAATGAAGCGGGGATTTAAATATCCTGCGCTTCATTAGCATGATCTTGCCGGCGCTTTACTCCGCTCAACAGCTGTTTTGAAAGTGAAAGTGCGCACCGGGACGTGTTAGTTCGAACCAAACCCCTTCGTTTGAACTAACATTACTCCTCAAAAAATGAGGAGTAACATTAGTTCGAACCAAGGGGTTTGGTTCAAACTAATGCGTCCCGGCGCGTGCTTCCTGGTTTGAATCAGCTGTTGAGCGGAGTAACATGCCGGTGAGATCATGCTAATGAAGAACGGGATATTTAAATCCCCGCTTCATTGACTATTTCAATGCCTACATTTGCATCCCTAGTTCGAACTAGGGTGCAAGTGTAGACATATCCTTATTTTACTTGTTGGGCCTGTCTTGCAGTAGGTGACTTCTGGGTGCATGTCTTGTTCTGACAATCTGTTTCTTTACTTCCCCAGGTAGGTATTTAACTTTTAAGAATGCCCGATAAAGAGCTTGTAGATGTTTGTCTGTCAGTGGTATTAGAGAAAATCTGGTTTATCTAGACAATCGATTGTGTGATGTGTCCTGGATGGAAGCTAGAGGCATGTAGGTAAGGATAATAGTCAGTAGAGGTATGTCTAGACTACATGCCACTGTTGGAAGAGGCATGTAAAATAGGCTACCCGACATAGTCAATGAAGCCGGGATTTAAATATCCCCGGTTTCATTAAAATAAAAATGGCTGCTGCGCTGTGCCGGCTCAGCTGATTGTCGGCACAGTGCGGCAGTCAAGACGCGGATCGGTCGACAGGGGAAGCCTTTGTCGACTGCTCCTCTAAACCTCGTTTCACGAGGCATAAGGGAGCGGTCGACAAAGGCTTCCCCTGTCGACTGATCCGCGTCTTGACTGCCGTGCTGTGCTGACAATCAGCTGAGCCGGCACAGCACGGCCCATTTTTATTTTAATGAAGCTGGGGATATTTAAATCTCGGCTTCATTGACTATGTCGGGTAGCCTATTTTCCATGCCTCTGCCGACAGAGGCATGTAGTCTAGACATACCCTAGGTTACTGGCATAGGGTGGTGTTAAAGTGATCATTTAATTGTACTGTAGTGTCAAGGAAGTGGATCTCCTGTGTGGACTGGTTCAGGTTAAGGTTGATGGTAGGGTGGAAATTGTTGAAATCATAGTTCCCGTTAAGGTACGTGTCTGCACGGCCATGCACAAAAAATTCTCTGCCCAACCACATACTTTTCAGAGCCACGCAGCAGCACTCACCTTTCACAAGGAAGGTAAGTGGTGCGGCAGGCGGCTGCTCAGGGTTGGGGCTGGCTGAGGCAGCATGGTGGGGGGACCACTGCGGGGGACCTGGGGCAGCTGAGGTGGTGTGGGGCCTGGGGCCCACTCCAGCAGCCGGGGCTGGGACCTGCTGTGTGGTGGGGAGGAGGGTTCTGGGACCTGCTCAGGGGGCCAGGGGCCTACTTGGGGGACTTGGGACCTGTGGAGGTCCTGCTTAGGGGGCTGGGGCTGCATGGTGGGGGGTCTGTTCCAATGGCCGAGGCCAGCTCCAGCCCTTCCCCGGGGCTGGAATTGTGTTCAGGGCTGCAGAGTGGCTTCCCAACTGCTCCCTGGGCTGGCCGCGTGGTGGCTGCACAAAGTTGGAGCCAGGCTCTGGTGCAGCTGCTTCTGCACCTCTCTTCCCCCCTCTCACACCTCTCTTTTGCCCCTCAGAGCTCCCTTTCCCCCAATTCTCTGTCCCCTCCCACATGTCACTTCCCCACTCACAGCACCTCACTCCCTGCAAACCCTGAGCGCTGGCAGCAGCTTCTCTGTACTCCAGGGGGGGACTCACAGCAGCCCTGTGAAGAGCAGTCTGGGGCAGTCTCTGCCCTGCACACAGGCTGCCCTGGGAGCTGCGCATCTCACCTTCTCCCCAAGAGATGGGAGGGCGCTACCTGGGAGAGTCTCTTGTGGAGCAGCGTCACTGATGTGTGCCACAGTGGCATACATCTGAACAAGCGCACGTGACCTCTTTATTGGCGCACAGGACCAAACTCACTCTGCTCCTGGATGGAAAATCTTAAAGGGAACAGTGGTTGAAATTCCTGTGGAATTCTTGTATTTCCAGACCAAAACCTAGCTGTTGCTGAGCTGTATTGTGGCATGATGCCACTGGTCTATGCTGGGGCAGTGTGCGGAGATGGAATGTGTATATAAGCCTCTGGTGGGAAAGCTAGAAGTAGAGAGAAGGGCATGGAAATTTCTTTGAACCCTGCTTTCTTGCTGACCCAGCTGTATAGAGGTTAATATGGGGTCTTAAAATGTTATCAGTTATCCAGTGTCAGATATGCCCAACAAGCAGCTGCAATCCCCTCTAGGAACATGCTATTTTCATTTTATACCTACAGCACTGTATGAACAAATGACTGTAATGTAGTCTTCCTGCACAGTAATGAAATGGAGTAATTTGAATATTTAATATTTAATTACACCCAGTTATTCAATGTTCCCAGTATGTGATTTTTTTGATTGATGATGATAAAACTTTGCTCTTAAGTGATACCCTTCATCCAAGGACACAGCATCCAGCCCATGTGGCAAGTTGTAGTACGTTATCTCAGCATGAAGCCACACAGTAACAGCCCCATATCTCCAAATCACGCTGTGGCTGTGGCTTCGTTTTGCAAAGAATACATCAATTTTACAGCCTCGCCGTATCTCAGCTGGGTGACAGGGGATGAAATCTACACAGTTATGAACTCTGTAGTCGTGGCATTCCCTTGCTATGGCACCACCAAATCCCCAAGGTCTGTTGAATAGGGAGTCATGGAGTGCTGAATTTGTTGTCCAGTAGGTGCACGCCCCTCGAGAGGCCTTCCAAATCCATGGTCTCCATTGCACAGTAGAACCATCCTGATTCTGTCCTCCCTGCCTCTCCTACACATCCCAGGGATTCTCGTTCCCTGTAGATTCTGAGCATGGGTTTTCCTCTCAGAACGTTTGTATGAGTGCGTCTATTATCCAAATAATTTTACAGATAGACTCTGTGCCTCAGTTTAATAGCCTTGTCCAAGATCATGTAAAGAATCAGTGTCAGAGTTGGGAAAAGATCCCAGGAACTTGACTTATCATTCAACAATGGAATGATTAGGCCACTGTTCTTGATACCTACCTACTTCTAAGAAGTGGAAATGGGCAGCTGCTGATTACAATAGACAACTTCAGTATTGCTACCTAGCAATTATGTTGGTCTTCTATGTGTTCCAAGTACCCAAAGTACCTCCTGATCCAGTGGAAATTAAGAAATTGCTTAAGAAAATGGCTGTTATTTTGGCAAAGCATTTCAGTTATTTTTAAAAAAATCATTCCATTACAAAATTTATGCCTGTTCCAACTTCTAAAAACAACAGGAAAAATTTATTTTTTTAAAGGTTGCTCATCTTTTCTCTGCAGAATTTGCCTTCAAAATATCTGATTGTCGCTTTTTCAGTGAGACACTTAATATAGGTAATACCGCACAATGCTCATAAAGGATGGCTTAGTTTTGAATAGCTTCAGAGAAGAAATTGAAATTTAATATCCCACATCATGAATCACATAGTGGTCTTATAGCTGGGTTGCATTGTATCAGTAACTCAGTCAAAAATGTATCAGTGGCTTTCTTTGTCTAGTTAGGATGTGCTATTACAGTGTATAGTTGGAAGTGGGAAGTTTATGAGAGCTCTCTTCTAAAACTTAATTTAGAAACAATTTTGTTCATAAACAATGCAATCTATGTGGGAAAAAACAGTTTTGTATTCTCTACTATTCAGTCACTATTCTAAATATTTTATATTAATTCAGAACCTCTCACATACTCTTGTTTCATAAAACCCACTCAATAACACTTTCAGAGCATAGCATGTCTGGTAATACAGTATTCAGGTACCTTCATCTGCTCCAAGACTAGTAGAAGACACTAGAGTACATTTTGTAATATGGTGTTTAAAAAATTCCAATCCTCATCATTATATTGTTTTCATTGGTTAATTTCCCCACTCTGTAAATTCTGTTCACTACGCATACTAGATACCAGTTCAGTAGAAGACAGATACTATCATAGTAATAATATAAATAATTAATAAATAATTCTTTATTGGGGGCAGATTCTGAGGCTATGTCTACACTACAAAGAAAAGTTGGAAAAAGCTACGCAAATTGTGACCCACAATTTGCGTATCTTTTTCCGCTTTTCTTCAGAAAGAAGCTTTTCTGACATTTGGCCCATCTACACAGGGCCAAATGTCAGGAAAAAAAGCCCTCTTTCGGAACATCCCTTCTTCCTTGTGGAATGACATTTACAGAGATGCCGAAAAAACACGTCTGATTTTCCAAATTCTTTTTTCGGAAATGCAGATGCGTTCCATGGACGCGGCAGAGCTTTTCCGGGATACCACCTGTGTAATGGATCGATGTTTGGGTTAAAGCATTAGGCTGAGACTTTTGTCCCAGCTCTGCAACACACTTCTATGATAATGGGCAACACGCTTACTATTAGTGTGCCTTGGTTCTCTAATGCTTCTTCTTTTCAACCTTTTTCTGTCTTTTCTATTTATATTGTAAGCTCTTCAGAGCTGGGACTATTTCTCATTAGGTGTTTGTACATAGTACAAAGGATCCCTGGTCTTTGCTAAGCGCTCCACAGAAAGAATGGCTGAAAGAGAGGCTAAAATTATTTTCTGAAAAAAATTCTCTAAAATTATCTGTTATCTCTAAATTTATTTATTTTTCACAAAAATTTCAAATTTACTCAGCCCTGCCTCTAAGGGCTATTGCAATGCAGACAGCAAATAGTTAAAACAATAACTTGCTTGTCATATGTATTGTATTCTGATATTCTTTTAATTCACGTACTTACAATTATGTAGAACTCATTATTTTTATGCTGTGTTCCTGGTCCTTCTAATCACCCTTGCATATTTGATTGTCTCATTGAAGCACAGATGCAACTGTAGATCTCTTTTTAGTCAATACCACATTCTAGTCTTTCTTGAAAAATCATTCCTGACCAGCTTTAACCTTCCTTAATAGTTTTAATTTATTAAAAGTTAATTGAACCATAAAATTTAGGGATAAAAGTTAGTAAATCAGCTGGAACACTGTTAAAGTGACTGATTGCTATGCAGGGAAAAAGGCAGTGTTATCTTACTAGCAGACAGAAGTGCCCTTTCATCACCTGCTTATTTTTAGTTGCTACATCAAAGATGATGATGTAGTCAATAGCTGGATTTTTCAATCTTTAATTTATTAATTTGGCTATAAAATTGCCATCCAGCTGGTTTTGCTGCTGCGTCACACAAACATTGAAGAGCTGCTACCATAAGTTATAACAAAATTATAAGAATTAATTCCTTTTCTGTCAAGCAGAATTCCAAGAATCCTCCTTGAGTCACCAAAAGGAAGAGGATGGTTGGTGCGGCAAATGTCAAAGCAGTAGGAACATCTGAGGCCCATATGAAACTGTCATGTTCCTTTCTGCTTAAAGTCAATGCTATCAAAGACATGCTAACTATTCAAACATTTAACTATTCAAATCTTCTTCCCAGTCCCTAAAAAGTATGATGTAGATGTTATTCTTACTTGCCCTATATTTGTTGATTAGTAGTCTTCCTTATTCTCACTGCCTATCAATGAAGGGCTTGGATCTTGTTTCCATAGAAAACAAAGTAAGTTTTCAGTTTGACTTCAGTGTGAGGAAGAAGGGATCCAAAATACACAGAATGGAGAAGGTCAAAATTACCAGTTGTTAAACATGGGAAATCTTGAAAAGAAGTTTTTGGTTTTCCCCTAAATTTCCTATGTATTTTCCAGTTTTCAAAGGAAAACAGAGACTAAAACAAAGCAAAATCCTCACTCCCTCTTCCGCTCTCCATGCCCCATTTTTCTGTTTTGCTACTGGCAAACGTGGGCTTGGGGAAATGCAAGAAAAACATGGATCTAAAATTTTCTTCCCTCCCTCCAAAAAAAATTTGGAAGGGGAAAGGAAAGGGTGAAGGAGGGATTTGGGGGGTGGCATTTGGTTTTTCATTGAATGTTTTTTAAAGAAAACATTTTCTGTGAAAATTTTCATTTTGGGTAAAACCTGTTTTTGATGGAAAACTTTCAGCCATCTCTAATTTAGGCTGAGATTTTCAAAGTACACAAGGAGCTTGGCTGTCTAGTCCCCAACAAGAATTGAGCATGTGTTTCCTTTGTGTGGTTTTGAAAATCACAACCTTATTCTTAATATTAACTGAAGAAGTCATTCTAGTGCCGTGGCATCAAACCACTTCTGAAGCAGTAGCCACAACAGTGGCTACTGCTCTAGTGAGCTAGCCACACTCAACCAGCCAAACAGTCACTTGTGGCCAGTAGCTATTGTGTTGGACACCATGGTGCTAGTGTATGTATGTTCTTATTTGTATCATTGTCAGTTCAGAGTGACAAGAAGAAAACCAACGGTATAGCCAACTGGAGATCAGAAGACTAATATCTTGTGTTTCCCCCTAGAGGTCTAGAATCCTGTTTAATGTAAGCATACATAGTTGTATTGTTTGTTTTTAATTTGTGAAAAGAAGTCGAGCTTGAGGGTCTAGAGTCTCCCCTAAAAGCCAGAGTGGCATGGTATTTTGGAGAGAGTCCTAGAGAGGGCTGCATCTATTCCAAATATTTATTAAAAAAATTGAACTTATTATCACAATCTAATCATATGATCTCACCAACAGCAAGAATCAGCGTCCTTTGCACAGGACAAAATTCAGATCATAACTATTGCTATTGAATGAAGTTCAATAGCAGAATAAGGAATGACACTTATTGGAACACTAGCCCCTTTTTCTTTGCCTGATACATAAGCCTTTCTTACTTGGATGAGCAGTATACTTTGAAAAGAGCAAGACCATTCCAAGTGTTACCTAATATAGAAGTACAGTATAGTGCCTAGCACAATGGGCAATATTACCAATACCTCATACTCAGGGCCGGCCCTGAGCGTCCGGTGCATGCATGGCCCCGCCCCGGGCGCCCGGCGCATGTGTGGCCCTGCCCCCGGGCGCGTGGCGCATGTGTGGTACCACCCCGGGCTCTTGGAGCATGCGCGGTGCCGCACCCGCCCGGCCCGACAGCCCTGTGCGGTGCCCCCTACAATGGGGTGCCCCGGGCGGTAGCCTGGTCAGCTCGTAGCTTGGGCTGGCTCTGCTCATACTTAAGATAGCAGTAGAAAGCGGGCTCCAGCTGTCATCCACACCGGCGCTCCATGGCTAGGGTTGCCAGATGGTTTAACCAAAAATACCGTCCCCCCCCCCCAAAAAAAACGGAAAAAAATTCTGTTGAGGGGAAAAAAAAAGAGGGAGACCAAAGTTTTTGAGGAAAAAAAATTAAGCAAATTAAAAAAAAAAAAAAAATCAGCATGGCCCATTTAAGAAGAGGCTTTTTTGCTGGCAGCCATTTTGTTTTTCTGTTCCAGCCATAAGACAAGCCCCTGCGGAACCAGGTAAGCGGGAGGGGGGGGGGGAAGGGGGTTACCGGGGGGGCCTGGCAGGTGGTCCGGGAAGGGGGGGCCCAGTTGCTGAGTGTATGTAGGGTTGCCAGGTGTCCAGTATTTTCGCCTCGTGGCAGGAAAAAAACCCAGAAAATACCGAACATTGTAGGTGTCCAGTATTTTCTGAATTTTTTTTACCAGACAGGAGGCGAAAATACCGGACTGTCTGGGTCAATACCGGACACCTGGCAACCCTATCCATGGCCACAGAGGGTCACAGTTTGGCACTTGTTTGGCATGTGTAGGCCTTCAGCTGAATATTACAAGCATCACATGGCAACATGGACGAGTTAGTGGCATGCACTGTTCCTATTTTAAGCAGCAAAATAGTCCTCCTACCACACACCCAGAGGGCATTTCTAGTGCTGTGCATGTGGTTGGCACTGTTTTCATCTTTCCTGCACTTCTAACTGTGTGGGCACATTCCTTAAGAACTGTATTTCAACCAAAATATGAGTGGAAATTACTGTTTTTTCACTTCTCTTTTCCAGCTGTTTCTCACTCAAAACATTTTCCCTTTAAATGCTATTGCTCTAATTGGTTTAACGTGATTTTTTTCCCTCTTTCACATGGGTTTTTTTTTTTTTAATTTTGAGATCAGGGATATTGGAAGGAACTACTGCTGATCATTTTGGAATGGAATTTAAATATTAGGGTATCAAAAGCAGATATATGTAAAGTGTGCAAAGACTTAGTTGTTCTAAATAGATACTTCGTTGTTGGTCAGGACCCTCAAGAAGAAAAGGTGATTAGCTAATAATTATTATAAACTTTTCATATTATCCAACCTCCCTGCTGCCATCCCAGCCTCCAAAATAGTATAAAACATGATTCAAAGAGAAGACATTTTCAACACAACTTTTATGTAATTCTCAAATACTACTATATTCTAGGTGGTTTGTTTCTATTTTGTCTCCTTTGTGAATATGCATCTTTCCAGATACCACTGAGACTAGTGAAGATACTTCTAGTAAATATATATATATATATATATATATATATATATATATATATATATATATATATATATATATATAGTGATAGAAGTGTGGGTTTTTTTTTCAAGCTAGCCAAATCTAGATGTTGAAAATAAAGTGCATTTCTAAAGAATTTCCTTCTCCCCAGTCTCAAAGGAGCGGGATTCCATGATCTTATTCTTAGCACAGGAACATACAGTAAATTCATGACTCAGAGCTTTAAAGAGTAGAAATCTTCACATTCCCTAGCTTTTTCAGCAGTTCTTATATTCTTTTCAAGATGTATCACATTTGACCTTAGCCACAAAGACGAGCTCTGTCTAGAATCTTTAAAAAACAAGGTAAGGTCATGCAGAGATGTCTAAATACTTGCTTTGCACAAAGCTCTTTTCATATCCACCTAAAAGCCATGGACCATAGAAAATAAGGTGAGGACAGGACCACTCAAGCCCAAACTGCCTAAAGGGCAGCATTTAGGATGACCTTTTCCAATCCCTTATCAATGATCTCCATAGTTGAGTCAATTGTCTAAGATCATCCTTGTGTGGCTAATCATGAATAGTGAGGATACACTGTTTCAATAGCATTTTAATCTTTTTGGTGCAGAAGGGATTCAGAGGATCTCTTCAGATGTTTTATTAATATTTCCCAAGTTTCCAGAATCTCTTTTCATTAAAACACAGTGTCGATTAAATATTTACATTTGTAATTTTAAATTATTTGTTCTCCTTTTTGAATCTAGAAACTTTTTATTTTTTCATGACTGATCGAAATTTTCTCATGAAAATCTGTGATTTCACAAATATTTCATTTTCTGTCAGAAAATCATTCCATTGAAACCATATCCACTAAGCACCCTTTTTGAAGGGAGAAGTTGGGGCGTGCTGCCATGATGGAGTTGTTGTCTGCAATATGGCAGAGCGTTGGGTCTCCAACTAGTATTGTACAAACACACACTGAGAGAGAGTTCCTACTTCAAAGAGTGTAATTTCCAACAGACAAGCAGTCAAAGGATGGGATACAGACAATATTAACCAAAAATAATAAAATATGAGGAGCTGAGGTACAAAGATTTAAGGTCTGAACCACAGCCATTATATTATTTCAATTTACTTCAATGAACATTCAATCAGGTCCTAAGGGATTTATCTAAGGTGGTGCAGAAATCTGTGGCAAGCTAGGAAATGGTGAATCCTTATTTTCTGAGTTCCAGCCCATTGATCTAGTCATAAAGCATCCATCCTTTGTAGTTATTAACAATGACATGACACTTTATTAAATAAACATGCAAAGCAATGGAAAGTGTTTTGAGAGTAAAGGTCTGATTGGAAGAAGAAAGGCCAAGACGGCTTTAATCTTTGGGGTTTCAACTTATTGAAACAAGTTGAGCTTGTGTTAGACATATGTTGTTGTATCTTAAATCTTCCTCGTCTTGTTCATGTTTCTCCAGAGTAGGATCACTCAAACTGTGATCTGTAGACATCTGATTATGTACTCATGAACCATGGAACACTGACTGATCACATGAAGCTGCCTATACAGGCTCTTAGTTCATAAAATGCATTAAAAAGTATTTAAATTAATTACGTTCCTAATATTTTTGCATCTAAGTTCTCATAGGAAAATTAGGTGACCATACATGGTACAGAGAGTTCTGCACAATCATAAATGGGGAATCAGGAGAGGAAGTCGGTTCAGAAGATAATCTTTGTTAAAAGGATTTCCATGCTGGGGGAGGAGGGAAAAGAAAGAAAATCCATGTCCTAACTAAGAGAAGCCATCAGAGCTAAGAGTATAGTACCTCCTCCCACTGGGAGACTAAAGTAAAAGATCCAATTCATACAGTAAATTATTCATGCAGTAAAATGTAGTCAATCTGTGTATGCCTGTGTGTTTGGGGTGATACTTTCAGAGAGGCTGCTTAATAAAAGCAAACTAAGAAATAGCTATGTCTGAGATCAATAAAATTATTATCAGCAAGACTCCAATTTAAATGCTTAAGCAAGTGCTTATTAAGGATTTGTGCAGCACCATTGCTGAGTTTGAAGATTCTGAGTTCAAGGCCCTGAACTCACTTAGAGCTCATCATGGCTATGCAACTAAATTAGAGTGCTTCATTCTTTAAGAAAAATATCAAACCAAAGTATAGTAAGTTATCTTACACTGGTGATTGGGGGTAAACAGCAGAGCTGTTTTTCTCGCTCTTTTTTTCCCCTGCATCATAGAAGTTTAAGGTGGGATTTTAAAATAAATGATTATCGTTGTTTTCAATCTGCACCCATTGAAGTTAACGAAAAAAATCACATAGACATCAGTGGGAGCAGAGTTGGTCTAGCACTCTGCATTTTAAAACCCCACTCTAACTGACCAGGTTAATCTTTGTCTCTCTCTTGTGTAATTCAGAATCACATTCATATGGTGAGTGCTGCACTGGGTAACATTGTGTCACTTTCCAAACACATTCAGGATTTAAATTATTGCTCTGGGCTTTGTAAAAACCAAACCCAAACTCAAACCTTTCAGTACCATAGACTAAAAGAGGCACTGATCTGCCATCTAGGTGCACCCTACTCCTCATCGTATCTCCTTTTTCTAGTGCCAAGCTTCGGTAAGGTCAAGGTTATAAGCAGATTCCATCCTCTTCTGATTTGAGCCACCATTTGAGTGTGCTTGGTTGCCTGGATATTTTAACATATACTATGTTATACCATTGTTACTTTGTGGCTATGTCTACACTGTAGCCTTCTTGTAGAAAAGCTTATGCAAATGAAGCTCGGCGTGGAATATTACCGTGCTCATTTGCATAATTAATGAGCAGCCGTTTTTGCGCAAGAGGCTTTTGCACAAAAAAGAGCAGCGTAGAAAGCTCCTTTTTCGCAAAAAAACCCTCTTGCGCAAGAGCCGTTCTTCCTGTCTTGTGCAAGAGGGGTTTCTGCTCAAAAAGGAACTGTCCACACTGCTCTTTTTTGCACAAAAGCCTCTTGCACAAAAACAGCTTCTCATTAATTATGCAAATGAAGCACAGCAATATTCCATGCTGAGCTTCATTTGCATAAGCTTTTCTGCAAGAAGGCTACAGTGTAGACGTAGCCTGTATGTCCTTGGCCTCTACCTCCATGTCCTTCTCCAGACAGAACAAATGTAGCCAGTCAGACTAGGATCTCTCTAGCAAGGCCAAATCATTATAGTTGGCACATTTAGATGATTCTAATTATATACTGGACTTTCGGTCTTCTAAAGATGTTGTGAATTCCCAGTCTATCTAGCCTCATGCCTTGAATTTGGCACAGGCACCTCATTTCAAATGTTTTCAGCAAAAGCTGTAATGCAAACTTAAGTGTATGCCCCAATTAAATTATCAAGACATCTGGTTATGAATCTTAAAAGTGGTAACTATACAGGACTGGTTTCTTTATTGGAGTGAGCTGCCTGGAAACTGTTTGTTCTCAATACAGATTTATTGTACTTAAGAAATACTTTTCTAAATCCCAACTCAGTATGTTTCTGTGTTTTACCTTTCTATAACATTTTATAGCACATTACAATCCTCTTTAAAAGTCACATATTTGACACAGTACACATTAATATGCTGAAAGTCATAGCAAATCCCACACACATAGGGCCTCATTACATACCAGTTCCAAGAAATACAGCAACAGTGCAAAGAAGGCATGTTCCTTTTACCGATCACTATAAGTAAAACACAGGTCAAATTCTGACCTCTGGTAGTTTTATTCAACTCAGGCATGGACAAGTAGTTTGTTTTATAACATAAATTTCTTAGATGAGTTTAACTGTTATAAGTCTGAAGGCCATTTCCCTCCTCAATGTATGTACAAAATGGCACAAAATGAGCTCCAACTAGCTACAGGAATAAAAGGAAACAAGAAGACTTTTTATAAATACATTAGAAGCAAAAGGAAGACCAAGGACAGGGTAGGCCCCACTACTCAGTGAGGAGGGAGAAACAGTAATGGGAAACTTGAAAATGGCAGAGATGCTTAATGACTTCTTTGTTTCGGTTTTCACTGAGAAGTCTGATGAAGGAATGCCTAACATAGTGAATGCTAGTGGGAAGGGAGTAGGTTTAGAAGATAAAATAAAAAAAGAACAAGTTAAAAATCACTTAGAAAAGTTAGATGGCTGCGAGTTACCAGGGCCTGATGAAATGCATCCTAGAATACTCAAGGAGCTGATAGAGGATGTATCTGAGCCTCTAGCTATCATCTTTGGAAAATCATGGGAGACAGGAGAGATTCCACAAGACTGGAAAAGGGCAAATATAGTGCCCATCTATAAAAAGGGAAATAAGAACAACTCAGGAAACTAGAGGCCAGTTAGTTTAACTTCTGTGCCAGGGAAGATAATGGAGCAAGTAATTAAGGAAATCATCTGTAAACACTTGGAAGGTGGTAAGGTGATAGGGAACAGCCAGCATGGATTTGTAAAGAACAAATCATGTCAAACCAATCTGATAGCTTTCTTTGATAGGATAACGAGTCTTGTGGATAAGGGAGAAGCGGTGGACGTGGTATACATAGATTTCAGTAAGGCATTTGATACGGTCTCGCACGATATTCTTATCAATAAACTAGGCAAATACAACTTAGATGGGGCTACTATAAGGTGGGTGCATAACTGGCTGGATAACCGTACTCAGAAAATAGTTATGAATGGTTCTCAATCCTGCTGGAAAGGTATAACAAGTGGGGTTTCGCAGGGGTCTGTTTTGGGACCGGCTCTGTTCAATATCTTTATCAACGATTTAGATATTGGCATAGAAAGTACGCTTATTAAGTTTGCAGATGATACTAAGCTGGGAGGGGTTGCAACTGCTTTGGAGGATAGGGTCATAATTCAAAAGGATCTGGACAAATTGGAGAAATGGTTTGAGGTAAACAGGATGAAGTTTAATAAAGACAAATGCAAAGTGCTCCATTTAGGAAGGAACAATCAGTTTCACACATACAGAATGGGAAGCGACTGTCTAGGAAGGAGTATAGCACAAAGGGATTTAGGGGTTATAGTGGACCACAAGCTAAATATGAGTCAACAGTGTGATGCTGTTGCAAAAAAAGCAAACATGATTCTGGGATGCATTAACAGGTGTGTTGTGAGCAAGACATGAGAAGTCATTCTTCTGCTCTACTCTGCGCTGGTTAGGCCTCAGTTGGAGTATTGTGTCCAGTTCTGGGCACCGCATTTCGAGAAAGATGTGGAGAAACTGGAGAGGGTCCAGAGAATAGCAACAAGAATGATTAAAGATCTAGAGAACATGACCTATGAAGGAAGGCTGAAAGAATTGGGTTTGTTTAGTTTAGAAAAGAGAAGATTGAGGGGGGACATGATAGCAGCTTTTAGGTATCTAAAAGGGTGTCATAAGGAGGAGGGAGAAAACTTGTTCATCTTGGCCTCTGAGGATAGAACAAGAAGCAATGGGCTTAAACTGCAGCAAGGGAGGTTGAGGTTGGATGTTAGGAAAAAGTTCCTAACTGTCAGGGTGGTTGTGGAATCTCCATCTGTGGAGATATTTAAGAGTAGGTTAGATAAATATCTATCAGGGATGGTCTAGACAGTACTAGGTCCTGCTATGAGGTCAGGGGAGTGGACTCGATGACCTCTCGAGGTCCCTTCCAGTTCTAGTATTCTACGAGTCTGTGTAAGTTATACTAGGGTTATTGGGATTTACATGGGATTGATCAGAGCTCAGAAACTGGAGAAAATTATTTATATATAAACTTCAACATTTCACATTAATCTGCTTCATCCATTCTCCTGGCTTATTTGTGTTCACTTCCTATGAATGTTTGTGGAAAGCAAATTTTAAGGTCACATGGTAGAATTTGCAGAAACAAAAATGTTGAATTTCCACATGGAAACATTTCTGATAGAGGTGTTTCGTGCTCACTAAATTATGGAACAAACAATACCATGTGACTTATCTGATCAAACCTAATTTCCTGAGACTTGTTCTTTCTTTTAATATTTGTGATCAATACAGTTAAAAGAAAACCTTAACATTGAACGAATTAATATCAATAACAAATATTTTGAATAAGTCACAACCTTCTCATGGGTATTCCAATAAGGGTAATTTTCTAGAATAAATTATTTGTTAGTGATTTGCTCATCTCATATGGTTGATTTACTATAACTTTAACCCTACCAACATTTAGATTTATTTCTAACTTAACAAATACAGTAAATTATGTCTATTTCCTGGCTGTGAAAAAGATCTTTAATGGTTCTAACAAATCTGCATTATATTTATAGAGGATATTCCTTGCCAACTGTAAATTCTTTCTACGAGAGAATTGCCATCAATTTCAATGGCAGATACAGATCCCAACATAGAAAACATGGCAGATGGACTAAATAAATTCAGCAATAGTCTAGAATCTCCATATTCTGGAGTAGTTAGTGTTTGTAGTTCTGTGGGACCTGAACCAGGCTAATGGTCTTTCATCGATGATAAATATTTAATGCTATCCTAAGCCTTATACATATAAAATTTAAGGTCTCTACACACAATTTTTATTTCGGGAGAAGGATGCAAATAGCACTGCACATTTGCATACTTCCTCTGGGGTGTTTTTTGGAAGACGCTCTTCCGGTATTTACCCACGTCTACATGTGGCCGAATTTCGAAATAAACCCCTATTTTGAAAGATCCCTTATTCCTCCTACAATGAGGTTTACAGGGATCTTTTGAAATAGCGGTTTATTTTGAAATTCGGCCACATGTAGACACAGGTGAATACCGGAAGAGCGTCTTACAAAAAAAAAGGAGGAAGTATGCAAATGCGCAGCACTAATTGCATCCTTCTCCTGAAATAAAAATTGTGTGTAGACATACCCTAGGGCTATGTCTACACTACGAGTTTTTGCGGCAGAAAATATGCTAATGAGGAACTCATTAGCATAAGTTATGATCTCATTTGCATATTTTCTGCCGATCCATTTTTTCGCAAAAGCAAGCATTGTGGTCATTTCCTTTTTGCGCAAAACCCCCTTTTTGCACAAGTTCTTTATGCCTCAAAAAATTGTGCGCAAAAAGGGTTTTTTGTGCAAAAAGGAAATGTCCACACTGCTTATTTTTGCGCAAAAACTCCTAGCGAAAAAAACAGATCAGCAGGAAATATGTAAATGAGATTGTGACTTATGCTAATGAGTCCCTCATTAGCATATTTTTTGCCGCAAAAACTTGTAGTGTAGACATAGCCTACGAGTTTTTTTGGCTATGTAACTAAGTCTCCTTTATCTCTGTACACACACATTGAAGTGATCAAATGTTCATTTCTGAACAAGAGTGAGCCCTATCAGAATTCTTTAAGATTGTAACTTTACACCTGGTTTGTACTGTTATAATGGATTGAATCAAATCTGAAGCCTAACATCCCTGAACTGTAGAGAATCCCACATCTAATCTGAATCTTGCCTCTTAGACATATTTTTAATTTGAACCCCTAAGAGGCATTTGAAACTAAAGAGATCTTGTGCATAAACCTTTGGTGGTTTCGATCCTGTCAGTATATTTACTTCTCCATTTCTCTATGGAAATGCTCTGGCACTCTCTTTTGAAAGAGTAGTACATCAAAGCATGCTAAAGAACTTCCAGCATGAGTTAGCAGGGTCCATGTGGCTGTTTAAGGCATGTCTACACTAGGAAACTATTTTCATATAACTAAATTTGACTTAACTCCCAATTTTATGATTGGGAAGTCTCAAAATTAGTACGAGACAAGCTCTGTTAATGTGGACACGCTACTTCGACTTAGAGCCCCAGTAATCACTGCACAGTAATTAATTCAAATTACTCTGGGGAGTAGTTATTTCGAAATAGTGGCACCGGAGCATCCACATTAACACTATTTCAAAGTAGCTAAGCAGGAGTACAGATTTTGAAATAAGCAGCCTATTATTTCGAAATAATGAGATTAGTAGTGCAGATGCTCCACTTATAGATTCGACTTAAGGGGGGTTATTTTGAAATAATGCCCTAGTGTAGACCAGGGCTTAGTGTGTGTTGAGTGAATACACTGTTGATGTACACCCAGGCTTGCTGTTTACGAAGTCTCTGTGTAGGCAAGGAGGAAATTAAGGGGAATGTCATCCTATAGAAGATACATTTGGAACAAATGCTGTTCTTGGTGCAATGTGGTGATGATGGCTACTTGAGATCAAATTTTCCTCTGGGATGTAGCAACTCTTTTATTCTTAAACCATGTCAGCAGACTATTCTAGAATTAAGAGTCATTATTTACAATCTTTCAGGACGACTTTATGGATTTCATTTTTATTTTTACAGTATTGAACAGTGTGTTACAGAAAGGAAACCTAAGTAGTATGCATTCCAAAGATTCTAGCCAGCTGCATTATGACTGGTTTTACAAGCGACTCAAAGTTATACAATTATGACATACCACTGTTTTATTTTGAATATTTTATATTAGGTAATTGAAAAGCTTTGCTATTCTTGGAAAGCATCCACAAGAGTAGGATTCTAAACACTGGTTGTTGTTAGAACCAAGGCCAAACTGAATCTACCACCAAAATATCATGTTTAGGTTAATCCATCTTTAATCCATATATAAGTTATCCAGCCTATACCCTCAAGGTAACTATCTTTAGGGCATAGAACAGAAGTTGCCACATAGGTAACTCACAAAAACTTTAAAGATGAGCCATTTAAGATCAGAGTTCATGTCAGTAGTGTCAATGAACTGATTCAATTTTTTCTTTGCACATAGCTCCTTCTGGCAAGGAAGCTATTATTTTGAGCTCATCGGGGGATTGAAGACACTGCCTTAATTAGTCTAACTGAAGAAGTAAATGTAATAATGTCTGGATTGGTGACAGATACCCAGGGCTGAAACTAGAATAATTAGTTTGCAGAAGTGAAGTGGTGGCGAGGACAATCATTGGGGGAGCAAGGATTTTACAGCACATACTTTATAGAATGGGGAATAAATAATGTTGGTATATTTATCTAATTGAAGCTGGATGTGCCTGTTGTGTACAACAGCAAATCTGTTGACAACTCCCTTCAGAACAAGAGACCTAGACAACTGTTTTTTGGAAGTTGCAACAATCAAGTCCCTTAATTTGTCATTCATCATGCAGTTCCTCAGGTACTCTTTCATGTGTTGAATCATAAAGCAGACTATATAAAAAGAACTAAGTGCCGCTGCTGAAATTACATTTGCATTTTCAGAGGGTAAAACCAGCAAAACTAACCCTGAATTATGGCGAGTCGAATAAGAATTAAGAAACTGGCATTAATGAAATTTGAGAACAGAAAGGCAGTTATCTGGCAAAAATACTGTTCTTGTGGTGCATTACTATTGCCCAAAATTTGAAACACAAACCATCCCAGATTCCAACATGTATCTTTACTTAATAGGCAGAACTGTTATTTTTGGACATTAAATTGCTCACATATACATAAGACTGAACTTCAGCTGAGCTTATGCTTTGGAAGACTCAACATCTCAGAATTTCAGGCAGGATCATTTATTATTTGACTAGCTCATGAGAACTAAGCATTTTTGACCCATCACTCAAAAACATTTTCTTTATCAGCACTTCATCTGGGTATCTCAGTGAATCCTTCTGATGATGATGATGATGTGACTGTTAGAAGTAGGATCTGATGTGATTTGAATAAGTGATTCTTCAAGGACGTATTATTAGAGAAATGTTTTCACAGTTAGATGTGATTCCAGATCTTTTATTGAAGGGAGCTGTGGTGGATCTCTGAATGCAGAGGGGTATGATTGTGGAAATGAGCTGAGGACAAAGTTCCATTGTGGCGATCCTTTTGTAGTGCACAAGGGAATATAGAGGATGCAAGGAACCTTCAATCCATTTTGCATGCAAGGGCCATCAATGGACAGCAGCATGCTTTAAATCCCTTGTGTAGCAAGGTTCTAGTCAGTGAAAGGAGGATAATTAGAATCTGGACCAATGTCCATAAAAATACAATTTAGGAAGAGGGTATAGAGGAGAATTCTTACCAAATAGATTGTTTCCAAGTAATTAAAGCCTAACTAGATCTAACTGAGAAATCAAATTTGTGGGATCTTTCAAGACTCAAGACAAAGAAGAGTTGACAAAAGCTAATAATGCTCGTTGGCTCAAATCCCTCATCAAAGGTTGAGTTAGACGTGATCTACTAGTCATTCATAAGCTGCTGGTCAATTAGACAGAAGTGCTCTACTGCTCTGTAATTTAAGCAAGATGCTAATTCATGACTCAATCCACTCTGTTAGGGTACATCTACACAGCAGCATTATTTTGGAATAACCTCAGTTATTCCAAAATAACAGCGCATCTACACCACAAGCCTTTATTTCAAAATAATGTTGAGCTGGAGGACTTCTTATTCAGACTCCTGGTAACCCTCATTTCACGAGTAAGGGAAGTCGAAGGAAGAGTGTTCTTCCTTCAACTTCCTGCTGTGTAGACAGCGCCAAAAGCTGAGTTAAGCTATTTTGGCTTGAGCTACGCAATTCATGTAGCTGAAGATGCATACCTTAATTTGACTTTAGCCCTGCTGTGTAGCAACTCTTAGGCTTCATTTACATGGCAAGATCTTCCAGCAAAAAATATGCTAATGCGGGACTCATTTACATGAGTTGAAATCTCATTAGCATATGTTCTGCCTTTTTTTGTGCAAAGGGTTTTTGCACAAAAGAAGCAGTGTGGACTTTTCTTTTTTTTTTTTGCGCAAAAAACACATTTTGCACAAGATCCTTATGCCTCTTGCCGGAGAGGCAAAAAAAATTAAAAAATTAAAAATAAAACAGCATGACCCCTTTAAGAAAAGCCTTTGAAGCTTTTTGCCGGCAGCCATCTTGTTTTCCTGATCGAGCCAGAAGACAGCTTCCCTGCGGAACCAGGTAAGTGGGGGGGGAGGGGCTACGGAGGAGCTCAGGAGCCTGGGGGGGGTGGCTTGGGGGCTGGGCCCGGTGGCTGAGTGTGTGTAGGGTTGCCAGGTGTCCAGTATTTTCACCTCCTGGACCATTTTAGGTGTCCAGTATTTCCAGATTTTTTTACCGGACAGAAGGCGAAAATACCAGACTGTCCGGGTCAATACCGGACACCTGGCAACCCTAGCCAAGGTATACTTGTAATTCATTTCAGGTAAATTCTCAAACCCAGTCAGGGAATTAAGTTTTGCTATAGCATGTCCTAACTATATGTCTGACAGATCTTTGGAATTCAGATTAGCCTGGTAGGACTTGATCTTGCACAACTGAAATCAGTGGAAGTTTATGAAAAAACTTGGATGGTCACAGAATCAGATTCTTAATTCAGAAGAATCCGAAACCTAATTGGATTTGAGTATGTGATTCTGCTTGCACTAGCTTTGCTTTGTTTACATGCTCAAGATATTTAGGATGCCATGATGACAGTTATTACCTTGTCTCCGTGCACCTCCACACATGAGCCCAGACTAGATCATGAATCACCTTGGGAGGTGCAAATATGAACAATTTAGTTTACTGGGAACCATTAGCAGAAAATTGCTTCTGACGATGGACTGAGCTGAAGATAATAGCAAAAGGGAAAGTTACTGGGAGGAAAAATTGTGAAGAAGAAAGATTCCCTTTTATTCTCACTCAATATTAAAAGCATACTATTCAGTCTGGGCTTAAATTCAGAGGTGATTTGCTTTACTTACCTACTTAACTCTGCTTACCAGAGTTGATCTGAAGGCACCTGAAATTAAGATGCAGTTCCTGTGTGGTGCATTATACATTAATATGAATCATCCTTTTATAAATTCCAGTCGACTTTCAGTAGAGGAGATAGAAGAAGAACCAAACTAAGAAGGCGATGCATGTTTTTTTCATACTGTTTTTCTTCAAAAGTTGCAAAACAGGAAAATTATTAACAAGAAAATAAAAAATATAAGGAGAGTAATTTAGATACTTCTATTTCTCCTCAGCGTATCATATGAAATATATATGAAGATCAGAGGAAATCTTTATTTTATGTGTTTAGCTTTCTTTTGAGATTATAGTAGGGATTTTAACATGATTTTCTCAATATGGCATATAAAAAACTCAGAAAATGATGTGAGTACATTTGAAGGGCACCAAAATGCCTTTCTAAAGGTATTGTGGGGAGTACATTTGGAACACCATTTTAAAGTAGTTTGGGCCTGTTTTTGTTCTCACGTACACCTCAGTGCAAATCAGGATTATCTCTATTGAATTCAGTGGAATTGCATTGGCCATTAAACTTTATCAGCTAACTTGCTCATCTTTTCTGTCCCAAACTTCGTAAACTTGTTTGACAGCCATCTTCCTCGATTGGACTCATCTTCAAATTAAGAAAAACTGCTTTACTTGTTTCCCCCCCCCCCCCAAAAAAAAAGAACAGTAAGCAGTACAATACCAAATCTCTCCCTACAGTAACAATCTCCAATCTTTTTAAACACAAGATGACTTTTCTAATTTGTCAGTCCAGGACCTACCTCAAACCCAAGTACCCCTGCCCCTCCCCTTTTCCAAGGCCCTTCCCCACATCTTTGCTGAGGCCCCGCCATCCTTACTCTGTGAAGATGGGGTACAGGGGAGGGGGACAGAGTGACATCAGCGCCCCCTGCCTCTGTCTCCCCCACCCTGCACAACAAGCAGGAGGCTCCCAAGGGCAGCTCTGAGGCTCTGGGCAGGATGTACAGGGCAGTGGGGGGAGGGGCAGTTGAAATGAGGGAACTTGATAGCCTCCCAGCCAAACCAGTCAGGATCACCTGTCAGAGGCTCCAAGATCTACTATTAGATCCTGATCTACTGGTTGGGGACCACTGCCCTACAGTAACAGCTTATCGGTTCCTTACTGATGCCTTTTTAAGTTAACAGTGTACTTCTGTAGTTGCTCACTAATCACTCAGGCTCAGATTTTTAAAAGTACTTAAGTGTTGCCCGAGCAGTCTAACGCCTAAATTGTTTTTGAAAATGAAGACTTGGCTGTGTTGGCCTTGCCACACTAAACAAACTTAAGTACTTAAATAATTGGGCCTAATCCTCTAATACTGCACTGTAGTAAGTTGTAGTGATTGCTGGATACAAGTGCTTCTATGAATCAGCAACAGGGGCTGGATTCTCCAGTGCCTTGTGTAATCATTTAGACCCATGCAAAGTCTGAACAGCAGCACTTAACACCATTTTTGCCCAACTTTAAATGATCAGCCACACGTTGCAGTGTAGTGAAGTATCCAGCCCAGAACATGCTGCTTCTCTTCTTTTAAAAAGTGACTTAGTGTACATCTGAGAA
Source organism: Pelochelys cantorii (assembly GCA_032595735.1). Taxonomy (NCBI): domain Eukaryota; kingdom Metazoa; phylum Chordata; order Testudines; family Trionychidae; genus Pelochelys; species Pelochelys cantorii. The sequence continues at coordinate 41,184,080 of CM064335.1, forward strand.
GGATGTTATTGCTGGACAGAAGTATTTTTTCCCCCCTGTAGTTAACACACTTCTGAAAGGTGGTAACAAAGTTGATGGAAGAATTCCTCCATCAACCAACTGCATCTAGCTGGAGATTTGTGGGCAGGGCGGAAGTGTTAGGTTGAGCTCACTTTGCCACACAGGCATCGCTAAGTTGATCAAACTTTTAGGCATCACCACTTTTGTATGTAGAATTTGCTGTTCTGGGCAGGAGTGCCATTTCAGATTTTGGTTGGGGGTGACCTGTGCATCCCAGGATGGGGGGCAGAGAGTCAGAGCATCGGGGGAGGGGGAGGGCGGGGCGGGGAGACAGACTGAGAACAGCGCAGCGGCTTTGGCAATGTTACTGTACAACATGCTCAGTACAAGCCAAGTAGCAAATTGGGGAAACTGATCCCATTCATCCTCCCCCCCACTACACACATATCACCTCTTTCTAGGGCTATTAAGGCACTGGAAAACTACTTTTTTGCAGATAACTTATCAGTTAGCTGACAGGAGCACTGTATCTATATAAAAGAAAAACCAAATAAATATTAGACTCACTCTGCTCTTATATTAACATATTCTGACATTTTGTGGCAGTTCACTTAAGGGACACTAGTTAGCCTTAAAATTTTAATATATATTCTTACATTGTTACTAACTCTGTGGAGAGAGAGAGAGAGATTCTCAGGACTCTTGGGCTCTATGGGTGTGTCTAGACTACATGCCTCTGGCTACCCAGCATAGGAAAATGAAGTGGTGATTTAAATAATCGCCGCTTCATTTAAATTAAAATGGCTGCCACGCTGAGCCGATCAGCTATTTGTCGGCTCAGCGCGGTAGTTTGGACGCTCCGTGGTCGACATCAAAGGCATTTGTCGACCTCCCTAGTATGCCTCCTGGGATGAGGTTTACCGGGGAGGTCGACAAATGCCTTTGATGTCGACCGTGGAGCGTCCAGACTACTGCGCTGAGCCGACAAACAGCTGATCGGCTCAGCGTGGCAGGCATTTAAATTTAAATGAAGCGGCGATTATTTAAAGTGCTGCTTCATTTTCCTCTGTCTGGTAGCCTAATCTACATGCCTCTGTCGCCAGAGGCATGTATTCTAGACATACCCTATCTCAGCTCTGGAAGGGGAGTGGATCTAGTCAGTTACAGCAGGGGGCAGATACATTTGGACTCTATATAAGAACATCAGAATGGCCATACTGGGTCAGACCAGTGGTCCATCTAGGCCAGTATCCTGTCTTCCAACAGTGGCTAATGCTACTTTAGAGCTTGATGAGATGGTCCTACATATCCACCCCTTCAATCGTAATCATAGCAAATCAGCATTTTGAAACAATACAGAGCGTAGTGTGTGGTAAGAGCATTGTAGAGTAAAAGTTCTGAATCTGAACTATTAGGGACAAATCCATGGTGCACTGGGATCCAGTGGATTTAGTAACCCATGGCACATGGGAAGGATACAGATAATCTCTATTACTGTATCTGCATCCCAACATACCCAGCAGCTCTTGTCTACAAGGATCCATCTATTTTACTATTGATATTGACAAATTTGAGGTTTTTTTTTCTACCCTCTGATTTGAAAAAAAAAAAAAAAGCATGTGCTTTTTCACCATTTTTGTGAATGATGTTTCCATTTTTAACCAATTTGACTTAGCACAGATGGGCACCTCAACCCCAAATGGCTCTGAGGGCTACTGCAGGCCTGAAGCTATAGTAATGGTGATGGAAAGGCACTCTTGTTCACCTAGTCACCTAGTGGTTGATAACCTCAGTGCACAGCTTAGTTTATTTGGGATATGTACCCAGAAGACTTGCATGATGCATACAGCTGTAGACATTTTCTCATGAAAACAACCCATGATCCATCACTACTAGTAGTGTTCCTAATGCACCTGCTGTCACCAGCACTCAGATATCCTGGGCAAATTTTTGCGTACCTACTTGGAAACCTTTCAAGCTCCCAGAATGTGTTAGATGTGGTGGAGAGAGAGATTTTGATGGGTTTCTCTTGAACCTTTACCTGGCTATCATTTACTAAGGTCATACTGAACTTGCCCAAAAAACCCTAGATCCTGTAATAATGACCTGTTCACTATCCCAAATTTGTTACGTTTATTTCAGAAGATTTCATTAAAGAAAGTTCATTCTGTAATCAGATAAATTAATGCACTACAGATTTATTCCTTAATGTGTCTGCATTTGATATACACAACATTTTAAGTTTTTATACACTTAGCCAAGCATTTACTCTATTATCATGCAATTATTTCCAGTCTAAATACAGAACCTAGAGTTTAATGTACAATAAATTTCTTCTTGTAACATTTTTATTGCTGTATTGGCTATTAAGTTTGTGTCGTATTTCCAAAACAGGAAAGACAGATAAAAGACTTGCTTGCATTTAAATTATAGTGGTTATCCTTTACTATTCTTAAGATTACAAGACTAATGTTACTATTGTAATGGGAATTGGTCAAATTTTGCCAATGATCAAATTTTCAAATGCTAAAAAAAAGGAAACACTTTGACAAAATTTTGTGATTATTTTTCACCAACTTCATCACCTTAATGCTTCATGATTTTTTATATTATTTAAATTGCCGCTTCATTTCCCTTTGTCGAGTAAACTCATCTACATGGCTCCGTCGACGGAGCCATGTAGTTTAGACGTACCCTAAGTGAATAAAAACTTGAATGCTGCATATAACAAATGCAGACACACAGTGCATTAGCACATGGACCAGTTAAAGTGGGGTTTTTTTTTTTTTACCTTTTACTACTGGGTTACTATTACTAGTTCTAGCAGAATTCCCTAATGTAAGCACAATGAAAAAAAGTCTGAATCTGTGTGCTTGTGTTCCTATTTATAGCATTATAAACATATCTCACTTGTTCACTGGCCTTACTCAGTAGGAGGATTTCCTGGATAAGAGTGGCCAATCACATCCACTTCTGGAAAAGCACGATCTAATTTTTAACGTAAATTTCTAGCCTATTAAAAATGTGAATTTAATACAAACCCATCTTGAAACTTCTGGGCACCATGAAGAGCATCTACTATTAGTCTGGAAGGCCTATAGTGGAATTTCACTTATTCTGCTTCAGTTCAGACTCTACAAATCACCATCTAACGGTCCAGCCCATTGAAGCCTATGAATAGACCCTTGTTGACTGCAGTGGGAGCTTCACTGGGTCATAAAAAGACAGACAAAACAATAGAGCAATGTGGCTCAGTTTGCAGTTGAATCCTTAGCTGCCTGTTATAGACTGTTTAAGGCTCTTTTGGCTACTGGAAAAACAACAACAACAAACAAAGCCAAAAACAAATGAGCAAAAGAATGGGCTGGGATCTGGCCCACAGATTGCTCTAAGCAGAGGGAGAGTATCTACAGGGCACTGGAATCTATATTTTTGTTATTAGATATTTAATACCATTTCTAGCTTAGGTGGGTTATTTTTCTGCATCTCTCCCTTTTATTCTCTTCCACCTCTCTATTGCCTGCTAGCCTCATTCATACCCTTCTTATTCTTTTCAGTTTTTAAATGCCTTACCGATTCTAGCAGGCGTCTAGTCCCTGCCACAGTGAATCAGTGTTGCCACAATGCACATTTCCTCTAAGCTTGAAACTGTCACACATGGACAGAGGAGTTGTTTTCTGGTTATTCATTGCAGCAGGGGACAGATGCTCAAATGGCAGCACTAGTGCACAGTTTAGACAGGGTGAAGGAGCATGAATAGAGATGTAGAACATAATGAAAGCTGAAGAACTTGTTGATGTTACAAACTCAGTGTTTTCCAGTTCTATTTACAAGAATGCAGTAGGCAAATTCATAAAACACTGCATATATTTGTAGCAGATAATTACTGTATTTTTGAGTAAAAATATAAAGTGGAGATGGGCTAAAGTGGTCCAGTTGTCTGACAGCAAAACACACCCTATTGACAGCAAAACACGCCCTACTGAGTCTTTGCAAAACCTCAACCATAAATGACTCTAGTTTTGTCCATTTCTAATCAATGTTTATAAAACTTGCAAAGTTCTGGTTTCCTTAGTCATTGTAATATTGTTTTAAAAAACTTAAGTATTCTTCAATGATTTTCTGCCTGTGCCTTATTGCTGCTTAAGTTTTCCTATACTGCGGGTATGTGTGACCCTGAGCTCCATGGAGGTTCAGCACAGTCGGAATTTCATAAGAGTTGCTCAGTATTTAATGTATAGAAATAACTGGATCATTCCAAACTTAAGAAAACTTTATGTCTGACCTTTGCAAACATCTTTCTGAAGGTTTTATGCTGCCACCCATCAGTAATATCGGAAGGTCTTTCACATAAACACAACAGCAATAGCTAGCAAAGTCCCTCTGAATCTGGCTTCTTGGCACTTCTTCCAGTTTGAGTTCACAACTGTATTTGGTGTAGTGTTTTTTGTAATTTGTGAGTCAAATACTCTTGAAACTTTCCATTCATTAATCATAAAGGCAGGGCAATATTATTCTTCCTATTATAAGGTTGAGGAATCTCAGGTGCAGAGGAGGTAAGTGACATGCCCAAAATCACACTGAAAGCCAAGCGCAGGTCCCGGAACATAACTTGAGAGTCTGATGATGTAACCCCTGCATCACATTGCCTGGCAGTATACTTTGTGCAATAGGGAAGAAAACTTGTGTTATACAAGAGCTGGGACATTTAACTCTGCCATACTGTCTATGCATTGCAGATGGGGTCTTTCACTGAAAGTGGCTGATATGTCACCAGCTGATCATTCCGTCTCCCAACGATTACTTTAAGTGACCTCACAGGCACATTTTCAAAGCAAAGTAGTGGTGTCATACAGAGTCTGTCTCCATATATTTCTTATCTTACACCAAACTGTACTTCTGTTGAACACAAACCTTCTGTTCCCACTTTTCTTTTTAAACCAATCACAAGCCCCTTTTGTGAAACAAAGGTCTTAGAAAATGTTGGACATATTAGGGAAATTCACATATTAGACCCTTTAACGCTTCCTTCTCTGTTATTTTTGGTTCTGCTTCTAATACTTGGACCTTTGTTGTCACACATTTGGAAGGCAAATGTCATGTACACCTTTTGTACCAGCCTTTTTCAATGGGACAAAAATATTTATTATTGCTGTTTAGCTCCTATAAATGTGGAAGATCGCACAATCCCTCCCTTGAGGAGTTCAGTTTAAAAAATGCATTCCTTTTTGGAAGTGATCAGTTTGGCTAGGCTTAATTCTGAAGATGATTATGCACAGTACAATATGTTTTATTCAATAAAGGTATGCTCTTATCTAAGATGAGTCTGCCTCGGCAAAAGTGTCTCTTGAATGTCTATTATAATTTGTGTTATGCTCTCAAGACACTGTGTTTTAAAATAGATACTTCTGAGAAGTACCTTCTATTCAGGTAAGCACTCCAAACACACTTGATGCATAAAATCAAGGAGTGAAACCACACTCAGAACATTCTGAATCATTCCTTTTCCTCACAGAAACGCTCTTGAGAAACACTGAAACTTTCAGAATAATGTGCCATGCATGTCAGACATGACAAAGGCATTGTATTGTCAGCATCATCTCAAGAAAAAAAAACTGAATGGAAAAGGTAAAATACCTTTCAATCTCTGAGTCACTCAGAAAAATGGACAGTAACTCAGCAGAGGCCAGGCTGGAGGGATGTCCTCTTCACCGGTCTCATTGTTATATTTAGTAACCTGCTGAGGGCTCTCAGTGAAGAGATTTGCTTGGAATCTGATCTTTGACTAATGGGAATAAAGTTTTTTTAAAAGTCTGAAGTTTGATCGGTGACTGTTTATTTTTACATTATTTCTTTTGGCACAAAACTCCCACCATTTTGTCTCTTTCAAAATTCCATTGGTTTTACCCATTCTTATTTTCTTGTCTTGTTTTCTTTTCATCCTATACTGGAGCTATCTGATCCCTGAACTATTTGAGTGCTATTTTCTATTTTATATATTGATTGTACCATTTGTGTATTTATTTTGAAAAAGAATAGAGGAAGGAAGAAAATCTGTTTAAAAAAAACCAAAAACTTTTAATAGGAATGTAGTGTTGGGGAAAGGTGTGTGATATGCAGCCCTGGAGAATGAAATACTCTTGTTATCCATGCAGCTGGTATAGCACAGGCATTGTCACTTTTCCATAACAATCCATCAGTGTGCCAAACCCTGAGCTGTAGAGATTGACACTACAGCTAAGAGAGCTAGGCTTGCTCTTCAGCAAATGCCAATGGAGCTGGGTCAGTTTATTTCAGTGTAGTTATGCCAATTTAACCAGTTGAGTGATCTGTCTCTTTGGTATTTGGTTATCCTGACTTCGATGTTTGCCAACAAGCATAGTAACTAGTGCTAATTGCGAAGAAATGTTTAAACACGTGATTCTATACTCATGTGGAATTCACTGTAATTTATTTATTGACATAAGGAGAGACAGAGATGCTGCTATAAACAGTTTCTTATGCTTTTTCCCCTTCCAAAGACAGATGTAACTAACTTCCTGTTAGTAAATAATCCAAGTAGTATAGTCCAGTCATGAAGCAATTTCCTATATGAATAAATAATATAATAGGAATTGCCACTAGAAAGCATTAAAATGATTCAGGCCAAATCTTGCTCTCCATCACAGTGGTTTCCATCTCAGCCAGAAACCTTGGTGGAATTCCTCCACATTTTAAATACTGTTACTGAAGATTCCCATTTGAAAGATTAACAGGTCATTTTAAAATAAAATGCAACAGACAGATTGGAGTAACTTTTTGAAACCTGAATAAAATGTTCAGATAAAAACCAATGTGTGAATGTATCAGCAAGATTTGAGGTGCTCACCTTCCACTTTGCCTAGAGTACATCTGTAGACATTTGAAGGAAAGAGGCTAATGGTGATTGCTTTTGAAAATCCGCTTTTAATTGCAAAGACCACAGTAGAGATTCAAAGTAGTTCCTGGGTTATCTTTTTAGTGCTTTACACTGAGGCTCACAGTCATTATCTTGGTACTGATAATATATGTGAAAAGGACATGCAGCAGACAATAGGCAAAAGCAGTATTTGAACCAACAATACCAAACAACAAACTTTCTGTAGGATTTAAAAACTAACATCCATCTAATACTTAACATTTTGGGAAAACAGCAACTAATTTTATCTTCAAGACACCTGAAATCTTAACATCTTCTTTTAACTGAAATCCAGAGCAATGTAAAGTAAGAGGGAAAAGCACAAAGGCAGGTCTTCCCTTTAACTTGCCCCTCACCAACAAAAAGTTTACTTACTAGGTTGAGTGGTGCTAGCCATCCTGGAATGCCTACTGTTGAGGAAGGAGCAGTTGTGGGAAAAACACATAAAAACATCCCCTTTCCTAGGGCGCAGGTTGTGCATTAAGATCTACACGTAGGCCACAGTTAGGGAAAAAGCCAGACTGGGTTTTCTTTAGGGCCTAGAGATCAGGTGCCTCTAGGATGGCTTTATAAACGATGAACAAACAAGACAGACTTCACTCTCTTACCTCACTGCAGTTCTCAGGAATCCCATTTCCCTCCGTCTCCCTTTGTAACCGAAGCCAGACCATCTGCAGCAGTGCATTGCAAAGGGTCCCTTGTGGGATCCCTGCTGTCCTAGTTTGTCTTCCCTAAGCTTCCCCTCCACTTCCTGAAGAATCTCTGAGGAAAAAGCACAGGAAAATCACACCTCCCTTTTGGCAGCACGTCACGGTAGTGCTTTACATTGCCTCAACTAGAAAAGTGCTGAAGCCTGCACCCGTGAGTACCGAGGGAGCTATAGGGCCTTATCCCAGCGGCTGAACTATTAGTAGCTGTGGCTGTGATAACACTGCTTTGTGTTTACTCTCAGTGATGGACTGAAGCTGAATGGGGCCAAGATTCACCAAAATAACAGGGCCTCTATTCAGGGTTCTCTCTCCATTGGCCTGTCCTCCCATAGCAATGCTTGTTTTTCTCCTGTTCCCTAGTGCTTGACTTTCTTTCCAAGTGAGGTAATTCAGCATTTCTTTGTCTGTCCTATGGCTGGTTGGCCATCTGCCAATCAGCTGTACATAGATTAGACCATACCTGCTGCTCTGCCCCTGATTTGCTGCTACCTCCATCTCTTTTCTGACTTCAGGAAATGCAACCCAAGGATGCATTAAGCCCCCTCTGCTTCCCACTAGTGTAGCTGCAGATAGGCTTGGTTAAACTGAGTTTATTCACTTCTCATTAGTGTAGGCAAGCTTTTCCTTTGCTCTTTTTTTAACAACTCCAGCACTCCTGCTTCCTCTCTTCACACCTACATATCTAGATTTGGTGGTTTGAATCCATTGGTTTTCTCCATTGATTTTGATCGTCACACAGTTCTCCCACTTTTACGTTTTGTGAGGGAATATGTACTGCACAAAGTCTCTGAAAGGGCTAATGTAAGCCTGCGGGGCCAATTTTGCTCACCTGGAGGGTGAGTATGGTGTCATTAAAGGTGAGGCGTAGCTCAAAGAAGAGCTGGTGGGGTCGTTTTTAAATAGAGGACATTTGGGAACAAAAGGGAGCAATAGGGAAGAACTCTGCCATTACTCACTAGGGTTAGAGTGGGAGACCAGGAGGGCCAAGGAGGAATCCCAGAGGGAGGGTGGGATCCTGGGACCCTTTTTGGAAATGGGAGGTGTGGAAAGGATGCAGGAGTAATACAAAGCACTGAGGTGGAGCAGATGAGCCACGTGAAGTGATTTAACTGGGAAATTTCCTGTATACAGTTTAAGTGTGATGACAGCTCAAGCCTGAGGAAGGCAGAACTTGGGTTAAGTTGTAGTTTTCGTTTGAGATTTATTGGGGGATTCCAGTGGAGAGGTCTGAGAGTCCTTGCCCTGGGTGGAGGGGTGATTTTGTGAAGGTTTGGACTGATGAAGGTAACAGGTGGTCTAAACAGACACATCTTGACTACTTACTACAGGCCTGGGCTATAACCCAAATTGGAGAATGGGCCTGAATTACCCTACTAGCCACCTTAGAAGGTGGTAAGAAGCCCGCTGCTATGCCCTCCTTATATCTCTCCCCTCTGAAATAAGGGGATGAGAACAATGGCTCTGAGTTAAGAAGGTGCAAGGAACGTGGGTGGAGACATGCTGTAAGGTCTTTGTACTCATTTGTTGGACGTTGTTACCCTGTAAGTGGTGGGACTAAACTGTTACCTGGCCTGAGGGCTGAGTTCTGGGAAGACAGACAATGCAGGGCTAGGCTGGCTGTCGGCAGAGTGCATCAGATGGGGAAAAAGCCTGCCCAGCTACGAGAGGGGGAGCGTGTTCTCTCCTACATAAATTGTGACCACCCTTGTCCTCAGACCATCACATTCAAAATGAACCAATGGGTTCATCTTGGAAGAATGGGAGCTCTCGTTTCCCCTTTCCATCATGCTCGCTTTCCATTACCGATAGCTAGGTTAGGAGGTTTGGATCACTATAAAATGGGAAAAACAAATACTAACAAGAAAGAGAGAGATAGGTAAGTGGGTGGGGGCACAGGGCAGAGAGTTCAGGCCAACATATCAAGGAGCCATACATTTAACTTAAACATAGTGTTCAGCTCCTGACTGGATGCTGTGTGAATTAATCTAGTATTTTGCTATGTTCCTGTGACTGAAACTGTGTGAAACACTGAAAGTTTTGGCTTGGAGGTGGATTCTGGGTTTAACCGCCTCTAAGTTTCGCTTCAGGTTTGAGTTTGCAGCTAGAAGCAAAACTTGTGTTGGTTGGCTTTGGTTTGGGCTTATTCAAAACAACCAAGCTTCATTTTTTGTAATCCTTATTTTAGTGGGGTGAGGGAAAAGATCCTTAGCATTCCCTGCCACTCTGAGAGACTATTAGAATAAGATTTGAGACCACATACTCCCCTCAAGAATTTCCTGCCTCTCCCCTACCCCCACCCCCCCTCCCTATTTTCTGTTGCAGTTGTCCTGAGTGGTCTCAATAACTTATACAGGTTGAACCTCCCCGGTCTGGAACCCTTAGAAGCTGAGTGGCTCCAAACAAGAGAATTTGCTGCACGAGGGGAGGTCAGGCATCTGGGCTCTCCTCAGGCACCCCTCCTGGCTGCTGCCCCCTTGAAAATCCAGAGCCCTGACCTCCTCCGGCCCACCTGCCTGGTTCTGCTTCTCCCAGCCTACTTGCTGGGCTCTTCTCTTGGGCTTCCCTGGCCCTACGTGGTGTGGCATCTGTTCCCAAGGGTTCCCCTCCCTCTGACCCTGCGGAGGGCAACAGCTGCTCCAAGGGTTCCCCAGTCCTGTGCAGAGCAGCAGCTGCTCCTGGGGCTCCCTGCCCCCCATCCACCACGGGGTGGCAGTCTCTCCCCGGGCTCTCTATCCCAGATCATTGGTCTTGCGGGCTGCCACTAAATTCCGCTCCCAGTCGCTTTCAACCTCTGTGTTTAGGGCTCTCTGGTTTAGCAGCATCTGTGGTTCTGCCAGACCACAGATGTTGCTGGACCACAGAGTCCCGGATGAGAGAGGTTCAACCTGTACACAAAATGTAAGTTTCTAGCTCTTGTGACCATGGAGAGAGCTTCAGAATGTGACCCAAGTATGCCCTAACAGCTCAAAAAGCAGAAGGTAAATAAAAAGAATGCCAAATCTTTTTTTTTTTTAACATAATCTCATGAGTTTTGGTGAGCCTAACTCATGACGTTTGAACACTTGGGGTTGGTAAGACTGTGCCAGTGCACTTCCCCAAACTTCTTTTGAGTAGTGTTGGCAAACTATGCTCATTTTTCCTGTTATATCCCACAGCTCAGGTTGGTTCACACTACAGGGAAGCCTCAAAATTAGTCCGAGGCAGGCTCCTCTAATGTAGATGTGCTATCTCAATTTAGTGCCACAGGACGCAGTGGGAAGGAATAACTTAGAATGGCCCTGGGGAGGAGCTATTTTGACATTGCAGCAATGGAGCATCCATACACACCCTCTCCAAAAGAGCTTTTTCGGAAGAGGCATTATTCCTTGTGGAATGAGGTTTACCATTGTCAGAAAAAGCCCTCCGTTATTTCGATTTTCTTTCAAAATAACACAATTGCTGTGTGGACGCTAGTTGTCGGACGGACGTTATTCCAGAAAAACAGTGCAGTGTAGATGCATCCTTACTCTTTTTTTTTTTTTTTTAAAGTAATGAGAACCAAAGGTCGCTTGCTGCTGCTGTTCATGTTCAGACCTGAGGTGCAAAATACCCACCCATCCTGCAGCAGAGGTTTATGTGAAATCGTATGAAAAATATGGCCTACCTGCAGTCACATTCTTCCCACCTCCTCTCAAGTAGCCCCATTTTAGAAGCATTACCGATGCTGTACAAAATGGTGATTCCTGGAGCAATGTTGGCCAATCTGCATTAACCCCTGGCATGATCTCAGCACTGTTGAAGATCTTATTTGAAGCTGATCAGAACTGCACCTCTGAGCAAGCTTGTGCTTGTGGAAGTTTTGCACGTCGTACTTGCCCATTGCTTATCTCCCCACAGCATTAGTCTTGGACTGAGATGGCAATGATATCCACTTGTAAGGCCATGAGGAACCTTTCAAAGGAAGGGATGTAACTTGATCGTGGAATGCTCAGAAACATATTTGTTGCTATGGCTTTGTCTTTGTAAATCTTTTCCACATTCTGCAGGGTAGCCATGCTGTGGCTGCTAGCTATTAGGGCTGCACACTGCTTTTCAGATTTAGAGCTGTGTGCTTGTCATTTCCAGATTCAGTTTTACTAAGACAGTCACTCAGGAAACATTGTGAGAAGCAGCAGGTTTCCAATAAAACATGCCCATAAACACCATGGTTGCTGGCAAAATACGGCTTACACCCAGATGCTTTAGACAAAAATACAGTCTATTCTTTGTTCACGCTTACCCTAAGGGTTTCACTCAGCATCATAAATATATACAATGGAACAACCTATCCAGCTGAGCGTATGGGATACACAATATCCTATCTGCAGATATGGTTGCTTTTTATTGCATGCTTTGACTTGAGTTAAGATTAATTGTTGAGATCAGTTCAGGAAGAGGTGAAGAAAGTGGTACATGGGTATTGTCACTGGGTGTGCCAGATACAGCAAAGTGAAAACTGGTAAGAACAGAGGAAGCAATAGTCATGTGGTGTCCAGTGTGGCAAATTGAAGTAGTGATGGATTCACACAGGCCCGCCAATGGGGACAGGGGCAAAGGGGCAGTTGTCCTTGGGGCCCAGGGATTCAGTGAGGCCCAGGACCCCCGACCACCACCATTGCTATTGTAGTGTACAGATAACCAGGGTCTTTAAATTGCTGTGGTGCTTTGGCAGCTCTAAGGGCTGTAGGGGACTGGCGTGGCGCTCTCCAGGAGATGTGGAGGGCTGGCTGCCCCTAACCCGACCCTTTCTTCCTGGGGCTCTGCCTCTTCTGGGAGTGTGGAGCTGGCTCCCCACCTTTCTCAGGAGCCCGTGGAGGCTGATGGAGCCCGTGGATTCATATACCTCTCTCATAAGATCCAATGCCAGATGCCAAAGTTTGAGACAGTTTGTGTGTAGATCAGGCCTAGCTCAATAAGGGCACAAATCAGAATCCTGTAGACTCATTTGGCACCCTGTGTAGTACCAGGGGTCCAAGACTTTGAGGATGAGCTTCCCAGGTGGCGTCTGGGTGGGACACTGCAAAGCTTTTGTTATGCAAAGCCTCCTGAATCTGGACACAGAATAAAGCAGAGCTCTTGCAAGCACCTGAAGCATTGAGTGATAATTGGCCATCACTCTTTGCAGTTTGCCTTGAACAAGAGGCAAGGTATATTTCTCTTGCCCAACAAGCAAGTTGTTGATCAAGTCTGGGCACAGTCACAATTAGGTCTTTGCTTCCCTTTGTTCCATGGGGGAAGCAAACTGTGCCAGTGCTGTTCCTGGAGCCATATTTTCCCCCTCCATAGTGAATGAGTTGTGCTGGCCAGCCTTTGAGGAGGTAGAGTCAATGCACTGTTTGCTCCCCAACCTGTCTGGGGAGGCCAAGTAGTAGCCTTACTGGCCTCTACTTTCTTCATGCACTGGTGACCCATGGTGAGGGCAGTCCATCCAGGGAGGTACGAAAGTACCTTACGGTGCTCAATCTTCTGTGTGCCTCCATTAGTCAGTTCACAATAGAGCCCTGAATGCATTCACTCCCTCCATACTGCGGGGCAGTTTCCATTCAGACGTGATTTTGGATCCAAATCTCATTTCTTGTCCTATTTCTAGATCACAAGTTAAGGACCAATCAAGTTTCCCTGAAAGCTACATTGTTTAAAGAAGCACATTTTGTACGCAGCATGCTATTTCAGGCATTCTGGGTTCAGAGTTACAAGGTATTTGGGGTTGACTGAGACATGTTACCTTACTGAGGTATTTTTCGAGTTCAGGACCCATCACAGTGTGGCTTGGCACCTTTGGTCACTTTGCTGAGAGCCTGATCCAGTGCTTAATGCAGCTGATGATGGAAATACTCCTATTGATCTCAGTGGGCACTGGAAGGAGAAGGAAAGTGGGGGTAATATTTCTGCTTTCCCATCTGCAGTAGCACATGTGAGATGTGGGCCCTGGAACTCACAATGAATTTTGGCATAAGCTCATACTTACATGTGGGAGTGACTACACTTTCTCCCTGAGGGTGATGCCTTAAAAGCACAAACTCTTAGTGTCTTGGTAATAATGTATCTGGTTCACAGGTCCTTCCTTTACTCAAAAAGCAAAACCAAAAAATGTCAAGAAATATGTGTTTGACAATACTTTCCCCTTTAAAGGAGCATGGTCTGCTTTAGAAAAGTAGAGGTTGAATATTGGCACCTGTATCCCTCCCCTCCCCCCTTATTTAAGGTAGAGTATGTTCAAACTCAGATAACATAGCTGAAATTGAGTACTTTATCTCTCCTCATCATCTTTATGATGTGAGCACCACATTCCACCCTCCCCCACACCCCCTTGGCAAATTTTGCCTGTTCCTTTTTAGCCTCTGTAGCACAGTAATCATTATACTGTAGTTCGTTTTACAGAGTAGGGGAAAAGGAGATGTATTCATTACTGGAGCACCCCAGGCATTTTTTTGTCTAATGTATAGAGATGCACAGGATGAAAGATACCTACTGCCAGCTTGTCAGCCAGTACACGGGTTTGTGCATTCCTAGAAGAAAGTGCTTTTGTGTCATGACTCCTGCTTGCTATCCTGTGAATCTTTTTTAAAGTGGTCTGGCAAACCAAAAGCAATAGTGAAAAATTGAAATATAGGAGCAATACCTCAGGACAGTTCCCACCCCACACATATAGTAGACCATGATCTTGGCCCTTGATATTGCTGCTTATTGGGTGATCTTTTGGCAAGAAAAAGAAATATCTATCATTAATCAAAGTTAATGAAGAAAGTACAGTAATTGTATTAGCAGCACAATGCTAATCCTGTAATGCAAAAATAATGCATTCGCTGTATGTTGACTGGAGTTGACAGCAATGTTCCCACTAATTTTTCCCATTGATGGGCAGAATACATTTTTGTACGTGCACTGAGGCATGTGCAGATGTGCATCACCAATAGAAACACACCCTGCCAGCTATGGGGTGCTCTGCTAATCAGCTGGGTGGCAATGGACTCTCAGCTGGCTGGCTGCCCACATGCTCATCCTACAGGGAATGCTAGTTGATAGTTATTGGGAAAATTTATATTTCCCTGTGGATTGGGAAGAAAATGACTCAGTGAAATAAAATGCTAGAATTACGAACTGAAGTTGGATGTCCCTACCTGATGTCATATTTTTCTATTTAAAGGATCTTTTTAGTTCAAACTAAAATTTTCATTGTCTGAGTAATTCCTGCATTCTGCTCTCTCCCCATAAATTCCTTCCCGTGTCTTATTTTTTTGGGTTGCTCAGGGGAGAAGGTTTAAAAATATTTTGTAATAAAAAGCCCCATTTTGAAACGGCAAAATCTGTCTCATTCTGAATTTGACATGGAATAGTGTTTGTGAAAGTTGATAATTGATAACCAACATGTTTATGTTTTGGTGTTTTGAGTTGCCTGACTTCCATTTTCCCACTGAATGCAGTAGGCTGAACGATGTCTAGTGGAGGGAGAGTGGAACAGGAGGGGTTGATTGTGGTGTTTTACTTCAACTTTCCGTTTGTTGCTGTGACTTTTTAAAACTTTACAGTGCCAGGCTATGTCTACACTACAATGATCTATTGGAAAAAGTTTTTTATAAACTTAATAGGTTTTTTTTCGGAAGAAATTTTCCGAAATTTGCACGTCTACACTGGCCCAAATTTCGGAAAAGCCGCCTCTTTGGCTACGTCTAGACTACATGGCTCCGTCGATGGAGCCATGTAAAATAGTTTATTCGGCATAGTCAAAGAAGAGGGGATTTAAATAATCCCCGCTTCATTAAAATAAAAATGGCCGCCACGTTGTGCCGATGATCAGCTAGTCCAGCACAGCGCGGCAGTCTAGACGCAGCGCAGTCGAAAAAGGCTTCCTTTGTCAACCGCACCGCATCGAGACTGCCGCGCTGTGCCGGATCAGCTGATCGTTGGCACAGCGCGGCGGCCATTTTTATTTTAATGAAGTGGGGATTATTTAAATCCCCGCTTTTTGACTATGCTGAATAAACTATTTTACATGGCTCCGTCGACGGAACCATGTAGTCTAGACGTAGCCTTACAGAAGAGCCCTTCTTCCTCGTGGGAGGAGGAAGACAAGGCTTCCAAAAGAGCACATCTGCTCTTCTGCAAAAAAAAAGAAGGATGTGGTGGAATTTTTCCCAGATACCAGAAAAACCCCATAGTGTAGACATAGCCAAAGAGAGAAACTATAAATAGTCAAAATTCTGATTTAAACAAAAATAGCAGAAAACATTAAGTTTTTGCATAAGCTTTAATTGTTTGTCATCTTTTACAATCAAATATTCTGAACAAAAAAAAATTTGGACCAGCTCCAGTACTGAGGAATAACTTTCCTTTTTGCCTACTTCAGAGCTCCATGAGAAACCACAGTTTCTTACTTAGCCCCAGCAAAGAGCACCCTCAAAACTCTGATACACCACTGATATACATTCTGTGCACTGGTTGCCACACCATTTCAGAGCTTGGCATATAACTGAGAGGCTCGTCAAGACTGCATACAGAAGCAATGTTGCACAATGTTTCACATTTGTCACTACATGTATATACAACTCCTGAGTGAACACACACACACTCTCTTACTCTCTCTCAAAACCAGGAAAAAGAGAGAGAGAGAGAAACATAATCCAATTGACTGAGACAGCATCACATGATTAGGCAGTCAATATTTCATAAAACAGTCAAACTACACAAGTAGTCATAGTATGGCACTGTTGAATAACAATTATTAGTAGAGATGTGTTCGACATACACAGTTCAAAGTTTAAGGTCTGTTCAAATCTGGGGTGCTGATCTGAGTCTCAGAATGAACCTGTCTTGACAGGATTCTCTTGTTTCACCATTCAAGATCTATGCTTCTATGAGTACATTCACTTATTTCAGTACCCATGCAGGTAGGGAGCTATCGATTGGAGACAAAGATAAAACACAATTCAATTCCTCACATTTTATTTTCATGACTTATGCTGATTACATCATCCAGGAGGGGCAGAGTTATACACACACAGGTGAGTTGTTAGGTCACTCTAACGAGGGCAAATAAAATGTGTTTCTTCCAAAGAGGTGGAGTACCTTTTTAATTAGGCATTTGCGAAGTGCTATTATTTTTTATGCCTTGGGTTTATGGAAGTTGTTTTCCTGTGAATCTGCATTTATAGTGGGAAGTTTTATACAATGTGTTTTCATGTCAAAGTGTAAGTATTAATGTGATTGTTCTAAAATGGAGGTAAATATATATGCTCTGTACCTAGTTTTTATCATCTGTGATGCTAGAAATAATGAGATTTTTATATACAGTATGCCACACATGGCACATATGCACCATATTTAGTTATGTACTGTAGTTTCATTGCCCCAATACTAAAGAGTTCTATCAAAATTGCCTTATTCTTAGTTGTAATGGGTAAACCTTTTCTGTGAAAACCATCAAACCTCCTTAAAGAAGCAAGCTTCAAGATAGTGACATCTTACAGATATCAAACACTTATTCCATTTTCCAAAGTACTAATACACTTTTCATAATCTTAATTCTGACTAAAATAAAGAGCCTAGATCACTTTCCTTTGAAAAGTTAAAGAAAGAAAAGGTGGAGTTCCTTGATCACTCTACTCCATGTGGGGATAACACCATGCTTGGCTGACTGCATTAGGTATTTTTGCCTAGTATTCCAGCTTGCTGTTGCACCACTCCATTTTATTGGTCACTGAATTATTTTCATTCCCAGGGACACTACACTTCTGAAACTGATTGTGGACATGTGTAGGTCAAAGGGAAGGAAAATTAAGGGTCATCTTAAGTTTATACAGTGGTGCTCTTTCATTTTCTATAAAGCTAACTACAGTTAGGTTCCCTGTTGGGTAAGCTTTTTTCCTGTCTATTATTTTCAAAGGAGAAAGTGCCTATGACAGTCTGAGAATCACACCAGCCTGAACACAGATGGTGGGGATTACACCACACTGAGCCTTGACCTTCAAAAGCCTGCCGTTTCTTTTCAAGGTTTCTCTTCTTTGACAGCTAGACTGGCTTTTGTCAATTAATTTTATTAATGCCAATTTTTTTTTCTTATGATCAATTACCTGTGCCTTTAGAACATGACTCCAAATCACAGAAATATTCAAAGCAGGTTCCAGGTTGAAAGACTGAAACAATTCCCCTACCCCATTTCCAAAAGCCATTATGAAATACTGGAATATTTAACTACTCATGATGAAGCACAGTACAGGTTCTACTCAACTTTTACAGCAACTCCCTGTGCTAACAGATTTCAGCCAGTATACAAGAAGAGGAATGAGTTTGGCTAGATCAAGGTTGGCAGATAATGTTCAAATAATGTCTTATGCCCCCAATTATGTTTTGTTAAATGGTGACGCCTTACTGTCTGCTAAAAGAAGAAAATATCCTGTGGAGTGCAATGTAACATTACTATGGAAAAATACATAAAGCCCTGTAAATGTAAACAGTGATTCAAATTTTCCTCTGTTAGAGCAGTATAATCTCACTGAAGTTAATAGGGATATACCAGTGTAACAGAAAGTAGAATTCCGTCTATGGTCTTTATTGTCATGAGCACACCAACATTTCAAATGCTTATTGAAAGCTTTCCTGAGTTACCTGAGCCATATAAGTCTGGAAAATGTAGGCTGTGAATTTAAGCAGAGTAGGTTCTCATGTGAGATTTACACTGTTTCTTTTTTTGGGACCCAGCTGGAAACACAAGAGGAGTTTTTCTCTCAGTACTTCAGCACTTCCTGCCCTCCTCACAGAACAGAGTTCAGCAACATTTAAATTGGATACTTACAAGTTAGCTTTCCAGTTCAGAACCTCAAAAATGGTCTGGTTTGAATTTGTTTCTAAAACTGGATGACTGATCAAGGGCATTCTGACTTCATTTGAAACATCCATCGCTAACCGCAGCGCTATGGGATTAAGCCTATCTTTGTGGCAGAACTAGTAAAAGCAAGTTTACTAGGGGGCAGATCACAGCCTGGTCCTATGTGGCCAGGCAGCAAAATAAGAGGACTAGGCCAGTCCCCCACCACTACCCAACACAGCCACCATATATCTCCCTTTCCTGCATGCCTAGGACTTGTCTTCTCCTTTGCATGGGATGGACAGAAAGAGGTTGGGCCTTTATCTAGGTCCTTCATCTTTGCCCTAGTATACCCACCTGCTGAGGATAGTAATTTCCGATTGGTATTGGTATTGGGCCAGTAGCAGACAACTTCCCAAGCAGGGAAGCAATTGTCATAATACAGCAGCATTGTACAGGGGCAGCACAGCTACATACTTCACCTTTTACAGAGCTGGGCCCAATGGCACTATCTAACCTAAATGGAGACTTTGCGGGTGTTAACAAATACAACTACAAGAGTACAAACCCTTTGTGATACACAAGAGAGCTTTGCAATTAATTCCCATTAATGTTAGTAGGAATAACCAGGATAAATTCTGTTTCCTGGGAAGTACAGAACAAAGTTAAAAACCATAATAAATCTGACTCAGATATAGTGATATTTATTCAAACCACAGTATAATCACTATAATAACATCATAGTGCTGTAACACATGTTGAAATATAGTATTACATCATGTGTATATATTATTTGATCCTATAATTTTACTACAATGAATTACAGTTCAATCATCGGTTTAGGAGAAAAAATAATTTTCATATGGCATTTGTTAATTTGCATAATTTTCAGAATCAAGTACAGGTAAGGGTTTTGAGCTAAAATGAATAGGTGATAAAAATGCCATCTAAGAGTTGCTTATATTTTAAACTGTCATTAAAAAGGGATTTATGATTATCACAACATATGGGTGGAAGAAAAAACGCTAATTAGAAACGAGGCCCCTTCATAAATTCACTCTACTTTTGCCAGGTGCTTATGTAATATTTTGCCAAAATCAAGAACAATAGCACAGCAGTTCAAAGAGCAAAAAACAAATGTGACCTATTTTCAAAAGAAATAATGATAGCTTAAATAAAAGCATGCTAGTTACTCTGTAAACTGACAAGCCACAAGTATGACTTCCTGTTCTCTCTCCAGTCTACCCCTCCAGAATGATCACAGCCTTACTTTTATCATGCCTCCCTAGTGAACTGATCCTACCCTGATGAAATAAATTAAAATCTTGCCTTAGATTTAGTTGGAAATAAGTTAGGCTGATGAAACTTGTTACAGTTGAGGACTGGAATATCTAAACAAAGCTTGTCTGGGAAACAAGTTTTGTCAGTCTGGGGGACAGGAAGGGCACATTGTGCACTTTAGCAATTCAATTTTATGGATAGGTTTTGTTCAGGGCAAATCTAAGAACTGAATTGAAGCCTCTACATTAGGTCCTGTTTAGTAGGCTCAATAGCTGACTTTTTTATAATCTTAAAGGAACTGTGGCCTCTTTGGGGGAGACTATTACATTTAGAGCCTCTTGCTGTTGATATTATACCATTTTAAAAACATGCATTGCAAAACTTTGCAGCTTAAAAAGGTGAGGATAATTTTCATCCCTGAAAAGCTGTATGTCATATTTAAATTTGTAAAGTTTTGGTCTGTGCAATGGGAGGTGACCATTGTGCTATGTTTGCTATATTTTACTTTTAACAGAATAGCTATATGAAGAAATCACACTGGCATTGTTGGGCTCAAATAACCATATTTACTAAATATATACAACCACAAGGCCTAGCTACACTGCTGCTCTAACTTGCTGCTGGTAGTTTCTAAAGTTTAGAATGCAGTGAGCCCCACTAGAAACCTCTCTGAGGGTGCATCAACAGTACAGAGGAAGATCAAAACTGCCGCTGTCGATCTTCCAGGGACGAATTAGTGATCTAGTTAAGACAGCTAATTCGAAGTGAGAGGGGCACTTCGGTAAATGCCAGTAACCCTGCTTCAACGAAGAGAAAGGGAAGTTGAAGGAAGAGTATTCTTCCTTTGACTTCCTGCTGTGTAGCCAGCGCCAAACGCCGAGTTAAGGTACTTCGACTTCAGCTACGCAATTGACGTAGCTAAAGTAAAGTTACATATTTTAATTTAACTTTGTCCCATAGTGTAGACATATCCTAACTATTTAAAGAGATACTACTCTATTCATATACACATAGTAAGCCTTCTCTGTTTTCAAACACTAATATTTGTGATACCACACCGAGCAAAACTAAAGTGTTTAGTTAGCTCATAACAACGTTTATGTTGTGTTTCACAGTGATAATGAACTTTCACATCGTTGATTCTATTATATACTGCCAGATATTACTAAAGGTAACCAATCCTTGTTCTTTTTGTTTTGTTATTAAGCAAAAGCATTTGTCATAATGATCTAAATACTGAAGACTTTTGATAAAATAGAACAAAAGCACATCAGAGAGAAAACATACAATATAGTGACAAAATACACAAAAAGACCGAAAGCTTAAGCTTTGATTTGACAATGTATACTGTTTAATCCTGTACAAGTAAAATAGACAAAATTCAGCAATTAACCAATATCCCTGCACTGTTGGAGTAAAATAGGAAATAAAGCCTACCTCTGTGTGTAACAGTGTATTTATTTTATTTGTGCATCACAGGCAAAATATCATTGGCATTCTTTCTTCTAATTGTATATCTGTAGTATTTCCTGAATGTATCACTCCTGGCTAATATTTTACTATTTATTTTTTCCTATATCTTATCTAAACACTGATGTTCAAGTGTAGAAAACGTGTAGTGATATTGTCCATTTCTCTCAAAAATGTTTGGATGTAACTGAAGCTTATGTAAAATTGCAAGCTTATACATTTAATGATTTGGCAGAGAAGTTCTTGGGCATAATTGTTGCTATTCATATTTCAAATTGAAACAGAACAAATGCTATCCAGTTTGCCAATTAAGTATCTTGTGGGGTTTACTTAGAAAAAGTGTCTACATTGAATCAGCAAACTTCCCTTGTAGGTAGACCTTTGGGGTTTGTAATTCTGCTGAGGTAAGAGAGGAAAAAATGTTGGGAAATGGAATTCTCCCTACAGGCTAAGTCAGGGATGGGCAAATTCTGGCCCATGGGCTAGATCCAGTCCTCAGAGTTAATCCCTGGCGGGCCCCCACCACTATGTTTACCTGTATCTCCGCAGGTATTGGATGACCGCAGCTCTCGTTGGCCGTGAATCACCATTCACAGCCAATGTGAGCGGTGGAAAATGGCGTCCCGGTCCGCACCACTTCCTGTCACTTATATTGGCCGTAAACAGCGATATCTGCGGAGGCATGGTTAAACATAATGGCGGCGGCCCACCAGGGACTAACCCTGGTGACCTGCCACCATTTTATTGACCACCTTTGGGCTAAGGGCTTCATGGTTGCTTGTGCAGAGTCAGAGCTGCTATGCAGGAAGGTGCTGACTACACGGAACCACTGGTTCTGCCTCTGTTCCATTTGCAAACCATCCCAAATGAACAATACATCTTCAAGCATCTTGACTAATACAAAGCAGAAGGATACAGATCTCCCTGCATTTTGGCCATTCTAGACATACACAGCTGGGAGTGAATTAGGATTTGCCCTGAGAATATTATCCTGTCAGCAGGAAAACACAAAGGACTGGATTCACCAGCACTGATTCTGTGTGTTGCAAAGCATCTGAGAACCTGGCTGAACCACTCTACTAAGTGAACTTTAAGACTACCTTGCATGACCTAAGTGGTGCAAAGCATCTGGAATGTACCAAGAAGGACTACGGGCCATATTTAAGATTTACTTTCCCCAAAATACTGTTTCTGTACCATGTAATATTATTGGCGTGACTGGAACATCGATCATAAGAACAGCCACACTGGGTGAGATGCCGTTGAGGAAGTGAACAGAACAGGTAATCATCAAGTGATCCCTCCCCTGTCACCCATCTCCAGCCCCTGACAAACAAAGGGTAGTGACACCATTCATAAGAACATAAGAACGGCCGTACCGGGTCAGACCAAAGGTCCATCTAGCCCAGTATCCTGTCTGCCGACAGTGGCCAGCACCAGGTGCCCCAGAGGGGGTGGACCGAAGACAATGATCAAGCGCTTTGTCTCCTGCCATCCCTCTCCAGCCTCTGTCAAACAGAGGCCAAGGACACCATTTTATCCCCTGGCTAATAGCCTTTTATGGACCTAACCTCCATGAAATTATCTAGCTTCTCTTTAAACTCTGTTATAGTCCTAGCCTTCACAGCCTCCTCTGGCAAGGAGTTCCACATGCTGACTACACGCTGTGTGAAGAAGAACTTTCTTTTATTAGTTTTAAACCTGCTACCCATTAATTTCATTTGGTGTCCTCTAGTTCTTCTATTTAGGGAACTAATAAATAACTTTTCTTTATCGGCCCTCTCCATACCACTCATGATTTTATACACCTCTATCATATCCCCCCTCAGTCTCCTCTTTTCTAAACTGAAAAGTCCCAGTCGCTTTAACCTCTCCTCATATGGGACCCGTTCCAAACCCCTAATCAATTTAGTTGCCCTTTTCTGAACCCTTTCCAAGGCCAAAATATCTTTTTTGAGGTGAGGAGACCACATCTGTACACAGTATTCAAGATGTGGGCGTACCATAGTTTTATACAGGGGCAGTAAGATATTCCGGGTCTTATTTTCTATCCGTTTCTTAATAATACCTAGCATCCTATTTGCCTTTTTGACCGCCGCTGCACACTGTGTGGAAGTTTTCAGAGAACTGTCCACGATAACTCCAAGATCTCTTTCCTGATTTGTCGTAACCAAATTAGCCCCCATCATACTGTATGTATAGTTGGGGTTATTTTTCCCAATGTGCATTACTTTACACTTATCCACATTAAATTTCATTTGCCATTTTGTTGCCCAATCACTCACTTTGGTGAGATCTTCTTGGAGTCCCTTACAGTCTGCTTCTGTCTTGACTATCCTAAACAGTTTGGTATCATCCGCAAACTTTACCACCTCACTGCTTACCCCTTTCTCCAGATCATTTATGAATAAGTTGAACAGGATTGGTCCTAGGACTGACCCTTGGGGGACACCACTAGTTACCCCTCTCCACTCTGAAAATTTACCATTTATTCCTACCCTTTGTTTCCTGTCTTTTAACCAGTTCTCAATCCAAGAAAGGACCTTCCCTCTTATCCCATGGCCATGTAATTTACACAAGAGCCTTTGGTGAGGGACCTTGTCAAAGGCTTTCTGGAAATCTAAGTATACTATATCTACTGGATCCCCCTTGTCCGCATGTTTGTTAACCCCTTCAAAGAACTCTAATAGATTAGTAAGACAGGATTTCCCTTTACAAAACCCATGTTGACTTTTGTCCAACAAATTATGTTCTTCTACATGCTTCACAATTTTATTCTTTACTATTGTTTCGACTAATTTGCCCGGTACTGAAGTTAGACTTACCGGTCTGTAATTGCCCGGATCGCCTCTAGAGCCCTTTTTAAATATTGGTGTCACGTTGGCTACCTTCCAGTCATTAGGTACGGAAGCCGATTTAAGGGATAGGTTACAAACCACAGATAATAGTTCAGCAATTTCCCATTTGAGTTCTTTTAGAACCCTTGGATGAATGCCATCCGGTCCCGGAGATTTGTTAACATTAAGTTTTTCTATTTGTTCCAAAACCTCCTCTAATGACACTTCAATCCGGGACAGTTCCTCAGATTCATTACCCACAAAGGACGGTGCAGATTTGGGAATCTCCCCAACGTCCTCAGCCGTGAAGACTGAAGCAAAGAAATCATTTAGTTTCTCCGCAATGGCTTTATCGTCCTTGATTGCGCCTTTTATAGTTCGATCGTCTAGGGGACCCACAGGTTTTTTAGCAGGCTTCCTGCTTCTAATGTACTTAAAAAACATTTTGTTATTTCTTTTTGAGTTTTTGGCTAGCTGTTCCTCAAAATCTTTTTTTGCTTTTCTTATTACATTTTTACACTTGATTTGACAGTGTTTATGTTCCTTTCTATTTATCTCACTAGGATTGGACTTCCACTTCTTAAAAGATGCCTTTTTGTCCCTCACTGCTTCTTTTACATGGTGGTTAAGCCACGGTGACTCTTTTTTAGGTCTCTTGCTATGTTTTTTAATTTGGGGTATACATTTAAGTTGGGCCTCTATTATGGTGTCTTTAAGAAGTTTCCATGCAGCTTGCAGGGATTTGGCTCTAGTCACTGTGCCTTTTAATTTCTGTTTAACTAACCTCCTCATTTTTGTGTAATTCCCCTTTTTGAAATTAAATGCCAGGGTGCTGGTCTGCTGAGGTGTTCTTCCCACCACAGGAATGTTGAATGTTATTATATTATGGTCACTATTCCCAAGCGGTCCTGTAACGGTTATTTCCTGGACCTGTTCCTGCGCTCCACTCAGGACTAAATCGAGAATTGCCTCTCCCCTTGTGGGTTCCTGCACTAGCTGCTCCAAGAAGCAGTCATTTAAGCCATTGAGAAATTTTATCTCCGCTTCTCTTCCTGAGGTGACATGTATCCAGTCAATATGGGGGTAATTAAAATCCCCCATTATTATAGAGTTCTTTGTTTTGGTAGCCTCTCTAATCTCCCTCAGCATTTCAATGTCAGTATCCCTGTCCTGGTCAGGTGGTCGGTAATATATCCCTACTGCTAATTTCTTATTTTTGGAGCATGGAATTACTATCCATAGCGATTCTATTGAACATGTTGATTCATTTAATATTTTTATTTCATTTGATTCTACATTATCTTTCACATACAGTGCCACTCCGCCACCCACCCGGCCTGCTCTATCCTTTCGATATATTTTATATCCCGGTATGATTGTGTCCCACAGATTTTCCTCATTCCACCAGGTTTCAGTGATGCCTATTATGTCAACCTCCTCATTTAATACTAGGTACTCTAGTTCACCCATCTTATTAGTCAGACTCCTAGCATTTGTGTAGAAGCACTTTAAAAATTTGCCACTGCTTATTTGTCTGCCCTTCCCTGATGCATTGGATTCCTTTGTACACGGTTGTTTGTCTGCTCTGGCCCATGGTTTGCCCTCTCCCCTCCTCTCTTTCTGACTACAGCTTAGAGAATCTCTATCAATGGATTCTCCTCTAAGAGTAGTCTCCCTCCGATTTACGTGCATCTCCACACCAATCGGCTTTCCCCCATCTCTCAGTTTAAAAACTGCTCTACGGCCTTTTTAATGTTTAGTGCCAGCAGTCTGGTTCCACCCTGGTTTAGGTGGAGCCCATCCTTCCTGTATAGGCTCCCCCTCTCCCAAAAGTGTCCCCAGTTCCTAATAAATCCAAACCCCTCTTCCCTACACCATCGTCTCATCCACGCATTGAGATTCTGAATCTCTGCCTGCCTACCCGGCCCTGCGCGTGGAACCGGAAGCATTTCCGAGAATGCCACCATAGAGGTCCTGGATTTCAGTCTCTTTCCTAGCAGCCTAAATTTGGCCTCCAGGACATCTCTCCTACCCTTCCCTACGTCATTGGTACCTACATGTACCACGACCACCGGCTCCTCCCCAGCGCTACACATAAGTCTATCTAGATGCCTCGAGAGATCCGCAACCTTCGCACCAGGCAGGCAAGTGACCATACGGTTCTCCCGGTCATCACAAACCCAACTATCTATGTTTCTAACAATCGAATCACCCACTACTAACACCTGCCTCTTCCGAACTGGCTTTCCCTCCCCCTCAGAGGTATCCTCAGTGCGAGAGGATACCGCAACATCCTCTGGGAGGAGGGTCCCAACTACGGGATGGTTTCCCTCTGCTCCCATTGAATGCTCTGTTCCCTTGAGACTTTCATCCTCCTTAAGAGCACTGGGGCTCTCAGACTGGAGGTGGGACAGTACTACAGTGTCCCAGAAAGTCTCATCCACAAATCTCTCTACCTCCCTTAGCTCCTCCAGTTCAGCCACCCTGGCCTCCAAAGCCCGAACTCGGTCTCTGAGGGTCAGGAGCTCCTTGCAACGGGTGCACACATACGCCACCCGCCCACAGGGCAGGTAATCATACATGTTACACTCGACGCAATAAACAGGATAGCCCCCACTCTGCTGCTGGGCTTCTGTCTCCATTTTTCTAATGAACAAGTTTAAGTATAAACTGGGATTCTTTTTAAACCTCTGGAATATAGATTACAATAAGAGTTATGTTTTAAAGAAGGCCAGAAGTCACTAGTGCCCTCTAACCTCCCCCTCTAACCTCCCTCTCCAAACTCCCTGTTAGCAATTCCTGTTCGCAAGCTCCCTGGTCGCTGAGTCACAGGCTTATATAGCTCTGGTAGCCCCTCCCCCTGACTGAGGCTTAGCCAATTAACAGAGGCTTCTAGATTTCAAACCTTTTAGAAGCTCCTTCAAGCAATCAAACAATCAAACCAACCAACCAAACAGATAAACACAAGCTCTGCACACAGCAAATAACTCCCCCACACACAAACACACACTCCAGACAGCCACTTACCACAAGGGTCC
Organism: Pelochelys cantorii; assembly: GCA_032595735.1. Lineage (NCBI taxonomy): Eukaryota > Metazoa > Chordata > Testudines > Trionychidae > Pelochelys > Pelochelys cantorii. The sequence continues at coordinate 41,211,175 of CM064335.1, forward strand.
CGTTTTTACTCCTCTTTCACCTGGAGAACTCCCTCTCCAAACTCCCTGTTAGCAATTCCTGTTCGCATTCCTACCCATGCTGGTTAATAAGTATTGATGGACCTATCCTCCATGAATTTATCTAGCTCTTTTTTAAATCTTGTTTCAATACTTATTAGCCAGAATGGGTAGTAATGCTGTCCCTAGTCTATTTCACGGGGAAATGCACGACAGGAGAGGGATCACTTGAGGATTACCTGTTCTGTTCACTCCCTCTGAGGCATCTGGTACTGGCCACTGTCAGAAGACAGGATACTGGGATGGATGGACCTTTTCTCTGACTTCGTATGACCGTTCTTATGTTCTTATGTTCTGCTAAAGTCCTGGTCTACGCAATATCCTTTGGCAAGGACATCCACAGGTTGACTGTGCACTGCATGAAGAAATATTTGTCAAAGAGGGCATTTTCACAGACATTTCCAGTTTGACTAAAATAATTTTTTATTTGCAAAATGTTTTGAACTAAAACTTTGTCATTTCTAGTTTGTAATACCTGGGTATATCCCATTGGTTTTGCTTTCTATCTGACGCATCAATTCAGGAAAACTCAAAGTCCATGTCCATGCTACTGTGCACACACTTGCTGGTTATTTGATTTTGACATTTGGTGAATGAAAGTTTTTTTTTTCTATTCAAAATTGCTTTTTTGTTTTATTTTGTTACTTCAGTGCTATTAATTTTGGGGTTTTCTTACTCCCATTTTTTACAAAATTGTTTGTTTTTAGTTTGATCGGCAATCCAAAGAAACAGGCATTTGCACAGCTTTGAAAAGATTTTAGTTTTGATTTATTTGTATATATTGAAAGGGAGGGAAAATGACCGCAATACTTTCTGCACACTTTTTTTAGTTGGTAAACTCTTAAATAGGTAGCATTTTATTACTTTTCTCTGACATAAGATGATCTCTTGTAAGAATCACATTTGTTATTAATTATTCAGTTGTTATACGGTACCACTATAAAATGACTTTGAGTCTAATTAATCTTGCATACATATTAATTAATGTAACAAACAATTCTGACTATCTTTTAACTAATAATAATTACTTTTATAAAGAATTTGCTGAACACCTTCCAGTAATTTTGAATGCCCCATGCTATAATGTAATAATTCTGTAATTAATTATTAATTATTTCATGAAGAGATCTATGTTTGAATCACAACAAGTGCCGTGTGTGTGTTTATTTTAAAGGAAATTATATCAATGTTGTTTTCAGTTTTCATGTACCAGAGGGAAAAAGGGTGGGATCCAATCTTGCCCTAGTCAATAAGGTTGTTCGGTACAGATGGGTATAAAGAGAACCGGAAGACAACAAAACAGAAGGGCTGGATGGAAAGGAGCTTGACCTGAAAAGAGATATGAGCTTGGAACTAGGGCAAGGCAGCTGCCAGTATGGTACATGAAGGAAGAACCATGAAATAGAGGCAAGGAACACAGGTCTGAGTGGGGAATAAGTCTAGAGCAAGTATCAACGAATCAGGCAAGAAGAGTAGAGAGCTGGATAAAGGAGAAGGGGAGCTGATAGGAGGATGGAGCAGTTAGCCAGGAGAGGAAGTAATAGGGAAGCTGGGGTGACAAGAGAGGAGAAAGATTGTGGGTGTGTGATGGGAAGGAACTAAACCAGTGGTGGGCAACCTGTGGCCTGCAGGTTGCATGCAGCCCGCTGGGACTCCCCCTGTGGCCCGCAAACCCTCTGTCTGCCTCCCTCCACACCTCTCGTGCACTGGGGCTCTGAAGCCCTGCACTTCTTACACCTTCTCTCTCCCTCCCAGCACTTTTGGAGCATGCATATCACCTGATTTGTGCTCCATCCCTGCTCCTCTCCACCCCTACCAGAGCTGGAAAGCCTCAAATCAGCTGTTTGTGGCATTCCAGCTCTGGGCAGGAGGGATAGGAGCACGAATCAAGCATTTTGTGCACTCCAAAAGTGCTGAAGGGAAGGAGCAGGAAAGTGTGGGGCTCGGGAGTCCCAGAACATGAGGCACGCAGGGAAGGAGGGACAGACAGGGTGGCTGGGGAGCCACAGGTGGAACTCAGTGGGCCGCAGGCTGCTGCGACTTGCTGAGGCGAAGGATGGCTACTTAGGCAGTCCGCCCACTAAACCTTGATAATCATTGTAGTGAGTAGGAAAAGTCCAGGAGTAATAATAGGGCAATGAAGTGGTGCGCGTGCATTTGTGTGTGTGAGAAAGATGAAATTGTTTTTAGGTTTGAGGAGGAAAGGAGCAGAGTTTGCAATGAAATGGGCGCATAAGTAAATTCCTTTTGCGTATGGTTCTTCTTATCATTTTTGACCAATTTACTTGTAAAAAAACAAGACAATGATTGTTGGAGAAATGTTGTGTTGTCATGAATTGTATTTGGTGGGAAGGTGGCTTCAAGATGACCTCTCTACAAAGAGGTTATTTATGCCATGAAAGTTTGAGAATCCCTGATACAGTTTTTAATTCTAGGACACATCAATCTAAAATGCAGGTCTATAAGAGTCTATAATTTAAAAGGTTATCTGCTTCCATCTTTTGTACACGTTAATACCCATCTGTATCAGTAAATCTTTTTCTAAAAGATACATGGATGAAATTTAAAAGTAAAATTTAATTTCCTCTCCATACAAAATACTGTGCTTCAGCAACATATTCATGCTTCAAGTTCAGCTTCACTAAGGAGTTTTTTTCCCCCATCGTCTATATTTTGCATTGGTCCTTTTTATGTCCATTATTTATACATTCTGCATCTCTTGTCCTGACCTTACTTCCTGCTGATTCAGAAATACCATTTGTTGCTATATCTACTTAAGTCTGCCTCTTGTAAATGCTTTTGTGGGATGATTTGTCACCAATAGAGATCTTTCAAAACACAGACACAAGATTGTTCATCTCTAAATAGTGCCAAAAGCCTTCTTTCTCATGTAGTAGACATTGTGTGCTATGTGAAAGTGTGTAAGACTAAATTAAGGGTCACCAGTATGAGAGTGCTATACCAGAAATAAGATGTGGGGAGTCCCACTTAGAGCAGGTCTCAGTTGTGGGGGCAAAGGATGCAGATGCCCCAGGGCCTTGCGATGCAAAAGGGCCAGGAGCTCCCAGCCACTACCACACCTAAGCAACAGCTGGAGTCCTGGGCCCTTTAAATCACCCCCAGAGTTCTGTGCAACGTGCTCCAGGCAGTGCTGAGGGCAGTGGGGGGCATGCTATGGTCATGGCGGTGCTGAGGGCTGGCTGGAAATTTCAATTGTTTTTAAAGGTGAATTAAAATCTGCTTTATGCTGTATTATTCACTCACGCAGATCTAATTGTCCTATTCTGAACTCACTTCATCATTCTCACATTGGGGTACTCAGCACCAGTCCAGTTTTATATAGAGGCTTAAATACGGATTTCAGGCACCTATTCTGAAGCACCTTGACTCAAGAATTTGGATGTTTATTTTTGAACCTAAATAAAAAACTAACTGGAAACCCATGGTTTTTAACTTTAACTGTAGAATTTAGAAAATCAAATGTCCTTTATCTGAACAGTCTAAATTTCTCCCTACATAAAAACAGTTTAGAAAGTGGGGAAAAGCTATCACAAATAAATTCTTATTTGAAGCATTGTACCAGTACCTAGAATAATCTTTAATGGAAGTTGAGGGAATTTTACAAGATGCAGCTAGAATCTGTCAGAATAAGGCAGTTTGCCCTCTTTATCTTCGGTGTTCTTTTACTGCACTGATCTGTAAGATCTCCTATACATTAATAAAGAGAGTAAATGCAATCAGAATCCCAGCCTAAAGTTAATGTCAAGAGACATTTTTCAAACCTTTTAATGTTAAAATTGGGCCCAAGTCATGTTAGGCTAATTCCAGAAAACAAGCACCAAGCTCTTGTTTATGTTCTATATTGGGTTTCAGAAAAGCCTTATTTGGAAATTCATTATTATATTTCTTATAAAATGACATCTATGGTTTCATTTCACAAGCTTGTGATGTACTCACAGAGATCAGAAAAGGGTTAGCTGACTGTAATACCAAACATACTAGAACAGTCCCTTTGTATTTCACAGCAGCTAACAACCAACAAATCTGACCCTATAAGCTGTAGACTTACTATGGCAGCAGTGTTGCAATATTCCACAAGCTATCATTAGTCAATAGTTACTGTTCGCTTGGATAGAAAATACAACAGTCATCTAATTATTTAAAGTTACAGAAAAGGCCCCTACAGTTTGCAACAAGAACTGTGAAAGACTCCCCACCGAACTTAATGGCAAACTAATGAGCACCGTGAGTGCTAAACCACCCGCCCTCCCTACACATATACGTTCCTGAGGCACACCAGTTTTTAGTGGTCAGCACTGTGCTTTGTTATAAGAGAATGGAATAAGCATTACTGTTTATAATCCTACACAGATCTCGGTAACGCATCGAAAAATGCAAGCAGAGAACAACCACTTAGGACTAGGTTCTGCCACGTTTGCTCATGGTGAGGAGGAGTTCCTTCCTCTGCAAGTATTGCCACTCATTTTGGAGGGATTATTTCTGGGGTAAGTTACTATACAACGTAAGCATAGATGATAGAATCAAGGCCTTAAATTATAATCATGGAATCATAGAGTCCTAGGGTTCGAAGAGACCTCATGGCTTGTAACAAAATTATGACTCATGCATGTAAAGTAATCAGCTCTAAAATTATGTAATCACTTGGAGACGCCATTTATAAGGAGATAGCCATGAACATTAACCTGTTTCAGTGAGAAAAAGAAGATTGTTTAGAAAAATACTATGTGTCCTGTTTGATTAAAATAAAAAACCTAGGTATTCTAGTCTGGTCAAGCTGTGCTTAGTGGAGGAGTGGGAGAAATGTGCTACAGGGGGGTTCTGTGAAAGACACGTCTGTGTATGTTAGTATTTAATTAAGAGAGAGTGTATCAGTAGTTGACTCTCAAGAAAATGCAGAATCCTACAGAGGGTCTGTAGGACTTGTGAAGGTGGTTGTGGTTGTGCACTGCAAATGGCTTCATCGGTGTGTGGCTCTCACCAGAACGTACAGAAATGGCAACACACCATTTTTTCTAGGAATATCTACTAATGGCAAAGCACCATTGCATCAGCTCCACAGAACGCTGGGATTTCTCAAATATAGGGAGAATCCCAAAGGAGCCATTGAGACAGCTTTTCTGTTTCTTTTCATGTCCAAATTAGTGACTTTCTCAGATGTACGTTGTGAAATATTGCAAGGGGGGCGGGGGGAGCGCTGATCTTGAAACTGAAAAAATCTTCTCTAAGGTGCTGAACACACTTACCTCTCACTACATTTAGTTGAAGCTCAGGAACTTGCTGGCCTGAGTCTATAATGTGTGATAAGAGCAGAAGAAACTTTACAATGCCACTATGTTGTATATAAGCCTCTGAGGCTTTACTTAAGCTGTGCCTCTAGGGATATAGGAGGTGACTCCAACAGTTTTAACTTGTTTATTATAACTGTATAACACACCTCAGCTGGGCCTTGGTAATGGCAGTATGAGTTTTATGTTCTGAAATATAGATGTATTTTATTTATGTTATATAGTTACCTTCTTACCAAATTATAAGCAACTTCTTGTTTCTAAGCATTACTGAAGTAGACAAAGTCTTTAAAGATACAATCCATCACATTTCCCACTCCCCACCCCCGTTCTGCTCAACAAAAGCAAAGGGAATGTGGTGGGTTGAAATCCTTGTCACTTTTGCTTTGAATAAGAGAATGAGATTTAAGATTAACCAATTTGGGAGTGGGGCGTTCGTGTATGCCCCGAACTGATGGACTTCCTGCACAACCACTCAAATGGCTACCATTCAGTGCTTTGACACAAACACAGTAAGCTCTGGCATGCCGAGAACTTCCCTTCTGACATTGCTCAGCAGCGCCTGGAGGCACAAAGAATGTTACCCTATAGGCATAGTTCCCACGCTGTGTCCTCAACACCCTGCTATCCCCCTATGCAACTGGGCCCCGTTTGTTCTTTGATATTTCTGAGAGAGCACTTACTCCTAAGGGAGGGGATATCTTAAAATGTTCAGTGGATTCAAACATAGTCTTGGATATTACAAGGGACTGCAAGGATCTTCTGGCTGGGGGGTCCCTCAAACGTCGTTGCACCGTGACCCTCTTCTGACATTTCCAGGATGCCCATCAAATCCCACTGCCCTGGATGAGGGGCAAAACCCAAAGCCATGGGCTTCAGCTTTGGCCCCCAGTCCCAGCCAGACTAAGCCATTCCTGGCAACCCCATTAAAACTGCTGATAGGGGAGGCAATAATCAGACCGCAGGCCGGACATGATTTGCCAGGATTAACCCCTTAGAAGCCAATGGTTGATTTATTTACCTGAGTGTCCATATCTATGGCCACTTCCTCCTTCAGTTGGCTGCAGATTGCTGTTCCTGGTCAATGGGATCTGTGGGAAGTGGTATGGCCCGGGATACCACTTTCCACAGCTCGCAGAGGCTGGGAACAGCGATTCACAGCTAATGAGGGCTGCAAGCAGCCATACCTGTAGCCCACGGGTCTCTGATTAACCACCCTAGGTCTAACCCCTGTCAAGATGTAAGATTTTTTTGCTGTCTATATGATCCAATCAGCCTCCTTTTGAAAATCTCCAGTGAAAGAGATTTCATGACCTCCCAAGAAAGTCTGTTTCAGTCTTAGTTAGGAAGTTTTTCCGGAGATTTGAACCTAGTGAATACCAGCTGTTATTTGCCACAGTGTGAATATTACGTTATATATTTATCAGTAAAGAGTTACACAAATTGAATATAACATATGGACTAATTTATTAATAAAATAATTGAAACAAGATAGTAAAAAAGTCTGTGTTACTTTAATACAGTAAATAATCATGGCTCTAGCCCTCCCTTTTGTTTCCCAAGTAGGCTTGGCTCATACTAACTTGACATTTGGAGCTGTTAATTATTATTTTTCTTTGAATTTAGTCTTTATTTATTTACCTAAGTTATTAATATCAGTTTATTGTAAGGTGGAAAATTATATCTCCTTGTAAAAATGCAGGTATTGTGGAGGGTGGATAGCCTTGTTTTTGCATTTCAGGAAGTTAAGCTTCCTTGCAGAATATTTCTGATTTCCATGTCGAAGGAAAGGTGTCGCCACAGAAATCCATTCTCCACTCTAGGATGCCCCCCTCATGGCTCTTACCTTCCATTCAGGAAGGGGATCCTGTTCAAAACTTTCCTTGAGAGAGTATTGTTTTCCTTTCATCCTGCTAGATCCATTATCATTATTTAGAACAGTGGAACAGATGTGTGTGTTGTATAAATGTGTGGAAGCTCTTGTAAAGGAAGAAATGAAAAGCATAGGGCATATTTATTAATTTCTATACATGCTGGACTTATCCAAATACATTAAGTGTAATAGTTTCCCTTCCTAGAGTTCTCTGAAGCATGTTGTGGTAGGTCAGAAGAAGAACTAATTGCAAGAGCATCTGTCATCAGCCAAAGGAGTTAGCTGAAAAGTAGTACAGAGGCCTCCTGCTTTTTCATAGTATCTCTCCAATCACTCAAGTGGTGCATGCAAACAATATTTGTAAGGAGTTATCCACAAACATTTCGTAATCACTATTTGTTCTCTTACATTAAGCAGTAGCTAAAATAAAGGGACAGTTCCTCATCTGGAGGTACACTAATTTAGAGCTTAGGATCTAGCCCTACAACACATTAATTATATAGAGATATATTTTTATCTGCATGAAACTAGAGCAAATCCAGACCAACTCCACTGAGGCTGATGGACTTTGAATTTACACTTATGTCACAAACATGAAAATCAGGCAACTTGTGTTCATTAGAGAAGGACCAAAGCTGAAATCTCAAATCCAAACAACTTTGAACTTCAAGGTAATTATGGATCCCTGAGTTCAACCTGTAATTTATTTATTTACGTTTATAGTTTGGTTACAAATTGGTAGAGTTCAGTTTCCTGGACAAAACTGAAATTTCACAAGAACATTCATCCTTATACAGCTTCTCCCCAAGGTGTCAGAAATCTTCTGAAAATAGCTGATTTTGTGAGTGAGAATTCCACAGTTTTTGCTTTGGTCAGTGATCTCTTCTCAGTGATGTGTAATGAGCAGGTTTAACAGGGAATTCTGACAACAGGAGTGCTGATGTATCCTGACCCTGGACTGGTGTCTGGGCCAGGAAATAAAATTTAGTTGTTTCCCCCAAGCCTCCTGTGTCACACTTTTACTGTGGACACTAGTGTCAGAAGTAAAATGAATTTTCACAAAAATAGAGCACATTCCTGAGCTTGTGAGAGATCCTAGAAGCAGACTTGATGCTGACAGTGAAATAACAATACAGGTAGCAATCACAATCTTCAGATTATGGATCCAGCTCAGCAGAAGGGATCATCTGAAAACAAGCGGTCACACAACAGATTGCCACCACAGTGCAGAGATCAGTTATTGACAGATCTATTATATATTTGAGAATTTGTCAATCTGTGAGCAAGTAAATCTGTCCATTTGTTCAAGAGCTGCTCCTAAATGCTAAGAGCTAGGACCACAAAATTTGGTATGCAGCATCCTCTTATAACTAAAAGCTAAGTCAGGGGTTGATTGTTCCAGAACAATGAGATGTGCCTGGAATGCGATTTTTTTTCATAACAGAAAAGGAGGGAGCTGCTAGCAGAGACAGTTATACTATATAATGACTATGGGGAGAGGGGAGGGAAGAAGGGGGGCTATAAGACTGTTGGGATAACGGGGAGCAGGGTGGAGGTAAGGTTCCTGTGCTGGTTCTGGGCATGGTTGGCCCACCTCCCGCCCTGCATTCTGGCCCCATCCCCCATCTCCCCTCTTGGCCTTAGAGCTAGACAATTGGGGATGGGGAGGTGAGGCCTCAGCTCTAGTGAGCCTGAGCCAGTACCCACAGCACCTGGGCAGCCACAGGACACCCAGACTGCAGCCCCAAAGCTCAGGTGGCCAAGCATCATGGCCCCTGCTGCCCTGGCAGCACAGCCCCCACCCCAGCCAGCCCCACGGAGCCCTTGCCCAGGCAGCACAGCCCTCACCCAGACCAGCCCTAGGGACTTGTCACCTGGGCTGTGCAGTTGCCATTACCCCAGCCAGCCCTGGGGATCTGTTACCCAGGCAACTTGATCACTACACTCCCAGCCCGGAGCTGCCCACCCCTACCTCAGTCCCCTGCCTTGAGCTCGCCCCACACCAAAACTCCTGCCCTACCTGACACCTGCACCCCCATATTTCTGCCCTGAGCCCCTCCCCCCACCTCCCAACCCCTTGCATGCCCCATGGGCCATGGCTGCTGTGGTGAGAGAGAGGTCTGGGGATGTCCTCTCTCCCTAGGGCAGCCTGCATGCTGAACCCCTCAACCCCAGCCTCCCCCCGCCCTGAGCAATGATTTAAATGAAGAAGAGCAAAAATTAATGGAGTTAAGGTCCAGGTAATTCTTCTACTCTTTAAATAAGCGACAAAATAATCCTTCCATCTGTCAAAGGTTCAAGATTTTCCCCATTCTAAATGGTTTTCTTTGTTTTACTGATGGTTGTATTAGTTTGAGATTGTTGGTCTTGGTTGATATTTGAAGGGAAAAATTAGATTTCATAGCAGCCACTGGCTGGAGTCAGTATGGGGTATTAAGTTTTAGTAGTCTTGACTGAAATCCAGTGGGGGTTTCCCCGTGCAGGTTCGGACCCTGCTCGCTTCGCTGCTGTGACAGGGTGAAATCACAGATGACCCCTTGAGACTGCTTCCTCAAGTGCTGACAAAGCCACTGACACGCACCTCCTTGCTCTCTGGAGCTTTTCACCACTCTGTCCTGCTGGGCCAGCTCACCTGGTCTCCCTCAGCCAAGGCCCACAGCTGTGATAATTGTTGTCTCCCTTCCCCCCCGCCCCCCCCAAAGAGCAACGCAGACACTGAATCACTTCAGGTCTGAGAAGAATGTAGTTTCAGGCATAGCATCCAGGTAACCAATTGGGATCAGAACCCCAAATAAATGATTCAGGTAAGCCCCCTTTAATAATGAAAGGAGGATGTACACACTGATTGCTCCCCCAGGTAACAACTATTTACACTGGGCTTGAGAGTAAATAAAAGTGATTTTATTAAGCACAAACAATAGGATTTAAGTGGCTGCACGTGAAAACAGGCAGAGCAAAGTAAATCACAAAGCTAAAATAACAGAAAACACCTAGCTAGTTCTAACACACTAAAGCTTATTGCAAACTTACCCTAAAACTGTTCTTATTTCAGCTCTCCAAGCCAAGGAAGCTCTTTTTCTCCCTGGGGTCTCTGGCTCCTTCTTGGCAGTCTCCTGCCAGCCAAAGACAAAGAGCCTGAAAACTTTGCATTTTAAATAGCCTTCGTTTTCAGTGGGAATTCTTTGTTTCTACATTCTCCCCTTCCATGGAAAATTACCTGGTCAGCCCCTACCACTTAGGGAGGTCACATGTCTCCTTAGGGACAAAGGAGGCTGTTTACAGGTGATCACCCAGGTGTCTGAGCATTGGAAACACCCTTAGTGGCTTTCATTTGCACATTTAAAACCATGAACCATTCCCTACTCCTTATATCTAACTTCACATACAAGAAACAAAAAACAGGACTATGTAGCACTTTAAAGACTAACAAGATGGTTTATTAGGTGATGAGCTTTCGTGGGCCAGACCCACTTCCTCAGATCAAATAGTGAAGTGGGTCTGGCCCACGAAAGCTCATCACCTAATAAACCATCTTGTTAGTCTTTAAAGTGCTACATAGTCCTGTTTTTTGTTTCAGCTACAAAAAACAGACTAACACGGCTACATTTCTATCACTATTTCACATACAAGAGTGATACATACACCAACATAAGATATACAGATCCAGCACATTGTGACATTAAAACTGATAGGTTACATGAGGATTTTTGGCCAAAGCATCTTTGAGTTATGCATATTTGTATACATAAGACAATTTCATAAAGCATGGCGGGGGGTGTCCATCGCTTTTGTAGTCTTGACTGGGCCCAGCAAGTCAAATTCAGTCTTTCTTCAACACTCTTGTGCATCACATCCTTATTACAGGAGGGAGGATTCACACTGCAACATGCTCGAGCTCTGTCACTTACTGGTCCACTCTCATTTTACCTTCTGCATCAATTTTTCCTCTCCTTTGTGCAGCAAAACAGGCCCAATTCCAGTGCAGTTACAAAAGCAGAATTTGCCCCTGTACGCTGAAATGGCTTAGTCCTGGGCCCCAGCCCCGTGCTAAGGCCTGTAAGTAACCAGTTAGAGGCTCCCCTTTACATCCGGGCCTAGAGTACAGGCGGGGCAGGCTCACAAACAACAACTGTCCACTATCTGGGGCAAATCCTCAGGGCTGGGCAGCAGTCTCCACTAGTCATTGGGGCTCAGCAGCGGAAGTGGCAACCTGGGCCAGTTTTTGGGGCCCAGTAATGGCCCCAGCTGCCCAACACAGTACTCCCTCCAAGGGCAGTGCGGTGGGGCCTTTCTCCTCTGGAGCTTGGGTAGAGTCTCTGGCCTGCTCAGCAGATGGGCTCCAACTGAGCTTGGAGCGCCTCCTTTTATAACTCTGGTCCCACCTTTCTGCTTCCTGTGGGTGGGACCGGGTTGCTCTGGCACCACCCACCAACTCGTCTTAGGGGGAGTTTCCTCTTCTGGGTCAGTGAGAGGCCAAGCTGACTCCCTACATCCCCATAGGTGCCAAGACTGTAGTAACAGTTCTAGGATGTGGAGTGGAGCAGAAAAGAATAATGATGAAGTAAGCAATGAGGTGTACACAGGCGAGATGATAGCCTCAACTGGCCCTTGGGCAAGTCAAGTTGAGCTGGATCCATGGGTCCTTGAGTGGAAGGGGCAAGGCTGGGCAGTCAGGCCTCAGTGCTGCCCAGAGCATATCTCTTCCCCTCCCCCCCACAGCGCTGGCTGGAGCACACTGACTGGGGCTCTGCAGTGTACCACACAGGGCTCTGGTGACAATTTAAGGGCCTGGGGCTTCGGCTGCCACCACAGTATGGGGCCCCTTTGAATAGCGGGCCCTGGAGCCATGTTGCCTCTCCTGTTCACAGACCTGGGTGTACCAGTGTTCCGTTGCATGAACACTTTTTTCCCCCCAAACCTTCCTGTTAGTGTCAAGGTTTCCTCTGGCTTCTCTCATTCTCTTGGCTTTTGCACAGTGGACCAACCTTTCCTGGATGGGATTATCTGCCACTCAGTCAGTACCAATGGGCTCCCTGAAGCCTCACATATTTATTTTCTTTTGCACTGGGACTTTGAAATTACTAAACTCCATATTTTTTCATTTTCACCTCAGAAAACTGCAGTGTCTGGAAAGAATTTTCATTAACCAGATTTCAACCAAAAAGCAATATCCCAAATGCTTGCGTTTTGCAGGAAATACATTATACAGGATTACATTGCCAGTTTGCAACATTTTAAGTCCCTATTGTTACAAAAACACTTTTTAAATGTTGTCCCTTTAGTTGCTAATTAAGAGCTGTGCAGTCCATTTTCTCAGCCCTCATTACAGTCCTTGAAAAATCTATCTGTATCCATGTTTAATTGCAGCATCCTCTCATTTGCTTGAGCATAGATCAGAGCCAGAGAAATTAAATGCTCCAAAGTATTTTGTCATCGTTTGCCCTTCATAAAGAGGCTAGGTGCTAGCAAACTCCCAGAACTATGTATAGCCCATAATTACATATTCAGAAGAGATATAAGGTAGCTACCATGAATACAAATAAAATAGCTTGAATATAAGCAATACTGCTCTAATCTTATCTGACATACATCAACATGATGTTACTCATGTCCGTGGAATTAACCTTGATTTGCACTGATGTTGAAAATGACAATCAAGCCCTGAATTCATGTGATTCAATACTTAAGGCTCTGCTAAACTGAACATGTGCCCAGACTCAAAGATCACAGAGAAGGGCTATGCAGGCTTTGATGTCTAATGCCTTGTTTCCATTTCAGCTCCCTGATACTGGCTTGCATACTACAGTCTGTGCTAAGGAACTACATCTGGCTGCAGCCTCACTGAAGGTTATTAAGAAATGGATGTTTCCTAAGCATGGTTCTCTCGTTTATTTTTTGTTTGTCACTTCTACCCATAATATTTTAGACTGATTATTGTGGGCTGTAAGATTCTGGTCATTAGGTGACCACCTGTCCCATTTTTAGAAGGACAGTCCCATATTTAAACCCTCCTGCAGGTGTCCCTTATTTTAAAAAATTGGGTAAATTGTCCCATATTTTCTGTCTGTCCCCTCTCATCAGTACTGGTGGGTCCTACTGCTGGCTGGATCCTTGATCGCAAGATGCCCATCCACCTGTGGCTGATGATGGGGGTGCGTGTGCAAGGCTGTAGGTCAGGCAAAGCTACAGTTTGTGGGGCCGCTCCCCCTGCTGGTTTGTCAGCGCATTCCTCTTGGCCAGCAAGCTACCCTAGCCCTGCCCCATATCCAGCCAGCACTGTCTGCGGTGGCTGGTGAGTGTGGGCAGGTGGTGGCTGGTTACCTGTCACCTCTGCTGCTCATCCATTGGCCCTTTACATGCTTCTCCCTCTTACTGTCCTCTCACTGCTACTCTCATTCACCCCCACCCCCACCCAGCCCTGCTGATCCTACATATCCCTCTCCAGTGGTGTTGTGCAGAGAACCAGCCCCTCAGTGTATCATTCAGCTCACCAACTGCCTGGCTGGCAGGATCCTTCTGTCCCCCACTGCCTCTGGCTGGGTGGACACCCACAGAAAGCTCGGGACCCTCTGGCCTGGGGCATTGGCCAGGAGGAGCCAAGCCCTGAATGTGCAAAAGCCCCACACAGCCCTAACATGAGGAAGCTTCTCCATCTCTCGCTTAAGCTCCGGAGTGGCAGGGAGGAAGCTATTTCTCACCTGTTTGCCAGCACTTAGCATGCTCTTCACTTGCTGCCCTCATCCCAGGTCCTGACCCCTGATAGTGGGGGCTGCTCTGTCCCTTAGATACCCTCCCCTGCTGAGCCACCTCTTTGGCCAGGTTCGCTGAAGCCCCTGAAGTCCAGTTCCCTGGGCCCTGGTGCTCAGTGCATCTTAAAGGCTTCACCCCTTCCTGCCCTCGCTATAGCTAGGGGACAGGGTGTGACTGGATTATGTTGGTGTCCAGCACTAGCGTGCCATGGTCTTGTATGAACCCTGATAGAAATCTGGGGAAGAGGCCTGTGACCTTCCATGTGCCCCACATTTTGCCTTGAGAAGAGGTGGCACCAGGAGAGGCAGATCCATCCCAGGGGCCCAGCCAGGCGTGTAGGGTAAAGTGCACTGGGTAGAGAGGGTTGGGTCAGGTCAGTCTGTCATCCCCAACCTCATGTGAGAGAGGTGTAAAGGAATGTTTGCGTATTGCCTTTCCCCGTGCAAATCTTAACTATAAAAAGTTAAATAAAAAGATTCCACATGCGTAGTATTTTTTTAAACAGGGACTCAGTGAAATTTGAATGTTTGTACTACATAGTTCGGAGTGATTGACATTGAACTTGCTTGAATACAAATAATTTACCAGGTGTTCCATAGTTAGCATAGGAAAATATGGTTACCGTACTGATCATAATATGAGAAGGATCTGCATAATCTTATGTCCCTTCTCTTCGTCCTGATGGGGTTTTGGAGAGAAGGGCTCTTAGGGCTGCCTAGTTGTTCTACACAAAGTATTCCTAAAGGCACTTTGCTTGGCTTTAAACTGGTAAAATCATATTGTTAAACCTGTTCTGTGGATGATATTCCATCTGTTTTCAAACACGATTCCCCGCTGAAATCAATGGGGATTTCTTTTTGCAAGCTGATGACACAATATAATGCTATATTACAGTATTGCCTACACTCATGATTTTTATTAAGAGTCTCGCAATACTTGTTTTTCTCCAAGCCCATTTCTTGCAGCAATGTGATTATGTGAGAATCTCTCAGCTGGGGTTTTTGGGTTTTTTTGAAACTTTATAGTTCACAGAGGTGCATAGAAAAGCTTGCAAATGTGCCTAGAATGCACCCTAAAGTCTAAAAAACTAGAAGACAAAGCAGAAATACCTAACACTTATTTAAAAATCTTGTGATTTGTTTAAAAAGCCATTCTCAAAATTGTTGACTATTTTCATAGGAAATGCTGCATATAACTATACCTGCAATACACATGGAGAAGTTTATTTATTTTAAATTATTAAAGTTTGTATTTTCATGTCTGCCCTCTTGCTAGGCTTCCTGAGTGTTATTACAGATCAGTGCTTTCCATCTGCTTAGGGAAATGATGCAATTGCTTTGCACTGGTAAATTTAAAACATAAGTAATACTGAGCTTTTTTACTCTTTGCAGGTCTTTGTAAATGATGAGATTCCAAATTGGCAAGCAACATGTCAAAATTTGCAATGACATTAGCTTCAGAGTGGTTTAAAGTTGCTTTAAATTCATAAAGGAAATAATTCATATATTCACTAATATTCTTTCCTCAAGTCCTTACTTTAACTGCAACTTCAGAACCCAAAGGCTCTCTCCAACAAATATAGACAAAAGATAATATATTAAAATAGAATTCCCAGAGACCTTGAAGGACCACAACAGAAATAGACATTTTCGACTGGTTCCTTTAACAGTGCCTGCTGCAACTTTAATTATGGTTAAAGAAATCCTTTCATGAAGGTATCAGGATGAGACTGTGAGAACTACAGTATGTTTAGAACTCTAGTAAGTGTTTTGTTTTGTTTTTACTCTTCTTAAACCCTTTATAAGGAGCCAGAACTTCAATTCTAATTATTTGTTGTTGATATCTCTATTTCTGTAATATACCAAAGGATCCAAACATTCAGTTTCATGAGTACCTCAAAGTGTTCTAAGTTAAGCCACCCCAGCCATCTGCAATAAAAATCTTTCTCGCTTTAGTTACTGGGAACGTTGTTGAACTCACAGACTAAACATTTAACAGTTGTAAGCAGTCAGCAGCTTTATTACTTCTTACTGCTCTTGTGGATTCTTCCTGGATTCAATTTGTCTTCGTACATCAAAGAATTTTAATGCTGAAATACCCCAAGCATTTTGGCCTGTTTAAAGATTATTTGTCTTCTGAAAAGGCTGAATGTAAACTAAACTAAAAATTGTCTTGATGATTTTATTCTGTTTTAAATAACTGTCACATAATTTCCCTTGTGCTCAGAAAATGCCCCTCAAGCTTAAACTTATGTTTCTTTCTTTAAAGTAATGCTAAGCATGTCAGTTTCAAGTTACATGGTCAACTGGGTTTCCTTTATTTTCATAGTTTTCTCTTCCCATACAAAGTTCAATGAATTAAACACTTACTAATGTCATCAATTTGTCTCAGATTCCTTACTTCTCTCAAAGTTTCATTTTTTAAATACTAGACAACAAATGAGAATATACACCACTGATCCATCATGCTAAATTAATCCATGTCTAGTCTCAGACTAAAAACTGCATGAAGATTTGAGCTGTTTATATAGCATTGACCAAGCACAAACTTGATGATGAAGTTTGATTTTTTTTTGGCATGCTGAAGCATTCACATAACAGTCCTGATGTTCGCAAAGATATTCATGTTCCAGAAATATTCGTAAATATCACAAATGAATGGCAACATGTGAATTATTCACCACATATCCTTGGTTGGTATTTGAGTTTCAAAACTAGTCATTCACTAGTGGGTGAAGTAATCAAATGGGTAGCATCTAAAACATTTTCAACATAATCAGAGATCAGTTTCTAAACTTCTTGCATTTTTTGAATATTCAAGGGCTCCAGCACAGCCATATTGAATCAAAGCCCCAGTATTTGTAAAATAGAATTCTAATGTTAGTCAAGACTGGGGAAGTCTCTGAAGAATTTGAGGGGCCTAGTGAAGTTAGATAAATGGGCAACAAAACAGCAGATAAAATTCAGTGTTCATAAAGGCAAGACAATACCCATTTGAGGAACTATTGCCTCACACTCAAAGTAATAGTGATATCTCATTAAAAAGCTTACTGGCACATAATATAAACAAACTATAATGAGGTACAAAACTTGGTACTTCATGGTTTGATTGAATTTTTGTTAACTAGTTCACTTGCATCATTCCTGTGTCCACCTGTCCTCTCTACATGTACTTCCATACAGTTTGTAGCCCCATTCCTGACCACGCCCAGCCATTCCAAAATAAGATGCTTCAAGTGTCTGAGATTATTACTGTTTTAGTAGCAGCCAGCATGAGTCCCAAACTCCTTGGGATTTGGGCCCTGCCCATGTGAGATGGGAGGGAAATCCTTCTGCTCCATGTGGTATCTTTCAGAAGTAGGGGATGGGCTGCTGTGGCAGTTTTTTTAAAGTAAAGAACATATTACAATGTTAAAATAAATGAATTGGAGAATATAAGTGAAATGATTCAATAATTGTTGCCCTCACCTGGAAGACTGTATTGATTCTGATCATTCTCCCCCCCCAAAAAGTGTAGAACAGAGGTAAAGAGGGTTCAGTGATGAATGCTGAGAATAATTAGAGACCTGGAGAAAACTCTCATATGAGCAGATATTGAAAATAATGAGCAGAATTATTTAAGTTTAAAGAGGACATAGCAAGAGGGAGTGAGGGAGGGATGCAAAAAATGATGGAATACTATGGAGTGAGTAGACTGAGTGCTCTTATTTACCCTGTCCCATGTTATAAGAAAAAGAGAACACACAATGCAATGGAAATGACCGAATATAAATATAAAACTGACTGAAGGAAAGATGTTTTGCCTCTAGAACTCATTGCCAGAAGACACCAATACAAAGAGCTAAACAGAAGCCAAAAAGAGATTGGCTGCTTACATGGATGAGAATAGCCACACTTATGCTAGCCAGGATTAACAGAAGTATATAAAACCTCACTTCTCAGGGCTTAACCAGCCACTAATAGGCTTGGTCTACATTTGAAAGATTCATGCACTGCCACAGCAGTGTTTTAACACAGGAGAGTAGCCATGGCAGGAGAGCCATGACAGAGAACTCTCCCAGCACTATAGGTAAAACACCTCCACTAAGGGAGTAACTAACTGCACTGGGAGCTGTAGCCCAGTTTATACCTGTGCTTTCAATGCTGTAACTTGCTGTGTTTGAGTGTGTGTGTTGTTCAACCTCTTGGGCCAGGAAATTAAAGTGCAACGAAGTAGCCGAGTAGACTTAGCCGAATTGTCTGAGTGGAACAGCTTTAACGGAAAAGAGAGAGCTCCCCACCCTAGAATAGAATAGAATAGGGTACTCACCTGACGTGGAGAGACCTGGAATCAAATCTCTGCTCTAGACCAGGTGTCCCTCATCCCAAGTAGCAGTTGGGCTATTAAGTAAGGAGGGTGGGAGGAGGGTTGTGAGTAAAGTCCTTCATTTCCTTGTGTTTGTTAAAACTGTCCCGAAATGAAATGTTTCATTCAACCCCAAAATGACTTTTTTGACTCACCAAAACATCTGTTTGTGATCGGCCTGAAATGAAATTTCATTTGATCATTTGGAAATGCCAGAAAACGGAAAAGTCAAGTGATTCCAAGGTTAGCTTCATGCATAACTCGCTAGACAGACTCAAGTGAGTCATTAACATCGCTGTCTTCCATAACTAACACCTAGATAAGCTGTTTTCCAACTGTAATCTAGAGCCATGCTATCAAATGCTTCACTTGTCTTCTAGCTTTCTGCTTGCTTTCATGCTGTCTTTTTACTTCTGACCCACATAGCTGCAAATCACAAATCCAAGCCTCTACATTTCCATCGTATAATATTTGGGCAGTGTCTTCCATTGATTGCTTCACCAGAGTCATTTAATTGTGACCATTTAGCCTGAATGGAAGCTGTTTGTAGCACTTCCCAGAGGGAATCAGAGTTGTGAGGCACCTCACTGCCACCTGCCCTTAGAGTGAAGAAGTCTTGTTGTGCCTGAAGTGAGTCTGCTCCACCAGTCTCTAGCAACACAAACAGGCAACACTCTCCGTGCACCTGTTTCGAACCCTGCACAGATACAAAATTGGCATCTGCATCTGCAAAAATGATTCGCAGATATCCCCAACAACAGCTGTGGATACAGATACCCGTGGATATAAAGTGGATATCCACAAAATTGCAGGGGTTTCGATACAAACTTTGTATCCACATCTGTATCCACAAAAATGAGCTGGAAATATCTGCATCTACATCCACAGCTGTGGATACTTGTGGATATAAAGCAGATACCCACAGATTTGCAGGTCTCTGTACATGTTGATGATAGAAAAATACCAACCCTTCCTCCAGATGCTCTCTGGAGTGTCCGGCCCCTGATCCACTGAACACTCTTACAGAACTTTGCTTTGCTGTTCCCAAATAAATACTGCACACCAATTTATTTGTTTCAAGTTAGGATCATTGTACTGTTTAGTATATAGAACTTAAACAAGTGATAGTAAACATATTGGAAACAAATAGTTACTATCACTTGACTCTCTGGTTCTTTTGGTATCTTCATATAAAAGAAAATCCGAACATGCTTTCTAGAGCCTAACTTACTAAAAAGCTATTCTCCTGTCAAAAAAAGTTGATTTCACCCAAAGTTCTTCCCAGTAGTTTCAGCCAAGTCCTTTTCTTGAAGGAAAACCACTGTCAGTTCACTTCCCTGGTAAAGAATGAAATATTGTCCTGTTTCCACTTTGATGCAATTATAATATATGGTCCTTTACCCCAGGAGGTCCCTTCCTAAATCTTTGAGTTCCTTTGTCTTTGTAGATACTTGGACCTGTACCTGCCCCTGGCAGCACACAGAGCCTGTTTCCACATATGTTGATTAAGTTGGTTTAGTGGTATACAGTACATTGTGGTATGCCAGAGACCAGGTAAGTATTTACTCACTTCTTCTTAGAATTTGGTTATCATCATGTGCTGACCTGTCTTAACTTATATACTTTAAGGACGTATTTTTCAGTGTACATGCATAACTCCTTACTCATGATCTGCACATATGTTTTGAAGTGATTATGATGACCAGTGCGGTGCATGCTTTCAGCAGAGACTTTGTATGATCCTTTTTGGTGAATTCAGGAGAACCCTGTAACTCCATGTACCAGCATGCCCCCTGTCAGTGAGCATCAAGTAGTGTTGAGGCTAAGTCTATGTTACGAATTTTTGCCGGAAGAGGCAATGCAAATGAAGCACTGATTAGCATTTTGTCGCGCTTCATTTGCATAATCTCCTCCGATGCCTTTTGCACAAGAGATTTTTGCGCAAAAACAGGCAGTGTGGACGTGTCCATTTTGTGCAAGATCCTTATCCCTATCTCAGAGAGGGATAAGGATCTTGCGTAAAAAGGGGATTTTGCGGAAAACTGACATGTCCACATTGCCTGTTTTTGCACAAAAACCTCTTGCGCAAAAGGCATCGGAGGCGATTAGGCAAACAAAGCGCGACAAAATGCTAATCATCGCTTAATTTGCATTGCCTCTTCCTGCAAAAACTCGTAGTGTAGACATAGACTGAGTGACATTGTTATGGTCCACCAGTTAAATAGGGGTTGTAACTGCCCATAGATCAAAGACCCTGTGCAAGCTCCAACATAGCAGTATTAAGACTTTGGCTCCGTAATAATGTATAAGAGAATTATGATTAATAGCTTCTCACTATACTCTGATGAACCTTTAGAATGTCCAGGTACCTCATCCCATGATGCCAGCAAAAATATAAACTGTTTTTTGCTATATGATCAGCACTGAGCTGCCCAAGTTGGAATGCCTTGTGGGTTTTGTGCAGCAATAATATCTCTGGTAATTTGGGAGAAGCATTGCTGGACTTCATGAAGTTTCAGTGTGCAGTAGGAATAATGAAGTAATGGGGGAGAGGGGAAATGGTGAACAGGTCATATCTCAACTCCTCCTCACCACAATAATAAACAGCACCCAACACACTAGGCCCTGACCTGTCTGAGGCTTCTGTTTGCTATTGCAATATAAAAGTGAAATAATACTAATGAACAATAACACAAGTTATTGGTTTTCAGTCAGAAGTGGTTGATTTAAATTGTATTTCTCGTTGGTTCACATATTATCCCTCAGTAGGTAGCATGAGTAACTCATCATAGCTGCAAATAACTGAAAACAACAAGATATGTCAGGTCCAATCAGAGAAAAAGAACTCGATTAATCAAAAAATTCACCCAGCATTCAGGATGGTTACAGATTCCTTGTAAAATTATGTTTGCGTGGCTGAGAATAAAAAAGTTTGTGATCACAGAATCTTTTTTAAATAAATAAGAAAAGGCTAGATGATTTAAAAGCCCTCCTCCCCCAAAAAAACCCTTTCCAGGTTGATAACATATGTATCAAATTTTAGCCCCATATCTGCTCATATGAGAGCCCCCCTGCATTACTTACTGGAAAATTATAAACCTTTAAATAGAAAGATGTAGAAAGATTATAAAACATACTCCTTTTCTATTTGCTACTACATCCCAATTAAAAGCATCCAGTAAGCCATTTTGAATTTGATTTTTTGCTTATCCTCTTTAAGACTTTTATGAATAGCAAAGCAAGCAGCTTGACTGTAACACAAAGAGATTTTTTTTTCTTTTACAAAATTGAGGCACCAGGTAAAATAAAGGTCACCGAAACAACCTTTGAAAGAACAAAAACATTTTCCCCCACTTTAACTTTGCATTTTAACTGGTTCTCAATGCAATGTTGAAAATCATTTTTAAGTTTGGCCATCTGTTTTACATAAAACCTTAGCTGACCTTATACAAAATGAAACAAATGCACAAAAAGCTTTGCTGTTGGGTTGTTGCCAATGAGACATTGAGCAAAGCAGGGGGGGGAATAAAGGTAGATCCTCATCTGGTGTAAATCAGCCCAGTTCCACTGAAGTAACAGGAGCTACCTTGATTTACACCAGCTGAGGTTCTGGCTTGTGGTTTTCACAATAGCCAGACTAACTTTTGGGTCTGGGCCTACTACCATTTAAATCATACAGGATTTTGACATTGGCTTTGGTGGAAATAGGATCAACCTCTAAGGGAGGCATGTTTATCTGAGATAAATAAAGCAGTGTGCATCTAAATTCTCAAAATGTTTTTATGCAGATCTGGGAGATGAGTGGGGTGGACTATAAATCCCCTCTAATTTCTTCCCTTTTCAGAGCCAGGATAAGGCTTAAATCACACTTAAATCTTCAAAATAGAGCTTGAGTAGACTCAAAAGTGGTGCATAGAGATGAATTTGCACTGGCTTTGCACAGAGATGAATTTAACCCATGTACCTTAGCTGATCTTGTCTCTGCTGGAATATTATTTGGCTCCTTGAAAATTCAAGTGGCGGGACTGCTGCACAAACCACTGATACTCACGTCCCCCAGCAGAACTAATGGTTTTCTCTTATCAATCTAACTCGCTGCATCCACTGTTGTCATATTGGTGTTTGCAGTGGTGGTGAACCCATGCTGGTCCCAGGATATTAGTGAGACAAGGTGGAAGAGGCAATATATTTTATTGGACCAGCTTCTTATGCTCGAAAGCTTATCTCTTTCACCAGCAGAAGTTGGTCAAATAAAAATATTACCTCATCCCCCCCCTCCTTGTGCCTCTAATCATATTACTCTGAAATTGCTGAGAAAACTAAATGGATTGGAATTCTCTGTGACAAGAAAACAAAAGCAAAGACCAAAAGTAAGTGGAATTGCAGTACAAATACTAAGAGAAACTGTAAGTCTAATCCATGCTCCACTAAATGCATGGAACTCACACAGGGCCTTCAGTGAGAATCGTGAAAGCTGCAGTATGCCCCTTCTATCAACAGCTCTAATCTAATAATATGATTAATGAGTATAAAGTGAGGTTTAAGCTTTTAATTAAAAAAGGCAATTATAAGTCACTGAGCAGTGAAGGTCTAGCTGGGAGTAACAGAAATAGGTTATTTAACAGAATAAGGTGCCCCAAAATGAGTGGGCCAAAATCTTTCTCAGCTAACATCCTGTGCAATGCATAATTGAGAGCAGAATTTGATGTGAGGAAGTTTTTGTGTGTGAATGTGCTTATATTCTAGAATATGCAAGTAGTGATGCCTATAGTTTAGGCTCCCTGATTCTTCCCATTATAAGACCTTGTCTTCAGCTGTTTATTGCTTTTTCCAAATTTTAATTGTTTCAGACACAATTTTCTAAGCTGCTTTAGCAAAAATAGTTAAGCTGTTTCTCTGAGCAAGACAGGGAAAATATGTTGTTTTTCCCCAAAATTGTGACTTGGCTGTAAGATTTTTATTTTACGTGCTCTAGAGCAAGAATTTTAAAATTCGGTACAGGGGTTGCCCTGGTTTTCGGGATGTGCCTTGTGCTCCTCCCTTAGAAAAGCTACCCAAATGTGCCAAGTTATGAGTCTTTGAAAAGCCTTCACACATACCCAGGAGAGACTTATTAGGAGTTGGCTGAGTATGTTCCATCTTTTGCAGCCCTTCTGTGTGCTCAGTCTTGCACATATTCATCCCTACAGAGTACCTGAGCATGCATCTTTCTGGTACTGAAGAGGCTGAGCAGGACTTTCCCTGCAATGAGTTCTCCAAACGGCTGTGGCACTAGGGATTGGAGCAGAGAATTGGGTGACTGTCACCCCTGTGCTTTTGGCGTTCCTGCCTTGGTGCCCAGGCAGAAAAGAAGGGGGCGGGGGTGAGGGCGGGTAGCCTGACTTAGGGTTTATCTTTATTGCAGTGTTAGCTTAAGTTATCTACATTCCAATCAACCCCCAGAGTAATCCTAGCTCAAGTGAGAGTGGTCACGCTGCAGAACAGAGTGGCTAAGTCCCTATTGCATTACTAACATCAAACATCAGCAACCCGGATCTACAACCGAATCCCCCAAAGGCCAGCTAGCTTAAATTTAAAGTACCACTTAACTTGAGTTAGAGATTTTTATATGTGCATGGATATTGGGGTTAGGCCAACACTTGAGTTCAGCTTAACACTGCAATGAAGACAAATCTTATGTTGGTAGAGGGTGTGGAATAGAGGGCAGGGAAAAGCATGGTTGTGGATAAATCCTGGTCTTTGATTCAATTATATTGGACTTTATTAATAGGCAGCAACCTGACCCTGCAGGAAGGGACAGAGAATACACTATTGTTAAACCACTATACAGGGGCTCAGGCAATATTACCTCAGTTCCTGGCTCTGACACACCCTTTCTGCATGATCTTGGGCAAGACATTTAATCTTCCCATGCCTTCATTCTGCGTCTTAACTTTTTTTTGTAGCTAGGGGATAATAATACTCTGTCACTCTTCATCTGTCTTGTCTGTTTAGACCGTGAGCTCCTCATGGTATGGACTGTCTCTTATTAGGCATTTACACTACACCTACCCCCACGGGATCATGATCTCATTTGTACACTCTGAGTTCTACCATAATACAAACAATAGTAAATAAACTCGTTGGTGAGATATGTGGTTGTTTTGAATCCTAGTGATCCATGTAGATGTCGGTGTGAGGCAGATGACTCCTCAAGCAAGGTTTAAATTAGACAAAAGGAAAAATGAAAAAAGGAAGTGTAAATAAACAGCATTTCTGTTTGCTTTGCTGAGATTCTCTTACAATTTAACTTGCAGTATTTTACTAACATAGTGAGACTGAGCAAAACAGTATTTTAAATGCTGCAGGGCATTCTTCCAATCATTTGACACATGCTAAAAAAACCCCAAGTATCTACTCTTGTAATGCAGGTTCATTAGGCATTGGATTGATTTATTGTATTGTTTCCTTTATAAATTATTTTCATTATGTTGTATCACAGTACATGCCTACTGCTCTGGGGGAATATGCAGGAACGAACAGAACAGCATGTGTGTAATAGACTGCTTTAATTAAAATAGAGTAATGCATATTTCAATGGTATTAACAAAAACAAAATTGATTTTTGTTTCCTGTGTAACTGAATATATCAAAGCTAGGTGCTTTGTTTCTATTGTTTAACCCTCTGAGGTCAACTTTATTTGGTGTTTTAAAGCTGATAGAGTTCATTTACAGTACTTTCAAATGTTTCAGATGGAGAATTTTCCTCTCCCCTATTTGACATTTTCTTCTCATCTTGGCCCATGCATGTGTGTAGCAGCCCTACTGAGTAACAGGAGAGCATAACCCTCAGTTTCAATAAGACCCTTGATTCCTTGCAGTGAACTTCAGAGATATGAGACAGTTCCAAGATACAGGAAAGCCTGTTACTCCTGTATAGTTTCTAACCGGATATTCTCTGGTGACAGCAATAGTACATCACCATAATTCCATTAGGTAATGAATACTTCAAGAATGTGTCCATCATAAAAATACACTTACAGTTATAGTAATTCAGTTACTTCTACCTTTTAAAGTAGCTTCTTTTCCCCCTTCCTTATTAATTTAGGTGAATTACAGTTTTTCTCCTTCAATCCCTCAAAAGTTTACTTTTTTTTAACTTTAAGGCAGATGATAGATTGAAAGAGAAGCATACAGATTGCAGTAATGATGGCTGAATTGTAAATTCCAAAAACAAATAAAAAACAAATTAAAACAAAAAAGTACTCCACAGTTCTTGTAGATTAACAATGGCATAGAGATGAATTAGCTGTCCTACTGTGTTGACTATTAAATAACAGTCTTTGCTACTTGTTTCCACCTATTGTATTTAACATACCACAACATTCCCCTACATATTATAAGAAATAACACTTTTGCCTCTCTTGGCAAATGTACATTTTTTTAATGGAGACTAATGTACAGTAATGGTTCACTAGATATGTCTAGATACTATGATTCTGTGAACATATACTATCGCTATCAAAAATTTGATTTCTACACTTCTATGGCCAGCTTCTTTATCTCATTCAACCAAGCATGCGAACCTAGATGAAAGTGAATGAAACTTGTATATCTGAGAGAGTCAGAGATATAAGAGGGTAATTACAGAAGAAATATGATCATAATAACAGGAAAACTAACTGAAGTCCAACAAAGTAGGAGCAGTAAGAGTTTAAATAAAAGTTGTGTAGGTTTGGCTGTTTCAAGTATAAGAATAAATAAATGACCAAAGCCAAGCAGACCTTTTGTAACCAAAAAAGGCAGCAAAGCCTAATACTCCAGAAAGTTAAGTAGGAACTACGTCATCACCAATCCAGCTAACATGGAAGGTACCCAGCGATGAGTGGCACTGCAGGATTCTACCATATATATTTTGTCTCATAAATCTGTTATCTCTATTAAAAATATACCTTTTCTAAAGGTTCTGTGGAAACTCCTATACTCAACAACAAACATGATTGTTTGGCCCTTTTTAACAGAAGAATGGTCCACATTAGTGCTGAATAATCAATTCGCTGGGTTTCATAGGAAAACTCATATTACTTTTAAGCACTGGCAGTAGGTCTTCTGCTCCCCATCGAGAGCTGCAGATAGCGTTTGATTCCAAATAGTTCCCATAAAAGAACAGACCACTGAACTATTTTTGCATAAATTTCAGTCTTTATAGTTTGAATTGCTATGGAATTAATGTGACTTGGCTGGAACCCCAATTACTTCTAGGTTGTGATTAATAAAGCACCAGTCCAGATTTAATTTTTTAAAAGAATGATTTCCCACATGTTAATGTTATTAGTCCCCTTTATAGATATAATCTCTCCTTTTCTTTCCTTGAAACTGGTCACCTTTTCAAAGTTCTTTTCAGGGCCTTTGTGAACTGGGTTTTAAGATTAAGAGGAATATGTTTATAAGGGAAAAGTATTTAAGGAATGTAGGTAACATGAAAAAATGATGTATTTTTGATATTTAACATATCCAATACAAATCAATACACTACAATTCTAAATGAAGCCCCAGAAATCTGATTTTCAGAATTATCAGAATTATTAATTGCAAATTATGGATGGAAAGGATTTCCCCTTTATTCTGTCTGTACAGTTTCAGTAAACTGATCTTGATTTCTATGGTGTATTTTTGTTGTACTTTTTTCTGAGCAGTTTATGGAAAGAAATGTCAGGCTATTTTTCACAAACCATTTATTTTAACAATTTGCTAGTCATTATTTGTAGAACTCTGCAAATCCACAGATATCTGCAGCTATCCACATCAATGGATATGGATGCTTATAGCTGCGACTCGTTTTTATGGATACAGGTGAAGATACAAATTTTGTATCTGCGCAAGGCTCTAATTATTTGTGGTGCATAGTTGGTCAATAAAATTGTATTGTTTACATGCCCATGACTGGATGATTGAAATTTCTTAAAGAGAAAAATAATGAATGATTGATGAAGAATAATAAGAATGTATTATTTCATTAGTATTATATATTTGTATTGCCATAGCAGCTAGTGGCATCAGCTGATCTAGGGTTTCATTCTGCGAGGCAGAACATTTTAATGAATAACTAGAAGTCAAGTAAATAATCACAGTCAAAGCATGAGATGAAGCAAATTTGCCACTTTTATTTGAAACAAAAATCCAAGCCCAAAAATACCTCAAAGCACTGAATCAGATTGCACTTTGGAGGCACAGACCTGTGATGAAATCAGTGTAGCTTCATAGTCCCCCAGAAAAAGCTCAAAAAGTAAATTGTGCCTGAGAGCTGCCAAGCATAGTGAGCATGAACAACCACTGAAAAATCCCAGAGTAGTGTTTGGTGAGTATGTCCCTCTGCAACCTGCTAGACATTTTTTACTGGTGGTTTGTAGCTCTCTTTTGCCATTAGGGTGGTACCTGAGTGCTTCACTGTGCTAGGCTCTGTACAATTACGTACCAAAAAGGCAGTCTATGGTCCAGGGTGCTTACAGTCTAAGTACAGAAAGGGCTCGGTCCTACAAGGTGCTAACAATTCAGACTGACCCAGCAGAACACATACACAATTTGAAGCTAAGCACGTAGTTGTAGTCCCTGTGAATACCATGAGACCATTTATGTATTTAAAGTTAAGCATATGCTTAAGTGCTCTGCTGGGATGGAATTGCTTATAGGACAGAGTCCAATGGGATCTATTGAACCAGGAAGGACCAGGAAGCCCAGTTTCTATGTGGGAAAGTGAAAAGGGATATCTCCTTGCTCTCTGCCTTGCTACTGTACTGGCTCAAGGGTGAGACTCAGTCTGGGCCTATCTATATTATTCTGCTCATTGTTAGCAGGCTAGTTAGCAAACAAAGTGAAACAGTGGGGTGCATAGTAACATTCATATTGATGCTGAAGGCATCTTCCAAGTTATTTGCTGAGGATTAGTGAGAGACTTGAACCAGAATACCATATCCAAACATGCCCAAACTTTGGGGAAGTTCATAATTGGATTCAGATGCATATTTTGGGGATAACCCAATATCTTTTGTAATGTGCTTTACCACAAGCCTGGATTAGAATACCTTGGGATCAATGTTTCCTCTAAGCTTTTCCATCCATGTGCAGATTTTTCCATTCATGTGTAGAATAATTTTTTCTGTGCACCAAAGCATATTTAAATGTGCGACACCAGTAACAACAAAAAACCTAGCCATGGGCACTCTGCTAATCAGCTGGGCGGCTTATGAATCTCTCCTGAGCAGCCACACAAGCACACAGTGTACAGGAAATGCTGGTTGGGATGTATTCTCCCCCGCTACCTCAGTCCGTGGAAGGATTTAGTGCTGATCCAATTAAAGGGATCTGATTCTAAGCCGGGCCTCTGTGCCCTACTGTCATACAAAAGGAAAGGAGAAGTATTGAAGCTTAGAAAAATAGTTTAGTAAATTATAAAATAAAAGTAAATTAAAAGTAAAAAATAAAAAAGCTAGGATACATGTGTGAGCCTATAATACTGAATCATTGTCTTCACAAAATGGAGGATCAAGGAAATATATTTCACTTTTAGACTTTCAAAATGCATTGCAGTTAACAATGATGTAAGAAAAATTGCACAAAATAATGTCTTTGAAGAAAGAGCTGAACTGGGAGGTAAACATTTAGAAAAGTCTTTTACAGCCTGTATGTGAGAGGCCCACAGGAAACAACTCAGTTCATTTGCAAAAATGCTCAAACCTTTGAGTCAAATCTTTACCTTACTTACAGAAGCAGTTCCAGTGAAGTGAATGTTCCTTCTCTTTAAAGTCTATCTCTCTTCAGATATCTGACCTAGGTGTGTTCTCTATGAAATTTCTATGAGATGAAGGTGGTGGTGAACAGGAAGGGTTCTACACTGTGTGCCTATTTTGGGATATTTTTGGAAATATTTTTTGAAATAACAGGCGAGCTATTTTGGCATCTCTGTAACCCACATTCCACGAGGGTTAAGGGATGTCTCAAAATAGTGCATTATTTCAAAATTTGGCTCTGTGTATCCACGCCAAATGTCAAAATAAGCTATTTCGAAATAGAATTGAAATAAGATACGCAATTTGCATAATGCAAATTGTGTATCTTATTTCAAGTTTAGGGTTCTGTGTAGACATACCTGAAGAGGGAAGAGGGGAACCATGTAAGCATAACAGCACTCAAGCTTGCTTTGGAAGGAACATGTTTTGTGCTGCCACTGGCATCCAGCTATTAATATATTTCACCATACATGGCTTTCATATCATGGTGTAACAAAATTGGAAAACTCATCATCAGATTCACTTGTTCAAATGTTATACTCATATCTTTATCATTTGTTTGCTACTGTCTTTTTGGACCCCTGCTCCTTCAGCAGCTTGTTCATGTGCTTAATTCTACATACTTTGCATAGTGCCATTGAATGTTCTGTACACAACAAGCCTCTTATCCTGACTAGAATTTTTAGTCACCATTATAATAATATATCCAGTAGCCAAGTGCTCCTTTCTCCTTGTCTGTGCCATTATTGAACACATACAGAGTGGCCTGCACTTTATCTTTTTTTTTTAAGGCAGGAGTTATTTTTGCTGCTTTCAAATTGCAAGGAAATGGGAAAGTTTCTATTTACTGGTCTCAGATGAGCAACTAATGTAACTTAATTTTCTATAAATAGTGCCTCTGCCTCATCTGACTTCTGCTATTTTTGTCTGTTAATAAGCTATACACGCTGACTCATTCGTATATAGCATCCCTCAAAGACAAATCTATTCAACTGCAAGGGTCCCTAAATATGATTTTGATAGTTTTGCTTTGTACAGTAGTTCTGGCTCCAAACCAAAACAAGACCTGATCTTGCAGCAGTTACTGAGTATAGCTCATGTTGAAATCAGGGTTCTTTGTGTGTTAGAGGTCACAGAAATGGGCTTAATAATAAAAAACCTTTGTGATCTAAACGCAAAATATCAATTTTATTTTCCTGTTAATCAGTTGAGGATGGAATTCAAAGGTTTATCTTTCACATTCTTTTTTGAAGAAAAGTACCTAGAACCAATGTCTTGATTCTGATATCATATCAGTATAAACAATAAGGTCAATGCAGTTACACCTCCATAAAACCAATGTAACATGGGAGATCCACCCATGTGGACCCTAGGCCCAGGCTTAGTAGTCTGATTAATAGGTTGTGATGCAGGAATGGGGACAACGTGAGACCACAACTGGGTCTCAAGTTTTATCTGTCTTGTAGACCAGGCCTTACTGTCCTAAACTTCAGTGGAAGGTCGAATTAAGATACGCAGCTCCAGCTACATAAAACACGTATGTGTTACAACATATCTTACATTGCATATCTGCGCCATCCACAAAGTGGGAGGCTGACAGGAGCAAATGCTTCCATCATCTTCCTTTGCTCCTTGTGAGGAGCAGGACTACCAGCACCAACAGGGGTATCCTTTAAATTCTATACTACATCCACTAAATCAAACCCCAGAAGACTGACCACAGCAGCGTCGATCTTCCACGTAGTGTAGATGTACCCTAAATGTTTACTGAAAAATCTTTCCCCAGAACAGGATTTCTCACAAGATAGGAGCTTTTCTCATGGCACCTTTCCACTTCTCTATTGCATGCCTTGTTTAAACCCAGATGTTAAAGGTGAGTAGAAGTCTTTAAAAATGGAGAAAAGATTGAACTTTTCTGAACCTCAACCCCTTTCCCCCTCCTACTTAATATTTGGTTAGAGTTAGGGAGGAAGCTTCAGAGTATTTCTGTTTCTATCTGAATTTGTCCATCCTAAGTGTTATGCTTTTCACTCAGGTCGGGGGGATCTTCATCTCTGCTCTAGACCGTTTACTTGGCAAAAAGTAGGCAGAAGGACATATAGGGGCCCTGAATTCCCCTCGTGCAAACATTGCAGGGAACTGCCATATGGCTGCCTTCCAAGGACCACCTTGGAAGCCCTAAGTAGGGGTATGCTGGGACCCAGGGTTAAGAGTGGGAGGGGCCTGTGGGGAGCATGACCATAGCATGAATTACTGTGGAGATACTGGCCATCTCTGTGGCCCATAAGACAAACTGGAGATGCTGCTGTAATTTAAATAAATAACCGTGGGTGGCTAAGTTGTACTAGGAGCTTCTCCAGCCTCTGGAATAGCCCATGTAGGAGAGGGTATATTACCTACCTTCACTTCTCTCTCTCACTTTCTGGTTCAGTGATTCTGTCAGAGGTGCAAGTCGGAATCTCACCTCTGATGTTCTGATGATCCATGCATAGGGATTTGGGGCGCAAAGCTGACTGATCTCCAAAATGGCATCCACAGGGAAGCTGGTACTGACTTAATTAGGATTTAGTTTATTAAATTATATTATTACCAGCATAACTGTACAGCAAAAATGACTTTTGGTTTACGTATTTAGAATAATACATGACAGTGAAACTTATTATCTATGTTATGTGATGATGTTCCATCAATAAGCAGACAGAACTGTGTTTAAAACAGAACAAACAAACATACCTGAATACCTTTTCTTAAATGGAGCATGTTTTTTCTTTGCTTTAGGTACCTTGTATAGGATTTTTGTATTGTGATGGAACAGACTTTTGAACTGAGGAAAAACCAGCAGGATATGTAAAAATGGAAAGCTATGTCTTAGAAATGTATTATCCAGAGGTTTAGAAAATGGATTCAATTTAAATGAAATGACAGATAATGAGACCATCAAAGTATCTGCACTCTGAGTTATGAAACTCCTGAGTTATAAAAGAGAGCTACAAATGTGACACAAAGGGGTAGTGCGGGGGGGGGAGGGGGGAAGGGGAGGAATGATAATTCTTTAGAAATACACATTCAAATATTATTTCTTGATAAAATGTTATTCATTACAGGCAAATTACTATTCATAATAAATCTTGATTATCTGTATTTTAAACCAACATAGGGAAGTAGAGGCAGAGTTCAGATGTGCCTCAGATTTCAACCACTCCTTTTGCATTTCCTGTACAAATACGCTATAACAATTACCTAGTAATGATCTTTAAGATACAGATTTGGATGCAATTGTACTTGATCTCAGCTAAGACATTGGATGTGTGAAGGAATTTGATGAACTGGCACCTACCTCTATTTGCAGCTAGTAGCCATTTATCAGGGAGGTTAACATGATGTGATATGCTTCCTAAATGCACTTCCTCTTCAGGATCAGGAGTCTGACATTGACTTGTGGTAGATAAACATGGAATTACTCTAAGAAGAGGTGAAGGCATGTGGCTGTGGCTGTACATTACAAAAATGCAACATTTAATGAGTAAAAAATCCTTTATTTATGAGCATGTGTTACATTTTAGGGCAAAATAGGTAAATCTATCTGTACCTGATAGATATAACCACAAAATCTAGTTCTGATTATGTTGGACCAGGGAATTTTAAGGTTAGGATAAAGTTATGTTCAATGCAGGATCCCTAATATGGAAAGGAGAGTGAAGAAGGTAGTTTGCTGCCATCATTACATCTTCCCCACTCCTAGGTGTGAGCTGCTGTGGCCTCCAGTGCAAGGTAGAACTATCTCCTGCCCCATACATGACCTTGGGCATGGCCAGTCTCCTCCCTTGGACACACTGGATGCTAGATGTAGCTGTAAATGAACAGCCATGATTGTGCACTAGCTGATCAAGTTTATTTAAATTGTCACAAGAAATGAAAGTATTCCAGGTGAGTTTCTTTAGCTTAGTTTACCTTTATCAAGGTTACTGAATGTTTAGTGCTCCTTGGTTTATGGTACCACATAAATAGTAATCGCAAAAATTAATATCCATAAGTACATGACAACAGAGGTCTCTGGTGAGTATGCTCACACGCTACATTTGTACAGGACTGTAATGGAATAAAAATCACTTCATTATAGGAGACACCACAACTGATCTAACATCTTTTAGGGGGTAAAATATGAATAGACTATAGGTTGAACTTCTCTAGTCTAGCACCGTTGGGACCTGACCAGTGCCAAACCAGATAATTTGCCGAATCATGGGAGGTCAATATTGTCTAGCAGCACTGCCAACACTTCCAGAGCTTACTGGGTTCTTAGAAGACAATTAGGGGTAAATTAGAGCTAAATAACAACACAGAACACTGAGCGCCAGGACTGTGGCTAGAAACAAACTTCATGGGTCTGCAGGAAACCTGGCCCCAACCATGCTAAGTGGACATCCAGCTAACTAAAATCATGCTGGACCATGGATGTTGCTGGACCTGAGAGTGCTGGTCTAGAAAGGTACTTTTTTTGGAAAATGAAATGAAAATATACATGCTTCATTTAAATCATTGCCCTAGGGTGGGGTTGGTGAAGCTTCAGCACCCCCAACCCTAAAGGGTACCTGGGGCGTGCGTGTATCAGGGCTGGGGCAGTCCAGTATGGAGGGAAGGGCACCTCCAGCCAGCCCCTTTCACATGCCTGGTGATTCTATATGGTTTTATGAGAAGCAATCCCATTCCAAGAATATCCCATTTTCCTGGCACAGCCAAACCCTGACCTTGCTTTAAGTTATAATAAGAGGAAACTGTATACTGATTTTGGTGGTCCTAACTCTTACCATTTAGGAGGAGGTCTTGAACAACCAAACAAACTCTCTCAAATATATATTCACAGATTCCATATTCCAAACCTCATCCTAAGCTTTAAAAGATATGTCCTTTGTGAATGGATTGAGATGTGACACACAAATACTTTCATAGACAACACTCTCATAAGAGCCACGTGTTTGCATACAGTGCAGGTTCAATAGTATACTTAAAGATGGAGAAATGCACACTAGTCACTCATGCTCACAAGCAAAACTGTCAAGTATTGTGGAAAGGGAAACAAACAATCTCAACACTAATACGAAAGCAATTTGTTAGGATTTCTGAAATGCCAAAATAAATAAGCAATCTTCTAGTGTGATTACACTTGTGCTTCAAAAGACAACAAATACGAATCTGGTGCAATGCAAAATGAGTGCAACATAATAGCTGAACAAATATAGTAGGAGAAAAAATTGCAATTGTGAAGACACTGAGAGGCCCATTTAGAAAAGATAATATGGCATTGTTTCTTCTCCACCTTGTTTACAAAAGTGGAAACAAAAGAACTGCATTGGCAAAAGACCTTTCAGAACCTCGGCTGCTGTTGCTATTTTGTATGCTCATGGTGATGCTACTGCCCTGAAGATAAACAAGTTGCTTTAATTCTAGGAACAGCCATTGTTTATCTTTTCCAGAAAGGTTTTGCACCTGCCTTCCTTTACATCAACTTATATGGCCATTTAGAGATGTACACAACATGCCCCTAAGCCTGAACTGCAGTGATTTCTTCATTGTATTTTAGGTAAAAATATAGTCTGGGTTAGATTTCCTTTGTTTTTAACCTCAATCAAGAGCTGCAACAATTATTGTCAGAGAGACTCTCACTAGCCAACTGGGATTAGTGGAATCACTATGTAACACGCTTAGGAAAGTGACAGAGTGCTACCTTATCCATGAGTTAGGGTATGTCTACACTAGGAAACTATTTCAAAATAACTAAATTCAACTTAACTCCCAATTTTACAAAATTGAAATAGCATGTCCCTACTACGGGGAAGCCTCAAAATGAGGTCGGCTCCATTAAAGTGGGTACGCTACCTCGACTTAGAGCCCCAAGAAGCACTGGGGAGTAATTAGTTCAAATTGCTCTGGGGAGTAGTTATTTCAAAATAGCAGCACAGAAATATCCACACTAATGCTATTTTGAAATAATTATTTTTAAATTAGTGTTATTCCCCGAGGAAAGCAGGAGTACAGATTTTGAAATAAGTGGCCTGTTATTTTGAAATAATGGGCATGGTAGTGTGGACGCGCCGTTTATAAATTCGGCCTAAGTGGGGTTATTTCGAAATCATGTCCTCGTGGTTAGAACAAGGCCTAGCCACCTCAAGAAAGTTTTCATGTTTTAAACTTACTCAGGTAAGCTCTATGGTACTGGTACCTTTCATGAGTTATAAGATAGGGAGCTGTAGGCAGGGGTTCTGTTAAACAGCAAAATGTTGTCAGCTTGGTACTGTAGAATGAATTAACTATTCAGTGAGATAAGTGTTTGTTTTATATATCAAGTAATTAATGAACTGTTTGCATATATTCAGCTTCTTCCTGGGAAGAGAGCAGCAGTCATTCAATTGGTATGCAACAAAAGGGGGAAAAATGATATTTTAGCCAAGGACACTGCGGCAAGATGCTATGCTATCTTCAGAATCTGCAAAGAGCAGGCTTGGGCCCTGCTCCTGAAACCACTTAAGTATGTGCTTGAATTAGCCTAAGTTAAAGCAAATAAGATTATAGCCACATGCAAAAACCTTGGGGTTTTTTTATAGTTTCCGTGAAAGACATAATAACTGCATAATAATATGCCAGTGTGAGTTGACTACTATGGGTAGGACCTGTGTAGATGGGATCTTTGTGATACTTGATGCTTAAATGACAGAAAGCCTATTTCTGTGTCTTAGGGTATGTCTACACTACAAAGTTTTGTCGGAAAAACGGCCATTTTTCTGACAACACTTGAGTTACATCCACACTGCAATTGCATTCTTTCAAAAGTAAATGGAAAGAACA
Source organism: Pelochelys cantorii (assembly GCA_032595735.1). Lineage (NCBI taxonomy): Eukaryota > Metazoa > Chordata > Testudines > Trionychidae > Pelochelys > Pelochelys cantorii. The sequence goes on from CM064335.1 coordinate 41,247,114, forward strand.
GAGGGTTTTTTTCCGACAGCGGTACTCCTCCTTCTACGAGGAGGAAGCCTTTTTCTGAAAGAGCTCTTTAGGAAAAAGGTGTGTGTGGATGGGGAGGAGGGTTTTCTTTCAAAAGAAGAGGCCTCCAGGAAATAACACAGGTGCCCTGGTGGACACTCTGTACACACTAATCACAATTCTATAGTTCCTGTCTCCTGCCAGCTCTTAAAGCTGTAGGCACCCTGGACAAGTCTTGTGGCAGGAAGCCGGCCTGAGAGCAGCACCCTGACCATGCGCCTCTCCCTAGCACAGGCCTTGCCACCCATGGCGGAGTCACAAGCCCCCCACAACTTCTCTAGCCCTTGCAGGGAGCAGCCCCAGGGGACCCAGGACCCACGCAGGGGGACGAAGAGGCAGGCACCTCCCTGGTCCGGAGAAGAGTTCCTGTCCCTCCTTGAGCTGTAGGGTGAGGAGGAGACATTGCAGGATCTCCACTTCAAGTGCCGCAATGCCAAGATCTTCGAGTGCATGGCTGAGTCCCTGGTGGAATGCGGACACCCACCCCGGACCTTGGAACAAGTCCGGAGCAAGGTGAAAGAGCTCCATCAGGGATACGTGAGGGCCAGCGAGCGCAGCTCATGCTCAGGGGCAGGACCCCACACCTACCCCTATTACCAGAAGCTGCACCAACTCCTGGGGGGAAGATGTGGATTCTGGCCTCAAGACCCCCATCGTTGCCCGGCCGGAGGTCATGGCAGAGGAAGAGGAGGACCAGGGCCAGCAGGAGGAGGAGGAGGAGGAGGAGACAGACACTGTCATCCTGTCCCTGGAGCCGGTGCCTGTCACCTAGGATGTCTCCCAGGCTTCATCGGATGCTGGGGAGGGATCTTCAGGTGAGTGCTCTCAATTTGTCACACACACAGGGCGGGGGAGGCGGGTGCACGGGGGCGGGGTGTGAGTGTTGCTCAGGCTGCTCGGGCTGGACATCTTGCTGCAGTCCGTGCACTTGGAACCATGTGCAGCATTAGTGTGCGGAATGCAGACTCAGCAGGCAGCCCCTGAGCAGGGGTGGGATCCTGCTGTGAGGCTCAGGGGAGGCCACACACATATCTGGCTGCCGGGGGGGGGCGGGGCGGTGCGGCTCCCAGTACCTGCCATGGCTGGAAGCAGGCTAGCCACAAGCATGGCCCCAGACACCCCCAGGAGTGCGGCACACAGCATGTGGGCATGCCTGCACGTGCAAGGCACCACCCACTCCTGCGGGCACCGCTGTGAGCCACAGGTGTGTGTGCGGCTGCTCCTGGCTCTTTTGCCGCCTATGGGATCCCATTGTGTCTGGACACTTCCCTTGTCTGCTTGTCCATGGGCTGACGGTGGTGGGGGGAAGCGGGCAGCTTGGGGCAAAAAGCTAATATTCTGGATGTATTGCCAGGAGTGTTGTATGTAAGACATGAGAGGTAATTATTCCACTCCAAGGCTCTGATGAGGCTTCAGTTGGAATATTGTGTCCAGTTTTGGACAACACACTTTAAAAAAAATGTGGACAACTAAGGTCCTGAGAAGATCAGCACAATGATAAGAGTGAGAAAACCTGATGTATGTGGAAAAGTTTAACAACAAAACAAAACAAAACAAAACTGGGCATGTTTAAACTTGAGAAAAGAAGAATGAAAGCTGGTGGCCCTGATAAGTCTTCAAATATATTAAGGTCTGTTATAAAGAGGACACAGATCAATTGTTCTCCATGTCCACTGAAGATAAGAGCAGAAATAATCAGCTTCATCTGTAGTAAGGGAGATTTAGGTTAGACATTAGGACAACCTTTCTAACTATAACTATAGATAGATAAAAACTTGAATAGTTTACCAGAGGCAGTTTTGCAATCCTTGTTCTTGGAGGTTTTAAGGAACAGGTTGAACAAAGACTTGTCTAGGGATACTTCTTCTTGCCTCAGAGCTGGGCATAGGGAGACTCATTGACCTTTCAAGGTTCCTCCCAGACCTACATTTCTATGACTTTATGGCTACGTCCAGACTGCAAGCCTCTTTTGAAAGAGGCTTTTTCGAAAGATACTTTTGAAAAAGCCTCTTTCGAAAAAGAGCGTCTACACTACAACCAGTACTTTTGAAAAAGCAAGCTGCTTTTTCAAAAGAGAGCACCCAGGAAGTCTGGATGCTCTCTTTTGAAAAAGCACAGTTTGCATTAGATAGCGCCTTTTTTCAAAAGTGCTCTTTCAAAAAAAGGTGTTCTTCCTCGTAAAATGAGGTTTTCCGCGGTTGAAAAAACCGCCGCGTTCTTTCGATTTACTTTCGAAAGAATGTGGCAGTAGTCTAGACGCGGGGAAGTTTTTTTTTTCCGAAAAAAGGCCACTTTTTTCGAAAAAACCTGTAGTCTAGACACACCCTATTAAATCAGTAGTAGCCCTCTATCTCACTGCAACCAGAAATACCAATTCTGATCAGCCCTTATGTGAGTTATGCAGTGGGATGGGTGTTTTTATGCATGACCACTTCATTCCATGTCTATATAAGAGCCACAGTATTGCCGAGAACTAATACAAAAACTGTCTGACTTTACTTCAAAGAAGCTCAGGATTACAACAGGTTTAGCTTTTGTCTCTTATTTTTTAGCTTTATGTTCATCTACAAATTTTTAAAAAAGTACTGTACTTATGTGAAGATAATAACAATCATCATCGGACACAAGATTAAGACGTCTAAATTACTGTATTTATTTTAGTATAAAAAAGAGTTGTTAAAATATATACTGCACACAGAAAACACAGAGATGATTATTGACCTTTAGGACTATGGACTGTGAGAAAAAAGAATCAATCAAAATCACTAGTTAGAGGCTTTCTGGAATTCATGCTTAAATTGTACTGCTCCTTGGATCAGACCATGAGGCAGTTCACACATGGTGCTGTTTCACCATCCCAGTTCAGTGTATCTCCATTTTCTGACTCAGTGCCACTCCTGTGACCACTCATGATCATGTCTTCAATAAATGTGCCATGATGTCCTTTCATTGCTACAAGCTGTGAGAGAAAGTGAGGTGAATTAGGATATAACTGATCTTAGTGAGAATCCCTTTCTGGCCAGCCACAAATATTGCTGTGTGGGGAATCCAAATCTTGTGTCCCAAATAACCAGGATAATTCAAGCCGCTGGAGTCTGAATGAAGCCCAGATGCTACCCCCATCTCAGGATCCCTGGGCATGCTCTTTGGGCACAGTCCTTTTATCCTCCTAGAATGTCAGAAACCGCTGTCCATCTGCCTAGTCCTCTGGGTGCAGCACTGACCCTTCATTTGCTCCCCATGTTCACACATCCCTCCCCAGAACTCCACCCAACAGATGTGAAGCTTCTGGCTTGTAGTGTAAATCCCTTGGCAATGCACAGCCATTGTGAAGCATTCAAATCACGCGCACACACACACACACACATATCAACGTTGTATTCTTTATATTTTATCACATAAAACAACAAAACATCCTAAACATGATACCACTCACTAGCTCACCCTTCGTGAGGGAATCCTAGGAGGATCTTGTGTTCTGGCAAGTAGGGTCTTTCATCCATTTGCTTAGCCTTATCCTGCAGCATCCTCCTTCACCTTACTCAGGTGTAATACGTCTCTCTTCCCTCATTCTACCTTGTGAGTCCCATTTTAGATTCCTTATGACATCATCTGTATCTTTTCTTCTGCTGTTTGTTATTTTTCATTTCTCTCAACCCCCTCTTTTCATGTAAGAAGGGGAAGTATCTGCCCCCAGCTGGAGCACATCCAGGCTACGTCTAAACTACACCCCTCTGTCGGCAGAGGGATGTAAATTAGATGTATCGAAAGTGCAAAAAAATGCACAGGATCTTGCGAATGGGGCATTTCTGTTGAAAATGCCCAGTCTAAACTGCCGGGTTTTTTTTTTTCGAAAAGCCCCGTTTCGAAAAAAGCGGTGGCCGCCATTATGCAAATGAAGCACGGGATATTTAAATCCCTGCTTCATTTGCACTTTCGATATGTCTAACTTACATCCCTCTGCCGACAGGGGTGTAGTTTAGACACAGCCCCATTGTCTCAAGGTGTTATTCTTTGGGTTGGGTGCCAAGCAATGTTCCCTCTAAGCTGTGTGGCAGCACAGCTTCACAGGTGGTTAATCAACCCTGCCCAATCAGAGGCGCAGGGCTCCATGCACTGAACTATTGACTGGGCGGGACTGATTAATCACCTGTGAAGCTGTGCTGACATACAGCTTTATAAAATGACACAGTTTTATAAAATCATCCACTATTGACAGTGTGGTACAGACAGAAACCGCAATTTGTCACAAGGGATCGCATAGACCAGGGGTAGGCAAACCCATGCCCAGGAACAGGATCTGGCCCACCAAGCATTCTATTCAGCTCACCCAGCTGATTAGCAGATGTGCATACTTGCTGTTCATTCTCTACCTTGCTCTGTCCTGCAACTGAGCTGCTTCTAGGATTCTCCTGCTAGCTGTGCAGGGGGGTGGAGGGAAGAGGGAAGTGCTGAAGTCAGGGTATTCCCCTGTTCCACTACCCCATCTCAGCAGAATAGGACTCATAGAGGGAGACACACAGTCAGCAGAACTGTTCCAATCTGAAGCATGTGACTCAGAGGAGTGCGGGATTTGGGGGCGTGGGGGGGGGCAACAAAACAGGACAGATTTCCCTTAATGAGACAAAGTATGGCTTCCCTCAGAAACTTAGCCAGCACATACTGTCTGTCGCTGTCACACACACACACACAATCACTCCCACACACACTCTCCCAGTCTCTGTGCCACACTCACAGTCACTGTCACACATACACTGCCACACACACTTCTGTTTCTGTGCTACACACACTCAGTCTGCATCACAAAGTCTGTTTCTCACACACAAGGGGTATGTCTAGACTGCATCCCTCTGTCGGCAGAGGGATGCAGATTAGGCAGGTTGACATTGCAAATGAGGCAGGGATTTAAATATCCCGTGCCTAATTTGCATAAAAATGACCGCTGCGTTTTGCTGACTCAGCACATTGTCGGCAAAAAACGGCAGTCTAGAGGGGAATCTGTCGAGAAAGAAAGCCTTTTTTGACAGATCCCTTATGCCTCCTGCATAAGGGTTTCTGAAAAAGCATGTCTGCTCTTCTGCAAAAAAAAAGCAGAAGAGCAGACGCGTTCCCTGGAAGCGACGGAGTTTTTCTGGGATACCATCCTGGAAAAACCCTGTAGTCTAGATGTAGCCTGAGTTGTGGGCAAGATCCTCAGCTGCTCTCTACTGGTGTAGCTCCATTGTGTGTATTTGTTGTGAACTAATAAACCGGGGGTGCAGAGGCAAACCAAAGGTTAAAAATGACTGCATTCATTTTTGGAATTTTGATAGTTAAAAGAGGAGGCAATTTACAGTTTATGTGAACTGTGGACATTTTGGTTGTGCAAATTCTATTTCAGGAGAGAGACTGCCTTACAAGCCCATAAAACTTTTAACGAACTAGGCCATCCATCTGTGTACTGTGCCTCTAAGTGTAAACATGCAATATATCTCAAGGCAGCATAATGAGAAATCCAAGTGAACTAACTTTAAAGTCATCTATTTATCACTACAGAAAAGTGTGCCAAATTAGACTGCCATCATTTCATGACAGCCAAAGAAATATTGTAATCCAATTTAATATATTTGATTTTCAGTAAGAGGCAGTATAAAGAATATATTTAATAGATCAGAGTTTGCAAAGTCAGTGTTTGTATGCATGACCAGACAATCATTATGTTGTCCTTGCTGTCAGGACATTGAGATCCTGATCCTAAAAGGTGCTGAGCATCTTCTTGGAAGTGGCCTTAGTAAGATTTGAGGGTGCACAGACCCTTTCCAACTTAACAAGTTGAGGCCTACTGAATTCAACAAACTCAGCTCAATTTTCTGTATTCTTATAGTCATAGGTGTGGTTTGACTTCTACATTTCTGGGGGCAACTCCAGCCAGACCAACGAGGCCACGTGTATGAGGCAAACTGCACACTTGCCTGAGGCTTGTAGTTTCAGGCGCAGTGCCTCTGCATTCTCCCCCCTCCCCAAAAAACACCCATCTTGTAGTCTCTTTATCCCACTCAGGGTGCATCTAGACTGCAGGGTTTTTTCGGGAAAATGGCCGCTTTCTGAAAAAACTTCACTTACGTCCCACTGCAATCGCGTTCTTTTGAAAGAAAATCGAAGAACAGAGAGGTTTTTCCGACATTGGTAAACCTCATTTTAAGAGGAAGAACTTCTTTTCCAAAAGAGCTCTTTCGGAAAAAGATGTGTGTAGATGGGGAAGAGGGAGTTTTTTTGAAAGAAGAGGCCTCCAGGAAAAAGCACAGGTTCCCTGGTGGCCATTCTGCCCATAGTTATCACAGCTTACATGCAAGAGAGCGTCCAATGAGTGTGGACGCTCTCTTTCGAAAAAGCAGATTGCTTTTTCTATGCGCTTTCACAGTGTGGACGTTCTCTATCGGAAGAAGTTTTTTCAGAAGATCTCTTCCGAGAAAGCTTCTTTCAAAAGAAGCCTGCAGTCTAGGCTTACGCTTAGTCATATAAACAGTACAGAGATACACCCTCATCTTCCCCTGAGGATTACCTCATACATAAGGAGCTTCATGGTTGGGATAGAGCCCCTGGGATAGCTCCACATCCCAGGCTTCCTCACAGCCGCTGGTGCTAGAGACAAAGAGGAGCAGGCATGGATATGACCACAGCACTCACTGTTCCTAGCTGACAACAACCGTTGGTTGCAATGGGCAGCGCAAGTATAAGGTAGCATAGTTCTCTTCCCTCCCCCCACATCACCTTCCTAATTCTTGCTTCAAGCTCAGGAATGGAGGAGCTGTGAATTGGGATTTAGCTTAGGGGCTGAGGGTGTAGCTGGTTCTGTGGTAATTTGCACGGTGTGTGGTTTTTTTTTTTTTCAAGAAATTGCTTTGTTCTTTTACTTTCGTTCTTGCTGCCTACTCTCACTGCTCCCCTGGTTTCCTATAAATGGCTTCCCATCAAGCATCACTGAACCTCTTTAGGAAAAATAGAATTTTGTATCCAGAAATGGCTTTGCCAGGTACAGTTTATTTCCCTATTGTTGCTGCCTGCTAATTTCCCCGGGGTCCCGCACGTGACTGCAGATTGCTTATACAGTATGTATCCACTTACAAATCTAATATAAACAGTGTAAAATGAATTAAAAAAGGGTTTCATTTGAAAAAAACAGCAAATGAAACTGTAGCTCTCTCTATTAGCAGTTGGAGGATGTGGAAAATTTTGAAACACATTCAAAGACGTATGGCTCAGCTCCATTCTGTGTGATGTTACTGGAGTTATGAAGTTCTGAAATTCATTAGGAGAAGGATTTTTTCCTCCCTCTTTATCTTTTGCACCAACAGCTGGGGATAGCTCCCTTCCCCACTTTGAAGACACTTAGCACCACTGTGAGGGCCTGTTCCAAAACTTGTGGAAGTTGATAGAAACATTTGCATTGACTTCAAAAGCCTTTGGATCAAGCTTTGGAAGCTTACTGACTGAAAGTGCTCAGGCTCCATGGTGAGGTGTAAATGAGGGAAGTCCCTCGTACAGTGGCTGGGCATGTTAGCTTTTTGCTGAGCAGCTACCCTTTTCTCTTAAATATTTCCTGCTTTAACAGGGCTCCTCAAGCTGCAAAGTTTGGAGTCAGATCACCTCCTCCACCATGATTGTCTCCATCCTTTGTATTATTGACTCACCTAAGCATCCCAGTCCTGAAATAGGACCGAATTGTGCTAGGCATTGTGGAAACACAGAAGATAAAGATAGACCTTTTCCTTAAGAGCCTACAAAATTGGACCTCCCAAATCCAGGACTCTCTGCTCGCAACATCCGTGGTCCTGCTGAACCACAGATGTTGCTGGACCAAAGAGCTCTGGAGGCCGGGAGCAGGAATTAGTCAGGGGTCCCGCAGGCTGGTGGTGGCTGGGCCATCAGCATCTGGGGAACCCAAATCCAGTGAGCCCCCAGGGAGTCCTGGCCCCAGCCAGGAACCCCCAGCAGCAGCGGTGCCAGCGTCAGCCAGGAAGCTCTACCCCCTGGCAAGGAACACCCAGCAACAAGGGGGCTGGCGGTGGCCAGGGAGCCCTGCCTCCAGGAGAGAACCCCTGGCTGGGAACCCTGGAGAGCCCCAGTGACAGCCTGGTTGGCAGCGGCTGGAGAAGCCTGGCCCAAGGAGCCCAGCCCCAGGGTCAGGGAGCAGAGTGGGGAACCCAGGCTCCAGGGAACCTGGCTGGACCAGTGGCAGTGGGGCCAGCAATAGGGCAGGGAGTCCCAATCTGGGAATCCCCACAGCTGGAGAGGAGCCTGAGAGTGGGCCAGCAGCTAGCAGGGGAGCACTGACCTCCCCTGGGCCAGCAAACTCCCTGGTTCGGGACCACTCAGGTCCCACTGGTGCTGGGCCAGGGAGGTCCAACCTGTAGCATTTGACCTACAGTTTATCTTGAGGCCCTTCTCTGGTTTTTTGGTTGCAATGCTTTTAAAGGGACAATTTCTTCCTTGGTTCCTGTCTGTGAATAAACATTTTGGTAGTGTTTAGAATTTCTCTGAACTTTCAGTTAACATCTCCTTTGTTCCCAAGAACCGAGAAGAATGTGCATACCTGCCAATGGGGTGCACGTGGAAAATCTGTGCATATAAAGATAAATGGGTGAAATCCTGCGTGCACTGTAGGCAGTGCCCTAATTCCCATTGGCTTCAATAGGATCAAAATTCAACACACTAGTATTAGCTTACATTTACATGCTTTACATCCTCTCATTTCAAGGTATCCCTGTTCACTGTACCGCTATATTCTCAAGTCTAGCTTCAAAAGTGTTCACTCTGAAATGTTAAAAAGTTTCTGTACATCAGTATTTTCAATATTAAATATTTTTTAGATTTTTTTTTTAAATGCAAGGACTTCTAGCACCTATTTGGGGCCTTACTCCTTTGTTCACAGTTGTCAGAGGACCCTGCATGTCAGAGAAGGCTGCTGAGAGTCAAAAGCCTTTCTGGTTTCTTGCTGATTCCAGGGGAAGCACTTGAGACTCTTAGCTGGGTACTGTTATCACCCCGATGCCTGAGAAGTGAGCTCTGTTCAGCATCAAGAATTGATGCCCTGTCTCAGTGTTCATCCTAGATAAGTTGTGGCATTCAGTCTGAGTCTGTGTTGGCGGACGTGACCAAGGATGACATATCTGAGTGTCACTCGTGTGTTTGATCAGGTTTTAAGGACCCCTGTGGTAGCTATTATTTGAGTGAATTTTCCCCCTCCCCCAAGATAAACATAACTTTGTTGTACTGAGTGCAATCTAATCAGCACCTGAGGTTGTATTCATGTAGTTAGCATTCAAATTATAACAGGATCAATGAGCAATTTTGGACCTTTACTGCCAGACAATAAACATTTATACTAAAAAAAGCACTCTTATTGATGCCCAAGTAGCTAAAAAGCTACAACTTCTTCAGAGAAAAAGGCAATGATTGCAGTATTTAGTTCTCTTATATCAGAGATGAGAGAAGAAAATATATTTGGCCAGGCATTCTCCACTATGATGATTTCCTTTCTATCCTCCAAGTAAATCTGAATATCTCAGGCTTTTCAGTAATACTAACCTTCTAGCCTATCTTTGTGTTACTTTTAAAGATCTGTTCTAGTTCTTTGTGATCCCTTGGCAACCCTAACTCTAATTACAATCGCTGAATTATTGGAAAAGATGCATAGGATGAATGGTATTAAACTATGAAATATCCTACTGGGTACGGGATAGGAAGAGAGATTTCTTGTTCTTCTTTGGCTGTCGAGCAGCCTGCTCTATGATTAGACAATTTGTCTATGACTAGACTAGACTATTTGCATTTAGACGATCAGCATACATAAAAGATTCATGAGTATCCAACTATATAATACTGTGAAGGAGTGAAAGAAATATTGGAATTTCTGAGCCACAGGAAATTCTTATGTTTCAGCATTTTGTTTTTGATCTGACAAAAGATTGAAACATAAAAAAAGTCATACCATGAAATATTACAAATAATTTCAACTTGAAAATGGCAAAATGTTTTTGTTTTGGAAATTTGATTGAAATGAAACATTTTAATATTTCGAAATGCTGCATTTTAAGTCAGTTCACCATTGTATTTTGTTTTCCTGTAATGGCACAGTACTAAGGATGTTAAGAGGTGGGTAATTGGGTAATTGTGTAGTCGATACAATTTGTTTTGACTACATGATTAGTCGATAAGGGAAAGTGCTCACAAGGAGCTACCCGCAATGCAGCTCTGCAGTTTAAATATAATAAGAGCCAGGTTTGCAGGCAGCCCAGATCCTACTACATTTAAACTGCAGCGCGGCAGCAGGCGTAGCTCCTGAACCCAGCGCTAGCCGGGACTGAGCTGGGCTTGCTCAGTCCCAGCTCAAGCTGGGTCCAGCAGCCCCTGTCCCAGCAGGGATTGGGGACCCCCCCATGGAGAGGGGCTGCTGATGGAGCAGCCTCCCCTGTCCCCCCCCCCACTACTGCCTCTGGTAGAGGCAGCACTGCAGAGAGGGTGCTGGGGGTAACTGGCTTTTAAGCCGGCTCCCCGCAGCAACAGCTCCTGCTTCCCCCCCCCCCTTGCTGCCTCTAATTGACTATTTTTTTACATCACTACCACCTCTGTTACAATTCAGGCTCATGCTTGGCTCCAGTTGTGTTGAGTGCTAGGCACACTGTCTTCTCTAACAAAAGCTTAGAACAGTATGAACACTAACTCTCCCCCAAATAGACAAGAAAATCGCATCCAGAAACAAAATCCTGCCAGGATAAAATACTAAAACACTTCTCCCCGGGGGACAGGATAAGCGAGACAATGTGCTATGTTTCACAGCATACAAACAGAGAAGCAGATAAAAACATAAATACTCTTCCTGGAAGGCTGCAATGTAATACTACATTTGGTCTTAGAATTCCAAACATACAAGAACACAAAAACAGAAACAAAACTGGTTGCTTCCTAAAACAGAGAGGCACCCGAACTCGCTCCACCTTGCTTTTAGTTGACTATTTTCAGACTGTTCCTGCTCATTTAAAATGTGGAAGTTAAATCCTTGTGAGGAAAATAGAAAGGAGCATAAACTCTGTCAGATTAAGTGTAAAAATATAATAAGAAAAGCCAAAAAGGAGTTTGAAGAGCAGCTAGCCAAAAACTCAAAAAGTAATAACAAAATGTTTTTTAAGTACATCAGAAGCAGGAAGCCGGCTAAACAACCAGCGGGGCCCCTGGATGATCGAGATGCCAAAGAAGCACTCAAAGATGATCGTCATTGCTGAGAAACTAAATGAATTCTTTGCTTTGGTCTTCACGGCTGAGGATGTTAGGGAGATTCCCAAACCCTAGCCATTTTTTTAGGTGACAAATCTGAGGACTTGTCCCAGATTGAGGTGTCAGAGGAGGTTTTAGAACAAATTGATAAACTTAACAGTAACAAGTCACCAGGACCAGATGGCATTCACCCAAGAGTTCTGAAAGAACTCAAATGTGAAATGGCAGAACTATTAACTGTGGTTTGTAACCTATCCTTTAAATCAGCTTCTGCACCGAATGACTGGAAAATAGCTAATGTGACACCAATATTTAAAAAGAGCTCTAGAGGTGATCCTGGCAATTACAGACCAGCGATTCTAACGTCAGTATTGTGCAAAGTAGTTGAAACTTTAGTAAAGTATAAAATTGTCAGACACATAGATGAACATAATTTGTTGCGGGAAAAGTCAGTATGGTTTCTGTAAAGGATAATCATGACTTACTGATTTACTAGAGTTCTTTGAGGCGGTCAACAAACATGTGGACAAGAGGGATCCAGTGGATATAATGTAATTAGATTTCCAGAAAGCCTTTGACAAAGTCCCTCACTAAAGGCTCTTAAGTAAATTAAGTTGTCATGGGATGAGAGGGAAGGTCATATCTGGTTAAAAGATAGGAAACAAAGGGTAGGAATAAATAGTAAATTTTCAGAATGGAGAGAGGATCCATACTGAGACCAATCCTATTCAACCTATTTATAAATGATCGGGAGAAAGGGGTAAACAGTGACATGGCAAAATTTGCAAATGATACTAAACTGCTCAATATAGTTAAAACCAAAGCAGACTGTGAAAAGTTTCAGAAATTTCTCACAAAACTAAGTAATTGGGCAACAAAATGTCAAATAAATTGTAATGTTGATAAACGTAAAGTTATGCACATTGGAAAAAGTAATCCCAACCATACATACAGTATGATGGGGACTAATTTAGGTATGTGTCTACACAGCACTCTAAACTCGAAATAAGATAAGCAAATTGCAAATAGAGTATTTTATTTCAGTTGTATTTCAAAATAGCTTATTTCAAAATTTGGCGTGTCTACACAGTGCCAAATTTTGAAATAACATGGCATTTCAACACATTTAACTCTCGTGGAATGAGAGTTACAGGGATGTCAAAATAGCACATCCATTATTTCAAAAAATATTTCAACATAATGGGTGTGTTTAAAAGACGTGGGGTAGCTATTTCGGGATTCCTCTGGTATCCCGAAATAGCCCCCCTGTCTAGATGTACCCTTAGCTATAACTACTGAAGAGAGAGGTCTTGGAGTCATTGTGGATAGTTCTCTGAAAATATCCATTCAATGTGCAGCGGCAGTCAAAAAAGCAAATAGAATGCTAGGAATCTTTAAAAAAGGATAGAGAATAAGACAGAGAATATCTCATTGCCTCTATATAAAACCACGGTAAGTCCACATCTTGAATATTACATACAGATGTGGTCACCTTATCTCAAAAAAGATATATTGACATTGGAAAAGGTTCAGAAAAGGCCAACAATCATGATAAGGGGTTTGCAAAAATGATAACGGGTGCCATAAGAAGAGAGATTAAAAAGACTGGGACTTTTCAGGTTAGAAAAGAGGAGACTACGGGGTCTATAAAGTCATGACAGGTATGGAGAGAGTGAATAAGGAAAAGGTATTTATTTGTTCCTATAACATAAGAACTAGGGGCTACCAAATGAAATTAATAGGTAGCAGGTTTAAAACAAACAAAGGAAGTTTTTCTTCAAACAGTGCACAGTCAACCTGTGGAACTCCTTGAGAGAGGATGTTGGGAAGACTAGGACTTTAACAGGGTTCAAAAAAGAACTAGATAAATTCCTGGAGGTTAGGTCCATCAATAGCTATTAGCCAGGATGGGTAGGAATGGTGTCCCTAGCTTCTGTTTATCAGAGTCTGGGAATGGATGACAGGAGAGGGATCACATGATGATTACCTGTTGTGTTCACTCCATCTAGCCCATATTCTATCTTCTGACAACAGCCAATGCTAGGTGCCCCAAAGGTGATCCATCCCCTGTCACCTATTTCCAGATTCTGACAAACAGTGGCTAGAGACACCATCCCAGTCCATCCTGGCTATTAGCCATTGATGGACCTGTCCTCCATGAATTTATCTAGTTCTTTTTTGACCCCAGTCATAGTCTTGGCCTTCACAAGATCCTCTGTCAAGAAGTTTCATAGGTTGACTTGTTGCCTGAAGAAGTAATTCCTTTGTTTGTTTGTAACTTACGACCTATTAATTTCATTTAGTGACCCCTTGTTCTCATGCATGGAAAGGAGTAAAAAACAGACATGGATTTCTATTCCCCTTTAAACTGAACTTAACATGAATGGGAGCTATTAATTTAATTTAGAGATTTACCGCTTAAGCAAAAGGTGCTGGCTGACAAAAGCTTCCATATTATGGTTAATTGCATGCACCAATACTACATAAAACTGGATGTTTGTTCATCTGTTTTCCAGCTTCCCCGTCTGCCTCTATATTATATTCTTACTTACCTATTTGTACATGATTATGTTTTTAAAAGTGCATAATTGCCTACACAGCCTGGTGCAATAATACCTTGAAACAAATCTATAAATGTTTTCTCTTTGCCAGTAAATACAAGGGAAGCTTTATGAGGTATAACCACCCTTCTAACACTTTGGGGGAAAGTGTCGTATTACAATTTAAGTGTAACGTCCCCCCAAATTTTTCTAATGCTCCTAGGTACAGACCACTGTCTGAAAGATGTGTTTTGCTACTCTTTGCAATGATCTAGTATATATTATTATAGAGAAGCTGCAGAATACTTTCTACATGGTAGGAAGGGAATAACTTAGCCTCCACTTTTGTTCCCGTTAGTTGGATGATAGATTAGAGAGATCTCAGAAACAATCATAAATACTTTCCTAGTCTAGATGAAAAAGGTGGATTCAAACTCATTTAAGTCAAGTCAATGGTTATCTTTCTATTGTCTTCTCCAGACTTTGGGTTAGGTGTCAAGAGCAATTGTCTTATGTTCCATTGACTTTCTATTAGTCTTAGGTGGCTGAGTCACTTTTAAAAATGGGATCTAAGCTCCTAGGTCACGTAAGAACTTTTGAAAAATTTCCTGTATCCTTTTCTTTTATCTCAGTCTATCCATTTGGACCTGGACTGTGGTCCTCTTTTTAGGCAAAATTAAAATTAGTTCTGGGTTTTATATCATACTATAAACAAATATCTCCTGCCACCAGGACATTGGTTCAGAATTGGCATTATTCCATAGAAATAATTTCACCTGCTGACTTGCCAACACCATTTCCTGTAATAACTGAGGGTACTTCTAGACTGCACTCTAAAATCAAAGTGAGATATGCAATTTGCGCTACTTTATTTCGAAATAGGCTATTTCAAAATTTGGCGCTTCTACACAGCACCAAATTTTGAAATAAAGCACTATTTTGAGACATCCCTTATTCCTCGTGGAACGAGGTTTACAGGGATGCCAAATAGCACATCCGTTATTTCGAAAATTATTTTGAAATAGTGGACGTGTTCCTTGGACACGGGGTAGCTATTTCAGGATACCTCTGGTATCCCAAAATAGCCTTGAAGTCTAGACATACCCTGAGTTTTCAGTAGAGGTCTCTGAGTCCTGACCATGCCCAGCTTATTAAATCTAATTTGTTGTACAGCATTAGTTTCATTAGCTATTGTAACACAAGCCTGGTATTTCAGTAAATGAATTGATAATTATTTTTAATGTGAAACAAAGTATTTACAGAAAATGTGGATTGTATTCTTTATTGCTGCTAAAATGGTATTCAGGAAAATTAGTGGTCACAGATTTAAACTAGGAGGACATGATTCAGGACTAATAAATACATGAAAATAATATTCTGTCAGTAATAAAATAGAGGTTTATACTGGATGCTTGAAGAGTCATTATTTAGTTTTTGATCTGCTTTTTCTCAACCTAAAATATTATTTTGTACCACCTGTTAATTTTATTAATTCCTTTATGTGCTGTTTTTAATTTAATTTAATATTCCCATTTTAGGTACAATAGTCGTATTCATAAAATCAAGGGTGTTTTTTTTTAAGTCAGAACTATTTTCAGGCCAGTGCATCTATCTGATCATTTCACAGACATGTACATACCCTACTTGCAGTGTTTGAACAATAGCATTTACTTCTGTTGGCTTCATTGATTTGCTGGACCAGTGGATTGGATGATGGTGTGTTGCTTCTATAGGCCATAATTTAGCAAATCCCATAAGCATATGTGCAAATGTAAGCATGTCAGTACCTGACCAGTCCAGAATGAGGACTGCGGCCACTGGACCCCTGCTGCTAGTCCAGTCGGCAGCCCCACTGACTCTACCCCAGCAGGGCTTCTGGCCCTGCAGGGCTGCCAGCCCCACTACTGCTGGCCCAGCTACCACAGGCCCAGCAGAGCTCCTGGCCCTGGCAGAGCTGCTGGCCCTGGCAGGACTCCCAGCCTTCAACCCTCCTGCCACCAGACTCTTGGCCGCCAGGGCTCTCTGGTCCTGGAACTTCCTAGAACTATCAGACTGGAGGGTCCCAGTTTGGCAAGATTCAGCCTGTAGTTCCTTTATGCTTAAGGATCAGGGACACAATTTCTACATTAAGTAGAGTGGTAGAGGCATTCAGTGAAGTGAATTGAGATTGACTATAATTGTGAGTTATAAGCAATCTAGCCTTATAACTTCCAGGACTTGAATTTTCCCCATCATGCTGAGAAAGACCAAAAAAAGAAGCCTTTCCTCATTAGACAACTTCCTAATGTCAACTGACCTCAAAAGCTTTCTTAGTTCTGTTCTGGTAAGGCCCTAAACGTCTGTGTGTTTAGCTGAACCTTAGCCACATTTAAACAGAACTTCTCCTTCCCTCCCACTCAGCCTTTCTCCATTCTCTCCAAAAAGACTCCTATACCAGTTTGGATCCTTTTCTATATGATCAGCTCTTGGTTAGTCTCTCAGGACGTGTAAAGCAACTTCTGTTATCTCTTCATTTACATGTTCCTCATTTGACACCAGCCTTTTTACTTTTTCTGACTACCCTTTCCCTCTCTAAGTTGTTGGAGTGGTTTCACCTGACAAGGTATAGAAATAGAACCTTGCTCACTTTAAGGACTTTTTCTAAAGTCTTGTGTATTATCTGTTAAACAGTCTGAACCCATTTTATTATTAAATCACATGTTACATGCCTTTTACAAATACTGAACCAAATGTAAAGGACTTTTCCATATCTAATTTTAAGGACAGATTTTTCCATGGTTTGGGATCTTAACTGAGTGTAAGACTTATGTAAGTAGGTATTTGAAATCTCATACAAATACAGTTCAAAAACATTCTCCATTCTCCATCTTTAAAGCAGAAAATCAAAAAGGCAGACTTAGAATCACGAATCATAGGTAGATCCCCATGATGAGTACTCTCTGTTTGAGCAGATGTTTGCATTATTTAAAAGGTTTTGAGAAAAGAGTAATAGAAGTGCGCAACCTATTTATAATAAATCGGAGGGTCTTATACCATGGAAATAAGGAGTAAACAAGTTGTTCTTCCCTATTTTAAAGGCAAAGATAGTGCAAAAGAGTGCAGATCTTATACTAAAATTTAGGAAAAACAATACAAGCTCTACTATTTATAGAAAAAAGGCACTGGTAACATTGGGGATAAGTCTCCTGAAAAATAATGTTGAATGATCTCTAAGGCTAATATTTGTCCTAAACCAAACTTTGGCTCCAAAATGCATCTGCACTATTATGTTACCATTAAACACTCTTAATGCTGGGATAACTCTGTCCCACCATATGAGCAGATAATACTATTTGAGCCTTTTATTTTAAATCTTTTTTTTTCAAGTGACCAATGGCTTGATGGATTGAACTTTATCTCTAAATAAATAAAAGCATATACTTGTGCAAAAGCAGCATTCAATTTCCCCTCAATTTGTGGACTATTCATCTAAAAAATCATGACCTTAGTCTTATAATTGAGAAGCAGGTCTTGAGAATTACAATAGTAAGAAGATATCAGATAGTATCTACCAGAGGTTTCTTGAGCTACGTCTACACTGCACGCTTATTTGGAAATAAGCTATTCCAGAAGGGAAGCCTCAAAATTAATCCGAGGCAGGCTTCCCTAATGTAGACTAGCTATTTCGATTTAGAGCCCCAGGAGGCATAACTTAGAATGGCCCTGATGAAGGGCTATTTCGAAATAACAGAAGTGGAGCGTCTACACACACCTTATTTCGAGATAGCTATTTCAGAATTGGTGTTATTCTTTGTAGAATAAAGTTTAGAGAAGTCAGAATAAGCCATCCATTATTTCAAAATTATTTCAAAATAATGGAATTGCTGTGTAGATACTTGCATAGTTATTTTGGAATAACGGCTGTTATTCTGAAATAACTTTGCTGTATAGACACACGCTTGGAGTTTATAACAAAACAATCATGTGTATAATGATACAGGGTGGATCTAGCTTTAATTCGTGGTGGGGAAACATTATTTTCCTTTAAAACACACACCACATCATTAATATGTAAATTAAATGAGGCAGGTGCAAGAAAGTATATGCCCATAGGAACAGATAAAATGTACCTTCTCCAAACAGCCTGGGAAACAGCAAAACAAACAAAACTAATCAACTGAAAACCACTGAGCAATAAAGCAACAGAATCTTTCCTCACTTTAGCCTGTCAGGAGAGAAAAGTCACCCTTCTCCTTCAGTTTTTACTCTGCCCTGAGCACCTTTGTGACCTGCCAGGACTTGTTAACCCTTTACAGAATGCAGCATCTGGGCTTTGCCATGCCTTGCATCTCTCTATTTCCACAAGGCTCCCTTTATCTTTGGTAAGATTTCCATAGATTTGTCAGGTATTTGCTGAGCAGTCCTGGATTTCTGATAGCTCCAAACTGGTGCCTGAACAGCCACTGAGAGCATGAGATATGAAAACAAGGGAAGATTTAGAAGAGACTGCTGGAAATGGTAAGGCCTCACCAATGAATTGTGCAAGATTTCAGCAAAGGTAGGGAGCCCTAATGGAAGCAAATGAACTGTTGATTGGAGAGGGAATTATTTATTTAAACTTTTAAATAATTTGGGTTTAATTCAAAGATTTTTGGCTAAGGTTCAGAAGAAATTTAATTTGTTTTGAATTGATTTGCCTATCCCTAGCACTCAGTGTTCTGTAAACACACAGTACCTTGTTTTTCATTTCATATGCTACTTTCCCTCTTCTCCACCAACATGCAGTTTAAACTGTTTTGTTTGATTTTTTACAGAGGAATTTAGAAAAGTAAGCTGCATGAAACATGGCTACAAGATAAAGCTGCAAAATATAAGTGTGTTTTTCTACACTGAAGCTAAGCACCAGTGTTTCCATGCAGCCCCCACATTTATATAATTTGTGTGTGTGTGTGACTCAGGGCTTGAAACTACTTTAAACACAATGTCGAATGTGAGATTTAAACCCCAAAAAATCAGTCTTCAGAGTTTAGAAACCCTCTGTCTTCTGGCATAGAGGGATGGTCTTACTCTCACTGAAGGAGGCTGAGCTGGTCCTAAATACATATGATACAACTTTTACTTTTGTTGTTATATCCTACAATCCATTTTTTAGTCTAATTATTGTATCCCTCACACTGTGTTAAATTTCTGTAATCTCTATTTCATTCAACGGGAGTTGCAGCCAGGGGTTCTGTGGACATGAGAAATAACTGAAGAACTGGGACACATCAGAAAAAAAGTAGGTGTTTTCCCTGATAAGAAATGGACATCAGGAGTGTTGCTAGTCTGCCTCAAAGAACCTCTCCTCCCTCATGTATTGATGTTTGCGTTTTCATTGAGCACACCCACTTGAGTTAGAATAATATCACCAGTGTAGGTCACCCTGTGTATGCGGGCATGGGGAAGGAGATACATTCTTGCTTCATGCTACAGTAGTCAGAGGAATGTTGACAAAGTTCAGTCTGAGGGCTGTTTATACACATGGCTCTTGCATTGTGAATATGCTTCACAGATGCTGACTCACTGAAGCCTTGGGAGGCTCCCGAGCAATGCTCCACAAGATTTTGCTCAATCATGATACTGTTGAGACAATGGTCTCCACTGAGATCATGAAAACAGAGGACTGATGACCTGAAAACTGCACTCCTCACATGATCAATCGTATGCACTACATCCATTGTGGCTTATAATACAGTTGATGAGTTATAGATAAAGTTTTCCTTTTCAAGAAAATGCCTAGAAAATTCTGCTATCAGACAAGTGACATATCTGTTGGCTGTTGTGATTGAAACAATTTTACCGAATTTTGCAGCATCCTAAGTCATTATATTTCCATTTAATTTACATTAGAGCAGGGCAGTTTATAACCTATGAAGTTCTCATGCTAGAGAACTGAGGGTTTTAGCCTCAGAGTAAATACACATCACTTTTTAATTTCCTTACTCTGGTGTTGTAGGTGGCCAGTTCCAATTGCTGGGTTTGGCACTGGGGGTTTGTTTAGTTTGAAGCCAAGTAAAACAGACAGTGGATAGCTAAACTGAAAAACTGAATTTAATATGGTAAGTATTATGGTACGGTTTATATAATCTCAGCATTCCCAAGAGTTATGTATTATAGCTGCATTGTTCTTTGAAACAGATTGATATGAACCAGAAATGATTATAGGTCAGGTAGAAATATTAGACTTTACCCTTGGAAAAACATTATAAACCCAATCTCATCGAGGAAGATGCTAGTGCAAAAATATGTTTAATGCATATGATCGCAACTAGGAATTTCCATAGTGGCATGGCAGATTGTATCACAATTCACAATAGTTTTAGGACTTCAAATGGCTTCTAGGTTTTAGTTTCCCAATGAAAGACTGAGACTTTCCTAGCAGGAAAAAGGAAAGAAAAAAAGAAAACAGAACACCGGGTAAAGGAAAACATATTTTAATATAATTAACCTGTTGCATTAAGTTGAAGCTACATAGTGATGGCTATTTACAGTGAAACCATTGATATATTGTAAAACCAAGCAGTAAAAGGAAAACTGATCAATGCGAGAGTTATTCGTAATTACAGAATAGCTTCCCTTTAGGAATGAAGCAAATGCTACTTTGTAGCTTTCCACTGCTTACTTTTTAAGACGTGAGCCTTTATCAAATTTGTGTTGCGTGATGATATGTGCAGCAATTTTTATATATTGTTTTATCTGTGTCTTGGGCCTTCCTGCTGCTATTAAGTTTTATAAAACATTTCACAGTTTGTCTTGAGCTGTGAGGCTGCACCTATACTACAAAGTTCTATTGGAAAAAGATATTGGTATCCTGGAAAAACTTTGCAGTTTAGACATACCCTGAGAGATTTAAAAAAAAAAAAAGAAAAAAAGGTATCTGGTGGGCAGAACTCTGTGTTTATAATTTAACATGTTCTGAGGTCCAGATGCTCAGCTGCTGAAACTTGAGATCTCAAGGATGCCAGCTGATGATCTAGACCTGATTTTCCATCACTTGTAAGGTTGGTTACTTATCCCTGGCACTAACTTTGGTTCCAACAAACATCATTCCAGGTATCCTGTCATGCAATTCTTATATTCCCACTAAAGTGCTTCTCTCTGATTACTGCTTCATGCTGACCAATGGGAATCACCTAATGGACTCCCCTTCCCCCCCCATCCTTCTGATCAATCCAGTTCTGTACATTTTGTTTCTCATTGCTCAGTAATGGATCCTTCATATTTTGCACCCATTCGCCCCTTAGTCATTCTGTCTCTGCTAACCTCATACTTGAGATATTAAAAAGATTGTGTGCACATCTGGGAATTTTTCTTTCTTTCTTGCTTGCTTTCTTTCCCTCCCTACTGCAAAGAGTTACAGTCTTGATAAGAATTTTCTCCTTTTGAGTCTAGGCAATTAAAAGCCCAACATGAGTTTAAAGAGGAAAGAGAAGGTTGAGCCTGGATTTTTTTTTAGAGAGCCTTGAGGGTCTCTTTTACCTGAGACTGAGTATCTGGCTTCCAGATATGTAACCACTAGAAAGTTCAATGTGTAGGAATTTGAAGGAAAAGAGCTGGGATGAAGACCTGGCCACATTTTCTGTGACTTACACTAGTCTAAATCTATGTTACTCTGTATTTATACCAGTGTAAACAATGGCAGCATATGACTTTGTGCATTTTCATCTGTTTCATATTACTTGTTCAATTTTATTTACAAAACTAAGGGTCTCACCCTACATACCTTGAATACAAACTCAAAAATTCCCATTGACTTCAATGGGAGCAAGATTAAGGCCTACCTTTGCTTTCTCCAATCATTATTTAAATGTAAAGTCTTATAAAGCTTTTCTTTTTGACATCTAAGCAGAATAAGAGGATGAGCAATGATTATTCCAGTCATCTTAGAATAATGCTTTTCTGTATAATATTTGAAAGTGACAGCTTTGCAGCTCTATTCTTGTTTTATCCATTATTCCTAATTGCAGACTGGAACTTGTCTGTCTCCATTGCTCTCCCACTTATTAGATCATTTACTCCAGGCGCAATGGGTGTAAAACTACCAATTCTACCAATGGCACAATTAGATAGATAGATCTCTCTCTCCTTCCCTTACTCCTTCCCTCCCCACACATGATTTTTTTCTATTGGGGGTTGATATTTATTTTCCTCATCTTGGTTTACAATGATTCTTTGCCCCAGACTGAACACATTCTGTGACAGGCACCAAGAGTAAAGGATATGAAAGTAACTGCATTAATTAAGACACCAGAAAAGTCAGTCTGTGGCACAGTGTTAGGAGACTTCCGCTCCAGCAGCTCCATTTGTACTCAGAGCTGTTTCTCTTTCAGCGAGAGTCATGTAATGAGCCAGTGATCAAGTTTGAGCAACAAGCCTCCTACGATTATGAAGGAGACTGCACAATCCAAGAAAATACGTGATCATTTGAAATCATTTGTGATCATTTGTTTATCAGATAGAAACAAACATTTTAAAGATCATTTCTGCATTTTGAGTCCCCCCGCCCCCAAGGAAACAAATGAACTACCCCAAAGTGTCAATAATAAGTTAAAAATCACCATATAATCTTAAAGGAAATAATTGTCATCTTTGCAATATCCTAATTTGGATATTAGGAAAAACTATTTCACAAGGAGTGTGGTAAAGCACTGGAATGGGTTACCGAGGGAGGTGGGGGAATCTCCATCCCTAGAGGTTTTGAAGTCCAACTTGACAAAGCCCTGGCTGGAATGATTTAGTTAGGTTTGGTCCTGCTTTGGGCAGGAGGCTGGATTCGATGACTTCCTGAGGTCTCTTCCAGCCCTATGATTCTATGATTATAATGCTGCAAAATATAACACTCCAGATCCTCAGCATAGCTTAGTCAAAGCTAGTTCATACCAGCTGAAGAACTGGCCACACATCTTTTTACAATGGACATAATTATGATGGTCTGTGAAGTATGAGGAATGGGGGATTCCTGTCTGTCCTGTGGCCAGTTTGATCCTGCTGTTCTGGCCTAATGTGATCCATAAAGGGGTCACACCTCCCCATAATCAATTCTTCCTGGCACAGTAAGCTCAGAAGAGCTGGCTCCACCAGCTCTGTGCTACATTCAAAGAAGCATCAGTGCAGGAGCATTCCAGGGCTGGTACAGAAGGCAGTTGGGAAGGGGCAGGGCATGAGCAAATCTATGCATGAGCAATTCCTGCTGCCACAAGGCACTTAGGCCAGGTCTACACTAGACCAAGAAGGTCAGCTTAATGTACACAATTCCAGCTATGTAGAGTACATAGCTGAAGTTGGCTTACCTTAAGCCGAGCTTGGTGGCACCCCCACAGGGGGATGCTGACTGGAGCAAATGCTCCTGTCAGCTTCCTTTACTCCTCACTATTGTGAGGAGTGCAGACACTAGCTGGAGCTGCCCTTAGGGTTTGATTTACGGGTCTATACTAGACCCACTAAATCAAACACCAGAATGTCAATCTCCGGTATGGCGAGTGAAGATACGTCAATAGAGTCTATGGCAATGGAAGATGAAATTACAGTAGCCCCAGAAGTTTCCTAGTGGACACGTTTATAGAGAAGGCAAAGCACAAGCATTCTCTCATCTGTTGTACCCAGAACTGACCAAGAAATAAATCTGTGCTTGTAATTAATAAGGGTATGTCTACACAGCAACATTATTTCAAAATAACTTAGTCCAGATCTACACAGCAGGCAGTTATTTCGAAATAATGTTGAAATACTGTCAAGCTGGAGATCTTCCTACTCCAACTCCAGTAACCCTCATTGTATGAGGAGTAAGGGAAGGTGGAGGAAGAGTGCTCGATTTCAAAATAAGAGCTGTGTAGATGCTCCCAATTTTGAAATAAGCTCTTTCGAAATAAGCTATGCAATTAAAGTAGCTCAAATTGTGTAGCTTATTTCAAGTAAATCCCTGCTATGTAGACACACCCTAAATAAATAATTAATATTTCTCCTTTTGTACGCACTGCTGATGGTATTTTCAATAGTCAATCTTATAGGGTGCGTCTACACTGCACCGTTATTTCAAGATAACTAGCATTATTTCGAAATAACAATGCAAGCGTCTGCACAGCCATTCCGTTATTTGGAAATAATTTCGAAATAATGGGTGGCTTATTCCAAAATCTGTAAACCTCATTCCACGTGGAATAACACCTATTCCGAAATAGCTATTTTGAAATAAGGCATGTGTAGACACTCCACTGCTCCTATTTTGAAATAGCCTGTCACCAGGGCCATTGTAAGTTATTCCTCCTCAGTGCCTCCTGGGGCTGTAAATTGAGAGAGCATGTCTACATTAGGTAAACCTGACTCAGACTAAGTTTGAGGCTTCCCTGCGGTGTAGATGTGCTATTTTGAAATAAGCTATTTTGGAATAACTATTCTGGACTAGCTTATTTCAAAATAAGCATGCAGTGTAGATGTACCCACAGTGAGTTAATTCCCTTCCTTTTGTGGTTCTGGGGGCTGAATGCATTGATTACATGCAATGCAATTGTATTAACTCTCTCTATTATCAGGATTCATTGACTTGATTGGAAGTTGTCCAGTTGCTGTGCTTTCACAAGTTGCTTTGAAATATTTTTGCTTTATTTTATACTTAATATGCACATTATGTAGGGGTCTCTGGATTAGATTTATTAATTGCTGGGGCTGTATCATAGAGTCCATCTGACATCTTAGAGTTATCCTGGGGAGTACAAATCTGCTTCTGTGGTTAGAGATGCTGAACAGACCATGAGGTTGAAGTCAGCGGTTCTGCTCTGAACAACCCTCATGGGTAATAAAAATGTTTCTTTTGAGTGTAAAATATTTCTTTTGAAGATGATTGGGTGATTTGGCACTGGTTATGCAGCAAAGCTGTTCCCTGCATGAACTGGTCATGTCTGTGGGGGGTGTCTCTGGTTGGGAATCTTCCACAGCAGACAGAGCAGAGACTGTTCAGAGAAGAGCTATGATACTGAGTAAAGGATTAAAAAATATGCCTTCTTTCATGGAGTTCAGTTGATTTAGCTTAAGAAAAAGAAGGTTAAGAGGTGATTTGATTGGAGACAATAAGTTACAACACAGGGAACAAACATTTAACAATGGGCTCTTGAAGCTAGCTGAGAAAGGTATAACATTATTCCATGGCTGGGAGTTGACGTTAATAAAATCAGACTGAAAATAAAGTGTACAGTTTTGACAGTGAGGATAATTAGCCACTAGAGCAATTTACCAAAAGTCATTGTGAATTCTCCATCACTGACCACTTTTAAATCAATAGGATGTTTTCTGTAAAAGATCTACTCTAGGAATTGTGCTGGGGAAGTTCTATGGCTTGTATTATACAGGAGTTCAGACTAGATCAGGGGTGGGCAGTAATTTTGGGGGGGGGGGGGGCGGGCGGGGCTCTCCAAGAATTTGGAAAGTGGTTGAGGGCTGCACTCTTCCATGATATTAATGGAGGAGGTGCAGGGTCTGGGATGGAGATTAGCTGCAGAAGGGAGCTTGGGTGAAGGAGGCAGTTGTGATCTGGTGCACTGGATTGGAGTGCAGGAGGTTGGATTGTGACCTAGGTCAGGGAATTGGGATACAGGAGGGGGTGCAGGTGTAACCCACACACCTAGTGTGGTTCACTGTCCGATGCAGTGGCACCTAGACCACAGCAACAGTTAAGACCAAGAGATCTTTACAGCATGGGCTGGGAGCCAGCTGGCTTTTAGCTCAGGGTATGTCTAGACGACAGGGATTTTTTTAAAAAAGTGGCCTTTTTCGAAAAATCTTTACCTGTGTCTAGTCTGCCGCTGCGTTCTGTTAACAGTAAATTGAAAGAACGCGGCAATTTTTTCGACAGCGGTAAACCTCGTTTTATGAGGAATAATGCTATTTTTTTGACAGAGATCTGTTGAAAAAAGGTATGTGTGGATGCGGGGAAGAATTTATTTAGAAAATAAAGGCCTCCAGGAAGAAGCCCTGGTGGACACTCCTGCCAGACCTTTCACCTCTATTGTTCCTGCCTGTAGCCATCTTTTAAAGGCACAGGCACCCAGGAGTAGCACTGTGGCAGCAAGCCAGCTCCAACCAGGACCCTGACTGCTCAGCTCTTCCTGATAGGGCCACTCAGAGCCATGTCCCAGGGACAAGCCCCTGAGACCCCGCTGGCCCTTCCAGGGACACATCCCTGGAGCAAGCCAGGGGCACCAGATGCCGGGCACCCTCCTGATCTGAGCCCGAGCTCAGAGCCCTCTTGGAGCTCTGGTCTGAGGAGGAGTGTCTTCAGGCCCCGCAGTCCAGGAGGAGGAATGCGGGCATTTATGCCAGAATGGCTGATGGCCGTGCTAAGAATGGCCACCACCCCCGCACACTAGACCAGGTCAGAGCCAAGGTCAAGGAGCTGCGGCAGGGGTATGTTAGGGCCCGTGAGCGCAGCTCCCTCTCTGGGGAAGCACCACAGAACTGCGCATATTATGAGGACCTGGACCGGATCCTGGGGGCAGGGGAACCCCTGTCTCCCGAGAAGGTTGTGGAGTCTGGGATGGAGACACCTGTGCACCAGTGGCCGCAGCTCCAGGATGACGCCCCAGAGGACCAGCAGCTCCAAGACGAGGAGGAGGAGGACACCAGGAGCACAGTGACCCTCACCCTGGAGTCAGTCCCTGAGACACAGGAGGCCTCGCAGACAACTTTGGACACCGGGGAGGGAACATCAGGTGAGTGCTGTGAGGGTCTAACACACACAGCGCAGAGCAGGCGGGAGCAAAGTGGATGGTGCAGTACTGTGACGTGTCATGCTGATCACAGCCTGGGGGGGGCCCCCCACACATGGCCGACCACAGGGAGGGCCGTCCTACCACTGCACCCGCATGGGTACGAGGCACCACCTGCTCCTGCAGACACTGATGCCAGGTGCAGGCATGGGTTGGGGACCCTGGGATTGCCACATAGCTTCAAGCCTCTCAGCAACCTGTGGGAACCCCAACTGAGGCCTGATACTCGTCTGTGCTGCTTGGCCATGGTGTGTGTGTGTGTGTGTGGGGGGGGGGGCAGGATGGTGGCCTGCACACCTTCTGGGCTACAGGGAGGCCATGGCTGCTGGCCAGGCCACACCACGCTTGCTGAGACCACATGAGCATCCTCTGACCCTAGGACAGGCACTGACTGCTGAGAAGGAGGGCATGCCCTCTCAGGGAAAGTGTGAGCATGCATGAGTGATGACTTTTCCCTCTTGTCCTCCACAGCCAGACCAGCTGTCCAGGAGGGGAGTGCCACACCTGTCCCACCACCCAGACGGCTGCAGGGAACCCGTCAGCACTGGTGCATATATTTGGACCTGGTGCGCCAGCACATCTCGGTTATGCAAGGGATGCAGGACACATTTACACAGAGGATGCAGGCAGAGGCAGAGTGGCGCAATCGCTTGCTGGATGAGTTTGTCCAGCAGCGCACTACAATTTGTGCTGCTATCCAGGAGGCCATGGCCTTCCCCGGTCCTGTGCCTGTTCCTGCTCCTCCTGCTCAGCCTGCCCCCCCTCACCCTCTGTCCCCAGCTCACTCCCTGGCCCCCTCCCCCTGCCCCCGCCTCACTCCTGCCATCCCAGACCCAGGTGCAGCCCCACCTCCTGCCCAGCCCCCTACTGTCCCAGCCCGCATGCACGGCCGTCTCCAAGCAGGCCCCCGCAGCCGAGGTGGCAGTGGCTCTTCATCCAGGTGGCACCCTCAGCCCTGAGCCTCCCTTCCCCTTTCCAGGTTTACATCCCTGTTCCCCCTTCCAGGTTTACATCCCCCTTCCCACCTGTGAGAGTCAGTAAGGGAAGCACTTTACTTTCTTAACCAAAAGTTCATTTTTCTTTACAAAACAGTTGTATAGGTTTTGGAACAATCAACAGTGCAATAAACTGTACACATTTTGTCAAGAACACCTGCCTCCATTTTCTGTGAATGTGTGCATCGTGGGGCAGGGAGGGGTTTTGGGGGGGAAGGCACTGGGGGCATGGGGCAAACCCACATTTGGAAGGCCCTGGGGAAACTCATTGGGCTCCTTGGGAGAATCTCTCCCTCAGGGCTTCCCGAATGCGCAATCCTGACTAGTGGGCTTGGCAGATGACAGCTGTCCGGGGCTGCTCAAACTGCCTCCCCTCCACATCAGCCTGTGTCCCCCATCCTGGGAAGAAGGCCTCCCCTTTCCTCTCCACCAGGTTGTGCAGCACACAACAGGCAGCAACCACTTCAGGGATGTTGCGTTCTCCCATATCCAGCCAAGTGAGCAGGCATCTAAATCTGCCCTTCAGACAGCCAAAGGCGCATTCTACCTGGAAGCGAGCCCAATTCAGGTGGGAGTTAAACAGTTCCCTGCTCACATCCAGGTGTCTAGTGAACAGCTTCACGAGCCAGGGCATAAGAGGGTACGCCGCGTTGGCCACAATGCACATAGGCATCTGCACATCCCCCAGTGCAAAGTGTCTCTCTGGAAAGAATGTCCCAGCCTGCAGCCTGTGGTACAGGTATGAGTTCCGGAAGATGTGGGCATCGTGTGCCTGACCTGACCACCCGACACAAATGTCAGTGAATTGTCCCCGGTGGTCGATCAGGGCCTGCAGCACCATAGAAAAGTAGCCCTTTCTGTTAATATACTGGGCTGCTTGATGGGGTGGTGTGCGGATTGGGATGTGTGTCCTGTTGAGTGCTCCACCACAGTTTGGAAATCCTAGCCCCGCAAATCCGGCCACGATGGTCTCCAGGTCTCCGAGGCGGACAGTCCTGTGAAGCAGCTTCGAATTGATGGCCGTCACCACCTGCAGAAAGGGACAAATAGAAACACACATAACAGGACATTAGAGGAGTTGTGTGAGCTGATGAGAGGTGCTCCCTTCCCCCTCCCTTCCCAGACCCCAAGAGCTCCCCCTCAGGCAATCCCCTGTCCCTCCCCGCACCATGGCAGGGTGAGGCCAGGAGGGCTTCTACCACTGCCACCCCATCCCCCATTCCCTCTGCCCGGTCCTGACTGCCCCCCTTATCTGCCTCCCCCCATGGATTGTCCCCAGAGAGTGACTTACCTCCATCAAGACAGCCCCAACGGTAGACCTCCCCACACCAAACTGGTGTCCCACGGAGCGATAGCTGTTGGGGGTGGCCAGCTTTCAGAGGGCAATAGCCACCCACTTCTCCAGGGGGATGGCAGGCCGCAAGTGGGTGTCCTGGTGTTGTAGGGCAGGGGCGAGCGAGGCACACAGCTCCTGGAAGGTGGACTTCCACATACGGAAATTTCGGAGCCAAGCCTCATCGTCCCACTGCTCCATAACAAGCCGGTCCCACCAGTCTGAACTGGTGTCTAGCCTCCAAACTCGCCTCTGCAGGAATAAGTTCGGTGGCAAGGGAAGTGGAGCTGCAGCCCTAGTGAGAGGCTCAAAGCTGGGCTCTGAATCCAGCTCTGCCACAAACATCATGATGGTCTCATGAAGATGCAGCAAAACTTCCAGCATCACAGTGTGGGGCCATTGCCTGCCCAGGGGCAGCTCCGGCTCCATGGCAAAAAACCAATTCAAAGTGCAAAACACAAGCGGGAAAAAAAATGCTGTGGTGTCCCAGAAAGCAGGGCACTCAAAGGAAGCACTGCAGAAGCTTTGTTGTCCCTCTAGGAGGTAGGGATTGTGCTGGGGACAGGAACAACTCCTAAAGCTTTCTCCCTTTCCCTCCAGATTCACAGTTTTAAGAGAAAAACCGCCCCACAGCCGCATTTCTCAGTGGTGTGCAGGTGGGGCAAGGCCAGCAGGGTGCCTGCCTGGGGCTTCCCGCAGTGTCCATGGGCCAGATCTGGTGGCTTGGCAGGCCGCATGTGGCCTGGACTAGATGATCCCAATGGTCCCTTCTGGACTAGGTATCTATGAATCATAACCAACATGACTCTTAGAAACTAGACGTAGATGCTACAGATTACTAATTACCATAAATTGACTGGTGGCACAACCAAGTCTTAAGGTTATTGGGCCATTTGAAGGTTTACTTAGAAAGAGAACTTTAGAATATTCATTGGCAACCCCTGATTGATACATTTTAACAAGTATTTTTGGTCTTTTTCAGAATATTTTCTACTGTTAAAAAAAGGCTCTAAAGATCCAATCCAAAGCCCACTGAAGTCAAGAGAAACTTTTCTGCTGACTTTAATGATCCTTAGATTAGGCCCTAAAATTTAATTACAGCAAACAAAATATTATATCCAGAGGGGCCAAAACTGCTCTGAACTGAGAGCTTGTCGACATGGGTAAGTTACTGCACAGGAAGATGGGATGTAAATTGACAGAGCACCAGATAGCCATGCTGCAACATATCATGTGAGGATGTAGTAGGCCAAGCTGCACTCTGGGACTTTCAGCACACTATATCAGAGTTCACAAGGGTCATTATTATTCAACAAGCCAGTGCGCTGTAGATTTGCATCCTGGCTTGCCGTGGAGTAACTTTCTACGTAGACAAGCCTTGAGTGACAATGTGTATGACTAAGGTTTTTCCTTTAATACTTATCTGTTGATTTATTTTACTAATGACTTTACCATTTTTATATGTAACTTGTGCTGTATCTGGCATAGAATTTTAGAAAACTACTTTGCAATTACTATGAAAGGAGACAAATCCTTCTAATTTGTTTGCAACTTCAGCAGGTGATGTCCCTTTTCAGTTTAATATCACACAGCTGTCCTAAAAGTGCTTAGTTTCCTTCATGCATTGCCACTGATAGCACCCGATAGCCTACTGATACTCAGCTTGAAATGCTTTCATTGCAGAAAGCTTTAATGATTTTCACATGGCAATTGGTGTAAAAAAGTTGCTTTTCACTGGCATTCAGTTTGAAATTGTAGAACTTTCATTAAGTATCCTACCAGGTATTTATATATCTTTTTAGATGTCTAGATCTGAAAAAAAAAGCACATTACAGCTGCTGATAAAATATGTTTTCTCATTTGAATGAAGTGTCCATGAGAATTATCCAGCATATATTAATCATGATTGGGTGCCATTATGAAAACAATGTTTTGTGGATCATTCTGTGGGCTTTGGTGCAGTTTCAATGTGCCACATTCAGTGTGTTTAAAAATGCAGCAGCTAGATTGCTTTATCACAATTGAATATTTGTCACATAACTTTAAAAAAAAAGTTGCCTCCGCTTTCAGCGATGTGCTTATTGTGGATTTTAATCCTATTGTTGCTTTGCTGTGAAGTATGAGGCCTAGATTCTCTAATACCTTGTAGCTTCTGTAGCCACATCTCCCTGTGCTGAGGGAGTTAAAAATGATACCAAATTGGAATTCTTCACTACTTATCCTGGAGGTGGTGTTTTGCAACCACTTTGCACGAGGAGCATGGCAACAGATGATTGTGACCTGCTGTATTTCAGATTGCACCTCCCCATTAGTTGAGATTACCTCTGAACCTCCAACTCCGGGCTTTTACTGATGACTGGGTTGGTGCATTTACATGGTCTCGTAATTTAGAATTTCTTTCTTTGGGAACACTGTATCAAAGTGCTCTCTTTCTATTTTAGTCAATGGCTATATGGTATCTATTTTCAAATTCAATCTGTTATCTTGTTGATGTTTGTATTGTGAGCTGCCCTCATGAAAAGATCAATAGATACTGTGAAAGGACCCAAACTAATTTATTTCACATTTCTCTTAAGTGAGAACATAAATGGTCTGAGTTCATCCAGAGCCCGAAATATATTTGAAGCAATCTTTAAAGTCTGACTTTCACAAAGAATGTAAAGAAAGGGATCTAGGAAGAGATGGCAGAAGGGATGTAGGTACTGTGTATGCTGACAAAAGGAGGAGTTCCTACGGTAAAGAAACACTTCCCTCCATGAACAACATTAGCGATGCCAATAGATTCCCTCTGCTGATAGCATAGTTGCATCTATGTTGTAGGATTTGTCTTCATATCTGTATTGCTTGGGTGTATGTGTTTTTTCCACACCATTAACTGCAGTTATAACAGTAATAAGTTTCAAGTGCAGACCAGGCCTTAGAAATTGTATGCCCATATCTTCCTAGACAGACAGACAGACTAAAACAGATATAATTATAATTTTACTGATAGGCTACCTAGGTCAACCATAATGTCTAGATCTGTAATCTGAGATCTCATCATCTAGCAACATACATGTCCAGAATTGGTAACTCTATAGGTACTCTGAGACTGATTCCAAGCTCTATCCTGTCTCACCCTACATGAGCAGCCCCATGCTGGTAACTTTCCCCCCACCCTCTCAAAGCTTCCAGAGCACCACAAATCAGCTGACCAGCTGGTATTCATACTCAGGGAGGAGGGATGGAACAGGAATGGGGCACACTTACGAAGGAGGTGGGGAAGAGGTGGGGCAGGGTGGAGCAGAGGCAGTTGGGGGCCCAGCTGCAGAGGAACCAGTGGCTGGGACCTGTGGGTAGCAGCTAGGACTCTGGGCAGCCACAGCAGAAGAGCCAGTGTCTGGGAGCTGAATTTGGCAGCTGGATTCCTTAGAGGGAGCTGGTGTGGGGAACACTGAGTGGCAGTGGGGCCCCTAGGCATGGGGCCATGCGGGGTGCAAAGCTTGTGGGTGCTGCAGTATCCCTGCCCCCCTACTTCCTGCACCTATGGAGACCCGCTGACACTCTGCATTGATATCCCTGGTTCGGAAACGTCTCTAGTTTGGCACAGGTCAGGTTTCAAGTGTGCCATATAGTCTGCGCCGCAGGATAGACAGACACAAATCAGACATTAAGAAAGGTAACATACATCGACTTGTAGGAGAACACTTTAATCTCCCTGGACATTCAGCAATAGATGAAAAAGTAGCCATCCTTCTACAGAACAAAACAAAACTTCAAAACCAGATTACAAAGGGAAACAGCAGAGCTACAATTCATTTGCAAAACCGACACAATCAAATTAGAACTGAATAATGATTTAAATTGCTTATCTCACTATAAAGGCAATTTTCCTTGTCTTGGTCTTGACACCTCCCCATCAGCTGCTGTGAGTGAGCCAGACAGAATTAGCCTCATTAACACTGTTCCGATAACTGATAAGTAACTTCCGTCTTTGTTGTAGAAATATATATATATATATATATATACACCCCTGCCTCTATAATTTCCACTCCAGTCATCTGATGAAGTGGGTTTTATACACTAATAAAAGCCCTAATAAATCTGTTAGACTCTAAGGTGCCACAGGACTCACCGTGAGGTAGTGAGAGAAGTACTAATGTGCCAGTTTTACATATGGGGCAGTGAGGCTAAGGGAAAGTGATCACTGGCTGTGGCGGGGGAGGGCTCCTTGTCACACACCAATGGGGGAGGGGGTTCAGATACCAAAACCAGCCTCCTTGCACAATATGTATGTGGCCCATTCTCATGCTTTGGAGGACAATGGGCATAAATTAGGTTTGTTTAGTTTGGAAAGGAGAAGACTGGGGGGCAGGGGCATGATAGCAGTTTTCAAGTACCTAAAAGGGTGTTACAAGAAGGAGGGAGAAAAATTGTTCTCCTTGGCCTGTGAGAATAGGACAAGAAGCAATGGGCTTAAATTGCATCATGGGAGGTTTAGATTGGATATTGGGAAAAACTTCCTGTCAGGGTGGTTAAACACTGAAATAAATTGCCTAGGGAGGTTGTAGAATCTCCATCACTGCTCCATTTAAGAGCAGGTGGGTTAGACATCTATCAGGGGTGATCTAGACAGTGCTTGGTCCTGCTGTAAGGGGAGGGGACTGGACTCGATGATCACTCAAGGTCCCTTCCAGTTCTAGTGTTCCATTGTTTCTATGACTGACTTACTTAAGGTCACACGGGATAATCAGTGGCAGAACAGGCAATTGACCCAAGGCACAGTCTTGGCCCTCGCTCACTAGACTACATTCCTCTTCTATAAAAGAAAGACATTTATAATAACTTACCCAAATCTTCTGGAACCCAGTGGAGTGGCAGGGGGGTACCATGGCCTGCTTTGTTGCAGAGAGAACCCCTGTGAAAAAAGGGAGCCCAGCTGACAAAGGTATGGAGGTATAAATGTACATGTCACTGCTCAAGTTAGAATATAGCCAAGGCCAATGTAATCTGTTATGAGTTTAATTTTCTTCCTCTAAGAAACAAATTTTACGCTGTCACTATCTGGATGTGGTGTTAGCAAACTAAACCAGATAAAGCAGATAATATAATTTGCAAACATTTGAGTTACAGTTAGGATCTCAGGCCAATGGATCACCACTAGATTGGGTTACAAAGTGACATGCCACTAGTGCAGCTTGCTGAATTGCATTAAATATTTGGAATGTGGTTCTTTTTTAAACAGATCCATTTTCAAATCCTTTAGAATTGGGTGTTTGCACTGTAAGAAACTTAAAATTATAAACTGTTTGCAATTGTTCTGTCCACTGGCAGCTCTGTATAAACATGCAGTTCTCTGTAAGACATGGGATACTTTGTTTATACTTTCCACACTAGAAAATCGAAAAAGCATGTGCTGCCATCTGGAAAGAACATACAGTCCTGATTCATGAAAGAGATGCATCGGATTTTATTCTTGACTCAGTGGTGCATCTGCCTACACCTAACCTACTCATTAGAATATTTATCTGTATGATACAAAGTGTGAAAAAATGAACACAACCTGGCTTTTCCCTTTGGGGAGGGGCTAGAGGAGGAGGAAGGTAGGAGAAAAGTGACTGCTGATATTGTGGCCTTTTCCCATTCCACACTAGTAAAATATGTGCATCACAGCAAATCTTGGGCTGAATGTCATGGAAATTCTATATTCATTTTTTGCCAGATTATTCTTACTGTTGTGATCCTGAGCTAAGAGTCGTCTTTGACTCCTCCCTCTCTCTTCCTGTATGCATGGAGGTTGTGTCCAGATCATGCCATTTCTAAGCCTCCGTCATCTCCCACCTTGATTATGGTGCATAGTTCCTTTTCAGGCCTCCCTAAACTCTCATCACCCCCTACCTCAATCAGTTTAGGACTCTGATACTTAAATCATCATCTCTGTCCCAGGCCCCCTTTGCCCAGATCAGCCCATCTTCCCTTTGTGCTACTGGTTCACCCTATTTCACTACATCACGTTTAGGCGTCCTGTCTTCACCTTCCAGGCCCTTCACAGTTTTGCCCCTCCTTAATATGTCTGGAAGACAGCTTTTATCTTGAAAATAGCTTTTTAGAGGTATTTGGGTGCATAATAGGATTTTCAAAGGCATATGGACTCTTCATTCCCAATAGGAGTTTAAAAAAATCACTAGGCATCTGCTTGCATCTTTGGGCATCTACATACCCTTAACAATCTGGCCCTTATTGCTTCAACCCAAATGCCAGGCTTGTCAAAAACCAGCAAGAGTTGTCAGATCCCCTCTACCACATTCTACACAGAAAACACTGATTGTTGCATTACAAAGGTTTATTTATTTGAAGGAAGCACACAATCCACCCACTGATTGCTTTTTGGGCTATCAGATAACCTCCTGTGCGTATGGTGTATCTACATAAACAACAAGGAGTCCTGTGGCTCCTTAAAGACTAACAGATTTATTTGGGCATAAGTTTTCATGTGTAAAAACCACTTCATCAGATGCATGGAGTGGAAACCACAGATCTATCTATCTATCTTTAGTCTTCAAGGCGCAGATACAAACCAACACAGCTACCTCTTTGAGACAGTATCTACATAAAAAATCCTACATGTATCCACAACAGGATAAACACTCCAAGATGCTGCATTGGGAGGAAAGGAATATATCATGAATGGTAGAGAGAAAGGTCCACAACCCATCCAGCTGGGACAGGGCAACATGATCAATAATACTTTTTACTGAACACTTTTTTAAAAAAGCAACTATGTGCACGGCCTGACTTTTTGGGCCTGGACAATGCTACATTGGTGGGGAAACTCAGATATGTCTTTTTATAGGCAAGCCACCACGTAACCAGTTGTGAAGGACAGGACAGGCAGGAACTCTTTAGGTAGGCCATGGTTGCCAGTGAGACCAGTAACACTGTGCTATAGAATCTGGAGGGGGCAAATCACTGGTGGCCTGGGGTATACACAAGGTAGTTTTAAGCCTTTTTGGAAGTTTGGTCTGAATAAACGGGTTGCTCTCAGACTACATCTGTGTGTTCCTGGGGAGACGGTAGGTTTACGGTCATTGCTCTTTGGATACGTAGGGTTGCCAGGTGTCTGGTTTTGAACCGGACAGTCCAGTATTTGAGCTTTCTGTTCAGGAAACAAATGGAGAAAATATAAATGTCCGGTATTTTCTAAATAAGAGGTAATGTAGATTGTGATGTAATGTCAAGTGTGTCCGCTATTTTTGTTGAAACCATCTGGCAATCCTATGGGTATGGGGAAATCTGGCCACAATTCTAGAATTTTCCCTTTGGGTGAAGATTAATAAAATTTTATGCACAAGTCATTCTGGATTCTTCCCTTGTTATAAACTTGAGAGTTTTTGCTGCTCTCAAAATTTATCCAAACATTAAAAGAAAACACAAAAAGTGTGGAAGTTAGTCTGGAGAGTTGCCTCAAAGACTTATGCAAAAATGTTTTAATGTGGGGTACCTATAGGTGAGCACCTAATTTGATATTTAGGCACTTATACAAACAAAGCCTTGTTTTCAAAGATAATGAGTCATCCATGGCTCCCATTTGTGAGCACTCAGAGCTCCTGAATAATTAGGACTGATTTAGGTGTCTAAATATGGATTCAGGGATCTAATTCTAGGCATCCAGATCTGAAGGTTTAAGCTGTATGTTCATACTCACTATGTGAACATCTTGGGTGTTGAAAATAGATCTAGAAGTGGCCCGAGAAGATCTTTTTGCTAGCATTTTGATGTTTCTGCTTTAGCTCCCAAATACAGTACAAATGTTCAAATGAAATAATTTATAATACAATTAATTGAACTTCTTCAGGTGGCAAAGCTTCAGTGAAATCTTGGATTTCGTTTTTCCTTAGTGAGATCTGTAACACCCATGGGGCAGATTCTCAGCTAGTATAAGTCGTCATCACTCCATTCACAGCTGTGACTGTGTCTCTGTAAATGTACATGTAACCCCCAAGGAGATTACCTAGATTCCTGGGGCTCTGTCTGCTGGCAGCTCGGGGACAGGTACACTGAGTTTGCCTTGGCTCCCCCTCCCTACCAGGGACAGAGTCTGCCCGGCAACCCATAGGGAGTGAGATGCTCCTCCCAGGGAGTTCAGGAGGGGAAGGAGGAGCCATGGTTTGGAGAGAGTGGAGCCAGCGGGGCAAGGGGGGAGGCTGGCTATGTGGGAGCTAGTAAGCCCCAGGCCTGCGTGCAGGGTTTCCCCTTGAGAACTAGCCTCTAGGGACCTGAAGGCAGGATCCCTCAGCTGGGTTTTATGTCTTCACTGTTGAGTCCCAGTTTGTGGAGTTTGCTGGGAGGCTTCCCCAGCCAGGCTGAGTTGGCTCTCCGGCTCCCTGGGTGAGACCAGTCACCGCATGGTCAGCTCTGCTCTATCTTCTGGTTCTGGGCTGCAGCCTGCTGTGTGTGTGTCTGAATGCTGGGGTAGGAGATTATAGTTTGAATTTTGGTGCAGTTGTGTGGCCTGCACCTTGAGCCTTGCACCCTTTGTGGTGAGGGGAAATTCTGGGATCGAAGCAGCCTGATTCCAGCCCGAAGAGGATCCCTGCCAGAAGAGACCAGCCCCTCTGCAGCGACTGAGTCATCTCTGAACCTGAGGCTCATTCATGGCGTGTGTGAGTGCACCATCTTTCAGTTAGTAAGTCAGGGAATTTGTTTGGGGATTTTATAACCTGCTGCATATTAAACCTGTGAAGGGATTTACCGCCTTTTCCCACTTGTGAGTCCTTTGGGCTGTATTGGACCCAGTCAGCCCCACTGCTAAACCACTGCAGAGAAGAATTTTATGGTCAAAAGTCATCAAGGGCCCCAACAAAGTATGTGTACCAACGGGACACTAACCTTACAGTTGCTGAGCACCGGTGAACCTAAAGATAGTGTTTTACCCTGTTATGTTATATTTGTCTCCTGTTTAATATAATTGTGTTTGTGTTATTTCTGGGAGTCTCCAACTATCTTGCAAATACGTGGGGATTACCCTGCGTTAGAATTTTCCTCCCAAGCTGCCCTGGTGACCCTGCCACGAAGGAGTGAGGGGAGTGGAGGCACCGCCAAATAAATCCATCGGAAAAAATAAAGTTGAGTGGGTGGTGGGATCCAGAAGACCCCAGACCTATCCATCAAAACCTGTAAGCAGATTGGCTTTAAAGAAGGTAACCAGGTGGAAAGGGGCTACATACATCATACAAACAGCATGGAGCACTGTTTATACCAAATAATTTAATTTGCATAATTGGAGGATACAATATAATTTTTCAGAAATAAACTGTGACTAGCCAGCAGCAATTGGAACAGTTATTAGAAAGGTATCCTAAAACTGGAAATCTATAGGAGCTTTGAGATTTACTTCAATAATGATAGGACTGGGCCTAAGTGAACCTTTGGATATAAAATTCTACCAGATTGGAACAATAAGTTTTAATCTCACTTTTGTCTCTGTTTTTCCAGGGTAAATAATGGCACAGAGCACAGAGCAGTGGAGAATGAACCCATATGTAATGCATGTGTGCATGTCTTGCATGATTTTCAGTTTTGTACAAGATATTCTCATCTAGAATTGCTTCTGAGAACAGCTCAGAACTGATGAACCTCATTCCTGTTGAAACAGTGATGAAATCAAATTGTTATCCCAAAAACACATGGTGCCTCATGATTTTGGCAGTAGATTCTGTGCTGTGGGAGATTTTTCCATTAATGACAGCACAGATACTTCAAATGGGCATATAATAAACAGAAAATAAATTACTCCCTCTCCGTTCAAAAGAACTAATCAAGTACTACAGGAAAATGAATGTAAATAAAATATTGATTAAGAACTAAAAGGATTTTAATTATATTACTTACAGAAATAATTTAATATAACCTAAACAGACAACTGGGAGCAGATATTTTGCCTAAGCATTTTCCAGATCACTAATTAAAATTTCTAGGAGGAAATTTGAGTTTAGTGTCTGAATCTTAAAGATAATCAGTGTTTGTGTTTCTTTTCATTACATTTTTATGAACGTTTATACAGGAATGAAATGAAATTTTGCTGGTCTGCTCTTTAAAATAATATGATGATCTTTAAAATAATATGATGACCTGGATGATCCATACTCCATGCTTTCCTTTTAATAAAGGAAAGTTGAAAATGAAAGCTGGTTTTAGGTTGGAGATTTGTCACATGTATTTACTTTTCATGAAGATTTATAGCACATTGCTTATGGGATCATGA
This sequence comes from Pelochelys cantorii, assembly GCA_032595735.1. NCBI lineage: Eukaryota > Metazoa > Chordata > Testudines > Trionychidae > Pelochelys > Pelochelys cantorii. The sequence goes on from CM064335.1 coordinate 41,286,311, forward strand.
AGGTAAAGCTGTTTTGTTCTGTGTTTGCAAGCGAAAAACAGTTACAGATTTGGGACCCTACCCTTGTTTCCAATGAAACCAAGTGGCATTTTGTCACTTACTTCAATGAGACTGGGACCAGCTCCTTTATTTTAAAACTCAAGAATCCTATCCAAAGCCCATGGAAGACTCACATGGATTTCAGTAGACTTTGGGTCAGGCCCCAAGTGCCTAAGATGTAACAAAGGCTATCAGGGAATGTATATCTTTTGTTTATGTAGCATTGGGGTTTCCATGTTTCCTTCTGTTTTATTAGACTTCTGATTATTTATTTCTACATTACTAAATGGGAAAGAGTCAATAATAACCTAATAAATTGAAAAGGGGAAAGTGTCCTCAAGAGGAATTTCATTTTAAAGATTTATTTAGGAATCTTTCATAACTACCAGTTGTGTGGAGATTCTTTATCCATCAACAGCTATAGTTATATGCATCTGAATAAGTTTCTCTTTTTCCCCTGAGGAGGGAGAAGAGGTGCTCTGAGGTACGCTCATGTGAAAAGCTGAATGATAGGCTTCTGTTGAGTTATTCTGCCTCTACCTCACACACAAAGAAGCAAATGAATTCCCACGTGATCTCTCTGTACTTACTTGCTTATCCTTAGATTGGGAAGGAGGTAGCAGAGATTTTTCTCTCTGTAGACAGGAAGGATGTAAAACTGAAGCCCTTCTGGAGTCCACGTACAGTGGGGAAGGAGACTGTGAAGGGGAAACAGGAGAGGGAACAAAGAAAGCAAAAGGTCAGACAAGAGACCAGGAAGAGTTGAGGAAGAGAGGCAGGTACAATCAGAGTAAGCAGATAGTGCGGGACACAGAGAAGAGCAGTGGTGGTCAGGTGCCTCGGGCCCCTTTGAAACATTGGGCCCAAGGGTAATTGCTCCTTTTCGCTCCTCTGTCAGCAGTCCTGTCTGTGCCCCAAAGGTTGTGCAAACAAATGGAGGTGGGGGAAAGACAGGGGCAAACTGATCGATGTCAACAGCAGACTCAAGTAGAGTGCCAGTGACTATCCTCTGGATTACACTGCATCCCAGTAGCCCAAACTTCCTCTATAGACTAGATATGTGTAGGATATGTCATAATGCAGATGACACGTAATTTGTATTTTGTAGATTTTTAATGGAAATGTATAACTCTCTCAGGAATGATAAGAATCAGTAAAATCAATAAGTTAGTAGAATAAACAACATCTTTTCACTATTTTATCTGGACGTATTTAAAATAACTACCTTAGCATGGTTATATCAGCTCTTCCGACTCTGTGGTTTGTTAACTAAATTACATGAAGTCTTCTGTGTGCATGATACTTTCCCAAAAGGCTTTGTAAACTCAGGTCCTTCCTTTTAGGCTTTAAAGATATCAAGGCAGTTTTCATAGATAAAAGTGTGGGTATAAGAAGGGTTACATTGTGTCCACACCATAATCTGTCCCTCTATTCAGTGTTGCACATTTTATGCCACTAGCTGCTGTCTTTGATGTCAGAAGTGGTTTAATTTCAGCTCTAATGGTTGTATGTAGTGTAGTTTTATCTCTCTAGGTCAGGGGTCAGTGATGTACAGCACGCGTGCCATAAGTGGCATGCAGAATGATTTTGTGTGGCATGCAGGGAGCCCACGCTGCCAGTGGAGCATTGTGGCCATCAGGCAGCCACAATGCTGCAGCACCAGCTCTGAGGAGCAGGCAGGGAGGTGAAGAAAGCAAACTCACCTGCCCCTCTGCCGGGGCTGCAAAAGCTACACATGGAGGAGGACCTCCCTGTCCCCCTCTTTGGAAAAGTCCTGCCTGCTGCTGGGCGTCCACCTCAGTTGCTCCTGCAGAGCAGGCTGCAGATTGGACTGTGTGGGGCCTGGCTGGGCGGGATGGGCTCTCATGGTGCATGAGCGACCAGCACCCTCCCCCTTCTCTGGCAGTAGGTTAGGCTTCACCATGCCAGCAGTGGTGAGAGGAGGTGGCGTTGCGGCTGAGGATCCTGCACACACAGGACATAGGTGGGGGCTTGGCACCCACTGGGACTCCATCTGCGGGCATGCAGATTCTTAAATAGAAGTGAATAAGTTAAATCTTGGCACGCCACTTCTGAAAGGTTGCTGACCCCTGCTCTAGATGAAAGATACAATTAAATGAGTACTATAGTGTTGTTACTTAATGTAGACTTAATGCTTGACAGAATAATATAAATAGGGGAGTTGCAGTAGAATGCATGATTCATTTCAGTACATTACATGTAAACCAAGGGTATGTGCTTCCATTCATGAAGAGGTGGATAAGATCGTTGGAGAAAGGGAGACCTGTGTAGTCTGTTGACTGGCTATTGTGTGTGATGCACGTACATGAAGCTGCAATGTGAAGAAGTTGAGAGTGAAGTTGAAACATGAAGTGTAAGCTAAAGGGAGTGTTTGAGCTGCTAGATGGAGTTGGAGGTGACATTTGTGAATGTAAGTTGTGTATTCTCTTTTCTTTTCTTACGTGAAAAATAATATTTTCCACAACAGGCCTACCACAAGCAGAAAGAAAGAAGAGACAGAATTCTCATAGTTAAATCATGCTTTCCATTTTTCCTTGGGTGGGCCCCAGTCTACCCTTTTAGCCTTTATCTGCCTCCCTTTGTCTCTGTGTTATATACACATTGAAAAACACGATAGCCTAATGATTTACATATGTAATATAAAAATTTTGTTTTGTATTTATCCATATATGGAGTTTTGTTATGAAACAGTTGAAAAAGTATGTTGGGTCTTCAGAACACTTTTTTATTCCATGTAAAGTGAATATCTGTATAAGTCAGGCATATACTTCATTTTGATTTATACAGCAAATTCTGCCCCTCTTTTTCTATTCATGAAAATTCCAGACCAATTTTCTAATGAATTTGTTTGACTTGGTTTGACTGTTTATTTGTGTCTGTACCAACTTTGCCAGCCTGCATAAAAACAAATCTTGCCTCATGCAGAAGTTCATGAAACAGATCAAAATGCCATCCAGAATTCACAAAACATGCCTGCAAATGATTTCTGTGCCCACTGTAGCCTTTACTATATCCTTAGAATTTTTGCTGAATTGGAGCTTGACTGTTAAGTTCTAGTTGAAAGTTAAATAGACAAGGAAGGATTATCCTGTGGTCAAGGAGTCAATTGTGGACTTGGACAACTGAAGTTCAATTAACTCTCTGCTCTACCACAGACTTGCTTGTGATGTGGGGGCAAATCACTTAGGATATGTCTACACTAGCCCCCTAGTTCGAACTAGGGAGGCTAATGAGGGCGACCGAAATTGCAAATGAAGCACGGGATTTAAATATCCCGTGCTTCATTAGCATGTTCCTGGGCGGTCGCCATTTTGGAAATTGACTAGCCCAGAAGAGCTGCCCGCGTCTACACGTGGAAGAGAAGGGTGATTCCGAAATAAACCCAGAAGCGGAATAAATCCGGAATTTCATGAGGTTTAACTGTTAATTCAAAGTGAGGGGTTTATTTCGGAATCGCCCTTCTCTGCCGCGTGTAGACGCGGGTAGTTCTACCAGGCTCGTCAATTTCCAAAATGGCGACCGCCTGGGTACATGCTAATGAAGTGCGGGATATTTAAATCCTGCTCTTCATTTGCAATTTCGGTCACCCTCATTAGCCTCCCTAGTTCGAACTAGGGGGCTAGTGTAGACATACCCTTAGTATCATTGTATCTGTGGGCTCCATTCTTAAAATGGGAATAATATGATGTAGATACTATTGTAAGTCAGCCCATACACTAGATGGCCAATGACTATAACCTGCGCTAATAGAATATCATAGCACTTCAAGGAGTGCAGTATGGTGGCTTTTGTTCTGAATTTGAACCTGATCAGATATCACATGAAGATCAAGCAAAGGGTCAGAATCTATGTTCTTTATTCAAGGAAAATGCAAAATTAGCATTGACCTCAGTGGGATTTTTGTCTCATTGAAGAGAACCTAGCACAAACCTATGTGTATAATTGAGTTTGAAGTGATTTAAACATAGATGAATTTTATTTTAAAACAAGTATTTTAGGGATCACAAGTTGGCTGAGATAGAACATGGCAAATCTCACATATAACATAAAAAAAAAGATACAACCTCCAATTTCATTGGCTGCTGTACTTGAAGTTATTGTACCATTTTATTAACAGGATTTGTGGGGGCTTTGTACTTTTGAATTCTGCTACCTTTCTGAGATAAACCCTGATTCTGCTGCTACCTTTCTGGGATAAACCCTGATTCTCCTGCTCTCCTGGTACAGGTTGATGGAGATCCATTTGCAATTTTTCCTTTGAAATTCTTGTACTTATGCACAAAAGCTAATCCAGAATCCAAATAAATCATTACATGGACATATTGGTTAACAGCATGTCTTGCTTGAATGTTCCTGGTTTGCCTGCTTCCTTTCATTTATATGGGTGAAAACAAATCCTCTCAACAGTGCAAAAAAAGTTAGCCTTTGCATTGTGACCAAGATGTGACCTTTTCCATCTAAACTTTGCCAATTTGTGAGCTGCCTAATTAAAGTGACAGGGGGTATGGCCATAAAAAAAAATCAGACTGGGTATTCTGCCCATGTTCCCTGTAGTTCATTGTCATACAGTGATTGAGGTGAGCTGGGTGGCTACTGCAAAAAAAAATATATATATATATATATATCACCCCCTTTAGGATTCATTCACTCTTTGAAAAAAGGCAAATAGGATGCTAGGAATTATTAAGAAAGGGATAGAAAATAAGACCGAGAATATCTTACTGCCCCTGTATAAAACTATGGTTCGCCCACATCTTGAATACTGTGTACAGATGTGGTCTCCTCACCTCAAAAAAGATATTTTGGCCTTGGAAAGGGTTCAGAAAAGGGCAACTAAAATGATATGGGGTTTGGAACAGGTCCCATATGAGGAGAAGTTAAAGCGACTGGGACTTTTCAGCTTAGAAAAGAGGAGACTGAGGGGGGTTATGATAGAGGTATATAAAATCATGAGTGGTGTGGAAAGGGCCGATAAAGAAAAGTTATTTATTAGTTCCCTAAATAGAAGAACTAGAGGACACCAAATGAAATGAATGGGTAGCAGGTTTAAAACTAATAAAAGAAAGTTCTTCTTCACACAGCGCGTAGTCAGCCTGTGGAACTCCTTGCCAGAGGAGGCTGTGAAGGCTAGGACTATAATAGAGTTTAAAGAGAAGCTAGATAATTTCATGGAGGTTAGGTCCATAAAAGGCTATTAGCCAGGGAATAAAATGGTGTGCTTGGCCTCTGTTTGTCAGTGGCTGGAGAGGGATGGCAGGAGACAAATCGCTTGATCATTGTCTTCGGTCCACCCTCTCTGGGGCACCTGGTGCTGGCCACTGTCGGCAGACAGGATACTGGGCTAGATGGACCTTTGGTCTGACCTAGTACGGCCATTCTTATGTTCTTATGTTTTAAGCCAAAAGGCTGTGACTGTATTTGTGCTTCTTGTGCCTTGTCTCTGACTATCCTAATGAGTAACTTTACAGTCAGGAATATTGTCAAAACACTTTTATTGGAAAGTGTAATAGAGGCCAGCTTGATCCACTGCCTCAATTTCCCCCTCTCTCAGTTTTATGCATAGCTATTTTACTCAGGTGACTTGATCACAGGCTGCTTTTATTTCCCCAAAGGGCCTGTTCCTGGCAATGTGTTTCCCTTTTGTAACTTTAAATCACTTCAAACTGTACAGGTGAATAATTTCCTTCACCTGTACAGATAAGCCGGAGCCTGCAACAGGGAGAGTAGCATCTCTCAATGAGATTAGGCCATGTTGTGCTAGGTGCTGTACATATCCATAGAAAGAGAGAATCTGCCTTGGAGAGTTATTTAAGGCACCTAAATAAGTACTATTAGCAGGGCTCAGGTACTTCTGAAAATCTCACCCGAGATTATCTTTCCAGGTGGGGTCAAAATGGTGTTGTTTAGCCTTGTTATAACACTGAGCAGAGTTCACTCCTTTTCAAAGCTTCCATGATCAATACTTGTGCCCACTCTTCACGAGATGGATGAGGATAGGAAAGGGGGGTCTCTTTCTGCCTCTTTTATACCCATGTACCTACAGAGAAGTCTGGCACAAGCTAGTCCTCTGTACCTGGACAGATCTAAGCACATTGCTGATGCTTATATAGCACATAATGACAGTAATGTATGTAAAATTGTGATTATTTAAACTAGAAATCTCATTCTGTGTTCTCCACTAATCCAGTACAATGACAGAAACTTGCCATGTGACTAGTCCACTCAAAATAGATTAAATATTAAGTACTGAATATTCTGGAAGAAATGCTCACAAACATGTTGCAGTTGAAAAAATATGCAGAAATTATTCAAGCCTAATTTTGAAGAAGACATGAATAAGAAAAAGCTATTATTTGTTGTTATACTATTTACAAATAGAAAAAGATCTAAAATTAGTTGAACAAATTACTCAACTAGCTCTCATGTGATGTCTTTAGTTATTTTTTCATCTCAATTCCCTGTACTCTCTTTTACTGTTGAAAGTCAGTTTTTACATGCAATAAGACATGTTCTGAGCTTTTAGTCACCTCTGTGGAGCTATTATCTGATTCCACATTGTTGCAGATGTGAATAGGAAAAAGTCAATTATTGTATTCATGACTGTTAGTGACTTTTCTTTCTGTGTAAATGTCAGTTAATCCTAGGTCAGCTAGATATACTTTTTTCCCAAGGATTTCAGTGCTTACTCATTAGCTTGTGTGGTTGTCCTAGAGATCTCCCTTAAACTGTGTAGGCAAAATCACCAAGAAGGAAAATACCAAAATGTGAGGTAAAGACATTAAAATTTAGTTTGTAAAATCACAATGGCCAGGCTTAGATGCTGTGATTCCTTGTAAGGGAGACATCAAACTAGTTTTGTAGCGGTGCAATTTGTTTATGCTCTCCTACTGATTTTATAATTTGTTTCAAATCTCCTTTTTGTGGAGCAATGTGGCTGTTCCACGTTCCTTATTTAAGATATGTGAGAGAAACTCACCCATGCTTTTTAATTACTTCTTGTAAATGATGCATTTCTTAAAACATTGTCTTCTGTTTTTTAGGTTTTTTTGATGGGATTCTTTCGTCTGTTTACCATCTTGCAATGTGTGTGATTGTTGCTACATTTTGTCATTACATCGTCTCGGTGCTCTTATCATTGTATTCAATAGACAGCAATTGCCAGCAAAATAAATAAGATAAGAAAGGAAAATTGATTTGAAAAATAGCCGCAAAGACAGCTACAGTATTGTATGAAATGGAGATAGTTGATCATGAAAGTCTAGTAAAACATAAAGATGAATAAGAACCACTTTCAGAACATTCAAAGCCATGTCCTTCTTCTCTATGGGGGTCAGTGAATGGAATTTTAACTGCCATATTTCGTGCAATAATATTATAATGGTCCTCAATCACCTTTGTATACCTGAGTGATGAAACAATATAATTATACAGTATTATAAAAGTAGTAATTGTTCAAGATACTACAATTCTTAGAATGTTATGTATGTTAATGGAATGTAAAGAAGATTTTTAGTTATCTAAATAGAGAGAGACTAAGGACAAGGTTTGGCAGATACACAGTGTGGATGGGAAGGAGTTTAAAGCTAATCTAGGTACGGTTCAAAAACTAAATGAATACTTTGCCTTGGTTTTCAGTAAGAATGATAATATGGAACATGTGCATGAAGGCAGTATAACTGCTGGAAATGAATAACTAGAAATGGAAATGTGCACATCTGAGTAAAAAGTATAGCTTTAAAAGAGCTCAGTGCACTCAAACGTGGGCAACAGGATAATTTCCATCCCAGAATACTGAAAGAACTGTCATGTGAGATGGTTATATCAGTAACAAGGATTTGTAATAAATTATCTATTCTGGGGAAGTAGTGTATGAATGGAGAATAGCTAACATCTTACCTACCGTTAAAAAAGTCATGTGGGCAATTGCAGATCTGTTGTCCTGGCCTCAGTACTAAGCAAGGCTTTAGAACAAATTGTGACGGAAACAATATTTAAATGAATGGACATCAAAGGCAAAGGGGATGTAATGAAAAATGGGTTTATCCAAAGGAGATCATGCCAGACTAACCTGATTTCCTCCTTTGAGAAAATAATTGATTTTTTTTTTTAGATAAAGGAAGTTGAATGGATTTATTACACTAAGGGTATACACTGCAGTAAAACACTCACAGTAGGCCCATGCCACTGAGCTCAGGCTGTAGGACTATAAAATTGCAGTGTACGTGTCCAAGCTGGGGTAACCGAGAAGGTAATGGGTTGTGTTGAAAGGTGAAATATTGGACTGAAGGAAGATTACTTAGCAGAGTTCCTTAAGGATCAGTGTAGGGGCTAATCTTAGTCAATATTTTAATTATTGACTTTGGCACAAAAAAAGGAGTTAATGAAATTTACTAACAATGTAAAGTTGCGATCCATTGTCAAAACCAAGGAGGATTGGAATATTATACTGGGAGATCTGTACGACTTTGAAGACTGGAATGACAGAAATGGAGTGAAATTCAATACTACAAAGTGCAATGTTGTACAGTTAGAATCTAATAATAAGAAATTCTGCAACAAGCTGGGTGGAAACCGCAGAGAGAGAAAAAGATGTGGAGGGTTGGGTCCATCACAGCGTGTTGATGAACCACTAGCTGTGAAACAGGAATTTTTTTGAGGTTATAGTGCAGGCCTGGGTAAAATACCCTCCACGGGCTGGATCCAGCCTCCCAAGCCACCAGATCCAGCCTGCAGACACAGCAGGGAATCTCAGACAGATTCACTGCCTGCCCCCCGCCGCTAAGAGAAGCTGCTGCAGGGCTTTGTTTCAAGAGCTGTGAGCCTTTACACGCTGCTCCCGCTCCCAGCACAATCCTTAGCACAATAAGCTAGCTGCTTATTGTCAACAGGTAGCTTGAGAAGCATCCTTCCTCCGTCCCCTCAGGGTTGTAGCTGTTCAAAAACCACATGGCCCCTGAAGACAGTGCACGGGTGGGGTAAGCAAGGAGTCTGCTTGAGGAGGCTGCTGGATGGGATTCAAGCAGGTAAGTCTCCAAACCTGTCTCTGGCACCTCAACCCTTTGCCCTCCTACCTCATGTAGCCCAAACCCTCTGCCTCCCTCCTGCCCCCATATTCCCTCCCAGATCCTGAACCCCAATCCCGTGCCCCACATCACAGCTCCCCCCATCCTAGGTCACAACCTCTGTCCCCTCTCCTGCACCTCCTACCTCACATAACCCAAACCCTCAACCCCCTCCCAGATCCTGCATCCCAGTCCCAGTTCACAACCCAAACCCCTGCACTCTAGTCCCCTCCCCCAAGTCACAACCCCCTCATTCCCCAGGTGACAACCCAAACCCCTCCACTCCCTCCTGCACCTTAATCAACTGCCCTAGACACAACCATCTCATGCCCAAGGTCGCAACCCAAACCCCTGCACCCTTGTCCCCTAACCCAGGTCACAAGTACCTCCCAGACCCCACACATGCTTCTGCACCCCAGCCCCTTATTGCAAGCTCTCTTCTGCCCCCAACCTCCACCCCAGACCCCACACCTGCTCCATTAATATGGAAGAGTACAACTCTTTACCACTTTCCAAATTCTTGGAGTGCCCCCCCCCCCATCAAAAATTATTACCTACCCCTGTTATAGGGGCATTTCCAGTAAGATATAGAAAGGTGTAAGACACTGGCAGTGGAGCTGACAGACTCGCCAGGCCCTTAAGCAAAGGGGGAGGCAGCTCTGTGCTCCTGGAAGGGACAGGGCCTCAAATAAAAGGGGCAAGGCTGGAACACGCCACCCCCATCTCTCAGCCAGCTCTAAGAGGTATCCTGTGGCAGTGGGCACCTTTGCATCACCAGTCTGTCAGCGGGCCTGGCATTGGGATAAGATCTCATTTGGAGTACTAGATACTATTCTGGTCATTTAGATTCAAGAAAGATGAATTTAAACTGGAACAGGTAAAGAGAAAAGCTACTGAGATGATCAGGAAAATGAAAGACCTATCTTATGAAAGGAGATTAAAAGAGCTTGGACTGTTTAGTCTACCAAGAAGAAGGCTGACAAGTAATATGATTGCTCATTATAAATACATTGGAGCTTGGGGGCTAAATACAGAAAATGTGAAGACCTATTTAAATGAAAAGACAGTGATGGCACGAAAACCAGTGGGTATAACCCATGAACACATTCAGCCTGGATATTAGAGGATGGTTTCTAACCATTAGAGTGGTGAGGTTCTGGAACGACCTGCCCGTCTCCCCATGTTTGATGGCTGCCATATTTTTAGTCACCCATGCCTTTCATAACTACGTCTGACCCTTGACTGTTGATTTAGCTAGGATGGTCAGGGATTACACTGAAGTGGTGATGTTTATAGGATTAGGGTGTGTCAGTTCCCAACTCTGTACTTGGCACATATGATTAGATTTCTCTTTGGCTATCCATGGACCTGTTAGAACTATGGTCTTTCTTCAGATGCAATTTTTATCTTGTCCTAATTTTGTTTAAAAAAAAGGATATTATGTTTTACCAGTGCATGACATCAACAACAATAATGACAACTACCAAAATTGGTGAGCTCCCCTTCTATTTTGTTTGGTTAAAACCTTCCATTTATATCAGGGTCAGCCACAGTCTGTCCATTAATGAGCTGTATACAAAGTGGCCATTTTTTTCACACTATCCGGCAAAGCACTTAAGCAATACTTAACTTCAAGCATGTGAGTAATTGTTCATTGAAGTTCTGATTATAGTTAGAAAAGACCTGTCAGAGTTTCTCCTTCCATGTTAGTAAAGGATATAGAGAGTCTGATTCAAAGGCTGCCATAGGTTTTCAGTGGGCTTTGGATCAAGCTCAAAGTTCCCCATGAAAAGATATATTGGATATTAAACTAATACTGCAAGTGATTTTAACCAAATATACTATGTCAAGGCAAGTTGGGTTCTAAGTGATTGGGGAAAAAACGAAACAGGTCTTTCAGCACTTTGTTTGTCTCACCCATGAAGGTTACATACATCATATCAAGTCTGGTTGTCTTTTTTAATTTTTATTTTACACAAAAGCAGATTAATCTACTAATTTCTGCCCTTATTGCAATCCTGAGTTTATCATAAGCATTAACAATGCAGTATGGATTTTTTTCTGTTGTAGTTATAGTCCAAAAAGTCATTAATGTTATGCCATTCCTCACTTTAGTTTATATAATATATAAATTATAGTATATTTGCATTGCCCCTAAGAATTCAATATAAGAACTCAATATAAGAAAGAAAACAGATCCAGGGAAAAGAAGTTTTATTAGAGGACCATAATGGGGAAAATGGTACAAAATTACCCACATTCCTTTGCGGCAACTCTTGCACAGAATTGTCTCTTATTGTAGTTCTCCATTAGCTCTGTAGCAGGGTTCTTCTCAGGGGTTTGTATGAAAGTATGTTCAGTTAGTTGCTAAAGAAGAAGCAGATTATAACATTCTTTTACTAATCTCCTACCTTTAATCAAAACAAATTGAAAATGTAATTAAAAAAGCCATGCACAGAGGAAACCAATACTATCATTCATTTTCTAGGGTCTTATCTTAAGCTTCTGTGTACACAGCATGATGAGGTGTAGCAACCAGTAATTCAATATAATTTTCTGTGGTTTTATTCTTTGCCCAAGAGAAAGGTAAATTAATAACTGACAGGGTGGTGAAATTATTACTTTAGATGGAGAAGGACTCTAAAGGAGCTGTTTTATTGAGGTAAAATATGGCAGATCAGTGATGCAGCAAATGGTATATATGCAGAGCTAAGAACAGAAAGATCTAACTTAACATTGCAAAGTAATTTTTGCTCTGTTGAATCAGCATCTAATACCATCGATGTACACTATGTGTTATAGTCAAGATCCCTATGGTACGTCAGCCCTGCAATGGAAACCCAAGGTTACTAAAACATCTACACTTATTAATAACCACAGATTAGGGACTGTTGAACCCTGGGTCCCAGTTTGGTGCACCAATAACCATATGGGGGCTTGAGTCGAACTACCCACATCTCAGACTTCCTAGTGACCTCCCACAAAGTCACCGCTTTTGTCCTTTGTGGTGCAGTGTGAGAAAACTAAATTGTCCAGAGGGCAAAGAAAATAGACCTTTGGGTTTGAGGGATAATTTTGGTGGACTTCCAGAGCATGAGTCCAGTGGGTCTGCATACATATTGCAAAGCAATAGGGCATGAACCTTGGGTCCCAGCTTGATTCAGACTCTGACCTGGGGTCTTAGCCTGGGGTTAGCACAATTTTCATGTAGATGGAAGGGGGGTTAGACTTGAGCCTGAGTTCAAACCCTGAGCATACATTCTATTATAGACATATTCTACTGTCTGTTGTATATTAAGTACCACTCTCTCTCTCTCTCTCTCTCTGTCAAACTGCAATGGAAATAGCCTGGATTCTTAGTCATTTTGAACTGAACAGTCTTACTCCCCCTTTTAGTGTAGGAATATAAGAACTCAGTTATGTCCCAAAGATTGTGTGTTAGAAGAGCAGAGATAACCCTTAGAGTTTTCTTTGTTTAGACTACAAAAAATGGGCAATATTCTCTCCTTGATTCCAATGAAGTCAATGCAGTTACACCCACAGACCATTATGTAGTATATGACTAACCAATATGGTTCAGTCCACAAGCAAAGTGAATATGGAAAATAATGACTGTTTTTACTGAATGCACAATTCCCTTGATTGCTCCACCATATTCAGTCAATCTAGAGGCTGGCAGTAGACTTGCAGTAGACTTTGCTGTAACCACCATGGAGCTTGATCCTGCTCCCACTGGATCAACAGCAGTTTTGCCATTGGAAGCAAGCCATAGAACCATGATGTAAGTTTGGGGTGTGTTGTATCAATGGAAATCACAGCAAAGAGGCCTGTAAATATTTTGTATACTTTTTAGAATTTGTCAGCAGATGGAGAGATATTTTGAATTCATTTTAATTCTGTAAACTCCTGCACATCTCTCTCAGTTAGGATCGTGGAGCATAAAATACGAACATCTTATTTTTGATGAATCATGTGTGTGGGTACAGTGAAAACAGCTTCAGCGCGGAGTGATCTTCTTGACAGAAGGGCCAGCAGTAACAATTGGTGTTAATTGCTGCAAAGCAGGTTAGGAACATTGTGATGTATTTCAGCCCTGGCTTGTGTGTGAATAATTAATTCAAGAAAGCCCCACTGGAAAAAAAGTGGTATCTAGGATCTTTGACATGAAATCACACAAAAGGACACATGAAAATATTCAAAACATCATAACAACAGTGAAATCTGTGGAAACAAGGATGTTCTGTGTTTGCAGTCTAGCACAGCTCTAACTGCAGTATAACTGAAATCAGATTTTTTTTTTTGGCCTAAGCAATAGGACACTATTGTGTGATAGTATTATTCATTAACACCTCTGGTAATTCCAAGGTAATTCCAAGTTCTTGGTTTTTTTCAATACATCACAGAAGCTCAATAATAAGCACTTCCGCACACACACCACCTGAAGAGTCTAAGTATGGTGGTGGATTACAGCCTGGATTTATTCAGTGTTTTTATCAAGGATGACATTGAAATGGACCGCTAGACCCAAACTATTCTGAAGTCCGGGAAGTTCAGAGCCAGATCTAAACATTATGGCTACGTCTAGACTGGCATGATTTTCCACAAATGCTTTTAACGGAAAAGTTTTTCCGTTAAAAGCATTTGCGGAAAAGAGCGTCTAGATTGGCACGGACGCTTTTGCGCAAAAGCACTTTTTGCGGAAAAGCGTCCGTGCCAATCTAGACACGGTTTTGCGCAAGAAAGTCCTGATCGCCGTTTTAGCCATCGGGGCTTTTTTGTGCAAAACACTTTTTAGCTGTCTACACTGGCCCTCTTGCGCAAATACATTTGCGCAAGAGGGCTTTTGCCCGAACGGGAGCGTCATTGTATTTGCGCAAGAACACTGACGATCATACATTAGATCGTCAGTGTTCTTGCGCAAATTCAAGCGGCCAGTCTAGACACAGCCTAAGTCTTGTCTGTAGAATGAACCAAAAGTGAGAACTGAATGTAAATACCTCTGAATTGTGGATAAATTTAAATTTGGATCCAAACTCTGCATGACTGGGATCCTCTCTTGTAATTATACAATGGATCATGTGATACTCTGAGCCAGAGCTGGTAAAAGAGGTACAGAGTTGTGTACTATGACATTAAAATATGGGCCATGTATAAAGATAAGGTTAAGTAAAATTATATTAAAAGCAGTATGGTTGTAATTAAATGTGAGTGCTTAGCTACTATTGTAATGGGTATTCTATAAATTGGAGAGAGGGTGTATGTAAAAGTTCAATAACTGGGAAAGGAATAGTGGGTGGTGCTTGGTGTCAATCATACGATAAAGAGGAAAAGTTTCTCATAAACTTCATCTTTGGGAGAAACGTAAGAAATGATAGTGCACCAAGGGGCTTGTTTCCCCTTACACTAACCACTAAACATGCAGGTCCATACAGTAATTGCCTAAGAGGGTATCCCTCTTACAGTCAGTGGAGTAGGATTTCCCTGCCTTTTAGTTTGAGTGGTTTAGCCTAAGGTGGTTAAGGCTCAAGTTTAATTAAGGATTCTGTTTGGATTACATCATGTTGCTCACTTTATTTGCTCCCTTGATATGTCTCCCGATGATGGACATCTTCCTCTTAAACACTGGAAAAATGAAAATTTGAGCTTTATCGAAATCAGAACTAGCAAATAGACCCTCTCTGGATTTGGGGCCAACCTGAAACCCAAATGATTAGACTGAATTTAGATCCAGGGAATCAAAAATTTAAGTTTCTCCAAACTCTATGGGTGAAGCTTTGGCAATGTGTTTTTGACTCATCTCTGATATATTCCTTTATATGGTTTGAACTCTTGTTATTTAGGATTAAGTAAACATGGAGCTGTTCAGTTTTTTCTCTCTCACGGTTCGTACATAGGTTTTTAAAATCAGATTAAAGGAATTAGTGATCCTGAATTTAATAACATTTAACCAAAGCTGCAATATTACACTGGACTCCAGAGCAAAAGCATTGTGTCTCATACAGAGATCACAGTGCATTAAATATTTAACAAGGGCCATAGGCAGCAAAATCCAGGTAATGAAACCCCATTTTTATTCACAAAAACAAAACAAAAACCACCTGACAAGCAGCCTGTAATTATCACATGAGCTGAATTGTAAGATTTTCAAGTATACTTCAGACTGGGCGCAAAATAACTGCTCTAGTCTATCAGGCAAAAGACAGCCAATTACCACCTCTTTCAAAGTGCTAAATGAAAGTGCTCCCTTTGAAGTTTTAGAAATATTAGGGGAAAATTAGCTAATATAATCTGGTTTCATACTTTTGGTTTAAAATAAAATATATACAAATGGAGAGGAATCAATCAAAGGAAATCTGGGGTATGTGCTGAAAATGCAGCTCCAGTTCAACCTCTGGCAGACTAAGTATAGGCATATTGTTAGGGAAAAGAGAAAATTAATCAGATACCCAAAGGTATTTGTGATCTGGCAAAAATTTCAGCACTTTTAAAATCCTAAACTTTCAAGTAAACCTTTTGAAGTCTACCAGAGCTGGTTTGTAACAACATTTTAAAACTTTATTTGGACACCATCAAGAAAAATTCAGCACAGACACAAACATGGCCAAACCACATGGCTTATTCCTGAGCTCAGATTCTAGTCCTGCTGTGCAATGTCTATTTGAAGTCCACAGTTTCCATAATCATACTCTGAGAACCTTAATTTACACATTGCCAGAGAGCTACATTGTGTTATTCCTTTGTATAGCATACCAGGGTGAATTGTTCATGTCACACTACATTGTGCAGTACAGTTAAAGTCACGTGCTGAATCTGATGCAGCTGTGTGTGACTGTCACAGAGTACCCTGAGTATGGCAAAAAAAAAAAAAAAAAAAAAAAAGGTAAACTAACCAAAATCTGTTTTTTTTCCCCTACGGGTGGGAGAGGTTTAAAAGGATGGTTTTTAGTTAGGAACAAACACAAAAGCACAGCCTGGGTATCATGAGATTTTTCAGCATGTTATTTCTTGAGTAATCTTTCACTTTCATGTTACACTTTTATCAAGGCTCTCAAAGCTCTGTACAAATATTAATTAACAAAGTCTCACAATCTAAGAATAATCAGATGGAATTAAGAAAGGGAAAATATTCGTTTATTATCAGAGAAACTATTTATTTGGTGATAAATTAGCCTCTCAAATAGTCTCCTAAAGGAAGTAGTGGTAGCCCATTGCTCAGTATATTTGAAACTAGACTCACCACAATCATAAGAAATATATAGATAGCAAATATCTCTCAATGATGAGCTGATGCCTAATTTTCATAACCAGAGTCTGATTCTGTAAGTCTAGGAGGTAGATAAGAATTACTTTCCTCATTTTGCACACAGAAATCAGACATGTTCAGTGACTTTTCCAAAGACTGGGTAATGACCACACCCATCAAATACAGATTTTAATAATAATAAGTAATCAGTAGTGATTATAGGCGTGAATCCCTGAGAAAGTAAGCAGGGTCTGCTCCTGTACTTCACAGATATTTTATTTCAGACTGAAAAACAGAAGATTACTGAACTGAAATGCTGGCAGCACTGAACCCCATAACAGTTTGCTATTGATATCAATAGGGCAAGGGTTCCATCCGGCTGTACTTTCATTCAGGAATTATCCCTTTTTCTCTTTGTGGGTTGGTTAAAATTGATATATAAATGTAAACTTCTAAAAATATATATTTTATATGTGTTTTACTTGACACAATAGCCTGGTGGAAATAAAACTTGTATAAAAAGGAATAGATTACTTGTATACAACTTGTATAACGAAACGGAATAGATTAAAGTTATACAAACTATATGGAATATAAAGAATTTTTATAAAAATTAAACACTATCGTTTGGTTACTGTCCTTCCAAAGATTAATATAAGAGGGAAAGTTGCTGTTATAAGATCATAATGATATATTGCAATAAAATGTAATAGTTAATTTTAAATCATGAGTGGATTAAGATATAACATTGTTAAATGAATATACTTAACAGATAATGAACATTTGATTAAAACTGTTTGAAGTCAAAATATCTTCAAAGTAATGCTAAATCAAATAAGGTGAAACATTTAACCTGTGCTAAAATTTTCAGGGTAAATCCAACAAAACTGTGTTGATAGAGAATTTGAAGATTTATATAGCTGTTCCCCAATGTTAAACCATTTTAAGTTGGTAGTACAGCCGGTCCCCGAGTTGCGAACGGTTGACTTATGACCGTTCGCAGTTACGACCAAAGCTGTCGTAAATGGCGGACCCCGAGTTACGAACGCGATCCGCGCTTATGAACAGCGCGGTCGC
This sequence comes from Pelochelys cantorii, assembly GCA_032595735.1. Classification (NCBI taxonomy): domain Eukaryota; kingdom Metazoa; phylum Chordata; order Testudines; family Trionychidae; genus Pelochelys; species Pelochelys cantorii. The sequence goes on from CM064335.1 coordinate 41,303,753, forward strand.
GTGTAACTCTATGGGGTCCTACTTACGAACAAACTGAGTTATGACCAATTGCTTGGTCCGTAACTAGTTCATAAGTCAGAGAGAGGCTGTATTGTACTAATATTAGGACCAGGTTGTGATTTCCTGACTCACGGTGTATGGGACCATACACCATGAGTAATCCCATTTGAGTCAATAGGAATGCTTGTGTGGTCAGGTACAACTCAACATGATTAGGGGCATTACAGTCTGTTCCTAAGCCTGTTAGAGAACAGATGACATACCTGCCTTATATTGGTTATATTACTAGTGAAAATAAAGAGAAATTAGAAATAGCTTTGAAAAATTAAAAATTACCTAATGAGAGGTGAAGACTAAGGAGAGGACCTTGTGTTGTTTCAGGGTTTACACAGTTTAGTCAGGTGTCATGTCTACTTTCTGTAACCTGTACGTGTCGCAGTGTGGTGATTTCAGAACTTATGCTCCATAACTGATCAACGAAGTCTCTGCTAGTAGGCCCATCTCCTCCCTTGTGTTGTGAAACAGGAGGGAGAAATAGGGCACAGAAGACCCATTCACAAGGAGTTAATGACGCTCAAAGTGAGTGTATGGAGAGAGAACAGAGGGATGTAGGGGGCATGAGGTTCTCACCTCATTTGAGGTGACAAGTGATCCAGTGGATTCAGGGTGAAGCTATTGGCTACTCCTTTTGGAAGCAGAAGGAAGAGTGAAAAACAATGTCATGAAAGCTCTTCTTTAGGATTAAGATTAAATACTCAGGATGAGTCTACTTATCTGCAATATCACAGTATACAGTTTTGAGCCTTTGGTATCCAAAGCCTTCCTCACCTGTGGGAAACTGCTAGGAAAAAACATGACATTGTACTTGATTCATAAGGTTCTGCTGAGTGAATCAATTCAGTCCTGGTGTAAGTGGGTATAACAGCACTGAAAGCACTGGAATTGCACTTATACTAGTGCTGAATTTAGTCCATTTTGTCAAGCAGGCATGACATGGAAGTTTTATAAAGAAAATATTTCAGAAAACCCTAGTTTGGGCAGTCATTGTCATGCAACATTCTCAGTCTAAAAACAGGACTTGCTCACTACTCCAGAAGCCATTAACCTTGAATTGCATGTCTGATAATGAGCAATGTGAATATAAAAATAAACTCTCTGCCCACAGATTGGCAGATATCATAGTTGTTGAAGGTAATTGGATTTTGGACCAACTATTTGGTTTCTTCTATTGTTGAGGTACTGAACTATGCTGTCATGTTTAGGGATGGTAAGTCAGCTAATCATGACTGCATCAGATGCTAAGTGAAATTAATCATGCTTTCTATTATAGTAGCTTTGAATGACAAAATATAGGCTTCAGAGGGGTAGCCGAGTTAGTCTGTTACAGGAAAAACTTAAAAAAACAACAAATAGTCTAGTATCACTTTAAAGACTAACAAAATATGTAGATGGTATCATGAGCTTTCATGGGCAAAACCCACTTCTTCAGATGTTTTTGAAAAAATATAAGAATCAGGTAACTGTATTATCCCATCAATGTTTTTCTCACTGAAGTGACTTTCACAAAGTATATGGCTACAGGGGTTTTTGTTGTGTTTTTCCCCAGAAGAACATTACTTTTTAATGCATGGCTATGTTTAACTGTCAAATATTTTAAATGGAAGAATCTAACATCTGGATTCTAAAATGTGATATAATTGTCCAAAGGAACAATCTGTGGTATTCTTATGTTTGCAAATCTCTAAATCTTGCAGGAGAGTAAATACACTTTGTCGATATTTGAACCAATTAGTACTAAGAACCTGAGAGAAAGCAACTTAGGGAAAATATGCTGCAAATACTGTAAATCTTATCCATGTTAACAGTTTTTTTCCCAGGGAGAGAAAATTGAAGATTGGTGTGGATAGACCTAACACAGATCTTGTCTATTAATCTAATTTAAAGGTTTTTAGAGGAAATGGGGAGCACTGATGGATTTGTTTGGAGGATACCAAATCGAAATCCTTTCCAATCCACCCATTATCTTAGACTCAATCTTTAAAAATTATTTAGCTGACTTTCTGTGATTTTGATCATGGTGTCTTATCTCCAAAGTAGTTATATTTCTGTAAAATTCCTGTCTAATTCCACAAATAGACAACCAGTGATGTTCCCTAAAGGGAATGCACATTGATCTGTTGCTAAAACTCTGTGTTTTGATAAATCTATTTTGGTAAAAACTGTATGAACTTTTATCTTTTCAACATCTGACGTGGTGTAGGCCTCATTACTTAATGAAATTAGACAAACAACTCTGTGAAATTATAACTAGCATTAAAAATCCTTTCTCTTTTTATTCCTGTGCATTCCCTTTAGTTAAGCAAATGTTGATCTCGACAGTATAATTGCTGAAGATGTTATGATTGGAGATACTAGGCCTGATTTGGCACTTTATCACTAAACTCTCATTTAAATGGATTTACACCAATATACATCTAATGTGTTACCATGGTGAACAGTGCCACTGAATTTTGTACACCCAGCAACATCTTGTAGGCCTCCAAATTTGGAAGCACATTTCTCAGTGGCTTTACTGAGAACAGGGTAAACCAGGTTCTTAAAAACATAAGTATTAAATGGTTGAGAGAGTTCAAATAGGCATACAGATTTTTGGAGGCTCAGCCAAACTAAATGTAAACTGCAAACTGCCAGTGTGCTTGAACCTAAAGCCTGGTTATAAACTGAAAAGCTAAAGGGAAAATGAAAATTAGGAATTTAAATCTTGATCCAAATTCCATAGTTAGATTCTATTGCCAACGGGACAGATCCAGAAATTCAGATCTGGACTTAACATTTCTCTGAAACTTTTGAGATTTGCTTATCCATTCCTTTTTAATTGCCAGAAGCAATATGACATAGTCTCTAGCAGGAGGGACTGTGACTTTTTTAAAAGACCTGTGTCCCAACTTGACCTGTGCCATTAAACATTGTGTAACCTTGAACAAATCAATGGGACCCAAATTCTATGTCTGCCAAACCAAAGACAATGTCCAGGGGGAAGGTTAGCAGATCTAAATGAAACTAATTAAGCTGAGCTCAGGTTTGCCTCTTCCCAGACTGACTACTTGTGGTCAGTTTGTTTGTTTTACCTTACTGCAGCCAAGTAGTTCAGGTACTGAGATCTTGTTACACTATAAATGATACGAGCAACTTTTGCTGGTCTCTGCATTAGGGGCTAGCTTTAAAAAGCAAAATTAATGTCTCCCTTTGCAGGGTTTGAGGTTACCTGATACAGTACAGGAGACTATGATTTCAAGAGCAATTTGGTTCCATTAAGTGAGGTACAGTAATGAACTAGAACAAGATCCTAATGATTTTCCAGTTGCATTCTTCTCTTTGGTAACATTTTTCTCTCTCAAACTCCTGATTCTCAGAACAGTTCTTAACAGCAAAACTCGAGTGCCACTGCAAATGGCAACTGCAGTTTCTTGATTTCATTGGCATCATCAGCCAGGCAAACTGGCCACTTTGTAGTTTGTTGTCATCCTGGAAACTAATTTAATATTGCCCCTTGCAATGACCCTTTACTAGAATGCATTGCACACCTGCCATGGCACATGGATGTTCCCATCCCAGACTCAGTAGAGATCATCTAATCACAAAGGAAATCAGGAGAGCATTGTCAGCATCAGTCATGAGGGGCACATTGTACTAACTCATGCCAAAAGTATCCAGTGAAGAAGTATGTTTCTCCATGGACATAAAAAAGACTCCACTTTAACAGGGAAACCAATTATATAAACCCACTGTACATCAGTTGTCACCTCATCATCACGCAAAATTAATTTTGGCAGTTCATCCAAACTCTGCATAGGGCAGGCTCTGGTATTTTAAAATCCCTAGGAAAGTAAAATATAATTGGTGTTATAAAGAAGACAAGTAAGGGGCACAACTTTGGCTCATGTAACGTGGGAAAGTCACTGCTACCATTTGAGGGATGTATGTTTGTAACATTTGTGTGTGGCAAACTGAGAAGAGGAGCAGATGCTTATGATTCATCCCTACAATTCCACAGAAATCTGTTCTCTCTCTGCCACTGCTATATTGGAAACTTAGTTTTGAAACTTTTTTTTAGCAAAGCGGCAAAATTTTACATTCATTATAAAAGCTATAAAATTACATTGCCAATAGAAGATGATACCAGAGGAATGAGTAAGCAGTATCCAGAGTAAAAAATAATGATTATTAAACTGTGCACTGGGGCCTGAATATTTAAAAGTGATGAGTGATTTAAGGTGCCTCAATTTTTGAATGACTAACATGAGATATCTCAAAAAGGCCTGATTTTCAGAGGGCAGGAGATCAGCACTTTCCAAAAATCTAGTCCCTTTAGGCAATGCCAAGTTGGGCACCCCAAAAACTGAGGCATCCAAGATCACCAGGCTCTTTCAGAAGTATAGGCAAAGAAAGATCATTGAGTTGTTTTTGCATTGTTCAGTATTATTACAGAATACCTTGCATGGCATAATGATATAAAGGGATCATCCAGGAGCTGCTATTGGCTTGATGGTGTTCTTGGAGTCAGTGGGATGTCCTGGCTGTTTGGAATGTCTAATAATCTGCTGCTTATTTAAATGTGTAAATAAGGATTTAAGAATGCAGTATTAGTCACTCACTTATGAAAATCTTGGCTTGTAGTTTTTAGATTAATGGACTGAACTGACTATATCGAGTGAAATGCTGACATTTGGAATTTTAGTGTTTTTTTCCAAGATTACATTATAAATATAAGAGTAATGGCGATTATCTGTATAATCAGTATCTTCAGTTTAGTTCAAAAGCATTATAAAAGGCAGCAGAGTTAAGTCATTCTAACCAAAGGGTACAGCTATTACATTCTATTACAGCTGCATTCACTGAATTGCAACACATCCTTCTCTAACAAAGTTATTTAGTAAAATATGCTCAATTCTAAGGAGTGTTACCTCTGCATAAGTGAATCCACCCTCATCTAGGTAAAGGCAATGGCAATCTGGGTTCAGCAATCAGCAAGCTGTCACTGGAACTGACATTCGAGGTGGAAGCCTCGCCAGTGTTCATTTTCTACCATAATCTGAAAAGCTGCAGGGGAGAAAAACCTGGAGACTATGATCACACGTAAGTGCAGCATTTTTAGTAAAGCAGAAGTGCAAAAAGCATCTGAATAATGGATCTTATAATGGAAATGACAACAGTCTGAATGATAATGGAACAAACAAAATCATTATAATTACCCATCCCAGGTGCAAAATGAGACGCTCATTAGAAAATGCAATAAAGGTTAACAGATATAGTCAAGATTATAAATATTTTTGTACAGGTTAATATACAAACCTAAAGTAGTTGTAGAATGCTTACCTGCCTGTAATGCAGACAGTGATCAGCAGTACAGTAATTGGGTATTACTTAGTGATGGTTTCCTATAAGCATTTAGAAGATTGTTATTTGACCTTTCAGCTGTTGTCTGGCATTGCATCCTTATGCAGTACAATTTACCTCCTTGCACTAGCGTATTCAGAACTACCAATGCTAAGAAAAAATATTGACATTTATAGGATCAGGAAATGCTGCCTGAAGCCATTACAGGAGTGATGGAAATTTAGTTTGGGTAAAAATGTGTTTGGAAGTTTTGAAAAATGTTTTCTGCCTCCAAATATGGGCTAGCAGTTTCAAAAGTGCCTAAGTCCTGTTGAAAATCAATGGGATTTAGGAGCCTTAGTCAACTTAAGCACTTTTGAAAATTTTACCTTACTTCTATGTTGCATAAATGGCTAACTAATACAGAATGACTTCAAAAGACCCATCATTTCAGGTTGATTTTAATAGTTTTAATAGATCTAAAAGTTTGTAGGCTTATAAAACTCTCCTGAACTTGAATAATTGGCCACAAACCAAAATTGAACAAAATTTTCAAATTCAGATGAAGTAAATTCTATAAATATGTGCATTTGCTGATATAGACAAAAGGAGACTTCTAGCTTTGTATTATGGTAGATTGTACTTGTCTTATAGTAATAGAGATGTAGCCGTGTTAGTCTGGTCTAGCTGAAACAAAGGACTATGCAGCACTTTAAAGACTAACAAGATGGTTTACTAGGTGATGAGCTTTTGTGGGCCAGACCCACTTCCTCAGATCAAATTGTGGAAGAAAATTAGCATGACCATATATACCAAAGGGATACAAACAAAAAAAAGTGAACACACATAAAATAGACAAATCAGATTTTAGAACAGAGGGGGGATGAGGGGGGGAGGTTAATGTCTATGAGGTAATGATATTAGAGGTGATAATTGGGGAAGCTATCTTTGTAATGGGTGAGATAATTAGCATCTTTGTTAAGCCCCATTCGTAAAGTGTCAAATTTAAGCATGAATGACAGTTCAGAGGCTTCTCTTTGAAGTCTCGTGTTAAAGCCTCTTTAAAGCAGGATGCAGGTAGTAAGGTCATTGAGACAATGCCCAGGCTGGTTGAAATGGCAAGAAACTGTTTCTTCTTTGTGAAACTGTCTGATGTCTGTTTTGTGTGCATTGATTCTTTGGCGAAGTATCTGAGAAGTTTGTCCAATATACATAGCAGACGGACACTGTTGGCACATGATGGCATAAATTATATTTCTGGATGAACAGGAATATGTGTTCTTGATCTTATAACTGAAATGGTTAGGTCCAATGATGGTGTCAGCAGAGTAAATATGTGGACAAAGCTAGCAATGGGGTTTGTTGCAAGGGAAAGTTCCAGGGTTGGTATTAGTGTGGTCCTGTGGTTGTTGGTAAGAATCATCCTGAGGTTAGGTGGTTGTCCGGGTTGTTTTTGAGACTCTGGATAGCATAGTGTTCAGTGCGGCTGAGATTGTATGTCGCTTGTTGTTGTTTGTGAATAATGTCAGTCTGTGCATTGTTGTGGAAGCTTTGTATATAGAAGTCCAGATTGTAATTCCGACCGTCAGAGGGAGTCCATATAGAATTATTTTTCTTTTGGTGTTGATAGGGGGGATCTGGTTGGTCAGATTGATGTTCATTGGTAGTTTGTAAATATTCTCGTAGGCGGAGGCGGTGAAAGAAAGCCTCAAGGTCACCACAAAATTGAATCCAGTTTGTGAGGAAGGTGGGGCAGAAAGAGAGACCCTGGGATAAAACAGATTCTTCTGCTAGGTTGAGTTTGTAGCTAGAGAGGTTAACAATATTATCCAGTGGGTTGAGGTAGTTGCTGTTGTAGCCTGTGGTGTGGAGCAGTTTGGAGAGTTTATTGTCTTTTCTTTGTTATAGGGAATAGAAGTGTGTATAGTAGATTTCTTGTCTGGTGGAACAAAAGTCTTGTAAGGTGTTAGTCGGTGTGGATGTTTGTCTTGAGATGAGATTCTCTAGGTTAGAGATGTCATTCTTGATATTTTTCTGTTTCTTGTATAAGATACTAATCAGGTGATTCCTTAATTTCTTGGATAGTGTGAAGCAGAGTCTCTCGCTGCATAGTCCTGTACTTGTCTTGACATACATGGAACCACAGACCTTAAACAGGAGACCTTTATTAAAGAAAACATAAACAACAACAGACACAAAGAGGAAGAGAGAACTCCATGAGCCTCTAGAAGAGACTGCCTGTCCAATACCTGTCCTGACCCCAAGAGGAAGCCATACAGAGTTGGTGTGGGCCTGGTGGGAGTTTTATAAAGGTTCAGATAATTCATATAAGCAACAGCTTAAGAAGTACCTCTGAAGTGATGCAAATCTCTGAACTTGTTGAGGTTTGCCCATCCCCATTGCTAATCCCACTCAACAGCTGTGATGCAAGAACAAGCATGACAGTGATTCATATGAGCGAGGGAGACACTGTCAGCAATAAAGTTCAGAGGGTTATTTTCTTTCCTTTTGATAAAAGCATGGATAGGTTATGTAGAGTAATTCAGCTGGTGCTACAGTCGTGAGAAAATATCACAGATGCATCACCACCATTTTACAACAGGATTTGCAATTGCTATAAGGAAATGGGGATTTTGTTCTTCTATTTTTCACACAGACGTTTTGCCCACAGATGGAATAGGGCTCATATCCCCCCACCTTCCTTTTTGTCCAGGAATCCCTATTATAAAATGAATTTAGTTAGCTAGCCATGCAAAGGTTGGGCACTTTTTAACTATTAATGGCATGTTTCAAAAATTTATTGAAAATAATGGCTACACATTAAACCCTAAAGGAAGGGCATGCTACATATGGGTTTAAATATAGCAAATGCTGCTACACCAGACTAAAATCTTTCAAAGCCTTTATTATTTCATATACAGTTTAATTAACCTTTCCCTTTTCAGTAGAATCTTTCATTCAGATTTAGAAACATTTAACTAGTCGTTACCAAAACTTCCTCTCATAAGAAACATCCTCCTCAGATTTATTTTTTTACGGCATGGTGAATAAAAGGTGTTAACAGCATGCAAATTAATCTGGACTCTTGCGAACTTGGAAAGAAACCTTTTGTCTTCCTGTGCTTTCTGGAAAACTACAAAATCCTGGTTTTAATACAGTGAAACTTCCCCCCCCCCCCCAAAAAAAAAATTTAGTTGACCTTTCAGCTGAGAACTACTGAAATGACTGTTAAACCAAAAGGAGGAGGGAGAATGTGGGTGAAAATAGAGGCTTAGGTAGTGATTTGTGCCTGCACTGATATAATGTCTGGTATAGAAGCAAAGGGGCCGTACCTAGGGATGCTCAGTGATGAATATGCCCCCCCCCCATTTGGGCAGCCTTTAGTTGTGCTGTAGCTAAAATGATCTTTATGGGTCATTACGGTAGCCCAGAATTGCCAGTGTGGAAGAACACCCTAGACATTCTTTCTCTGGCTCCTGATATGCCCTGTCCTCTGCATCCAGATCTCCTGAGACATGGGGGTAAGGAGCATAGTTAGAGATGCTAACTGGGCAGTGGAATTGTATCACACTCACTGCACCTGCTCAAGCCAGAACATGGTATGAATGTTTGGTAGAGCCACATAGTAATGGATTTACCAGCTGCAGTCACAAAATAGTGCACTCTTGTGCACAGTGGAAAGGAACTGTAGGGTGTATAGACAATACAGACTTCTGCACCAGTTCTGCTGGGGTCAGAGCATTTGTTTGATATTTTCTCCTTATAAGCATTAGTAATTTGATAAATGAGTCTTTTAAAAAGGCCTTAAATTAACTGAGTCAGCTCTGGCAAAAGCTGCATTTTGGTTTTCAGCAGATGTCTCTCTGCAATATTGATTGTGTCAGCTTACTACGTTACACACGTTAAGATGCTAAAAATGATGCATCGTAATGTGGCTGGTTACTGGAGCTGTGAGGAGAGTTTTGCCCATAAAGCAAAACTGTCATATATTTTGTTTTCTGCCGAGTTTGTGAAAAGATGGAATGAAAAAATTCAGCTTTTGTTGCCATATTTTTACATCATGGATTGACAGTCAAAGGGTAAATTCCACTCATTTCAACAGGTTTTCATGAGCTGAGTCTTGCCCATGTTATCAACAGTGCTTATATTTTCCAGTAGAACGGGAAAGGGAGGGGTAAATTCTTTTATAATAAATACACAACAAATATGGGAAAGAACCAAACCTTCCTCCTCTCCAGAAAACCCACACGCTGGAGAGACGGGAGGAGAATGACATGGGAAGAAGAAAAAGAAAAAGTTCTAATTAGGATCTTAAAATACAAATGTCCTCAACAAGAGAACAAAAAACACCTCAGTTAGAAGCTGTTTACAAAACCAGAACGTGAAAGGCAACAAGAAGATTGAAACCAACTTTACTGTAGGATATATCGAAATATGTGCAATGTGACCAGCCTGTTGATGGTGTCATTGTTAGCCAGGTGGAAAGCCAGTAGCCCACTGCTGAAATAAGTCAGGAATTTATCAAGGATCTGTGATGGGTCTCTGAAGTTGACCATGGCTGCATTGCAGGTCATCGGGGGGAGGGGGGAGGAACGTTTAAAGCCACTGGCTGCACAGTTGCCCTGTCCTGTTCAAAACCAGGGCAGAGATGGCCACAGATGGAGATCAAAACCTGGTGGACAGATGGGTAAGTGACACGAGAGTGTTTAAGGATTGTCATCACTAACCACTGTTTGCACCAAGTACATTCCACTGTCATGTCCTTTGGTGGCATAAACAACCATAAAGAAAGAGTCTAGAAAAACAAGTGGGATGGCAGATATCATAGGTCTGTGTACAAAGGCAGGTTGCTTTTGTCATGGATCTTAGCCAGCAATATGACAGAGGCCTTCTCATGGGACAAATGCTATACTGCTAAGTAACTGTAGCCATGCCATGGAGTTGCCTGGAGCCATGCCATAGGAGCACAGCTTTCTTCTCTTCTTTGGCTATCCCTTGATGTGAGGATGATGTCTTCCAAGCAGAGATGAAAGTAAGGTGGTGCACCCCAGTGTGGTGCTCCAGCAAGAAGGAGCTGGCCACCTGGGGTACTGTGGTGTAGGAGGAAGCAAGGCTTGCACCTACCTGAAATCCTGGGGCTCTCCTGCAGGTTGCCTCACTAAACAACAGGAAGCCAGGCAGGTTAGAGGGGCCTTTCATTGGTCCGGGACTGCTCCAGCCCTGAACCCTGCTCCTCCTGGTGCCTATCTGGATACTGGTTATTGCTTGGTGTTCCTCTTCCATCGCTATCAAGGAGCAAGAGGAAAGCACACAACAGAGCGTATGTGCCCACATTTCTCTCCCTCCTGGCTGGGGGGAAGGGAGCAGAGGGGAGTGATGAAGGGGTTAGCGGTCAAATTTTGGGAGGAGGAGCTTCAGTCCCCCCCCCCCAGCCCTGTCTAAATAGCACCTTTCCCCCTACACTCCTCCCTACACACCCCAAGCCCATGCCTTGATCCCCACAGTCCCCTGCCCTGAGACCTCCTCACACCCCCAACCCTGACTCCTGCATTCTCCCAGCTCCCTGCCCTGAGTCTCTCCTCACACCCCCAGCCTGGACACTTGCATCCTTTGCATCTCCAACCCCTTGTCTTGAGCCCTTCCTCACATCCCCAGCCCTGACTCCTGCACTCTTCCCCTCCCCTTGCACAGATGAGAATCAGAACCACAGCAAGGTAAATGGATAAGGGTGTTGGAGCAGTGACACAACCCCACTTCACACCAGTGCGAATGATAAATGGTTTGACCTCTGAGGTGCACAAAATGGTAGCAGTCATGCCATCATTGAGTAGTCTGGTGATGGAAATGAATTTCTGTGCCTACACTGCAGCTTCTATAGGACATCACGTCTGATAAGAGTCAAAGGCCATGGTGAGATCAATGAATGCCATGAATAGTTCTCTGTTGTTGAAAAGCAGAGGGTAAGGATTGTTGTTATAAGTGTCCAGGCACTGCCACCCCGGGTTGAACCATCCAGTTTCCTGAGCAAGTTGAAGTGCTGGCTTTGGCTGCCATCTTCAAGTGGTTGTGGCACATTAATGACCTATCCAATGTCACAATGTAAGCCAAATTTGGATCATGCTGCTGGTGTTGGCTGTTGAGGAAAACATTTAACTTGTGGCTTTCACTTGCATGATGCAACTGAAAACAACTAGAAACTATCTTAGAAAAACTCAGCTACTGGAGCCATCAACTGCAGTGAGCTTTATAGCATCATTCAAGACCTTGTCAATTTCTGAGAAGGACTGAGCTTGGTAGCTGCCCCAGATGTTGTTGGTGTAGATAAACTTACATGAAAAAGTAGTTGGCAGGTTGTTCATGTACACATGGAATAGTATTGGTGAAAGAACTGACTCTTGACGAAGGCTGTGGATCAGATGCTTCCAAGAGCTACAATAGTTGCCCATATGTACTCTAAAGTACCTCTTTTGGAGGAAGAGCTTTACTACTTTGACCACCCAACACACGAGAGGTTAAACACAAAGCGTCTGTGCTAACTAATCAATTTGAAAGGTGACATGAATGTTTATCTTGTGTGACAAACTCAGAGCAGTTAACTGAATTGCACCTCGGCTTTGATTCTATGTATCTTTGGGTGCTGCGTAGCAAGATATTTCAGCACAAGCACGAATGGAAACTATCTGAGGGTGCAAGCTAGGTAAAGAATGAGGTTCAGTCTTCCATGCTAATCAGCTGTAGACCTTGAGCTTGCAGGATGGTGTGGAAAAATCCCAGAGATGGGTTGGAAAATGGGAAAGCACTGTAACAAGATATTTATTTTTTCCTTTCTAGGCCCCAGTCTTGCAAGCAGCTATGCATGAGTAAACACCTCCATTGTTATGGATCACAATTGACTTTGATCATGGTACAGTTCACCCATACTGAGCAGCCTGTGGGACTGGGACCTTAATCCTGTTCATTGGATGCAATAAGTTGGTGACAACACTCTCATTAATGCAGACTCAGGTTTCTCACAATTCTTTTTACCTTGCATTTAAATGTGTTACACCCTACACCAGAACTGGAGATCAAGCACCTGTATGCTTTTTCTTCACAAGGAAATAAGTTGTGTTCATATGCTTGAATTAGCTAACTCAAGGGAAAATCCAGGGTAATTTGCAGGTTTCACACAAGTTAGGAGCAGACATTACAGATTAAGGGAATATTCTAGGTTTGGATCAACCATGTTCAGAACCTCCAAGTACAGCACGTCCAATTTATTTATAGGGAAAACAAGTAAGTTACTATTTAAACATCCCTAGTCACTGCTGTTTGAGCAGTATGGATTTTCTTCTGTAAAAAAACCCAGATTTTGTGACCTGCAGATTCTGTTCCATCTTCTGCCTTATCGATGGTGCAGAATTTTCAGATGGGCTGAGGTAGTATTGAGTAAAAGTTAATGAGAACCTAAATCCCTTAGGACCTTTTGAAAATTCCATCTATAATTGTTCCAATCAGTGAGAGTGAAGGCAAAGAGGCCGGGCAGGTATCATGGGAGAGGCTAATTTGAAGACAGATATTAATGAGTATATTTGGCCTGTAGGGCTTTTATTATTGTTGATGTTGAGCCAGGTGGAGAAAAAAAAAGTTTGACTCTGAAGATTCCAGATTGAGTTTCCTTGGCTGGCACTTAGAGAAAATATATTTTTACTTGTCAGCTAAGTACATTTGTCTGGAGTCATTGACAGACAATAAACATGCAGTCTCAAAAATGTATTTTCGAGTAAAACTGCACTTTATGCCCTGATCTACAAAATACTCTTTTTTCGAAATAAGCGGAGTGTCCACACTACAAAGCCCATTATTTCAAAATAAGGGGCTGGTTATTTTGAAATAATAACTCGTGCTTTCCATGATGAAACACTTATTTTGAAATAGCTATTTTGAAATAGTGGTGGACTGGACACTCCACTGCTGCTATTTTGAAATAACTACTCCCCAGAGTCATTCAAAGTCATTACCACCTGATGCTTCCTGGGGCTTTAAGTCAAGATAGTGTATCCACATTAAGGGAGCCTGCCTCAGACTAATTTTGAGGCTTCCCTGTAGTGTGGACACACTATTTCAAAATAGTTATTTCAGGAGTTGTCATTTCAAAATAAGTTATTTCAAAACAATTTCCTAGTGTAGACGTGCCCTGAGTAGGCTTTGTCCTATTGTTTTCCTGTTGCCACCTCAATGCTCTCTTCTTATGACATCCCTATAATAAAAGGACCATTAGAAGCCTTTTCCTTTCCCATGATGGGAAACTGACCTACAGACAGTTAATAAACAATCCATCTTTTCACTTCTCAAATGAATTTCAGTCGCTTCAATTCTGCCTTCAGGAAAAACAACACTTCCCACAACTAAATTACAAATAAATAATAATTCCAAAAAGTGCAGGGTAAAGTCATATGACAGAATGATTCTGATAAAATTTTCTGATAAAATCAGTGACACAGATGAACATCATGAAGAGCCTACTAACCCTTCCCCCTCCTCCTCTGAACGGGCTGTTAAAAGATCAGGACACAGAATCATCAAAGAGTAAACCAGAGCTACAGAATTTGCAGTAGGTGGTACCATTTGCATCCAAGTAATGCCAACCTACGCGATCTACCACCCAGCAGTGCAGAAGGGCAGAGAAGCCTTTTGTGACTCAGAATCGGAGACCTGAGATGGGTAATTGGTTCTCTGACTCTGTGAAAGAAGGGGAGGATTATTATTATTCCAACTAGTTCCAGTGAACGTGGCCAGCTCCCTATCTGTTCATATTGTTTACATTCTGCCATGTAGCTGGAAAATGCTAACTAAAGCATGCATGTTAGTTGAATTTCTCAAGAGGACTCCATGCAGGACTCCTATCACAAAATGATGGTCAAATATATAGTACATGCTACATCAGAGTGATAACACTGGCTAATGTGCAATCATACTGTATAGTGTTTATATTTGTCCATTACAGTGAAATGGACTATTCAGAGGATATCCATACTTGTCTTGGTAAATAATTCCTGTTACCACTTGATGTTGCGACTGATTTACCTCAAAATGTTGAGTCATTGAACAACATTCTGCAAGCTAGATTCTATCCTATGCACTTTTAGAGACATCAACATTGACTTCTTTGGAGGTCTGCTCAGGTGTCCTTAGGCAGCTTGTATGAATGCACTTGGTGCACCAGCATTCAAGAAGACCTAACATAGTGCTCTCCTATGTCAGTGGGCTAATCAATTATACACTCATAAAGTCATAAAGTTTATTATATGTGTAAACGATTATAAGCTCAGGACCTGACAGTGCTTCAAATTGGTCAATCCAGGATGCTCACTTATGAGGACACAGTGCATTCATTTGTGGTAGAACAGTAGTTTTGTTGTAACTATAATGGCACTTACAGGGTAACCAGCTTCAATCCCATTGTGCCATATCCTAAACACACTTGGTGACAGTTGGCATCACTACATTGAAGTTAGTTCATGTCAATTCATTTTGCTTCATGCTATGATGGCGCCATTACATGTAGATGGGAACACTTTCTGCAGACCCAGCAGGTCATAATTTGTGAGTGGACCTGGATTTTTTCAGGTGACAGATCACTTAGTTACCTGATTAAAAGTGGGTATTTTGGCAGTGACAGTAAGGGAATCTTTGTCCAGGTCTTATTGCTATAAATTATTCAGAGCAGAAAGGAGCATGTGTGCACCAGCATGATCTTTCTGGTGATTGCCTAGATTATATTGTTTTGATTTAAAAAAAATACTTAGGTCATAACCGGGAAAGCAATTCCAAAGGTATTAGTATAAAAGGATAATAGTTTTACCCTAGGAGAAATGTAGTTAGGAGATGAACTCATCAGGTAAACACAGCAGGTGTCAAATCTATTATAGACAAAAAAGTAGATGTGGAAACTGAAATAAGGGATTCATTATATTTAGATTACATGGGTGGAAATTTCCTTTCTTGCATGAGCTCATGAAATAGGCCAATCTAATAATCTTCCTAGGTAATCATGAAAGTACATTTCATTCTCTGTTTTTATCTTCTCTTAGGTACAGTTTTCCAGTCCAATGGTTGTTAAAAATGTGCACAATTATCTACTTAGTTATCTGAACTAATACCCTGGATACAGTCAGTCAATTTCTAATTCTGTTTGTGGGGGGAAATTACAATGCCTTTATGCCTTAGCTGTTCACATATGTTATGTGACCTGGCATAGAGAAAGAGCAAATAAGAAAAGTCAAGTGTGTTGCTGATAAATGAGCTATTGATTCGTGTGCAGTGGTGAGCAGAAGGGACTGATCCTGCAGCATTTACAAAAGCAATTTCCCATTAACTTGAGGCCTCCCAATTTCCCTTGTTTCTCATTGTGATCTGACGACAGATTCACTATTGGTAATCATTTCATTTGTAGATGAAGTAGTCACCTGTATGACACACTGATGAAAATGTGTACATGCAGCTATCAATGAAACAGTCCAACACAGGTGAGCAGGGGTGCATGGACAGATTCAAGAGGTAGATAGAGCTGGATTGTTCAGAACTTTGATATTGTCTGTTGCTGTGCTAAGGATGGTGGTTATTAATACATACAATCTGTTCCTACACAAATACATGAAATTTGCCCATGCATTAACCTTTGACTTCCTTGTCTTCTTTGAGAAGGCAAGACCACAAGTCCCTCTGGGCTGGCCAGTGGAGCTAAGCTCAGACAGGAGAGAGAGTGTGCCACAGCCTTCTGCAAAGAACCACTCAAATTCATGCACTTTCAACACCCCTTACAGGATTATGCCTATCTAGGATTTGTAGAGGTATTTCAACAGATTTTTAAGGGGACTTAGGCACCTAAAGATGCAGAAATGTGCCATGTATGATTTTTGCAAGAGTTTATTGAATACTAGTATTTTGGCTGAGGTTTGTGATTTTGACTTATATTTCCATCACTTGCTAGTTGCTTTTTGCTTCTGTCACTTAAATATTTCTTTTTCTCATTCTGTGACATTTCTCCACTGTCTTGTCTGGCTTTAGAATGCTCCAACAATAATAGTCCTATGATTTGTATTGTCATCTACAGCTGTTGCCTCATGAGGCATTTCCACAATAAAAGATTATTCCAAAGAGCATAAGGGTATGACATTTTAGTCTCATCTCCCACACTTTACAGACGATGGTTTGAACTGTACAGCACAAGTAATTTTGATGAGTAGAACTGTCAACAAGTCAGGCACAAAAGTCTTACACTTCTATAGAAAGATCATCTCCTCCAAGTCCAGATGACTGGCTCTTTCCCCTAGTAGAACAAAGAGAAGTTTGGGGAGTTATAAAGACCATTTTTGAAACTATGGTAATCTATTCAGAGTGGTGAAGCTTTGCATATTTAAATATTCAAATGTGAATTGGTGATGTGGCTACTTGGCTCATATTATACATGAAAAGATTAGCAAAAAGTTTATTCTGATTCTGCAATTCATATATTATTTTTCCTTATACATTGACTTGTCCCTGAGGATTTCTATCACCTTTAGGGTACATCTACACTGCAGGGCTATTTTAGGATACTTTTGGTATCCCAAAATAGCTATTCTGTATCTTGACAGCACGCCCGTTATTTTGAAATGGCTTTCAAAATAACGGGACTGCTAGCCTGATGTCCCTATAAATCTCGTTCTACGAGGATTAAGGGACATTCTGGAATAGTGGGTTATTTTGAAATTTGACATTGTGTAGACAGCGCCAAATTATGAAATAATACAGTCAAAATAAGCTATGTAATTTGCGTATCTCAAATTATGTAGCTTATTTCAAGCTAAGGGTGCAGTGTAGATGCACCCTTAGAAACTATTAAGTGCTACCACAGTCTCTAACCCATGTGATAGATTTTATAGGAAACAATTCACTGAACCCTGAAATGGAGCTATTTCTATGTTAGCAGAATATACTCAACAATATGTCAGCAGCATATAATTATGGAGGATTACAAGTAGCCCTGCTGCCATGAGTAGTCTTGTTGAAGTCAATGGACTTCTCACATGAAGCAAGCCTAAGACTATTCACATGATTAGAAGACTGCAGTCTGAAGCCCAGAAACAGTGGATGAAGGTAGAGGGAGAACTTTGTTAGGCAATATTTACTTAGGTGCCTCTGAATTTGGCCCCAAAAGCAATTTATGAAAAATGCTATGAGGTCCTTGAAGATCACAAGGAGTGAAGACCCTGGTTTTGCATTGCTTTTGAAAGGTAGCATCTCCAGCAGTGTAGTGTTTAGTTATATGTTACCATACTGGTATGATGCTGACTATTGAATTACCAACTCTGCTCTTCATTAGATGGAGGTGCACTTTGGAGGGCTCATATACAAGTACTAATCCAGCCTAGAGTGTATGAACTGGTAACATTTTACAGCAGAAAGTAATCTAAGTCTGAAGATATCTACCATATGCGTCTGGCTGGAACCCATATTTGTAGTATATAGTTTAACCAAGTGATCTATAGTGCCTTAACACATTAGTTCATAAAAGTCATACATTTGCAGAAATATATCTCACAAGTCCTTTCAAAGATTAGACAGGGCTGGACAGCTATTGAAATGCTCAAATCTCATGGGTTTCTGAAGGAACCAATATATAAAATATATAACACAACCTTTTTGGTACCTGAAAAAGTGTGCATCGGTTTATATATTTGGACAATTTCACAATATTTTGCTGAGATTCAGCATATCTCTAGGCAACAGTGTTGAAAATTGCATTATACCAAACACCAGTAATTCATGTAAACTAGTCTTTTGTGTTTTGAATGATAAAATACGATGTTTTCAAAAAGTCAGGTTTAAGCAAGCTAATTTCCAGGTCTCCAGCGACTGGATATGATCCAAATATATGAAAGATGCAAAGCATCTTCTTAGCCAAAACACTTCCTAAATTTGTCTTTTCACCAAATGAGGCCACCTAGAAGATTAAAAGCTTTCTTCTCTTCTCCCTTAAAACACATAATTACGTTCTAATTTAAAACTCTAATTGAGTGCACTTGTATTGCTAAGATATTCTTTTTCCCTTTAGGGACAGTATTCCTATTAGTCACACAAGCTGTCTAATCATTTCATGGTAAGTCTTCTTTTCAAACCTTATACCTCAGTTACAAATGAGAAAGCAAAAGCCTGTCATTTTTAAAAGAGTATCTCAGTGCTGTCCTTAATAATGGTCAAATGCTTGAGGTAAAAATGATAAGCCACATCTTAAGCTTGTGTTCATGGCTTCAATGGAGTGATGACAGTTTACCCCAGCTGCTGATCTGGAGCAATATGTTTAGAATACAGAAATTCTGGAAGGATTTAAAAGATGGTTATTTCATTTTGTTTAAGCGAGAGTCTCTCCAAAATATTTCCTGAACATAAAACCACAAATATCTATTCTATTATTTAATTATTAGGGTTTATTAATTAGTCAGTATTTTAAAATGGTTCACCAAGGTGCAGGCTGCCAGGCTGTAGGATGTACAATGCAATAATGTATTTTTACTGGAGAAGAGATTCCATATCAAGACAGCAATACATGGGCAACATTATCACTGAACTATCCTTTTGCAGGATTATTAAGTTCCTTTGAGCTCTGGTCTCTCAATCAGACCTAGTGTCCATGTCATCCATTGCTGTTATGTATAGTGTTGCTCCCTCGTTTTTCCTTCAGTTACTGTTATTTTCTGTGAAACTCCACATAGATGCAGGCATTACTAATTTTTTTTTATTAAAGTGACCAGCTTCTCTGCAACAGCTAGGACATATTAATAATAGAATGTTAGTTGACTGTATTGTTTTCTTTGTGCTAAATAGCTTTACAATCTATGTACCCATAATACCACAGTAGTAAAAAGTTTAGATATGTCTTTCTGATTGCAATAGTCAAGAGATGAATTTTAGTCACTATATTCATTCCCTGTTCTTTTGAAAGAGAAAAGACATCTTAACGTTTAGGAATTATCTTTTATTATTTTCAGTGCTATGCCTGGAGGTCTTAATTCATAAACTCCATCTTTGTTCTAACTTTAAAGCTTTAAAGGAGAAACAAACCTAATTATATACAGTATGTAGAAAATTCTGTTCTTAACCACTAATCAGGGGCTTGTGATGCATTTGGATGGAAGGAATTTAAGGCTGTGAAGTGTCATGTTTCTCATCCCTAACTGCATTGACTGCAGGAGTTCCAGGATTTCTGAGTGAAACTAATCATTTAGTTAAATAAAAAAAAGGAAAATTATCTTCAAAGCTTTAGAGAGCTCAGATTTTTATTGTGCTTTGCTACTTAAAGACTAAGGATGAGTGGAATCAAGATCACAAATAGTTTTTGAATAAAAGATCCAGCTGAGAGATTTTTTTAAAAAAAATCAACAACTGATATCCATTCATCTGTAAGAAATCTGAGAATTTTTGTTGCTGGTGCTTTGATTTTTGTCAGGTTTTTTTTAAAGCAACAGAAATACTTTTCAGAAAGTAGATTTTCATGGATCTAGCTCCTCAGGTGGAATAAACTAGTGTAAAAGGAGCGGTGTCCATTTACACCAGCTAAGGATCTGGCCTAGAATATATTTGAAAGTTTTCTGTCATGTTGCAAGGATACCAGTATTAACTATCTCTATCATTGTTCAGTCAGATTTGAAGGTATTTGGCCATATCTTAAATAAGCACATCTGGTGATGAATCTGAAGAATATGGTTTGTTTCAAAATCAGAGCCCTCACTAGCATACGTGGACCCTGAGGATGTTTAATGCTATTAAGGAAAAAATTCAAGGCTGTAAGAGAGGCTGAAAATGAATAGTATTTTAGATTGTTAGCCCAGGGCTGCAGCATTTAATTGAATTCATAGAATTTCAGCTAAGTAGGCAACTATCTTTGTGACCTGGGGGAGGCCTGGATATATCAATAACATCAGCGTTATTAACAAAGAAATGAACATAGCTCTAAAGCCACATTAGCAACTTTTATCTTTGTAGGCAAAAATATGGAGAGATGTGACTCCTGAGCAGTCATTTATAGCTCACTGTTGTGACCTCATACTCATAGTTCTGCTTGTTTAGCTTTAATTGCTGTACTGTATAATTGTCATGTGCTGCATACCATTGCCTATGTCGTACAATGACCATTTAAAGATGAGCGTGCTTAATTAAGGTTAGCAAACTCTGCCTTTATAGAGAATATCAGAACATAACAAAGGCCATAATGGGTCAGACCAAAGGTCTATCTAGCCCAGTATCCTGTCTTCTCACAGTGGCCAGGGGGAATGAACAGAACTGGTTCAGTTCACTAAGAATCATTTGTGGTTGAGAACACTGTTTTGCTAAGCAGTAGGCATTCAGGAGATGAGTGACAGGGTTTAGACCAGCGGTGGGGAAGCTAAGACTGGAGGCTGGATTCAGCCCCTGGCTTGCCTAGATCCGGCCTTTGAGGCTTGGGGCTCTCCCCAGTATTGGGGAGCCCTTGCTGGTGAGGGGTGGTTTGTTTTTTGTTTTGTTTTTTCTCACTTGTGTGCAGCCCCTGACTGATTTCTCTGTAGGTCAGTTGCCCCAACCCAGAAAAGGTTCCCCATTCCTAGTGTAAACTTTCAAATAGTCATAAAACAGATATTGTTGTTTTCACCAATATCTTCCAGATCACTATCATAGGAAAGCTATCACAGGAATAGTTTATATTTTGCCTGTGAACATGCTCATTGTCAGGGCCTGACAAATGGCGGTGAAACCTACTTGCCAGCCCCGCACTGCACATGCGCAAGACCCGCATTGCGCATGTGCGCGTCGCCGGTGAACGGGGCAGCCGGCTGAAATCTACTCGCCACAGGCGAGTAGATTCAGTGATTTGTCGAGCCCTGCTCATTGTGGTTCTCCTGTAGAAGTCAAGGAATGTAGAGTTAGATAAGCGTTTCTCAAAATGGTCTGCAGACTCAATCTGAGAAAGCTGCTAATAGGCCTCTCTGGTTTGTTTATTTACCAGCTCCACAGTCATGGCTCTCCTTGGCTGCAAACGGTGAACTGGAGCCAATGGGAGCCACGAGGCTGTATGACTGCAGAGCCAGTAAATAAACAAACTAGAGAGGCCTGTTAGCAGTTACCACAGACCACTTTGAGAAGCACTGAGTTAGATTATGTTCCACAGAGAACGAACTACTGAGCTCACCTCAGTGATAAGTGCAAGACTGGTAATGTATAGAACAAGCTGGCAGGTGCTAGTTTTCCAGAATACTAGAGTAATTTCCAGTAGCCTTCCATGAGAAAGATTTCATATGGCTGAATACTGTTTCTCAGTCCAGTGAGCTAACATAATTGTCACTAGTTTGACCAATGAGGATGCATCTACTGCCCATTGGGTTCAGACTTGAAAAATCTCTGTTATTGTCCTCACCACGAATTTGAGAGATTTCATCAAAGAAATGATTGAGGTCCAGGTCATAGAACTGTGGCCAATCAGGCTATTTTTGCTCCTGTGATTCTCCTTCTAGAAGGGAGCGCCAGGCTTTTTAAAGTCTCCTGCGGAAGGATCTATTGGGAAAGGTTCCTACTTTATTGATGAGGGATGTGCCTGCCAATGAATTATTTGGACATGGTTGTAACTTGTAGGTTTGGTTTTAGAAGTACACTGTTGCTCTGAATGATGGAATTTCATTAGGGCCTACAGTAACTACATAATGAATGTCTCTTAAGGCAAGGGGCTTAATTTTTTTACCTGCGCACATGGTACATTTGAAATTCTAAAGGAACTAGCAAAAGCAGTTGTTATTGCTATTGTTGATGGAGAATCTATCACTGATTGAGCAGTGGAAACCTGAATAGACAAGTGACCACTTTCTCCTAATGTGACTCATTTTCATGTTTCCTTTTACAATACATTTTAAAAGCAGAATACATTATATTATTTGTTGTTAAGAATTTTGAGAAGAATTTTCTTACCTCTGTTGCATAGAATGTGTTTAACAATGAACTGTTTCTATAAATTGTCAGTTTCAGTAGTCGTTTAGGGAAGGGCATTTTCTCATTACCTCAGTATCAATGGACTTACAATAAATTACTTGGCAATTGCCCCTTTTATACTACAGGATGAGCCTCCCAAATCCAGGACTTTCTGGTCCAGCAGCATTTGTGGTCTGGCAGGGCCACAGATGTTTCTGGACCAAGGAGCTCAGGAGGCAGCAGCTAGGCCAGGCTAGGGAATCCTCGGCATCAGCGGGACTAGAGGGGTGAGGAGCTCCGCCCCTGCCGGGAAACCCCTGGAATCAGTGGGGCCAGATAGTGAACAGGGAGCCCCTGCCCTAGCCAGGGAACCCCTGATGGGAGCAGGACTTGCCCCAGCAGTGGGGCCAGTGGCAGCTGGGTGGTGCTGGAACAGGAAACCCTGAGAAACCCCAGCGGCAGTGGGGCCATGTGGCTCAGGATCCCTGGCCAGGGAATCTGGGGGATCCCTAGTAGCAGTGAGGCTGGGGGCGCAGGATGGCCCTGGTAAGGGAATCTCTGGTGGGAGCGGGGCCTGGCGGTGGTGGGGGGTCTAGGCTGGTGAGCCAGGGGAACCCCTAGTAGTAGCAGGGCCAGCAGCAGCCAGGTGGTCCTAGTCAGTATCCCAGGGAACACTGGCGGCAGCATGTGGGCAGCAGTGTGGGAGCCCCAGCCTTGGGAGCTCCAGGGAGGGGAGCCTGGGAGTGGGACAGCCAGCAGAGGAGCATTGACCTCCCCTTGTCCAGCAAACTCCCTGGTTTGGGAGCCCTCAGGTCCCCAGGGTGCCAAACCAGGGAGGTCCAACCTGTAGTACTAGATCTCTTCTCACCCACAAAACTCTCAAATGGATTCAGTGCACTTGGTTAGGCTTTATTTATCTCTGTTGTGATAGCCTAGAATATGCTCCAGACATCTTTAGCTTGGTAATGTCTTTGAGATGTAATTCTTGTATATTGTACAAGGAACTGCACCCTTTTTCATCATAAATCTTACTGGAAAATTTTAAGTCATTGTAGGCATGTCACGGTGCACGCATAAGTATGTAGGGATTATGCCATAAACCCTGCTTATTCTTTCTATATAACAGAACCAATGATATGACGGTTCAGGATATAGCTTATAATTTGCTTTAAAATAAACAACATACTCAGTCATTCTGGGCAAAACTGATCCCACTGAAGTGTAATGGACTTAAACAAAGATTGTTTGGCTGAGTGTTTTCTTTATCTTGAGTTAAATGGCCATGTCTTTTTGTATTGACTCTATTTGAGACTTGATGGAACCTCTGTAATGTGATATTAAGAGTCAATGGACAGGACACAGGAGTTGTGAGGCCTGAGACAATGTAACCTTGTGTGAATCATTTAACTTTCCCATGCTTCAGCTGTCCCAACAAGAAAATGCAATAATTTTGTCTACCTACTTTTGCTAAGTGGTTTGAAATGTTTGGATAAAAAGAGCTTTCTTTCTGTACTATTTATTGTATTAATCAATATGATAATCTCAATTGTCCTCTCCTTTACCTATAATTTAAACACTCAGTTACTTTTCTTCCAGTTGACAAAACAGGTGTTGTGGATCTTAACTGCTCTCTAAGGGTATGTCTACACAGCAAAGTTATTTCGAAATAACAGCCCTTATTTCGAAATAACTTTCCTAGCGTCTACACAGCCAAACCGCTATTTCAAAATAAATTCGAAATAGCGGAGTGCTTATTTTGAATTTGGTAAACCTTATTCTACGAGGAATAATGCCAAATTCGAAATAGCTATTTCGAAATAAGTGCTGTGTAGACACTTATTTTGAAATAGGGGGCTTCCAGCCCTTCCCAGGGTGCCCTGGTGGCTATTCCAGCCTCAACTAAGAACACTCCACTCCCTCCCCCACTTCCTGGAGGCCTTAAAGGAGTAGACTCTGGCCACAGTGCCTGTGCCAGCTCCAAGCCTGCAAGCCCAGAGCCAGCAGTCACTGCCCCGACCCAGTGGCCCCAAAACATGAGCCAGCAAACCACTAGCAGTCAGCCTTCCACCGCTCCCCAGGAGCAGTCTGCCAGCTCCCAGGAGCCTGCCAGGGCCCAGAGAAGGCGGGCGCCTTCCTGGTCCAGGGTGGAGATCATGGACCTTATTCAGGTTTGCGGAGGATGCCCCCAACGTCCATGATCTCTGCACTAGAGGGAGGAACGCAGCCGTCTATGGCAGGATAGCTGCCAGCCTGGCCACCAAAGGCCACATGCAAACCCAGTAGCAGGTTTGCATGAAAATCAAGTTGGTCCGGCAAAACCCCTACCCCTAAGCCCTGAGCTTCCCCTCCCCCTTCTTCCCCTTGGTTCCCCCTTCCAGCTCCCTCCTCCCAGGTTTCCCCCTCTCCTCTTCCACCCTCTCTTCTCCCCTTTCCCGCCTCCTTTCCCCAGTCTCACCAGAGTTTCGTCCCCCCCCCCGGTTTTGTTAAATAAAGACAATTTGTGTTTATGAAAACAGTGTATTTTATTTTACATCAGCAAGGGGGGTTGGGGGGGGGAGTGGAAGGACGTGAGGGAGGAATGAGGCGCAAGCCCCCAGTGGGGCAGACCAGGGAGACTGTTAGTGCTCCTCAGGGTGGAAGCTCTCCCACAGGGCCTCCTGGATACTGACAGCCCCCCGATGGACCTCCCGGATGGCAGCTTGCCAGAAAGTGCAGCCAGGCTCGAAGCAATGCATCCATGAGAAGCACCAGAGTGCCCAAGGGCATCTCTGGCTCCATGTTGCAGAGTGCTGTGGTGTCCCAAGTGAGGGCAAGCAGAGCACACAGAGACAAAATGCTTTGCTGTCCCTCATCGAGGTAGGCAAGCAAGCAGGGAAACCTGAGAACCGGCTGTCCGGGGGCGTCTCTTTAAGCACAGGCCTCAGATAGCCTCAGGCAGCAGCCACACAAAGGCACTCCTGACCTGATGCCCTGCCAGACCTGGTTCCGGCCGGCCTTAAATGTGATTCAGCGTCCACTCAGTGTGGACGCACTATTTCAAAATAGCAAAACGCTATTTCGAAATGCATTTTGTGTGTAGACGTGTTATTTAGAAATAAGCTATTTTGAAATAACTATTTTGAAATAGCTTATTTCAAAATAAGGCTGTAGTGTAGACATACCCTAAAATAGTACTGCTTATATAGAACCACTGGCTGAATTATGTCTCGCTAATGTTGGTTGTGATGTTACACTCCTTTGTGTTTGATGCACATCCCAGCTACATTTCTTGTGGTAGACTGTAGGTATTTGCAAGGAGTTAGCAAATATTTTACACCAACAATTTTCATTCTGTGGGTTTTTCATAAAATATTTGCTTTGACCATTTGTTATTCATAGTGGTCACCTAAGTAAACAAGCGACTGATTCTGTTTCCTTGCTGGACTGCACCGAAACAGGAAAATAATGAATGCAAAATAGCACATGATAAACATTTGTACTTTCTGGATGGATTTTTTGCAAACACTCATTGATGCTAAAATTTGTGAAGCAAACAATGACTAGTAGAACAAATGACAGCAAATCAAATGAATTACTTTTATTCATGAAAATATTTGTGAATCACTTGTGTGTGTGTGTGTTAATTGATGAGCTCTACTTACAGATAATTTCATTTCTGAAACAACTTGGATACATTCAGACACCTGTTGTCATCTCTCTCTCTCCAAGATGAAAGAGCTATGTTGGTCCCAATTATTTTATAGTCTTAGCTTACAGCTATGTTCAATGTTCATTTATTGGTGCACTGCATCTGCTTATTACCTGAATATTAATACCCCCTTGACTTTTAAAACAAAAACAATCTGTCTCACTTGTTAATTGAAATTACTCGTTCCCACAATGTCTGATTCAGCTGACATATTAACTTATGTACTGATACTTTTTATACCTTTTGAAATGAAACCAGGCTGATTAAGTTATTAATCAGATCATCTTTTCTGAGAGAATTAGTAGGCGTTTATTTAAAAAAAACTGTTTGCAAGATACAATATTTGTTATAAAAATGCAGTTCAGCCAGCTGTCTGATTTCTCTACTTGATCTCTAGCTAATCAATAACAATGTCAAAAAGCATGTCTATGATTACTAATTCAATTTTCCTTTTCCAGTCACAAACCAATATGAGATGTTAGTTTCTGCTGAACAGCTATATTACTGAATTCTTGGAGAGGCTAACTGTCTGTTCATGTAATTCAGACTCATGCAAAATAATGTACCACATTTTGACAAGCCAAACAGTCAAAATCTCTAAGAAATTAAATAAGGCTGATGAATAATGGTTTGGAGAAGCATGGTTCAATAACCTTTCTTTCTGTGATGTTTATTCAGCAGAAGGTCTGATTTGATGAAAACCAGCTTGTCCTTCTTTTAAACATGTTTAGCCAAACCCTGGAGCCCTTACTCAATGTTAAGTGCCATTTACTCCCATTTCACTTCAGTGGGAGTTCGGAATAATAAGTTTAGCTACTGGGTTTTGGCCCACTGATTCTGTTCAGCATAATAATAGATTAAGTGCCATCAGATCAAACTAACTGTCAATTTAGCTCACTTGGCTCTGTTAGCTCTCCCTTTTATGGTCTTACTATTTTGTATACATTAGGAAAAAGTTCTTTAAAGTCATCACTAGCCTTCAGCATTTCTTCTCCAAAAGAAAAATTCAGTTGTTTTCATTATGCAGGTGATTTAATGTGTACTAAGATTCATCATGAAACAGTTCTGACTCATAGCTTGTTCTTCTAGTTACTGTTTGTTTGATCGCAGGACTTCTTGGGCAGGAAGGGGACAGATTCTGAATCTGGTGTTTGTCTCTTCTAACCCAATGTTTTGGGTCAGTCTTATCAATATTTATTTTTCTTGTGACTTTCTAGTAGTTTTTCAGCATAAAACTAATTGGATATTGAGCAAAATTGAGTAGAATTACTTCTTTTGTAAAATTTCAGGAATTGTTTTCCTTTAGATTTATTTTCCTAGTATCAGGTAACATTTCAAAATCGATTCCCATCCAATTATGGTTGTATCTGCACATATTTGCTCCATTAACTCAAATGTCCATCATACTGCTAAGAAAAGCCATAAAACAGTCCCCAGTATCTGCTACAAAAATGTTTTCTTGTTTTCCTCATTCTTCCAGCCTCTTTTCTAGGGAAGCCTAGTCCAAAGGCCATTGAAGTCAATGGGAGTCTTTCCATTGGCTTCAGTGGTTTTAATCAGGTCCTGAGAGTACATGGAATAATGAGTGACATATTTGGGATTATAGTGTGGTTACTTTCCTAATGAGAAAATCCTAGACAACACAAGAACCAGATTTATACTCAGATGAAATTTAAGGGCCAGCTCTCAATCATTGAAAATTGATATTGTTCTATTGGCTTTAATGGAAGTATGCCAATTCACACCATTTGGAAATCTTCTCTGTAATTATTCTTAGTATTCCTGGCAAAAAACCAGTTACTTTAACAACACAAGTTGCCCACAATAAATGCGTGGCTGGTACAGGATATTTCTATAAGTAACAGCTGACCCTTGATATTTGTCTTTTTAAAAAAAAAGAAATATTACAATGTGTAAGAAGGTGAAGAATGATGTGACAGAACAAGGGGTTAATTCAAGACTGGTTAATTCAAATTAAACTGGAGTTTACAAATTAATTTCTAATCAGATCTGACAAAGAGGTGCATTAATCCTCTATCACAGGCAGGGATGTCCATGGAGATGGAGGAAGGGGGAGTCTGGCATCCCATCACTTCCAGGAATGACTGGGCTGGCCAAGCGTGCCAGCCCCAGGAAAGGTCGTGATGATTTGCTGTACCCTAGGGATGGCTCTGATTATATGCTAGCTGATCACGAGTGGAGTGTGGGTATAAAATAAAGGTCTGAGTCTACCAATAATGCAAGTATCTTTAGTCATATCCATAGTTTGATTTGAAAAACATGCCAATTCCCATCTGACTCTGACAGCTTTCATGCCAAGACCAAGAGAGTACTCCCACACAACTGGAAGTACAAACCATCGACAGACTCCATTCTGAAGTGTTCAAAGAATAGTTCGGGAGGCATCTAAAGGTTGCATTGAGATATTCTTGAACTAATGAGAATGATTATTTATGGGACAGATCTATTATGGTGCCACACAGCTGCTTCTTAAAAGTTCTCGCTTTTCCCCATTGTGTACTGTATAAATACTGTTCATAAACTAAGCTCTGTCAACATATTTTCTTCAGCAATATGATGGGGAGAGTGAGCATCTTGAAAAGGGAGAATTCAGTTGATTAATTTCTTTGCAGCATTTTCATTCTTAAGCTGCTAGAAAGCTTCTTATACATTTGAAAGATAGTTGAGAGGAAGGAAGAAAAGGGCAAATGGTGATTAAAAAGCACAACTCCCCTCTCTCTACAAAACTCCTCACACAACAAGAGGAAAATGAGTTCCAGGTGTAGTGATAGCTGTAATATATGTATTCCTTCCATTAAAAACTTAAACTATGATACTGCTAGTTTCACTGAGTGAAGTTAAATTTGTGTGAAAATACTTCATTAGAAAGCATACAAATTCTTTTGCTCTTCATTACTTTAATAGATTGCAATATGCAAATGTGTCTTCGGAATTATTTTGTTATGTCAACATACACCTGTACGGAAATGTCTTTTTTCCCTTTTTTTGTTTACTTTTTTTTTTTGCAGATATATCCATACAGTTGTTTAAAGAAGCATGAGCGCCTAGCAGCTACAGTGCTATCTGCACTAGCAATGGCAAAAATTACCCATGTAGCTGAATGCCACACTCATTACAATAAATATTTCTGTAATCAAATGTAGAATTGAAATTAGGGCCAGGACAGTCTATGCAGAGCATCAGTTACACCAATGGCATGGGAATCTGCTTCGGATTGCAGTACAAGGCAAGGTCTCTCTGTAGGATGTCATGCAACAGATTAAAACAAACAACTAGAATATGAAGGGGAACACAGGCTGAAGAGAGGACAAAGCTGATATAACAAGGAAAGGAACCACTGTATCTCTGGCTGTGTCTAGACTACACCTCTCTGTCGACAGAGAGATGTAGATGAGGCATGTTGAAATTGCTAATGAGGCAGGGATTTAAATATCCCATGCTTCATTAGCATAAACATGGCCGCCGCTTTTTTCCGAAATGGAGCTTTTTCGAAAAAAAACCAAACCCAGCAGTCTAGACGCAGATCTGTCGAAAAGAAACCCTTTTTTGACAGATCCTGTAAACCTCATTTTTTGAGGAATACAGGGTCTGTCGAAAAGGGGTTTATTTTTGACAGATCCGTGTCTAGACTGCTGGGTTTTTTTTTTTTTTTTTTTTTTTTTTTTTTTTTTTTTTTTCGAAAAAGCTCCATTTAAAAAAAAAGCAGCGGCCATGTTCATGCTAATGAAGAGCCAGGATATTTAAATCCCTGCCTCATTAGCAATTTTGACGTGCCTGATCTACATCTCTCTGTCCACAGAGAGGTGTAGTCTAGATGTACCCTCTATGTCTCTCAATTTGTTCCTAAAAACTACCTATAATGCTGCCCTTTGTTTGACCCCACCCACCACCATTGTTGTAATTCTGTCCTAGAGGCAACTGAAAAATATAGATTTCAAGGAGAAAGGGCTTGGAAGATCAGCAGTTGATCACAATGTTCTGCTTTCCCATATATCATAATATATCCCTTCAGGATAAATAATCTTTATTCTCATTCCAAAGTGCATATTCTAAGCACTCAAAGTGTGGTCATTTAAGACAAATCATGTAGTCCAAGATTTTTTCTAAAAGCTTAAATTAGCAGAAAGTATTCCAGCGACATGCTGTTGTTATTACAGTTATAAAGTACATCCCTATTAAAAATCAATACAGGATAAAATTGGGGGAAAGGGCTCATGCCAAGAAGGCTTAAAAGGATTATGATTTTTTTTAAATGAAACCAATTCCAAATTGTGAGAATGTGGCCTGCCTTCAGTGCTGGATCCTGCCTCTACCTCTGAAAACAAAATGGAAGAAAATTGTTTCAGTTAGGCCTGGGGAATGTTCATAGAGAAACTTGAATCTGTTTCATGTGCTGAAATCAATGGAATGCTTTCCGGTGACTTAATTGCACTTTAGGCCAGGCCCAAACAGGGCTCTTATTTTAGATTCACTTTGTTTTTCAAGTATGTGTAGCATCCTGAAAACTGCTTTTTCCTAGCCAGCAAGAGGGGCTCCTTTTATCTCACTGTGTCAATTCCTAGTATAATCACTTTACTTGAAGCTCCATTAAGGCATGATGGCCACTTCCAACTGCTACCTAGTCAGAATTAGCTAGGCTATGTCTATATACATCTAGCCAAGAGTGATATTCCTAAAACACCTGTTACCCTGGTATCCAAATGCTGTATTAGATTAAGAAGTATCAGTAGCTATAACAACAATGGTGTGAATTCTTTCTGTTTTCCCAGGAGGAGGGGTATTGGATACTGCTGCAATTTGTTTTCCATAGACAATATTGTTAAGGTTAGTTCTAACAGCCATAGCAAAAAGAGAGACAAGCTATATTACTTTTCCCATAAATACATACACAAACAACAAACTCAGGGCTGGGCAAAATATGATCTGTGGGCTGGATCTGGCCCACAAGGGCCTCAGCTGGCTCCCTGCCTGTCCTGCCCCCGCTCGGCACTCAGGATAGCTGGCTGCAGGGCCATGTGCTTCTGTGAGTGCTGAGAGCCCTGGGGAGGGGGCAGAGGCGTCTCACACAGCCAACAGAGGCTGCCTGTTTGCAGGACGGGCAGTATGTTATGTGCCCCACCCCTCATGCCCCGGGCTCACAGTCTTTGCAGCAGCCAACATGGCCCCTGTAGCTGCATGGAAGGCAGGGACCCTGCTTAAGGAACCTGCTGGGCTGCTGTCTGGGCGCCACCCATTTAAGGTCTCTCAGCCAGAGCCTGCCTTTTGAATCCCAGTCCCTCCCTCCCTGAACCCTCTGCTCCCCTACCCCATGTAAACCCAAACCTTCTGAACCCCTGCTCCAGCCCCTGTACATCTTCCCAGACATCTTCCCTGTACATGTGCCCCCTCCTACACCCCTCCTCAGGTCACAAACCCCTCCCAGACCTTGCACCCCAATCCGCTATCACTGGGCACAGCCCAAATCCCTGCACCCCACTCCTGCACTTCTGCCCCAGGTTACAACCCCCTCCCAGACCCTGCACTCCCTCCTCTTGCAACCCTCCCCCAGGCCAAAAGCTTCTCCTGCTCCCATATCCCTCCCAGATCCTGCACCCCAAACCCCTCTCCCAGGCCACAACCCAAACTGCTGTACCCCTACTGCAGGTCACACTCCCCTCCCAGACCCTGCACCCCCTCCTGAACCCCACTTTGCTGAGCCAGGTCACAATTCCCTCCTTCATCAAACTCCCTCCTAGATCCCATACCCCAGTTCTTACCAGAGGCTCCCTACGGCACCCAACCTCCATCCCAAACCGCCCCCCCCGCCACTTCCTTCATTAATATAATGGAAGAGTGCAGCCCTTGACCACTTACCGAATTCTTCGTGTGCTCCCCCTCATCAAAACTATTGCTCACCCCTGTACAAACTCCTTTATTAGTCAACTCCCATCCCTAATTCTTTACATTGGCCTCCCATTACCGTACCACCGTTCCCAGCCTTATTCTCTTATTTGTCACCTTATGCAACCAACTCAATGCAGTCTTTTACATTGTGTAATAACCTTCCCAGCCCCCTGCCTAGTGGTTCCACAGGACCTTTATCCTGTGCACATTCAAAGACGGGTAAAATATCCACTTCTGCTAGACTGCTTACAAGTGAATCACATTGACTTGAATATGAATTGTCAATTATGTTTCTCTTTCCCTAACTTCTACCAGTTTGCCCTTAGATTGTGAGCACAGACCATCCCTCTTGAGTGCTTGGAAAACATGTAGTGGGTAAATAAATAAAATAGTCATGATTATGAATGACTTGTCTCTTTAAGGGAAGCATCATTCAATTTTGTATTGCCATTCAATACTCAGTTAGGCATATTTGATGATAAAGGGGGAAATAATTTAGCAAATGGTGATGTTGATATTTAACTTTGAGACACAAACAGTGACACATGATATGAACTTCTCTGGCACAAATGTGGTTTCCGGGAAAAGATTCACGTTGAGTACTGAGCCTCTGTAAATTGTTCCCCAGGATTTGGAAGTGGTATGTCCTGGATAGTTCCTGCCAATTTATCTTCTGAGCATATATTACAAAGGCTACAATAAACATCATAAGTCAATGTAAGTAAAGCTCATTTGGAATAATTCAGTCCAGCCTTTGAAGGGGGGGAGAGGAGGAGGAGAAGAATCAGAAGAAAGAAAACAGTAATGAATGTAGTGCTAGTGAAATATGCCAGACTGAAACCCCTTGATATGGCAGAACCCCTTCAACTGCAGAACACACGCAACAGACCCCATAGCACGCCAAGCTTTCCCACACTGCCCAAAATGTCCCAAGCCTTTATAGGGCAATCCCTCTTACAGGATCAGTTCACTTTGCATGCTCAACATTCCCAAAAGTATGCAAAATGTGTACAACTCATTAGTGTGTTCTTGTAACAAGTTCACTATCTATTAGAAACTGAATGAAAACCACCAATTCATTTCCTATAGGTGGCTAACTAGCTGCCAGATATTACCTGCTGCACACTAGCAATATGGACTTAATCGGCATCCTAAAGCTCATGGGCTCTTTAGCCCATTTGCCTACACTTTTGCAATTACTTTCAATTATATTTTATGTAAATGTAGGCAAGTACAGGTTGGACCTCTCTAGTCTGGCACCTTTGGGACCGGATCGGTGCTGAGCCAAGGAATTTGAGGAGCCATGAGAGAACAATATTGTCAGCATTACCAACACTTCCACTGCTTACTGGGCTCTTAGAAGACATTTGGGGGTAAATATGAGCTAAATAACATCACAGAACACTGAGAGGCAGGACTGGTGGCTGTAAACAAACTTTATGGGGCCACAGGAAATTTGGCCACACCCATGATAAGTGGACATCTGGCGAACTAAAATCATGCCAGACCACGGATGTTGCCGGACCACAGAGTGATGGATTAAAGAGGTTCAGCCTGTTTTTACAATTTGCTAAGTCTGTCCTTGAGACAGCTGGAGCCAAGATAGCTATAGGGTTGTATAATTATTGTAGGACTCACCAGCAACATTGCAGAATGAAAATCAGATGCATTGCTTGTGTTCAAACTTAAATGGAACTATTATATATCATACATATTTGTGAGCATGTGTGAAGTAATGGTATATAAACAGCGGGGTGAGAAACAGATAGTCAAAAAGTTTAAAAATCATTTTGGGTTGTTTTTGACAAAACCGAAATTAAAAACCTTTTCAAAGGCACTTGGTTTAAACGAACAAACAAGAAAATCAAACCCATTTGTTTGGAAAATGCTGAACTGAAGCATTTTGATATTCTTGGAATGTTTTGGTGTATAGATTTGGTACGACCAATTTGGTGAATCTGATACCGCTTCATAAAATATTTGTGTCATCAAATTACCGTCTTTTAAGGGGGCGAAGTAGCTAAAAATATTGCCTTCCGTATTACTATTTAATCAGGCAGTTTATTTGGGGGAAATGGTTTTCAATGAAACAGTTTTTGTTGATTGCTGAAAACTAATGTTTAAAATTAAAAGTACACATTGTAACACAAGTTTGTTCATTAACAATTTTCACCTTCACATAACCAATTTCTTCTGGGAAGGGGATCAGTGTTGGTTCAATGAAAATCACTTTTAACTGGTTAATTTTTTTTTAAAAGTTTTTGGTCATCTTGAAATGAAAGTTGTGCATGTTGTACTGTGCTGTGAATTTGAGTCATAAACTGTTTGCTGTCCTACTTTCCTTTAGTACTTCTGATTAAAAATGGTCTGCTGAATAATGAAAAAGACTGATTTAAACAAACAAACTGGAAATGAATGTTTTAAACTGATGTATATTAATTGAGATAAAACAGCTTGTGTTTAATTTATATTAAAAATGGAGTCTACAAACAAAACTTGATACCTATGAATATTTAATTACAGTGAACAGCATCCTAAAAATCCTAATGCTGAAAAATGTGTTTTGAAATATTTACAGTGATTTTTGAAGGACGATGTTACAGGCATAAAACAGGTGTCCAAGAAAATTGCTTTCATTCTGGGCCGATTTTAGGGCAAACGGTATTACAAAAATAATATTGACATCAAATTTGTTAAGCTCATCCACACTTATAAAGTGTGTTTGTGTCTGTATTAACACCTGCTATGCACATATATTTCATAATTCCCACTTTCTCACCCACCCACATTTTTTAAATATTAAAATTGCACTGTGATGCCCAGATACATTAAAAAATGCTAGAATTAAACCTGCCTGTGCAACTTTAATGCTGCCTTTTTATGCATATAAATTATGATACAGTTTTAATTATGTGATCACATGCTATTATTTTCCACTAGTCCTCTGAATGCACAGGTGTGACTCAGTGCTCAGTGAGGCTATGTCTACACTGCATCGCTATTCAGGATACCGGAGTATCCCAAAATAACTATCCCGCATCTTCACAGCAAGCTCGTTCTTTCAAAATATTACAGGCTTGCTATTCTGATGTCCCCGTAAACCTCATTCCATGAGGAGTAAGGGACATTTTGGAATAAGATCAAAATAAGATACACAGTTTGCGTAGCTCAAATTGCATATCTTATTTCGAGCTACAGTGCAGTGTAGACACATTTTGGGTTAGGCAGCTGTTCAGTATTTCTTTTTTATCCTCAGAGGTCGGTGTGTCACTCCATTCTTTCACATTGGACTAAATGTTGATTTTTAAAATGTCCATATGATTTTTTTTCTACTGAGCATGTCAGCTGTGTATCAGGATTCCTGAGGACTATTGGTGTAGTAAGTTGAAGGCTGGTAACATGGAGTCAGCAGGCTGAATAAAGGCCTGTAACATGAAAACAGCAACAGACCTAGAATTTAGTGAGCAAGACTTTGGTTCAGTAACACAGGAGCCAAGAAAGAGGCCCCAGTGAAAGAGGCGCCGGGACAACCCCGAAATCCTGACCAGATGATACTGAGACTCTGACACTATGACACTGATAATACGACAATTGGTAGCTCTGGGAAGGAAGTATACTCTTGGCTCTTGAGTGTCCATGCGAGAACTCTTTGGTGCTATTTATTTGTTATTGATGCTTCACATTTACAAAGGACTAGATTGTGACATGCAAGGGAATGAACATCCCCCTTATGCAGGCTTTGGGTTTG
Organism: Pelochelys cantorii; assembly: GCA_032595735.1. Lineage (NCBI taxonomy): Eukaryota > Metazoa > Chordata > Testudines > Trionychidae > Pelochelys > Pelochelys cantorii. The sequence continues at coordinate 41,339,425 of CM064335.1, forward strand.
GGCATCCAGTGGAATTAGGTGCATGCTTTCTTCCTCCCCAGAGTATGTCGTCAGAAAATGTGCAGAGCCATGACTCCATTTCCCTTATTCATTGGCCACAAAAGTTAACTGGCACAGGGAGTGTCATAATTTGCAGCTGGCCTATTTCTGAACCTATTTCTTCACTCCCCCCCTTAGAGCAGAGTTGGAGCTCTGACTTTGTTCCCAGCCTAGAATGAGGGAAACTTATGTTACAATCTAAGACCCAGAGTCATCCTTACCTGGCTCACAAGGAACTTTGTGAAGTTGGGTATGCAGAGTAGTCTGGTTTTATAAACATTAGAATCAAGATCAATTATATAGTTTATTTTATTCTGTGACACAGAGTGGCTATAGGGATGCTGACACTTGGTCTGGGGCTATAATCAACCATATTTTACAGGCCCTATGTACCTGAGCAAGGTCTTGAACCCTTGTTCTGCTATATATACATACAAATATATATAATATGTATGAATTTATATATATATATAATGTTTACAAACACACACATATACAAATATATTTATTATGTGTGTATTTATATTCTCTCTCTCTCTCTATATATATATATGCAGAGAGAGAGAGAAAGAGAGAGAGAGAGAGAGAGAGGTGATGGGGGCTGTACTGCCGGGCAGTGGCTACTTCCTGGGGCTGGGGTGCTTGCTGCCCCCTTGTCATCCTTCTGGGGTATAGCTATCCCTGTGCTTGCTGCCCCCCTTTGGTCATTCCTGAGTGTAACTATCCCTGCTATCATATCCCTCCCTTTCTGTTTGATGAGAAACAATTGCATTCCACACACCATCCCATTGTCCTGGCACAACCAAACCCTGACCTTGCTTTAAGTTATGATAAAAAGGAAACTGTCTAGCAAATTTAGTGATCCTAGTTCTTACTGTTCATGGTGAGTTCTTAACCAAACAGACTCACAAACGGACCCACAGACAGACTTCCTCAAATATACAGTAGATAATCTATACAAATACACATTCAAAAACACATTTTGATCCCAAAATGTTAGGTCTCTACGGGTAAGATCACCAGCCGGCTCAAGTAGATGTTCCGCCGCAGACATCAGTGAAACTATACCAATTTACACCAGCTGAGAATCGGTCCTTGTAGATTTAACATGTTTTTCTCAGTAGCCTTTTGATGGAAAATAAGCAGGGCCAAATCTTAATGCCTGCTCAAACATAATTTCTCTTCTGAATGGGATTGACTCACTCAGGGTACGTCTACATGAGGAATAATACCAAATTTGAAATAGCTAAATCGAAATAAGTGCTGTGTAGATGCTTATTTCGAAGTAGGGGGCCTCCAGCCCTTCCCAGGGTGCCCTGGTGTCCACTTTGGGCCAAACCAGGAAAACACTTCTGCTCCCCGCCCCATCCCCAGAGCCCTTAAAGGGGTGGACTCTGGCCACAGTGCCTGTGCCAGCTGCAAGCCTGCCAGCACAGAGCCAGCAGTCGCTGCCCCTGGCCCAGCATAAGCCAGCAACCCACTGGCACCCAGACCTCCATCGCTCCCCAGGAGCAGGCTGGCAGCTCCCAGGAGCCTGCCAGGGGCCGCAAAAGGTGGGCGCCTTCCTGGTCAAGTGCAGAGATCATGGACCTGATTGAGGTTTGGGGAGAGGCCTCCAATGTCCATGAACTCCACACTAGATGCAGGAACACAGCCGTCTACAGGCAGATGGCTGATAGCCTGGCCACCAAAGGCCACATGCGCACCCAGGAGCAGGTGCACATGAAGATAAAGGAGCTGTGGCAGGCCTATGCCAGAGCCACAGGGGGCAGCTCCCAACGAGGGGCTGTCCCAGACCCCTGCCCCTATTATGATGCCCTGGACCGCATCCTGGGGGGTCAGATGGTCCGTGCCCCCCAGGTGGTCATCAACCCTGGGGCAGAGGGCCTTGACCAGGGCACGGAGGAGAAGGAGGAGGAGGACGATGGCCAGGAGTTGCAGGAGCCTGGAGGGAGCGTGCCCCGCACCCAGGACCCCCCGAGCCGTCCCAGCAAGTGTGTTGCTGGTGTCATCTGAGGCCGGGGAGGCCTTGACATGTGAGTGCCATCACAGTCCCCTTATGCAGGGTGGAGGGTTGGGGGGGAGGGAGACCAGGGACCGCATGTGTGGGCCTTGCTGACCACGGAGCACGCAGCAACCTGTGCATGTGCCGTGCCACCCTGGGCATGTGGCCCTGGCTGGCTGCCACACGGGCCCTGGCCTGTTACCCACACGCGTGTATATATGAAGGCACATGATGTGCTCCTGACCCCACGGAGGGACACTGTATGATGCCCTCCCTCCACAAACCCCCTCTACCCAGAGGCAGGGCACATCTCCCCTCCCTCCCACCCCCACACTATATACAGCACAGGGGCATAGGTGCAGTCCCGGGCCAGCTCACACTCCCAGGGATAGCAGGACATGCCGAACATGGCCTGTGTGCAAGCACTTTGGCTCTGATGGTGTGGAGACCTGCCGTCCTCGCCGTGCAGAGGGGGGCTGGGCTTCACCCACTGCGTCTCCAGGGTTAACTTACCACTTCTCTTGTTTCTCCACAGCCGCAGCAGCTGCGAGTGCAGGGTGCACCACCCCTCCCAGGACATCCTCCCGCACCCGGGCCAGCAGGGTGACCCGTAACCAGGAGGAGTACCAGCGGCAGCAGCTGGGGATCCTGCAAAGGCAGGTCCACATCCTGGAGCACTGGGTGTATGAAGACCTGCAGCTGCGGCGGGAGAGCTGGCGGGAGCTGCTTGCCCAGGGCCATGCCATCTGCGACCACCTGCAGACCCTGATGCAGAGATTGGTGCCTCCTGCCGCTCCGGCCTCTGCTGCCGCCCCAGCTATCACTCCTGCTCCCACCCCTGCTCCCCCTCCTGCTTCTTCCTCCCCCCGCTCCCCACCCGCCCCACCCTCCATACCTGCTCCCCCTTGGCGATGCCGAGGCCCCTGCACCTGCAGTGCTGGGAGACAGGTGGACTAGCAAGACCCCCAACCCTGAGCTTCTCCTCCCCCTTCTTCCCCTTGCCTGCCCCTTCCAGCTCCCTCCTCCCAGGTTTACCCCTCCCCTCTCCCACCCTCTCGCCTCCCCTCTCCCGGACTTCATTCCCCTCCCCCACTCCAGTTATGTTCAATAAAGAGAGTTTGTTTTTGGCAACACACATGTTTTTATTTTACATCGGGGGGGGGGGGTTAGGGAGGGGAAAGTGGAAGGACATGAGGGTGGAATAAGGCACAAGGCCCCAGTGGGGCACGCCAGGGAGACTTCACTCCTCCTCCATCTGGAAGCTCTCCCACAGGGCCTCCCAGATACCGACAGCCCCCCAATGGGACTCCCAGCTGGCAGCCGTGCGGGGCTGTGCGTACAAGCCAGCCAACTGGTCAGCATCTGCCATCCAGCCAGGCAGGAAAGCCTCCCCCTTCCTTTTGCACAAATTGTGCAGCACACAGAGCACGCTGCCACCACGTGTGGAATGTTCCTCTCGGAGAGGTCCAGGCAGGTGAGGAGGCATCTAAATTGGGCCTTCAGCCGGTCGAAGGCACCCTCCACCACGATACGGGCCCTGCTGAGCCTGGCATTAAAAGGCCTGCCGGGAGGGGTTTAGGTGTCCTGTGTAGGGCTTCATGAGCCAGGGCTGTAATGGGTAGGCTGCATCCCCTACGAGGCACACAGGCATGTCCACATCCCTGACCCTGATGTGGCAGTCGGGGAAGAAAGTCCTGGTGTGCAGCCTCTGGCACACGGAGGAGTTGTGGTATATCTGCGTGTCGTGTGCTTTGACGGACCAGCCCACGTTAATGTCAGGAAGCGGCCTCGGTGGTCAGACACCCTGCAGGATGACTGGGAAGGATCTCTTCCAGTTTATGTACAGGGAGGTGTGGTGGTATGGGGCACGGATGGTGATGTGCATCCTGTCAATTGCCCCCCTGCAGTTGGGGAAGTGCAGGGCGCCAAAGCTCTTGATGACCACATCCACATCAGTGACGTAGATGACTCTGAAGAGCAGCACTCTATTGATGGCCTTGACCACCTGCAGAGGGAAACACAAAACCAAGAGTCACAACCAGGGTGGCTGACAGTGCTCCTTCCCCACCACTGCCCCGCACCCCCTCCGCAGGAGCAATCCCCCCCCACACACAATCCTGGCCACCGTGGGCAGTCCATAGTGCGGCTGGGACAGAACAGACCTTCCCGGGGAGGAGACTTGCACCACCTCCCCTCCTTTTCCCTGGGGTAGCCCATCCCCTCCTTGCCCCCCTCCCAGGCACAGTGGCCGGAGATTGCCATACCTGCATGAACACTGCTCTGACGGTGGATCTCCCCACGCCGAACTGGTTCCCCATGGATCGGTAGCTATCTGGCATGGAAAGCTTCCAGAGGGCGATGGCCACACACTTGTGGAGGGGAATGGCGGGCCTCATGTGCGTGTCCCATCGCCGCAGAGCAGGGGCGAGCCACTCACAGAGCTCGAGGAAGGTGTCCTTCTTCATCCTGAAGTTCTGGGTCCTTTGTTGGTCTCCCAGCGCTCCAGGACGATGTGGTCCCACCAGTCGCTGCTGGTGTCCAGACGCCAGATGCGGCAGAGCACACTAGCATCCAGGCGCAGCTGCTGCTGCTCCTCCTCCTCATCCCCCAGGAGGGTCCAGAAGAGGGCCTGGGAGTTGGGCTGCAGCAGATGATGCCAGGCAGCCTCCAGCAATTGCTGCCAGTCTTGCAGCAAGACATCCAAAAGGAGCACCAGAGTTTCCAGGGGCAGCTCCGGCTCCATGGTGCCGAGTGCTGTGGTGTCCCGAGTGAGGGCAACCAAAGCAGGCAGAGACAAAAATGCTTTGCTGTCCCTCTGTGAGGTAGGCAAGCAAGCAGGGAAAGCTGAGAACCGGCTGTCCAGGGGGGTCCCTTTAAGCACAAGCCTCAGATAGCCTCAGACAGCAGCCACACAAAGTAACTACTGCTCTGATGCCCTGATGGAACCCGTTTCAGCTGGCCTTAAATGTGATTCAGCATCCAATCAGTGTGAACACGCTATTTCGAAATAGGAAAACGCTATTTCAAAATGCATTTTGTGTGTATATGCGTTATTTCAAAATATCTTATTTTGAATTAAAATGGTAGTGTCTTACTATGCTAGTGGTGGCAGCTGCAATCCAGGGTCAAAATGCCTGACCTGGGGCTACCCACCTGTCAGGCAAAGTTAAGATGGTAGATTGTGGATCACTGAGTGTGTTTTTCATCAGTACTCTACTAGGATAATCAAGCCCATTAGTTCCTGAAGCTTATCTGAAAGGATCGAGCTACCCCCCACCAGGTTTCTAACTCAGTTTTCTGGAAAGTCAGTGTAGTGGAGTTATCGTCCATTTTTTCCTATGCTAGATGTACCCCAATTTTTCTGAAATGGCCTGAAAGGTACCCATCAGGTTAAGTCCTATCTGTATTTGTCCTGCGCATAAACAGAAAGTCACCTAAGTAATATACTGCCTCTTAACTCAGCTTCCTGCATCATTGCCCAGCCTAGCATTGTATTAAATGCCAAGTAGGATGTTGCATAGCCCATGAGCTTAGCTTTATCAAAATAAAACTGTCCTTCGAAAGAGAATCCCAGAAGGATGCATGACAGCAGCTAAAGAGCCAACTTAATATCACACCTGGCTATAGTTGCCCTGGGCCACAAGACTGAATCATGCATACAGCCTTATCAAGGGAGGAATAGTGCACAGAACACAAGACTGTGTCTAGCCATCATTACCCTGTGGTTGTGACAGGTGGAGAAGTATGCTGTACTTGGCTGGAGCTGTCTTATGGACCAAGCAAGAGAAAGGAACCCACATATTTTGTATAGGTAAATGATTGCATGGCCCTGCTACCTTAGCCTCTCTTAATTCTTGTGCAATCTTTCTTTTTACAACCAGGGATGGTAAAAATGCATTTATTTTGGTAAATGTGTAACTGCTGAAATTTTCAATGGTTACACATTTATGTGCAGGGGGGAGGTGGCCTCCACAAAGCTGCCGGGGGTGAGGGGGAATGTAGGAGACAATACTCATGGGGAGCTGGCAGCAGCGTGGGGGAGCTGGTACATGTTGAGAGTCAGCTTAAAAGGCAGCTTCCTGCAAGCACCAGCTCCTGGCTTCTCTCTGCCCTCCCCCCATCATACTGCTGCCTCTGATACAGAGGCAGCAGTGGGGGGTGGGGTTGCATGTAATTGCTTATACATTTACACTTTCACATCCCTATTTACAATATGACATGTTCTCACTAAGGATGACACATGACTTCTTTCCCCGGCTACCCATTAATTTAATTTGGTGTCCTCTAGTTCTTCTATTATGGGTACTAATAAATAACTTTTCTTTATTCGCCATCTCCACACTACTCATGATTTTATATACCTCTATCATATCCCCCCTTAGTGTACTCTTTTCTAAACTGAAAAGTCCCAGTCGCTTTAACCTCTCTCCATATGTGTCGAAGCAAAAGACTTCTCTGTGTTTAGGCGGCTAACAAAAAGCTTATTGGTCAATAAGGCACAAAGTGAGCCAAACGTGACCCCAGCAGAGCCGGGCCCAGTAAGGCTGCTCAACACAATCAGTCCTAGTATTTTATACCCTTAAACAAACAAGTCTGATGCCAGGGCATTCAGTCAGAGCAAACTTCAAAGAGAAATTATTATCAGCAAAGAAAGAAACAGGTTTTAAGGAGTGAGAGTTTCAATTCAAAATAGTTCACTAACGCATTCCAACAGCTCATCCTTCTGGCCTTTCTCACATCGGAGAAGGTCAGTTAACTCTCTAGTGTATGTGCAGAAGCGAGAAACTTAAATGGCTTCTGTTATATGAAGTGGCTTCTAGCTAAATATGAAATGGTGTCCACATATGGGACCCGTTCCAAACCCCTAATAATTTTAGTTGCCCTTTTATGAACCCTTTCTAAGGCCAAAATATCTTTTTTGAGGTGAGGAGACCACATCTGTACACAGTATTCAAGATGTGGGTGTACCATAGTTTTATACAGGGGCAGTAAGATATTCTGTGTCCTATTTTCTATCCCTTTCTTAATAATTCCTAATATCCTATTTGCCTTTTTGACTGCCACAGCACACTGTGTGGCAGTTTTCAGAGAACTATCCACGATAACTCGAAGATCTCTTTCCTGATTTGTCATAGCCAAATTAGCCCCCATCATACTATACGTATAGTTGGGGTTATTTTTTCCAACGTGCATTACTTTACACTTATCCACATTAAATTTCATTTGCCATTTTGTTGCCCAGTCACTCAGTTTGGTGAGATCTTTTTGAAGTTCTTCACAGTCTGCTTCTGTCTTGATTATCTTAAACAGTTTAGTATCATCCGCAAACTTTACCACCTAACTGCTTACCCCTTTCTCCAGATCATTTATGAATAAGTTGAACAGGATTGGTCTCAGAACTGACCCTTGGAGGACACCACTAGTTACCCCTCTCCATTCTGAAAATTTACCATTTATTCCTATCCTTTATTTCCTGTCTTTTAACCAGTTCTCAATCCATGAAAGGACCTTCCCTCTTATCCCATGACAATGTAATTTACACAAGAGCCTTTGGTGAGGGACCTTGTCAAAGGCTTTCTGAAAATCTAAGTATACTATATCTACTGGAGCCCCTTTGTCTGCATGTTTGTTAATCCCTTCAAAGAACTCTAATAGATTAGTAAGACATGATTTCCCTTTACAGAAACCATGTTGACTTTTGTCCAACAAATTATGTTCTTCTACATGCCTCACAATTTTATTCTTTACTATTGTTTCGACTAATTTGCCCGGTACTGAAGTTAGACTTACCGGTCTGTAATTGCCAGGATCGCCTCTAGAGCCCTTTTTAAATATTTGTGTCACGTTAGCTATCTTCCAGTCATTAGGTACAGAAGCCGATTTAAAGGATAGGTTACAAACCACAGATAATAGTTCAAAAATTTCCCATTTGAGTTCTTTTGGAACCCTGGGATGAATGCCATCCGGTCCCGGAGATTTGTGAACATTAAGTTTTTCTATTTGTTCCAAAACCTCCTCTAATGACACTTCAATCCGGGACAGCTCCTCAGATTCATCACCCACAAAGGATGGTGCAGATTTGGTAATCTCCCTAACGTCCTCAGCCATGAAGACTGAAGCAAAGAAATCATTTAGTTTCTCCGCAATGGCTTTATCATCTTTGATTGCTCCTTTTATATCTTGATCGTCTAGGGGACCCACTGGTTTTTTAGCAGGCTTCCTGCTTCTAATGTAGTTAAAAAACGTTTTGCTATTTCTTTTTGCGTTTTTGGCTAGCTGTTCCTCAAAATCTTTTTTTGCTTTTCTTATTACATTTTTACACTTGATTTGACAGTGTTTATGTTCCTTTCTATTTATCTCACTAGGATTGGATTTCCACTTCTTGAAGGATGCCTTTTTGTCTCTCACTGCTTCTTTTACATGGTGGTTAAGCCACGATGACTCTTTTTTAGGTCTCTTACTATGTTTTTGAATTTGGGGTATACATTTAAGTTGGGCCTCTATTATGGTGTCTTTAAAAAGTTTCCATGCAGCTTGCAGAGATTTGGCTCTAGTCACTGTGCCTTTTAATTTCTGTTTAACTAACCTTCTCATTTTTGTGTAATTCCCCCTTTTGAAATTAAATGCCAGAGTGCTGGACTGCTGAGGTGTTCTTTCTTCCCCAGGAATGTTAAATGTTTCTTCTCCTACACCGAGGAAGAAGTGGAAAATTAGGGGGAAATACACAGAATTAAAAACAGCAGCAAGTTTTAATGTCCCCAAATGAGATTTCCTAGATTACTCATCACAAATACTGTCTTAACACCTGTTAGCTAACTCTGAGCTAATCTCTACTAAGTTTGACAAACCCTTTGGCAGTAGTAAAAATCACTAATTAATGTTGACAAAGCAGTAAACACAACATTATAATCTGCCCACTGACTTAGAGAAACATATTTCTGAGGACTAATCACTGGATCACTGGCACACTTAACTTGTACAAATGTTACTCCTGATGGAGAGTGCAAGCGCATTCATAATCATTAACAGTTCTGAATTAACTTCTGCTTGCAAACATTTTCTGCTGTGTAGTCCTTTATTCACTTCAGGTCTGATCTAAATTCTACTGACGTTAATAGGAGTCTTTCCATTTACTGTAATGTGCTTTGTATTAAGGCTACTACATACTACTAAATCTGATAAAATGCTTAATATCTTCTACTCTGTTCATTTTTTAAAGCAATTGATGAAACACAAGTGGATACAAAAGAGTGAAGTTTACCCTATCAGCCCTGTAATTAAAATACTTTTAATGCTTTTGTTTACACTAGGATCTCTTATTTAAGAAACTTTGATTATATTTAAAAATGTAAATAGAAGAAGTTTATTCTCCCCTTCAGTCTCAGTGTCTAATTTCCATTAAACTGTATGGATGCTGATCAAAGAGAAAACATCATGCTAATTGTTCTTTAGAAAAAAGAAACTGCTTTGAAAAAGTGTTTGATTAAAAAACAACCCCAGTATTTGCTGGGCCGAATCCTCAGCTGTTTTAAATCAGTGTAACTTCATTGACTTCAATGGAGCTGAGCTCATTAACAGTGGCTAAAGATGTTACTATTTAAATTGTTTGCTAATCTCCCAAACTGGTAGATGGCAAGTGGTTTGTATTCTCCTCTCTGGGGACAGAAGCAAGAATAGAACTTTGGTCTCTCGGTACATTTCAGAGTTTGGCATCTGGTTTGAAGAGGGTCTTCTAGGTGCTCTTTATGCTCAGGAGTCAACTGTGTCATTTAAGCTTCATCCTGTGATGAGGGCTGTGAGAGGCACACTGCCTCTCTCCCTATTTTCTCACATTTCCTGGAAATATTGTGATCGAGGCAAAACATGCTTCCAGGACTGCTGAAGGACTCACATGGAGGTAGTCACTTCCATACCTTTTCACAGGGTACATACGACATTCCCCTTATGTATGCTCACCTCCTACTGTGTGGTAGGGTGGGAGGAGGGTCCATAGCCCAGCTCCTCCTCCATTACATTTGACAGCAGCCCCAGCTTCTGCATGCTTTGCTGGTCTTTGCTCAGGACTGGGAGAATAGCCGAGATCTGTGCAATGGCACAAAGGGAGTAAGTGCCTTTTTCTCATTCCCCGTGCAATGATTCAGGCTAGTAACAGTCTAGCCATAACAAGACCTTTAACAACACCAGTTATCTGCTATCCTTCTTGCTCGAGAAAAAGAAGTGTTATTTTCAAATAACCACATAGAAAGAAATGGACGGACATTATAAACAGTCATGTGTTGCACATTTGGCGCTTAACCAGTTTTGCCTCGTCCAGCATAGCAGAAATCATTTTCAATTATAGAACCAGTGTGATTAGTGAGGCTGATCTATGGATGGACCTGGGAGGGACAGGAACCCCGGCTATGTTTGCAAACCAAGGCAGCTAAAAAGATTAGGGGTTTGGAATGGGTCCCATATGAAGAGAGGCTAAAGCAACTGGGACTTTTCAGTTTAGAAAAGAGGAGACTGAGGGGGGATATGATAGAGGTATATAAAATCATGAGTGGCATGGAGAGGGTGAATAAAGAAAAGTTATTTATTAGTTCCCATAATAGAAGAACTAGAGGACACCAAATTAAATTAATGGGTAGCAGGTTTAAAACTAATAAAATAAAGTTCTTCTTCACACAACGCATCGTCAACCTGTGGAACTCCTTGCCAGAGGAGGTTGTGAAGGCTAGGACTATAACAGAGTTTAAAGAGAAGCTAGATAATTTCATGGAGGGTAGGTCCATAAAAGGCTATTAGCCAGGGGATAGAAATGGTGTCCCTGGCCTCTGTTTGTCAGAGGCTGGAGATGGATGGCACGAGACAAATCGCTTGATCATTGTCTTCGGTCCACCCCCTCTGGGGCACCTGGTGCTGGCCACTATCGGCAGACAGGCTACTGGGCTAGATGGACCTTTGGTCTGACCCGTACGGCCATTCTTATGTTCTTATGTTCTTAATCATGAGAATTTCCTTTGGCAAGACCCCAAATTAAAATCACTTTTGCTCGAGTATACATTTTCACCAACATTCATAATGAAGGACACTGATTTATCACATTTTCCCTGCACGAATGTGTGAAAAACAAGCAAAGATGGAATAAAATAAGACAGAAGAGTAATGGAGAAAGTTTACTTTCAGCATCTCTATAATATTTAGTGAGTTCCTTTGTGGTCTTTGAGGTCACTTTGGGTAGCATATTTTAAGTTTATGGCAAATCTGCTGGAAATCAGATTTTTAATTTCATATTGAGACTCGGTTCAAAGTACAGTGGGGCTGTTTTGTCATGTAAACTTCTGCTAAGAACACAGTATGTTGTTACTGTTAAAAATATGTTGCTCATGGATATATAATGCATAGAATTCCTATATAAATGGCTGTGTAGCTTGAGGTGTTGAAAATGTGGTCCAGTTTGTCAAAAACACAGCTGCTTTCCTTGGGGTTTCTGAATGCTTATAACAAATAGATTTTTTATGACCTTGTGAGAACACCCTGAGGAAAACAGCTGCATTATGGTGGAACCCATGAAATCTCAGATGAATCTGAACTATTGTAATTTAAATAAGAGTGCTGTTTTCAGGTATATATGTTACACAGAAAAAATATGATAGCAAATGATAGTAAAAAGGCAGTTGTTTGTGCTGGTGGGGACAAATCCTCTGACCAGCACCCAAACCCAGGTAAGAAGCCTGGTCATGGACTGACATAAGATATTGTGTGGTTGGTAGAATTTCCCTTCCATTGCTTTACAGGCCTGTATGTCTCCCTCCATTTGATTATTCTTTTTTCTCCCCTTCAGTGAGACAAGAGATGAGAATTCATGCAGCTGTATCCCATCCTGCCAGTGCCCCACAGAAGAGTTTCTACAGTGTGTGAGGCTGGGAAGATGCTGCCTTGTGTCTTTTGTTTCCCTCAGCCTTCCCCTATATCTGCCCAGTTCTGCCATCATGATCTCCATGCCCATGGAGTATAACTGGATCTGCCTCTAAACTGTCCAGCATCCCTCTTGCTTGTTTGCATTCTCAGAGTGGATGTAGGTGGGTGGATGGCTGCAGTGACTAACTCTACCATGGTACAAACCTCACCCCGATCAGGCAGAAACTCCCCCTGGTGTTCCTTACAGAAGATGTCTTTCCCTACACTCCTTTCCAATGTTTTACTGCAGGAGGACTGGGCCTTTTGTTTTCTCTAGATGCCTAATTAAGTTATCTCCCAGAATGGGAGAAGAACACTGCTGGGAGGGGCACTAAGAATTCGGGGTTGTAGGCCCTCTCCCTCCTTTGCACTGACTTTCCCTGTAACCTTGGCAAAGCCAGTCACCTCTAGTGAGTCATTTGTAGAAATGAGTATGATAATATTTAACACTTTTCACAAGGGACTTGTGAACCTGAGTGGGTGAAAAGGTGCCTCTTAATCTCTGCTCAACAGTACGTGAACCTGAATAGAACAGGAATTGTTGCATCTGAGTTGCCCCACTGTCTTGAGGTTGGCTAGATGAATGAAGATCTATTCCGATGATTAAAGAGTTGCAGAATGGGGCTAGTAAAGTGCTTAGCTTATAAAATGTTTGATGATTCTTGGATGGAGATTACTGTAGAAAGGAAAAAGTATTCTGTGTAATGAGGAATTATTTTCCCTGGGTTTTGCATGCCCAGTATTTCGGGTTTGGCAGCTAGCATATTACCTTTCAGATATTATGCCTCTATTTATAAAGGTACAGTCTCTCTGTGGACACTGGATGAAGAACAGTGAAATCACTTCTTTATAACCAGGTGCTAAAACATATCTGACAGGAGCATGATGCAGTAATTATGAGCTACAAGATAAAGGTTAGGCAAGAAATAAAATTAATGTTGATTATTTTATTTATTTACAACCTATTTAATTAATTTATAGCCAGCAGAAGGACTAAATGGCTTTAGGTCTCTTAGCAAAGGCAGACATGAAGCTATTCAAAAACATCTATCCTGAGTCTGCCTATTTGTAGTGAGTCAGCAGTAAATCAGTGTGCAGCATTATTAAGGGTGGCATTATATGCTTCTGTTGTGCTGAGGTGTTAATTTAATCAGTTGGATACTGGAGCGTGGCTCCAACTAGCATACATTTGGCAGATACATCTGTAGCTACCTGTGGGTGAAAGTTCTATGACCTAAACTAACATAAGTTACTGTAATTCACAAACTGACAGTCTTTTCTTTCCACAATAAAAACTCCACAGCCGTGCATCCTTTTGTTAGGGAAAGGTGGGTACATCTTACTTCCACTGGCGGTTAAAAAAGCCATGTAGACGCGGTTATTTTGAAACCCCTTCTTTCGAAATAACCCTTACTCCTTAAAATGAGGTTTAACAGTTATTTTGAAAGAAGGCATTTTTTATCTCGAAATAGGGTATTTTGAAATAGCGGCCGGACGCGATTATGCAAATGAAGCGCGGGAAATTCAAATCCGTGCTTCATCTGCAATTTTGCTCGGCTGCATTTGCATTCCTTGCTCGCAAGAAGAATGCAGTGTAGACATACTCTAATTCAGACAGGCCTGAGGGCTGCTCTATGTGCAGTGGTGCTGAATACAATCTCTGCTACACACAGCCTATTCCACACCCCCTAAAATAACTTACGTCGGGTTTGCAAGCAGATCCTTGGGGTACATCTTTCCTGCACTAAAACTAGGGTTGCCAGGTGTCCGGTACTGGCCTGGACAGTCTGGTATTTGTGGCTTCTCTCCGGTAAAAAAACCAGAAAAATACCAGACATGTAAAATATCCGGTATTTTCTGTTTTTCTCGGATGGAAGGCCGCTTGGGACATTCTTTCCCTGCTGCATCTGGTGAGGGCTGGAGGAGCGGGGAGCGTGGGGATTTAAAAGTGCAGTAACTGTTTGGTTTATTTATTTATTTTTTTAAATTTTTCGACAACTTTGGTCCCCCATTTTGTTTTTTTTCAACCAATTTTTCCCTCACCATGTTTGGTATTTTTTGTGAAAGTATCTGGCAACTCTATAAAAGACCCATGGGACAGCTACAGTTGGCCTGGTTCAGCTGACAGTTGCTGTGTAGCCATTCAAGCTTGGGCTGGAGTCTGAGCTCTGGGATCCTTCCCTTCATGGGGTCCAAGAGCTGGGGCTTCAGCCCAAGCCTGAACATCTACTCAACAATTAAACAGCCCCCTGAGCCTAAATCAGATGATCCCAGCCATCTGTGGGTGTATAATTGTCCTGTAGGCATACCCTTAGAGGACAGCCTTACTAATGGCTTCCACAGTGCCTTTTCTCTGGGAATGCTCCTCTGGCTGCATCTCGGAGTTTTAGGGGCGCTTCTTTTATGCAGCATCAAGGCTCTGGAGCAACGGTGAGAATCTTACTTCTCAGTCCTAATGCACAGCTGTGTTAATGAGATCATACTACCTTTTGAATCCTACTACTCACCACTCAGTGGAAACATACTGGCCAGAAATGGCTTCATAAAGATTAAACTTAGGGAAATATTACAAAGAAGGTTTATTTATTAGGCCTGGGTGTTTGCATGGTTGTGTGCTTTTCTTTTTCTTGGCAGTTTCCTTATGTAATCAGATACTCAGAGGTGGTGGCTGTGGCAGTGTTTTGATCAAAACTGAAATTAAGAGGCCTAGCTATATTTTATTTTAAATATTTATTTCAGGCCACTTCATTTGGCTAAACCTATGTTTATACAAGAAGTCAGCACTATCAAAATGCACAAGCTCAATATGACCAGCAACATATGGGATAATAAAATTACATACGACAAGAGTAGTATGAAGTTCTGCCTAATCATCGCTTGCCATGCTACTGGATTTGGCATAGTGCAGAGCCAAAGAATGGAAGAAAACAAAGAGATGGGAAGAAAGGATTCCGTTTCTGTGTGCTATTGGTCTACTTTTGGAATGTAGTGTAAGTAGACTCCTAGCATTTCCTGTCATACCTGACCATCATTCAGTATCGTCCTGATAGCTGCAAAGCATGTGAGCACATGTGTTACTTTGGTCATACAAGTAGTTCTATGGATATCACTGCAAGATCGCCCTGTAGTCATTCAAACCCATTTCTAAAGCCCCACTCTATTGTCTGCAAAGATCTTTAACCATAATCCTTCTAAATCAAAGCGATGATTAAAAACATCTGCACAGCTGGATCTTTATCCTGCAAGGTAACAGGCCAGGTCCTCAGCTGGTGTAAATCAGTGTTTCTCAACCAGTGGTATGAGTACCCTTAGGCGTACTCGAGAGAAGTCTGGGGGGGAACGTCAACACAACTGAAATTTGGAGAAAACTGAATTTTTGTTTTAAGTTTAACAGCGCGTTATTATTTTTGTACTTTTTATACCCAAAAATTTCATCACCTGCCTGGGTACGATTAAGTTGTTTAAATAAATGTGATGCAATGGTAGAAAAAATGTTGTGTGTCTGAAAACTGTAGGTATTGGGGGTACTTATAATTTATTTATTTTTTTGAAAAAGGGGTACTTTAAAAAAAAAGATTGAGAAACACTGGTGTAAATCAATGTAGCTCCATTCAACTCAATTGTCTGCAATAAAAGTTCTTTTCGTGCAATTTCTGGCCTGGACCAGAGTAGAAGTGCCAGAAATCTCCTGAGAGATCCTGTTGTCACAAGATTTCTAGTTCAAACTGAAGAGGTTCTGAAGGATCAGACAGTTCCAGGATCAGAGGAGCCACCTTTGAACCCGTCCCCGAGGTGCACTGAGCATGGGTTGGCCATAGCTCAAGATCAGGTCCTATCCATTTTCCATAAAATCCTGTAGCTAATTTAATTTCTAATACTAATTGTCCGAGACAGAACAACAACTATTGCTGCCCGTCGCAGGTGAGCCATAGCCTATTACACCTGAAAAAGCTGGTATAGGGGGCTCTGTCCATGAGGCAGAGCGCATTCCATATAAGGGCATACAAAATAATTATCTTCCACTGCTAGCTCCAATGGGTTGACTCGTGGTCAGTCCTGATTACTCCACCTACTGCTGCAAAAATCAACCAATCAGGTGTCAAGTGACCAGGCAATAAAACAGGCAACCGAACCCCCTCTGAGTGGGGAATCGCATCGAGTGAACGCCTGGCCTGATCAACCAGACGTCTTGCACCCCCCGCTCTCGAGTCCTATTGAGCGTATTTCGAGTTGGTCGACCCGAGCAGAGACAGTTTATGGGCATGTGGCTGGTACTTGTGTTCCTGTTGTCTCCAGAACTGGTATAACACTCCTCCCCCGTCATTATTATTCCCATCCTGATTTATTACAGTTACCCTTGTTACCTATCAGACGACAGTTAGTTGAAGAATCATTGTGTTAGTTAATGAGTAGTTATTGTTCAGGTTTTACTATTATCCTTTATAAAATAGTGTAAATAGTTAACCTTATGAACAATACCAGTGTTAATTCCACTGTCTCTAACCCCTGGGCAATTATTGAGAACTATTGTGATTTGGAAAAGCCTCAGGGAATTGTTTTATATTGTTTAGTAATTTGTTTATTTTTCATCCTAATGATTGTCTGGCGCCCACACTTGTAACTGAGTTCTTTATCATCACGTGCCAGAGTCATTATCAAAATAAAATCAGTTTCTTTTTGCCAACCCTAAGTCGTGGTTCCATCCTTTCCGGCATCCTTTTCGAACCTTGTGTATTGCAGGAACCGACACTAATATGCCCCATTATTGCACTTTCCCCCCTAGGATATCAAGTTCTTTTCAGATATTAATTAAGACCTCACAGCTCCCTAGGGATGTAAATAAAGTGAGAACTATACTCATTTTAAAGACAGTTACACTGAGGCAGAGAAGGGTTAATTGATTGACTCATGGTTCACTGCCTGGACAATGACTGTGGTAACCTGAGGAAAATGTTTTTAGGGAGGAAAGTGTTTTTAGGGAAGAAAGAAAGAAAAAACCAAAGAGGATTTAGCTAGCGAGCACTGGGGAAGGAGCAAAACAGTGATGAGGCATTAGTGACTCCACTTCAGTGAGTCTCTGAAGTAAGGCTGGGCTAGTGCTAGAGCAACTGAGGTGCAAGCAGAAGGCCCCCGCGGGGTTTTCCAAGATGAAGTCACTGTAGTCAGTCAGCCAGGTGACTCATTTTGTTTACTGGGAAGTGGGGCACCAGGCACTCTGACTCTCTCTCTGTCCTTCCATCTCATACAAAAACCTTAACGTAACTGCAAATACCAGAAACAGTCCTCAATGGAGTGCCACACGCTGGATAGCACAGTGCCCCATTCTGGAGCAGTTTATTTGCTCAGAACAGCAGGCAGAATGCTGCTAAGACACTGGGGCTACGTCTACACTGCAGAGTTTTTGCACAAAAACTTGTGGAGCGTCCACACTATAAGTGCATTTTTGCGCAAGAAAAAGTACAGTAGATTGTCAGAAGACAGGGCTTTTTGCACAAGCATTATTCCTCTTTCTACAAGGAATAAGGCTTTTTGCACAAGAGCTCTTGCGTAAAAAGGCATATGTGGACGGACAACAGGGGTTTCTTGCACAAGAAACCCCTATCGGAAAAAGCACAGGGGCTCTGATGGCCATTCTGCGAATGGCCATCAGAGCTTTCTTGTGCAAGAGCATCCATGGCAGTGTGGATGCTCTCTTGTGCACAAGCACATCTTTTGTGCAAAAGCACATGGCAGTGTGGACGCACACTTGCACAAGAATGTTTTGCAGAAGAGGTTCTTGTGCAAGAAGCCTGCAGTGTAGACATAACCTGGGAGAATACATTCACCACTATCTCTTTAGAAGTGAAGTTGTTTTTGTTCATCCCAGTACTATCTTGTGTGCAGTGTGGGTGGGCATTGCCATGTCTTGTGCCTTTGGAGGCCATCAACTTGTGCTGCATTATGACTGCCTCTTTCACTGGATTATTGAGCTGCCAAGAGCCCACATTTGGGAGCCATAATTTTGCTCTTCATCATGAAGTATGACTTATTCTTGGGACAGGGTAAGGTCACAGGCAACCCATTAGGGATGCTTCCCAAAGTGCTGGCAAGGCCACTGCCACATGCCTTCCTGCTCTCTGGGGTTTCTCACCACCCTGTCCTGCTGGACCAGCTCCCTGGTCTCCCCCTGCCAAGGCACAGAGCTGAGATTTCCCCCCCGCCCCCCACCAAGAAGCAGTACAGACATTGAAACTCTTCCAAGGAAAATGCAGCTTAGGGCCCAGCTTCCTGGGATACCACTCCCCAAATAGGATCAGAACCCCAAATGAATTATTTAGGTGAGCCCCCTTTAACAATGAAAGGAGGATGTACACACTGATTGCACCCCCAAGGAACAATTATTTACACTAGGCTTGATAATAAATAAGGGTATGTCTACACTAGCCCCCTAGTTCGAACTAGGGTGGCTAATGTAGGCATTCGAACTTGCAAATGAAGCCTGTGATTTAAATATCCTGGGCTTCATTTGCATGTTCCCAGGCGGGCGCCATTTTTAAATGCCCCGTAGTTCGAACTGACTGCCCGCGGCTACACGCGGCAGTCAGAAGTTAATCCGAACTAAGTCCTTAGTTTGGATTAACTGTTACTCCTCCTGCAATGCAATGGTGTGCCATGGCAGCCAAAGACACAGAAACTCCTAGCTTCCCATTGTTTTATGGATTCCACCTTTGGGCAGGAATTCTGTTTCTACATTCCACTCTGCCATGGGAAGTTACCTGGCCAGCCCCTACCAATTAGGGAGGTCACATGACTACCTAGCACAAACCACTGCTAAGACTTAAAGGACAAAAGGGTTGTTTACAGATGACCAGACCTTGAGGGATACACCTCTGATGGCTTGCATTTGCACATTTAAAACCATAAAGCCTTTCATTCTCCATATATCTAACTTTACACAGAAGAATGATACATACACCAAAATAAGATACATGGACCCAGCAGATTATGACATCAAGATTGATAGGTTACATGAGGCCATTTGTCCTATGCATATTTGTGGCCACAAATCCATTTTATAAAGACAGGGAAGGGGGGTCCACCACAATTGCTTCACTGCAAATAGCATAAATCACTGCTGCATATACTGAGCTCTTCGTCCATGCTGGCATCTCAGTTAAAAAGAAAGCAAACAAAGAACACATCCTTGGAAGAAGCCAGCATCAAGGCGAAACCCACCAGTACCAATGAAGTCCATGCCAACCCTTTTAGTCAAGTATATGCTATTCAAACTGATGTGAACCCACTTTTGCTTTTGTGGCAACAGGTGGTGCTAATCTCTCAACTTATATCTCCTCTAAGGCCTTGACAGAGCCAATGGAATTTGACGCCACATTCCAAGGTTAAACGTTGATTAAAGCTACACACTGTAACAAGAACAGTTTTCTTTTCTTCTTGCATGCCTGCTATTTAAAACTCATCCTGTTATGACCAAGACATAAATGGCAGATGTCTGCGGATCTGTGCACAGCCCTACATGCAGGTGGTGTACAAGCTGACCTATAGCACACACGGTACTGAGAGCATCATGTTGAATACTTCAGTGCTTTCACCTTTGTACATTCTAGTTTGGATTTTAAATTCAGTTCCTGTTAAACACCTTGCTCTGTTTAAAGAAACGCTCTTTGAAGCCTAAATAATTTGACCAAAATCGCCCATGCCTTTAAACCAGTTTGCCAATCATGAAGGTAAATATTCTTGAGCAATTAAAAATAATGGAAATTTTGATTGAGTAAAGCCTTCAGGAGTTGTCCTTTTCAGCCAAAGTTCTAGCAGAGCTTGGGAATACAGTTTATCACCATTGTACAATGTACCAAAATAATTATTATACTTTCAAAAGATTCTTATATTTGGGGGGAAGGATGGTGGGGGGAAGAGGAGGGTAATGAGGAAAAAAGAAGTTCCATGCTTCTTGTGACAATGTGGTGCCTTCAGTTTTCAAGTAAATGGATGTTGTTTTCTAATTCCTAGCCCCACAAACTCACCCTGAACTCTGAGAGTCCATCTTTTTCCTTCCTATGTCATGTGCCATCGCTAACAATAAAGATGTGGTAGTCCAGCTCATACCCTCAGTTCTAACTTCTTCATCCCCACTGTCTTCACTTCATTATGCTCTCACTGACACTTGTATAGCTTCAAGGATGCAACGAACTTTGCAAATATATTGGAAAGAAAATAATTAGAAAACTATGGATTCTTAAATCTCATACATCACGCGCTGCTGCAAATCCTACTTACCTTACTTGGGCAAGTACCCTGTTAAAGACAATAGAACTACATGTCTTATGTAGATTTTGTCTACACAGCTAGTAACTGTACTGCAAAACAAGGTATGAATCTACAGTGCACCAGCTCACAGTGCAGTAGCATCCTATGTGGACACTGATACAGTGCAGTGAAATCACAGAGTCCAACACACTTTGGGACTTTGCAGTGTTCACATGGGATGTTATTACTGTGCCATAAGCTGGGGTGCTCTAATTTGCAGCATAGTAACTTGCCATGTAGACAAGTTCTGTGGTGTAGGGCTGAAAGATGAAATCACCCTTTTAATGAATTCTATCTACCGATATGACGTTATATAACCTCATTAATTGTGGACTGATAAATGAGACAGTGCAAACCATTTTTGGATGAATTTGTTAGTAACCTGTTAAGAATTGCCTTTGAAGAATCTGTTACTATAACTTTTTTATATTGTAACTAATGCTCATTTTAAACTGTTAATACATTCTAATGAAAGTGACTCCATATTGTAACTGAAACCCCATTTTAAACATTATACTGCCTTACCTCTGTTTAACATTGGGTGTATGCTTGTAATCTCATTTAACAGTGTGAATGTGGAGGTATGTGCAATGGAATCATCCCCGACACCAGCCTATCTCCGGATATGTCTACACAACAGCGTTATTTCAGAATAAAATGCTGCAGCCTACACAGCAAGCCATTATTTCAGAATAATGGTAAGCTGGAGGACTTCTTACTATGACTCCTGTAACCCTCATTTCACAAGGAGTAAGGGAAGTTGAAGGAAGAGTGTTCTTCCTTCGACTTCCTGCTGTGTAGACAGTGGCCGAAAGCCGAATTCAGTGATTTCGATTTCAGCTATGCAGTTGATGTAGCTGAAATTGTGTAGCTTAATTTGACTTTTGCCCTGCAGTGTAGACGTACCCTCAGCTGCCAGCACCACCTTGATGACTGAAGAACAATGGAGGCGAACCCTGCAAAAGAACCCATCCAAGAAAGAGACAAAAGCCCCATCAAGAAAAGAAGATCAAAGTCACATCTTAAATGGGCATACAGTACCCTGGAGAAGTGAGACAGGACAGGCTCTGTTGACTAAAATATATAAAAAATGGGTGCAAAATTATAGGGTCGGGTCTTTTGGTTCTACAACCATCCTCCAGAGCATCCGTGTGCACTGGCACAACCCAGCTGGATAATTTTAGTAGCTAGGGACAGTAAATGAATTCTGCATTCACAATAAACACAGCATATTGCCTTAATCTCCAAACAAGAATATTTATATTTATAAATATTTATATCAAAAGATAGTACACTTGGAGTCAGAGTCTCCCCTCAGAGATATACCATTGGTCTCCAGAATTTTGTTTTGCATTTAAGAGTTTGATACCAACTGCATGGAGTTGAATATTAGCCAGTAGGCTTTTGTCATCACCAAAGTGTAGCTTTTCTTGCATGCACTTTGACATATCTGATACAGCAGAATGCTCCCAAAAGGAGTCATTTTTTTTCTAAAACAAATGAGGCAGATAAAAACGAAAGCCATTTGCACATTAAGAGTTTAAATAAGTAGACGTGTAGGTCATTTTGTGAGTGTGCATGTGCACATGCATTAATTTGTATCTGTCGTGGAAGATCTTAAGATCTGGAAGGTACATTGTTAGTAGAAAGCTAGCCAGCTGCATAGGATCTCCCCTATTTTGTTCAGCTAAAACAATTATCTAAAATGAAAACCTGCCACTTGGGGACAGTGTGTGGATTTGACACTTCCTGGAGCGTGCGGTTCCCTAAACTGAAAAATAGATTTTCGTGGCTGAGTAATGCTGCTTTGTTTTTCAAAATGCCTTTAACATTTTGGAAAAGAGATTCTTATTTTTTTTGAACTATCGGCCAAGTGGACAGAGCAAACCAATACAGTTTTTTCTTCAATTGCATCAGTAAAATGAGTGAGAAAATCTCAAGAAAAAAGAGATAATTATGATATAAATGTTGGCACAATGAAGCAAATTGTGGGGGCATGCTGGCTGGAAGCGAAGGAGGCTTTGTTTCTGGAGGATATGGGGTTAATGGTGTCATGTAGAGTTCTTGCAACTTCTGCAGGGATTGGAGCTCTGCTCAGGAATGTCCAGGAACTGGACAAGACATGGCAGAGGTTTTATAGGAGGATCTGCAGGTAGGGGGATCCGCTCTTATTCTCCCCACTTTCTACATCATCACAAAAGGCTTACAGAGGCTACTCCAGCTAGCAGATAAAATAGGTTCATCAGGCCTGCAGATGGGAGATGCGGGAGACAAAAGGAGCAATTGCCCCAGATCCCAGCAATTCAAAAAAGCCTGGCACTCCTGGTGACTGCTACCACAGGAATGACAGTAGCTCGCGCCCTGGCCCTTTAAATCACTGCCAGAGTGCATATTCCTCAAATCTGTATTGCTTTTCATCAGTTCTTGGCATAGTCCTCTTCTTAACAACATGTACATTTAGAGACAGTGAGCGTAAGTTGCAAACCCCCACTTCTAGATGTACTAGCGGTGTCATTGGAATACATTTTAAGCTGTACCTTCACTTTATCTCTCTCTGTTCCTCTCACTTCTCCAGGCTGCTAGGGGGTGGCAGTGGAGTCCCAGGTACAGGACTGATGGCTGGGGCCTTGGGGTTGGTGGTTGGTGGCTGGTAGGGTTGCCAGATACTTTCACAAGAAATACTAAACATGGCGGGAAAAAATTGGTTGAGCAACAAAAAAAAAAAGGGGGGGGGGAACCAAAGTTGTTGAGCAAAAAAGAGAAAAAAAAGTCACTGCGCCTTTAAATCCTCATGCTCCCTACTCCCCCTGCCGGACACAGCAGGGGAAGAATGTCCCAAGAAGCCTTCCATCCGGGAAAAACAGAAAATACCGGACATTTTACATGTCTGGTATTTTCTGTTTTTTTTACCGGACGGAGGCCTCAAATACCAAACTATCTGGGCCAAAGCTGGACACCTGGCAACCATAATGGCTGGTGGTTGGGCCTGGGATGGCAGTGGGTTCGGCAGCCATGACCCTGGGGCCAGCACCAAGGTCCCCAGGCTGACAACTGGGACCTCGATGCAAGGCCAGCAGTAGAGACTCCAGGTTCAAAAGCTGGAGATGCTGTAGAACACTCAGAATCCTTCCCATGCCTATGAATATCTGCATACAGTTCAGCCATTACCCTGCAGTACACCCATAACACTGGGATCTGTTACACTCCTGTGCTTATCAGAGCTTCTGAAATGTAGATGGTGGCTGACACAAAAGAACTTGCTTTAGTCATAGTTATCTTTCTGGCTACTGCAACTGAAGCAACCCTATTTTGGGGCTGTCGTAAGTCTTGGGCTACATTTTGGCTGGCTGTAGATGAGTGAGTTTCATCCATGATGAAACGTTTGTAGTATTTAATTCTCAAGGCTTCTGTACATTTTTAAATGGACAGATAATGTCATTAATCATTATTAAACACAGCTCTAGTAGGAGGCAGATTTGGCTCATGGGACAGGGAGTGCTGGCTTAGCCAAGGTGGCTCTCCCCTTTGCACTGTGCCGATATAGGCAGCTCAGGCAGGAACGTGCATTATTCCAGCCTTCTTCTCTTACCTGGGCATGGAGGCCTGCTGCTCTCTGAGCCTTCCACAGCCAGGAAGTTCCTTTTCTGAATAAAGGCAGCACAATTTCATTTTGAATAAACAAATGAAACTGGGGCAGTGCCAACCAGCCAACATGGTAACACTCTGAGAAGCTGATATCAGTCAGGCCATGAATCATCACAAATAGACTGTAAAGAAATTGCTTTATTTCTCCTAGTATGTTTTGTTTTTCTTTCATTATTCTTTCTAATACACCTTGGGATGTTTCTGTCTTTGTTTTGTTTTTGCCTATAAACAGATGTTACCTAACTTCGATTTTCAATATAACCACACATCTTTCTTGGTCATTCATGCATAATCTGGGTGCACCATGTGGATATTTTTATGTGGGCCAGGTAAAACAATTTTACTGTTTTAATAATTTTCAAGCATTTTTATTGTTGACTTACATTTTTATTATGGTGCAGAATTATGGGTTTACAGCTTTTTTCAATTTTTATTGGTTTATATATTTTTTAGTTGCGTGAAATTATACTGAGTTCAGACAATGGGGAAAGGGGGAGTAAAACAATATTATTTAAAAATGCTGACGAATTTCCAAAAGTTAAAGTTTTATAATAATAAAAACACAAAATTGTCAACGGCATCATAAGTGAAAATATACAAAATAAATTACTAAAAATCAAACTCTGATATGCTCTCAATAGCATTTTTCTCACTTCACCTATTTCTATATTTTGATTATTATCAATGGAAATATTTTGTGTGTGTTTCTGTGGGTGTGGTGAAATTGAAGTTTACCCACTGTTACTGAAAAAAATCTATTCCTTCCAAGCCAGTTTTTATGATAGAAAGTGACATGTTTTTTCTTGGATTTACACAAATATTTCATTATAAAAAGCTTATGAGGATAAACTTGTAACAAATAGAACCCTCTACTTTTATCAAGCAAAAAATCATATTTCAGGCAAACTTTATAAATTCTGTGCTTAAAAGGAATTACTGAGTTAAGCACTTTACATTAATGCCCAAGGAAAGGATTAATATAGCCAACATGCTTTTATAAAGGCAAGGACAACATAATGCACTACTGGATAAATTACAATTTGCTTGACCTGGGAACTGAATAGGAAGTGGATTGTGGGACTGCATTGATTCTTCCTTGGAAAGGTGTGCTAGCACAGTATTAAAAAAGTGTAAAAATTTCAGAGCTGTATTTGAAGTACTAGACATTCCAAAGGAAGCCCATTCAGCTCTCAAAACCCCCTTTTCAGGTTAGAAGAGGGGAAAAAAGATGTTTCATTTTAATTCTTTTCATGCTGTCAGAATTTATGGGAAGGGCTATAATGCAAGTTCAGGGTCAGTGACCAGAAATGTAGACATGAGTTATGGTCTCAGCTTGTACCCTGGCTGGCCCTAATTTAACGTGGCTTCGCAGTCACATCCTCCCAAGCACTTAACTTTTAACCATCCACCTTAAAAGACACAGCAATTAGTGATAAAAAAAGAGAAGAGAATGACTACATTCCTGAAACATCTGGGGAAGAGGAGAGGCCTCTACTCAAGAATATTTACAGACAGTGGGATGCCTAAAACTGGAAGGAATAAAAAAATCTGGCTTTAATTTATATAAAAATAAACTTAACAAAACAAATTTTGCAGTTAACAAAAAGTCTTTCATACCATAGATTTTCCAGTTTCTCCTAACTTTCAATTGTCAGCTCACTGGTAGGGTCAAATGTTTATAAAAGCCGTCCTTTGATTAACTAAAATGATTTTTAAAGTTCATTTTCATTAATCCATAGAATAGAAATCTACTATTATGTAATCACAGAAGTTAGGGCTAGGAAAGAAAATTAGATCATCAAATCCAGTTCTTTCCTAACATAGAATTTAACCTTGCAGTCCATTAATCTACGGTACTCTACATCAATCTAGCTACTTCAGGATTTTCACCTCTTTCCTGGATGAAGTATTCCCTGGACAGTATCTCTGACGTCTTCCCTCAGAAAATCTCCCTCCATTTTCCAATTTTTAGTTTAATTAGTATTAAGTGATGAATGAGTTACCCATTATTCTTACTGTGGCTTTATTCCTACATGCCACACTATATGATTTCCTTGGTACTTACACCCTTTGAATATTGGTAGACTGTTACCCTGCTGCTCTTCTTTTTGATGGCCTCCAATTTTTCCTCGTCTTTAGAGTAATATGGTGACCAGTATTGAACAGACTATTCCAGGCATGGCTCACCACAGCTTGATAGAGATGGAATTATATCTGTGAATCCTTTTGAGCACACATCCCTCAAATTGCATTTACCATTTTTATAATGGATCTGACGAAGTGGGTCTTTGCCTACGAAAGTTTATGCTCCAATAAATCTGTTAGTTTATAAGGTGCCACAGGATTCCTCATCGCTTTTGCAGATCCAGACTAACATGGCTACCCCTCTGATACATTTTTATAATATTTCCCTAGAAACTTGCATCTTAATTATTTAGACTATATCTACACTTGCCAGTTTTAGTGCAAAAAAAATCAGACTTTTGCACAAAAAATGCACTAACATCTTCACTGGAAATCCACATTTTGCACTGAAACTGTAGTGTTTCAGAACAAAAATAAAATCACCCCAATGAGAGGCTTTTTTTGCTTTTTCTGCTGATGTGCCTCTGAAGAATCTTGATTGTTTTTACCTGTCTAATTTTCGTCCAGTGGAGTCCCACAATGCAGAGTGGGAGTGGCTGCTCTTTGATACTCAGCAGACCTGCCTGCAGGTATGTGCCCCTCCCCTTTAGCCTTGTTCTGACAGCTGGTGCTGTCACTGCTCTGAGACACAAAATCAATTATTATTGTGGAATGCTCCCGCTGCCTCCCAAGATGCAAACAGCAGCAAGCAGACAAAATGTGCTGTGCAGAGACAGGGAGAGAGGCATGGGTCTGCAGTCAGGGTCTCCCTCTTCCCCTGCCTCAGGACTGGTTGCTTCCGGCAGCTGTCTCACACACACATATCCCAATAATGATTTGTGATGTGTCCCAAAGCAGTGCATAGTGCGATAGCTACCATCGTGCGCTCCTCTCATTGAAGATGCAAGTGCTGCATATATAAACACATTCTGATACCTGTAGAAAACAACGTGAACACAACCCAGTGCTTATCTTCTAGTGCTTTGCTATCACTGACAAAACTGTCAGTGAAAAACTCTGCACGTGCAGACACAGCCTTAGTAATTCAATTTTGACATGAGTTTTCAGTGGGCCAATGTAATTTTGGATTGCATTATATTTTTCATTATTCGTGCATGTGTCATACCTTTTATTCCCCTGTTCAAGTACTCCAGCATAGCACATCAATTCGAATGAACAACAAACACTATTAATAAGATAGCAGTTCTGCCAATGGGACAGAAGGAACAAACTTATATTTTCAGGCATTGAGATCTTTTCAACAAACAGATATAATGACATGAAGTTATAACCAGCAGTAATACAAGCTCATTAGTGTTCAGCACTGGGTCAAATTTTCATTCAAAAATATTTTTGTCTGTAAAAATGCAGATTCTAGAACACCAAAGCATTTCATAAATTTGTGTCAGTGTCGCCAAACAATTGAAAGTTAGGAAAAAAAATCTGAAAAATTGAAGTT
This sequence comes from Pelochelys cantorii, assembly GCA_032595735.1. Lineage (NCBI taxonomy): Eukaryota > Metazoa > Chordata > Testudines > Trionychidae > Pelochelys > Pelochelys cantorii. The sequence goes on from CM064335.1 coordinate 41,366,943, forward strand.
TCATTTTTTTAAATTGAAAAGTGTCAACATTTTGTTAAAAAGCTTTTTGATTCAAAATGTCCTTGTAAACACAATCAGATGTGTTTTAAAATGTTCATCACTGAACTGAAAGTATTTTGTTTCAATACTTTTCTTTTCAGAAGTGTCAGAAAACTAAAAAAAAACCTCTATTATTTATTCAACTTTACTCTAAGGCAGCATGAAGATTTTGTCATGATTTTTTTCTTACTTAAATTCTTTCCTTATTAATAAATTTATTATTAATTAATCAAAATACAGGGAAATGTAAAATTTCTATTACATATTATATATATGTATGTATATCTTTCCCTTTTTTTTTTTCAGATCCCGCCAGAATCACCCATTCTGCTAGGCTCCTGATTCCTTTCCCAAACATTGGTCCAGTAACACATGTACCCTGGTGCACATCTATTGACTTCATAAATGGGTTTAAATCAGGGCAAAAATTAGGTCCAAAATAACTGTTTACTAATGATGATAAAAAAAACCAATGTTTACTACTGTGAGAGAATCCTCTAAGAAGAAAAGAAGAGATGGATAAACATTTGCCTATTCATTGTATTCAAAATCAATATTTGTTTGTCATCATGTCTGTCTAGTACATGCAAAGAGAGATAGAAATGCCAAAAGAATCATTATGCCGGACAAAACTAAGATATTTTTGACAACAGTTTAGTTTTCTGGGGTTAAAATGGGCTTAGAATATTAAATATACTACTAATGCATTTCTCAACTAACAGCAGGAAGCCAACTTGCAACCGATATTTCCCAAATGTTACCTGGACTGGGCCAGATTAAACTGATTTTATTTTAGAAGAGTCATTATCAAACAATTGACAAATTACTGCATTATTTTATTGTTTTGATTAATCTATTGCAGAAGAATACTTTCAACATTTTACCCATGTAAAGCATGCATCTAAGGAGAGAAAGATGTATGCACTTTATGTTTCTGTGTATCTTACGCTGAATTTCAATAACAATCCTTACAATGTAGGGTTTTATTGTAGCTGTCTTTTGGGGTTGCAAATTGTTAACATCTGTCTCTTAGTATCATTTTTTACAATAGTCTGCTCTCTAGATATCCTTGTTAATGACTGTAATTTTCTAGTCAGCTGCTATCTGTCAAGGTAGTTTAAAGGTCATTTTTTTGCTATGTTTAAGAGAACCTCATGAAGAAAATGGGCATGCATTCTTTGTAGCAAACTGAGCTTATGTTTGGATTTGGTTTTGTATGTGAAAACAGTGCTCAGCCCAGCTAGGCCATGCCAATATCTTTATTTCGTGCCACTTTGCTGCTTGAGACTTGCTTAAACAGATTTCATCTATATTTCTTCCAATGGCCATCTTGTTGTTTCTCTGTTATCCTGATACATCCATGGATTATCCTTCTTTCATCTATACTGAATGGCAAAGCTGGATTAAATTGAAGAAGTCATTAATATCTAACCTATCCCTCACTTGCCTATCCTAATTTTCACCTCAATTTCATAATGTCATCATTTTCCAAATGACACTGAATTAATGTAATAATAATACTAATGATAAGAATTCAGCAACTCCTGTATTTCAGATCCTAATGAATGCCTTCCAGCTTCCCACTTGGACTCTGATGAGGGGAAGCCAAGCTTTTGATCTTGGATTGCTGGTTTGTCCTCACCCTTCCTGCAGTATTTCTGGTGCACTGACACTCAATCTGTTACCAATTCTAGAAATGGATTCTTCAGCCCAGCCTGCCTGCAGCTCCAGGAACGTGCTGACCCCTTGCTCACATCCTGTCTCAGAATATCATCCTAAAGGGTTAAAGGTTCTAGTTTACCATTTAACTCTCTCTGGCTACGTCTAGACTACAGCTACATCGATTTAGAGCCCCAGGAGTCACTGGGAGTAATTAGTTTGAACAGACCTGGGGAGGAGCTATTTTGAAATAGCAGCAGTGGAGCATCCACACTACAGCTATTTCGAAATAGCTATTTCAGAATAGGTGTTATTCCTTGTGGAATTAGGTTTACAGAAGTCAGAATAAGCTGTCAGTTATTTCAAATTTATTTCAAAATAACAGAATTGCTGTGTAGATGCTTGCATTGTTATCTCAAAATAACTTCAGTTATTTCAAAATAACTGCTGTGTAGACGCGCCCTAAGGTGCTACAGGACCATTGTTTTTTAGGGTTTTTTTAGTTACCAACATGGCTACCCCTCTGAGACTTATTAAATTAGTATTTTTAAGAGTAGGGCTGGAATCAGTCTCGTAAGGCAGTGTTTTATAGGCCTGCTACTACTGGAAAAATTCTGACTATGTATTTATTTAAAGTTATGAGAGCATGCATAAATAAATAAGCAAATAAATAAATAAATAAATAAGCTCGCTGCTGATAAAATTGAGGTTGGAGACGGCTGTATCATGAAGCAATTGTGCCAAGCTCATATTCCTATATTAATGTGTTATTGCTTCATTTGATCTGTACATATGTAGAATTGTGTATTGTAGTGCACATGCCACTTTCTGCTTTATGCACTTTCTTGTTTCACATGGTTGAATTTGCATTTTATGGATTTGGGTCAAGTGGATCTTAAGAAGGATAAATATGTGTTGGCTTCACACTATGAATTTGAGGAAACTTCACAGTAAATATCAGAATGCTGATAAAAGGATAAATAGAGGACTTTGAGAGAAGTGAAGAAAGATATACATATATGTCCAAATATTCTGAGTACTTGGTGAGCAAGGTTATTTCAAACTATGTGCATACTTGATTTATAGGCACCTAAATTCTACAATATTCATTACATTTGCTTGAATATAGCCTCATTTTTCTCACTTTCTCAATGTCTGTCTAGCAATTTCCAGGATGTTTTCTGACAAATTCTTTCTTTCTCTTTTGCACATATAACTTTTTGTCACTCTGTGTGTCCAAGGTGTCTCTCACGATTAATTAGTAGTCCTAGGGAAGACAGAGGCTAGAGAATCGAACACAGAGAGAGATGTCTGCCTAGAAAAAAGCTTGGAATTCTCTGATCAGAAGGTTTGGACCATGCAAAATAATATTTTATTATAGACGGTACATCATGTAAACATTCTTATATAGATTATAAATCACATATCGTATGCACAATACATTGTATTTTTATGGTATGTCAAAATAAAAATCCCAATAATTTATTGTTTTGTAACAAACATTAAATAGGAATCAACATTTGTAAATAGAATTTTATATATAGTCTGGATAAACTTTATATTTATATTTCCCTAACAAAATTAATCAAGCTTTAAAAAAATATTCATATTAAAAGAAGGATTATTTTCCTTGCTCATGTAAAAAATATTATACAGTCTCTCTTGTTTTCCTGTAAAAACATAGTTGGAAAGTCAAGTATATACTACTCCAACGAGGTGAATAACATAACTTATGTCAATTTGCTGCAGTGTCGTGTCAGTGCTATATCAACCAGTGATGGGAGTCTAGCCCATAGACAAAAATAGCGGTCAGGACTTGTCTATACTACACGGGTAAGTTGATCCAAGTTACACAATTGCAGCCATGTGAATACTGTAGCCAGAGTTGATGTAGCTTAGGACAACTTCATGGAGTGTCTACACTGCACTGTGCTACCAAGAAATACTCTCCCATTAACTTGCCTTATGCTTCTCATTGTGGTGGAGTAATGGAGTCAATGGGAGAGTGATCACCAGTCATTTTAGCAGGTCTTTATTTGACCTTCTAAATCGACCCCCAATCGATCAATTTCAGTAGTGTTGATGCCCAGGAAGTGTAGACATGCCCTAACTTTCACAGAAATGTCCTGATAAAATAACACAGGCTTTTGGCAATTATATTCCTACATTTGTGAATAGATATATGAATCTCAATCTTTATAATTTAAATATAATTTTAACAGGTTTCAATCAAACTTTATTGCTACTAATTTTAGTACCAATATTAGGTAATTCATGAAAACCTTCTCTAAAAACAAAACAAAGACATTTATTGGAAGACTGAAATCCACATACAATTTTCTCATGGTTTGCTTATTATCTGGATGGGGTGTAATTCATATCAATATAATTAAGAGTTGAGTTTTCAGCTTTGGGTTATATGCATCGTATATTTTCTATTTCCATCTTATATCCGCTAAGAGTTTTATTGCTTGTTCAGACAAGGAATTCCACAATTTAGGTGCCCCAATAGCTTAATTGTCATTACAGTCAGGATATGTCTAAACTACATCCCTCTTTCAAAAGAGGGATGTAAATTAGACATATCCAAATTGCAAATGAAGCTGGGATTTGAATTTCCCACACTTTGTTTGCATAATCGCATCACAGCGTTCTTTTGAAAAATGCTATTTCGAAAGTGAAACCGCGGCTAGATGCGGTTCTTTTGAAAAGAAAAGCCTTTTTTGAAAGATCCTGTACGCCTCAAAACATGAGGCGTACAGGATCTTTCAAAAAAGGCTTTTCTTTTCGAAAGAACCGTGTCTAGACCGCGGTTTCACTTTTGAAATAGCTTTTTTCCAAAGAATGCCGTGACGCAATTATGCAAATGAAGCACGGGAAATTCAAATCCCGTTTTCACTTGCAATTTCGATATGTCTAATTTACATCCCTCTTTCGAAAGAGGAATGCAGTCTAGACATACTCTCAATGAGTTTCTTTCCCTACTACCTAACCTAAATCTCCCTAAGTTTGCTAGATAATCTGATTGCTTTTTGTCCTACCTTTAGTGGACATAGAGAACACTTGATCACTGTCAGCTTTAAAATATCTCTTAACACTTTGAATACTTTTATCAAGTCCACCCTCATTCTTCTTTTCCTAAGATCAGGGCATGTTTTTTTAAACTTTCCTGATAAGTCAGGTTTTCTAAACCTTTTATCATTTTTGTTGCCCTCCTCTGTACTCTCTCCAAATTTTTCACATCTTTAAAGTGTGGTGCCGAAAAGTGGATACAGTACTCCTGCTGAGACTTCATTAGTGCTGAATAGATACCTCTCAAATTTTGCATACGACATTCCTGCTAACAAATCCAAGAGAAATATTAGCCTTTTTCACAAATGAATCACATTGTGCACTATGTAGTACTAGACTCAGCACAAACCACTGTTGGACTCCACTGGACTCCACTAGATTTGTTCTTCCAGCATGACAGATAAACATTGATAACTTCTCTTAAATACTGTTTTTCACTCACTTGTGAACTTACCTTAGAGTAATTTTATCTCAGCCACATTTCCCTAGCTTGATTATGAGACTGTCATGTGGGACTGTCAAAAACTTTATTTAAATCACATCTCCTTCTTTTCCCATACTCACTATGCCAATAACACAGAAAGAAGGAAATTAGGTAATTTGGCATGATTTGTTCTTAACACAAACCATAATGACTGTTACTCATCACACTATTAGGGGTTTACAAATTGCTTGTTTAATAATTTGTGCCAGTATTGTTGCAGGTATCAAAGTTAGACTGACCAGTCTTTAATTTCCCAGGTTCTCTCTGTTTCTCTTTTTAAATATTGATATTATATTTGCCCTTCTTGGACTTCATTCATCCTCCATGAGTTCTCAGAGATATTTGCTAACTATTCCGAGCTAGTTCCTTGAGTACCCTAGGGTGAATTTCATCATTCCCTTCAGATATATAAACATCTAACTTATTTAATGATTTTCCTTAAAGTTGTTCTTTCCTTATACTGGCTTATGTATCTCCTCTATTCCTGTTAATATTAATTGTGTTAAGCATCCCGCATAATTAATATTTTCAGTATCCTCACTGAAGCAAAATAGGCATTAAACAACCTACTTGAAGTCATCTGCTAGGGAACGTCTACACTAGCTCGTTAGTTCGAGCTAGGTAGGGTAACGAGGGCAGCCGGGGTTGCAAATGAAGCCCGGGATTTAAATATCCCGGGCTTGATTTGCATGTTCCCAGGCGCCGCCATTTTTAAATCCCCCTTAGTCCGAACTCCATGCCCGCGGCTACACGCGGCACGGACTAGGTAGTTCGAATTAAAGCTCCTAATTCGAACTACTGTTACTCCTCGTGGAATGAGGCTTCATTTGCAACCCCGGTTGCCCTCGTTACCCTACCTAGCTCGAACTAACGAGCTAGTGTAGACGTACCCCTATTGGTTTTCTTTCCCTGCTCAATACACTTTCCTTCATTTTTCTCTTGCTCCTAATACATATATAGGTCCGGTTATTGTCTCTTGCTGGGTGTAATTCGTTTTGTGCCTTTCTCATGTTGTGTCTACATGCTTGCTCTATTTTTGTACTCATCGACATCACAGCTAATTATAATCAAGACACCACTGTGAGAAGATCAATGCTTCCTTTGTAATGTAAGCCATTTTTCTTGGTAGTTCAGTGAAAGAATGTTTGAAGATGAAAAAAAATTATCTGATGCATTCTAAGACAATAGGACATATATTCTGCCAAGGTCACTGGCGAGGCTAATATTCATCAAGACATTCACATGTATGCTAAGGAATTGACCAAATCTTTCAATATAATGAACGGAAGCACTGTGTTGAAGAATCCTTTTCTCAGCAGTTGTCTGAAAATGATGAACGATAATAGATTTTGCATATTATAACTAATATATGCAGGAGTCAGTGTTCTGGGACTAAAATGAATGCCATAAAATTGCTCAGTTGTTAGCTGAATGGCATTGATGGCTGATCTTCTGAATCCATATTTAGAAACTCACAGATTGGAAAGGCCGTGCTTTGTAACAGGCACCTCTAATTTATAAGCATATTCAACATCGCACTTACAAATGGGATTGTTGTTTCCAGATTAATAAAAAACTGACAACAATGACCTCACTTCTTCTGTGAATACACTATCTTGAGAATGATACAGATTTTTTGAACTCTTTGCGTAATAATGGGCATTTGAATATTCCTTAGAATAGCATTCAGTCTTCAAAACCTGGTCAGTAGAAAGTAGCATACATTGTGGTTTGTAAAAATACCAGTGTTGAAGTGTAACATTTTACTAGATCTTTAGCAGAAAAGATCTCCATTTAAAAGTATTCTGTTTTGAAATACAATATTAGCCAACTTTTGGTAAAATCTAATATTGTAATGTCTGCTTATACTATGTATGTACTTTAAAGTTTTCTTACAACTATTACCCGACTCTAATAATATTATTTGTTTAGTCTTCAAATAAACTATAATTTTCTGTGTTGCTACCATAAAGTGCATATCATAATAACTAGGAGGAGCTTAATTTTTTACAGTAAAGTGTTTTGCATACCTGTCCTAACTTATCACTATGTTTCAGTAGCACAAAAATAAATAGCAACTTAGTAATGATTTTTAATAACCCCTGAAAACTCAAATAGATACAGTACATCCAAAATGATAGTATCTTTTAACATACAGTACTGCAAAGCCGGATTAAAAGCAGATGTTTATGAGTGAAATAACCCTTCATAGGAATTAGCTATTAGGTTGCAGTATAATATTAAATTTACTGTGGCTCTGAACTTGGCAGGAAGTTTTTTAGCATGGATACCAGCTGTTGTCTATTCACATTTATCCTGGGAATGGTTGTATATGTTGTAGAGCATTAACCTAAATGCTGCAGTCCATATACTAGAACAACCAGTAGTGGAGCTGAATGTAAAATAGGATTCAGACGAGAGAGGACATACTAATTTAAAAGGCAGCATCAGCCTTTGGCCTATTTGTTTTCGTCTCTGTCTTATGCTTCTATTCCTGAGGTGGGCAATAATTTTTGATGGGGGAGCCACTTCTAGATTTTGGTAAGTGGTCAAGGGCCACACTTTTCTGTGGCGAGGGTGAAGGGTCTGAGACAGAGGTTGGGTGCAGAAGGGAGCTTTGGATGCAGGAGAGGGTATGAGGTCTGAGACAGAGGGGACTGTGACCGGGCAGGGGATTGGGGTGTAGGGTCTGGAAGGAAGTGGTGACCTGGGGGAGGGTGGGTACAGAGAGTTTGGGTGGTGTCCTGGGGCAGGGAGTTGGGGTGTGGGAGGGAGTGGGGTGCCAGAGTCAGGCTCTGGCTGGGAGGTCCTTACATACGTGGCTCCTGGCCAACAGCCCAGAAAGGTGCCGAGGTAAAGTCTTTTCCTCACACAGTCCAGGCTGCTCAAAATGGCTGTCTGCTCCCTCCATCCATGTGCAACTGTGCTCCCTGTATGGGAGAGGTGGGAGGGAAGGGGCAGGGGACTTCACTTGCTGCCCCAGCTCAATCATCGCAGCTCCCATTGGCTGGTTTTCAGCCAATGGGAGCTGCAGTGATTGGACTGGGGTATTGGCTGGTTTCCAGCCAATGAGAGCTGCGATGATTGGGCTGGGGACAAGGGCAGTGCTTGAAGTCCCCCCATAAGGGGTGCTCGGAACCTAGAGGGTGCAGCCAACCATTTTGAGCAGCCTGAGTCTACAGCAGGCAGAGAACCTTCCTCGGGGTCTTGGTGGGGTATCCATAAGCTGGATCAAAAGGTTTGCCAGGCAGGATCTAGCACATGCATCATATCTTGGCCACCTCTGTGCTATTCCATGTGGAACGTTGGACCTTCATCAATGTTTTTCATGTTTGCCTGTCTCCTGCTCTAGTCTTAGGTTCTTCCCTTATCATTTTGATAGGCTTTTATTGTGAATTTCCATGTATACTTGGTCAGGGTGTGTCTACACAGCACCCTAAACATGAAATAAGATACGCAATTTACACTATGCAAATTGCATATCTTATTTAGAAGCTGTTTCAAAATAGCTTCAGCACACTTATTTTGAAATGATTTCAAACAAGTCTACACAGCACCAAATTTCAAAATAATGTGCTATTTCAAGCCATCCCTTTTCCCTTGTGCTATGAAGGAAGATGGCAAAATAGCACTCCTGTTATTTAAAAAAATATTTCGAAATAATGGGTGGCTTGTGTAGACGCAGGATAGCTATTTTGGGATACCTCCAGTATCCCGAAATAGCTGTGCAGTTTAGACGTACTCTCTGCATCATTATCTCATGCACATAGTGGTTCCACTCCAATGCCTGTCATGTTATTTTATTCAGGTCTTTTCTCCATGTATATCCTAGCCATCTCCATTTTCATTCTGAAATTTCCTGTCCCATCAGTGTCTGTTTTATCTTCCTCTACAGTTCTTATGATTTTTTCTGGTCCTCTGAATATTGAAGATGTGTCTAACACAGCTGTTCATGAAAACTTGGAGTTTAGATAGTAAGGTCTTAAGTCTCCAAGTTTCAATACTATCTTGTAAGACTGACTACAATTCAGTTTAATTTGGAAGGCAAGATTTCTGTTTCCAAAGACCAGGTTTAGAGTGAGAAAGGCATGTCTAGCTTTTACTATTTTGGCTTTAATGTCTTTATTTGTTCCACCTGTTGTACTTAAAGTGATGCCAAGATATGTGAAATATTGGACCTCTTTTATGTCAATCCCAGAAAATATTATTGGGGTTTTTTGCTCTGTGCTGATTCTCATGTTTATTGGTGTTGATCTTCAACCTGCAAATTGTACAGAGGTCTGGAGATAATTTGTTTTGGCTTCCATGTATCATGGGTATGGGATAACAAGTTGATGTCATCTGCAAAGTCAAGGTGCTCTAACTTCTGTGTAAAACTCCATTGTATGCCCTATGGTTGTTCTGTAGGCTCTCTCAGGGTACGTCTACACAGTATGCTTATTTCAAAATAAGCTATTTCGAATTTTTTTTCCAAAATAGCTTATTTTGAAATAGCGCATCTACGCTACAGGGAAGCCTCAAAATTAGTCCGAGGCAGGCTTCTCTAATGTGGACATGCTATCTTGATATAGAGCCCCAGGAGGCACTGGGGAGTAATTACTTTGAATGGCCCTAGGGAGGAGCTATTATGAAATAGCAGCAGTGGAGCGTCCACACTCCTGCTATTCCGAAATAGCTATTTCAGAATAAGTATGGTTCCTTATGAAATGAGGTTTACAGATTTCAAAATAAGCCATTTGTTATTTTGGAATTATTTTGAAATCATGGAATTGCTGTGTAGACACTCTCATTGTTATTTCGAACAAATAATATCGTCTGTTATTTCGAAATAACTGCACTGTGTAGTTATTTCGAAATAACTGCACTCAGCCACTGCCAGAAAAGATTATGATGACATAAAATAGCTTTGTTTGATGTTCATAATAACCTCAAATGTCATGGTAACAGCCTCAATTCACTGTTATCTATTAGTTGGCATGTCATATTTTCTTAAAAGGTCTGAATGATGTTCACAAATTTCTGAAGGATTCCATAGCAGTATAACAACTTCCATAAAACTATTCTATCCACTGCATCAGATGTTTTTTGGAAATTAATAAAATTCATATAAAGCGGTTATGGACATTCAATTGACAGATCTATTGTGATACACAGTGTTATTCTTTGATCTATACATGATTTCTCCTGTGGAACCCTTTTTGTTCTTATCATAACTTTGAATCTACTGTTATCTTTATTCTGATTAGAAGAATACCTTATGTGTGATTGACAGTAACTGAAGGCTTATACTTCGAATTTTCCACTAATTTAGCATTTTTCTTCTTCCCACATCTTTTGTAAGAGCTCTATCAAAATGTTTACTATGTTCTTCCAGTCTTCCTTAAGACCTGCCGTTGGAATGTTATTTGGCCTACAGCATGATATTACATGATATGGTCTTCAACATTCAAGAACCTTTTGTGCATAAGCTCAACCCACCACTTATATCATTGCAGGATGCACCACAGGAGCTGGAATAGGGAGATTGTTCACAGATGGTGAGGGATATGGATGCTGTTCCACACATCTTGGGTCTTTTGTATTCAAGCATAAAAGAGGAGAAATATAATATATGTGCATACATAGGGCTTGTAGGCTGCAGGCTTGAGAAAGTTTTAGCTTAGCCAACAAGGTCTCAGTCTTAAAGATTGGTTAGCTACTCATGTCTATGAGTTTGTCATCAATCAGTCATGTCTGTCTAGCTTATGAGTGAACCTAAATCCTATATCAGTGTTTCTCAACCAGTGGTATGAGTACCCTTAGGGGTTGTGGAAACCATTTCATATTTAGCTAGAAGCCATCTTGTATAACAGAAACCATTTCAGCTTCTCGCTTTAGCACATAAACCAGAGTCAACTTTCTGTCACCCCGTGAGAGAGGCCTACAGGATGGGCTATTGGAATGTGTTAATTGGGCTGGTTGAGAAGGAAGATTCACTCCCGAGTACCTGCCCACCATCTTGCTGATAAGACTTTGTTTTTCCAAGTTTAACTGATGATTTCTGTAATTGGATGCCCGGACGTCAGACTGTTTGGTTAAGGGTATAAAGATACTAGGATTGATTGTATTAGCAGCCTTCCTGGGCCCGGCTCTGCTGGGACCACGTTTGGCTCACTTTGCTTTACTGATCAATAAAGCTGTCTGTTTAGCCGCCTAAACTGAGTGAGGCCTTTGCTTTGACAGGGTACTTGAAAGAAGTCTGGGGGGGGGGGCACGTCAACACAACTGACATTTGGAAAACACTGAATTTTTGGTTTAAGTTTTACAGTGCTTTATTATTTTTGTACTTTTTACACCCAAAAATTTAATTGCCTGCTTGGCTACAATTAAGTTGTTTAAACAAATGTGTTGCAATGGGAGAAAAAAAATTGTGTATCTGAAAACTGTAGATACTGGGGGTACTTTATTTATTTTTTTATTTTTTGAAAAAGGGGTACTTTATAAAAAAAGTTGAGAAAAACTGTCCTATATCACAGGATGAAACCGTCACCAGAATAGAAGTGTTCATTGCCAGTATTTAGGAAATACACATTGAAATGTAGCAGTCAAAGCAGATTAGAGGTGTTTCTGGTATTTTGAAGATTCAGAGTCAATAATGAAGTAACCACAAGCTGTAATGATGCTTGGGTGATGGAAATGTTAATGAGCATAAAGAGAACTAACATACTTACGATAATCTCCCAAAGGCAGTGGGACATAGAAATTCAAATAAAGAAAAGGAATTGAAGCCTTCACAAATATATATGAACCTGATGTAACACATTACAAAAGCTATATCTTTGCCTGCGTGCCTGAGGAGATGACAACCACTGGTGAGAATGATAATGGTGAGAATGATGAGTATGGTGACTGACATTTGGGAGTTCTCTGCAAGACAATGTATGAGTAATGTTGTTCACCAAGGCCCCCACCATCTATTGATATCCTCTCTAGTGTAGTCAATCTTGGGGCTGAACCCTCATGTTGGGGTGTATAATTAGAGTAACCCATAACTATAAGGCTCAGAGAGATAGCCCTGTTAGTCTGTATCTGCAAAATAATGAGGAGTCCAGTGGCACCTTAAAGACTAACAGATTTATTTCGACATAAGCTTTCGTGGGTAAAAACCAGATGCATCTGACAAAGGCATGACAGGGCTTCTTGTTGGTTTTCCATAACTATAAATAAACTACATTGGGGTTCAACTAAAAGAATACAGCTGAGAATTAGATTTTGTAAATTTATATTGGGATCGATATGACTGTAGAGGGTCATTCTGATAGGCAGGTGGCCTAGTGGTTATGCAGTTGCTCCACGGTTCCTTCCAAACTTGTCATTCCAACCTTAGACTCATAGAGCTGGAAGAGACCTCAGGAGATCATCAAGTCCAGCCCCCTGCCCAAGGTAGGACCAATCCCAAGCTTGTATGGCTGAGCCATATGTGATGGCTCTCATGCCAACCTGAATCATTCTTCCAAACGCTTAGGTTTCTGCCACAGCAGAGATACCAAGGGAGCAAGGTCGAAGGACATGAGCCCTATCATTCCACCAGGTGCCAACTCAGGGCCCTGGAGGGACTTTGCCATATCTAACAACTTTCTACTCCACCCCAAGTTGTACTTGCCCCATCAGTAGTTTTGTCCCAGGATGAGACTCCTCTATTTGGGGCATGGTCACAGGCTTAGTGTCCACATAGTGTGTCAGTGGGGCAATGTGCCATGCTTCACAGTCTCTTGTAAGTTTCTAACTCCCAAAGTTGGGGTGGGATGAATCTGGATTACTGCTTCCAGAGCAGCCTTAGGAATTCTGCTATCACTTCTCACACTTCCAGGCATCACTTCTTGGTGCAACCTGTAGCTCCTTTTCCCCTTTCCCCAGGCCCAACAGTACCCTTTTAAACTATCCCTTCCCTGCTGCTGCTGCTGCTGAGGGGGTGAGGTTCCCTGATCCCAGTTTTACTCTATTCCTGGCCCTGGTTTAGTGAGGGGGCTACAAACCCCACCACACAGACAGAGGGCCCAGATATGCATGACTTTTTACATTTAGATTTTTTTCAGCATTGCTTATGAACATGCATTGTGGCCTGTGGGAGAGATCACTGGACTGGTTATCAGAATACTTACATTTGTTCTTGGCTCTTCCACCCGTCTGTTATATAACCTTCTGCAAGCCACTTCCCTTTCTGTCTCTGTTTCCCGTTCAGTTAAAGAGGGATAATCGTATTTACTTCCATTATAAAATATTTTGAGGTATACAGAAGGGGAAAGGCAACCAGCACTGCTGATGGCATATCAATGTGAAAGGAAAGGTTTTTTTTTTTTTCCCCCAAATTTTCTTTACAAACAGTATGTCATATCCATCCGGTGGCTATCAGTTGTGCATGCTGAGTTTCTAGTATAAAACATAACAGAACCTATAGTGTAGTGAACATCATGGAATCTATGGTATAGTGAATGTTGGGAATAATTCTTGGACAGACTGGGTGCAGGTGAAAACAAGCAGAGGATTTATTGAACACACAGCGCTGGTGGAGTGCAGACCAGGTATTTAGCCCAGAGAGCACTAACGTAACCAAAACATACATTAGATTATATAGCTAGCAGATGGATGGAGGAGAAGTGATTTGCTAGGTCTAGCAGCGAAAGTGAGATATGCACATAAGCCAATGGTCTAAGACAGTTACACAGTATCTCCGCCCATTGCCAATTAAACATGTTATCACTAATACAAATAATTATTCCTAACAAGCTAAATGAGCCAACGTAAACAAAGGCATGTTGATGGTCATTTTTTCGGCTGGAAATATAATGTGTCTCCTGCGGGGGTGGTATTGCCTTGGCGCGATCTTTGGGATCCACGCTTATTTTCTAGGAACAAAGCAGACAATGAAAAACAATCCCGCGCGGTTGTTTGGTACCGGCCTTATCAAAGTGAGGCCCTTTTGGAATGTGGTTGCCAAGGGAACCAGTGTCACAGGAACTGCTGTACTGTATACTTCCCAGGGTTGGCCTGATACTTTCAGATTTGAGTTTGTCAGTTCTCAGCAAGATACCATGGGCTGCCTCAATTTACCCTACAGTGAACTTATAGAGCATAGATGAGATTACCATCAGGCGTAGTAGAACAATATTTTACTGTGCGTGCAAGACAAATTTGGCTTCAGATCATTAAACCATCTGGCTCACTTAAACACAAGTGATGTTGGTCCACCAAGAACAGAGGTGGAAGCAGTGCAAGGAATCTAAAGCCAAAGCCAGTTGGTGCAGCCCCAAGAGTAGGCACCACTGGAGAGAGCCTTACTGTCAAGGAGAAGCATTTCCTTGAGAGCTTCTGCTAGCGAAGTTCCAACTTTCAATTAAAATGGTTCCATCCTGTCAGAATTCCTGAAGAAGTGGGACAGGGACACCGCTGTCTGTCATCCCATGCAATGAATATTTGGAAAAACTTAAAAAACAATGAATAGTCTAGCAGCACCTTAAAGACTAACCAAACATGTAGATGGTATCATGAGCTTTCATGGGTATAACCCACTTCTTCAGATGACTAGAGCATTAGAAGTCCAGATCCAAGAATAAATAAAGGAAGGTAGGGGGGAAAAGGAGAGGGGAAAGAAAAAAAAGAGAAAAAAGTAGTGAATTGGATTGTTCAAGTTACACGAGGCTGATAAGAACAATTCTTTCCAGTAACCAAGCAACACACCTACATCATAATCATCCAGGAACTCATCCCAGCAATCAGCCTTGGTGCCAACTCTGTCCACACATCTACACAAGTGATTTCATCACTGGACTCAACCACATCAGCCAGTACATCAGGGGCTCATTTAACTGCACATCCACTAATGTGACCTATGCCATCAAATGCCAGCAGTGCCCCACTGCCATGTATATTGGAGAAACTGGACAGTCTCTATGGGAAAGAATTAGTGGACACAAATCAGATATCCAAAAAGGCAACACACAGAAACCTGTTGGAGAACACTTTAACCTGCATGGTTTGAGATTAATGGATTTCAAAGACACAGTATTGTTTCAGGCCAATTCTACAAACCAGATACCCAGGGAAGGGAACTTAACTTCATTTACAGGTTTGATTCTTATCAGAGAAGAATGAATAAAGATATTGGCTGGCTCGCACACTACCTTCCACATCCTAATGTCTTGACCAACCAAACAAACAATGGGCTCTTATAGAGGTGCTAATTATTCTTATCAGCCTCTTGTAACTTGAACAATATAATTCACTAATTTTTCTCTTTTTTTTCTTCCCCCTCTTCCTTTTTCCCTCTGCCTTCCCTTATTTATTCATGTATCTGGACTTCTAATACTCCAGTCATCTGAAGAAGTGGGTTGTACCCACAAAAGCTCATGATACCATCTACATGTTTTGTTGGTCTTTAGGATGCTACAAGACTATTAGCTGTTTTTTAATTTTTTCCAGTTACAGACTAACTTGGCAATCCATCTGAAGCTAATGAATATTTGATTATCTTATTTGCCTCATGGTTAAGGAAAGTCACATTTCCCCACCCTGACACCTTTGAGGGTGAATCTGGCCCCTCAGGAGCAGGAATATTTGCAGCCTCTATCACTGCCAGCCATACCAGTCCTTACAAATGTAAGCAGGATCGGAAGGAATGCTTCCATTACAGCTAGCTGGAGTGAGAGAGAAATGCTGGGTGTGTCTATGTAAATACAGTTTGCTCCTGCTTTGCTAGATTTGTTAGCTATTCAGCAGATGGAGTGGATTTTGCTCGCAGTAATCAACTTAATTTGTGTCTCAGCACCAGCTATGTTTATATTAAATGCCAGGATGGCTAAAATATGGTTAATAATGTTGGTAATTTTGTGGAAATACAGAAAAATTAGGACTGTGTTAAATTGTTCCAAATGAAAGGGCTCATAGTTAGCAGAAAGAATCTTGCAAATGCAGGGGCTCAACTTTCATAGCTCTATGAAGGAAGTAGAGAGGGAAGGTTATTCTGGTTAGGAGGCTATATGGCTTCCCCTTCCTGGATTGGTTTAGGACTAGAAATAGAGGTAGACCAAGGATACAAGGGACAGACACACTGAAGAATGACAAAGAACAAAACATTTTAAAGATGAATGAAGTAGTGAAGATAGAAAATGATAGAAAAATTATATTTGGTTGCAGAGCTGATGGACAAGAAAGAAAGTACAAAGATAGAGCAGCAGCAATGATTTCCAACAATTTTGAAGTCTCTGTATTATCCCCAACACAATACCTGTTGAAGCAGCACATCTCCAAACCATCTGCTACAGCTGCCTTATTGTTGAAAGCCAAAACTTAGCTTCTCTCCAGAATGCTTTGGATGCCTGTTAATCTGTAAACTGTGGGCCAGACTCATGGCTGATGTAAACAGGTTTTACTTCATTAACTCAAAGTGATTCCTGCTTTTGCAATTAGTGAATTTCTCCCCTGGAACCTTGTAGCAGGTTGACCTCATAAGAAGAGAGGGTAAGTTTCCAAAGGAGAGAAAATGGAGGGAATGTCAAATGTTAAAAAATAATATGAAATAATAATGTTTAAAATAATGTTAAAAATGTCATTTAGTTTCCGAGTCTGTAGGGTGCCCCTGGTTCATGTTTTCAAACTTTCCTGCACAGTGATGAAGGCTAGAAGCTTACTTAAAAAGGTAGAGTCAACAAATAACTACCCAGTCAAATTATCCAGGGATTGTTTCTTAAAGTTACAATCATCACTAGGCGGTAGAAATGGTTCTAATCTGTTTTTTGTGCCCGCATTAAGCAGCACAGACTTCAGGCACAGATTGTTTCTAAAAAGAATTTGTTTTAGGTCTAGAGAGAGAAAAACAATCCTCTGTGCCATACAGTGTTTAGCAGGTTTGAGTTTTTACAGGCTGCGTCAGAAGGGAACTGAGCAAGTGCAAAGAATCCTGATTATATTTTTGTATAGCTGAGCAAATAATTCACATCTGAATTATTTATTTGACAAATGTCTCCACTTTTTCTGTTCACTATCCACAGGCACCTCGCAGATTTCTGAAACTTAATCATTATTCAAAATAACTTAATGAAATGTATCACTAGTTTAATTTAGTCTCTCACTTCCATTTCAATCTATAATATTTGAAACTTGAGAGGTACTGCATACTAGGACTCGTCAGCAAACAAGAATTCAATTTGCAAAAAAGATCCTCATGCAAGAGAGTGTTTTTCATGATGTGTTTGTACGGTGCCTACCACAATGCGATGCTGGTTGTTGTTAATGTTTGTTTAGGTATCAGTGTGATATAAATAAATAAATAACTCATGATGTGCCTTATATGGATTTCTGAACGTAAGTTTTGAATTATGCCTGAATAAACACCCTTCGAATTTTAATTTATTTCACAGACTGTTAAATTGCAACGTCGCATGTCCTCGCTTTATTACAGTGATTGACACCTTGTGACAACCTCAGGCCCTTTGATTTCCTGACGAGGGCTATGTCACAACTACAATGTTTCACTGGGAAAAGGTACACAAATTGCGCTCTGCAATTTGCGTACCTTTTCCCGATAGTTTTGTTGGAAGAGGCTTTTCCAAAATTTGGCCCATCGACACCAGGCCAAATTTTAGAAAAACCTGCTCTTTTGGAAGAGCCCTTCTTCCTCGTGGAAGGAGGACAACAAGGCTTCTCAAAGAGCACATCTGCTCTTCTGCAGAAAAAAGGGGAAGAGGAGAGGTGATCCCTGGACACGGCGGAGTTTTTCTGGGATACCTGAATTATTTAAAACTCTGTAGTCTAGACGTAGCCTAGGTGTGTTTCCTCCTTCCAGCACTCATACCCAGATTTGCAAGGTTGCAAGCATGTAAGCAGTTCCACTGAAATACTTCAGACAATTAATGTGCTTAAATTTAGGCACATGCATAAATACCATGCTATATCACAGCCCTGAGCATCATCTGGCTTCTTAAAACTGATATTTTAACTAGACAAGAATTGCTCAGGGGGTCTTGTGGTCTGGAGAACAAAACAACCACAGATTGCCAGACTCTCCAAAATTGCTGTACTGATTCTGTACTCAACAGCTAAAAACTCAGCTTTCATTTCTGCTTGTCGTGCCCAATAGCCCTCATTTCTGTTGTATCGCCTTGATCCAGCCTGCTTTGGTACTTTTGATTATTTCCCTTTGAACAAATAAAGCTGAAGAAAGACTCATACCCTAATATCTGGGAACTGAAAATTAAAAAAGAAAAAACATTTACTACAGGATGTGGTGAGATTACTTTCCCCACCACAGAACTAGTATAGATTTTATCCAGACGACTATATGATGTTGTAAAATTCTTGTTTAGTTCTCACAAGAGAACTACGGATAAATCCTACAGAATGGTAAACATTTCCATAGAGTTTTAGCCTTACTTACAGAATTCTAAAGCAGAATTCTAAATACTCTAATGTTACATCTTATTACATTCTATAGATTGCTTTAAGCATGATAGAGATAAGATATCTATCTTTTGGAAAAGTAATTTCTATAGAACTCAATTGCTTTCATTCCTATTAAATTGTATAGATTTTTTCCATATGAGAATCAAACTATAATAATTAAAATCCCACTAAAATATTACCACACTGTTCATCACCTAAGAGAATACTATGCTAATACTAGACTGGACATTGTCAGCATGTTTCCAGTTTCCTTTCTGCCAAAAGACCATTGAAAAACTATAAAATGACAAGAATTACACATCTTCCGATAAATAGCTCCACTCCATTTTGGAAGTTAGTTTCAATAGTGCGCACCAGAAGTAAGGTGAAGAAGGGCAGACTGCCAAGCAATCATACAAGTTTTAAAAATCAATAGCCCTTTAGAGAAAAGAGATTGCTTTTTTTCCCGTTAAAAACTCTTTCTTCCTGAAAAAACTAAGCACCTACAAAAATGTGACTTTTCCATTCTACGACTCAAAATTTTACAATGCTTGTGTAAAATAAAATAGGTAATAGACTCACTTGGTTGGGCTTGCCCCCCGAAGCCACTGTTACCAAAACAAAATATATTGCAGTCTTGTTTTTTTTAAATCACTGCAGTGGCTTGGCTTCTTTTGTAATGTTATCTAAACTGTAGGGATGCTAGCATATATAACCTCATTCTGGCTTGTGGTGGTTGATCACAAATAGAAGTTAAAAATCTGCCAATCCAAAGGAGCTGAACCATGAATGACAATGAAAGCCTCTTTCTTTCTGCATGTCATAAGTATTAGAAGTTAATTTATGGACTCCTTTTCCTGAAGTGCAGACACTTAATCTGAATTCACTGACAGGCTGGATGTTTTAACAGCAAGATGGATTTCAAAGTTCCTCTAGACACAGAGGCAGTAGCGTAGTAACTTTCCTGATTGCCTGATCAATATTCCACTTGAGCTGAGATACCAGTTACTGGTTATTGTGCCTCCTGACTGAATTTTGTAGCCTCTTACTTCACATGTCAGATGTGTGCACCTCTATTGCAAAGCTAGGTGCAGACAGATATATTGGCATTTTTAAAAGTCATTGTTTGTAAAACATTTAAGACAATATAGCAATAAAAATTGCGTAAGTTGTGAAAATAGATAAGGCACTCAAACCCTTGTTTAAAGAGAGGTCTCTTATTTATAAAGATGAGAATCCCCTCTGTCTGAACATGCTTGGAGGAAGGAATGATGGTTTGAAAGTTAAAGCAAACAGCTGGGAGTCAGGAGGCTTGCTGTCATTTACCTGGGTGTATACCTGACATGACTGAAATCAATAGACAGATACAACAAAGACCAGTTTGACAACTGATTCTATTCTTGGCACAGCTATAGATTTCCAGCGTGACCTTGGGCATGTTACCACAACATTCTGGGCTTCAGATTCTCCATTTCTGAAATGGAGAGGTGAATTCTGATCTGACTCACAGAGTTGTGGTGAGGCTTAATGCATTAATATTCAGAAAGGGTTCCAAGTTCTGCAAATGGAAAGTGCTATAGAAGTGCAAATGATTACTACTACCTTATGGCCAGCTTTTATATTTTAAAATATTGAAAAATCTTGTAAGGTAGAGAGTGGGTTTTTTTATACTGGAAGTCTGCAGTTGACCCTAAATCCCTTTTTAGGACCAGTAAGCAGAAGCAAGGTTTGCATGTTATCTTTTTGCCCTGGTGCTAAAAACAGGGATCCCTTTTCAGGAGCAGGGTCTTATAAAGATAAATCATATTACAGTCATGGTGGGCAGGACTTTTCATCATGCTGGGTAAACGGAGGCATTACTGGAATTTCTGAGGTTACGGGGCAAATTGGGAAGATAGAATTGGAGACAGGATATATGAGTAAGCAGACTTGTTTTGTAGTAAGTTATATGGTTATTAGAGTAGCTTTAGTCATAGGTGATACAGGAAACAGGCACTCTATGGTGATGTCATCACTCACACCCATCCATACCATTGACTCTCACTCAGTAAGAAGCTGGGGAGAGTTTGAACAAAAATATAGAAGAAGGAAACGGAAGAAGAGGAAGGACATTCCAGGTAGCTAGTTGACAGGGTTGGAGGTGACAGTCATACACATTTAAAAAAGCAGATAAAGATTGCATTGTCAGGGGTGCTAACAGATTCTGAAATGCTTTCTGCTAAGAGTGTGCCACATGTCTAAATAAATCAACACACACTCGGGCACCACTGGTCTAGATTATTTTTGTGCTGTAACAAGCATGCTTGATTGCCAAGGCCTGCCATTCCTAGGGCCAAATCAAAGATATGATATTAACTTCTTTCGGAGATGCAGCAAGCAAGGCAATAGAAGAATGCAAATAAATCAATTCTGCATGCTTAAGCCCATCTCCATTTCATGCACATCTGCTGACGGAAAATGATTTTTTCCCATCTTGCCTTATCATTCTGAGGTATGAAAATAGATTTTGTCATAGTAATGAAGCACAGGAAAAGGCAGCTTGTTATAAACTGATTACAGTGTAGATTGAAGGGCTGGTTCTCATTAGCTTTGTTAGATTGGACATGATCCTTGGACCAGAGTAATTATTGCAAGTAAATTCTGAAAGAGAGGGTGGGCGTGTTAGTGCAATATACTGTACACAATTGCAGAAAAAAAGAAAGAAAAAAATCCTTAATGAACAACTCCAGAGCTGCATTAGCTTAAACGTCCTAAATTTCTTATTTAGATACCCAACAAGGAAAAGAGGCCTTAGATTGGAACATAAGCACCCAGCAGCTTGATTAATTTTGGAATTATTAGCATATGCTCAGTGTGATGGATGTGAAAGGTAGGAAGTGTAAAGAGTTCAAATGACTATACTGAAATGTGTCAGCCAACCATGGACTTTGGGGGCAAATAAAAACAAACAACCTTTTGTAGCTATACTTTGATTACCTGTTTCCAGGGACTGGAGATCAAAGGCCAGAGCTGTATAAAAATGGCTGATCTCTTTGGCCTTGGTTCCTGATCTAAAAATGGAAGTGAACCTGTAACGCCATGAAAAGCCAGTTGCGGGTGACCAACACTTAGTTTGGAGTTGGCGGTGACCTCTTGTAAGCTTTTTAACATATGTGTGATTTCCTTTTGTGTTTTTAGATGCTGTCTCTGTAATGCTTTTACCTAAAGAATAAATGTGCTTGCTTTAGGACAGGCCTGGGGAACCTTTTTTGGGTCAAAATAATTTCCTAATGTAGACATGCCCTAAAGTGCTAAAGGACCACTGGTTGTTTTTTAAGTTCCTTTGTATTCTGTCATTCAGCATTCATTCTTTGTTGGAAAGTCAGACTAGATCGTGATCTAAAGAAGGCAAGTTTTACTATAAGCTGGGTAGATGGTGCTTGAAACAAAGAACAGCTAGTAATAACAGTGTGGATCTTCAACAACATATTTCTTGCTGCAATTAACCATTCAATCTCTACTTATTCCTCTCTTCATGACAGGGGTAGGCCAATGTCTATACGGACTCTAGTAGTATACTCAGTTAAGTTAATGTTGAAGCAGAGTGCATGGTTGTATCTGGCCTCCAGTGAAAATGTTTACTCTGCAACGATTAACCAATTTTAACTGTTATAAGACTAAAGAAAGCAGTGTTAGCTGCTGCCCCCTTCACTTTTCTTAGGAACGGTCATGACAAAAGATCTACATTTCAGACACTTTAAAAAAGCCTCTTTAGAATTTTTGCTTACTCAGAAATATTAGAAAAGTCCATTCTTCGCCTAAAGGACAAATTGTTCATAAAAAGAGAAGCAGTTCTCAATAAAAGAGATTAAAGGCTTTAATGATGGCATCGTTAATTCTCCTACAATTCAATCTCATCTTTATAGAAAGCACCAGCCCTGTTCACTCTATTATGTTTTTAGGCCTGATTTATGAAACAATCCCAGAAGCATTAATGATGCCACAGGTAACGGTGGTTGTATTTCAGGTGGTTTCCAGCACTGCTCTATCAATAGAACATATTTTGTTTCAATTCCATTACATTTTATTCCTCGTTTTGTAACGCTGCTTGGGAGTTTGAAGCAATATATGGATGGTTTCAAACACGAAACTTCAGACGTGCCTCTCCATCTACACAGTCCTCTCACTTTACTCCTCCCTTTGGCTACTTCATACCCACACCTTATATCATGATGTACGTTTGGAATAGTCTTCTTTTTCCCCGGGACTTTCTCCAAGTCCTCCACCAATGCTTCCACCGTATCATCTCATCAATAACCCCACACGGTCTCCCTTTCCTGAAATGTGGTTTTCTGTGTGTCTGTTATGTTTAGACTGGGCTTGAATCAAGATATTAACTGATTAATGCACTGCAAAGCCAATTTTCCCTGCCTTTGACATTTGCATTTTCACATTAAAAGCTATGTATGGGACACATCCAGCCCACTTAACTGACTTCATTAACACAGGTCCTACAATTCACTGGTAACTGCTTTTGCTGTTATAAATACCTTGGATTCTGTTATTTCCACTCCAACTCTTCTGATGAAGTGGGTTTACCCATGAAAGCCCATGATGCGATATATATTTTTGTTAGTCTCCAAGGTGCCACAGGACTACTAGTTGATTTTAACTTTTCCAAGTAATTTTTAACTTGTTCTTTTCCTATTTTAACTTCTGAATCTACCCCATTTTCACTAACATTCGCTATGTTAGGCGTCCCATTGCCACCAACTTTCTTAATGAAAATTGACACAAAAAAGTTAAGCATCTCTGCGATTTCCACATGTTATTGTTTCTCCCTCTACATTGAGCAATGGGCCTATCCTGTCCTTAGTATGCTTTTTGTTTGTAATATATTTATAGAAGGTTTTCTTGTTACCTTTTATGTCTCTAACTAGATTGAGCTCATTTTGTGACTGTCTTTCTTATTTTATCCCTATGTACTTGTGTTATTTGTTTACATTCATCCTTTATACTTTGACCTAGTTTACAATTTTTATATGCATCCTTTTTGGTTTTTAGATTATTCAAAATCATTCAAATTCTCCTGGTTAAGCCAGGGTGGTCTCTTGCCATGCTTACTATTTTTCTATGCAGTGGAATAGTTTGCACTTGGCCTCCTAATAATGTTGTTTGAAAAACGGCTAACTGTCTTCAATTGTTTTTCCTTAGTCTTGCTTCCCATGGGACCTCACCTACTAGCTCCCTGAGTTTACTAAAGTCTTTCTTCTTGACATCCACTCTCTTTATTTTGCTGTTCTCCCTTCTACCATTCCTTACAATCATAAATTCTGTCATTTCATGATCACTTTCATCCAAGCTGCTTTCCACTGTCAAATTCTATTCAAATATTTGAATAGTTCCTCCCTATTTTTTAAAACAAATTTAGAACATCAAATATCAATGCAGAGTAGGCACCAGGATGTATCTGGGTGGCTTATATGTTTCCATATTCATACATGTGTTTCCATGTTCACTTGTGACAATTAAAACATGATTCTGGGCTTTAACATGTAGACAATTCGTAACCCTGTACTATGTCTGATATGGGTGATAAATTCATACTTTTCATTTTTATAGTGAGATAGTTTATAACAGGGACATTAGGTAGGCTGCTATGTGGAGGTCTGACTTGAAAGACAAAGGCACCCCTTTCAGTCAGCTGAAAAAGAGTCTGAAATACAGGTTCTGGCCTACAGAGAAGGGACACGATTTCTGGGGAGGTTCAGTGGTGAGACTTGGCCAAACATGGTGAAGCTTTTGCCAAGCCAGCCCCAGGAACAGTGGCATGCTAATGGCAGAGTAAGAGTGCTATCACACTAGCATAAGGAAATGAGGCAGCACATTTCAGCATTCTCAGTCTATTTCTTTTTCCATTCTCTGTGGAATGCCAGGGAGTGCATCTCATTAGTTCTCATTATAATAAGAAAGGTGGAGGGTTTTTTTGTCTCTCTCTCTCTCTCTCTCTCTCTCCAAACTGATCATTCCAAATATTGTGTACCAGTAAAAGCAGTGGGCTAGATTTCTCTCTGCAGGTATGGGAGAGTTAATGCCAGGGCAGCAGTAGGAGGCTGTTTACATCTACCTTATTTCACAATTGCAGGGGCCGAGGACATGGTCTAGAACAGGGGTGGGCAATAATTTTTTACTTGGAGCCACTTCAGAAATTTTTGAAGGGGTGGGGCCAGGATACGTCCCTGCTTCCCCACTCACAGACCATAATTGTATTTGAAGTATTTCCCCCCCCCCGAGGTTCCCCCTGGGCATCCATGCCCCTGGCGATGGGAGGAAACTTCATGCACTCCCCCTTCTGCCCCCAGGCCAATCAGGACTTGGGGGCGGGGGAGCGTGCGAAGTCTCCTCCTGCTCTGCCAGGAGCGCATGGAGCTTCTAAAACTTCTTGGAAAACAATGACAGAATAAAGTGTGATGTACATAGAGTAAACACCCAGAGGACTGTGCAAATGTAAAGGAGATATGGGTCTAAAATGTGTTTGCACCAGACAAGTCTGGATAGTGGGTAAACAGTTTTTTTTTTCCAGGCAAAGGAAAGGTTGACATCTCCATCCAGATACATTCACAGACAGCTGGCAATCACAGTCAATGGTCCATTTATTAGCATATCAGAATCTGCAGGGACCCATCAATTTGCACTCTAGGACTGACTAGAAAGAAAGAAACCAGCATGAAACCTTCTCCATCATCCTCCATAGCGCTTTTCCTCACAACAGGGGAACTGAACTTAGCAAAAGGTACATTTAAAAAGCTCACCATAAAAGGGAAGGGCAAAGAATCTTTTAACTAATACAACAAAATGAACAGAGCATTTTGGGGGAGATCCAGATCGAAGGGGTGGTTGGCCATCCCATGGAAAGGAGGTGTGATAAGAATCTTACCTTGAACCGAGACTGTAGTTTTGTTAAGTCTTAATACTTAAAAAGTTGTTTTTCACTTTTGTTTGTTTATCAAAAAATTGACTTTATCTCTTATATCAAAGCTCATTTAAAACCTCTCTCTTTTTGATTACATAAATTTGTTTTACTTTTATTCTAAGTCAACCCAGTACTGTGTTTAACATGAGGTAATTATTAACACCCGTTATAGCAAGAAGCTGCTCTGCTTTTATCTCATTAAAGGAACAGTGGAGCTTAGTTCCAAGAGAGGGCTGGAAATTCAGGACAGGGGATGTGTTGGGAGTTACCTGAATTAGAGTAACCAAGGCTGATGGAGACTATAGCATTGCCGAGATGTAAGACGCATTATGGACTGTTAGGGTACGTCTACACAGCAGCATTATTTCAGAATAACTGACATTATTCCGATATAACATAGCGTGCATCTACACTACACTCCTTTATTTCAAAATAACGTTGAGCTAGAGGATTTCTTACTCTGACTCATGGTAACCCTCATTTCACGAGGAGTAAGGGAAGTCTACTTCCTACTGTGTAGACAGCACCAAAAGCTTAATTAAGCTATTTCAACTTAAGCGACGTAATTGACGTAGCTGAAGTTGCGTAGCTTAATTCGACTTTAGCCCTGTTGTATAGACATGCCCTCACTAATAAATAACAACTCTTTCATTTGGTACAGTGACCATTAGCTGATGAATGAAGATTTTTACAAATAATAAGTCTCACAATATTCCTATAGAGTGAGTAATATTATCCCCATTTCATACTTGGATAAACTAAGATATAGTTAAGTTAATGAAAGAAATGAGACTAGAACCCACTGGCCACTTGGCTAACGGATTTAAGTCACCATTACCTCGCTACAGGAGATAATACAATTTTCGAGAGTTTTATCATCAGTCTTTATTAAAGACCTACGTGTAGAAATAGAAACATACTGACCATATCTGCAGGTGACACAAAGCTGGGAGTGGGGTAGGATTTGCCAACACTTTGAAGGATAGAGCTAAAATTCAGAGGGAGCTTGAGAAATTTGAGAATGGGGCTACACATAAGAAAATAAAATTCAGCAAAGACAAATATAAGTTGCTATGCTCAGGGAAGAAAAACCAAATGCACAAATACCCAATGGGAGCAGCATGGGGCTTGGCAGCAGCACGACTCAGATGGATATGGGAGGTGTAGTGGATAATAACTTCAGCGATGTGAAGTTTGATGCAAAATTTGCTGCAAAAAGCAAATGCAATTTTAAGTTGCAATAACCAGAGGCATAGCATGCACCTCCCAGGAAGTGATAGTACCACTCTACGCAATGCTGGTTAGGCCTCAGGCAGAGTACCGTGTCCAATATTGGTTAGCAATGTATAGAAAGGATACAGAAAAACTGGAAAGGAGGAAGAGGCAATCAACAAAGAGACTGAAGGCAAGCCAAATGAGCAAAGGTGGAAGCAACTGGGTATGCTTTTGGAAAAGAGGAGGTTAAGGGGAGACATGATAACGGTCTTCAAATGCTTGAAAGGGTCCAGTAGAAAAATGGAGAAAAGTTGTTTTTTCTAGTCACAGAGGGCAGGACAGAGATAATGGGATCAAATTACAGCATAGCAGATTTACAAATCTCATGAAAAACTTCCTAACTATATGAACAGTGGGGCCAGGGCCATCCTTAGGCATATGCAAAATGTGCAGTTGCATAGGACACCCAAAAGTTTGGGTGGCTTCTGGCCACTAAGGGCTCCCTCCTGCCATACTGGGTGTGGAGAGGAGCCCTCAGCTGCTGTGGCTCCACCAGCCCCAGGGAAGCCCTCAAACCCTGGCAGAAGCCACACAGGGGGTGGTAAGTCTCAGACTCACTGCAGAAGCTGTGTGGTGGTAGAGGGATGACCCAGGCCCAAAGCAGAAGCTGTGCAGGAAGGGAGAATGGGCAGCCCCAAACCCCAGGCAGAAAATGCTTGTGGGAAACAAGGAAAGCCCTGAACCTCATGCAGAAACCCCAAGCACATGCAGAAGTTGGGGCGGGGGGGAGGGGGAGAGGAGGATGGTGCAGGGAAAGCTCCAAGCCCCAGAAGAAGCTGTGGCATGGGGCACTCAGTTGCAAAGGACTGCATAAATTGTAAGGACAGCCTTGAATGGGGCAAAGGAATAGACTGCTAGGGAGGCTGTAGAAGCTTCCCTATAAGAGGTTGCCAAAGAAGGCTGGAGAGCCATCCATCTTGGGTAGTTTAGACACAACAAGTCGTGCATCATAGCAGTGGCTTAGACTGGAACTAGATGACCCTTCTGGACCTTTCTAGCCCTATGATCCTATAATAAAGAAAAATACTTAATAGTAAGGGGAACACTGCACATGTGGGAATTTGATTTTAATGTATTCCTTGTTTGCTTCACTTTTATTTCCTCCCCTCTGATAATACGACAGTATTTGTAATGCAGAAATTGAGTGCTAAACACTGCAAAAAGGCATCCAGCTGAGATCCTGCTTCTTATTAATTCTTTTTATTATTGAATTCTTCTCAGAAGTAGAAATATATTATCAAGTCCCATGCAGTGGATCAGTGTGTCATTCTTCCCCTTCATTTAACAAAAGTGATAGCAGAAATAGTGACTCTTCTTCTGTCACAAGTTCAAATAACACTACTGATTGAGGAAATGATTACAGTACCAATTTGCACCATTGTAGAGCAAAGGTGCTGGAAGAATTTAACGCCGATATAGCATGACACTGTGAAAACAGAGGTCAGGGCCCTATTTAAAGAGGGAAAGGGTGCTGAAGAAATTCATACCAACCATAACATTAGAGATTATGACAACCATAGCTGCCTCTCACCACCCATTGCTTATGTCTGCCCTTGTCACGAGTACCATAATAAGAGCAATTTTAATGCCCTTTTATACTATGTATTGATGAAGACGGGTGTCGAATTGCCCTCTATGTACTATGTCATAAATGTGTAAACTGTTCTCTCTTTTATATTGATTTCGTTTCATTTAACAAAAAGTTGGCACCTGAATTTATCAATCTAACCTACACAGAAAGACACATGCAAATCAGCAAATTGGCATTATCTCTGGCCAGCAACTACCATGCCTGAGAAAATGGATTTCATTGAACACAGAGATTGTGACCAAGATGTTTTGTCAAGGCCTGTGTTACTAGCTGCACCACCCCATGTCAGTCTGTAGAAGATCACAATTCGTTCCAGAGTCCCCCCCCCCCTTACTTCAGCATGGGAAGTAATCTGATACTGAGTCATACAATCATTGACTGGCTCTTATTCTCCTTTACGTTTTCCCTGCATCATCAATCTGTGTATAGGAGAGGATAGACTATGTATCCTCGTGAGAAGGGAATGGGTAGAAAGCCAGAGAAAGGTTGAAATCTTGGGTCTGGACTCCATACACCAAGCAGTACAGTTGAGTAGGCATGTGGTGGGCAGTAAGTAGCTACTGATAGGGGTAGTCACAGATAGATATCCTCACCTCCTAGTTGGGAGTAAGGAAAGAATTACTTGGCTGGGCTGTCATGGAAATAGCCAGGAAGAGGTCAGTGGTGTCTTTCGCAACAGCAGTTTCAGTGGAGTAGAGAATGGGGTGGGGTGGAGGGGAAGACTGCAAAAACCTAGAAAGAGTACATGGGAATATATTGTAGGAAGGGATGGCAAGAACTGGATGGTAACTGGAGGGATATATGGAGTCAAAGGTTTTCTGTTTTCTTTCACTGTATAAGGTCTATTTATCTAAATTCTTATATGACTCCATGAATGTAGCACCTCACCAACTCCATGGTTACCAATCCTACTCAGAAGTTAATAAACAGAAATCAAGAAGAAGCAAGAAAGTGGATAGGAGAATCGGGAGTCAGGTGAAGGCAGGGCCAAAGTGACAGGTTTATGGTAAGCAATACTTTATGCTTGTTCTTCATCTTCTCTTAGAGCAGATCATCTGCTTTGTTTCCAAATGTACATTCTGTGCTCATGAAGATGCAAAGTTTAGATGCAAACATGACAAAATTAGAGATAGATTCCTTCTTTTTACATAATTACTGTTCCAATTAAGCAACAGTTATTGCTATTAATTGGAAATTAGTTCTCTGAGATTAAGCAGATTCCTGATTAAGCAAGTCCCGATTAAGTAGATTATACTGAATAAGTATTTTATTATGATGCCACAGTGGTTGCTTTGAATTGCTCAACTAAATGATTCTGAAAGGAAGAAACTCCCCAAAGAGTGACAATTAAAAGGTTATAGAGGATACTGCTTACTTTTGGGAAAAGGGGCATTAAAATGCTTAGCCAATCAAGATGTACATATGTGTGCAATTTACAATATTCAAAATAATTTTCCAATAACTGCAGCCAGATTTGACAAATCAATGCTGAAGTATTAAACATACTGCTAATAACCTGAACACTTTTTCAAAGCAAACCCTTTTTAAAAGGCTGTGTCTAAGAAAAATCCCCATTGTTTTATAAACATACTATGTTTTTATTAGTATGTCAATATTGCACCTCTTGAAACTATTCTCTTTCATTCTCATTTATGTTTTATCATAATATTTTCCTCTTGTTTGCTCTGCTGATACTGATTATCTTGATTTATGATCACAGCCAGAGCACTTGGAGGAGCCAACTATTTTTGTTCACTATTACAGTAAGGAAGCTAAGTATGTGGGGGGGGAAAAAGCCCTGCTGGATGAGGAAAATAGATTTTCTCAACTGAAGCAATGATTATAGACTTGATTTCATAAAACAGCAAGGAATATAATGACCTCTCAGTTATCATTCATTGAAAGAGATATCAACATGTGCTCTAGTCTCCAACAGAGCATTTATAGATGGTATTGCCATTTTTAAATAGTTTAACAAAAGTAAGAGGCAAAATATGGAAACATTTTGCATAGATTAACTAAATGGAAGAGGTGGAATTTATGTTCAGACTGGTTAAACATATATATATAAAAGAAAATATAATGCATCTTACATTTAAAATATCTGGACCAGATCCTCATTTGGTCTGGACGGGCATAGTTCCATTGCAAATCTGGCCTACATATTGTACCAGGATAGGGACTGATATGTAAATTGTATATTATAGTATCATAGGGTATGTCTACACAGCACAGTTATTTTGAAATAATGGCCGTTATTTTGAAAGAACAATGCAAGCTTCTACACAGCAATTCTGTTATTTTAAAATAATTTCAGAATAATGGATGGCTTATTTCAAAATCTGTAAATGTCATTCCAAGAGGAATAATGCTTATTCTGAAATAGCTATTTTGGAATAGCGATAGTCTGGATGCTCCACTGCTGCTATATCAAAATAGCTCCTCCCCAGGGCCATTCAAAGTAATTATTTCCCAATGCCGCCTGGGGCTCTAAATCAAAGCAGCACATCCATATTAGCGAAGCCTGCCTCAGACTAATTATGAGGCTTCCCTGTAGTGTAGATGTGCTATTTCGAAATAAGCTATTTCAGAAATAAAAATTGCAAAATAGCTTATTTTGAAATAAGCGTGCTGTGTAGACATACCCATAAGTATTAATAATTTAAAACAATACCCACATTACAATTTGCATGATAGCATTCTATGTAAAACTCCCTTAAAGCCTTTGAGATGTGTAAATTACTGTTTGTCTTAAACTTTTGTAGTATTGTTGTGTAGCCTTAAATAGTTTCTGTATTTTACCCCACAGATGACAAACACATTCCTTTATAGAGCTTAACCTCATAAATAACATTTGTAAACCGCTTTAACTTAATGATGGAATCCTTTTGAAATAATGGCATCATGGCTCCAATGCAACAATGCACTTAATTTTAACCTTCTGAGCAATCTCATTGAAGTCAGATGCTTAAATTCAAGCTTGTATTGAAGTGCTTTGTTGAACTATATAAATAACGTTCCACTATGTAATGTTTTGGATCCTGTTGCTCATGGGCTTGATTCTTTTCTCATTTACACCAATTTTTCCCTAGTATATTTCCACTCATTTTAATGGAGTTACTCTTGATTTACGCCAGCATAAGTGGGAGCAAAATCAGGACCCAGATTTATAATGGGGATTTAAGATTATTTGCCATTTCCATAGGAATAAAAATATTTGCATTGAAAGTTTGAATCTCAAGTTATTGAAACAGAGGATGTTTTCAAGCTCCTCCAACAGCAGAAGGAAAGTGTGCTGAATAAACCCATTATCTTTCCTGTGTGCCTATTTTCACTTTGATGTACAACAAATAAAAAATGAACTGACAATTGTAAAAAACGAAGACACCATATCGTTGTCACTCTGCATTCTTACAAATCTGATCCACTCATGCTGTTTAAACTGCTGCACTCTTTGAAGTTAGAAAATACTACCACATGATCTTCCAGCATTGGTAATTAAGACATAGTGTGGCAAATCAAAAGCGACGTGCTACCTAGTATCTGCAGTTCCTTCCTAAAAAAAATGCAAGCTGAGAGTCATGATAATAAATCAATTGGCTGTGCCTTTCAGTAGGAAAAGACCTGTAACTTGTTATAATATAACTCAATCCCATCTTGTATCCAAGATCAATTCCTCTTTTTCTTCATGCTTTATGATCTTTGAATTTCTTTTTCTCATGACAAATTTTTCTTCCTCAGAAAGGGAGGGGAATCCTGTGGTTTTGGAAAGGGATCCTCATCATTTGTCTTCTCACTGGGGAGAATGGGAGTTTTCTCCCCCCCCCCCCCGATTCTTTTCCCTCAAGCTGCTCTTGTTTTCCCATAAATTTAAGCAGGTTGTGCTTCTTCTGCAGCTCTGCTATCAGCTGAACAGGCAAAATATAGTATATAAAGATTTACTGGCACAACTGTTTAAATAATGTTTTTGCGCCTTGGGAGCCTTGTGTTCCAATTAGTAGACTCCCTTTACATGTCATACTATATTAAAAATATAAACTATGCAACATTTACATAAAGATAAATTGGCATGTGCTCTAATTGGAAAGATACAGAAAGCTCACTGCCATATTAATTTCCTAACTTCAGTAAGCCATCACATGCTGTATGGATTCTGTCTGAGACTAAATCATGGGTATCATTAAAATGTCTGGGCTTTCTCCCTTTTTTATGATTTTTCTTGGCCATCTGGATGGGTAGTGGTATGGTATATAAAGTGCATACACATATACATATGCACCCCAAAGGGCTAGTGGAACTATTTTTTTTAAACAAAGGAAGTTGTAGTGTTTCAATGTCGGTCAACATTTGCCAATCTGGGTGTCTATTCTTGAGCTTCTATATTTATGTTTAAGTACCTAAATGGACATGATTGATTTTCAAAAAGTGTTGAGCCCCTGCAGCTCCCATTGACCTCAGTGAGGGTTTGTGGGTGCTCATCATTCTTAAAAATTAAACTACTTAGGTACTTATGTAGGAGCCTAATTGTAGGTGTTCAGGTTTGTAAATGTCAGCCCTTTCTCCTTGTTTTCTATTCTTAGTCTGATCCAGATCTTCAGCCCCTGCAAATCAATGAACCTTTATTGCTTTCTAGCTCTAGATGTGGGTTAAACTTCTGGTTTTATATTCCTGTATCCTGCCAAACTTTGCTTCCCCTATATGTATTGATTAGTACCTATCTCACAGTTCTATCATCAGCTATAAGTTAATGGCAAAAGTCATGGAGGGCTGTGCTATGAGCCTAGGGTTGCCAACCATCCAGGATTGTCCTGAAGTTTCCAGAAATTAAAGATTAATCTTATATTAAATATAATGTGATGTGATGAAACCTCCAGGAATACATCCAATTAATACTGCTAACCCTATGTATGAGTCTCTTACTATTGCAGATGAGCAGTTTCTTACAGGTGTAGTTTTATAATCTAGTGAAAATTACTGCACTGGCAGTGAGGATCCTTGCATTCTATGGTTAGCTCAGCCAGGGATCGACTGGATGATCTGTGAGATCTTCAGGACAGGCATTGCCACTTATATATTTGCATAATGGAGATCCATTCTTGGCTGGGGTCTCTAAGCACCACCATTATAGAAATAAATATTAAGAGGTTCAAATCTGCACTTATTTAAGGATGCTTGCATCACATAATATGTCTTTCTTTAATCTGGTTTACACCCATGCTTCTAACTTCAGTATTTTTATTCAATGTTCCCACAATCCCTGGATTAAAAACAATGAAAGAAGAAGTTTCAAGAAGTCAGAATTCACTTTAGAAGTGAACTGCACTAATGGGTGCCCAGTGTTAGTTAACTTTTGGTATTAAAGGCATATGGCAGCATCTCTTATCTGAGAAATGCCTGGAGAAAAAGTTAGTACATAATTTTGCTACTAGAAATCATACAGGGTAATAATTCTGTCATCTCTATTTTAGAACTATTAGAAATATTAAACACTAATGGCATTAATAAAGAAAAAGAAACTGCCTCATGATAAATGATGGGTCCAGTTCATGCCTGAAAGAAGATCCCTGTTTTCCTCAAATCTATTCCTAAGGATGTGAAACTAAAAGGGACAATGTATTATATGGAATGAATGGAAATATTTAGATAAGTACTAGCCAGTGCTAAATGGCATAATAGTTGCCTAAAAGAGCACGTACTCATTCTACAAAGTCAACATAGGATCTAATGAGCCTTCCATACCCACTGCAGATTATTCCTGCTGCCAGCAGATAGGGCTGTGCATAGGAACTCTGTTACCACTTCATGGGTGTTTGAGCGTGAGCTACAAAATCCTCCTCGGCAGCTCTTGACCCGGTGAGCCTGCAGAGCAGGTTTGACGTGGGGATCCAGAATATAGGAGGGTAACTTCCTTCCTGTTCTCCCATAATTTGGTTCACAGATTTTGGTTTACGAAATTTATAAATGAACTAGAAGATTTACCTGGCATTGCTCGGGTCCTTAGAGCTCAATTCATGTTTGTTTTTTTTAAATGGTGGGGCTGAGGATGAGAAGTTCACTGTGCAGGCTCTCTCCCTAGGGAGAGAGGACAACCGTAGCCCTCTCTCATGAGAGCAGCATGGGGCCAGGTAAGAAGCATCTCTCCATGGCCGCTGCAGCTCCAGGGGGCACAGCCGGAGAGGGGTACATGTCCCCTGGCCAGGGTAGATCCAGGTTCATCTGCCCCCTGCACGCCACAGCCAGGGTGAGGAGTGTTGCACCTGTGCACTTTCTCCTCACTCCCTGACAAAGAGGAACAGCCAGCAATGTTCCCATATGAATGGGGGAGCAGGTTCAGCCTCCTCAACTCTCCGAAAAGGGCCCTTGGGGGGTGGGAGGCTGCGGGTTGGGGCAGTCCCAGATTGGGGGCACTCCCAGCCAGCCTGTTTCACCTACCCGGTGATTCTGTCTCTTTTCTGTATAATTTTATGAAAAGCAATCTCATTCCAGAAACATCCCATAGTCCTGGCACAACCAAATCCTTACCTTGCTTTAAGTTATGATAAGAGGGAACCATACCAAATTTGGTGTTCCTAGCTCTTATCATTTAGGAAGAGTTCTTAAACAAAAAGATAGACAGGCATAAGCACAGACCAGCTCTCTCAGCCCTGGTCTATATTAGGGATTTATTTCAAAATAACCCCTCTTATGTTGAATTTATAAGTGGAGCTTCCACACTACCAAGCCCGTTATTTCAAAATAAGGGGCCACTTATTTTGAAATAACAACTGCTGCTTTTCTCAGGGAATAACGCTAATTTCAAAATAGTTATTTTGAAATAGCACTAGCATAGATGCTCCAGTGCCATTATTTTGAAAGAACTAATCCCTAGAATAATTCAAACTTATTACTCCACAGTGCTTCCTGGGACTCTAAATTGAGGTAGCAGGTCTACATTAAGGAAGCCTGCCTCAGGCTATTTTCAAAGCTTTCCCATGGTGGGGACACACTATTTCAATTTTGTAAAAGTTTGTGTGTTAAGTTGAATTTAGTTATTTAGAAATAGTTTCCTGGTGTAGACATGGCCTCAAATATGTAGTAGATAAGTGCAGTCTCAAGATGACATTACGTCTTTAGAGTCTGAAATCCATTTCTTACATTTCTCAGCTCACCAGTTTAGAAAACAAAGGATCCATATACTTGAGTTTCAGATGCACTATTTAGAATAAGATCTTGATTCACAGTAACCCAGGAAGATACACTAAATAAATGGAAATAGGCCTAAAATGTAGGATAGATTAAAATCCCTGCTATATAAACATATGCATATGCAGTATTGTAGTGTGCAGTATGATTGTAGTTGTTCTGGTCCCTGGATATTACAGAGAGCTACCTTGATTCACATTGAATGGCCCTTGAAATATATGTTTCAAGGAACAACCTGCTCCACCTAGTATTTGGCTGTGATACCCTGAGTACGTATCCCAGAACTGAAGACCTCTGAGTAAGCTCAAAAGTTTGTCTCTCTCACCAATAAAAGTTGGCTTAATAAAGCATATTGCCTCACTCAGGTTGTCTCAGGTGTGGAAGAAATTTGAGACCATAAACCTATGTTTCTAAGCATTGTGAAAAATCCACACCCTTGGAAGATGTAGCTATACCAGCCTATCGCCATGATAGTGCTGGGTTGACAGAAAAATTCTTGTATCAACCAAGCCATCAGATCTTGGGGAGTTGGATTCCCTGTGCAAACAGAGCCTCTGTCATTGGTGACTTTTTACGTCCCATGAAAATTCCTTTGCTACCTTCGTCAAAAGAAGAAAATTCC
This sequence comes from Pelochelys cantorii, assembly GCA_032595735.1. Lineage (NCBI taxonomy): Eukaryota > Metazoa > Chordata > Testudines > Trionychidae > Pelochelys > Pelochelys cantorii. The sequence goes on from CM064335.1 coordinate 41,403,235, forward strand.
ACTAATGTTTATATTTAATCCACATGTAAGCCATTCTATCATGACTTGTGAAACATTTTTCTCCACATGTGAAACATTTTTGATCCTTCCATAGGGTAGTCTGCAAACAAGATCCTGCAGTGATCTATACATGTGTTTATTTTTTATGTCCATGAATTGTCCAATTAGTTTCAGTCAGGCTATCCGTGGAAGTCAAGTTGCATATGTGTACAAGTGTTTGCAAGATTGGGGGGTCTGAACTTTGAACTTTAACTGGAATAAATTCCTGGTCTGTCTTGATCTGCTAATATCTTTCCAAATAGTCATTCCTGATTTACATATGTTATGGAGGTTATTTTTTCAAACAAAAAGTCTCTCTGTAGAAAATGAAGTAAAAGAGAAAAGAAAATCACAAAGGGTGTGTCTATACAGGGCTTAACTTGAAATAAGCTACGCAAATTGAGCTATGTCAATTGTGTAGCTTATTTTGAAATAGTTTATTTAGAAATTGGGAGTGTCTACACAGCACTTCTTTCGAAATGGAGCACTCTTCCTCCAATTTCCCTTACTCCTCATACAATAAGGGTTATAGTAGTCAGAGTAAGAACTCCTCTACCTTGACAGTATTTTGACATTATTTCAAAATAACTGCCTGCAGTGTAGATGCGGACTAAGTTATTACGAAATAACGCTAGTTATTTCACAATAATGTTGCTGTGTAGATGTACCCAAAGGGTGTGTCTACACTTCACTGTTATTTTGAGATAACTAGTGTTATTTCGAAATAACAATGCGAACACTTACACAGCAATTCCGTTATTTTGAAATAATTTTGAAAAAAAACAGATGGCTTATTCCGAAATCTGTAAACCTCATTCTACGAGGAATAATGCTTTTTCCAAAATAGCTATTTCGAAATAAGGCATGTGTAGATGTTCCATTGCTTTTATTTTGAAATAGCCCCTCACCATTCTCCCCCCCAATGGATCACTACCTTGTCGTGGTTGAGGGGGCTTGTGTGTTTCAGTGTCCCCTACAGCTATGTTGGCGGGAGCCTAGTGCTCCTGGTAGGATCATCCATGCCAGACAGGTCGAAGGGTAGAGACCAGACTAAGTGTGATTCACTGGTCCTCTAGGTTGGAGGTTCGGCTTGGGCTAACAACCCTGACCTAGAAAAAAAATTGTTACGGAAACAGCAACGAAGAATTCTCCTACAACTTCGTGTGATGGCCTTCCTAAGTCCTCTACAACTGGGACACATTGGAGAAAATGGCCAAAGACAACAAAAAACGGAGAACCTTTGTTGCTGCCCTATACGCCAGTGGAAGTAATAGGCATTAACTTAACCTCACCATTCTAAGTTATTCCTCCCCAGTGCCTGTGAGGCTCTCTAAATCAAGATAGCACGTCTACCTTAGGGAAGCCTGCATCGGATTAATTTTGAGGCTTCACTGCAGTGTAGTCGTGCTAGTTCAAAACAAGCTATTTTGGAATAACAATTCCAGAATAGCTTATTTCGAAATAAGCATGCAGTGTAGATGTAGCCAAAGACTTCACTGAACTTTTCTGTTTTCTCTAGGTTTCCTTTTTTTTTCTATACACAAGGAAGTTTCTTTAACAAATATCTACTTTTTACAATTAACCTGCCCCTGTTCTCTTGAAATCATAAGCTAGGATGGGCATCTCATACAATGAAGTGACAAGATGGGTGTTAAATCTGACAACACTTCTTTTTCCCACAAGAAAATATTCATAAATGTTTCCTGCCTCGGTGATTCATTTCAATTTTGATATCAAATAAATTTTGTTTTGCACTTTGGGCTGTCAGATACACATGATGGCCTTGGGTCTAAATTTAAAACCCATCAAGGGAACAAAAGAGATAATACCTCTTTTATTACAGTTTTGGGAAAATAATAAAAATTGCTTTGGATATTGAAATGGGCCAATGAGCACATGATAGGTTTCCCATTGTACTTGGAAAGATGCAAAGAAACAGATGTCAACTAAATACAGTAAGGACATTTCTACACCAGGAAATTATTTTGAAATAACTTATTTCAAAATAATAACTTCCAAAATAACTATTTTGAAATAGCGTGTCCACACTTCCAGGAAACCTCAAAATTAGTCTGAGGCAGGTTCCCTTAATGTGGATGTGCTACTTCTATTTAGAGTCCCAAGAAGCACTAGGGAGTAATTACTTTGAATGGGCTAGGGGAGGTCCTATTTTGAAATAGCAGCAGTGGAACGCCCATACTACCGCTATTGCGAAATAACTATTTCAAAATAAGCATTATTCCTCGTGGAAAGCAGGAGTTATTTAAAATAACCAGCCCCTTATTTTGAAATAACGAGCTTGGTAGTATGGATGCTCCACTTGTTATTTTGAAATAAGGGTATAGATCAGGGATAAGGGTGCAATACTACCAGTGAGAGTGTAGAAGTACTTTAAAGATGTTAAATTCTGTCATTAGACAAGAGATCAAAATAAAGAGAATAACAGGGCTAAGGAAGCAACTTCTCCTCGCTTTCCAACACTCATTAATTAATTAAGCATTCTGCAGTTAGGGCTTGTTTTTTTATTTTAATTTTATTTTATGTATTTATTTGGCCACAAATGCAAATTTGGGTGAAGCTCACCCAGATCCTACAGGAAATCTGAGTCCTTAGCCTGTGCCCAAAAGTTTGACTTCTGCTGAACTTATCAAACTCTATAGAAAAAAAAATTCTGTGATGGCAAATCTTTGGGAAAAGGATTTTATGCCTCGATCACAGAATGCATGTGATGAAGTCTAACTGAAGTCAATGGGATCTGTATATCTTTGCTTTCCTGAATTCAGGAGGATAAGCTTAAGCATGTGCTGATGTGCTTTCTTGAACTGGACCTGTGACAGAGTGGAAGTAGCCTGGGGCTGGCGCAGCACACTGCACATTTTAAGCATGCTTGAATGGGAGAAGTTGGGACATAGTTGATTAGGACTGTGTGGTTAACAAGAGGATTCAGCTCCTCAGCTGAGACTGTTAGGTGGGAGACAGAAGGGAGAGAAAGGTGCTAGAAGGAAGAGAAAAGAAATCCAAGATATCAGAGAAATGAGATCTCTCTCCAACTAACTCATCTTATACCTGGAGAATACACTGAAGTTTGTGAAAACCTTTATACTGATGGGACATAAAGCTACATAAGACATTGTAAATAAAGTACACTCCATTGCTGAACGTACGTAATAGTGCATGAGGGCTGTTTGCAGAAGAAAATCATTGGTAAGCAAGTATACCCTGTGACAGGACCTAAGTATGGGAAAGTTTGTTGGTGGAGAGTGAATGAAGTGAGGTGAGAAGGAAATTCTAATAAAGCGCACACACCTTACTCTGCATTGGATGGTTGAACCAAAAATAGGACCATAAGAACATAAGAATGGCCATAAGAAAGGTACATTCAGCCCAGTATCCTGTCTGCCGACAGTGGCCAATGCCAGGTGCCCCAGAGGGAGTGAACCAAACAGGTAATGATCAAACACTCTCTCTCCTGCCATCCATCTCCACCCTCTGACAAACAGAGGCTAGGGACACCATTCCTTACCCATCCTGGCTAATAGCCATTAATGGACTTAACCTCCATGAATTTATCTAGTTCTCTTTTAAACCTTGGTATAGTCCTAGCCTTCACAACCTCCTCAGACAAGGAGTTCCACAGGTTGACTGTGCACTGTGTGAAGAAGAACTTCCTTTTATTTGTTTTAAACCTGCTGCCCATTAATTTCATTAAACTGGTCACCCCTAGCTCTTACATTATGGGAACAAGTAAATAACTTTTCCTTATTCACTTTCTCCATACCACTCATGATTTTATATACCTCTGTCATATCCCCACCTTAATCTCTTCTTTTCCAAGCTGAAAAGTCCTACTCTCTTTAATCTCTCCTCATAGGGGACCAGTTCCAAACCCCTAGGATGAGAAAGAAGGAACAAAGTCCCCCCATTGGTTTCCAAGATTACTAGCAGCTAATAATTAATGCTGGTACCGCAGAGGAGGAGTAATGAAAGAAGATACAGTCGCTCTCAAATCAAGAGCAAAGGAGGCAGAACACAGAAGTGGTGCAATAAAGAGAGTAAGAATTAGGTGATTGCCCTTGTGAGAGCAAGTATGTGTGGAGGGAGAGTAGCGAGCAAGATAAATTTAGCCAGGCTGCTTTTTTACTTACGAAAAAGGTTGCTTGCTTGAAAGATGGGCTTGTGAAGAGCCCACAGCTCTAATAATTAGCACTCCACTAATTAAATTACCACATCACTGAGGCTGATAAAGGATATGTTAGCAGGATTAAAAGGCATCTATACCAATGGGTTTTTGCAGTTTGCCAAGGTTGAAGTAAACTATTGATTATGTGCTGCAAACATCCATGGTAAATACTTCACACCAGTGAACTCTCAATGTCACAGACACAATAAGTAGAAGGGTTTGGTAAGAATCTAATGATATATGGTTACATTGCTTTGCTGGAAAAGTCTGGCTTTTCCCAAAATACATTTCATTGTGTCTGTGCCTTGCAGGCATCCTGAATACTAAGGGTACGGGAGAGTGTGTGAGAGAGAAAATGTAAGATGGTGCAAACTGCAAAATCCAAAATGTACTGATATATCACTAAGTATCCAAAATATGCAGTTATGTGAAACTAATTAGCACAGCTCTAGATTGAAATAAGCCTCCACGGGGCTATATTTGAAAACCGTCCATAATAAGAGGAGGCTGACAGAACACATACCATTTGGGGCCTAATCCTGAGGAAGGCCTAGCATTTGCAACTCTGATGCCTGTGAGAGCTCTGAGCTCTCAAAACTTCTCAGAATCAGCTCCCACCAGAGGGGATAGACTCAGCCACCCTTAACTGCAGTGGCCATTCAAGTCAACAATTGCCAACAGCTACTGCATGGTCTTCCTTCCCTCTTCCATTTATCAATCAGCTCTATAAATAACCATAAAGTAGTTGTTTGGTTCCTGTTAGTAAATGCAGATATTTTAATGGTTACCACTAGCTGTGTCAGCAAACAAATCACTGTCCACTACATTTCCAAAAGAACACATGATATTTCCAACCTATCTGCCATACACCTTTCCTCTCCAAGATGACAAAAATCAATATATTTTGACCCAACATAGTCTGCTAATTAGAAAGGGTGACTTTTTTCTTTGCCCATGGGTGAGTAGCAGGTTTTGTGATATGTAAGCAACAATGGCTCTGACCTTAGGTTATTGCAGGTGAAAAGAGGATAATAGTTCTCTGGATGACTCTCTTGGGACTCCAATTTGCATAATGAGAGTCATGCATTGCAACTCACTTCAGCAGTTATTTTTGATCAGATACTTTGAATATAATATGATATTTTGGTGAACTTTTAGCATGGTAATTTAATTAGAATTATCCATGGCCAGTTTAAAACTGAGCCTGTAGATCATTTATCACCAGCCTATATTTACTGATGCAACAACAACCCATCTGGATAGGGCTTATTTCCTAATTAGTTCATTTAAGCTTTTTGTCTAAACTAAAGAACTACAACTACTAATTATGCATAGGGCATAAATCAGATGCCATGCAGTGTAATATAAAAAAAACCCTTCAATTTGAGTGTTTCTCTTTTGGGCCAATTTTTATATATCTTCCAGTCCATGTGCCAGAACAGTTAGTGTGAAATTGTGGTAACAGTAGGCAAAATTACCACCTCCTCGCTTGTGCCTCAGAATAATGGCATGCTAAAAAAATTAATTGTATTAGCCCTTTCTCCTCCAGCATTTTAACATTATGCTCACCACCAGCGGAGTGTATGGGTGTGGACCTGGGCCAAAAAAATGTTAAGAGGACATAGATTTCAAGGAGTACAAATCAATGGTTATCATAGTTAATTCGTTAAAATGATTTCTAGTTCACACAAAAACAAAAGCAAAAGTTCAGTCTGATTTCCAGTATAGTTCATTGTACACTACAATGAAGCAAAACAAATTGTGAGACTAGAACATCCCTCTGTATCTTTTACTAAGATGCTGGTGCATTCTTATCTTTTCAAAGTGCTAACTTTTCCCATTGATCATTTTAAAAAAATCTCTCTTCTATAGTAGATTTTTCTCTTAAAAAATCTCTCTTCTATGGTAATGAGATGGATCATGTTTCTTTTAATGTTACAGAATCTTTCTTCATGATATTATTCTCCCCCTACTATACCCACAGCATTTGCTAAAGTAAATATTCATCTGAATTTATTGAAAATGACTTTTTCTGGTATCTTTCCCTATTCTGCACACCCCAGTTTGTACGTTTGATATTACAAGTTCTCTCTCATGGGAACCTGTTGTTCTGCCACTTGACAGTTTCTTACCACAGATTTCTTTTTGCACTTTAAATGGCATTGCACTGTGCCAGTTGTGGAGGGAAAAATGTTTTATTGTATATATTTAGTTATGTTCAAAATCCGCAGCCAGATGCCCGAAGGCTAGATCAGGCATTAATCCATCTATGAATTAGTCATATCCCTTCCCACAGTTTATAGCATGCTAAGTTAATACATGAGCTACAAAAGCCTCACATTTGTGTCATAATCAATAGCATAGGAAATGTATTAATTTTCAAACTCTCTTATTCCCTGTCAAGCTCTGTGTGGTAAGGCAATGGACATATGGAAACAAAAGAACTCTTTTGTCCTTTTTTATTAGTTTTCTTATGCATGTTTCTCACTTCAAGGGAACAATTCTTGTGCTTGAATTCTGGCCCTTGCTTAAGAACCTTGCATAACCAGGTCTTAAAACTCCATCAGGCAGCAGAAACTCAGACCCATTGGTAGTATTTATATCTACTTTAGGGTATGTCTAGACTGCATCCCTCTGTCGGCAGAGGGATGCAGGTTAGGCAGGTCGACATTGCAAATGAGGCGGGGATTTAAGTATCCTGTAAAACTCCTTGCAGGAGGCATAAGGGATCTGTCAAAAAAGGCTTTCTTTCTCGACAGATCCCCCTCTAGACTGCCACTTTTTGCCGACAAAGTGTTAAGTCGGCAAAACGTGGCGGCCATTTTTATGCAAATTAGGCATGGGATATTTAAATCCCTGCCTCATTTCCAATGTCGACCTGCCTAATCTGCATCCCTCTGCCAACAGACGGATTCAGTCTAGACATACCCTTAGAGAGATAGCTATATACCCTCACACACAATTGCATTGCAATAAACTTAAATATCACTTAGTATTATAACTGATCAGGAAATAATTTTGTTTGACGACAACAGATGCTGATGAGAACAAGGAAATAAAATGTTTTGTCGAAATTGTTTATTTTTCGATTTACAGCACTATAGTGGAGCATGACTGTTTGGTAAAACCAAAAAATTTGTCTGGACCACGTGCATTATTTTAACATCTGGTTGCTGAAAATTGACATCTTTTCCTGGGAAAACTCAAAAAAAAAAGTCACTGAAAATAGACATTTCTCAAAGTTTCCTTTGGAAAAAGTGGTAATTTGCCATTGAAAAATGTTGATAGAATTGTTTCAGCCAAGTTTATTCAATATTCTGAAATCATGAAATATGAAGAAAATAAGATGAGTTAAAGGTGGAGGTCTTATTCAGTGCACAGTGGCATGTGATGGCTCCATGGAGATTAATTTTCCTTGCTTTTAGGGAGAGCAACCAGCTTGATTGACATTTACACCACTGAATTCATCCTGGACAGTCAGGGGAAGGCAATTTGCTTTTCCCACCCCACAACTCAACTTGGGATGTTGATTAATGCTGTACATTAGAAAGGAGGATAATCTAATTAAAACTTTGTCATATTACAAAGACAGTGTATTAATATCTATCTCCAACTCATTGGCTTGAGATTTTTACCTTTTCTTTGAGAAATTAGTTAAATGGATGCTATCAGCTTGAAAACTGCTCGGTTTAAAACAAACACTGAATTGAGTAGCTTTAGGTATTACACCTGCTCCAAATTCCCCTGACTTTTTTGTGTTTTTATCATCATTTCCTCTTTCTTTTTAATATTCGTAATGCTTTGAGAATATTGTAAAACTGTTCCTTACATCACCTTGCTGAGCTCAATATTATTAGCACCATCTTTCCTCTAAGGTCACACAGTGAGTTAGTGGTTGATCCAGGAGTAGAAACCAGGTCTTTGTCTTTGGGCTCCCCTACTTAGAATCAAGCTAATAACCAAGCGTTTTCAGTCTGAATCTGTTATGCTTTCCACACATACTCAGAGCTGTGAGGTTCCCCACCATCACCTGCCCTTAGACTGTGAAAGTCTTGTCTGTGCCTGCTGCGGGTCAATTCTCGGAAATCACCAGACTTTGACAACATGAGCACGGCCTTCCAAATCCACTTCTGCAGGTCAGTGATAGGCACACACCCACACTGCATCCTCAGAGAGCTTCCCATGGTATGCCGACCCTAATCAACTGTACACTCCCAGAATTAGCTGACCTGCTGCTCCCAAAGGAGCAGAACACACCAGCTAAAGGGCTCATCTAGACTACAGGGAATGCTCAAAAGAAGATATTTAAATTCCGGGGGAATTTGCATATCTTCTTCTGATCGTACTTTCGAAAGCGGAGATTTCAAAAGTGAAAGTAATTAAGACTCGGCTTTTTCGGTGAGGGCCCCCCCCCTTGTAAAAAAGCCGTGTAAACCTCCTTTTTTGAGGAAGAGTGGCTTTTTGACGAAGGGGGCAGCTCGCTGAAAAAGCTGCGTCTTGATTACTTTCACTTTTGAAAGCTCCGCTTTCGAAAGTGCGATCGGAAGAAGATATGAAAATTCCCACGGAATTTCCATATCCTCTTTCGACTGTTCCGTGTAGTCTAGATATGCCCAAAGAGTTGTACCTTAGAACACAACTCTGTTCAACACACAACTCTTAGGCTACGTCTACACTGCACCTCTCTTGCGCAAAAGCCTATGCAAATTAAGCATGGATTAGCATATTGCCACGTCATTGGCATAATTAATTAGGGGCCTTTTTGCGCAAGTGGCTTTTGCACAAAAAGGAGCTGTGTAGACGGCTCCTTTTTGCACACAAACCCCCTCTTGCGCAAGAGCTGTTCTTCCTCATTTTTTCAGGAAGAACAGCTCTTATGCAAGAGGGGGTTTTTGTGCAAGAAGGAGCCGTCTTCACAGCTTCTTTTTGCGCAAAAGCCTCTTGCTCAAAGACAGCCCCTAATTAATTATGCAAATGAAGTGCAGCAATATGCTAATCCATGCTTCATTTGCATAGGCTTTTGCGCAAGAGAGGTGCAGTGTAGACATAGCCTTAGATACATTTATAGTGAAACCAGGGCTATGTTGATTATTAAAGAAGAGAGGGAAAGTAAATATGAATACTGGAAACAAATGGTCACGTAGAAAATAAAACCATAACATGCTTTCTAGAGAATTAAATTTAACTAATAGAGCATTCTGCTCCCTCCTATGAGAAAGATTACTTCTCCAGGTCTTTCCCAAGCATTTTCTATCAGTTTGACTGAGACCCTTTCTCAAAGATCAAGCCCAATGACTGCTGATCTTCACAGAGTGAAGATTCATCTGTACCCTAATTATAGTTTATTGTATTACTTCTAAAAAGAATAACTCTTGTTGTTTACCTCGTCCTGTTCCCCTTTTCTCTTTGAAGATTTCACAGGACTTTGGACTCAGGAGGGAAAGCCAATTTTGGAATCTTACAGTCTTTAATTTGCATGTAAGCAGACATATAGATAAAAATTTCTTGCCTTAGAGAAAACCTCTTTTTCATATTTGCTGGTGACCCTAGACAGACTGTAAGAACAGAATTTTAAGTGTAAATACATAACACCTGACATAACATCTATATATGCCTCACAAAGATATTGATGACCTTTCTGACTCAAGCTTTTATTAGCTACCTCACAGGACCCCTTTTGTGTGAAGTAGAATTTAACTATCCTGGGGATTCCTATAATCTTTTTGCCCCCCTTACATCCTCTGCCAGCTGGCATCAAGTGGTCCTTGAATCGTAAGAGTGAACTTTAAAAAAAAAAAGTCCAGCTTTAGCTGGGAAATGCTGACAGGCCTTCAATTCTAGTGGCGCTAGCATGGGCTGCTTTAGTACCAAACAATGCCTTGTAATTGCATAGCTACAGTACCACGTATATATTAGAAAATAGAGCCATGATCTCTGTATGTGCAAAATTCCCTACGAGCTTAATAAAGTGGATCTATACCTATTCCAGTGTAAGATTTCGCTGCTTTTGTATTTACATGCATTGGGGTTCTCATTTTTCATGATAGAGCAGACATCAGGAAGACAGCCAACAGCCCGATCACTATGGATCTGCCCAGCCCCAGCACAATGATGCAGACTCCCATCAGGCCGTGGGGCAGGCCTGCAACTGTTATGTTATAGGGAGGCTGCCAATCACTGTCTGCCTGAAGTGTCTACTTTATCTCCAATCTATTTGAGTATAAATGGATGTTTGCTGGGCTTTAAGACCACACAGATCACCTCAGGCGGAATAATAATTGCACTTGTAGCGGCAGCCAGGCTATTTCACGGACATGTTGGGTTGGCAGAAAAGTGAATCAATTTATAAAAGTGTGCAGCGTTAGATAAAGCCCAAGCCCTGACGGTTTTATCTGATGGGTTTAGGTTTTCTTTTTCCAAACTGAGTTGCCCTGAGGCATTTTGCTGCGTTTTATTGAATAGCCATTTTATTTTAAGCAACAACAGAGGCTTGATATGAAGGTGCTGAAAGGTCACCTGAAAGGCCACCTGTAGCCACCTGCAGTTGGGTGTTTGTCTAAGCGAATTTAAACTTTGTACCATGCAGATAAATCAACAAGACTGCACTAAGCCTCTCGTCTCTATTTTTTTTATTATTGTTTCCCCTTTTAAAAAACAATAGGATCACCTTGAGTCTTTAAGCATCATCCCTCTCCCCAGGCATTAACAGTCACACAACCAACATAGCCATACTGTAATCAGACATTGCAGGGATCTTCTTTTCCAATGTGTACACGCAACACCTAGCATAACTGGGCCATTTCTCTTGGGGGTTCTAGGTGCTACCATAATATACAAAATAAGAAACTTTCTCAGTGTGAAATTTGCCCTGGGGTATTCGGTCTCTGTACAGGAGAGAGTTTTACCCCCAGTTAGCTTTCATTTTGGCTTGGTCATGTTACACCATTTATTTCACAGTGCATAGCATTGTCTATTTGCTGCTAAATCTTGTGACAAGGGTTAGATTGCTGGTATGCTGAGAGTACTGCCTAGCATGCTGACCAGTATTGTTTCATTGTTTCCTTGCCCCATCTGTCTACATTCATCTGTTCTTGTTTAGGTTGTAAGCTTCTTCCTGTTTATTGCTTTCGCAGCACCCCACAGAATGGAGTCCTGGTCTATGATTACAGCTCGCAGGCACTACAACAATCCAGACAACGACAACAAAATTCTTTGGCTAGAAAATTATTCTTTTTTGTAACTAGTCATTTTGATTTAGATATGAAACTTTCCATTGTGGGTCCTATTTTATGACTTTACCACCTCCAGCTTAATTATAGGTTGAACCTCTCTAGTGTGGCACCCTCAGGACCTAACCAGAGAATTTGCTAAACCACGGGAAATCAATATTGTCTAGCAGCATTACCAACACTTCCACTGCTTACTGGGCTCTTAGAAGACATTCAGGGGTCAGTTAGAGCTAAATACAGCACAGAACACTGAGCACCAGGATTGGTGGTTGTAAACAAACTTTATGGGACCTCAGGAAATTTGGCCACACGCATGATAAGTGGACATGTGGCTAACTAAATCATGCCGGACCATGGATATTACCAGACCAGAGAGTGCCAGACTACAGAGGTTCAGACTGAATATGTAAATATTCACCTTTGGGACCTGACCCATCCCGAATGAGGGAACTTGCCGGATCAGGGGAAGTCCCCTGCCACTGGTCTCCCAGGACACTGTCCCTCCTTCCGGCTAGCTCTGCTCCAGCCCTGCTGCTAGATGGCTTGGACTTGGCTCTGGCCCACTTCTGCCAGCTGGCTGGGGCTTCCCATGGATGGGGCTCTGCAGTTTCCCCTCTGCTGCCGCACCCAGCTGGGATTCCCCAGGTTGGGGCTTGCTAGTCCTGATGGTGGAGCTCCCAGCCACTGAACTCCTAGCAGGCTTGCACTTCCGGGTGCTGGGGCTCTCTGGGCCAGCAACATCTATGATCTTGCTGGACCACGGATGTTACTGGACCAGAGTCCCACATTTAGGAGGTTCAACCTGTACTTTCTTTTTTTAGGGGGATTACCCAGCTTTATTCAGTATATGTGTATGACTACTACTACTGGTAATGGGAGTTTATGCATATATACTTATAATAGAATGGATTCCTTAATTAAAATTGGAGAGGGAGAAACTAAGAGGAAATATGACTTATTCACAACATGAACTCATTAGAGTTAGAAGACTAGTAATGTTTTCTCTACCCATCTTGTAATTCTGTTATAACTCTTGAAGGGTCTGATCCTATGGTCTCATTCAGTTAAAAGTCCCACTAAAGCCAGGATGAGATGAGGATGTGTTATGAGCTTTAATTTTCCCATATGTGGAAATAAGCTCCAGAAGAATATGTAATGTTCTTCTGTGCATTATTATATGTGTGAGAGTTAGAAAGGTACTCTTTTTTTTCAGGACATTTGAGGTCAAGGTTTGTCCTAACTTTACACCATTTGCAGTGTTATTGAAACCATGGTACTAACTGTTGGAGCCACAAATGGGCTATCAACCACAACTGTCTAGATGGCCATATCAATTGGCCCCACTAATTCACCATGAATTGTGGGAAGCACAGGTTTTACAACATATCACTTTTATCATGAAGCAATGGTATGAGACTGAGTGAAGTCTCTAGACTCATCGGATATATAAGCATGAGCAGAGGTCTACAAACTCAAAACACTGAATCTAAACTAAGTATGTTAACTAAATATGCAAACAGATCATCAAAGTAAGATGACCTGAAAGACAGATCACTTATCAAATGTAGACCATGGCAAATACATGCTTGTCACAGACTCCTGCCAATTGACTTTAACAGAAAATAAATGAGGGTGGAGGAATCTGGCCAATTAATGGAAATTGTTACATCACAAAGAAGCTTTAAAATTATTTCTGAAATAGGAAATTATGCAGACACACAAATTTGTGTAGTCCTCTGATATCTTATGATCACACAAATTAATTGCCATTGACATCAATCTCAGCCACTGCTATTAAGAATCATAATTAAGTATCAGAGCTAGTATAACAATGGGTGGAAAAATCTGCTGAAATGTTCGGGAATTTTTTCTCTTTTTTTGTTAATTAAAGATTCCATCAAAAATTAAAAATTATAATATCAAAGCTCAACTCTATACTGTAATCAATTAAAGATAGATTTTAGACATTGAGATCAATGGAAGAGCTTTTCCTCTCAGATTAAAGAGTTCTGGGACTAACCCTTGTCTTGGAATTCAAAATCTTTTCTTGTTATATACTTTATTCATTTATTTAGCATTACAAAGACATAAAATGTAATGATCTCTAGCAAAATAGAATGCATATGTAATGTCAAAGCAAATAAACACCTCTTGAATGAGACCATATTTTTTTCCTGGCTGCCTGTTTGGTACCATCCATATAAAATGTTATTTTTCTATAGATTTGCTCCAAAAATTGCACCAATAATGCAATCAATCATATTTTGAGGCCTTCTATTTATAGGCTCTTAAGATGCTAACCCACATGTATTTGAAAAATAAAACAAATCTTAGGACTTATAGCCTAAATTTTTAAACCTTGGTGCTTAAAAGTTCAGCTTTTAAATCTGTGTTTTATTAACCTAAATGAGGTCTCTAATTTTCAAAAGTATTGTGAATCCAGAAATCCTACTGAAGTAATGGGAAGCTACTATAATGGGATGAATATATTTAGGAGTCCAAATGTAAGAAAGTCTATTCGGCCCATGTCTCAGAGTCAAATGGAGCGTGTTACTTTACAACCAGCTCAGACCTATCAGTCACTTGCTCCTAAGCACCCAGGAGCAATATTCAAGAGACATTGAATTGGCATACTGCCTGGGCGCCTCTGTTGTGGCCCAATGTCCCAGTTAGGCAGCTGGTCAGCTAAGAAATCTGCCAATCATGCTGACCAATTTTATTTCATTGTTTTCTTATGCTCCACTACCTGTCTATATCCACCTGTTGCCTTATGCTTAGATTGACAGTTCTTTGGGGGCAGGGACTATCTTCTGTTTTGTGTTTGAACAGCGCCTAGTGTAACACCGACAGGCAGAACCAAACCTGGGACCTCTGGAGCTTAGTGCACGATCCTCTATAAATTGAGCTAAAAGTCAGCTGCCTCTCAGCTCATTCGTTTTCGCTGCAAGTGGTCTAAGTGCCATGAGATGGGACAGTGAACCACGCTGGGGGTTATATTTAGCACAGTGGTATTCCTTTTTCATGGATGGAAGTGCTAATGCCATACAAAATAATTTTAGTGCCAGTCTGTGCAAACTCCCTTGCACCAAAAAGTATTCAATCTAAGTAGTACTTTCCATTTCTAAATTAGTTTCAACCAAAGATCTCTAAGTACTTGACAAACGTTAATAAATTATGCTACCCAACACTGCCATGCCTGTTTTACTGATGGGGAAACTATGAAACAGAGAGCAGACAGAAAAGTTACATTACTTGAGTCCTTTGCAGTGCTGGTAATGGAATCCAGTTTGGATGGTAACGCTGCCTATTCAATTATATTTCCTCATACCCTAACCAATATAAGGAACTAGAACTGTGTATTGTAATTCCCTGGTTTTTTATATAACCAAATTATTTTTAATAACCAAATCTATACCAGAGTAGAGGAGGGGAAAAGTCAAAGCCCAACACTCTGAACTGGTGGAAAGCTACAGTCTGAGCTTTGCATCATGTTTAGGCTACCATGCCTACAGTGCTATATTCTAAAGTGTCAGTTTTTGTAGTGCAGCACAACAGTATGCCATATGGAAGCCGTGTCTCTGTGCAGGCAGCATGAATCATAGTGGTTTTAGTTTGTGAGTCTTTCATGACAATCTGACTCCAACCTGGACCACAGTCTTTTGATTACCTGTCACTGTGCACTGTATCACCTCATTTACCAGCTGTCACTCAACAGATCCAGTTTATTTTATTCCAAGTCCACAGCAGAATGCGTGTTATTTCCAAGCATGTTAACAGAAGCTCAGAAATGGGTGTGAGGTTCAGTATGATTACTGATCATATTCAGAAGTTTTGAGAGGCGGTTTCCTTTTTTGGAAGCCATTTTTCAGGTAGCCCTTATTTCAGAGGTCTTTATCTCAAAGCTTGCCACCTTTCGAAAACCACTGAGTTCACACTACAGAATTTGGAAAACAAACTAAACTGGAAAAATTATAGAGATTCCCTCAAACAGGGGGCCAGAATCTGGCACCCTTAATCACAACTGAGTAATTTCTTAGCTCACAAATAGTTGCACGGGAGAGCTGCCTGTGGAGTTAGACTTTACTGAGTATCTGGCAGAATCTGTCTGAGAAGATGCTTACTCCTTTGGATACCTAGGGGGCAAAAGCTGGCTTTAAATTTTGCAGCAAAGCCTCGGGAATTTCTGACACTCCACAACACTGGACAGTGCACATTCAAATAATAATAAAGATTTTTATTGAATTAACTATGAAAATGAAACATGCCACACAGAAATTCTTGTTTTACTGAGGGGAAAACTGTGAAACAGAGTTATTTAACAACAGTTAATACAGAATTTGTCATGTTATTTAATATGATACTAAAATCTATTTATTTTACTGAGACCTCCATATCTTTAATATAAAACATACCACAGATTTTTTTTTTTTTACTGAAAACATGTAAAAGTATGTCGACATTGTTAGTTGGGAAACTGAAGGTCTTGGCAGCTGGCCAGGGGACTTTTGTCACCTCGGCGGTGTAGGAGGCTGTTTGAGATCGGGGGTTTGTGTGAATGTTTCTCATAAAAAGTAATGCAGTGAAATTGTTAATGATGTTGACGTTTAAATTGTAAACATTCCGTTCCTGAGCTTATTGAGTGAATGGGACTGCTCATGTCCCTCAAAGCTATTGTCATAGTGCAGATTCAGGAGGGAAAAGTGCATCAATTGAACCAGGAGGACCAGAGAGCCACACATAGATCCACAGGGTTTCAGAGGTTTAAACACTAATTAAAATAGAAGGCAAACTCCATCCCTCAACACAAAATTCACTCCATTTTACCCTAGGTAGTTATGATCTGGACCAGTAATCTTAAATACAGTAGAATGCCAAATTCTTGCAGTATCACAATGCATTGTGAATATAACCATCAGGACTCAAGAAGAGCAGTTATGTCTTGAAGCAAACTGATTAGATGCATTAGACAGGTTTCTAGCAATTCTGACACCATACTTCATTAGATGAATGAAAACATCTAATGTTCCTTTTTTCCAATACTTAACATATTTCACTGGATAAATTCAGAAGTGCACCTCCCCATACCTGCACCAGCCTACCCATGAGGGAGTCCGCCAGAGGAATGTTTGATTTTCATGTATCTAGAGTAACATTTGCTTGCCAAAAAGTTAAAGAGCACAATTACAGGATAAATATCTTCTCTTATCACTGGGAATATTAGGATGACCACTGCCAAACAAAAATAAAAGCGGATATTTGATCATATGGTGGGGAGAACCTTAGTGAGGCAATTCCCCGCTTTAAAATGTGTAAGATAGCTTTACTGAATAAATTTTGAAACATTCCCAAGCAATCTGTGCACTGGAGGCAGAAACATGAAGCATCTGGACAGAATATTTGTAAGTTACAAGCAAGGGATTAAAAAAATCCTACATACAGATCCTCAAGTTTTGTTCTATTATTAATCTGAACAAAAATAGTTTTTTGCCTCTGTATCTTTATTAAGGGTCCGATTGTGACCTCCTAACACTATATTTAGAGTTGCATCTATTTATGGGAGTGACTGCTCATCAATGAAAATAAGGGGTGCTGCAAGCTTGCCCTACATATGAAATCAAAATCTTTTCCTTCCCAATTACCCTACCAATATTTTGAATCTGATTGTGAGGTTCATCCTCTTCACATTCTATTACTGTGTTGACAATCAAACCTTTATAATCAACACAGAATAACCAGAAATAAATTTGATGCAGACAATAAAGGGAAATATCTAGTTTCAGGAATGAAAAACAGACTGTGTGCAAGAGACCTTCACAATATGTACATTGTAAAAGTTTTGTTCTTGTGTTAAATACACTAGTTACATAAAAAAATAAAACAGTGAAAATGATAGTAATAAAATCTATTCAACCCAGACACTCTCTGCGGGAAGTTGAGAATCTGCCAACTCGTACACAAAAATTAGCATTTCAAAATGAAACATGAAATCCCACTCTACCTGTTTGAAATTAAAAGAAACCCCATAGGAGCTTGTGAAATATATGCCCATTGTTTAATGACCTTCTAATACTAGTGAAAGAGCATTCAAGAACATTGCAGATAATTCTGGTCTAATCAGGTTAATGAGGGAAGCCAGGACTGGAGCTGTAGCAAGCTGTTCATTAGCATTTCATATTTCTGGAGAATAAACTCACTGCTGTTCACCCATTAAGTTCTCATCCAACAACCAGGAGCAACTGCTTGTGATATACACTGCAGAACATTCTGATCCTATATTGAACTACACTGTTGTAAAGGCATCGTGCTCAGATCAAAAGGGTAAGGTATTTTTTTTAGTTATTATAAATATTTTTTATCAAAGACTTCTGCAAACTAGACTGCAGTTGATCCCTATTTATATCATAGCTCAGTGTATTAGTCAAGGTTTTGGGTTACTTTATTCTCTGATAAGAGAAGGGAAAGGAGAGAAGAGAGCAGCATTTTATTACACTTTCCGCATCCAGAATGAGATCATGGCGCAATGCTCATGTTCTGAACATGTTATTATTTTTCATTAGTGCTACTGAATCCACCATGTGCAAGACTTTACGTTTCTGCTGCTCCGTAGGTGCCAGTTTTTATGCCTTTGTAAGAATCAGTATTCCCGGTGAGCTTAAATCACACAACCAAGAGTGCCATGGTCGATATCTGACCAGTTTTAAAAGCCCCTGAAGAGCAGTTTTCTCCAGCTGGATTGCCAATTAAAGCTATGGCAGCAAACATGGCATATATGAAGTTTATGCCTAGACATTTAGTTGGAGAATGGAGAGAAGCGAAGGATTTATTGAGGTGGGAATGAGAGGAATGTAAAAAAGAAAGTGACTTGTTGGGCCAGTGTGTGACATTGTCCTGTACACAAAGGGCAGTTTCTGTTTTGCAGTCAAGCAACATTCAGCACAGCTTGGGGCTGCAATGGTTCTCAGATTCCCTCCGTAGCCCAGCACCATTCTAGCTGAGCCTTCTGGCATGAGTAAGAACAGTCTTGACAAGTCCTAGGGGCAGGGTTGGTAGCTGGAGGTGCTTGGGTTCTATGGACAATCATGACCATGCTCCTTTTTCTGTGGCTTCTGGGCCCACCGATAGCAGGGCCAAAGAGGGCAACTGCACCATCGATTCAAAAGGTCCCAGGGCTCCCAGCTACTGCCACTGCTAGTGCAATAGTAGCCAGAGCCCTGGGCCCTTTAAATCACCACTGGAGCACTGTGTAGAATGCCCGGGGGGACTCTGAGGGCTGGCTGCCCCTAGCCCTGCCTCTTCCATCAGAGGCTCCACTCTTTCAGGGAGCACGGAACTGGTCCCCCATGCACCTTGACAAGGGCCCGGCAAGTCTGTCATCCCCCTGGTGGCTACACTTCCTACTCAATGAATGATGGTCTGGAATAGGAACCAACAGAGCAGCTCTGGAATAATTTGAAGCTGCTGCAGTATCACCAAGAATTTACCCCCAAGTATTTGCTCCTATTATACCAAGAGCAAATACACAGGGAAGAAAGAAAAGGGTCATTTCCAAATAGCATTACAAATATCACTTAAGCAATCTGCCTGTTTCCTAAGAACTTAAAAGAGTCCAACACTGATGTAGCATTAAGGCTCAGTTTGGCTAGCCACCTAAACAAGTGGTTAAGACCCATTGGACTCAAGCACTCTTAAATGATTTGCTGAATTAGGATGTAAACTTGCAAGGGCATATTGACATACATAATTAGCATAATAGGTAAAAGCAGCAAGCCACCAAAAGGAAATGTCAAACAATAACAGTCCAGGAATGGGGCGGGGGGCAGGGCCCATTAAGTCACATATGATTTTCTTAATCTTTTCTCTCTCTCTTTTTATATTAAAGTACAGAAAATTTGCCTCATGGGAAACCTTAATTTTTCTGAAGATGGAACTTGTGGGCAGAGTGGAAGAAATCTGTTCATTTAATTGGTCTACCTTAATTCAATCAGTGGGTTGCAGGCCCAGTTGCATATCTCACTTCCTTACAGATTCATTAATACATAGGAGTCAACAAAAAAAGTTTGCAGTCAGTACAAAGAGATATCCAGTTTTTGCTTGATCCACCACTAGAAGAGTTCAGAGCCTCCCAGAGAAGCCAGCTTCACAGAGGACCAATATATGGACCATGCTCCACCTGGCCATGTTTTAAAAGTATGCATCCTATCTTGGATGCAGTGTGAAAAGAACACACACACTCAAGTAACCCAGACCCATCTACCCACTCTGATTATTAAGAAAAAGCACAACATAAGTGATCATTACCAGGTCTTTCCATTTTATAGGAAGCATTGTGATCTTTAGCAAACTTCTGAAAGCCCCAGTGCTCAGAGTCAGATGATTGTGAAAATCCCAGCTATGGGGTGTGGGAGGAGGTTAAGTAACTTTCTAGTACTTATGGCTCTGGAACACGTCTTGAAATCATGGCCAGGGGACACAATGAAGGCTCAAAACCCAAAAAGTAAAGAAAAATATAATCATGGTATTATGGGGTTTTTATATAATTGATGAGAGTTTAAGCCAATCTCATGATTTTAGGGGAACATAGCTCATAAAGTTTTAACACTTGGGTTTGGTGACACTGTGTAAATGTGCCTGACTTTGTATCATTTAAGTTTGTAGGAGCTTTGCCACTGGCTTCAAAATCAGGCTACTTATTAAGAGGAGAGAGAGAGAGAGAGAGAGAGAGAGAGGACAAAGACCTTGCTTACATTAAAAAGAGTTCCTGGGCCAATTCTATAATTTCTACAGTATAACATTCACTGTTCCCAACTAGCTGTAAATGAAATGCACTTCATCAGCATACTTATGGCCCATTTGTATAGTCTTTTTGTTCCCTGCCAGAGCTCTTTAACCAGCTTCTCTATGTGCTTTAAGTGGTTAGGAACAGGGGAATCTCTTACACTGCCTGCAAGCCACAGGTGCATGCCATATGAGAAGGTGAAAGGGAGATTGTGAGAGGTACACAGAGTTCTGAACACTTAGTGCATTCATCAGAAGTGCAGTTGTGCATCTGTTATGTGTTTTATTGGAGGATGGGTTGTTGTTTAACTAGTAGTTTTGGAAATACTGAAGTATTTGGGGAAAAGGAACAGTTAACAAGGGGTTCCACTCCCAAAATGGAAATCTTTGGCGGTTGGGTAAACATGAATTTACATGTAACGTCTAAAGAAAAGTAACGTCTCTTTCTCTCTCCCCAATATAAGTAATGTTGAATAGACAAAGAAATTATTCCAATTCCTACACTGTGTTCATAGATATAATACAGAAGGAAGTGGGGATATTAGGGAGGTGATTAGAGCTGCTGAATTCTCTGCTCCAGACCAGTCCAGGCTAGAGCAGCTTGGGGGCTGTTCTAAGTTAGGTCAACTAGCTAGAATCCATGGGCAGGCCATATGTCTGCTGGTAATTACCCGAGCATAACATAATCTGGGACTTTCCCTTCTTGACTCCCAAAAGCCTCATTCACTAAAGATTGAGGGGATGTAGGTAGATATAGGAATTGGCTATGTTAACCTGATGCCCACTGAGGACAACCATACATTAGAGCAATTCCAGGTAGAGGGCTTTCAAGTGATAAAATAGGAGTTGAATCTACTCTCCTGGTTGAACGAGAATGGAATGTGGCCAAAAAAAAAAAATGCCGCAAAACTTTTCAGTACACAACCTAGACAACCTTAATTGCAGTTTAATTGTTGTTGAGAAAACCATCCGCAAACTCTCTCAACAAAAAATGTCTAGCCTTTAATGTCAAATCTACATTCCCTTTGCATCCTCCCAGCAAGACTTAGAGTAAAACTGATTTCCTTCCCCTCAAGATGCTCAAGCCCCTTCTTTGTGACCACTGAGTCCATTGTCTTTTCATGGCTTTTTTCTATAAATATCTAAAGTGTAAAAATCTTCTAAAGCCCAAGAATTCCAGGTTTTCTTGGCTCCGGGCTTCTGTCATTTCAGAAATATGCCAAAGCATCCACCATTTAATTAAAGGAGGCAGTACTATACAGCCCATCCTTTGGAAATGAACAGCAACCTGGGCTCTAACCTGGTTTTAATAGATTGCAGGAAAATCATGCAAAATCTGTGTGCCTTTTCTGAGGATTCTTTTGAGACTGAACTAAAAAGAAGAGGGGTTGAATCCTAAGCTATGCTGAGACTATACATGGTGCATGCAAGCGGTGCTGGGAAGAGTCACAAAGGTGGCTTTCTGCCTTGTATAGATTCTTCATAATCTTAGGAAATCTCCTGGTAGCTAGTTATGTCAGCTACCTAGCTGAATTGTGGCACCAGAGCAGTACAAAACAGCTTTGAGGAGTATGGAGCATGATCTGGCCTTTAACAATACTTGTTGAGGTGGAGTGACCCATATGGACTGAAACTACAATATTTTCATGAACTCCTGCTGCCTGAAACCACCAAATGTCATACAGATCTATCCTCCTGAGTACAACTCTATGTTATGTGCAAGCAGCTGAGACACATATCACCTTGTATATCTATTTTCTCTCGTGTCGTCTTGATTTTTCTATCGTATCACCCCTGGTTCATATAAACATCAGGGCTGTGTCTAGACTGGCCAGTTTTTCCGCAAAAGCGGTTGCTTTTGTGCAAAAACTTGCCAGCTGTCTACACTGGCCGCTTGAATTTGCGCAAGAGCACTGACGTTCTAATGTAAGAAATCAGTGCTTCTTGCGCAAATACTTTGACGCTCCCGTTCGGGCAAAAGTCCTCTTGTGCAAAACCTTCTGCGCAAAAGGGCCAGTGTAGACAGCTCAGTTTTGTTTTGCACAAAAAAGCCCCGATGGCTAAAATGGCGATTGGGGCTTTCTTGCACAAAAGCGCGTCTAGATTGGCCACGGATGCTTTTGCGCAAAAAGTGCTTTTGCGCAAAAGCGTCCGTGCCAATCTAGACGCTCTCTTGCGCAAATACTTTTAACGGAAAACTTTTCCATTAAAAGCATTTGCGCAAATTCATGCCAGTCTAGACGTAGCCCAGGAGGGAGACCATTGCTGGCCAGGAGTGAGTGTCCAGCTTTGAAAATTTGCCATAACAATTTGAGATGCACCAGTGTTATCTCCCTAATTCTAATCCCAATTCATTCAGTCATTTGGGATTTGTACTAATTTGGGGCACACCGTTCCAATTTTTTAAGCAGAAGTTCCCTTTAGCGTCAGTGAGATATTCCACTTAAAAATTGGTGTCAGAATATATATGATTCTTTAACTTAGATCCAAGCCTACTGAATCAGAGAATGTTTTTCATCTAATATCTTTAGATGACAATCTTTGAATGCCTGATGTTCGGAATGGTTAAAGTTGTTTGAGTGAATATTTTATTTTCCCAGATTTCGGTATGATTGTCATACTGTCTTTCTGGATTACGTCAGCATGTGGCAAAATCTTCTCTCCTTGTATTCTACTTTGAGAGCTTTGTTCAAAAACCTAATATGGTGTTTAAAAATCCAACTGTCATATAAAGGCATTAACAAGCTGAGGAATATCGGATTGCTTGGTAATTGGAGAGTAAAAACCAAAGAGGACAATGACTTGTGAAGAGATGAGCAGAGAGGAAAGTATATCATTCACAGAGCACAGCATCAAATGTCCCCAGAACATCTGCACATGTACAATTCTACCCCCATAAAATACTAAAGCAATTCTCTTCAGCTCTGCTAAAACTACACAGGTCTTTCTATAGGTCACTGTACAGAAGTAGAGAGTTTAAAACAGTCAACTGACCCCTAAAAATACATACAAATAACTCATGCAGTATCTGATTCTATCAGATCTGAAAAAACTATTTGAAAACATTGAAAAATCTTCCAGTTTGGGAACATTTTTATTTTTATGAGATATTTTCTGTGTTGTTCTTCCCTGAATCTTTAAAAAGTAAATACCATGACAGAGAAACAGGAAAGTATGTATCGAGTTCATCTGTTCCTTCTTCTTGCTGTGACAAACTTCAAAATAGATAGCATAGTGATACAGATATTAAGATTTATCATTATTAACAACAGTAACAATTTTGGATGGGATATTATATCTTTTGCTTCAGGGAATGAACCAATCTCAGGTATTAGAGACTAGGATGGGGCGGGGACAGACTATCTACTCTGCCAGCTCGGGTTTTTCATGACATCTCCTTAAGAATCTTGTCCAGTATTTTGCCTCAGGCAGTGGCCAGAAACGGGACCATTGGTCTGGTATGGCAATTCCTATGTTCCTATCAGTTCTTTAAATGATATCAATATAAGGTTCCACTTTTCTAATTGCTATTGATATTTAAATAATTATTTATATGCTTGGATTTTCTAGGCTGAAATATTATTAAACTATGTGTTATATATTTTCTACCAGTAAACAGTATGCTAAATGAATCAATTAGTACTGTACTTTGTGTCAAATCTCTTTCTTCTTATTCACTTGAATTTAAATGCTTTGACATGCACCAATAGCATGAGCAGAACTCATCCCTATTAACTCCTTAACAGCTCTGTCAACATCAATTTATAATGAAAATTAACTGGGTGCATTTTCATACATTAATTATAAAGCAGCTGGTTTTGATCTCTGCACAGTCAAGACAAAAATAGATTTTTCAAGAAAATATGGCAATTATACTGGAAAATAGGTGCACTGGGTCTTGGATCGGATACGTTATACACATTTGATTGTGGTCTTCCTAGTTTACGCCACTGAATTACTTGGAATTTAGGGATGGATTGTACCTTTAAAACTATAAATAGCCAAGGAGACCAACCCATCACCCAGGGACATCCAGGGGACAAGGAGACTTGGTTTTTTAACAAGGGGGATTTATCGAAGGCCTTCAGAACATGGAGTTTAAGTGGAGTCTGTTCACTGCATTAACCCAGCTCTAAAGAGACAAGCCAATGCAGCCAGTCTCCACCTTGTTCACATTTCTTTTTCTGAAAATGACAATATTCATTTTGTAAATATTTGTGCACATGCCCAAAATGTCATCAGATTTGTGAATTTAACTCAAGAAGTGACACTATTTTAATTAATGAACACAGATTTTCTATGAATGTAGCCAAAATGTTTGCACAGCATTATGAATTTTCTCTCTTTTTATATCTACTTCTCTGATTTTCCTCGTCTAACTTCCCTGCTATGTGTATTGACACTTGCATTGATGTCAACTCTTACTATTTTATCACAAACCCACTGATAGGTGATGTTTTTCTGTACTCCTGTAAATACAACAAATTTTGAGTTTTCATTAAAACACATATAAGCTTCTAGCCCTAATGATTGTGGAGATGTACTTAAAAACAGGGACGCTGAAGGGTTTACCATCAGAAATCACATAAAAACAAACTACCTGTATTATTAAATCTCATGATTTTTAAGTAAATCTCTTGATTTTGGACATGCTGATGATTAAACGCTTGGGGGTGGCAATTCTGAAACTGGAAAGCTGTTGTTTCAGCTTATGTTTGATGCTGTCTCAAATCCATTTTACTGAGTCATTCCTAGCTTTATCAGAGAAAGGAAAAAGACTTGATATTCTCTGACATTAATCTGTACTATAATATGCAATTTTTGTGTGTCCTGATATCATCCCTCAAAATGTTATTAGTCCACTACCAGCGGCTGAGTGGACTATTATCACTTGATATGAGTGAAGTGTTATGGATGCCATCAGCAGAACCTTTACTGTACTATTACACAAACATGAACGTGGGCAATTATTCAGAATCAGCCATGGCTTTGGTAAGGAGCTGGTGCTGTGCATATATTAAAATATTCACTCTGCTGATGGCATCTCTTCACCCTTATGCTCAGGCAAAATGTTTGTCCATGATAAAATATCATACAATGGGCTTTTTGATAACAATATTTTTCATTCATTTTTGAAAAATAGATGATCATTACAGCCTAATTTTGTATTGCTATCAAATACACTTAAGCAAAATGGATGCATTTGATTTTTTTCCCAAAGTGAAAAAGCTCTGTAGCTAAATGCCTTTTTCCCAGTTGAATAACCATTTCTAAAATAACAAACGATTCAAATCCGAAGACCACAACAAAGTCTCGGACTTTTCTTCATAGCATCAAGCTGCATCTGAACCTATGCAGACCTATACATAATCTCCTTGGGATTTCTGTACATTGACTGCCACTTAATCACAGATTTTCCTTTTATAGTTTTATTGTCATATGGAATTTTATTTTATTTTCTAAAAACCAATCAGTATATTGAATACTGACAACACAGAGGAAAGGAAAAAAAAACAGGTTTAAAAGTATGTTGACCAGATGTCCTCATTTTATAGCGACAGTACTGACATTTGGAGCTTTGTCTTATATAGGCATCTATTACCTCCTACCCCCTTCCCAATTTTTC
This sequence comes from Pelochelys cantorii, assembly GCA_032595735.1. Classification (NCBI taxonomy): domain Eukaryota; kingdom Metazoa; phylum Chordata; order Testudines; family Trionychidae; genus Pelochelys; species Pelochelys cantorii. The sequence goes on from CM064335.1 coordinate 41,429,084, forward strand.
ACACTTTTTGAGCTGGTCACCCTATTCAAAGAGTGCAATATACATGAAGATGTCAAAGAGTGCTATTTAAGTTTCATGATAACACTCTCAGGCATTATAGGTACATTTAATTTTCTTAATAAGTGAACTGAGGCACAGAGAGATGAAGTGATATACTCAGCAAGAAAGTGGCAGAGTCAGGATTAAAACCAGGGCTTGAGTCCTGCAAAAATTATCCAAGACACCATTCTTGCACTTTTCTGGCAGCCGGAACATCTTACAGCATTTATGGTGCTAGTGTTCCGGGATTCCTCAAGCACATCGCTCACCAGCTGATTAGAATATATTCCAGCCCATGGCCTACCTACAACACATTCTTCACTATGTCTATGTCTACACTGCAGGGTTTTTGCACAAAACCAGCTGGTTTTGCACAAAAACCCACAGAGCGTCCACACCTCAAGCGTGTTTTTGCGCAAAAAAAAAAACAACAGGAAATTGACAGGACAGAGGACTTTTGCCGGTAGAGTTATTCCTCTCCCCACGAGGAATAACTCCTTTTTGCGCAAGAGTTCTTGCACAAAAAGGTGTGTGTGAATGCTCAACAGGGGTTTCTTGTGCAAAAAGAGCTTATCAGAAAAAGCACAGGTGCTCTGATGGCCATTCTGTGAATGGCAATCAGAACTTTCTTACACAAGAGTGTCCATGCAGTGTGGACGTTCTTTTGCGCAAAAGCACATCGCTTTTGCGATGCGCTTTTGCGGTGTGGACACGCTTTTGCACAAGAAGTTTTTGCGGAATATCTCTTCCACAAAAAGCTTCTTGTGCAAAAGCCCTGCAGTGTAGACAAAAGCCCAATGAGTCAGACTCCTTCTGCCTCAGTGCCCATGTGTTTATCCCATTCTCTTCTTTCCATAGCAAAACAGAGGGCTGTGATTGTAAGTACAGCCTCTCACTGTATACTTGTGTGAGGATCTCTAGTGGTAACAAAATGAGAGAGATGCTTTTGGGGATAAAACAAACTAAAGGAGATCAGTGATGAGAGTTGTGCAAGAAGATTCTGTAAGTATTCACTGAAATTTTGAAATGAATATATAATTTGTATTAGACTCCGTTTTGTGTTCACTTTCAATGAACTGTTGAATGAACCAGCTTGATTTGCTTGAATGTCCATGAAAAAAAAAATTAAGTCTCCACATCTAAGCATGCACAGTAAAAGTGGTGTAGTTTTATATGGGCTGGGGCACTTGGACACAAAACCCCTTACCAGAACTCTGGAACAGTCAGACTGGATAAGAAAATGTCTACACTCTCTGCAGCTAGCACTACTTGATTTACAAGAAAGGACCACACACTGGATATATTTATGGCCAAGTCTACACTAGCAAGTTACTGCACAGTAAACCAGCCCCCGGCACTGTAATTTTGGAGGGGTCCATGCTGTTAAGGAATTTTAGTGCTCACTAGCTCCGAAGTAAGTGTGTTCTAGGTAAACCACCTCTGTGAGAAGCGTAGTGCTTGCTGTGCTCTGGATAGTGCACAGGGGTACCAGTGTGGATACCATAGTGTACTATTGTGTCCTGCCTGGCCTCCAACACCTTCTTCACAATGCCTGTTCTTGCCTCTCTGGTCATCTGTATGAAAGTTACTGCCCTGCTCTCAAGTGACTAACCCTCAGACCTGCCCTTTGTATTCTTTTTTTGAAGTTAAAAGTCCCCTTCGTGTTTGCTCAGCATGGTGTGTTCTTGGTGCATCTCTCCAGCTGGCCAAGCCTTTTCCATGCACCAGGAGATCTCCAGCTTGGAGCCATGCTGAGGTGCTGGACCTCATCAGTATTTGGGGGGAGAAAGCAGTCTAGTCCCAGCTGCACTCTAGCCATAGGAATTACGATTCCTATGGGCACATCTCAAGATGCATGACTGAAATGCACTGCAGTGCAGGGTCAAAGTGAAGGAGTTACAAAATGCCTACCACAAGGTGTGGGAAGCAAACCACTGCTCTGATGCTGTGCCCACAACCAACAGGTTCTACAAAGAGCTGGATGATATACTTGGGGATGATCCCCCTCCATTCTGAAGACCCTTGTTCATACCTTGGGGACTTAGGAGGCATCCAGCACTGGACCGAGATAGGAGGTGGTAAGTTGTGACAGAGTGTGCTGAGTGGCCAAGGCAGGATGCCCCGCGCCTCCCCACAAATCTCTGCAGGAGAAGAGGAAGAGGTATTCTGTGGGATACTGCACTGACAGGGTATGTCTACACTGCACCCGTAGCTCGAAATAAGCTATGCAATTTGAGCTATGCAAATTGCGTGGCTTATTTTGAGTCATTTTCAAAATAGCTTATTTTGAAATTTGGCACTGTCTACACTGCACTTATTTTGAAATCAATTGCTATTCCGAAACGTCCCTTACTCCTTGTGGAATGAGGTTTATAGGGTCATCAGAATAGTGAGCCAGTTATATTTCAAAATAACGGGTGCACTCAAAAGACACGGAATAGCTCCGATATCCCAAAATAGCGCTGCAGTGTAGACGTAGCTGCAGCTGACAGTGTGGACACCCAGTAGCGTTTATGCTGCTGTGATCCATGAGTAGCACTGTGCCTGCCAGTACTTTACATCTGCCAGTGTAGACAAGTAGCACAGCAGTCAGAGAGTTCCCAAAACCCCTCTACAGAACCCTGACACAACGGATATACAACTAGGAACTTGCCGCAATGAGGGCTGTGAATGCCCACACGGTAACTTTGCATGTAATTTGCTCATTAGATAAATGCTGTAGTTAGTCAATGAATCTTTGGATGGCATAAGTTTCCTAGCAAGGATGTATATGTCATCCAATTAATGTCTACATCATAAAAGAAGAAGCTTCATATTTTCTAAAATCCCCCCAACCATTCTTGCTACCTCTCCCTAATAAATTCTAAATCCTAAACTCCAGCGGTTACCTGCACTCATTGAGCCACATTCTCAACAGGCTCTGACGGCATCACAGTCCTCTTTCAGCAGAAAATGGCAGAAAACAATGGATTCGTGGCTGCTTCGCAAGGCAGGCTGGGAGTACCAGTAAATATGAACTTTCAGTTGTAGATTTAGGCATATCTACTTTCTGTTTGTACCTTTTCTGCACAGAATTCTTGTCCCCCTGTTTGTTATTTAAACTGCTTTTAGGTAATAATAAACTCTCATCAAAGTGGAAGCAGTATAATTATACCTTGTCCTTTTATACCACAATACATTAAACAGACCAGAACTTCAATGTAAGCCACTGAAGTCAATAGAGCAAGCAATGCAGATCCCGTGAAGTCTATCAATCTACAGAGGTTTACGCCAACTGGAGACTGGTGCATGTATTGAAAGACTGCTACTTCATTTAGTGGTTTCACAGGAATATCTGACTGAGTTGGGATTATCACCAACAAAAGACCATTACATAAAAATTATAGCAACGCCTCATGGAATATCCATCACTCTAATGTGCAGTTTTAGTTTGTGTTTGGTTTTCTTTTGTGTATGTTTGGAAAGAGGGATATGGGCTTTTTATCCTTGCCTTCATTCTTCCTTGTTTTTAGACCTTGTGGTTTATGACTGAAAACATGTTGAGAAACTCCCCCCCCCCAAAAAGAAAAAGAGCTAAGTAGATTCAATATAAAAATAGTTTTTGAACAACAAATCATATTTACTACATGCTGATGACTTGTTACATTTTTATATACATGTGTTTTTGTCATGACAAGCCCATTTTTTGTAATTAATTTGCCAATGTAATTCAATGTAACCTAATCCAGGTATATAAAAAAATACCATACATAATGCAAAAAAAAGTGCTTAAACAGAACTCTTCTGTGAAATCATCTGGTGGAATGGTGAAACATCAGGAAACTGAAACAGAAATCTAAAGCAGGAAACAGAAATCTAAAACAGTGCTACAAATCCCAGAGGAACAGCCATTTTTAGATGTGAAGTATTCCCACCACAAATCTTGGTATTCATGCATTACATAAAACTAAGTGTTCTTCTGGGAACAAATAAAAGAGAAAGAAAAGAATCCCAGATTGTCCTGAAATATTATAGCATTGCAGTTCACTCCACTGTAGTTAAGGTTCTGTGAACATTCTCATTTAATGCTGGTGTTAAATATTTAAATATGTATGTTTAGCTGCAATTTGGCATGCAAGGTGTTGGCTCAGAAGTGAAATCAGTTTAGTTAATTTGAAGGGAGAATATAATCAGTTGTTTCTTTTTTAAAATTAAAAACTGAAAAAAAATTCCAAATGTATAGGGATCTAGCATGCATAATACAGCTCTAAGTACAGGTTAGGAATCCCCCCAAGGTTTTGGTGTATTTAGATCTGTGTTTTCAGCTGTGGACAGTTTCTGCACCAAACAGCTTAAACAAATAATGTGTGCACACTTATTGTTTGGCCTGGTGCATTTATTAAATTTAAAATAGATATTTTGCTAAAATCACCTCCCATTATCTTTATGGCTCTTTCATTAAAAATAGTGATCATGCCAATGTGTAACTAACGTGCTGATAATAGAAATGTTCCATGATGATGAGGTTATATTCTACTCTGGACCTGCACAGAGAAGAGAGCCGTGGTTGACTTTGGCTTTTCCACCAAACTCCTTACTCAGAGTACTGTGCATAACCATAGTCAGGAGTGTCCCATCTGCCAGTGCGGAGTCAGAGGCTGTCAATGGCTACATAAAGAATACAGGTCCTCTTCCACATACCAGGGGTTCTGAGTGAGAGTCCTTAGGTCTTTATCATCGGGAAGCAAATCACACTTCTACCTCAGCGGTGTGAAGAATCTGCGTGACTAGATCCTCTCAGACAGGGGGAGGGATAGCTCAGTGGCTTGAGCATTGGCCTGCTAAACCCAGCACTGGGAGCTTAATTCTTGAGGGAGCCATTTACAGATCTGGGGCAAATCTGTCGGGGCTGGTACTTGGTTCTGCCATGAGGGAAGGGGATTGGACTCAATGACCTCTTAAGGTCCCTTCCAGTTCTATAAGATAGGTATATCTCCATATGTTAAAATATCTGTATTTGCATGATAGTATATCCTAAAGGCTCCAGCCTGGCCAGATCTGCATGGTGCTAGGTACCGTTCAAACTACTGTATTGGTTGAAGACAACAAATAGGTGCACTTTATGAAAAGGAAGAGTAGGGGATGGAAAAAGGTAACAATAATATGACACTTCGGGGGGCGGGGGGGGGGTTTCCGCATAGTCCAATTGTGTGCACACTTCGTAAGTACATTTTTCTGGGTAAGAAGTTATTAATTTTTTAAGCAACCTATGAATTAAAATGGATGTACATGATTTTCGGAATGTGTTATCATAGAACACAGAAACAGCTAATATGTAGGTTTTAATACGAGCAGCATTAGGAAGAGAATGGAAATTAGGCCACTGAAGATCTCCCTTTGTGGAGGTAAGAGAAACTAAAACTAAAGAACGGAGGCTCAGCACTGCAATTGGGCAGGATACGTTTTTTTCCCATCCTGCAAATATTTTCAAGAGTTTGAAATTGTTTCCTGTCTCAAATTATTACAAAGATTCAAACTGTTCAAAATATTTGCAAACTGAAAAAAACACAATTGGAGTTGTTGGGTTTTTGTTTGGCTGATTTTTTATTGTCTCAGTTGAAAAGTTTCATTTCAATCATTTCAAAACATTTCTTTTCAAGTGTCACCATTTTTCCTTTTTTAACTGCTTTAGTCTAATGAGTTTAATTTTTAAAAATAACAAGTTATTTCAAACTGGAAAAAAAACTAGAAGGGTTCATTTCAGAAGCTTTGAAAGGAAACATTTTGGCAATTTTGAAACATTTTCTCAAACATTTTTAGTTGGAAAATTTGTCCAAAAATGACCCTGTTTTGCAAATACAACAAATGAACATTTTTTCATTGAGAAATTACCAACCAGCTTTACTCAATGCTTCACAGGATTGAGTCCATTACAGATGAATTTCTATTCTGCTTGCCAAGGGGAAGGGGAACCCTCTGGCATAGCCTGCACTAGTAAAAAATCTATGGTACGTTCTGTACACAGGAAATATTTTCATGTCCTCTACCCAGAAGAGAATATTTTGGTGCACTGGCCTATAGACAACTGCCTCTATTCAATGGACTTCCACCTTACATCTCTTCTGCCTCTATCTTATAGACTCATAGACTCATAGACTCATAGACTTTAAGGTCAGAAGGGACCATTATGATCATCTAGTCTGACCCCCCGCACAATGCAGGCCGCAGAATTTCACCCACCCACTCCTAGAATAATCCTCACCCCTATCTCTCAGATATTGAAGCCTTCAAATAGTTTGAAGACCCCAAGATGCAGAGAATCCTCCAGCTGTGATCTGTACCCCATGCTACAGAGGAAGGCGAAAAACCTCCAGGGCCTCTGCCAATCTACCCTGGAGGAAAATTCCTTCCCGACCCCAAATATGGCGATCAGCTAAACCCTGAGCATGTGGGCAAGACTCCCCAGCCAGACACCCAGAAAGTTCTCTATAATAACCCCTATCATCCCTCCATTGACCTATTTACCACTGATAATGACTAGTCAATTAGTTACCAAGACCATGTTATCTTGTCAAACCATCCCCTTCATAAACCCATCTAGTTTAATTTTGAAGCCAGGTAGATCTTTTGCCCCCACTACTTCCCTTGGAAGGCCATTCCAGAACCTCACTCCTCTAATGGTTAGAAACCTTCGTCTAATCTCAAGTCTAAACTTCCTACTAGCCAGCTTATATCCATTTGTTCTTGTGTCCACATTGGTATTAAGCTTAAATAATTCCATCTTATTATTTTTTATTTTTTTTAAGTACACAAGGTTTGGCGATTTTCTCACAAATGTGCTCCAATGATTTAGCATCTTTCCACAGTTGTTCAGCACCTTGCAGAATCAAACCAGTGAAGTCTAGAATTTTTCTTATTAGACAATAGTTGATACTCTACCTAGAAGCAGTTCTAATGGTATCACGGTCATTGCACAACACTTTGGTGTGTGCAGCCCACTGACTGCTATTTACAATAGTGCCCAGAGATACTGGTTAGGGATCAGGGCCCGATTGTACAGAGTATGAAATAGATAGAATCATCTATTCCACGTCAAGCGTCGTGGAATAAATTTAGAAACCAATCTGCAAAATATGATTCTGGCATGAAATGAAACTCTCTAGAGGGTTTCATACTCATCCCTTTATAAAATGCTTTGCTAGCAATTAAATTATAGCAGCCAGAGAATGACACTAGAGAGGGCTACTTATTTGTATCGGGGTTTGTTTATGGAAGTCTGTGTGCTTTGAAAGCTAGAATTTGGGAAAGTTTCTACTGAAATATAGCCACCAGATTTTGATTTGAGTCTAAAGTCTAAAACTGTTGGAATGGAAGCATAACCTGATAGAATCCTTTGTCACTGTTAAAAATAACTAAATAGATAACGACGAGGAGTCCTGTGGCACCTTATAGACTAACAGATTTATTGGAGCATAAGCTTTTGTGGGCAGTTATAAGGTGCTACAGGACTCCTCGTCGCTTTTGCAGATTCAGATTAACACAGCGACCCCTCTGATAAATAAATAACCCGAGTTTTAGCACAGATTGTGAAATGCGATCAATAGTTGTCTCACCCAGTATCAGAACTAAGAGAGAATGCTCTGAAGCTTGCTGAAATAATGTTGAGGTACTTTTACAGATTTTAAGTTAACAAAATACTCATGGAATATTCCAAAGCTCTCATTTATTTCTAATTGAGGCATGGGATTTTTCTTTATACATCCCAATCAAAAAATATTTGCATCTCTATTTTGCCCAAGATTTTACAGACAAAGTAAAAGCACTGAAAGATTACTACTACTGTAATGGTTGTCAGAGGTGCGTACTTTAGAGTGTGGTATAACAAATAAGGTGATGAAATTATATAGTGTCTGAAGTGCAAGAAAGAGTATTTTCTTAAAACAATGCATGAATGAATATCATTACAGAACAGTCTGTCTAGGAAACAGGATAAGTCTTAAGGATTTAGAATCAGAGTTTGCCTGATCATATAAACTTTACATCCTGTGCTTCTTAACCCTTTGCATTGCCTCCAAAGGACTTTTATATACTTTTATCTTGGAAAATATGACCTTTGGAAAAAAATAATTATTTCTGCATTTAGCACTGGAAGCATTTTCTTTTTTTCTCCAATTAAAATATCAAGTTGATAATTCAAGAATTAATATAAAGTGCTGTTAAGGTGGGGAGCTGATCTGAATGTTGCCTCCACAAGATTCAAAATAGCTCCATGATACTTTGCAGGGAGCTAGCACTGCTGAAGCACGTTGGGTCCTATTGCATGCCAGGACTCCCTTCTACAGAGCACAGGCTTGCAACGCACAGCACTACAGTTACCAGACCCTCCATGCTGCTAGTAGCTCCTGAAACACACTGACAACTCATATGACTATGGCAAGCAGGACAGTGTCCCTCAGAGTAATGAGGCTTGCTTAGTTATAGTTTATTTGTTTTTATAAAAAATCTTTGCTTTTAAAGCAATAGAATATTCAAAACAGCAGACCCACTTAATGGATGAGGTAACAGAGCTATTTTTTTAATTTCTTTGTTTTTAGAAAGGAAGGCACCATTTAGCCTCCGAACAAGAGAAAACAAACAAACACAGATCACTTTGGCAATAAGCATATTTAATATTTTCCCTATTTATATCACAATTGTTTTATGGTGAATTTGATTCTTTTGTTCAGCCTTATCTTTTTTCCACTCTCTTGTCCGTACAGCGTATTTATGAATTATGCATGGAAACGTAATTAAAAGTAACAATTGGCAATTGTACTCTAGTGACATTGTTCTATTTATCGGGTCTGTTACAACTATAACCACGCTGAATTGATGCAAGCAGAAAAGCGTCTCATTTTTATAATCAAAATTATCCTCTTTGGGAAGGTTTCCTGCACTTTGTACTGGAGGGCGAGCATTGCAATTTCCACATAAATATGCTGTGGATCAACAAAATTCTATTTTTTTGACATTCTGACTGGTGCTATTATTTGATCAAAAATCAAGGGCGGTGCTGCTCCAACAGCAGCTCCTCCTGGGGGGCCAGGGCAGTGCTGCCCCTGGCAGCTCCCTGTGGGAGAGAGTTGTTCCTGGGAGGAGCTGCCTGCACGTCCAGGTTGGTGACTACTTGTGGGAGGGAGGGCTAGGAATGGGCTGCCCAGCCTCCCCTCCGATGATTCCTTGTGGAACATAAGCACATAAGAACAGCCAGCCTTGGCCTCCAGCTTTTCCAGGGTGGCTGGGCCTGTGAGGGCCAGCTCTGGCCTCCTGCTGTCCCTTCTGGCCTTCAGCTTATCCAGGGGGAGCCAGGGTCCACCTGCTGACCCTGTCATCCAGCTACCTCCCCCGCCCCAACCACCAGCTTGTCCAGGGGGAGCAGGGTTCTGCGGGCCAAGCCCAGACTCCTGCCTATCCAGGTGTGTGTGGGGGTCCACATGCTGGTCCTGGCCTCCTGCCTGTTGGGGTGGGGTTCCATGGGCCTGCCCCAGCCTCCACCTTGTCTGTGGGGAAGGGTTCTGCAGTTCAGTCCCAGCCTCCTGCTTGTCCGGTGGTGGATGGGGGAAGGGTTCCGCTGCCTGGCCTGGGCCTCCAGCTTTTCCAGGGAAGGAGTGGTCCTCTGCTGCCTAGTCCCAGTCTGTGGCTCCTCCAGCATGGTGGGGCAGCTGGCCAGAGGGTTCTCCCTCCATGCAGAACTGTGGCCAAACCCTGGGGGAGGAGGGGGCAGTAGCTGGCAGTATGGAGAACCCTAGCCCTACCTGGCCACTTTCTCTTTGGTGTAACCATCTCCCTGTGGTCACTCTGAATTATAGCTGCTTCCTGTGCTCACTGACCCCACTGCTCACTCAGAAGTATAACTGTCTCTTCTATCCGCTCCCCCCCCTTTCTGTGTGATGGAAAACAGTGGGATTCCAGACATACCCCAGTTTCCTGGTACAACCAAACCATGACCTTGCTTTAAGTTGTGACAAGAGGCCTACCAGATTTGGTGGTTCTAGCTCTTACCGTTTAGAAGGAGTTCTTGAACACATGGACTGACAGACAGATGGATGGATGGACTCATGGACAGACAGATGCACAAACTCTCTAAAATACATAGTTAGATTAGATAGATAGATAATGAAAGCAAACACCAAACAAAATAAAAGTATTCAGAGAATCTCAATTTGAAGCATCTTTTTCACAAAATAGCGCCAGAAGTAAAGATACACTGTCCTCCGCACTCTGATACAAATGTCATGTGTTGGCAAGATCAATATAAACCATAAATTGTTTTTAAATCATCCAGAAACTGCAAATGGTGTAACATTCAGCAGCTTGCTTGTTAAGCAGAGTTTCTTTTCATGAGGACATTAAACCTGTGCTCTGCCATCTGTACTGGCTGCCTATTAATTTCTGGCTTGGTTTTAACATGTTTTTGGCCTGTAAGCCCTGGACAACGTCAAACAACCTCTCTCGCCCTATGACATACCACCATGGTTGTTGTCAGCAGTGACTTCTGAGCCAGGTAAAAGGGATTTCTGGTAAGAAGATATCCATTAGCACTCTGAACCTTTTCATTCCTTCTCCCCGCCTCCTTGGTTCATAACAGACTGAGATCAACAAACTGCAGGGTATGATTTTTTCACTTCATATATGAAAAAGTTCCATTATTGATCTAATAAACCAGCTACTACACTATAAGCTCTTTGGTCCCTTCTGTTCTCTACTTGAGGCACACGGGAGTTTAGTCTCCTCTGATCTGTAACACGTCAGTCAATTTTTTATTATTATCTTTCATGGGAGCATGCTGGGTGGTGTTGGTGCCTGTGATATTTAGGTGGTCAGACTGAATGGCTTGGTAGTCTCTTCTGGCCTTGAACTCTCTGACTGTGCATTGCAGACATAAGTACCACCCATTAACGATTTTGAAGCCGATCGCTAGAAGGTGTTAGAGATCATTCTACAGTACAATTATAAGCAAGCTATTGGATTTTTGGGCTCTAAAATAATCTGCAATGACTGGTTTGCTATTTATAGAAACATCTAACTACTTATTAATTCTTTACAACCTTTTAAAATAACCTTACTATTAAGTGCAATACTGTGGCTCACAGGTGTCTGGAGATGAGTCAGGTGGAAAAATGGTAGAACAGGGAACCCAGTTGTGATTTTGTTGGCGTGGTTTATTACATTTGTTATATTTATGTAATTGCTAGGGTGATATGTTCTGTAGGGAATTTCTGGAGTCTTTATTTTATTAGATGTATTTCTTCCCGAGCTTATCAAGGACTCCAAGGACACTAAATAAGTATTTCAGTATTTTTTTACTTTGTGAATTTCTCCCAGGATGCACTATATTCTGGTGGGTTATTTCTGTGTTTTCTGAACTAACCTTCACTAGTCCTGAATTGCTGGAATACAATTAAAATTCAATTTAGCCAACAATAACCTATTTTCAGAAAACAGAGTTGTGGCTACTTTTAAAATCTCTATGTAGTGGAAAATATCAAACAACAGACATGCAAAAAGATTAACCGTGTTTTAAGGAATACTTCAGAACTCCTGATTAAATGATCTAGGTGCTTTATATTAGTCTAGTGAACCCAAATTCTGTATTCTAGTAATAATAAAACATGTTGTGCAGAATCCAAGACAAAAGACAGGACTATGCAGCACTTTAAAGACTAACAAGATGGTTTATTAGGTGATGAGCTTTCGTGGGCCAGACCCACTTCCTCAGATCTGGCCCACGAAAGCTCATCACCTAATAAACCATCTTGTTAGTCTTTAAAGTGCTGCATAGTCCTGTCCTTTGTTTCAGCAAGACCAGACCACGGTTACATCTCTATTAGAATCCAAGACATGAGAGATAGGAGAGACCTGTGAGGTTGTCCTTACCTGCTCACACATAGAAAGAAGCTTCTGAAACTCACCATGGTCTTACTCCAACCTGTCCTGTGGACCTGCCTCGGACATTCAAGAAGTGACACTGAAGCCAAAATCAAAATAAGCCAATCAGATTTTAGCCCCAGTCTATAACTTTCTTCTTTTACCCTTCACATACCTAGCATCAGTCAATTCACTGTTTCTCTTTATAATCTTACCATTGTTCTTCCTGCAGTCCTTGCTAACTGCCACACATTTCTGATGTCCCTCTGCTTCATACATTCATAATCTCTTTCCAAAGCTCACCTGAAAACTTACAAGCAAAGATGAAAGTTTGTCTCTCTAGCTCTCTCTGTGATTACAGGACACAGCTGTATGATTTAGTTCTGCAAAGCATTATGGGGTTGTGGTTTCATTGGAAATGCAGTGTGCTAAAAATGAAATCTACATTTTTGTATTGTACAGTTATCTATTATGATGCTTCAAATACAACATTATTCCATATTGGGGATCAGGGCCGGGTCTAGGTTTTTTGCTGCCCCGAGCAAAAAAAAATTTTTGGCTGCCCCCTCTTTTTTTATTGGCTTTTACACATGTTTCTACTTTGCAATGGTTTTTTTTTTGTTTTGTTTATTTTGACTGTTTAAAATTTTTAAAAAATGAAAACAGAAAATTTGCAGTTAGTGAAATAAAACAATTTCCTACTAGTGTACTCATTTAATGTTAACAAAATCACAATTACAAACAATTTGGGTTCAACTATACACTGTAATGAAAAATGTTAGTGTCTTCCACTGCACCCAGTTTCTCATAAATTAAAAGAATTTATATGAACTGAATTTTTCTGGTTTTTATACTTGCTTAGCCTTTTAAGAATTCAGTAAAATCTAAATTTTCTGCAGTGGTACTTTCAATTGAAATTAATGTGATTCCTGACAAACGATTTTAAGACATGGTGGACCTCAAATAATTTTTTAGTAATTTCAGTTTTGAGAACCTGCGCTCACCAGAAGCCACTGATACTGGTAATGTTAAAAGAATGCATAATGCTATAGCAGCTGCCATGGCCCTGGCCGGAGGGGAGACTACGCTTCCTGCACCGGGGCTATCCCCCCATGAACCCGCCCCGGCCCCCTGCAGACAGGGCTGACCCGAAGTAGGCAGCGGAGCCGGGCAGTAGCAGGAGGCAGAGGGCGGCCAGCAGGCTTTGGGCGCGCATGGTACCAGCACTGCGCAGCGGGTAGTGGCGACTCCTGTGGCCCTTTAAAATAGGCGGGGCGGGGCCAGGCATTGCCGGGGGCGGCTGCTTACCTGGAAATGCTGCCCTTGGAAATGTACCGCTCCAAGTACGTACTTGATTCGCTGGTGCCTAGAGCCGGCCCTGTTGGGGATATAATTTATTTGTATGTCATACCTACTGCACTGTTCCCTGTTGCTGGGAAATCAGATATTAAATTAATTCAGAATTGCTTGAACATGACTAGAATATGGATAAAGATATGTATATCAAGCCAATCCAGTTATATTTAATGACAACAGAATATTTGCAGTAGCTATTGAACTTTAGACTTTAGGTTTTAAGACAATCCCTCACTATATGACCAGGATACCACCAAGAGGGGAGGGACACATTAAATCCACATCTTCCAATGAAAATGAAGAGAGTCATTTAGCTTGCTGCAACACCTGGTGATAGCCACTCTCAAAAGACAGCATTCTGTACTATGTGAATCAGTATGACAAACCAATCCTGATTTCTTATCTGTACGTTCTGTTCTAGATAATAAAATGTGGTTTGTGATCTTCATGATTTTAAAAGACTTTGGCAGGGTGATGGACCCATCTAGTATATGTTTCATCCCTCTCCTCAGCCCCACTTCTTCTTTTAAGGAGGATATTTTTATTTTTAAATGAAATGTGGGGAACCTTGTTCTCATGGATGACTTCCTGTTGTCACTAGTGAGCGGTACTGTATTATCAGAGAGTTTTCTGAGCAAGTGGTGCTACTCAGTTATAAAATGCTGTCAGGAAGCTGTCACTCATGGATGTGCACTTTGGGGTTTACTTAAAAAAATAAAAAACTGTTAATTAGAGAGACAAGTAATTAACATAGGAAATGGGAAGCAAGGGAGGATGACAGATGCTGTTTGTCAAGACTTGTAAAGGGTTTAGGTGAAATAAGAAGCCTCCTAAGTTATCTCCTATCTTTGCATGGGTGAGTAAAGTCACTCAGCCTGAAAGCCCTGGGGAAAATAATGTGAAGTGGCCTTTCTTCATCAGAACCATGTCAGTTTTCTGCATTCTAACTTTATTACGTAATTAGCTTTATTAGGAAACATGTTGAACGGCTTAGCTACACACAGAAGTCATACCATTTTAATTTACCACTATACTGAAATACTTTATGCCAGCTAGGGTGATCAGACAGCAAGTGTGAAAAAACGGCGCTGGTAGTGGGGGTTAATAGGTGCCTATATAAGACAAAGGCCCAAATATCTGGACTGTCCCTATAAAATCAGGACATGAGATCACCCTAAATAAAATTAAAAGATGTATAAATCCCCTAATGTGGCTGCAATTACAAAGGTGCTTTACACCAGTATAAGAATGCACACTCTAGAGCAGTGTTTCTCAACCAGTGGTACGAGTACCCTTAGGGGTACTTGAAAGAAGTCTGGGAGGTACGTCACCACAACTGAAATTTGGAGAAAACTGAATTTTTGTTTTAAGTATAACCCCCTTTTTCCTCCTGGGTTACTCGGGAGCAGGTCACACTCACAGCTGTGCCTGGGCGCCTGATAGTTTTAACCCAAAAGGAGATCCTGAGCACCCCAGTGGTGATGGTGTTTAGTTGGGGAAAGCCCTATCCACCCCCGTGCTGCAGTCCCTTGCTCCTAATGAACATACAATGGCGGTGCCTCCACCTGGCTGGCCCTGTAATACACTTACTGGTGTGCCTAGAGAACCTCCAGGAATAAACTTATTCCAACAATAAACTGGATCTAACTCCAGAACAACAATTACAAATCATATACATCTAATAGATTGCATTAGAATGAACAACCTTTACTTAACTTAAAGAAAACAGGATTTAACAAATTAACAGTGAATAACATCAATTAGCAAAGTACACAGAAGAAAAAGGAACTTATTGAGCTGCCATTTGCACTGCCAATATTTATCCGACCCCAGAGTGTGCACACCCCTGGACTCAGAGTCCCAGACTCTTGCTTGCGTGGGCGCACTTGAAGAACTGCAGCTGTAGCGGAGGTTCTCTGCAGGCAGTGTGCATGTGGGTCCAAGCTAGGCAGCAGCTCTGTCCCAGGCAGCACTTTCCCAAAAAGGCCCAATTACTTACGGTCTCATGCTGTGCTTATCAGAAGCAGCCTGCTAGATCCCAGTTCTAAAGGCATCTAGTCCCAGTCTGTAGCTGCACTCCAACAGCCCCTGGACTGGATCAAACTCCTCCACAGCAGCCTGGCTCCCCTTCTGTTCCAAAATCCAAGGGCAGAGTCCCAGGCTGCAATGCCTCTCCTCTCCTGCACCTGGAGAGAACTCAGATCTCCTACACAAGAGTCACTTCCTTCCTGTTTTTCCCAAGGGCTCATGGGAATTGTAGTCTGTGAGGCTGGATTGCAGCACACAGGGTCTTTCCAGAAAATAAGCAGAGGCACCTTTAGTAAGGGGACTACATAAGTTTTACAGCGCTTTATTATTTTTGTACTTTTTACACCCAAAAATTTCATCGCCCACCCAGCTACGATTAAGTTGTTTCAATAAATGTGTTGCAATGGTAGAAAAAGTTTTGTGTGTCTGAAAACTGTAGGTACTGGGGGTACTTATAATTTTTTTTAAAGGGGGTACTTTATAAAAAAAAAGGTTGAGAAACACCGCTCTAGAGCAGGGGTGGGCAATAATTTTTGACCGGGGACCACTTCAGAAATTATTGAAGTAGCCCTGGTTTGCCCCAAAAGGGGCGGGATCTCAGATGGAAGGGGTGGGGGCCAGGACACTCCCATGCTTCCCCACCCACAACCCCTGATTGGTCTGGGGGTGGGGAGCGTGCAAAGTCTTGGTGCATGCTCTGGGCAGCACTAAGGACTGAGGGGTGGGGCACACCACAATCCAGGCAGCACAGAAGGCTGGCTGGGGGCTGGTGCAGTGTACTCAGGTGGCACTCCACCCCTACTGTCCAAGGCCCCACCCTTTGTGGAACCCTGGAGCCGCTCCCACACACACCTTGCCCAGGGGCCCACGGAGGCTCTTGGCACCTCTGGCCATCTGACAGAAGGACTTTCAGACTAATGCAGCCATTTTGAAATCTCTTTATAACTTTTTGTAGCACAAACACATCTCATCTCATGAACACCCAGAGGTGCTGAACCTGCCCTCACTTGACTACCCATGCTACTACCCCTCCACTCCACTCGTCTGTATAGTTAGATTTTCAATCTCAGTTGTTTATGCTTGTCATATGCAACTCCTGAGATGTTGTTCCATGCTCTTCCAGCACTCCTGGTCTGTATCTCATGTTAGGGTTTACTGTCTTCCATAACTTAGGTGCCAAAGTTCTTAAATTGGTCAGTGTGAATTAGTCATATTCCATCAATCTCTACATCCAGTTTCCTGTGGCATCTCCACTGATCCACATGATTTCAGTCATAAGCAAGGTCATTTCCATCCCATACCTGTTTATCTGGCTATGCCACTTGATACGTGGCTGCTGGGAATTAGTACAAGTTCATTGACTTCATTAATTTACCTTAACTGAGGATATGGCTTAGTGAGCTTTTTGAATAGTTAGTGGAGGACAACATATTCCCATACTGCAAGAGAGATACATGGTTTGAAAATAAGAGATGGAAATGTGTGCTGTAGTGGAATCCAGTTAATACCTAACAATATAGTCAGCATGGATTCATGAAGGGCAAGTCGTGCCTGACCAATCTGATTAGCTTCTATGATGAGGTAACTGGCTCTGTGGACATGGGAAAGTCAGTGGATGTGATATACCTTGACTTTAGCAAGGCTTTTGATATGGTCTCCCACAATATTCTTTCCAGCAAGTTAAGGGAATGTGGATTGGATAAATGGACGGTAAGATGGATAGAAAGCTGGCTGGAAGGTGGGGCCCAGTGGGTAGTGAACAACGGCTCGATGTCAGGATGGCAGTCAGTTTCTAGCGGAGTGCCCCAAGGTTTGGTTCAGGGATCCGGTTTTGTTCAACATCTTTATTAATGACCTGGATGAGGGGATGAATTGCACCCTCAGCAAGTTTGCAGATGACACTAAGCTAGGGGGAGAGGTAGATACACTGGAGGGGAGGGATAGAGTCCAGAGTGACTTAGACAAATTGGAGGTTGGGCCACAAGAAATCTGATGAGGTTCAACAAGGACAAGTGTAGAGTCCTGCACTTGGGACGGAAGAATCCCAAGCATTGTTACAGGCTGGGGACCAACTGGCTAAGTAGCAGTTCTGCAGAAAAGGACCTGGGGATTACAGTGGATGAGAAGCTGTATATGAATCAACAGTGTGCCCTTGTAGCCAAGAAGGCTAATGGCATATTAGGTTGCATTAAGAGGAGCATTGCCAGTAGATCCAGAGATGTGAGTATTCCTCTTTATTTGGCTCTGGTGAGGCCACATCCGGAGTACTGTGTCCAGTTCTGGGCCCCCAATTACAGGAAGGATGTGGATTCATTGGAGAGGGTCCAGTGGAGGCCAATCAAAATGATTAGGGGGCTGAAGCATATGACCTACGAGGAGAAGCTGAGGGAGTTGGGTCTATTTAGTCTGCAGAAGAGAAGAGTGAGGGGGGATTTGATAGCAGCCTTCAACTTCCTGAAGGGAGGTTCCAGACAAGCTGGAGAAAGGCTGTTCACAGTAGTGATGGATGGCTGAACAAGGAACAATGGTCTCAAGTTGTGGTGGGAGAGGTCCAGGTTGGATATTAGGAAAAACTATTTCACTAGAAGGGTGGTGAAGCACTTTAATGGGTTACCTAGGGAAGTAGTGGAGTCTCCATCCCTAGAGGTGTTTAAGTCTCAGCTTGACAAAGCCCTGGCTGGGTTGATTTAATTGGGATTGGTCCTGCATTGGGCAAGGGGCTGGACTTGATGGCCTTCTGAAGTCTCTTCCAGTTCTATGGTTCTATGATTCTATGATTCTAATATACAACTTCACAAAATAAAAGTTAAGTGGCCTAAAAGTGAATTCAGAGACTCAATGGAACAATTCAGGGATTCAGCCATTTTTGCATGGCCGTATAATTCTTCACCACTCACTATCACGCCATAGATTTGTGCCACACAACAAACTATAATTTTAGCCTCCTTAATTTAGTCTGTAATAGAAATGTGGTTGAGCATCTGAATGAAGTGAGAAAATGTGCTTATTGGGGACACATTATATTATATATGTGTACATGCATGCATGCATGCACACATACACACAGCTCACTTTTAATTTCAAATTTGTATACATGTTTTGTATTTTTCAGCAGAATACACAAAGACTCCCAGGAATCAAGATTTTGAATACAGGTTTATATGATCAAAAAGTCCAGGTAATTCAGATAAGAATGCATATTTGGGGTACTTTCCTTCATCAACCTTCTGAGGTTAATCAAAAAACAAAACAAAATACTTATTATAATGTTAGTGAGATATATAATCTTAATAAATCTCTCAGTAACAAAAAAATCCCCTAATAACTATTCTTTCCTTGGGTGTGTGTTTTGAGTTGACTACAGGGATCCATAAGGAATCATGAGGGATTCGTTTATAGTGAAAAAATGCAAAAGCTCTTCATTCTGGATTTGTAATGCACAAAATAATCCACCAGGAAAAAAATTAATCCATTAAATCCATTATAATCTTCAAAGGCTCCTTAAAAGAAAACTTCAACAACTCTAAAATGAATTGTAAACGGCTTGGTTGGAATAACAGCTTTCAACTATAATTGATAATGGCTCATTGTCCCATGAGCTTGGGAGAAAAGCTTTGGAATGACTGGGTCTTGTACATTTATGAGATGTCATACACACAGATATTAAATGAAATTTACCACTACTGGATGAATTTATGTTACATTCTGACTTAGATTTTGTTTTTAGAAAAATGCAGTTCCTATATAATAAGCCCTTTTGACAAAATCAGAACCATCTTCGTTACAGCCTGTGAAAAATGTAGTTAAAAACATATTTTCTATTCCTCCCTCAAATTTTAAAACCCGAGATTTCACATTTTGAACTTTGAAAATAATTCCAACCTTACTCAGTATATTGTATGTCTACTTCAGCAATCTGTTCCCATTCATCCCATAACAAAATATGCAACCAAACAAGCTCTCCTGGAGAGAGTCTCTCCATTATAATTGTACCAACTCTTTGTAACCAGCTACCTCTCCAAGAGTCAAAGAAACAACCCTTTGCAGTATGCCTGGAAATTCAACTCATTTGGGCTATTTGAGACCAGGAGACAGGCATGTCTTTCTAACACTTCTTTCTTCTATGCCAGAATATCTCCACTGATTGCAACTGAGGCAGTAGCACATGGAGAAAGAAGAGGCCTCTTGGATAGAGCAGTTGTAGGTAATTTAGGTTTTATAGATCCAAATTGCAAATTAAATTAAGCGACAGTGAGAGAAGAGCGTTCCTTCCTCTTTCTGGCTTTGGTAAGCAACACTGCTTTACAATTCCTCTTCCTCCCTGGCTTGTGGCTCTTTCCTATTTTAACTAACCCATTAGAACATTGGTCATTTACACTGCATGCCCCAAGTAATAGACACCAGTGCATTCATCATCTCCTGTTCTGGGATGGATTTAAGATCAAGTCCAATTTAGAGAATATTGCAGTGGACTAAACTAGAACTGACAGTCATGGATCACAGTAGCAAGGTCCACATCCTAAAGAAACGTTTGCAGTTGCTTGACTAAATGCAGATGAAAGAGGGACATACTTCCTGGTGCTGGCACCTGGTCATAAATCAACAGCCAAGAATGGCTTCTTTGATAGCAAGCTTGCAAACTCACCTTCCCAATGGGGCAGCTAAACTCTTTGCCATTGTTTTGCTCAGCCCCCAGCATCACCCAAGTCTCAGCCAAAGCAATCAGCCTGTTGGCACAAATCCATGCCCAGTTCTCATCCAAAACAAATGGGACTGACTCTTTTTAAAATGAAATGTATTGTCATCTTTTGGGAGACAGGAGACAAATCCTGGAATTGATTCTGCCACAGATAAATACTGCAATATAGAGTGATCTCCAGATCCAATGAATTAAACTAAGGCTGGGAAAAAGATGGGACAAAGTACACATGGAAACTGTGAATTCAGAATCACATTTTGACTGAGGGACAGTCATGGCCTATTTTATTCAGCTCTTGCAAACAGTCATAAGTGTGAAGATTTAGTGGTCTGAGTATACGCAGAAAAGCCTTTAACCAAGATTGACTTAATCCATAAAGTAAGATTTGTTTTACCATTGTAAATGCATTACTTACCCTTTGGAGCATCAGGGCACAGTAAGGAGGTTAAGTAGGGCAATTTGGCCTAGCAGCCAAATACAAAGAACTCCCTTTGAGAGTAAACAGAAGAGTTCAAAACAAAAATAATCAATTTTAAACATGCTCACCTAGTCTGCCAGCCCAAGTGTTTCCTCTTGGTTGCAGTGTAAGAGTGATTTCTCCTTTTTCTGTGGAAGCCCTGGCTGAGAACCCCTAAAAGACAAATAGTTTGCACAGACCAAGCCTTAAGCCCACATTCCTCCAACCGACGTAAGCCAAAGAGTCTGTCTCCCTAACAGAAGCCTTGCTCCAGGCTCACAAAAAGTCAGAAATGCTATCAGAGGGCCTCATGGGAGTTGTAATTCAGGTGTCCTTTGGCCTTATTCTCTGTTATAAGGTAGGCTTCCTGTCTGGACTACATTTCCCATAATGTCCATGATCTTCCCTATTGCAGTGCTACTGCAATGCATCACAGAAGTCCCTGGCTACAGTGCCTCATACAAAACCTACTCTGGTTAGAGAAACTGAGAGGAGAATCGGGGCACAGGACAGCTGAAATATAACTCCCATGAAACACCTCAGCAACATCTCCCAATCAAAACTTTTCAGTTTTTGTTTTTGTTTTTTTGTTTTGCCAACAGAAAAGTTCAAGATATCCATGGACAGAAGACAATCTGAGCTTTGAGTCTCTCAGGGTGTGTCTACGAAGCAAAGTTATTTTGGAATAATGGCTGTTATTCTGAAATGACTATGCAGACACCTATACAACAATTCCATTATTCTGAAATAATTTCGAAATAATGGACGGCTTATTCCGACTTCTATAAACCTCATTCTCTGAAGAATAACGCCTATTCCGAAATAGCTATTTCAAAATAAGGCCTGTGTAGATGCTCCACTTCTGCTATTTCGAAATAGCCCCTCACCAGGGCCATTCTACGTTATTCCTCCTGGGGCTCTATATCGAGATAGCACATCTACATTAGGGAAGCTTTCCTCAGATTAATTTTGAGGCTTCCCTGCAGTGTAGATGTGCTATTTCAAAATAAGCTATTTCAGAATAACTATTCCAGAATAGCTTATTCTGAAATAAGCATGCAGTGTAGATGTAGCTTCAGAGATATATGTTAGTGCAAAGCAAGATAAGCGGGGGAATTTCAGATATCATTATCTTTCTCTCCATTCCGCCACATTTTAGGGCTACAAAGGCACCATGCTTATCAAAATTTAGATTAGTTTAATTTTACTGGCCATGGATGCCTTTACTCGGTACATAGTTTCAATGTATTTTTTCTTTTATGTATATGTAAAGAAAATGCTTGTTCATGTTGTTACAATCTTGTTCAAGTGAACAAGAGCTTATGCACCTGGAGGCACTAGAACAATGTGTACAGTAGGTGTCCTGAATGACATTGAACCAAATGGTAGATCCTGTTATTGGTGGAAACCACTTCAAGCCATAGGCTACAGCAGCACTGCCAGCCCTCTAGTTCCAGCAAAGATGGATATATCTTATATTAAATAGAAGAATAATCAAAACCAAGTTTTTAACTACGATTTTTTTTTTCATTTCAAAAGGGTAGCCACTGGGTAATTAAGTGAATTGGTTGGAGAAGCCAACTGCACTGAAGAGCTCGAGGACTTAGACACGGAGGAGGCTTGGAATTTCTTTAATTTATATATTCAGAAAAACTGACAGCAATTTTTATGCCAAGCAAGGGGAAAAAATCTCCTTGGGAAAGGCTCCAGATGCAGCTAGATGAATAACCGCCTCAGAAAAGCTCAGCATGAGTAGAAGTAGGCAAAGAGCCTACAGGGACTGGAAAAAACGGATTCTTCAGCAAAGAGAGCTACATTTTGGAGGTCAGGAAATCTGGAAATAAACTGAGAGTTTTGAAAAGTGACGCTGAGTTTGATCTTGCCAAGGACATTAAAATAAATATGATGCTTTTTTAGTTATATAAAGAAACAAAGAACAAGGAAGGATGAGGCTGGGCTGCTGTGTAGTGTGGAAAGCTAATGTAGGCATGGCCAAAAATTAAATATTTTTGTGATTTTCAATAATCACGATATTCCAGAACATGAACATGAACATGAAGGCAGGATCTGAATCAGAAGAAAAACTTAAAGGGCTTAATGCGGTGTGAGTGTGGTCACGGGAGGTGGAAGGAGGGTTATTTAATTTCCATCCAAGAATACTGGCACACAAGATTGCTCGTCCAGTAGCAAGGATTTTTAATAGCTATCTATTTGGGGGAGAATACCTAACATCATACCTATATTTTTAAATATGGAAATAAAAAATGATGGAGACAACAGACCAGTTACTTAATGTTGGATTTTATGCAAGATTTTAGAACAACTTTTGAATGAGTAATTCAATTCATGGAGGCAAGTGGAAAGGGGGATGTAGTGCTACATGGATTTATCAATGGCTAGACATGGCAGAAAGAACCTGATTTCCTTCTTCAGTAAACCATTTGACGTTGAACCACAGAGGGACCTGACTAAAAGGGTTGTACTTTTGGAGGGAATAAAATCTAATAGTACAGTCAGTCACTTAGGATACATCTACACTAGCCCCCTAGATCGATTTAAAGCCCCTAAATCGAATTAGCTGGTAAACCTCATTGCAGGAGGAATACCAGCTAATTCGAGTTAGGGCTTTAAATCGGAATCCTGTTTCACTGCTGCGTGTAGACGCGGGCAGTTACTTCGGGCTAGTCAATTTCTAAAATGGCGACCGGCCGGGAACATGCAAATCAAGGGCAGGATATTTAAATCCCGGGCTTGATTTGCAATTTCGGACGCCCTCATTAGCCTCCCTAGATCGATCTAGGGGGCTAGTGTAGACGTACCCTTACAGCCTAACAAGAATTTCTGCTATAAACTGAGGAATCATCATTTAGAACCAACAGAGGCAGCAAGAGACCTGGGTGTGTTGGTTGTCACAGGATGCTGTGAGGTATCAGTGTGATGCAGCTGTGACAAATGTAAATATCGCCCTAGAGCTCTGGATTACTGCCTTGCCCTTCTGGGGCCATGTGACAGTGAAACAAGGACCCATAGATTTTTCAAAAGAATGTCTTTCAAAAGAAGCCACTCACATTTTACTCAAAGGGAAAACACAATAAATTAAGAGATCTATGGAAAACAACAACAACAAATCACAAAAATTCCTTTCTCTCTCTTGTGTCCCAACCACTCTGAGGGCCCTCTGGGATTTGGTCTGTCTTTTGGGGGTTCCAAGACTTTCCTCTTTTTCCTCCTGAGCAATCTTGCTGCCTTATTCTGATCTCTTATCTCAAAAGACCAATGAGAAAGCCTTCCTTTTATAACATTCCAATCTCCCTTCTCATATGTCAGGCAATTCTCCTGACCTCCTCACCTCTTCAAATTCCAGTCCAAGATAGCGTTTAAAAGGCATCAAATGGAGATTCAGTGCAGTTTAGCATGGCATTCACAAAACAAAATCGGGTTTATACTTCGATCTAGACACACACGAATGTGTGGCACAGTCCTGTTCCTAATTGCAAATGGACAGTTGATCCATTGTCCAGGCCACTTGCCTGTTTTAGCACAGTGGCCAGAGATTTTAGGATCCCTGCACTCCTGCTATGTTAACTTCTTTTCCATCCCCTATACAAATACCATTTCTGGTGGGAATGCTGAAGTATGAAAGTTTCAGAAACATTTTCCATGAGCATTTGTGCAAGCAAGCATGAATGTTTGCAGAAAGTGAATGCAAAATGAGCATGAAAACTGACAAAATCAATTCATTTTTAAATGTAAACAAATATTTACAGAATATATACACTACTACTAGCCACTGAGCCCTTGATTCAGTGTATATTTAACTCTCTACAATGAACACTAGCTCAGGTACTAACAGGAATTTTCCTTTCATTTCAGTGACGTGAGACTTGTCCTTTTGGAGCATAAGGATCTGAATCTTAACTTTCCTGTAATTGTGAAGTGCCACGTGCCCATGCTATGCAGCAGAGTGAGAAATGTGTTACAACAAAAGAAAACCCAGATCATCTTCCTCCTGATCCCGAGAAATCCTATATTTACAGCACAACTCGTTTAAACAAATGCACATTATAAAAGTCAACATATCAAATGGGAAAAATTGAATCGAGACCCCCTAATAAACATGCTCTGCCCCAGTTCATGTCAATGTTTTTCATATACTAAAACCCTCTTTGAGCAAATAACTGATAAAGTAATAAACCTGTCAAAAGCACAAACTGACTGTTCACTAAGGCGATCTGGCAGTTTGTTCATACAGAGACAGATGCTCTATTATACCACACTTGGCTGCAGGGAACATTTGTCTGTTTTACGATAACAAAGGAAAATAGCAAGCAAAGATTAGCTTTGACTTTACAGCAAGCTATTTATGCATAGAAGAAAAGCAAGTGTCCCTTAAATGAATGCATATCATGTCTGAAAGAATGTATAAATTAAATTATTTTCATTCTATTTTTCCATTCTATCCAAATGTTAAGGTGTGTAATTTGATTACAAAAATAGCAGTTACTAAAACTGAAATAACAATACTTTGCACTTTATTTTATCTAGAACATTTTACATCAGTGAAGTCACTTAATGCACGGATAGAAGATACTCATATACTAAGGTGATCAGGGCAGAATAAGAACCTATAAAGAACAGCATGTTAAGCACTCTACAATGTTCAATAATTACAGTAAGCCCCACAATAAACTTGTTATATTGCAAAATATTATTGTACCCATTTTGCAGATGTTTAACCTCATGCATGGAAAAGTTAGATGACTTATTTAAAAAAAAATCACACAGGCCCAATCCTGCAAACTCTTCCACACCAGAGGACTCTTAACACCTGTGCAGAGCCCTACTCAAATCAATTGGGGTTTCTACTGGCACAGGTTGTATAGACGATCCATAGGATCAACACTTTTGTCAGAGACAGGAACAGAATTAGAAAGTCCTAATGCCTTTTCATCTATGGATGAAAAAATGCTATATGAGCGCTAAATCACATAATTATTAACTTCCAGTCCACTGTTCTACTGGAGAATCCTACGTTTCCAAATACTCTGTTCTATGGCTCACTAAAGGTGACGTTTAAAAAGTTAGGGTTCATGTTTTAAAGAGGTTCTGAATAATAAGAAACATCTATATATTATTACATTAGTGCTGTTTTACCAAATAACCCTTAAAAATCAAAAGAAAGACATCGGAAAACACTTGCAATAAAATATTTTTCCACAAAACCCATAGCTATACGTAGCATACAATTGATACAATAATGGGAAAAGTATTGATTGCTTGTGTAGGATATTAAATCACCAGGACAAAAATGTTATTCATTTTGATATTTAATTTCCAGCTATATTCTTCTCCTTGAAATATGTCCTATATTAACTCTCGTGCAGTGAAACTAATCTGGAGAATGATTGGTAGAAAGCAGGGTTTGAGAGGATTTTTGATCAAACGAGAAATAATTCAGGCTCTGGAATTTTCTCTTATTCCATCTTCTTTTCTACAAAATAGAGGCCTATATTAAATCAAAAATCATTAAAAGAAAAGCCAGCATTGAAACACAGAATACATTTCTGGTGGCATTTGGATTTCTTAAAGCTGAAACGGTGGTTGTAAATTCAAAGACTATCAGAGCTATGGCTCCAAAATAAAGAGGGCAGATGGCCACTTGTCAAACTTTTTGGGAAGTGAAGGGGCTTGAAGTGATAATTGCTATGGATGATGCCAACTATTCATATACTGTTGTCCATTCAAAAAAGCCTATTTTCAGCATGTCTTTGCCTGATGTATTATGGATGAATGTGCATCAGAAACAGAAAAAGCAAGGCTTTATGAATGTATGATCCTGATGGAAGAGGAGATGGATGCTTAAGCATAAGAATCTGTCAGAGAGTCAACAGGAAATAGTTATGTTGTCAGCAAAAAATAATATCACTAAAATTGATCTTGTGCTGAGCATATATGAATCTTAGATACTCCCACTCAAATGTTTATAAAAGTGTATTTTGCAGAAATTCACCGCAAAGAAGAAAGCATCTAGCACACACACTGGTTATACCATGATGTATTATCTTTCACGTTAACTGTATTGTATCATTTTATATTATTGAATGTTAAACCCAAAGAAGTAATTTCTTGTGTGTTTCTGTAATTTGTCACTTCTTGCTGTAATGAAAAAAGTCTTCTGGTTCTTAGGAGCTTCTCAAGTTGTGCTGTTGAATGTAAGTGTAGGTTTAAGTTGCCCCCTTCAGCACAATGCTAAGAGGTAAATTTGCTAATATTACCTCTTTTCTTCTAGCCATTTTGCTTTGGATCCCCACTATATTTTAGTACGACTTTTTTAACCTCTAAGGGACAAAGTCCAGAGGCAAAACAATCTCTAACATCTAGCTCATTGAAAGAGGCACCAAACTGTTCCAGTCATGATAGAACCATCTTAGGTGTCAGCAGTGAACATATGGAGAACCTGCTACAGCTACAAGTTCCCATCACTGCACCCATGAGAAAAGCTGCTAGAATAGTCAAAGCATGGGATGACTATCTGAGTTTTGTATATCTCCTGCTTTGTCCCAGGCTCTACTAGGTTTGGCTGAGAGGTGTGATCCTTTTTAAATATCTGTGTGCATAGCTGCTTCTCTTTTATCAAGTAACAGGGAGGTAGCCATGTTAGTCTGATCTTGGTAAAACAAAAAAAGCAGTTATGTAACACTTTAAATAACAAGATAGTTTATTAGGTGATGAACTTTCGTGGGGCAGACCTACTTCTTCAGATAATATTCTGAAAGTGAAATGGCATGACCATTATATAACAGAGGGATACATTGAAGAAGTAAACAAAACAGCTACATAGAATAGAAGGTAGGGGCAAGGGGATGAGGAAGAGACAAGGAAGGAGGAAATTGTTTATTGTAAGAATCAATTAAGTGGCTAATCTGGAGTTACTACGAATATCAAAAGGTGGGGAGGATGTCTTTGTAATGTGTAAGGTAATTATAATCTAAATTAAGGCCTATTCGCAACATGTCGAATTTTAGAATAAATAAAAGTTCTGAAGTCTCCCTCTGTAATCTGGTGTTAAAGTCTCTTTGAAGTAAGAAGCATGTTGTCAGGTCTTTAAGGGAATGGCCAGTTTGGTTGAATTGTCGGCTAACAGGTTTCTCTGTGTGGAGATGTCTGATGTCTGATTTGTGAGCATTAATTCTCTGGTGAAGTGACTGACCGGTTTGTCCAATATACATTGCAGAGGGACATTGCTGGCACATGATGGCATATATCGCATTGCTCTTTTATCAAGAACTCAAAGCAATTGACCTAGACACTCTGTGTCTAATTTTTATTTGATGCAGCAATGAGAGATGCCAATCAAGGAGCAGATTACATTTCACTGATTCTCTGCTTGACCATTGGCACAGTTTAGAGTAGACTGCTCAAACTTCCATTGGCCTAGAAATTCCCCAGGACTGTTTCCCATATGACAAATGCCTGCCTGCATTCTATTTTTCCTGCCCACCTTTCTTCAGCCCAGTGCACCCCAATCCCATCCCATGGGCTCAGCTTCAGAGAAGGAGTCATAGGACCTGGTTTTACAAGTTTTATACTTGTTTGAAGCACCCAACACACACACACACACACACACACACACACACAGAGCAGTATCTGCAGATGTAGTTTTAGAGTTAAAGAGGGGTTAAAGAGTCTGATCATTTTGTGATGTCTGACTTGCACAAAGGGAGGGACTGAGGTATGGAATTTGCTCCAATATTTCCAATGCATGTTTGGGTAATTCTGTGACCTATCAACTCTCAGGCTTAAACAGAAGAAGTAAGATTCATTCAAAACACAAGACATCTGCCATATCTGAAGATCCTATTGGCTCATAACCTGTATCCAGATACAGCTCTCTCCCCAGAACCATGAACCTGCTAGGGACACGGAACACACCTTAAAAGTGGACATAGGCACTTACTGCATTTCATATACAGGAAAAATAGAACCAGGGAAAAATTCTCATTTCAATTGTGCTAGTGTAAACCAGGAATCACTCTAGCCAAGATAATAGAGTTGCATGCCGTAAAACTATTATATGAGAGATCTACCCATGGTCTGACTCTTGAGGGTGGGTTAATATCTAAGGACCTGATCCTGAAAACCTTGACTTCAATGGTACTGCTTATGTGAGTAGAGTGAAACACATACATAAGTTGTTTTTTTAAGAAGTTGGGCTTGCACGTGTATTTTTTAAAGGATGGGGATGTAAAAGAGCAACAACCAGGTGTGGCGGTGTACGATCATATTTTACGAGGAATAATTATTACTAATCCCATTGGTGGTGTTGTGATGAGCATGCTCAAATGACTAAGGGTTTTCAAAGCTGGGCATTGGCTTAGCTATGATATGAGAGAACCCATAAACAGCTGTGAGAGAAGACAGAGGAAGGGCTGGAAGAATGCATAAGATAAGGTTGCAAAGTTTATGTTTGCCATGCATGCACATTTATCAGAAGATATTATTGTCTTAGGTAATTAATTTAGAAGGTAAGTACATGAATTATTTTGATCTAGTTCTTGTTTGAATCATGAATTGTTTATTTTAATAGGCACAGCGCTATCGGCATTTGAAACAAAGTGCCGCCATCTTGGTACTTTGCAGATGTCAATATCCTAAAACTCAGGAATTCTGCTTAAGCTGTAGAACACCTCTTCATAAGCAATGAACTTACAACTGCCCTCTACACCTTAAAAAAAGAGTTCACCCGATAGTTACGTTTTAACTCTCCTTCCACATATTTGCTTCTTTACTTGACTGTTACTGTTTTCATTCTTCGGAGATGAAAATCAGGATTTGGCAGCTGCTTAAGGAGTATGAGCTCATTCAGAAATAGAGAAGTGTTCCTGATTGTGTCTTCCCATGTTGTTACTGTAATTTTTGGCTTATAGCACTATCACCTAGTTTATGATAGTTGGCCATGCTTGTTGACAGAGACATCCTTAGGACTGCATACCTGGTTAGACTGTGAGCCAATAAACACAGAAAGATGAGTAGGAGTTGGGAGAGGAATGGTCTCAATTTCCATTTCTCCAGTACTTGCCAGGTGTTTTTTCTTCCTCCTAGAACTGACAATACCAGTGTTCTCCATCATAGCTAGTAAAAGACAGTAGATAAATTATTACAATATAATTACAATGTTTAAAATTATGAACCCCTTTTTCTTTTGTAAGAATTGGAAGATAAGCAAATATTTCTGTATTCTTCTCTGAACATAGAAAGAAAAACTAGTAAGAAAGTGCTGTTTATGACAAATAAGAGTTAAAGCATAGAAGAAATACATCCAGATCTTATGCATCAACATTCTCCTCCTAATTAAGTTTAAGGCCCAGTCCAGCAGCATTTGATAGTCCTATTAACTTTAATGGTACTACTTAATGTGGCAAAATAAGCATGTACATACTTTTTCATTTCAGGACTAGGGCTGCATGTGTATGCTAAAATGGTGGAGATGGAAGAAAAACAATGTCAATATTTTATTGACATTGTAACATTCTCTAATACCACAGAGTTGAAATTATTTTTTCTTGAGGGATGTTTTCTAAAGAGCTGGGGTGAAATACTGGCTCCACAGAAGCCTGTGCAAGTTTTGCCACTGGTTTCACCTCTAGTTTATACAGACAGAGTAAAGACACAAGTAAAACTGTATGCTTCTCTTGATCAGAAGCCTCTACACTAAAGAAAAACAGAAACCAGAAAGGAGCTTCACAAAAACAAAAAAACCCTACCCATTGCCCTCAAAAAAAGCAAACGTTGCTAAGTTCCAAACCAATCTTAAAACTTTAGTATCAAAGGTCTGTATCTCTGAAGTGAAAACAAGGACTCGTGTAATTAAACTCTCTTGTCTCCCATGGTGTCTCATGTGTCTAGGAATATTTTATCTTAACCTCTGGCATTTTAGCAATGGCTCTCTGCAGGATTGTTCAGGGAACAACCAGAATTCACATAGACCTCTACAATGACACTATCATTTTAGCTACTTTCATATTTAAATTCTCTCAGAATCAAAGGCAGTACTTGTTTTATCACAGGTCATCAGACTGGTCCAGTAAATTGTTAGGCTTTAATTGTTGCACTGAAATACCTATTGCTTTTGGCTAAGGACCTCATGCTAAGATGTGTAACACATAATGAAAGGGAGTTGAAATGAAAAATTAAACTGATTAGAAAAAACAATAATAAAATACAGTGGTAAACTTAAGTCAATGAAGATACACTTATTATAATCAGCTGAGGGTCTTGTCCCAAAACATTAATGGTCTATGACAGATTCATCAAAATAGATGGCAAAGCTTTAGATAAAACAGCAGTTTGCCAGTAGAAGAATAACCAAGTTTTGCAAATATCATGCAATTTCTCCTCATCAGCAAAACAAAACACCAAACAGCTAGAATGTATAGCATCATAGGCAATCAACATTTCAAATTTGTTGTTCTTCACAACCACATACTCTAAGTCATCTCTGCAGAGAAGAATTTGCTATGTTTCACACAGGACCTGTATTTTGTTTAAGGTCTCCAGTTTGTCACATAGCAATTAATAATAAATTGCAGGATATATATGTATTTAGGTACATCTCATTTGTTTTAGGATAACACCTAATCAATGCTTTCATTCTTAATGTAATATTCCATTTCTTTTTCACTGAACCAAGTGGTGATGTCACAGTTAGCAATTTACATTAATAGATTTTTTCGTCCAATATTTTCATGATGACTGAATAAATAGTTGGAAAAAAACCTCTATAAAAGAAATAAGATACACATATAGAATATATTGTTCCAAAACTACACTATAGTCTCCGGCAAATAAACAGATGTGAGCACACCTAGTTTAAGCTGGGAAACAAAACCATGAGTATCTAGTGTAGAGACTTGAAGCATTTAAATAGAATACAATAAACCCGCTTCCCCTGCAGCTGCTTTAAGCGCACAACCCATTGTCTGTATCTCAGTTAGGAGCTCATCCTTTGTAATTCCATCTCCCCCCCCTCAGAATGATTTGATCAAATAACCTATTGTTTAAGAGAAACATTGTTATACCAAATCAGCCACCCTATTGTTTTGCGCTTGTCACTCATTACATTATTATTCATCAATGCGTGTGATCCTAATATCTACAAATGGGAATAGAACCTCAGATAAAGCATTTCAAAACCACTCAGTTAGGAGTAGGCTGTACGCAAATGGTGAAAATTAAAAAATATATATAAAAAGAAAGTGTTGCAGTATTGTGTAGCTAATGACAGTGCTGAGCAGATGTAAATTAATGTTATTAAACTGATGTGTCTTATTATTGGAGCAGTGCCAAAAGCTTCTCCCTTTCCCTCCATCAGCTAGATATGATTATCCTTCTATGCATTCCATTTGTATTCTTCTGGTTTGGTCCAAATTTGAGACACATTAGATAGTAGGATGTCCAGAATAAATTGGGTGATGAATCTGAATAGGTCCTGATAGAATATAAATGGAGAACTTCATTGTAAAAAGTAGTGCAGGCTAAAAAAATGTTTGTGGCACAAAGGCCTACTAGTTATTTATTACTCTGTGTCAGCTACTATTGTAAGGCCTGACATACTCACTACACCTAAAATACTTGTGATCCCATAGTCCCAAAAGGCATAATTTAATGTGCTATTAGAAACTAGTAACTCACTGATCATGAACGTACTTGTGTGATATATGTATGGTCAATCAACATTATTATACAGATGTGCTGGAATAATGCCTAACATGTATTTAAAGTTTCTTCCAGATGAGAGAAAATTGCTTCCACTTGCTTGAATGTGACCAAAGACAAAGAAAAACACATTTGCATGCCTGGCAAATAAAGACAGACAGAGGAAGTGGGAAAAATGCCAATTAATCTCAATGGAAGATGGAGACTACACCCCCAAGAATGCTTTCTGCCTCTTGAAGATGAGTTTTGTGAGAGACTAGATTGTAAAGAGCGGAGCAGAGAACCCATATGTGATCCTTCACCTGAGGAGACAAGGAAAAACATCAACCGGGACTTAGTAGGGAACTCTGACTAACAGCTAGACAGCCACTTCTGGAAAAGGATGATCTGTGTGGAGACAAAATTAGGTCTTAGCCACTAGATAATGTATTTTTACTTGTTTGTTTGCAACCGTTTTTATTATCCCTTATACCTGAACTTGCTTAAAA
Source organism: Pelochelys cantorii (assembly GCA_032595735.1). Classification (NCBI taxonomy): domain Eukaryota; kingdom Metazoa; phylum Chordata; order Testudines; family Trionychidae; genus Pelochelys; species Pelochelys cantorii. Next base: position 41,461,752 of record CM064335.1, read on the forward strand.
ATCTCTGACTGAATACATTTGGTTTATTTTTAATCTAAACTTCAGTGCTATGATTGAAATGAAATGACTGTTAAGTCCAGTCAAGATAACAAATTATCTCTCTAAAGGTACAGAAAACTTAATTTAGGTGAATATTCTGGGACAGGACTGAACACTACTAGGAGACAGTTTTGAGGAAATTTGAGACTGGTTGAGTGCTGGGGTCAATCTGCAAATGGCAGGTAATGGAAACCAGCGGGTGACCTGCATTCTTGTGTGCAGGCTGTTGGTGTCCAGGGTGTGAACCATAGCAATATGGCATTTAAGGCACTGAGAGCTGCAGAATCTTACATTGGTCTGGGTTGAATCCCAAAAAAGACACAATATGAAATCTCATATGGATACAGTGATATAAAATTAACTATGCCTAACATTTTCAGATGATCTTTAAGATGGGGTGCTGGCAAAGACTCTTCTGTATCTCTTGGACAGAAAAGAAAATGAACACATGCTAGAAATATTCGTGGAGAGACGTGGTCTTTGTTGTTAGAAATCAACAAGCTCAAAGTTATATATTTTGGTTATATCAAATCTAGGGAAGGAGATAATATTGAGAAAGTTATAATGAAAGGAATGGTAGCAAATCATCATAGCAGGAGATGAAAAGGAGAAGTTGGATAGATAGTGTGTGACAGATCAGTGGGAGGGCAGCTGCTAAATGTGAAAAGTTAGTGATGTATAAAAAAGGCTTCCAAAGCTTCTGTGAGGATATCACCATTATTCCGACATAAATTGAGGGATGATACATTACAATATATTGAGAAAAAAAAATGATTAGTGATTTTGGGTGCCCATCTTAAAATGTCCTGATCATCAGAAACAATGAGGAGTCTTTGTGGCACCTTGAACACTAACAGATTTATTTGGGCATACACTTTGTGAGGAGAAACCACTTCATCAGATGCCTCTGATGAAGAGTTTTTAATCCACAAGAACTTATGCTTAAATAAATCTGTTAGGGTGCGTCTACGCTGCACCCTTAGCTTGAAATAAGATACACAATATATGCTGTGCAAATTGCGTATATTATTTCGATTCTATTTTGAAATAGGCTATTTCAAAATTTGGCATGTCTACACAGTGCTAGATTTTGAAATAACGCACTATTTTGAGACATCCCTGATCCCTCATGGAACGAGGTTTACAGGAATGCCGAAATAGCAGGTCAGCTATATTTCGCAATACCTCTGGTATCCCAAAATAGCGTTGCAGTGTAGACGTACCCTTAGTCTTTAAAATGCCACAGGACTCCTCATTGTTTTTGCAGATACAGACTAAGGTTATGTCTACACTAACCCCCTAGTTCAAACTAGGGAGGCTAAAGAGGGCGACCGAAATTGCAAATGAAGCACAGGATTTAAATATCCCACGCTTTGTTAGCATGCTCCCGGGCGGTCGCCATTTTGGAAACTGACTAGCCTGGAATAACTGCCCACGTCTACACGCGGCAGAAAAGTGCGATTCCCAGATAAATCCCTTAGTTCGAATTGACAGTTAAACCATGGAATGAGGTTTAACTGTTAATTCGAACTAAGGGGTTTATCTCAGAATCGCGCTTCTCTGCCATGTGTAGATGTGGGCAGTTATTCTGGGCTAGTCAGTTTCCAAAATGGCAACTGCCCGGGAACATGCTAACGAAGCATGGGATATTTAAATTCCGTGCTTCATTTGCAATTTCGGTCGCCCTCATTAGCGTCCCTAGTTCAAACTAGGGGGCTAGTGTAGACATACCCTAACATAGCTACCCCTCAGAGGCTATATCTAGACTGCATCCCTCTGTTGACAGAGGCTTTGTTGACAGTATCTGTCGACAAAGCCTCTGTCAAAAAAGAGCGTCTAGATTACATTATGCAGATCGAAAAATCGATCCGCTTTTTCAAAAAAGAGTGTCCGGACTGCTGGATGCTCTGTCGAAAAAAGAAGGCACCCGCAAGTGCTTCTGGCAGGCCATGGGGGCAGCCTTTATTTCCAGGTGCTGCTGCCTGCCCTTTGCAGAGATGCGTGCTTAAAGGGATCCCCCTGGACAGTCGTTGCTCTGCTCCTGCTTCTGTCTTGCCTACCTCCTAGAGGGAAAGCAAAGCTGCTGCAGTTCTCGCTCTGGTTGCCCTGCTTCCTCGGACACCACAGCAGTTTATTTGCAGGGTTTTTTTCTGCTTTTCACCTTTTATTTGGCCATGGAGCCTGAGCTGCCCCAGAGCAGACGATGGCCCCACGCTGTCATACTACAGCTTCTGCTGCATCTGCATGACTCTGTCATGAATCTCCTGCCCCATATGGAACTGGACCGCACCGAGGAGACCCTCCTCCGGGATGCAGGAGCTCTGTCCTTGCCCCCAAACTTTTTTGTGGATCGGCAGATTTGGAGGCACGAGACGAGTTTGGACTGGTGGGACCGGCTCGTCATGCCGCTCTGGGACAACGACCACTGGCTCCGCAACTTCTGGATGCAGAAGGCCACATTCCTGGAGCTGTGTGCCTGGCTCACCCCTGCTCTGGAACACCAGGACACCCACCTGTGGCCCACCATCCCCCTGCAGAAGCAAGTCGTAATTGCCCTGTGGAAGCTGGCCACCCCCGACAGCTACCGCTCCGTGGGACACCAGTTTGGCATGGGGAGGTCTACCGTTGGGGTCCTCTTGATGGAGGTAAGTCAGTGCGCTGCTGGGTCAGCTTGTCCAGCAGCCTGGTGCACCACTCGGCCTCTGCCTCCATCCTCTGCTGGAGGGTCCTGTTCAGGTCCTGCAGGGCCACTATGTGCTCCCTCAGCAGGTCCATGTAGACCCGCCAGTGCCTGCAGGTGCCATGGGTCCGGGATGGTGGTGGGGCGAGTGTGGTGCTCCCCTTTTGGGTAGAGGGTCTAGCTGTGGAGGAGACAATCAATGTCTGTGTGCACCCCTGCTGTCCCCGAGGGCATGCGTGGCTGTCAGGGGCTCTCCTTTGGACAGGAGACTCAGGAGTGTTACACGTGACACTGCGTATGAGTTGGGCAGTGGCCTGAAAGCCTCACAGGGGCCCCACAGTGGCAGTGGGGCTAGCTGGCCCCCCACACTGCCAACCCGCCCGTGTGTGGTGACCCCTCAGAGCACTCACCTGATGTTCCCTCCCCGATGTCCACAGACACCTGGGAGGCCTCTGGGGTCTGGGTCCCTGCTGCCTCCTCTTCCTCCTCCTTCTCCTCGTGGTGCAGCTCTCCCGCCTTTCCTGCTTGGTCTTCCTCCCTCAGGAGGGGTCGGTCCATGATGTGGTGGGGTAACCCAGACTCCACCACATGCAGTGGAGTCTGGGCTTCCCCACCGCCCAGGATCTGCTCCAACTCCTGGTAGTAAGGGCAAGTCTCGGGGGCTGCCCCGGAGCGGGAGCTCTGGTCCTGGGCCCTGGCATATCCCTGCCGCAGCTCCTTTACCTTGGCCCTGACTTATGCCATCGTGCGGGGATGATGCCCTTTGGTGGCCAGTCCCTGGGCCAAGCACTCGTAGATGTCTGCATTCCTGCGGCATGTTTGCAGGGCCTGCAGGACTTCTTCCTGGGACCAGAGATCCAGGAGGTTTTGGATTTCTGACCCTGACCAGGCTGGTGCCCGCCTTTTGGTGCCCCTGGGTGGGTCCTCGTCTCTGTCCCAAGAAGGGCCAGGGGGCCTTGAGGCTGGGACAGGGCTGTCACAGCTGGCACGGGTGCTCTGGCTAGCTGCCGGACAGCAAGGCCTGTATGGGTGCCTGTGCCTTTAAGAGTCTGTGGCCAGGCACCACAGAGGTGCTGTACATGTAAAGGCTAGACTGTCCACCAGAGCTTCTTCCTGGAGGCCTTTTTTGTTGACAGAACTGGCTCCCTGCGTCCATACACACCTTTTTTCGACAGATCTCTGTCAACAAAGGTGTTCTTCCTCATAAAACGAGGTTTACCGCTGTCGACAAAACTGCCGCGTTCTGTTGACTTACTGTCAACAGAATGCGGTGGTAGTGTAGATGCAGGTCTAGTTTTGTCGACAAAAGGCCACTTTTGTCGACAAAACCCTGTAGTCTAGACACACCCAGAGACTGATCCTCAGAGGCCAGCTGCTGATCACATTCTGAAAAATCAGGATCCTGTAAGTCATCTCAGGCTGGGCAATCAAAAACTGAGGCTTTCAAAATCACTAATCACGTCTGAAAACCTTGCTCCATATCTTTCACTGTACTTACTATGATCCTGTTCCTGTAATGGGATTCACATGAACAGGTGCTTGCAGAATTGCCTGCATAGATGCTCCGTGAATTTAGTGAGAGACTGTGGGCACAAGGTCCTATTCATGCAGCTCCCATTGTGTTGCATATGAGATCTGTGTTTGAGGGTACAAGCTCTGGGGGTATGTCTACACGAACCCCCTAGTTCGAACTAGGGAGGCTAATGAGGGCAACCAAAATTGCAAATGAAGGGCGGGATTTAAATATCCCACGCTTCATTAGCATGTTCCCGGGCGGTCACCATTTTGGAAACTGACTAGCTCGGAATAACTGCCCGCGTCTACACGCGGCAGTGAAACGGGAGTTCGAAGTAAACCCCTAACTCAAATTAGCAGTTACTCCTCATGGAATGAGGTTTAACAGCTAATTCGAGTTAAGGGATTTACTTCGAACTCCCGTTTCACTGCCGCGTGTAGACGCGGGCAGTTATTCCGGGCTAGTCAGTTTCCAAAATGGCGACCGCCCGGGAACATGCTAATGAAGCATGGGATATTTAAATCCTGTGCTTCATTTGCAATTTCGGTCACCCTCATTAGCCTCCCTAGTTCGAACTAGGGGGCTAGTGTAGACATACCCTGATAGAGTTAGCAAGAATGAGTATGACAGTCTTTGCACACTCATTTCAAGAAGGGAATGTCTGCATTATTTTTAAACATCTATAGAAACAGAAATTTTTGAAAGAATTTGATTTGTTTCACACAGGGCCTGTATTTTGTTTAAGGTGTCCAGTTCGGCACACAGCAAATAATAATAGATTGCAGGACATATATTTACTTTAGGTACATCTCAAGAAAGGGATATTTGCATTATTTTTAAACATCTATAGAAACAGACATTTTTGAAAAATAGAGAACTTCTTGTGGTATGATAATAAGTTTGTAAAGCAGTTAAGATAACGTGGTGATGGGCAATGATGGGATAGAGATGTTTGGCTATATAAAACTGTGTGGTTCCCATTTTAGAATATGAAGATATCGTTTATTGTTAATTACAAGTCCCATTATTTCAATTATTTTCAAGTTTCAATTCTGATCTTGTCAATTACTTCTCTTTGTTAACTGACCTTGACTAAGGATTAGTTCTGAAACAGACACAGAACTGAAGTATAGATCAGCTGCTGGATTCTTCTCTTTATCAATCCTACAACCCTCTGTCTTTATATTGTGCTTTCAATGACACCCACGTAGCACAGGATTGCAAGGGAATAGAAAGGGAATTATTTGCCCTATAGAATCTTTATTACTAGTGATAACACAAGAGATGGAAAATGTGCAGCTTTACAGGCAGAATTCAGAGTGAGTTTGCTGAACTGTTACCTAATTTTACTTACAAACCAAGCAAATTTGCTATGATGAATCAGAGATACAATGTATATACACACTGCATATTTTTTTACGAAATCACTTGTTGGGGTACTACTGTAAATGAAATGTTAATATATAGATATAGAGAGGATATGAACACCACAGTATCTGATGGGAGGGTAGAAAAATGATTAATTTAAACCGGAGACTATCATACACTTTAAGATTCATTTCTGTGACTGGCATGATTCCTACAAAGATTTTAAGCAGCATCTGATGTTTTCAATGTATTGCCCCTGAAAAGATATATGAAACATATATGTAGCACCACACACACAGCATTTCTAATTGGAATAGGCACTCAGTGTCAGCAGCTCATACTGACAACTTGCCTTTCTGTATCATGAAATAGACACTGCACCATCAACACTGATAAAAATAGCTGAGGAGAAAGTGGCAAGGAACTCTATGTGTGTTAAAGGGTGTTTATACAACCAAGACTGCCATGAACCAAAATGGGGAACATTCCAATGAAAATTGTTGGGACAGGACATTAAACCAATATAGAAACATTACCCAAGCTTGATTAGTTTATCCAGGCAAGGGAATCTTATATTTCCTGTTCTTCACTGCTGAAGCATATGACTATCTGACTGCATCCAAGCATTACTTTCAACCTTGGAATTCAAACCACAATCACAGTAAGAAAAATCAGCTTGGCATCCTGATCAAATAGGCAGAGTAATTCCTCCCCGCCCTCTATTTGCAAATTTAAACAGAAGCCAGGGTAAATAGGTTTAGAAAACATTGAGGACTCTCGGGTTCAGGAGTGAGGAGTGGTAAGTGGGTTGAAACCAGCACTTCAGGGAAGTTGGTTTGCACAGTGTTAGACCAGCCTGTGCTCTTGAATCCCATCCTACAATCCCATTTTTCATACTCTCACCAGTTACAAAGGGGCTGTAGATGAAACTATTCATTCCAGTATTCTGATCAACTCCACTACTTTCAAATCATTCCAGATTCATGGTACAAGCCTGTCCTAGACAGCATAATTTCCCTGCAGAACCTCTGCAGGTCCAAGATGGAAAGGAATGGCCTGTCAGATCCCAGGGTGAATGTGAAGGTCTGGCAATGAGAAACAAAAAACATAGCTTCACCTGGAAACCATGCAGCCACAATGATTATGAAACTCCACAATGCCGTATTTGCAAATTCACAATTCAGTGTAGAGCCACACTTGAGACTCTGTGCCATAATTTCTAGAGGTATGAGAGCCTAGTAACATTTTATTTTACACAGAATTTAAGCAGAACAGGATATATCCTCCCCGATTGGGACTAAGGTATGTGTGTGGTCAGCACAAAGCAATGCTGATTGGATGCAGGTTCCCAGCAAAGCAAGGGTGTGGGTCTATTCAAAGCCACAACGATTTTCTGTTAGGTATTTTGCCACTGGGGTTCCCTACCCTGGTTATGCCGCCAGAAGGAGGCATAGCCTGGGAATGAACTGAACCCTTTAACAGGACTTTTAAAACCATACAAGGGAAGCAGTTTGTGCAATCCTAGCATTGGTATGTAATAGATCCATTCATTCATAACTGAAGGCAGCAGGAAGGGTGGCGTTTTATAAGGGGGCATTTGGAAAGTGCCTTGTGTAGAGATCATTAGATAATCTCATTCTCAACATTTTATCTCTGCTAGTACCTTCACTCAGCAAGGATGACGACTCGTTGACAGGCAAGGCCTTTTGATATACAGCACATGATAATCTCGCCTTTGTGTTGCCCGATTACTTTTGCTTTGAGTGCAGTTGATTCAAGGTACACTTAAATAGCCCACATACTACTGGGACAATACACAATCTCTCCAATAAAAATAGTCACCACTGAGTAAGCAAGTACCAACGCCTTTCCTCCTTAATGGGGCTTATGACTTTACGTGATGTTTTGCTGCACTGGGCGTCTTTTATCTGAGGATTTCCCATGTCTGTTAAAACCAGCTCAACTCCTCTGTCCGCAAAATAGTGGGATTGCAAAACAATATGTGTTCCCACCTTTTTAACTACTGTGTTGTCTAAGCCTGCTCAGAATGTGATACACACATGCCAGGGCTACCCAAACATAACCTGGTCCTAGATTTACTTATTGATTTAAAACCAAAAAAAAAATAAAAAAATACAAATTAATATTTGATAAACCCAGGGAGGGGAAATTTCAGCACTGCACAGAAATTTAAAGCATTCCTTTCAAGAATTTAAATGGGAATGGCTGATTTATTTACAATGGGGGCCCCAGTAAGGCTATGTCTACACTACGAAGTTTTTGTCCAAAAACGGGCGGAGCGTCCACATCTCAAGCGCATTTTTGCACGCACACACACACAAAATACAGTAAATCGACTGGACAGATGGCTTTTGCTGGTAGAGTTATTCCTCTCCTCATGAGGAATAACTCCTTTTTGCACTACAGCTCTGCGCAAAAAGGCACGTGTGGACACTTCTCAGGGGTTTCTTGCACAAAAAGAGCCTGTCCGAAAAAGCACAGGTGCTCTGATGGCCATTCTGTGAATGGCAATCAGAGCTTTCTTACGCAAGAGTGTCCATGCAGTGTGGACACTCTCTTGCTCAAAAGCACATTACTTTTGTGATGCGCTTTTGAGATGTGGACGCCCTTTTGTGCAAAAAGTTTTTGTGGAATATCTCTTCTGCAAAAAGCTTCTTGCACAAAAACCCTGCAGTGTAGACAAAGCCTACCACTACCACTTATCACTGGAAGAGCTGCAAGTGTGGTAACAGTGGTCAGAAATTGTTCAGTCTTGTGTGAGTAAGGACTTTGACACTCATAACTAATTATGAAAAGGTATTTGTAATGGAAAGATGCTGATTTTAGCAGAGGAGTCTGAAGGGCAGTTCAACTTGACTAAAGCTGGTGGGCTTAAAACACTGCTTCTGGTTTCCTTGTGCTCCCCGCTCTGTCTGCTGTAGCCACCTGTTGTCTCCTCTCTTACATTTAGATTCTAAGTTCTTTGGGGGTTGGAGCCATCTCTCTCTTGTGTGTTCAGTGGTTATCAGAACGGGCTCCTGAATCTCTAATTGGTCCCTTTGGTGCTACTCAAAATACAATTAAATAATAACAAGAATATTTGTGGTATTTTTTCATTACACCACTAATGCAACATCTGCAGTGCTGAGCATGATTCACTTCAGAAAGCCAGGATTCTGAATGTGTGGACTATGTTATACATATGGCTAGAACCCTGCAAATCTGCAGTTATCTGCTTTATATCCACAGGTATCCATATCCGTGGATGTTGATGCAGAAACCCGTGGCTCATTTTTGCAGATATAGATGCAGATGCAGAGACAAACTTTGTATCTAGAACCTTGCAATTTTGTGGATATCTACTTTATATACTGGGCATTCGCATGCGTAGATGCGAATGCAGATATCCGTAGCTCATTTTTGCAGATATGGATGTAGATGTGGATGCAACATTTGTATACATGCAGGGCTCTACATATGCCTCCTAGACAAATAGAGAAAAAAGTTATGGCATGTCTCAAAGAAAAATATTTTCTCTACATAGCAATAAGTTCTGAGATGTGACCTCTGGCATCTTGATGAACAGTAATACAGCTGGCTGATTTTTTTTTTAAAGCCAATGAATAAATTACTGGATGAATTTTGTTACTATTCATGCATTTGACAAAATGGTATTGGACCAGTTCTTGTCATTAATTATATTCCTTCAAAAACTCATTTCCAAGTTGGCTTTGAGAACAGAAAAAAATTAACATTGACTTCTGATGTTTCAAGAAATGTCTTAGGGTGCATCAGTTCCCATACAGATATGCTCCTAGTACTGTGATACTGTGGAGTCTCATCAAGCAGAATATGGGCCAGCTCAGTAGCTAGATAGGAAAAGTATAAGGAAGAAAAATTTTTCATCACCTTCTCCTATTATTAAACCCAAAGCCAAAGGACATGGTGCTGCTGGAAGTGTCATGCTTCAAAAGAAATGCAAAACCGACATGTCCTAAATAGCAGAGGTTATTGGAAGTTCCATTTTATTTTTTCTAAGAGTAGAGATGTATTAAGTCTGGTGTCCAGACCAAGTTTGAATACAGGTATTAATATATTCTACTGACCAAAATTTCCCATGCAGTTTCACATGGAAAAGATATTTGTCTTCACTTCCTGCACTAAAATGCTGAGGCTAGATAGTTCTTGCAGCATGTCAGAAGGTCAACAAATTTGAGTTTTCCTTTATCAAATGTGGAAACAAATTTAAAGTCAAAAGCCTTCCACTAAGAACATGTGGACACTATGGGCATGTCTACACTACGGGGAAGATTGATCTTCCGGAGGTTGATCTTCCACCTTCAATTTAGCGGATCTAGGGTAGACCCTCAAACAGAAGTTGGTCCAAAAAAAGATAGTACTTCACCTACCATGTCTCTCTAATAGCCTACATGGCTACAACAAGCTTGACTATCAAAGTAAAGCACTATCTTTAAGGATATCTCTAAACAGCAGCTGGAGGTATAATTTCCATCCTGCATCGACATACATATGCAAGTTTTGATTGAGTTAGTGCACTACAAATAGCAGGGGAGCCAAAGCGGCAGAGTCAATGGCTTGTTCTAACCACCGAAGCACTTATCTCAGATCTCAGACAGGATTGTACACAGGCAGCTAGAGCAAGCCACCACCCATGCATACCATCGTTACAGTAACACTGCTGTTTTTACTATGCTAGTTCAAGGTTGGCATGTGTATGTCTGCATGAACTAGAAATTACACCTTTAGCTGCAGTACAGATATATTCTAAGATACACAGAATCTGATCCATAAGGGGGTTTAGGAGGTCAAACCCAACTTCCTGAATAGCACCCTGAAATTATATGGAAGTCAGTGGCATTTCCAGAAAATAAGTAAAGTATGGTTGGTTTTTTAATATATATATATATATACATACACTCACACACATACCTACCTACCTATCTCATAGAGCTGGAAAGGACCTTGAGAAGTCATTGAATGCAGTCCCCTGCCCTCACAGCAGGACCAAGTACCATCCCTGACCAATATGCCCAAGATCCCTAAATGATTTAACTCACAACCTGAGATTTAGCAGGCTACTGCTCAAACCACTGAGATATCCCTCCCCCAAATAAAAATAATCCACCAAATAAATGAGCAATTGCAGTACTTTTTTTGTTGGGGGAGGAGTAGGGCCATAGCAATTGACAAGCTATGTTTTCTGAGTGATTTTCACATAGTGTCTACATTGCTATACTCCAAGCTGGAGATAGCAAAAGCACAATGAGCAAAGCTGGTCAAAATTTATTTTTTAAAAATCTACAGTTTATTTTCAAATTTTAAGTTAATTCAATATCACATATTTTTGAATTTTCTGAAACACATTTTTATTTTTTCTTTTGAAATCATTGTGAATTAATTTTTATTGCCATGTGATAGACACCCTTACTGAAATAGTTATCAAAACTTTTCATTTACTGAAAAAGTTTTTTAATGATAGAAAAATTAACTATTTTAATAATGCTTTCATAACATTTTTGGTCAACATGTCAATAAATGTAATGAAACTTCAAATGAAAAATATGAAGAGAAGTCAGGCTTCCCAACATTTTTAATTTAAAAATATTTTTTGACCAACTGTAGAAGTGAGGATATCATGAGGTAGGAACAGTAGAAATTATAGCTGCATGGAAAACTGTTTTTCCATCGTAGAACATTTTTTGAGATTAGGAGAAATATTGTCTATCTTAAATTCAGACAACAATGTGAAATCATACAAATTTCCATGCATTAAAAAAATACCAAAAAAAATCAGTTTGGATCAATTGTTGTTTTGACAATTTCAAAATATTTAATTTAGATTTGTATAAGATAAAATTACTTGCATTTCTATACAAAATATAATTTCCATTGGGAAAAAAACCTAAACTTTTTAATTTTACAAATGTCAAAATGGGATGTCCAACAATTTCAAAACTGTTTTTCGAAGTTTTGATGAGCACAGGAAAATCATCTAAATCAACACTTCCCCACAAATAGCTTTGGTTTTGGTGAATTAGCATTTTTCAACAGGAAAATGGTTTTACTGAAAGATTTCCAGCCAGCTCTAGTAATAATCTCATCAAGAGAAGATAATGGGGAAAAGCGTCACTCTTAGAATATGAAGGAACAACGCTACAATGAAGACTCTAGGAGTTGATTTTATTCCCCAACTCCAGTTCCTATAGCCTCTTCCAGTAGTATACCGGGCTCACAAAGGAACTGAAGGGAATTCGGGCAGTGTTCCTGTAGTGCATGAATAGCATGGGGCTGATGCAAGGTAAGGAGTATGGGAGACAGATGGTCAGGCAGGCCCACTCAATGAATTGAACCATAGAAAAGCTGCCATTTTGCCTTCCTCAGTAGCTCAAAACCTGAGAGACATAAAGGTGGTTTAAATCTGCCATTGACACCCTCCATCCTTTGGGCTGTTCTTCTTGAGCTGGATCTTACATGAGCCACAGATCAGAATCTTCTTTTGGGCTTTTATAGTTCCATATACCACCACTCTTACTTTCACTTTTTTTCCATGTCCATAAAAATACCACAGGACTCTAAAGCTACCACAATATTCCAACACAATATTAAACATCACCTTGAAAAGGTTAGCCACTAAATAAGTCACACTCCCAATATTCTTCTATGGTAAAATACTGATCTGAGAATATTCACTCTTGTGCCATTAATCTGAAATACGGCAACAGATTGCAATGGGATTCCCTGTCCCCACTAGATGAGTTACAGATGTATAGGGTTAGAGGCAAGACAGATAAATTGAAAGTGACTGTGACTGGGTTCTTGGGTCTGGTGCTGCTGTGGCCCGACAAAGCACTGGCTTTCAATCTTTCGGGAGTCTGTATCCCTTCCAGGAGTCTGCTTTAGCTTGGGTACCCCTTCATTCCACCTCACTTAAAATCTGCCTGCTTAGAAAATCAGGCATAAAAATACAAAAAACAAAAAAAACCCTGTCACAGTGCGCAATTACTGAAAAATTGCTTACTTCTCATTTTTCACCATATAATTATAAAATAAATCAATTGGAATATAAATACTATACTTAGATTTCAGTATATACTATATTGGGCAGTATAAACAAGCCATTGTCTGAAAGAAATTTTAGTTTATTTTGACTTCACTAGTGTTGGATGGGGTTTTTTTGTAGCCGGTTTTAAAACTAGGCAACAATCTATATGAATTGCTGTACCCACCCCCAAGGACTTCAGCCTTCCCCTCGGGGTATGCATAGCCTTGTGTGAGGATCACTGAGCTAAAGGACAAGCGGGCCCCTCTCTGTGAAGGTCAGATAAAGTGGGATCACTTCTTTCATGTGGATACTATGCACTGTCTAGTTTTACTCCACGGTACTGTTTTAATGTAGTGGATGATAACTTTCCATCTGACAGACAACTGAGGAAAGTGAAGTGGGAACAGAATCAATTTCAGTTGTTGACTCTTGAGGAGAGAACATAATAGGAACGATGAGATCAATTAAATTCTTTCTTGAATGAGTGTTTAAAATAATCCACCTCCAGAGACGGATGCGAAGCTTTTTGTCTTCTGGTTATGGGTTATAATCCTAACCATGTCAGTAATATGTGTAAGTCATTTCCATGCTGTTCTGTAGTATATGTGAAATGATTAAAGAGTCTCTGTCCAATTTCTGGGGAGCACATTTCCATATATCAAAAAATTGCCAGCAGAGCTGATGAGTCCATTGGCTGTCTTAGTGCGAAGGTCAAGAATTGAACATTCCTGGAAGCTGAAGAAAGCTCTCACAGCAAGCTGTGGCCCCGCCAAGCCAGAGCACATTATTTTCACCACACAGGGGAGTTTTCTCTTTTTCTGGGCATAGAGGATTGCAATCTGCAATGATATCCATTTGACTCTTTCAGTGACACCAGAAAGACACTTTAAAGTGCCCACAGATATTGGAAAGGGGGGAAAGCATCCAGTTATTCAACCATCCAGTCCCATTCCCAATGAATTCAGGTTTGTTCCTCACTCTACATTTTCTGGTGATTTGATGACAGAGAATATACAAACGTTCTCTCTGGCTATGTCTAGACTGCAGGCTTCTTTCAGAAGAAGCTTTTTTCGGAAGAGATCTTCTGAAAAAACTTCTTCTGAAAGAGAGCATCCACACTGCCAAAGTGCATCAAAAAAGCGATCTGCTTTTTCTAAAGAGAGTGTCCAGACTCAGTGGATGCTCTCTCTCATGTAAACTGTGATTGCTATGGATGGAATGGCCACCAGGGCACCTGTGCTTTTTCCTCTTTCCTCTTCTTCCGAAAGAACTCCCTCTTCCCCATCCACACATGCCTTTTTGCAAAAGAGCTCTTTTGCAAAAAGGCTTCTTCCTCATAGAATGAGGATTACCAATGCCGGAAAAACCCCTCTGTTCTTTTGATTTTCTTGTGGAAGAATGCAATTGCAGTGTGGACGTTCCTCAAGTTTTTTCAGAAAAACGGCCATTTTTCTGACAGAACTCTGTAGGGTAGATATACCCTCTCCTAATGTATAGAAATTGTGTTTTAACATGTTAATCCATGTGGTGAGGTGCTTTCTGGGATTTTGAAAAGACTGTAGAAATTTATACTGATCAGAATTTCCTCATGAGCCTGAATTGCATATGCTAATATGCTCAAACCAACAGGAGACAAATCTTTGTCATGATACTAGGCAACTTCAGTTACCTGAAATAAGGTCATGTCCCTTGACATTTATTATTAAACGGAATCCTCCCTTGGTTATCCAAACATACCATATACAATATCCTTCCTGACATTTAGAGAATGCATATTTTACTTTGTTTTGTGATGGAAAAAATTAATTTATCATCTTATTACTAATTAGAAATTGCATCTTACTACCTATCCAACTTTCTCAAGTATTCACTTTAATCAGAACTGACCTGGAACAAGGCAGGAGGGACTCAGAAGTCTGGAACCCACTTCTTAAAGCTACAGGGCTCCATTTTCCTCTGAAATACCCATTGTTCTGGTGGTTTCACTAGTACACTGAAGCCCCAATTCAGGAAAACATTTAAGCCCATGCTAACGTCCCATTTTCTGAATAAGGATGGACATGTCATGTGCCTATGCTTTCCTAACTTGGCACCCTGGCTTGAATGTTGTGTGAGGGTACTTCTGAAAAGTGGAGAAGGGAAAAGGCAGGCCAGAATGCAAGTAGAGACAACCCAAAGAGAAAGACAGGACAGTGACTATGTGGAAAGGGGAGAGATGCTGGAAGGGGCTGAGTGACAAAACAGGAAGGGGATGAGCTGTCAGGAGAACTAAAAGGAGGAATACAGAAAAAAACCAGCTAACAGGACCAAAAAGAAACAGGAATAATAAAAGAGAGATGTGGAGCAAAAAACAGCCAAGCCACCAGGAGCAGCATCTGTGCTTAGTCACAAAGAGAAAGACCAGATTTTACAAATGTTGATTCAGAAGTATGGAAATAGAAGGTGATATAACGGAAAAAGTCCCTCTTTCCTTCTATACCATAAATAAGTGTGAAAAGCAAACTGACAATAAAAGGACAAGTGGAAGAAGAGAGGGCAGGTTGCCATGATTTTTTTGGCATTAAAATGCCTCCAAGCTTTTACTTACAATACTTTTAAGAGGATCTGGCAAGAGGAATGCTCTAGACCTGCCACATTCCATGATCATTTGAGAGTCAAAGTCTCCAGCAAATCCAGTTTCTTTCCCTCTCTCTCTTCTCACACTCTGTTTCAATCAGCTGGTGGAGCAATATCTGATTTCCTCCTATCCATGAAAACCTTCCCTGGCTTCATTTTCTTTCAGAAGGTTATGTACAGTCTGTACTGGAGTTCATAAATTTGGATCATTTCAGAATTCCCCTACTTGTTATTCTAGACCTAAGATTATCTTGTTCAGCCTTCTGGCCAAGAAGAATACAATAGAATAGATTAGAAGAGAATAGATTAGTATGCTTAATTAGCTGCCATTCTTGGGCTGAACAAGGAAACCTCAGCCAAGTGACTTATAAATATTTCTATAGTCCAGTTAATAGGAAGCTGTGTCCAGCAAAACATTATTATTATTTTTATTGTTGTTGTTATTATTATTATTATAAAATAATAAAATAATAATAATAAATTACCTGGTGTAGATCTGTGTATTTATCTAAGGTCATTCTTTTGTCCTCATTCTTTTCTGAATAGTTGTGCCATTCAGCCAAGCTGAAAACCCTCCATATTTGTGTTGCTCTGATCTATAAGCTGCTGCTGCCACATTCTCCTCCTTCAACAACAGAAAGACAGGCAAGAAAGACAGAAAGACAGACAGAAACAACAAAATAATTACTGCTCCACTGAAACTACCCAAAGATATCTTGGGGGGGGGGAAGGGGGAGGGGAAGAGTGATGCAGTCACTCTAAAGTCCCATGGCTGCTTTGACCCTTGTTTGATTGAAAGCAACATCTGTTTTTCAGATTTCCAGCTGGCTTTCTGCTATTCAGAGGTAGCCAATTGCAGACAGATGTGACATTTCCTCAGTATATTGTGCTGACATCATTGAAATGTACCTGATTAGAACAATGGGCAACAAAGCTTCTCAACACCCTTAAGTCGCAAGTAGTTCCATACTAGGAAAGCTGAAGACATATCTGTTGTTTTTCTTCCTTTAGAGGCATGCTGTACTCAGACAAAGTAACCATGTCTACGAGCCACTGTTTCAGAGCTGCAGATGCAGAGGCCCAGACTGACAAGGGCTGGCACTTGGACCTGTAAGTTACACCAGTCTATTGCAGTGATGGAGGCCCTATACAGCTTTGAAGGGAATTTACCATTGTGTAAGGCAGCCTACCCTCAGTCACCTCCAATTAGCTTCTCTCCCTGGGGGCAGTTACTATCCAGTACAATAGGAATGAAAAAGAAAACACGCATTCAGTGAGACTGCAAATGTCCCATGTCTTTCCAGCCCCTGGGAGATTCTACAGGAGTAGCACATTGATTCAAATCTGTGAATCCATGGAATTTGGGAACATAAAGGGTTAAAAGATCAGTAAGATACAATCGGCTATGTGGTTCCTTATAATAAATTATTTTAAAATCAATGCACGACTTTGTTTTACAGACCACCTACAGAGCTGTTTCTAAACAGGAGAAATGTGAAACAGCCTTCTTTCATAAGCAGCCTCATCACAGCCCCATTCATGATGTGAGATCCTACCAAGCAAGCCAGCAAATAAAGAATGAGAATAGCTTGTAATTTTGTAGTGAAAAAAAGATTAGCGATGGGTGACTCTCAGACATCTGGTTCTCCCTATCCCGTTCATCTTCAGCTGCAGTCTCTAAAGGCACCACTAGCTGGCTCTCTCCTATGATCACAGTGGTTGAATAGCAGCAGAACACACATGCCATTAACAATGGTCACTATCACTTTAATATACAGTATGTGAAATTCACCCTGACTGCACAAGCCCAATTAATTGGGCTCTGTATACGTGATAAATGAACTAAAACTGTCAGATACAAATAATTCTTAAATTTATGTCGTACAAAGTTAACACATTTATACCTAGAAAGAGGTCACAAGTTAAACCCCAGACCCAGTCAATCAGACTTTGGAGAAGTTTGGATCCAAAGTTTGGATCCAACATCTATATCTGTGTTTAGAACATCAATATATGTTCTTTATAAACACTATAATGAACTGAGTTAGGGTGGAAATGCTGTGACTTCAATGTATGTGCTATATGATGGTATTTTTCAGTCTGGAAAAACATCCATGTTGGTGTTACAGAGAATGTCAAGTTAAAATCATACTTAAAAACAAAAATCCTTGCCTGTGTTTTATCCCCTTAAATAAGATTTTAAAATCAATTTTTCATTTCATATTCTGCTTACTTACGTTTCCCATTTCAGCATGGACAGTAAAAATAAACTAGTAATTTTTACATTTGTTTTTACTTTTGAGTGTGTTTCATGTTCTAGTACTAATGTGATGTTTGGGGTACAAACAGGGCTGAGGAATATTTGTGCAAAAGTTTATCACTGTAATTTTGAAACAATTAAACCATCCTTATTTTGATAAATCTAAATTTGAGGCCAAATGTGTTCAAAAGCTCGTGATGCCATCTACATGTTTTGTTAGTCTTTAACGTGCTACCAGACTATTTGTTGTTTTTAAAATTTATCCTGTACAGATTAACTCAACTACCCTCCGAAGCTATTAGGGTACAGGTACACTGTAGCTGGCAAAAAAAGAAAACTTAAAAAACAAGGAATGGTCCAGCAGCACCTTAGAGACTAACCACAAAATACAGTTAATATCATGAGCTTTGGTGGACATAACCCACTTCTTCAGATAAGTTTCCCAGCCCAGGTAGGCAGACACTTGCTAGGGTAGCTCAGGAGAGCAATAGAAAGGTTCTGGCTCAGGTGGTGCTCAGGCCTAGTGGGTCAGGTGGACATGTGAACCTAAACCTGAGCAAGAAAGTCTGCACTGCTATATTTAGCATGCTAGCAAGAACGCAGCTACCTTGAGTCTGTTACTGGGCTGTGAGACTTGCTCCAAGCTGCAGTATAGTCTTACCCGCAGTACCTATTTAAATGCCTCTCTCTGGATCACATCTTATCATTCATAAATCATAATGCAACTGAAGAACAGAAGGATTGGCTCCATTTGTCTTCTTTATTAAGCACATCAGCAGTGCACCTAATAGACACCAGTGGACCCAGCAAAATCTTCATACATTATGTTTTCATCAACATTCACTGGCAACCTTACTTTGTTCCCAAGAATTTTTAGAGTGGGGTTATGTTTAAATCCCATTTCCTTACTTTTAAGGGGCAGAGTAGCTTTGTGATTAAGGCACAAGAATGGAGTCAGGATAATCTGTGGTCCGGCTATAGACTTTCTTTGACCTTGAGCCAAATCGCTTTACATCTTTGCAACACTTTTTATTTATTTCCCATTGAGAAGGGCTCCAAACATGAGCCAGGGCTCTGTTGTGCAAATACCAGCTTGCAGCTTGTGCGTTAGATGAAAGAACAATGCAAACAGAATGCACAGTCAAAATGAAACAATATGGGTCAACCTTATAATGGGTCAGCATTATAGTCTGGCCTGAGTACACCAGCAATCTAACCATCTTCAAGTTTTTAGCAAGCATTATGCATGGCAGAAGAGTTTTAAGGAAGGATTTGAAGAAGGACAAGCAAGTAGCTTTGCAAATATTTATGGGCAGCTTCTGTCCACGAACTAGGTGTGAATTGGGAGAAAGAGTGCAGGTGTTTGAAAATATAACAAGTGAGTGCTGAAGGCTGGTATCACTGGCAGGTGAAGGTGGGAGTTAACATTTCAGTAATTATAGGTAGGGTTTTGGTAAGGGATAGGTCCTGAAGGGTCTTTAAAAAGAGAAGAGAAGCAGCGAGTGTTTTACATGGTAAGGAAGAGGTGCTAGTGGAGGGATGAAAAGAGAGGGATGATATGGTTGAAATGAGGAGCTGAGAAAATGATCTTTGCATCAAGGTTCAGGATGGATATAAATGAGGAAAGATTGATTTTGTCATTACAGAAGAAGAAGAGTTTGCAATAGTCAAGACACAAGATGAACCAGTCTGAGAGTTTATCATTGTCTCTTGTCATCTGTAAAATATACCCAGCTCATGGGAATATAATCTCCTGCTTACTAAAAGGATGGATCCCATATAAATCCACAAAGTGCTCTCAAGATACACTTATGAAAATCTACCAAGTAAAGAGTCATGGGAGTTTATATTCCCACCAGAGTGCTCCTGCAAATACTTATTCCTGTGAATATTCACGATGTTACATTTCCACCGAAATACTTGTGGCGCAGTTTCCCTGGCATAAATATTTGTGGAACGCATAAAAAAGGAGCTGTGAACAGACATCAGAGTTAATGCATGAATTTAGTCAAAAGTTCATAAATAAATATTTTACCGTGGTATTCATCTTGCCCTTGAAGGATTAATTCATTCATACAAGGAAAGTGCTTGGAGATCCTCTAACAGAAGGAGCCATAGAAGTACAAAGTAGGAAGTATAGATTTTTTTTCCTTTTGTGGTTGTGGACAAGAAGCTGAGCATGGCAGTCACAATTCTACATGGTAAAGTCAGTACCCCCATCAGAGGCATGCCTTACTTCATGGATGCTGAGAGGAAGTTGAATTTTTGAAATTTATGGAAGCTGATTTTTTTCCTAGTTCATTTGTTTGTTTGACTTGCACCTTTCTTTTTCCTCCCATGCCCCACACTTCCATTTTGCCTCATTAAAAACTAAATGAGATGAAATTAGAAGTTGCTTCTCTAATTTCTTCAGGGCATTTCTTTACTCCATCTCTAAAGCAAAGCATGCTGTCAGAATCTACTCTGTAAAACAGCCCCGTCTCGTTAATATTGGGAAATTTCCACATCACAGTAATCTGTGTCAGCCCTGTCACCATCACACTCAGCACCTGAGGCCTAAGCAGTGGCTGGTTATAGAAAGATTTTGCATTTCTGGGGAAGTTTACACACCTATAAAGTGTGCACAATGATACTATGCTTATACTGTGTATGATTATTCTGTACAATATAGAGATACATACATATCCTGCCAGTTTAAGGTTCATGTATAAATCCAGCATGTCTTTTATCAAAGTAATGGCTAGGGCATTTTCAAAAGTGCCTGCCTGTATTTTAATATTTTGAAAACATTAAGCATTAATTAATCAAAGTAAGTGCCTAGATTTTCATAAGGTCTGAGCATCCACAAATAGCATTAAGTTGAATGGGAGATACAAGCGCACACCCACTGTCAAAGTCAGGCCATTGATTTCAAGTCTTTATTATGGATGCAGGCATCTGACTTCAGACACTTAATTTTGAAAGTGCCTGTCACTTGCCCCTTGTCTCTCAAGGGGTCTCAGCATCTTTTGCTTTCAGGCAGGTCAAGTTCTGGACCTTCCAATTAAGCCATCAGCCCTTCACTTTTTGGGCTTGACATCTTTCAGTCTCCAGACTGTGGTCAAAGGAGGTAGCCTGCTACAGGGCCATCATCACCTTGCTGTCCCAGGCCTTGCTGCTGTCCTTTCTTCTCTGCACTCTCTCCTCTTTGGAACAGGCCCTGTTCTGTTTGTTGGTTGCACTTGTAGGTACCTGCCACCATCACTGGCTGCGCTGGCAGCTAGGGCGGCAGTGCCGTCCTTTGGCATATGCAGTATATACAGCAGCACAGGCCACCATGAAATTTGGGGCACCTGTCCCAAATTTCATGGTGCCTTATTCCGTTTATGATTAAGAAAAAAGATGTTAAGCAGCTGTGGAGAGCATCAACTCCAGTGGCTTCATTCCCTGGCCATCCTCCCCCCCCCCCCAAGCTCAGCACCAGGACTCCGATCCCCATCCCTCAGCTGTCCACCCCCTGGGTTGCACCCAACCCCCACTCACCAGTGAGGTCTGGAGGACTTTGGAGGGGTAGAGGGCAGCTGCACAGCCAGTGGCTGGAAAGAAGCAGCAGTTTCCCCTTCAAAGAGGTGCTTCTCCCCAGCCTGCAGTGTGGTCACCCTCTGCCCCTCCATCCCATACTCGCGCTGCTAGCCTGTACTTCTCTCCCTGCCCTGCTCCATGGGTTGCCAACTCTCCCTGACCATATGGACCAGATGCTATTGCGGCAAATGGCATTCAGTCCAGGAGAGCTGGCAATCTCCTGCTCCCCCGTCCAGTTTCTGCTAACTCAGACCCCCACTGTGGAGTGTCTGCTCCCTTCACTGGGTGGGTGCAGGGGGAGGGGGATGCAGGGATGTGTAGGGCACCCGCACTGGTAGAGATGGTCCTGTGTGTGGACGTGTGATCAAGTTACCTGCTTGTAAACAGGAGACACTTTCTATGACACTGTTCCCCGTATTTGTCATAGTGATATTATTATAAAAACAAGGAGTCCCACAGCACTAACAGATTTATTTGGGCATAAGCATTTATGGGCAAAGTCCCAGTCTTTAAGGTGCCACAGGAGTCGCTGTGTTTACAGATATGGGCTGACATGGCTACCCATCTGATAATGCCATATGAGTAGCATAACGATGCATTTTGCACAGAATAAGCCATGTAAGGTGTCATTGAGTTAGGATTTGCTGAGTATGATTTTTCAATTGTACGCATGTGTCATTTTTGTATCAAAAGTTATGGATATTGACTAGAGATCTGTATTTCAAAGCCATCCTTTCAGGAACAACAATGAAGAAGCCAAACAGTGTTGATGGGCCATCAGCAAAGACAATGGACCTTGGAAGGACTTAACCTTCCTGTGAACTTTCTAGACAGCCTGAAGTAATGGCTATTATGTTTCAGCAAGATATGCAAAGGCCTGTGATGAGGCCACATGACTCTGGACTCCCTCTTGGGATGTCAGTGTTTTTTCACAAACTGGGATTTTCGACAAAGGGTTCCTGCCATATGCTAAAGCTATCTAAGGCAGGGAATGACATAACCCATTGTTCTTCAGTCCCCACATAAGAAGACTCCTAGTGATACCTGAGAAACAAAGACTGAACTGGGGGAAGTGCTGGACCCAGGCTAAAGATTTCTAGCCTCTTTATGAAAAACCTGGTGGTTCAAAAGTGTAAAGCAAGTACAGCTTGTCCCTTAAGAATCTGTAGCCTGCTTGTATTATCAGCCAGGATGAGAATTTGCTCGTTTGATTTTTTTGCTTATTTACTAGGCAATTTGATTGCTTTGCTATCACTTATGATCATTTAAAAGCTCTCTTTGGTAGTTAATACACTTGTTTTTGCTTTATTTAAGCCATTGAGTTGGAGTGAAGTGCATGGGAAACCGTACCTCAAGGGAGAAAGGCTGCTGCACGTTTCTCTCCACATTTAGGGAAGAGGAATTTTATATGGGTTTACACAGTATAGTTTCCTGTGCAGCGCAAGATGCTGTAATTTTGTGTTCATGCTTCAGAGAGGTATGTACCTGGAGAGAAGTGCTATTTTACAGCCTAGCTTATTATTTTTTCAATAATTTCTATTGCCATTTCAAGATGATTATTCCACCTTCTCACTGGGGATTAGCAGGCAAATATCCTGTATGGGACTGGCACAAAGGGGGACCTAAACACACACTGATCCGAGGTTACATTCCTGCCTTAATTAGTTAGGAAATGTGAACAGCACCATGTGACTTACCTGACCAATCACATAACTCAGTTCATGATTATGAAGCACTTACAGAAAAACATTCACACTCAATCCAGAAGTTTTTTTTATCACAAAATATTCAATTAACACATTTCAAATACATAAATTTGACATAAATGTTAGCAGCAAAAAAAAAAAATCCAAAATCAAGTACATGACTATGAATTATCTACTCAGTATTAACATACATTTGAAGAATTGTGTCTGTTCTGAAGCAAGAAACAAAAAGACTTCCAGTCTGTAATTCTTTGCCAGTATATGCTCATTAAACAATCTTTCTGGAGCCCTATTTTCCTCAATCATCCTCTGGATTTCATCTCTTCTCTTTCATACATATATTTTTATTTTGTTTTTCTGACATCATTGTGCATTGGGGCAGGAAAACAAGCATGATGTGAGCATACTTTTCAAGCTACATGTAAATTTCAATCTTTAATGGATTTCTTGAACAAATTGCTCACTTTTAATAGCTGAAGGTGACCACACGTGTCAAAAACAGAATAAAAATGTTACAAAATGATGTCATTCCCTAAGTGCTATTTGGACAAATCAGATGATCCCATGAACTAGTGATCAAATTAAATAGCTAAAACATTTCATATGTTCTTTAGTGAAATTATAGTTGTGCTGTATAGCTACATAGGGTGGGATTTTCCAAGGAACCTAAAGGAATTAGATCCCCAACTCCCATTGACTTTCAAAAGAATTTGGGCATCTACCATCCTTAGACTGCTTTGAAAAATCTCATTCTCAGGCCTAAATCTGCTCTCATTTATAGTAGGGTAAATTAGCAGCAACTTCATCGTCACTGATTATATAATCTGACAAGTTAAACAGGACACAAAAGTAATGTTGCACTCCCTTTAGGATTCCTAAATCCACAGGAAGTATGCCAAATTTTAACCTACCTACCTCCTGGGGCTGATGATGCAAACTAATTTGAAAGAAAAGTATGTAATACGAATTAGCTACATTTTAGTTCATGCCTACAGTATCCACCAATGGCAGTTAGAGTGGAATTCTGGTGCATTCTGTAATTCATGTCCTTGTAATCTACTTTGCAGGGCCATGAAGACAAGACTTAAACGTTAGTGACTTTCAGAAGTGCAGTTCTCCCAGGCATCTTGCTAGAATATTGGTGCAGTGCTGCATTGAATGGACTTATGTTACCCTGTAGGCCACTTGGAGTATTGTCAGTTTTCTTTAGAGTGATCCCTTTCAATTATTGATGATGCCCTCTCTTGATTTGTGTGAGAGACCCACATTAGCCCTGAAAAAATACACCAAAAGCCAAAACAAATAAAACCCTACTGCTGATTAGATGAGAGATGCAACTATTCTGAGAAATCTATACCAGGAAAGATCAAATGGTTTATGCAGAAATTTGTTCCCCTGAGGACCATCTGTATTGAAACAACCTGATTATTATGAGTTTGATTAAACAAATGTGATGGTCCTCCATGGCAAAAGTCTGACATGCCACTATGCCATATGAATTAAGCATCCGAGTCCTGAACTACAGCAACTCATCAGTGCATGAAAGCTGGGGATAGCAACTTATTGTGGCTGTCACAAGAAACCAGTTTCTCAAAATTATTTCTAACTTGGCCAGTGACTAGCAAAAATGAATCCTTCCCACTTAAACCAACTCAGGAGGGTGGACAGGGTGGAAAAGTGGGTTTGGTTATCTAATCTTGCTATTCTTTGTAGTGAGTAGAAGGACTTGGACCCAAGCTTCTCCATCCACCACAAATAGATATATATATCTCAAAGGAAAAAAACATCCATAGATACAATGAAGCTATCAACTAACACACTGTTTCTCAACCAGTGGTATGAGTACCCGTAGGGATACTTGAGAGAAGTCTGGGGGATACATCACCACAACTGAAATTTGGAGAAAACTGAAATTTTGTTTTAAGTTTTACAGTATTTTATTATTTTTGTACTTTTTTACACCCAAAACTGTCATCGCCCACCCAGCTACGATTAAGTTGTTTAAACAAATGTGTTGCAATGGTAGAAAAAATTTTGTGTGTCTGAAAACTGTAGGTACTGGGGGTACTTATAATTTTTTAAGGGGTACTTTACAAAAAAAAGGTTGATAAACACTGAAACTAACACTGTAGCTGTCCCTAAATGAAATTGCTCTATATTGCCAGTTACAAATGGAAAGCAAGAAGGTACATCAAATGCTCATCTTACCTCTCAGAGGTTCTACTGCAAGAATCAAATAACGACTCTTCTGCAGCTGCAAATGTACAGAACTATTCCAGTGTGCTCTCACTCTCATACACCCACACATACATCCCATACAGCCTCTTCTGTGCATCTCAAATTAGTTTGCCAGTGTTCCTGAAGTAATGCAGTTTCCAGCAGTCAGCTCAGCATCCCAGTTCCCAAGACTTCTCGATAACAGTTTAAAAAAGAAATGAGTTTCAGGGCAACTCCAACAGTCCCTGATCTGCACTGCTATAGGCATCTGGTGTAAGCAGGATCCTTCCTGTCATAACTTCTCAGTCTCAGTGTATACCATTCACTTCAGTACTCAATAGTAGGCTCAAAAAAAGAGAAACAAGATCTTGAATAATTTGGACTGGCTAAGTGTTAACCTAGCTCTGGCACTTCACCACTGCCAATATGCCATTAAACAAGAAACCTTAAGCCCTTCAACAGGCAATATGGGAACAAAGACAGCTCTTGGGAACCTATGTTCTTAGACTGCATGAACACACCATACATAGCTAAACTGGCACTCAACATGTATTGGGAGAGAAAATGTTGGCCCGTGTTCCCCTAAGGGAAGCCAAAGAGCTCATTTCACAAAACTCACACATCTTACCCAAACCCCAATTTTATGTTTTTCAACAAGTCGTATCATCTGATCTGCTATGTGCTATTCACAACATACATAAAGCTATTCATTGTATTCAGTGCACTATAATAAAGAGACTAGTTTTGACACTAATTGGGCTTATGTATTCGTAGCCTTATATAACATAGCATGTTGCAGGATAATAGTCATATGAACCTAAAGTCTATATTTCATTCAAAAGTAAGCTTTCCTAAGCTGATAAAACAGCATTAAAGTTTTTCAGATAACCAAATTAAATAAATTACAGATTTTATGTCCTATTTGTAGTAGTGCTTATTTGAGGTGTCTGTGCAGGTTGAAACAAAAGTGCATCTAGACTGAAAGAAATTCTGACCAGTCACCAAAAATAAACAAACAAAGCCCCCAAACAACTAAACAAACAAAAAAGCATTCAGCATTACATGGTAAGAATAAGTGGAACTGGAAGTATTTTGAATTTGGGTTGTTTCTAATCACAAAGCATGGTGAACCACAACTCAAATTTCAATCTTCATTTCAAAGATAGGTATAACTCCAGTAGTTTATGAGCATGAAGTGTTAAGCATCACAACTATGTCTGCAGAATGAGAACTTGGAAACACTTGGATTCCGTGAAGACACTCCCATGCTAGAGGGTTTAGATCAAGTGAGGTGTGTGATGGAACTTCCATTACACAATATTTTAGCGGGTTTTTTTATTCTTGAAATGGGATGAAAAGCAAACGCTCTACATTTTTCATAGAAAAGAAAGTCTGAATTATTTTGTTTTGGAATCATGGAAATCAGGCCAATGCCTGGCTCTTTGGCTAACCAGAAAGCCATATAACAAGCCACTTGGGGAGCTGGTTGGAAAGATGGGTACCCAAAACAGCTAAACTACAGGGATGCTTGGTAGCCCATCAGGTCACCAGCTGGGGAGTATACCTGCCAGGAGCTGGGAAGTTTGGGTGGACATGGAACCCCAGGCAACTGTTTGGGCTGGGATGCCTATTTTCCATCAAAAAAATTGATGTGTTCCTGTAGAAGATTTCAATGCCACTGAATGAGCATTTTCTAGTAGAAGAGAGTTCTCTCTGAAAAATTTCAACCAACTCCAGCTTTGACCCATTTCTCTAGCCCTACTAGCCTAAAGAAAAGCTATCAGGACAGAGACTGCATTTTCTAATGGGAAATGAAATGATATAAGAAACAAAAAGTACTGAGATTTTGGTTATTCAGACCACTGAATAAACTCTGAGGAAGTTTATGATGACAATTTAACTAATCTTACCAGTTATGAACCAAAATATTTGTGTGAAAAAGGACCTATGCACACTTCAGAGCAAACAAATTTGTATCTTTTTATCAACTCAGACCTTCTTCAGATGTAAATATCCATATAAATATATCTACCCTCCTTGTGTAGACTGTCAGATGAATGAATAATATTGTGACTGGCAAAATTCCCATTTTGGAGGCTTCATTTTATACCCCAGCACAAAGTTTACATTAATTTCATTTTTTGTTTTCCTACTCCCCATACACTTGCATAGAATTCTCTCAGGAAAAGTTCCTGCGGTATTGTATGCTGCTGCATCCCAGCTTCAGGAAGGCTGGGACTGTGGCCAACGTATGTGAATACTTGGCAGGTCACAGGGTCAGTAAAGAGTTGGCTGGGTCTGCTCTTTCAGTCTCCTCTGAGGAACTACTGCACACCTCATCACCGAGAAAAACACCTCCCACAATCGTTCTTGCCTAGTGCAACCCAAACACACTAGAGTGGAGTGTGAGGTACTGGAATGTTGAGGTCAAATTCCAATGAAGCAGATGTTGATGAGGGAAAGATTATTTTCAGTCAGATGTTAGGAAAGTTAGATCATTTATATCAATATTGATTTTAAAGTTGTACCTATGGAACAAAGGTGGGAAGCGAAAACAATAATTTGCTTCTCCCATCCATCTGCATTCAATAAAACTATATATTTTAATATCTTTGTGTGTGAATTTAGCCCTTTTTAAGGTGCTGGAGTTTGGCATTAACAACCCCGGAGACTGAATTCCTCCATTTAAAACAGAACTTGTACATCATAGGCAGTGTTCCCTCTATTTTTTTCCATTTGTGTGTAGAATATATTTTGTTATGTGCACTAAGGCATGTGTGGATGTGCACCAGTGGAAAAACATGTTGTCAGATTTAGGCACTCTGCTGATCAGCTGGGCAGCATTTGAATCTCTCCTGGGTGGCTGTCCAAGCACCCTGCTTACAAGGAACACTAATCATAGGGAAGGGTAATGCAAATTCTCCCATATTCTCCCTCCAACATGCTTCAATTATGAACCAGAGAGACCAGTTTTAGAAGTGAGTTAGTCTCCATAAACATTTTATTCTTTGGCCTCTGCTACAATTATTTCTTTGAGTATGAGCCAATATCAGTTTTGCAGGTGAGTTTCCCAGTCTAAATACCATTCCTCTGGAAATCAGGCCATCAAAACTCACTCTCTCAGTAAACTCAACAATAAGCAAATTCATATCTAGTTGCCAAATGCCAGTGACTCTTTTTTGTTGTCTCAAATGTACGTAAACAAACCTACTGGTACATTCAGCATTCATTTTATCATATTGATCCAAAAGAAAAACATTTACATTATTTCTGTTGACTTTTGACTACAGCACTTAAGTGAACAACTTTATCCACTCACCTGCATATTCAAAAGACATTTTTATTATCCTTTTGATCGGATGATGTAGGTGTTCTCTTTGCTGAGCACTGAGTAGGTTGGATCCTTTGTGTTTGCCCATGCTATAAAATGAGGCTTAAAAAAGTTCTCCATGTAAAATAAACTATTAATCATCATTATATCTCCCCTGAGTTATTTTATTTGGATGTCTCACTGACACCTGCCAGTTAGTATATAGCCTCCATTTTCACAGGCTTTTGGCATGAAGCTCAGGATAAGGATTTTTTTTATCCTTAATGGTTCTGCTTTCTATTTCCAACTTGGAGTTGTATTGTGGCTTGAGGCTCCTGGATCTGGATTACTTCTAATTTTGGATAACTTTGTATAGTCTGCATACATCCATGTTGTATGTTAAAGGCATGCAGGGTTTCAAACATGAAGTTATGAAGCAGATAGAAGAGGCAGAGAAGCAGAATAGACATTCCATAAAAGGACTGCATGAAGATAACACTTATATTCATGGGGGGAAAGAGAGGTTCTGGCTAATAAGACACGTACATGTTCAATAATGGGCAAAATGTTATTTGCATTTTGAATATAAATCAGCTGCTCACGGCTTTAAAAAGGAGAATGGAGTTGGAGATCTAGATAACTGTGTGTGTGTGTGGGGGGGGGGGTGGTTTAACATCAAAACCAATAAAAGAAAAAACAACTACCCTGTGCAAATCAGTAGAAAATGTATAAAACTGAAGCCAAGAGCTTATCTGGATTTTTTTTAACTGTACATGAATATAGCTGAAGAATAGCCATAGTAGTATAATAAAATATTAAACATATATTCAAGAATTTTGAAAATGATATCATCAATCAAGGCATGAGACAAACTATCAGGAGAATTTCTCAGGGGTCCTGTTATTCCATAACACTACTGTGTTGTTTGTTGTGTACTTTTTCTGAAATATCAAGCATAGGCCACTCTTAGTAACAAGGTACTGGCACTAGCTAACTAATGGTTCTTATATGTTTTCTTAGTCTTCAAAGTGCTACCAGACTATACTGCTCTACAGCCAAAATGCTTCTGAAATAAATGTAGTCAAACTTTACTAATTCTGGGTCACTGAGAACGAAAATGATGCTTAAAATTGTTGATTGGCTCTAGTTTTCAAGATATGCTATTGGGTCAGTATATACGACCCTTGACTTGGGAATGGCGGAGGATAAGTGAGTTATAAAGGGAAGGGATCTCAATTTAAACCAGAAATGACTAAAATACATCTTTGACTGGATCTATGAATAAACCTATGACTGGGTTTGGACAGTACTTGCTTTTTAGGCAAAACAATGAATGATGCAATCTGAAGCTGGTATTGCATCATACATGATATGAATTGCATCGTGTTATTCCTTGAAGTCATGGATGATGCAATCATAACGAAGCTTACATCACTCTGCTGAACAAATTGCCCTATATCAGCTCTAGAAATCATACAGTGTCGTGCTCTCTTATTTGTCAGTGTTTGATTTTGCAAAGGGACACATTTCTGTTTAGCCAAAGTGAGCAGAGATGCCTCGTACTTGTGTGAACAGCGCAGATAACTTCTGCTATGTTTGTGGTGAAGTGACTTTTGCATCACAAAAGCGCAGTAAAACCACTATGGGTAAGAAAGCCTATCACCTTTATTTTGGCTGCAAAATTGGAGATCAGGACAAGAGGTGGGCCCCACACATATGCTGCAACACTTGCGCAACAAATCTTAGCCAGTGGTTGAACAGGAAAAGGAAATCTATGCCTTTTGCAGTGCCAATGATTTGGAGAGAGCCAACAGATCATATCAGCAATTGTTACTTCTGCATGGTGCCTCCAGTTGGGAAAGGTGTGTCAAAGAAGAAAAAGTGGACTGTGCATTAGCCAAACATTCCATCAGCTATACTCCCAGTACCCCACGGAGAAGGACTGCCGGTTCCTCATGCACCAGAATCATTCTCACTTGAGTCAGACAAGGAAGAGGAAGAGGAAGAGGATGAAACTTCTGGTCCTGAACCATCAATGTCACAGAACCCACATTTTCTCCCATCCTCCTCCTCTGAACCACACCTCATAACACAAGGTAAACTGAATGACCTTGTCAGGGATTTGGAACTACCCAAGAGTAAGGCAGAGCTGTTGGGCTCCAGACTACAGCAGTGGAATCTCCTGGCAGGTGATGTTAGGGTTTCCATGTTCCGTGACCGTCAAAAGGATCTTGTCCCATTCTTCTTCATGGAAGGTGATCTTGTAGCCTGCAACAACATCGATGGTGTGATGGCAGCCCTCAACATCATTCACGATCCAGATGAGTGGAGACTGTTCATTGATTCATCGAAGACGAGTCTTAAAGCTGTTTTGCTGCATAATGGCAATGTTTTGCCATCAATTCCAGTTGGTCATGCAGTCCATATGAAGGAAACCTGTGACAACATGAAACAACTTTTGAGGTGTATAAACTATGACCAACATCAGTGGCAGCTTTGTGGCGATTTGAAGGTTGTTGCTCTCTTGCTCGGTCTGCAGAATGGATACACAAAGTACTGCTGTTTTCTCTGCGAATGGGATAGTCGTGCAAGAGATTCCCACTACATCAAGATAGATTGGCCACTCCGACAGTCATTGGAGCCTGGGAGGAAAAGTGTTCAGCATCCACCACTTGTTGAATCAAGGAAGATTTTGTTACCACCCTTACACATCAAGCTGGGTCTGATGAAGAACTTTGTCAAGGCCATGGACAAAACACAAGCAGCTTTCAAGTACCTCCATGGAAAATTTCCAAGGTTAAGTGAAGCTAAGATAAAGGAAGGTGTCTTTGTTGGTCCTCAGATTCGTGAACTTCTTCGAGATGATGCATTTGACCATGCACTGCGTGGCGAGGAAAAGACGGCATGGAAAGCCTTCCAGTTAGTGGCAATAAATTTTCTCAGAAACAACAAGGCAGACAACTACAGGTTGTTGGTGGAAAACCTCCTCAAGGCATACAAAAGCCTTGGTTACAACATGTCACTAAAGATAAATTTTTTGCACTCTCATCTAGATTTTTTTCCACCGAACTGCGGAGCAGTGAGCGACGAGCACGGCGAGCGATTTCACCAGGACATTGCAACAATGGAGAAACGCTATCAGGGCAAATGGAGCCCATCAATGCATGCAGACTATTTCTGGACAGTGACAAGAGATGCTCCATTTAATGAATACAAGAGACAAGCCAAGAAGCGCCGAGTAGACACTGAATAGGACTAAACTATGTACATAATAGTTTTTTGCCTTTTGTTTCATAATAAATTTTATTTATATAACCCTTTTGCTGATTTTTAAAGTGTTAGATAAACAGGACAGGTGAAATATTGTCATGTAAAGCAACCATAAACACATGAAAAGGCCTAGGTCTACAATTTATGATTAAAACTCTACTATCTACACAATATACATAGATGTAAAATGTAAAAACTTAAATATCTTGGAAACAGTAGCCAATCAGTTGTTTTAATTGTCATATTTGAATTCAGCACATCAAAATACATAATAAATAGCACATTTTATCTCTGAAGCAGACGACTTCTAAAAAATTGTAGACCAATGCTATTTGTTGTTTTTTAAGTTTATTCATTCAGTGTCATTCATGGTATTCAGTATGTACATTTCTTCCCAGGTATAGATAAAATAAAGCAGGATTTAGGATTATTTTTGTTGCTGTTTGAAAACCGCCTTGCTTGCAGACCCAGTGACAGGGGTGGGCAAAGGGGGCAGTTGTCCCAGGGTCCGGTATCTCAAAAGGGTCTGGAGCTCCCAGCCACTGATGCTGCTACTACAGTAGTGGTAGTGGCCAGAGCCCTGAGACTTTTTGAATTGCCGCTGCACTGGGCACTCCATGTAGCTTTGAAGACTGGGGGGATGGGGGTGGGGTGGTGTGGGGGCGAGCAGTGCTGCACTTGGGTGCCTTTCGCCCTGCCCTTCTGCCCAATGCCCCACCCCTTCTCGAGGCAGGTAACCGGGCCCCCCAGACTTTGCCCCCAGGCCTGCTGTGGCTATTGGTCCCACTGCTTGCTTGACAAATATCACAGAAAATAGCCTCCAACCCATGTAAAATTAAACCCCAAGTTGGGAGCATGGGGCAGGGGATCTTAACCAAGCATGGAAAGTAAAGGGCCCTCCTTTGCCTCAATACCAGCCTTGCAAAACCATCTCTGACATTGGCTACTGGACTCCCCACTGGAGAGCAGACAGCTGGCAAGCAGGGATGCAGTCAGCAGCAGGAACTACCAGTATTGTGGGGGGCGGGGAGAAAGAAAATACAGGACAATTTGTCCATTTTTAGGAAAAAGTTGGGACACCTGCAGGAGAGTTTAAATACGGGCCTGTCCCTTTAAAAATGGGACATCTAGTCGCCTTATATCTCACGGTCAAGGTGTAGCAGCAGCAGGGTGTGCAGAGTTGGTTTATACATGCACAAATCAAGCCTCTGAATAAAGAGTTCCATCATATGCCACTTATATTCTTTTCAATTCTTTAGGGAGTTTTTCCAAAAAGATATATTGTCACCAGCGCAGTTTGTATCACCATTTTGGTTTAATTATTCCTCATAATTATGAAATAATTAGATAAAATGATGATATAAACCACGGAGGAAAATATACATCTTTGAAGCAGACTATTTTTTTCTCACTTAAAAGGGGGAGTATTCGAGTTACTATAGGAAAAAACTAATTAGAAAAGCAGACACATCTTATCCCTATCCCCATATTTCATACAAGTTGGCAACTGCTCAAAAGTGATCAGAGACTGGCCTATTTCTCAAGGACCCCAGGAGAGTATAATAATTTAAATCATCATCTTAGGAAAGTGCCCTGAGCACTTGTCTTTGCGTTTTTTAATGATCTTCCATCAAGAAAGATGGTTCTGCTCTCCTAACTGGCATAAACACTATAAACAATGGTTGCAGGGAAGCTCTG
This sequence comes from Pelochelys cantorii, assembly GCA_032595735.1. Classification (NCBI taxonomy): domain Eukaryota; kingdom Metazoa; phylum Chordata; order Testudines; family Trionychidae; genus Pelochelys; species Pelochelys cantorii. The sequence goes on from CM064335.1 coordinate 41,495,056, forward strand.
GCTACCCCACACTGAGATGGATTCAGGCAAGGCCGAAGTTCTGCCAGGATAAACACACTTTACTTTATCTAGGAGACATAAATATTTAAAACAATGTTCTCCGCCAGCCTAATGAAAACAATACAATATTGGGGCCTTGTGGGGGGGGAGGAGGGAGAAAATACAGTAGAATTTGTCCATTTTTAGGAAAAAGTTGGGACACCTGCAGAAGGGTTTAAATACGGGCTTGTCCCTTTAAAAATGGGACATCTAGTACAAATCTGTTTTGGTCAATTAACAGTTAAGGGAAGGGACGTAATTCTACTGCTTCAAAAGTTGTATGTAACTTTTTGCACATGTGGCACTTTTCAGTTAAAAAACATTAATAACTTTCTAGACTGCTCTGGTAAGTTATCACCAGCCTCATGTTACAGAGGTGGAAACGGAGGCATTAAAAATAGATGCCCCAGGCAACAAACTGTTAAGGTCAGGATTAGATCTCAGGGGTGAAATCTTGGTCCCATTCCCACTGATCTCAGCGGATCCACTATTTCATTTGGGGAGAGGGTTGGGGGAATAGAGAATGAGGGAGAAACTGTGCATGGCACTGTATGCCCACTCACAGGCCCAGATTTCCAGCAGGTAGAAGCCTACAATTAGGTTCCCAAATCTGTATTAGGCACCACGTGTGGCCAGATTTTCTCCTCAGCTGTCATGTACACATTTGCCAAAGAACTGAACACACTGATATCCTATTTACCACCCATTAACTGACTATGTAGAAACTTAAATTTAAGGACCCTATTGTGCAAATTTTGGCCACTGTATTTAATGATAGCTGGCTTTGTGTCCAGGAGTCTCAAATACTGAAAAGGCAATGCCTCCTGTGCACAGATCACACACACAAAGGGGAAACCCATCTGATAGAGTCATAAAAGCTTATTTTGTATGATTGCAGGGGTGTAGGGGTGCATTTATTGTTTGCTTAGTGATCTGAAATTAAAAAGGAACTATAAATGCTAAGTAGAATTATTGTGTTGAGCAAGCTGTTCAACAAGCTGTTCAATATCCCATTTATTAGTAACAGAAACACCCCTGCAAGTGCCAACAAAAAACTTCTTCACAGGTTAAAAACATGTGGAAGCACAAAATCCCCATCTCAAGGGTAAGAGCAGGAAGACCAGGAATGGAAAACCATCACCATGTTTCCTTCTATTTAGAAGCCTCAAAATCCCTTCTCCACTAGTAACATGTTGATGGGCCTGTCTTGGATTCCAAAGGTGTAGGTAGATGTATATGAGCTCCAAGACAGCCAAAGTGCCAGCCCTTCCATTTGCATAGAGCCTGAGTAGCTGAGCCTCATGTGTGGGTGGAGTAAAGTGGGGTTAAAGAGACACAATCTTAAGCAATCCAGGGAAGAGCACTCAGCAAGGGCAGTGCCAGCCAATGGTCAGAATAGACCATAGCCTCTCTTGCCAATTTTTCATTTTAAATCATTGGACCCACATGGATTCCAGGGCCCACAATCATGCAAAAACTCATAATCCATGAAACAATGAAAGTTTATTTGAACCACTCCAAAGGAGCTAGTTTAATCTTTCATGGCTAATATGAAGTACTTTTAATACGATCATCATGACTAATCATAAACTGTTCTGTTAATGTTAAAGTCCAAGTGTGTAGTATATGGTGTGAATTCACACAAATGGCCATTCTCTGCTCCATCAGCCTCCATGGGTTACAACTGGAAGGAGAGCCATCTTAGCTAGCTTCTCTGTTCATTGATTCTCTGTCTAGATTTAAGTGTAGGTTGGAGCAGCCAGAACTGCCCCTCTCTCTTATTCTTTAGCAGCTGTCTAGATAAAGATTCCAGAATTTCACCTTTTGAATTACAGACTTCTAGGTTATAGGAGTACAAAGAAAAAAAATCTACAGTGTTTTATTGCAATTCTATAACTTCAAATGGCCACATCAATTCAAACTAACATAGGTAAATACAACTAATTTGTTCCTCCATTTAAAACCTTACATGTTAAGCTTCAGTTGACTTATTTGTACAGCCAAAGTAAGAAGTAAAACCCATAAAAGAAGGGTTACATTGGCAAAATTGACAACCTCTGAACAATGCACTAGAGAACAATAATCATATAAGGACTCTGAGGTCATACCTGCATTATTGATGGTGATACTACATGGTGTATATGTGTACATATGCACAATTTATTTCAAACTCCTGCATCATAACAAAGCTGATATCCTTGTTTATGCTAAATTGTCCATTAACCCACCAATAACTTCCTTGTTTTGGTACATTCATCATGATTAAGTGTACTATACTCTGGTCCAAAATCATTTACAATTAGCCAGCGGTAAACTATCATGTATTTGCTTAGTTGCTCTATATTTTAGATGCTGTCTGTTTTTAAGTAGCTCAATAATCTCATCCAAGAGATTTCTAAGAGTTCATTAAAATAGTTTATGTAATATTAGTTTGACATTATTTTCAGGGAAGCTACATTTTACAGTTTGCTGAGACAACACTTGTTTCCTTAACAACCGGAAACAAAGTAGTGAAGATATTTGTCTTGGGTAATTCTTTTTCAATTAGTGTGCCATTGATACATAAATGCTTTGGAAATGGAAACAAAAAAACATTCAGAGGAGTTTATCTTAGCCCTTGCTTTGTTTAAATATGGTAGAATGTTTATTATCCTAATTTCTGACTGTTATTGCCCACATTTTTAGACCAAACTGATGTTGTATGTAAGCCCTTATTTATTTTATGTTCTCATTTCGTGCACTAGTATGACTTTAGATTAAGCAACAACATTCAGAATTTATGATAATAAACATTTTGCCATATTTTTTGAGGGGAAGGGTTGAAGAGAAGGTGAGAACAAACTCTTCCACATTTTTTGTATAATTGCAAATGACCCAATTTTCCTTTTTCTCACACAGTGACACTTAGGGCTTGTCTACTTCAACATTTAGTTCATGGCAAACTGGGGTGTGGATCTACTCCTCACTAGCCTACAGTGGACCCTACAGGTGCACTCTAATGGTAGATCTACACAGCAACATTGTTTCGAAATAACTAGTGTTATTTCAAAATAATTAAATCCACTTCACACATCAGGCAGTTATTTCAAAATAATGTTGAAATACTGTCAAGCTGGAGGACTTCTTACTCTGACTCCTGAAACCCTCATTGTATGAGGAGTAAGGGAAGTCAGAGGAACAGTGCTCTATTTTGAAATAAATGTTGTGTAGACCCTCCCAATTTTGAAATAAGTTATTTAGAAATAAAATATGCAATTGACATAGCTCATTTTGAGTTAAGCCCTGCTGTGTAGTTGTACCCTGACAGTCTCTTAGGGCATGTCTACACAGCAAAGTTATTTTGGAATAAGGGTCATTATTCCAAAATAACTATGCAAGCGTCTACACAGCAAGAATATTATTTTGAAATAATTTCGAAATAACAGGTGGCTTATTCCGAAATCTGTAAACCTCATTCTACAAGGAATAATGTGTCTTCTGAAACAGCTATTTTGGAATAGCAATAGTGTGGATGCTCCACTGCTTCTATTTTGAAATAGCCCCTTACCAGGGCCATTCAAAGTAATTACTCCTCAATACCTCCTGGGGCTCTGAATCGAGGTAGCACGTCCACATTAGGAAGTCTGCCTTGGACTAATTTTGAGGCGTCACTTTTTTCTAGACATGCTATTTTGAAATAAGATATTTCGGGAAAAAAATTCTGAAATAGCTTATTTCAAAATAAGCATGTTGTCAATTTACTTGATCTACACAGCAGTAAATCAAATCACACTAGGGCCTGGTCTACACTACATGGGAAGGTCAAACTAAAATGCACAACTCCAGCTATGTAAATTACATAGCAGGAATTAACATATCTTAAATCTCCATCTACACAGCAGGTGGTCGACAGGAACAAGCACTCCTGTCTTCTTCTCTTTCTCTTCATGAAGATTAGGGGTACAGGCACTCACAGGGGCACCCGTTGAGTTCAATCTAATGGGTCTATATTACACCCGCTAAATCAAACCCCAGAAGATCGACTGTGGCAGCATCAATCTTCCCTGTAGTGTAGACGTTCCCTAGGAAACTTAGTCCATGTCAGCAGGGACCACACTGACAGATATTCCACAACAGACTACTGCAGAGCAGAGTCACAACTCCATCTTTCCACAAACTACAGGTGCGTACAGACAAATCCTTACTCACGTGGATAGTCCAAATTTTATTTTAAGCACTCAAGAGATGCATAGGTCTTTTTCTGCCTCTCTGAGGGTAAGTGTCACCCACTGATTAAAATTTACCCGTATTCCCATAAAATTCAACTGGACTCCTTGCTGTGTCTCCATTCCCCATCTGCAAAAAGGCAGTGTCATTATCTTCAATCTCTCTTAATTCCAAACTGTGAACTCTTCACTCATATTAATGAATGTCCCTGATTAAATCAATGGATGGTATGCTATATCAGTTCACGAATATGAGTAAGGGGTTCATATTCAGTCCTTTGGTTATTCTGAACACGTTTGCAATGAGCTTAGATACTACAGTAACAGCTCCATTTAAACAATTATCGAGAGAGACAGATACACAACACCTTGTTATCCTAACTGCTCAGGTATGACCTCTTAACTCAGCCATTCAGGATCAACTGATTGCATTCAATTTTCAAGTCACACATGATTGAAATAAAACAGTACAATATGCTTGAATATTCTATTCTAAGTCATCTATATTTGGTCTTGCACTATTTCATTGACAATTATACTAATTTTGATAATAACCTCCAGTACAATTATACCTCCAGTGCAATGATTACTTCCAGTCATTTTTGGTTTGGTTCTGTGTCCCCAAAATATGAAGAATTAATTTAGCAAGAAATATATTAATTTAGGCTTTTTATCTAAGAAACTTACTGTCCATGACAAGGCACAGTGTTAGTTAGGTCTTTAAATTTACAGCACTTCTCTTGGGAATTTTTCATTAGTTTTTTTTTAAGGCAAGGAAACACTTAAACTGTATACATTGTAAAAATATTGAGGAGTCCTGTGGCACCTTAAAAATTAACAGATTTATTTTGGTGTAAGCTTTCGTGGATAAAAATCACGTTGTCAGAGGCATGTGGTGGTTTTTATCCATGAAAACTTATGCCCAAATAAATCTGTTAATCTTTTAGGTGCCACAGGACTCCTCAATGTTTTTGCTGATACTGACTAACACAGCTATCCCTCTGAGATTTGTATAAATTGTGAACCTTCCCTATACCGAGAAGTAATTGTGATAAGATGGAGCCTGAACAAATTAAAGGCCATTTCATAGTGAGTTGGTTAGCTATGGAGCCTATGAGGCACCTAAGACAATTCATTGCAAGAGTGAGCACATGAATAATGAACATGTGGCTCATCCTGTTGTAAGCATCTCACTCATACCCTCACATTAGGTACAAACCCTGCCCCCTGCCAGTCTGTTTCTCTGTTACTTTCTTAGATGAGATACAAAGAACAAGTTGCAAGGTCTCCTTAATGTATCTTTATTAGCAACTTCATAGAAGTGGCATCATGCATAACAGTTCTGGACTGACACATGTAAACAGTTTCTACCTAAACAACTGATTCGTCCTACTATAGAAGGTATATTGAAATGTCGGTTTGTCCATCCCCACCAGGGAGAAGACTACTTTAGAGTGGGTCACAAATATTTAGGAAAATCTGGAATTTAACTCTCCCTGTTCATAGGATACAGATCTTGAGTTTACAATTTTGTTCAAGATTCTCTATTTCATTTTCCAAGACAAAAATCTGGTATTTTCTTTCTAGAAATGTATGATGCCAAACAGATTTTCACCCCATTCTTCTACTTCCAGATTGGTTTTCAGATAAACACAGTATATTGTGAAAAGAACTCTCTTACTCTATACTAATCCCTGATCAAAGATGCATTACAAAGGAAGGAAGGGATACGGAAGCTCAGGAAAACACGGGAACATCAGTTACGATAACAGATCTTCTGCGTATAGGCAAGCCCGGATGGCAGCTTTCACAATTTTTACATTTATTTTCAAACTCAAACACAGTACAAAATAAGCTGACTATGGCAGCAACAAACTTGAGATAAAGTCCTCTCCCACTGAAATCAGAGGAGCTATATTAATTCACACCAAATGGAGATCTGGCCCAAGGACTCAAAGACTGGTGAATCCAAGGACTCATCATATACAATCACAATGGACGGACCCAATGGTCACTTTGAGCTCTTTCCTCATATATCTCTCCTTATCACTTCCTCTCTCTGACAAATCTAGGATTGTAGAGGAGGCATCTTATGTTGGGCTGGATGGACGACCACCCACCCCTAGGAGACAAGCAGTATCAAAGCTTTGAGAGCTACAGATGAAAATCACCACCTTTGGATTCCCTCAAATTTCTTGAAACCTTGGCCTATCTGCCCTGAATTGACTCTGTGGAACCCTAATTAAGATGGCTTATAACACTCTGGAGATAGTCCATCTATTTCTATTGTAAAGGAGTATTACATTGTCATCCATTCTCTTTGTGACGAACAAGCATGAGGTATAAGTAGGGATAGACAAACTTCCAAACAAACTATGTATTCGTTTGACTAAAGGGCTAACACTAGTCTAACAGAAGATTTATTGGTCCCTGGCTGAATTATTCAAGTGGCAGGATGTCCAGTCAATTTGGATAACTAAATCATCTGAGGACATCAGAGGATGTGTGTAGCTGGGGCATCACAATCAGCTGCTACAGGGCAGGTGCAAAGTTCCCAGATCTCTCATTCTAACCCCGATACCTTACTCTACACTCCAGGTCTGAAGTCAGAGCTAGCTGTATAATAATTACAAGCAAGGAGATGAGAACTAAACCAAAACGGCTGTTGATACACTTTTCTGTACACCAGGGGTTTTTTTTAAAGTAAATATTCTAAACATTTTTCAATTTTATTTGCAATTATTTCCCAGGAGGAAAAAAAAACTCAACAAGTTTTATGTGAACAAGAATCATTTAGCTAACAAAGATTGGTGCTGGCTTAGGACCAAGCCTAATGTAATATGCTATAGTATGTAATATAATCCTCCTGCGTCCGTGCTTCCAGACAATTAGACAACCATTCCCTTGGGAGGCTCTTGCCTGACATATAAGATGTTGAGATAAAATATAAGCCTTACTGCTTGTAACTCGGATAGGTAATATACTTTCAGACTATTATGTTGCTGAGATCATAAGCACAGTCTCTTGACAACAGTAGATTTAAGTAACAAAATGGCCATCCCCCTTGAACTGATATGTCAACACATGCATATACACGTATTCATGCTTTTTGTTGCTCAGTATGGACCAGTAATCTTTTGCCAGTCTATAGTGAATGAAAAATAAATATAAAGCCCAACAGCGCTATTTTAAGGAGACAACTTATTTTTGGCCACAAAAAATCAAATATTTTAAACACCCATTTTGTGTCTGAGCGCTTTTCCTGGAGTAAACAACTTTCAGGTGTTGTTTTTATACTTGTCTTGGTAAACTGGATGACTGACAGTGAGACACTGAAGTACTCTGTGGTTAACTCAGAGTGCCAGTCACAGTCATAGTTCCAGCATGGTATTGTTAAAAAAATCGTAAACCTCCAATTTGGTTCGCACCTGCCTTTAAAAGAAAGTAAGTGCTTCAAGCTCTAATAGAGCCCTCCTAAGAAGAGACAGGGAATTCGGGCAAATAATGTGTGATGTGTTTATCACATAGCTGTTGACCACCAGGAGCTATCTTAAAAGCAATTGAGCACACATGGCTATTAGTATGTGTGGAGGAGTCTGCACGGCCTTCTCTGGCTTGACATGAGTTCTGGCTAAGAAGCAGGGCCCTGTTAAGTCTGGTGCCAGCAAGCATGTAGGCGGGCCTTAGGCTGAAGCAAGTTATGTGGAAATATAACCTTTTACCCTGGATCATGGGGTAAAGCCTTGACAGTAAACTGCTTAAAGTGCTGAAACTGCTAAGTTCATGCCCTCGGTCATTGGGCAAGGTCTACTAATAAGTTGCTTAAACTGCTGAAATCATTAAAGTATATACCATTAAAAACAAGCATGACTGAAATTTCCGGAATTATTATAACGTGGCTTATGGGAATAGGGGGTGATACAACAGGCACACCTGAATTTTAAGAGTCTTCTTTTTCTTAAACCCTTGTATTCCAAGTGGAGCATAGGTCATCTACAAGTCTCCTCCACTTCACTCTGTCTTGAGACAAAACTTCTAGCTGACTCTAGGAGTACCTCAGTTGTTGTCCTTCAATCACAGATCTTTTCCACATTGTCTGAGGTCTTCCTCTTTTGCGTTTTCATTGTGGGTTCCATGTGAGAGCTGGGATGAAACATTAATTGAACATTATTTGTTCAATCTTTCCCTTATGCCTCAAAAAATGAGGTTTACAGGATCTTGCGCAAAAGGGTTTTTTTCTGAAAAATGGCCCCATCTACATTGCGTTTTTTTCTGCAAAAACATCTTCTGCAAAAAGGAGTGGAAGAGAATATGCAAATGAGAGCACGGGATTTGCAAATGAGCACTTCATTTGCATTTCTTCTTCTGCAAAACTAACATTATGTAGACATAGCCTAAGCGTGTTGGAATAAAGAAGTGCGTATGGTTGGAACACTACATGGCAACAATGTGTGAAGCAATCGAGTCTTGCCTTGGATAAAAGATGCTTCTGCATGCATGTGCTTTGGGAAGGAGGAACAGAGTAGACCCGCAAACTCTGTTCATGTAACCAGAAGTTTTGGGGCCTGTTCATCCACATCACGCAGTCTAGGAGGTCTCAGCATGCGGGAAGGAATGAGACCACGACCTTCTGTCCGGGGATTCTAGGGGATCAAGGGTGAACTCTAAGTGAATTAGGCTAAAATATTGTAATATAGCTAGTTTTGCACTAATTGCTTTGCATTATAGGTATCTCAGGCTAACCCTTTTAAAAATCTATTGTATGTAAAACTATATTGTATAGTAATACATTAGCCTATAATGAATTATAGCTGAAGCCTGTATTGTGATTTGTGCTGAGTTTATCTGCCTTGCACTGCTTATGGGAATTGTATTGACCCTTTTATTTGCAAAGTTATTTGGTTATTGTAATTGCTTGAACTTTCAATAAAATAGGAAAGTAGTTAAGTTCAAATCTCTCTCACTGGTCTATCCTGCGCCTCTGAATCTAGAAATATATTGAAAGAACCATCACACGACAATATGGAACTATAGTTCCACATAAAGGGTAAAGGGTGAGCAACCCCGTCACATGCCTATTTATGTTTGAACACTTAATAAATACAATATGTGAAGTTTTGGCCATTTCTTCAAACACAACCTAACAAATCATCTGAGTATAACCCTCTTTCTCCACTGTGCATCGTATAGCCATTTGACTGCTACCCACTTGCTGTACAGATTGTGACTGCTCTCCTCCAGCACATTGATACAACCACAAATTGGCATGCAGCCTATCCATATATCCTCTGAGACAGTGCATGCTGCCAGCCTTCCCTCTTCATTCCCAGAGCATAAACAACCATATAGTGGGATGTTGTGTGTGCAGTATTGCTGAGGGGAAAAGGATTTCATGAGCCTTCCACCCCACTAACAGTCATCCAAGAAAAAAATACAAGTTTTTTTGGCCCCAAAGGTGCTAGCTGAATTAGTCTTGTCATATTTCACTGGTTTCATCCCACACTGGACATGTTAAAACAAAATTTTCTCCTCTGTTATTTCTATAACCCTGTATTATGTGCTTGATCTCATTCATTGCAGGGCCAAACCCTGGGTCCCCTCCTGTAAGACTTTTATCTTCAGAATCAGCCTTCTTCTATATCACCATCATCACCCCTTGTTTTCATAGACTCATAGACTCATAGACTTTAAGGTCAGAAGGGACCATTATGATCATCTAGTCTGACCCCCCGCACAATGCAGGCCGCATAATCTCACCCACCCACTCCTAGAATAATCCTCACCCCTATATCTCAGATATTGAAGCCCTCAAATAGTTTGAAGACCCCAAGATGCTGAGAATCCTCCAGCTGTGATCTGTACCCCATGCTACAGGCAAATGGCCATCCTCCCCCAGCGATGAAGATATTGCCGTTGGCACTTCTATTGACACAGATAATGGAATCAATTGCACCCTTAGATCATGAGCCTTTCGGGACAGGGGAGGTCTTTATGTTTTCTCTTCATACAGTGCCTGGAGGTCCATGAGTGGGCGTTCTAGCTGCTATGGTAATTCATATACATCATACACCACCAAACCTTAGATCACTGTTTCACAAAAGCCAAAATTAGTGAACTTTTCATTACATTTTATCATTGAGTTCCTCTCCCCCATCAAGACTATTAATCTTCTACAAACTAAGGATCAGGTGATAATCCCACAGAAATCGTCGCATTATCAGTTAATGGCAGGATTTTCAGTTAATGGACCAAACGGAAGACAAGGGCAGTTAACACTATAACAAACTACAGTAATATAACCAATTTCAAGGGGATTATTGCTATCATAAACTGTATTAAATGGTTTATAAAAGCAATGGTTTTTTTAAAGTTATCTGAAGTAGAGTAAATGAGAGGCTGCTTTGTTAAATAGGTTGTTTCCAACCAATTTTCAAAGCATTTAGGACACAGGGAGAGTGCTGATAGCCGTATAATGAATATTTTAAACGCATCTGAGATTCTTTGCTCTGATAGGCAGAGAGAAAATCATTAACTCATATGTGACCAGCTTTCAATGAAGCTGTTATATAAAATGTACAGAGATGCACCAAATTCAGACTGGGCTTAGCAGTTTGGTTGCCAAAACTCATCACTTGGCCATTTAAAATGAAGGTCATTAAGATAATAGCAAGAGGTCAATAAATATTATGGGCCCAATTCTGCCCTCAGTGATTCAGGTATGAACAGGAGACTGGATTAGCACGCAGAGATGGATGAATAATGGTTTTAGCGGCTTGCAATGTGCAACCAAACTTTTTGAAACTTTGAGCAAATCAAAGCTGACAATATTTTTCAGGTCAAACAAAATGTTTTGTTCAGCCTGAAACCCAGGACTTGTCTACACAGGCAAAAACCTTCCAAAAGCTGTTGTGCACTAGCTTCTCTGCATTACAGGCCTGCCAATAGGAGAAGGGGGGGCAAAAGGGGCAACTACCCCAGGGCCCAGCGGTTCAAAAGGGCCTATTGTGGCAGTGGTGGTTCCCAGAGTCCCAAGCCCTTTTAATTGCTGCTAGAGTGCAGCGTGGCCTTCTCCAGGCAGAGCACAAGGCTGGGAGGGAGTACACAGGGGTCTGCGAAGCTGAGGGCTGTCTGTCCTGTCCTTGTTCCTGCCTCCCAAGACGTCACCCCTTCTGGGCATGCAGAGTCATCCCACCACCTTGCCCAGGGTCCCAGCCAAGCTGTTGGTTCCTCTGCTGCATTAATTCCCTTTGCAGAAACTTACTGTGCTCTAAAAGATTTTGTGCACATTGGTTTAATGCACTTTGGAAGTGCATTAAGCTAAACTGTGTGGGGGAACCATTAGGCCACACCTGCACTATGAGCCAGCGTGTGATTTTTTCCCCCTTGCGTGTGTACACAGTCTTGTAGCAGCTCAATGAGAGCAACTGAAATTGTAAATAGCAGTGTAGCTGTTGTAGCATGGGCAGATGTAGCAGGGGCAAGGCTGAGCTGTGCTAGGAAAGCACTTACCATTTCCAGGCAAGTTTTTACTCAGCATGGCTCAGCCATGGCTCTGCTGCAGCCACCCATATTACTGTGGTTATGCTGCTAGCTATTTATTCTCACACTAGGACTCATTGAGTGACAAAGAAGGGTAAAAATAATCATGCCCCTTGCTCGTAGAGTAGGTATAGCTTTAATGCGGAGTAGCATCTGCACCTGTGCTTTAAAAATTCACTCCCTAGGTTACTTCTTACTTCCTCTTGTAAACCAGTGGTCTTCAACCTTTTTAAACACAAGATCATTTTTTCAATGTAAGTGCAATGTAAGATCTACCTCAGACCCAAATATCCTTGCCTCATGTCCTTCCCGCCACTTCTTTAAGGCCCTGCCTCTGCTCCACCCCTTCTCCGAGGTCTTACCCTGATCACTCCATCCCCCTTTTACCCCCATACTCACTCACTTTCACCAGGGTGGGGTAGGGGGGTGGGATGCAGGCTCTGGTCTTGGGCGAAGGGGTTTGGAGTGTGTGAGGGGCTCTGGGCTTAGCCCAGGGTGGGGGATTGGGGGACCAGGAGGAGTGCAAGCTGTGGGAATGAGTTTGGGTGCAGGGAGACTCACACCTGGGTGTAGGAGGAGGTTCTGAGCTGGGACAGAGGTTCAGGAAGCAGGTTCTGGCTGGGCACGGTTTAACTGAGACAGCTTCTGGATGGTGGAGCAGTAGGGTTAATCCTACCCTGGCCCTGCACCACTCCTGAAAGCAGCTGGCGTGTACAGCAATGGCTCCACGGCACCATGTGCTGCCCCTCATCCACAGGTACTGAGCCCACAGCTTCTACTGGCCACGGTTCTCCATTATTGATCAATAGAGCCAGGAATGGTGTCTGCAGGCAAGGACTGCATGTGGAGACCCCCTGCTCTGTCTTTCTCAAGGGCTGCAGGGACATGCCAGACACCTTCAGGAGCAGCAATTACCACAGGGATAATCACTCCAGACACAACAGGTTAGGCATTTTAGAACTCATTATCCAAAGAATTGAAATTTAAGCATAGGAGAGAAATGAAAGTTATGAAATGCACAGACCAATCAAAAACCAGAAATAACCCATTTTGGAAGCAGTAAAAGTAGTAACAACCCCCCATGTACATGCTGGGTCAGGAGATGAGAGGGAAGGACGGTGTGTGTTTGTGAGAATGACAGAGATACACACAGTGTGTGAGAGTGACAGAGATTTGCATTGCCAAGCTCCCTCCATCCCCTTCTCTCTGTGTGGAGATAGGGTACAGAAGTGGGGGGAGGAGGGACATCCTGACATCAGTGCCACCCCTCTTCTCTCTCCCACACTCTGCACAGCAGGCAGGTCGCTCCCAGGGAGTAGCTCCAAGGCAGAGGGCAGGAGCAGCATGACAGTGGGTGGAGGGGCAACTGAAGTGCCAGCGCTTGATGATTTCCTGGCCAAACCAGTCAGAATCACATGTCAGAGGCTCCTAGATCTACCGGTAGATCCCAGTCTACTGTTTGGTGACCACTGCATTGACAAACGTTAAATCTTGTATGCCAATTTCAATGTTTTTTAAGTTTTTAAATGTTTGCAAATAGAATTAAAGAAAAATTTAAAATGAAAGTAAAATAAAAATGGAAACATTGTATTTTAAAATGTTATACATTTTATGAGAATACTTAGAATTTACCATAAACTTTTTTTGATTATTTTGTTTTTGACTAAAACGTTGACCTGTTTTACTATCCTAAGATATGAAATACTCCTGTGTCCACTATCATACATAGATCTTTTTTACCTTAATGGTTTCCATGTTCCCTCCAGTAGAAACTCTCTATTACAGACTATTTTCCCCCAACCTGCATTATTCTAGGTCCCATTCTTCCAAGAGAAGCCTTATTTTGCTATTGTTAATCACATTTTCAATCTCACCTAGACTTTTTGCATTACTACTCTGCTCACAATGATATCTACAATTCCTTCAAATTTACTACAGCCTGAAAATGCCATTAATGTACTGGTTACTCCTTCTTCCAAATCATAAAACCAGATTTAACACTAGTCCCTGGGGTATCCCACTAGACTCCTCAATGCTTACTGCGATCAGTTTCAGTAACTGACTGAGGCCATGCCAGCTAATTCCTTCTTTATAGTATCCAGATACATCACACATGGTTGTAAAGTTCATTGGCTTCCTCTTATATTGATCAGATTAGATTTGGAATGGTTTCCACTGTACAGTATATTCTGTACATCTCATAGCTCAGAAGCAGTATGTCTGTGCTAATCAGATTGCAGTGAGATATGGACACTGACTTCTCATTCTCGCTTCTGTAATTTCAAGGCAAAAAGCAGCAAGGAAAGATGACTCCATTGCCACACCAGTACAATTTTAAGCCTCCCCGGGTAAGAGCTGGCCTCCGACCTGCAACCAGAAATTTTGTCATTAAAAAAAATGATTGCAGTCTATGTTGTGTAAAGACTGTCAGCTTAACAACCTGTACACATGGAGCATAATGTCTGCCGCTAATGCTGCCTGCCAGGAGTCACCATCTGTACTTCTAAATGGAACAACTAAACTGTCAGGCAAAGTTGGAGTAATGCAGCAACACTGTACTGTACAATATTTCTCACCGCAAATGTCAGAGCTTGTAGAGACTTCACCTTAACCATTTTCTATGTAGATGAGGGTCAGTTTGTGTAGTGTTTCTGCCTGCTTCCTGAACAGCTTTTACAGCAGTTGTAAGGCTTTGAGGGTACATCGCCTTTCAAGAGTGACAGCTGGTTACATATTCAGCTGTTTTCGGTAAAGCTGAAGGACAGAGGGAGGAAAAAATGCTGTCTGTTGGAAATATGGGAGCGGGTGAACTGTTAAAGTATGTAAATTAATTCTTGTCCTGACCAATCCCAGGGGCAGATAACATCTAGTTCTTTTATAGCAATTTTCATCCATAAATCTGAGTGTGCTTTGTAAAGAAGGTCAGTATCATTAGCCCCATTTTACAGATGGGGAAACAGGCTTACAGAGGGGAGGTTGACTTGTCCAGGTCACTCAGCAGGTCAGTTGCAAAGTTGAGAATAGAACAGAAGCTTGTGATCAAATCAGGAGAGTTGGCATTATTGATATTTAGTCAGTTTCACTATATTAGTTAATAGTTTCATAGCTTACAGCTAGGGATGGGCCAACTCTGTACACATCTCCCCTGGCCCACAGGGACACGTTGGCAGTGGCATGGAGCTAGCAGATGGAAGCCGCTCTAGCCCTGCTGCACTGGTAATCATCACCAGCGGGGAGGGGTTAAATTGCCAGGGCCAGCAGGTGGGGCCAGGGGACACACAGTGGGGAATGCATGGAGACCTCCCCCCAGAGCCTGCCAGAGAAAGGTGCCCGCTGGCTTCCTAGGAGAATATGAGGACTGGTACTGGCCTAAGGTAAATTGAGTTTGAGAGCCCTGTTTTAGACTCAACATTCATAATTATATATTGGAAAGGATACACAAATAAAAACTAAAAAAAGTTTAATAAAATGTTGCTTGTGAGTCCCAGGGTATGTCTAAACTACATGGCTCCGTCGACGTTTCACGAGGCATAAGGGATTGGTCGGCAAAGGCTTCCCCAGCCGACCGATCCACATCTAGACTACCGCGCTGTGCCAGATCAGCTGATCATCGGCACAGCCCGACGGCCATGTTTATTTTAATGAAGCGGGGGTTATTTAAATCCCTGCTTCTTTGCCTATGCCGGAGCCATGTAGTCTAGACATACCCCCCAGTGTATATTTTCCTTAGTGTAACAAAGTTTTTTTGCTCAGTGTAAAAAAATTATGTTATTATTATCACGTGACCATTATTTAACATCCATTCATTGGTAGTAAATCTGAGATTTTTCTTTCTATGAAAATTTATAAATATAAGAGCTGAAAACATTTTCTTCCTTCTTCACCACTTGCTCCCCAAAACCCACATACACAGGTCTCTTTTTCACCCATGTCGCTGCCATAGGTCCCCCTCTCCCATCCACTCTATTTTCAATAAACAAACATTGAAAACCAAAAAGCTGTGGTGGAAAAAGTTTTCATTCAGGGAAAAGTTTTCATTCCGTTCTCATTTCCATATCTTCGCTTCCATCTTACAGTCACTGTTAACAGACAGTGGTGTGAACCAAGGCGGAATGGCAGACCTAACCCTGCATTTCTATTCATTTGTAGGAGCTTTTAAGACTCTGAATAGTATAGAATTTGGCTTTCTGTGGCACTTTGAATACTTCATATCTCTTCAGTTGCTTCATAAAATAATGAGTTAGTTACTAGCAGCAGAGTGACGGTAGAAGCAAGCAGGGCAGCCATTATTCACTCAGACGCTGTTCACCCGTTCCATGCCCTTGGTCATTAGAAACAGTTTTTCCTAAAGACAGAATGCTGGCAAGGACAACAGCTTAATTCCCTCTCTTTCTGGCAATTGACCTGGCACCTTTACCTTTCACCTTAACACCCACCACATAAGGCAGAAGGAACTTTTGTTTATATTCCATCCAAAATTCAAGATCTCCCCCACAAAGTTATTACATAAAGCTGGGGGAAACAGATTTACTGTTCTGAGAATTAGAGATCTGAAATCCACCCTCCAGGCTCGCTGACAGAAATTGCAGGCTCCATAGTAGAACAACAAAATGGATCCCTCGTGTATGCACAAGCCACACCCTTGTGGACGTGGTCTACCTGACATCTGGGAGGTGTGCGTTCTGGGAAAGAGTTTGGGTACAGGCGGGGGCCAGTGCTTACCTTGGGTGTCATGAAAACAACACGAACACCCCCTCTGGCATCAGCTAGAGGGAGGGCAAGGAGGTCTCTGCATGCCACTGCCATCAGACACTACCCCCCTCACAGTTTTCATTTGAACTGCAGCCAGTAGGAGCTGTGGAGTCAGCGCATGGGGCAGGGCTGTGTGCAGAGCTCCCCTAACCCTGCAGGGGCTGCAGGGCCTTACTAGCTACTTTTGGGAGCAGCATGGAACAAGGGCTAGGAGGGTGCCTGCTTTAGTCCCAGTTCACTGCCGGTTGTGGCTGACCTTTTAAATCATCCAAGTCCCTGGGGAATTATCTCCATTGCCCATGCCCCCTCCCCCAGTTGGCAGGCCTGCCACCCACCAATCCTGAATTAGGACAAAGTAAAAAAGTTTTTGTAAATCAAAAGTCCCCCCAAAGTTTTGCATGAGGTCAACAGAAAAACTATCTCCTGATATCAGCTTATTAATTTTTTATTTTTACTAACTCCCCTCCCCCTTAAATTACAAAATGAAAAGTTGTTTCAAAGAGAGAAAATAACTCTCTGCATTTAGACAGTGTTTAACCATTCCCCTCCTTCTCCTAAACAGGAAGTTTGACAAACTAACCCTTCCCCATGACCGGCTTTGATTTCATTTATTCAGCATTTTTTGGTGAAATATGTTTAACTGAAAGCTCCTTCACCAGCTCTATTAATTTATCTTAATTTTAGATTCTCTAACAGCATTTGGTCTCCACTCACACCTGGTATCCAAATATATTACCCCATTGACTTGAATGGAGTTAATCCAGACTTTGCAATGGTACAAGGGAGAAAATAATCAGGACCCAAATCTCTAGAACAAGATTGCTCAATCTTTTTCATATAGACAACCACTTCAGTTAGCAGTATTGGAAGGACGGGCCAGTCACTACTCCTGACACCTTGTCACAACACTTAGGTTACGTCTAGACTGCAAGCCTCTTTCAAAAGAGCCTTTTTCGAAAAAGTCTCTTTCAAAAAAGAGCGTCTAGACTACAACCAGTACTTTCAAAAAAGCAAGCCGCTTTTTCGAAAGAGAGCACCCAGGCAGTCTGGATGCTCTCTTTCGAAAAAGCACAGTTTGCATTACATAGCGCCTTTTTTTGAAAGAGCACTTTTGAAAAAAAGTGTTCTTCCTCGTAAAACGAGGTTTTCCGCAGTCAAAAAAACTGTTGCATTCTTTCGATTTATTTTCAAAAGAACATGGTAGCAGTCTAGACACAGAGGAAGTTTTTTTGAAAAAAGGCCATTTTTTCAAAAAAACCCTGTAGTCTAGACACACGCTTAGGCAGATAACTTCTCTATAGACTGGGGGCTCACAAACTATTATTTTATTAACTAAGGACCCAGTCCTGCAAGCTGAGGTGTGGAGAGCAATCTCCAAGGCAGTGGGAGTAGGGGGCACTAAGCATCGTACAGGATCAGCCCTTACTTGAACATGCTGCATTTTTACTCCATCATGGATATATTACACTGCACGAGATGGAAGGCTCTTGTGGATCCTGCTGTCTTAGCTCAGAGAATGAGAGTTGTGCTCCAGTACTGGTGGAAGGATCATGTCCTTAATCCTACAAATCTGGGGATTTCAAAATAAGACATATTACATGTCAGCTATAGATTCCCTATATGGTAAAGTCCCTGGTACACTCATTTCGAATTGTGAAACGAGTGCCTACTTTTAGCTATAAAACATAATACAAATGGAAGAGGAATTTTGCTAATGTTTGGAATAGTCCCAATTCTTATCTCCCTGCTTGCCTCAGAAATCCTTTCCCTGAACAATAGAGATAAAAATCTCTGACAAGATTAACCATTGGCTGCTTTCTGAAAGCCAGTGAGATACCTCTATTTCTTTAGAATCTGTTATCTTGGTGAAACGTCCCTAGCTTTAGAATGTGTTCCTTGTCCTTACTAAAGTTATTGGAGAATTACTGCTTTTATCCACATCTAAATAAACTAAATATATTTATACATGCATGCACATACACATACACACACTGGTAGGCCTTGGATTAGTCTTAATCCTATGACTTCACTCCATGAATACTTGCTAATATACAAAGTGTGGTATTTTCCGTAATGATGGCCCAAGAGACACATGAAAGACACTCACAGAAAACAAATCAGAAACAGGAAACTGGAAGCAGTTCTAAGTAGTCTAAGTGTCATTCACTGGCCAACATTTCTAGTATTGAGGCACTGAAGGTATCAGTTCATGAATCTGAGTTTGCCAAAAAGCAATGGATGTCTGAAAGGGAGTTTAGAAAAAAACAACACCTTGACACTCTGGACGAGATTTGGAGAGTTGGCAAGAAAAGACTTCCGTGGTTTCTGTTTTGTAATTTAGTTTGTCTAGACAATTATATTAGGAAAAAGTGAGGCAGTAATGACAGATTGGAGTGAAATAAAAGGGAATAATCCCTCAAAGAAAGGAGCAGCAAGCAAAGAGGTATCTTTAGCCACTCTTGAGCTCAAGAGACCTGGTCATTCACACCTAGAGAACAAATAAAGCCTATTAAAGCTGACGCTGAACACTTCTCCGCAGAGAGGACACATGCCAGGTAATTAGCTCCTTAGGAAAAACTGCAGCTTCTCTAGCTTTTATGGGTGTATGAAAGCTGCAGAAGTACCTCCTTGCTTCGAGGCATACCATAGCCGCTCTCCTCCAGAGGTCGCCCCCCCCTCTCCCCCCCGCTAATGGTAACTGCATTGAATTTAGTCAAAATCTAGACACTATAAATGTTGTAACAGCCTTAGACTTAACAAAAAATAGCATTGGTTCCCCCTTTATTTCTTATATGCAGTTATTTGTGAATATCTATAAATATTAAATATTTCCACTTAATATTGACTATTATTTCTCATCATAACACAGATCTCTCTACATCCAAGAGTTTAAAACCACCTTAAGTTGTGTGGAAAGAAAAGCTTCTGTCTAGCCCTATTAGGCTACTCCTACACTGTAATGCTGTTTCAGGACACCGGAGTATCCTGAACTAGCTCTCCTGTGTCTTCACAGAAAGCCCGTTATTTCGGGCTTGCTATTCCAATGTACCTGTAAACCTCATTCTACAAGGAGTAAGGAATGTTCGGAATAGTGCTTTATTTCAAAATTTGGCTCTCTATAAGTGTGCATCTACATTGCACCCTTAGCTCGAAATAAGCTATGCAATTTGAGCTACACAAATTGCATAGTTTATTTCGAATTAATTTCAAAATAGCTTATTTCGTAATTTGGCGCTGTCTACACAGCACCAGATTTCAAAATGAACTGCTTTTCCTAAATTTTCCTTAATCCTTGTGGAACGAGGTTTACAGGGATGTCAGAATAGTGCACCCATTATTTCAAAAGATATTTTGAAATAGCGGGTGCACTGTCAAGACACAGAATAGCTGTTTTGGATACTGAAAGTATCCTGAAATAGCGCCACAGTGTAGGCATACTCTAAAGCTACATCTAGACTGAAGGCTTCTTTCAGAAGAAGCTTTTCTGGAGGAGATCTTCTGAAAAAACTTCTTCCGAAAGAGAGCCAAAGCACATTGAAAAAGCATCTGATTTTTCGAAAGATAGCGTCCACACTGAATGGACGCTATCTCACATTTAAGCTGTGATTACTATGGATGGAGGGGCCACCAGGGCACCTGTGCTTTTTTCCTCTTTCCTCATCTTTCAAAAGAACTCCTTCTTCCCCATCCACACACGCCTTTTTCCGAAAGAGCTCTTTCAGAAAAAGGTTTCTTCCTCGTAGAAAGAGATTTACCAATGTCAGAAAAAACCCTCTGTTCTTTCGATTGTTTTTTGAAAGAACATGATTGCAGTATGGATGTAAGTGAAGTTTTTTCAGAAAAATGGCTGTTTTTCTGAAAAAACTCTGTAGTGTAGACATAGCCTAAATGTCAAACAGTAACAGAAAGGAAGCACAGTTTCTGGTAAATGAGGCTGAATAAAAAGAACACACAACAGAATACAAATAAAATATTAGTCATGTGTAAGAATAATGTATTTCATATATATTTTGCACTATTGGAAGGTTAAAGCTGAGAAATAAACCCCACAAAAACCAAGCAAGGAAACCATCACAGCTAAGAATGAATACTCTTGAAAGATAGTAAAATTTGATGTTTACGCTGTCCCCTTCTTTTTATATTTTAAAATATGGTGTGTTCAATACTATAATTATAAATTAGGTGACAATTTATTCAGGATATACCCATCGTGCACACTAGAATTTCTTATACAGCCTTGCATTCAATAAAATACTGAGACTGAGACTCATGCTGAGACTTGCCTTGATTTTTAAATCTCATTCAGGTCTACCAAAGAAACTGAGTTTGGAGGAATTTTTAAAAGTATAATTATTGAAGTTTGGCAAGTTGACTTTTTATTATTTAATTTATTTATTGTTTTAAAAAGCTTGGCTAAACATACAGGCTGTGTCTAGACTGGCCAGTTTTTCTGGAAAATCAGCCGCTTTTCCGGAAAAACTTGCCAGCTGTCTACACTGGCCGCTTGAATTTCCACAAGAACACTGACGATCTCATGTAAGATTGTCAGTGTTCTGGCGGAAATACTATGCTGCTCCCATTCGGGCAAAAGCCCTCTTGTGCAAATGTTTTTGCGCAAGAGGGCCAGTGTAGACAACGCGGTATTGTTTTGCGCAAAAAAGCCCAGATCGTGAAAATGGCGATCAGGGCTTTTTTGCACAAAAGCGTGTCTAGATTGGCACGGACGCTTTTCCGCAAAAAGTGCTTTTGCGGAAAAAGCGTCCATGCCAATCTAGACGCTCTTTTCCGCAAATGCTTTTAACTGAAAACTTTTCCTTTAAAAGCATTTGCGGAAAATCATGCCAGTCTAGACGTAGCCACACTGATTTTAGAATGTATCCAAGGGGCAGAGTGTAGGGCTTTAGTTTTGAATCAGCTTTTAAAATAAGTGCTATATGAAGGAAGAAGAGTGGAGTAAGCAAAAAAATTAGATCTAGGTGATCTGTTACATGCCAGACTGCCTGTGTGGTCCTCATGCAAGTCTAAATAGCCACTTGTGTTACTCAATTTGCACACACAATTAAGATAATTGCATATGACAAAATGTGCAATTTTGTATGTGCAAAAGGGTCTCCTTATAGAAAATCTGAGCCTCAATGACTCATAAGTCACCTCCTCCATTCCTACACCATGCAACAATAAAACAAGGAGTTTGAATCACTCGTGGTTTCATTTTGGTTATAACTTTTAAATGGATTCTGAAGGTCATGACTTAAACAGAGGGAGCTGTATTTTCTATTTTGGTCTGGTTTTAATTTGGGTAATCTTCCCATTAAATATAGCTATTTATGACATTTGTTAAAAGCCTATATTGCTAATTTAGCTTTAAAAAAATCTAATGGAGTTGTATTGGAAGTTTTCCATAAAATTAATGTTCCAGACTTAATGGATGTCTAAGGTATCATTATTAACGGGAATATTCCATAAACTAAAATCAGACCCTTTGAATTGGTGATCTGATACAGTTAGATCGGAACTTATTTAAAATTGGAAATGTGCCAAAGTACCCAGGAATTCAATTTAAACACCTTATGGACATTAATGCTTTTACAGTATTTACTTTAATTAGTACTTTATTAAATGCTCAATTTCACTCACATAGTTGGACAAGAATAGCAGCCAGCCTGTGGGCAGAACAAGTATGTTAGCAGTGAGACCACTTTAACTCCCTCCCAATCTGCCAGAAATACAAATCTTCTCTATCATTTCCAGCGTTATGCTGCCTTGAGCTATATTATCTTACTCTTTACAAAGTCACACAACCTGCCGCACCATGTCCAATGCGCAATGGAAACAAAAACCAAAAACAAATAAACAATAAACTCCTGCAAGGAGGATACAAAATGTTGTTCTCGGTAACACTGTAAATCCTGGATTCTATTCCCAGCTCGCCTACTGGGTGAGCTTGAACAAGTCAGAGCTTCTCTCTGTGCGTCAGTCTTCCCATACTTATAATGGAAACAATGATTCATCCTTTGAAAAGTGCTTCAAGATCTACTGCAGAAAAGTGTTATGTAAGAGCTATTATTATGAGCAACTTCAAACAGCTGCCATATTTGTTAAGCTACACTAGAAAAATATATTTCCATCTCTCCCTTCTCCCTCAGCATGGAATTTTCCTCCCACCTGAGATAAATAGAGGGAAAAATAATAAATCAACTACACATTTTCTACAAAGACAATTGCAATACTTGGTAGTTTGTTATCTGTTGGCCCTATGATGCTAAGAAAAAGAGCATTATCCCATTGAAAAAGGCAAAATTCTTAGCTTCCAAATGGGGAGTAGCACAAGTCATTTATGTACATGCTACCATACTACACCACACCTTTATGTATTCCAAACATATACCCTGATTCATCATGTACCCTTAAGTGTGTGCCTAACTTTAGTAGTTCCATTGATTTTGCAGCTGTGATTGATTCTCTTCTCAGGCTGGTTTTACACCAGTGCTAAAAGAGATCAAGCTAAAATGAAAACACATATGTGCAGACATGTTCACAAATTGATGAGAGAAAATATTCTTTTCCTTCTGCATAACTATAGATGGGCTAAGATCAAACCCTTTATCTGGAACCTCAACATTTCATGTATTCAAGCTCGAGATCTTGATCTAAATTTGGATTCTTGTTTCTAAACTGAATATGTTGGCACAAATGTTGGTCTTTGATATCATTAATTTGAGATAAAAGTTCAATTCCTAGCTCTGCCATGGTGTTGTTGAGTAACCTTGGCCAAATCACATGCCTCAGTTCTCCATCCTATCAATTGAGATAATACCTGTCTACGCTGAGTAGGATGTTGGGATAGTTAATTTATCGATGCTTATGAAGCTCTTTGATGGTACAGTCATGAGGGTTGTATAAATAGCTATTTTACACTTTGCTTAAGAGATAGAAAGGAAATAATGAATAAACCAAAAACGGAGGAGTTATAACAGGATCAGCTACAAATCAGATTAAAGTACAAAGAAAATAAATGGATTATAAAGGCCTCAAGTAGTCAAATAAAAGAAGGTAGTGCTACAATAAACAAAATACTTACTTCACTAAAAGAGACCAGAATTAAAGTATAATAAAACAATCAAATCAGAGGGAATGACTAGAAAAATAATCAAGTCTATCAAGGGCTGAAATAAAATAAAATAGAGAAAGAGACTGGAAAAAAATACATCCCCTATTAATGGACAAATGGATGAAAAAGCCAAACATTCTAGTCCCTGAAATTTAAACAGACATAGGAATACTAGCTGAAATGCTACCAGAGAAACTCAACTGCATTTTGAGAAATTGCAAACATTAAATATTTCCCCATTAATGGCTTCTTTTTCTCTACTAGTGGCTTTCCAGAACAGTGTTATGACCAGAACCTTGACTGGTATGGAGTACCTCAGTTCTACTGGTTTTGAATTCATTTACATCAGCTGGGGATCTGGCCCTATTTCTGTGTATGGCCAAAAATCTTTGAATTTCAAGTTTGGCTCATTATTGCAGAGGCATAATAGCTCATATTAAAGAGCAATTTTATTCTAAGAGCATATTTTCAAAGCCATAACTTTGCCTCCAAAGCATTCCTTACATCCTCTGTTCAGAAATTTGGACCAAATCAGGTCAGTTAGCTATTTGTGAAACAACAGGAGTTGGATCAGGCTCCCCTTCCTAAGTTAAGACTGAAAGGTTGTACCTATTTTTTGTGGGGGTTGCGCATGTGTGAGAAACAAATCTGGCCCAGATTTTCAGCTGCTGTCAATTGACTTCAGTGGAGCTGCCTCCATTTACAGCAGTTCAATATATTGCCATGTGTATCATATTTCTTCCTGCACAAGTTGTCTAGATAAACCTGACTTTCTGGACACAGTCCTTAATCATCCACATTTTAACTGTATCCTCACGAATGAGCATACTAGCTCTTTTCTTTTCTCTCTCTAGTCTTAGAATACATTGGAGGGGGAAAACTATTCTCATTTACACTGAGGCCACTTTGCACAACTTGGATATCTTAAAAGGACTTTAAAGTGGGTGCAAGTATAATTTAGACTAACTTAAAAGCACTGGCACGCTGCCACAGTGTCTATAGTGATTTTGGTGCACAGGGCAATCAAGCACTGTACTAAGGGACAAAGATTGCTATTGTATTGTATGGCTATAGTGCCATCGGACCCTTATCATGGCCTCTGTTATATAAATAATAATTAACAATAGAAGCAAACAAGAAAACTAGCTGCAAATCCACCATTACCCACACCTACTGAAAAACCACTGTCCTTATTCTCGACCTGTGACCCAGAATACACTGCATGATAATAGTGAAATTATTGCTGATACCACTACTGTTGAATTGTAAGGGCTGGTTTTTGTGTGGTTCAGCCAATCCTACCCCGTTTCCTTAAAATTATCTGCTCCAAATGTTAACCATACTACCCCCCAGCCCCACACACACACCGCCCCATGCCTTCTGGATTAAAAGAGAGCTGTGCAAAAATTCAGGTGCAATTAATTAATGTGCAAACATGAGCTGATATGGAAGGGCCGAAATGGAAATCTGGCATACACAACTTTTAAATATATACTACTTTGACAATACAGAAGCGACACCCACCTGCCTAGACTTAAATGTCTCATAACCACATTTTTAAAGAAAGAATAGAAGAAACAATGAACACAACCTGATAGCTTTCTTTGAAAGGATAACGAGCCCTGTAAAGTGGGGGAAGTGGTAGATGTGATAAATATTGACTTTAGTAAGGCTTTTATACTGTCTTGTATGGCTGTCTGATAAACAAACTGGAGAAATGCAACCCAGATGGAACTACTATAAGGCTGTGTCTACACTGGTGCGATCTTGTGCCAAAGCGGCCGCTCTTGCACAAAAACTTGCTGCCTGTCTACACTGGCCGTGTGTTCTTGCGCAAGTAAACTGACGTTCTACTGTATAAAATCAGGGCTTCTTGCGCAAGAACGATGATGCTTCCGCTCTGGAATAAGCCCTTTTGCACAACTGTTCTTGCGCAAGAGGCCAGTGTAGACAGGCAACATGAATTTCTTGCGCAAGAAAGCCCTATGGTTAAAATGGCCATCCGAGCTTTCTTGCACAAGACAGCATCTACACTGGCATGGATGCTCTTGCGCAAAAGCACATGCCAGTGTAGACACTCTCTTCTGGAAGAGTTTTTGCACAAGAACTCTTCCGCAAAAGAGTTCTTGCGCAAGAAGCTGCCAGTGTAGACGTAGCCTAAGGTAAGCTGGATGGAAACTATTACCAGAGAGTAGTTATCTATGGTGCACAGTCAAGCTGAAAGGGCTTATCAAGTGGGATCCAACAGCGATCAGTTTGGGGTTTGATTCTATTGAATATCTTCATAGTTTAAATAATATTATACTAAGTACTCTTGCAATATTTGTGAATGATAATAAACACGGAGGTGTTGCATGTGCTTTGGAGGAAAGAATTAAAATTCAAATGATCTGAACAAGCGGGAGACATAGCCTGAGGTAAGTAGGATGAAATTCAATAAAGACAAATGCAAAGTACACTGCGCAGGAATGAATAATCAGTTGCGCACATACAAAATGGGAAATGACTGCCTAGGGAATGATCTGCAGATTATATTACATCACGAGCTAAATATGAATCAATACCCTAGCACTGTTAAAAAGAAAGCAAACATCATTCAGGAGTGCTATAAGCAAGACATGAGAAGTAATTCTTCTGCTCTACTCTACATTGATTAGGCCTCAGCTGGAGTATTTATCTCCACTTCTAGGCACCACATTTCAGGAAAGATGTGGACAAATTGGAGAGAGTCCAGAAAGAGCAACAGAACTGATTAAAGGTCTAGAAAACATGACCTATGAGGGAAGATTGAACACCCTCCCCCCACACAAAATGTATTTAGTTGACAGAAATGAAGACTGAACTGGGGGGACATGATAACAGTTTTCAAGTACATAAAAGATTGTAACAAGGAAGAGGGAGAAAAATTCTCCTTCTTAGCCTTTGATGATAGGACAAAAAACAGTGGCCTTAAATTGCAGAATAGGAGGTTTAGGTTGAACATTAGGAAAGGAGGTTAAGCCTTGAGCTGAGTGCAGGTGCCTTATTCCACTTTGACAGCCTGACAGTCTTGTGGCCAGACAAGAGATATTTTGCCCTCTGCTTCAGCTGAGAACAGCCTCAGTGTTGCTTTAAGTTGCAACAGGTAAATACTGTTACGGTCTGGCCAGGCCTCTAACATGCCTGCTTTATGAAATGTAAATAGGATCTCATGTGCTACAGTTGCCAATAACTTGGAAATTAACATCCTTTCACAAGTAACGAAACCAATTATGAGAACTAAAATTTCAATTTCAATGTATTCATGGGTACAGTTGCTACGGCATCTAAAAAGGAAGGTGGGAGATGGATAGACTCATGCCTCTGGAGGGCACTGTGCCTCGTCTCCTGGTTGCAAAAAGTATTACTTAACACTGTGCATTAGCATACAGAAATAGAGTTTATTGAATTTAGGAGGCAAGTTTCTGAATATAGCAGGCAGCCAGCAGCTGCACATCAAGGAATTAAATTAAAATTAGAGCTGTCCAAACGTTTAAATACCTGAACTTGTGAGCCAGCTTGGTTACTCAGTGCTTTGGCAAAGGCTGTAATATTTCCTTTCTAGCGGTTGTGGCTTAGAGCCAACGCTTTTATGCCAGATGCTGTGTGCATACTTCACCCCCTGACCGAATGACTGGAAGTTCTAGTTAGGAGCTGAATGTCCTATCTCCTCAGCGGCAGCATCCCATCCCATTATTGTGGATGGGGGGCAGGGGGGAAGGCTTATGTGGGCTCAGCTATCCCTGACCATGTAAAAAGGGTGTCACCTCACTGCTACCAGGCCATATTCTTTCACCTTGATCGGCTCAAAAGGAATTAATTGGGATTTGGGGTAGGAGGAGAAACTGCCAGTATCTGAGCACATATTCTAGAGGTGAGCAATCAGCTGGAGGCCAGTGTTAGCCCCTGGTGGGCTGCTGGCACTTTAATTACCTGCATGTCTGACAGGTACCACTATTTGCAGCTCCAGTTGACTGTGGATCCCCATTCCCTGCCAATGGGAGCTATGGGAAGCGGCACAGACCAGGACAATGCTAACCCTGGTGAACCGCGTTCAGCCCATAAGCTGTTTCATACCCCCTGTAGCTGGGCGGTCACCCTGCTCCAGGTGAAACAAGGGTTAAACCCAGCCCTGAGAGATGGCTGGGACTGTGGAGCAAGCAGCAGAGGCAGGTAGAAGCCAATTAAGGCCCAGCTGGGGCAGGATAAGTAACCCTTTTCCTCCAGCTGTGCAGCAGGAAGGATGTGGCTGCAGGTAAGCTAGATTGGGTCCCTGAGACAGAGCAGTGCTATGGAAAGGCAAGCAGAGCTGGGGAGCTTTGGCCTGACCCAACTCCCAGGTGGCAGGCCTGATTCAAGGGTCTGAGGAGTACTAGGACTGCAGGGAGGCAGCCAGGGCCACACCCCTTTGCCAAATGAGTGGCCATTATAGACTGCAGTTTGCCCTTGAGGAAAGGGGCTAGATGATTATTCTGAGGGGATGCACCTTAGAAAACTCAGCAGTGTGATCAAGGATATTATCTGCCCCACTCTGGCTGGCTTCCCTGGGAGTTTCCTGAATTTGTGCCCAAGCTAGAAACGGCAAAGCAATCCTTTTAAATTAGATGCCAAGGAGTGTTAGAGGCTGAAAAATCTTCTTCCACCGAGATGAAAATATCTCTAGCCTTGCAATAGCTGATGTGATGTGTTTAGCAGAAATTCCAGAGTGAGGGACAGAGCTGATCAATATTAAATATTCAGAAGCAAACAAAGCAAGCCAACAGGAGAGAAAACAGGGGAAGGGGGATGCTGGCCACTGTCCTGGCAGGAGTGGGAATTCTCATGCTGAGAGAAGGAAATTCACTCTAGGGTCACACTGCTCTTATTGCTCTGATCTTCTGCCTCAGTAAACTAGCAGGATTTTACATTCGTACTGTGTGTCTGTTGTAAGTTATTAGCTGTGGTCACAGAATTCAGTCTGATGGTATTCTAGAGTGATCACTCTTATCAGACCATCCCAACGAAATCTTATTGACACATCAGAGCTAAAAAGTATCCCACTTCTTTTTAAGAAAATGAAAGTTGCTGATCATCTTTTTAACATTGGTGACGAGGTATAGCGTGTCATTGTGTCACAGAAAGCAAATATCCAAACTGCACATACAGCTCGAATTAAAACATTGGAAATAGATGGCAGTAAAGTGAACCAGTTAAAGTTAGACCAGTGTAGGCCAAAATATTATTCACTGAGAATATCACCAGTACTTCTGCAAGGGTTCTGATAATTCCACTTTTTCCAAGTTTCAGGACACAGTCAGCTCTTAATTCACTCAAGTCACACCAGGACACAATCTTTGGTGCTCTAATTCCTGGGTCAGTTTATCTTTTAATGTCCTTAGTAGTCTAGTGTGCCTGTATTTTCAATGTTCTCCAATTTCTTGGACTCTTAAAGTTTTCTAGTCCACATACCAAATTAAAAAGGGGCTCTGCAAAGCACCTTACATTAGATTCACTTCGACTTGTTAGTCTCTCTTAGACCCATTTGTTGTCATGCACATTTGTCAAAGGCAGTCAAAGGGAGTGACCTTACCCACCAAGACACATTAAGGATAGCCTATGTAATTCTAAACCCTCCACATAGTTGCTTGTCTTTGCATTACTTTCTTCTCAGCTCTTACTTAGGGTACATCTAGACTAGTGGTACTATTTCGGGATACCTCCGGTATCCCGAAATAGCAATGTCACATTTTTAAATACTCCCGCTATTTCCCAAAATAATGGGCAGGCTATTCCAGCGTCCCTGTAACCCTTGTTCTACAAGGGTTAAGGGATTTGTTGGAATAGTGCCTTATTTTGAAATTTGGCGCCGTCTACACAGCACCAAATTTCAAAATAAGTTCTTTCTACCTAGACTTGGAATAAGCTATGCAATCTGCATAGGTCAAATTGCGTAGCTTATTCCAATTGAAGGGTGCTGTCTAAATGCACCCTAAGATTCAACCCTTGCAGTTTCTATTTTCTTAATCCTGAAATTCAAGAATCCCCTAATTCCTGGATCTCAACATCTTCTTAACCCCAAACCCTGGATGCATTGCTCATATTCAGATGGAGGTATATTCAGATGACAATTCTGATCTGCTGAAGAGTTCTCCTCCAACCCTTTTGTGGGTTGATGGCTGAACCTTTTTCAGCTTTGCATTGCATAAAAATCCTCTATTATTTACTTAGGCTTACTTAGGCTTTCTAAAGAGATAAAACAATGATGTTGTGCATCCTGGGAAAGTCTAGACATTAACTTGTAATGTGTATCATCACGAGATCAGCTCAGATGTTTCATCTAACAGTCCATAGACTGGCCATGATTCTATCTCCTCCCTGCCTCTCAAAATTCTTTTAAAGTGTGTTGTATTCCACAGGGCACTCTGAAGCAGCCTGTAGCTTAGGTAGCAGGGGTAGAAAGGGGTTAACTATTCCTTCACTCACCATGTACTCATTCTGTAAGGGAGAAAGCTTCAGGCGGATCTCCGATTAATTACAGTTCCTTTGTCAGCTTCATATCTATTCTTGTTCCATAGAATTGATTTTTTAAAAAATCAGAAAAAGCAAGAGAATCTTTAAGAAAGCATCAGATTGTGATTCAGGGAGGGAAACTTTCTGAATACAAATGTTTAGCTGAAGTATAACTTTAACTGGGAAATTTCAAGAAATTGGGCAGCAGCCATGGATAACTCTGCTTCTGATGGCTGAGTGATAACCCTGGGAACAAAATTTCCAGTGAGTTAGTCAAAATAAATGTTTGTAATTATAAAATGAAATTAATTTAATGTAATTGTCTAGAATGGGGAAATATACACAGAATGCAAATTTACACAGAAGAAATGTGGGACAGAACACAAAACAGGATTGTTCATAAAGATTTGGAAAGGATTATAGTGGTTTAACATACTGCTTTTTTCAAGGGCTTGGACAGTCACAAAATATTTTTATTGGGGCTCACAATATACATAGGAGGAAACACCTAAGGCACTTTAGATAACAGAGCTATAGAATCACAGTACTCCTATTTACTACGAACAGAGTAAACTCTTAGCCTCACATAATCACAGTCATGGTGTCGAGTGATAGAATAACTATCCAAACACTACATGGAACAGCAAGGATTTAATCTAAAACAATAAATGCCATCTAGAGACATATTAACAATATGACTGTAATTTCCCTACTCTGGGAACCCAACTGCTTTCTGGTTCACTTGGCTAAAGTCAATAGTATTATTTTGAGCAGAGAAGAGTTATCAGGATTCAACCAGCTGTGTGTGATTTTAAAAAAAGGATGAGTCTTCAAGCAATGTATTGTGCTGAAGATGTAATAGCACTCCTGCACCCAGCACCAAAGACATACTTATTCTAATTTATTCTGTTTCATATATTTAGGTTTTTGTAGTATTTCTGTCACCATGGTGTCTGACCTTGTTGGCATCCTTTTGTCCACAAGAAATAGTGGGAACTACAGTCTATGATGGTTTGCAATGTCTCATGCGAGAGAATAGTCCAGTCAGAGATTTGCATGATCCTGGGCAGTTATTGCAAATGTACATACCTTTGTAGGGAGCTCCTTGCTTCCTACAGTCTTTTTTCTCTTCAAGCTGTAGGAGTCCGCCTCTGTCATTGACTTTGATACTTGAATGGAGAAGATGGTGCCACTTGTTAGGGTCACTTGCCAAGATTTCCTATTGGTCAGGATCGGTTTCAATTTCCTTCACATCTCACTTGCATGAGTCTTTATACTGAAGCTTGTGACAGCCTGTTGTTCTTGTTCTCTCTCATGCTCCCTGTATAGCACGTCCTTTGGTACGTGTCCATCTTCCAACCTGCTCAGATGGCCCAGCCAGTGCAGGTGTTTAACCACTTCCAAGAAAGACCCTCTGGGGTCACTGCACTTTTTTCCACAATGGCTACTGTAAAGAGACAGGCATTATCTAGGACCCCTCGCTGCTGTCAAGTCTAATGTACCACAGTACATGATAAAAAGCCAGTATAATCGAATCAAAACAAAGTGCTTCAGCCTGATTGGAATGAAGTGCTTTAATATTTGTTCATTAACATGTCTGATAAAAATCGAACTATTTTGATATCAGCCAATCAGCAGAAAACTATTTCCAGCAGAAAACTATTTCAGCCCCCTGTAACAGCCTTGCCCAATTTCAAGAAGCAGCCAGGTAGAGAGTACTTTTAAGTGTTTCAAGTGGGGGTTTTTTTCTTTCTTCCTCCCCAGTATCAATGCAATACTATTGTTAAG
This sequence comes from Pelochelys cantorii, assembly GCA_032595735.1. Lineage (NCBI taxonomy): Eukaryota > Metazoa > Chordata > Testudines > Trionychidae > Pelochelys > Pelochelys cantorii. Next base: position 41,526,997 of record CM064335.1, read on the forward strand.
AAATCAAGCACTCAAAAGTCAAGAAATATAGAGTTACAGATGAATCTTAATATTATCCCTTGTCCTTAAATCTAAAAATATGGTGGTATCCCTGTATATGATAAAGCAATGCTATAGAAAGTGTGACAAAGCCCTGCACCTTTGGATAGAAGGTGATGAAATCCCCATTTGACAGCTGCGGAGCTGAAACACAGACTAAAAGTGACTTCAGACAGGAAGCCTGCAGCAGAGGAAAGACTCAAACCGGGCACTCCCAAGTCCAAGACTATCAGCCTACACCACTCTTAAGTGCCACTGGAAACATTAGAAATTTTTTTCAAAAATCCAGTTAAGTTAGCTGAGTTCCATAGTACACTCTGGTCTGAATTCTCATCACATATTGTCCTTGAAAGTCCACAGCCAGTTCTGACTGAGAAATATTGCACTGTTTCATTCAGTTCCTGATTACTAATTCTTTAATAGCCATCAATGGACTATTTGCAGCAGGGGTCACTATGCAATAAATACCCTCTTGATGATGTATTTATTTTTAAATATGAATGCATTTATAACTAGCTGATCACTTCCCTACAGTAAATAAGGATGTAATTTTAATACACAGAGAGCAAATGAGAGAAAAAAAATGAAAAGGGAACATGTATGGCAGTGAAAAACAGATTTATTGCTGAGGGGACATCATAAAGGTCATGGCAAGGAAAGTTATTCATCAAATATCAAGGCGTAATTACCATATGTGAAACCAACTGTTTGTGCCCAATTGACATGTAGGACATATATCCACGTAAAAAGTGTGTTTTGTAAGAAAGATTTTTTTTCCTCCTCTTTTTGATCCATGAGAAATATTTAATGTAGTACCCCAAGGATTTTCCAGAACATAGTGTTTTTCAGAGAGAGAAAGAAAGAGAGAGAGAGAATAATGAGCCCAATATTTAGGTTGCCTAATACTTTCTTTATAGATCTTCTTTGTAGTCAGATACGAAATCACTAAATTGTGGGACAATCAAGGTGACATATGCAAAACCACTAAAATAAAAAGTCATCTAATGGACATTTCTTCTACTCAGGAGATACATGTTGCCATCAGAGCCACCATCATTCACCACAGACAAGGTATAACAACCTTAACTCTGCCCAGATAGGTATGCTAGACTTCCAGAATATTCTTTCCCAATTTCCCTTCATCAACAAACCAAACTTCCTGGACCCTGTGCCCTCCCACTCTTTTATCTTATATGCATGGTTCTGGAAAAACATACTTATTGGGGAAAGTGGTCCTGGAAGGCTTGTACATTTAGTCATATGGGAGGCATTTTCATGATCAAAGTGTTAAAAATGAACATTTAAAAATCTTTTTTTTCTATTGGGAAATATTTCATATGCTGCATCAGAGGATAAGACTTGCTAATAGATAATATCTTATGAAATGGCTACCCATCACATACAATTTTTCAGTCATGAAAAAAATGTTAATGGATGTGTATATTTATATAGATAGTTTAGTAAATTAATAGAAAAATTAGATATAACATAAACCTTATTGAGTACAACTTTCTGACTTTTTTATGGACTGTAGTTTTTAAGAGAGAAACCCAAAATATGAAAATTCACAACGTTGTTTTGGGTCCATTTATAATTAATTATAACCCAAAGATTAGTGGATTTATTTGAAAATCCTCACAAACAACAACATGTATCAATAAATTCATTGCTGTAAATCAGAGGTTTAATCTTCATACAAACCAAATCTCTGCTTTAAGTGCAACATGGAGCCAACGTTACCTTTGGAATTGTTATCATTCCTCCATAATGAAAAATGAATTATTGACAAACCAAATCATCTGTGGCAGGGATAAATTGCAGAATATTGTAATAAATGCATTTATTTATTTACCTTGGACTGCCTCACCTGTACTAGGATCATCTAACCTGAACTCTGTTTACTAATTCATTTCCTTGGAACTCTAGCCCTAATTCCAAAACCCGGAGCAGCTACAGATAGACACCGTATTTAAATAAATGGATTGTACCACAAACAGTGTTTTTTCTCTTTCCCCATCCCTCAAAACAAAAAGTTTCTCTTTCTAAATTACATTGGCCTGAAGCCCTTAGACAATGTTCTGTCTTGGACCAATGACAGGTTTAAAGGCAACTGTTTTGCAGTAAATCACAGGTTTTGATCCTTAAAATCAACTATTCATCAAAATCTTTTCAGAAATATGTTAATTACAATTTTCCTTTCACTCCAAAGCCTCTTGCATTGAGTTCCTGATACTATGGCAAATGGCTTTATGGAGGAATTTAATAATATCAACAATTATTTTAAAAGTCTTCTGTACAATAATTCTGATTTTTCTTCTATGAAGCATAAGGCACATACAGAATACATCATGGGAGGGTGTGGTTATAAACATAGGAAATGACGAATTAATAGAGATTAAATACCTATGGTATCGAACTGTCCATTTTGCTACTTTCTTCCTTTCCTGGGAGCTTTGTGACTTCCTTTGGTGCTAGATGTATACCCACCATAACTTCCATCTTCTTCCTGTAACCCATCACTATACTGTGGTTTTGCCAACTCCCTCAATTTAATCACATATTCGATTTTTTAAAGTCCTGTCTCCTGTATGAGATTCAGTTTTACTTAAAGTTTCTAGTCCTTATAGCTGCAAAGAAAAACTTGAAAATGTTGACGTGAGAGGCTAAGTCCAATAAACAGAAACAAATAAAAAGACACTCTGCTTGTTGTTATTGTTGTTATTTTTGTGCAGGGACAGGAACTGACTCGAGGTCTCTGAATGCTTGAGATTGGCCATGCAACTCCAAAAAAACCCAGGTCCATCTGCATTAAGATTTTTACTCTTGTGCCTCAGGTTTTCTAAAAAATAAAAGAAGGCTGGAACCATTCGCATATATTTCATTATCGTACCCTCAAAATGTGTAGCTTAAAAGATGAAATTTGACAATGTACGCCAGAATCTCCCAACAGGCAACTAAAGGATTGTTTAAAGGAACAAAAAGATTTATATACTTATGAGGCAAAGAAATAATTCTTTCCTCATTAGCATAACAATTCACCTAAAAGAGGATTCAAATGGGAAAACATTTCACCTTTATAATGTAACATGCAAAGCCAACAACAAATAGCATGTTTGAGAATTGTGTCATTGACACTTTTAAAATTCTCTTCAACCAATATTACAGAAAGACAATTTACCTGTGTTTTTTAAGTCATGAAACCCCACGCTGCTGCAGACACAGTGAAGGTCTGCATTCAAGAGCAAAGAGTTAGCAGAGGCTAGGGAGTCCAAACAGAGGAGATCCTCTCTTCACTTTTGCAGCAGTGGCCTGGCCTGACTGCCTTGTACATGTTTTCAAATCATGTTTAGTTGAGTCTCACAAAACTCCGGTTAGATAGCAACATACCCTTACTCACACTTTACTCACAGAGAAATAGAGGCACAATAGATTAAGTGAGTTATATATCTTCATATATTAAATCCATGTCAGAGCTAAGATTAGAAGGCAGATCTCATTATAAAAAAAATGTATGCTGGGGTCCACCCACCACAGCGGCACCTCCTGCTAGCCATCACAGGAATTAACTCTACCACCATTGCCTTTCCTGTTATCTTCTCTGCCTGCAGACCCATCTCAGTCCATGTACTAGAGCATCTTCTTCATGACTTGACCCTCCAGCAGAGTCACCATCAATATTTTTCCCATTCTGGAGTTCAGTCCATTATTTTGGCCACTTCACATAAGAACGGCCATACTGAGTCAGTTCTAAGGTACGTCTAGCCCAATATCCTCTCTGTCAATGGTGGACATTGCCAGATGCTCACAGAGGAAGTAAAAGAACACATAATCATCAAGTGATCCCTCTGCTGTCATCCATTTCCATCTCTGAATTGAGCTGGCTTCCAGTTACAAAGCTCATGGAATCCTCCTCCCCACCCGTAATTTCTTGAACCCCAATATTCCTGCCCCCTCTTCCCCGACACTTTTTCCTATGAATCCTAGAGTAGGATTTGTTAGCTTCCTAGCATCCAGCAACCTGGACAGTCTCATTACCATCAGGCAAAATGTCCCTCTCCCCTGAGGGGATGGCTACCAGAGAGGAGCTGTTTTTATCTGCCCCCACCCCTTGTGGCAGATTTGTTTTCACTCCTGGAGAGGAATTAATGAGATACTCTCCCATTTCCTCAGCAGTTTCTGTAGCTTTGCTTCTCCTCACTGGGGCTTCTGCACAAGCCCCCCTTCTTGCTGATGATAGACCCTGAGACAGCCCTAAGCAGATTAAAAAAGTCTCTCTCCTGAATCAGGTCTCTCCTGACCACAGATTTTTGTGCACCAGTATCTCTCCATGCAGTGAGCTCCTGGCCAGTCACTGACAGCCTTCATGTGCTTACTACCTGGCTATGCTGTGGCAATTTTTACACACCTCGTGTGACAAATAGAAACTCCTTGAGACGACTCTGTGTGCTGAGTAGCAGCATTTCCATGAGTTATTTGCTACCTTTTTCCACTCAGTATAGGGCATTTATTTTTCAGGTGCTCAGTGGTGTTACAGTGATACCACGTTCGGGGCTCCTCCTTTTTACAGGAGATTTCAGACGAGGACTCGAGTGAACTTGGGGAGATGGGTCTCACCCACTCTCCTTCTTACGTGCTTTCCAATGATTTAAACAGCTTTGTTTGTGATTTACTTCTAACTAGCTGCTTTGGATTGCTTAAATTGATCCACATAAGAAGCAAACTGTTCATCATTTTCTATCTTTTTATCCCATAAACATGGTTTTACATGGTTAGACATATTCGGGAACTGTTCCTGAAAAACCAAATCACACATTCCTTCAAACTTGTAATATCATTACCCCTCACCCACTTATCCAATAAATGTCTGATTTGGTTCACATAAGCCATATTACTTAACCCAACCCCTCTCTTATTGCTTCTGAATTGTATTCTATACATTTCAAGTGTAATCTGAAACTGGTTTAGGAACAATTCCTTAAATTTTACATAATTGGAAGCATCACCAATTGGCATCTTATTAAATATGTCCAGAGCTCTCCCCATCAAGTTTGCAACCACAGTATCCATCTTCTGAGCCCCAGGAATCCCAGGGAACACAGGCTCTGAAAGGTGATGAAATATGCAATGATATTTCCAGACTCATTGTATGACGGACACAACTGCTCCCATTTGTGAATTTCTGGAGAGGTAAGATCCCTTGGTGGGGAGTCCTAGTTCTACTTCCCTATCTGAGCCAGTTCATGTGATCTCATTTTTCCGTCACTTCTCCATTTTTTTACTTGAAGTTCCATGGCTTGCTTCTGGGCTTCCAAGGCTCTCTCATGAGCTGCTTTCTCCCTGGCACTTTCTGCTTCCAGTACTTCCATATGCCTTTTTTGTTCTTCATTTCTCACTGCCTGCAATCTGCAGAGGCCCAATTTTACAACTGTTCTACTATTTTTAATCATTTTGCTGCTTTGCCTGTCCCTACTTTCCTTCCCTGAAATAAGCAAACAGAAAATAACAAGAAGCTTCAGGGGGTAGCTGAGTTAGTCTGTACAGAAAAAAAACAACAAATGGTCTGATAGCACTTTATAGACTAACAGAACATGTGGATGGTATCAGATGAAGTGGGCTGTGCCCACAAAAGCTCATGATACCATCTACATGTTTTGTTAGTCTATAAAGTACTACCAGACCATTTGTAGAAAATAACAAACCAGTAAACACTTTGTCTATTCTCTAGTCACCACACTTAAAACTCACTCAAAATCACCACCTGTGTTTCAGGGCAATAAGATGTACACACTATCCTGCTCAAATATACCCCTGGGATAATGACATCTGATGAGCTGAGATACCACTGAGTCAGCCTTTTCTGCCATCCTGGGTCCCCTTTACCTGGTCTTGCTGGGCCAAGCTCACAAGCTATGTCCAGCCAAACAAACAAGCCTGCTGCAAAATGATATAGACACTGAGATCAGCTCTGGGAAGACTCATCTTCAGGGACTTGCCTCACCTCGAGGTGTTCACCCGCCTTGGCGTACAAATCCAAAATTATATGAAATTCACCTCTTCCCTTGATGTGGAGGAAGACATGCATACCTTATTGCCCTGCCATTAGAAAATGCATAAACTGGGTTATATTATCAACAAGGAAGAAATTTCTTAACTACTAAAAGTTGTATTTTAAGTGATTACATAACTACTTCATTATTTTAAATCCTCCCAAAAATTACATTTAAAAAAAATTGTGATTTCAATATTTGTTTGTGACTGAACCTGTCTGAGATTACATTGCTCTCATTCCTATTTTAGCATCTCAAATAGAAAGGCACAATATATTGAAGTTTATGATATGAAGCTATTGCCTGGCAGGTTGAGAAATAGACCAAATAGAATATACAACACCCACTGTCACAAGCTACTTTTCAACCCAAAAGCAATATGTTTCTAATATAAGTGAAACATTTGCCTATATATATTTAACTAAATATTGTAAACACCATATTTCAAATTGAACTTACAGGCTTTACTCTCTGAACAATGAGTGAAAAATGTACGTGCAGAAATTGGGACTGTACAGTGTGCAGCTGGGCATACTGTTAAAATTTTAATGCAGACTTTGAAAATGCTAGAAGACTTTGAAAAAGCTAGAATGATTGAAGTATTTCTCCTTTAGTGAGACATATGATCCTGAAAGGGTGACTGGAAATTGCACTAGGAAAAAACCCCCAAAAACAGGAAAACCCTTTTTTGTATTTAAATGCTAATATATGCCTTAGGTAACATTCATGTAATAAGTAAGGATATCTTTCAGGTGTGTAATGTTGGCCTATCAGCATCTAGTCCTCATAGAAACTCTGACAAGTTTTACTCACCAGTATTTGGAATAATGATCAAGCTGCTGAAAATTTAGGATTTTGGGGGTTGGTAAATGACAGGAAATCTTTGAGTTAGTTTGCATTGGGGAGATAAGTATAAATAGCATTTTAAAGCTTCTCTCCAAACAGACGAATGAATACAGAGTTCTTCTTGTCTGGCATTTGGACCTGGTTGTGTGACTTCAGTGATGCATTGTGAAGGTTAAATGGAGGTAAGTGACGGAAAGTTAAGAAAAGAACATTAGTGGAAACAGAAAATGAGATATACACAGCCCAATGTTCAAACATGTGGGTCTTAATAAGAAATCTGAATTATGCACTTGGATGCTCTGATGAGCATGTGCACACCTAAGCAAATATCTGGCTTTTCAGATGCCAGCACTCTATTGGTTACATCTCATAGAATTTATACAAACTTTAGAGCTTGAACAACTTACTATGAATTGCTATAATAAAACTAACAAATTCTAAGAGCTTTATGGGAAAATTTTAGCCAGGACCCCTGACAGGGGTAGGGAGGAGAGGCCACAAGGGCAACTGCCCCTGGGCCTGGTGATTCAAAAGGGTTCAGGGCTCCCAATCACATTGCTGTTCCTGCAGCAGCGATGGTGGCCGGAGCTACGGGCCCTTTAAATTGCCACCGGAGTGGTGTGTGGCATGCTCTGGGTGGCTGTGAGGGCTGGTGGGGCGGGGAGGGAAAGTGGTGTAGCATGGTGCTGAGGGCTGACTGCCCCAGCTCTGCCCCTTCTCCTTGTGGCCCTGCTCCTTCTGTGATCACAGAGCAGCTTCCCCTCCAACCTTGCCTAGGGGCCTGGCAAATCTGTCACCTTCCTGATCTTGGCTCAGTTGTTGGAAATAGCAGCCCAAGATTTAATATATCTGTACCATTCACATGGCTTTGAGGGTCATCGTTATTCAATTACTTCATTCTATTCCATTTCTTAACTTTTATGCACAGCTTTAGTTACCCTCTTTGAGGACGGATTATTTATTATTCAGACCTCAGAGCTAGGTAAGGGATGACATCTCCTGATCTAGCTCTGATTTGGGTTTAAAGCATTCAGGCTATTTGACAGGGTCAAATCACGGTGGTCTATTCAATGTTTTAACACAGACCTGGATTCTTGTATTATTGATAGCAATTCTACTCTTAGTAGCAAGCTTTCGCTTTCTCTCTCTTCCCATTAGTAAAGAGCTGGAGATAAATTCTTTGCTGGTGTTACACCAGTGAAATCAGTAGAAAGGTATGAATCCATAGAGCCCTGCATGGATACAAAATTGGTATCTGCATCTACATCCACAAAAATGAGCTGTGGCTACCGCATCCACATCCGCAGCTGTGGATACCCACAGATATAAAGTGGCTAGGCACAAATTTCCAGGGCTCTATGAATCCAGTTCACAAGAAGGAATCCTTTTTTGGGGGGTGAAGAATGAAATACACAGGAGTAAACATTATTGTCAGTGCTGTACCTACTTATTTTTAAACCTCCCCTTATTCCTGCCTGGCTGCTCTGCAGTCTCAGAAGTATGTGATTGTCTAGGTGGATGGGTTGAGGTACTTAAAGCAGTTAGACTAGGACCACATTAAAGTTATGTTTAATTTGCTTTCCTATTAACATTTGTTCCAGAACCACAAAGATTTGTGGCTTACCCAAAACTAAGCTGAAGGAGTTTTAGGGCTAGGATGTTTGCCACATCATTCCCTAAAATGGATCTCTATCCAGGCATTTTTGGTCCATTATCAATGGGGAAAAATGTACTGTACTGTGGGTGGGAAATAAAAGGGGGAGCTTGCTTTGCCAGCAGGTATTGCTTTAGTATCTGAAGGAAATATTGAGCCAAATCCTCACCTGAAAAAAAATCAGCATGCCTCCCTTGACTTTAATGAAACTAGGCCGTTTTACCCCATCTGACAATTTGACCTAAAAATTGTGAGGTGATGATTCACTGTAATATAGTGTAGATGAAGGATTTACATTGGTGTGAAGCACACATTTAAGTGGAAAGCATTGGATGTTCCTTCTGGCTGAATGGATCTCCCTAACAGAGCTGATTTTTTCATATTAGTTTCATGTTTCCTCCTCACTGCAGGTTGTGCCTAGATTATATGTTTCTTTCCAAATATTGGATGAACTGCTATAATTTGATTAAATAGTTGATGTATTTGTCTATCCTGGAGAGTGAGCTGAATATAATCAATTCAGAACATTCTTGTTCTTGTGTTACATTTTTATTTTACTAAGGTTTTTCAACCAAGTTTTTCAAATGTGGCCTTGTACTTATTTTCCTGGGTTTTCTCTTTTCTCTGTGAGTGGATCTTGGATGATGAATTCTTTTCCTAGAATATTTCATGTTCAAAATTGTCCTACGGGCAGCTTGTCAGAAGTGCTGTGAGTATTATATGACTACATAGTGCAGCACAAATACAAGGACACTCTGATGTTTGTTGTATGACTGCTTTACATGTCAGAAGAAATCTGAAATATCTGGATATGGGATTGCATTTTACTGTGAGAGGGTATGGAGATTATGCGTCATATAATATTAGAGTGTGGTTTGTGTGTTCAGAGTGCAAGCCAAATAATAATTAATGAATCTCACAACAACTCTGGGAATCAAGTATGTAACAGACAGGGTTTTTTTTAATAGCTAAGGAAACACAACACACAAGGGCATACTGTGGGTTGATGCATCAGCAGCACACAAGGCAAAAGGTGGCTCTTGGCACAACTTAAAACAATCACACAGCTGGAAAAATACTATAAGACCACTCCAGTTCTTTTCTTCCCTGCCCGCAGAGGCCAAGAACTATGGTGGAAACTTCAGCTGACCATTTAGGGCTGTCGTAAGGTCACTTTGTGCTATTCTAGCAGCTGAAAGGGGTCCTAATAGGCAGAGGATCTGACTCAATGAGTCAGTGATAAAACCAGGCTTATGAGTCCAGAAGTTACTGGGTTCTAGCCTCAGCCTCAATCTACTAGGCCATTTACTTCAGGAATGGCCCTAAATTGGAATAAAGGGGTGTATAGTTTCCTTTTTGGAAAGAATACCACATTGTGATAAGCCATAAGTTGTTATCAGAGAGAAGTTTCCCAGAGGTAAAGCACCTATAATACTTGCAATGAAGTTAAAGAAGTTGCATCTCTTTCAGGAAAGAAGGAGAAGTAACACCACTGATCAGTCAAAAGGCTCCCAGTCCAGTTATGCACATACCTACAGTACAATGCTCGCCGGGTTTACTCAGGCCAAGCGTGCTTTTGGTGGCAACTACTTCATAACCTCTTATTAACTTTCCCTTTTAAAATTGAAATAGCTAAACTGTTCAGGGAGGTTTCATTATTCCTGTTCGGAAAGAAAGACTAACGGGCAATTCAGGTAACGCTATTTTGGACAAAGGCTATTGAACAAATTGAATTACTGTATATTACCAGCTTAGGACAATTACCAAGAATTATGTTTTATTCATGCAATTTACTGATGTCTTTGACCAATCTGACATTACAAAGATTGAGTCAGTCAGAATTTACAGAAAAAAGCAGAGTCAATGACAACTTGCCTCATTAAGAAGAAATGTTGGATCACTAAAGAAATATATTTAGTCATTTGTCTGTCAATTTGATTTTTTGAAAAAATAGCATGAACTATTTTCTGCTCCCTGATCCAGATCTTAGGGATTTGATTTTGTCTTCCCAAGGTAAGCAGACAGCACTTGTGGCATCATGGAAAATTAGTGGCTATATATCGTTCACAGTGAGCAACAGAAGCATTATGCATATGGCCCTATAACACATTCACACAACCTGTCTTTCAAGCAAGGAATGGACAAGGAATGACAAGCATGGCTTCATGCATCCCTCTGGTGACAGCTGCGCTTTCACCTCCACCTGCTGAATATTCTCCCTCCTTGCCTATGGGAGGACCAGTCAAAGTACCACAGATCTACAAAAGTAGATAAGGGGAGGAGTTGGCAAGCTTCAGGCAGTTTAAGATAAATATAAAGCATCTAGGGAGAAAGGGTTTTATAGATAGGAAAAAGGTCAACTGATGATAGTTAGGAAGGCTGTCCTGAGCCTATCTATCTTTGGCAGATACAGCTGTCAATGCAAGTTTTGTCTGTGTTAAATGGGTACTGCTTTTAATTCAACATAAACAGTAGTGAGGACCTCTGACACCATGCAGCATAAGATCTTCCCTCTCTTTCCTTTTTAACTATTCTCTGCCCTACCAACAAGGAATGGAAGGGATAAGGCCAGTGAGTAAGACAATGGAGATAAAAAAATGGAAGAGAACTGGAACAAAATTGGTGAGAACCACAAACATAGGAGGAGAAGGAACCAGATGGGCTCCTCCTTTTTCCTATCACTTTGCGGAGGACCTTACCAAAAAAACCAAGCAACCAACCAACCAACCAAACAAAAAAAACCCCATGGCTAATCCTGACAATATATAAGGTTACTGGACAACAGCCAAGACACAGAAGAATGTGAATGTCAAATGTTTCTGTGTATGAGAGTGCAGGATGAAATAATTGGAGCCGGTGAAAAGAAATGCTTCCTCTATATTTATTCCCAGACATTGTGATAAGCAGGTATAGGCATTCTAAGAAACAAGAAATCAAACATTGTTGATCCAAAAGAATGGAAACAATTGTTAGAATCATTTAAACAAAGCTCTACTCATTTCTGTGATGTAGCAACATCCCAATTGGTCAATTATTGTTCACATAACATTAGCACATTTAACTTTTGCACACGTGGGGAAAAAGCAAGTCCTGCCTGCCCATGTGAACAGATTTTGATGGACTAAAGCTTCATTTTCTGTAATGACTGTGAAAAGAATATATAGCACATAACAAATGTGTGTCTATATATTGCACATTTAAAATAAATGTGCTCATCTGTAATGAGCTGTAATAATCAATTAGACATCAGCACAGTATCTGAGCACTTCAATGGCTAAAACCCCCCAGTTACAGCCAACAATCAGCTTGTCAGTGTGGATTATTTTAATAGACACAACACTTTACAACAAGTCTTTACCATCTGTTCCACCTTCTAATTACAAATGCAACAAGAATATAATTCACAATTGCATCATTAAAAAGACATAAGGGATTTAATGTATGTCTATGCTCCTTTTTAACAGAGTGTACAGCTGTTAGACTTTCCTCTTGTTTTGTAGATAAAAATCAAAAAGAGAACTTTTTTTCTCTCAGAGGAAATTCCCTGAATTTGAGAGTTTTTCACACAACTCTATATATTCACATTCTTGAATATACATGGAATACATATGAACACAGGTACTTGTTTAACCTCTCTACTGTCTACTTAGGTATGGTTATATAGGGATGGGAACAACCCGCAGTTCTGTTATGTGCTTGGCCACCAGACCAAGGTCTCATGTGCTCTGTGTAAATCAAGAGCAACCCCAGCTGCATCAATTGATTTGCAACAGCTTCCAAATGGACCATTGTGCAAGATGATGAGCACCCTGTAGACTCATTGAGATCATCTCAAGGAAATGCAAGTTGAAGACCTTCAGGGCTAGAATCTTAAAGATACTTTCTCAACTAAAATTGCAGATAGGCACGGCGAGATTTTCAAAAGAACCTAACTCTCATTAGAGTGCTTTTGAATGGCCCATTGTGCCCTACAAAATTCCACTATCTGCCTGTCTACACCTTTAGTTATCTAAACACCTTCAAAAATCAAGCTCTTTAGTGGCACTGAGCAAAAGTCCTATGAAACTTTGGCTCCCAAGTACCTAAATCACTTGAATATAGTGTTTAGGCTCCCTAGCCTATACAGGTTGGACCTCCTGATCCAGCACTGTTGGGACCTGACTGGTCTGAACAAGGGAGTGTGCCAGACTAGGGGAGATCAGGACTCTCCTAGGGGGACTCCAGCCTCCTGGCCGGGCTCCGCGCCTGGCCACTGGCCCCATTGCCGTCATCAGGCAATGGGCTCTCCTGACAGCCCTAGCCACTGGGCTTCCTGCCCCGGGGTTGCCAGCCGGGGTCCCTGCCGACAAGGATACTTGCCAGGCTCTGCTCCTGGCCCACCACGAGTGTCGCTAGACCAGGGAGTCCTGGACCACAAAGACTCAACCTGAATCAATATGGCGCCACAGTGCTGACAATGGGTCTGGCTTACAGAACACACCAACATGTTGTATTCTAATGGCCCCATTTGTATGCTGCTGGCATAAACTGCATAATATCTAGTTTGCATTAATGTACTCTGGCGTGAAAGAAGTCTACGTTAAAATAAACCAGTGTCCACATGGGGCAGTTAGATCCCAAAACTTAGATGTGCTTTGCAATTCATAGCCCAATAGACATGCCCAGAGTCATTTAGGTAACTTATAATAACATCTTCTCTTTGTAAATGTATGTTTGTCCATAACAGCTGATGGTTCCTGAGAAAGACTGATGACTTGTTAAAAAGCTAAAGGCTTCAACTGAAAGTAAAGAAATGTAATCTGAGTATTGGAAAAGTACAGTAATTCCATTATTTCTCCTCTCCCAGCTCCCAACAGGCACAGTGTTTTAAAGTGCAACCTTAAATTTCTAAATTCAAATAAAAAACTCAGAATAAATCCAGAAAGCATGTTTTATACGGCATATTAAATTTAAAAAAAACTTGAAGTTGAGCAATCAAGCACAGAAACCAGGAAATTCAAATGGTACAGTTCCTATAGCAACTCAGACACATTGCACATGCTGTATCATTTCTGATATTAATTTTACAACATAAACAGCAATATAAGGAATACAGTTACAAGGAAAACAGAAGAACAAGAAGTGCAAATATAAGCTGTTGTGGGGAACCTTAAACTGAAGCTTTAACTTAAAAAACTGACATTGTGGGGTGCCATGTTTATTGTCTTTTTGTGACTTCCAGTTCAAATGCATTCACTTTACAAGTATTTTGTTTGGTTTTCTTACTACCAGCCCTGAAAATCTCATCTGTAAGCTGAAAGTCATGCTGGGTTTTTTTACTTCCTATTTCTTCTCCATCAGAGGGGGTTTTAATCCAGGGAAAAGCCATTGTATTATAGAAGTACATATAGAATTCTTTAGCTGTATGTCCTTCGCTGCTCCCAAAAGGAGCCGGCACTATCCCTAGAAACTTCCCCTGAACCAAGTGCCAACTCCAAGCTCCTATTGGCTTGGAACAGTGGCTAATAGGAGCTGCAGGGGCAGTGCCAGCTGATAAGGGCAGTGTGTGGAGCTTACTGCCCCTTCACAGACTACAGTCTGCTGCCAGAGGGATGCTCCAGTCACTGCTGCGAGCCACTCTAGGCAAGTGTATCCCTTCATCACCCTCTCCCCCACCTCAACCCCCTTCTCCAGTCCTGAGCCTCCTCCTGTATCCAAAATCCCTCCCAGAGCTTACAACCTGCACCCATTCCTACACCCAAACTCCCCATTCCAAGTTCAGCTTGGAGCTCTCTTCCACTCCCAAACTCCTTCTCAAAACCTGAGCCCCTTCCTGTGCCCTAATCTTCTGCCCCAGGCTAGGCCTGTAGCCCCTATCTGTATCCAGACTCCTTCCCAGAGCCTGAACCCCCTTCCATACCCTCCCGTGCCTCAACCCCCTACCCTAACCCACTGAAAATGAGTGAGGGTGGGGGAGAGTAGGCAATGGAGGAAGGGAGGCTGGAGTGAGTGGGGGGCAGTTCCTTGGGGGAAGTGGCAGTGCTGGGGTTGGGGCAAAGTTGTTTGGTTTGTGTCATTAGACATTTGACAACCTTAGATTTGTCCAGTGATTGGAATTTAGTAAACAAGAATGTGGAAAAGAATCTGTCTCTAACACTTTTTATCTGTATTGGCTCTGACCTAACAACAAAATACATAACAGTTCCATGTCATAGTTAGCAAATCTTCAGTTTTTTTCTGTTTAGCTCTAGTTAATTTTCATCATCATTTTTACTGTAATTTTCTATAATTAGTAATCACCTAAAATAATTTAAACTCAGAATTTACTGCATGAAAAGCTCAACAGTGTTTCTTTGTTTTAGGCTTGAGCTGGTCACAGTGTGGAGCAACACTTTAGCAGAAACATTTATGGGTACTGGGACCCATTTTCAAAGAACTCAGAGCCACATTTTCAAAAATTCAATGCCTTCATTATGGGCTAGATTTTTTCATAAGAGCTTAGCTTCTGTATAGTCATCTCAGTAAGGGACAAATTTTGTATGATTCAAAATGCCCTTTGATTTCCATTGTGACCAAATTATGGCCACATTTTCAAGGGAGCTGAGCATTCAAATCTAGCCACTTAGGGTATATCTAGACTGCGGCATTATTTCGGGATACTGGAGCTATCACAAAATAGATATTCCACGTCTTTTGAACCAGCCCATTATTTCAAAATAGATTTCAAAGTAATGAGCTCACTATTCCGACACCCCTGTAACCCTCATTCCACAAGGGGTAAAGGACATTTCGGAATAGTGATTTATTTTGAAATTAGATAGAAAAAAGATACACAATTTGCGTAGTTCAAATTGCGTGTCTTATTTCGGACTATGAGTGAAGTGTAAATGCATTCTTAGGGTACGTCTAAACTCCACCAGCTATAGGATGGAAATTAGGTTCACTGGCTATTAGTAGGAACACAAGAGCTGGCATGGATACATGGGCATGGCACACTTCACAGCGGTGCTGTCAAAGGACTAGGCCATTTACACTACTTCACTAAGGGTACATGTAAACTACTTTTTTTTTTTCAAAAGAGGATATGCAAATTCCATGGGAATTTTTTTCAGAAAACCTCCTTTTTTCAGAAAGAGCATTTTTTTCGGAAAAGGGATTTTTTCCGAAAAAAAAATACATCCAGACTACTTTTACTTTCAAAAGACCTGCTTTCGAAAAAGCGATCAGAAGATATGCAAATTCTGTCTAAACTATGAAAAAATCCAAAGTTTAGATGTACCCTTAGTGAGGTAGTGTAAATGGCCTAGTCCTTTGACAGCACCCCTGTGGAGTGTGCCATGCCGATGTAGCCACCCCAGCTCTTGTGTTCCTACTTGTGGTGGCTAATAGCCAGTGAACCTAATTTCCATCCTATAGCTGGTGGAGTTCCTCCGGAGTTGACCCCATCCAGGATTCAGAGGAAACATACAAAACAAAAACAAAAAGGAGGCAACAAGGGGGAAAGAAATAACCAGTTCCAAACAAGCTACTCGCCTTTCTTCCTTGAGGGGGACCTTAGGCAAGTTGCAGTTCAGCTCAGTGTGTTCTAGTCAATCTCAAAAAAGATTCTTGAGATAACTGTTTATAACCCAGTCTCCTTTCATTCAGGGTGCTCAGCTACTTCATAGGAATGGGAGCAGGATCTGCCCTCTATCTCAGACCTCCCTCTGAGATCTGGGGGGACCAGATGTCTTTTCCTTCTCCCAGAACTGCTTCCTACTGAGTTGGGCTTCTCCCCTTTCAAACTTTCCCTCCAGTCCTGACCTGCAGGGTCAGCCTATTTGAGTCAATAACTCCTCCTTAACACCTTCTGTGTGGAATGGCATGGGTACACCCTATCCTTAATTGGAGTGAGGATCTTTTGAAAAATCTCATCCCAGTTTTGGGGGCTGAGGCCTTTTGAAAATTCCAACCATTGCCCTTAAGGAAAGTACAATGCCTCTTGGAGCCCACCAATGCATTGGAGCTATGGCCTATCTGGGGTTGAAATGTGTATTCCCCCATGCAAGGCTGTCTAGCTCTGCCATAGCTCTGTTTTCTTCCCTTTTGCTATGTGGTATTCCCAGAGGTGATAGCAGAGAGTTGTCTCCCTTCAAGAGAATGCAAAAACGGCAGCCAAGAGCTAGCCTGTGCACATGGACAAGAAATAGGAAGTTACAAGAGGTCTACCCACAATTTGGCCCCAAACATGAGAACTGTATTATGTATTGTGCTAAGCTATTCTTTTTATTAATCTTTAGTTTAACCTAGACAAATTTAAGATGCAAAGCCAGAGAAGTTCAGCATAGTAAAGCCTTTCTTTTTCAATGTCAGAAAAAAATCTAATTTCATTTCCTCACCCTCTCTTCCTACCACACTTTAGGTTAGAAGATAAATTGACTCTAATCACTGGTATAAATTCAGTTTCATATTTCAAATGCCAACACTGTTTTGAGACTCCAGTAATGAACACTACTTTGAGGAATTTAGTGAGATAAAAAGGGATAGTTTGATCCTTCGCCTGCATGTACACTAACAATGAACTACCAAAATCTCTTCTCTTTCCTCCTCCCCTGGTTGAAATGAATGCTGTCAGCAAAAGGCTATTGAAGCTTTAAATGTATTGAGCATGAGATACATGAAGTACTAGAAGGGTGGGGGGTACCTGATTCCTTTTAAACAATGGTAAAATATTTCTACAGATTCCAGGTGCAATCTTTTTCTCCTTGTCTATCCTTTGTTAAAGTATTTTATTTTAATACATTCAGATCAAAATGAAACACACCCATGTTAAAAAATAAAACCTCACAGAACATAGAGGCTATAGAAAAAGCAGAATGCCAGCAGGTGTTCCTACATATTTTTTATTAAAGCCCAGTAAACTAAACTACCCTACTACATGGGAGAAAATCAAGTCACTAAAGGTAGTAAATTTTCTTAGCATATCACAGCACAGAGATACCTGTGTGAAACACAGTAATAGTGCTCATACCATGTGAATATTTAAGCAGCCTTCCTGTTCTAAGTAGTGTGGGGTCGGGTGGCCAGCATTGGTTTTACACTCTTTTCCAACTAAAATGACTATGTATAAACAATTCTGAATATGGTTGTTGCCCATCTGTATGATTGGTATGGCCAGAAACCCTCTAACACATATTACGATAATATCAGAGGACACTGCTTTAATCTTCATAAATACCTAGGCAAAATACATTTTCTTATTTATGTGGCTGTCTATCTTCTAACACTAAATCTGCTCTCCCACAGCAATTGCTTTGTCCAACTCCAGCACAACTTAGCCAGATCAGGGAATTTGGGGCTATAACATTCTTTTCTTCCCCACAAGCGAAAAGAAAACATGTCACAACATGACTGCAACCGGCCAGTGTTTAATCATGGCTATTTCTGTAGCACAGATAGCGCCTTTGTGTAAACAAAGCAGTGTACCCATCCCATCACTTGTCCAAATGAAGTGGCTATAAGAGGAAAAATAGCTGGTACGTAAGTCAGCATCAGATATTCTGTTCATTACTCGAGGGCACCATGTGAATGTCAGATTTAGTAATAGCACTTAAGGAAAAAGGTGGGGAAGATTATTTCCCCCCTGAATAATGGCCAGACAGCCTTGACTTGGGCCTTGTTGTGGGCAGCTGGAAAGCATTACCTGAGGCAGAGTCACTACCCTTCAGTTTTAGTGAACACAGAAGGCACTTGCCTTCTACACCAGGTACCCCTGTCTGCATCCTACCAACTCCCTCTGCCCATTCAGAAGAGAATAGATACATGGTCAAACCTCATCTCACCCTTTCCCCAGATTCTCTGATGGAGAGTTAGTCTCTTTAATGCCTGTTTCTAGCCCTTTCCTCTGAAGAGCTAGATTACTGTCAGAGCTAAGATACTAGACTAGCTAGACCTCAGCTCTGATTCAGTCTGGCAGTTCCTGTATATTGATTGCTCTAATACTTTTCAGGTGTCAGTGTCAGTGGGTATCTTTGCCAGTCTGTACCCTCTCCTGGATGTCTGTAGTGTTGCAGCAACTCTACCTCAGTTTCTTCCACACTGCCAAGTGTCACTTAGCCCTGCGCCTGGTGACTTCCTTTGAAACTCCAGTCAGGCCATTTATAGCTTCTCCCCTTCTGGGACAATAAACAGTCTGATAGACCAGGACTCCAGTGACTCTAGGGAGGGGTTGATAATCCCAAATCACTGAAATCCTAACCGCTGTGCTTTCCTCTGGATCCAGGCCAGAGGGCTGGCAGTAAGCAGCTGGGAGCGGTTTCATACAATTCTTTGCCACTTCTTACCTCACCACTCTTGTAGAGTTTCTCAGCTCCATGTTCTCTGATTCTCCCACTCTGGAAGTAAGACTTCCTAGACAGTTTCTTTGTCTACTGCTGAAAGAAGTCACTCAGCCCTGGTCTACACTAGGGAGTTATTTCAAAATAACTCCACTTATTTCAAAACAACAAGTGGAGGGTCCACACTACCAAGCCCGTTATTTTGAAATAACAACTCCTGCTTTCCATGAGGAATAATGCTTATTTTGAAATAGTTATTTCGAAATAGCAGTAGAGTGAGTGCTCCATGGCTGCTATTTCAAAATAAGTGAGTGTTCATGGCTGCTATTTCAAAATAACTACTCCCCAGTTATTCAAAGCAATTACTCCCCAGTGCTTTCTGGGTTCTAAGTCAAGGTAGTACATCCACATTCAGGGAGCCTGCTTCAGACTAATTTTTAGGCTTTCCTTTAGTGTGAACATGCTATTTTAAAATAGTTATTTGGGAGTTATTATTTTGAAATAAGTTATTTTGAAATAATTTCCTAGTGTGGACATGCCCTTAGGGTATGTCTGCATTGCAGCTAGGAGGTGTAATTTCTACCTTGTGTGGACTTCAGTGAACTAATTTTACTCAGGCTAGTGTTTAAATATGAGCAGTGAAGCTGTAATGGCACGGCTGGCAGCTCCAGCTAGATTTTGAATTGAATGAAAGAGGTTAATCATCATAATATGATATACTGTTGCCATCATTTCTCAGGAGGACAGAGTGAAGACACACAAAAGATCACTTAAATCAGATCATATGCTGTTTATACACACATAACACACATTTAAAATACAGTATGCGCCACAACTGGAGGAGCAGACAGATTTCTGATCGCTCACAAACGTTGCAGCTTATGTGCTAGCTCTTTTCTAAAAGAATCACTTAAATAGAAGAAGCCATGATTTAATTGATGGCAGCTCCAGAAGCAGTTACTATTTGCACTACAGTAGTGCCTAAGGGTATGTATAGACAGCATCCCTCTGTCGGCACAGGGATGCAGATTCGGCAGGTTGACATTGCAAATGAGGCAGGGATTTAAATATCCCGCGCCTAATTTGCAAAAAAATGGCCGTCACGTTTTGCCAACTCAGCACTTTGTCGGCAAAAAGCAGCAGTCTAGTGGGGGATCTGTCGAGAAAGAAAGCCTTTTTCAACAGATCCTGTAAATCTCCTTGCAGGAGGCATAAGGGATCTGTCGAAAAAGGCTTTCTTTCTCGACAGATCCCCCTCTAGACTGCCGCTTTTTGCCGACAAAGTGCTCAGTCAGCAAAAATGGTGGCTATTTTTATGCAAATTAAGTGTGGGATATTTAAATCCCCACTTCATTTGCAATGTCGATCTGCCTAATCTGCATCCCTCTGCCGACAGAGGGATACAGTCTATACATACCCTTAGGCACTGCTGTAGTGCAAATAGTAACTGCTTCTGGAGCTGCCATCAATTAAATCATGGCTTCTTCTATTTAAGTGATTCTTTTAGAAAAGAGCTAGCACATAAGCTGCAACGTTTGTGAGCGATCAGAAATCTGTCTGCTCCTCCAGTTGTGGTGCATACTGTATTTTAAATATGTGTTATGTGGTCCTATTAAAAATTAGAAAAATCACAGAGCACAGGAGTTAAGGCAATAAAAGACCCATTCCAGTGAACATTTAGGAGTTTCATTTGGGGACTGATGATGGTAGACGCCCATTGATTTAACTACTTTCTCCTCCCCCCACTTCTTTTCTTTCTTGTTTCACCTTTTTGTTTTGTTTTTGAGCCAGTGATTGAAAGTGGCTAGTGACTATAAGTAAACACATTACCTTTGGATAATGAGTAAATTTCAGCTGTAATAGACACTATCTGGATATTAATTGGCACTACTTACAGTGATCTAGAGAGAGTTGGGAGCATGGAGAGCTTTCACGTGTCGAAATGAGATGAAAGAACCACAGAGGACTGTTTTATAATTGTCAGCTGTGTATATGCTACTTTTTAATTAGCCAACTTGTTTAAAAGGCAACTGTGTGTATTTGGGACATAACACTCATGCTATTAATTAAATATGCTCTGATTTCACACATGGAACATTTATATTGTGCTGAAAGCTGCCCTATTATGGTCAGTAAAATGACAAAATTTTAAACTTATAAGGAATAATAAGAAAAATAAATAAGTATTTCATAAGAAATTATATCTGTTCCCTCTGTTACCCAAAAGCATTATCAATTCTACTTAGGTTTCTGGTTCTTAATTTTTCTATGATCCCTCTGTATGGAAGAAACATACAAAGTTGCTTACCGATGTCACAAGGAGCTGAAAATTCAGCCTTTACCTAACACAGATGATTTGGTCTTGCCTTCGGTAGTATCAGTGAAATCTCCTCTGATTAGCACACTACTCTTCTAGACTCACCTCTCAACCTATCCAGATGAGTCTCAAAGGCAGCGTGGTGTGCTTTCTTCCCTCATCAGCGACCCCAAAAGTTTGTGGACTTGTCAAAAGGCCCATCCACTGAGCATAAAGCCTGATTTATCGATCCAAGTAACTGTAAGGAAGACATACTTTCTTCAGTTCCCACATGCAGTTACTTCCAGACAATGGCACTGTAGTATTTCACTTGACCAAATAATGAGAACTACTTCAGAATTGATTGATGACCAACCTGTTCCGAAATATTTGGAAATTTTGTCCAGAAAGCTTGAGTGCAAAACATGTTTTAAGCAGAGAATCTGGTAGCCAGGGGTTGGTGGGGACAAAGATTTGTAGGAAGGGAAATATCCTTTCAAATACCTATTCATCACAGGAACCCTACAACTGGATTAAAAAAACAACAACCCAGCCTTGTCTTTTTTTTTAGTTTCCCATGCAGCAAGGCAATGGGAAAAATGTTCTAATCTTGTGCAAAAGTCTGTAGCTTTCATAACGATTTCCTCACTTCCAAGAATTCCAGAATGTGCAGACAAAATTGATGGAGAGGATAGAGTTGCTTGCGCCAATCTTCCTATACAAGATTCAGCACTAAGATTGAACCTCTCTAATCCGGCACCTTCAGGACCTGACCAGTGCTGAACCAGAGAATTTGCCAAACCACAGGAGGTCAATATTCTTTAGCAGCATTCCACTGCTTACTGGGCTCTCAGAAGACATTTAACTTCATTTACATGTTTGGGACCCATCACAAAAGTATGAACAAAGACATTACCTGGCTAGCACACCACATTCCACATCCTATAATGACTTAAAAAAACCAAACAATGGGGACTTAAGAACAATTTGCACCTTCTCTATCAGCGTTATGTGGCATGAACACTCTAATTGACTATTTCGTTCCCCTTTTTTCCTTCTCCTCCCCTCCCCTATTTATTTTGGAACTGGACCTTTATTAACTCCATTCATCTGAAGAAGTGGGTTGTACCCAGCAAAGCCCATGATACCATCTACAAATATGTTTTGTTAGTCTTTAAGGTGCTGCTAGACCATTAGTTGTTTTTTACATTTTTCCAGTTACAGACTAACATGGCTACCCTTCTGAAACCTCCCTATAGGAGCAGCCTTCTGTGAATTCACATGTGACTAAGGACAAGAAATAAAGATCAGGTTCTCAATAGCACCCTGTATACTTTACCTTTATTACAATCTTAGAAAGTTAACTCCCACACATGGCAAGAAAAAGGATTCATTCACTGTAAGGAATATCCTTCCCAAAGACCGAACTTTTGAATCAGGCAAATCAACTTCTGCTCTCAGATTGATGAGTTGTGATTCTTTTTTAGCAATTATATACCAACATTTGCAAGGGCTTTCTCATGTTGAATAATTAATGTCCTTTCAGGATCTGACCCTAGTCACTGACAAATTTTACATCCACTGCCACAGCCTCCTCAAGTACCACAGTTTTGCCTCATTTTTATTTAGGTGAACTTGAACAGAAAAATGTGACAAGCTAGTCAGGACTATTGACTTATCAAATGTTGTCAAGCTTAGCTATGTTTCCATATGGGATATCAATGATTGCTAAATCATTTAGTTGTAACTGCTAATTCTTCTTGCAAAATTAGGAACATGGGACTTGTTGTACCAGTCCACTCTCACCTGCTATCTAATCCAATATCATCCCTCCAATACTGCCCAGTATACCAGAGAGAAGTGCAAGGAATTTGAGGTGATCAATGATCTGACCATACAGGGTGGTGATTCATAATCTCCCTACACAGTATGGGTACATCTACACAGCAGCGTTATTTCGGAATAACTTACATTATTCCAAAACAACAGTGTGCATCTACACTATAATCCTCTATTTTGAAATAATGTCGAGCCGAAGAACTTCTTACTCCAACTCATGGTAATCCTCATTTCATGAGGAGTAAGGGAAGTCGAAGGAAGAGTGTTCTTCCTTCGACTGCCTGGTGTGTAGACAGCACCAAAAGCTGAGTTATGCTATTTCAACTTAAGCTATGCAATTGATGTAGCTGAAGTTGCATAGCTTAATTTGACTTTAGCCCTGCTGGGTAGATGTACCCTGTATGTCCTGAAGAACAGGGAGTTGGAATCAATAGGATATAGGGGATGACAAGTGGACTTTTAAAAATCATTTATATATTTAGGAGCCTGATGTTAGGTCATGTTTTAAAATAAACGTAAACAATTCTGGCCCAAGTCTAGACTTAAAATCCTTTAAAATTTTTTTTTTAAGTTCTAGTTTCCCTTTGTTGATCTTCCTGGTTTCTCCTTATGTAGGAGTCTGCAGTTCATTTTTATAGATTTTTAAATCAGTTTTCCGTTCATTTTGAATTTTACTGATGTTCTTCCCTTGTCATTTTACCTTCATTTTCATTTTTGATTTTGCCATATTTGTTGTATTCTACCAGCTCAAAAGTGTTTATTTCAGTCTATGCTACAATAATAGCCCAAAATCTAGGTCTTCTTGGCAATGCCTTAAAATATAGTTTTAAAGGCTTTAAATTCAGTATGTTACTGTAGCAGGGGCTTACCTGACTCTCACATACTACCAAATTACAATATTCTGCCAATAACATACATATAACAAAAACAATATTAAAATCTTCTAACAAACTCTTCACCGGAGTCCCTTTCTCCCTGATTCCTATATACTTGTGGCCTAGAGAGAGAAGAAAGGCCTTGTATCACAGCCTGACATCTACCAAATCAGAGGCAAAGAAAGAATGGAAATGGGCCATTTACAGGGAAACCTGTACAATAGCTTCTATGATTCAGTTTTCCCATCTGTAAAACAGGGAAATTGAGACTGACCTTTGTAAAGCACTTTGAGATCTATGGAAGAAAAGCGCTAAGAAAGTGCTTGGCATTTTTATGATGATTATGATTATTTAGCCTCATTCCCAAGTGTCCCCAAACACAATGGGCCCAATTCTCCTCTCACTTATACCCACTTGAATCATCTGGAGTTAGTACAATGCAGCAAGCGTTGTTTTGACAATACAAAACAAGTGTAAGTGATTCTAACCCAATTTCCATTGAATTTAGTAACATTTATTTTTATGATAATGCCTAACAGTCAACCAAGGCCTTGTAAAATCAGGCCCATTGAGGACAATTTGGCTTCATCTCTATTGGAAAAATGCTTCCATTCACTAACCAAGTTTGGTCATGCTCTTGAAAGTCATTTAAAAAAGGTTCCAATACCCACACATACATAGGACTCCAATCCTGCAAGCCCCTCTTTATGGGCAGACCCCCTTATGGTTCCATGCAGGCATAAAGTCAATGGGGTTGCACACAGCTGCAGGGAACACAAGTGCAGCTACTGAAGTGGAACAACTTGTTGCATCAGACAATAATATATGAAGAAAAAAATTGAGCTCCATAAACTTATATTGAAGAAAACTAGAACCACACTGGGGAAAAAATCCCTATAATTTATAATAGACATCTGAATATGACTGAAGTGCACAGTCTACTCTTACTCAATAAGAACTAGACAAACTATTAGGAATAAACTACTATTCTTCACTAAAACATTTGAAAGCTGTTCTATGTATATCACAGAAAACATTAGTTTTCATGTTTAGGTAAAGTTCAAGAATCTAAATTTTATAGCAGTTCTACAATTGAAGTCATATTTTATATCCTGTTAGTGTGATTTTGGGAGTGATCTCAGCAAAAGAGGCAGAACACCACTCTATTACTCATGTACATTTTATGTCCTCTCTTAAATGTTGGAAGAGTTTTGTGACAACAACACAGAAGTGGTGTGTTTTAGGAATACTGTTCCATCCCGCCCCCCTCCACCACCACCAGTCTTTACAATGAAACCCTCCAGAGATATTATTTCTTTCCTCTACGGAGATGTTGACATTTGGGCTTGGCCTTTGACTGTAATGACAGCATAACTACACAACCTTTTCACCGCTTCAGTTCCCTTATGGTTATGGAATGTGATAGCACTGCAGTATTCCCAAAAGTAGGTCAATGCTGAGAAGCTGGATTATTTGGCCAGCAGAGAATCAAAGAGACAATCGTGGTAAGAGAGCAGAGTGAATAATTTATACTATCTACCAATTGTGATTATCACATGCATTAATTTAATTTGTGGCAATCAGCATGACATCTTTCAAGAGTCTGATTTCTGTGCCAAAAATCTGTCCAGTTTTAGTTTTTTCATGTTTGAAAGATAATTTACATAGCATATGTAAACCAGAAAGCATCTATGATACCTCAGTTTTTCCTTGGGGAAAGGTACAACAGTTTTACCATGATGAAGGAAACTGCAGGTGTCCAGGTTTTTAAAATTACAGTTCCAGAGCCGGAAATCCACATTCCAAAATACACTGGGAATCAATAAATATATTAACATTTTTACAGAGCATGATTACAGTCTCATTCACAAGGCATGTGTTAGTTAAATCTGTGATTTTAAATATCCCTCTGGTGAAAATGTTGATTTGTGATTTTAAAACATTACAGATACTACAGATGATGTGCATGTTAGTCTTTTGCTTCTGCTTCTCAATACCACTGTTTATTAAAAAACATCCTCTCATCTAAGGTCATCATCTGACAAACACGTTGAACTACACACAAGACAACAGTCCAACCATAGCCAGATATGTATATGAAAGTTTGAAGGATCAGTGCCCACGTTTTTTTTTGGAACACCTCAGCATGTGTTTTATTAAGTTCTGTCACCAGCCTAAAATATAACAATAAAAATATATTATGGCTCAAGAGCTGATGTCTATGTTAATTGCAAATCCTTTTCTTTGTTTCATAGAGCACAATAACTATTATAATGCCAGTTATAATTCAGGTGCTTGTGAAATCACCAAAGTGATTTATCAATACAACTGAGGTTTGATGACTCCCGAATTTAAAATATATTGTTATTTCACCCAAACACTATCACAAACTATAGTTCATTAATGGTTTGTACCTGTCTGATTAAATGTAGACATGTGCTCCCTTTTTACCTTTTTTTATATTTTTCATGCTTTGTATTTATCATTCCATTTTATGGTTCCCAGAGATTTTTATTCATCTTTTAATTATGTAAATATGAAATACTACAGTGAGCACTGGGCAGTATAAGACTGTTCATTTACATTAAATGCAATATAAGAGGAACACAACTTAATTACAGAACTACTCGAAACAAAGCCATATTATTTTGTGAAAATTATGCACTAACTCCAACAGAGATAATAATAGCACCATAACTCAAATGATTTCTATCACATCATCTTTTGTGTACATAGCCAATATCACTACTCCAAGTACTACAAATCACATTAGGATTTGTTATTAGCTAAGAACACTAAACATATGTTTTTGTTGCATGAGAGTGATGATCTATAAAATCTATTCTGTTGATCTATTCTGTTTTATGAATCTAAACTGTAGCCAAATCTCAAACTCCAAATATAGACAGAAAACTACCTTCATAAAATGCTACAACAATTCTCAGCATGTGAAATTTGTTTGATTTTGCTTGATTATATTCAACGTAAAGTATAATTATTTAGCTACTAGGGCAATGAAGACATTCTGGATGGCCACTGTATCTGGGATCAGAATCTAGCATGGTTTTGATCCTCAGTCTACTGTATCCAGTCAGAATCATTTGTACAGCAAATATTTTCCCTTTCACACTAACTGCAGTTAAACATTCATTTTTATTTTAGATATAGATATTTCTGTAATATATTACACAGAAACAACTCTGCATATGATATGCCATTACATTAAGAGACTTCCTCTGATTTAATCAGCAAACAGACAACAGTGATTGATTAATCAATAAATGGGCACGGCCTTATTAGAGTGAACAAATTAGACATCTCAGAATATATTGCTAGAGAGGCAAGATTTCTGCTTTCGAAATATGCCCGGTAATTGATAGTAGTGACCTTCTGACAACACTGAAAAATATCTTCCAATTAAAAGGTTGCTGTTTCTTTTACTCCTTGCAACCGAGACCATGGAAAAGAGAACTATGTGTTGGAGGAGTAGTGCTTTAAAATATTCTGTCCTGTGCCATCAAGGAAATGATCAATTGAAGAAATGGGCTTAAATTGAGCAAGGGAGATTTAGGTTAGATATTAGGAAAAACTTCCTAACTCTTAAAATAGTTAAGCACCAGAACAAATTACCTTGGGAGATTGTGGAATCTCTGTCACTGGACATTTTTAAGAATATGTTAGACAAACAGTTGTCAGAAATGGTCTTAATAATACTTAGTTCTGCCTCAGAGCAGGTGACTGGACTGGATGAGGTCCCTTCCAGTCCTACATTTCTCTGATTGTTAGGAAATTTAGTTATTAGGATGATTATGGGTACTGTATTTGTAATAGTGTGTCTTAATGTTTTTAAGAGTCATTACATTATGAGGCTTGGGCTATATATTTAAGGACTGAGCTTCACTGAGAGTCTGGATGGGTTCTGTGAACCTCTTGTTATGCACAGCTATTTGGCACCAAATAGAGAATAAAGCAGATCTTTTCTAAGAACTGTAAGTACTGAATGATCATTGAATACCAACATATGCATAAACTTGCCCTGATGTCCTCTTGGCATCTTCAAAGCATCTGGAAACACTGTAATAGCTTCTTATGGTATTACCTTCTTAATACCTGCGAATGACCAGGCAGTGTCTCTATCCTTATATATGTAAACTTGGCTTCAATGATGTATACAGTTATGACCTCAGTTCCAACACTGTACCTAGGAATAAAAATGCTGGCCCAACAAAATTTCCTATCTGTTTACCAAAGGAGTCTGTCTTCCAGACCAGGATGGTATTTTCAGGAAGATTACTGATGTTTTGTATTTTCCTCAGGAAATCTGTGGTGTTTCAAAGATAGCTAGGAGTGTTGGTAGCATAGGGTCTGAGGAAAAAGTCAATATAACTAGATAAGCCTGTTGTAAGTGTGCCAGTGCTTGAGATGGTGGGTCGGGATTTCTAGGTTTGTGTATCTTGGGTAGCAGATAGAAAACTCCTGGTTGTGGATTAGAGGGGTGTTAGTGTAAATTTGGTCCTGAGCAGCATCAGGGAGCTTTATAAGCAGTTGTTTCCATTTTTTCTGGTATTCTTTAGTGGGATCACAGGAGAAAGGCTTGTAGAATCTGGTGTTGGTGAGTTGTCTAGTCACCTCCTGTTCATAATCTGCTCTGTTTGTGATGACTACAGTTCTCTCTTTGTCAGTCTCTTTGGTTATGATGTTAGAATTGTTTCTGAGGCTATGTATAGCATTGCGTTCTGCATGACTGAGGTTATATGTTATATGATGTTGTTTGCTGACAATGTTAGCCCGAGCACGTTTGTGGAAGCAGTCAATGTTGAAGTCCAGGCTCTCATTACGACTGTTAGTAGGGGTCCACATAGAAGCATTCCTCTTGTGGGATTGGCGGGGGAAGGGATGGGAGCAGAAAGGTCAGTATGTTGTACATTGGTGTGTTGGAAATATTCCTTTTGGTGGAGGCGATGAAAATAGGCTTCCAGATCTCCACAGAACTGAATCATATTCGGAGGGGTGGTAGGGCAGAAGGAGACTCCTCAAGCTAGGACAGATTCCTCTGTGTGGTTGGATAGGTTGACAATGTTGCTAGGTGAGTTGAAAGTATCGAGAATGAGAGCGCCTGAGGCGTGTAAAAGTTTGGATAATTGATTGTCCTTTTTCTTCTGAAGGGAGATGAAGTGATCCTTGAAGGTGTAAAGGCAATACACAGAAACCTTTTGCAAAACACTTTAATCTGCCTGGACACTTATTAATGGATCTCCAAGTTACTGTGTTGTTTCAGGCCAATTCCACAAGCCAAATCAACAGATAAGGGTTAGATCTTAACTTCATTTATAAGTTTAATTCTTATGCAAATGCAATGAACAGGGACATGGGCTGGCTCACACACTACCTTCCACATCCTAATGACTTAACCAAACAAACAATGGAGGAGCTAATTGTTCTTAGCCTCTTGTAACTACTTGAACCATCTACTCACTGTCTCTCTCTTTTTTTTCTCATTCCTCTCTTTTTTTTCCTTCTCCCCTCTGCCCTTCCCTTATTTATTCTTGGATCTGGACTTCTAGTACTCCAGTCATCTGAAGAAGTGGGTTGTGCCCACGAAAGCTCATGATATCATCTACATGTTTTGTTAGTCTTTAAGGTGCTACTAGACTATTCGTTATTTTTTAAGTTTTTCCTATTACACGCTAACTTGGCTACTCCTCTGAAGTTATTTAATATTAGATCTTCACGTTCAATTCCTCAACTTGCTGGGCTCAGGTTATCTGAGATAGTCTCCTACTATAATGGTTGCATTCTTTAAGAATGATAGAACAGTAAATGTCAAGGGTGACTCTCATGGGATACAGAATTTCCTCAGTATTTGGAGAACACTTAGCTAAATTTCTTTCACAAGAGATCAAAAGTCTTACTAACTAGGATGCAATTCTGCATTTTGCACACTAATAATAATAAATCACTCTGCTTTTCATAGTTTCATAGGAAGGGAACAGAGAAACAAATAACTTGTTTACACTATCTGTTGGTTTAATGTAATATTGTAAAGCACTTAGATACCATGGTGATGAATGCAGGTTGTCAACACAGATACTTGACATAACTGGAGACTTGTGAATGCTTGAATAGAGTAAAGCAAATTGGTTGATCAAAAGAAACATTCTGCTTTGTGGACCAGCTACCTTTCTTTAAGTTATTTCATTTTAAATGTAATATTTGATTGATCTTTATATAGTGGGCTAGATCCCCAATTGGTGCAAATAGTCATAACTTCATTGAAGTTGGTGTAATCTATACCACTTTTTAAAAACTAAGCAGACCTATGACTGATGTAATCTGCATAAACTTTATTAAACTTTATTAGATCAATAAACTAGGGAAATACAACCTAGATGGGGCTACAATAAGATGCATGCTTAACTGGCCAGATAACCATTCTCAGAGAGTAATTATTAATGGTTCACAGTCATGCTGGAAGGGCATAACAAATGGGGTTCTGCAGGGATCTGTTCTGGGATCTGTTCTGTTCAATATCTTCATCCGTGATTTAGATGATGGCATAGATAGTATGCCTATTAAGTTTGTAGATGGAGTACTTTGCATTTGTCCTTATTAAACTTCACTTAGGAAAAAAACAATCAGTTTCACACGTACAGAATGAGAAGCGATTGTCTAGGAAGGATCACAAGCTAAATATGAGTCAACAGTGTGACACTGTTGCAAAAAAAGCAAACATGATTCTGGAATGCATTAACTGGAGTGAGCAAGACATGAGAAGTAATTCTTCTGCTCTACTCTGCACTGATTAGGCCTCAATTGGAGTATTGTGTCCAGTTCTGGGTGCCACATTTCAAAAAAGAGGTGGAGAAATTGGAGAGGATCCAGAGAAGAGCAACAAAAATGATTAAAGGTCTAGAAAACATGACCTATGAACGACGACTTAAAGAATTGGGCTTGTTTGCTACAACACAGAACAACAACAAAAGAAAATACATTGAAAATAGAAGACTGAGAGGGGACATGACAGCAGTTTTCAAGTATCTAAAAGGGTCTTATAAGGAGGAGGGGTAAAAATTGTTTACCTTTACCTCTGATTATAGAACAAGAAGCAATCAGTTTAAATTGGAGCAAGGGAGGTTTAGGTTGGACATTAGGAAAAAAAACTTCCTAATTGTCAGGGTGTATAAACACTAGAAGGGTATGTCTACACTAGCCCCCTAGTTCGAACTAGGGAGGCTAATGTAGGCATTCGAACTTGCAAATGAAGCCCGGGATTTAAATATCCCGGGCTTCATTTGCATGTTCCTTCATTTGCATGTTCTCATGGAATGAGGTGTAACAGTTAATTCGAACTAAGGACTTAGTTCGAATTAACTTTTAACTGCCGTGTGTAGCCGGGGGCAGTTAGTTCGGACTAGGGGGATTTTAAAATGGCGCCCGCCCAGGAACGTGCAAATGAAGCCCGGGATGTTTAAATCCCGGGCTTCATTTGCAAGTTCGAATGCCTACATTAGCCTCCCTAGTTCGAACTAGGGGGCTAGTGTAGACATACTCGAATAAATTATCTAGAGAGGTTATGGAATCTCCATCATTGGAGATATTTAAGAGCAGGTTGGATAGACATCTATCAGGAATGAGCTAGATGGTGCTTGGGCCTACCATGAAGGCAGAGGACTGGACTTGATGATCTCTCGACATCGCTTGCAGTTCTAGTATTCTATGAAAACACATGGCAATGTATTTTCTTTTGTTGTTGTTTTGTGTTGTAGCAAACCAAAAGGCAGCCATTTTGAGGATTTGCAGACCTAGACTGGCTCTGGTTGTAGTTTATTAATTGATCTGCAGTAATTAGTGAAAATACAGTGGAATAAATTGGAAATAGCCCCAAATTAGAACCTCTGTTCCAACTCTCTTTGCCCTTTATTCATCCCCCTAAATTTTGAGAGTTTGGATTTGAGTCAGAAAAAGGGCTATAAAATCTTGAGTTTACTGTTGTTCCTTTGAGATTTCTGCCATTATGAATTGAAAATGTGGGCCTAAATGCACAGCCATCTCTATAGTGAGGGAGGAATATGCACTGAATTTCATATTAAAATACTCAGAGTTTGTTGGAAGTTATTTTTTTCTGTAAAGTTTTGACACTATGTTTGGTGGTGGTGTTGAAAATTTTCTGGGAAAACTTTGGTCTCAAACCAATTTCTACAGTCCTTATTCCACTTTTTATAGATAGGAACGATATTCCCTTCTTTTCCAGACCTCTGATGTCTCTCCCATCCAACATGATTTCTCAGGGACTCACTAATGGCTCAGAGATCTCTTTAGTCAATTTCTTAAGTATTCTAGAATATATTTCATCAGGCCCTGCTGATTTGAAGATAACAGTAATTGTTTTTAAAAAAACTAACTCAGCTAGCCCCCTGAGTATTCTTTACCTATTTTAGTGGAGATACTATCCCATTTATACTGAGGTTCCCTATGTTAGTTTTCCTGATAAGTATTTGTGGTGAAATCTTCAGTTGGGGATATTTTCTTAGTTCATCTTTACTCTCCATCATTCAGAGTTTAAGGTCATTTCAAGAGCACTACTTCATCTGTATCCAATTCCAACTGGTGGTTCATAACAAGAGCTTCACATTTTCCCACCCAGATTTTCTGTCTTGGAAGCTCTTAAAGAGTCTCCAATACCATGCATATTAGAGCTTGTCTCTGGATGTATAAGCAAAAACACAAGATTAATCAAGTGCTGCACTGGAGACCTGGTCTGAAGCCTTGAATAGACAGCCTATTAAGATCATAATAATACAAAATCATTTCTCATCTTACTTCATTTTAGGTCTTCTTGTGAACTTTTGTTCTTATGCCTTTTAACAGATCACTATGAACAAACAACCACTGCCACAGGATGGGGACCAACTGGCTAAGTAGCAGTTTGGCAGAAAAAGAGCTGCAGATTACAGTGGATGTAAGTGTGCCCATGTAGCCAAGAAGGCTAGTGGCATATTGGGGTGCATTAGTAGGAGCTTTGCCAGCAGATCTAGGGAAGTGATTATTCCTCTTTATTTGGTACTGGTGAGGCCACATCTGGAGTAGGTGTGTCCAATTCTGGGACCCACATTACAGAAAGGATGTAGAAGCACTGGAGAAAGTCCAGCAGAGGACAACAAAAATTATTAGGAATCTGGAGCACATGACTTACAAGAAGCAGCTCAGGGATTTGGGCTTGTTTTATCTGCAGAAGACAAGAGTGAGGGGGGATTTGATAGCAGCCTTCAACTACCTGAAAGGGGGTCCCACAGAGGATGGAGAGAGGCTGTTCTCAGTGGTGACAGATGGCAGAACAAGGAGCAATGGTCTCAAGTTGATGTGGAAGAAGTCTAAGTTGGATATTAGAAAAAACTATGTCGCTAGGAGGGTGGTGAAGCACTGGAATGGGTTACCTAGGGAGGTGGTAGGATCTCCATCCCTGGAGGTTCTCATGTCCTAGCTTGACAAAGCCCAGGCTGAGATGATTTTAGTTAGGGCTTACTTTGGGCAGGGAGTTGGACTCGATGACCTCCTGAGGTTTCTTCCAACTCGATGATTCTATGAATGTTCTACTTCCCTTTCAGTTATATATTATAATGCTTCTGTACAAAGTCTAATTCTCCTCTAAGTCAATTTCAAACCAAGACTAGTCCACGGCACATTTCAGCCACTACAGTTACTGAGAGTTAAGTTATGTAAGCCAGAATAATAGGGTTTACATTACTTTTGCAGAGTGCATTGTGACCTGCATTTCTCATTCAGAAAACAGCTCTCCAACTGTGCTATGCCCAGATATTAGGTCAGTACTGATTCAGATGGAAGACTGCCACCTTCTGAATAAAAACCACCAGCTCTGGCAGCATCCTGTGTTTTCCATGGAGAATCTCCCAGACGTGTGTGTGTGTGTGTGTGTGTGTGTCTAAAACTAACATATAGGAAATGTATCTTTTCTATATGAGACTAGAGGTAATCTGGTTAGCCCTGTACGCCTCAGAAAAAAGAACTTGATTTAGAAACCATATGTGGAGCTTCATGCTACTTCCATTCCTTACCTTTAATAGAAAACCCCAGAGAAAGGAATCCATGCTTGGTAAATACAACAGCATCTCTTATAAAACATTATAAGGTGAAGGGGAAAAAACATAATACGATGTTCTGAGCCAGTAGAAATTCCTCTCTCTTTTTTTTAAAGAATTATATAAGCCAGACACAGATTTTTTTTCTCCTTGTCTTCTTGCATGATGAAATCCTCGTCAATGACTGTAAAAAGAATCTATTGCATAGACAGGAAGATTATGTCTTCAATTTGATGCAAATTTAAGTGCACCTGTTAAAACTCTCAGCTAATAGTTGTTGTACATTAAACTATATTTGCTAACAAACAAATAAATAAATTGGGCATTTTGTTGAAATCAATAATAGCAATTTGTTCTGAGAGGGTCAGTGTTACAGGCAACAGCTTGTTTGTTTAAACTGCAACAGACTAATGGGTCAATGTTTCCTTATGTCTTCTGTAGAACATGTACCGAATATAGATATTCATGAGCAATAATTATAAGAAATATAATAGCCCTGAAGAGCCAAACACTGCTCTGACAGATGTAATAGTCCTCCTTTCTTCATTATAAAGTGACATTCATATTGGAAGGAATGGTTTCTGCTAATAAAACAATGTAATATTAGCTGCTACTGTAAATATTTATATAGAACTAAATAACATCCTCCTTTAATATGATGCTCAGGAATCATTCACACTGTACATAATAAATCAACATATCAAAAGGAATGCTTTGAAATGTTCATTTTTAAACAGAACAAATACATGTGGGTTTAAATTCTTAAGTACACAGGAAATAACTAAGGTGTATAGCAGAACTGTACATATTGTTAAAGATGGCCCATTCAGTTGCTATCACTGCCATTTTTGTTTTCAGAGCTGACACCCTGAAGTGGAAGTTTTCCTGATAGCATTTGCTGCTTTATAGTCTGAAATTTTCGTTATTCATATATGATGTTGGCATTGACCATGAAAGACTGGGTTCCATCACTCTGTACAAGCACAAGATCTGGCCAGCCAAGGACTAGACCAGATAAGCAAATTGCACATCTTATTTTGATTGAACTTCAGAATAGACTATTTTGAAATTTGGCGCATCTACACAGCGCCAAATTTTGAAATAACATGCTATTTCAAGACATCCCTTAATCATACAGGGATGCTGAAATAGGTCTCTAAATAGCATGTCTGCTATCTCAAAATAGTGGACACATTCAAAAGACGCAGGGTAACTATTTCGGGATGCTTCTGGTATCCCAAAATAACCCCGCTGTGTTAGACGTACCCTAAGGAGCAGGATGGGGCAGAGCACATATATGTTAGGCCCGTTCTCAACTGGGAATAAAGGTAAATAAATATTCCAACAATGTCAAAACATCCCACGTCAACACTTTTTTGAGTAATGTGTTCTGGTTTTACCATTCAAAATGCCTTTTCATTTCAGTTTATTTTTTATTTTGTATTGTTTTATGTATGATAATGAACACAATTGGAATGAACATGGGAGGCAGCATGATCCAATGCACATATTATGTATAATATAGATTTTTTTTTAAATGCTCAAATCATTTCGGGGTGTTTTGAGACATAACATTTACATTAATCTGAAAAAATGGCATTTTCTCTCTCAGAGGATTTTGGTGATTTCATGTTCCATTTCAAATTGGAATGAAAACAAATTTCAAAATCTTCTGCAGAATGGAATTTATTTTAGCCTTATAGCCAGGGCTCGACAAATCAGTGAATCTACTCGCCCATGGTGAGTAGATTTCAGCCGGTTGCCCCGTTCACTGCATGTGCAGTGCGGGGCTGGCGAGTAGATTTCTCCATGGTTTATCAAGCGCTGCTCATAGCTCTAATAATACTGGCTATATTTGAGACCTCCTCTGTGACCCTCACTTTGTAAACTGCTTTGTGATCAATGGATGAGATGCATGCTAAGGGTCACGTAACACAATTAATACACGTTTAGGGTTCAAACCCTTACTTGCACAAGTTTTCCTAACTACAGCAATTCATTCCATTTTACATTAGTGAAGCTACTTTTGGGAATATGGTCTATACTAGTCATACTCATTAGACAAACACATGTCAGGAGTGGCCTTATTATTGTTTAATCCTGCACTGTGCGCAGGGGATTGGACTAGATGACCTATTCAGGTCTCTCCAGGCCTGCTTTTCTGTGATTCTATGTAAATATTTAACAATTGCCAGGTCCTCATTTTATAGGCTCTTGAATGACATCAGTACTCCCAAATACAGCCTAGAATTTAGCAGTACATTTACACCATTTAAATAACAAGAGGGAGAAATAATTTAGAGGCAGAGGCTAAAGAGAAAATTTTTGAATGTTAATAGAAACATAATGAAGAGGCAGGGAGACAGAAAGAGGAAGAAGATAGTTCTTTCAAACACAGCAGCAAGAAGAAAATGTTCCCATTCTAATTCTAGCTTGTCAACCTCAGGGAGTCATGATTATGAGAACATTCTATCTATAACTTCCTGCCTTACTTATCAAAGGAAATAGTTGGAAGAAGACCACAGGAAGATAACACTGACACTGTTTTATTTTAAACCACACTGTTTCCATGGATGGAAAATCAGATGTCATGCATTGGATAAAATTATATCAGCTCGAAAGCGTACATGGGCTGCACCTTATTTATCCTTTCAAAAGCAGAATATAACCCCATATGACCATAAAGCTAGCTTATGCTCATTATGTCAGGAGGGCTTCTCTGCTGCTTTCAGCTAGTGTAAATTGCAGCAGCATACTCTCTCAGTGGATGGAGCAGCTGTGATCATATTAAACCTGCTTTTTATATTCTTTACACGAGCTGACTATAAAGTGGTAGATTGATTTTAAAGCTGGCTCTGCTGGATTTTATAACTCACACGATAATGGGGCTGGACCTGGCTATATTTGAGACCTCCTTTGTGAACAGTATTTTAGCAGGTATCTGCACGCTGAAACCATCTCCCTCTCAAAAGTTACCCTGAGGAATGGCTGGAAAGCAAGGATAGTGTTGCCCTTAGCCTCTAACATGTGCAATTTGCTGCCAACGGGCAACTCTCCCACTTGAGCTCCTCCCACTTTTTACAGAACAAAACTGAAAACTTGCAAGTGGTGTTTCACCCCCTTTTAATTCCCTGCTCCCTTTGTGAGGAAATCCTTCCTGTTTGTTCATGTCATATTGCCTGGTCACCCCTCTGTGACAGAAGGAGCAAATGAAATTCTGGATAGCCCAG
The DNA here is from genome assembly GCA_032595735.1 of Pelochelys cantorii. Lineage (NCBI taxonomy): Eukaryota > Metazoa > Chordata > Testudines > Trionychidae > Pelochelys > Pelochelys cantorii. Next base: position 41,564,215 of record CM064335.1, read on the forward strand.
AAATATAGATGCTAAAAAGAATTGTCCCTCGGAACCTTATGGAAATAAAAACAGTTCAGAAGGTATGATGGTTCAGACTGGACCTTTCTGGCTATAAGAGGTCCACATAGAGGGGTTTGGTTTCTGATGAATGTGACCCATCTTTGGACTCATGGCTCCTGATTTGTGCTAACCTAGGAGCAAGGTTGGGCTGAAAGCCCACTAAGGAGGCCGAAAGGGTTCATGCAGATGACTAATGCTCTACAGATTTCTTGTAGCCTGCATTTATACTAAGCACATACACAAGTTTGAGAGTATAGACCCTATTCTGATGTTGCATGTGATATCCACCTCCCACGCTCCTAGAGCAGAAGAGAGTAAATATCACAATAATAGTTCAGGATTTCCTGCCCTTTACATATGGGTCTCTTGTCAAAAACATAATCTGACCCAATATACTACTTGCTTTATGAGATTATTAATTGTGCTGAAATGTTTGTGCAGCACCCAGCAGCTCCTAAAGGGCTATTTACCAAACACGATTTCATTTCATATAGTCATTTTAACTTTTCTCTAATTACCTTCATTCTTGAAGTGTTATTGCTACACATTGGCTTTCAGTTTCCCTTCTGCTAGCTAGTCACAGCAAAGAAGAAATATGTTACTTATTTCTCCCGAATTATTTCCTATGGTAGAGGCTTACACTTTTTGGTTCTGAAGGTCCCAGGTTCGATCCCCAGAATGCTCATACAATCATTTATAACTCATCACCTTGTATAATTTTATTGATTGGTGAATGTGTCTTTTTTTTTTTTTTTTTACAGTGATGTTGAACTTAAGGTCTGTGGATCTTGAAAACTTCTCTCATCAACAGAGGGCCAATACTACCTCACCCACCTTCTCTCATATCCTGGGACAAACATGGCTACAATATCATTGCAAATGACAGATATTTTGACAGTTAAAGAAAGACAATTCCTAGCATTTACAGTTCGAATGGTTTTCTTTGTGCCTCAAGCTTAAACTCCATCAATATTTCATAGAAGGATACATGCTGTCTAGCTGGGATTCAGAGATGAAACCCTTTCATACTTTATTTTAGTTACTATGCCAGTGGGATTTTAAGTTAAGAGCTAAAGGTATTTAACAATATTTTAGGTACAGTCTCTTTATTTTTACCATTGAGGCGCTGCAGTTAACTCTGTCCCCGAGCCTCAGGCTATGCACAGTGCCTATGAATTTTTATTTTAGTGAAGGCAGTATTATCCTTCCAGGTTGTCACATATCCCTGAAGTCTCCTGGTATTAAAGCTGTGACTGAATTTTTATTGAAAGCTCTGGTTTTGTGACTTTAAGTGGTTATCATTGTTCTTAATTCTAATCTTCAATTGGCAAAAGACTTCCATATCCTAAAGGAAAAGTATTATCTTCATCAAAGGCATAAAGCCGGTATGTGGCTTTGAAACTTAGATCATTGGTGATTCCTTCTCCCTATTTTGTGGCTGTTAACATTGTGTGCATTAGAGCAATGGAAGGATCAAGATGAAAGATCAGGGCTATATTTTGTTAGGCACTTGGTTTATTTGATCAAAAGGACAATACCATAATAAAGCTTCTTTAAATCCCTGAATCATCACTTGTAGAGAAAAGGTTTTCAAAAATATATTTTGGCCCTGTATTTCAAAATTTCACTAGGCAGTAAAGATCTGATCCTGAGAGGTGCTGAGTGCCCTCAACTCAGTGAGTTCAGTGAAAAGCTGAAGGTACTCAACACTTAACAGAAACAATCCAGAAAAACAGAATAATAGAATACTAGAACTGGAAGGGACCTTGAGAGGTAAAGTCCAGTTCCCTGCCCTCACAGCAGTACCAAATACCATCCAGATCATTGCTGGTAGATGTTTATCTAACCTGCTCTTAAATATCTTCAATGATAGAGAATCTACAGCCTCCCTAGGCAATTTATGACAATGTTTAATCACCCTGACAGTTAGGAAGTTTTTCCTAATGTCCAACCTAAACCTCCCTTGCTGCAATTTAATCCTATTGCTTCTTGTCCTATCATCAGAGGTCAAGGAGAAAGATTTTTCTCCCTCATTGTAACATGCTTTTAGATACTTGAAAACTGCTATCATGTCCCCTCTCAATCTTCTCTTCTCTAAACTAAACAAACCCAGTTCTTTCAGTCTTCGCGCATAGGTCATGTTCTCCAGACTTTTAATCATTTTTGTTGCTCTTTTCTGGTCCCTCTCCAGTTTCTCCACGTTTATTGAAATGTGGTATCCACAACTGCACATACTACTCCAACTGAGGCCTAGTCAGCACAGAATAGAGCAGAAGAATGGCTTCTTGTGTTTTGCTCACAATATTCCTGTCAACACTCCAGAATCATGTTTTCTTTTTTTGCAACAGTGCCACACTATTGACTCTTATTTAGCATGTGGTCCATTATGCCCTTTCTGCAATACTCTTTCCTAGACAGTCACTTCTCATTTTCTACATGTGAAACTGATTGTTCCTCCCTAAGTGGAGTACTTTGCATTTGTCCTTATTGAACTTCAAACTGGAGAAATTGTCTGAGGTAAATAGCGTGTCCAGACCATTTTGAATTCTGACCCTATCCTCCCGAGCACTTGCAACCTCTCCCAGCTTGGAATCATCTGCAAAATTAGTAAGTTCACTCTCTAGGCCAATATCTAAATTTTTGATGAAGATATTAAACAGAACCGGTCCCAAAACCGAACCCTGAGGAACCCCACTTGTTATGCCCTTCCAGTGTGACTGTGAACCATTGATAACTAGTCTCTGAGAACGGTTATCCAGCCAGTTATGTACCCACCACATAGTAGCCCAATTTAGGTTTTATTTCCTTATTTTATTGATAAGAAGGTCATGTGAGACTGTACCAAATGCTTTACTAAAGTTTAGGTATACCACATCTATTGCTCCCTCTTATCCCCAAGACTTGTTTTCCTGTCAAAGAAAGCTATCAGATTGGTTTGACATGATTTATTCTTTACAAATTCATGCTGGCTGTTTCTATCACCTTATTATCTTCCAGATGTTTGCAGATGGATTCCTTAATTATTTGCTCCATTGTCTTTCCTGGAACAGAAGTTATGCTGACTTCTGTAGTTTCCTGGTTGTTCTCATTTCCCCTTTTTATTGAAAGGGCACTATATTTGCCCTTTTCCAGTCTTCTGAATCTCTCCCAACTTCTGTGACTTTTCAAAAATGATAGCTAAAGGCTCAGATACCTTCGCGATCAGTGCCTTGAATATTCTAGGATGCCTTTCATTAGGCCCTGGTGACTTGAAGACATCTAACTTCTCTAGGTAATGTTTAACTTGTTCTTTTCCTATTTGAACATCTAAACCTACCCCATTTCCACTGGCATTCACTATGTTAGGCATGCAGTCACTACCAACCTCCTTGGTGAAAACTAAAACAAAGACATTGTTAAGCAAAGTTTTCTGTTGTTTCTTCATTGAATAATGGGTCTACTATGTATTTGGTTTTCCTTTTACTTCTAATATATTTGTAGAATGTTTTCTTGTTATCCTTTAGCTAGATTGAGCTCGTTTTGTGCCTTTGCCTTTCTAATTTTACCCCTACATATCTGTGTTATTTGCTTATATTCATCCTTTCTAACTTGATCTAGTTTCCACTTTTTATGAAACTCCTTTTTTGATTTTTAGGTCATATAAGATCTCCTGGTTAAGCTAAGGTGGTCTCTTGCCATACTTCCTATCTTTCCGAGGCAGTGGAATTGTTTGCTCTTAGGCCCTTAATAATGTCCCTTTGAAAACTGCCAATTGTCTTCAGTTGTTTTTCCCTCTTAGTCTTGCTTCCCATGGGACCTTACCTACCAGCTCTCTGAATTTACTAAAGTCTGCCTTCCTGAAATCCACTTTCTTTATTTTGCGGTTGTTCCTTCTACCATTCCTTAGAATCATGAACTCTATGATTTCATGATCATTTTCACCCAAGCTGCCTTCCACTTGGAAAATCTCAACCAGTTCCTCCCTATTTGTTAAAATCAAATCTAGAACAGCTTCCCCCGCAATAGCATTCTCAACCTTCTGAAATAAAAAGTTGTTTCCAATGCATTCTGAGAACTTGTTGGAAAATCTGTGCCCCGCTGTGTGAGTTTCCCAGCAGATGTTGGGATAGTTAAAGTCCCCCCCATCACCAACAAGTCCTGTGCTTTCGATGATTTTGGTAGTTGTTTAAAAAAAAAAAAAAAAAAAAAAAAAAAGCCTCATCCACTTCTTCTGCCTGGGTACGTGGCCTGTAGTAGACCCCTAGCATGACATCACCCTTGTTTTTTACTCCTTTTAACTTATCCCAGAGACTCTCAACAAGTTTGTCTTCTATGTTCATCTCAACCTCAGTCTAAGTGTATACATTTTTAATACATAAAAGCAACACTGCCTCTCTTTTCCCTACCTAACCTTCCTGAACAATCTGTACCCTTCTATACTAATATTCCAGTCATGTGTATTATCCCACCAAGTCTGTGATACCAAATATGTCATAGTTGTGTTTATTTACTAGCACTTCTAATTCTTCCTGCGTATTCCCCATAATTCTTGCATTTCTATGCAGACAACTAAGACACTGATTTGATTTTATCCCTCCAGTTCTGCCTGTTGCAAGCGGTGGAGGGGAAAGGAATAAGGAACCCTGGGAGATTTGAGTTCAATTGCAACTAACCATGGCCTAACAAGGATTGTGACCACGAGGTAACGAGCAGAAATGGCTTTAATTGCTTTAACCTACTCTGAAAGGGGGGGAAAGGGAAGCTCACTCTCACTATCTGCAATCATACTTACAGTCCGATGAAATACAGGCTGAGCGCCAGGCACCAGGAGTTCATGCTGTTGGTATCTTCCCGTGATGACCCTGGAACTGGTTCGCTGGCCAGGTGATCCGAGCAGAGGTCACCCTGGAAGGTCCTGCTTGGTGATCCCCTTTCGGGTTCTCTCTCTCTTCATTGGATCGACGATGTTACAGGCCATGAGCAGCTGATAGTAAAATGTTTTTTAAATACATTAGAAGCAGGAAGCCCGCTAAAAAAGCAGTGGGGCCCTTGGATGATAAAGATATAAAAGGAGCGATCAAGGAAGACAGTGCCATTGCGGAGCGATTAAATGATTTCTTTGCTTCAGTCTTCACGGCTGAAGATGTTACAGAGGTTCCCAAATCTGAGGAACTCACTCAGATTGAAGTGACATTAGAGGAGGTTATGGAATTAATTGATAAGCTGAATAGTAACAAGTCTCCGGGACCAGACGGTATTCACCCAAGGGTTCTGAAAGAACTCAAATGTGAAATTGCGGAGTTATTAACAGTGGTTTGTAACCTATCCTTTAAATCCACTTTGGTACCAAATGACTGGAAGATGGCCAATATAACACCAATATTTAAAAAAGGCTCTAGAGGAGATCCTGGCAATTATAGACCGATAAGTTTAACATCAGTACCAGGCAAATTAGTAGAAACACTAGTAAAGAGTAAAATTGCAAGGCACATAGAAGAGCACGAATTGTTGGGCAAAAGTCAGCATGGTTTCTGCAGAGGGAAGTCGTGTCTAACTAATCTGTTAGAATTCTTTGAAGGGGTTAATAAACATGCGGAGAAGGGGCACCCAGTGGATATAATATACCTAGATTTCCAGAAAGCCTTTGACACGGTCCCACACCAAAGGCTTTTACGTAAATTAGGTGGTCATGGGATAGGAGGAAAGGTCCTTTCATGGATCAAGAATTGGTTAAAAGACAGAAAACAAAGGGTGGGAATAAATGGTAAATTTTCCACAATGGAGGAGGGTAACTAGTGGTGTTCCCCAGGGGTCAGTACTGGGACCAATCCTGTTCAACTTGTTCATCAATGATCTAGAAAATGAGGTAAGCAGTGAGGTGGCCAAGTTTGCAGATGACACAAAGTTGTTCAGGACATTCAAAGCAAAAGGGATTGTGAAGAACTACAAAAAGATCTCAGCAAACTGAGTGATTGGGCAGCAAAATGGCAAATGAAATTTAATGTGGGTAAGTGTAAGGTAATGCATGTTGGAAAAAATAACCCAAATTACACGTACTACATGATGGGGTCAAATTTAGCTACGACAGATCAGGAAAGGGATCTTGGAGTTATAGTGGATAGTTCTATGAAGACATCCACGCAGTGTGCAGCGGCAGTTAGTAAGGCAAATAGGATGTTAGGAATTATTAAAAAAGGGATAGATAATAAGACAAAAGATATCATACTTCCCCTATATAAAACTATGGTACGCCCACATCTCGAGTACTGCGTGCAGATGTGGTCTCCTCACCTCAAAAAAGATATATTGGCATTAGAAAAGGTTCAGAAAAGGGCGACTAAGATGATTAGGGGCTTGAAAAGGGTCCCGTATGGGGAGAGGCTAGAGAGACTGGGACTTTTCAGTTTGGAAAAAAGGCGATTGAGGGGCGATATGATAGAGGTATATAAAATCATGAATGGTGTGGAGAAAGTGATTATAGAAAAATTATTTACCTTTTCCCATAATACAAGAACTAGGGGACACCAAATGAAATTGATGGGTAGTAGGTTCAAAACTAATAAAAGGAAATTTTTCTTCACACAGCGCACAGTCAACCTGTGGAACTCCTTGCCCGAGGAGGCTGTGAAGGCCAGGACTCTATTAGGGTTTTAAAAAGAGCTTGATAAATTTTTGCAGGTTAGGTCCATAAATGGCTATTAGCCAGGGATAAAGTATGGTGCCCTAGCCTTCATAACAAGGGCAGGAGATGGATGGCAGGAGATAAATCACTTGATCATTGTCTTCTGTTCTCCTTCTCTGGGGCACCTGGCATTGGCCACCGTCGGCAGATGGGATGCTGGGCTCGATGGACCTTTGGTCTGACCCAGTATGGCCATTCTTATGTTCTTATGGGTCCATAGGCCTTCCTCAATGTCCTCTCTGGGCTGCGTGCACTGCAGGGGGCCATGAGCACTTTGTGCAGGTGCCGTGTGCACTCAAGTTTAGGTGAGTAAAAGTTCATCACCCATTGCATGTTTGTTTCACACACACACCATGCATTCATTCAGGAAGGAGGGAACCATAAGGGGAATTTACAGAACCTAAGCCGATAACAATTAACTTTACATCAATTATAACTCGCAAACAAACAGATAATAATGTCCTTTGCCCTCAACATTGCCTTGTCCCTCCTTTGTCTCTGCTATTATAGCCCTTGCTGCCTCCCATTTCTGACCTATCTCCCAGGTCTCCATGTTTTTCCACTTACCTATGGGCTTTGATCACATGCCCTCTGTTGTACCTAGTTTAAAGCCCTCCAGTCAGTATCTAAATACTTTCTCCCTTCCTCATTGGGAGAACCCCATCCCTGCTTAGCAGTCCTTCTTTCTGGAACAGCATCCCATGATCAAGGAAGCCAAACCCCTCTTGGCAACACCATCTTCGCAGCCAGGTATTCACCTCCAGGATGCACCTGTCTCTGCCTGGGCCCCTACCTTTGACCAGAAGGAATGAAGAGAACGCCACCTGCATGCCAAACTCCTTCACCTGTACGCCAAGAGCCCTGTAGTCACTCTTGATCTGCTCAAGGTCACACCTTGCAGTATCATTAGTGCCCACATGAATGACTAACATAGGGTAGTAGTCAGAGCCAGATAATCCTCGACAATCCCTCTGTAATGTCTTGGACCCAGCTCCTGACAGGCAGCTTCCAGAATGTCATGTCAGGGCAACAGATGAGTGCCTCCATGCCCCTCAGAAAAGTCTCCAACTATCATTTCCCTACATTTCTTCCTTGCAGTGATGGCTGTAGACCTCCCATCTTTGGGGGTACATGGCTTCTCCTCCTCCACCTTAGGGTGTGATTCCATATCTCTCATATCCAGGGCAGCATAATAGTTCTCCAGAACCACAGTGAGATGGTAGGGAGTAGGGCTGGAGCACTGCCTGCTGCCAAAAGTAGCCAGCTGAGACACAGACAGCCATCTCTTCCTCCACCAGTAGTGTGCCAGCAGTCCTTTGTAGCTGGATAGCTTCTTCCACCTTAACTATCGCCACATGAATACTCTCAAAGAATCCCTCACAGGCATGGATGCTCCTCAGCCTAGCCACCTCCTCCTGTAGCTCTCCCACCTGCTTCCTGAAAGACAGGAGCAGTGATGGCACAGGTGATGTGGGTCTTCCTAACCATATTAGGACTCCCTCTTACAATCTCCTTCTCAGACTCTCCTGTCCACTTTGGAACACAATTCAGCAACATATTCAGCAAGTCATCCAGTCCAGATGAAGTAATCAACCACATGCTCCCAAAGAATCAGGTGCTAGAGGAGTTAACAAGGTCACCTTCCAGAACAGCTACATTGCATTTGTAGTTTACTATTAAGATATTTGTTTTCTTTTTCTAAAGACTCTGAAATAGCATTATTGTTCCCAGGTAACAAACGAGTCTTGTTTATAATGGACTATTTCAGCATTTCTGTGGTTACTGGATAATTAAACTGTTTATTTAATCAAATGTAAGTATTACTCTTAAAAAGAAGCTGAAAGAGATTTAATGCTGATTCCTTAAGAGCTTCTATTTATGGACAGTGTTCATGTTAGTTCGGTATTCCTGAGATCTTCCATTTGATCTGCAACTCTTGACATGCTGAATGCTTTCCTGGTTTTAATCACAATTAGTGTTTAACAAAAATAGTTATCATAGTCAGTGTCTTTTAAAAAAATCTCTACAAAGATTGTGAATTAATAAACTGTATTCAACTGAATACTAAGGTATTTATTTAGAATAGTAATAGAGATATAGCCGTGTTAGTCTGGTCTAGCTGAAACAAAAGACAGGACTATCAGCACTTTAAAGACTAACAAGATGGTTTATTAGGGGATGAGCTTTTGTGGGCCAGACCCACTTCCTCAGATCAAATTGTGGAAGAAAATTGGTATGGCCATATATACCAAAGGGATACAATAAAAAAAAGTGAACACATATAAAAAGGACAAATCAAATTTCAGAACAGAGGGGAGGGGGAGGTTAATGTCTGTGAGCTCATGATATTAGAGGTGATAATTGGGGAAGCTATCTTTGTAATGGGTAAGATAATTAACATCTTTGTTAAGTCCCAGTCGTAAAGTGTCAAATTTAAGCATGAATGACAGTTCAGAGGTTCAATAAACTACAACCTATACTGCAACAGGATACTATACTCTGAGAGGCTCTGGGAGACAGACCCATAGTCTCCTATAGACAGCCACCTAACCTCAGGATGATTCTTACCAACAACCACAGGACATACCACATTAATACCAGCCTTGGAACTTTCCCTTGCAACAAACCCCATTGCTAGCTTTGTCCACATATTTACTCTGCTGACACCATCATTGGACCTAACCAATTCAGTTTTAAGATCAAGAACACATATTCCTGCTCATCCAGAAATATAATTTATGCCATCATGTGCCGACAGTGTCCGTCTGCTATGTACATTGGACAAACGTCTCAGATACTTTGCCAAAGAATCAATGCACACAAAACAGATATCAGACAGTTTCACAAAGAAAAAAACAGTTTCTTGCCATTTCAGCCAGAAAGGGCATTGTCTCAATGACTTGACTACCTGCATCCTGCTTCAAAGACATTTTAACACAAGACTTCAAAGAGAAACCTCTGAACTGTCATTCATGCTTAAATTTGACACTTTATGACTGGGACTTAACAAAGATGCTAATTATCTTACCCATTACAAAGATAGCTTCCCCAATTATCACCTCTAATATCATTAGCTCACAGACATTAACCTCCCCCCCTCTGTTCTGAAATTTGATTTGTCTTTATTTAGAATGACTGGTATACCTTTCCATTCTTGCAAGGAAAGTAATATTACTCCCAGCCATACATTGCTCCATTTTTCCTTTCAATAAAGTAATCATGGCCACAGTACCTTCAAAAATGGGCTTTGTCAATGATTGCTGCATCTCTCCTTTAATCTAAAGTGAGAAGGTCCATCATTTGTCTAAAGTGAACCCATTTGTAAGATACCTGGATAATTATTGACCTTTGGGGTGAATTAGACACTCTCTCTCAATGGACTCTTACAAAGACAGCAAAATTTAAGGAGCTTACGGAAGATGCTTGTGTGCAGGTGTTTAGTGTTAAGATCACTAAACTAAATTAAATCCTTCCAAAAGTATCTCCTTTAAAATTAGAATAGAGAAGTCTGGAGAAGAATTAGCACTAGTGAAACACTGGATGTGCATGTGTTTGAGTGGGAGACAAGAGCACTGGAGCCCCTATTTTATAAGAGCCTAGTAGAGATACTATATGGAAGAGTCTGTTGCTACATGGTATCTCCCCACCTCATCAGGCAACTATTGCTTGTTATTCATAACAAGTAAAAAAAACCATTAACACATGTGCAAGATGTGCATAGCTGCACATGTGCCACTGCTAATTCAGCTGCAGAGAAGTGCATCGTGTCATTTGTTTTATATAGAGTTGTTAGGGGGAATGAGAAATGCTTGATCCAACCTGAGAAATTAATTTCCAGATAATTACTTTTACCACACTCACACTGAGAACTGAACCCTAACTAGGTAATGAGAAAGAGGTGGTTCTAATTTATTGACAGAAGGAAAGCTATTTATGACTAAACATGGGGTGGAGAATAATGGTCCCTAAAATAATTAGAGATAATAGAAAATATTGTTACTGCAAAATAAATTAAATTTATTAACAAGATGATTTGATCAGTAGGATTCTATTTCTGGGAGAAATATTCTCAGGTGGAAAAAATAGCTGTCTCTTTTAGTTTGTGGATGATTCTCCAGGTGACAGGCAGCTGTTTCACCATCCCTGATGAAGGTCATTGACTATTCTCTGAAGAGTCAGCAGTAATTAGACCAAATTGCATTGCAAAAATAACTATTTTTTTCTTCTACCTTGCACAATTCTGCCTGGCTCTCCCAAGACAACAAAACTGGCAATAAGCCTCCATTCATTACAAAAAAAAAAAAAAAAAAAAAAAAAACAGTCTAACAGTAATTCTGGGTTATAGAGGGTCTGTTGTTTGTCAGTGATATTGAATGGTTTCTATCTACTGTAACAAATCACTCAACAGTAAAATAAATGGTAGCTGATTGTATGCCAATGGTGTATTTAACAGTACTCTATTGTAATGAATGCTGCTGGAAATATAACAGGTCTCAATGGAGGAAAAATGCAAGCTATTTTAAAAAATAAAATATTGATGTAATTGGTTTCCCCACCCACAGAGCTTCACAAGCCTACAAGCAGGATTAGTTTTAATGGTTTGTTAGAAAAGTTAGGGAGATTGGAGAAAATCTTCAAGGCATTTTTGAAAGTGCTGAATTAAAAAGAACAGAACTACCACAGAACCTTTTAGACTGAATTCTCAGATTCCTCCCTTCAGTTTTTTTTAAACTCAAGTAGCATCCTACAGAGCTTCAGGAAAGGATGGAATAGTAATATTCCTCCTAATGAGAGCTCTCAGCTAGGAGGAGCAATCATGGAACTAAAGCTATAATCATTCTTTACTGGCAGTCAGCTTTCCTTACTGATTGGCAAGCAGCAAGACCAAACAATGGATGATGTTTTCTACTTATTAAGAGCTTATACTTTAATGGAAGGGTTTTTTCCCCCTCTCCTTTCCCTTTGTTTTCCATTATGTATTTGGATCTAGTTGCAGTCATACCTGGGCTAATAGAAACATTTCCCTTTCTTCCCTTTTTCCTGCTAATCCTTCCACATCTGATTTTTTAAAACATACTATTTCATAGTGATTCCAGGATCTCATTGAATCTCTCATGTGAATTGGGATGTAGTATAGCAAGTGGCTTATACTTTTTTCATTGAAGTATCACCAGCTGGCATTTTTAAAATGTTTTGAAATCCAATCCAAGTCTAACTTTGATTCCCATATCCAGAATTCTTGAAGTAAGGGGGCAACAGACCAAAAGGAGATTGCCCTTTTGTTTCTCAGAGGAGAAGGAAAACTGATTCACATTCATAATATTGGCTTTCCTGTGAGGATTCCCAGTTATGTTGCCAACTGCAAATAGACAACTTATAAGTGTTTTAGGTGTTATTTCTCCTTCATGGTCTATGAAGCCAAGTGAGTGAGTGAGTATGTTTGTGTCCAAAGCAGACTGAGCAGAGCGATGGAATTAACAGAAATGAGTCCACCAGACATCCAGATTAATGTAGAAAAGTGAGAAAACACTGATTCCCTTCAAGGTACACAGTCAGGTTGCATACCTATATTTCGTAAAAAAAACCCCTCAAAATGACAGAAGACAAGTAATAATGAGAAGAATCAAAGTAAAGGGACACCTAAGGAAACAGACATCAAAATTGCTGCTTGTGTGCAGTAACAATCTCTTTCCCTGACTAAATTGGACCAGCTCAATCTTTAAAGGGGTGCTGTTTCTCCCCCAAAATTTAAGTATCTCTAATTGTTAATCTCTTTAGTATTTCAGACATCAGGGTGAAGGAAATCATTGTAATACTAAAGCAACATTCCTTTGACACTCCCTGCTTCCCCTCTTTTAACCTGTCTCCCAATTATTTTCCTTTTCAGGCAAATGAAGTAATCACAACTATTTCTAAATGCCATTTTTCAGAACAAAGATGTGGTGGCAGGGAAATAATTTCAAGTAACTTAGACTGACCCCTTTATTATACATTTTTTAAAAAAACAACTATGCCATACTTTCCATTTCTACTGTACCTTTTCTCCCAAGTCTCAAAACATTTTACATAAAACATAAAACCATTAAACAAAATTTTCAACACCTTATAAAGTGACTACACCCCATATAAGAATCCCACTTCATTTACTTTGAAATGTCAGTTTCTGGGGAGCAACACAATACTTATCTGTCAACACAAGGTAACACTGACACTAGAGCTAATTTGATTACTCTTACAAAAACATTATACAATTTCCACTACATAACAGGTATATAACAGCTACATCTAGACTGCAGTTTTTCCAGAGATATCCCAGAAAAACTCTGCCGCATCCAAGAAACGCATCTGCTTTGCTGAAAAAATTTTCAGAAAAGCAGACGTGTTTTTTCGGCATCCCTGTAAATCCCGTTTTTACAAGGAAGAAGGGATGTTCTGAAAAAGGGTTTTTTTCTGACATTTGGCCCAGTGTAGATGGGCCAAATGTTGGAAAAGCCTCTTCTGAAAAAAGAATCGGAAAAAGATATGCAAATTGTAGTTTGCAATTTGCATATCTTTTTTGATAGAACCATATAGTCCAGACACAGCCTCCGTTGGACAATGCCTTTGAAGGACAGCACCCTTGGCAGCTCATTGCCTGCTAACACAGACTGAAGATTGCTTCATTACCAACTCTCAGGGAGAAGTCCCACCTGCTGAAGTATCACATCCTCCTCCGTGTTGGTGTCTGGAGTGCTTCCATCCCAGGACTGCCTCAGTTCAATGCTTCTGAGATTTGGTAAGCCCACAGCACAAGGGTCCAAATTCTGCAGGGATGTAAGTGGAAATGTAAGCTGCTCCAAAATGGTGGAAATAATGCAAAAGGAGTTACACAAAGGGACAGAAGTGGGAGTGGAAAAGTGAGACCAGCTAATGGGAACACTGTGAAATAGTTTCATTGTGGTTTACATCAGTACTGATTCTAACTTCCATGAGAGTTGCCCCTAGTTACTTCAGGCTAAATTTGACTCATTTATTTTGCCCATAGTCATATGAAGATATTGAAAAAATAACACCCTGCACCTGAGTGAAAAGGGTATCATGCAATACCCTCCACTGGTACTAAACAGGAGTCATATTCTGATACAATACTTATCTGGGACTAATCCTGTATTCTTTGCATATCCAAAAATACTGAAAGCAAGCAATGGGTACACATACATTTTTTCAATACCTTATCTATCTGTACAATATCTGTGAAGATGGCTATATAAAGTACATAAATTAAAAGGAAATTGTATTTATTCTTGGATAGATATGTGCAAGCATTATCCATACACCTTCTCAGCTGATTCATTTCCTTACCTAAAAGGGAATTATTAGTACTAACATAAGTTTTAGAATGAACATGAATCATTTGGATGCCAACAATGTAATTAGGATAGAATTAATATGACAACCCATGTACTATTTCAATACTTTCTCTTCTCTTAAACAAGCAGCTCCTATTGGTAACATAAAAATAAAGCATGCTGAGTGAAACAGGCACACTGCTTTGCGGATGAACAGTGGATTCACAAAGAAATGCTTAAGTTTACAAACTGCAGAATGGAGAATCAATTTTGCTGCATGGAGAATACTTAATTACAGCAACATTTATGCCAAGAAAATGACATTTTGAAAACCCCATGAAAAACTGACACTGATGTCCCACAGAGAAGGCTTTTTTTCTTTCCATAAATAGACTGTGGAGCTGAGTTATTTAGTGCCTATGTTACTATGAGGGGAGTAGATGACTGAAGGTTCGTGAGGATATGCTGTAGTCTGCATTCATTGAGAAGACAGAGAGTGTATGAACAGCACTTTTGAAATTGCAAGAAATCAGCAAGAAAAGCCTGGAGCATTCACAAGCATAAATATCCCTTCACATAAATTTATCCATCCACTAGAGGAATGATGAAACTTATGAAAGGAAGCCAAGGAGATGAGATGAAACATGGGTTATAACACCAAAATATTCAGGTCTTCAATGCCTACCAAGTATGAGAAGCCAGAAGAAAGGCAGAGACCCTATGTAGAATGTGTTATAAAAAGCATTTGTCAAAGCCAAAATGGGAGTGTAAGCGGTCTCGCTTAGTCCTGGGCCCCTGACTGATGATCGGGCCTATACCTACTAGTCCAATGGCCCCTTTAAGAAAGTGGGGCCAGAGGGCAGGGCAGGCTGCAACGCTCGTGCCAGTCCGTAGTCAATACAGCCTGGGCCTAGTTCAGGGCGAGGTGGGAGAACAAACAGTTCCCAGAGTCAGTTTTAGCCCAGGCCCTGGTTCAGGGCAAGGCAGGTAAATAAACAGTTTTCCCAGCACAAGTGGGGAGGGGGAGACTCCCACCTCAAAAGTGTGGTGACAGGGGGGACGCGGGCCCTCCCTACTTCACCACATCCCGGCCCGGGCCTTAGCAGTGGCTGCCTTGGAGGCCACGGGGTCAGTAGGGAATCCAGTCTGAAACATGCCAACACACATTAAAGGGCTATCAGGTCCACCTGACCATCATCTGCTTCCCCTGGGCCATTTCCAAATTCCCCCTCCGTCTGTACCTGGCTCTCGCTCAGTGACGGGTTCACAGCGTCTGGGTACTCTACCTGTGAAGATAGTGCAGAGTACCCAGGCCAGTCGTCCACCTCTGCCAGATCCTCAGGGCTTAAGCATGAGGGTTCAGCCTTTGCTCCCTCCAGTGGCTGGCCCCCTACTGAGTTCCTAGGCTGGGCTTTATACTTCCTGCCCCACCCTTAGGCCTCTGTGGACTTAAAAGGGCAGACTCTGTCTTGGCCCACCTGGGCTCAGAGAGGGGTTCCTCCTCCGCGGGGTCAGTGAGTGGCCCCCCCTGCTCACTATAGGGAGTTTATTTGGAGTATTTGGACATTTGTGTATGTATTGTAAAGGATAGGTTGGTTGGTCTCAATCTACTGATGAAACCCAGGTTGCAGCGTTAATGGCAAAAAAACCCCTCACACTTCACAATCACAATTCCTCTCAGAGTTTCATCACTCTATATTTGCTTGAGAGGGGGTAGCCGAGTTAGTCTGTAACAGGAAAAACTTAAAAATCAACGAATAGTCTAGTAGCACCTTAAAGACTAACAAAACATGTAGATGGTAACCTGAGCTTTCGTAGGCAAAACCCACTTCTTCAGATGACTCGAGTATTAGAAGTCCAGATCCAAGAAACATATTTAGTATTATTGAGGGCTAGGAGCATTAATCAGAAACTGATCAGAGTAAGCCATGACTAACCAATCTGATTAGTTTCTATAATGAGGTAACTGGCTCTGTAGATATGGGAAAGTCAGTGGATGTGATATACCTTGACTTTAGCAAAGCTTTTGATACGGTCTCCCACAATATTCTTGCCAGCAAGTTAAGGGAGTATGGATTGGATAAACGGACTGTAAGATGGCTAGAAAGCTGGCTAGACTGTCGGGCCCAACTGGTAGTGATCAATGGCTTGATGTCAGGCTGGCGGTTGGTTTCTAGTGGAGTGCCCCAAGGAACTGTTCTTGGACCGGTTTTGTTCAACATCTTTATTAATGACCTGGATGAGGGGATGGATTGCACCCTCAGCAAGTTCACAGATGACACTAAGATAAGGGGAGAGGTAGATATGCTGGAAGGCAGGGAAAGGGTCCAGAGTGACCTGGATAGATTAGAGGATTGAGCCAAAAGAAATCTGATGAGGTTTAACAAGGACAAGTGTAGAGTCCTGTACCTGGGACGGAAGAATCCCAAGCATTGTTACAGGCTGGGGACTGAATGGCTAAGTAGCAGTTCTGCAGAAAAGGACTAGAGGTATGTCTACACTAGCCCCCTAGTTCGAACTAGGGAGGCTAATGTAGGCATTTGAAGTTGCAAATGAAGCCCGGGATTTAAATATCCCAGGCTTTATTTGCATCTTCCCGTCCGGGCGCCATTTTTAAATCCCCCTAGTCCGAACTAACTGCCCGCGGCTACATGCGGCAGTCAAATGTTAACTCGAACTAAGTCCTTAGTTTGAGTTAACTGTTATACCTCATTCCACGAGGTGTAACAGTTTACTCGAACTAAGGACTTAGTTCAAGTTAACGTTTGACTGCCGCGTGTAGCCGCTGGCAGTTAGTTTGGACTAGGGGGATTTAAAAATGGAGCCCAGACGGGAAGATACAAATAAAGCCTGGGATATTTAAATCCCAGGCTTCATTTGCAACTTCGAATGCCTACATTAGCCTCCCTAGTTCGAACTAGGGGGCTAGTGTAGACATACCCCTAGGGATTACAGTGGAAGAGAAACTGGATATGAGTCAAGAGTGTGCCCTTGTAGCCAAGAAGGCCAATGGCATATTGGGGTGCATTAGGAGGAGCATTGCCAGCAGATCCAGAGAAGTGATTATTCCCCTTTATTCGGCTCTGGTGAGACCACATCTAGAAGATTGTGTCCAGTTCTGGGCCCCCCACTATAGAAAGGATGTGGATGCATTGGAGAGGGTCCAGTGGAGGGCGACCAAAATGATTAGGGGGCTGGAGCGCATGACCTATGAGGAGAGACTGAAAGATTTGGGTTTGTTTAGTCTGCAGAAGAGAAGAGTGAGGGGGGATTTGATAGTAGCCTTCAACTTCCTGAAGGGAGGTTCCAAAGATGCTGGAGAAAGGCTGTTCACAGTCATGACAAATGGCAGAACAAGGAGCAATGGTCTCAAGTTACAGTGGGAGAGGTCTAGGTTGGATATTAGGAAAAACTATTTCACTAGGAAGGTGGTAAAGCACTGGAATGGGTTACCTAGGGAGGTGGTGGAATCTCCGTCCCTAGAGATTTTTAAGTCTCAGCTTGACAAAGCCCTGGCTGCGATGATTTAGTTGGGATTGGTCCTGCCTTGGGTAGGGGGCTGGACTTGATGATCTCCTGAGGTCTCTTCCAGCTCAATGATTCTGTGATTCTATCTTATGTGAGGTAATATTTTTCTATATGTCTGAAGAACACGTAGCACAATGAGACTCTGGCACGTATTGAAAACAACAACAACAAATAACAAAATATAACCAAGATAGAAAGACTCTTTTCACAGCTGTTTTATCTTTTCCATCCAAGATTTTAGGCAGGGATTTATCTAAGCGGCCTGGAGGTGGACACCTAACTCCCTTGAACTACTTTGAAATTCCCAAACTTAGTATTTTAAAGCAACTTTACTTTTGTCAGTCCAATGTTACTGTAATTAAGTATTAAGTAGAGCATGATTTAGTATTAGTAATGCTAATTTATTCCTTGCTCTGGCAAAAACTAATGCTGGTGTTTAGATGTTATATAGTCCATAGAATTGTTCTTGTGCATAAAATTAAGCATATGCGTAACATTTTCAAGTTCAGGACTGAAAATCTTAATTTTCCATCTACTAAAGTTAATAAGAGCTTTATTGTTAACTTTAAAGGATGCTGATTCAGGCTCTGTGGAGTTAATACTCCTTACAAATTAGACTTTCCATTTCAGAGAGGGACGTCTATGAGTCAGTTTGACAAGTTCCTTATTAAGGACAATATGCTTTAGAATCTGGGATTTTCTGATCTTGGAACAGTTTGCAGACCACTTCATTCAGTCACAAGCAGGATAAGGAAAGCACAAAAGTAGACCTACTTGGAAATTTTCCCATTGGAGGTTTTACATTGCAAAGTAATGATTAATCAAAAATGAAACTTTTCAATTTTAAATTATTTTTACTTTATATTTCATAATGTAAACATTTTTAAAAGTCAAAATTGGAAAAAATATTCTGATTTCCCCAAAAAGGACCATTTAGAATCATAGGATTAGAAGAGACCTCGGAGGTCATTGAGTCCATTCCCCTGCCCAAAGCAGGACCGACCCTAAATAAATCATCCCAGCCAGGGCTTTGTCAAGCCAGATCTTGAAAACCTCCAGGGATGCAGATTCTACCACCTCCCTAGGTCACCTATTCCAATGCTTTACCACCCTCCTAGTGAAATAGTTTTTCCTAATATCCAACTTAGACATCCTCCACTACAACTTGAGACCATTGCTCTTTGTTCTGCCATCCGTCACTACTGAGAACAGCCTCTCTCTGTTCTTTTTGGAACCCCCTTTAAGGTAGTTTAAGGCTGCTATCAAATCCCCCCTCACTGTTCTCTTCTGCAGACTAAACAAGCCCAAATCACTCAGCCTCTCCTCATAAGTACTCCATCCCCCTAATCAATTTCATTGCCCTCCATTGGTCTGTCTTCAGTGCATCCACATCCTTTCTGTAATGGGTGTCCAAAACTGGATGCAATACTCCCAATGTAGCCTCACTGGCACTGAATAAAGGGGAATAAACACTCCTCTGGATCTGCTGGCAATGCTTCTCCTAATTGACCCAAATATACCACTAGCCTTCTTGGCTACAAGGGCACACTTTTGACTCATATCCAGTTTCTCATCCACTGTAATCCCCAGTTCCTTTTCTGCCAAACTGCTGCTTAGAGCAGTGATTCCCAACCTTTGTCCCATGGAGGAACCTCTAAAATAATTTTTCATATCCTGAGGAACCCCTACCTATGAAAATGTTTGCTTGGCCAGAAAAAGTTGACAGTGGGGAGCGCAATGCAATTACTGCTAAATTATTGTCAAGAAAATTTATTTGTAAAGAGCTGTTATTTTTATATATATATATTAAAAAGTTTATATATATATATAAAAAAATTGGAGCATTTTTCCTGTCTTTTGTTTGCGGTATTTCAGAATTTTAATTTATTTATTCCACGATTTCTCGCGGAACCCCTGACGATGGTCTGCAGAACCCCAGGGTTCCACGGAACCCTGGTTGGAAAACACTGGCTTAGAGAGTTGGTCCCCAACCTGTAACAGTGCATGGGATTCTTCTGTCCCAAGTGCAGGATTCTTGTTCTTGTTGAATCTCAACAGAATTCTTTTGGCCCAATCCTCCAATTTGTCCAGGTCACTCTGGACCCTATCCCTGCCCTCCAGCATATTTACCTCTCCCCCTAGCTTAGTGTCATCTGCGAACTTGCTGAGGGTGCAATCCAATCCCTCATCCAGGTCGTTAATAAAGATGTTGAACAAAACCGGCCCTAGACCTGACCCTTGGGGCCCTCTGCTTGATACCAACTGCCAACCAGTCATCAAGCCATTGATCACTGCTCATTGAGCCTAACAATCTAGCCAGCTTTCTATCCACCTTATCTCCACTTATCCAATCCATGCTTTCTTAAGTTGCTGGCAAGAATACCGTGGGATTTCTATTGACGTGAAATGATTGTTCCCCAAGATTTTGTGTTTTGCAGGATTTTTATCATTTTTTGTTCTGTTTTAATTCTATTTTGGATTAGACAAAATTCTCAGCAAAATGGGGGGGGGGGGAAATTGTTCCAGTCGAACTCTACACAACAACTTAAAGACAGCCAGAAGGAGGAAGACTATGGAAACTTCAATATGTTGGAGAATGATTTAGGAAAGTTTGGTCATGTTCATTCCTGTTATGATAGCCTATACTTAATGCAGTTATACCAACAATGGCTTTCATTGTACTGTTACATTAGTACAAATAATTTGATGGAGGCTGATGTTAAGAATAAAAAAAACCTAACAAGTTATTAATGTTCTTTTGAAAAAGTAGGTTTAAATGTTTTCAAGGAAAAATATTCAATATTTAAACAAATGCTTTACAATCAAAAGAGGATACTTTTCCCCATAGTCAGCACATTGAAAGATAAAATGAGAGCTTTCTGTAAGAAGGAACTGGAAATCATGATCATGTCCTGGGATATGGGTGCTTAGAAAAACAGTTAATTAAAATCCAGTTAAATAATTTTTATGATGAAAAACAAATCTCTCTTATTGGCAAAGACATAATGCACACTGTAATTGATTTTTATACTAGCATCTTTTAAAGGAAAACATATTGATGAAGATAAAATTAGGTACTTCTTAGTAGGGATCAAATTGCCTGACATTGAAAGCTTAGATCTCATTGCTCCAATTATTAATAAATAAATTATAAAAGCAAATTCTATGAAAAGGTGGGATTTGGTTTGATAACTTGTTTTAGAAAACAACCTTGCTCCTCAGAAAATTTCCAGGGAGTCTTTTGAAGGAGAATCATAACAGAACCCTTCCTGATTCGCCTTTTTTTAAAATGAAGGAATCAGATTAATTCTAATAATTCTTCTGAGACACTGCCAACATGAATGCTGATGCAGATATTAACATATGACTATGCCACTTACACCAAAAGCATGTTATTTTATTCTGATATAACAATATTGTGACAATAATTGTCTGTGTTGGGATATGTAAAAATTTAACAGAGGTCTGGGATAGTGGTAAGGGGTCAGCCACAGCATGGAAAAGCCCTTTAAACATATTTTCCCCCTTTGTCCTGGAAGCCTTGAAAGATGGTTGCACTGAACAGTGTCTTGTTTTGTCCTCGCACTTGTTCTGTAAAACCACTTTCAGGGTCAGAGTTCTTTCCCACTCCCTATAAGCTGCTGATTAAGATAGTACGTAATGATGATTTAACTAAAAACCAGTAAACAAATAGGCATGGGTATAATTGTATTAATCACCTGCTTATTAATATTCACTGTACGGGAGTTAACATTATTAAATAAGGTTTTAGGGAAAGTAGTGATAGATGTGTGATTTAACATACTAAAATAGATGAAAGGGTGTAATTGGTGCCAAATTGTTGCCACTCAGAACATTGAGTTGGGAGTCCGAGGTTAACATGTGTGGGCAATAAAGCAGTTCCGTTTACCCCATCCACTCCTGGACCCCCTGTTTCTTCTGTAAGGGTACATCTAAACTACATCCTTTTTTGATAAAGGGATGTAAATTAGACGTATCGAAATTGTAAATTAAGCCGGGATTTGAATTTCCCACACTTCATTTACATAATGGTGGCTGAGGCTTTTTTTCGAAAAGCCGCTTTTCAAAAAAAAACTGTGGTCAAGACGGGGATCATTTGACAGAAATGCCCTGTTTCAAAAGATCCTGTGATCCTCATTTTTTGGTTACAGGGTCTTTCAAAAAGGAGCATTTCTGTAGAACGATCCCTGTCTTGACTGCAGGGTTTTTTTCCGAAAAACCGCTTTTCGAAAAAAAGCCACAGCTGCCATTATGTAAATGAAGCACGGGAAATTCAAATCCTGGATTCATTTATAATTTCAATACGTCTAATTTACATCCCTTTATCAAAAAAAGGGATGTAGTTTAGATGTACCCTAACAGTCTATGCAGCAATTAAGACAAAATTAGAAAACAGCATATCCATCTATTTTAACATTTATCAGTATATTTACTGCTGGGGAAAAAACAAATGTAGCATTTAGTGGTCAGTACAAAACTCAGGCATGCAAAACTGAAGCAGTATGCACAGTCTTGCAACATGGAGGTGCTGAGTATGAATCCAAGCTCATCCATTTCTACCCATGTACTTTGTAGATGTAACAGTTTATATACAGAGATGTTTATATAGATATATGGATGGTAGAAGGCAACTGTAAACACTAAAACTCCTGTCATTCATTTACTAGCAATGGACACCTCAGGAATCATGGAGGATTTCAGACGGACGGGGATTTCAGAATAAGATTGTGTTTTTCAATCTCCAATAACTTCACGGAGAGAATTGGGGCAGGAGCTATTGGAAGGTGAAGACTGAGGGGTTAAAATAGACTGTCCTTCTTTTCCTGTGGTGGAACACAAAGCTGTACCATGCACAAAACTTAGGTTCTCATTTCTCAGTGAGTCAGGTATGAGAGAGCTGTGGAGGCAGCACTCAAAATATAATATACAGGAGTATCTTGTATCACTCGACATTCATCCTGCTGGCTGATTAAGATATAGCATCAACAGAATCCCTTCCAGTCCTTTAAAAATAGTGGGAATGTAGGTAAGGTGTGGAGCTTAGGGAGTAATGGACTTTTGAACAGCAAGGGCAAAGGAGATAGGTGTCAAAGCTCCAAAAGCAGAATAGAAACCCTATGCAAGCATATTCACATGGTTTATTTAAAGGGTATTGCATGCAAAGAGAGGCCCTAGAATGAAGACTTAGCTAACAGATACATACTTGGAGCTTTGAATAAACAACAGAAGCATCTGTGACTTAAGATCTCAGCCTTAAATAAAGTGCTTCAGCTATGACAGCTTTAGGTAGCTTTGCATAAATATCTACAATATATTTTATAAATGTCAGTCATACAAAAAGGTTTTTATAGCGATGGGGCAGAACAATTTTATAATAAGAGTCCTCCACAATGACCCAACACAATGGATTACATCATTTACATACACAGTCAATGACTGCATGACTGCCTGCTTTCTTTGTGAGTTCTCACTGTTAGCAGTGGTTAACTGAAATTAAACTGTCATAGGCGTAACATAAAATGTCATCCAAAATGAAAAGGAATATGCGGCTTTTCACTGGGATGTGAAGATGGAGACATAGAGCTGGTCGCTTGTTATAATTTGTCTAAGACAAAAAAACAAAACAAAAAGAAACACCACAAAAACAAAAAATTAATGATCCAATGCTAAGTTTATAATAGTTCTTTCCGGGGTAATCATATTCCTACCCTGCCTCCTCTGCTCAGTGGGCAGCTGCTTTCTCAAGTGAGTCAATAAATGCAACCTCTTTTTTTCCCTTACTATTTATGCACAAACTGACCATGATTTTCCTGAATCCTTCCATTATTGGTAATTATTTGATCACATAATTTGACTAAAATTCTCTGTTAGATTAGCAGTCAATTGAACAATAGGGAGTATTCATTGTTCGTTTTGTGCTAATGATCACCTAAAATATGTGGGATAAAAACTAGAAAAGCTCCCGCTGACCTCAGTGGGACCAGATTTAGGCTCATGAGATTTCTGTGTCCTCTGTTTCTTGACTGTATATATGAATTTTAAAAACCCACTAAAATAATAAATGGGGAATAATGAGTAGCAAGTATGTACTTTCTTACATGTGTGAATATGGGTTTTAATTCAGAGCAAAACTAGATATTGAAATATTGATTTAAACATGAACATTGTTGAATGGAATCAAGAATGAGATTTTGCAAACACATTTTTTTCATTGTCTATTCTTCTTCTTTGACTATCCGTTGGTGTGAGGATGATGTCTGCCAATGGGACTCATTTTCAGTGGCTGAGAAGCCCTGAAGAAGACCCTTGGGTTACACTGAATCACATAAAAAGGAAAGTAACAGAGGGGTAGCTGTGTTAGTCTGAATCTGCAAAAGCAACGAGGAGTCTTGTGGCACCTTATAGACTAACAGATTTATTGGCGCATAAGCTATCGTGGGCAAAGATCCATGCATCTGACGAAGCGGGTCTTTGCCCACGAAAGATTATGCTCCAATAAATCTGTTAGTCTATACGGTGCCACAGGACTCCTCATAAAAAGGAACGGGTTACTCATGACTGTACGCATCTATTACCATTTTAACAAAATATGTAAGTGTCATATTACAGTCAACCTGGCACAAAAATAGAGTTAGACCAAGTCATCAGTAAACTCAGGAGAATAATTTACAAATAGTCTAGTAACTTCTTTCTCTATCCTGCCGTAAAGCACTGAAACGAAAAGAAATGTCAAAAGCCTTCTAAATCTGGCTTGCTTCTACTGATGGGCGCTTAGTTCTTTACCCAGCTGTGAGGAAGTCATAGGTTTTAGTTACAATTTTTCATTCCATGCGAGGTTGAAATGCTATAGAAACTGCATGTTCAGTTCCTGAGGGAGTAATGTTTTAATATTAGCCATGGTGAACTTGAGTGGGTTTTGGTAAAATATTCTGCTAGTTTATTATCTGTTCAGGCCTTACTTCCTGTCTCTGTGTTCACAAAGCAATAGACGACTGTTTCTGTCAAGTACATTATCCCATGTATTTCTTTTATCTGTATTTTTTGTTGTGCATGCCTCTTTTGTTCTTTTTTACTATTCTTGTATTCAATGATCTGCAGAGCTGAACACAATGAAGACAGCTAAATCAACATTAGCAAATGTACTCGTATTCATCTGGCATATTAACTATCACGTAAGATTTGTATGTCTTATCCTATTTTATTCTGGAAGGTCATTGGAAAGTCATCTAAGAATTACTGAATAGTTTATTGATCTTCTAATTATTCTGCTTATGGTTTCTTCTGATGTCTTTTACAGTATTATTTTGTTATGTTTGTTTAAAAATTTAATAAACATTTTAAAGGAGAGTCAGCAATAAGAGTTAAAAAAAAAACCCTGTGAAGTTCAAAGAAAGAAAAGAACACTTAACTTCTATTGAACTCCGAGGCTGGGAATAAAAACATAGGGAAGAAGAAAAGCAGAAGTTCCATATGGTGTCTTCCTCAAAGAAACAAATAAGCAGCAATAGGGGCTCAGTTTTTGAGTGTTGTGGTTGTAGAAGCCACAGCTACGTTGGAGGAGCTTCAGAAAGTTACTTTACTACTCACAGTTCCCACATATTCTCTCTGTGCTCAAAAGAATCAGTACTTTTTTTCTTCCTCCTCAAAATTATAAAACATCTCATGTCCACATGCACAAAATGTTCTCGCTGGTTGGTTTGCAAGAGTGTGTGGGATAATGGGCTATGCCCAATACAGTTTTCTTTATATAGCTAACTCTCCCATTACTATATTGTCTCAACACCCATTAACTTCAAAGCAGTTACCCTCACAATAACCCCGAGGAGTTAGAGAATTCCTAGAACCCCCATTTTACAGATGACAAACTGAAACACAGAAACGTTAATTAACTTACCCAAGGTCATACAGGACATGTATAGCACAGCAGGGAACTGAAGCCAGGCCTCTCAAGTCCAAGACCAATACGTCAACCACTGGCCTATCTTTCATCACTGGTTACAGCTCCATAGGTGTCAGTCAGACTATCTGTGCCTTAGTCATTTTAGTACAGAGTAGCTGAAATGGTTCACCAGCCTTGCAAAATCTTCCAGAATGCACTATTTCTGTTTCTGGGAACTGTGCTAAGGACTACATAATTATAGCTGAAACAGGTTAGCACAAAGTGACAGTGCATAAGGCTTGCCATTGGCTTCGGAAAATCATAGGGCTAGAATAAAACAGTTTTCAGTCTGATTCACTAGCTGAGCAGTTTGTGCATCAGAAGGTTCAGGATAGCTACTCAGTCATGAACAGTTCAATTCAACAGCGTGGACAATTGCTAAAGAGGAGCTGCTATTTTAATGTGAACTGTCTGCTTCCATCAGCAAGTGCTAAAGGAAGTGGTCTTCTCCCCTTCTAGGTTCCCACTGCCATTGGGTCTCACTCCCTACTTGCTCTCAGCACTAGTGCTGAAATTTAAGATGCTGCTGCAAAATCATGCAAGTGGAAAGAGAAGATTCCCTTCATACTCTTCCTTTCACCCCACACATGGGTCAGAGAATCAGATCCCCTGTTCCCCAGTGTTTAAGAGAACACGGGACCTGTCCTGCTTTTAGTTTTGTTTGGGTTCAGGGGATTTCCTGCACAAAGGTTATGCCAAGACCATGGGAGAATGTTGTGGCATTCCTCTGTACCTGGAAAGGTGAAGACTGGGAGGCATTAAAGATTGGGAGTCACTAAGGATGCGTCTACATCACCATCATCAACCATGGGCTCAACACCTGTTGGTGTCCAATGCCTCCCTCACTATTTCCTTCCATCTTTCCCTGTCCAGTGCGGAGTGGCCTAGTTTCTGTAGACTAGCTACTACTATATCATCTACACATTCTCTGTGGGGTCTGCCTCTCCTATTCGGACCATCCATTATGCCATGCACCACTATTTTGAGATAACTAGCATTATTTCAAAATAACAGTGCAAGTGTCTACACAGACATTCTGTTATTTCAAAATAATTTTGAAATAATGGACAGCTTACTCTAAAATCCGTAAACCTCATTCTACGAAGAATAACACCTATTCTGAAATAGCTATTTTGAAATAAGGCCTGTGTAGGCGCTCCACTGCTGCTATTTCAAAAT
This sequence comes from Pelochelys cantorii, assembly GCA_032595735.1. Taxonomy (NCBI): domain Eukaryota; kingdom Metazoa; phylum Chordata; order Testudines; family Trionychidae; genus Pelochelys; species Pelochelys cantorii. The sequence goes on from CM064335.1 coordinate 41,590,913, forward strand.
AGCCCCTTACCAGGGCCATTCTAAGTTATCCCTCCCCAGAGCCTCCTGGGGCTCTAAATCAAGGTAGCACATCTACATTAGGGAAGCCTGCCACGGACTAATTCTGAGGCTTCCCTGCAGTGTAGATGTGCTATTTCAAAATAAGTTATTTCAGAATAACTATTCCGGAATAGCTTATTTCAAAATAAGCATGCAGTGTAGATGTACCCTAAGATGCTATGGGGATGGAGCTATATACATATTCAAGAGAGGTGGATAGATAATTACCATCTTAATGGTGAATTGGAGTAAAAAACTAAGAACTAAAATGATGGAATGCTTGGGGCACAAAGAGAGTGCAGTGGATACTCCAAGGAAAGACATCTTTCTACTTTGGGGTAGAAGTTAGTGAAGTTGAAAGCATCACAGTTTGACTATGATTTGGAAAACGGAATGAAGTGTGTAATTAATAGGCTCACATAAACAGAATAAAGATAGCTTGTTTTCCTTAGGAAGACAAATAAAGTCAAGTTAATTAATTCTCTCAAAGGAATGTACTCTGCATGTCCAGTTCCTAAGGGAGAAATTTTCACTGGCGTTTTGGTATTTCCAAAGTTTGTTCTCAAGCTGACTTCAAAAAACTTTTCTGTAATAAACTTCTGTTATATGGGAAGGTGCCTGCCATTCAGCAGTATTGAGAATTTAACTGAGCTACATAGGAAAATATTACTTCTCCTAAGCAAGGAAATCAGCAAAGGACCATATGAACACATTGTTATCTGGTATTTGCATTAAGCATAGCAGAATTTTTACAACCTGTGAGATCAGCAAGTAGAAACCTGAAGGGCGATCATTTTGTATTGTGGTGTGCAGTGTTACATGACACTTTTTTTTTTCCAGGGAAAGCACTAGATTTGGGGTTGCACAACAGTTGCTGAAGTCCCTGTAGAGTATCATTCATATCATGGTGCACTATTCAAACAAATCCATTTTGTTTTTCTAGTAAGTTCACTGAGCAAGGGTGACTTTACTGCAGATGCTGTAAAAGGAAGTGTAACTTTCTAATGTTTCTAAAGATTACTAATCTGCTTTCCTACACTTTTCATAGTAGTTACAAAGCATCTTACACTGTAGTCTTACTCTATATATTGATTAGATAGACCTGACGGTTATGTGGCACAGCCTTCTGGGTTGCAGTGGAGTATGTTAAAAGGCTGGAACCCAGATATCACAATTTGATATCTCCTCACTCATTTTTATTCAGTTTCTTCTCATTCTTCATTCTATTCACAATCTTTACCTTAGCAATATCAGAATCTATTTGCTTCTATTATTCATTCTATTTATACCCTTTACCAGATGACCAAAATATCTCTGATCTTTTCTTTGAAGTCACACAGTAAATACTGAGAGGTTTTTTTCCCAGCATGTTTTACTCTTTACAGAATATTGGTTAGCAGTGTGTATGCTTCAGTCTCTTCACTTCCAAGTCAGAGTGCCTATGCTAGCCACTTTACAGTCACATTAGAAGACTGCGTGGAGACTTAACTCAAGTAATTTTTGTTTTTCTTCATTTAAATCATTGCTGTGGGGTGGGGCTGGGACTAGGGGTTTAGTGTGCAGGCTGTCCCCAGAAAAGAGGACTACCACAGCCCTCTCTCACTGCAGTAGCTTGGGGCCAAGTGAGACGCCCCTCTCCATGGCCCCAGCTCCAGTGGGCACAACCTGGGGAGGGGTGCACGTCACCCAGCTAGGACAGGTCCTGGTTTGTCTGCCTCCTGTGCTCCCTGGACAGATTGCGGAATGCAGCAAACTGTGCACTATTCCCTCGAGCCCAGCCAGCCCCATACAAACAAGGGGAGAAGAGCTTCACCTCCCCCCCACGCCCTCCCTAAAAAGTGTCTGGTTGGTGGGAGGCTTCCCACTGGGGCAGTGCCGGGGGGCACCCATAGCCAGCGCCTTTCACCTGCCTGGTGATTTTGTCTCTATTCCATTCCTGTCACAACCGAACCCCAATCTTGCTTTAAGTTATGATAAGAGGAAGCTGCATTCCAAATGTGGTGGTCCTAGCTCTTACCATTTAGGAGGAGTTCTTTGAACAAACAGACTGGCAGACACATAGATGCCCAGACAGAGAAACTGTCAAACAAATAGTAGATTTACTAAATAACAATTTAAGTCTGGTATTGTACTCAAAGTTAACCCATACTCATCATACTCACACGAAGCTCAGCGATGAAGCAAAGTGCTGAGCAATCTGGCCTCAGTTCATCAACCCTAATGACTCAATTAACTTTAAACATGTGAGTGGTCTCATTGACTTCATTGGAGCTACTTGTGATTATATGTAAGCACGTGTTTAATTTTATTGTTTACTGGAGAGAGATTGTTCAGCAGTTTGCAGGTTCAAGCCTATACTACATACAGGCTATTTGCCCTGAGTAAATGGAGCAGAGTTCAATATAATTTTTTTAAAAGCTGACCCACATCCCTCTTCAGTGGCTATAAAGATAACCATGGGCTGCAGTGGTGTTCGGGTCAGGTCCTAAGTAAACATCTAAAACAACTATATTGGTGGGAAAGGGACTAAGTATTACACTAGTGTTGTAGCTACTCTAAATTGTCTTCCTGTATATTGAAAGCTTCCCTAATCTTCATTGTCAGAAGGCAAGCATAGAAACACAAGATGTGTGTCTGGAAATTTACTTATTTCAGTTTAACATGGATAGCAGCTGATCATTCAGCAGAATTGAAACGAAATGAAAAAAAAAATGGAAGGTTGTATCATTTTATGGTCTTATATTTTTTTGTTTGTTTGATTGCAAAATCAGTTTTCCAGTTACACAGAATTTGAATTGACTCATTTGCTGCTTTGTGAATGTAAAACATAAGTTACAGATAACTTGAAACTGATTTTTTTAAAAGAAAAACCTGTGTAATGGTTTTGACAGTGAAATTGGCTGAAGTAATGTATTCCCGTTTAAAAACCAAAATCTTGGCATACCTATATATGCTGAATTTGCATAGGCTGGAAAACCATAACTGTACTTTTGTGGCTTGAGGGGATGCTTCACAGAATATAAAACTTCCCGGAACTATTGCATGCTATAAACAAACAAACAAATAAGATATAATGACTGCTATTTTACCTGGTAATATAGATGAGTGGTTTAGGGGGAGGGACTGTTTTTTGGTTTTGTTTTGCATGTCAAATCTTGTGCCCTCCTAAATTCCAAAACCAAAGAGTTCCAACTAATTTGAAAGATAAATACTGAAGGGATAGCTGATCAACGTGGCTTTTACTACTGCCAGAATTCAGCCAGTGAGCTCTTTCATAGCTACAGTCACTGTTTCTGACCTTTAAGCCACTGGATATTGTATGGATCATTTTCATTTCCTGACAGGAAGTAATGTCAGTGTTTACTATTGCTTATGCACAATAATTTTCCAGAATCACTCTACAAAATGCTCAATGCTCAGTTGACGTATAAAGACTAGAAGGAATTTAGAATTAAATAAGCAGTCCCAACTGCACAAGTTATCTGTTCTATGCACAAGATGAATAAGCCTTACATATTTCTCCTAAGCTGGAATTACAATAACCCATTTTCTCTTGGGAGAAATGGTAGTTGAAGTACAAAATTAAGATGTGCTCTATTTTCCTTTCATAATAACAGGGAGTGGACTTGGTTGAGCTGAGTTTTATGGGAATTGTAAACTATATTAGACAGCCTATGGCTTGTCTTAATACCTCCTTTATTTGCTTTCTTCCTGAATGGGTGCCAACTTTCTTTCTTTCCCAAGCAGAATGATAGGATAGAGGAGAGAGAGTATGTCTCAGATGCAAATGCTCTTCTAAATAGGCAGGCAGCCTAAGGGGAAAAAAGTTTTAACTGAATTGCAATGGATATTAACAACTCAAACTTTAAAAGGCAGCCAATTCACAAAACAAATACAGACCTAATTGAAATATATAAATCAAGGACAATAGTTATTTATAATAATTTGCCTGTCAGTTAACTCAACTGCATTTGATCAATGAGAAAGATGTTACTGTTAACCCAACAAAAAGGAAATTTTGTTGAAAAAACAGAAAGACTGTCTCAAAACCAGTAGAAAATTGCACACAAAACCTGATGGAAGCATCAGAATAATCTCATTAAAGTGGAACACACTTATTCAAGCCACACAAAAAGAGTTCTCAGCAATCTTAAAATCTGTTTAAGGAATTTCACTGTCTCTTTCTCAATTACAGTTCTCTCCACATATTCTATATTCAGCTCTATGACACATTGATGTTCACTGAAGAGTCAGGATTTGTTCAGAACTGGCTATTTTAATAATGTGACTACTAAACAGTTCAGCTAATAAAGGCAGTCTCCTAATCATAAATCTGCCTCTTTGTAACACATAAGGATACAGTGATGCTAATTGGCATTTGTACTCTCCTCTCTTCAGGGCTGGACAGCTGAACTCTAGTGATGGAAGCTGCTCTTTAAAGAGTAGTACTGTCCGATTAAATATAATATTTAAGGAGTGGATTTCTATACCTGCGTTAGAAGTAGTAATTCATTAGATAATTTTAAAGACTTGTTGGTTTAATCATTGGATTTTTTTTAATTCTCTTAGGGCATATCTACACAGCAAAGTTATTTCAAAATAACAGCCGTTATTTCGAAATAACTTTACCAGCATCTACACAGCCAAACCGCTATTTCGAAATTAAATAGAAATAGCGGAGGGCTTATTTTGAAATTGGTAAACCTCATTCCATGAAGAATAGCACCAATTTCGAAATTGCTACTTCAAAGTAAGTGCTGTGTAGACATTTATTTTGAAATAGGGGGCCTCCAGCCCTATTGGTGACCACTCTGGGCACAACCAAGAAAACTCCTCTCCCTTCCCCCCTCCCCGAAGCCCTTAAAGGGGTAGACTCTGGCCACAGTGCCTGTGCCAGCTTCAAGCCTGCTAGACCAGAGCAGCAGCCGCTGCAACTGACCCAGTGGCCCCAGCATGAGCCAGGCAGCCAGTGCCAGCCAACCCTCCACTGCTCCCCAGGACCAGTCTGCCAGCTCCCAGGATCCTGCCAGGGGCCGGAAAAGGCGGGCACCTGCCTGGTCCAGTGCGGAGATCAGGGACCTCATTCAGGTTTGGGGGGAGGCCTCCAACATCCATGATCTCCACACTAAACGGAGGGACACAACCTTTACAGGCGGATGGCTGCCAGCCTGGCCACCAAAGGCCACGTGCGAACCCAGGAGCAGGTTCACATGAAAATAAAGGAGCTGTGGCAGGCGTATGCCAGGGCCACAGGGGGCAGCTCCCAACCAGGGGCAGACCCAGACCACTGCCCCTATTTTGATGCCATGGACCGCATCCTGGGGGGCAGGATGGTCCGTGCCCCCCAGGTGGTCATCGACCCTGGGGCAGAGCTTGCTGCCTCCTGCTGCTCCAGCCCCTGCTGCCTCCCCAGCTACCACTCCTCCTCCCACTCCTTCTCCCCCTCCTGCTTCTTCCTCCCCACCCTCCCCACACCCCAGGGATGCCGAGGCCCCCACACCCACTGTGCTGGGAGACAGTTGGGCTGGCGAGACCCCCAACCATGAGCTCTGAGCTTCTCCTCTCCCTTCCTCTCCTTGCCTCCCCCTGACAGCTCCCTCCTCCCAGCTTTCTCCCTCCCCTCTCCCACCCTCCCTCCTCCCCTCTCCCACCTTCTTTCCCCAGTCTCACCTCAGTTTCATTCCCCCCCACCCCAGTTTTGTTCAATAAAGAGGCTTTGTTGTAATGAACACATGTCTTTTATTGTACAGCAGGAAGGGGGGTTAGGGAGGGGTAAGTGGAAGGACGTGAGGGAGGAATGAGGCACAAGCCCCTAGTGGGGCACATCAGGGAGACTGTTACTGCCTGCAGAACGTGCTGCCAGGCTCACAGCAACACGTCCAGGAGAAGCACCAGAGTGTCCAGGGCCAACTGCGGCTCCATGCTGCAGAGTGCTGTGGTGTCCTGAGTAAGGGCAACCAGAGCAGGCAGACACAAAATGCTTTGCTGTCCCTCAGCGAGGTAGGCAAGCAAGCAGGGAAACTTTAGAACTGCCTGTCCGGGGTGGCGGTGGGGTCTCTTCAAGCACAGGTCTCAGATAGCCTCAGGCAGGAGCCACACAAGGTAACTCCTGACCTGATGCCCTGCCAGAACTGGTTCCGGCCTGCCTTAAATGCGATTCAGCATCCTATCAGCATGGATGCACTATTTTGAAATAGCAAAACACTATTTTGAAATGCATTTTGTGTCTAGACGCGTTATTTCAAAATAAGCTATTTCGCAATAATGCTGTAGTGCAGACATACCCTCAGACAGCAAAAACAGTTTAATCAGTGTCAGTTGCAGAGCTAATGCTCAGACCAGTATTGTAATTCTGCATATCTGTTGCCAGAATTTTTGTATTAAACACATAAAATTAAAATATTTAGTATAACCCCCTGAAAATGTAAATATGTGTTCTGAATTTCCTTGACTGTTTCCTTTTAAATGGGAATGACATGGTGACCTTGATATAATTTCAGATATTTATTAACGCAACTGTTCTCTTTTAATCCACACAACTACAGATCAGACTGTCCCAAATAAAAGAATCAGGGCTGCTCCTCAGTAGACTCCTTTAGGTGAACCAGTTATGCATAATCTATAAACTGACCAAATTTGCCAATCTTACAATGTATTTAGGCTTCAACAGATTTTAATTATTGAGTATGAAAAGCAGTACTAGCTTTTTCTTTATTTTTCTCTATTACAGAGACTACAGCTACACCGCAGAGTTTTTGCACAAAAATGGCGGTTTCTGTGCAAAAACCTGCGGAGCGTCCCACTACAAGCATTTTGCTCAAGAAAATTCACAGTACATCGTAAGAAGAGCGGGGTTTTTGCACAAGAGTTATTCCTCTTTCTATGAGGAATAAGCCTTTATGCACAAGAGCTCTTGCGTAAAAAGATGGGTGTGGACAGCAAACAAGTGTTTCTTGCGCAAAAACAGCCTATCAGAAAAAGCACAGGTGCTCTGATGGCCATTCTGTTAATGGCAATCAGAGCTTTCTTGCGCAAGAGCGTCCATGCAGTGTGGACGCTCTCTTGCGCAAAAGCGCATTGCTTTTGCGATGCGCTGCTTTTGTAGTGTGGACGCTTTCTTGCACAAGAACTTTTTGCAGAAGATCTCTTCCACAAAAAGGTTCTTGTGCAAGAAGCCTGCAGTGTACATGTAGCCAGAGTGTATAGAATCAACATCACCAACATCCACACACCCTGTTGCCTGAGGACAAGGGAGCTGCAGGACAAAGGGGATTCCAGTTCTTAATTCTCTTCCAACCTCTGCTGTCTTTCAAGTGCCTGAAAATAGCATTTTCCTTTCCCTAATGGTTCATTTCCTAACCATCTTAGGACCATGAGCACTGTTTTCTACACAGCTGGATCTAAGGCCCTCCTTCACCCTGGCACATCATTTGACTCTCCAGTGACATCAGTCACCCACTTCCATCAGGCATCTGTCTGTCCATCACTGAACTCCAGCGCTGTTTAGCAGTTCTTGCTAGTGAAAAACCTCCATGATCCTCCTTATGGTCTCACCATTTTCTATCCTCCTCGACCACATCCATGAGACTCCACCTTTCTACCAGCAGACTCATGTACTGTTCAATAAGGTTCAGAAGTGGCAACGACTTGTCTTATTGGCTGCTTTCCTATGCTATAACAATAGTGTATTCATGTCTTCAATGGTACCCGTGTGTCATACACGTACAGTGTAGGTAGGATGACCATACGTCCCATTTTTGGCCAGGACAGTCCCTTTTTTAAACCCTATTCTGGCCATCCTGACTTTTTTGGCAAAACGGGGTATTTGTCCCATTTGCTCTCACCAATTGATCATTAATTTGCAAAAGAAAACTGGACATATGCACAGTTTTGTTCAAAGAAGAATGGTGCAACCCCCAGTGCATTGGAACTTGGTGGAAGAGAGGGAATCAGCAATGCCAGCCCTGCACTGAAGAGAGGGATCAGGAGAGCGGCTTGATGTGGACCACTGCCAAATGGGTGGGTGGCAGGAGTTCATGGGCCAGCCTTGCGTGCAGGGAGTAGAAGGGGCCTTGTGCCAGACCCATGTGTCCAGGAGACAGGGAGGGCTAGGGTTGGGGCAGGAGGGCTTGGGGCTTTCTCTTTGGGAAAATATGGTCATCCTAAGTGTAAGCAGCTGGTAATATGTCCTGGATGGAAAGGAAATACCCAAGGCCCTTCAAAGCCTTATGATGAATGTGGGTTGACTTAAAGAGCCCCGGCATTAAGGTCTATGACAATAAAAACATTTGGTACATGCTCCTTTTACTTCGGATATGGGGGTAGCTCTTCCCCTCTGTTGTTCAAAACTACTTTCTTCAGGAAGATACTTTAAGTGGTGGTTCCCACATGCTTAAATTTAAGCACTTCCCTGAATTGGGGCTTTAATCTTGTGTTTATTGGAGGCCTTGGTGCATGTAGCCACATGCTCAATATTAGTAAATTATGGTTCTGGCTAGGTTCACAGTTCTCTCTGTCTCTGGAGAACCAGTGGTGTAACAAGGTTGCCATGATTTATTTTCCCCCTGAAGCTGCTGCTTGAAATATGCTCTCCAGCAATGACAGATATATGGCTAGCTCACATGTTTCCTGGGACTGATTTTGCTTTTGGAGTAGCACTGAATTTCTCAGTTTACACAATATTTATTTTGTCATCGTCCAACCATCAGAGCAGTGCTCAGATACCACAGAGATGGTGCCTAAGATAGACAAAAAGTCTAATTCAGGGAACACTAGGCCATCAAAGTATCCCAAAGGCAGAATTCTAATTCTGACATAAGTGGAGTTATGTGCAGTGTTGTTGTAGCCATGATGGTCCCAGAATATTAGAGGCAGCAGGTGGGGGAGGCAATATATTTTTATTGGACCAACTTCTGTTTGTAAGAGATACAAGCTTTTGCGCTTATATTGAGCTCTGCTTCTTGTTTGGAAAATTTCCTCTAATTAAGTTTCCCAGACCTGAAGAAGAGCTCTGTGTAAGCATGAAAGCTTGTCTCTCTCAATATTACCTCACCCATCTTGTGTATCAAGTGAATGGAACTGAAAAATTTTACAGGAAATCAACTCATCCCCCTGAGTCAGGTTGCGATGACATGAAGTCTTCTTTAAGAAGATATCTCTTCGTAATGCTAGTCTTGAGAACATGAATGATGTTTCACTCAAAGTTCAAGCTAACCCAATATTACTAGTGACATTTTCTACTTGTACACATTGTTACCCACTACAATTTTAATGAGGTGGAAAGATTTTTCAGAGAGTTTTTTTTATTTTATAGATTTCCTCTATTTCAGCACACACAGCTGTAAGAAACTAATAGGCACCCTAGAAAATGATAGGGAGGGGAAGACCTTGACTGTAAAGGTCAATCTGACACAAGGAAACTGATAGATAGGAAAAAACATATGCTTATGAACTATGTAAACTGTATTGTATTTTTATTAAAATGTTTGTCTCCCACTATTCTCCCTTCCAACAAGCCCCCCAACCAACCCAAAGGGCAGAAAAATCTAATAACATCTGAGTCATACTTACACCCCACAATGTTAAAGTGGATTTAAAATGAGGAAAAATGAATTTTCCCATCCCTAATTACAACTCAACCCATCTAACTTCATTTCCTTGTTGATTGGATAGATTCTGAAAAATGTCCATGCTTTCAGAAAACATCATTTAGGGCTAAGATCAGAGTCATATGTGCTTGTCACAGTTCATCTAGAAGTTGATATTCAACAACATTGTAAATTAGAGATTCATCATGGAAGCAAGACCTATCTTAGTACTTATTTAAGGATTGCTTCATACTTAAGATGTTTACATTTATTTTTGTTTTTATTTTTAGTGTTATTATATGTTTCATTTTTTTCTTCTTCAGAATATTATTTTTCATTCTTTCTGTCATGCACATACGCATGCATGCGCGCGCACACACACACTCACTCACTCACTAGAAGGGCTTTACTTCGAATGAAACACCAAAAACTTTTGAACAGTTAGCATGAAGTTACTCAGTGTGAGATTGGGTCAAATTCTGAAGTTGATGAATAGCCAAAACTCAAACAGAAGTAATTTGGAGGTTTTATCTATTTCTGTTAATAAAACTCCTACCTTTTCTGTAACTGCTTTCATTCACAGATATCAAAGCACTTTGCAAAGGGGAATAAGTATTATCATCCCGTTTGTACAGAAGGGAAAACTGAGATACAGAAGTAAGGTGACATCATCATAGTCAAACAGCAAGGCAGTGGCAGAGGTAAGGAGTATAACATAGAAATCTAGACCTCCGGTTCAGTGTACTTTTCAGTGGGCATTTGCATATATACACACACATTGTATAGGACCATGTGTCTCAAATCTTAAGGCAAATTCAGACATGGTGTAATTAATCCCTTTAGCCTAAGATGTGAGTAAGTCTAAAGGTAGTTAGAAGATAGTATTAAAGCAACTTATATATCATCTCTGGGTTGGGTTTATCTACTATAGCTTCAGTACCTCCCAGAATACTTTAATACTCATATTTAAAGGCTCGTATGTGCTTTGAAAGAGTCCCATTTAAAGACAGATAAAAAACATAACATCTATCTATCTATTTTAGAGTGCATCTGTCTGTCTCTGTGTCCATCTGCAAGTCTATTCAAGAACTCCTTCTTAACGGTAAGAGGTAGAGCCACCAGTGGGCAGCTAAAGCCAGGTCAGGGTTTGGCTGTGCCAGGAGAACAGGAAGACCTGGGAAAATGATAGTTTTCCATAATGTGCAAAGGGATGGGCTGTTGTTCCAAGGGATGAGAGCCCTCATGCTCTGGGAGGTGCCAGGGGAGAGGGAGAGATCCCTCCCCCACCTGAGCCAGGCCCAGTGGGAGGGAGAGAGACCCCCCCACACACACACACACCCTTGCCAGGCCAGTGGGGAGGGAGATAGCCCTCACTGGGCCAGGATAATCCAGGAGGAAGGGAGAGACCATCTCTCTGGGCCGCAAGGACAATCTGGAAGGTAGGGTGTGCAGTCCCCACTATCCTGGGCCACCCCGGGGAGAAGACAGTGGCCACCACCACCCTGTGCTCTGAGCTCCTCCTCACACTCTGCCCTGACTCCTGCACCCCGTAGGCCTTGCCCTGAGCCCCTCCTCACCCCAAACCCACAGTCTCACACCTTGCCATGCCCTCAGCCTCCTACTCTGAGCTACCCACATCTCCAAGGCCCTGCCCTGCCCTGACTCCTGCACCACCACACTGCCAGCCCCCTGCTCTGAAAGTCTTCTATTATGGAATAATTAAGACACACATTATTGTTTTCATTGCTGTATAGAACTCTACTGCATTTTGTCTCATGGGAGATGATAGTGTATTTTAAAGAATATATATTTGATAGTTGATTATTCCCCAAAATATTTCCTCCTATCTAAGAAAAGGAAACAAAACGGAGACTTTGAAAAGATGATCTCCCAAAGATTCTGTGATACTGTAGCTCTTCGAATGCAATAACCATGGGATTTGACAATTTTATATCCTCTTTAAAAATAAAGATGAGTATTATGATGAAGCCCAAATGTCTGGCTTCTCTTGATCCTCTTTGGATATTTTTGGGGGGGGGGGGGTGGGAGGTGGAAACTCCATTCTGACCCTGAGCCCAGAGAAGTAATTCATGAAAATCTCTTTGATTTAAATGGGAGTCTCATTCTTTTAAATCTGGGAACAAGATAGAAATCTTTCAGAAATCTACAAAAGGAACGGCACAACATATGTCTATTTATTACTAACAAACAAGTGCAATAGAATAAATTGCCTCTATCTGCTTTTGTGCTGATGTGTTGTCCAGTTGAATATTTTTTTTAAAGAAGGTAAGTTGTGAAACAATGGATAGCAAAACAAAGCAAAACTATAACACTGAAAATCAGGGTTAAAAAACTTGACTGAACTTTCAAAATACTTGTATACAGTTTGAAGTGACTCAGTCACAGAAGTACTTAGGAGACAAGAAATTACTCCAGTAGTAAGAAAAATCTGAACTGTCAATGGGTTACATCAAAAATTCATGGTGACTGACAAGAAGCTCATTTTTATCTTTCTTACAAGAAATTCTGATAACTTATAACAACTTGATGGTGATGATAATGCAAGGATGGGCAAAAGGGCCTCTTTTGGCCAGATCCGGCCCACCAAGCAAGCTGATCCAGCCCGTGGAGGCCCTGCCGCTCCCTGCACTCTCGGGCCAATCAGGGCCTGGGGGAAGGGGGAAGCGTGCAAAGTCTCCTTCCACCCTGCCCTCACCCTGCAAGGAGTGTGCAGCACTTAGAAGCACTGCACACTCCTGGCAGAGTGGGAGGAGACTTTGCACGCATCCCCCACCCCTAAGTCCTGATTGGCCTGGGACGGAGGAGAGCGTGCAGTCTCCTCCTGCCCTATGAGGGGCATGGTGCTTCCAAGTCCCATATGCTCCTTGCAGGACAGGGGCAGAATGGGAGGAGACTTTGTGTGCTTCCCCTCCTCCAGGCAAATCAGGACGTGGGGGAGGGGAGAGCATGTGAAGTTTCCTTCCACCCTGCAAGATGCTCATCAGTTAAAGTCAACCAGCTGAGCACTGCACTCCCTTGCACGGTGGGGGCAGGGAGGAAGAGACTTCACATGCTCCCCAGGCCCTGATTGACCTGGGGGCAGCAGGGAGGAGCATGTGAAGTCTCCTGCCACTGCCAGGGGCACAGGTGTCTAGAGGGAACCGCCAGCTGTTCTGAACAGCTGGCGCTTCTGTCAGGGGAAGAGGGGGCGGCCAAGACTTTGCATGCTCCCCCACCCCCAGACCAATCAGAGTCTGTGGGTGGGGAAGCATGGAAGTGTCCTGGCTCCGCCCCCTCTGCCTGAGGTCCCACCCCTTCTGGGGCCCAGGGCCACTTCAACAAATTTCTGAAACAGACCCCGGTCAAAAATTAGTGCCCACCCCTGTGCTAATGTCATTTATGTCTGATACCATTTTGGCACAACAGCAACAGCTTTCCTAAGGGGTCATGTCAGTAGAAAAACACAACTTCTCTAGAGTCAATCTCTGTCTTCAAAGATTTCAAAGCATATCATTGGAAAATCTTTGGAGCTGTCACAGTATAGGGAATGGCCTTCCAGGAAGTTATCTTTACAAACAATATGAGCTCATACATCTGGGTATCTTTTAGAATGGAAAAACTTTAAGTTTTAAAGGACTCTCTTTGAAAGATTTTAATAGTTGAGAGAGGTATTCCCCCTCTGTGAACTCTGATGTTAGGCACACAGCCAGTTCAGTTGTTCAAATATTGCATGGGCTTTATTGTTTCTCCATTTGATTTTAATGATTTTGTGTATTTTGGGTTATCCAAAGTAGCTCAGACTCACAACTCCTCGTGGTAAGTGTCTAATGTGGCACTAGCCCTCCCAAAGTGGGCTGGAAGGGACAGGATCCTGGTCTCTCTCATTTGCACTTGCCTTTAAAGCTTTAAGGAGGTGCCTGGAAGTTTTCTTGGGAAAGTCGGTATCTGCATCCCTCATATCCCAGAGAGGTCTATGTCCAAGGCACATCAACTTACCTATTTACATCAGCTAAGGACTTGATCCCAAAACTAACATCTCAGCATTTTAGATGCTTACCCAAATTATCCAGCCCGGTCATATCTATCAATTTGGGCTGAAAATGTCAGAAAGAAAGGCTTTTTTTTTTTACAAGAACTCTTGTACTTCCTGCTTTTTCTGGGCTAAAAATTACAGGGATAAAACTGGCTGAATATTATTTGTCATGAATATGGCTGCATCAAAGAACACCAACAAACTGAACACTTGTGCTAAAAAAAATCCTACCAATTTTGGTTAAGGACAAGATGGCAGCCTGGAGAATGCTACCATAGTAACAGCTTCTTTCTATATTATTACTGTTAGTACAGGTTGGACCTCTCTGGTACCCCTTGGGACCTGACTGATCCCAAACCAGGAAGTTTGCTGGACCAGGGGAGATCAACACTGACTTCACTACTGTCAGCCTCTGGGCTCTCCCTGGGCTCCCTTGCTGGCTGCCAGGCCCCACTCCCAAGCTTCCCTTCCAGCCACCATCCATGCTGCCAATGGGCTCTCGACCCTGTCAGGGCTGCCAGCCTCACTGCCGCTCGCACAACTGGGTTGCTGGCTCCACTGCTGCTGGCCTGGGGCTCCTAGCTATTGGCCCCCCTGCAATGGGGTCAGTCTGGCTCCTATCCACCGACCCTCCTGCCACCAGACTCCTGCCCACCAGATCTCTCTGTTCTAGGAACATCTGTGGCCTGCTGGACTATGGATGTTGCTGGACGAGAGAGTCATGCTTTAGAGTGGTTCAACCTGTAGAAATAGTAACAGTTCTAACGTCTTAAAACAGTAAAAATGAAACAAACATGCTGAAAGTGAAAGTATTACTCTGTTTTGAAATGCTCATACCCAGCTGAAGTGAATTTGCATTTTCTCTTTCTCATGTCCAAATTTTCCTTTCACTTTCAGTGAAACAAGTGCCATATTTTAATCTTGGCATTGTGGCTTTCCAGGTCCTTTAGCACGCAGAATACTAGATATTCTCTGCTGACTGGTAACTGGACCTTCTACAAATTATTAGATATTAATATAACTTGGTTCAGCATTATCTGACAATCATGCTGACCCAAATGTGAACCTTCCCATGTTAATTTACGTCCCTATACTGAGACTTAATGTAACTAACACCAGAACAGATTATGCTAAACTCATGCTAATTATAATTTTCTAATATAGTCTGCAAATCATGCTGTTACTAAGCAACAAAGGTCATTTCAATAAATGATACCCTTCCAAGCCATTAACACATTACATTTCTTTTAGCTCTAACTGGGTCTTCAAAAGTGGAAGTGGGGTCCTTTACAGTGAAGTGACATTTTTCATAATTAATCAGCATCTTAGATATTAGGAGCACTAGCACATTATACCTCACAGAGTTGTGACTGGAAAGGCAGAGCGTTTGGGTGTTTCCTGATATAAATAAATTAGTGCATTGTATTGCATTTATTATCTATAAGGATTTTGATCAAATGCACTACTTTAACTAGCTGAAACCTGTAATATTAATGAAAGGAAGAATGGAGTTTTTCAATAACAAAAGCATGAAGTATATTATAATTAGGGCCCTACCAAATTTACAGCCGGCAAAACACATCCTGTCACAGAAATCTGGTCTCCTCACATGAAATCTGGCCTTCTGTGTGTTTTTATCCTATACTAAACTGATTTCATGGAGGAGACACTATTTCTCAAACTGGGGACCCTGACCCAAAATGGAGTTGTGGAAGGGAAGGGGAATGGTAAGGTTATTTTAGGTGTGCTGAAATATTGCCAATCTTACTTCCGCACTACCGTGGGGCAACCAGAGTGGTGGTTCTTAGCTGGGCACCCAGCGCATGTCCATCAGCAGTGCAGAAGGAAGGGTGGCAATACCATACCATGCCACCCCTACTTCTGCACTGCTTTCTTCAGACCTGGCAACTGGAGTGTGGCAGCTGTGATAGAGGGCCCAGCTCTGTAGACAACAGTGCAGAAGTAAGGGTGGTAATCCCACATGGTGCAATCCTTAGTTCTGCACAGCTGCTGGCAGCAGCACCGCCTTCAGATTAGAGATCCCAGACAGCAGCTGGCACTTTCTAGCTGCCCAGCTCTGAAGGCAGTGTGTTGTCAGCAATAGCTCAGGTCTAAGGATATCAATCAATACCATAACCCCCCCACAATAACACTGTGACTCCCCTCAACTCTTTTTTGGGGTCAGGATCCCTACAATTACAAAACCATGATTTAAATAGCTGGAATCATTAAATATATTAATTGTTTAAATCCTATGACCATGCAATTGACCAAAATGGACCATGAATTTGGCAAGGCCATAATTTTATAACAAATATATTGCAATATGCATTGAGACTAGTTCCCCCTGGGTTGCCACCTGGAACTGAGGTATCACTGAGCCTTCCTACCCCAGAAGCCCAGGCTCCCTCTCTCAGTATGCTGCTGTGATATGCTGCAGATCCACTCCCAGTCCTACACTTCCACAGGTAGAGACATACCCAGCTGCAGTTACTCACAGGCTCTCTGACCAGCCACTGCATGAACTAAGAGTAGAAAGGCTCATGCCAAGGTAACTCTTAGCTCCTCAGGCACAAACCCAAAATTATATGGTTTTGTGCTGCACATGGAACTGTACAGTGTAAGCTCATAGAGTTCACCCCTTCCTCAACGTGAACGGGAAGTACAAGCAGGAGATATTTTTCCCTCAGGCATTTCATTTAAAGGAAGACCAGGCTTAATTTAAAACATAAAAAATAGACGTATTAATTACAAAGGATAGATTTTAAGTCATTATAAGTGATAGCAAACAGGTGAAAGCAGATTACCTAGAAAATAAACAAAGCACTTTCTAAGTTTAACATAGTTTGGACACAAATTAGCAGTTTCTCACCCTGAGAGATGGTGCAGGTAGGTTTGCAGATTCTTAAGGGACAAGCGGCATTTCCTTGACAGCTTGGAAGCCCCAGATCTTTCATACACAGTCTACCTACCAATCCTTTTAGCTCAGGTCCAAGTTCAGTCTTTTTTTCGTCAGGTGTTTCCAGGAGTTTCCTTGGGTGTGAGGAGGGACCAGAGGATGCCACTCTCTGCCTTAGATAGCATTAGCACATAGCAGGGACCCTTTGTCCCAAACCTCAGTTTGTAGACTGACAATGACCTTCCAAGAGGGAGTCCAGAGTCATGTGGCCTGGTCACCTTGCATACCTTGCAGAGACATAGCAGCCGTTACTTACAAGCTGCCTGAAACTTTTTCCAAAAGGCTCATGAGGCAATGGATAAGTTTCTCCTAACAGCTATTTTGTTTTCTCTAATGGCTTATTACCCTGAATAGGCCCTTTCCTACCCACTATCTAGACTGAAAGCATCTTGCCTACTGGACATGACCCAGGTGAGACTACATCTGAAATACAGATACAAAGTTAATATCCATAACTTTAGATTATGAAAGCTACATACATACAAATAGGATAATCATATTCGGCAAATCATAACCTTTCCAAGGCTATCTTTCATGCCTCATCTTGAATAAAATGCATCATAATTATGCTCTTATATCACTGTGGAAAATATAGGAGTGCGTGTCACATGCATCTCATTGCATCATTAAAGACTCTCAGCAAAGTCTGACTCTAAGAGCATACCCAATACTGAACATGAAGAGAAGTGGTTGATGCCAGCTGGGGTACGCTGGGATCTCTATCTTCACCTGCTCATGTGGCACTCGTGCCCATGTCAAGGACCCTATGAAGAAAACACTCAGTCATGCTGGGTCAGACCCTGCATCTTCCTATCCTAAAGTTATCAGTGCAAGATTGGCATGCAGTGGACAGTAAAAACAATATTGTACAGCCATGCAAGCATGCCAAACTAGAGCACCAGAAAGGCCTCACCAGACTATTTAAGGAATGAAAGTACATGGTAAATGCCCCAAAATGCTCTCTGTGCTGTACTGAATGTGAGCCACTGGGCTTCATTATAGTCCCAGTCATCACTGATTATCTGCTAACCTGCAGGTGTGAAGAGATATAGTAAATAGTCTCTTGTCAGAAACAGAAAATCCATCTGTCAGATACCTGATCTTCCCCTCCCCCCACGTCAGAAAGAAAACAAAAACCATTCCCCATCAGATAGAGAAGTATGTAATAAGTTAATATGTCCATGCATTTCTCACAGAAGAACACTCAATCCCTAACTGACAGTAGCTCCAAATGAACAGCTCAACCCATTTCCTTTTCCACTAGTGAGTACATACATGAGTCAAGCCACTGCATGGAGGCAATTGTCCAATATCTGCCTAACAGCCAACCTGTCCCATTTGCTTCATGATGACATGTGGCATCCTTGCACGTCGTCATATCAAACACGGACTAATCATGTTCCAAATAATTTAGCATTCCTGTACCTCAGCTTCCTACCTGTAAAATAGCATGGCCCTTCCTCACAGGACTGTTGTGAGGATAAATAAATTGACATTTGTGAGGTACTCTGATACCCAGGTGGTGTGGGGGGGGGGTCGTCATATAAGCAGCTGAGCTAGATAGACTCTATCCCTACTGTAGCAAAGGAGAGGCTAGTTTTTAAATTGATATTTATATTACTATTTTCCTCTCCTTTCATAAAAATCAGACTAGACAAGGGAGCTGTAAGCCAAGGAAGCAACATATACTCTGGCCTATGTCCCATGCCTGGGAATGGAATGGGTTTAGAAACAGTGCACTGAGCACTGGGTGAAAAATACATGAGGATAACCACAGATGAACAACATTTTTAGTAATTTAGTGGTGTTATCTGACAGCTACAAACTATGAACTGTATTTGAGATATACAAATAATGAATTGGATACAGGAGAGAAAAAAATGTACTCGGGGAATTTGTGCATTACTGGGTGCAAACATCTGGAGCACAGAGGGGGAATGGACTATACCTGTAAAATGTAACCAAACAAATCAGTTGCTCTGCTCCTTATTTCAAACACTTTCATTTTATAATGCTTAGGAAATGTATAGCAATACCTGTTATACAATTTATGATTAAAAATACAGAAGGTAGACAGCTTATATTTTTAAGAAGTGTTTTGATATATGTGGCAATCCAACTTTTCCTGCCAAAAATGAGCTGTTAAATAAAACCTTGCACAGCACCGGTCAAGCTGCACTTATTTGCCATATTTTAAGGAAAACAAAGATTACTGACAGCTCCATCAAGTAAAGCCCCCACTACACAAAATTTGTTTCGTTTTTGTTTGTTTTTAAAATGGGTGAATCACCAGTTGGAGAATGGAGAGATGAGCTGAAAAATAAAAAATACCCTGTTTCTCAGTTGGTTTGGTAGATCTAGAATAGCATACTAACTGGCAACCAATGTTTCTGTTCAGACAAAGCAGATAAAGAAGAGGTGTTTGCTAGGGTTGCCAGGTGTCCGGTTTTCACCAGGACTATCTGTTATTCGGGTCCCCTGTCCGGTAAAAAAACCAGAAAATACCAGACATGTGAAATGTCTGGTATTTCCTGTTTCCCTCAGATGGAAGCCCGGCGGGGACAATTTTTCCCTGCTGCGTCTGGTGTGGGCGTGGGCATGAGGTGCGCGAGGTGCGCAGGGCCATTTAAAGGCGCAATGCCTTTTTTATTTTTGTTTAACAACTTTGGTCTCCCCCTTTTTTTCTGCTCAATAGAATTTTTTCCTGGTGCTTTTTGGGGAGCGGGCAGTGTTTGGTATTTTTTGTTAAATCATCTGGCAACCCTAGTGTTTGCAAGTTCTTAAAATTTATTTTATAGGGTAAAAAAATAAATGATTCTCTTTTCTCTTTTCTACCACTTGGACTTCTAGGATGCTACGGATTTGGTTTGATTTTGAGGAGGGTCTCAACCTGGTCTTTAGTTTTACTTTGAAATTTTTGACCTGCAATAATTTCTGGCACATATGCTCTGATGAGAAAGTCTGGGCGACATATCTTAGCATACTTAACATAACTCAGTGCATCTTCAACAAACAACAATGCTCCAGAGAAATAGATTTATCATGGAATGAGCCACCCAAATTCCCTGCTTCAAAACAGGGTGGGGGGGGGGGAACCTTTAGTTGTTACTTACCATGCCCCAGTGGGACCCCTATAAGATATTAAACAATTACAAACCTTACTCGATGGTGACCATATTCTGAAAGTAATCTTTCCCAGGTCCCCTTTTCTGGCCTTTAAACAACCCCCAACCTCTCCAAAGTCATCATCAGAAGCAAGCTCTACTGCGATGGGAGGCAACATTCACCAGTGATATGGTAGCTCCTCCTGGACACTCTGGGGTTAGGTATGTCTACACTACAAAGTTAATTTGAAATAACAGCAGTTATTTCGAATTAACTGTAATAGCATCTACACAGCCAAACCGCTATTTCAAAATAAATGCGAAATAGTGGAGCCCTTATTTTGAATTTGGTAAACCTCATTCTACGAGGAATAACACCAAATTTGAAATAGCTAATTCGAAATAAGTGCTGTGTAGACAGTTATTTCAAAATAGGGGGCCTCCAGCCCTTCCCAGTTTCCCCTGGTGGCCACTCTGGGCCAAACCAGGAAAACTCCTCTCCTCTCCCACAGCCCCGGGGCCCTTAAAGGGGTAGACTCCGGCCACTGGGCACGTGCAAGAGCCAAACCTGCCAGCAGCCACAGATCCTCAGCCAGTGGCCGCACAATGGCAGCTAGTGGCAGCCAGCCGTCCCCCGCCCAGTCCCCCAGCACCCAGGGCCAGCCAGGGGCCGTAGACGGTGCACGCCCTCATGGACTAGTGCGGAGATCATGGACCTCATTGAGGTTTGGGGGGAGGCCCCCAATGTCCATGATCTCTGCACTAGGTGGAGGAACGCGGCTGTCTACGGCCGCATAGCGGCCACCATGGCCAGGAAAGGCCACAGGCGCAC
This sequence comes from Pelochelys cantorii, assembly GCA_032595735.1. NCBI lineage: Eukaryota > Metazoa > Chordata > Testudines > Trionychidae > Pelochelys > Pelochelys cantorii. The sequence goes on from CM064335.1 coordinate 41,611,467, forward strand.
CCAGGAGCAGGTGAGCCTGAAAGTCAAGGAGTTGCGGCAGGTGTACGCCAGAGCCGCCAGGGGCGGTGCTGCAACAGGGGCTGCCACCTGCTCCTACTTCCCCGCCCTTGACCGAATCCTGGGGGGTGGGGCAGTCCACGCCAGCCCAGGAGGCAGCGAGCGGGAGCTGAGGACCCTGACCCGGGCGCCGCAGAGGGGCCACCACCAGCTGGCCCGGCACCGGAGTCGGCAGGTTCGTCCGGGGAGGCCATACCAGGTAAGTGCCAGCACTGTCCCCTACCCAGGGGGGAGGCGGGGAGGGAGACCAGGGACCGCGTGCGTGGGCCATGCCTCCCACGGATCACGCAGCCACCTGTGCACGTGCGAGCATGTGCCATGCCACCCTTGGGCAGGTGGCTCCAGCTGCGTGACACCCAGGGGCCATGGCCCAATAGGCACATACGTGTGTGAAGAGACCAGACACGCTCCCGACCCCAGGGCAGGACCTAGCAGGACACCCTCCCTTCACACGCCCCCACTACACAGAGGCAGGGGACATCTCCCCCCCCGCCTTGGCCGCACTATACACGGCACGGGCATGGGTGCGGTCTCGGGGCAGCTCCCACTCCCGGGGATAGGCAGAGAATCCGACCATGGCCTGTGTGCAAGCACAACGGCTCTGACGGTGCAGGGAACGGTCATCCTCACCTTGCAGGGGTGCTGGGCATCATCCACTGCGTTCCCAGGGAGAAATGACCACTCCCCTTCTTTCTCTACAGCCGCACCAGCTGCACGTGCAGGGTGCACCATCCTGCCTGGGACATGCTCCTGCACCTGAGGGCTCCTCCGGACCACCAGCACACGGCAGGGGTACCGGGACCAGCACCTGGGGGCCCTGCGAGCCCTGCACTGCACCATCCAGGCCTGGGAGCAGGAGGACCTGCAGCTCCGCCGGGAGCAGCTTGCCCAGGACCATGCCATGTGCTCACACCTGCAGGCCCTGCTGCAGAATATGCTGGCCCGTGCTGCCCCCAGCACCTGCTGCCCCCCCAGCTACTGTTCCTCTTCCCACTCCTCCCCCCCACCTCTCCCTCCTCAACCTCCTCACCCTCCTCCTCAATCTCCACACCCCCACCTCAACCTCCACACCCTCCTCCCCATCCGCCCGGGAACACCGAAGGGCCTCCACCTGCCGTGCTGGGAGACATGTGGCCCGACGAGACCCCCCAACCCCTGAGTGCTGAGCTTCCCCTTCCCCTTCCTCCCCTTGCTTCCCCCTTCCAGCTCCTTCCTCCCTCAGTTTTCCCCCTCCCCTCTCCCACTCTCTCTCCTCCCCTCTCCTGCCTCCTTTCCCTCGTCTCCCCAGAGTTTCATTCCCCCTCCCCAGTTTTGTTAAATAAAGATGGTTCATGTTTATGAAAAAACGTGTCTTTTACTTGACATCAGGGAGGGGGGCTAGGGAGGGGTAAGTGGAAGGACATAAAGGAGGAATGGGGAACGAGCCCCCGGTGGGGAGGACCGGGGTGGCTCTGAGGGCTCCTTGGGGTGGACGCTCTCCCACAGGGCCTCCTGGATCCTGACAACCCCCCGATGGACCTCCCGGATGGCAGCCTGCAGCAAGTGCAGCTGGGCTGATGGCAACGACCCCACAAGACGCACCGGCGTGCCCAGGGACAGGTCTGGTTCCATGTTGCAGAGTGCCATGGTGTCCCGAGTGAGGGCAAGCAGAGCACTCCGAGACACAAATGCTTTGCTGTCCCTCAGCGAGGTAGACCAGCAAGCAGAGAAACCTGAGAACTGTCTATCCGGGATGGGGGGTAGGGTCCCTTTAATCCCAGTCCTTGGCTAGCCTGAGGCAGCAGCCCCACACACTAAGTCCGACCCTGATGCCCTGCCGGCACTGGTTCCGGCCAGCCTGACCTTTGATTCAGGGTCCACTCAATGTGGACGCGCTATTTTGAATTAGAAAAATGCTATTTCGATTTAGTTTTTGTGTCTAGATGCGTTATTTCGAATTAGCTTAATTCGAATTAACTAATTCGAAATAGCGCTGTAGTGTAGACATACCCTTAGCTCCTGAGGTTGGCAGCTCTGCCCACAGTTTGCATGCCATTGCTCTGTTTCTCCCTCTGGTCTCCAGTTTCTCTCTAAGCTCCAGGAACTGCAGGATGCTCTTCCTGCTCATCCCTTCAGCCAGGCCACCCCTAGTATTCCCCCACCCTCTCCTTCCAGGGTAGCAAAAAGTCCCTTGCCCCTAGCAAAGGTCTTCCCTTCTACTGCCCTAGGCAGGCTTCCCTTCTACTGCCCTGTGCCAGTCCTTCAGTGACTCGTAGGTTGAACCCAAGCTTCCCCACTACCCTGCTTTCCAACCTAGGGACTCAAAACTCAGCAGCTCTGGACTTTCCTCTCTAAGCCCCCATTTGCTCCTTCCCTAGATTACTTCCTACCATACCTGGTTCCCCATCTCCCTCTGGGAGTACCATCTTCCAAATCCATCTTTCCTCTTCCCAGGGAGTGAATATTACCTGCCTTCCTACAGCCCCTCTCAATAGCCCCTGTCTATTGCCAGCTGCCTGGCATTATAAAGACCCCACCTGATCCTGCACAGCTGAAGCAGCTCTCAGTTAGTTCCTGTCTTCTTCTTCTAGTGCATCCTGTGGAGTGGATTGACCTGCCTGGCAATCTTAACCCTCTCTAATCCTATATTGGGTGGGCACCCTATCACATCCCCACAGACCAGGACACATCAATTCAAACCAGAACCAGACTCTGCAAAAACAACAACTGCAAAATCTGCAGACATACCTCCACTGCTACAATGGACAGCACCATCACAGCTCATCTTTCCAGATCCATAGGTCCTACACATGCCTAGAAAAACAGGAAGTGCACTTTAACCACTAAATGTCCCGGTAACTGTGTGAGTGAAACCGGACAATCACTACACGTCTGAATGAACTGACACAGAAAAAAATGGGAAAGGACTAACACATCATGCCACCCAAGAGCAAACACTCTTCACAAAACAGTCACTCTATATCTGACCTCTTGGTTCCCAAGCTCAAAGGAAATCTGTGCAAAAGACAAGTTTGGGAACTTAAGTTCATAACTGGAATAGACTCTAACAAATCATGGACTTTTTAAAGACACTGGGGCTACGTCTAGACTGGCATGATTTTGCGCAAATACTTTTAACAGAAACGTTTTTCCGTTAAAAGTATTTGCGCAAAAGCATGTCTAGATTGGCACAGATGCTTTTGCGCAAAAGTGCTTTTGCCCAAAAGCTTCCTTGGCCAATCTAGACGTGGTTTTGCGCAAGAAAGCCCTGATCGCCATTTTAGCCATTGGGGCTTTTTTGCACAAAACAAATCTGAGCTGTCTACACTGGCCCTTTTGTGCAAAAGCTTTTGCGCAAAAGGACTTTTGCCTGAACGGGAGTGTCAAAGTATTTGCGCAAGAAGCACTGATTTCTTACATTAGAACGTCAGTGCTCTTGCGCAAATTCAAGCGGCCAGTGTAGACAGCTGGCAAGTTTTTGCCCAAAAGTGGCTGCTTTTGCGCAAAATCTTGCCAGTCTAGACGCAGCCTGGTTGTATGGCTACTGCAACAATCTAAAGCACCACTAATGCCCTCTTCCCCCCCCCCTTTTTTTTGCCTTACAACTTTATAGATTTTAACTAGACATTGAATAGTCCCTTACAATTTACACTAACTATTTATGCTAGACAACCTGTTCCACCTTGTATTTATGCATTCCTTCCCCAGACCTGAAGAAGAGCTCTGTGTAAATTGAAAGCTTGTCTCTTTCACCAACAGAATAAAAGATATTACCTCACCTACCTTGTCTTAGTAATACCCTGGCACTAGCAGCGCTACAACACTGGAAATTGCACAAATAGCGGGATTTGCAAAAGCAGAAAGCACTGGCCTCTCTTTGTTCCCCCTGAAGTCAGTGGGAGGCTGTGTGTGAGTAAGGACAATGGAATAGGACTCAGAAGGCAGGAGTTCTGTTCCAAGATCTGCTAGCAACCTACTCCATGACACTGGGCAAGTCATTTCACTTTCCCTATCTGTAAATGGATATGACACTTATCCAGAGCTCTTAAAGTAAGAAATGTAAGAGCTGATGTACAGTAAGATGCCCTCACACTGCAATTTGTACCCATGACTGACTGTGGGGGACATAACTATGGGCACTGTTGTTTAATCAATCCAGCTCAGAATAGGGATGTAATAGTGTAGTCGAGTAACTGATTAACCAATAAGCAAAAGCTTCTAGATTAATACTATAGACTACTTGCATTTCTCCTACCCCCTTTGCCAGTAAATTTTTTAGCAGGCTGGCCAGCAGCCTGACTAAGTCCTGGCTCACACCAGATCCAGGACCTATCCCTTCTGTGGCTCTGCATTTAAAGTATATTAGGAACCAGGCAGGAACACAGCCCGGCTCAGTTCTGGCTTGCTCCAGGTCCGGGAGCTCAGACCCACCCATCCCCCTGGATAGAGGTTGCTGCCATCCCACGCTGTGCAGCAGTGCTGGGTGACAGGCAGCCAGTGGGTAAGGGGAGCTGGTTTTTAAACTGGATCCCCTCTTGGCCAGGTCCCACCTGGCACCCCAGGCTGCTACCTCTGTATTAGAGTGGAGTGGCAGGGGACTCCTCGGGAGTGGGGATGGAGTGGAGTGCACTGGCTGCCAGCCTTGTTCTATTATAGAATAGTTGACTAACCGATAAAAATTCATGAGGTTAATCGACTATTCAATTAACTGATATTTAATATCCCTAGCTCAGAACAGACCCTTATGATCATCTAGTCTGTCCTAGAGTAATAATAATGACCATGTCAAAAATAAAATAAAATCAAGCATCTAAGATACAAGGTTATTCAGCTAAAAACATATTCCCTCTCCTGAGATGGACCTTGAATAGAGAACAGTTTTATCACATTTTAAATGCTGTTGTGTTTTTCTTCTGCTGAACCAAGGAAAGCCATCAGAATAAGGTCAATAATTTTATCTAAATTGCTGGCATTGTTTGAGCTATTTTTTCAATATTATTGGTAGCTGGCCCACTGTTGTGGTTTGGTTTACATAATCTGCAAAGGCCACCTCCTGTGGGAAGAAAGATGAGAAGCTAGTGCGGCTACAGTACCTGGAAGGCTCATTTAGTCATTAATGATTTTTGAGACGAGGCTTGCAGTGAAAGCGACGTGCAAAATCAATGCAAAGCCCAGGTACAGTGCTCTCATAATAAAATTAAAATTACTAGAATAAACTGTTGGGCATCTGGCAAAGAATGGAAAATACAATATATAGTAAACCTACTGACATCATATCTGATGCAAATGTGTGAGGCAAAGACTATTAGAAAGGGATTGTGAAATGGATTATTATTTCTTTTCTATTTTTGAATGCACTGTTTGGATTTTAAAATTTGTTAAATTGTCATATTTATTTTAGTTGGTCTGTCTTTAAAAATGCTTCTACACAGCACCCTAAACTTGAAATAAGATACGCAATTTGCACTACGCAAATTGCATATCTTATTTTGAATCTATTTTGAAATAGCTTATTTTGAAATTTGCACATCTACACAGTGCCAAATTTTGAAATAATGTGCTATTTCGAGCCATCCCTTATCCCTTGTGAAACAAGGTTTACTGGGATGGCAAAATAGTGCACCCATTATTTTGAAAAATAACTCCCCCATTAGGAGGGCCAGATAAGGGATAGCCTGAAGGTAGGACAGTGGGGTGGGTTCTCAAGTGGCCTAGGGGTTAGCACATTAGCCTAGGGACCCCTGGGTTGCATGTTCAAGCCTTGCCTATCCCAGAGCATCACTAGAACCAGCACCAACTGCCCCATCAGGAAGCCCAGATAAGGGACTGCCTAAAGTTAGGGAAGGTGGGTTCTTAAGTTGCCTGGGGGATACTGCATTGGCCTGGGGAGTTCTGAGCTCAAGCATCACCCAGCCAGCACCAGCTGCCCCATTAGGCAGCTTGTGTAGACACAGGCTAGTTATTTCAGGAAACCTCTAGTATCCCAAAATAGCCATCCATGCAGGGTAGACATACATTAAAGTGGGCAATAACACAGTATTCCCTCCTAAATGGAAGCATGTAATGGGTGACTATCTTCTGGATTGTGTAAAACTATACAGACAATTAACACTATGTACTCTCTATATAACATTCTTCTGAGGTTTAGCAATATGTAGAAAATTAAACAAAAGGGCTTGTCTCTACTATGCAAACTGGAATAAAAAAAGTTAATCAGCTTTAAGTTGCACCTTGAGATATTCTGGTGCATGTCTGTGCTTGGACATTCTCAAATCTGGACAATAGTGCCTTATTTGATTCAAGGATGGGTTAGATTTAAGTCAAAATAAGGCACCCAGGGATTTGTACCAAAATAACTAATGGTGTGAATAAAACTAATTTATAAGTAGAGGACCCCAAATATATCAATATAAGAGAAACTTATCTTAAAAAATTACAAACCCTCTAAAAACCAAAAACCTGCACCACTTGTATCATTGCCATCTACTATATATTTGAAAGATTTTGTGTGTCTGTCTGCCCATCCATTTGTGAGTCTGTTTGTTCAAGAACTCCTAAATGGTAAGAGCTAGGACCACCAAATTTGGAATGCAGCTTTCTCTTATATCTTAAAGCAAGTTAAGCGTTTGGTTGTGCCAGGACAATGGGATGTGCCTGGATTGCAACTGTTTCTCATTAAATGGAAAGAGAGGAGAGTGTTAGCAGAGATAGTTATCGTGTACAATGACCACAAGGGGGCAGCAAGGGGCAAGAGATGAGGACTAGGACAGTTATAACCCCACTGGGATAGCAGGGAGAAGGGGTGGAGGTATCTAATATATATTTCAGATTGTCTGGCTGTTTGTGTGTCTGTCTGTCTTTGTCTCACAGCTGGACATGGCCCTCCCTCCCTCATCTGGGCCCACTGTAGCTGTAGCTGCCATGGAGAGGTATTTCCCACCTGGCCCCAAGCTGCTGTGGTGACAGGGGGCTGGGGATGTCCTCTTTCCCCAGGGCAGCCTACGTACTGAACCCCTCATCCCCAGGACCCGAGGAATGTCCAATAAATCCTTGAGTATTCAATAAAACAATTATTGCAATGCCAGTCTATTATCGGTATGCAATGGAATGCACATGTGTTTTAGGAAGAGACTAACTTGTCTGTTCAGTGAAGGAACAGGTCTGGAAGCTCGGTTATTACCTTTAGGGTTTACTCTTTGCTGGTCAGGTGATTTCTCAAGTGAATCCATTTTACAAGATTCAAACAGAGCATTTCCAGATGAGTGGATGGTATTCCACTATGCTCACTTTGCCTTCAATATTGCTGGTCTCCAACTTGGAGTTCCCCCTCATTTTCTTTTCTGTTTCTTCGTTGCCAGACAAAACTTAGCTCAAAATACTTTCTGCAGTCAGCATATGGCTGGGAGAGCAATCCTCTTCATAAAGCCAACTCATTTTGTCCCTGTCAAAGATTGCATCTCTTTTCCATTGGTCCTAATTAAAGCATTTCCTCACAATAGAATCTGCCTCCTAATCATCTATTCCATACCATCCCTCTGCCAACACTACTTTTAAAAAAAATTTTGTTACAACAAATTGAAATGATGCATGTCAAGCCCACAATGTTAACTTCATTTTTATGAAGTCAGCCACAGAAATGCTAGTCTCTTGGTATCTTCAGTGTCAGATACCTGGCATCATATGTGTAGAAATCCAATTAGCAGTGGATGTTATGTCATCTTGTCTCAGGGATTTAGCCATGCATTCCCATTGAACTTGATGGGAATTGTGTGGTTAAGCCAGCTACTCAGGTCAGATTTTTTTCAAACCTTTGTTTTATACTCTGACGCTTATTACTCCACTCTTCTCCACTCCTGGAAAGCAGCTCATCTGGCTCAGTGAGATAGTTCTACTGAAACCTAAAAGGCCAACATTTATTGGTGATTTATTTCTATTTTCCTCAAAATTGGAAAAATTGCTGGATCCCTATCAAGTTGCTTATGCTGTGACTTGTGCATCAGCCAGTGGTTTTGGAGTTGTGATCTCATGCAGTCAGACCATGCTCATTAGAATTGTAAAGATGCTTTGGGCAATTTTCAGAACATAAGCTAGAGCAACCACACCCAGCTACCTAAAAGAGTTCACGGTGTTTCAGTGATAAACATTAACAACTCAACCCGTGGGATTTAATTTTAATAGAAGCATTTCCTACCATAGCCAGAGTGCTAGGTGTAAGCCACAGTCCAAAGTAGTTTGAGTCACAGACACAGACTCCTGGGACTGGAGATATCAGGGCAGAGTGTGATACAGTATTTTCTGATTTGCACACAGGGGCAGGCAAAAGTCAACCACACTCCCCACTGGGAGTTTTCCATTAAGAAATATTTAAATTTAAACAAAAGGAAAAAAAGTTTCTGTTCATTTTAGGGCATGATGCCACTTGCTAAGGGCACTAGAATTCATGCAGTGTCACACCAATCATGACTGGGGTTGAGGAACAAACAAATCCTAGGAAAGGACCAATCCTAAAGGTCAAAGAAACTGCAGCCTCCAGGACTGAATCCCAAGAACACTGAAGTGATTCCATCAGGCAGAGGAAAGTATGGCCACCCAGTCATTTTGTGTTGTTTTCACTCTAGACATCCCCACCCTCATTCTAAATGTCCTTTTTCTATAACCCAAGGGTGGATTTGGCCTCCAGCATTGGGAAACACATACTGTCACTCCAGTCCTTTCCCCACCCCTGCTGACCAGCCATGGGGCTGGAGCACAAAAAATCAACTAGGTGAGGGAATGTGGTGAGGTTTTTTTCCTTCTGACTTGTGTGCAGCCCCCAGCTGATTCTTCTGAAGGGTCAGCAGCCTCCAACCCTAAAAAGGTTCGCCTCCCTGCACTAACCTCTCCCCCACTCCAAGTTTCATCACTTCTATAGAAATCTATATGGAACTTGGTTAGGGTGACCATACTTCTCCATGCAGAATATGAAGTACCTGGTAAAATTAATTGTATTCAAGAGAGTTCCAATAGCAATCAATCAGAAGTATGCAGTACAAACATTTAGACTTTGTCTTTGCTGCGAGTTCTTCTGGCAGCAAATATGCTAATGAGTCCCTCATTAGCATAAGTTGTGATCTCATTAGCATATTTGCTGCCGTTTCTTTTTGCACAAGGGGTTTTTGCACAAAAAGAAGCAGTGTGGACTTTTTTTTTTTGCGCAGAACGGGGGTTTTGTGCAAGATCCTTATACCTGACCCAACCCTGCCTGCCCAGTGCTCTCCAGGTGATACGTGATAGTCAGCATGGACTCATAAAGAACAAATTATGTCAAACCAACCTGATAGCTTTCTTAGATAGGATAACAAGCCTTGTGATTAAGGGGGAAGTGGTAGACTTTCTATACCTAGACATAAGTAAAGCATTTGATACATGACCTTATCAATAAACAAGGGAAATATAACAGAGGGTTTGTAAAGGGGTCACTCTCTTTTTGTGTCTGCAATTATTGGCCTAGTTGTTCTCTGGGAGTGGAGATGTCCCTGAAGGATTTCAGGTCCATTGCCTGGGACCAGGCATCATCATAACACCTTGCTGCAGCTGCTGGGGGTTGGAAGGTACCCAGGCCCATCCACTCCTCTGGGTCCTGGCCCAGGGATCCTGTAAGTAGCAGTTGCATGCTAAGAGTCTCTAGTGCCCGCTGCTACCTACGACATTTCCCCAAGAAGTTATTCCATCCAGCTCCCTCTCTCAGGGCGTGGAGGCCTGGCTCTCAATGCACTCTGTCCCAGGTTCTGTAAGGTTCTGTGGTCAGTCTTCGACCTCTGGACCTGGGTCTTAACCAGATCTAAAGTTCAGCTTGCACTCAGAGCTGTCTGAGGTGCTGCTGTCCTCCCAGTCAGAGTCTAGGTCTGGCTGGGTCGAGCTCCAGGAACTAGCAGGCCCTGGCTCCAGAGCTTTTTTTTATATCGGCCTGCTAGGCCCTGATTGGCTGCCTCTGCTGTGGCCACTCTATCCTGCTTGGAGGACCTCTCTTCTGCTCTTCTCCCTGGGGTGGGGTGTGGCAACACTTCCAGTAGGGGGCGTCATGGCCTAGTCCACCCCATCATAGGGTACTATAAGGTGGGTGCATAACTGGTTGGATAACCATTCTCAGAGAGTAGTTATCAATAATTCACACTCATGCTGGAAGGGCAGAATAAGTGGAGTTCTGCAGGGATCAGTTTTAGGACTCATTCTGTTTAATATCTTCATCAATGGTTCAGATAATGGCATAGAGACTATGTTTGTAAAGTTTGATGATGATATCAAACTTAGAGGGGTTGCAAGTACTTTGGAAGATAAGTTTATAATTCAAAATGATCTGGACAAACTGGAGAAATGGTCTCAAGTAAATAGGATGAAGTTCAATAAGGACAAATGTAAAGTACTCCACTTTGGGAGGACAACCAGTTACACACATACAAAATGGGAAGTGCCTGTCTAGGAAGGAATTTTGAAGAAAGCGATCTGGGGTCATAGTGGACCACTAGCTAAATATGAGTCAACACTGTGACATTGCTGCACAAAAAGCAATCATTCTAGGATGCTTTAACAGGAATGTTGTGAGCAAGACATGAGAACGTAAAGATGATAAAGTCATTGCAGAGAAACTAAATGAATTCTTTGCTTCAGTCTTCACAGCTGAGGATGTTAGGGAGATTCCCAAACCTGACCCATCCTTTGTAGGTGACAAATCTGAGGACTTGTCACAGTTTGAAGTGTCATTAGAGGAGGTTTTGGAATTAATTGATAAACTTACAAGTCACTGGGACCACCTTACAAGTTACCAGGTCCACCAACTCGGGCTTTCACCCAAGAGTTCTGAAAGAACTCAAATGTGAAATTGCGGAACTATTAACTATGGTTTGTAACCTATCCTTTAAATCAACTTCTGTACCCAATGATTGGAAGATAGCTAATGTAATGCCAATATTTTAAAAGGGCTCTAGAGGCGATCCTGGCAATTACAGACCAGTAAGTCTAACGTCAGTACCGGGCAAATTAGTTGAAACAATAATAAAGAATAAAATTGTCAGACACATAGGAGAACATAATTTGTTGGGTAAAAGTCAACATGGTTTCTGTAAAGGGAAATCATGTCTTACTAATCTATTAGAGTTCTTTGAAGGGGTCAACAAACATGTGGACATAGGGATCCAGTAGATACAACGTACTTAGATTTCCAGAAAGCCTTTGACATGGTCCCTCACCAAAGGCTCTTATGTAAATTAAGTTGTCATGGGATAAGAGGGAAGATCCTTTCATGGACTGAGAACTGGTTAAAAGACAGGAAACAAAGGGTAGGAATAAATGGTAAATTTTCAGAATGGAGAGGGGTAACTAGTGGTGTTCCCCAAGAGTCAGTCCTAGGACCAATCCTGTTCAACTTATTCATAAATGATCTGGAGAAAGGGGTAAACAGTGAGATGGCAAAGTTTGCAGAAGATACTAAACTACTCAGGGTAGTTAAGACCAAAGCAGACTGTGAAGAACTTCATAAAGATCTCACCAAACTAAGTGACTGGGCAACAAAATGTCAAATGAAATGTAATGTGGATAAATGTAAAGTAATGCACATTGGAAAAAATAACCCCAACTATACATATAATATGATGGGGGTTGATTTAGCTACAACTAATCAGGAAAGAGATCTTGGAGTCATTGTGGATAGTTCTCTGAAGACGTCCATGCAGTGTGCAGCAGCAGTCGAAAGAACAAACAAGATATCAGGAATCATTAAAAAAGGGATAGAGAATAAGACGGAGAATATCTTATTGCCCTTATATAAATCCACGGTATGCCCACATCTTGAATACTGCGTACAGATGTAGTCTCCTCATCTCAAAAAAAGATATACTGGCATTAGAAAAGGTTCAGAGAAGGGCAACTAAAATGATTAGGGGTTTGAAACTGGCATATGAGGAGAGATTAAAGAGACTGGGACTTTTCAGCTTGGAAAAGAGGAGACTAAGATAGAGGTATATAAAAGGAGACGATAGAGGTATATAAAATCATGAGTGGTGTGGAGAAAGTGGATAAGGAAAAGTTATTTACTTGTTCCCATAATATAAGAACTAGGGGCCACCAAATAAAACTAATGGGCAGCAGGTTTAAAACAAATAAAAAGAAGTTTTTCTTCACACAGCACATAGTCAATCTATGGAACTCCTTGCCTGAGGAGGTTGTGAAGGGTTTATACCAGGGTTTAAAAGAGAACGAGATAAATTCATGGAGGTTAAGTCCATTAATGGCTATTAGCCAGGATGGGTAAGGAATGGTGTTCCTAGCCTCTGTTTATCAGAGGGCAGAGATGGATGGCAAGAGAGAGATCGCTTGATCATTACCAGTTCGATGCACTCCCTCTGGGACACCTGGCACTGGCCACTGTCGGCAGACAGGGTACTGGTCTGGATGCACCTTTGTTCTGACCCAGTATGGCCATTCTTATGTTCTTATGAGAAGTCATTCTTCCGCTCTACTCTGCACTGATTAGACCTCGGTTGTAGTATTGTGTCCAGTTCTGCACACCCACATTTCAGGAAAGATGTTCTTTTTTCAATTTCTCCACAACAAGAATGATTAAACAATCTAGATAACATGACCTATGAGGAAAGGTTAAAAGAATTCTATTTTAAAGTTTGGAAAGGAGGAGACTAAGCAGGGACATAACAGTTTTCTAGTACCTAAAAGGATGTTACAAGGAGGAGGGAGAAAAATTATTCTTGTTAATGTCTGATAAGACAAGAAGCAATGGACTTAACTTACAACAAAGGCGGTACAGGTTGACAATTAGGAAAGTTTTCATACTTTTCAAGGTGGTTAAGCACTGAAATAAATTGCCTAGGGAGGGTGTGGAATCTCCATCATTGGAGATATTTATGGGCAGGTTAGATAAATATCTATCAGGGATGATCTAGATGTTGCTTGGTCCTGTCATGATTGCAGGACACTGTACTTGATGACTCTCGAGGTCCTCTCCAGTTCTATGATTCCATGCCTGGCTGCATCATCAGTACCTGCCTTTCTTAGTATCTTGGACCACATCTTCTCAAGGCAACCTGTGGGGAGGCCTGCAGAGTCACAGCTCCCTCCCCCTTGATTTTTGCAAAAACATGGCCAGCAGCAGCTTTTTAATACTGTGGAAGGAAGAAAGGAAGGGGAGCTGCTTCCAGCTGCCAGGGAAGGGGGGAGGAGGAGGAGGAGGGAATAGGGATAACAGCCTGTGATCATCTCTTTTCCACTCTCCCTGATCCCCCGTGGCTGGAAGCAGTTTGTCCCTTCTTGCCCACAGAAATGCATCTAGCAAGTTGCTGCTGGCCACTGACAAACCCAGCCACCTCCTTTTCCCTGGCTACAGCATGGACAGGCAGGGGTTAAGCCCTAAGGGAACCTGACTGCAGGAGCTTCAGCCAACCAGGCCAGAGAGGTTGCTAGGCCAGAGAGTGTGCCTAGGGGACAAAGCAGCCTCCTATTAACTGAGGGTGGGAACAGCATGTTAAGAGGGTGCTAAGCCCCTGCCCAAGTGCTGCTGCAAAGCTTGCATGGTATGGGTGAAAACAGGTTGGAAATAGCTTCCTCTCCATCACTCCAGAACTTAGCTGAGGAGCGGAGAAGCTTCCTTGTGCCAGCGTCAGGGCTGTGTGGGAATTTGGCACATTCAAGGCTTGGCTCCGCCTGGCCAGCTTGCTGGGCCAGAGAGTCTGGAGCTGCCCACGGCTGCCAACACAGCTAGAGGCAATGGCAGGAGGAAGGAGCCTGCCAACCAGACTGTTGGTGAGCTGAATGGTCTGACCAGAGGCTGGTTCTCCACACAGCTCTTGGAACAGGATGCCCCCTGCCAGTGGGGATACAGAGGTGCCTCAGGGCTGAGGGAGTGAAGGGACACTACAGGGAGATGACAGCGAGAGGGAGAGCATGTGCAGGGCTTATGGGTAGTGTGGAGGGGTCCCCAGCCCTGCCCTCTTCTCCACCAGGTTAAAGCAGACCCTGAGGCCTAGTTCAGCACAATTCACAGGCCCAGAGGCCGAGTCTGGTGCCCTGAGGGGATGGGGTAGGCGGGTCCGGGCCCTCCCTCTCCACCGGACCCCAACCCAGGGCCCTATTAGTGGTGGGTGGTTCCCACCACTGGCTCGGCGGGGAGTTCTCCCCGAAACGCGCCGAGCCCACTAGGGGGTTCCCTGCCCCTTGCCCTGGGTTGCTTCCTACCCCCGCCCTGTGGCTGACGGAGACCCCACCTGGCGAAGATGGGCCGGCGGCGGCGGCAATGTCAGTGGGTCCTGGGTCTGGGGCAGCAGTGAAGGGGTTGTCCACGGCGGCGGGGCGGGCGGCCCTCCTGGGTCGGTGTGGGCGTGCTCAACCCAGGGTCGGTAGCAGCAACGGCGGCGATCCCAACGGCTGTGGTTCCCGCAGCTGGTCTGGCAGTGGCCCCGGAGCTTGGGCCGGAGCTCCTTCCTCTCTGGAGGTCAGCCCCAACTGAGCAGCCCGGCAGCCTTTTATACTGAGGCTGCACTGCAAACATGCCAGGTAGGGCTGTGGGGGAGGGGCATCTTCTACCCAATAGACGGGCTCTCCACCCCTCTGTTCAGTGCGGGGCAGGCCAGCCCCGTCACAGGTGGGCAGCAGAGGTGACACCTAACACTGCCTGTCTGCACCCACCAGCCACTGCAGCAAGCAGACAGCGCTGGTTGGAAATGGGATGGGGGTGAGGGAGGCTTGCTGGTGAAGAGGCAGGGACTGCACTAACAGATCAGCATGGGGAGCAGCCAGCCCTGCACAGTGCATCTTTGCCCAACCTCTAGCTTTGCACACCCACCTTCATCATCAGCCACTAGACCCTCACCACTCACTGAGGATGGATAGGTGGCTAGCAAGCAAGGATCCAGCCCGCTGGGAGGGGAGAGACTGAAAATATGGGACAATTTGTCTATTTTAAAGAAAATGTATGGACACCTGCCATGGAGCTTAAATATGGGACTGTCTCTTGATAAACAGGACATCTGGTCACCCTAAATGTGGTAGGAGGAGCACAAGCTGCAAGAAGGAAGAGTTGGAGTAGCATTGGGACGTCAGTCTGTTTGTATAGGATTTGAAATAAGAATGGCCATACTGGGTCAGACCAAGAGTCCATCTAGCCCAGTTAAAGGTCTGCTGACAGTGGCCAATACCAGATGCCCCAGAGGGAGGGAATCACAACAGTTAATCCTCATGTGATTCCTCCCCTGTCACCCATTTCCAGACAAGTGCTAGCTGCACTTGAAACAGCCCTGTAAATAGCTCTCTTAATAAAGAATCCATTTAAGTTTAGACACATGGAAACCTTTAACATAATTACTCAGCACAAGAAACCACCTCAGTCTCAGACCACATGCTCTCTATACTCTCCCCTACTCCTCTGCCCTGTCTCTTCAGTGTTCATTCCTTTGCCTTCCCTTCCAGCTAATTTTCTTAACAAAACCCACTTTATTAACAGTGCCATTATCCCTAACCCACCTGCAAAGGGATGTCCCCTTTTGACATAAGCTGCTAGTCAAAGCTTGGAGCCTTGGAGATGTTCCAGTTTGGAGCAGAAATTGGTAGTCAGGAATTTCTTTGCTGCCAGTTGTTTACTTCCAAAAGATTGAACAAAGTCTAATGTCTCTGATTGCAGAAGGAATAAAATGGCAGGAAATAGCTGTCTTTGCTCACCATGATCATTCTTTGCAGTCTGCACCTTTCCAGAGTCAGTCACTGAATCAACAGCTCCTTTTCTCTCTCTCTGGCTGTGTCTAGACTATACCTCTCTGTCGACAGAGAGATGTAGATCAGGCATGTCGAAATTGCTGATGAAGCAGGGATTTAAATATCCCATGCTTCATTAGCATAAAAATGGCCACCACTTTTTTTCGAAACGGAGCTTTTTCGAAACCCCCCCCCGCAGTCTAGATGCAGATCTGTTGAAAATAAACACTTTTTTGACAGACCCTGAATTCCTCAAAATATGAGGTTTACAGGATCTGTCGAAAAAGGGTTTATTTTTGACAGATCCGTGTCTAGACTGCTGGTTTTTTTTTTTTTTAAAAGCTTCATTTCGAAAAAAAGTGGTGGCCATGTTTATGCTAATGAAGCACAGGATATTTAAATCCCTGCTTCATTAGCAAGTTCAACGTACCTAATCTACATCTCTTGGTCAACAGAAAGGTGTAGTCTAGATATACCCTCTCATTTTCTGCTGTGTTCTCAGTTTGTGTTCTGCCTTCTTTCAACACCCTTACCTGAAACAATATTCAACAAAAACTCATGGGTGGCCTTTTGTCTTTGGGATAGGGGGTCCTGTGCTTACTTTCACATTAACTGAAGGTGAGTTCAACAGCTCTGAACTTCAATCCCATAACAAGGTTTCTCTCAGCTCATAACAAAGGGAAAGCCAACAAAAATGTAGCAGTAACATGACATTTGCAAAGCTTCATTCTGTTCACTCTGCTTCTCTAGTCTATCCCCTTAACTTTGCTGTATTTATATTGTGAGTTCTTCAGATCTGCGGCTAGCTACCCCTCTGTGTTGTATTGTGCCTAGAACTGAGTTCAGGTTCTCAGGTGGCCCTTATCCACTACCACACTACTAGCTTCCAATGAGCCCATAATGTGAACTTGCTAGAAGGGGATACCGGTACTGAAAAGGGTATTTTACTTCAGCTACAAATCTCTTGAGGGGGGCGGGTAGTGTATGTTTCTTTCTTTCTGGCTTCTGAGTTTTGTGGTGCTCCTATTTTCCAGATCTGCAAGCCACATAAGGCTTTGTTGTGTAACTTCATCGGGCCCAAACAAAGCCAGCTAAAGTCACATGCCACCACTCAACCTCGTTGATAGACACAGACCACTTTAACTTATTGATCATATAGCTTTGGATTGTCTTTAAATACACACTTTCTCTGTGATTTAATGAAGGAGAGCATTCTAAATGCATTATAGCAGAAGTGCTAAGACACAAAATGTTATTTTACTAAATATCTGAGTACGTCTGCACTAGCCTTTTTTACCTGAAGTTAATTAAATTAGGGTAATCAACATGTTTGTAAAGACCAGTATGGGCTTGCACCAGACTGCAAATAAAGAGCAAAGCAGAAATACGCATGTGTCCTGGAATAAATGTTTGGGGAGTGAATTCAGTTTTAGAATTGTTATATGGGTAATTAATGCTTTTTTCCTCAAGAACTTTGAAAAATCTAGTTGGATTGAAGCAGGGATCCCCAGATCTTCATCTTTACCATTTTTATCCAGGCATGTTTAACTGATTTGCCATCATCAACAAGTTTCTCTTCAGCACAGTTCATCTATGTCAGAGCAGCTCTATTGCAGATGATGAAAGATTAGCAATCCCAGTCAAAACATTCCTGTCAGGCTGATCATCGCAAGACAGTAAGCTGCAGTAATGATGTGGGCTTTGTGGAAATCTAACACAAGATTTTTTTGTAATATTTGAAATATAGCCAAAAAAGAACATTTCACTGCATGCGTACAACATCAAAATATTTTGAGAGAAATTATAAAGCTTTCATAGCACCTAAGGTACATGCAGGAATATGCACACAATCATAAATGCTAATAACATTATATGAAAGAATTTAGGACACTGTCCTCTGTGCCTAAAGGTCGGTTTCCTCAGATTGCTGCAAAACAAATGAAGTAAGGCTCAACATATTTCCATTTATTAAAAAATGAGCTGTTTAATACCTGTTCAGAAGCAGATATAGGCAGTTGCCTGAAATTCAAGCAGAAGTTAGTTTCTGTCTCCCATGCCCCTTCCTTTTTCCCCCCTCCCCCCTCCCCTTCCCTCTCCTATTTATTTTGGGTGTGCACATCCTAAACTCATAACTCAGTCATCTGAAGAAGTGGGCTGTGCCCACAAAAGCTCATGATAACATCTACATGTTTTGTTAGTCTATAAAGTGCTACCAGACCATTTGTTGTTTTTTTCTGTGAGGGTATGTCTACACTAGCCCCCTAGTTCGAACTAGGGAGGCAATGTAGGCATTCGAAGTTGCAAATGAAGCCCGGGATTTAAATATCCCGGGCTTTATTTGCATCTTCCCGTCCGGGCGCCATTTTTAAATCCCCCTAGTCCGAACTAACTGCCCGTGGCTACACGCGGCAGTCAAACGTTAACTGGAACTAAGTCCTTATTCCATGAGGTGTAACAGTTAACTCGAACTAAGGACTTAGTTCCAGTTAACGTTTGACTGCCGCGTGTAGCCGCGGGCAGTTAGTTCGGACTAGGGGGATTTAAAAATGGCGCCTGGACGGGAAGATGCAAATAAAGCCCGGGATATTTAAATCCCGGGCTTCATTTGCAACTTCGAATGCCTACATTAGCCTCCCTAGTTCGAACTAGGGGGCTAGTGTAGACATACCCTAACTGACTAACTCGGCTACCCCCTGAAGCTCCAGAAAGGAGACTGTTATTCATGGAAATGGTACATGCCCTATTTTCTATTTTATTTTTTGTGATGGTTACCATCTTGGCTAACACACTGGGGATTCAGCAGCTTCTGAATCTCCACAGTACAAAAAGAAAAAACTGCAACATCTTGAGCTAAAGAGCAAAGCTCATTAGCTGGGGCTCTAACGATCTCAAAAACACTGTGGTGGGGGCACAGACAGGAGGCTTAAATTTATGTTTACTAATTGGTTACATTTACACAGTGAGTACTCAGTCACAAATAGCTACCAATGTCAGATTCTGAACCTAGAAGGGACTATTGTGATCATGTATCCCTGTATGGAAGAAATGCCCCAAAATAATTCCTAGAACCTTCTCTCTTAGAAAATCCATGTGACCCTTGGTAAGTTATTCCACTCATTGAGCACATCTACACAGCAGCGTAAAAGTTGAATTAAGCTACTCAACTTCAGCTACCTTAATTGCATGGCTGAAGTCGAAAGAGCTTGATGCTGCTTTTGGTGCGGTCTACAGCAGGAAGTCAAAGGAAGAACACTCTTCCTTTGACTTCTTTTACTCCCCATAAAATGAAGGTTACAGGAGTCGGAGTAAGTAGTCTTCCAACTCACCATTATTTTGAAATAACGGCTTGCTGTGTAGATGCACATTTTGTTATTTTGAAATAACATCAGTTATTTCAAAATATTGCTGTTGTGTAGACATACCCAGTGTTAAAAAAGATATGCTAATAAAGGTATGTTAATAAAGGTGTACTACAGCAATAGTCATGAGTTTGCTTCTTAAAAATGGGTGTATTTTACTCCTGCAAATTTAAACATGTTTTCTGATATCTTCCTTACATTCCATATTTTATACTGAGCTTCTCATATATGGTTCATATTGGCTTTATATCTATCAGGTCTTTATTTAAGCACTAAATACCTCATATCTCAATGGAAGTTATTTTATGTCCTCCATTAAATCCACTGAATCTATTTCACTAAGAAAATGTGTGATGCAGCTGCCAATTTCCATCAGCAAAGGGATTACTGTTTTAATTCTCCTTCTTTAATATAATTTGTGGTAGTCAGTTATAGAGTTATGGGTCTTAAAATACTTCATAAGAATTCCCAGCAGTCATTCTATCTCTCTCATATCCTAAGTTGCACAAAACATTTATAAAAGCTGAAATCACTTCATTTCCAAACAATATGAGAGGATATTAAAAACAGAGGCAATGTGTCACAGTTCAAAAGTAAGCAAATTACAAAATGTAGGATCCTTTAAATTTGTGTACACACAGATTGGTTATGGAAAATTGGAGTCTAGTGCAGATAAGTAGTTGGGCACTTTGAAACTTGAATTTTCCATTTATTCTGCCCATCTGTAAAAATACATGTTGGTTTGCATGCACAGATGTGGACTTTCTGGAAAAAGTGTTGTGTATACAAATTTCCTCACCATTACTTCACCTCTTATATGTACACATTTGACTCTAAATGCAATATTTTGTCCATCAAAATGAAAAAAATAAAGAGATCTATTTGCAATCTGTAGTTGCACAAAATTAGATCTCGTCTGACATCCTAACAGATTAAAATGTTATTCTGGGCTATTGTTACACAATTTTCGACTTATTCATGTCTTTCAAACAAATAGTGGGAATAATCTATTAGATGCCTATTACAGTAAAAAAGATGGATTTACCAGTGTTTCTCTATGTCCCTAAACTGCACTCTCTTATTCTTAAAGACTAGTTTTGATAGCTATAGAAATGTGCTAAAAATTCTCCTTCTGTCTTCTATAATAATCATATGTCCATGCAAAATGACTGGATAAATATACATACTGTCTGATGAAGCAGAATTATATTGGGAACTTTCCACAGATTGGGAGTAATTCTATATTTAAGAGACTTTTTCATGTCTTGTAAAGCACAATTTTTTCTTAAGAAAAAAGGTTTTTTTAACGGCTTAGACAAAAAAAAAATCACTATAAATAACCTGCTGGATCTTTAGTTCCTCATGTAACATTTTACTTTGGAAATTATTTTCTGTTATACTTTGAAGTGCTGATTCCCTGCATTTACAGTGCCTAATAATACTGCAGGAAAAAATCTGAACATATCATTATTAGCAGTTGATGGATACCCCCCCGAACATTTCACAGTTTGGTTAATAAAAGCCTCAAAAATCATGTATGAATCATACCCAAAGTAGGCTTTAGGACAAGGAAAAATGTAAAGAAGGATTGTATGTTAATTTTCATTCTTTTCTGAAAATCCAACACATTTTCATATCAAAATGCCCTGAACAAAATGAATCAGTTTTTTTTTTCCCTCACTGACCTTCTTTCCCTTTTATCATGGGATAAAGTATAAGGACACCCAGCAGACATCAGAAAAACCCCAGGGCAATATTCTGCCTTTATCTCATTATACTAATCAGTGGAGTTATTCAGATTTATACAGATATGACTAAGCTCAGAACATGGCACACTATCTCATACCTAGAACCGGTAGAAAAAAAAATTCTCTTTTCTGTTTTCACCTGCTAATTTTTCCCCACAAAATGATTTATTTTTTTCTATAAAAAATAAACAAAAATAATGTGTGTATTTTTATGGCAAAAATGTATTTTTTCATTAAAAAATGGAAATTTAAAAAATCTTTATTGAACAGCTGTTTTCCATTGATATGAGTTTAAATGAAAAAATGCTGATTACCTCTATTACTTGCTTTACCTGCTACACCATTCTTCTATGCCCTCCGTATGAATAGGACACAATTTTTTGCACTTGAAAAATGCCATTTCACTACATATTGAATTGTTTTTCTTCATATACATCATTTTTTGATCAATTTACACAGCCTTTAAAGTCACTACTGAACACAACACCCTACCAGCCAAATCTCAAGTATAGATTGCATTGTGTGACAGACTGTGAATGAGGAAAACACACACACAAATCAAGCAGGAAATGGAAAATACTATGAGATTTAGTCCTTCAGCACAAAAAATTCTACAACCTCATTTTCATAATTCCTTATTTCTGTTTAACCTATTTTCCCACATTATAATGGAGAGGACACTCATTTATGTGAAATGTTAGTTCTGGGACTAAAAGGAATGTTGTCCCTTGAAATGTGAGACATTTGAGAAGTATGTCATTAAATAGCTCAGAATCCTTCATAGATTTTTCACTCATTCAGACCAATTCTGAATTTATCTCGTACCATGTCATCTTCCACAGACAAGTTTTGATTGTGAAAGGCTGGAGATAGAGAGACTATTTATTTTTGCCTTGTATATTGTATGATAAAAAATAAAAATAGACCAAATGTTGGTGCCTTGACTGTAATGGGAGTTTGTCAGACAACAGAGCAAGTGAAGACTGAAAAAAGACCTAGTATTTGGCCTATCAGGCTATGTCTACACAGCAGAGTTTTTGTGCAAAAACGGCCATTCTTGCGCAAAAACTTGTAGAGTGTCCACACCTCAAAAGCATTTTTGCACAAGATAATTTACAATGAATCAACAGAACAGAGGGATTTTTGCAGTATAGGTATTCCTCTTTCTACAAGGAATAACTCCTTTTTGCACAAGAGCTCTTGTGCAAAATGGTGTATGGGGAAGGAAAACAGGGGTTTTTTGCACAAAAACAGCCTATCAAAAGAAGCAGGTGCCCTGGTGACCATTCTGTTAATGGCAATCAGAGCTTTCTTGTGAGAGAGCGTCCATGCAGTCTAGATGCTCTCTTGCACAAAAGCACATCATTTTTGCAGTGTGGACGCGCTCTTGTGCAAGAAGTTTTTGCGGAAGATCTCTTCTGTAAAAAGCTTCTTGTGCAAGAAGCCTGCAGTGTAGTCGTAGCCTCAGAGAGCCTAATACTGAACTCATACTAATATAAAGGTCCCAATTTCTTGAAATCAGACTAATTGTAAAGATTGTGCTACTTTAAAAGGTGCTTTAGACGGGAAGGCTATTCCTGGCATAAAATTGAGCCTGTCATTCCCTTGTCAAGTTGCCAGTAACCCTGAGGCACTGAGAGTGAATATGTCACTACTGCATTTCAAGGAAGTTTACACACTAAATTGGAAGAATAAAATTAGGGCCCAAGGAGGAGAAATCAGGCTATTTAGTAACCTTACCACTGTATGTGATAATCATTTGAGTTACTGGCCATTGCATAGAATACATTCAATTTGAAGCATTGGTTATTAGTAGACAGCAATCTCTTAATTACATCTGAAATTACCGTAGATGAGCTGACCAAACTAGGGGCCATTTATCTTTTAGACAGAGATTTTTGAAACATCAGAGAAGAGACTAAAATAGAAAACATCTAAGAGGAATTTATCAAGTTTCTTTATCAGAGGCTATCCCCGTCTCAATTCTGTCCCTAGTTACAAGTGTTCTTGGTTTCTTACTGATACTAAAATTCACATAGATATTTCCATGAGCAGGGATCTCTACCATCTCCAGAGGGCAAACGGTTTCCATTTAACTTTGGTGAATGGTAACCCTGGCCTCCATTATACATACTGTGTCACCTGCACTACAGGAATGCCATATACCTGGGCATAAGTGTATGAGCCCTTAGGAAATATCATCCAGTGCAGAACTTTGCAACATGTCTCCTCACCAACATGGACCATTATAAGCAAATAAAACCTGCCCTCTGTGTCCTACATTAGCTCCTTAGAGAACATTGAATCCAGCTCAAAGTCTTGATCTTATTATCGAGGTACACAATGGCCTGAGAACAAAATATCAAAAAGATCACCTAATGCTCAGCAGCAAGGACTGTGGTTGACAACCCCCCTCCCTGGCACAACAGAGCTCTGTACAGTAAGGGTAAAGCTCATTGGGCATTTGATGGCACTTTCACAGGGGCAGAACTGTCAAGTGAACTCTCATAGGAACGAAGGACCACCACAAGCATCACCACTTTCCACTTCAAGTGCAGAGCACACTTCTCTGATCTTCTCTACCACACACAGAGCTGTGTATACTTTTAAACATGCTACTGCATTTACAGTTCTCCACCTCTTGGGAGGGTGGGAGAAAGAACGAACCATGCAACATTTTTTTTTTTTTGGTCAAGTTGCTTAATACACTTCTGGAAAGTGCTTAGATACTAGGTGAGAATGGCATAAAAACCTACATAGAACTGTTTCTCCTTATGTGTCATTCTGCTCTTATGACTGTTTATCAAATTGGGGCAGGATTAGTAGCTACAGGTTCTTACCTCTTGTACAAGTCAAGCACTGGCAGACGTCTTTTCAAAAAACCAGAACTGTATCCAAATCCAAATTGTAACCCAATTAAACAGGAAATCAATCTGTTGTGTGTGTAGGAATCCAGGGGAAATGGAATCACTTTGGGATTTCATATACAACTTGCACAGACCCTATAGTTGTCCATTAAGAACAATAGCATACTTGTCAGAAACCGAGTTTCTTGTGTGTAAGCAGGGACACCAACACAAAAAGAAAAAGTCTTGCATATAATACCTAGTGAGTGTCCAGTTTTCATACTCAGTGGAATATAAGGAATTTATTTCACTGGTACTGAATCATGTTTCACTGTAACAGTGTACTATCCACTTAAATGCCAAAGAAAACACTGACCTCTAAGCCACACAGCTGTCTTTTTCCCATTTTGATCTTCCTGTTAAGTCATCTTCTTCTAAAGTTTATAGCTTCATAGGAAACACTATAGAAATAATGGATTAAAAATGTGATGCTAAGTAGAGTTTTAAAAAGTGAATTTCCTCACTCTGAAAAGTCAGCAAGCTAATGACCGGAACCTGCAAATTCTTAAATACTTGCGTATCTTTATGGAACAATTCATACAAGTAGATATACACAATTGTGTGCAGGATCGAAACCAAAGTTATATCTATTGGGCAATTGGAGTGTATGATTGCAGTATCCTAGACAAATCTGAACAAGCTTTAATCTAGGTACCTTGGATACTGACAGCTTGGAGCTATGAGAGAGAGTGGACGTTAATGAACTGTAGGGGGTGCGTCTAGACTGGCAAGATTTTGCGCAAAAGCGGCTGCTTTTGCGCAAAAACTTGCCGCCTGTCTACACTGGCCGCGAGAATTTGCGCGAGAACACTGACTTTGTAATGTACAAAATCAATGCTTCTTGTGCAAATACTTTGATGCGCCTGCTCAGGCATAAGCCATCTTGTGCAAGAATACTTGCGCAAGAGGGCCAGTGTAGACAGGAACGCTAATTTCTTGCGCAAGAAAGCCCGATGGCTAAAATGGCCATTGGAGCTTTCTTGCGCAAGAGAGCATCTATACTGGGCACGGATGCTTTTGCGCAAAAGCAAATCTTTTGCGCAAAGGCACATGCCAGTATAGACGCTCTCTTGCACAAATACTCTTAACGGAAAAACTTTTCCGTTAAAAGTATTTGCGCGAAGTCTTGCCAGTCTAGACGCAGCCTAGGTGTCTAAGTAATTACCCAGGGTTCTAGGTAGGACTGTACTGCCCACACTAAACTCCAGGTTGTTACAGGTTCACAGCTATTGGTACCCTAGCAGCTAGCCCAGGTATGTCCACATATGTTGCAATTACACACACCAATTGCAGTGTAGACCTACCCTAAGTCTTGAGGAGTATTATCTATTGCATTGGTTTCACTTTTTTCATTTAATTTAGTTTAACTAAACTATCATGAAATATACATCCAAGCATTACAGACAATAGTACTAGATGCTGGTCTCCTACAAGTATGTCAGGAACGTTATTCTCAATATTAGATTTATGACCTCCTATAAATCATACAGGACTTGATTTACATTTTTAACCAGGCTGGTTTCTGCCATTATAGCACTGTAAATAGGTCTTATTACAGAAGTAAATTACTGTACTGTTATTCCAGAATAATGACTGTTATTCCAAAATAACAATGCGAGCATGTACACAGTGATTCTGTTATTTCGAAATAACATCGAAATAACGGGTGACTTATTCCGACTTCTGTAAAACTCATTCCACAAGGAATAATTCCTCTTCCAAAATAGCTATTTCAAAATAGCTGCAGTGTGGATGCTCCATGCTATGTAATCTCTCCCCAGTGTTTCCTAGGGCTCTAAATAGAGATAGCGTGGAACCTGCCTCGGACTAATTAGGGGAACCTGCCTCGGACTAATTTTGAGGCTTCCCTGTAGTGTGGATGCTCTATTTTGAAATAAGATATTTCTGAACATTTCTTCTGGAAGAGCTTACTCCAAAATAAGTGTGCAGTATAGACATACCCTTATATCCCTTTACTCTGGCAGAGGGGACCTAGTGAAAATGAGCATCTGGCCCAAGTGTTTTGTTTTTAAATTGAGACTGGATGAGAGTAAACAGAAAAGTATTTACTGATTTTTTTCCACAAAACTGATTTGTAGTTAATTGAAAGAACAGAGACAGTAAGCAGAAGAGAGGATTGGAAAATGACATAATATATTCCTAAAATTAATTCCAATAACTGTTCATGTATGCACTCAATGGGCATGCCATTTATGTGCTCATTCAATATATCTTATTACATTAACAAAAGTATACAGATTTACTAATTGGCAGCAGATAAACAACCAAATATGTGGAAACAAACCAAAGTGTTTTCTATAATGTTTCAATTATCCTAACTGAAGTACTTCTGTAATTATATTAACCACTTGGGACCTTTTTTGTTACTTATTTGCTGTCACCAGCTATTAAAGAGAAAAACTTCTTTCATTCAGAAGGTATCTTACAAGGCCCTTCAATTAAAGGCACCATTAACCTGTGACGTGTGCAGAAGATCCTAAAACTTCTTAGAAACCACATATGCAAGAATCCCTAACGTGTGTGTATTATTTATATATACACACCCAGAGATACAAACATATTTCCAGATATACACCCCCCCCACCATGTCAATTACTTATATGGTCATAGATCCATGGATTTCAAGATCAGAAAGGAGCATTGTGATCTTCTAGTCTGATCTGCGGTATAACACACACTATAAAACGTCCCTTGAATAAATTCCTAGAGGATATCTTTTTGAAAAAAAAGTCACTTTTGGTTTTTAAAAATGTAAGTATGGAGAATTCACAATGATTGTTCATAAATTTTTCCACTGGTTAATTATATGTACAATCACAAATATAGATCTCATTCATGAAGTATTTTCAGTTCATCATCCATCACTGAAATGCATATTGATTATGGGCCACTGGTCCAATCTATTGAACGAATTTAAATATTACTACAACAGTATGTTATCAATAGAACTACACAAATACTTTGAATACGTGCTGATTTTGTGGGAGTTTTTTCTTCATTGCAACTGTCCACCAGAACTATGCTATTTATATTTTTTTCTAAATTGGTAGACAAATATATTCTGAAAATTCTTGGCCTGTATCTTGTTTGCAATCAGTTGTCTGTGAGCTGATTTGTTGTCACATAGGTCATAGGGTGCAGGTGATAACAGACATTCCATGACTGAATAAGCATTACATGATGGTTAACTTTCCAGTGTGAATAGTTCAATTACAACTTTGACATACACTTTCTGTGAATTCTGACTTGCAAATTGCTGTGTCAGTGACTTTCCACCTGTAAACTTATTCACTAGAATATTTACAGAAAAGTAAACTCAAGAGCAAACACAATGAATTAAGGGATTTTAATTAATACAAACAGATTTTTTTTGTGATATTAGCCCAGTGCTAGTAGTAGTAGTAATAGAAAAAAGGGTGGGGACACTGTGAGTACACTTGATACATGGCATATGTATTTATGGAATAAATCTTACCCCACTTGCTTCATGAGCACAGAGTTCGAGAGGCAGTGGAAGTAAATGAAAGGCATTCTGTGGGGGAACCTATGCAGGGTGATATGCAGCCCTGTGTGTCCATGAACTGTGCTCCAAAGGGCTCCATCTACAGAATTGTGTAGTTGGGGACAGGAGCAGGGTCAGTCCAGAAGAAGGTTGAAGGTATGGCAGATGGACCATAGCTCAATGAATACACTGGCTGGGCATCTTTATGAAGGAGAGCACAGAAGCTGTGGGGACCATTAGTACATACATCCAGGAGGACCACAGGTGTTCCAGGACTACAGTCCTGGTGGAGCGCTGGTGTCTAGGAACCCTGCAGGCTGGCAGGACCACGAGCTGCTGGCAGTGACCTGCCAGCAGGGCCAGGACCCCAGCTCCCTGCAGCTGGGCTGCCTAGTGGAGCCAGGAGCCCAGCACGCTGCAGTGGGGCTGCTCAGCATAGTTGCTCAATGGAGTTGGGAGTCTCAGCAGAGCCTGGAGAACCCCAGTGAGGCAACCTGGCACACCTCAGCTGAGCTGCCTGGTGTGGCAGGCAAGGGGGGATAGGGATTCACAAGGCAGCGGGGCCAGCGGTAGGGCCTGATCTGTGGCAGCCAATAGAGGGGGGTACATATGACCAGCAAAATCCCGTGGGACTGGTCAAGTCCCGAGGGTGTCGGAACAACGAGGTCCAATCTATAGTAAGCTTCTACTAAGTATCCCATAGAGATCCCTAGATTCAGCCACTTCACTCAAACTGTTTTCAGAGACCAGGATTTAGCAGCTACCTTTCCACACCTCAGGCGTACCCCAGAACAAAGAAGCTTAATGAGGAATAATGCTTACAATACATTTAATTCAACAAATGGGTCTACAGAACATAATTTCTTCATTAAAGCATGCTGATCTGATGTGTCATTAACAAAACCACTACTAGAACCCGGGCCGGATTCCCAGACAGGTGGTCTCAATTATATACATTTTCAGATTTGTGTAGGATAACGTACTTTAAAAGAATACACCCAAAAGGCCCACACTTCTATTTTTATATTTTGGAAGACAGGAGGACTCTCTAAATGGTTATTCCTTACTGAATATGGACCTGTGTTCAAAAACTCCAAAACTTAGAAATGTATCAATATATTTCCACAAGGGTTCATGTGGGATTAGGAACAATGAAAACTACTGACTGACTATGGTATAAGGAACTGCTGAGAGAAGAATGATATGAAAAGGTTCCAAAAATGGGAATCTTAAGAAGGAGGGAGCAAGAAAACAGAATTGTTTACAAGACTGGTAATACAAAGTTTTGCATTTCTATGTTGCTCCTTTCAAAAGTCAGCAATTTAAAGTGAGAAGGAAATCAAAGGACCAATAGTTATTTGGTTGCTGTTTCAGTTCTTTGTGGACAAAGAACCTCTCAACAAACTATACTTCCTGATTGCCAACATTGTTCTTTGCTACTATCAGAGAGACCAAGAACTGAACTGGTATGGGTACCTAATTACCTTCTCACACCTCACATGAAGATTGCACTGCTCGGAGAATACATGCTCTGAGAATATACATGGAAATTCAGGTCTCAGACTGGTACCTTTAAGGCACTGTAAGCAGGTGTGATTATAAAGAAAGCAGTATCCTGCCTTAGTGGTACAGTAAGGAAGAAGTGTATTGTGCAAGAACCCGAAACTTGTTTGCCCA
The DNA here is from genome assembly GCA_032595735.1 of Pelochelys cantorii. Classification (NCBI taxonomy): domain Eukaryota; kingdom Metazoa; phylum Chordata; order Testudines; family Trionychidae; genus Pelochelys; species Pelochelys cantorii. The sequence goes on from CM064335.1 coordinate 41,640,448, forward strand.
GTAACAAGCCTACAATGTATTCAGTCCTCCTGCCATCTCTGTTTTGCAGAAACAAAGAAAGTAACAGAATTAAAGGTCAACTATCCTTAGAATGTTTGTCAGGTCTGACTTTCCCTTTCTCAGTCGAGATTTTGCACCAGTGACACCAAAAGACTGGAAGCTTAGTGAGTACTGGGCAGTTCTATGCCATTCTTCTCATCTTGGCATAATCATATGAAAGGAGCCACACTTGGAGCATTTCAACTGGGAACCACTCCTGGATGATCAAATGGCTTGTTGAGGCCCTCTGCTCTTGGACACAAGTTAGAGTAGCTATGACGAGCCCACTCTCTCACTCCAGGTCAAAAAGACGCAAGAATCCAAAGTTCAATGAGTTTTGCCTTACGAGTTTCAAGGGATGCTAACTCTACTATCTATCTCCTCTGGAACTTTAGTCCCTTGCATTAGTATACAGTCACTTTCTGCCACTGAATATTATAGCTCAGCAGTTCCTCTTTATAGGCACCAGGAATTTCCCAAAGAAAACAAACTGAAGAAAAAATTGGTCTATTAGGTAAGCAAATATATGCAGTGACATATTTGATGAATAAGATCAATTCAGTTCTGGTGTTTGTTTAAAAAGATGTATTCTACATTGGGTAAATAGAATAAGATTAAATCTGCTCTCTGACCTCTTATTTCAGGGATTTTATGCAACACACTGCAGAAATTGTCATATCTGTAGGATAGTCAACTTTTACTAAGTTTAGACTGGCCAAGCCTGACTGCTTATCAGTGCATCTGTTCCTGTGATCTGTAATTTGTGAGACAGTCTTCATAACAAGATTTCTATTTTAATAAGATCATGCTGTACTTGTTAAAAGCACAAGCAAAATAAGAATTACTATAGACAATTTAGCAATGAGACAACATGGCACTTATTTGTATAATATAATGATTAACCCAGAGCAAATATGATAATTAAAGATTTTCAGTAGAAAACATATACCCATCTAGTAAATAGTCCCTCTGCAGTTGAGTGAATGCCCTATGTATTGAAGAAAGGCTGGTGTCCAAAGCTGATGATACTCTGCTTTAAATAGAAACAAGACAATAAGGAAAATATTTTCATATTGTATCAAAATGCTTCTTCACTAAACTGTCATTTTCTGGAGGTAACTTGATAAATGTAGTGCATACGCTAGAATATAGGAAAAAAGATTTTATGGAATGCTGAAAGATCTCAGGTACTGGATCAACATTTTAATCATTGCTAGATTTTCCCATCCTGCTTTCCAGAGGAAGAGGGAATCATATGTGCTAGTCGTTGTGCTTATGAAAAGCACTCTGATACTACCGCAAATGTTTTGTGTTACTGACCCCAATAAACAAACAAGTGCATACATACCTTTTTTTGACTGGTGAGTCATCCACAAAACTTTTCCCCCAGCTCCTGAAAAGTAATTTGTAAATATTTGCTTACCAGTTAAGAAAAAATAATGTTCCACCTCTTCGTTATTCAAGTCAGCTGCTTGCTGTTCATTATTTTTGCTGTGCCAATTAGTCAAATGGTATTGTTTCTGCTCACTTATAAAAGGGTTGAGACAAATAAGAGAATGATACATTGTCCATACAAGAATAGCACATAAAGTTACACACTTGTACACATTTGTGAAACTTTCCAGATTTTCATCTTGAATTCCTGGCAGTCACCCAGATATTCATGGCAAATGAGTCCCATTGACCCCATGAATAGCAGTAAATCAAATCGGAGTTGTTTATTCGTGAATATAGTCACAAATCTGGTTTTCATTGTTCAACCATTTTCAAGCCAGAGAATATCAAATAGGAAGAGTGACAGCATTAAATAAAGGAAACAGTTTTCTCCATGAGGTTACTTTGATTGCAACGAAAGGTTTCATAAGGTTTTAAGGTTTCACAAACCTTATTCTGCCTAAAAAAACCCCACTTCATATGTGAAGCTTAGTTCATTAACGTCTATAAAACAATCTCTGAGATCCCCAGATAGAGAATACTATGGAAATATGATAACTAATTATTACATCACATAGAGTATATATCTAAGCATCTACAGTACAGAAGGGGAGTGACTGTGTTAATTAATCCATACAAATAAAAGAGTCTTTACATAGGGGAAGTTTTCAAAGGCACAAATGGCACTTTCAGCGCTCATTGAAAGTGTGTGTGAGTTCGGGGCTTAAATGCCATTTATGCCTTTGAAAATCTCCTCCTTAAATGTTGTACTGCCATTAGTAAACTAGAACTCTGCACTTGGATCTGATGCAAGCTAATTAGAGCTGTGGAATCCCCACTTTTTGCTTTGCAGAGGTTCATGGGAACATTTAATTTAGTTTTATTCATAGGAGTTCGCACTTTTAAGATTTCCTGAGAGTTGCAGGTTCAAATAAGTACAAGCTCTCAAAGAAAAATCCAATAAACCCCTCTACCAACTTTCACATAATATTCACATAAAACTATATAAACTTTCATGATTTCAATACAAAATATAAATGAGTCCAGATTGCTTTGAATTCAGACCAGAGATATCCAAACAATATTAGCTTTGCCTATAGGTTTGAATTTGTGAGCAAACCTGAAAGCAAGTTAGTTTTACTTGATTTTGCAGCCTCTTGTGAACCTTAAAGACAAAGCTAAAAAGAAGTGACCATCTTCAATGAAGAGAAAATACCCTTGCTTATTAGGGGGCTGGAGCACATGGCTTATGAGGAGAAGCTGAGGGATTTTGGCTTATTTAGTCGATAGAAGAATGAGAGGGGGGGATTTGATAGAAGCCTTCAATTATCAGAAGGGGGGTTCCAAAGAAGATGGAGAGCATCTGTTCTTAGTGGTGACAGATGACAGAATGAGGAATAATGGTTTCAAGTTGCAGTGGGGAAGGTCTAGGTTGGATATTAGGAAAAACTATTTCACCTGAAACGTAGTGAAGCACTGGAATGGGTTATCCAGCAAGGTGGTGGAATCTCAATCCCGAGAGGTTTTCAAGTCCCAGCTCGACAAAGCCCTGGCTGGGATGATTTAGCTGGGATTGATTCTCCTTTGAGCAGGGGGCTGGACTTGATGACCTCCCGAGGTCTCTTCCAGCCCTATGATTTTATTGTTACAGGAGTTACTGTTTGAATAAGTGATACTCACAAAAGATAGTAGAGGAAAGCTGTGTTGAATAAATTTTAACAATCATCACAAGGCAGCCTTAGTACTGCAACAGTTGTGTTTCTGATGTCTATACATTTGTGTTGTATATTTCACTTGGTTTCAAATTCCTGTTATTGTTGTGATCACAACAATAAATTCATAGTTTTCCCATTTCTACACTTACTGGGTGAATTTATTAAAAACTAAAGTAAAGTTTTATTATGGTTGATGCAATAAAATTAAAACCAGGGAAAACATCTTGCACATCTGTAAAATATTACTTATGTGCGGATACCCCATTCTCTTTTACATTGGGATAAGAGCATGAAGCCAATAAATGTAGACAAATGTAAACAATATAAGATGATCATCAGGTTGAATGGAGTTACTCAGGTTTTACACCACCATAAATAAGAGAAAAAATCAGCATAACATTTTTTACTCTTCCTTTATTTGGGGACAGAGAAGGGAGAAGGTGAAATGTTTGTGTATCAGGCATGATCTGAAAAAAATAGATGGGTGAGTGATGTACTTACATGCTCACAGATGAAAGGATAGTGAGTTCAAAAATCTATTAAAAAGTTCAGTATAGAACAACCCAGCAGGGTCCCACAGAATCCCTTAAACTTTCTTTATGATTCTTCAACAATTTTTATCAAAGGATCCTAAAAACATGTTCATCAAAAAATGTTCAGGAAAACAGCAAGATGCAATGATCTGATTTTGAAAGTTATCATTTCAGAAAATCTGCTTCTTTCTGAATTTAGCTGTGAAAAGTTTGAAATCAGCCATGCACATGAAAAGGCAATTTTTGAGTGACCATCCATGACAATAGCAAGACAGTGACACCATGTTGCAAAACGTTAAGTGGTTTATTACCCACAGATGACCTTTCAAGCAAACAAAATGCTTTACAGTATAGTAGGTCTATTGAAAATGTTGTCTAGTACTCTTCATAAGAAGTGCTCATTGGCAATTCTTTGATTATTTTACAACAATCTTTATAGACACAGTGTAAGTCCTCTTCAAAGACTTCCTAACTATGTAATGAATAAATCCATCACTTCACATTCTAAACTTACTTTCTTTTCTGATTGCTTCAGTGTCCTGTATCCATGGCAACATTTCACCACTCAGCATCGATTAAAAAAGCGATTGGCTTATCAGCTTCATTGTGCTGATAGACAGAACTGGTTGGTTTCTTGAAATAGCAATCATGACAGATGCTGCTAGTTCCCTTGATCGGCTACTTTTCAGTGATACAGAAGATAATCTTGAAGTAAAGTTATCTATTATGTTTTGTTGAACTAGCTTCATTTTCCCCCTCTTTAAAATAGAGCTCTAATTAAATGTCCTTGAAATCAATAACTACACTTCTGATTAAGTTGTACTGCCTTCATTTGAGAAGATTGCTAGAGTTTACAGATCCTGTTTAGGACCTGAACTATATTAGTCCAAGCTGGGGTACATTTTTATTTGTGTATTTGTTTAATTGTTCTAAGGAACAAGGTTTGTTTAGGGAATTTTGGGACTTTTTTTTTAAGTAGGTACCATCAGGGTTTCCAGTCAGGCTTAGCAAATGTTAAAATTAATTACAGAATTTGGTGTTCAGATGCACCATGAAGTGCATCCAAACCAGTTACAGGCAATGGACTGAGAAGGAGGGAAATGCTAGCAAAGCATAATCCTCTTTAAATAGTGTTTCAAGTTTACGGAACATCCTTCTTCATATTTGTTGAACTACAATGAGATGTTAACTGAAGCATTATATGTGCAGGCTCCAGGGACAACATTAAACTCAGACTCAAATTAATTGCTAACATTTCTAGTATTTTATCGAGTCTACACAGCAAGAATTCAAAATTTGAGGAAGTGCTGGAGTAAAAAAATCCTGTCATGTCCAAAGAACAATGAATGAAGACAGGTGAGCAGAGTTGTGTTTACTTACCAATGCATTTAGGTGTTAAAAGAGTAACCACAGAATCACTTAATTTATATCATATCAGTGTGCAGGACTTTAAAATGTAATTATGGCTATCTGTGAATTACATTTCTTATCAATCAATTTTAACTATATCAGTATGGTAAGTCCAAGATGCAAGTTAGTTTAGCAATAGAGAGGAAAGGGATTTTGCATAGATTTCCGAGGTAAACTTTCAAATTCCAGGTGTGAGTCTATTAAAGCTGTACCCAGTCAATGGATGGTACGAACTTAATCTTGAAGTCTCTGTAGCATAATACCAGATAGTAACCCATCTTTATTCCGACTACTGTTAAGTTGAATAAGAGTACTGAATGCCTTTCTCATTGCATTTGCCCCATGTGTCTCTTCTGTTTTAAACATTATTATTATTAAACAAACAATTAAATGAGGGCCATGTAACACAAAACCACATGGGTTCATGGAAACTAGATTCTGCCAAATTAATGATGTCTTTATTTAGGAGATACAAGTTTCATTGATAAAGTTTATAGTACTGACATATAACTTAGACTTCTCTAAGGTGTTTGATTTGGTACCACAGGCAAATTGGATTAAAAAACTAGAAAGGTGTAAAAATTAACATGACAACATTAAATGGATTAAGACCTGCCTAATAGCTTTCAAAATGTAAATAGAAAGAGGAAATCAAACAGATGCATGTCCAGTGGGGTCTGGCAGGGATTGGTTATTTGCCCTATGCATTTACCATTTTTATCAATGACCTGAAAGAAAACAAAAAAATCATTGATCAAGTTTTCAGGTGACATCAGTTAGGAGAGTAGTAAATCATGAGGCTGGGTCACTGATTCAGAGTGATCTGGATCACTTGATAAACTGTGTGCAACCAAACAATGTATGTTTTGAATCAGGCTAACTGCAAATGCATACACATCTCAGAAGAAAGTGTGTAGGCCATACTTGTAGGATGGGAGACCTAACCTGGGGAAGCAGTGATGCTGAAAAAGAATTGGGCATCATGGTGATAATTAGTTCATAATGTGATACTATCACCAAAATAGCAAACATGGTACTGGGATGCATAAATGGGGAGGATCTCAAATAGGAGTAGAAAGATTATTTTACTTCTGCATTTGGCATTGTTATTACTGCTGCTGGAATACTGTGTCTAGTTTTGGTACCCACAATTTACCCTACCTTATATTAGCTGGAGTTTTGATGTTTGAGAAGGTAAATGACCAGTCACTAGGTAAATTAGTCTTGCGTTGGTCCAGGATATCTTGGTCACCATCATAATCATTGAATTACCGTAGGTAGTTACAAATAATTCATTTAGCTGATCACACGGTCTGGTGTTTGTGTTAGAATTAGAATTTGGATATTATTGCATGAATGGATCACTGACCAATGCAGTATGAGGTCCAGGTCATCTCTTCTCTTGGGGCAAGGGATCTGTTTTGATGATCCATTCCAGAGGCTAGCTAAAACTGATTTGCCGGGGGGAGGGGAGTACTAAAGGGGAATATTGCCAGAAGACCACTCTTAAGGTTTTTGTGGGGTTTTACAACAATATTTGCTCAGCCCCCATCTATAAGTGATCCCATCTCTGGCTTCTTCCTCACAGATCACTTTGGGTATGTCTACACAGCAAAGTTATTTTGAAATAACAGCCATTATTTCGAAATAACTATCCGAGTGTCTACACAGCCATTCCGTTATTTTGAAATTAAATCGAAATAGCGGAGGGCTTATATCGAATTTGGTAAACCTCATTCCACGAGGAATAATGCCAATTTCAAAATTGCTATTTCGAAATAAGTGCTGTGTAGACACTTATTTCGAAATAGGGAACCTCCAACCTTCCCAGGATGCCCTGGTGGCCACTCTGGCCTCAACCAAGAACACTCCTCTCCCTCCCCCCCCCAGAGCCCTTAAAGGGGTAGACTCTGGCCATAGTGCCTATGCCAGCTCCAAGCTTGCCAGCCCAGAGCCAGCAGTCACTGCCCCTGACCCAGTGGCCCCAAAACATGAGCCAGCAAGCTACTGGCAGCCAGCCCTCCACCACTCCCCAGGAGCAGTCTGTCAGCTCCCAGGATCCTGCCAGGGGCCAGAGAAGGCAGGCACCTTCCTGGTCCAGGGTGGAGATCATGGACCTTATTCAGGTTTGGGGGGGATGCTCCCAACGTCCATGATCTCCACACTAGATGGAGGAACGCGGCCGTCTATAGCAGGATAGCTGCCAGCCTGGCCACCAAAGGCCACATGCGAACCCAGGAGCAGGTTCTCATGAAAATCAAGTTGGTCCGGCGAGACCCCCAACCCTGAGCCCTGAGCTTCCCCTCCCCCTTCTTCCCCTTGCTTCCCCCTTCCAGCTCCCTCCTCCCAGATTTCCCCCTTCCCTCTCTCTTCCCCCTCCCGCCTCCTTTCTCCAGTCTCAACAGAGTTTCATCCCCGTCCCCAGTTTTGTTAAATAAAGAGAGTTTGTGTTCATGAAAATACATGTATTTTATCTGACACCAGGAAGGGGGGTTAGGGAGGGATAAGTGGAAGGACGTGAGGGAGGAATGAGGCACAAGCCCCCAGTGGGGCAGACCAGGGAGGCTCTTAGTGCTCCTCAGGGTGGAAGCTCTCCCGCAAGGCCTGCTGGATACTGACAGCCCCCCGATGGACCTCCCGGATGGCAGCCTGCAGAAAGTACAACCAGGCTCACAGCAACATGTCCAAGAGAAGCACCAGAGTGCCCGGGGCAGCTCTGGCTCCATGTTGCAGAGTGTTGTGGTGTCCCGAGGGAGGGCAAGCAGAGCACGCAGAGACAAAATGCTTTGCTGTCCCTCATCGAGGTAGGCAAGCAAGCAGGGAAAGCTGAGAACTGGCTGTCCAGGGAGGGGTCCCTTTAAGCACAGGCCTCAGATAGCCTGAGGCAGCAGCCCTACACAGTAAGTCCTGACCTGATGCCCTGCTGGACCTGGTTCCAGCCGGCCTTAAATGCGATTCAGCGTCCACTCAGTGTGGACACACTATTTCGAAACAGCAAAAAGTTATTTCAAAATGCATTTTGTGTATAGACGCGTTATTTCAAAATAAGCTATTTTGAAATAACTATTTTGAAATTAGATATTTCAAAATAATGCTGTAGTGTAGACATACCCTTTGAGTTATAGGTGATGACAGGAGTCAGATAATGCTTCCAGAAAAAAGGGTCGAAGGACCCACAGAGTAAGTTTTGTATGGTTGTTATATTAAAGGTTGTTGTGGTGTGGCTGAGAGGCCAGCAAAGAATATAGATAGGGAAAGAGGCATTGGGATGACAATTCATACCCTTTTCTCACAGTCCTTGCCTTCCCCACCCACAATGGTTGTGTTTATTGTCTTTTACACTGATCAGTGATGCTGGTGTGTACTGCTGTCACTATGAAAAGGCACACTATGCAATAGATCAGACAGTTACCACAACAATGAACAGTAGCCACCACTTTCTTCTGTACTTCAGAGATATCTGTCTCAGTTACCACTGTGTAGTCAAGAGTGAAAAATCCTGTTTTTTGGGGGACCACTGCATGATTTTCAGGTGCAAGTACCATGCAGTAAAGAGAGCATAAAGGAGTCCTACAGGAGATAAAATGTCTCTAAGGTACAGAGACAAATAAGAGCACTGCAGTGAACTGAAAATAAAGCTGTTGGATATGAAATCTGAGTCAGGAGGCCTGCTGTGTAAAAAAGAGAGGTATGTTTAGTAAAGCAATACTGTCATAAACAAATGATATGTTGCAAACATGATTCAGAGCAAGAAAATCATAACAATTCAAAAATGTTTTAAATCACACAGACAAAAGCAGAGGACACCAAATATAATATGCACTCATATATTATGGGTAACATTTCTCAAAGCGCCTAAAATCTATTTTCAAAAATTACAGGTATTTAGGATTAGAACTGGGCAAAACAATTTCCCCCCCCCCACTGAAAAATGTGGATTTGGGTTGACTGCAACATTTCACAAATTCATGAACATTTTGACCCATTCCAAGACTACACATTGCAATTTTCCAACTAGATTCACCAGGAGCTTAGGTGCCAGTCTCAGAACTAAGGCTGTAGCTGTACTATACACAGAAATCCTACAGATAAGGTGCTTATTTGGACTCTGGAGGATCCAAGTTCAAATCCCTACTCCAAAGCATAGTTTTTTAAAAAAATCTTAAACTATTTTTTCTGACTTTTCAATTAGCCATAAATTCTGAAAAGTATCATTTTTAGTTCAACCCAAACTGATTTTTGTAGGATTTTTTTCAAAACTTCCAATAAACCAGGGGAAAAGTAATTCACAGAGCTCTACTTTACAGTTTTCAAAGTCAATCAGACTTCCACTTCTAACTGCTAAAGTGACTTCTGAAGTTGCCATCTCATAGTTATATTAGCTCGAAATGACGGTAAGACTTTTAGCAATTATATACAAATGATACATGGTTAGAGAAACCTACACACTGAAAGTTATGATCAAGTGAATAGTAGCATATGCCCCATGCATCTAGGGCCTGATCCAAAGTCAAACGAATTCACTGAGGGCATGTCTACATTTATGAGAAGATTGACACTCTAGAGGTCGATCTTCTAGCGTGAGATTTAGTGAGTCTATCATATACCCCTAAATCAAATGTTGAGGGCAGCTCCCACAGCATCAGGTACTCCTTCTGTGAGGAGTAAGGGAAGCGTTTGCTCCCATTGACCTCCCACTTTGTGGATGCTGCCATGGCTCTGCTTAAGACTCCAACTACACATTCTGCATACCTTAACCTGACCTGCCTGGTCTAGTATAGACCAGGCCTGAAAGCGTTTCCACAGGCTTCAAGGAACTTTGGATTAGGAACCAGATGGACAAATTTCAGGATTTACTAGATGTCATACAAACAAAATTTATGCATAATATTCAAACTACTAAACTATTTTCTCAAAAAAAATAGCATGTATATTAAGAATCAGTGTAAAAAATCTCTGAGCAATCTTTCATATTTTAAACATTTCTATATGACTGCCAGCACTGGAAGGTTTCAAGTCAATTAAGACAAAGCAGGTCAGTTCCAGTGTTCTGGCAGTTAATAGGTTTTATTTCTGAATGTGAAAGGTTATTATGTATTTCAAAATCAAAGATACTACAGCAAGAAGAAAAATTTTGAGTAGTACTTGACACCTACCATTAAATTAACCTTTAGAAATAATCAAAAGGAAAAACACTAAAGCTTATTTAATGCCTTTTGTGATATTTACTGTTTAATTTTAATTATGATAATAAAAACATAGAAAATATTTTTCAATTACTTATTGTATTTTATGTGTACATACACGTTTAGACTAATATTTTTCTTTAAATATTTCTAAAATTGTCTTAATTAAGCCTAAACAAATAGGAAGCCATGATTATTTGGAGAAGAATCAAAGGAAACACTCATTCCACCCTGTAATGAAGACTTTGAAAACCGGAGTGAGAATTTGTGTTCAGTGTTCCCTGTAAACTGTGCACTGGTGTGGCCACTCAGGAGAGATTGAAATGCTACACATCTGATTAGAAGAATCCCCACAGTTAGGTTTTTGTTTCTACTAGTGGTGCACAATCGCATATGCCTCGGTTCACATAAAAAAATTGTTCTGTACACGGATGGCAAAGATTTGAGGGAACATTGCTTACATGGTCTCTCTCTCTCCCCCCCCTGCTGTCTTTCCCCTATGCATTAGAATGTTTCCTTTTCCTTGTTTGAGACCTTAGGAAAACATGTGGTGGGCTCTTTTGTCATATCATCAACATAAAAATGTATAATGACAAGCAACAATATGGATATGTCTATACTTGCAGCCTAATTCGAAATAGGGCTGCAAATATAGGCATTCGAAATTGCAAATTAAGCCCGGGATCTAATTATCCCGTGCTTGATTTGCATGTTCCCGGCCGGGCACCATTTTTTGAAATTGACAAGCCCGGAACAACTGCCCGCGTCTACACGCGGCAGTGAAACAGGCATTTGAAATAAAGCCCTAGTTCAAAATACCTGTTAAACCTCATTACAGGAGGAATAACAGGTATTTTGAACTAGGGCTTTATTTTGAACGCCCGTTTCACTGCCGCGTGTAGACGCGGGCTGTTACTCCGGGCTTGTCAATTTCAAAAAATAGCGCCCGGCTGGGAACATGCAAATCAAGCACAGGATATTTAGATCCCGGGCTTGATCTGCAATTTCGAATGCCTATATTTGCAGCCCTATTTCGAATTAGGCTGCAAGTGTAGACATATTCTATGAAAACAAAGAATTGTAAACCCTGTTTGATTCATTTTCCATCTCTGGAAGGTATTTTCATTTTAGCTTACACTTAGGTATTGGACTTTATGGCCACAAATGCTAAAAAGTGAATCTCAAAGGGTATGTCTACACTGCCACTCTAGTTTGAACTAGGATGGCTAATGTAGGCATTCGAACTTGCAAATGAAGCCTGGGATTTAAATATCCCGGGCTTCATTTGCATGTTCCCGGGCACCGCCATTTTTAAATGCCCCATAGTTCGAACTACCTGTCCGCGGCTACACGCTGCACAGACTAGGTAGTTCTAATTAAAGCTCCTAATTCGAACTACCTAGTCCGTGCCGTGTGTAGCCGCGGGCAGGTAGTTCGAACTATGGGGCATTTAAAAATGGCGGCGCCCGGGAACATGCAAATGAAGCCCAGGATATTTAAATCCAGGGTTTCATTTGCAACTTCAAATGCCTACATTAGCCACCCTAGTTCGAACTAGGGTGGCAGTGTAGACATACCCATAGGTCTTGATCCTTCATAGTTTGTCTACACTACAGAGTTCTGTCAGAAAATAGCCGTTTTTCTGACAAAACTTAAAGAACGTCCACTCTGCAATTGTATTCTTCCGCAAGAAAATCAAAAGAACAGAGGGGATTTTCCAGCATTGGTAATCATCATTCTATGAGGAAGAAGCCTTTTTTCAAAAGAGCTCTTTTGCAAAAAGGCATGTGTGGACGGGGAAGAGGGAGAAGAGGAAAGAGGAAAAAGCATAGGTGCCCTGGTGGCCATTCCATCCATAGCAATCACAGCTTACATGCGAGAGAGCGTTATTCAGTCTGGATGCTCTCTTTCAAAAAAGCAGATCACTTTTTCGATGCATTTTTGCAGTGTGGATGCTCTCTTTCAGAAGACTTTTTTTTGGCAGATCTCTTCCGAAAAAAGCTTCTTCTGAAAGAAGCCTGCAGTCTAGAAGTAGCCTCAGAGACTTACTCACATGGAGATCTTCAACAGTGTAACTCTTAGGCCTTCTCTTCACTGGGGAAAAAAAGAGGTGTGTGCTCTTAAATCAAGTTAAATACGTCCAGATAAAGATTTTGTGAAGGCAAAGCCCTACATTATCTTCAGCAGAGTTAGCAGATCAAGTCAAAGACTATGGAGGAGTCTAGTCTTTAACTTGACCTGCAAATTCTCATGAAGGCTACAAACCACCTTTTCTTCATTAGCATTTTACCTCCGGTTAAGAACACATTTTTCTCAGTGAAGGCAAGGCCCCAGAGTGTAACATTAAAAGCATGTGTGTGTAATTTTTGTAAAACTGGAGTCTGACACTGGTGCTCCTACTGGGATATAGACACAGAGTGCAAGCATCTCAGTTCTTGTAATTTATGTGTAGAATAATCCAAAATAGCATAAGGCTAATATTTAGTCTCTTCTAGAGTTTCCTGCTTTTCTTTTTTGCTTGAGTAGCACAAACCCTAACAGGGTTGAGGCTCAAACCACAACAGAGTGCCATATGCTGGAGAAGTTATACCACGGCTGCCTATATTATCTTAACACTGTAATATGCTTTTCCTTTATCCCGAGTTGGGTTGCAAGTGGATGTGACTTCATTGAGAATGGGGAAATGGGAATTGAAACAGGGTGGGTGGGACTGTCAGTTGCCAGCCCAAGGAGATACAGTCATAGTCCTAACCCAGAGTACATCTAGACTGCAAGCTTCTTTCGAAAGAAGCTTTTTTGAAAGAGTTCTTTTCATTACTACACAATCAATATTTCAGGCAACACTCACTTCATTCTAATGCTGCTACTATGATATTTTGTATCTTTCTACAGTGCACCCAAAAATCCTATTCACTTTCATAATAGATGATGTGTATGTGACATTTTGAGTCCATATTTTTATGGAAATATGGGAACATGAATATGTAGAATTTAAAACATTTCAAGTAACTTAAGTTACTGGACAATGATCCCTCGTTTTCACAGGCCTTGGGAGGCAGGCCAGTCCTTGCCCACAGACAGCCTACCAACCTGAAGCATATTCTCACCAGCAGCTACACACTGCACCATAATAACTCTAACTCAGGAACCAATCCATGCAACAAACCTCGGTGCCAACTCTGCCCATGTATATACACCAGCAACACCATCATAGGACCTAACCAGATCAGCCATACTGTCACTGGTTCATTCTCCTGCACATTTACCAACGTAATATATGCCATCATGCGCCAACAATGCCCCACTGCTACATACATCGGCCAAACTGGACAGTCCCTACGTAAAAGAATCAATGGAGACAAATCAGATATTAGGAATGGCAACATACAAAAACCTGTAGGGGAACACTTCAATCTCCCTGGACACACAATTGCAGATCTAAAGGTAGCCATCCTGCAGCAAAAACACTTCAGGACCAGACTTCACAGAGAAACTGCTGAGCTACAGTTCATCTTCAAGTTTGACACAATCAACTCAGGATTAAACAAAGACTGTGAATGGCTCGCTAACTACAAAAGCAGCTTCTCCTCTCTTGGAATTCACACCTCTAGATCAGCTACTAGAAGTGGGCCTCATCCTCCCTGATTGGATCCACCTCGTCATCTCCAGCCTGATTCTGGCCTGAATATTTATACCTGCCTCTGGAAATTTCCACTGCATCTGACGAAGTGGGTCTTTGCCCACGAAAGCTTATGCTCCAACACTTCAGTTAGTCTATAAGGTGCCACAGGACTCCTCGCCGCTTTTGCAGATTCAGACTAACACAGCTACCCCTCTGATACTTAAGTTACTGTGACCCTCTCAGTGTGTATATTATATTTGTGTGCATGTACCATTCTTGTACCTGAAGTTAGAAATATGAAGTGTAAACCTGCTTATTAATCTAGAATTTGTAGTGAGAGCCATTATAGTGCATATATGTATGCAGTACTTAAGAGGCTTAATGGCACTGTGCTTAAGACAACGATATATGAATGATTTTGTTTTTCTAATGAGCCCAAACTGTGGTTGCTCCTACAAAGACATGTGACTGTGCCATGTGGTGCTAGAATCCATCTTGAATCTGATATTTTTCCATCAGGATGGGGAGAGAAGAGAAAGGGTTCCTGCTCTGGGGAAATTCTATTTAAGGAATGGGAAGCAATCAATGTCATCTTTAGCTGGCCTTTGAAATGGTCTCTTCAGCTTTAGTGAGCTTCTGGCCCAGCAGTCAGTCAGCACACTGGGGGTATGTCTAGACTACATGGCTCTGTAGTCAGAGCCATGTAGATTAGTTTACTAGACATACCCAAATGAAGCGTCAATTTAAATAATCGTTCTTCGTTTAAATTAAAATGGCTGCCACGCTGTGCCGATCAGCTGTTTGGCGGCACAGCGCTGTAGTCTGGATGCTCCATGGTCAACATCAAAGGCATTTGTCGACCTCCCCGGTATGTCTCATGGGATGAATTTTACCGAGGAGGTCGACAAATGCCTTTGATGTCAACCGCGGAGCATCCAGACTACAGCGCTGTGCCGCCAAACAGCTAACCGGCACAGCGCGGCAGCCATTTTAATTTAAGTGAAGCGGCGATTATTTAAATCGACGCTTCATTTCCCTATGCCGTGTAGCCTAATCTACATGCCTCTGGCGACAGAGGCATGTAGTCTAGACATACCCCAAGTGACCATCCCAACAAGACCTGGTGATCCAATCCATCACAGTGTAATAATGAGATGTCTTCAGGGATCTATCTATAGTATGCCCTGAGACGGTCCTCATGCTCCAGTAATCTTGGAGCCATTATAGTGCAGATGAGAGTTTTAGTTTATTCTGCAATGTAAGTTAATTTCTTCTGCTATTGTGTTGCTGTTCCACAACATATTTACATTCACTGGGGTCTCAGTATTGCTGCAGTTTTAATAACCAAAACAATTAAATGGTATCAAACAAGCTTTATCAATTAACTGTCCACTGACTCCTCCAAATTAGCAGTTAAAATATTGAATACCGGTCCCAATGCTGCCCCTTGGGGAAACCATACTATTAACTTGTCTACTAGTAGACATTAGCACATTTCCTTTTTCTTAGCCTGATTTTAATCCAAAGAGATTTTGCTCCATATTTTATGCTTCTTAATATACTTGAAGAGTGGTATGAAAAATTAGTTGGAAAAAATTAGTTGGAAATGCAAGTAAATTGTGTTCACTGAGTTACATAGTTACTATTTTAATAAGATTTTCAAGCACTAGCAAATTAAGGATGCAGGACTTTCTCCTATTAAACCCATTCTGATCCAACCTTTCAGGTTATTTATCAAAGTGTTGTAGTATTTTCCTAACTGGACTCTCCCTTTGTTTTCCTAGAACTATTCTCTGAACTGTAATTCTCATGCACTTTTTGAATTTCCTTTTTTTTCTTTTTTTTTAAATTGCAGCTTATTAGTAGCCACAACTAACCAGCAATTATTTCATAGAAAAGCGGCAGTACAATATCGGAAATCACTAGCTTATTTTCATGGTAAAACCAGAGCTGAGAACTGGCACCTCTAGGCTTGGCAGTTCATAGTCCTAGCACCTCTGGGATAGCTGCATAATTTATGAATGTAGAAAAATTGCTTGAGCCCCATCACCTCTTTCAATACAAAGTAAGGACTGAACATTTGTGGCACTGGTGGAAAATATTCAGAAGGCATGTGTGATTTTTTTCCACCAATTTGTTCTGTGCTTTTCTCTTCTTTAAATAGGGTTTTTTCATAAAATTTTGGATGAACCATTTCACCCCTCCACACACAAAGACACACAGTGAGATAAGATCACAGAGCATAGTACCTAACCTCTAGACACATGGCTCTATTCTTATAAGATGACCTCCATTTTAGCCTATGCAGCATGGATTTAACCAGGAAACTCCAGAGTTGAAAGAACGAGGGATCTATATCACAAGATAAAAAGACCAGCAAAAGAGCCAGGCTCTGCCATGGGGGGTTCTCTGACTCTGGACCTCTATAGATCAGGCAAGTTATATAAGCACCTTAAGTAAGTTAATTAACTTCATTTTGCTGTCATCTCTCCGTCTGTCAAGAAGGGAATAGTGATATTTACCTATGTCATGACTAAATAACAGTAAATAAATAAATGAGTGCCAAGTATATGCAAGTCAGAAGCAGGTGTTGGAATTCAGGAGATCCTGAGTCCACGTCTAATGCACTAGACAAGGCAGTTTCTCATCAATATCACTCCACTTCAAATAAACATCCATGAAATCCACTACAATTACTCTTTCCAAGCAAACATTTTATGAATGCAGAGCCAGGTTATTTGAATAAATAAATTCATGATGGAGATTTTACCAGCCACAGAAATGTGGCTAATCTAGGACCACATTTTGCTAACCCTCACCTACATTGATTAGTACTTCATTCTTCAACTAGGAGTACAGGATCTGCCGAAAAAGCCCTCGCGGCAGAAACACGGCAGAGCCGCGGCTACACTTTACTTTCACTTTCGACACTGAGTCTGATTGGCCCAGCATTGGAATGTGAGTACGCAAATGAAGCCCACGATATTTAAATCCCAGGCTCATTTGCACTTCCGAAGTGCTTGATTTGCATCCCTCTGTCAGCAGCCTAAATGTTTTCTATATACCATGCACTTTTGTAGACACAGCCTAAATGTGTCTATATACCATGCTCTTTTGTAGAACAATAATGAAACCTAAGGGTATTGAGAAGCAAGGGGAAAGTATGAGGAACAAAAACAGCCTGAATGTATGGGCAATGCAGTCTATTACTTGAGGGCTGAAAAAAAGGTATTTATGTTAAATATTATTGTACCAAATTTGAGCCTTTTGACTAGAAGGTAAGTTACTAACAATGGCCTTCACACTAACGTTTTCTTCAGTTAATGATTAAGTTATAGGCTTTTTTCCTCCCCTTATGTGAAAATAGCTAGTCTAAGTGTACATAACCATTTTTTTCCTTACTTATTAGCAGAACTATGTCTCCACCTGGCAAGCTAGCACTGTAGTAAATCCCTAATGGATTCAGAATAGTCTTCATATATAACATACCATTATGTTTTGGCACATATTCCATTGGCTTTGATAAGTGGCAGATTAAAACTTTACCCATGAAACTTGTTCCAAACCCACAAACATTATAGCTACTTGATGGTTTCCAAAAAATGGAGCCCAGAGTCTGCAGAGATGCAAGTGCTTTAACACTTAGAAAGAAAACAAAATCTCTGAAGCAACTTGGTCTTTGAGCAATCCAACATAACCCTTTGAAAAACAGTAATATTACAACAGAAGAGGTTTGTTGACCTAAGAAAATGCACAGACCACTTCATGAGCTATTCAAAGCAAAATTAACTCAGCAAGTCGGGACAAAGTCATTATAATGTAAACTGCAAATATTCAGTTTTATTGAATGTAATTGAAAGAGACAATCCGCAAAATTATTCTGACTATGTTTCTAGATTGTCTTTTCTGAATTCAGAAATACGATTATAAAATTTTTGTGTAGTTATTTCAAGAAAGCATAGGTGCTAAACACCCTGAACTGAACAGCCTACAGAAATCTTAGATTGCTTTTAATTGTAAGAAAAATGTCCCTCTGCTGATTTTTGCCATTGTGTTTATTGAAAAAGAAACACCTGAAAATCAGATTTAAGAGTGGGAAAAGCATTGCTCATATTTAGCAGCTTTTGATGCCTTTTAAACAATAGATCTTAATACAATTTGCTAAGTCATGCAGCATCATTAGCCCCACTTCAAATGTAGGGCTAATGAAGATTCTGAAGCAAATCACTACTAGAACCCTGAAACCATATTCCAGTACTCTGTTCACGGAGCCACACTATCAAGTGTCTCTAGCACTACAAGTTTACTCTTGCAAGGTATTGAACATGGCTATGGTTCAGATACAGCAAAGCCTCTAAGCTCCTGCTCAACTTCAAGTATGTGAGTGGTCCCACTGATTTTACGTGGGCCTCATAAGATCAAGCTCTATATTAATAGCCAAGCCAATTTTCTCTCAATTCTCTTCTTACTTACACTGATTTTATAATAGTGGTACCCCATTCATTTCTGTGACACACTGGTAAAAATTCTGAGACAGGAGAATTGGCTTCTGGGCCCTAGAGAACTTCCCTAATAAGAGATTGAAGCAGAACCCCCTGGTTTCCTTTGCCTCTTGAGCAGTTATGGCCAACAAGACAGAGAACAGCACAACTTCAGTGCTGCAACCATTCAGGCACTACAGTACAGTTTTTCAAAAGCAGGACCTCAAAGTTTGGTCTAAAAATCCCTATTTAGGCACATATTGAAATAGCTGGATATTCAAAATTTTTCCTTCCTCAACAGGCACCTACTAATTTGGGACACCCCTTTTTAAAAATAAAAAAAAATCTCATTTTGAATCTGTTATAGATCATCCCTAGTTCAAAGAGACCTATAATGATGCTATCTATGGCAAGGAGAGGCAAAACTGGAATCTGCCATATTAACAGTTGAGGAAAAAAGCTTAATATGCCATAACACTATCAATATGAGTTGAATTTTTGAATGTTCAAAAGAACATCAAGAATTGGGGCCAGGTTTCTTTTCAAACAGTCTAGCACCGTATCATGGACTCTCTTCAAATTATGGACACTTATTTTGGTGTCGAAATGGGAACACAACCCCTGAAAAACATGACCTCACTATTGGTGCTAACGTCTTTTACAAAAGATTGGTCCTACATGCCATAACTGCACAGTGTTCTCCCTTACAGGTCTCCGAAACTCCAACGAGCCCATCAGTCTCGATGGTAGAATAATGAAAAATTCCCTGGGTCAGTTGTTTTCTTTTACATCAGCCATCACTTCGTCTCACTTTAGGAGCTGATAATTATTTTTCCACTGCTTTTGTTTTATCATGATTTTGCTATTGCTGAAGCTGACATCAGTGATACTCAGTACTTCATTCCAGATTATTCTCTTTTCAGTAAATTTCTTTGTTTCATCAAGCCTCAAATTCTGGGCTACAAGGTAGATGGATATCCATGGATATTTTTATAGTATCACAAGGGCATAAATCAGGGCTACTCAACTTTGGAAGCCCCGGCGGCCACAATGATACTCACAACATATGCCAGGGGCCGCAACTTAAGCGTGGTTGCAAATATCTATGCAAATATATGCAAATAGCTTCTTCCACAGTGACAGGCATAAATACAAAGCACTTCCCACAATGCCTTGGCACTCCCAGCACCTCCTCCCTGGGGGCTAGAAACACTGACACCCTGTAGCCGTCTGTTCCAGCCAGCCTGTTCGCTTCAGTCTTTCAGTGCTCGCCCCACCTGGGAGATGCCTCACTGTTGTGGAGCGTGTAGTGCAGGCCATGTTCAAAGAATCCCACCTGTGGGCCCCGAGTTGAGCCCCGTGTAAACCCAAACCGCTCGGTGGGCTACAAACAAATGGGCTGCGTGTTGAGTAGCCCTGGCATAAATGAACATTTCTAAGCCATTTCACTATATGGCTGTAATGTAGATATCATGCGTAAATCTCGCCTTTCTGAAGAAAGCATCAATCCTACCAATATTTTGAACTAAATATTTCAAAATAGAAACAAACTATGGTTCAAAATGATTACAGTATGATGAACTTTTGTTGCTAAAGCTTTTTCAAGTTGAGGGTTAGAGCTGATCTGGTTTATTTCATTTTCTCATTGTTGCAGCCTACTTCATTTATTGCCTTCATTTTAACTTTTTTAAACACTAATAACCCAAAAGTAAAATACAAATCCTGTGACTTCCTTAAGATGCTTTAACAATCAGTTGCTAAACTTCAAAAGATGTGCCCTAGTTACAATAACAATAAAACAGCTATCAGTAAATTCTCTGTAGTTTTATTGCGCAGTTAGAGAGCTATAACCCACTAAAGACAAGACATAAATGGTTTAAAGTTACTTGCTATATTTTAATTGTTCTCCATTACTAATATATCTGTCTGATTAACCATATCAATGTTTTATAACACATTGCTCCTAAAAATGTATTGAAAGTTACATATAAATGTCAATCATATTTATGCTAATGAATCTGAAAAAAAAAAAGGCTCAGTATGATCCCACAAGTAAATGGGCAAAGATTTGTAGTTCACACTCTTGGTTTCAATTTGCCAGAATTGAATTTGTCTCAAATTGGAAAAGAATCCTGAAGAACACAAATTGCCTCAAAATGCTTTATCAAACAGTTCATGGAGGGTTGGAGTACTCATGTTTCATGGCAAGAAGCTGGAACAAAATAAGAAAATGCAGTTCATATTCCAAAATGTAACAGTCTGGATATTATGGCATGACTGATGCTAATATTAGGTTAATTAAAGAGATCAATATACATATTAATTTATGCCAAATATTCCGAGTAAGTTCATGTATGCGAAGCCCCACCCTCCAGCCCACTGTGTAATTTCACCCCAATTAAAGGCCTTGAGGCAGCCATGCCATCCCACTGGAACACCTGCTGCCACCTCCCTCCCCCCCCCCTCACCCCCCAGCTGCGGGCTCTCCTGCCCCATGAGCTCTGGCCCCCCTGTCAGCTTCCTTGCCCTGCTGGCTTTGTTGCCCTGCTGGCCCCACCAGCCAGCTCTGCTCCGAGCCATCAGCAACCTCTGCCGCTGGGGTTTTCTAGTCCTGGACCAGAGTTTCAATCTATATTAGAGTCAGCCTGATCTTTTTTCTTCCTATGTGGGGGTCAAGAGCAACTCCCACCAGCTAGCAGGACAAGCTCTATCTCAAGCTGACCAATCTTAACTAAAGGGTTAGACTCTTGGCTGATATAAGTCAGTATAGCTCCACTGCAGACAGTAGAACTACATGCACTTACTCCCACTGACAATCCATCTGATAGCAGTAACGGGATTGACACTATCTCTAGAAAAGCAAGATATTTATCTAGCATAGCTAAATTACTCCTATAGAACAAAAATGCTAACCCTACTTGTCAAATCATGCTTGACTTCCTCATATGGGCAGTCCTATTCTGTGTATGGTAATTTGAGTCAGTTCATTTGCTAATTATTTGCTTCTAGCAAAATTTTACCACACAGACATTTTCCACACCTCTGCTTGACACAGCAGCATTTCTTTTTATACATAAATATTGCCTAAGGACATATCTTATCCTTAACACTTCCAATTTATTGTGTTTAATGAACTTTCAAAAAGTAGCATGCAACTTAAGATCAAACAAAGCAGAAATGTTGAAAAATACAGTGAAAAAGCATTCATTCCAGACAGCTTTATTATAAGTATTTGCTACCACAATAAACTCATAACAGAAACAACAAATGTTTCAATATGAACTTCTTTACATGAACTACTCTTATTATAATCACTACTGGAATAGAGGTTAAAGAGTCATTTGGAAATGATACATGATAGCAAAAATTTTCTAAGCAAATTAAAAAATATCCATTATGGTACAATAGGCAAACAGAGTACACAAGGAGATGGGCAGATGTTTTAGATCACTGGTTTTAATTACATGAGACTTTATGTTCCATGTCAGCTGGCACAAAATCACTCATTGGGTGGCAGCTAATGTACTGCTTCCTCTTAAAGGAAAGCTACAAAACTCAAATGAAAACAGAGTTAATTCCTCTCCTCCCCAGCACAAATGCATGTTAACTGTACTTTTACATGTACACACACAGCCCTACCTACCTACAGACAATCTATACTTCCTGGTTTACAGAAGGTATTTCCAGGATACATCACCTGTCTAGCATAGATTCTCCTATACTGTTCATCACACTGCCTGCTCTGAGGCTATGTCTAGACTATACGTTTTTTCTGGGATACTGGAGGTATCCCGGAAAAACTCCGCCGCATCCAGGGAATGCGTCTGCTCTTCTGCTTTTTTTTGCAGAAGAGCAGACGCACTCTTTCGGAAGCCCTGTGTTCCTCCTTCCACAAGGAAGAAGGGCTCTTCTGAAAGAGGCAGTTTTTCTGAAGTTTGGCCCGATGTAGATGGGCCAAATTTTGGAAAAGCACCTTCCGACAAAACTATCAGAAAAGGTACACAAATTGCAGAGAGAAATTTGCATACTTTTTTCCGATAAAACCCCATAGTCTAGACATAACCTGACTTTCATGGTGGGTTTTTCTTTTCATCGCTTTAGTTTTAGGAAGCTCATCAGTATGTCCTTGATTCTGAAATGAGGTCTATGCAGTTTGACCCCAGTATGCATACAGAACTTCACTGGCAGCAGTCCACATGCAAGTCATGGCAGGAGCAGGGCCTACACGGCACTCCTGATGCCACAGGTGGCAACAGGAATATGGTGTCTATTGTCACATTCTTGGGGATCTTAAGCAAACTAGGAATTGCCACAGGATTTTACAGAAGAAAAGACTTGCATTTTTAAAGGTTACTTACCTCATTTGTATGATGAAAGTTCACCTATAGCATGGTGAGTTCCGTGCCTCTAGGTGAGGAATCTTCATTACATTTTAGTTCTACACTTTACATAGAAAAAATTTAAAAAACAGAAACACCTAGCTACAACTGATTTTAAAAGAAATTTATGGCAGCATTATTTACCTCATCAATAGCTTCACAAGGGAATTACAGGGCTGTAGCCATAACAGCAGACTCTAAATAAAAATCATAATAAAAGCAAAGTAGTATATAGCCATATATGCATCTACAGGAGCAAAAGGGACCCCTCTTTGTTCAGTTTTTTGGCATTTCAAAAATTCCATTTGATACATCTATTAGGCTGTGCCTAATAGATGCCTAGAACATGCGATTTCAATTTCATTGATATTCACAAACATGATTTCACATCAAAGATTTAGGCATGTAGCTATTTAGAACATATGCTAAAGTGCCTGATAAATAGAACATGTAACTTCATGCATATAAAGTGATTGAATTAATCCATATTGGAACCAGACTCTGTACCACTCTAAAGAACAACTTACATTTTCCCCGCTTTCTTCCATGTGTGCTCATGTACAAAGTCTAATGAGTTTCATCTGGGAAGCCAACCAGTCTTGCAGTGTTAAAAAACATAAAGGGTTTTAATTCATTCATGTGTAGCATGCTATGAATGGGGTCTTTGGAATTGATGCGCAGTCAAAACCAAATTCTCCTCTTAGAAATACATGACTGAATCCTGTATGCTCTTCCCACATCCATTTTACTCCTTTTTAGAGCTTCATACATGCAAAGAGTGTAGACTATCAGAGTCCGGATTTACCATGTGGGCATCAAAGAAAGGTCAGTATATCAGGGTACGTCTACACTGCTTGCTTATTTTGAAAAAAAGTTGTTTCAGAATAGTTATTCCGAAATAGCTTATTTCAAAATAGCACATCTACACTGCAGGGAAGACTCAAAATTAGTGTGAAGCAGGCTTCCTAATGTAGATGAGCTATCTTGATTTAGAGGCTGAGGAGGAACTGGGAAGGAATAACTTAGAATGGCCCTGGTGAGGGGCTATTTCGAAATAGCAGCAGTGGAGCATGTACACAGGCCTTATTTTGAAATAGCTATTTCAGAATAGGCATTAGTCCTCATAGAATGAGGTTTACAGATTTGGGAATAAGCCATCCATTATTTCAAAATTACTTTGAAATAATGGAATGGCTGTGTAGACACTCACATTGTTATTTCAAAATAATGCTAGTTATCTTGAAATAATGGTGCAGTGTGGATGCCCCCTCAGTCTATATAAATATAGCACAAAGAAGATCACAATATGGATGGTTAAAATACTCCTGTGCTATTGGTTGTGGTCAGAACACTTTTCAAAGGCAGTTATTTTTCTATCTATAGCTTAAGATGTACATTATTGCAGGAAATACAAGACTCATGTACCTCCATTTCTCAATTTTTCTAATTCTCATTAGGAGAAATCCATTGTCTAAATTCTTCAAGCTCATAACACTGGTCTACAATTTTTTAGAAGTCGTCTGCTTCAGAGATAAAATGTGCTATTTATTATGTATTTTGATGTGCTGAATTCAAATATGACAATTAAAACAACTGATTGGGTACTGTTTCCAAGATATTTAAGTTTTTATGTTTTACCTCTATGTATATTGTGTAGATAGTAGAGTTTTAATCATAAATTGTAAACTTAGGTCTTTTCATGTGTTTATGGTTGCTTTACATGATAATATTTCACCTGTCCTGTTTATGTAACACTTTAAAAATCAGCAAAAGGGTTATATAAATAAAATTATTATGAAACAAAAGGCAAAAAACTATTATGTACATAGTTGAGTCCTATTCAGTGTCTACTCGGCGCTTCTTGGCTTGTCTCTTTTATTCATTAAATGGAGCATCTTTTGTCACTGTCCAGCAATAATCTGCAAGCATTGATGGGCTCCATTTGCCCTGATAGCATTTCTCCATTGTTGCAATGGAGTTCAGTGTTGCTCCGCAGTTCGGTGGAAAAAAATCTAGATGAGAGTGCAAAAAATGTATCTTTAGTGACATGTTGCAACCAAGGCTTTTGTATACCTTGAGGAGGTTTTCCACCAACAACCTGTAGTTGTCTGCCTTGTTGTTTCCGAGAAAATTTATTGCCACTAACTGGAAGGCTTTCCATGCTGTCTTTTCCTTGCCACGCAGTGCATGGTCAAATGCATCATCTCGAAGAAGTTCATGAATCTGAGGACCAACAAAGACACCTTCCTTTATCTAGCTTCACTTAACCTTGGAAATTTTCCACGAAGGTACTTGAAAGCTGCTTGTGTTTTGTCCATGGCCTTGACAAAGTTCTTCATCAGACCCAGCTTGATGTGTAAGGGTGGTAACAAAATCTTCCTTGATTCAACAAGTGGTGGATGCTGAACACTTTTCCTCCCAGGCTCCAATGACTGTCAGAGTGGCCAGTCTATCTTGATGTAGTGGGAATCTCTTGCACAACTATCCCATTCGCAGAGAAAACAGCAGTACTTTGTGTATCCAGTCTGCAGACCTAGCAAGAGAGTAACAACCTTCAAATCGCCACAAAGCTGCCACTGATGTTGGTTATAGTTTATGCACCTCAAAAGTTGTTTCATGTTGTCATACGTTTCCTTCATATGGACTGCATGACCAACTGGAATTGATGGCAAAACATTGCCATTATGCAGCAAAACAGCTTTAAGACTCATCTTCGATGAATCAATGAACAGTCTCCACTCATCTGGATCGTGAACGATGTTGAGGGCTGCCATCACACCATTGATGTTGTTTCAGGCTACAAGATCACCTTCCATGAAGAAGAATGGGACAAGATCCTTTTGACGGTCACGGAACATGGAAACCCTAACATCACCTGCCAGTAGATTCCACTGCTGTAGTCTGGAGCCCAACAGCTCTGCCTTACTCTTGGGTAGTTCCAAATCCCTGACAAGGTCATTCAGTTCACCTTGTGTTATGAGGTGTGGTTCAGAGGAGGAGGATGGGAGAAAATGTGGGTTCTGTGACATTGATGGTTCAGGACCAGAAGTTTCATCCTCTTCCTCTTCCTCGTCTGACTCAAGTGAGAATAATTCTGGTGCATCAGGAACCGGCAGTCCTTCTCCGTGGGGTACTGGGCGTATAGCTGATGGAATGTTTGGATAATGCACAGTCCACTTTTTCTTCTTTGACACACCTTTCCCAAATGGAGGCACCATGCAGAAGTAACAATTGCTGGTATGATCTGTTGGCTCTCTCCAAATCATTGGCACTGCAAAAGGCATAAATTTCCTTTTCCTGTTCAACCACTGGCGAAGATTTGTTGCACAAGTGTTGCAGCATATGTGTGGGGCCCACCTCTTGTCCTGATCTCCAATTTTGCAGCCAAAATAAAGGTGATAGGCTTTCTTAACCACAGTGGTTATACTGCACTTTTGTGATGCAAAAGTCACTTCACCACAAACATAGCAGAAGTTATCTGCACTGTTCACATAAGTACGAGGCATCTCTGCTCACTTTGGCTAAACAGAAATGTGTCCCTTTGCAAAATCAAACACTGACAAATAAGAGAGCATGACACTGTATGATTTCTAGAGCTGATATAGGGCAATTTGTTCAGCAGAGTGATGTAAGCTTCGTTATGATTGCATCATCCATGACTTCTAGGAATAACATGATGCAATTCATATCATGTATGATGCAATACCAGCTTCAGATTGCATCATTCATTGTTTTGCCTAAAAAGCAAGTACTGTCCAAACCCAGTCATAGATTTATTCATAGATCCAGTCAAAGATGTATTTTAGTCATTTCTGGTTTAAATTGAGATCCCTTCCCTTTATAACTCACTTATCCTCCGCCATTCCCAAGTCAAGGGTCGTATATACTGACCCAATAGCATATCTTGAAAACTAGAGCCAATCAACAATTTTAAGCATCATTTTCATTCTAAGTGACCCAGAATTAGTAAAGTTTGACTACATTTATTTCAGAAGCATTTTGGCTGTAGAGCAGTGTAATCATAGGTGCTGGATGGCCAGGTCCTATTGTAAGGAGTATGGAAGTTTGTATGCTCCTCATTCACAGTGAGGAGGTCCAAGAGGCATTGTTTCCTGTGGTATGGAATGGCATCACTATGCACTACCCACAAGGCCTTGTAGTAATTGCATTTGTATCAGCATACAGCATGTGAATTTGGGCCAAGGACTTGCTTTTATTATTATTTTTACTTCTGTCATCTACTGAACAACAACACTGAAATAATATTCTGTAGTATAAATAGGCATATTTATCTGCTACCAGTGTGAGATCTGTTTTCTGATGTTTATAAGACTTTCTCTGAGGAAACAATGAACTAGTAGAAAACATTAGGCAAAGTGAAGGAGAATTTCATAAATAACAGATAGCTCTAGAATTAGGTACCTTGTCTCAGCTGGCCCCAAGCAATTACCTGAGATGAAATACTTAGTGTATTTCTTTGCTCTGCAAAACTGCTAGCAGGCTTTGTTTCTTCACACAACATGCCATGGCTGTGTAAGAAAAAAAAAAAAAAAAGCAATGCATTTTAGGAATGTAGCTAGCCTCTTTCCTTCCTCTCACACCAAATAAACTGCATTTTTTTCAGAATAGTATGAGACACCTGAGAACTAGACAAGAGTTCACTTTCACCCCTTCATCCCCACAGTATTGGTATATGGAATGGCATGTTAGCTAACCCTCTCTCCTATCACTCTTGAATGTTGTGGAAAGATCCTGTTCTCTGCTTCCTTGGGGATACAAAGACTCCTTATATCCTTGTACTTCCTGTACTCATCTAGTAAAGAGCGTGGCTCTACATAGGATTTAGCCATAACTAGTCCACTTTATGAGGAAGGTAAACGTCACCTTAATTTTACGTATTGGAAGCACTAAAGCAGAAGTTGTAAGTGGTTTGCCCAAGGCCAGAAAGGGAGCCACTTACTGAAACTAAGTTAGAATTAGAGCTCATTAAAAAACCACTAATAAAAACAGAAAAACTCTTAAAACTGTTGTCCATCTGAAAACATAGTTCAATAAAAATGTTGTTGATTTTGACAAATGTTTCATTATACATAAAAGGGAAAGAAGTTGCAATAATGTTGAAACATCCTATATCAACACTAAACATTTGAATTTCCCCTTTTGAAGTGACTTCTCCTTATATTCAATAGAATACAAAATAGAAAGTATAAGAACAGTCAAAAGCAAAATAAGAAAATGTAATGTTGTCCAAGCAAATAGAGGGGAACAGGCATTGGAAAGGGGGAGAATTTTCTTCCATAAAGAATTTCAAAGTGTTTAGCCTTAATTTCCTCCATACAACTCTAATTAGAAGTCAGCAGTTTGTGGTTTCTAGTCTTATGTTGAGACCACACTCCAAACAGCCTTCTGGTGTCAGATGGGAGGAAAAGCGAGGAAATGAGGATTAGACTGGTTATGAGTAAAAATTCAGGTGCCCACTCTGCCCCCTTTTTCCATGGGATTCTGGAGAGCTTTTTACTTGCCATTGAAGAGGATGGTGATCGTTGAAATGGCACAACAAGTAGATCTTATTGACACTGAACAAAGAGTACAGACATCCTCACAGCTATTCTCTCTTCCTCATTGACAGCATGTTCAATTAATATGGCTAAATCAAACTTACCTACCTCCATTGAACTCAAAAGATGAACTTAGTCTTATCTGTTTTGATCTGTAGAGAGATTCCCCCCAGTGAAGCTAAAGAGAAGCAGACGAATACATCACTCTTTAAAGCAGGGGTGGGGAACCTTTTTTGGATCAGGGGCTGCCGTCTCACAGAAAAGTCAGTCGGGGGCCGCACTCAAGTGAGAAGCCAAAAAAAAAAAAAATCCCTCACTGACGTGGCCCCTGACTAAAAAGGAGAAAGACACTCCGCACATTCTCCTCCCACACCAGATCCTAATGGAGCCCAGGCTAGTAGATTTTGTGTGCCCCAGTCTTGCAGTAGGCGCAGGTTCCCCAGTGCTGGGTGGGGAGCCCTGGGCCTCAGGGGCTAGATCCAGGCAAGCCTGGGGGGTCCACATCTGGTTCGCCACTCCTTCTTTAAAGAATAAAACAATTTAGCTGGGCATTTATCAGAAGACTGCCACTAAGAGAGCAAATTCCAGATTATTTTTATGGTCTTTTTCACTGATGGTATCTATCTGGTTAGCCGCCCTGATCTAGCAATGTGCATTAAAGAATAGTCCCATAAGATGCTTTTTTAAAAGTACATGTAAACAATCCAGCTCATATAAATACCATTTCACCTGGAATTTGGTGGCTAAGTGCAAAGGAATCTTCAATGTTATTACTCCCACCAAAAGACAAAAGCTTGCCATGATAAATTTTCTTCAAAGCCTTGAAAAAAAAGGCTGTTGCATGTGAGTCTGTCAAAATACTTCACATTTAGCATCTGAATGTAATTATGCTATTCAAAGTCAAACAACATTGATTACACTTGTATTTACAACTTCAGGCCGCTTTATGAAAGAAAAAACAAACATACTTTGAATTTCTTAGCGTTTCACTCATCACAGAAGCAGCATCTTTCAAGGTAAAACAGACACACTGTTGATATTTATATAGTAAAAGGAAGTTCAGGTCAAAGTTCAGGGCACAAAGGTACCAGTATTTTTGAAGACAGGGCAGTATGTCTGTCACTGACAGAAGGCCCATCTTTTACCACTGGTACACAAAGTCTTTCCTCCAGTTTTACTGATTTTTATGGAAAAAGGACAAAATTGGAGAATATACCTATAGCTAGTAACCAATGAAAGCATTGTATGAAACCTGTAGGTATTCTGTGAGACCTTAGCACCTTGGATGAGTGCTAGATGTTTACTGAAAATTAAAGTGCTCTTATTTTTCTTGAACTATACTTGTAATGTCTTAACTAATCTGACTGACCCTTTCTCTTGGAGGGTACCAACCCTGTGGTTAATTCCATTTCATAGGAATATAGGCAAGGTTATGTTAACAAAGCTGTTCATTTATACAAGCACATCTTTCAATTATCAAATGGACATGGAGAAAGCAGCAACAAATTGCAGTGGGTTAAACCACAAAAGGCTAATTTGCTAAAAAAGCAAGCCTTGAGTATCTGAAATGAAGTTTGTTCCCCCATGTAAATAAAGTATCTACCTCGTAGCCAGAAAAATAAGTATGTCACTTCTCAGCCCTTCCATTCAAACACTCGAGTTATGCTAAGAATAAGCAAAGAAAGGTCAAATTCTGATTTTATGCAATGCTATATACCAGCAAGACAAAGCAATTTCAAAACCAACCATGTTGTACTAGGTTTTCTTGTTACAAATACAATATCTGAGATTGAACCTTGTTGTTTAAGTAGCATAGACCAGCAAAAAACTGTCTGGTCACCCCTTACTGTGGGAAATTCAAAATAAAACAAACAAAAAAGACAAGATCTGCAAAGATAGCAATGAAATATAAAACAACAAATGCTTTTTGGTTGTTGTCCTGTTTTCCCTGCGATTGAAGTATGTGAACATGGTGGCACCAAAGATTTGTTTCTTCAAAACAAACAACAGAAAAAAAAATTACACAGATTCTGGCTACTGAAAATAATTACATGGATGATCTTACTTCAAGATTTTTAATTCAACTGAATATTTAGAGTCATCTTGAGTGCACTTATTTAAAATATAAAGGAATTAATTGTCCTTTTGAAAAAAATCAATGGCTCAATAAAATCTCAACTTTGTGACTCAGGTGATCGAGAGAAGATTGAATGATCAGTGTAAATTAGAGCTATTTCTTAAAGGCCTGATCCAAGCCCTATTGAGATTCCTAATGACTTTCACAGGCTTTGGATCTGGCCCTTGGAGCCAGATTGTTATCTACTACCGGCTGAACCTCTCTAGTCCAGCACTCTCAGAACCTGACTAGTGCTGAACCAAAGATTTTGCTGAATCACAAGAGGCCAATATTATCTAGCAGCATACCAACACTTCCATTGCTTACTGGGCTCTTAGAAGACATTTAGGGGTTAATTAGAGCTCCCTCCCACAGCTGTACCCACTGGAGCTGCAGCAGCCATGGAGAGATGCTTCTTACCTGGCCCCAACCTGCCGCAGTGGTTACAACTCCTGCAGCAGAGGTGTTCTGAGGAAATGTGTTAAGAAAACTCCAGGTAGCAATCTGTAACCTTTCTTTATCTAAATAATTCTACATACCTGTTAAACATAATATTTTTCCTGAAACTCATTTGAAAACACTCTCATATTAATCCTCATCATTCATTTCAGAGTTTAAACTGAACAAGAAGCAATTCCCCATCCACGTTTATCCCTAAAGATACAGCATGGCATAATTCTCAAGGTTCATTTTCTAGTGGGATTTTCACTTTCTTCTTAGTATCAAATTGTAGTGGGCTGACACTTCACATGAGTGCTCCCTCTGGCCTAGTGTGTGTGCCTTCACTCTCTTATGTTTGAAGCCTCTTCAGCTCCTCTAAGTCTGTTCCCCACTCTGACAGAAAGCAGTGCCCCCAAGACTTCCACTTCTGGAGACAGCATCCTTACCCTTACTTCAGTGCTTTATCTCAGAGTCCCAACATAGTCCAGAAGTCTCCAATAAGCTCTCCAACACACAACTGTCCATGGTGCTGCCACTCCATCTTCCATGCTGCACGCCTTGAGGTCTCCAGAAGCACTCACTGCTGCTCTGTTCCATAGACCTTTTTATAGGGGCGTTCTAGCCTGCCTCGAGGACCTCTCTATAGCCTTTTCTGGGTCAGAGTGTAGCAAGGCCACAAGCCTCCAGGAGGGGAATCTGAGGCCTAGTCCACCCCATCATATAAATATACACCAGTTCCAAATTTAGAATATTGGTCTAGCTAGTCTAAGGTCGATATGTGAAAAAAATTGTTCTAATGTGAAAAGACCATTTTCAAAGCTTAGTAGTACCAAAGCTTAATTTAAATGCTGAGAATTATTGGACACTTCTAGCAATGATTACTTGCTATATTCTATTACAACTTGCCTTTGCATATATTTGTGCACAACCAAAATCCCACCGTAGAAACTTAGCAAAATCTAACTGTTGATATTCTAGGGTAATTCAAATGATTAATTTTTTTTGCCCTATCCTCTAGGCCACTTCAGAGCCTACCCCACCTCGAGGATGTCCCTTATCCTACCTTCCTGGTGCTGGAGCCAGATCTATTTTGAGGGTGATTGGTGCTGGTGGTGGTGGGGGGGGGGTGGTCTGGGATTTGAGCTCACTGCCCTGGGTGCCCCAGATAGTTGCCCTAGCCCCTAGGCCACAGCAGAACCCAATCCACTGCCTTACCTTGAAGAAGTCCCTTATCTTGCCTTTCTGTTGCCTGATCCAGGTCCATGGGTCAGGGCCTAGGTGTTAGCTGTCTTGCCCTGTCCTGTTCTGTCCCTCGGGACAGCCAATACCCAGGCCGCCCCAGTGGAAGGCAGGATAAGGGATGCCCTGAAGGCAAGGAGATGGGGTGGGTTCTGGCATAGCCTAGGGGTTACAACATTTCCTTGGGGAGTGTGGCAGGCTCAAGCCCTGCATCATCATCCCCCCATTGACCCCAGAGGAACAGGACAAGACAGCCAACACCCAGGCTGTCATGGAATTCAAGTTGCTTTGACAAGGCACTGGAAAAGCTACAATAATACTAATATTTTCTGACCAATCCAGAACCAGGAAAGCAGAAGATGACATGAGCTATATCTAGACTGCCTCCCTTTGTCTAAAAAAGGTACACAAATTGCACTCTGCAATTTGCATACGTTTTTCCAATAGTTTTGTTAAAAGAGGCTTTTCCGAAATTTGGCTCATCTACACTGGGCCAAATTTCAGAAAAACCTCCTCTTTTGGAAGAGCTCTTCTTCCTCATGGCATGAGGAAGACACGGCTTCCAAAAGAGTGCATCTGCTCTTCCACAAAAATGTCAGAAGAGCAGACACATTCCCTGGATACGGCAGAGTTTTTCTGGGATCCTGGAAAAACTCTATACTCTAGACATAGCCATGGAAAAAGAGAGTTTTGTTGATTCATACAGCAAGTAAAAGTTTGTCTTAACTTTATTTAAAAAAATTCACCTATAATGTGGAGGGTTTAAAAAACGATCTGTGGCAGAAAAGCACACAAAGACCTATTAAAGTACATGTTGACTTTATTTTCAGTTCCTTTTAAATATGTACTTATATTTCTATGATGATCTTATGTAAAGTCTTCAGATGAGGTTCTTTAATAGAATCACTGTGATCAGATTATCAATCTACTTCTGATATTTCTCTGCTGTTTGTATGAGAATGGTGACTTATTCTGCCCCATGTCATTAAGATAGGGGTAAGTGAAATATTTACTAAGAAATTCCTAAACCACATCAAATTCACATGGTTTAGGATTTTGTCAAACATTTGTTCCACTAAAAAAGTATTGGTCACAAATGCAAGCTAGATGGATTGCAGATGACAGGATAGAAGATACATTAAATACCATGTTGGGAATAGAATAGACCAGAAAATTATAAGGAATTTTCTCACAAATTCTCTCATATAAAATGAAAGTGTTTAATGTCAAATTTCAATGGAATTTTCTTTGACAAAAAGTCCAACAAATGTTTTTGGTTTAAAAAATAAAGTTTTCAAAAGCTGAAAGTCAGAAAAAGATTTTAAAGTGAAAAATTTGAAAAAGGTCAGTTTAAAAAAAAAGTGAGAAAAAAGTGATTGTTTCGAATGGAAATTGATTACCCAAAGTTATGTTTTCTCCAAAAAACCTATATTCCGGGACTCAAAAGCTAGTTTGGATGGATATTCTGGGCAAGATTCAGCTGAAAGTCATGCAAGTTTATTGGGCCAAGAAATGGACAGAAGTTACATAGAGAAATCACAGTCAAGGGACCTTTACACTTCATCTGAATTCTAAGGTTCTGGACTCAGTGATGATTTAAGAAGCAAACTTCATAATGTTTTATGTTCAGTTAGACACATGACAATAAGGGTACGTCTACACTGCGGGGGGTTTCCGGGATACATCCCGGAAAAACTGCACTGTGTCCAAGGAATGCATTTGCTTTTCCGCTTTTTTTTGCGGAAGTGCAAATGCACTCTTTCAGAAGCCTTGTCCTCCTCATTCCATGAGGAAGAAGGGATCTTCTGAAAGAGGGAGATTTTCCAAAATTTGGCCCAGTGTAGATAGGCAAAATTTTGGAAAAGCCTCTCCGAAAAAAAAAATTGGAAAAAGCTGTAGTGTAGACCTAGCCATAGTCCGAGTCTTTTTCTGAAATTCTTCAATGTCTTGGACAATTCAGTAGTTCAGAATGGTATTAGAAAATAATTCAAAAGTTATACAAGATCCTCACACCCATGCACACAACAAATGGCAGCCTACCCTACTTCAGAAAAAAGTCTTCATAAAGGATTTTATATGAGACCCCTGAAGAATCAACATATTCCAGGTTCTGTCCAAATAAACAAAAAGGAAGTGATTGAGCCATTTATTCCCTGCCCAGTTGTATTAGAATTGATGCAACTTCAGGAAAGTTTACAAGACTACAATTATTTGTAGATATTGCAACATTATGCAACTTAGATGCTGAATTATTAAGTTGAATATCTATTATTTGTTATGCTTGGTTTATACCATTTTCTTGGGTTTTTTAACTGTATTATGAGCATCTTGAAGCTTAATTACATGCTGCATTGTACATCATGTATATTTGCTTATGGAGATGATCAGGCTAGCTGACCTCTGTTAAAGGCTGGACACAAAATATCGTATTTGTTTTGGCAGCTTAGTAATGCTATAGAATCTTAATTCCCTCCACTCTTACAAAACAGACAAAAGCATAGGGCAGGTTCACTGGGACATGATGTCATTCCACACAGATTACAAACATTGTTTTAAAGATGCCTCTGAGGGAAGATGAAGAAGGTGGCAACATGATCTCACAAATCAGAACTGAAAAGCTTTTAATTCCCAGGTGCTGCAATTCTGTTGCCAGTGCTTCTTGGGGATGCTGTTCTCCTGCAAACAATTAAAATCTAAGCCAGATACATAGTATAAATAAAAGGACAGTATATCCAAAAAGCAGCATCTCATCATGCTTCGGAAAAGAGGCCAGACAGCAACTCTGGGTTTCAGAAAAGGCAGAAACCAGTTTATACTGCATAAACAAAGATAGTTTAATTATAGTCTTGATGTCCCAAGTTTGCTTTTAATTAACTGGTATCTGCAATAGAATTATAGAATCTTGAATAGTTGTTTGATAACTTTTGTGTTGTGTTGTGGATGTCAACCGTTTTCTGCCTCAGCAAAAAAGATTCAATCTCAATGTCGCTGTGCTGCCAACAGTTCAAAATTGTACATAAAAATACCTTAGCACTTAACCAATGTCTTCTGATTAAGACCCAGGTTTTTTCTTGGCTGCAAAGAAACAAGTAGTTTCAAAAGTTAAATATGGGGGATAAAGCAAACAAAACCTGTCTGCACTTAAATACTTGCAATGAAAATGCCTCCAAATGCCATCTTGCCTCAGGAAAGAAGCAGAGAGACATAACCTGACTGGAATTCTTTGTTGCCACACTGGAATGGAATGGTTTTAATTTGAAGTCCCACCTGTTCTAAAGCAATGTACATGCCTGGTACATGGGGCAAGACATGCAGTTTAATCATTCCCTTTGGAGAGAGAAAGTTATTCGCTATTCTGTAGCAGATAATTATGATTAAGAGATATGCCCATGACCACATTCTATATTCAAGAAACTGTGCTTGGTTCTTTTAAAGAATAATTACAGTATTAACAAGCCCTATTTGCTGATCTTTACCTTTCCTTGTTTCCTTAACAGTAGAAAAAAAATACATCTTAGAGTTCATAACACTTTTTTTGGAAGATCAGATTAAATTTGCACTGTTTAATGAAACAAGTACTACGCATTAATAGGGCTCTATGTCACATGGGGTATGTCTACACAGCACCCTAAACTCAAAATAAGATATGCAAAAAGATTCACTATGCAAAAAGATTTCAAAATATCAGTCAGCTTGTATAGGCATGGGGTAGCTATTTCGGGATACCTCAGGCATCCCGAAATAGCTGTGCAGTGTAGACATACCCTTAGAAGCTGCTTAGCAGTCATGCACAAATGTTGTCCAGCAACTAGATGTCTCTGAATAATATTGGGTTTGAGAAAAGATGTGAGCCTCAAGTATAGACAAAAAATGGAAGCCAGCTGCTTTTATTGTAATTTTCCTGATTTTACAACAAATGTATTGTGGCAATACTCTGAAAGTGGATACTTAATATTCTACCCATTTTAAAGACATTCTCCCTAAAAGATCAGTTTATCAATGCATTTATGTTTCTTCAAATTCTTTGGCAGCTATTGGAAATTTGACAAATTGAAGTCAGTTGAAACCTTTGACTTACCCTAACAAATCTCCAGGTTGCAATTTGTTGTCTACATTTATTTTTAGACTTATAAAATGCACTGAAAATACTCTATGGGCAAATGTGTCTTATTTGAAAATAAATAAATTATTGTATACTTCGTTTTGCTGGACATTCATTCACTGGAGAACAGAAAGCATCAGGGTTTCTTGTACAGACTGCTTGCTACTTTGAAGGCACTAGGTTTTCATTCTACTACTTCAGTGCCATGCCTGTATACAATAAGTAGTATTTGTGGTGTTAAAGTTTATGGTGATATAATAGGAAATATTGATCCCATCAGTACATCAATATCAGTAGTTGAGGGTTACATAAAAAAAACTTGCCCATTTTATAAGCCATTAAATACACAAATGCCAGCTAGCTATCAAAAAACATTAGAGATTACAATAGAAGTCTAGGAACTATAAAAACTGTAATGACTGACCATAGTTTATTTTATTGCTTGCCTGATAGTTTTTGACTGCTTAGTCTGCTTTCATACCTACTCATCTAACCCTTCCTATTCACCACTTACTTTCACCTCTGAATATGTCTATTGTTTCACACTGCAATTGGTTCATCTAGTAGAGGAAAAATGACCTGACAAAAAAATCAATGATATACATATTACAAATGTCTACAGCAATTTACATATTCAAAGCATTCTGCAGACATTGTCTTATTGACAAAAGATGTCTGGGAGTCAGGCAACTGCTGGAGCACACAGAAGCGGAGCCAAGGCTAGACAACTCAGCAATACTTGCTTATCACTTCCATACCTTTCCTGATGAACTACAGTGCCTGTTTACCTGCAATGAAAGGTGAATTAGATACTTATTTGGACCTGCACAGCAAAAACTTGGACTGTGCCTCTTGTGCTTTGTGGTTCTAATTGCTCAACTACCCTTTGGTATTTCCAACTGGGAATAAGGATATTACAACTGCCACACAAACAAAAAGGCTTCAGCTTGTATCCAGGAGTATCCACGTGCATGCAAGTGTAAATAGCATTAGTGTCCAACATTTGAGATGCAAAGGCTTACATCCACATTTTTTTTTTCAGATACACTTTCCACATGTACCATTAAATGAGATTCTTCTCTGTTAGTATGGATATATAGGTGCCTAACTGGCCATGTAGGGGTTCAGAATAGTAGGTAACATTCAGAGGTAATGCATAAGCCAGATCTTCTTCCATTTCAAGGAAAACAAAAACCAAGCAAAAAACCTACAAGCACTCCAGGTACTTTCCCTTACTAGCTACGCTTACGGCAACTGAGTTAATGTATCAAAAACAAGCAATGCAGTGAAGGTGCTTCCATTCCAACCTATTTCCTTATCCAAAAGAAAAAAAAGTAACTCTTCCAGTTACTGGCTCATTGTATCCTGTTATGTGGCTCAGAGTACCTAGCAGTGAGTTGCTATTTTCACGTAATTAGTTTTTAAATCTTCGCTGATTGCATTATCCCCTGTTCTGCTTGCAAATCCTCTGCCTTGCTAGTGTCTTCAATTAGCAAGACACTGTTACTGATCTCCCTCCAGCAGGTGGTGGTGGGGAAGCAGCATTTCAACGAAGGAACTCCTTCTCACCTGGAGTACCTGTAGGTTTTGTTGTACCCAGAGGTACAAGTTCAGCTTTAAAAAAGTTGCCTTCTTCACATTAAATCCACAGTATATGATCAAATGGTGGGGGAAATACTACCACTGGAAGACATAAGAGTATTTGGAGTAAAAAGAAATGTCACATAACCAGAATTTGCAAGAGCAGGTATTGCAAAAGTGTATAATTAAAGTTTATAAGAAACTTTTCAGTAATCTGTAAATGCTCCTGATTTTATTTTTGTCTATGGCTATGTCTACACTGCAGAGTTTTTTTGGAAAAATGGCCGTTTTTCTGACAAAACTTCACTTACGTCCACACTGCAATCGTGTTCTTTTGAAAAATAATCAAAAGAATAGAGGGGTTTTTCTGACATTGGTAAACCTCTTTCTGTGAGGAAGAAGCCTTTTTACGAAAGAGCTCTTTCAGAAAAAAGGCGTGTGTGGGAGAGGGAGTTCTTTTGAAAGAAGAGGAAAGAGGAAAAAGCACAGGTGCCCTGGTGGCCATTCCATCCATAGTAATCCAGCTCAAATGTGAGATAGTGTCCATTCAGTGTGGAAGCTATCTTTCGATAAAGCAGATCGCTTTTTCGATGCACTTTGGCAGTGTGAATGCTTTGTTTTGGAACAAGTTTTCTCAGACGATTTCTTCCAGAAAAGCTTCTTCTGAAAGAAGCCTGCAGTCTAGATGTAGCCTATGTATCACAATACTATATATTTGTTAGCCTTTAAGACCTGGTTTACCATAGGGAATTATTTCAAAATTACTCCTATTTTGAAGTAATAAGTGGAGCATCCACACTACCAAGCCTTTTAATTCATAATAAGGGGCTGGTTATTTTGAAATAATAACTCCTGCTTTCCACCAGGGATAACGCTTATTTCAAAACAGGTATTTTGAAATAGTGTGAGTGTGGCCGCTCCACTGCTGCTATTCTGAAATAACTACTCCCCAGAATCTTTCAAAGTAATTACTTCCCTGTACTTCCTGGAGCTCTAAGTTGAGGTAGTGAGTGCACTTTAAGGGAGCCTGCCTCAGACTAATTTAAAGGCTTCCCTGTAGTGTGGATATGCTATTTTCAAATAGTTATTTTGGGAGTTATTTTAAAATAAGTTATTTTGAAATTATTTCCTAATGTAGATATGCCTTGAGGTGCTACAGTATTACTCTTTTTTTTAAGTTACAGACTAACTTGGCTACCTGTATGAGACTTTTAAATAATTCCCCTCACTTCAAAAAATTGATGATTGTCACCTGCTTAGCCTGCTGAAGACATTAGCAGAGTGGATATAAGACTCAGTACTGTAATGAGCTCTGCAGCACTTTGGTGGGTTTTTGAGTAGGTATCTGGGTCTGTCTGCCTGCTTGCAGGGAGTTAATTTCAGCATTAGGTCCTAAATTAGTCAGAAAGAAGATAATCTATATTAATTCTGAATTTGGCCTTGTGAGTCTAAGAGAATTTGAACAATTAAATTAAAGCTAAGGGAAATCCAAGTAAATATACAAAAAAGTAAAAAAATCATCTCAAAAAAAGATATATTGGCATTGGAAAAGGTTCAGAAAAGGGCAACAAAAATGATTAGGGGTTTGGAATGGGTCCCATATGAAGAGAGATTAAAAGACTTGGACTTTTCAGCTTAGAAAAGAGGAGACTAAGGGGGGGGGGATATGATAGAGGTTTATAAAATCATGACTAGTATGGAAAAAGTGAATAAGGAAAAGTTAAGAACTGGTCAATATAAGAACTAGGGGTCACCACATGAAATTAATAGGCAGCAGGTTTAAAACAAACAAAAGGAAGTTTTACTTTACTCAGCTCACGGTCAACCTGTGGAACTCCTTGCCAGAGGATGCAGTGAAGGCTAGAATTTTAACAGGGTTCAAAAAAGAGCTAGATAGATTCATGGAGGTTAGGTCCATCAATGGCTATTAGCCAGGATGGGTATGAATGGTGTCCGTAGCCTCTGTTTCTCTGGAAGTGGGAGACAGGGGAGGGATCACATGAGGATTACCTGTTGTGATCCCTCCCTCTGGGGTGTCTGGTATTGGTTCATGTCGGCTGACAGGACACTGGGCTAGATGGACCTTTGGTCTGACCCAGTATGGCCATTCTTATGTTCTTATGATCTAACTTCTGTAACACACTGAGGGCACATCTACATAGTAGGGCTAAAGCCAAAATAAGCTATGCAACTTCAGCAACATCAATTGCGTAGCTTAAATTGAAATAGATCATTTCGACTTTTGGCGCTGTCTACACAGCAAGAAGTCTGAGGTAGAGCACTCTTCCTCTGTCTTCCCTTACTCCTCGTAAAATGAGGGTTACAGGAGTTGGAGTAAGAAATCCTCCAGCTCAACATTATTTTGACATTATATCAAAATAACTGCTTGTCATATAGACGCAGACTATGTTATTTCAGAATAACATCAGCTATTCCAAAATAACACTGCTGTGTAGACATACCCAGAAAACCTGGCCTGATGTGTCAGCTCAGATACCCTGTACATTTTCTTAAGATGAATACAACACAGCTTCTCGGGTGGTCAGTTCATCAGTGAATGGCTGTGGCCATATTAAATGGCTGCATTCATGTTTAACCCACGCTCAAAAACTCACTCTCCTGTTTAAGAGGCAAGCTTAATGTATCTCATTATCCTCAAGTGACCTGCTTGTCTATTGAGAGTATGCATCTTCAGAGATGGAAAAGATGGGCATGCCCAACTTCGGTAAATGTATCAATAAATTAAAAAATATTGGGCAGCTATTGCCACTACACATATACACACAAATTCAACAACAGTAATAACTTTATTTTGCTTGGTTTGAATCTATTAACTGTTGGATAAACATGCAAAAATCTGATTTGCACTCCTAGGTAGAAAATTCCTGGATCATTTTCCATCATGCTCTGGAAGTGTTGATATTGACCTGCAGGCCAGTTCTGAAATCCAGTAGCACTTGTCCAAACAAACATTACATGTTCACTAGAGCTCCTGTGCAAACAAAGTATAAAATACAATATGAGTTACAGGTTTCTCATTTGTTCATCTATTTAAACAAGCTTAGGGTATATATTTTAGCTAAATCTGTTTTCAGTCACATTAGAGATAAAGATCAATCATAATTTGAGGTTTATGGGGAAAATATAATATTTCTTACTGAACTGATAACACCGATGGAAAATATTATTTTTCTTCTGGTCCTGTTCAACAATCAATCTTCCTGTACCACTCACAGCATTTTGGTGCAGACCCAGATTTGGGCATATAACTACTACTTTAGAGACTCGCATCCAACATTTAGGCCCTACTGATTAGCTGCTACCTAATCCATCTGGAGGTGCCTACATTTCTGCCTTTGGGCATGTACACTGTGACCTCAGTCCTGAGAGCTGGTCCCTCTGTTATGACTAGGCCCCAGTGGGCTCCTCAAACTAGGCATTCCTGAGCCTAGTTTTCCTGTGGGGTCCAATACATCAGGCATGCTCAGGCCACATCTAATGGCATAAAAATGATGGTGGGGGGAGAAAGAAAGACAGCTGTAGCCACTCTTATAACGTTTAGCCCAATGGCTAGGATGCCGAACACCTTGGTTCGGTTCCACCTCTGGCTGAAGGGGTTTGAGACTGAGTTTTCCTTTTCTTTGATGACTGCTCTAACCACTGGATTAAAGAGTCATTTCCCCCTCATTCTGGCCCACTGCCCAGTGGAACTGCAGCAGTGATTAAAGCAGTCAGTTGAGATGGGAAACCCAAGATCAAATCTCTGTTCCACATCAGTTGTGGGGGATGATGGGAGAGAATGCTATCTTAAGCAGCTCCCACACAGCTTGCTGGCTTATGTGGACCTATTTTTTCCCTAATTCTCAAACTATCTGGATGCTGGATCCTTATCTGAGGGCTGTAGATTCCGTTGGGTTTCAAAGTGCCTAAACATTAGGCGCTGTAGCACTGACTGTTGTACTGACTAAGTCTCCCTCTCTGGAGTTCTCTCTTTCCCCAAATAACCATCTGATTTTGTGTTTTGTTCCTCCTCCCCTCCAATTATATTTCTATCTATATCTATTAGTCCTTTGGGCTCCTAATGGAGCATAGGACTTCCACAGTCATTCTCCATCTCTTGCAATCCTTAGCGATACCCAATTATATTTGCTTCGGGTCAAATACTGTTTGATCTACTTGATGCTGGGGCAGCGGGAGGAGGAGGCAGATGTATATATCTGCCTTCTCCTCTGCATTGCAACATTCTAGTCTGGACGTCCCAGCCAGAGTGATTGTGCAATCCAGCCCAGGACTCCTGGCAGACTGACCATTAAGGACCCCAAGTCCTGTCCCTTTGCTGCACCATCCTGCCCTTTTCCCCCATGGCACTCCATGCCTTACTGACCCAGCTTCAGTGTTCACTGGGGGGGGGTCTGATGCAGCAAGGGTGGCAGCAGTTGTGCCCCCGACACTAACGTGGGGCACACTAGGCAAGTGCACTTGCTCCACTGAACTCCACTTCCCCACGGCTCCTGCTGGTGTGGAGAGTCAGGGGCTAGGGGAGCTGAACCTCTGCCTCCTGCACTGCACCAGGCCCTCCCAGTGATCCCTAAATCTGCATCTTCAAGGGTTGGGGTGCCATGGCGGGGAGACGGTGGGAAGAGGCATGGCTTTTGGGGCTGGTAATGGACAGGCTCCCCTCAGACCATGGGGAGTCCTGAGCTGGATTACGCAATCACTCTGACGGAGGGCCAGGACTTTGAGACCCCTGTTCTAGACAATGTTCTAACAAAATTCAGATCTAGATCTAGATATCAAACCATGCTCTCATGTTCAATCTTCTGGACAGCTCAGATCCAATGCAGCCCATTATTAAATAAGGACTGGGTTACAACTTAAGAACTTGAATCTACATTTGTATTTTGGACCTCTGGAAAATTTAGAAGAGGTTGGCTAAGGCAATTTAGTTTTTAATCCCTCATTTATTACATATCCCTAGAGACACATCTTTCTATATATACACATCTACAGTTAGTTAATATAGCTATAGAATTGTTTAATTTTGTGCAAATATTTCATATTACACTCATGCAAATGCCCTATATAATTTATTGGGAATAATAATAGCAAGATTCTAGGGCTCTATCTATAAGAAAATATTCTAAAATCTTATACAACAGATATTTCCTATTTTTTCTGAATCCTATAGAATTTTATAGCAGGGATCTAATTTTCTACTAAATTCTTTAGGATGGCTCAAAAAACCTCTGTGGAAATGTTACAATTCTATATGGGAATTTTTAGAATTCGAAAGAAATTTTCAACAAAGGTAAAGCAAAAAAAGCACGAACTTCTGTTTCTTTGCATGTGGGAAGTTCCAGACTAAGCCTCCAATCATGTATATGTACGTTACATATGCAAATAATTGTACTGACTCCTCTGCTGAGTAGCATTAGCCTCATGTGTATAAGTGGAGA
Source organism: Pelochelys cantorii (assembly GCA_032595735.1). Lineage (NCBI taxonomy): Eukaryota > Metazoa > Chordata > Testudines > Trionychidae > Pelochelys > Pelochelys cantorii. The sequence continues at coordinate 41,683,740 of CM064335.1, forward strand.
CCTGCATTTTTGAAGATGCAGATATCAATTTTGTATCCATGCAGGGCTCGATGAAGAAGTGTTCACAGGATGTCTGTCTAAAGGCCTGATTCTGCAGGATGCTGAGTTCCATGGGAATTTTGGGGGTGCTTCGCAGTTCCCAAGGGGCACCTAAGCTATCTGATTGTAAGCAATTAAAGCAGGCAGGAGATGAACAAACTTCTCTCCATCAAACCAAGGTAGGTACATTTCACACCTTACTTTGCCCACTGTGCAAATTACCTTCATTCTGGTGCTTTCACCTATCTCTGCTTCCTCCAGCCATGTTTATTGGAGTTTATATTTAATCTGAGTCACACTGTGCAATTCTTTAATAATACAAAACTAAGCTGCATTTCTCTGTGCTCCTGAGAGATATTACAAATAAGGCTATGCAAAGGGGGGGAAGTGAATTTGATCTAAGTCAACAGGCTTCCTCCTACATTGGAAAAAGCTGCCTCTATGTTTTCTTAGGGCAGAAGTCTGTTAGTTTAACTCAATGTCACTCAAACTCTAAGGGTTAAAAGGCCATAGCTTGTTTACTTTAGGTTCTGATATTAGCCAGTTAAAAAGACAGAGGACCCGGCTCTATGAAGCTGAGGAATGGCATCGGAGATATAAAAAAAATTCAATATTTCTTAAAAATTAAACAAACACCCAGCTATTATTTATTATCCGCTTTTTTATATTATCAGCAATAGAACAATAAATCACAGGAGGATTAATGGCATCCATAAATCATTTTCAGATGTGAAGTCAGCACTCAGGTCTCCATGCCTCAAACCAGAAAAGATCAGTTTTAGTTCCAGTCTGCTGTCATTTTCTAACCTGAGACATCACTGGGATTGGCACTGCTGACCACAAAATTCACCAGGAAAATTGTGGTCTGTAAAAGAAAAATGCAAGCCTCAGCTGCTAAGGATCAGGATTTTGTCACTTTTTTTTATTATGCCATCCCATCTAGGAGAATTATAGCATATGTATAAAACTCTGTTTTGAAAACACCAGGGCTAACTCCTGTGCTCTCTCTCTGGATCAAAAGCATACATATGAAAAATGCTTCTGTTTAATTTACCATTTCTTTCAAACCTATTGAGTAATTTTTCCCTTCCCTTTATGAAATCCAATAGGACTCTAACTCCTTTACCAGACTTTTATGTGAAACCTCATCTTGGTCCTAATGAAGATTACATTGATACAACAACTCAGTCCAGTTTACTAGCTCTTCAGTCATGTCAATCAACTTCAAAGGACTCAGAGATACAATTTCGACTGCACTGTATCAGATTGAAAATATGGTGCACAATTACCATCTCTGATTGCACACTATGAGCCAGATCCTCCACTGATGTAAATAAGCCTAACTCAGTTGAGGCCATGTACCTCTTCCAGAGAAGATTATTAAGAGGCTTCCCCTTAAAAGTTAAAAAAAGAAATTTACTTCAGCACAGCATTTTAATAGACACAGTCTTAGATCTCAATCTGAAAGAAAGCTCTAAAAAGTAGGCTTTAATCACCACTCTAAAATTGGCCTTACCTTCCTAACAAACCACAGTAACTGGAGAATTAAATGTATATCAGAGGAGATAATTATTTCATGATATAAAGCCTCACTTACAGGACTATAGATATGAGTCTCAGATTTTAAAAGGACATCAAAGTCTTGGAAAGTGTTATGCCCTCTAGATCTGATTATTGCAACACAGTGCACTCAGGGGTGAAATTACTGACCTTAAAAAAGCTCCAGTTGATTTAAAATATAGCAGCTGTCCACTTACCAATACAGACAGCCAAAACCTCCCCACTCCACTATGCTGCTCTTTTTACTGGATTGCTTCTGAACAGCCAATAAGATTCAAGGCTTCTCTCATGCTCTTCAAAGCCCCCCATACATCAACCAGAGCTGCATAAGAGACTGCCTCACTGTTGCAACTGTGATTGTTCTCAGCAAACTACATTCTACTAGAACAATGATTTTAACCACACTTGTTACTTTTGTCCTCCTCCCACCCATTCTTTGCAACTAGAGCTGTGCACATACTGATATTTCAGTGTTATGATGGAATTGAAATATTAAAAAAATCATAATTTGGGGTCAAACCAACCATTTTGTTCAACCCACAGTGAAATATTTGATTTTCATATTTTCCTATACATGCATTTAAAATTGCATATGTAAAATTAAATTCAAAATTAATTTAGGGTTCCCCACCCAACAGAACAATTCTGGGAAATTGTTTCAATTCACAGAATGTTTTTTAAGGTAAAAAAGATTTTGCATGAAAAGTCTTACCCACTTCTTTATGCAACATTTACTTGCTGGGTCTTGCATTGATTGTAACCTCTTCAAGGAAGGACTTCCTATATTTTTATAAAGTGCCTAGCAAAGTGGGCTCTCCAATCCTGATTATAACCAATGGGAACTACTACAATAATTCAGAGTGAGAATAGCAAACACTGGAGTCAGAACTACTGACTCCCAATTGAGAAACTTGCTCTCCTAGAATGACCATGATCACCTCCCATCTTCAGAATGAAATGGCAGCTCTCTCACAATAGCCACACACACACACACACACACACACACACAAATCCTGTGGCTGGGGAATGAAGGGAGAGAAACTGAAATCCCACAATTTGCTTTTAAGACTTGCAAGGCACTTAAACACAACTATGGTGAGTATATATTTAAGTGGAAAGATGCCCATTGATTTCAATTGCCTTTGAACAACGTTTCATATTTAACTACATTTGGGACTTAGATGGCGCTTAGGAAGCCTCTTAATAATCATATGGGAAAATACTGTATAATTTCATGGAGTGATAATTGTCTCAGAGGTTTTTTTTGGAACTTTTGTAATAAAGAATTATCCATGTAAGAGACTTCTATTGAATGGTTTAAGAAACCCAAGAGCATGGGTACTATTCTATATTAAGTTACATAGGAGTTCTTGAAGAAATTTCTATAGATCTCTACTAAATTCTTATGGGAGGAAAATCTGATATGTAATAATCTTCTATAATAAGCATGAAACCAACAGGCTTTGTGAGAAATTGATGTGAACAGTTTACATATTTTTAAAATTAAAGTATCTGTATGAAAGACTTCTCTATGACTTGTATACAAATCTACAATATGTCATAGTATTTTCCATAAGGGCACGTCTACACAGCAGGACTAAAGTTGAATTAAGCTATGCAGCTTCAGCTCTGTCAATTGCATAGCTAAAGTCGAAATAGCTTAATTTAGCGTTCGGCACTGTCTACACAGCAGGAAATTAAAGGAAGAACAACACTCTTCCTTTGACTTCCCTTACTCCTTGTGAAATGAAGATTACCATGAGTCAGAGTAAGAAGTCCTCCAGCTCGACATTATTTCAGAATAAAGGCTTGTAGTGTAGGCACACACTATGTTATTTTGGAATAACGCCAGTTATTCTGAAATAACACTGCTGTGTAGATGTATCCTAAGAGATCCAGATGAACAAAATAAGTGACTATGTTACACAGATAACATATTAACACAGGGTATGTCTACACTTGCACCCTAGTTCGAACTAGGGATGGAAATGTAGGCATTTGAAATAGTCAGTGAAGCGGGGATTTAAATAGCCCATGCTTCATTAGCATGATCTCGCCGGTGCGTTACTCCGATCAACAGCTGTTTCGAAAGTGAAAGCGCGAGCCGGGATGCGTTAGTTCGAACCAAACCTCTTGGTTTGAACTAACGTTACTCCTCATTTTTTGAGGAGTAACATTAGTTCGAATCAAGGGGTTTGGTTCGAAATAACGCATCCCAGAGCGCGCTTTCACTTTCAAAACAGCTGTTGATCGGAGTAACGCACCGGCGAGATCATGCTAATGAAGCGCGGGATATTTAAATCCCCGCTTCACTATTTCGAATGCCTACATTTGCATCCCTAGTTTGAACTAGGGTGCAAGCGTAGACATACCCACAGTGTTTAGTTTAACACTGGCTTCCACATTTTTTCTGGGGCTTTGAAAGCTGTGTTTTCCTACAGGAGGGAGGCTGTCTCAGCAAGTCACGGAGAGAAATGTGGTCACCGAAGCTGTAGGATCCTGACCCATTGATGACTAAGGTCTTGAGCTGAAAGTGGAAATTTAGTTGGAGCCACAAAGGGATCCAACCACACATGAGAGTGGCCTGTGCCATTGAGACGGTGAGCTGATGCATCCCATGCCAGCTTCCCTTTTTAGCTTCAGATACAGTAACCCAGGATGAAAATGACAATTATGTGGTGCTTTGTGGCCAGACAAAAGTGTGGGGGGGAGTTACCTAAGAAGTGGATATTTTTCACTACTGATGCTACTTGGGTATCTAGGCTTAGTAACAAGACCCAGAGTCTGCACAGCACTTTGACAACAGCAAAGAGGAGAAGGTCGGTATCTTGCCCTGATCTTCCCCTTTATAATGAGCATTACAGTATTTTATGGGCACCAGCTAATTCACATCTATCCACTGATCTCTTGAAGGAATCACAACATCCTTGCAAGTTGTATCTATATTCCAGTATATCTCTGTACAAGTAGAGATTCCTAGCCATTTAACACACAGAGGAACTGCCCGTTTTATTCTTATATAATCTGGATGCACTGCTGGTATAAGATTCATGAGTGACAATGTTCAGTGGAGAGCTCAGCTCAACTCCTTCAGTCAGAATGTTCCTTGTACTGCAATACATTTAAACTTCTACTCCATGATCAAGCCCATTGGCCTTTTAGCTTGCCTCCAGAGGAAATGAATTATTGCCTTGCACAATGAGGAACTCGGAGTGTGACTGCCTTGCTCATGTTCACAGAGCACATACCTGAAACCATCATATAGGTTACACAGATAATATATTAACGCAATGTTCCGTTTAACCTTGGCTGTCACAGTGAAATTCAGCTGTGCTTCTACCACTACTACCTAAGTTTCTGTGGCTACACTGCTATCTAGGTTGACAGCATAAATGAGAGCCAGGACAAGTATGCACACACAAACAAGGTAATCACACCCTTAGCTTGTAGACTTACAGCACCAAATTCTGTTCTTGGTTACACTGGTGTAAATCCAGAGTAACTGCATTTAAGTTGATCCTTCAGATTTATACCAGTGCAGCAGAGAATAAGAACTCGGCTAATAATTATCTTGAAACTAGGATACTGTTTTCATTCCTAAATCTTACCCCATATCACACAGTAGAATAGTTTATTATTCTGCATAGACATTACTTGATCCTCTTATGTTGCTGGACAAGACATTAGTGAAGAAAATCCACATTTTCCCTGTTGGGTTCTTTAGCCTTTCTTTACACTGTATTGTTGTGACAGGAAATGGCAAACAGATGCCCCCATGACCTTTTGTTCCCCTGAGGTGACCAATCAAAGCGCAACATGTGGTCCCTTCATTTGGGCAGGAGCCAGAGTCTGTTCTTTTTAATTGGCTGTGCAGTCCCCTACAGCTGCAACAGATTAGTGACAAATTCTTTTCAAATAAAGCGGTGCTTTTTTTTTTAAGTTTGTTTTTATCATGCCTGGAGAAAAAAAAAGTGCAGTTAATAAAAATGTCAGGTAGGCAAACAAAATACCATTCATTATTAAACAGCAATAAAAGACTGCAAAGAAACAGGCAATGAGGAAGCTCCATGAGGGAGGAAGAGAAGTAGAATCCTATGAAGCATTACAAAACTTTGCTCCATTCTTCACTGCTAGACTTTGCAATATATATTTATATACTTTGCTTTAACATTTTAAATCCCTAACATAAGGCCAGACTCACATTTCCTCCCAGACGTACAGATGGATATAGCTGAAAGGTAGTGAAAGCAGTATGGCCCTGTTGTGATGCCACCAAGGGTACCATTTTGGGAGAGCAGGGAGGGCAGGAGCTGTGCATACTGGGATGCAGCTTGCCTTTCTTCCCGCTCCCTGGACTATCAGGGAGTGAGGGAAAAGTACTTGGATTCTATGAATTAGTCCTCTGCCCTCTTGCTTCACCAGCCGGGAGTGAGAGGCATGCACGGAATCCAAGTACTTTCCCTTCTCTCCCTGATTGTCCAGGGAACAGGAAGAAAAGCAAATCTTGTCCTGGCACACGTGGCTACTGCCCCCCCCCCGAAATTGAACTCTTGGATGCCACTGTGACAAGAGGATTAAGGCAAGGCAGAGGCACTGGGGAATTTTCATAAGGCCTTTGTTTCATGGGTTGGGGAAGGGGTTAGATTAGTGTTTCTCAGAGTGGGCCATGGGCCCACTTTGAGAAAGCTGCTAATAGGCAGCTCTGGTTTGTTTATGTAAAGGCTCTGTAGCCATGGAGCCTTCTGCCTCTCATGGGCTCCAGTTTGCCATTTCTAGCCTCTTTGAGAAACACTGGACTAAATTAATGGCAATAAGTTGGGAATTCTGAAAATGAGTGCAGAGGGGTGTTATATATAACAGGGATGGGGACCCTACAGCCCGGGGGCCAGATGCGGCCCCTGGCTTGCTTGATTCTGGCCCCTGAGGTTTGGGGCTCACTCCCAGCAGTGGGAAGCTTGTGCTGGCACTCTAACCCACCCGTCATTCCCCCATGGGGCTGGAGTACATAAAATCCTGGCCTCCCTCTTCCCCCACTCTCCCACTGCCGCAGGCTCTGGTGTGTGAGGGGACTGTGGGGAGTGTCTTTCTCCTTCTCACTAGGGGGCCATGTCAGTGAGGGTTTGGGTTTTCTTTTTTTGCTTCTCACTGGTGTGCAGTCACCAACTGATTTTTCTGTGGGTCAGCGGCCCCCAACCCAGAAAAGTTTCCCCACTCCTGATATATAAGGATACACTGACTATAAGGTTCTCATAAAAGTGGCCGTGCAGCTAGTAAATGGACACTCCATGACCTGTCTGTGGGAATTATTCCATCTCCTACCTTCATATTGCTCAGTACAAAAAAAATGTTACCCAGGCTTTGCTGAGGTTGAGGGGTTTGCTCATACTGCAGTGCTTTTTTTTTCCAACTAAACTAGGGATGTAAGCAACTAGTTGACTATCCTATAAGCAAGTGGATAGTCAACCAGTTCTTCAACTAGTCTCTTCCCCCCAACCTTGCTGCCTCTAGAGGTAGCGAGAGGGGGAGTAGGAGCCGGTGCTGGGGGGAATCGTCTTAAAACTGTCTCCAGAGGGGCAGCAGAGTAGTGGGGAGCGGGCGTGCGCCAGGAATCAGCTGATTCCTGGCTCGCGCCCGGTCCCAGACACCGCAACTCTGCTTTTTAAATGTATTAAGAGCCTGCCAGCTCTTAATACTCTAAAAAAATAGAAGTGCAGCAGGGGGGCCCCAGCATGAGCCGGGCCAGTTGATTCCCAGCTGATGCTGGGACCCCACTGCTGCACTTTAGCCCTTTAAATGTACTAAGAGCCTGGAGGGCTCTTAGTACATTTAAAGGGCTAAAGCGCAGGAGGGGGGACCTGGTACAAGCCAGAAATCAGCTGTCCCAGTTTGTACTGGGTCTCCCTTACTGTGTTTCACCTTTTAAATGTATTAAAAGCTGGCAGGCTCTTAATACATTTAAAAGGCAGAGCCATGGCGGGGTTAGCTGCCAGGAGCTAACACCTCTGCGGCTCCCCTGCTTATCGACTAGTCAATGGAAAATCCATCAACTAGTTGATTAGTTGATTATACTAAATTTAACATTCCTAAACTATACTAGAGATTGGCCAAAATCAAGTCTCTAGATCTCTATACAACAAAATCAGGAGCTGGAAATCCCAGTCTAGTCTGAACACAAGTGCTCATCTCTTTACCTAACCCTTGGGAAACAGCCATAATCTGTTTTGGTTAGGAAAGTAAATGTAGGGCCATAGCCATAAAACAAACAAATACTCTTTTTAATGTCAACTGGAAGTGTCATATAGCTCTCCCATATACCTAAGACCCCAAATAATGCTATGATTAGTTTAGACATAATTATATTTTGTTAAGCAACTTGATCTAATATCCCAAGGCCAACAGTACACACTAAATTGCCTTTTGTATGTTATATTGATTACAGAAGTGCTTTTACATATTATACATTCAGAACCGAGAGGTCTAACTAATTTTCCAGCTGAAAGTTTAAACAGATTATTGCTCCATCTGCCTTTTCTAGAGCTACCTATGAAGAAGAGATCAATTCATTCTTACCACAAATTTCAATGCTGGCAGTCTGTACCTTGCAAGATCAGACCCCTAGGCACCCAGTTTCTGCAAACCTAAGAGTAGACTCCACATCTTACTAGAAATGGAGCTATGATTTTTTTAACATATGAATTCTCCAAATTTTAGGGATGGGAAAGAAGAGCCATAATAAAATCTGGACTTTGGTCATTTTATTCCTTCCACCCTCCTTCTGCAAGGTTTTATGGTATTCAGACCTCAGGGGGGTTGGTTTGAGCCAGCTTCAAGCAGATTAGAAAGTCTTGGGAGAACCTATTCCTCCCTGTTCTTCCTAATGATCTGGTTTGATTTTTCCAAGTAGGGAATCTCCAATAGAAATATCAAAATAACAATGGAGGAGTGGAATAAATCTTTTTGGTGATTCAAACCTTTAATAAGATTGTAATGCTTCTAAGAGGACTCTTTAGTTATTTATATTCATATGAAGGGTTTTTTTTTCCTCATTGTGCACATTAACATTCATTCCTGGTGTTGCATGCATGCCTTGTAAGGGAAATACACCCATAACATTTCACATAGTCTTCTGCATTTACTTCAAAATTATTCTTACATGTGTCATCCACTAGAGCTGATAGATGCTGTGTATTTCATCACATCAAAACCAAATGTAATGCCGCATAGTGCTAAAAATAGAGCCATTTCTTGGGCAGCAAAAGTGATTTACATTACTTTTTGAACAGGCTGCCAAAGGGGTAAGAATAAGTCTAGCACACATTCTCATTATATCCACAAATTTCTATCAGCCCACACACAAACACAAGAACAAAACAAAAAAAAACCCCTATTTTGTACTGGGAACTTTTGCCCCACTGATTCAGAAGCAACAATGAAGTTCTTTGGGCAATAAACCAAGGTTCCCACATGCCTACTTTTTCCTCTATTCAGCTAAGCTAGGAAGTAGTTGAGACAATCAAGACTAACAAATTCTTTGATAGCCAACTGTTTACTGAAGTCATAATCTTCCTTTCACTGCCAGCAGTCATAACTTGTCCATGAGCTGTAATTTCTTCATTATTCCAGTTTATTAAGAAGCGTTGTTTTCCATTTTATATGACAATTTCCAGCTCATCAAGTAGTTGAACACATCTTCAGAGGCACGAGCAAAACAACAAACATTTTTGCATGTGATGCCCAACATATGATGGTTACATACAGGTAAGTGTTTTTTTTTCCTCCCACAAATGTACAGTGAACCCTGCTTTGCATAACTCATTTGTACTACTTGTATAACTTGAATAAGATGCAGAGTGGCATGCAAAATTGGTATCTTAAGTATGCCTTACATAGTTGCAGAAGTGTATTTTTACAAAATATTTTTGTATAATATGTTCAGTGCAACCTCTATTCATACATCATTAATCCATGAACTCGTGCTGTTTAGTTAGCTGGATAACTTCAGGGATCATTCAGCTTTACAGTTTCCCTTGTCCTGTACATGGGAGAAACAAGAGCTCTGCTCTAACTTGTGCTTTGGCTACACACAAGTCTACTGGACTTGCAGGAGTAGAAGACAATGGACTTCCACTTCCTCCAACTCAGCTTCTCAGAGCAAGTCCACATGAAGGAAAGTGTGTGGGTTAGGGAGAGAAGGGAAAGGCAGTGACCATTCAGAGCAAGAGCCTCAGCAGCACTGTACAGCTAAGTTCAGCTCACGACTGGAAGAGAGAAAGTAGTTTGAGGTCCTGCTCATTCCTGCCTAGGTTCAGCTGTTGTGATATACAGACAAGGAAGTAGGAAGCAATCCAACTTGCTGCATTTGGTCTCAACTTCATCTATATCTATTCAGTTCCTTATGTGATTGACAGTCATGTGAGTCTGCAAAGGGAAAGAGGGCACAATAGCCTTCACCCTGGGGCCCTTCACATGTGGGTGAGGCACGACAGTTATTGTGCTCCCTCAAACATGAGAAGAGGAACAACTTGCTTCAAGAGCACCTGGTGACAGCCCAGACAGGACAGCGTCAGTAATAAGGAAGGATGCTGTAAGTGTGCTTCCTGTGGACAGACTTTCTGCAAATGCTTGTAGAACCCCCCAGGTGACACAGGCCAATGAAGCATAAAATAGATAATTACCCTCTTTGTAATGTATTCCTAGAACATTAAAAAAGGTAGAAATAATAATAATGAAATGCCACATTGTACTCAGTTTGAGATCTCTCTAACATTCCCTGGACCACATACTGCTTTTACATATGGAAAATTAAAATCCCTTGTCCTGTTAACAGGATTCTTAATATCATCCCCTCTGTAAGGAGTAAAACATCACCTTTGTTTATTTTTCATAGAAGGCTGAGAGAAGACGGGTTTCATTATTTCTGTCACAACCCACAAGTGTCAAATCCAGGTCTGCGGGTTTCATAAGAGGACTCATGTACAACTTCACCTAGGGTGCATCTACGCAGCACCCTTAGCTTGAAATAAACTACGCAATTTGCTCTATGCAAATTGTGTAGCTTATTTCAAATGTATTTTGAAATAGCTTATTTCATAATGTAAGCAGGGGCTGAACTACTGCTTGCAATGCAGCCAGCTGAAAGGAGAACGCAGCCCCGGGGGTGGGTATGCTCACTCAAATTGTTTAGCCCTGCAAGATAATTAACTGTTGATATGTAAATACAGCCCATGCTGGGATGGGGAAGGAATCTGGGCTGTGGTTACATAAATCCAATTCAGCCAGGGCTGATGGAGGGTGAATTGTTGGAATGGAATGTGGTGTATTGTAACTAATTTGGCTGTTGTGGGGTCACAAACCATGATACCCCAAAATATGGGAACTGTAAAATATGACACCAGTGCTTGCAGGCGAGACACCATCATTGTACAGGGTCTCAGATGAACAAGCCTCCCCCTTCCAGATTTGAGTGGATGAGTGGGGGAGGGGAAGGGCTTGGGCCAGCCTGCTTCATGCCTGCCAGGTGTGAGCTGTAAGACGGGTTCAACCTGTCTCCTTTCTCTTCCTCCCGCCCTCCACCATGTTCTAAGGATAGAGCTAAAGCAGACTCCATAAGGATTCTCTCTGTTATTCCAGTGGAAGCTGGAATCTTTTAGCCAGCCTAAGTGGTGGCTCAGAGTTGAAATTGCTAAGATCTGAAGTCACTGGTTTGGCCTGGAGCCAGACCCATTGTGACCAGCTGGTCGGAGCAGTGGCTGGCGGGAATGACCAGTGGGTGGCCAATAGGATCAGCGACAGGCAGCCAGCAGGGTGGCTGGCGGGCGGCCAGCAGGGCGGACGAAGCGGACCATAGGAGCAGCACAAAGGTGTCATGGCCTCAGGCTCAATGAGTGGAGTCATTAGGGTGATGTGTTGGGTTCCGCACTGACTAGACAGAGCTGTACATGGGGCGTTTGAAGTGGGGTATGGAGAAAGTTTGGGTAAGTGAATGGGACCCTGACATTGTTGGACTAGTGAGCCTCAGAGGCAAAGGACATTGCTCAAGCCATGTGAGCTGGGACAGTTACTCATGGGTTGGTATTTTCCCAAGTTAATGCCATGTGGCTTCTCTCTCTTTCATTAAAAGTTTCTTTTCTACACTCACACTCTGTGCTTGTGAGTGGGGAAGCATTGCCACTAAGTGGCGCCCAGGGGCGTGCGAATTTCCCAGGTGACTGGGTGGGGGCTCAAGCTGGTTCTGTGTGAGATGGATGAAAAGGGATCCCTAGATATTGAACCCAGCCCTGGCTGCTGCCAGCACTACCTGGCAGAAGGGTTACAATAATTTGGGGCTGTCTACACAGTGCCAAATTTCAAAATATCTCGATATTCTGAAATTCCCCTTAACCAAGGGTTATCGGGACGTTGGAATAAACCACCCGTTATTTTAAAATCTATTTCAAAATAACGGACTACTTCTATAGACGTGGAATAGCTATTTTGGGATACTTCCAAACACTGACACGTCGTTTTCCATTGTATTCAAGTCCTTTTTATTATACTGCTCCTACTCTACTTGGATGTGAGGAGAGGGTGGACATTGAGGGTACGTCTAGACTACATGCCTCTGGTAACAGAGGCATGTAGATTAGGCTACCCGGCATAGGAAAATGAAGCGGAGATTTAAATAATCGCCGCTTCATTTAAATTTAAATGGCTGCCGCGCTGAGCCGATCAGCTGTTTGTCGGCTCAGCGTGGTAGTCTGGATGCTCCGCAGTCGACATCAAAGGCATTTGTCGACCTCCCAGGTATGCCTTCTGGGATGAGGTTTACCTGGGAGGTCGACAAATGCCTTTGATGTCGACCACGGAGTATCCAGACTACTGCACTGAGCCGACAAACAGCTGATCAGCTCAGCGCGGCAGCCATTTAAATTTAAATGAAGCAGCGATTATTTAAATCGCCGCTTCATTTTCCTATGCCGGGTAGCCTAATCTACATGCCTCTGTCGCCAGAGGCATGTAGTCTAGACGTACCCTTAATATGATCCTATTAGCTGTCCACTAGGCAAGCTACATTAAGCTAGATGTTCGTGTTTTTACATTGCTGACAAGGAGAAACTATGTCTATCCTTTAGGAAAATATACATATATAAAGGCAAAGCCAACCTATTGTTATTAAGATTTGAAAATGACATCAGCGTAGTTTACTTATTCTCTCTGACTGGCTTCCCTTTGTCTTTTAGAACAGTAGATAGCTGTTTCATTCTTCCTGAAAGGGAGCCCATTTTATAGTTAGAAACTGAGCCGGGGTGGTTTAAATATGAACTCACTGAAAATGCTGTAAGCTTGTTTTCCCCCACACTATTTGGATGTACTCACTTTGGTGATTGGTTTGCATAAAACAAAATTTAGTAAAGGAAGTGATGAGTCACAGAATGGGGTACATTCTCAACAGGGTCTAGGGATTATCTCTCACCCTTTCTGGCATTTGCTTCCATTAGATCCTAGCACCACGGTGTACATCTTTTTCTCCCTGGGGCTATGTCTACACTACAGGGTTTTTTTTTTTTAAACGGCTGTTTTTCCAAAAAAAACCTTCAATTATGTCCACACTACAGTCATGTTCTTTCAACAAAAAAAATCGAAGAACAAAGGGTTTTTTCTGACATTGGTAAACCTTTTTCTATGAGGAAGAAGTCTTTTGGAAAAAGACATGTGCAGATGGGTAAGAGGAAAGAGGAAAAAGCACAGGTGCCCTGGTGGCCACTCCATCCATAGTAAATGCGAGATAGCGTCCATTCCGTGTGGATGCTCTCTTTCAAAAAAGCAGATCGCATTTTCGATGCGCTTTGGCAGTGTGTACGCTCTCTTTCAGAAGACTGTTTTCAGAAGCTCTCTTCTGGAAAAGCTTCTTCCAAAAGAAGCCTGCAGTCTAGACATAGTCTGGGAGTCACATTGTTTCCTCTTTGTGATCTGATCACTATTTAGTCCTCTCCTTTCAGGGAGTCCACGTCTCACAAGCTATCCGCTTGCCTTGCCAAGCAGACTTCTGGTTCAAGTTCATGTCCAATGCCACTGTTCCAGTGGCTAGTAGGAGAGCACAATCCCTCCAACAACTCTGAGGTTCAATCCAAGGACTCTGCCTAGTAACCAGTCCACTCAATCTCTGTTGGTGTTGGTATTGTTGCAACAGGCAAATCTGAACACACTGACCTTCAGTTATAGGATAAGGGATCGGTGTCAGAGAGAAAGATGTTCATCAGAGATGTAATCATCATCACAAAAAGCACAGCAGATGACTAATGCCTTAAAGAAGAGATGTGGGGATAAGCCAACATGGAAAGTGCCCCACATTGCATGAACTGGTGATTCTGATAGGGCATGTGAATTCATTTATTTAGTATTGTAACTTCCTTTCAATCTTTAACTTTATTCCCTGCATACTTATTTCATCCCTCCCCAGAAATAAAGATTTTTAAAGAGTCTATGCTTGGAAGAGAAGAAAAATATTTCTTAATTTCCTTTCCTTACAAATACCAGCTATGAGACTGCAAAACATTTTAACTAAAAAGAAAAATGAAAAAAAAAAAGACTTTCTAAGAGTGAAATCCCATTTACCCTTCATTCCCCTAATACCTCCCCTCTGCCACTCACATGGTATTCTTCTTGCACTTGCCATAAATGAGGGATTTTGAAGTGTTAAATCTCCCCCCCCAAAAAAAAAAAATGCTGCAAAGCAACCCCAAAGCATATGAAAATCCAAAATGATGGACATTTTCAAAATGAAGTAAAATTTTGCCCTTTACATTTTCTAATGCCAATAAAAAAATATTTTATTTTTGACATTTTCAGTTTCACAATCACTAGTTCCCAATGTAAATCTCAGAAGTCTGTTGATTTTTTCAGTGCAGAGAGAGAATTTTTCATCCAACGTTGCATCAGGTTCATACATAAATCATGATTCTGCATGCAAACTATGGCACAAATATCTATAGGGAACGTCAGATCTTATTCAGTATTGAGCATTTTTGTAACATTTTATTGTCATGAACTCCTTTTGTGAACTCCACATCAGTTGCAGTTCTTGACATTTATGTAACTACACTGCACTGCAGTAAACATTTTTTAGTTGGTTGATATTTCTTACTAGCTAAATGTATCAATACGGCCTTTTCCCCTTTCTTTCTGTGAGAGCTTGTCTACCCTTAACATCTTCTTTCAAAGTTGGGCAAGCAGTTTCATTCAAACTAAAATACACCACAAACTCTGGTATTATGAAGTACCCAGCTGCTCTTCTATTGTTAAGGAACTGTCTGCATTCCTATTTTAAACTCTCTTTTTAAGGAGTTTAACACTCAGCTGTAAACAATTGTTTTGTACTAAAGCTTGGAATTCCCCTTCCCTCTCCCCTTTCTACCTCCTCCTTCCCCCATTTTCAATTAATGTTCTGTCGAGGGCCCAGAAGAGTTGGTAGGTCCTGGACAAACAGAAAATAAAGACATGCTATGAATTTATTTATGCGGCTTTAATGTAAATGTGTCAGCTTTTAAAGACGTTCTATATTTTATTGAAATATATTTGTTTTATTTATACACATACCTCTCATCATCCAAAGCAAGCATATATACATGTTAAACTAATGAGGGAGGTATTCAGATTTGATCATCAACAAAGGTCTGATTTTCCTACACTAGTCAACGGGACTACTCGTCAATGAAAATTACTCATGTTAATCAGAATGGCAAGATTGTACACCTACCATACAGCACTATACATTCTGCAGTATATCTATTTTATCCTCATAATAGATCAATACAGTAGACTGCTAGGTTATGTTTTCATGGCACTGAAGTAGCTATTAGGTTATTGTGCTTCAATTCTGTGACTTGCTGATTGATGAGTTCAAGGTACACATTAGTGGAAAACAAATCTATTATAGGTATTGTGTCAATAATCTGTGGCAGCCAGTAAAAATCCTACATTGTTGACAAGACATATCCTCAAAGGCTAAGACTTAATATAGTGATATGATGAATAGGCTAGCTATATTGAAAAGCTGTCATATAGCAATTACTATTGTTATCAATAGGTTAGTTTAGGATCCTTCTTCATGGAGTCTATGTCCGCCTTATAGATACAAAAGTATCTTTCCACTGAGAAAAAAATTCAGGATCTATGAAACCTGTGTACTACTTATATTGCTGTAAGAGTCAGAAACCTGGGCCCTCTTATGGGCTTGGCATTACTACAGGCATTCCATATGCTGTGTCAATGCTGATTCCTGAGCATAAAGTGGTGTCAAATGTCTAGTGGGGCCAACAGACTTGCTGGGCCCCCAGGCAAGGTGTGGGGGAGTGGCTACATGCTCCTGGAAGGGGCATGGCCTCAAGTGGAAGGAATGGATCTGGAGGCAGGTATCCCTAAGCACCATCTGGAGCATGCTGCACTGGCCACTTCCCAGACCTCAAAGCCTGGAGCACGCTGCGGGGCACTTTGGTGGTGATTTAAAGTGCCTGCCATTCTGCATGCTGCTGCTCCTGAGGTAGCAGCAAGGGCAGCCAGGAGCCCCAGGCGCTTCTGAACTGCTGGGCCCTGTGGTGACTGCCCTCTTCTCCCCCCTCCCGCCCCAGCCACCATCAGCAGGCCTGGAAATGTCACCCAAAGGCAAAGATCCAGTCTTCCCTCAGTCGGACAATTTATTCTAAAATGGTGCTGCATGCTTTTCAGTCACATGATTATGTTGGACAAAATCACCTCCCATCACACCATCCTTTCAAACTGCCCATTGATGCACCAAGGAATGTATGCCTTGACCCTACCTGGCTTTGCTAGCAAGGCCAACCCAGAAATGTGTAGGACTGAGCCAGATTTAGAAACTTCTTTACATAATGCCTGGTACAATGCCATCAACGGTGGTTGCCCTGGCTGGTGGAATGGTCTTTAGTATACTGTATATGTCTGATGATGATCCATCCTTCTCAAACTAGTCTGTCGCAAAAAAAAAAAATGCTTTGATACACATCTGACACAATAGAGAATGTTAAGGGAGGAGCTTTCCCCTTTCACTCAAAATTCCCTCCGTTTTGTAGATTTTTGTAGATCTGGGATAGCGATTGTTCCTCTGGAAATGTGCTTTTGCATTTCTGCAGTTATAAGTATTAGGAATAGGGAAATAATTAGAAATATACTACTAAGTAATCCAAGGTAACTTTTAAATTGTAAACCCATATAAACCCATCAAACAAAATAACTTTTCACAAAAAAGAAATGGCAAATCATCTCTGTTGGTAAAAGAAGAACATACATCTCAAGTGATCTAATAAATATGTTCAAGTTAGAAAACGTACCCAAATTCATCTATTTAAAAATTTAGCTGAGTTTGGAGTCAAGGCCCCCGGCATAGTGGCATATGATCCTTCATAATGTATCATGACCCACAAAAAAAGACAGATGTTAAAATTTAAGTTATTTTCAACCTTCCACTGAAAACCTTGGGTCAGGCTTCTACAGTCTAAAATCTGTCACTGTTTTCATTTGCTAAATGAACTGTTCCTTATAGCTCTACATATGAGGTACAACACAGTTTTAGCCATGACTATTTCCTCTGTCAGACTTCCATCCAGAGTGACTGTTGGACCCAATGTTCATGAGGAGATTGATTTCTTGACATTCTGTCAATGCCACTTCGCTCTGCATGACCGCTGATCTGATTAGAGAAAGAAATTTGCCTTGGTGAAAGGCATGTGTTCCATTTCCTGCCCTTGGCAGCCATAAGCTCTGCAGGGTTCCCCCTTCAGCTAGTGTTCAGTAAATCTTTTCTCTTTCTCCCTCCCCCTTGCCACAGAGTGGCTGAAGAAGAAGAAAAGTTGCAAAAAACACAAATAAACAGCCTGAGAAATCAATAGAGGCAGAGAATTACACACTGTCCCTAATCCCTTTTCTCCTCTTTTCAAAATACAGTGGATCACACTGGCTTGATTTAAACACTTTGTAGTCAAGGATGGTGCATAATAAGAAAATGGTAAGTGTACAAGAAGCAGGGAGACAAGGAACTCCCACATTGTGACCTTAAGCCACTCAGTGAATGGAAAGCAACACTGTGATTGTACAATGTAAATACTAATGTTAATTTCTCACACTAAATGGCCAAAGGACAGCCTGAATTAAAATGAAGTGAGCTGCTAACTAAGGATCCCAATGAAGTGTACTTGTGGAACCAGGATGGTTCAGGTACAGTCAGCTACTCTGATTAGTGGCCACAAAGCCATCTTTACAATTCAAGAGACTGTTAGAACCACAGGTGTATGATACTGAGTTCTTGGAAGGAGAAAACAATCCCTGAAGAAGAAAGATTGAGAACTGTTAGAAGAGGAGGGTAAGTGAAGAAAGGAAGGAGAGAGATAGATGTGCTTAAGGATAAGCACTTTACAAGCAATCATCACCATAACCACAAACAAGAGGAAAAAAGATAATGGAATTCAAACTGGAACCTTGATCATTATTATTGTACTTGAAAAAGATTTTGTCCTATTAAAGCAGCAGCTTTGTTAAAGCATTTCCACATTTTCAACACTGCTCTTTCCTATAGCAACACTTCGTATTTGCTGTGGCGGTTCTAGTCATAACATTTTTGCTGCACACAATATTAAATAAATCAACAAAACTGGCAATTTCTTGGATGGTAGCCAATGAGGAATTTTGTCTCGCTCACCCAAAAATGTATCCATATATGCAGTAGTGATGGACTCTTCACCACCCCCCAACACACACACACACACACACACACACACACACACTGCACAAGGTAGGAGCCAGATGGTTTTGGCTGGCTGGGCTGAGTCTCTAAGCACTCCCACTGAAGAACCCTCCCCAAAAATGGCTGCTTCCAAAATTAATAACAGTAATACCTGAATAAAAAGCTTTCTAAATGAATTGACAATAAGAGATAAATTTACCCAGCACTAAATAGTAGTAACTATCCAAGCTAAGGGAAAAATACATATAAGCCAGGATGACCTTGAATGCCATTAATTAATGTAAGGACATCGTTTTCCTTAGCTCTTCCTTAAAACAATAAAAGCAATACCACCTATAAACCAGCAAGGCTACTGAGAATTAGTTTCCTCTATGAAGGAGATAGAAAACTACAAGGTGGGATGAATTTTTGGATCCCCACCAGAATGAAAAAATTCAGGAGTGCACGAAATTGTCTCATTTTCACTACAGGGGTGGGTCCCCAAATTCAATATTGATGGGGATTTTTTGTAGCAGTACTCCCTCCTCAGCCAGCTACTATCAATTGTTGGATGGGCTTAGGGTGAGCCAGGGTTCACAGAACCCTCCTGTCTGAGGCCACTTAGCTTGACTGAATTCTGTTATAGAACATTGTAAATGTGCAGGGACAACTAAGGTGCTGCCCTGCAAATTTGGGAAACAGCCATTGTCCTTGTGGAAAAGGAATCAGTCTTGAATAGAGGAGTTTCCCCTTTGATTGTATATGCCTCAGAAATTTACTACCTAATATATCTTGTTGTGGAGGTCCTGGAAACTCTCTGTGCCCTTGCCCTGTCATATATTAAAACAAAGGGAAGATTTTTCTGTAGGGCTTTGTTCTCATAATATAGAACTTAATTGCTCTCTTTATCTCTAAAGTTCTATGACCTTTCTTTCAGATGGGCTGGAATTAGGCAAAAGGAAGGGACTGACATCTTCTGGAACTAGTGAAAGAAAGAATTTATCTTAAGGATGATTAAAAGATTTATTTGAAATACCACTCTGTCACTTTGGAAAACACAATTTTGAGAGAGGACATAGAGGGTTCCCAATTTTGAGAAAATACACAGGAAGTCATGGGCATTAGAAGTCACTTTAAATAGTGAGAAATATAGGGATGCTTTGGACATGTATTTGAAAAACGCAAGCATGCATTTAATGCTAGGAAAAGATACCCTGGGGCTCATGAATAGGGAATGATTTGGTTAGGCCAGAAGCTTTGAGGTTTTTTTAATATGATAGCAGTAGAATAAGGGAGAGCTCTCTTGGCAACTAGAATTGAGGATGTAGCTACCATTTAACACTTGAGCGTACTTTATATTGCAGCCTTATAAGCAAACCTGCATGGAAGAATTCTACAAGCTATTTGACCAAAGCTGATAGCAATACATGTCTTCTTGATATGCCCCAGAAATCAAATCTTCTGAATATTATTGTATACTGAGAGCTGGTGAAAGAGTCTCTGAACTTCAGTAGGGTTGATATCACATCACTGAAATATCCTAGTAGTTTATTTCAGTGTGATTTTACAATAACCAAGCAATATACCTGTCTAAAACAAAACAAAACAAAACAAAAACTAACCCTCCTAACCCCCGTAAAAATGCCCATGAAGAGTGTTCTGTTTATACAGTTTTTTTAATCCAAACCTTGTCACATCAAGGAATCTGAGTATTTAGGGTTTGGTTGTTTTTAATAAACATGTGGTGGCAGTATTTTCTATCTGCTCTAGAAGTGTCAAATATATCCAAGACAAAGCCTAGTGTACTTTCTTTATCCACAAAACAGATAAAACAGCAATGCAGCCTTTCCTGCCCTACCCTGCCAGGGGTCTACGTACATAGAACTCTTTGGAACATATGGAAGTTCTGTGCACCAACAGACTGTAGGATTGTTCTCCTACTAGCATCACTGCTGACCTGGAGAGAGGAGTAGTTCAGTCTCAAGAGCCTGTTCAGTCATCATGAATATGAGTGTTCCTGTCCTCAGATTGATAGCTCAGATACTAGTAATAGCTTTAGTCAAGAAAGAACTGGGCCGAGACCATTAACTCATCTTATATAAGCATCCAAATGGAAACAAATTAACTTCCTGCTAACCAAGGCTAGACTGAAAGCAAAGGTGAAAATCTTCATATTCCATTATTGTCCTATAAGCCATTTAAATGCATATTTAGAATGGGGAGGTGGGAGAGAGAGGGGAAATGAGGATAAAATAATTTGTGGAGAAAGACAAGGTCAGAACATCGTGACATTAAGCAACGACAACAAAAATGGTTTGCTTCTTAGAGCATATGCTAATCAAAAGAAGGCTGACAAGGTTGTTACAATACGTCTGCCCCCTCAATGGCTTATGAGAAATGAATTGGTTTCAGTACAGGTCCTAGACTATAGTTGTTTTGTTTGCCACTGTGACACACTTTCACCAATCTCAACAGGGCAGAAAGATTTAACCATTAATGTGCCTTTCAGTAAGTTCCATCAAGAGTAGCAGAAGCACACTGATGAGCTAATTTAATAAAAGACTCCTCTGTTCAATGTATTCCAAGGATACAGAGGTGTGTTAGCCTGATATTCTTTCCAAGATATTCTCTTTGAGTCATATCCACAGCGCATATCCAATATTCACTTTAAGGAATATTGAATATTTGAATATTAAAAGCCAGTGATAAGACAACAAAATAAGATTACAAGCTTATACATTCTGAGCAGTGTTTGTGTTTAATTAAAATAATCCTAATTGATTTTAAAGACATTCAGAATGAATGGCAAACTGATAAGCGATTCTGCTTTGATAATTTACAGTGCCAAGGATTTCTTTTAATTAATTTCTATTTTCCCAGTGAAAGAGGTTTGCAGATGCTAACTACAGAAGACACATCTCCATTGTCAGATTAGATCTATTTTTGGTCTTTTCTGAGAGCAGTGAAGTTCACCTCACTCAAATGCAAAACACGATTGAACTTCCCAGGGACTATTCAAGTGAGTTGACTGACCAGGATTTGGTTCTGTAAATAAAAACAGTGAAAATGGTGTCTTTTGAAAATTGTGCCACAAAATAATGATAAAAATATTAAACATTACAAAGATGGTATGCGACGTATGAGAAAACAGGAAGGCAGAACCTTCTGGCCTGTCATCTTAGGGATCAGAAACATATTTGGAGATGGGCAAAATCAAGACAACTTCAGTTTTGTAAAGTCTCATTCAGGCTCTGTTTTTGTGAAAAGTCAGTTTAAAAACCAAAGTGGGTGGATCTGGGTGCCATTTTATATGACACGTCAAAGGGGCATATGGTGAATCATTTACTCCCCTTGGGAGCACTGAATAGTTGCCTCCCCAAATAATCAGTGTAGACTCCCATGTATATAACTTCACACCAGTAGCACTAAGGGGGTCATTATATACTGAGAGGACAGAGAGGAGAAGTGTGCAGAACTAGTTTCAATTCTTAGACAATGAAATATTCCTACTTGTCACATACATTGAGGGAAGGTAGCAAAAGGATGTACTAGACATCCCAGCACCATGTAGAAAGCTGCAGCTGATTTTAAACTCCCAACAACATAGAAGTATCTGCTCTAAAGAGTTTCAAATGTTTAAAACTGGTAGAGAATCAGTTTCATATCCATTGGTGCTTTGTGCTGTCCTTCCTCCTAGAAAGCATTAATTTTTATTGGCTGGTAAGTGTGCTCACAGATTCACCAGGCATGAGGAGAGGCCTCAACATTTTTATTTCCAAATAGTCCAGCCTTCTTTCATTGAATCAGCATAAAATATCTAGGGTGGCACACATTATCTTACAAAACAAAACATAGAATCATAGAATCATAGAATACTAGGACTGGAAGGGACCTCAAGAGGTCATCGAGTCCAGACCCCTGCCCTCATGGCAGGACCAAATACTGTCTAGACCATCCCTGATAGACATTTATCTAACCTACTCTTAAATATCTCCAGAGATGGAGATTCCACAACCTCCCTGGGCAATTTATTTCAGTGTTTGATTACCCTGACAGTTAGGAACTTTTTCCTAATGTCCAACCTAAACCTCCCTTGTTGCAGTTTAAGCCCATTGCTTCTTGTTCTATCCTCAGAGGCCAAGATGAACAAGTTTTCTCCCTCCTCCTGAAAACTGCTATCATGTCCCCCCTCAATCTTCTCTTTTCTAAACTAAACAAACCCAATTATTTCAGCCTTCCTTCATAGGTCATGTTCTCTAGACCTTTAATCATTCCTGTTGCTCTTCTCTGGACCCTCTCCAATTTCTCCACATCCTTCTTGAAATGCAGTGCCCAGAACTGGACACAATATCCCAACTGAGGCCTAACTAGCGCAGAGTAGAGCGGAAGAATGACTTCTTGTGTCTTGCTCACAACACACCTGTTAATGCATCCCAGAATCATGTTTGCTTTTTTTGCAACAGCATCACACCGCTGACTCATATTCAGCTTGTGGTCCACTATAACCCCTAGATCCCTTTCTGCCATACTCCTTCCTAGACAATCGCTTCCCATTCTGTATGTATGAAACTGATTGTTCCTTCCTAAGTGGAGCACTTTATTAAACTTCATCCTGTTTACCTCAAACCATTTCTCCAGTTTGTCCAGATCATTTTGAATTATGATCCTATCCTCCAGATTAGTCGCAACCCCTCCCAGCTTGGTATCATCTGCAAACTTAACAAGCGTATTTTCTATGCCAATATCTAAATCGTTGATGAAGATATTGAACATACTTAAGGTGTTTTTCCTCATGTTTTAATTAAGACTGTGTATGGAGGAGTTTTGTGACTCCATATAAAAATAGTAAGGACTAGAGGCGTGGAGGGGGAACAGGATATTTTCATTACACATCACAGGCAGTTTTCCCACCAGAAAGTGCATTAGACTGTGACCCAGCAGATTGCAGGAGGGTGGGGGTGGGTTCTATCCTTTGTTCTGCCACTGAATTACTGTTTGACTTTGGATACATCATTTAATCCTTCTGTGTTGCTTTCCCTGCCTATGCCTTAGCTTGCCTATTTATAGCAGAAGCTTTTTGTGGCAGCAGTTGTTTCACTCCAGATGTTTGTGCAGAAACTGAAACAGTTGAACCCTGATCTTAGGTCCTCTATGCACTGCTGGAATACAGACAATGCACTAATTAGCAGAGAGTACTCCAGGAAGCATACCCCAAATATGGATCATTAGGCATTCCTCTTATTAGCTTTTAGAAGACAGATGCTTTCCTTCCAAACCAAAGAGAAAAATACATCAAAGGGTTCTTGTGGAGTAATCCAAGAGTGACTCCATTAAAGTCAGTGAAGTTACACCAGTGTGAAAACATGGTAAGAGAGAAGTAAGAATACCAGAGCAGGTACCGCTATGGGTGCATCTACACAAAGTTATTTCGGAATAACAGTCACTATTCTGAAATAACTACGTGAGCGTCTACACGGCAATAGCGTTATTTTGAAAAATTTTGAAATTATTTAAAAATAACAGGAGGCTTATTTCGACTTCTAGAAATCTCATTCTATGAAGAATAATGCCTATTCCAAAATAGTTATTTCAGAATAGGGACTGTGTAGATTCTCCACTGCTGCTATTTCAAAATAGCCATTCTAAGTTATTCCTCCCCAGTTCCCCCTGGGGCTTTAAATCAAGATAGCATGTCTACATTAGGGAAGCCTGTCTTGGACTAATTTTGAGGCTTCCCTGTAGTATAAACGTGCTATTTTGAAATAAACTATTTCAGAATAACTATTCTGGAATATCTTATTCTGAAATAAATGTGCAGTATAGACGTACCCTTAAGAGCATCTTCATACCTTCACAAAGATAAAACCTCGCCCAGTAATGATGCTGGTTTATTATGGAGTTTTTGCCAATGCATCAGTTATACATTACCAAAGATGCACAAACCGAGATTGAAGAAATAGCTCTTGTTCTTCCCTTATGCAGAGTTTGGGGGGAAAGGATCAGTGCCTGAGGTTCCATTTACCCAGGTTTTATTCCTTTACTCACTTCCCCTGGTTTCCAAGGCTTGATTGCATTTTTAAAAATTAGTTAAGTTTATTTATGCACATATATTTTTAACCAAAGCCTGGCCTGACCCAGGATTTGGAAACAACTCTCCCACCTCCATACCCTCCTTTCCCGTGGATCAGCTGCAATGATCAATGACAGAGAGAGGAAAAAAGAAGAAATCCAAGAATGAAAAGTGTCAGGAAGATAAACTCAGAAAGCTTTTTTTTTTAAAGTAGTATTCAAAATTTAAAAACAGATAATGCAAAGAGATGTCATCTACTCGATGTGCAGCATTTTTATTAGAGTGAATAAGAGCTGCACACATATTCTCCCACAGAGAGAGGAGAGAACAGACCACATAGGGTTTAGCAATTATTGCTGTTTCTTTTCAAGGTGTGTAAACTAGTTGAGCTTGCCAAGTTAAGGATAAATTATATTGATTCAGCCACATTAGTAATAGAACCCATGCTGACAATCTGATTTCACCCATGGAAAAAAATCTTTCTACATCTACATTATTTGTCATAAATAGCTGCTCTCTGTGGACATTCAAATTTGTCTCCTAAAAAGCAAGGTGTATTGTGCCAAGAACATTTCTAACCAAAATTTTTAAAAAATAATCATACCACACAGGTTTTCAAGTTCATGTTCAAACAGGCAGTCAAATTAATAGTCAAGGAACAAAATTCAGAGCTGTGAAGTTGGAAGAAAAAGATAGTTGAAACCCACCAGTAACTATAATCACAGAGTATGGAAGAAATGCAGCGCTTTTTCATTTACTTGCTTTATTTGGTGGAAATGTTTTATACAGTGGATGTGTGAAGCATGTGTTATTTAAACTAAGTAGAGAGAATTTGAAGGGATTTTTCTGAGCTTTATTGGAGTATTTATTTCAATGATCTACCTGCTTTATCACAAGGCTGTCACCATTCTGGTTAGAATTGCAATGCATGGACCAATGTTTTTCTCATTTTACATGAATGTAAATGTAGAGTACCTCAACATATATCACTGGAATTACTCTGAGTTTACATCAGCGGAGCTGAGACAAAAATCACATCCCCACAGCTAAACACAGCATCTACCGAAGTCAATGAACTCAGACTCTCAAATTTATCTAGGTTCTTAACTTCCTTTGAAAGCAGTGTGCCGAGGGGCAAGCCCCCTTGATGGTCTGGAAGTCCCCAAAGCTTGGGTCAGTGCTGCTTTTTCACAGGGAAAACATGGCCCGTAGGCTCAATTCCTCGCAAATGTCCCTCTGCTGGAGTATATATGGCCTGGAGGTTCACAGCACAGTCCCCTCTATTCGGGTATATATGGCCCTGAGGCCTAGTTAGAATCATAGAGCTGGAAGAGACCTCAGAAGGCCATCAAGTCCAGCACCCTGCCCTAGGCAGGACCAATCCCAACTAAATCAACCCAGCCAGGGCTATGTCCAGCTGAGAATTAAAAACCTCTAGGGATGGAGACTCCACTACTTCCCTAGGTGACCCGTTGCAGTGCTTCACCATCCTCCTAGGGAAATAGTTTTTCCTAATATCCAACCTAAACCTCTCCCACCGCAACTTGAGACCATTGCTCCTTGTTCTGCCATCCGTCACTACTGAGAACAGCCTCTCTCCATCCTCTTCGGAACCTCCCTCCAGGAAGTTGAAGGCTGCTATCAAATCCCCCCTCACTCTTCTCTTCTGCAGACTAGTTACACACACAGTTCCCCTTGGCAGGATATGTACTGCCCTGAGGCCTAGTACCAAAACACAGTTCCCTCTGTCAGGGTATATACGGCCCTAGTCACAGACACAGTCCCCTCCCTCAGGGTCACTGTGGCCTAGAGACCTAGTCCAGAGGTAAACCTCTCAAACTGTTAGGGATCTGGGTACCGGGGAGGAGGGAGGCAGGGGGATCCAGGCCCTCCCGCTCCACTGAGGTCCCAGACCAGGGCCCTGTTGGCAGTGAAGGATTCCGCTGCCTGCTCAGCGGGGATTCCAGCCAAAGCGCACCGAGCTCCCGGAGGACAGACCTCCGCCCTGGGCCACTTCCTACCATCCCGGAGCGCTGCTCCACACTCAGAGCATCGCTGAGTGGGTCAGACCCTCCCGGACGGTCCCCCTGGGCAGGACTGTCGCTGGGGCTGTGGCTGACGCGGCTGTTGCGGAGAAGGTGGTGGCGGTGGTTGAGGCGGCTGCTACTGGGGCTGCTCTGGAGCTCAGGCCTGAGCTCCTTCCTCTCTGGGAGTCAGCCCCAACTGAGTAGCTCCCTGGGCTTTTATACCCTGCCTCTCGTGGGCGCATGCCCAGCAGGGCTGCAGGGGAGGGGCCTTCTCAGCCAGCTGGGCCAGGGCACCTCCCTGCTCCTGAGTGTGGGGTAGATACACCACGTCACACAGTGGTAGACAGAAGTCCAAATATCTTTGAGGTTCTGGACCTCAGAGCAGAATTCAGCCAGAAACTATGGCAATAAATATTATAGATGATTCAATGTTACCTTTGAACTCAGTTATTTTCTCACATGGAGTATGTGGTTAAGATAAAAGTCTGGTGCTTGAAGATCATTGAGATAGGCAATGACTAACTACCGTAGTTAGAGGCAGTAGTATTGTAGGCATTTTAATCCCAGGATATTAGAGAGACAAGGTGGATGAGGTAATATCTTTTATTGGACCAACTTCTGTCTGAGAGAGACAAGCTGAAAGAAAATTATGTAGCTTGACAGCTTGTCTCTCTCACTGACAGAAGTTGGTCCAATAAAAGCTACTTACTACCTTACCTACCTTTTCTCTCCACGGCCATAGGAGATCTCATTTCAGTGATATTTGCTGTTTAGAGATTGGAGTGCTTTTATTCACTTATCAGTTGTCACAGTGGGTTAGTGATAGAATCATAGAATCATACAGCTGGAAGAGACCTCAGGAGTTCATCAAGTCCAGCCCAGTGCCCAAGGCAGGACAAATCCCAACTAAATTAACCCAGCCAGGGCTTTTTCAGGCCGAGACTTAAAAACCTCTAGGGATGGAGATTCCACCACCTCCCTAGATAACCCATTCCAGTACTTCACCATCTTCCTAGACCTCCCCCACTGTAACTTGAGACCATTGCTCCTTGTTCTGCCATCTGTCACTACTGAAAACAGCCTCTCTCCATCCTCTTTGGAACCTCCCTTCAGGAAGTTGAAGGCTGCTATCAAATCCCCTCTCACTCTTCTCTTCTGCAGACTAAACAAACCCAAATCCCTCAGTCTCTCCTCATAGGTCATGCGCTCCAGCCCCCTAATCATTTTGGTTGCCCTCCTATGGATCCTCTCCAATGCGTCCACATCCTTTCTATAATGGGGGGCCCAGAACTGGACACAATACTCTAGATGTGGCCTCACCAGAACTGAATAAAGGGGAATAATCACTTCTCTAGATCTGCTGGCAAGTCTCTTAGGACAAGTCGACAAAGCAGGGCTAAAGCCAAAATAAGCTACGCAACTTGAGCTATGTCAATTGCATAGCTTAAGTCGAAATAGCTTATTTTGGCTTTTGGCGCTGTCTACTCTGCAGGAAGTCTGAGAAGAGCACTCTTCCTCCGACTTCCCTTACTCCTCATAAAATGAGGGGTTACAGGAGTTGGAGTAAGAAGTCCTCCAGCTCAATATTATTTTGACATTATGTCGAAATAACTGCTTGTAGCGTAGACATAGCTTTATAGTTTATACCATGTGAAAGGTTTATATAGTTTCAGAGGGGTAGCTGTGTTAGTCTGTAACTAAGAAAATTACAAATAGTCCTGCAGCATCTTAAGACTAATAAAAAAATGTAAATGGTATCATGAACTTTCCTGGGCACTACCCACTTCTTCAGATGAATAGAGTTAAGGGATCCAGGTGAGGTATATTTTTAGTAAACACTTACTCCATCTTGAATTAACTCCTCTGAACTCAGTTTGCTGGCATATTTCAGTCTCAATGTTTTATGAACTTCTGTCACCCACACCTCAAAGCGAGCACATCCATTAGCAAAATGGCAGCTAGAACATGATGGGTGTGTCTAGACTGGCAAGATTTTGCGCAAAAGCAGCCGCTTTTGCACAAAAACTTGCCAGCTGTCTACACTGGCCGCTTGAATTTGTGCAAGAACACTGACGATCTAATGTAAGATTGTCAGTGTTCTTGCGCAAATACTATGATGCTCCCACTCAGGGATAAGCCCTCTTGTGCAAGAATACTTGCGCAAGAGGGCCAGTGTAGACAGGGAAGAACTATTTTGCGCAAAAAAGCCCCGATGGCGAAAATGGCAATCGGGGCTTTCTTGCGCAAAATCGCATCTAGACTGGCCACAGATGCTTTTGCGCAAAAGCACTTTTTGCGCAAAAGGCACCCGTGCCAATCTAGATGCTCTTTTGCGGAAATGCTTTTAACGGAAAAACTTTTCTGTTAAAAGCATTTCCGCAAAATCATGCCACTCTAGACGCAGCCGATATGTATAAGACTGGAAGAGATCTCCTGTGTTATCAAGACCAGTTCCCTGATGTTATCAGATATTCCCACTGTATAATCTCATCCATAAATCTATAAAGCTCTTAAAACTAGTTACAGTGTTTGCCCCAGACTATACTGGCAGGCTGTGTCTAGACTGGCGCGATCTTGCAGCAGAGCTATGCAAATTAGGCTCAGCGTGGAATATCGCTGAGCCTCATTTGCATAACTAATGAGCCGCCATTTTTGTGGAAGAGGCTCTTGCGCAAGATGGAGCTGTCTACACTGCCCCGTCTTGCGCAAGAAAAACCCTCTTGCGCAAAGCTGTTATGCTGATTATTTTCAGGCACAACGGCTTTGCACAAGAGGGTTTTTCTTGCACAAGACGGGGCAGTGTAGACAGCTCTGTCTTGCGCAAGAACCTCTGCCGCAAAAATGGCGGCTCATTAGTTATGCAAATGAGGCTCAGCGATATTCCACACTGAGCTTCATTTTCATAGCTCTGCCGCAAGATTGCGCCAGTCTAGACACAGCCGCAATGTATTATATAACATCTTGTGATGGAAGCTTAAAAATTTGCATTTGAGATTCTGGGAGGAAGTCTGGTGGAACAAATAGAGTAGGGATGGGCACAGGAAGTAGAGCCTGGTTGCAAATAGATGTTCATGGAGCAGTATTCAGAGTAAATGTTCAAATAGCATCTGAAAAGTATGATTTAGTTAAGTGATGTGGGAGGAACAGAATTAAGGCCATGATTCAGAGAGGTGCACAAGCAGCAAGAGCAGAGAAAGAGTGCTAACAGGAAGAATTAAGGCAGCTGAGCTGGAAGCCCTGAAATGCAGTCTAGGGCTTGAATTAAAGTTCAGAAATGTGAGCTGGACAGAGAAGAGTTTGGTTCTATTGGTTCTTCTTCATGTAAAAGCAGCCATGTATTTCAGATAGGCATATGTGCAGCCAGCACACTGGAGCCAGATAACTTTTGACTAACAGAAGCCTTAGGTGTTCATGTCTCATGGTCTTAGCCAGTTACTGGCTGTATGGGCATGTCTACATAGCAGGGTGAAAGCTGAATTAAGCCACGCAACTTGAGCTACGTCAATTGCGTAGCTTAACTCAAAATAGCTTAATTCGGCTTTTGGCATGGTCTACACAGCAGGAAGTCAAAGGAAGAACACCCTTCCTTCGACTTCCCTTACTCCTCATGAAATGAGGGTTACAGTAGTTAGAGTAAGAAGTCCACCAGCTCGCCATTATTTCAAAATAATGGCTCGCTGTGTAGACACGCTCTTTGTTATTTTGGAATAACATAAGTTATTCAGAAATAATGTTGCTCTATAGACGTAGCTTATAAGTGCAGCACCACCCAGATCCCTCCCTTAGTTCTTTCTTAGCATCTGTGGGCTGAAGTCAGAGCTCTGTAGGATGCTTTCTGTATAAGTTACCCAATTTTTTTTTTCTTGTATGTAGTTGTAGTGCTTTAGGCTTAATTTAATGTTGGATTTAGTTAGGATACCCTGTGTTCAAGCATTGTCACATGTGTGGCCTACACCTAGCAGCGATCCCCACACAAAGTGCTTGTTGAGTCTTGGGAAGGGACTCATCAAGGAAGGTGCACACACCTATAAGATATTCACAAAGAGGACTCCAGTTGTGAGGGACTTGTGGGTAGGTTTTGTGGCCTGTCTGGAGTGGGCCATGAAGACTGCCATTGCACTGACGACCATCTCTGATTGGCAGGTGACTGCAGATTGGGCTAGTGAGGTCACCCCACATTCGGGTTCCCCCAAGCAGAGAAGTCATTCACCCTTCCTCAGTATGGTGAGAAAAAGGTCCCGCAAGTCCAACTGGGACCATCTGAGGGCATGAGGAAACCCCTCCCACCAAATTAACTTCCTTGCCAAACTTGGGCTCCTTACGATGGTGAAGTTTTAGGACAGAACACTCAGCAGATAGTGCTGCAGACGCCGAGATAAAACTGCCTAGGGAAGTAGGTATATGCATGAAACACACATGAATGTACAGATAAGCCTACTTTAGGTCCACTGAGGTTAGGAAATGCTCCTGGCTGACAGAAACCACTCAGTCCACCATGGCAGCTATTTTAAATGTGGAGGATTGAATTGACTGATTAAATCCAGGGCCACCTTGTCCTCCCCTGTTTTTTAGAACCAGAAATAGTATGGAATATAAATTCTGACACTGTGCCAGTTCTGGGATGGACTCTAATTTCAATCTTGATTTAGAAGAGGTGATTGATTGTCCTAAATACAGCTTTCCTCTTGAATGGGTTGAGGAAGAAGAAAGAAATCTGGAGTGGGAGATCCCTTTGAGTTCTGTGGCCTACCTCCTTGGACTAAATAGAAACAGCTGGTTCCAGAGGGGAATGTTGGAGGGAGGATGGTAGTTTGAGCCTCTGGCAACTTCTCTCCCCCTTGTATGTCAGAAAGTTGCCTTTCTGATACCAAGAACATCTGCAATAGAGTATTTTAATAACAGGTCTTGATGGCTGAGCCGCCTTTCATGCAGTTTTCCAAAGACAAAGTGACCCTGAAACTACAGTCTAAGCTAAGAACATAAAAACGACCATACTGGATCAGACCAAAGGTCCATCGAGCCCAGTATCCTGTCTTCCAAAAGTGACCAATGCCAGATGCCCCAGAGGGAGAGAACAGAACAGGTAATCATCACATGATCCCTCCCCTGTCATCCATCTCCAGCCTCTGACAAAGAGGCTAGAGACAGCATTCCTACCCATCCTGGCTAATAGCCATTGATGCACCTAACCTCCAGGAATTTATCTAGTTCTTTTTTAACCCTGTTAAAATCTCGTTGTCCAAAAGTTTTTTAGTTTCACTTGAGCCAAGGTCATCTCAGCTAGTGTTTTTTTTCCTACGTCACTTTCAACCTCAGAGAAGCAGCGTGTTTATATGTTGCATATCAGGTGATGTCTAACTTTCTAGCTCTATAGAACTAAATCCTTTCATCTCCTATCTCATTTATTTGTGTCCTAAGCAGACCAAAAGTAGAGTTAAGCAGTTTCTTTCTAGACAATCTCCAGGTGGATTATTTTCTGCATCATGACAGCATACAGAGCAGCTCAGATCATCCTCTTCTTTCCTTTCCTCCTCTCTTCCCAGGTATGAGGTCATTCTGAAGGAGCCCAGGTGACATCAACTGCATTTTAAAATGATGTGATTTTTGACATTTGCAAGGCTGCCCCTTGATCCTCTGTACATACGTTTACAAACATCAACACCATTGCTACTGCACCCCGTTCTGGTGCAAATTTTAGGAAGATAATCTGCAATCCTTGTTTAAATAGATTTAGAGTCTCATCTCCTGCAAGTATTGCCTGTAAGTCACCTACCTGGAATGTATTGACTCAAAGAAGAAAACACTTGCAGATGTGCATTCCACAACTCACTCTCTGTCTCCTCCCCCTGAATGTCTAAAGGAGATCTTTGGATGGGAAAAATGATGAGGGGGTGGTGGGACAGTACTGCCCTTACATAGCCTCTGAGGGGCTAAGGTCATGAGATGAGAGAGGCACCCTACAGTTATTGTTAGGAAAATTTCACAAACTACAGGGTGCTGGAAGCATGGATATTTACACGGAATAGATGTTTGCCTTGTTCAGTGAAATTATTCAAAGAACAAATATAATAAGTAACTGTTGTCCAGGGAAAGAGAAGGTAAAATACTTATGTCATGTTGTGTCCAGAGAAAGAGGAGGAAAAAAGCCTGCACGATGAAAGGGTTGTTCTATGAGGGCAATGTTTCAACACTGCATACATTATACAGAAAAAGGCTGGATGAGCTTAAATATAAATTTATCCTACCTCAGCAACATCTAGGAAAAACATCTCTCTCAACTCTAGGTATTCTATCATGCACATAGGTTTGAATGGTATTACAAAAAGGTAATGCTCAATGTAAAGAGATGTGGCTCCACTTAAGTTAATAGAAGTGGACCAATATTCCAAGCAACTCTTTCCCAATTCATTTCTACCCCAAAATTCTGCAATACAGTAGTCAATCTACCAAAGCTCAGGCTTTAAAAAAGATTTTCCGTTTGTTCTACCAGCTCTTGTTATATAAACAGATTGAAGAATTGATTGCATTCCTAATAACTCTTTAGAGAGCAATGGCATTTTTCCCACTAATGGTAGAAACAACCACTTTGTACCTGGAACTGGTGTCACTATGCCAAATTAAAAAAAAAAAAGGTTGTTTGGAAACCTACAAAGGGCTGTTGATGCAGATGATGGGTGCCATATCAGTTAAAAATAAAGAGTCATTGCTAATTCAAAGTCAAAAATTGAAACCAGAAAAGCACAGCAAAGAATTGTGGTGTGGTTCAAGATACAGGTCTGATACTGGATCTCCAGTGAACAAGGGATTAACTGTGGTTCAGATTTCTCATCCCCTTGCACAGGTTCTGAGACAAAGGGCTCTACGAGGGTAAAAGATCATACCAACAAGTTAAAAGGCTGGGATGAACCTGAAATGGGGAGTTTTCCACTCACCTTTGAATTATGTTCATTCATTTTAAAGACTACCCCAAGGACAAGACATTGCTGACTACAACTATGTTTTTTCTTTTTGGCAGAGTCATTCTACAATCATGGACATTCATTCCATGTCTCATTTCTTAGCACTGAGACAATTCAAAATCTAGGCTGTAACCACATCACACACGCAAATGTCTCTCTCCCGTAGCTGAGGTTTCCCAAAAGATTCCCCTGTCTTTCTGCACTTTCATTCTTCATCATTCCCACAAAAGACTTGCCAATAGATCCTTGACCCCCTTGCACTGCTTGCGTTCTACTGGAGGCTGAACCAATTCTAAAATCAGCCAGAGGGCAGCTGCATGTTGTGGGGAAGGAAGCTTTGCAGCCCTCTTTACACTTCTGCCAGAAGTCCAGCATTAAGAGCTACTAAGCTGGACCCAAGAATTCAGCTCCCTATTCCTGGATGAAGGAATGCAGAGCTTGTCAAAACACAGATGATGCATCATGGCAAATCCCAAAGAGAGTAGCCTTCTTGCCGACTTAGCAGTTGGCACAATCTCCAGCTGTGGTTTGGCTGGTTATCCAGTTCCCATCCATCACTGGTCATCTTATAGCATCACTGAAGACTTTGGCGGCCACGTAGCTGCATTCCTCTGCCAAGCATGCATCACGATTCATTGGTCTTGCATCCTAATACACTGTCTGTGCCACAAAAGCCGCTGAAACTGTAGCCGTGCTGATGGAGGTAGTTTCTAGAGTTGGATATGAATGTCCTCATTGCTGATTTTGTCCTGCCCCTTAATATGGAGCAGCTGACACAAGAAAAGAATCAGAAAAATCAGACATCCCCTCTTCAGGCCTCCTCCTTGCCCTGTTTCACTGCTGTACTGTAGATTTTGTATAACCCTAGTACTATGTATCTGCAGCTTCATGGCACGTGTGATGTCACAACATCCCCACCGAGGCCAGTGAAGGGCCCAAAACATAGCAGCAGCTGCAATAGGATTGTCCACTTCTTTCAAGCATCCTCCTGCACTCTCTAGTTTATGTCCCAAATATTCCCATGATATTGGATTATTTGACAAATGAACCATTAATCATATTTCTTCACTTGCTTACTTGACTGCAGTCTTATAACGAGTGTTAACAGGCCAACTTTAAACACTAAGGGGTACATTTTCAGTACAATACAGTGAGATTTGGCTGCACAATTTCTCACTAACACTAATGGGCATTGCATAACTAAATCCCTGAACACCAAGCTGAAAATTTAGCTTCAAATGTGCCCATTATGTTATTTTTACATTTGTAACTCTATTAAACCCTCAAAGCAAACATTCATTGCTCTCCCACTAACAACTGAGAGAAACTGTCTCATGTGGTTTTCAGCCTTAATTTAAAGAGCTGAACATGGGATCCAGTTCACACATTAAACAACACTTTTAAAGTGCAGTTAGAACAGGCACTGGTTAAGAACTTCATAGCTTCAGAGGAAGAGAATCTATGAATAGAACTTAAAAGCTTTAGATAAATTCATGGCATTTGAATTTGTTATTCACGGTGAGAATAATACAGTTTCCCTCATCTTAATTTTTGTTTTAATTTCAAGACAATGTCAAGCATTTTAATGGCAATGAGTGCTAGTTTCCAACACTAATTTGCCACAAGCCTTATGTATTTAATAAAGCCCTCAGGAGTCTGTACACTCAATCATGTTTGCAATAAATGGGATATTTGCAGAATTAGAAACAACTCTTAGTATCTTGGGTCTCATGTCTGAGATGTGAATGAACTGATTGTACTGAAAGTTGGCAGAGTTTATAGGAGTAGGAACTGCAGAATCAGACACGATTTTAATTATGGGACAGATTCCAGTTTTGCCAAACAAGCATTCAAAAATCAAAAGGCGGGCCTTCCAAAACTCATTATCCGGCCTAAAAGTTATGCAATTTTTTTTAAAAACCCACCTATTCAGACTCTAGACGCTCATATCAGGGTACAGAGAAGGGAGAGCACAAGGTGTACACATAATTTCCTTCTCTGAGAGCTAGTGCTTTAATGGCCCACATATGCCGCTTTCATTTCTAAATCCTCAAGAGTGGCCCAAACACCTCTTTCTTTACCAGGACTTCAGATGACTTCTGTTGATTCTGGGAGGAGAGCGGGGAGAAAAGGCACACAGGACTGAGCCCAGTATTTCCTTTGCTAAAATTTGTCAGTGTGGAAACTGACACTGGTTTGGGCTTCTTCCATTCTCTGTCACGTGGAGTTAAATCTAGACACATTTCCCTGTAGCCTTAGACATTCCAAATTTACACTGGTGTAAACAAGAGCAGGATCTAGATCCATGAACAGACCAGATGACAGATCAATGTAAATCCTATGTAGCAAAGTCACTCTGTAGTTCTTCCTGGGGATCTCCTTTTAGTGGCTTTGTGGGCTTTTCTCCTTTGCAAGCAGACATTAAGACTTGAAAATGCTCGTTTCTTCTTATGAGACAATAAAATACTTCCTCTTGCAACAGCAGGTGAGCGCTGAAGGCATCTTAAAAATCTGACCCAGAGTGGTAAAGTCGTAGAAGAATCTTTAAAGTTACATACAATACCACTTCCTCCCTGTTACAAGATGTTGTAAAATGCCCTAATTAGTCTTTATAATAATGCTGATACCTTTGCAACAGATGAAAAGGGAATTTTAATTTGTAAGAGACAACTCTGGCGGTCTTGATTTTTTAACCTTTAATTAGACTATAAGAGCCAGCTCCTTGAGACTGCAGACTAGCAATTCATTAATTTGGCAGCTAACCCACATGGGGTGTCCATTTAGGGTACAAGTTAGATTTGCGAGGCATTTTTTGTTTTTGTTTTAAAGCTGTATTCTAATATTTTGAATGGATTTTAATACATTGTGTTTCATAGATTATTTAACCTTCTAAGGAGGTAGAAAGAAATATTAAAGCCGACTTTATAAATGCCAGAAAAGTGACCAAGAAAAGCAAAGGAATTCTTTCCTTAAATCATTACCAAGAACTGTTTGGATTTTACATTGGCGCACTTATCATGCCCAATAGGGGTACATATCTGCAAAAATAATTTGAAAAATAAGAGGCTTGGTGAAACATATAATGAAGTCCCAAGACCCAAAGAAAATCTATACAGTTTTGAATGGCAAATCTTTTCTGCACCAGCATTAAGTCAAAATTGTAATACTGGCATGGCGTATCTCAATGGCAGATAATGCACAGGTATCTGTAAAGAGAGCACTTGTTAGCATTGTCTGTCTCATGGAATCAGAAGTAATGGCAAATATAAATCTGAGCTCTGAATAAAATGGTAGTTTTAACACAAACCCCAAGGAAGGGACAACAGTCTGCTTTTTGAGGTACACAGCTAAGGATGCATCCCCTCAGCATGGTCTTGGTGCCTCACTTCCTCAAAGGGTGAGGAGTAATACACAGCCCTATTCCGACAGTTTCCTTCTCCCTCCATGTCAGTTCATCTAAAGGGGAGCAAGGTCAAGGGAGTAGAGTCTCTGAGATGGCTGCTAGCACACCTGTCTACACCCAATGACACCAGGAGCCCCCTCCTAAAGCTCAGTTTGTGGCCACATAATATAACTGTTCTTACACTAACCTTTCTAAAGCAACCTAAAAACTCACCAATCTACAGATTAAACAAACAAACAAACAAACACACACACCCCTGCCCCCATCTAATTGACCATTTTGTACCAAAAAGGGTACAGAGTTCTGGAAAACATTTTCTATCTCACAGGAAATTCCAATATTTCAACCGTCTCTCAATCTGGGTGTAAACCAAAGTGAAAATATTAAAAACTTCTCATGGAACCAAAAAGCTGCAAAACATACCGATTCAGAAATGTCAGCTTGTAACTCAGGTTTTGGAGTTCTCCACCCAGTAGAAGTAAGGGAAGAGTGGCAGAAGCAGGAAATGTTGTCTGGGTCATCATCTGATGTATTATTAATTTTTTGTCATGGAATCTCAATTAACTAAAGCTTATGATTGTTGCAGGTATTGTTGTGCTTTAAAGAGAATCTCTGATGTGTTCCACTTACAACAAAGATTTCCCACTAAAAAGTCCTGCCCCATATGATTTATGGGGATAAAAAACTTTTGTCTGTGGGTATATGCCTATTTTATGCCACACAGATCAGAGCCTGTGAGGGTATGTCTACACATCAAAGTTATTTCGAAATAACAGTTGTTATTTTGAAATAACTTTCCTAGCGTCTACACAAGCCAACCGCTATTTTGAAATTAAATCGATATAGTGGAGGGCTTATTTCAAAATTGGTAAACCTCATTCCATGAGGAATAATGCCAATTTTGAAATAGCTATTTCAAGCGCTGTGTAGACACTTATTTCGAAATAGGGGGCCTCTGGCCCTTCCCAGGGTGCCCTGGTGGCCACTCTGGCCTCAACCAAGAACACTCCTCTCCATCCTGCCCTCTCCGGAGCCCTTAAAGGGGTAGACTCTGGCCACAGTGCCTGTGCCAGCTCCAAGACTGCCAACCCAGAGCCAGCAGTCACTGCCCCTGACCCAGTGGCCCCAAAACATGAGCCAGCAAGCCACAGGCAGCCAGCCCTCCACTGCTCCCCAGGAGCTTGCCAGGGCCCGGAGAAGGCGGGTGCCTTCCTGGTCCAGGGTGGAGATCATGGACTTTATTCAGGTTTGGGGGGATGCCCCCAATGTCCATGATCTCCACACTAGATGGGGGAATGCAGCTGTCTATAGCAGGATAGCTGCCAGCCTGGCCACCAAAGGCCACATGCGAACCCAGGAGCAGGTTCGCATGAAAATCAAGTTGGTCCAGTGAGACCCCCCAACCCTGAGCCCTAAGCTTCCCCTCCCCCTTCTTCCCCTTGCTTCCCCCTTCCAGCTCCCTCCTCCCAGGTTTCCCCTTCCCCTCTGCCACTCTCTCTCTTCCCCTCTCCCACCTCCTTTCCCCAGTCTCACCAGAGTTTCATCCCCCCCCCCCCCGTTTTGTTAAATAAAGAGAGTTTGTGTTCATGAAAATACATTTATTTTATTTTACATCAGGAAGGGGGGTTAGGAAGGAGTAAGTGGAAGGACGTGCCTCATTCCTCCCTCACAAGCCCCCGCTGCAGGGAGGCTTTTAGTGCTCCTTAGGGTGGAAGCTCTCCCGCAGGGCCTCCTGGATACTGACAGCCCCCCCGATGGACCTCCCTGATGGCAGCCTGCAGAAAGTGCAGCCAGACTCTCAGCAATACATCCACGAGAAGCACCAGAGTGCCCAGGGGCAGCTCTGGCTCCATGTTGCAGAGTGCTGTGGTGTCCCAAGTGAGGGCAACCAGAGCACGCGGAGACAAAATGCTTTGCTGTCCCTTATCAAGGTTGGCAAGCAAGCAGGGAAACCTGAGAACTGGCTGTCCAGGGGCGGGGGGGGGCCCTTTAAGCACAGGCCTCAGATAGCCTCAGGCAGCAGCCACACAAGGTAACTCCTGACCTGATGCCCTGCCGGACCTGGTTCCGGCCAGCCTTAAATGCAATTCAGCCTCCACTCAGTGTGAACGCGCTATTTTGCTATTTCAAAATGCATTTTGTGTGTACACGCGTTATTTTGAAATATCTTATAAAAGGATTAGAACATAAATAAAAAAGCATTTCAATGACATCAGCAAGAAGAAAATTACAAGGGCTACTAGTCCCCATGATTCAGGAGCTCGTGATTCTCCTCCCA
The DNA here is from genome assembly GCA_032595735.1 of Pelochelys cantorii. Lineage (NCBI taxonomy): Eukaryota > Metazoa > Chordata > Testudines > Trionychidae > Pelochelys > Pelochelys cantorii. Next base: position 41,722,787 of record CM064335.1, read on the forward strand.
GCCCTGCATTGTGGAGTGGGGCTTTATGTGTGATATTTGGCATTAGTCACATGCAGACACAGGATATTAGATTTGAGGAATCATTTATTTTCCCCAGCATAACTTTCCCAATGGGCCATGTACTACTCAGGGACAGAGTGTGCTTATTTGCACAAACACCAACGCAGGGACCAGGAAATTCTGTTAGGTTGCCCTTAGCTTCAACATTCACCATTTGTGGCAGGACAGGTTTGTCCCTTCTTGAATGAAACTGAAATCCATGTCACAAGCCTCAGGGTTCCCCAGGATCCACAGCAATCTTAGGCACCCACCAATGTGCTCTGGGGCTCTGCAGCTCTGCCACAGCTCCCAGCCAGCCCACATCCCTGACCCTGTCCTGCTCCCCAAAGGAGCTAACCCAGTTCAAAGAGTCCTGTACAAAAATGTTAGTGCCACCTTTGTGCTTGTGCTGTGTACAGCAGGGAACAATGAGTGACCCCACTCCAACACCACCTCTCTTCTTGTTTTCATACTTTGCGGGGCTGACATCCTCAGAATATGCCAAGGGAAGTGGAGAAGGGTCACGGTAGTGAGGACAAGCAGAATCATGCCTTAGGGAATCCTTTCCACATGAGGATCCTAAAAGCACAATCTGGTCCTAATGACTATTTTAGGTAATCCTAAGGGACCAGAGTTGTTATTAACAGCCAAACAAGGGCTGCAGAAGCTGGCTTATATTCATGTGCGCATGTGACTATGCTATACTTTTTGGTTTTTGTTTTAAATTGTTGCTCCAAAAGTCAGAAGAGAAAGTTCAAGTTTTTAATAATGAAAACAAACACTTATCTATTCTATAAGACCTAATTAAAAATTTAGAAGGTTCATTATGATTGCCTGTTTGCTCCCATTGAAAATGTTGGAAAGGAGACATGAGGGGATTAAATATAAATAAATTAAAATAAAAAAAACCCTGATTCAAAATGCATGAGCAAAAGAAGCAGTTGTCAAAGATAAAAAAATCACTTGGGGATATTTGTGTGTACATCATCCTTTCCAAGGCATAAGGGAGTGGTCGAAAAAGGCTTCCCTTGTCGACTGATCTGCGTCTAGACTGCAGCGCTGTGCCGGATCAGCTGATTGTCGGCACAGCGCGGTGGCCATTTTTATTTTAATGAAGCGAGGATTATTTAAATCGACGGAGCCATGTAGTCTAGACATACCCCAAATGTAAAAGAGAGTACACTATCTTCAGGCCAGCAACAAACTTCTCTTGAAGCTGTTTTTCTACAGAAAGCCAGATCTGAGTTGGCTATTGCAATCCAACTGTTCAGATGGATTAGTCATACTATTTAAAGCTACACCAAGTACCAGTACAGTATATGGCAGGACACAAAGGGGAACAGAAAATTGTGACCATTAGGAATGATGAGCTTAGAAATGTGGCCCTGGCCTGATGCTGAGAAATACTGAGGACAGCTTGCAATTCCAATGCAATCATATTAAAAGAGAGAGTATGAAGTTGCATGTAGATGGGGAGCGATTTTGCGTCTTCCTGGCAGGCTACAGAGCTCACTAGCAAAGCATGCAAGTAGTGTCCATCTAGACAGAGACAGCTTAAAGTAAGGTGGGAGTGAGCTGTGCCCCCATGCCTTTGGGAGCAGCCTGCTTTGTTTCTCTGTATCTTATAATGGTAAATTCTAATAAATAAAGTCTTATCAGTAACCTTCCAGCAAGAGTATTTGTTTTTCCTTTTACATAGCAAGATACACAGAGAGAACATGATGGTCTGCTTAAAGCAGAAGCGGTGTGGACTTTGCAGACTGAATCAAACCAGTACTAAAATTGGGCAAATGATTAGTCCAGATTCCAGGGCTGAAAGGAATTTAAATTTCTTACAGGTACTGTCCTATCATAGCCCAGGTCCCTGCCAGCTTTTTAAACCACTCCCTGCTGGCTTTTGCCACAGCTCAGACAGTTTGTGCTGGAGCTGGGCACCAGGGCACACCAACTTACTTTTACCTCTGCCAGATGCACATTTAATTCGAGAAAGAACCCTCTCCAATTTCAGGTGGGCTAGGATGATCTTTCACAGAGCCCTAATACCTCTTCTAACATGGGAAATCCAGAATATACAAACTATTGCCTGTCATTATTGTTCTTCTTCTGATTGTACATATGAATCGACAGCGGAAACTAACTGTTTATCAAGAGCAATAAATAAAAATGTTTCATAAAACTCAGTCATCCAAACAGAACCTCAAGGCCCAGAAATTAGACGTCTTCTTGGGGTTTTGCTCATTATCGTTAAATACACACAGCTCCATTCCCCATTACCACACACTTTTCGTTTTGGACGAGACAGTTTTGAATTTTTTGTGTCATCAACAAAGAACTGTGGGAAAAGGGTCAGAGCTAAGATTTCTCTAATTCTCTTAGGGTATGTCTACACAGCAGTGACGTTATTCCGAAATAACATAGTGCACGTTTACACAACAAGCCTTTATTCCGAATAATGTCAAGCTGGAGGACTCCTTCCTCAGACTCATCATGGTAACCCTCATTTCACAAGGAGTAAGGGAAGTCAAAGGAAGAGCTAAATTAAGCTATTTCGATTTAAGCTATGCAATTGACATAGCTGAAGTTGCATATCTTAATTCTATTTTGGCCCAGCTGTGTTGATGTGCCCTTACAGCTTTCCCTAAAGGAGGGACATTTCCTCATTAGGGGCTGAAGTCTGTTCCTTTTCAAATGAGATCAAGTAGCTAGAAATACATTTCACTGTCCCAGTGCTGTGGCTTATCTCTATTTGTTTCTTTGGAAAAATCATGATATATGAAATTAAACAAATATTCTTAAATGAGAAGGCAAGCTTTTTTTTGGCAGATCACAGCTAAAAACTGCAATACAAAACAAAACAAGGCTTCTACACAACTTGAGTTCCATCTTTCTCTCTGGTTTGTCACACACTATTTGGATTTCTATCCTGCATTATAGTAGCCTCTAGTGGCTGAATAATAAACTGAAAATAGATATAATTTTACATCAGACCATTATTGCTTGTGTATCTAGTTGATGATGCTGATGATTATTTGTCATTTTTATTTATTGTAACAAGAGTAGGTGCTGGAGATCATATTGTAAACTTTGATGCAGACAAATGTCACTATCTAAAAAAGTAGACAAGGGTATTTTCATACTTATTTTATGGATTGGAATGAAGACCTAGAGGTATTATGAGTGGAATTTTCAAAAGGGGCTAAAGATCTTAGATGACCACCTCCTATAGAGAATTGACACCTAATTCTTTAGACCCCTTTGACAATCATAGCCTGCATGAGTTGCTAAGATATAAAATATCTTGGCAACCTTAATCTGCCATTTCTGCACTTTGTAGCCTATCGTTTTTAATGTATTTTATATATGGGGTCCTTTACTGAAGTTTTGTAATAATTTCTATGGAAGCAGTAGCAGAAGCAACTGCTACCCTAAGCTGACATAGGAATGGTAGTGGATCCAGAAGCAGAAAACAAGCAGCAGTGACTGATATACTAAGACCAAGCTAGTTCAGCAGTGAGCAGAGAAGATCCAATAGAGGAGCTAGAGAAGGAATCCTTCTTTGCATGCGGCTGCCACCTCCCACCCTCTTGGACTACATGACTCAGCTGGAGGTGGCGAGTACTTCTATAGACATTGGTGTCCTATAGAAATCCTATAATTTTCATCTTTCTACAGTTCTAGAGAACTTTTCCACAAGGAGAATGGATGAGGAACTGATGAGAATAAAGGAGCTGAGGACAAAAAGGGGGAAAAAATTGGGAAGATTTCTCCTAGAAGAGAAATAAGAGAAATAGTGGAAATGTTACTCTTGTTAATGGAAACCACAGGTCTCTTCTGTACTCCTGTATGAATGATTCACTGAACATCACAAGACTAAACAAATAAGATATAAAAGAAAACCTGAGCAGATAGAGCAAAATAAATCCACACCAACTGACTGCCACAACCCAATTTCTGCAAAAACCTTCACATCGCAAATCCCCTAGTTTGCTTTGTGTCTTGCTGAGAGAGTTACAATTCCCATCTGACAAAACTGGCATTCTAGCAGCAGCCTTGAGTGTGGCAAATCCCTAGCCTGCAGTGCCAAGAGAATAGCAGATAAATGCATGATTTAGCCACCAATAGACAGGTGCCTTCCTCCCAGTCTGATCTGATCCCAGTGGAAACAGGAACTGAAATGAATAAGCTTGTTGTAGAAGATTTCCCTTGCTTAACTGTTCCTTTCATTTATTCTAAAAACCATAAATTCCTCAAATTATAGTTGTACACTTAGGGCTAGATTGTGTTCCCACTGAAGTCAAGCAGGAGTTTGTAATTGATTTCAATGGGAGCAAAATTTGGCCTGTAATGATTTTCCCTTTTCAAGACTGCTTTGTTTTGCTGTTGCAAATAATGATCCATAACCAATCAACCAGGCAGGCAGGAACACAGGAAGTCTTGGAAATCATTGTTTTTTTTCCCTCAGATAGAGTCTACCGGAAATGAAATGCCCTTCTCTAGTTTCAATTTCTTCTCTTAAGAAAGTTGCAGTGGGCTGTATTTTGGCATATGCTGTTAAATCAATCACTGTACAATGCATTGACCCCACACAGGCAAAAAACCTCTGTGTCATCATAACCTTAGTATTACATGAAAAACAAAAAGCAACCAAAACAAGGCTATTTGACATTTAAAAAGGGCACTCCAGCCTCACCTCATCTCCTTGTGCTTCAGGGTTATAGCCCATATGGTACGTATTTCTTGTGTTAGGCTCTTACACCACACCCTTCACCATTGTACTGAGCACCTTTCAGTAGAGCATTAAACAATACAAATATCATTTGTCATGTGTGATTTATTTCTTCTCTGTCTTCCTCTCCCCAGAGATGCTGCTCTATGCGTTTTTGTTAGGAATGAGAAGGTTGAGGAAATATGCTTCACTTTCGGAATGGAAGCAAATGAGGTTGGTGATGGTTCTCAGATCTCATGGGAGTCTTTGAGAAAGCCCTGTCTCAAGTAAGTTTTACCGGTCTGGTGGCTAGAACTACTATGCCACAGGAGTCAAACACTGGACAGCAAATGTTGTCATCAGCCCTAACAGATAGGACTTAAGCCAAATGTAAGCAAGGTGTAAACTAATTTAAGAGAGGATCTGCATTGGGGCTTGAACCAGTTTAACTAAAATCAACTTGAAATACACACACTTAGTTAAACCAGTTAAAGGTGTGGAGAGCAGGCCCATTTTGCTCATGTATTTAAAGTACATATTACGCTTGTATACTTCAACAGTACTTCAAGTAAGTGCAAAGTGTTAGTACATGGATTTGATTTCTGTTTCACTGTTTGAGCAGTTATACTTCCAGGAAGAGTGTAGTTTAATCACTATGGAAAAGCAGAACTCATCTTTCGCAGGTGGTGGGCACTCATCTGGGCACTCATCAGGAGATCATACAGTTAATCACATCACAGCTGTTTCTTATGGTGTTATTTAAACATAAAATACAGGTTCACATAAAACAATTTTCTGAAAGTGGTCCATGGATCCACTCTGAAAAACCTGCTAACTGGCCTCTGTGGTTTATTTATTTACCAGCTCCATATCCATGGAGCCTCATGGCTCCTATTGGCTCCAGTTCACCATTTGCAGCCAAAGGGAGCCACAGTATGTTGAATTTGAAATAAGCCCTAAATAATGGCAAAATGAAAAACCTAGAGTTCTATCCTGGACTGTAGAACTTAATGTGAGTTTTGCACAACTAGACCCAGAGTCAAAATTCAGATCCAGATCTGGATTTCCAGTCTCCAATGTTTGGATGCGTTTGGATTTAGGACCTGGATTCCATCAGAAAGATTAAGGTTGGCTGCACAATAGAAATCCTGACCTATATTGTGAACAAGAGTCAGGTTGGATTCAATATGCAGCATCCTTCTTCCAAGATCCACCTACAACTTAAGTGATGCACACTTATGACTCCAAAAGTAAGGAATGGAAAGAATAATGGCATCAAGATACATAAATGTATGCGGGTGGGGAATCAGGTGAAATTGATAGAGGAAGAGAAAAAAATGGAACCTTGAGGTCTAAATACAAACTACCCTATGGGAGAGTGCAGTGAAGAGGAGGGATTTTGCTTGGTTTTGAAGTTTTGTGCCTTTTAAAAAGGTGTTCTGTGGGATCAGGGGAAAGAACTATGAGAAGAAAATTTTATAAATTGAGATGATCTGAGCCTTTATAGGTAAGTGTACAGCATTAATCAAGGTAGACTTCAACTTTTAAAGCAGTGTCTATTAGGAAAAGATTTCTAATTAGGATAGTTACATTCTGGAACAAGGTTATTTGGGGAGGATGTGGAATCCCAGTTCTTAGCGGTTTTAAAGAACAGCTTAAACAAACCATTCTGGGATGGTCTGGGTATATTTAAACCTACCTTAGTGAAGGAGGATGGATTAGGTGACCTCTTGAGGTCCCTCAAACCCTATGTGTTTATGATTCTACATTGACTTGTCTTGAGACTCTTTTTAGTAGATACTAAATAAGAAATAACCCCTAAATATTAAAGGGATGAGTGGTCACTTTATACTCATACTACTACTTCCTTGCACTAAATGCTCCTAATGACAGATACCAACAAGCACTGTTCTCCCTACTCACTTCTAATTCTACCCTTTCATGTTTCCAGTCTTCCCACTCTCCCCCCCTCCCCCCACACCTACCCCACACATACCAGCCAACCCATCATAGTTGGGCGGGCTGGCTCGGCTAGGTGTTAGTGAGCCCTTGCTCAAAAAGCCTCTTCCTGGCCATCCAAGCTTTAAAGGCACAACCCAGATTGGAATTAAAGAGACTTATTCCACAGATGTTTTAAATGGCTTGTGAATTCCACTAAAACACATTCCTTGGGTTCCTTTGATGCTTCCTGACCTGGTCCTATTGTATTTACTGAAAGAGCTGGGAGCTCAGAACCAAACTGAGCAGATCTGCTGGGCCCAGCTTGCAAGGACAATATTCAAGTCCTCTTGTTTAATTTTATACTTCATTCTCTACACTGTAGCCACATTCTACCTTCCTTATTGTACTCCCTGTCCCTGTTCTCCACACTGCAGTTCAGTTGTATCTTTATTCCTGTATTTTCTGCCCACATTACAAAACTCAAATATTCTAATAGTCAGACACCAGTCCAATCTTGCCCTGATTTTACAGTAGACTCTCTGATCACAATGCATTCTGGGTGACATGGCTGTCTTGAATTCAGGAGCTTGCAATAGTATGGGAGCCCTAACCACATAAAATATATAAATTGGCTGTTTAAATATCATTCCATCCCTTATTCAGTGTAAAAAAAAAAACAACACCCCATCCTCAATATTGCAAGTGTCCCAGTGCTGTTTGCTAGCCCATCTGATTACAGGTCTGTCAGTTAGCCCTTCTCTTTGTTAAGCTTTTACAAATTCTCCAAGTTAAGTTAATTAGAAGTTGGGGGGACTGAAAGGGGGAAGTATCTGTTCAGCGCAAAGCTGGACCTGATTGTAAAAACTCTGGGAAATATGACCAAGTTCTCCCCCTCCCAAGTTTGGCAAAGTTATATGCCCAAATCAAGGGGGTTTAATTAAAAGCAGAGGATGGATTCTGAATATTTTTCAGGATCAAATGACCTAGAAAAGAGAGAAATCCCTATGTGGATAAAGACTATTTACAATATAAATGAGAAAAAAAATAAAGCTCAAATAACAAGTTTACATAATTTAAATTGTGAAAGGAACATCAAAAAAGGATTTGCAGTGAGAAACTCTGGGAACTATATACACAATGATATTGGAGACTGGTCTAAAGTCAAAACATTTTCCCTTCATTTTTGCATATTCCTTACCCCCACCTTGTCTCCTGCCTTTTAGTTGCTACAATAGTTCAGTGTCAATGATTATTGACACTTTTGTTTGATTTTCAGTAAAATAGCTAGTACTTAATTTGTACAGGAAGAGGTGCCAAGACTCAAGCTATAATTATAATACTTTGCCTAAGAATCACACATCCAAAATTCTAACCAATTTGAAAGAATATCCAACACATGCAGTCTCCTTGACATGTTATCACAGCCACTAGTGGTTTAGCTGAGCCAGTATTTGGATTTCTCTCTCCAAAGAATCAGTGTCATTTTTTACCCGGTGGGTTTTTCTGCATGGGCTTTTCTTGTAGACCTCGCAGCATGGAGGATGCCATTTTGCAGAGTGTGCTGCTCTGTCCCTGCTAGCATGATCCCACATGCAAGATGAACAGAGAACAGAATTGGTACCAGGGCTGAGCACCAATTAAGCTTGGAGAGTAGCCCCAACTGAGAACTGGACCCCAACCGGACTAAGTCCTTCATGTGCACAAAGAGATTAGGGGAGACTTCTAATGGGAGTTTGGTGCCTATGTACCTTTGAGGAGACTCTAAAGCCTTCAGAAGTGGAGACTCTAGAGCACTGATTCTGCAAGAAAACAAAACCACTTTCCCTTTTCAATAGGATAAACATATACTTGTGCACTGTTAGTAATGGGGACTACTGGCATAAGAATAAGGGTGTTGCAGAATCAGGGTTTTTGGCAGGGTTCAGATTCTTCTCTCACCCCAGACAAAAGAGAGCTTAGGCATGTTATTCACTCTCTCTGCACCTTAATTCTCCATTTGTCAAATCCCGGTCATAATACTTCCTTTGTCCATCTCCCCTGATTAGATGGTAATATCTTTGGGGTGAGCACAGAATGCCTTACCCAATGAGACCCCAATCTTGTGGCCTCTACATGCTACCAAAATCCAGAGGACCCTGTGATGATTAAATAAATCATGAACTGGCTGACAGGGAGAAAATGTCCTGCTAGGCCAGCCTGTGCAAGAGAAGTCACTCTCACGCTGGTTCAGAGCTGGCTTTGACATTTCTGGGTCCTAAACTATTAGGCCTAAGGCAAGACCCTCAAACTGCAAGCTGCATCTTCCTCTAGACCCACAGCAGCAGGGGGAAGTCAGTTCCAGTCAAGTTTTTCCCCTTCCTCACCTTTCCCACTTTCAGCAGCTTAGGGCATTACCAACCATCCTTGCTGATTATCATTTCAAAGCACAAGCTCATATGGAAGAAAAGCTTTCTGCAAATGCATTAGTTTTTCATTGAGGGCAGTTCTCAACAAAGCACAAGAAGCTTTAATCATTGCATGGGAATAAAAATAAATACAAACAGAGAAAGAGAGTGTATAACAGGCCCTCCAGACTTTTCCCTGCATCTTTCTCAAAGACAGAAAAGCACAGTTCTGAGATCTATTGCCTGCTTCAGGGACCACTGAAGTCAAAGGCAAAATTTCCTTTAACTTACAAAGGATCAGGCCCACATTATTATACAGAATAGAGACACTGTAAAAACCTAGTATCTCTAGATTGTAATCACTGGGATTGAGCTGAGCTGCAACCCAGGTCTGGGTAATCCTAGTAAGTGAGCTATAAGAATTTATGATAAAACAGAGACAATTAAAATACAGCAAGAGCTGCTTAGCTCATGTGAGAGGAACAAACAAAGTCATCCTGACTCTAATCTTCCCTCCCACTCCATTTCCCTGAGAAGAAAAAAAGAAAGTGGTGGTGGGCTGGGGGAAATACACACAAGCAGGCTTACTAATTAACAGTTCTCATTAGTGTTTAATGGCAATGATAATGATAATCATATTGCTGCAAGTCTAGAGAGGCCGCTACCTCAGCAGAGCCCCAGATGCTTATTTTTCTTCAAAACTTAAATCAATATCTGCTGAAACGTGACAAGGTTATTTCATGAAAAAGTGATCAGAGTCACTTAATTTCCAGCTTAAACTGGGAAATGCACTGTGCTTTCCTGTGGAGAATGGAGAAAGCACTGATTTGAGGAGCAGTACTTAAGTGCTTAAAATAAGCTGTTCACAGTCCCATATTGACAGCCGCTGCTTTGAAAGGTCAGATTCCCACACAACCAACAGAACTCCCATCAGCTATTCAACAATCATCAGTTGCATAACCTAATGAAAAGGCCGGGTATCCATTCAGAAGTACTATCAATAAACATACGTCACTGTGGATGAGCTGGAACAAACCCATTTTGAGTATAAATGCCAAATGAAACCAACGGAGCTCAAAGTATGACAGAGTCCATCTCCTTTATCATGTTGGTTTTATCTAGACCAAACACCTAGCAGGATCATGGAGCATGTGTGCAGGGAAGGAATATTTCACCACAGAGGGCTGCAGTTTTGTTCTCAGAGTCTACTTCAGTTCTACCTCTGATGCAACTTACCTGTCTATCCCATGGGAATGAGGAGGAAGGGTGAGGAATCCATGGGGTGGAAGAGCATCCATGCCTATCCTGTGTTGTCTCCTGTACTCAGGCAGTGAGTCTCACAGTCCTCCCATCCTCCAGACTAGTGATTCTCAACTTGCTGCCCAGTGAGCACACAGCTGCAGCCCATTGACATCCTCAGAGTAAGTAGGTTGAGAATCACTGCCCTAGATATGCCCCTGCATAGTGGAGCTACATCATTTGTCCTACTTAATGGCCCCCCTGTGTCCACAGGGAGAATGGGCTGGATTTAACCTATCATCACTTAAATTGTGGATCAGTCTTTCTAAAAGACACAAACTGAATTCAGAACACACCAGCGAGTCTTTGTGATGGGTTGGGTCACAGAGCTCCCCTTGAGACAACTACTTGATAGGCAGATCATGCCACTGAGCCTGCCTTCCTACCTGCTCTCTGGGGCATCCCATCACCCTGTCCTGCTGAGCTAGAAGCTCTGGTCTCCTGCAGTGACGCACAGAGTTGGGATAACAGCCCAAGCGGAGTAACACAGACACCGAGAACAGCTTAGCTCTGGGAAGACTCAGTCCCCAGGCCTTGACCCAGCATCCCGTGCACAGCCCCAATGGGACCAAAACCCCACATAAATCCACCCTGCTCTGTATAACAGTTGTACACAGAGATTGTTCAGAAAGTTTGTTCCCTTTATCAGTGACAGAGGGAGATGCACAGCTGTTGCCCCTCTCCCCCGGTAACAATTATTTGCCCTGGGTTGGATGATAAACAACATTGATTTTATTAAGGGTAAAAAGTAGGATTTAAGTGGTTGCATGTGATAACAAAGGTCAAAACACGTTACTAAGCTACAATAAAACAAAATATGCTGACTAATTCTAATACTCTGAGAGAAATTGTTACAAATTATAATTCGCACTCTAGTTTTTATTTCACATAAAGTTCTTCTCACCCGTTCCTTTGGGCAAGCTCCAGTATTGATTCCATATAGAGGATGTGGCATAAGAGCTGCTGTGTCTCCTTGTAAGCCTCCATGCAGACAAAAATCTCAATTGACTCTATACATGACAAGCTAAAGTCTGTTTTGAAGAGAACTGTTCAAAGAACCAGGGGAACCTGCTGAGAAATAGTTTGATGTGTCCTCCTCCACCTACTTTGCTAAGAAGACAGGCAGGCATGTTTTGGACAGGTTGTAGCTTTAAGGCAGCTTCCCCTGTAAGCCCTAGCTGGCAAATATTTCAGTAATTGTTTGAGTATGAGCAATGTAGCAGGGTAGGCAGAGTTTGTGGAGGAGACCCCCAGACATACTTTATGCTGAGGCACCCCATTCCTATGGCAGTGGGGCAGGAGGCTGGGAATATGATGGTTGCCGACTAGAGAGAGGAAAAGGAGAGGCCACCGAATCAGAAAATGCATGGCTCTAAATGCCACCCCCTGCACAGCAGACATCCAGGAGTCCCAGCTGCAATGACAGCTCTCTAGTGCTTCTGTGCAGCTTCTCCAGATTTTAGGCAGGATTTTTCCCTCTCCAGCTACTCTAATATATCCTGAACAAAGCCCACTTACTCTGCCTCTTTCCAGGAGCAGAGGCCAGCACAAGGCCCTATAGACATTGTTACAACAAATGTTATCACACCCTCGAAGCAAAATAGTTTCACAGGAAGGGAGCACCATGCCCTGAATGACCTTTGAGGCAGGTGTCCAACAATAGAGGCACCAGAGATGAATGAATTCTTTTTAAAATCATAGGCCTTCATGTTGGCAAGCAAAGATCATTGCGTGAAGCCAGGCAGTGGAATAGAAGGATATTATAAATAGTGTAGCTGTAACAGTCAGCGCAGGTCTGGAGAGGGAGGGAGGCAGGACAGGTATATTCCCACTATGTCGCTCTCTGAGCAATGAGGCACTAGGCTGTCTAATCCCTCCAGCCTCCCCACTATAAGACTCTCTCACAGGTTAGCCAAGCCCAGCAAGGGATACCCTACAAGATTTTGTTTCCCTGTGAGGGTGCAACATCTGGAGCAGCACAAGGAAAAGGGAAGCGGGTCAAGCTGCTCAGCCAAGTCTTAAGACATTGGGATACAAATGGTTAACAAATATGAGAAATTTTAGACATGACCCCAAACAAAAATCCTGCAACTGAAATTCACCACACTTCTTTGGAGAGAGAAGCCCAAAAGCCATATGGGTACTTTGTCCCTATTTATCTTCATAATCCAAATGGCCCTTCATTAAAGAATTGGTAATTTGGAGTGCACAAAACATCAGTCAGGAAAGTATCGCTGCAAACCAATCTAAAATAACTCTGTGCTCCTGTAGAGCAATTACTTCCAAAACTGTTCCTGCAGAATATAGGATCAAAAAGTCAAAAACAGATACTGTGTAATTAAGCAGTGAGACACAACAGGGAGTACAATATGGGTCTACATGCTTTATTAAGTATGATGCTGAAGGCAGTGACTGTCAAATCAGATGGAAATGCATTATTTTATCGCAGAGCTTGTAAAGAACATTCCTTGGGAAATACATGTAATATATACTGCGCCTGTTGAAATTCTGACACACTCTATATTTACTTCCCTTCCTCATTATTGCTACTTCACTTGACTTTCTTCATCAAGCCCCATCCCTTCCACCTCAACACCTTTGCTTCTTCCTTATCCCTATTTGTTTAGCTTTGTTTTCAGCATCTGAGGTAACAAGCCACTCAGGGTACATCTACACAGCAAGGCTAAAGACAAATTAAGCTATGCAAATTCAGCTATGTCAATTGCGTTGCTTAAGTCGAAATAGCTTAACTCGGCTTTAGGCGCTGTCTACACAACAGGAAGTCGAAGGAAGAACACTTTTCCTTCAACTTCCCTTATTCCTTGTGAAATGAGGATTACAGCAGTTGGAAAAGTATTCCTCCTGCTCAACAATATTTCAGATAAAGGCTTGTAGTATAGACATGCACTATGTTATTTTGGAATATCATCAGTTATTCCAAAATAATGCTGCTATGTAGATATACCCTTAAAAACCAGTACTACAGAATGAAGGAGTTTGAGGTAACAGTGTTTGACAAAGGTGAGTGAAAGCACTGATAGAAGATGTAAGCTGCTCATAGGACACATGCAATTCATTGATAGCTGCTCAAACTTAACTGCTCTTCCTTTAAAATGTCCACTCCAGAAGCATGTCTAACTTGATCTGCTGTATCTGAGCTGATATGCTGTGATGGAGCCCTGGGAATCAACCAGATAATTCTCTCTGGCTAGACTTCTGGTCATAGCTTATTTCAAGCTTATTTCGAGATAGTCTATTCTGAAATTTGGTGCTCTCTACACAGTGCCAGATTTCAAAATAGACCACTATCCTTGTGGAACAAGGTTTACAGGGACATCGGAATAGCATGTCCTTTATTTTGATTGCATTTCGAAATAATGTGAGTGCTGTAGAGACACAGAAAATGCGATTTCAGAATACCGATCGTATCCCGAAATAACGCCATAGTTTAGATGTACCCTAGATGAGCACATTGAAGGATTACAATCCAGCAATTGTAGTGAGAATAAGCAAGGCTAATACTACATCATTTCCCATTTTCATTATGTCACAGGCAAGGATATGAAGTCTCTTGTATGCCATTATTCTTTTTACAGTCTCTGTCAGTGGACTATAATGCCAACTACAGTCTGTGAAAGACAGTAATACATGGAATTCCTTTATATTTTATAAGTCAATTTGGTGGGCATTCTAGTTCATCCTTTATAAGCGACTGGAGTTGACAGAGGGGACAAAAATTCTTATTACATGCTAAACAAGCCACAGAAGACATCTTTCAAAGAATGTATGTCATTACAAGGCATATCTTTTCAGCAAAAATTGCCAAGCAGTTCCCAAGAAACAGTACAAACTGAACATGGTCTCATTTTGATTTTAAAACTGTCAGAGGCCCTGTTCTAATGCTGCTATGTTCTCTTCTCATATTTGGTAGTGGCACAGATTATGGTCCATCTGTTTTAATATTTTTTCCTCCCCATTCCCAGAACTCATAGCCCATGGAACCCTGTTGAGATGTCCTTTTCTGAAAAGTAATAGTTCACATCCACAGCCCAATGACAGAGTGGCACAGATATCGTGACCACACTTGCTGTTCCCTAGCCCAACTGTAACCTGGTTCCAAGGATTTTTTCCAGATTTTTCTTTGGGCATAAGGGCCTCTACTATGGAGATAAAGCCAGTTAATGCTTCTTTTATTCTCTTTCTAAAAGACTTACCCAGTGTTGCTTGGACCCTTCAGGGCAGAACTCTGGCAGTAAGGAGGTACAGGAGACAGGGCAGGGAGTAGGGGGGCTCAGGGCAGGGGATAGGGGTGCAGCAGTCAAAGCGGGGAGTGGGGGGGCTAACATCAGGGAGCTGGGAAGTGTGGGAGGCAAAGCGCAGGGGGATACAGGCTGGGGGGCTCTCTGGGGTGGCAAGGCAGCTGGAGCCGGGGATGGGTGGGGGAAGGGCCCCAGCCACTGATTCTTGAGGAGGCAGTGGAGCTATACAGCCCTGCCCCAGCAGACCTTCAGGGGAGCAGGGGGTAGGACTGTGAAGCTAAGTCCTGGTAGGTCCTCAGGGGAGGGGAGATGGAGCTGCACAATCCAGCACTCAGTGGGGGGGGGGGGGGCAGGGCTGTGTGGCCCAGACCTGGCAAGCCCTCGGGGATGGGAAGGCTGCACAGCACAGCCATGGTCCTGGCAGGCCCTTGTGGGGCAGTGCAGGTGTGCGGGCTAGCCCTGGTTCTGGCCAACCATTGGGGTGGAGGGCAGGGCTATGTGTACTTTATTTCTAAATAATGCCCCTAAGGTCAAATTTATAAGCCAAGCATCCACACTGCCAAGCTCATTATTTCAAAATAACAGGCCACTTAATTTGAAATCTGTACTCCTGCTTTTCATCAGGAATAATGCTAATTCCAAAATAGTTATTTCGAAATAGCGGTAGCGTGGACGCACCGGGGCCACTATTTTGAAATAATTGGCTTCTGGAGGCCTCTCACAGCTGCAGCACTGACTGCTCTGGCCAACCCTGGCATCTCCACTGCTTTCCTCCTCCTGCAGATCCCTAAAACTCCCTGTAAGAGGAGAAGGGCTTCTCGCACATGGCCAGTTTTGCAAGCCCTTTGCGAGTAACCAGGACCTGAGGATCCAATTCTCCTTTGGACTCTCCAATGTCTGCCAGTGCTTCTGCTGCTCCCACGGCAGCCACTGCACAGGGACACAGGAGAGGTCCAGCTTTGACTGGTGTGGAGATGCTGGACCTCATTGAGGTATTGGTGCAGGAGACCAACCTCCAGGATCCCTTCACCAGGAAAAGGAATGGGGACATCTATGGCTGCATCACCACTAGACTGGCTGAGAAAGGGCACACCAGGACCCTCAACCAGTGCCACATGAAAATTAAAGAGCTGCAGTAGGACTACCACAAGACCAGGGAGCACAGCAGATGCTCTGGGGTGGCACCATATACTTGCCGCTACTATGAGCAGTTCAATGCCATTCTGGGAGGCTGGCTGGTCATCAATGTTCCTGCTAATTTTTTCCATCCATATGCAGAATAAATTTTGTTATGTGCACTGAGGCATGTGCAGATGTGTACCACCAGTAGACACACATGCTGGCTCTGGGCAGCTGTGGGCACTCTACTAATCTGCTGGGAAGCATTTGCTTCTTACCTTGGTGGCTGCCCAAGTGCTCAGCTTACAGGGAATACAACCGGTTACCTCCCCACCCATTGCTGTCGAGTTCAGCCAGGACACACCTGGTGTCAGCCTGCAGGAGGGCAGGATGGTGGAGGTGGATGACTATGATAAGGAGGAGGAGTAGGAGGCCAACCAGGTGACCAATGACCATCAGCCAGGAGCTGCTCCTCTCTTTGGAGCTGGTTTCCCCATCTCCCAGGCTTCTGACGAACCCGGGAGGGCACTTCAGATGAGTTCTCTAATTTTTCCTATCTACAAGTGAGGGCAGAAGACAGCCTGTGAGGGGCTGTGCGCTCCTCTCTTGGCCTACTCAGCCTCGGGGAGCCGCACAACAGCCTGTACAGTTGGGTGCACATGGAGGCACCAGTCCGGAGCACGCAGCTCCTTTATGCTCTTACACAGGAATCCCTCGATCCTTCTCACAAAGTTTCAGGAGAGGCCTGCCTTTCTCCAGCCTCCATGGTGGGACACCTTCCCGTGACAAGCCACCACTAAGTAGTCTGGGGTCATGGAACCACACAGCAGTGCTGCACACAATGCAGGGCAATGCCCACACTCAGTCAGCGTTCGCTCACAGTCAAGTGTGGCCATGCAGAGGAGACTGATCTTATGTATGGGAACCAGCCAAGGGGAGGAGACGGAGGGGAAACCATTAGCACTTTGTCCAACAAGCAGCATCTGCCACTCACACACACCTCCCTCAACCCCTCCCTTACCCCAGTGGGCAGAGATAGAAGTTCTGTCGATGCAGGATGTCGCCAGAGCTGGACCCGATGTGTGTTGGACACAGAAGCAAGCCAAGCCATCCCAGCCTCACCTCCCACGCACAAGCTCCTGACCTAGCTGGCACTTTCCCATGCCTGCTTGTCTCTGGTCATGGGTGTTGCAATGGTCTCCTGGGACATCTGTGCCCCTGCTGGAAAGTGCCTGCAGTGTTGGCAACAGATGGCCTTGATCAAAGCACGTTGCCATCGCCTAAACTGAGACTTTTGGTGTTGGCTCAGAGATAAGGACTAGGTTTCATACACAGTGTCTCCTGTGATGACTGCCCTTGTAACTTTTCTTCACAGCTTCAACAGCTGTGAGCATGGGGCATCTACTATCTGCCATGCCACATACCCAACTCAGCAGGATCCACAGACGGATATACCCTTGAGAGGAGCTCATGCAGGAGCAGGCTGCAGTCCCTCATCCAAGGACTTTAGGATGAATGCCAAGAGTGGGCCACTGACCAGGAGCAGAGGAAGGCCGCCTGGGATAAGCTGACACCCCAGCATAACACCATGTTCTCTACCCTCACCTCGGTGATCGAGCTCATGGCATGGACCCACTTCCCCCCTGCCCCATGATTTCCCCTCCAAGGATCTCTAGGGCAGCCAAAGCCTCCAGACCATTTGGAGGCAGGTACCTCTCCCAGCCCCCATCCTTGAGCCCACCCTCCTCCATTCCAAGTTCCTTATCCAGTCCCTCCACTGTTCTATGCCCCCCCAATGAAGAGTCCTGGTTTTTCACAAAAGATGCCTTTTGTTTACTCTGCAGAGGAAATGGGACGGTGGGGAAGGAGGGCGATGGAAGGCAGGAGTGGGAATGCATGGGCCCCTTTTGGAAGGGCATAGGGGAGAGTCTCAGAACTGGCCCTGAACTGTGTGAAACTCTCCTTCAAGGCCTCTCTGATGAACACAGCCCCTTGCTGTGGTCTCCTGATGGCACTGCTGTCTGGCTGTTCAAACTGCCTGGCCAGATGTTCAGCCTCAGCCCCCTAGCCTTACAGAAAAGTCTTCCCCTTGATTTCACATAGGTTGTGGAGCACACAACATGCCACCACCTTGAAGGGGATGCTGCACTTGCTGATGTCCAGGTGGGTGAGAAGACTCCTGAACCTGCTCTATAAATGCACATTCCACGGTCATGCAGCACCTGTTCAGCCTGGTGTTGAACTGCTGCTTGCTGAGGTCCAGGCTGCCCGTGTAGGGCTTCATGAGCCAGGGGAGCGAGGGGTAGGCTCCATAGCCCAGGATCACTATGAGCATGTCCACCTCCCGAACTCTGATGGTGAGGTGGTCAGGGTATAAAGTGTTGATGTGCCTTTCCTGACCATCCCACGTTGATCGCAGTGAGGCATCCCTTGTGATCCATGAGGGCGAGCAGCATCATGGAGAAATACCCTTCCTGTTGATAATGTCTGAGGCCCAGGGGTCGAGGGCCAGGATGGGGATGTTCATGCTGTCTATGCCCCTCCCCACTGTATTTGGGGAAGCCCATGGCAGCAAAGCCGTCAATGATGCTGTATATGTTACCCAGAGTGACGACCCTTCATAGTATCACATGGTTGATGGACTTGGCTACTTGACTGAATAAGGCCCCAACTGCGGATTTCCTCACACTGCACTGGTTCCCAACTTAGTGGTAGTAGTCTGGCATGACGCGCTTATACAGAGTGATGGCCACATGCTTCTGCATGGGGATGGCGGGTCACCTGCGGGTGCCCTGTTGCCTGAGGGCTGGGGTGAGCCACTTGCAGAGCTCTAGGAAGGTGGCTTTGCACATACAGAAGTTCTGCAGCCACCACAGATTGTCCCATCCCTGCAGGATGATGTGGTCCTACCAGTCCAAGCTCATCTCCAGAAGTGGCATTCCATGGCGTCCAGGGGATTGAGGGGTGTGTACAGCAACAGGAGCTCCAGGACCTCGGTGAGCTGGCCCTGTGGGTCACACTGGGGTTCATCCTCATCCTCATCCTGCTGGAGCAACATGTGGGCAGTTTGAAAGTACTGCACCATGAGGGTACAGCATGAGGCCTGTGAGCCTGGCACTGTTCCAGAACATAAAGCATGTGCCCACTGCATCCTTTTTGTGTCCCATGAAGGGGGAGGCAGGGGAGGAGTGGCTTGTGAGATGCAGCCGTATAGAGGAGCCCTTGTAAGCACACATCACAGCTTGTACTTGCTGCCCACAGTGGTCAATGTGGAGCATAGCTGTCCTTGCTCTCAGCCCCTCCCCTTTCCATGTTATGGAAAATTATCAGATTCTAGGTACGTCCTGTTTTCATGGCATAACCAAACTCTGGCCTTGTGTGACGGGGCAGAACCACCCTGCACTGGAGATCCACCGACCGCCGCGCTGGGATGGCGACCTGGGGGGGCGTGATACCGGCGGTGCACCGGCTGTTCGGCGGCCGCCGAGTGCGCGCACCGTGATCAGCTGTCTGGGGGACACGGTGGCCCGGGGAGGAGCGAACAGCGGGCAGGCACGGATTGACATCACTGCCGTCGGCACGCCAATGAGGGGTGGAGCCCCGGTGTAGACGCAGGACGCCCGGCGGGGAGGTTTAAAAGCCCGAGAAGATGGGTGAACAGGGTCTCCTGGGCCCGCAGGTGAAGGGGGGACCCGAGCTGGGAAATAGTGCTCCTGCTGGCTGCTCGTAAGCGGGGAGAGGAAGTGGCCCAGGGTGGGCAGAGGAGTACGCCCGAGGGCTGGCGTGTTACAGCGGAAAGCCCTGCCAGCTGGACAGGACCACAGTCAGGTCCGTGTCCTTAGAGCCCTGGGCTGGGGCCTGTGAGAGGGGGAGGGCCTGGACCCCCCCTCTCCCCGCGATCAGACCGGAGAGCCGGATCCAGACTAAACCACTAGCCGGCACATCAGCCGCATTGCTGGACCAGACTCTCTAGCCTGATGTGTTCTGAAATGGATGAAAGAGACTCAGGGTGGGTGGAGGGAACATAGAAGCAGTGTGGGGGTAGGGATAACGGACTGGCTGGCCTAATGGATGGTCACACCTTGCTGTAAATTAGGGTAAAAGGAAGCTGCATATCAAATTTGGAGGTCCTAGCTCTTACCATTTAGGAGGAGTTCTTGAACAAATGGGCTGATGGACGGACAGACTCATGGACAGACACTCAAACTCTCTGAGCCAGAGAGAGAGAGAGAGGAAAGTCAATACTGATCTGGGCAGTAGCAGAAAAAAAAGATAATCCCTTACTTTAGCTTGACTTCACTCTTCAGAGTCTTGAACTTCACAGGCTGACTCCACCAGAGGTATTTCTGAGGTTGCAGGGTGGGATGTGGGAGCAAGGAGTACGTTGTGAATCCAGAATCCCTTTCTGCGCCTCTTCTACCAAAATCCCCAGGTTTCTCCTGCCATCTAAATCTTTGGGCCACTGAAAGGAGACTGAACCATCAACCTATGCCTATGCTTTTCTCTAATTAGCATGGATGGCAGCTTATTATAATCAGGTGGGAATAAGACAAAGACACTTCAGCTGCCCTAGATTCACAAGATATAGAGGGTGCTCTGTGTTTAGGGCCATGTTCTACAGACATTACTTAGTCCTGGCTCATTCTTATTTAGGCAAAACATCTATTGAGTGGGAGTTTTATCGGAGTATGTGGTGATAAAAAAGACTGCAGGATTCAAACTTTAATGAAAAGAGAATAAAAAGGAACCATTTTATACTGATTTTCCATTCCCTACTCCCAGAGACCCATCCAGTTCAGAATGAAATGCAAGAGTACAGAGCACAAGGGGTAAAAAATGTGTGAAGTTACATTTCTGGCTACCTGCTTGACAATTCTTGTCACAGGGATGTGCCTTGTAATGACAGCATGTATCATTCTGTGACCTTGCAGTCCCTGCTAAAATACACTAGAGAGAACTGAATTTCTCTGGTCTCATGGAAGTGCTGTAAGGCCAAAGCTTGACAGTTTGGCTGTGTGAGAAACTCAACCTCCTACAAAAGACCTTTTGCATTATGGAGATTGTGCAGGGGATAGAGCAGATACAGTGCAACACAAGAAGATTTTCATCATCTGCTCCACTATTTGCCCGAATAGGTGGGTGCTGCAAGGCCAATGGCCACTATGCTAGAATTGGGGTTAGACTGGGAGGACTGGTGGGGATGGTCTGGATACCAACTTCCCCAACCATCATGGAATTCCTTCCATATCACCATCCTAGTTGGGCTTTATAAAGGGAAGGATAATTCTCAGTCTGTATACATCTACCTTAGAGCAATTCTGTCACTGATCATTTGTCTGGGTGAAACTTAAATATTCCTTTTATCTTTGGGTATGTCTACACTGCAGAGTTTTTCAACTACACTTATGTCCACACTGCAATTGTGTTTTTCCGACAGCGGTAAACCTCTTTCTATGAGGAAGAAGCCTTTTTCCGAAAGAGCTCTTTCGGAAAAACATGTGTGTGGATGGGGGAAAGGGTTTTTTTTTTAAAGAAGAGGCTTCCAGGAAAAAGTACGGGTGCCCTAGTGGCCACTCCATCCATAATAATCACAACTTAAATGCAAGATAATGTCTAATCAATGTGAACACTATTTTTCGAAAAAGCAGATCGCTTTTTTGATGCGCTTTTGCTGTGTGGATGCGCTCTTTCAAAAAAAGTTTTTCCGGAAGATCTGTTCCAGAAAAGCTTCTTTCGAAAGAAACCTGCAGTCTAGATGTAGCCTTTGAGGCAAACACAGCCAGCAGCAATTTCTTGCGGGAGGTGGAGTATTGTTTTGTTTTTGGTCGTTTGGTAGATTCTTTTTGTCTCTTTTTGTGTGTGGTCTATACCTAAGACTCATTTAAAACCCCTTCAATAATGTAAAAAATCCCCAACGTCTGATCTGTAGCTTTTGCAGTAAAAGCAGTAACATACCTAACAAAAACATTCCTATCATTTCACTGTTTTATTTTGACTCAGCTAAACTACACTCAGTATCAATTACCATTTGTTGGACCATTTCTCTCTTAGCCTCTATGGTACAGGATTTGTACAGTCGAAAGCAAATAACCAAACAATGTAATGCAATAAGAGCAAAGCCAACACAATTAGGAAGGAACTGTGCTGTCTAAAGGTCGGGTAAAACAGCATTTGTAGACAAGTGGCAGTCATGGGAGTTGCCATGTTATCCAGGCATTAAAGAGGTGTGTATACCCTTCGCTATACTGGAGGAAATCTATTTACTTCATTAACTCTTAATTACTTACTCCCCATTTTCACCAGTGTAAAGCGAAACAGGATTTGTTTTGTAAGGTTTAAGACTGTTGTTGACTGAGCTCAGGCAAGTTACAGAGGGATACAAAGAGACTCCTGAAAATGCCATTCCTGAACCAAGGGGTACCATTTTCACTTGTGTTAGTGAAACACAGTTGAAGTTTGCTCAGTTCTCATGCACATGGATCTCATGTAATGGTCTCATTTGCAGGCCAAATTTCAACCCAAACTACTGTGCAGTTTCAAGAAAGCACTCAAAGTTGAAGGAATGATACATTAAGTAGAGAGACCTACCAACAGATTTATTAACATGCATGTTTTTAAATGCATTAAATTATTTTTAACTTTGTGAAAGTAAGAAAAAAGATGTGGGTGGGCAAGGGATGGAAAGGGTCACAGAAAGCAGACATAACTGCATATGAAAGATAGGATCATATTAACCAAGAGACCCAGGATGGTTACATTAAACAAAAGTTCACAGAGTGATATTTGGGGAACATTTGGGGTTGCTGTAACAGTGAGGCATGGAGACAGGCAGGTGGGGAAAAGCAGCAGCAAAAACAAACAGGGAGGGGAGCCTTGTAACTGGGCTTGGCAGAATTTGATTTTTAATTATTCTATAATCCTGACCAAAAATATCAATATTAATTTTTAAACATTTGTATATTTTTATTCATTTAAATTTCCACAATTGTGGGAAACTAGGGAAGGGCGTATCTCAGACCATAATAATTTAGTGCCAGTAGATGGTAAGATTCAGAAAGTTAAAGCTTTACCCACAAATAGTCAACAGCACATCAAAATATGCAAAGCAACTGTCTCAGATAAAACTAATAAATTCTTATGCAGCATGTCTCCTAATTTAAATTTTATCATTGATTTGCATGGGTGCAGTGAAATTAACATTTATTGATACAACTCTAACCCTTCAAAGACCTGGCACTTTGACACAAACCTAGCAGCGTTTCTGGAGGAAGGGAGGGTCGGATACATTGGCAAAGAGACATGACAACTGATGGCTTAAGCAGAGAGGAGATGGCTGAAGAGAGTCAGTGGTGTGTTAAGCAAAGGTTACAGCATCAATCATTTGCTTTCTGACCTGCTGGCATATCAGAGTTCATATGAAGCTTATGGAAGGAACAAAACATTAGCATCTGTGCATGTGCCTTGGGCCAATTTGGCTCTAACAAAATACTAGACCAGAAAGTGATGTGCGGCTTTAATGTCAAAGAATTACTAGAAATATACTACTTTGAGCAGACAATTCAGTACAAATTATAAATCACAAAGGTCCATAAACCTAGGTCTAATTGGCTTCAATAACAAGATTTGACGAAAAGATCATAGCTCCTCAGTCTTCCGTTCTTTCTCTTGCACTGTATGTTATTTTTTATAGAAGTGACAGATAGATTTGATCATACAGTTATGCAATTCCCATATGCTGAATTTACTCCCAAACTTGCAACTCTTTCCGTGTTTCTCTCGACGCTGCTCTCGTTCTCATCACATATTGTTTTGGAGAATTGCTTATGGTCTCTTGTGGCATGACCACAACAACATGCTGGGGCTTCAGCCCAAGCCCAAACCTCTACACAGCAATTCTTCTGCCCTGTAGCCCAGCCTCTGAAAGCCCAAATCAGCTGATGTGTGCCAGCAGCGGGTGTTTAATTGCTGCATGTTATAAAAAGAGTGTTTGTCATATTGTAAAATTATAAATGTGGAATATGAAATCAAAGTCAATTCGAAAGTTCTTTTATAGAGGAATGAGTAAGAAAAGAATTCCCTACGTCTCTTTTTTGAGTAATTCTGCAGTAGTTACAGTACATGTGCATTTCAGTCCCTCTTATTCTCTGCCTGTGGCACGTAATAGTGTAGTTTCCTGTAGGCTGTAATAATTCAGTTTTACAGGAGGTTAGATTAGATAATCCAGCAGAACCTTCAATCTTTATACTCAATGGCTGTGTCTAGACTGGCCAGTTTTTCCGGAAAATCAGCCGCTTTTCCGGAAAAACTTGCCAGCTGTCTAGACTGGCCGCTTGAATTTCCGCAAGAACACTGACGATCTCATGTATGATTGTCAGTGTTCTTGCGGAAATACTATGCTGCTCCCGTTCGGGCAAAAGTCCTTTTTGCGCAAAGCTTTTGCACAAAAGGGCCAGTGTAGACAACGTGGTATTGTTTTGTGCAAAAAAGCCCTGATGGCTAAAATGGTGATTGGGGCTTTCTTGCACAAAAGCACGTCTAGATTGGCCAGGGACACTTTTCCGCAAAAAGTGCTTTTGCGGAAAAGCGTCCATGCCAATCTAGACGCTCTTTTCAGCAAATGCTTTTAACGGAAAACTTTTCCATTAAAAGCATTTCCGGAAAATCATGCCAGTCTAGACGCAGCCAATGTGTTCTCTCTGGGAGTGGGGAGTTTCTGTTTCAAAATATTGTATTTTTATAATAGCAAACAACCAATAAACGTCCGTGTGAACTTCTGGCACATAAAGCATATGTTCTGGCAAAATGATACCTATTATACAAACTCCAATTCTGGAAGATTTTTCATCCTCCTATTTGGTCCATGCTAGACAACACACCCATTTTAACATGGTAGGTACAAAACTGGCTATTGGGTTTTAAGGCTTACAGAGACTCTGAACGCGACCTATGTACACCTGACGTGATTGTAGTCCTTGCTCAGATGAATGGTTTTCCTGGCTTCAGAGGGCTTATCCATTTGATTTTAGAGTTACATGGATGCGTAAGTGTTACCAGATGGGGCCCAGCAGATCTGATCTTGCACCTACTGAAGTTGTAAGCATAACTCCTGTTGATTTCAATAGGAACAGGATCAAGCCCAGAGTAAACATATGAAACATTTAATAGCCTATTCTAGATATTAATGTGTAACACTACTATTGAGATAATATGTTGGGGCAATTTAAGAATGAATATATTAACAAAATAATAAAAATAGTCTATTCAGGAATGGGCAAATGGTCCACAAGTTGGATCTGGTTCCTCAGGGTTAACTCCTAGGGGGCCACTGACACTATATTTACCTGCAACTCCACAGATACAGGTGACTGTAGCACCTCTTGGCTGCAAATGGCCATTCCTGGCCAATAGGAACTGTAGGAAGTGATATCCTGGTCCTTGCCACTTCCCACAGCTCCCATGGGCCAGGAACAGAGATCTGCAGCCAATGGGAGCTGCAATCACTCGTACCAGTGGAGGCAGAGCTAAGTATAGTGGTGGTGGCCTGCCAGGGGCTAACCTTGGAGAACTGTCCCTGTTTTATTGCCCATTCAGAAGTTAGTCTTAAAATAAATGGTGTGCCAGTACAGAGGTATTGCTTTCCCAGAGTTACAGTATGATATCTGAAGTTCCTGAAGGTAACTATGCATGG
Organism: Pelochelys cantorii; assembly: GCA_032595735.1. NCBI lineage: Eukaryota > Metazoa > Chordata > Testudines > Trionychidae > Pelochelys > Pelochelys cantorii. Next base: position 41,748,221 of record CM064335.1, read on the forward strand.
ATCGTGTGCTGTAAATCAGCAATAAGACAAATATCCTAATATGTGTAAAAGAACTTGAGAGAATTCTACTCAAGGACACAAGAGTCATTCTCGATTCAATCTACCTCAACTAATTTTCAATAGCCAACAAACTTCTTTTCCAAAGCTTAAGTAATAAGGCAAGCAGAAATAGTTGAACATCTAGCTTTCCTTAACATGCCAAATACTTTCTTATACAAATACAACCTAATTCCTATGGAGGATTATATGGACATACTTAGCAGCAAGTTGGAAGTGATGGGATGATTTCTATGAAAACATAAATGACCAAATGTAGAGTATTACTATACTTTTAATAGTTCTACAAATAATTAATTGATTTAAAATTGCACTGTATGTAAGCTGTTGCACTAGTGTCTTTGCCATTAGTCTGTTTTTTTAAAATACATTGTTATATTGTGGTATTTTTATTGTAAAAAGAAGCCATATAGTGCAAAATATCATTTGCCCTGTATTATAACTAAATTTTAGAGGATAGGTAAAAGGGATATTTTTAAGATAATCTGTTTTACATTGCTTTGTACTGTCTATATTTTTTGGGTGGATTTTTCCCCATTAAGTAGCCCATTTCCCTCAAGACTGACTGGCTCATTCAATCTACTGATAGCTTGAAATTTCATATTTTAAAATTTCTGCACATTTAAAATTCCACAAAACTATTCCCTATCTATATATGGCAATTTTGTCTGACAGTGCAAAAGCCAGAGAGGGGCTAAGCAACAAAGAGAGTCTAATTTTACTGCAAAAGCTTCAGAGGGGTAGCTGAGTTAGTCTGTAACAGGAAAAACTTAAAAAACAACAAATAGTTTAGTAGCAGCTTAAAGACTAACAAAACATGTAGATGGTATCATGAGCTTTTGTGGTCACAACCCACTTCTTCAGATGACTGGAGTATTAGAAGTCCAGATCCAAGAATAATTAAAGGAAACGGGGAGAGAAGGAGGAGGAAAAAAAGAGGGGGGGAAAAAAAGAGAGACAGTGAGTAGATGGTTCAAATGATTACAAGCAGATGATAAGAACAGTTAGAACCTACATTGTTTGTTTGTTTGTTTGGTTAAGTCCCTGTTCATACCATTTGCATAAGAATTAAACTTGTGAATGAAGTTAAGTTCCAACCCTTCTCTATGTATTTGGCTTGTGGAATTGGCCTGAAACAAAACAGTGACTTGGAGATCCGTTAATGAATATCCAGGCAGGTTTGTGCGTATTGCTTTTTCGGATATCTGATTTGTGTCCATTAATTCTTTCCTGTAGAAACTGTCCAAAATATATGGCAGTGGGGCATTGCTGGCATTTGATGGTATAGATCACATTAGTGGATGTGCAATTAAATGAGCCCTTAATGTAGTGGCAGATGTTGTTGGGTCCGGTGATGAAATCGCTAGTGTAGATGTGTGGGCAGAATTGGCACTGGGGCTGATTGCAGGGGGTGGGTTCCTGGATGATTATGATGGAGGTGTGTTGTGTGGTTACTGGAAAGAATTTGTTTGAAGTTAGGGGGTTGTCTATAGGCGAGAATTGGCTTTTACCCCAAGGCCTCTGAGCGTAAGGGGTCATTTTCCAGGATAGGTTGTAGATTGTTGATAATGCCTTGGAGGGGTTTAAGTTGTGGACGGTAGGTGATGACAAGTGGAATTCTGTTGTTTTCTCTTTTGGGCCTGTCTTGAAGTAGTTCATGTCTGGGTGCTCTTTTGGCTCTGTCGATCTGTTTTTTCACTTCTCCGGGTGGGTATTTCAGTTTTAAGAATGCCTATATAGATCCTGTAGGTTTACTGCAGTTAGTTTATCTGTCTCTCACTGTAATTGTTGATCCCATTTCAGAAGTGAAGAGACGGGTCTACTCTTTTTCAGTATTCCTTGTTATACTTGGCATTTGGCAACCAATGAAAATGAATCTGTATTTCTCCCCAGAGGGAGGGAATGGATGAGCCATGCATATGAGAATGCAACACTGCTGCAAAGTTTTTAGAGAGCAATCTGCCAACAAATATCTAAACTCCTAGTTTGAAAACATCCATTTAATCATGCGAAAGCCTTCTGCTACTCACACTGTACATATTTTACTATTACTATTTACTGTTACATTAGCTCCCACTTATTGATTCTCTGATTTTGAACTGGGGTTTCACAAATAAAGATTGAACAGGGAAATTTCAGAAGTACTTTGGTATCACTTTGCCCTACTTGACCCCCATGTTAAAATAGATCAGTAAAGTTTTCTTGTGCAAACACTTTCAGTTATAAGGCAGTAAAGTTCGCAGCCATGTTGATAACACAAGCCATACTCTTGAATGGATGCAAATTCTGTTTGAGACAAGGAAAAAGTGGTCCCTTCCTGCCACTTACTTACAGGAAGGACTTATGGTTTCTACAGACTGTGCTTACAGACCTCCAGTGAGGCACCATTCCTCTTGTCTAGCCTTATAATCTTTTGCTTAGGTGCACTGTACATAAAGTTGTTTAATTTCATTTGGCCTAAGGGTTTCTTGCTCACTAACTAATAGGAAGCTTGAGGTTACTCTGTTTTAACATAGCACAGTATGATAAATCTATCCACTAGAAAGGGAACTATTGGTTTTATTTTAATGAATTCTATTCCATAATCTTTAGCCCGACATTAGAAAGGCAATTTATAATTTTTTCAAGATAGATCTTTTACTTGGGATTGATCCTATATTTTAAAAAAATCATTGGTAGTTTAAAACACTGTCTCTGCACACATATACACACACAAAATATGGTGGATAGCTCTGAATTTTTTTTTCTTAAATGAAATAAGAACAAGCAACATGCTCATAAAGACCAACACTCTCATCTTCTTTGATTCTCATGCATCAGATCAGGAGTGACCATCAATAGTTTTTTTTTTAAATGTCTTTACTGACTTTACAAAAGGCTTCAGGGGATAGCCAAGTTAGTCTGTACAGAGGAAAACAACAAATAGTCTAGTAGCACTTTATAGACTAACAAAACATGTAGATGGTATCATGAGCTTTCATGGGCACAGCCCACTTCATCTGAAGAAGTGGGCTGTGCCCACAAAAGCTCGTGATACCATCTACATGTTTTGTTAGTCTATAAAGTGCTACCAGACTATTTGTTGTTTTTTTACAAAAGGCATGTGCCAGAGCTACAGCTGTTGCAAATCAGTGTAGCTGCCCCAAAATTAATGAAACAAGGATAGTTTATACTGCTGAAGATCTGGCCCCATACAGTAGCTGTAACTAGAGATGGGCCATGGAGGCTTTTGTTTTTGATTTTGCAGAACCTGAACAAAAATTGTGTCACAGCCAAACTCAAAACCAGGATTGGTTCTCAACCAAGCTGGGGCAGTTCTGGGTCTCATTATTGAGAGGGGAAAGTGTATTCTTTTAGGTCATGGGTTTCATTCCATAAAAAAAATAATCTTCAACAAAACCAGGGGCTAGCTAAAATTCTGGCAAATCTTGGATTTTAATAATTTTAAAAAGTTGAAATTTGGTTACTGTGTCAGTATTTTGCTGTGATTTTATCTAGTATCTGTATTAGAGAATTTGTCTGTTTGTATGTTTGTTCAAAAACTCTTCCTAATGTAAGAATTAGGACTACCAAATTCAATATGCAGCTTCCTCTTATCATAACTTAATGTAATGTAAGGATTTGGTTGTGCGAGGAAAATGGAGAATGGGATTGCTTCTCATTAAACAAAACAGAAAAGAATCAGAAGCACCAAATCAAGTACAGTCCTCAAAATTGACATAACTGAATGTTGAAAGAACCTAAACCAAGATGAGGCAGAAAAATAGGATGAACCTAGAATAGGATTGCTTCTCAATAAACACTGAAGAAAAGAGATAAAATGGAGACATTTGGAGCAGTGCTCTACTTTGGCACAGCTAAATCAATACTTAATGTTTAATAATTAGAAGAAAATGTTGTTAGAAACCAAATTGTCTATAGACTTTTTTTTGTTACAACATAGTGAATGATAAGAGTTTATAAGGATAAAGAAAAAGAATCCTTGATGGAATTCCCATTTAAAAATGGCAATAAAAAAATTAAACAGAAAAATTTTAACAATCCTCCCTTTTTTTTTAGAAATCTGAAAAAATTAACTTCATAAGAATGACACTGTGGTTTTGAAAAATACAAACATTAAATAAAGCCTGTACATTTTCCTTTTATTTAAAAAAAGTAAAGGAATTAAGGACCCGAAAAATGCTGGGTAAATCTCTAGTAATGTATAGGCAGGACTATGACTATCAAGCTGCTGCCATTCTACTGCTTAACATTTAATGCTATTGTGCAATATTTTGGCTGTCTCACAATAATCTGGGCACCACTGCAGATTGATTCAGAGGAGGAGCAAATGGCTTTTGTTCTAATTCCACTTTACTTCCAAAGTTCAGATTCAAAATTCCAGTTTTCATACTCCTCACTCTATATCAGATACACATGTAGGGTCAGTTCAGATTCCCCATACACATGCTGCATATTCCTTGCATATAGCTTTTCTTTACAGCAGGCATAATTCTTTTCACACTCATCCAATCAGGCAAAAGCCATATTGAAGACTACTCAACAATGTAGTCTTATTTACCGTACATGCTGGGAAAAGGCTTGGGATCTGACAGAAGTAATGATGAATGTGCTTTATGTGCCCAAGAGCTGCTTTAGTTATGTTTCACCATTACTGTTCTTCTAGAACCTAACAATGGCATGTGTCCCATTCTTAATCACTGGGGTTAAATCCCCACGCATTATTATTTCTAATCATAATAGGTGGACACGGAGCGTGCATCTACACTGCACTGTAGCTCGAAATAAGACACACAATTTGATCAATGGAAATTGTATATCTTATTTTGATCTTATTTCAAAATAGCTTATTTCATACTTTGGTGCTCTGTAGATAGTGCCAAATTTCAAAATAACCCACTATTCCAAAACGTCCCTTACTCCTCGTGGAATGAAGTTTACAGGGACTTCAGAATAACGAGCCCGTTATATTTTGAAATAATGGACTCGCTGTGAAGATGCAGGATAGCAATTTTGGGATACTCTGGTATCCTTAAATAGCGTTGCAGTGTAGACATAGCCAGAGAGTTAAATGATGGGTTCTAGAGGATTACTTTGCTTGTAGCCAGAATACTACATCTACCATGAAGTCTGTATGTAGGAGTAATGTCAATCTTTGTGCATAAATAGACTCTGATCATCACATCCAATCCAGAATTTTGCCTGTTTTAGGTTCATATTTATTCCCCCATGAGATTGCTTATACAGTAAATTCTGTAGAGTAGTCTGTAAAACAGCACCAACCTCTTGCGGGAAAAAAGGAAATCTTTCTTGGAACTGGATTGTATTTCCTCCCAGAAATACTTGTTTTACAAAATAATTTCCAACTCTTTTTTGAATTAAAAAAAAAGGTTCTTCAGTTATTATCAATGCCTTGAAGACTAACGTAACATTTCTGCAGTTAGAAGAATTTTAGAAGAATTAGTTCTCAATGTATCTGAGGGGTGTTAATAGTCACATATTGTTAGACAACTTGCTCCAAAAGATTAGCACTGGACTGGTAAGCCAGAGTCCTCAGTTATATACCTGGCTTTACCACTTGACCTGTTGTGTGACCCTGGATAACCCTCTCTGCCTTAATGGTCCTATTTGAAAAGAGAAAGAAATGATACTTTCTCTCCATTGTAAAGAAGCTAGATCTTCAGATCAAGTGGCTCCTATCAATATTATTATAATGACATTTCCCTCCAATATGATAGATATTTAAATGTCCTTATCTTTCCCCATGAATAAAGATCCTGACCCTGCACCAATGAAGTCAATGGATGTTTTGTAAATGACTCCAAGTAGAGAATTGACCTCTAAAATGAAAAAAAAAAAATAGTGGATTTAACTTGTAAATTACTGTTCCCATTACTGAGTTTAAAATAAATTAGCAGTCAGGTGAGAATTGGTAAAAATACCACAATAAAGACCTTATTTTCTTTTGGATTTCATACACCAGGAATTTCTGAGACGTTATGTTTCCACCAATACACAGAAGTATCTAAATCCTCTTCACATACATAGACTGCAAATCTTTCTAGTAATAACAAGAGGATGGAACCTCAAATGTAAAATTTAAGACAATCTGCTTTGTGGCCTGTGTTAACATCTAATAATTATTTCTTGACTCTAGGTTTCATTTAGTTCTAATTACTGTATTATAAAAATAATAGCACTGAGTACTTGTATATTTTTAAAGATTCAGACTACATCTGGATTAAGGGAACATTGCTGGAATTTTGGGGGGAGAGTATATTATGTCAATAAGAAGCTTTCAATACAGAACTTTGAAATTCTTTTCACAGTGGATATTCATATGGGTCTTAGCCCTGTATGATCTATTTATATGCATGCATTAGGAATGACAGCATGTCCTTTATGTCTGGCTGTCTCATGTGTCTCCCACAATGATTGCAAAGTATAGGCAAGCACATCTCAGAGTGGAACATTCTGCAGCACTGATGACCTTTAATGTATTAGGTTATGTGCCACCAAAGAAAGCATATAAATATTTAATAATGCAGAGTACACAAAAAAGCATTTTTATTTTTACTATATGCTGTTTCATGCCAAGAACAGAAGCACTGTGGATCATAAGGGCACTGATTCTGCATTTTACACACATACAAACTGTATTTGATAGCCATAATACATCAATCAAATGCAGTCCCTTTGTGTTAATAAAACTCCTCCTAAAGAGCATTTGTTGGCAAGAAAGTATTTTTGCTATAAGAGTTTCACTGTAGATACATTTTTAATGATGGAAAGGAGGCTAAAGCTTTGGAATTCTGTTTGCATAGGACCTTTCCCTTCCCCTCCCCCCTTTCTTAACTGCTACAGTCCTACGGAACTTGAGATTGGGTATATAAACTCCAATCCTAATGGGAAGAGAGGCCACTATAAAGCATTTAACTTCCTAAACAGCATAGACTCAGTGTAAAAATGACCTTTTCAATTCTGGAACGTCTTTGAAAATTCAACATGACACATATAAAATCTTTATTGTCAGCAGCCAAGCAGTTCAGAGCTAGTTCTGTAATCCCTGTGCGGGGCCTAAAGTGCACACAGGAAGCTGGATTCAATTTTTCACTTAATTCCAGAGGTTATCCATTATCCTTCCTCACTGAGTAAAAAGGGTTGCTTTTCTTTGGCGTGCTCCTTGGTATGCAGAGCTAAACTGGGATTCAGTCATAAATGACCTGTCAGTAGATGTTAGATTATCTCATTACAATCAAATATTGTATCGTAGAAGTCATATTTGAACTGTGAATGACATGAGTAAAAAATCTATTATTAAAATTAGTGTGAGGCGTACTCCCAAAATAGCTACCCTCTTATGCAACTCCCCCGCTGCTTCTGGGGGAGTAGCAGAAAGAGCCACAACCGCATGTATGCTAATATAATATTATTTCACATTACCATAATCGTTTACGGCTTAATAGGGAATCTATTTTATAGCAATATAAGAGGAGGAAAAATCTCAGCCCACAAGATTTTATTCATCAATAACAATTATAAAGAAACCTGACACAATATGTGGATCTTTAATGTCAATAACATAAAACAACCTCACTAATGAAGATATATTAATGTATTGATTGGTTGTGCAAGAAAGTGTATGCTTGTTTGGTTTCCATTGCTCATGTGTATGCATTGTATTGCTCTGCCTACTCACGTCTTAAAGCCTGTCTCCCCCTTCCTTCTACCACAGCCAGGGCTCTGTTATCCTGGAGATGGAGTAAGTATGTGCGGAACACTAATGTCTACCTTGCAAAAGCCAGGTACTTGTCAAATTTTGTAGTATCAGGGCTGCACAAAAGAGCTAAAGCAAGCTTGAGACTTTAGCCTACAGATTTTATTATAAGTGATGCAGTGGGCTGACAGACTTGCCAGGGCCCTGGGCAAGACAGGGAGGGTCAGCACCATGATCTCAGAAAGGGCAGGGCCTCAGGCAGAAGGGGAGGCGGAGGCCTCCATACTTTGGCGCCCTCACCCCCAGCAGCCCTCTGAGTCTCCTGGAGCACATCACATGGTGCTCCAGTGGCAATTTAAAGGGCCCAGGACTCACGCCACTGCTGCTGCTACAGTAATGGCAGTAACAGCTAGGAGCCCCGGATCTTATTGAATCACTGAGCCCTAGGGTAATTGTCCCTTTATTTCCCCTGTTGGTGAGCCTTAATTTATATCCTTGGGATGGCCTCATTACACAACCCTGCATTATGATTCACAGGTATTTGCCTGTTACCTTTCTGACTAAGGTATCTGGAAGCCACCTAAAACTGCTTACTCCGAGTGCACCTCCAGAGACAGCAAATGACATGAGCTTAGATATTGAAATAGTAGGCATAAATAGCATTAGCGGAGTTCAATAAAAGGAGTTTTAATTTACACATTGCCTCTGGATTTGGCCCAGGTGTTTTTTGTTGTTGTTTTTAAACTTAGGCCTAGTGATACAGGCCAGCTGCAAAGTTTGGATCTCTAGCCAGGTCTGAATTTCTAAAGTTTCACAGGAGCTTGGAATCAGGTTTTGGCTTTGGCTGACTTCTAGAAAAAAAATATCGAAAGAGTTTTTCCTCAACTCAGAACAGCTCTCTTTACTAGCATTGTCAATGACAAATTAAGAGGTTAGTAACTTTAGACTTCAAAAAAATGATCAGTTTTTGATCAAAGGTTTTTGTCTTTTACATACTTTTTTTACTGGAGTCTACCACGGGAAATGGGTGTGGGAGAGTAGCTTTCAATTATGGTGTGTTTTCTTACAGGTTGACTGCTTAGAATTTTAATAGCTTTAGGCTATCAGGGAATTAATAGGAGAGAGTTGCCAACAGTTCAAATCAAAAACAAAAAAAAATGGAGCTCAATACTTTCTACAGAACGTCAGCACGTAAGGAATTTCACACTATAACATGTTACTACTTTGCTTGTTTTTTATTTTGTTTTAAAAGCACATGTATTTCTCCCTAGCCATAAACACAACTGTGCTACTAAAATGTGGTCATGCTTAGTGGCTACCTTGAGATTTTGCAACAAACAACAATCAGAGAGGCATTTCTCAACTCTCACTTTTACAAGTAGGTCTAAGGTTTTAGGGCCTGATTAAGTGAAACATATGCTTATGTTTAAGCATACACTTCAGTCCCATTGAAATCAATAAGATTAAGATTTTAGTGAGGGTTAGGCACCTACACACTTCGGAAAATCCCACTAGACTCCTAAATACTCTTAAAAGTCTGCCACAGGCACTAAACAGGAGTTCATGGGAGATTCACACGAGCTGGAAGGGCATAGAAACAGACAAAAATCTCTCTCCGTGTAGTCCATCTGACTTCTTCAAAGGTTTGAAAAGCTCTGACTGTAATGTGTCACCATACTGACCTATTTGATGCATCCTTCCTGAGATCCATTGGTTTTACTGCACCAAAGTGTATGCTGTTCTTAATGCTGTTCTTGGGTAGCACTTTCTGGTGCAGCCTAAATTCCCATGTCCTCGTGCCAATTCTCCACAGAAAAAATTTCTGGGGAGTCAATATTTAGGCATCCTAGCGATGTGTCAAGCCCAATGTAGTTGAGCTTCTCTCAGGATGACTTCAGTGTTTGTGGCATTTGAGTTTTGAAGAAGCTTCAGTTTGGCAATTTTGTCTTGCCAGTGGATCCATATAATGGTGCACAGAGACTGCATAGGGAAGGCTCTAACTGCCTCTAGATGTTTGATATGCCATTTGTATGGTGGCCAGATCTCACAACCATACAGGCGAGATGTGAGCACAACAGCATTAAAAGCATTATGTTGTGGGATTCCAGGATTTTGCTACGGAGCTTTTCTAATGACTGAGAAGCAATCTGTATCCTGCTCACAATCACTTTGTCAAGAGTCCCATCACCGCAGATGTTGCTACCAAGATGGGTAAAACTGTCAGCTGGCTTGCTTTAGTTAGATTCCTTTAAGCGATATGCTGGGAGATATGGCTGGAGTGGTAAATATGATGGGTGCAACATCACAATTTTCCCCAGGCTAATTGTGGGGCTAAAATGTTTTGCAGCTTCAGCACTGGAGATCTCCCTCTGTGTGGTAGTGGGGTGCTTTCACCCACAAAGAGCCTTTAGAACCCACTCCAGTTCTTTTGTCTAGTAACATCAAGATAAAGTGTGCATCCAATTTTATCTCATTTTTATTACATGGCTTAGGGACCTATGGTTAGAGCTGGGCAAAGATTTTTTGACACTTCTTAAATTTTAATGACAAAAATGCAAATTTGGCTTAACCAAAGCATTTTGCAATTTTGTATCCGATTTGCTAACTGTTTTGTTTAAAAATAACCAAAAAATTGTTGAAAAGACAATGTTTAATGTAGACCTTTTCAAAATGAAAAGTTATAAATTTTTATTTCAAAATTTGGTTCAAGGTCATTCAAAAAACTTAAAAATAAAACCTGCAGTTCTGAGTTGACCTGAAATAATTTATTTTATTTCAATTTTTGTTTTGTGAAAATGTTTTTAAAATGCATTCTAGGTCAACCCCAAACACATTTTTTTGTTTTGGTTCTGTACCAAATAAACAAAGAAACCCCCCACAGCTATATCCATGACAACGTATTACCAGCTACTCAATAATATATTATTTAAAATCATAAGCCTATCTTCAGGAGAGCATTGCAGAAAAACAGTTTTCTTTCAACTAATACAGTGGTTCTGAACCTTTTTTGGTCCATGTACCCCTTGGTCTCAGCAAATATACCACATACCCCTCTCGGTAATAACATTTTTTTATAACTTAATGTGAATAATCAAAACTACGCGTATCTTATAAGACATAAATATCAACAGAATTTCTTTTTAAACAAACTTTATTTTAAAAATAAAACACTGAAAATTGCACAAAATGTCCCTTTACAAATGGACAAACTACACTAGTCTCACTAATGCGAACATTGCTGCTGCTTACTATTAACCAACATTTCTATCCTCAGTGTCATTTTTGAGAGAGCATATCATGTTCTGTATTTAATTTGTCCCTCGCTCTGGTTTTTATTGAGACAAGCATCAAAAAGCCTGACTCACAAACGTAAATTGTGACAAATGGAACTAAAACTTGGTAAGCTCGTTTTGTCAGAATGGGAAATACCTCACCAAGTTGATCTGAGGAAGTGGGTCTGGCCCACGAAAGCTCATCACCTAATAAACCATCTTGTTAGTCTTTAAAGTGCTACATAGTTCTGTCTTTTGTTTCAGCTAGACCAGACTAACACGGCTGCATCTCTATCACAAGTTTACACCAGAACTGGTACAGTGTCATTGATTCGAAGTCAATGCAAAGTTTTTGATTATTTCTCAATTCGAGAAGTTCATCTTTTGCCAGGTCAGTATCACCAATTTGTTCAAGAGACACTGTGAAGGGGCTCCTCACCCAAATGTCAGCTGCCAAACCAGTTGGGATAATTCCATCTATGGCGATTTTAAGGTTTTCTAAATGTATAATAATACTTTCGCGAACTCTTGGTTCCACTGGAATTGGCTGTACTGGATCGGAAGTGATTTCATCAAAGAGAGGAAAACTGGCAAAGTTACCACAATTCACTCCTCTTCCCCAGAGAGTTAATTTCTCTTGAAAGGATTTGATCTTCTCTTCAGCCTCCAAAGTAATCATATTACTACCTTGGAGTGAAATATTCAATGAGTTTAGGATTCCAAATACATCTGCAAGGTGATTTCCTCCACCACTTGTTTGAGGATATCTTCTGACATGTCCTTGATTCAATCATGAATGGTATCGTTTGATAATGGGATCTGTGCTATTTTTTATTTTGCTTCTGTACCATACATTAATTTGACCATTTCGATGGCACACAGTTTCACCAGGGTCTCAGCGATAGTATGGGGCTTTTTTTCTTTGGCGATCTGTAATGCCACCGATAACTAGTCTCCAGCGCTGGTTTCTTCACGGGAGTAAATCCGTGCTGGACAAGAGTGCCCTGTGATTCAAATCGTGCTCGTTTGATTTTAAAAACAGCCTCTGGGTCATTAACATTTTGAGGATGAACAGTCTGCAGATGTTCTTTAAGTTTGGATGGCTTCATATACCCATTACTGAGTACCTTTGAGCAAAGGAAGCACGGGTCTCATTAGTAATAAATATATCAAGAAAATGCGTGAAAAACGTTCGAAAAAATGTATCAGTACAAATAAACATACTATCTACTACCGTACGAAAAACCCACTAAACGTAATACACACCTTTAAGTAAACCACACTGAATTTAAGAAACACTTGTAGAATACACCTGTATGTGCCTATGTCTGTCATTAATAAAGAGTGTCTGACAGTTATTTCTGTGACAAGCGATGAAATAAGTTGACTAGTACAGATTAGTTTGCCAAAGTCGGTAACCGCAACTATCCATGCCCACAGTTGATGCTACGTATCAGATCAGGTGAGAGATTCAAAATAATTAGGTAGATGTTTACGATATCACGAGTCAACTATATTACTCACTATATTATTTTCTTAAGAAAATAATAAAAAACATTAATTTTTTTTACATCTTTTTTTAGTATTGTATGAGTTTTTGTATTGAAAAAATCAGTAAATTACCTATACTTGAACCTCACTTACCCCCTGACAAGGCTTCATGTACCCCTGGGGTGCCCATGGACCCCCAGTTCAGAACCCCTGAACTAATAGAAAAAGCCTTATAAAGTTTAACAGAGATCAAACCAATTGGGTTCTATAGCAGTTACTCTAAAAACGTATATATTTTATTAGAGAATGATACCCCTTTCTATAGTTTAAAACATCCTATAGAACTCTATAGCAGTAGTCTAATTCTCTGTCTAGTTTTTAAGGATAGTTGATACATTTCAGTGCAGAGGGTTTCTTTCTGTGTAGGGCTTTCATTAGGAAAACATGGAAAGTCACTCTAAGTCCCCCAGGAATCAAGCTACAAAAACTCCATGGAGGCTGGCTTTCCAAAGCTGTGGCCTTTTCTTTTAAAATAGTCCTCATATACAGTTCAATATTTATAAAATATATTTTCTACATAAATATCCCAGGAGAGTTGATTATCATTGGCAAATATACTGTTGGACTATGACTGTATAAGAATTTGCATTATAGCTTCTTAAGATAAAAAGTTAACCGAAACAACTGAAAGAGCTAAAATTTCCATTTTGTGGCTTTTAGGGCCTCACATTATAAGTATATTAAAAATACTGTAAACCTATTCTCTATCCCTGGCTTCCAGAGACTTCACCCATTACCTCTACCATTTCTATGTTTACTATGTTACTTTTCAAACATCAATCACATCTGTGAAATTATTTTGAATACTAAAGATTTACCTTTGCACTGCAGATGACACCTAAATGTTAAGTGGGAATGGGAAACATGAAGCTTAAATTCCCTTTATTTTACAATGTCAGAAAATTAATTATTTTCCCTGATATCAATGGGGCATTAAATCTGTAACTAATTCCATATGTGTGAAAGCTGTAAGGATTAGACGTGTATAAGGATGTTGTAGAATAAATCAAAACCATAGCAAATTGTGCAAGGTTGATGAACTGAGCCATTGTAGGCAATCAGGATATGAAAACTAAATTCATTTACCATGGGCTACATCCTGCTTGCTGTAGTCAGGGGAACGTTCCTTGTTATTATGTCCATTATGGTAGCGACCAGAGGTCCCAGACACATTATATCTAGATTCTCCCACTACATATGAAATGAGAGTCCTTGCCCCATAAAGCTTTCAGTCTAAGTATTGCCACTAAATCCTTTCATCTAATGTCTGACAGTCAAAAATCAACAGTTTCAAAGTTCATCTCCAACTCTATCACTTTGGGGTCCATGTTCACATAGATGGTGGAGGAAAAGGAGAACAGAAAGGAGAGAGATCAATTCTAATGAAATAAATACACACGGTGAGCCAAATCTTAGCACTGGATTATACAGAACTGGCCAGTAATTTTTGCTGGGTGGGCCACTCCAAGAATTTGGAAAGTAGTCGAGGGCCGCACTCTTTCATGATATTAATGGAGGAAGTGCAGGGTCTGGGATGAAGGTTGGGTGCAGAAGGAAACTTGGGGTAAGGGAGGGAGTTTGGGGTTAGGAGGCAGTTGTGACCTGGGGCACTGGACTAGGGTGGAGAGGGTTGGATTGTGACCTAGGGCAGGGAATTGGGGTACAGGAGGTGGTGTGGGGATTTGGTTTGTGAGCTAGGGCAAGAGGGGACTGTGATCTGGGGCATGGGATTAGGGTGCTGGATCTGGGAGGGGATATGAATACAGGAGGGAGGCAGAGAATTTGGATATGTGGAGTAGGGGGCAGGAGTGAGAGGCAAAGGATTGGGGAAAGGAGGGACTGGGATAGGAGAGGTAGGCTCTGCCAGGAGACTTACCAGCCAGCAGTGGTTCCTGAATCAGACTCCCTGCCTGCCCTGCCCCGCACTGGCTGCAGCCATATGTTCTGGAGTAGGGATGTTAAGTAGCAATTAATTTACTAGTTGAGTAGTCGATGGAATTTCCATCGACTACTCAACTAGTTAATAAGCACTTCCACGTTCCTACTTTGAAATGCTCTTGTGTATTTCAAAGTTGGAACGCTGTGTGGAGCCCAGGGCCAACGGAAAGTCTCGCTGACTCCGGGCTCCACGCGGGTGCTTCTGCTTTGAAATGCTCCAGTAGGAAGCGCTGCATGGAATCAGGGGTCAGCTGATCCTGGGCTCCAAGAAGCACTGCCACTATGAAATGCCGTGCAGAGCCCAGGGTCAGCTGGGGAGTCCACCTGACCCCGGGCTGTGTGCAGCGCTGCTTTGAAATGCCGGGTGGAGCCCAGGACTCCCCAGCTGACCCCGGGCTCCGTGCGGTGTTGCCACTTTTAAGTACCCCCCCTTCTCCTTTATCAGATAGAGGCAGCAAGGGGGGAGAGTGACTAGTCGACTAGTCTTTTACATCCCTACTCTGGAGCCCCTTGTGCTTCATGGCTGCCTGTTATTGAAACAGATAGCACCCATTGGCCAATTTATGGCCAAAAACTGGCCAATGGGATTGTGCTGGGGGGCAGAAGCAGTTCCTAAAGCTTCTTCCCTCCCCTCTGGACTCACAGTTTTTAAAGAAAAAATGCCCCACAGCCACATTTCTGAGCGACGTGTAGGTGGGGTGAGGCAAGCGGGGAGCCTGCCTGGGGCTCCCACAGCATCCATGGGCTGGATTAATAGATTAACCTCAGCCAATAATCTTGCCCTTGAACCTATAACTTTTGTTTGAGCTATACTGTAGCTATACTAGAGCAGTTAGAAAGAGATCTAGTTTAACATAAAGGCTACCTCTACACTACAGTGCTATTTCAGGATACTGGAGATCTTTTGAGCACGTCCATTATTTTGAAATATAACGAGCTCGCTATCCTGTTGTCCCTGTAAACCTCATTCCACGAGGAGTAAGAGACATTTTGGTATAGCAGTTTATTTAGAAATAAGTGCTCTGTAGACAGCACTAAATTTTGAAATAAGCTATTTCGAAATTGACTCAAAATAAGCTTCACAGTTTGCATAGCTTAAATTGCGTAGCTTATGTCGAACTTCAGGTACAGTGTAGACTCACCCAAAGATTGCAAGAAATGGAGAATTCCTCCTGCCCCAATGGCTTATTAGTCTTGCTGATAGAAATGTCTTCCTTGGCCAATATAGCCTGGTATTCACTTGATTACTTGGGACCTGCCTCAATTCCCCCTCTTAGTTTCTAAATAAACTAAAATAAAAAGACTTTGACAAGTGTATTAACTAGAGCCCCCTTTAGGGATCTGATTTATCCACATAAGGTTCAGACTTAATCACACAAAGCTTTGCTCCAGTCTCTAGCTGGGCACAGCAGAAAATCCTCTGATGTCTCTGGATTTTCCTGCATGCTGCCCTTAGTTCTTTTCAGGTGGGGCAACATCCCTATTCTCCCTCACTGCAGTCTCTCTGAAGTTTCTCTGAGCTTATTCAGAGAGGGATAAGGGATCTTTCGGAAAAGGCTTTATTTTCCGCAAGATCAGCGTCTAGACTGGCGCTTTTTTCCGACAAAGCTCCATGCGGAAAAAAAGCGGTAGCCATTTTTATGCTAATGAAGCGGGGGAGATTTAAATCCCCGCTTCATTAGCAATTGTGATACGTCTAATTTACATCCCTTTTACGAAAAAGGGATGTAGTCTAGATGTAGCCCTTCAGTAATCTGGGTTGGCTGGCCCCAGGCCTTCCAGGCTTTAGAGCATGCTACCTTGTTAGATTGCTATCTGCACATTGTCCCCTCCATTGTATCCTGCCTCATTTTCCTCTCATGTCCACTAGAGAAGCATCAGGATGTTTGGGCTCTCTGGGACAGAGCCTCATCTGGCAAGAACTCAGCGTAGAACCCTTCAAATCAATGGAGCTAGGCCAAGTTATAGCAGCTGGGGCCCTTTGTCTTTTAACAGCCATGTAGTAAAACTTCAGATTTTAGGCTCACTGTCCTGGCATTCCAAGGCCGATATAATGGGGCCTCCCTTCAGAACAGTCAAATGAATTTCGTTAGCTGTCTTCTGTTATACGTCAGCTCCGTTAATCAAATAATGGAGGAAAGCTCATAAAAATAAGTAAACAAACATAAAAGGCTGGACCTGAGTGCTATAGTATTTCAGAGCTAGCTCAGTGCTCCAGTTAAAGGGCTGCTGCAGACATATACAAAGAGTCACATGAATAATGTTGGAGCCATCTACCTACAGCATGGAAATGTGATCTTTTCTGTTTGAATGTGGTTGAAATTTGTTGGAACTGGAATATAGATTATTCTTTCCTTAAAAGTACATCTTTTCATGCATACTGCATATTCTGTGACAGAACTGGGGGTAAGGAACACTGGAGAAGTATTTTGTCCTTGCTAACTTAATAGCTTTAACATATTCCTTTCTGATGTCTGATGAAAATGAAAAGCTAGAGTTGTAAAAGCAAATCATAGAAAGTAAAGAAGGTGTTTAGCCAAAGAAGGAAACACAAACATATGGAACCCAGTTAAATAAAGTAATGCTCAAGACTTTAACATCATTTAGTAATTCAAAAGTCTGATATCTCCATTCTACTGATCTGAGAGGGGTTTGTTGTAGCTTTTTGTTTTGTTTTCTGTGCCAGGAAAATTTGGACTTGAAATGATTAATTTTAAAACTAAGCACATGACTTGAACAAAGAGGTGTTCTTCATAAAGAGATCATCCTAAGAAATACTATATTCTGTAAGACAGCAACCAGTTTTAACAGTCACAGACTCAGGGGAGCTCAACTCTGAGGCCTGGTCTACACTAGACCAGGCAGGTTGGCTTAACGTATGCCAGCCAACTATGCAAAATGCATAGTTGGATTCGGTTTACCTTAAGCCAGGCCACTGCAGCGTTTACACTGAGGGAGGCCAACAGGAACACACGCTCCCATCGGCTTCCCTTACTCCTCCCAGAATGAGGAATACCAGATGCCAGCAAGGGCTGCCCTCGGCATTCAATTTAGGGGTCTACACTTTACTGCTAAATCGAATGCTAGAAGATTGACCATCAGAGCATGGATCTTCTCTGTAGTGTAGACATGCCCTCAGTTATTTGCTAAAGGAATAGTCTAGAATACATATTCATATTAGGATGAGTCGCTTCAAGATTACAAGCTAAAAGTAGTGAGAATGGATATTTTGGAAGATCACACACAGGAAGTTGAAACTGGTGCATCTAAAATAATTTTCTTACATGGCACCTAACTGATTCACCACTTCACACATGGGAGTTCCAGAGACAGGAGAACTGTAAATGACCTGCCCTAAATATGTACTTGTGTTCCTGTTGGTTCCAGGATATTAGAGAGACACGGTAACAATTGCAATCCATAAAATATGGGTTCCCCATTCTGAGAGAAAACTTTACTGAACCCCCACTTGTGGTCTTCAAACAACTCCTCTCAACCTGTCCAGGCTCATCAATAGAAGCAAGGTCCCACTGATCAGGACACAGCTACTCTAAATGGCACCAGCCCCCACCAGAACAACTGATACAAACCTGCAGACTGCTCCAACCCATCATTCGCTGCTGGAATGATCAACACCCCACTACACACCTTTCAAGATCCATAGGTCTGAAGCATGCCTATCACAACATGTAGCACACTTTACCCAATGCACTTAATGCCCCAACAGCTATATGGGTGAAACCAGACAATCACTACACTCTTGAATGAATTCCAACAGGAAATGCTAAAAGTCAAAAACATCCACTCTCCCCTGTGGGTCACCACTTTTCACAAAGCAATCACGCTCTAGCTGACCTATCAGTCCTCATTCTCAAAGGAAACCTGCACAGCACTTTTAAAAGGTGAGCCAGGGACCTTAGATTCATTACTCTGCTAGACATCAAATATCAAGGACTGAATAGTGAGACTGGATTCATGGCTTATTAACAAGCTGAAATTCGCTGACCACCTCTTTTTGTCCTCTGACTGCTGAGGTGTTAATGGGCCATTCTACCTCAGACAGGCCTTTACAATATGTGCTAACTACTCATGCTAAAAAAAAAGTCTGTTTTAGGGATGTAAAGGTTTAACTGGTTAACTGGTGTGCATCCTCTTAACAGGTGAAGCTTACCCGTTAAGATTAACTGGTGGGGTTGGAGCAGCTGTCCGTCTGCCGCAGGCAGAGGGCTTCTTGGACAGGGTGTCCTCCAGCACACCCCCCTACCAGTGGCTGCTGCCTGTGGCGGGGGTGGCTCCTGCCTCTGGCGGGGGTGGCTCCTGCCTCTGGCGGGGGTGGGGGCGTTCTAGTCCAGCGGTGGGCAGGAGGGCCGCTCCAGATAGACTGGAGCATCCCTTCCACATGCTCTCCTTTAATCGGTTAACTGGTTAAATGTATTATTTAAACATAAACCGGGTAAATGGGATTTTACATCCCTAGTCTGTTCCACTTTGCATTTTGCTGAGAGTCCTGGAGTTCCTTTCCCAGACCTGAAGAAGACTGTGGCAGTCTAAAGCTCATCTCTCTCTGTCCAATAATAAATGATACAATAGCCCTTTAAAAATATATTATCTAAGACATTTAAGTGCAAACATAAGTTGGTTACAAATCTACAGAGCAGAATAGACGACTGAGTTATGCAATACTTTTGATCTGAATTACAGACAAATTTCAGGTTGCCCCTTGTTCACAAGTAGCTTGCATTTGTGAACCAGCACAGCTTGATTATAACCATTATATGGACAGGAATCTTTCTTCTCCAAATTATCACTGCTACCTGGGAACATTCTGAAGCTGCTCAAAATATATTTTGAGTTTGAACAAAGTTACGTGGGATAGATCATGTGGGACAAGTCACGGTATAGCATCAATGCCCAATTGGTTGACCCGATATCATGTGATCAGCTGTACAGACTCCCTCTTCATTTGATTTGTGATTTGTAGAGGCTGAATTTAAACTGAATCAGCTGTAAAAGTCAGAAAAAATTAAACTGTTTTCCTTCTGGCCACTATACCTGACTTTGTCAAACTGGGGCCTAATTAGTCTGAAATACCTTAGTTTATATTTTGGATCAAATAAATAAATCCCAACGTTACAAGGGGAAACTGTCTTGCTGAGACAAAGAGTTTGATTTTCATATCAGAGAAGACGTCTAAGCTATGTATTATTGCCAGGAGCCTGCACTGATACCTCCCAGACTTCCCTCTATGGATAGACCACTGTGCCATTACTGTGTATGTACCCCTCCTCTGGTTTCAACCTTTCTTCCTTTCCCTATTTAATTTGGTTGTGGACGGCACAGCTAGAAACCTTGCATCCTTTGGAACACCAAGAAGTGATGGGAGCAAGATCGTGAAGGCAGGTTCTGTGTTGCTATCTCTGGCCTAGAGGTGTTGTGGCAATGTAGAGCAAAAATAGAATCAAATCACGGTGTGTTTCAGGGATCGCTTGCTCTCATTATATCCCAGCTCTTCTCCCACTGTGAGCTTGCACAAGCCTGTGTTTGCCAGAATCTTGCTGATAGGTTTTAGTAAGACTCAGCACACAGGAAAACCAGGTTTGCCAGAGGGTGGGAAACTGAACCCCTTCACATTTCAAGGGTAAGGAAATGTGCTCTCTCCCCAGCAATTAGAAAGAGAACTCACGGTGAGTGTTTGCAGCTGGAAGAGAGGGAATTGCAGCTGGCACTTGCCAGCTATTATATGGCTTCATTAGGGCAGCAGCTGCTTGGCTTCACTATATTTAAAGGGAAAGGGCCTAGCGAAGTAAAAAAATGAGATACCTGCTGCTAACCTGTGCCAGCTGACTCAGGCTTGCCAGTCTCAGACTCAGGTTGTGTCTCCACTACCACTTTCAGCACAAAAACATTAGCTGTTTGGGGGTACGAAAAACCACACCTGAGCGATAAAAGTTTAACACTGAATAGCGCCATTGTAGACAGCACGTTAGCACCTGGAGCCGCGCTCCCATCAAGAAGCTACCACGGCTCATTCTGGGTTTTGTTTAAATCACTGGGAGAGTTCTCCCCTAGTGCTAAAGAGTGACTACCCTGCACACATCACAGCACTGCGGTGGTAGCACTGCCGCAGCCGCACTATAACATGGGCAGTGTAGACATATGGGGGCTGTTTATTTGTGGTGTAGCTCTTCAGTGCTGGGCTGCAGCCTGAGCTCTGGGACTCTCCCATCTATGAACAATGACACTGCAACTAAACAGCTCCTTAGCCAGAGAAGTGTGAGTGCGAGTCAGCTGGTGCAGGCCAGCTATGGGTTTTAATGGCAGTGTAGACATACCCTGGGGAAACAGTGCATGTAGGGAAAGAGTTATTAGTGGATGAGCAGTCAGGGAAGGGCTGCTTTTGCTCGGCAGGGCTGCTTTTGTGTCTTGTATGTCACAGAGGCCTTGAAGATCTGTACTGATCAGTTTTGTGCAATTAAAACATAATTACAAAGAATCCTGAGCTGAGTTTAAGTCTGGATCCAAACTTCCCCAAAGTTGGAAGTGAATCAGATCTGAGGTTCTTAGTTAGGCCATGGGGGAAAAAATGCCAACTCACTGCAACAAACCCAGCTTTGGGTCTCCAACTGATGGAAGAAAAATAAAGGAGAATCTCTGAGGCTATGTCTACACTGCTCTTCCGGAAAAAGCTATGCAAATTGCGAACTGCAATCTGCGTAGCTTTTTCTGCTTCTTTTTTCGGAAGAGGCTTTTCTGACATTTGGCCCATCTACACTGGGCCAAATGTTGGAAAAACCCCCTTTTTTGGAACATCCTTCTTCCTTGTAAAACGAAGTTTACAGGTATGCCGGAAAAGCATGTCTGCTCTTCTGGAAAAAAAATATGTAGTGTAGACATAGCCTGAGTTAACTCTCTTTGGTATCCTAAAGCCAGCCCCTTGTGGAATATGGCATACATGGTCACACTATGTAAGAGTTAGGTACCGACGGCTGAGAAATTGATTCTTGGCCCAACCACTCAGCTGCCAAGGCCAATTCTGTAAAAGGAATAGAGCAGAAAAAGAAGGTAGCCTCCTGATAAGGCCAAATGTATTGTCTCTGTTGAACATGGAAATATTTATGAAAAGGACCCCCACAAATAAACACTTTGCCCTCAGAACATATTGTTAGCGGATGGGTGCTAGGTTTTACTCTAAATTTTTAATATCAGTTTCCTAGTTTAAGGAAAACTAATATAGTCTCCCAACTACCCCATATAACCAGTGCCAAATATGCCAGCAGGTACTAATATAGTAAATTACATAGTTATATTAAGGATAAATTATATAGCTTTATAAAAATAAATATTAGAAGCTGTTTAGAACCCAAATCAGCTATCCTTTATGAGTAGACTTAACAATCACAAATGAATACAATTTTTAAAGTAATGAAAAATGAGATCTTTTGTAATTTTGTTTGAGAAATTAAAACAAGCCCCTGAAATAGTTAGGTGGTTACAGCACTGACTTGAGACATGGAAGATCTTGGCTATCACTACAGTCAGTGTAACTGCCCCACTGTAGGCTAAGTCTAACAGCTCCAAGCCAATGGGAGAGAGCTGTCCCTTCTGCTTAATTACTCCAGCCCCCACAAATGGCAGAAGCTTTGTGGGTGGAAGAAGCTGTGCTGTGGATATGGCAGTGTCTACACTGGTGCTTAAGTTGGTGAAACTTTTCCACTGCTCAGGGGAGTGGCTAATTCACACCCCGGAGTGACATAACTTATGCCAACTTAAGCTGTAGTGTTCCCCACTCCACCTGCGACCTGGAGTAGGAACTTGAACTTGGCTCTCCTACATCCCACTTGAGTGCCTTAACCACTAGACTACTCTGTGGTAGGTGCATGGGCAGCAGGTATCATAGGCAGGGGAAGGCAATGCCCATGCTCCACCAGAGTCCCCGGGGTCCCTTCCCCAGCCTGCTCTTGCAGTGGCAGAGGTTGAAGCAGGCAGGCTGGGCTGTCTGTCCTCCCAGCGCTGGGACTGATCATTCGGCTGGAGTGGGGGGCTTTCTGTAAGAGTCTGGCAGGCATATTATGGGGGCTGGGGCCGTGCCTCCTGGTTCTCATCTTCAGCACTCTGTGATCAGGGGAGACAATGGGGCTGCGCTGCCTGATGAATCTCTGGGGCCGAGGGAGGCTGCAGCTGCTTCACACACCAGCTCCCTGGAGCACAGGGGCTGCGCTATCCTGGTTGTGTGTGGAGGAATGGGGGGGAGGGGAGGGCAGGCTGAAACCTGCCACAGTAGCGGCCACAGTTGAGGGATGGGACTCAGGTGGAAGGGGCAGGGGCTAACCTCCCCAAGCTGTGGGGTCACCATCGGCCATGGGTAGGTATATCGGTGTATCGCTCTCTTCTTGCCCTCTTCTGAAATTCAGTCCTGAACCTTAGAAACCAATACATTTCATCAACCACCCCCTACCTGCCCAAAAAAACCCAGTAGCAATTCCCATCCCATCCAGCAACCCTTACATACTGGAGTCGTGGCACTGAAGTCAATAGAATTACCTCACCATTAAAGGTTAACAGGTGCGGTAAATGAAGATTATTTGGTTTAGAACAGAAGGGCTTAATTATGGCTCCAATGAGGCTGAGCCACATGGATCAGGATCATCAGCATCAGCTGGCTGCCAGTGCCAACTCATTATGTAGCATATTTGCTAGAGGAAGCACTGTGGACAAAAAAGGGGCCCTTAGCAGCTTCCACAGCGAAACTCTGAAGAGTGCAAGGATGGAGCTGAATTAGTGTTCACTCCTGCATGAGATGAGGATGGAAAGGCCTCCTCAGCATTCCCCTTTCTAGTGCTCTCATGCAGGAGCTCACATAATCTGGCTTTGTCTCTCCTACTGAGTGCTAGATAGGCACTTGAATCTGTTACTGCTTCGGGCTTGTGAACAGCAAAACAAAATGAACGAGGGCTTCTCAGCTCGTGTGTATGGAACCAGTTTAAAGGAAAACAAGCAATTTTAATCACATCTCAATGGCAAGTGAGCTTTCATGCTTCCAAATCTATCAGCAGGCCAAATTGTCCCACATCCGCAATTTGCAATACAAGTTAACTTTTGTTAGGTTGGTTGGTTTTACAGAGAGCAGTGATACTAAGAGCTCAGGGGCCATGTTATTGATCAACTTTACCCAAAAGAACTACTGTGGTGTGAATTCATTATTCCATTCATTATCTACTATATATTTGAGAGCGTTTGGTTGTCTGTGAGTGTATCTGTCTGTCCGTCTGTTCAAGAACTCTTCCTAAATACAACTTCCTTTTACCATAACTTAAAGACTTAGGTCAGGTGTATAACCACACCCATAAGGTCTGCATAAGGTACGCAGCTCCGGCTACGTAAATAACATAGCTGGAGTCAATGTACTTAAGCTGGGCTTGGCGTGTCTCCACAGAGGGAGGTTGACAGGAGCAAATGCTCTTGTCAACTTCCCTTACTCCTCACGAATGGAGGAGTGCTGGTGTCACCCGGGGGCATCCTCAATGTTCTATTTAACAGGTCCTTACTAGACACGCTATATCAAATGCCAGAAGATCCATCTCCAGCATGGTAAGTATAGATGTGGCTTAAAGAAAGGAAAGGGGTTGGTTATGCCAGGAAGATGTGCCTGGAATGGGATTGCTTATGAAATCATACGGAAAAGAGAGGAGGCACGTGAAAGGGGCTGCTTCAGTCCTGAGCCTCCCACCACCCTTTAGGCTGAAGCTGCTTCAGAGCACGGGGGGCAGATGAACCTGGACCTGTCCCAGCTGGGGAGCTTGTGCCCCTCCACTGGCTGTGCCTGCTGGAGCTGCAGCAGCCACAGACAGAGAGGTGCTTCTCACCTGGCTCCTCTCTCCCTGGAGCAGCCTGCACACTGAACCCCTCATCCCTAGCCCCACCCCACAGCAATGATTAACATGAAGGAAAAATAATTAAATTAAGAACCCAAGCAATGCCAGGTAAATCTTCTAGTATTTGTGTGTGGATCTATGGCCTGTTCTCAGGGGCAAATCATGAAAGGATACAGAGTGGGGTGGCTTCCCAGGCCACAAAGCAGCTTCCTCTGCACAAACTGCTCTGCAGACACCACTGCAGTCTAACAATTGGAATAGTCCCCATCAGCTTGTTTGTGCACTCCCCATTACAAAATTCATGTGCCAATGCAGCCTTGGGCCTCCTGGACCCCACCTCACTCACCCCAGCATATTTCCATCCAGGGAACTTCCACAGGTTTGCTCAAGAAATGCAAGTGCATTTCTATTCCCCTACCACACAGCCAGACCTCCCTTCTTTCCCTACCCCATCCCCCACACTTTTTTTTTCATGAAGGGGTTTTTGAAAGTAAGTGTTATTTAACCACATGTCTAAAAAAACTAAGGGAAGGTTTAATTGTATTCTGAATCAGTATTTCTACCACAGTCCCTGTAAAAACACCTGATAATATAAGCAAAATGTCTAATATCATTTTAAATACAATTTAAAAACAATATGTATAAATCCCTCCTTCTACCGTGTCATGCAAGCCATTAATAACCAGTCATAATACAGTATAATTAAAATGAACTTAAGGAGGGTAGGCTCAGGGTATTGGTAAGGGAATACAGAGAATTTCACCTCTAGGTCACTCTTGGAATCCAGCCCAGGGATCGAATGTTTATTCCTTTTAATTGGTGCTGGATTGCTCATTTGAAGTGAGTTGGTGGTCTCAAACCGGTTCCCAGTGAGCAAGTCTCCAAACTAAAGCACATTCTCAAACCTGGCACTGTTAACATAGGCACAAAATGCAGGAGAAATGGGCATGGAGATTAAACTAGCCTCTTCCCCCTGTTGACAGTCCATACAATTTAAGGAATGAATCACATTGGTTCGGCACTGTGACAGCATTGCCCCTTCCTGTCCCATGATCGGGTCAAGGAAACTTCATTTACAAGCCCAATGGTATGATGCCTTTAATAAGTGCTCAGGGCCTGATTCAAAGCCCATGAAAGCCAAGATTTTGATATGACTTCAGTGGCCTTTGGATCAGGCCCTAAAAAAAACCCAGTTAACAAAAGGCAAAAAAATGCTACTTTAAAAAGCGAATGTCAGAAATACCAATGCTGCTCAGTGTTTGTCATCTCTCTTTGTGATATAACTTTTGCATCTCAGGGTCTGGAGCTCTCCCCTCTCCATGTTCATCACAGGAAGCCACACTAGCTTCTAACAATGAATGGGATTGTGTGTGTGTGTGTGTGTGTGTGTGTGTGTGTGTGTGTGTATATACGCACACACACAAATACAAATTCACTTCTGTAATGACAATTGCACCATTGAATGTTTATATATTTATAGGATCAGGCTCCAGAATGTCCCAGCTTAAGCAATAGTGACAGCAGCCAGGACGGTCTCTTTCACTGGGAGTTGTCTTTTTTTCTTTGTCATTTCTGAGTCTACCACCATTGGTTCTGAGGTAAACACAAGTAGCTATTTCCATTGGGTACTGAAAAGTGCTGTCTACCTTTAAAAGAAATATTTCCATGTATGTTCATGCAGCACTTTTTATTATTCTACTCCCTGCTGTATATGTTGCTATGCATGTTAAAAATTCATTCAAGTTGATTAGCCAATCAAGAAACACTTAACCATGGAAAACACCCATCTGTACCTCATGGACTTTTCTGTCAACATTCAAACGAGAGTGTGGTGAATGGCTTTTGCTATGATGAAGCCCATGTGATTCCATACTGCATCTCATTACTGAACTTTTCTGCAGTAAGAACAGTGGGATTCCTTCAGCCAAGCCCTTCAACAGGAATTCCAGGCCCCCAGAAAGAACAATCAATAGGCCCTCCATCCCTCTCCTCAAACATAGCCAGGAGCCCACCCTCACCCAGTGAAAACCTGAACACCATCCCTGGACCAGAGGACCCCCGGGTCAGTCAGAGCCCCATCCCCCACCTTCCCAGAGAACCCCCGGGCCAGCCACAAACCCGTCTCCTACTTGCCTATAGGATCCCCTTGCCAGCTGTAGCCATACGTCTCCTCCCTTTCCCCAGATTTAACCCTGGGTATTTCATAGAATCATAGAAGAGGAAGGGACCTCGAGAGGTCAAGTCCAGTCACGTGCATTCATGGCAGGGCCAAGTACCATCTACACCATCCTTGACAGGTGTTTGTCTAACCCGCTCTTTAAAATCTCCAATGATGGAGATTCCACCCCCTCCCTAGAATTTTTTCTTTTAATTTTCAAGAATAAGACTTTATTGTTTTAGGATTTCTTATGTATCCAAACTAATCAGTTATGTGTCACAGCATGAGTAACATAAAGAGGCATAACATAAACATAACGTATTACTTAACCATTTGTAACAGCAACCAATCAGAAAATTTCCCTGGAACATACATTTCCACATAAATTTCCCTGGAATAAGTCCAGACGCTCATAAGCTTAGGGTAGGAAAAGGTGAACAGAAACAGTTTGGCTTTCATTCCAAACAGAAAAATACTTCTCAATTCGCTTTAATGCAAAATCTGAAAAAGTGGAGAAAGAAGTTCAGAGTAAAGTACAGTCAAAGAAAACACCACGGGGCAAGTATCCAGAAAAGGGCTGGGTCAGTGTATCACATGACACTGTCTCTCATTCTTAAATTAAACAAACAAGCTTTATGGAGAACTGACAGAAATCTGTGTGTTCCAGGATCACAGCTGTGTTTGAAATTTTACCATTTGATAAATTAAAAAATAATCTTCTTTAACATCAATCTTTTCTTCTTCAGTTTAATAAGTTTTTGTTTTCTTCTATAAAATCCCACTCCCTGGCAGAGACTAAAAGAAAATCCACAATATCAGGAAACCCACTTGTTGTAAAATATACAGAGAAACAGTGTCTGCTTCCTTTTCCCTCCCAACACTCTACTTTGATCTTTAGTCATAGGAGTCTTGCTGAAAGAAGTTGTCTCATAGTTTATAAGAATCAATGAGTCAGATCCACTTGGAATACCAAATATACATTGTGTTTTAAAAAGATTGAAAAATCTGATATGAATTCCATATTGCTCTCCAATCCAGGAATACAAATAACTTTCAGGGAATATTTCCAATGCTGCACAATCCAGATCTGCATATGCCAATTTTTCTTCTGTTTCCAGCCTGGGGTCTACCAACCCTTCATGCTGAAACAATGCAGCGGGGAGAGGTGATAGGAAAGCCAAGACAACCTGAAGGCTACCAAACTGTTACACCTCAGCAACAGTTGCTAACCTTATGAGAGAACCAGCCTCTTCATAATTAGCTCTGTCTTAGTGATAGCTCTATTGACCCTAGTGAAGACATTTACCATTAACATTACTAGCAAAAATGAAGAACTTTTGCTATCTCAGAGCTACGAATGCAGGGCCTGACAACTCACATTTTATTAAAAATGGCCATTTTCCCGAAAAAACTTGAGTTACGTCCACGCTGCAATTGCATTCTTTTGAAAGAAAACTGAAAGAACAGAGGGGTTTTTCCGACAGTGGTACTCCTCTTTCTATGAGGAAGAAGCCTTTTTTGGAAAGAGCTCTTTCGGAAAAAGGCGTGTGTGGAGGGGGAAGAGGGTTTTCTTTTGAAAGAAGGGGCCTCCAGGAAATAACACAGGTGCCCTGGTGGCCACTCCGTCCAAAGTAATCACAACTCTATAGTTCCTGTCTCCTGGCACCTCTTAAAGCTGCAGGCACCCTGGACAAGCCTTATGGCAGGAAGCCAGCCTGAGAGCAGCACCCTGATCGCGCGGCTCTCCCTGCCACAGGCCTGCTCACCCATGGCGGAGCCACAAGCCCCCTCCACCTCCTCCCGAAACTGCTCTGGCCCTTGTAGGGAGCACGAGCAGGGCTCCCAGGACCCACCCAGGAAGACCCTGTGCTCGGATGGATGGGCAGGGCAATCACTATACCCATAAATCCTGGGGATCTGGCAACCAGGAAGCATTGTTTCTGCTACCCTTATGAACCCTGGGGATCTGATCCCAGATGGTCATCATGGTCCCCGCCACCTTGGCCAGCCCTAGGGATCTGGTGGACAGACCAACACCAGGGATGTAGTGGCCAGGCAATGTGGCCCCTGCTGCCCCCACAAGCCCTGGGGTTCCAGTGGGCAGGCAGCATGGACCCTGCTACACTGTTTAATTCTGGGGACTGTAGCATCCTCCACTCCAGCCAGCCCTAGGAATCCAGCAGACAAGCCAGCCCTGAGGATTGGGTGACCAGGCAGAACAGTTGCCAGACCCAGGTATTGGGCAGTTGGGCCTGTGGTGGCTTCACTACCAGCCCCAACTCTTCTCATACCCTGCACCCCACACCCTGCTGCCCTGAGCACCTAAACCCACCCAAGCACCTGCTCTCACTCCTGCAGTCCCCACCCTCTGCCCTGAGCCTCTGTACCTCCCAACCCCCTGACCTGACTCCTGCACCTCCCACATCCCCACCCCTTGCCTTCAGCCCTCACACCAATTCACGCTTCAACCCCCTACCCTGAGTCCTCCACACTCCATCCCACACTTAAATTTCTTACAGGTACTGTTCTATCACAACTCCCATGGGAGAGGTTTGCAATACATCGTACCTGTAACAAATTTAAATAGCTTTCTCCCCCCTCCCTCCCCACACACTGGTTGGGTATACTTTATGGGAGAATAATCACCAGCATTCTGGGGTGTTTTTGCCCTATTTCTCAGCAATGTGACTTGAATCTGGTGTTCTCAAGTGTGACCCATGAAGGTACAGTTACAAGCTCACAAAAACTTTAACTGAGTTCTTTCTTGTGTTGTTTTACTTTATAGAGTCCTGAAAATGTACGATTGATTGATGTGTACGGAAAAAGTTTCAGGAGAGGTGTATGGACACAGTTTGTCTACCGTTTCTTTATCTTTGTCCTATTTATCAAGAATCTATGAGCAGAGTCATAAATGTTGCATATCTATGTTGCTCCTATGATGGCTCTTCTGTTCTCATATGATTTTAACATTCTGATATATGTATATATGGGGACTGGTAAGCATAGACAGATACCATATTTCTGACCTTTGCACTTCAAAGGCTGAACCAAAAAAAATACATAAATAAGTTACAATTTCAGATCAACCCAAAATGGATATTTTTCCTCTCAGTGAAATGCGGGAAAAAACCAAAACATTTAAGATAAAATGGACCCCCAATAGGGGTTTTTTTTAACCCTTTTTCTTCTTAAATTAATCTAGCTACATTTCACAATGAAACATCATTTCAAAATAAGGAGTATGAACATTCTATTTCAAAGTACTGAAATGGAACATTTCAAAATGGTTGCTGTATTTTCCTGTGCAAAAGTGTGTGTTTGTTTGTGTGTTGCAAATAAACCTCTAATCTGAAAATTTTCTTCCAGCTCTCACAGTAAATTACTTAAGGATATGCTTAGGCTTTAAACATGGTGCTAACCTCATTGGCTGCAGTGGGAATATTCACACACTTAAGGCATGAGTGTTTTGCTACATCAGGCCTATTGTAATATTAATGTCCCTTGGCTTATCTAATTTTACATTTTCTATTTTAAAGTTCAAAGGCTTGATATCCCTCTCAGATACACACAGGTATGCACCAGCACTTATCTTTTAAAATCAGCAGCCACATCAAATCACAACAACCATAGATATTAGTTTATGGCAACGTGAACCTACAGTGTGTATCTGAGAGCAAGATCAAGCCCTGAGTATTTTCAGCTGAATTAACGGATGCATACTGATCCTCAAATTCCTAAAACCAGACAAGTCTTGGTTTGTTTAAAAGGAAGACTGAGAACATGTCCCAAACTAAGAAGACACCTTCTTACAGAACACCCATGTAGCATTTTGCTGGCAATTAATTTGTCACAATAAAGCAGAATGCTAGAGACTTTAGAGATTTCTTTAGCAAATGCTCTATTCTTTCTTCTTTGCACTGGTTGAAATCATAGACACTCTCCAAGAATTATTTTTAAGTGCAGTGTTAAAATGTCCGAGTTGAACATTCATTGAGCTTTAGGGCCAGATCCTGTCAGATCTTAAGCATGTTGCATGAATTGCTGGGAACTCTCAATGGCTTTAGAAGGCAAAAGGGGTTCATGACTTAGCACCTTGCAGGACTGGGCCTTAAGACACTTCACATGCTTATTTAAACTATACTGTAATTCTTCATCTGCCTAAAGGACAAGAAAATTATTCATTTTCCAAACGTTAAAACAGTCTTGTTTTTGAAAGAAGCACTAATTGTATTGCTATTGATTCACATGAGAAGCAATTTAAAAAAGACCATTCTGATGTAATTTACTAAAAAAAAAAAAAAAAAAGAAAGAAAACATGAGAAGGTGAATTTTTAGAGAGACAATTGCATTGAACCATAAATAATTACAGTAGTTACATATGTATTCCTGTATTTCCAGGAATGTATGTTCTTTGGAGACATCATAACAATGCACACAAAAACCAAAGCATTACTATAACCAGTTGTGACCTTTAGAGCATCCCAGTGCTAGATGGCAAGGGGCTCACTGCTATTAGGTAAGGAATTTCAGCTTGCCTGACCCTTTCAGTATACCACACCTCACTATAATTGTAATCTGTATCTGTATCTGTGTCATATAATAGGTCACTGGAAAACTAACAACTCACTAATCATACAATACACAAGAAGATTAATGTACACCATGTGTATTAAGAATTTTGGATATATGCTGGAATGATGACTAAAATATGCTTAAACCAGGGATGTCATAGGGAGATGATAAACAAGTCTGCCTTAGACAGGAGTCTCAAGCTCCTGACCGGTGAGTCATCCCGGGCTGGAGCAGTGGTCAGGCCTCACACTTCTCGAAGGGACATGAACTGTGAGGAAGCAGACCACACTCGGTGAGCACACACAGATTGTACAACTACATTGGGCCAAATGTCGGAACCCCCTCTCCCCCATTTTCAGAACATCCCTTCTACCTTGTAAAACAAGGTTTACAGGGATGCTGAAAAAGTGCATCTGCTCTTCTGAAAAAAATTTTGGAAGAGCAGATGTGTTCCCTGGACAGTAACCCGGTAACACGGTATCCCGTAACAACTCTGCAGTGTAGACATAGCCTGAGTGCTTCACAGAGTAAGAGATGACACAGCCCCTTGCTGGTCCACATTGAACCCCAGAGCTGTGGCACCAATCTGGAATTTCTGTGTGGAATTTTTTGTACTGCTGTGTTCAGTAATCTTCATGGATTTTCTCATTCTTCTCTTACTTTTACAAAATCTAAATGGAAGAATATGAATTATTTGTATTTGCAACATCAAAAATTGGGGGTGGGGGGGGAATCAACTCATTTTAGCTTTACCTGATAGTACATTATTTTTAAAGGGTCAGTTCTTTTACATTGTTCATTGTTTGCAAAAAATAGCAACACACAGCAAAGTAGGGCACAGTTCAGAAAATCATTGGGCTTTAGCCACTGGCATACAGAGAGTTTATTCATTCTGACTTCTTTTTAATTAGATAATGATTTTAATGGGTTTCAGCATTTATATACTGTTCAGGTCTGTCTTACTTTAATCCAACTTTTAGACAGTGAGGAGAAATGCATTTATCACAAGAATGTGGTAAAACAAGTGACCTTGACTCCTTGTTTTATGAAAAGGGGCTAAGACTCAGGATTCCCATGTTCAATTCAGCTTCACCACTGACTTTCAGTATGACCTGGGGAAATCTGCAGTCTCCTTGTGTCTCACTTCCCTACCTCAGCGTGGTGTTTGTGAGGATAAATACATTAAAGATCGTGAAGTACTCAGATACTACGAGGATGGACACCACATAAAAGCTGAAGGTAAACAGACCTGTGATCCTAAGAGTTTGACCCATCGAAGTCACTTGGAATCTTTCCTTTGACTATAGTGGTGGTTGATCATGCCTATTTGGGGACCACTTGTCCATCAGGGATTAGAATGAGACAACTTGCTCATTTTACAAACCGTGGTAGCACAACACTCTAGCCAATTGGTACAATGTTCTGTCCTCAAATTCCCACCAGTGAGCCATATTTCAAACCATTATTCAACAGTTTAAATTAGTCACTAACAGGCAGTATTAGGGCATACACAGCAATGGAACCATATGGCCCTTAAATATTTGCCATTTGCATTTAATAACCCGGGATGAGATTACTGGCCCTTATCCAGCCATTAAATGTAGGTAAGTGAATAAATAGCCTTCAGCCACTCTAGTATGCCCCATGTAAGCACCAAGCAGCGCTCTGCATTTGAGGGAGCACATGACTAACAAGATGTCTTTTGTGGAGTATAAGAAGGCTCAAAAGGGCAAAGAGTGTGAGGGAATTGTCAGAACCATAGTTCAACCCCAGAATGATGATTCAACTCCTTTCCTTCACCTATCGAAAACGAGCCATATCTTGGGACACACTTACCTAACTTTTGGGTCAAACATCAGCCTGCTTTGTCCCATCATATTAAATGTGATTTTTCACTGGAAATCTCAGGAGATCCCCTTCAACTAATTATGAATTGTGGAAAAGGGGAATAAAAACACTAAGGTATCTTTCCATCAAAAAATGAAGATATTTTGCTCACCAATAACACTGCTGGCTAGAGACTGAAAGCTTCATACTTGCTGTGGCTCCTTGAGAAATGCATATTTTAAAGCTGGGCATTTAAAAATACTTATGAGCACACTTCAGATAGGTTAAGATTTTAAAAGAGACTGAGTAAGAATTGGCCACTAAGGCTACATCTAGACTGCTGCTTTTTTTTGGAAAAAGGTACGCAAATTCCGCTCTGCAATTTGCATACCTTTTTCCAATTATTTTTTTGAAAGTAGCTTTCCAAAATTTGGCCCATCTATATGGGGCCAAATTTCGGAAAAACTTCCTCTTTCAGAAGAGCCCTTTTTCCTCATAAAATGAGGAATATAGAGCTTCCAAAATAATGCATCTGCTCTTCTGCAAAAAATGTCGGAAGAGCAGAGGCATTTCCTGGACGTAAGTCTAGACATAGCCTAAGTAAGCAGATACCTTTTTTCATTTTAGTCTTACCAGGTGCCCTGCCATGAAGCTCTGCCTCCTCCAGGGAGTTCATATGGATTGAGTAAGGCACATACTAATGAAAACCCACAGAAAAAATCCATAAAAAATCTGCCCTAGTCACAGAATATGAATAATCATGAGGGGAGAATACTGTTCTGATAGTTTTAGGGGTTTGTTGCATTCAATTTTTTTTCAAATTTTAAACTTCTTTTCTGAAGATACAGCTGTCCCAGTATAAACCAAGGATTCTTGCCCCCTTATATTACATCCTATCAACACATGTGATTTTTGTACTATAAACAGGGTGCTGACTTGCAGAAAAAAATGTTCCCCATCAACCAAAAACAACAGCAAAAATATGACTTTCTCTCCCCAACTCCAATCACCTTTAAAGAACTTTAAAGACGACATGAAATATTTAAGGCCCTCCTATAGGCCACATTTTATTGTGTGGGACACCATGTTACAACCTCATCTTGTCTATTTGGGTTGGTTCAAACCATGTTCTAAGGCTACATCGAGACTGCAAGCCTCTTTAGAAAAAGAGCATCTAGACTACAACCAGTAGTTTCAAAAAAGCAAGCCGCTTTTTCGAAAGAGAGCACCCAGGCAGTCTGGATGCTCTCTTTCGAAAAAGCACAGTTTGCATTATATAGCACCTTTTTTCGAAAGAGCACTTTTGAAAAAAGGCGTTATTCCTTGTAAAACGAGATTTAGCACGGTTGAAAAAACTGCCGTGTTCCTTCAATTTACTTTTGAAAGAATGTGTCAGCGGTCTAGATGCAGGGGAAGTTCTTTCGAAAAAAGGCCACTTTTTTCGAAAAAACCCTGTAGTCTAGACACACTCTAACTGTATAATGGAACTGTGTCCAGGTTATAATGTTCATTGGCCCACTCACGCAGGCAAGGCAAACCAGGTCAAAAAACCTGGAACATGACTATGTTATAAACCAATAGATAAATTCTGCCCGAGAGCGAATAAAATTACAGGTTGAACCTCTCTCATATGGGACTCCCTGGTCTGGCAACATCCATGGTCTGGCAATACCACAGATGTTGCTAGATCAGACAGCTCCTGCTGCAGAGGTTGAGAGCAGCTGGTCTGCAGCAGCCTGCAGGGGCAGTGACCTGGGGGTAGAGAGTCCCAGGAGCAAATGCCAGCTACTTCCAGTGTTCCCCAACTCCAGCCTGCATGGTGGCAGCTGCTCCCAGGGCTCCTTGTCCCCATCCCTCTTGGGGAATCGTGGGAGCAGCTGCCACCCTGCACAAGACCAGGGAACCCCAGGAGTAGCTGCTGCCGCCACACACATGGGGCTGCGGTCGGTGAAACCGGGAGCAGCTGCTGCTGCCGTGTAGGGCCAGGGTAGGAAGCAAAGCTTCAGCAGTGGACTGTGGGTAGCAGCCCTAGGCAGGTGAATCTCCAGAGGTCAGGCCTCCGGATTCTCCTGGGGCAGCAACCGGTAGGGGAGCCACCAGATAGCCCGGATGCCTGACTTCCCCTGGTCCGGCAAATTCTCTTTTTTGGGACCACTCCGGTCCCAAGCATGCTGGAATAGGGAGGTTCAGCCTGTAGTAAGCTTGAGAAATAATCCCGCCCATCAAAGCCAAAGAGCAGAAAATAAATGAAAAAAAAAAAGTCTGAGGAATATTAATAGAATACAGTAACATTCAGAATGATGAAGACAGGCAGAACCTGACCCTAAGTAACAGGAAATGGAAAATATAAGGTTCTGGTAGCAACATTATCTTACCAAGCTGTACCTATATTCTATTAAAGTTCGACTTTTAAATGCATATGAAATTATAATATAGCATATTCATATTGTATTTTCACACGGTGTTGCTTTCTCATTGTCTAAACTCTCAGTCATTCTTGAATAATTTTAGATGCAAATACTGGGAACGTTTAGTAGGTAATAAGTTTACTACCTCCATTTTGCACTTTGAGCTGTGATATTTGTAACCTTTCTTGTTTGCTTTTCTTCAACTATGGATGTGACTGTCTGTCACACAGAAATGTTTGAGAAGGAGCTTTTATTCATACAAATAGTATTTGTGCATAAGCAACAGTATTTACAAATGAACAAGTACATATGTCCTGAAAATAAAAGCCTAGCAGGCAGCACTATTTTATATATTATATATGCAATGACTTGGTGGCCATATGGTAAGACAAAAATTGAACATAGATATCCAATAAGTCTGGCTTTGTTTCTGAGTCAGACAGAAAAGCCCCTATTAAAATCTGGCCACATACAATACAATACATAGCTAATATTATGCTATTTCTTGGGCAAAAGAAGATAGCTTCTGACTTAAAACATTCTAGAATTGTATTTCTCTTTAAAGTGCTCCTCTCTCCTCTCTCCAAATGATTTAAAGGCTGAATGATTTCTTTGGACGTTACTTTTATTTCCCAGTCTGGGAGCAGAAACACCATCAATTTCATTCAGATGACCCGCCACACAGACCAAATATAGAATGAAGAACAACAAATCATTGAAGGAGTATTAGCTACAACTTGTTTCTGAAAGAACATAGTGAGCCAAAATGTAGGATCAATTTGTAGATGGGGTTGAGCAAAACAGAATCTCATAACTGATATAGTTTAAACTGAGTAGTTCACCCAGCTATAGTCATGTGTAATTTCATCTCCCTCCTGCTTTATTAATAGATATATGCTGTCCATACAATTTTTCCTTCCTCTAATATCCTTCTATTGGAAGAAGGAAGAGCTCCAGAGATTTGGAATCTAAAGGTGATTGACACTGATCCATGTTCAAATATAAACATTTCACAGATTGCATTAGCTTTGTTGCTATTTGGGTTGCTCACTGTGACACACATCTTTAAAAGGGTGGCTGACACCCACCTTAGAGGTGCCAACTAAGTAAATTACAAGATGTAATTTTAGATAGACCGCAACTCTTTTAGGGGACATCTCTTTTATTTCTGGAAGTCCAGCCATCTGTTAGTCAACTTGCTCACTCAGGACCTTATCCAAAGCCCATTGAAATAGATGAGAGTCTTTCCAATGACTTGAAAGGGCTTTGGGTCAGCAGTCATTAGGTGGGTGGGTAACCACGTTCAATAGACCAATCCAAAGTATGATCTTTCATTGGAAAACTTACCTATACAATATGCAGCTACAAACAATTTTGACATTCAGTCTTTCAAGTCCCTCTGAACTAGCAAAGACAAGGTCACCTTCATTATTCTAAACAAGACTAAGATCCACACTCACCTTTGATGTTCTTCTTTGCTGTGGGGGTTTCACATCAGGACTTAAACATTATTAGCATATAATTGCTATAGTTTGGTAAGCAGAATAGATTCCCTTGGAAAAAATGTACAATAATGATTTAAACTGTGATTCGCACGTTTCAGAGTTGAGAGGATTTATTTCCATTTGTGCAATTTACTGTATAATGATGTCATTTTCTAAAGCAAATAAAAGACCGGGGTGAGTGGAAGACTCTTGTTAACAGAAAATATTTCCCAGGCTCTGGGGGTACATGTATACAGCAGGGCTAAAGTAGAATTAAGTTACGCAACTTGGGCTACATCAACTGTGTAGCTTAAGTCAAAATAGCGTAATTTGGCTTTTGGCACTGTCTATACAGCAGGAAATCAAAGGAAGAACACTCTTCCTTTGACTTCCCTTACTCCTCGTGAAATGAGCGTTACCAGGAATCGGAGTAAGAAGTTCTCCAGCTTGACATTATTTCGGAATTAAAAGCTTGTAGTGTAGACGGGCTCTTTGTTATTTCAGAATAACTGATGTTTTTTTGAAATAACACAGCTGTGCAGACATACTCTGAGACTGCACAGATGCAGTTTTTGTGGATCATCTC
Source organism: Pelochelys cantorii (assembly GCA_032595735.1). NCBI lineage: Eukaryota > Metazoa > Chordata > Testudines > Trionychidae > Pelochelys > Pelochelys cantorii. Next base: position 41,785,663 of record CM064335.1, read on the forward strand.
ACTTACACCAAGTTCACTGGAAATTCTTTACACATTCTCAGGATACAGAGTTCCCACATGTTGGAAAAGAGATCCTTGAAAGTTTGTGTGTTGGGTGTGAGGGAATCAGCATTAGAATATACAGAACTGCATAAAGTAGGAGGAAAAGGGGCTTGAGAATTATTAATTATTTAAGAATTAGATAGATGTAGTCAGCATTTATGTAAAGTGTTAACTCCTCCTAACTAGGAGACATGGATGAATTGTTAACAGAAGTGAGGATGGAGGTAAACAAAGGCTTAACTCTAGTAGATCTAGGGAAAATAGTCACCATGAAAAGCTGTACAGTGGTGGGGGTAGAGGAGAAAGTTCCCTGCTCAAATCTTGCCCTTTTTTAAAAAATGGGTTTGTGACATCCCAGCTTTCTGCATCCCTCCCTGGGAGGTTGTGTTTGTGCAGGATTCCAAGAAGCATCACGGTCTAGTGAACTGAGCACAAGACTGGGAGCCAGATTCTCAGTCATGCTCTCACCTCTGGTGCACAACAGGGAGTAAGGTCTGTTGCACTCAGATGCCGGTGTGAGAAGCAGCAGCGTCACATCAGCCCTAGTACGCTGGAATAGTACACATGGTCTACCACACTGAACCCACTTGTGACCTTCTTCTCCAGAGCACGGGGTAAAAAACAGGCTGGGCACAGGTGGACATATCAGAGGAGACATCGATCTATAAACAAATAAGAGATGTACTTTCACATTCCTCCCTTTATCCTGGCCCATGCCACTAGGCAGCCGTAAAATGGTGCAAAACATACATTTGATGCATTTCCCAAGCTCATTTTTCTGCCCATCATTTTCCTTCATACTTATATGTGTCACAATTTGCACCTCCCCAGTGGAGGATTAAATGGAGTACAAAGATAATTCAGCTATGTCTTTCAATAGCCTTGGAGGAGAGAGATGAAGTAGTTTTTAGGGTTTTTGAAAAATCTCTCTACTGGCATCTTCAGGTGGCTAAATACTTTCACAATCTGGACCTAAGTGACCTGTATGTTGTCTGTCAAGTGTGTGTCAGAACCAGAATTAAAACACAGGGGCCTGCTCATCTTAAATTGGGCCCAGGCCCAGACACAGAGTTGTTGAATCTGTGCAGAAGCAGTGAGGTGCTCTGGTACACAGAACCACTCCATTCATCAGCAGGTGTTCAGCACAGTGCAGCAGACAGTGGCGCAGATGTAGCACAACCATCCACGAACTTGAAGCAGATCCTTTAGAGCTGGTCTACTCCCTGCTTATCTAGATACTTATGTGTCCTCCACCACTGCAATATGTTAGGTGCTTGACTCATCCTCTCAACACTTTGGGAGGGAAATAATGATTATTCTCTCAGTTTTACAGATGGGGAACTTTGGCACACAGAGAATAAGTGACTTGCCCAAGGTCACATACAAAGTCTGTAGTAGAAATGGAATCTTTACAGATATCCTGAATCACAGTCTAGTTCTTTAAGAAGGGATCCAGCCTCACAGAGGCTGAGGAGTCCCAGTAAAGGGTGCTGCTGCCCATGGTTGTTTTGGTAGTGGGGACTGGGGGTTTGACATAATTCTCAACCTGGACTGCAGGCAGAGGAAGTATTTGCAAAGCACATTTGGCTTTTATTTCAGAGCTGCAATTTAGGAGGAGGGGGCTAAATGGTGCCATAGCCCCTTCAGAATTTGGAATCTCTGAATTTCATATTTGAAGTCTGCTTAAGAGCTGGGTCTGGGATAAGTCATGTGCTTTAACTACAACAGAGTTTGTGCTGCTCCCAGTTTTGCCTTTAGGGGCTGGAAGTTTGTTTATAAATAGAGAGAGGCAGAGTGATTAAGATAACAAAGGACTTGTCATTCAAGTAATTGATGAATTGCTAGATGATCATGAAAACATTGCCAGGTACTCCACTTACAAGATAGGAAACAATGGTTAGAAATAATGTGCTCAGGGGATAGCCATTGGAATCACTTCTGTTCAACTTAGTGGGAAATGTTCTTGAAAAAGGAGTAAACAGTGAGGTGGTAAAATTTGCAGATTATATAAAATTATTCAAAATAGTCCAAAGCTGACTGCAAAGAGTTACAAAAAGGTCTCACAAAACTAGGTGATTGGGCAACATGATGGCAGATGGAATTCAATGTTGATAAATGCAGAGTAATGCACCTGAAAAAAAAATCTCAACTATACATTCAAAAATGATGGAGTCTAAATTAGCTGTTCTCTCTCAAGAAAGAGATAATGGAATTATTGTGGATAGTTCCCTGAAAAAACTGTTCAATGTTCAGGGGCAATGTAAAATGCTAACCGAATACTGGATATCATTAGGAAAGGAATCGAAAATAAGACTGAAAATATCATATTGCCTCTATATAAAGTCATGGTATGCCCATATTTGAATACTACATGTATATCTGGTCACCCCCTATTTAAAAAGATTTATTGGATTTGGATATTGGATTTGATACAGAGGAAGGCATCAGAAATGATTAAGAGTAAGGAACATCTTCCATATGGGTATGTCTACACTACAAAGTTAATTTGAAATAACAGCCGTTATTTCGAATTAACTTTAATAGTGTCTACACATACAAACCGCTATTTCAAAATAAATTCGAAATAGTGGAGCCCTTATTTCGAATTCGGTAAACCTCATTCTACGAGGAATAACACCTAATTCGAAATAGCTAATTCGAAATAAGTGCTGTGTAGACAGTTATTTCGAATTAGGGGGTCTCCAGCCCTTCCCAGTTTCCCCTGGTGGCCACTCTGGGCACAACCAGGAAAACTCTTCTCCTCTCCCACAGCCCCGGGGCCCTTAAAGGGGTAGAGTCTGGCCACTGGGCACGTGTGAGAGCCAGGCCTTCCAGCAGCTGCAGACCCTCAGCCAGTGGCCGCACAATGGAAGCCAGTGGCAGCCAGCCATCTCCCGCCCAGTCCCCCAGCACGCAGGGGCCAGCCAGGGGCCGTAGATGGCGCGCGCCCTCATGGACTAGTGCGGAGATCATGGACCTCACTGAGGTTTGGGGGGAGGCCCCTAACTTCCATGATCTCCGCACTAGGCGGAGGAACACGGCCGTCTACAGCTGCATAGCAGCCACCATGGCCAGAAAGGGCCACAGGCGCACCCAGGAGCAGGTGTGCCTGAAAGTCAAGGAGCTGCGGCAGTCGTACGCCAGGGCCACCAGGGGCAGCGCCACAGCAGGGGCTGCCACCTGCCCCTACTTCCCTGCCCTCGACCAACTTCTTCGGGGTGGGGCGGTCTGCACCAGCCTGGGAGGCAGCGAGCTGGGAGCTGAGTCCCGGGCCCACCGGAGGGGCCACCACCAGCTGTCCCAGCACCGGAGTCGGCAGGGTCATCCAGGGAGGCCATACCAGGTGAGTGCCAGCACTGTCCCCTACCCAGGGGGGAGGTGGAGAGGGAGACCAGGGACCGCGTACATGGGCCATGCCTCCCACGGATCACGCAGCCACCTGTGCACGTGTGAGCATGTGCCATGCCACCCTTGGGCAGGTAGCTCCAGCTGCGTGACACCCAGGGGCCATGGCCCATTAGCTACACATGTGTGTGAAGAGACCCGACACACTCCCGACCCCGGGGTGGGACACAGCAGGATGCTCTCCCTTCACACGCCCCCACTACACAGAGGCAGGTGACATCTCCCCCCCGCCTCGGCCGCACTATACACGGCACAGGGGCATGGGTGCGGTCTCGGGGCAATTCCCACTCCTGGGGAGAGCCAGACATCCTGACCATGGCCTCTGTGCAAGCACGTCGGCTCTGATGCTGCAGGGCACGATCGTCCGCACCTCGCAGGGGTGCTGGGTGTCATCCACTGTGTCCCCAGGAAGAAATGACCACTCCCCTTCTTTCTCCACAGCCGCACCAGCTGCACGTGCAGGGCGCACCACCCCACCTGGGACGTACTCCTGCACCCGAGGGCTCCTCCGGACCACCAGCACGCGGCAGGGGTACCGGGACCAGTACCTGGGGGCCCTGCAAGCCCTGCACCGCACCATCCAGGCCTGGATGCAGGAGGACCTGCAGCTCTGCCGGGAGCAGCTTGCTCAGGACCGTGCCATGTGCTCACACCTACAGGCCGTGCTGCAGAGTGTGCTGCCCCGTGCTGGTCCTGCGCCTGCTGCCCCCCCAGCTACTGTTCCTCCTCCCACTCCTGCCCCCCCCACCTCTTCCTCCTCAACCTCCACACCCTACACCTCAATCTCCACACCCCCCACCTCAACCTCCGCACCCTCCACCCCATTCCCCCGGGGACGCCGAGGCCCCCTCCCCTTCTGTGCTGGGAGGCGGTTGGCCTGGCGAGACCCCCAGCCCTGAGCGCTGAGCTTTCCGTCCCCCTTCTTCCCCTTGCTTTCCCCTTCCAGCTTCCTCCTCCCAGTTTTTCCCCTCCCCTCTCCCACCCTCTCTCCTGCCCTCTCCTGCCTCCTTTCCCCCATCTCCCCAGAGGTTCACCCCCCCCCAGTTGTGTTAAATAAAGACAGTTTCTATTTTTGAAAATACGTGTATTTTATTTGACATCAGGAAGGGGGGGCTAGGGAAGGGTAAGTGGAAGGACGAGAGGGAGGAATGGGGCACAAGCCCCCAGTTGGGCAGACCGGGGAGACTGTTAGTGCTCCTCAGGGTGGAAGCTCTCCCACAGGGCCTCCTGGATCCTGACGGCCCCCTGATGGACCTCCCGGATGGCAGCCTGCAGACAGTGCAGCCAGGCTGCTGGCAACGTGTCCACGAGATGCAGCAGACTCCCCGGGGGCAGGTCTGGTTCCATGTTGCAGAGTGCCGTGGTGTTCCGAGTGAGGGCAAGCAGAGCACTCCAAGACACAGATGTTTGCTGTCCCTCAGCGAGGTAGACAAGCAAGCAGAGATACCTGAGAACTGTCTGTCCAGGATGGGGGAGTCGGGTCCCTTTAAGCACAGACCTCGGATAGCCTGAGGCAGCAGACCCATACACTAAGTCCAACCCTGATGCCCTGCCGGCACTGGTTCCGGCCAGCCTTACCTTCGATTCAGGGTCCACTCAATGTGGACGCGCTATTTTGAATTAGAAAAATTCTATTTTGAATTAGTTTTTGTGTCGAGATGCGTTATTTCGAATTAGCTTATTTTGAATTAACTAATTCGAAATAAGTTAATTCGAAATAGCGCTGTAGTATAGACATACCCTTTGAGAAGAGATTAAAAAGACTGTGACTTTTCAGCCTGGAAAAGAAAAGACTAACGCGTGGGGGAGTGTTAAAGGTTTATAAAATCTTGAATAGTATGGAATAAAATCAAATAAGGAAATGTTATTTACTCCTTCACTAAAATAACATAAGAAAGTCACCCTATAAAATTTATAGGCAGCAGATTTAAAACAAAGTAAATTATTTCTTTGTGGTCAGCCCAAGAACTCTTTGCTAGGGGATGGTGGAAAGGCCAAAACTATAACAGGGTTCTAATAAGAAGAAAATAAGTACAAGAAGGATAGGCCCATCGATAGCTACTAGCCAGGATTGGCAGGGATGGTGTCCCTATCCTTGCCAGAAGCTGGGAATGAGTGACGGGATGATTCACTTGATGATTACTTGTTCTGTTCATTTGTTCTGAAGCACCTGGCATTGGCCACTGTTGGAGACAGGATACCGAGCTAGATGGACCTTTTGTGTGACCTAGTATGGGCATTTTGACATTCTTATATAAAACCCAGATATGTCTGCTCCCTTCTGTAACCCACTAGACCCCACTCCCTTCCCAGAGCTAAGATAGAGCCCAAGAATCCTGACTGTGTGTGTGTGTCTCTCTCTCACAGAAGAGTTAATAATGAAGTAAGAATATACATTACAATTTGAAGCCTCACCAGCATGCCTTAAGTGACTTGCCACAAGATGTCAGGATATGTTAGTATTAGAGCTGAATGGATCTGATATTTATTTATGTTTATATAGGAATTAGATACAGTGCTCCTATCACCTAGAGTTTTCAAATGTTTTAGTAACCCTGCTAGAGTCATCTGAGAGATCATTGGGTTTTTATTTATTGATCTGTGGTAACAACTGACAGCTACTGAGGGCCTGATCTTCTGCTGCCCTAAAATGGCTACCCTCCAGGGAAGTCAGTGAAGCTTTTTTGATTTACACCAGCTGAGAATGGAGCCCTGGCAGTTTAATGGTGATCACTGTTTGAACCAATGAATAAATATTGAGTGTCTGCTGCTCCACTGGTAGACATCATTTTGATAGAACAGGTATGTCTTCAAACATTAATAAACATGTAAGATAGAGCAGGCCCACTTCCCCAGGCACAGAGAAACAAAAACATGCACTGGAAGAGGGAAGGGAAAAATCATCATACAGTATATATGTGTGTGCATCTGTACCCATACAGATATATCCATATATCAAGTTATAGACACACACATATAAACGCTTAGGGTATGTCTAGACAACATGGCTCTGTCGCCAGAGCCATGTAGATTAGTTTACTAGACATACCCAAATGAAGCCACGATTTAAATAATCGTGGCTTCATTTATATGAAAATGGCTGCCGCGCTGTGCCGGGGATCAGCTGTCCTGGCACAGCGGGTCAGTCTAAACGTGCTGCAGTAGACAGGGAAGCCTCTGTCGACCGCTCCGTTATGCCTCATGAAACGAGGTTTACCGGAGTGGTCGACAGAGGCTTCCCTGTCAACCACAGTGCGTCTAGACTGCCCCGCTGTGCCGGGACAGCTGATCCCTGGCACAGCGCGGCAGACATTTTCATGTAAATGAAGCTGCGATTATTTATTTTGGGTATGTCTAGTAAACTAATCTACATAGCTCTGGCGACAGAGCCATGTAGTCGAGACATACCCTAAGTGTGCATCTACATGCACCATTTTTTCAAGATAAATAGCATTATTTTGAAATAACAAAGCGAGCGTCCACACAGCCATTTTGTTATTTCAAAATAATTTCAGAATAATGGATGGCTTATTCTGAAATCTGTAATCCTCATTCTACAAGAAATAACACCTATTCCAAAATAATTATTTCGAAATAAGGCTGAGTGTAGATGCCCCACTGCTGCTATTTTGAAATAGCCCCTTACCAGGGCAATTCTAAGTTATTCTTCACCTGTGCCTCCTGGGCCTCTAAATCGAGGTAGCACATCTAGATTAGAGGAGCCTGCCTTGGACTAATTTTGAGGCTTCCCTGTAGTGTAGATGTTCTATTTCGAAATAAGTTATTTCGGAAAAACTATTCTGGAATGACTTATTTTGAAATTGATGTGCAGTGTAGACAGAGCCTTACATATAGATATGCATGTATGTATACATAGAAAAAATGCATACATGTACATTTATATACTTATATATAAATCATTCATTTAAGATATGCAACTACATTGTCAGAAGTATAGCTGTTCCAAATTGACCCCCACACATTGATATATACGAAAGTGTCAGAACGGACTGTAAGTTTGTTCAAAGCTTAAGAAAAAAATTGAAATAATATATCAAACAGCTCATGGACTTTCCAGCTGCTGCTTTAAAACTCCAGGTTGATGGTTGCTGCGGGAAGTCAGATTTCCTCTCCCCTGCTGAGAACTAGACTAATCTTGATTCTATTTTTACTCTGAGATGTTGAGAGCTACAAAGTGTAGCCAAAGTATTGCTATTCTCAGGAGCTCTTGCATTGCTAAAACAAATGGGTTCCAGTTCAAGGTTGGCATCATTAGGTATTTAAAAAGAGAAACGGCATCTGCCAGCTCGCTGTGGCACTGGCTATGCTCTGCTTGGCTGTTCTTGAAACCACAAACTGGGCATGGCAATTCATTCATCAAGGGATTTTCAGCCCACAGAGAGTCAGCCAAGAGCTCATTATCTTTCCTGCCCTGACCCCAGTCCTGGCTTTTCTAATTTTACTGGTGGGGGAGGGTGGAGCAAGGAAAGAACGTTGGAAGTTTGTAATATATATTGCAATACAATATATAAGTATACTATTTGCAAATTAGCAATGGGGTGATGTTCATGTGCCTGTGTGCCTTTGCCCTCATTGCACAGATACAGGCACTGCAGCCTTTCAGTGTTTTCTTCTGATGATATCCATCTCGGTCACTGGCTACTGGCCTACAGGTTTCCTTGTCCTATCTTGGGCCACACAACCCTTTCCATGGTCCCCGCCATTCCTGTGTTTAGGAGATGCAGGGAGTTCAGACCATCTCCCTGCAGAGGGAGACTAAAAGGTGTTACACTGGGACTGAATTTATCCCCATTTGTTACTATTGGTAAACATAAATTATTTCATAGCCTTGGTGTCATCTACATGGTTTGGTAGGGGCAAAATGGTGGTCACTCCCTAATATTAAACTGTATGACCAGCTACTCTACTGCTAGGACCTGTGATGTGAAACACAGGGTGGGAGGAGGAACAAACAAAGAGTTCACAGTAATTGATGTTTCCAGACAATGATCTTGGCGTCTCTTTAAATCTATTTATAATTGCTTACTCCCTGGCCCTGAATATGTATAGGATACTTCACCCATGAAGGGTGAGCACTCTGTTTCTTTCCTGGATATGAAAGATACATAACTCAAAGGGGCCGCAGCCCAGAGAGAGATGAAAGACTTTTTTTAAAAAACAAATGCAGGACTAGTAATCACCCTTCATGGATGAGATAGAACCAGGAATTCAGAGAACTTTTACATTAAGATTTTTAAAAGAGGTTGTCATGATTATGAGGGTTAGCCAGCAGCTGGGGACTAAGGGGTTAACTACACCTAGCCAGGTGGAATGGCCAATAGAAATGGAGGTAGGAATTTCAAACTGGAACAAAGGAATTTGGGTTTTTCCCTCCTTGGGCTCTGAGAGTTCCTCTGCAGCTACAGAGAGAAACAAACATGTCTCTCTCTGGGTATGTCTACACTGCAAAGTTAATTTGAAATAACAGCCCTTATTTCCAATTAACTTCAATAACGTCTATACATGCAAACCACTATTTTGAATTTGGAGCGCTTAATTCGAATTTGGTAAACCTCATTCTACGAGGAGTAACGCCAAATTCGAAATAGCTATTTCAAATTAAGTGCTGTGTAGACACTTGATTTGAAATAGGGGGCCTCCAGCCCTTCCCAGGGAGCCCTGGTGGCCACTCTGGGCACAACCAGGAAAACTTACTCTCCTCTCCCCCAGCCCCAGAGCCATTAAAGGGGTAGACTCTGGCCACAGTGCCTGTGCCAGCTCCAAGCGTGCCAGCCCAGAGCCAGCAGTGGCCACCGGGGCCCCTGACCCAGTGGCCCCAAAACATGAGCCAGCAAGCCACTGGCAGCCAGCCCTCCACCGCTCCCCAGGAGCAGTCTGCCAGCTCCCAGGAGCCTGACAGGGAGTGGAGAAGGTGGGCGCCTTCCTGGTCCAAGGTGAAGATCATGGACCTTATTCAGGGTTGGGGGGAATGCCCCCAACATCCATGATCTCCGCACTAGATGGAGGAATGTGGCCATCTATGGTAGGATAGCTGCCAGCCTGGCCACCAAAGGCCACATGCGAACCCAGGAGCAGGTTTGCATGAAAATCAAGTTGGTCCGGTGAGACCCTCAACCCTGGGCCCTGAGCTTCCCCTCCCCCTTCTTCCCCTTGCTTCCCCCTTCAAGCTCCTAGGTTTCCCCCTCCCCTCTTCCACCCTCTCTCTCCCCTCTCCCACCTCCTTTTCCCAGTCTCCCCAGAGGTTCATTCCCCTCCCCCCCCGTTTTGTTCAATAAACCCAGTTTCTATTTTTGAACATATGTGTCTTTTATTTGACATCAGGAAGGGGGGTTAGGGAGGGGTAAGTGGAAGGACATGAGGGAGGAATGGGGCACGAGCCCCCAGTGGGGAGGACCGGGGAGGCTCTGAGTGTCCTCAAGGTGGACACTCTCCCGCAGGACCTCCTGGATCCTGACAGCCCCCGATGGACCCCCCGGATGGCAGCCTGCAGCAAGTGCAGCCGGGCTGATGGCAACGACCCCACGAGACTCACGGGCATGCCCAGGGGCAGCTCTGGCTCCATGTGGCCGAGTGCTGTGGTGTCCCGAGTGCAGGCACTCAGGGCACTCCAAGTCAGCACTGCTTTGCTGTCCCTCATCGAGTTAGACAAGCAAGCGGGGAACCCTGAGAACTGTCTGTCCGGGATGGGAGTAGGGTCCCTTTAAGCACAGAGCTCAGTTAGCCTCAGGCAGCAGCCCCACACACTAAGTCCTAACCTGATGCCCTGCTGGCACTGGTTCCGGCAGCCTTAACTTCGGTTCAGGGTCCACTCAGTGTGGACGTGTTATTTCGAAATAGTGCATCTACACACAAAAACTATTTTTTTTGCTATTTCGAATTAGCTTAATTTGAATTAACTATTTTGAATTAAGTTAATTTGAAATATCGCTGTAGTGTAGACATACCCTCTCTCTCCAAGAACACAATTCTTCACTTTCTGTAAGTAGGGTAAAGTTTTGATAATCCGTTAGGTTTTATTATTTTTAGGTTTGTGTATGGGATCTGATGTCTGGGCACTGTTTAAAAGATGTTTTGGCTTTTCTTTGTAACTAAGTTCTAGGCCCATGGAATTTCTCCATGTGTATATTTTGTTACCTTTCCATCTAGTCATTATGCTTGCAACAGGAATATTGTTGTAATAATAAAAGTTCTTTCTCCTTCCTTTTTATTAACCTAGCATTGGTTAATTGTGTGCCCTGATTTTTATTTTAGGTGTGAGATTTCCCAAATGGTCTCTCCCCTGGTATATTTAGTAATATTTGGGTGGTCGCAGCGGAAGTTTTATTCCCAAAATCGAGGGTTTTAAGATTTTGGGGGAAGTTTTATACCAAAGCCTGGTAAATAAGGTTTTGGGGTACACTTGCTGGCCCCCACTTCTGCATTTATCGTGCCAGAGTGGGAAAGGAGCCATGACATGGTGGCATTGGTGGGATTATTTTGAGAACCCAGGATTTTTAAAAGGACACAGGTTTTTCTTTTGAGTTGCAAGCTTTGCAGGGTTTTTTTCCCTCTTGTTTTTTTTCTTTTGTTCCTGTGCGGCCTCAGGGAGGGGCAGACAGAAGGTTAAATTGCAGGGTTTTTTTTCTTTCCCCTTGGTTTTCTTTTGTTTTCTGGGCCGCTTCAGAGAGGGGCAGACAGAAGGTTAATCTTAAACCAGACAGACCATTCCAAACAGTTTGGTTTTTTCTAGCTTTCGGGACAACTGGATAGCTAGCCTAGTTAAGGCATGATGTCCATCTCTAGGACAGATTCAGACCCCAAGAAGGAGGGCAGAAGCAATGTACAGCAGCCCTCCTCCCCCCAACCCAATGCCTTCTATGTGGGAAGCTGTCTGTAAGGCAGCCGGCAGACCTTTAACTCAGAAAGAGGTGGGGTTTCTCCTACGGATGGAGGCAAAGCGTGCCCAACATGAGGCTGAGGATGAGAGCAAGGAACAAGAACACCAGGAGAGGCTAGCACAAATAGATGCGGAAGCAGAGGCCGAGGACAAGCGTGCCAAACAAGAACATCTGGCCAACCTAGCAGCAATAAAAGCAGAAACAGAGGTGAAGCGCGCACAACATCGGGCCAAGCTAGCAGCAATAGAAGCAGAGATAAGACGAATGGAAGAGGAACTCCAGACCCAGAGAGTGGAAAAACAACAGGGACTGTATCCTCTCAGGGGTTCTGTGTACAACCACGTGGGGATGGGGTGTGATTCTGGCATGAATAATATGTATAATCAGGCTGATACCTTAACCCAGCCCCAGAACATGCATGAGGTTAGGGAAGGGGGTGAGTATGATTCTGGGAAGTTGTCTGTGGCTAGTCAGTCCTATGGGGAGCCAGGTAAAAGTTTTCCTCAATGTTTGCCTGAGGGATATAGTGGTGTGTCTGTAAATGAGGTCTCTGCATGTCTGCCTGGAGCCTCAGAGGTGAGGCTGGAGTCAGAAACAGGGCAGGGAGAGCCCGGAATTGAGGGAAGTGTTTACCTGGAGCAGTCTGGAGTGGCTGACCAGAGTGGAGTTTTAGCTGAGGGAAAAGATCAAATTGTGGAGGATGATGAGTTGTTGGCTGGGGAGGTTTGTAAAACCGACCTGCGCAAACTGAAGGTGATTTACTTGAGGGAGCTCAGTGTGAGCAACCTGGGTGTGTGGAGCCTGGCAGTTTGGCTGCTGGGAGGGGCGGTATGCCTTTGGGGGAAGGGTTTCTTCCCAGTTCTTTGGCTGCAGAAGATGCCTGTCAGCCTGGAATGGCTGAAGAGAGTGTTGTAGCCCCAGATTTAGTTCTGGGGACAGCTGAAGCCCAGAAGCGGGAGGGAGAAGTCTCTGATCTCCCCCCAGATGAGTCTGTGTGTTTTCCTGAAAGGGGGTTGTGTGGAGATCTGCCTGTTCTGGGGGTAAAGGGAGCTCAGGAGGAGTTAGTGGTGGCTCAGCAGTTTGCTGTGCTTGAAGGGGGAGGGGCAAGACTTGTGTTTGCCCAGGAAGTCTGCAGTTTTTTATATCTAAAAGGCCAAAATTATCAATGTACACTTGGGATGGATTTGTTCCTGCTACTTATGTTAACGTTCATAACCATTGTACTGCTGTTACTAAGAATTGTAACAATGGTCAATGGGCATGATTTTGTACCAAAGCATCTTTTAAACAGTGCCCAGACATCAGATCCCATACCCAAACCTTAAAATAATAAAATCTAACGGATTATCTAAACTTTACCCTATTTACAGAAAGTGAAGAATTGTGTACTTGGAGAGAGAGAGAGACATGTTTGTCTCTCTCTGTAGCTGCAGAGGAACTCTCAGAGCCCAAGGAGGGAAAAACCCAAATTCCTTTGTCCCAGTTTGAAATTCCTACCTACATTCCTATTGGCCACTCCACCTGGCTAGGTGTAGTTAACCCGTTAGTCCCCAGGCTGCTAGCTAAGCCTCATAATCATAACAGAGGTTGAACCCAGGTAACAGAACAACCAGAAAATGAGGTAGGTGGGTCTGGAAGCAGGTATGCAGAAGTTCAACAGCGCCTTGGAATTACCGCACTGTGGACCTCAAGGGAGAATTGAAGAGTGCTAGGGCCTTGAGAAAGATAAGTGCAAGTGAAAAAAAGAACAGAAATAAATAGATGTGATTGTGGCTGTCTAGTTTGCAGGCTTCTTTTGGAAGAAGCTTTTCTAGAAGAGATCTTCTGAAAAAACTTCTTCCGAAAGAGAGCATCCACACTGCCAAAGAGCATCGAAAAAGCGATCTGCTTTTTCAAAAGAGAGTGTCCACACTGAATGGATGCTATCTCACATTTCAGCTGTGATTACTATGGATGAAATGGCCACCAGGGCACCTGTGCTTTTTTCTCTTTCCTATTCTTTCAAAAGAACTCCCTCTTCCCGATCCACACACGCCTTTTTCTAAAAGAGCTCTTTTGGAAAAAGGCTTCTTCCTCATAGAAAGAGGTTTACAAATGTTGGAAAAACCCCTCTGTTCTTTCGATTTTTTTTTCAAAAGAACATGATTGCAGTGTGGACATAACTGAAGTTTTTTCAGAAAAACTACCGTTTTTCCAAAAAAAAATCTCTGTAGTGTAGACATTCCCTCAGAGATTAAATTTATTAGGTCATGAGCTTTGATAGGTAAAACACACTTAATCAGGTCAAGTTCAAAACTATCAATTTAGGCAATCAGTAACTATTTAACACACTATAAAGGCAATTTCCCTACTTTTGATATTTGCATCTCCATATCAAATGCTGTGAATAAGACATATCCACCTTGACTTAATTAGCTTCATTAACACTGGTCCAACAATTGACAGGTAACTTCTTTTGCTCTTATATATAGCACGGATTCTGTAATTTCCATTCCAGTTCATCTGATGAAGTGAGTTTTACCCATGAAAGCTCATGACCTAATACATTTGTTAGTCTAAGTCCTGCTCTACACTCGGGAGTTATTCTGAAATAACTCACCTTATTTCGAAATAACAAGCTGAGCGTTTTCCATTGGGGAAAATTCATAGGAAAATCAAAATGAAATATTATGTTTCAGGTTGGGTCAAGCTGAAATGAAACAGTTTGGTTTGTCAAGATGAACAAAAATGTTATGTTTTAGTTTTAGCTAGCTTTGCATTAATCTCTTCTTCCTGAGCTACCATGGTGTCTCAGTAGCTTTGATTCAGGTGCCTCATGTGCCCATTCGCCTCTAAAAACTAATCTTTCTACCTAAACTAGATGACCTTTGATGCATCAATATCCCCTCTGGTAAAACTGCCACAGTATATCATGAGAGTCCTAAGACAATGATCCTGGGAAGCACAATCCAGCTGAGAAGTTCTGTCTCTATGGAAGAATGAAGCACTCAAACTACAACTCCCATGAGGCATTGCAGTAGTTCAGGCATTTGCAGTTCATTGTCAAACCAAGCTGAAATATAGTTGAAACATTTCCACATTCCCAAATCAAATCTTTCTGTTCCAAGAAAAGCAAACAGAATTTTTTATATTTCCCCCTCCCAGGTCAGTATGAAAGTAAATGTTGAAATATCAGAATTTCCCATCTGATGGAAATTCTAAGTTTTGACCAGCTCTGACAGTTATTAGGAGAAGTGAGTATAGCACGTGGTTTAATGACTGGAGGAGCTTCCCAAATTGGATGTCTGAAGGCAAGCCAAACTGACCCTGTAAAACATTAAGTGCCTTCACCAGGTCAATGAAGAACTCATCTGAACTATATCTTCATCCAGATATCAGTCCAGCTATAAGCCACTTTCACTCCCATCTTCTTAAATGACAATCAGCAGAAGCTTCAGTCATGTTGTGTATCTGCATCATAGGTGTTTAATGAATGTCTGTGGCTTAACCTTACACCAAGGTAATTAAAGGCTGACTAATGTCGCCCAGAAAAACAAAAATTCTATGTTCTACTTTATAATTTCTGTGTCCCCATCGAGCCCCATTTTATTCCTAACAGGGACATTATGTTTAAAATTATAACTACTCTTGTCACTGTCTAAATTCCCTATCTGTGACAGTTGGTTGTTGTGCAGATGATTATGCAATCATAAAAGGAATATTATAACTTCAGATTAGGAATACATAGGGACACATTGTCCCCTATGAAACCAAGATCTTGTTTTCATGAAAACAGCTTTATTACTGAAAAGACCAAGGAAAAGAATAAAATATGTATAATCAGCATAGATGTTTCAAAGTACCATGTGCTTTTTAAGGACATAATCCAGAGTCATAGTGGACTTCAGTGAGCTTTGAATCAGGCCCTAATGAGATATGCCATCATGGTCCTTTAGCATCTGAATTGTCTGGGTTGTATTTATTTAGTTAGTTTTGTTGTGTCGATTTGAAGCTTCTTTTTGCTATTTCTAGTGGGAAGAATTTTGAATCTTAATCTGCATCTGACACTGCCAGCCAGACCTGTGCAGAACTGTGCAAAACATTATTTTAGCAGTCACATGCTCAACAGCAGAATAGCCTTCTGAGTTGGACAATCATATACCTTACGCTAGTAGCAACAAAAAAATAGACTAACAATTCATTTGAATAGATTACTATATCAGATACTAGTAAAATGGACCAAATAAATCCAAAGGTAACTCCACTAAAATCAATGAAGTTGTACAAGGGAAATTTGGCCCAGTGACATCATTTCTATGAGAATATGGTTTGACTCTACAACAGCTGCATGACATATGAACTCAATGAACAGTTCAGAGAAGAACATTAATTGTTAGGATGTAAATAACAACTGGAGTTTAACTATGTCTAATTATCTTCCAGGCATTTCCATCAGTATTCCTCCACTGAAGATGAAAGTTCCTCTGGAAATCATGTCAGGACTAGATTTTCTGGTTGCAGCATTACCATTTACAAAGTAAATTAAATCCTTGGAAATTGTATATAAAAAATATTGTAGCTCACAGCATGCTTCTGACCAGGCTGGATTGTTCCACACAGCACACCCCACATTGCTCAATATCACTCTATTGCATGTATGGCTTTGAAAGCATTACTCCAAAGTGAATGGAAGGCTCTGGTGACATACAGCAGATGTAGAAGCCACTTGAGCTGCTCTAATTATTGTGCAAAGGGACATGCATATAGCTCTGTGTGCAGCAACAACAAGATTAGAACATAGCTCTGTGAGCTTTAAGCCATCCTTGCATGCACCTACACCCTGACTTCTGCTGTCACTTCACCAATTAGGATATGCAGATGCTATAGCATTCCACCTTCCACCAGGGTGGCCTTGATGTCCTGTCTCTCTGTGGGGGGAGGGGACTTCCTCAGGCAAACACCCTATCTCCTAGGCCATGCCTTAACTTCTGGGTGTCTCTTTTCATGTCTGCCAGGTGCTTGAGCCATGTCTATCCTGAGGGTAACCTGTGTGTTGGCTCTCCTATCCTATCGCTCCTGTAGAGAGGGAGGGACTACGAGCATGCTACGCTGCCTTCCCCAGGAGGATACCCTATCCCTTGGGCCATGCCAGAACCCACCCTACTGCCTTACCTTCAGGGTGTCCCTTATCCCGCCTTCCACTGGGGCAGCCTGGGTGTTTGATGTGATGTCCCATCCCTCCCTGGGGGGCTGGCACTTGAACCCACCACCCTGTCCTGGATTCGAGCCCTGCCCACCCAGGGAGCATCACCACAGCCAGTACCAGTTGCCCAGGGATGGAACTGGCCCCCCCCCCCCCCCCCTTAGGAAGACAGGATAAGGGACACCCTAAAGGTAGCTAAGTACAGTGGGTTCTGGAGTGGCCTAGGGGAAAGGGCATTAGCCCCAGCACCCCAAGATTATGGGTTCAAGCCCCATCCACCTAGAGAGCAGCACAATTGCATTTCAACACAGTATCATATAAAGTACTGTTTTCAATGCATATGTGCAAAGCAGCAAGAAAGCTGGGCAAAGTAACACATTTTTTATTACCTCAGAAGAGAGAGCTTGTCTGAATTACATTATGAGTTATCCACAACCTTCAGCATCACTCTACTTTTGATTTACACTCATGTGACCATGCTCTTATGACTTTATAGTCGCATAAAGGCATAAATGTTTTTACAGCATAAACTCCACCACTATGTGTTACATTTGTTACATCAAATAATTCATAATCGCCACAATGTTAAGTTAGGACTTTAAGTTCTCCTCTCCATAAATGAAATTAGAAAAATAAAGAAACACATATATGAATACAATACAGCAAATGATTTTCAATAGCCTAGGATCCATAAATCCTACAGAGCATAAAATTGCTGTAGTTGGCAAAAAGAAGATCTAACAAAGATGAGATAATTTCTATTGTTTATATTATTTGAGCCTGATTTTACTAATGTAACCCATGATGGCAGGGTACATTTTTGTTTGGTTGTTTTTAATTACCCAGGATTATACTTGGGAAGTGCTCAGCATAGCTGAGCAGGATGCACCAGCCCCAGAGTATGATGAACCAGAGCAATTTAAAAAAGCACCCCATGAGAAAGAGAGCTTTGTTAGTGAAAGAAGTCACTGTTGTCTTCAGGAATACCAGTATAAATTACAAACAAAAAATACATTAAAAGAACATTAGGGTTGCTAAGTCAAGCACTCAAATGTTAGGAAATGCCAGAATTAAGGTTGTTTGTGCAACCCTAACTAGCTTAAATTACTATTTAATTACTTATACCTAGTGGAACAGCTTCAAAAGGAGAAACTGAGGAACCCCCTGCTGAATAGACAGTAGCCCTGTAGAAAGGACACTTGACTGAGTTCAAGTCCCTGCTCAGTCAAACCTGCATCTCCCACATCCAAAGTCAGGGCCGGACCGAGCCATTCCAGTGTCCCGGCAGACAGGTTAATTGCGCCCCGGGTTGGGGGAGGGTGCATGCGCGGCCCCGCCCCCGCCCAGCGCGTGGGAGAGGGTACATGCATGGCCCCGTGACAGCATGTGGGGGAGGGCACACGGAGCTGGCAGCGGCAGGACACACATGCCCGGCTCGGCCCAGCGCGGCTACCACTGCAGGCGCGCAGCCCGGGGCCGCCCGGGGCGGGCCAAGCCTGGCTGTGCAGGGCCCCGCAGCTGCGGGGGGAACAGCGCTGCTGGCCGATGCTGTGGGGGTTAACGCGGCCCCTGCCCCGGGCGGCCGCTGCAGGGTGGCCGCTGGGAGCTGCTGCAGCCTGCGATCCAGGAGCTGGGCGCATAGCGCCTGATGGCAGCTATAAGGGGCGCTGCATGCCCCTTACAGCTGCCATCAGGCACCCCCCCATAGGTTGGCACCCCAGGCAGTGCGTGCCCTAGTCCTTGGTTAAGAGATCTGCCCATCACCATCATCTGCTTTTTGGTTTTGTGAATCCAGCCATTCATTTCCTTTGTTTATTTAATTTAAAAAAAGGTTTCAGATGTCTGCAATTGCAATAAAACATTTAGTTCAACCTGAAATTATCTTTTTTTTTTAATTGTTTTTCAGTTTTGAAAATAGAATCTGTTTCAGTTCTACCTGAGCCATTTTTTTCATCATTATTTTTCTGAACTATCAGCACATTTGGAAAGCCAATTAATTGCTTCTGATACAGGTTTAAATTATGTGATTATTTACTATGTTCTTTTAGCCATAGTACCCAGCTGGTTTTCAGTCCTCCCACCATCTCCTCCCTGACTCCAAAACCTAGTCCCTTGCTCAAGTAGTCCCAGCCTCCTCTCTACCCTAGTTCTGTTCCATTCTCCTTGCCCAGTTAGTCCCAGCCTCACCTTTCTCATTGGTTCCTAGTCCCATCTCCTCAACCAGCCCAGCCCAATCTTTCACGCCAACTCCCAATTTCTCTTCCCACTACTCCCATCATTACCAGACTGCTTGTCCAAGCTATTACTTTTTCTTCCTCCTCTTCCCGCCCCTCCGGCCTAGCTCTTGTCCCCTCTTCATTAGCATCAAGTAGCTTATTGCTACATGCTGCCTAGGCACCAGCAATTTGGTCATTAGAGCACAGGAGGAATAGGCTCTCTGCTCTCAGTTCTTGGGTTGGACCAGGAGCGACCATTACAGCTAGGACGGGTTTCTTCCCCAGAGCAGAAGTCTAGAGGGAGCCCATGTAGTCCTATGGTATGGAGGATGCGCTGTCTAGTGAGATGTAGGGCGTATGATTTTGCAGCCTAAAAGATATTATTACATATAAAATACTACTTTAAAACAAAATATCTACGAAAAAATAACATAAAGAACTAGAATTTACTTTTATCTATTATGTAATATACTGCTCCCCCGTCATGTGTTACCACCAGGGTTTAAACCCACAAATATCAGCACTGATGTCTAAGATTTGAGCTACATGGGACCAAAAGAAGCACTTCTCTAAGCCCAGGGCTTTCCCCGATGAATTTTGAAAGCTGTCTTCAAACAGTAGTGGTGTTAGATCTTCTCAAAAGGTAGGAAACATCTTTTATAATGGAAATATTAGTCCACTTAAACAGAAGTCGATCCGTCCCCTCTAATTATTTGTTTTGGGGTAGCACCTAGGAATTTCTATAATGTGTCAGGTATCCCTTTTTCCAGGCACTGTATAAACACAGAACAAAAAGGCAACTCCTGCTATGAAGAGTTTGCAAACTAGCAAGAGAACTGCTGCAAGAGGTTTACAGGATCTTTCAAAAAAGGCTTCTATTTTCAAAAGAACCGCATCTAGACTGCGGTTTCACTTTCAAAATAGCGCTTCTTTGAAAGAGCGCCATGATGTGATTATGCAAATGAAGTGTGGGAAATTCAAATCTCCGCTTCATTTGCAATTTTGAAGTGTCTAAAGAGGGATGTAGTCTAGACACACCCTCAGTGGTGCCCCACTGAAAACAGCAGTGTTTTACGCTGGCACAGTATTTGTCCAACCCAAACACATTGCAGAATCTGGGCCGTAAGTCCATGCATAACTTTACTCATTGAAATAGTTCCAGTAACTATTCATGCAGATAATCCAATTTTTGGAACTATTCATGTGCACAAAGTAATGCCTTTAGGGCTCTGCTAGTGAATTCAAGCCATTGCACTAGCTATGACATATTTCTAATACCCCAACCTTGAAACTGCAGGTATTCCATTTTGAATATAAAACGTATGTGTGTCTTCCTACACATATATTCAAATGGAAATATCTTTCAAAGCACAACAAAGAAGTATTTTCAGTTATCACTAATATTCATTATTACTCGCTAATATAGATCTGTATTTTAGACAGTACTTAGAGAACTGCAATTATGCTGAATTATAGATTGTTCTATTTTTTTCTGTTCATTTGGTTGGAAAAGTTCCTAGTTCTGTTAATAGGTTCATCAGGGCCTCTAAACAAAGAAAATTGGGAGTCTGGAACCTGTGTTAAATTCAAAGCTAAAGGAAAGGTTTCCTACAAGGGTCCTTTTCAACTTACTATTACTGGCCTTTTTTTCTGGAGGTCTCTGGTACAGCTAACCTGACATGGGGCATATTGCTGTGAATTTCCATCACTGTACTACACAAGCTACACAAACAAACTCCTGCAGAAACAAAATGCAGGCATTGTGAACTCTGCTTTTTATGGACCAGACACTCCTGTGGTGTAAATCCACTGACGTAAATTGAATCATTTTGTATTTTCCCATAAACTGGCCTCAGTGTCAGAAAATCAACAAATGTGAATATTAGAAATGGCTAACATACTACCGTTTCAATTAATTCAGATACCTGGCAGCACCAAATCAGACAGAAACTACCTTTCATTTGATATGCTCTAATTTTCACACTTTAATCTCTTGAGAGGAAACAGTAAGAACACAAATAGTTTAATTTAAAATCAGAATTAAATTAACTTATCACAACAACAAAGTATGTCTAGACACAAACATAGGAGAAAAGCTTTTATTTCAATGCTGTTATTAGCATATTTTAGCATGTTGCCTACTGTGTAAGTGTCAAATAATTTGGCATACTAATATACTGCGACTAAAACATAAAAAATTCTAGACAATTCACGTATGCCCTTTCTAAATTTTCTACTCTGTACTCCTTGTGAAACATACAATATAGTTATTAAGGCTAAGAACACCAAGTATTTCCTACAAGTGGCAGACATTAATTGTGATTAAGAATCCTTGTTTATATCGTGCTGCAAATTCACACAACACTTTTCTAACACACCATTTCATACAAAATTATTCCAAATGATAAAAAAGTCTTTGGCTCTCCAGAGAGAAATGATGGAGGTTCTAAAAAAAAAGGAAGGATGATGGGGACAGGGAGAAAAGAAGTAAAAATGTGCTATACTCAGACAGTAACCTCAAGAAAAAGATTTATATACAGCAAGGTTTGCTGAAATTAATTCCGTTAAAGACATTACGGAAATCAAAATGAGAATATAAAACGTAAGAAACTTGCTCACAGTGAAGTATACTTTTATCCTAATTCAGCAAGAGACACAATCATATGCCCCATCTTATACTGGTGAGTAGTCCCATTATCGTTACTACTCTCTGTATAGAATAAGTTACATGTTTAGGTATCTTGCTGATTGAGGGTAAGAAATATCAGATGTGTGCCTGAAGCAACATTCTAGCTTGTGGGTTCTCAAAACCTGAATATGGAACCAACTTGATCCCACTGCACTAAACCTTTTACCAGACACACAGAACAAATGAAATCAGTTTTATATTGTTACTGTTCCTTTCCATAGAATTAGATTTAAAAAGTCACAACCCTAGATCAGAGATGGTACAGAACAGAAAGAATGACCATGCAGAGCTTTCCCAACACTATTTTGTTTCTTGTTAGTGAAAAAGTTTCATTAGTACATGACTAATCATTCCCCTGAATGGAGTATGGGCAAAACCTATGATGTGTCATCTACAGTCTTGGAAGGCAGAACTAAGTTTAGGTGACATTTAAAAATAGGTTTTTAAAGGAGTTGGCTTTACACAATAGATTTATTCTGGGATTTATGTACCCAACTCTTGTTGGCTTGTATGAGAGAGATGCACCTAATACCTTGAGATGCTTTTAAAATCCTGGCTTTTAAAGGACTGAGGAGACAGCATTCGTTTATTGGATGTTTACTCTAAAAGTTTCCCTGATTTTTCTGGTTTTGGAAATACTTCTTCACTGGTAAAAGTGTGTGTGTGGGGGGGGGAGAGAGCTGTTTGATAAAAATATAATACTGAATGTCCTAATTAGTGACACATTTAACTACAAGCTGTCAAGTGTCTTACTGGAATTTCAGGCTGGCAATCTATTAGTTCATTTTCTTAGTAAGCATTTTGAGTGGAGGTTATTGATTAATACTTTGAAGCAAGTGGTGAAGAGCTTCTTCATCAAAAGCCTGTAATTACAGTAACAAGACTATTGCCCTTGACAGCTTGTTCTGTCAAAGTGCAGCAGCCAGCTGTAGAAACCACAGCCGCTCCTTACTGGGGTGCAGCTTTGAAAGTGCTCTCGAAGGTGCTGAATGGATAGGTATACACACTCTGAGTGACCTGTCGCCATCCTTCTTAGCACTGCTAACCAGTGGTTATTGGCAGTGTCCTTTTGCAAGCTAAAACAAGGACAAATTGATTCAGGAAACCCAAGGTACCCAGCCCACTGGTTTTCTGATCTTCGTGGTTTCTAATTTATTCAGAAGCAGAATACATGTGGCTTTCACGGTAGAGGCCATAGTTTATTAATGCCCTGTCACGGTTGCATTGTAAAGATTAATAGCAATATGGACCCAGTCCTTTTTTCTCTGCAGATTAAAAGACCCACTGACTGCACAGATACAATAGACCAGGTCTTGTATCACAGAAGGAAACACTGGTTAAAACCACAGGAAGAAGAGGTCCCAATCCTAGTTGTGCTGCAGACTGAGAGAGATTTGCTAATGACTACAGCGGAAGCACAGCATGTGATCTTAAATTAGGGTTTCTTCTGATTTAAAAAAAATATTTACATGGTCAATATACATTTTTCAGTTAATCTCTATTCACTGTCAGAGGGGTAGCCATGTTAGTCTGGATCTGCAAAAGCAACAAGGAGTCCCATGGCACCTTATAGACTAGCAGATGTATTGGAGCATAAGCTTTCGTGGGCAAAGACCCACTTCGTCAGATGCATGAGACATGAGACATGCATCTGACAAAGTGGGTCTTTGCCCCCGAAAGCTTATGCTCCAATACATCTGTTAGTCTATAAGGTGCCAGAGGACTCCTTGTCTCTATTCACTGTTACAGTGCCTGTGTTAGAAATCAACTGTTATAGTTACTGCAGGCTGTCCTCCTCTCCACTCACCTAATCTGGAAGAGTAGTTGGGGAAAAGGAACCTTCTGTAAAACACTGTTTCCAGCCAGGCCACAAAAAAACAGTTAATTTACTAATTATGATTAATTCACTGACTTGTGCCTACGCAAATCTGAAATAGTTGTGATTCCCTTATTGTAGATGGCATTGAAATACAAAGCTGTGAAATGAATACTATTAATATGTAGCAAATCAAGAACCTGTCCTAGACCGGCAGCAGTAGTTTGCATCTGCACAATTCGTACCTGCAGTTGAACTGTAGATGCTAAATAATGGCTCCTCTAATTATACAGATGCAGACCAGGTAGTTAAAAGGGCAAATACTCCAATATATACCTAATATCCACCATTGCAGGCACAAAAATCCAGGCTCTAGGCCTGTGAGAACAAACTACGCCTGCAGCAGCGAGGCAGGTCCTTTCCCAACTCCAGACAGGCTCCTATATGAAGAAGAAAATGGAGGGAGAGGGAGAAGGATCTTGAGGCACCAAAGTAATCCCTAATTTAGGGAACAACTCACAGTTCATCATTTAATGTTTGCTTTCATTATCTTACATGCCCAGAGATTTTAAACACAAGGGAAGAATTTCCAGACTTTGCAGATCATTTAAAAGCTTAAGAGATTATCAAACCAGTCATTAAAAATGACATTTTCACTGTGCAAATATTTGTCTATTAAATAGCCTGCATGGCACAGGACCTGATCAGCCTTGGCAGTGTTACAGGTTCTTCATGCACTCCCAACCCCACTGTTTTCTCATAAAGCTGTCAAGTCTCAGCTTAATGAAACATATATAAACTCAATGATGTTAGCCATGTCTCGGCAAGCTAATTCATTTTGGCTTTTTTCCTGTTGAGTTCCCCTATTAGGACTTTTATCAATTTATCCTTTTAGGAACTCCCCAGTTGGTCTGCTGCTGGCACTGTGATGCGAAATCTAAGAATGTGTTTAATTTTCAAACAACCAAAACATTTACATATACAAAAAAGTCTCTTGTTCAAATGTGACGAGGCTAACTCACAGAGAGCAGACTATGTGGTTTTTATTAGCTAAATTCTGGTAAAAACAAACAAACAACCTAGTGCTTTTTATTCTCCCCCAAATTCTTTTCACCTATTGCAACTGTTCACTCTGAAATACATTTCAAGTGCTTTCCCACTAATAATTACATGAAATGGAATCTATTATTCATAGCCAACGCCCTGTAGAAACATTTTTCAGTGTTCAGTGCATATTTGTTTTCAGGGAGATTCTGCACAATTTCACCAATTTTGCCATTTCACTAAAAAGTTTCATTCTGAGTTTGAGAAAGATGAATGGGGGCTTTTCATTATGTTTTGCCTTCTGTCAGAATGGTTAGCCTTCAAACCCTATTTAGGTCATACATTGTGTTCTGTTTTGTTTGTATAGTTAGTTTTATGGTTGTAAAATTGTTCTTAGGGGATCTATGCCCATATCCCAAGACTCCCTCATATTTCCCAGAACAAATACTACCATCAGCACTTAGCAATCCCTGTTCAAGAGAAGAAAGGTACATAAATAGCAAAGGTAATGCAAGTGAGGACTGGAGGTATACAAGATGACTTATATTGATGGTAAAACTCAAAAAATGCAGTGAAACCAATAAACATTTTCCCCAAATGAAATTTAAAAAAAAATCCTACAAAAAGTTTTCACCCCTAAAAGGTCTACATTTCTATACTGGCACAAAGTCACTGTTGTGCCAAGGAACTTAGGTTTCACCAAAGCCTGTTGCAGATGGCACAATGTCACTCTGGATCAAATTCACAAAGATTTGTAGCAGAGTGACTACTCCAAAACAAGTTGTACAAGTTTCATTTCGACACAAAACTAGTCGAAGTCCAGAAAGGCTGGGGTTGTGGGTTCAAATCCCCAACTCCTCCTTCAACGAGTTCAGTTCACATTCAGTTCACTTACATGGAAAAAGTTGTTGATCTGAAAGTCTGTTTTCCAGTGGATAAGTAAAATGTCAACCAAAGAGACCACTCCACCCCAAAAAAACCCCAACATCACAAGACAAAAAAGACCTACCAAATTTGATACCACTAGCATCAGCCAAACCAGAGGGGATTAATGCTGAATGCTAAGGGATCCCAGGCCCACCAACAGTGAGGGCAGGGAAGGGCAACTGCCCCAGGACCCAGCAATTTGAAAGAGCCCTGAGCTCCTGGTAGCCACAGTTGCTACTGAAGCAGCACCCAGAGCCCCAAGACCTTTAAATTGCCACCAGAGCTCCATTTGACATGCTCCAGGCAGCACTGAAGATTGGGGGGCATAGAATCCTAGGACTGGAAGAGACCTCAGGAGGTCATTGAGTCCAGCCCCCTGCCCAAAGCAGGACCAACCCTAAATAAATCATCACTGCCAGAGTTTTCTCAAGCTAAGACTTAAAAACTTCTAGGGATTGAGATTCTACCACCTCCCTAGGGAACCCATTGCAGTGCTTCACCACCCTCCTAGTAAAATAGTTTTTCCTAATATCCAACCTAGACCTCTCCCACTGTAACTTAAGACCATTGCTCCTTGTTCTGCCATCCGTCACTACTGAGAACAACCTTTCTCCATCCTCTTTGGAACCTCCCTTCAGGAAGTTATAGGCTACTATCAAATTCCCCTTCACTCTTCTCTTCTGCAGACTAAATAAACCCAAATCCCTCAGCCGCTCCTCATAGGTCATGTGCTCTAGTCCCCTAATCATTTTGGTTGCCCTCCGCTGGACCCTGTCCAATGCGTCCACATCCTTTCTGTAGTAGGGGGCCCATAATTAGATACTATACTCCAGATGTGGCCTCACCAGTGCCAAATAAAGGGGAATAATAACTTCTCTAGATCTGCTGGCAATGCTCCTCCTAATGCACCCTAATATGCCATTCGCCTTCTTGGCTACAAGGGCACACTGTTGACTCATATCCAGCTTCTCATCCACTGTTATCCCTAGGTCCTTTTCTGCTGAACTGCTGCTTAGCCACTCTGTCCCCAGCCTGTAACAATGCTTGGGATTCTTCCATCCCAAGTGCAGGACTCTGCACTTGTGCTTGTTGAACCTCATCAGATTTCTTCTGGCCCAATCTTCCAATTTGTCTAGGTCACTCTGCACCCTATCCCTCACCCTCCCACCCCCAACGTATCTACCAGTTCTCCTAACTTAGTGTCATCCGCAAACTTGCTGAGGATGCAATCCATCCACTCACCCAGGTCTTTAATAAAGAAGTTGAACAAAACCAGCCCTAGAATCTTGGGGCACTCCACTTGAAACCAACCACCAACCAGACATCGAGCCATTGGGCCCAACAATCTAGGCAGGTTTTTATCCACTTTACAGTCCATTTATCCAATCCATACTTCCTTAACGAGCCGTCAAGAATACTGTGGTAGGTATTATCAAAAGCTTTGCTAAAGTCAAGGTATATCACATCCACCGTCTTCCCCACAGAGCCAATTACCTCATCGTAGAAGCTAATCAGATTGGTCAGGCAGGACTTGCCCTTTGTGAATGCATGTTGACTATTCCTGATCACTTTCCCCTCTGCCAAGTGCTTCAAAATGGATTCCTTGAGTAGCCTCTCCATGATTTTTCCAGGGACTGAGGTGAGGCTGATTGGTCTGTAGTTCCATGGATTGTCCTTCTTCCCTTTTTTAAAAGATGGGCTCTACATTCACCTTTTTTCTAATTATCTGAGACCTCTCCCATTCTCCATGAATTTTCAAAGATAATAGCCAAAGGCTCTGCAATGACATTTTCCAACTCCCTCAGTACCCTCGGATGCATCAAATCCGGACCCATGGATTTGTGTGTGTCTAGCTTTTCTAAATAGTTCTTAACCTGTTCTTTCTCCAGCGAGGGCTGCCCACCTTGTATGCCTGAGGCACTGTCCCTTGCAGAAGTGAAGAGCTACCACCCCCCACCAACTTTGCCCAGGAGCCCTGAGGGAGCCTGAACAAATTCCATAATCAGCACTGAGGGACTTTGTTAGAAAAGCTGATGCCGCTGCTACCCAAGTGGAATGGTTCTGAAGACAGACAATTGCAATCTCTATTGTTTCAGACTGCCATACCCATACTTCATAAACACTAGATTTATTGGTTTTCAAAAGCTGGAAGGGTGTAACATGGCATGACTCACCACCACAGCACCTCCTTCTGGCAGGAGCGGTCTGAGGCAGGCTGCAGCAGCTGGCACCCCAAGTGGAACGCGCGATTGGTGCCCCCATCTGCATGGCCGTCAATGGAGTGACGTCATCATCGGGCACCCTGGGCGCCCCATGACATCATCACTGAGTACCCTGGACACCCCGTTGAAGGCAGTGCCCTAGGCGACGGCTGAGTCGGCCTATAGTCACGGGCCTCCCCTGCC
Organism: Pelochelys cantorii; assembly: GCA_032595735.1. Taxonomy (NCBI): domain Eukaryota; kingdom Metazoa; phylum Chordata; order Testudines; family Trionychidae; genus Pelochelys; species Pelochelys cantorii. The sequence goes on from CM064335.1 coordinate 41,813,287, forward strand.
TTCTGGACACTCAGGCTACATCTAGACTACAGAATCTTATCGGAAACAGGTACACAAATTATGCTCTGCGATTTGTGTACCTTTTTTCGATTTCTTTTTTGGAAGAGGTTTTTCTGAAATTTGGCCCATCTACACTGGGCCAAATTTCAGAAAAGCCTCCTCTTTCAGAGGAGCCCTTCTTCCTTGTGAAATGAAGAAGACAGGGCTTCCGAAAGAGCGTATCTGCTCTTCCGAAAAAAATGTCGGAAGAGCAGATGTGTTCCCTGGACACGGCGAAAGTTTTTCTGGGATCTCTCTGGTATCCCAGAAAAATCCCGTAGTCTAGACGTAGTCTCAGGGGATTAGCTCAGTTCAGTCCTGGAGCACCCCTTCTGGCCACTGTCTCACCTGCTTTACTTGTTTGTCTGTTCTCCACCATGTATCAGGGCCTGCATCCCTCCCAGACCGCACAGCCTTTCCCTCAGGATACTGCCCTGCCACAGTGCCCCACACTCTGTGGTCCTCCCCTTCAGGGAACCCCCAACCTCCTATGCCCACCTTGTCTCAGTGACCCACTGCCAGTCATCACCTTGCCCCTGAGGCAGGGGTAAACTGCAATCTGAAATGGCCACTTATCATTGGCAAGGGAAGTGGACCTACTGCCTCCTGCTATCCTGGCTGCCTTCCTGCAGCCCTAGTACCCTCAGGCCTTGACTCAGGCCCTGAAGCCTGGGAGTTTGCCTGGCCAGAGCTCCGCAACACTGCTATGTCTCAGGAAACCTCTAGCTTCCCTGGCAGCCAGCTCTCTTCTGCTCCATAGCTGGAGCAAGAGTGAGTGAGTCTTTGCTCTCCTCTCAATAGCCCTTATTTACTAAGCTGGGCCCTATTTGGATGATACATGCCACAGGGCTCCAAAAATCTCAGCCCTCTCCCAGGGCTAAGTTTAACCCTTAAAAGGCCAGTGCGGGGCAGATGCCTGTCACAGGGGAATCCCCAATTCCTCAGCCAACCATTTACATCAAACCAAACAAAGCTGCTCTGAGTAAAAACTTCAACAGCTCCACTGAACATCTTTATTTTTCCTTCTTTTTTCAGTTATTTTCTGAACTATTTACTTTCTAGTTTTGAAGTACCCCAGACCATGAGGTTGCACTAATTTTGAGTAATTTTGTCAGTGAAGTATCAGAGGGGTAGTCGTGTTAGTCTGAATCTGCCAAAGCGACGAGGAGTCCTGTGGCGCCTTATAGACCAACTGATTCATTGGAGCACAAGCTTTTGTGCATGCACCTGATGAAGTGGGTCTTTGCCCATGAAAGCTTGTGCTCCAATGAATCTTTTGGTCTATAAGGTGCCACAGGACTCCTCGTCGCTTTTGTCAATGAAGAAATTTCTTGACTTTTGCTATCCGCTATTGCTTTTTTAAAAAAAATAAAGCACAACAAAACCCTCATAGAGTATGTTTGACAGCAGATACAATAACTCAAATAACATGCTTTGAATCTTTACTTAAATCTATGAGTGAACTTACTTTGACTGTGTTTTTGTTCCTGTTCATTTGTGCTCTATAAATATCCCCAGCAAACAATTTATCTGGCACAAGTATTTCCTGAAACAATCAATTTGAAATGAACATTTCAGAATAATCACAGAAAATGAATTGTACTGGAAAATTTTCAATCAAGAAACAGAAGTACTGCATTCATTACATATATACAATAACAAACTGAATTTGAAATATTGAATACTTGGAATGAACGAATAAACAAATCACCATTCAAGGCTGTGTTGCTGAACATATCTGAACAAATACATTTGAGGAAAATCAGTCTGTTCTCAGAAAATTTGACAAATTAAAAGGAAAAATGGGTCTACATTGCATCAATAAATTCTTTATGATGAATCATGTGCCTGGCCTTATTTATGATCCTAGCTGAGGTTAATTAAGTCTATATAGAATTTTAAAGTAAGGGAAGAAAGTTATGACAGCATGAAAAACATGTTTGCATATGTAATTAATCTCTGACTTTTTCTGGTGGATTTCACTCATATTCTATCCTATCCTATCCTAACCTAAGCAAAGCAAAATTAGCTCATGTATCTTGGAGCAGCAAAGAGCTGTATGTATATGCCCTGTACTTCCTAGAACCAGGAAAGAGAGATTATATATAGATTGAGAGGTTCAGGGAGATGGTCCCTATTGCTAATCTTTTTCTTCCGCAACAGGCACAGTACTAGAACCAACATGAGTACTATGATCATTGTAATCCTTGCTTGCCTGTTACTGGCTCTGGGGAGATGTTTTTGATGGGAGTTAGGCAGCCACCTGCAGAGGCTCTTTAGTTCTTATTAGTGTTCTGTGTAAGTCTTTTCCCAGCATGTTGAGTGTATGACTGGCTGGGTGGGTTTTGATGCTTTCAACACTACTGCTGCTGATTTTTCTCAGGTTAACAAACAGCAGTTTGTTTGCATTGCTTCTGCATTGCCAAAGCATTTAAGATCTAACAAGTGTTCTAGGCTTCTGCCTGCATGCTATTTTAAAGGCACACACCTTTAGGCAATGAATTCCACATCTAAAATGCCAGTTTTTGAAAGCTGTTTGATTAGCTGAAACTGTTCTTTCTTCAAGTAACTATGTTTGTGCTAGCGTAGGTTTAACTGGATTTTTATATTTCATTTGAAACTAAAAGAAAAAAAAATCAATTGCTTGTCCTTTTTGGACTATTCCCACTGACAACTGTTAGACAATGGCAGCAGAGGCAGCTATCTGGCCCTCTAACAACATGCACAGAGCCTGCAGGCCACTAGACTGGGGCTCAGAAGACCAAGCTCTTGTTTCTGACTACTGACAACTGCCCTACTGTTGTGTGACCTTGGGCGAATCGCTTGTCACTGTGTGCCTCTGTTTCCCTTCCTGCACTTGGTGTTTTAAGTTCTTCAGGGTAGAGAATATCTCTTACTCTGTTTATATCCAGTGCACACATGGGGGTTCTGCTCCTGGCTGAGGAAGTGGGTTTTGCCCACAAAAGGTCGTGATACTATATGTATGTATATATATTTGTTAGTCTCCAAGATGCTACAGGACTACTCCTTTTTTAAAAAAAAGTTACAGACCAACACAGCTACCCCTCTGAGAACTTTATACTCACTGTACTGGCTCATTACAAAAGCAGCTCTCCCTCTCTTGGTATTCATACCTCCTCATCAACTGTTGGGAGTGGGTCACATCCACCTTGACTGAATTTGCCTAAATAATACTGTCCCTCCATTTGATAAGGTAACTCTCTTCTTTTCTTGTGCTAATATATTTATGCCTGCCTCTTATATCCACTCCAATGTATCTGACAAAATGGGTCTTTGCCCACAAAAGCTTATGCCCAAATAAATCTGTTAAGGTGCCACGGGACTTCTTGGCTTGGTTACAGTAGGGGATAAGTTCAAATTAAAATACGCAACTTCAGCTACGTGAATTGTGTAGTTTAAGTCGAAGTATCTTAACTCAAATTTTGGTGCTGTCCACACAGTGGGAGGTTGATGGGAGCACACTCTCCCTTTGACTTCCCTTACTTCTTGTAGAGGCAGGACTACCAACATCAACAGGAGCACCTTCTCTGTTCAAATTAGTGCGTGTTCACTAGAACCACTTATTTGAACCTGGGAAGATCAAGTGCAGCTGCTTCGATCTTATCTGTAGTATAGATATGGTGTTAGTTTTTGTAGATACAGACTAACATGGCTACCCCTCTGAGACTTGTCACAAATAAAAACAATATATAGCACTGTTTAACCAAGGATCTGAAAGCAATGAGCCTATTATTCTCCCAAATTGTATACAAAGGGAAACAAATGCATATGGATAGCCTCAATGATTTGAACCCACATAATGTGGGAGGTGGCAACCCAGGTTAATACAAACCAGGTATCTAAAACCCTTCTCTTACTGCCAGATCTCATGGCTTCCTAGGATACTTGTAAATGCAGCAATTCTCCTTTCTTCTCTGTGGATGCCACTGAGTTTTGTTCCCAGTTCAGATCTAAAGTGCTTCTCTCTTATCCTCCTTATCCGGTCACAAATATACAAAAACAAAATGAATCTCTTGCAAACTAATATCACAAAATGCCTCCTAGCTTCCCCCCTCCCCCACGTGAAAGAGAGTTGTTTGTTCCCTTTAGTAGTTTTCAAAGTTATGAAGAAACTCTTTCTCACCTGCTCTTCCAGGAGGGAGGGAGAGAGAAAAGATCCCACTTAGCATAACCTCATCAAGGCTTCTCATTTCTCTCAAGCAGTCTTTGCAGTAGATGACAAGTTACTCTAAAATGATCTGTTGGAGTTCCATGCTACATGGAAAGGTAGAGCTGCAGCATATCTGGATCTCTGCCCCCCCTCTGTCCCAGTCACACTATATGGTTACCTATTTTGGAATGTTTTAATGCTATGGATCATACATACGTAATGGCGACTTCCAGCTGGGAAAGGCTTATCACATCTCTTACTGACACTTCCTCTAGCAAACCTATATAGAGCCCTTGCATGCAGACCACCAGGATCTCAGTTAAACTGCACATGTAGTTTGTTCCACTAATGCTGAGATCACTTACAGCATCCAGCCATCATGTGAGAGTCACAAGCATTATCACAGTGTGTTACCAGCCTCAGCGAAGGCTTCTGTGCTGAGAAGGGTTTGAATCTCCTGATGAGTATAGTAGGAGAGTTTGACTTTTGTCCTTGGATGGGATTTAGAAGCTAATGTTGCAAACATATCAGAGACGCTAAGCACGAGTTCATCAGAGGTCACCAGTAACAACCACATCTATCCCTCTACTGCAGCTCTTCCTTCGTTTAGTTACTCCTCGTACCAGCAACTTAGTCACCTTAAAACACCAAGCCAGAAACAAATAGAATTTCAGCAATTTTCTGAACATGATGCTCTAAAAAGCTTCATGTATTTCCTTAAGGATCTTCAGACTAATGCTTCCATTCTTCCATTACTGATGAGTGACTTTATGCTAAGCCTCGTGCTGTGTTTTATGACAGAGACAGGGACAAATGTGATCAGGAAGAACCATATTCCTAGTCGAACCTTCCACCCTTCAATTTATTATCTTCAAATAAAGGCATTGTGTGATTACTATATTGTCACTATTATTTATGTTAATATTAGAAGACTTCACCATAGGATTGGCAGGTGTCCGGTACTGGCCCAGACAGTCTGGTATTTGTGGCCTCTGTCCAGGGAAAAAAACCAGAAAATACCGGACATGTAAAATGTCCGGTATTTTCTGCTTTTCTCGGATGGAAGGCTGCTTGAGACATTCTTCTCCTGCTACATCTGGTGGGGGTGGAGGGAGCATGGGGATTTAAAGGCGCAGTTACTCTTTTTTTTTTTTTTGCTCAACCAATTTTTTCCCCGCCATGTTTGGTATTTTTTGTGAAAGTATCTGGCAATCCTACTTACCCAGCATTGCTTGGCTCCTTCAGGGCAGGGAGCTGGGAATGGGGGGGCGGTGCAGGAGTCAAGGCAGGGGCCTGAGGACATGGGAGGAGGCTTAGAGCAGGAGGCTGAGGGCTTAAGGGGGCAGGAGTTAGGGTTGGAGGATGTGGAGGGGCTTAAGGTAGGGGTGGGGATGCAGGAGTCAGGGCAGGGTGTGTGTGCACCTGCTGGCTTCCCCAGGGCCGGCCCAGGGGAGGGCAATGCAGCCTGTGTGACAGCTTCTCCCTGGGGATGGCTCAGGGTGGGGTGGGGTGGGGGGGAATGCTGGCCTGTGGTGGCAGGGAGGCTGCATGGCCCAGACAGTGGCTACTCCCAGGGGTCATGCTATCAGTTAGTGGCTGCTCCACAGGACTGAGGTGCTTGCTGCCCCCCTGTGGTTATTCAGGGGTATTACTGTCCCCTGTGCTTGCTGCCACCCTGTAGTCATTGGTGAGTATAACTATCCTTTATCACTCCTTCACTTTCCATTTGATGAGAAAGGAATAAATTGCATTCCAGGCACAACCCATTGTCCTGGAACAGCCTAACCCTGATCTTGCTTTAAGTTAGGATAAGAAGAAGCTGCATATCAAATTGTGTGGTGTTAGCTCTTACTGTTTAGGAGGAGTTCTTGAGCTAATGGACTCACAGGTGGATGGGCACATAGACACACAATACAAACTCTCTCAAATATATAGCAGAAAAAGAAAAAATACACTAGCGCTCAAGATGCCCTCTCCCCCATGGATGCACACTGATTTCACACACATTTCCCACACATCTCTATTGGCTCTGCTTGGAACCACATATTAAAACCCACCAATCTTCCAGTACAGATTGATGAAAGCCTCAGCAGAAACAGCTGCACTTCACATGTGGTTTCAGTTAATATCTTACCCCGAATGTTTAACACTAGTTGTCCATGCTGCTTTTATAATATTCACAAGCCTCTTTTGTTTCACATTAAGAGTAGGCTGCTCCTCTACTCACCAGTGCTGGAGAACACAGTCAGGCTGGTAGCACTTTATTTCTGCAGTGTCCAAAATAACTTTATGGCCTGCAACATGAGGACTGAAACATGTTTGGTACCCTGTAAGCACATAAAACTGTTACACAGCTACAGGATAAACAACACTAATCTGTTTGCATAGTACTTTTTCCTTCCACTAAAAATGAAGCACTAGCAACAATAAGTCTCACAAATCATTTCAGCTCAGGTTCAAGCCTTCATTTTTTAAACTACACTGAGCATCACAAATGAATCTACGTTGTCTTTCTTTCTTTGGATGACCCTGAAATAAATTTCAGTTGTTTACTGGGAGTTGACTGCTTTTTAAACAGTGGGCCTTGGATGACACACTTGAGAATGGGAGAAGAAGGCCCTTGTCCATTCACTCCATGCACCTGTATTAAGGAACATCAGACTCTGGCCTTAGATAAGGGAGTTCAGTCAATCAAATGTGTTTTGAATACACACAGCCACATTTCCAGGTCTCTCCTGCACGTGACTCAAATCAATGTTCTGCTTTTCTTTACAAACTCATTTCAGGCTATAGGAGACTGTTTGCCAGCTTCCTTTACAGCTGACTGTGAAGTTTTCTTGCAGGCAGTGGATGAGGGCAATAATATGGCCAACGTGTGTGGGAATTTGTTGTAGACATTGGCTCCACTGACATGCCTAGCAAATCCACAAGAGCATACAGCTGTTGAACATGCAAATAGTGATGTCCATTGCCAGGTTGTGGATCAGACACACAGGCTATGTTTATACTGTGCCCGTTTTGTGCAAGAAATATGCAAATAAGGCGAAGCATGGAATATCGCCATGCCTCATTTGCATAATTTATTGGGCTCCGTTTTTGTGCAAGAGGCAAAAATGTGGAAGAACGGCTCTTGCGCAAGAGGGGGGTTTTGCACAAAAACGGAGCCTAATTAATTATGCAAATGAGGCACAGCGATATTTCATGCTTTGCCTCATTTGCATAATGTTTTGCACAAGAGGGGGCAGTGTGGACATAGCCTTATGGTAGCATCCTGACCCTCCCCAGCCCCTGCACTTCAATAGGGCCAGGATTTTTCCTGTAGTTTCTTCCATCTGCTGCAGCTCATATTATTCTCACAGTTTTAGAGCCTCTTATAGTAAATATATTTCAAGGTGGTTAAATCTTCAAGTACAGAAAACCTCTCTCACTTTTCTTCATTTTCTTTTAAATCTAAAGTGTCATGCCTTATCTTTTGAGAGGAGTTCTCTTCTCAGTGAGTAAACAAACCCACTAAAGCTAATGGGAAATATGCACACACTGTGAGAAAACCATTCTCTTTTGCTAATAACACATTGTACACTATAAACACCTGGATAATAGGCAGATGAAACAGATTCTGCACTGCCTTTTACCTGAGGATCTCAAAGTACTCCACAAACATTAGTTGATTTAACCTTATGAACCACATTAAGACAGGGCAGGGAACACTGTTGAGGATCATTTCACCCACCTTTAGAGCACTAATGAACTCATTCCATGGATTGAACTCAGATTACATTTTTTTAATGAAAGTCTGTTTCATTCTGTATCACTCTGGAAAGAATGATGCAGTAAAGCCTTATGACTGGAATGCTTTCTGCCCAATTGTTATTTGTTATGTAAGGTGCTATACAAAATCATAAGCTTCAGAGTGCTTACACTTTGGCTACGTCTACACTGCAGGCTTCTTGCGCAAGAACTGTTTTGCGCAAGAGTTCTTGTGCAAAAGGTCTTCCACAAGCGCGCGTCCACACTGCCATGTGTTTTTGTGCAAGAGATGTGCTTTTGCGCAAGAGTGTCCATGGCAGTGTGGTAATAGAGACGAAGCTGTGTTAGTCTGATCTTGCTGAAACAAAAGAAAGGACTATGCAGCACTTTAAAGACTAACAAGATGGTTTATTAGGTGATGAGCTTTCGTGGGCCAGACCCACTTCCTCAGATCAAATTGTGGAAGAGAATTGGCATGACCATATATACCAAAGGAATACAATGAAAAAAAAGTGAACATGTTATAAAACGGACTAATCAGATTTAGAACAGAAGGGGGTGAGGGGGAGGGCTAGTATGTATGAGATAATGATACTAGGGGTGCTAACTGGACGCTCTCTTGCGCAAGAAAGCTCTGATGGCCATTTTAGCCATAGGGGTTTCTTGCACAAGAAACTCATGTTGCCCGTCTACACTGCCTTCTTGTGGAAGAGCTCTTGAACAAGAGAGCTTATTCCTCGTGGGGAGAGGAATAAATCTTCCGGAAGAAGCCCTGTTTTCCCACGCTTTACTGGAAATCTACTTGCGCAAGAACGCGCGTGCAGTGTAGACACAGCTGTTCTTGCGCAAAAAGACATAGCCTTTAAGTATAAGAGAAGAAGTGGCTACAATAAGAAACAGACCAAGAGCTCAAGGCAAGGTCTAAATTAGAAACTTTCACCACTATAACGTCAGGTAGGGCCTGGGGTAGGGTTACCAGGTGGCTTTAAAAAAACAAAACAAAACAAAAAAAAACCACACAAAAAACAAAAAACCACCAGACACACTTGATCTCAGACTGGGGTCGCGGGGGGGGGGGCACCGGCCGGGAGGGGAGCAGGGCTGGCCGGGGCGGAGCGGGGAGGTCAGGGGCAGCAGGGCTGGCTGGGGGAGAACCAGCTGGCAGGGAGCGGGACTGACCTGGGAGCATGCAGATCCTGGGGTGCTGCCCGTCCCATGTACGGTCCCGGAGAAGCACGAGCGAGTCTGGCCCCAGGGATTCCCTCCCACCCCGGCTCCCCCTCCCCCCCCCACCACATAGTTGCGTACTGCCTGGCTGGTAGACATGCTCATGCAGTATGCAACAACGTACTGATACTCCTAATAATAATAAAACTTACCTAATTAGAAAATACCGGACATTTTCTCAGTTTGTTTCCTGGACAGAAAGCTGAAATACCAGACTGTCTGGTTCAAAACCAGACACCTGGCAACTCTAGCCCGGGGTATGATATTTACACCACCTCTACACCAGCCAAAGTCCTTCTCTGGGTGTGGCCAGGGTGGCCTAGTGGTTAGGTCAATTAGCTGGCAGAAAAGGGGTGCAGAACCCTGCCAGTGGTGTCCCAGGCCTAGGAACTCTGGCCCACTATATTAGTACAGTCCTTATGTTTGGGGCATGGTCCCACGAGTCCTGATTCTCCCTTTAGTTTCTAGTAAATTCCCCCTTTTGTCCCAGGGAGTGGGGTTGGAGGCTCACTTGCTCCTCTGGCTGGCCAGGTGGACAGGCTTTGATTCAAGTCCTACAAACTGAGGAAACACACTCCTGTCTCCTTGCTGGTCGCCCCCAAACTGAGCCAGGCTCCTCCCTTTTGTCCTTCCTCCAGGCCTGGCATTGGCTACACATAAACTAGAATGAAGCTAGCTAGGCCAAAAGGCTTTGTTTAACCCCTGTGATGCCAGTGTTATGCTTAAACGAAGCATACGAGATCTTTTATAGGGGAAAAGGCAGTACACCACATTTATTGAGAATACAACAGTTGCATATGCTTTTCAATCACTCACATACACAGACACCATACACACACAGTCCCACCAGATGATGTTATAGTTATCAGTCCAGAGTCTGGATCAATCTAGTGGTCAGCCAGATCGATCAGAGAGGGAGAGCAGGGTCTTTTGTCGGTCACGATCCGATGCTTTCCTGGAGTTGGTGACAAGATGAACCCAAAGTTCCATAGCAAGGCACCCTGCTTTTATAATCCTCTTTACCTCTTGAAGTCTATGGATTTTGCTGTGTCAGTCTGTGAAGGTGTCTTATCTTGTTGATGTTAATCATTCCCAAAACATCTCTAAGAGTCTCATCCTGTCCTGGATTGTTAATCAGTTGTTTTTAGGAATGCCTTCACCTTTAGAGCCATCAATCTGCCAATCTGATCAATTCTTGACCATGGGTACGCGCTGATGGTTCCTCTGACGCCGATATGTCTCTTCGCAGTCTGTCTTTTACAGTTTGTCTTCATCTGCATTGCCCCCCTTCTCTCTTGACCATCTGGCTCTAACGGTGGCCTTCCCGCCTTTATCTTTATGATGATACATTTCTCATTCACACAAACAATCTTTCTCAGAAACCTTCAAAGGTAAACAATACTGTTTTATATTAAGCAAAATCAAAAGCAAAACAATTCACATCAAAGGCCTGGACCTTCAATATTTCAAATCTCATTAACATAGACACAATACCAAAATCCTGTCTCTTTACTTACTAAACTCACTAAGCTTTAAAACAAAGAAATATATGTCTTACTAAAGGGCTTAGCTTAATAAAATGTGAAATGTGATAATATGTTACCTTACATTGCTACATTATTAAACCTAAAATACAAATATAAAAAGGATAAAACTTTCAATCCCAACACCAGGGTCTCTTCTCTTCGTTCCCTCACACTGGCGGGGAAAAAGTTAGCTGTTTTGTTGATATAGCTTGTTTCATTTGAGGAACAAATACAAGCTATATCAGCAAAAGTAGATTTTTGCTGGTATTAGCTACACCTAACACTTGAGGGTTTGCCAGCAAAGCTACACTGTCAAATCATTTCCCAGATAGAGGAGGCCCAAGGTAACAATGAGATAATTATGAGCAGTAGTATAGTAAGCTGTGGTCATAGCCCATCAACTTGCCTAGCTATTTTCAAGTTTTTATAGGCACTAAAGCAGAGGAAAGTTTTAAGGAATATTTTGAAGAAGGCCTTTCAGGTGGATTTCACAGTGTTTACATTGAACTCAGGCCATGCACAAGGGAGAAATTGTAAATGTGCGTTATAGATCATTTCTTTCCTCATTTTCTCCCTTTCCCTGACTGTTTTGCAATGTCTCTGATCTCATCTGCATTTCTCTCCCTTGTTTCCCTTTTCATCTCTGTCTTTTCTCCCTTTTCTTTGCAAGAGCAGAAGAAACTTGAAATGTTTGTGGAACTTTTAGTTCTCCCTCAAGGACTTCATACACATTGTCCTTCTCACCATTCTCCTCAGACTGGACCACATCAGTCTTCCATGACTAGACTTCTTCTCTGTTCTCTATCCCCACAGTAATGGACAGAGCAGAGAGCAGTGAAAGAGTGGGGGCAGGGAAGGAGGGAGAATAACCACAGCAATTGCAACAGCGGGACCTCAAAGCCAGAGGGGAAAAAATGCATGGAAATCAGTTTCTTCCCCCCTAATGAGAGCACAGAGACCACAGATTTCTATTGGCTGCAGCGTTCAGGTGCAAAGTGGGATAAGTAAAGCTCATTTCACCCTTCCCCTTTTGCTTCCTGTAAACCTGTGTAAGAGCCAGATGCAGGGATTCCCACAGAGCCCAGGAGAGTACCATGAGTACAATTCTGAACTTTCAAAGCCTTGTGTAAATCAAGACTAATTCCACTGAGTTCAGTAGAGATATATTAGGATAGAACCTGCATAACAGATCAGAATTGCCTTCTCTCTCCCCCTCTGGAAAAGTCAGTCAAAACATTTCCCTGGAAAGCACAAGTAGGAGAAAAGTAAAGTTAACTAAGTTGTCAAAGAAATATTTTATTACTTTTTCAGAAGAAAAGAGAAAAAGAAACAAGCAATGTGACTAAGCCCTCCCAGTGGAGCTTTACACACAAAAGAAGAAAGACACAAACAAAAGAGATGATATGGAAGTAAATGTAATTAACATAATCAGTGTAGGAGAGGTGCCTGCAAATTAGAATGAAAGAACCCCACAATACAGGCCTTGGACCATGCAGTACAAGTGCAAGCAAGCATGGAATCCATGTTTATTAGAATACAGAAAGCGATTAAATGACGGACGCAAGCCATGGACAAATGCCTTGTGTGCCACAGTATCTAAGACATCCCATAATTGGATTTCAAAAGTTGTTAGGCTGCATCATTTTACATAGTTTCATATTAGCAAAGATGAATGCCCAGAAAATTCAAAGACAACCTTTTCTCTCTTTTCAATCAGAATAAACCTTGTCCATGGGAATAACACTTGCAGCGCTAGTATTCACTTCAATGAGAGCAGGACTGTGACACATTTATCCTTTAGCCATTCTGCAAGTAAAGGGTTAGTCTTAGTATTCTGCTGCAGAGCAATCCTAACCTACTGTTCACGGGTAAATCACTTCCTGTGCTTAGTTCATAGGAAGCGATTTGCAGTATGGAAAAAAAAATGCAGTACTTGGGATCAGGGAGAACATGATCTTTTTTCTCCTCTTTCTTTCTAGCCAACCTTCTTCGACATGACAGACGGCTGTGGTATCTATTTTTGGGTGCTCATCCCACATCAGAGTTTGCTTTGTAAAACAGACATAAAACTGAATTCTGATTAAGCCTTATTTTCACATTTCATTGCATTGTCAAAAGTGTGTTTCCTTTTTTCTGTATCTTAAAAGGATGCTAGAAAAAACCACCTCTATTCATTAGAGGCCACTCTAGAGTTCAGAGCTCCTATTATCCTCGTCCATGGAAAATTCTGCAGAGGAGAACATGGAAATATACAGTTATTTTGAAATACCATTAGCATCATGGTAGGTCTCTCCCACTTTTCTCTTGATTAGCAGGGAGAAGCAGCTTTGAAAAAAGGCAAAGGGGCAGGCAAGGTGACAGTTTTGGCAAGGATTACTGGGAAAACCTAGCCCAGTCTCAAGGATCTCAACTATACATATAGAGCCAATGTCCCTCTTATTATTATTCAGTATATTATTTCTGACTGTGCTAGATGCCGACACACAAAAGACAAATATAAAGCCGCAAATAGCTTACCACATGTCCCTGCCTCAGCAGGTGACAAAAGACAATGCAAGATTCAGCAACGAAATGGAGAGGTGGTAGCACAAGGTAAGAAGTGAAATGCTCCTCCTTCATAGAATAAGCGGCAGGCACAGGATGGCAACAGCCACCTAACTTTATGGATAACACTAAGGGCTGCCTCCGGTGCCATGCTGCAACAGGCTTCCCCACCATGGCCACACCCACACCATACTCACACACCCATACCCACACCATACCCCCTTTCCTCGGAAAGTTTGATGATGTTATGGAGATCTTAAGTAGGGGCTTAATGCTGGTTTTAATAATCTGTAAATCATTTTGCACTTAGACAGCTCTTTCAGACCCCAGCACTTCTGGCCAGCCATACCCCCTTCCTCATTTCCACAATAGCACATGGTCCCCGTCGTCCTCCTTTGTATATTGGCCTCCTTCCATGAAGCAAAACGAGAGGGAGGAAACTTGCTCTATATTTTCTCAGCTCAGGTAAGAGAACACTGGGAGAAAGGTTTTACATTACAGCAGTGGGTTTCCACATCAGGGCCCCATTTTCCATACTGGGAAATCTTCTTTCTAGATATCTGCGATCTAGCCCAGATTTCCCTCTGCCACTTGTTTGTAAGCCCCAAGTTAGAAGTCTGCATTGCAGTGTCATGTACATCATGCTCTTTCCTTAACTATGCAAAAAGCTGCTCACCTCACTCACACACATAGTCCCACTGAAAACATTTACGCACCTAATAACGAGAGTGGGATTTGTCACATTAGACTGTTGAGCTAACATTTTGACCTTGTCTTTCCTCCAGAATAATTCAAAGATTTTCCTAACCTGTAGGTGAAATTCAGTTCTCAGATCTGAAAAAGTTAAATCTGCAGACAAATAGATGGTGATTTTCTACCTTGCAGTGTAACTCTTGGAAAAATAATCCTTTGGGTAATGAGGTCTATGATATGGACTGCTCCCTAATTATGGGCTATTGTGAACATAACCCAGCCCCACAAAAGATCTGCAAATGTGCACTGTTCAGAATACCATTACACTCCAGGGAACTTCACTCAGGAGTTGAGTTTTGCCCAAGTGGATCCACTGGTAAAATAAAAAACTTACATGCTTCTTCACAAACTACAGATAATTCTTTTTTCCCCCCACTGTATATGAACATCTCTTCTTTCTCTTTCCCGGAATTGGAGATGAACTGGGAAGATTTAGTGAAAGGATACAAAATCTTGTTTAGATATCAAAGCAACAGACATCTACACAGATGGACAGTTCTAGATGGTTTATAAATGTGTGTTTCTACAGTCTACATTTTAATCATACTTTAAGTCACATATAGGTGGTCTACACCAATAATTCTAACAGGTTTATAACAAAGGAAAGTGTACATATAATTCTCACTGCATTACTGATGGGGCCTCTGAACCAGAGTTCTGAAATGACTTGCTCAAGGCCTTACAACAAGCCAACAGCAAAGCCAAGAAGGAACAGAACTCTGGTTACCTGATGACCAGACTGTAACCACTAGATCAGCAGTCTCTAACAATTGGTAAGGGAAATAGATGCGGGTGGCAGCCTGGGCAGTAGTGATCATGAGATGGTAGAGTTAAGGTTCTTTACCAAAGGAAGAAAGGAGAGCAGTGAAATACAGACCCTGAACTTCAGAAAAGCAGACTCTGACTTCCTTAGGGAACTGATTGGCAGGATCCCCTGGGGCACTAACATGAGGGGGAAAGGAATTCAGGAAAGCTGGCTGTATTTTAAAGAAGCTTTATCGAAGGCCCAGGAACACACCATCCCAATGGGCTGTAAGAAAAGTTATATGATAGATGACCAGGTTGGCTTAACAGTGAAAATTTTGGCGCATTTAAACACAAAAGGAAGCTTACAAGAAGTGGAAACTTGGACAGAAGACTAGGGAAAAGTATAAATATATTGCTTGAGCATGCAGGGGAGTAATCAGGAAGGTCAAAGTACAACTGGAATTGCAGCCCTCAGTGGAGAAAGAACAGGTGAAGAAGTATTTAGGAAAGCTGGAAGTGCACAAATCCATGAGGCCAGATCTGATGCATCCGAGGGTGCTGAGGGAGTTGGCTGACATGATTGCAGAGCCATTGGCCATTATCTTTGAAGACTCATGTTGATTAGGGGAAGTCCCGGATGCTTGGGAAAAGGCAAATTTAGTGCCCCTCTTTAAAAAAAGGAAAAAGGAGAACCTGAGGAACTATAGACCAGCCAGCCTCACCTCAGTTCCAGGAAAAATCATGGATGGAATCCACAAGGAATCCACTTTGAAGCACTTGGAAGAAAGGAAAGTGATCAGGAATAGTCAACATGGATTCAGTGAGGGTAAATCATGCCTGACCAACTTGATTGCCTTCTATGGAGAAGGTAACTAGCTCTATGGATATGGGGAAGATGGTGGATGTGATATATGTTGACTTTAGCAAAGTTTTTAATATGGTCTCCCGTGGTATTCTTGTCAACAAGTTAAAGAAATATGGATTGGATACATAGACTATAAGGTGGATAGAAATTTGGCAAGATTGTCGGGCAGTGATCAATGGGTAGTGATCAACGGCTCAATGTCTGGTTGACAGTATGAAGTGCCCCAAGGGTCAGTTCTGAGTCTAGGTTTATTCAACATCTTTATTAATGATCTGGATGAGAGGATGGATTGTACCCTCAGCAAGTTTGCAGATGACAGTAAGATAGGAGGAGAGGTAGATACACTGGAGGGCAGGTATAGGATTGGAGGATTGGGCCAAAAGAAATCTGAAGAGATTCAACAAGGACAAATGAAGAGTCCTGCACTTGGAAAGGAAGAATCCCAAGTGATGCTACAGGCTTGGGACTGACTGGCTAAGCAACAGTTCAGCAGAAAAGGCCCTGGGGATTACAGTGGATGAGAAGTTAATATGAGTCAACAGTGTGCCCTTGTAGATAAGAAGGCTAATGACATTTTGGGGTGCATTAGAAGGAGCACTGCCAGCTGATTTAGGGAAGGGATTATTCCCCTTTATTCAGCACTGGTGAGGCCACATCTGGAGTACTGTGTCCAATTCTGGACCTCCTATTACAGAAAGGATGTGGACGCATTGGAGAGACTCCAGTGGAGGGCAACAAAAATTATTAGGGAGCTGAAGCACATGACTTATGGGAAGAGGCTGAGTGATTTGGACTTATTCAGTCTGCAGGAGAGAAGAATGAGGGGGGATTTGATAGCAGCCTTCAACTACCTGAAGGAGGATTCCAAAGAGGATTGAGAGAACCTGTTCTCAGTGATGACAGATGACAGAACAAGGAGCAATGGTCTGAAGTTGCAGTGGGGGAGGTCTAGTTTGGATATTAGGAAAAGCTATTTTACTAGGAGGGTGGTGCAGCACTGGAATGGGTTTCCAAGGGAGGTGGTAGAATCTCCATCCCGAGAAGTTTTTCAGTACTGACTTGTATACAAGTCCAAAAGTTGCACCACTAGCACCTTTGTGCTGTAGTTACTGCACAGCAAAAAGGATTTAAATGTACTCTACAATTCACCCTAGTTTAGTGGCTTTTCACTAGAAGAATTTACATGATTTGGTCATTGTTCCAAACATACTTTTTTGGCCTGAAGCATTCCCTTTCCTCTGAATCCTTAGAAAGGCAAAACCCTTTGGGTCTGGGTGTGTGTATTCAGTCACTTCTCCCACCCATACAAACTTGTATCAGCTCTGGAAGAGACATGCAGCAACTGCTCAGAACAGCCCTTCAACATTCAGTTGAGATAGGGAGAGTCCTGCACTTGGGACGGAAGAATCCCAAGCATAGTTACAAGCTGGGGACCAACCAGCTAAGTAGTAGTTCTGCAGAAAAGGACCTGGGGTTACAGTGGATGAGAAGCTGGATATGAGTCAACAGTGTGCCCTTGTAGCCAAGAAGGCTAATGGCATATTGGGGTGCATTAGGAGGAGCATTGCCAGCAGATCCAGAGATGTCATTATTCCCCTTTATTTGGCTCTGGTGAGACCACATCTGGAGTATTGTGTCCAGTTCTGGGCCCCCCACTACAAAAAGGATGTGGACGCATTGAAGAGGGTCCAGCGGAGGGCAACCAAAATGATTAGGGGGCTGGAGCATATGACTTATGAGGAGAGGCTGAGGGAGTTGGGTCTGTTTGGTCTGCAGAAGCAAAGAGCGAGAGGGGATTTGATAGCAGCCTTCAACTTCCTGAAAGGAGGTTCCAAAGAGGATGGAGAGAGGCTGTTCTCAGTAGTGACGGATGGCAGAACAAGGAGCAATGGTCTCAAGTTGTGGTGGGAGAGGTCCAGGTTGGATATTAGGAAAAACTATTTCACTAGGAGGGTAGTGAAGTACTGGAATGGGTTACCTAGGGAAGTAGTGGAGTCTTCATCCCTAGAGGTGTTTAAGTTTTGGCTTGACCAAGCCCTGGCTGGGTTGATTTAGTTGGGATTGGTCCTGCCTAGAGCAGGGGGCTGGACTTGATGACCTTCTGAGGTCTCTTCCAGCTCTATGGTTCTATGATTCTATGAGATAGTCCCGATTCTTTACTGCCTTGCATCTTCTGCAGTCATTTTTACGTGTGGAAAGTGACTTCAAAGCATGGGTAAAATGCTACCAAATCACAAAGGTAGAGTTTTACACACAGCAAATGACAATACAAAGTTTCACACAGTGGAAAAATCAGTCTCACTTGAACCCTTTGAAAACCTGAGGAGAATCCAAGACAGGAAGAATGCAATTTACCACACTGGAATAAGGTAAGAAATGATAACATAAATATGGTCATAGTGGATCAGACCAAAGATCCATCCAGCCCAGTATCCTGTCTTCCAACAGTGGCCAGTTCCTTCCCTTGTCACCCATTCCCAGCTTCTGACAAACAGAGGCTGCAGGCACCATTCTTACCCATCCTGGCTAATGACATGGGATTTTAATTGACCACAAATGGTCATGACCTCAACTGAATACCTCATGTGCAAGACTGAATCTCCAAGAAGCACAGAGTTCCCAAACACCAAGCAGTTGCTTTGCTTTAGTCCTCACTTGAACGGAAACCAGCCAACATGCTGAGTCACAAAGCACCTTTTGGTTCAGGGTCTGAGACTACATGAAAACTTCACTCATGTCTCTCCTGCTGCTCTACCCTGAAGATTTCTTCTGCCTGATGGAGCTTGATGCTAGAAATACAGGAAAAGAATGGCAAAATACTGGTATAACAAGGATCACACCATGGCAAGGGCAGGGTCCTTCACCCAGGAATGGGAAACACTCTCTAGTTAAGGATACTTCTTCCTACTATGAAATTTAACCAGTAGAGGCAGCAAACTCATTTACTCAATCCCTCCACAATCAGTCATGAAGTTGGAAGTGTCGCTGCTGTCTGCTCTGTGTTCACACCTCCTACCTCAGAACCAGGGGTGAAGAGAGAGAGAGAGACCTGGAGCTCTGCATGGCATGTGCATTATAAAATATATTTTTTTTCCATTAAAAAAAATCATGATTCAACTCAGCCATGTGTTAAGAGCCACCAAAAGCTTTATTCTTTCCATTTTGTCATGCCTCCTGCTCCATTAGAAAGCAACAGAAATCAAACTAAACAATCAGCATTAAACAGCTACATTGCTCCTTATTTTCAGATGTGGCTTTAGAATGGTTTGAAAACAACTTTTTGTCCCCCGTGTCCCCTGCTCTGAGAGGGGCCATGTAGGAAATAGAAGGGGCTGTGTAGGAAATAGTGGGAAGGTTAGAGGAGAATCAGTCTAATTATTTGCTTGACATCTGAAACAAAGAAAATGTCTCTCCAGTAGCAAAGGTTTTGACACACAGTAACTGGAGACCCACAGTTGCTTCCCCAGTCTATGTAGCAGCTTGTTCACAGCCTGCAGATGCCACTTTTCCACCTCACAGCAAAGACAACAAACTGACAGCAAACAACTCCCTCCCATTTTGCATATTCCAATCTACCATTTCAAACAGACTCCTTTGCTTTTTATCCTAAAGTGGCACTTGTTAAAGGAGCTGTGACCACTCAGGCTATTTCCTTTGAGGATGATAACACTGCTGCAGAAGCTTCATTATTATGCTAATCGAGCACAGTCTGAGCAGCTTTCATAACTGCCACATTAAATCATCTACCAAGGGGAGGCCTCAAGAGCCATTTACATTGCACCATATGCATATTAATAAACCCAGTAGCTGCAGAGTTGTTTTGGAAGCAATAGTCAAGTTAAAAAAAAAAACACCCATAATTTTGAATTTCAATGTCTGAAAAACTTGAGGTGGTTAAACTTCAGGAAGGTTTTGCAAGTTCAGTTCCAGGGAATGAGCCTTTTGTCAGTATTTAGGTCTTAAGATAAAACCAAAGAGCAGAAACCTGATTCTGAAAGACATACCTCCCATCCTGTGCTACGGCTCAAATATACCTGTGCACCTCAACAACACATTCTAGCTCTAGGTTTTGACTGAGTGAGTAGAAAAAAGTCTCCTGCGGCTCCCTGCCTCATCTATCTAAACTACTGGGTTCCTGAGCATGCCTGAAGAATGGGAAGAATAATAAAAGCTGAAATAAATATGCACTTTTTTTAATGTAAACTGAATGAATAGAGTCAAACAAGAGCTGTCTAGAACTGTTTAGGGCTGCAGACTTTGTACAAATGCCAGGCCTGTCCCAAAGAAACCAAAGACAGGCTGTGACAGGTGAATGAGAGAAGCAGCCCAGTCAGAGTGGAGAACAAAAGAGCAAAGGTGTTATCTTTAGCCAGGGATTACAATTGCTGTTCCTCTATTGTCTAGCTTTTATTAGGTTGCAATTTTTCATAGGCATGATGGGAGAGGTGAATTTTGAGGCAGGACTTGAAGGATAATCAGATGGTGGTTCAAAGGTTTTGACTGGGAGCTTTTTCCACCCAAGAGCAGAGAGGTGCAGGCCTACGGATGGGAGGGGATGAAGAGAGTAGTTACCCAGAAGCACAGCCAGTTTAAAAAAGCCCATGGACCATGGCTACCACTGCTGGCAGTGCAGTGGGACTAAGGCAGGCCTCCTGCTTGCCTTTGCTCCTCCGTGCTACTCCTAGAAGTGGATGGCATGTCGTCCTGCAGCCCCAAGGGAAGGGGGGGGGGGAAGAAAAGAGTTTTTGTGCAAATTGTGAAGGTAGCATCTAAACACAGCCTTCCTACTCCTGCCAGCCTAGGAGCCACTGCCAGAGGGGTGTGCTGGTCATTTTCTGCAGCTGCCTGAGGTAAGCACCGATCCCTTGACTCCATCCTGCACCCTGACCCCCTTGCCCTAGCCAAGAACCTGTACACAAATTCCCTCCCAGACTGGTGAAAGTGAGGGAGGGTGGGGAAAGCGAATGACAGAGGGAAGGGGGATGGATCGAGCATGGTAGAGCCTCAGAGAAGAGGCGGAACAGGGGCATGGCCTCACGGAAGAAGGGGGACAGGGAGTAAACCAAATTTCACTAGTGCAAGAATTCACCTGGACATATATGAATGGGAAACTTGTCTTCTTTAAGTGTACAAAATGCCTTTACTCAGTCCCACCCAAAATCCATGGAATTCAACATTATATTTATTTCTGCAGAAACAAGACAAGCATTATGGGATATTGCTATGGAAACCACACCATGGTAAGCCTAACACCATTACACATGTGCCACAAAAGAATAAAGAACAGGGATTCACACAACCTTCCAACTAGCCTTTATTCTAAATGGAATTGCCATTGCTTGCCAAAAAAAAAAAAGCAGCACTAAAACAAATAGCAATAAACTAAACTAAACTATTTGGAAGTAGATATCTTAAAGTGTATGAGGAGAAAAGAATGAATTGGAGATGGAATGGGCCTGCTGTCAAGATGCCTGTCTGCACATTCATAACCCACATAATAGGGGAAAGAATTTATTTGCACAGAAAGAGATGTTTCCTTGCAATGTGGCTCACAATAACATGGGGAATATTCTCTACCTAGATTGCTTTATCTTTAATTTACTCTCAAAGATCCAAAAATTGTCCAGTATACTTTCACACTCTTCTTTCCCATTTGTTTCTAGGATCTGGTTCCTGTCTGATTTATTTTTGTATTGATGAATTCCCATTTTTCCCTGGCTTCCCCCACAGTGTTGAAGTACCATCTTTCCTATTTTTGAATTTTTTTCCACCAAACACTGCCTGTGTCATATCGGTTTTGTTGGCACTATTGAGAGGTACCATATTCTCCCCTGCATTGAAAAGATCTATGCTTAAATTGACCTCTCTTTAACATTCAAATGCTGTTTTTAATTTCAGGTTTGGCTAATTTAAACTAAATAGTAGGGTATAAACTTAAATTAGAACAATTTGAGGTTCACCAGACCCCAATCTGCTACAGATGCTTTTTTTTAAAGTTAATTATGCATGTAAGCAGACACATATGGATATTATATCACCCATTATTCACGAGTCACTTAAGATAGTTTTAAAATATCAAAATCTTATGGGAATCTAGACTGTACTGCTCCTGAAAAGTGAACAATGTATTTTCAATGGATCTTAACATTCAGTCTGTAACCAAATTTTCAGATATTGCATATGACAATACCATGCTGTAACAAAAAAGTGTCATGGCGTATTATATAGAGTGAAAATATAACATTAGCTGTGAGATATTAAAAATGCATATTCAATCAGAAATTGTTGTACCCAATCTAGTTCCAGCGAAACTGATAAAAAATGGCTTGGGTTGCTGCCCAAACTCAAAGGATTGGTTTAACAAACAGATAAAATGTGTCTCTTCCAAAAGTATCTAAATAATCTCAAACCATGTGTGTACATTATATTTTGCTGTTGGCTGCAAAACTTCCCTGCATCTTCGCCTGGTATGTCTGTTTAGATTTGAAGGGATTTAGGCCAGGGACTGCATCTTCCCTATATGCTTGTAGATCACCTACTGGTAGCACAGTGAGGCCCACGCCTACATAGAGTCTTTCAAAGCTAATAAAATGCGGTTACTACTGTTAGTAAACATTATGCATGTATGGACAGTGAAATACAAAATGCTCTGGTATAATGTACACCCACACCTCAGTGCATTATAAGGGATATTTTCAAAGGCCAATTTGTTTTCATTGTTTAATAGTACAGGTACCCAGTGGAACTGTATTTCCTCAAGTATGTTACTGCTTTTATAAAATTATTGTTCTCTTGTAAGCAAACTAATTAATTCTGACCTTTGTAATGCAAACAGATGGCAGAAGAAACAGCTGTTTCATTAGCTAATAAGATAAAAAGCTAAAGGAAATTCATATTTAAGAATGTACACACACACACACACAGCCAAATCTTCAATTGGTTTTGATTTAGTCACATGTGCTCTGATTCTTAATGCTGAATTTTAATAAAAAAAAACAACAAAATTGGAGAAAGAAGGCAAGTTTTGATTGTTTTGCTTTTATCTCCTAATATTTTGCATTGCACATATGGTTGTCTCTAGGCTCCATCCGTTCAAGAGAAATATAATCTCAAAAGTTATAGCAATATATCTCTAGAACACCTCACACTGATGAATGTTCATTGCTCCCTCAGATGGTTCCGCACAGTTTGCCTGGCTAGTGTAGGTAGTTACCCAATGTAGCTGTGTTCTATTGCCTTCTTTTCAGGACTTTTGTTGTCATGAGGCCCACTCCAAGACAAAGAATTTCCATAATTGCCAGGGAGTAACACCACATTGTCATTGCCATGAATTCATGTTCGTAATCATGGCATAAAGGAATGTGGAATAAGGAAAGCTTGAAGCTGCCTGGCATCATTTTCTATTTCCATGGGTATTTTGGGAACATTGTGCGCAGATACATAATAATAGGGAAAATTTATTCACTGAAAACAATCATTCAGCTCCTTTGCTGTCAAGAATTTTGTGAGCTGTAACAGATGAACCACCAGTTGCCAATAGCATTTTGAGCACCAGGTTGCCTTACCACCTTATGATGATTCTGTGCCACTGATGTCTTCCTGGCTTCCCTTAGAGGGCCGGGTGATTTCTATGCACGCTTCAGTAAAAGCCCATTCACTTTTCCTGTTCATTAGGTGTGCCTCTTTTCCTTTATGTTTCTTTCCTGAGTGAATTATTTTCATAGAGATTGAACTGCATAAGACCTATCTTTGATTGTAAGTGTGTGGACTACTTAGCATCTGGATGTGATAAGTGATATTTTGCATTCTCCTTACCTTTCCTATTGCTGATCTCTCTTGTCCATTCACTTTGTTGGGCACACTTTTTGGGGGCTGATTTTCCTGGATCCTTACTCCTTATCTTACTCTTAGGAGAATGACCCTGTAATGGCATGAGTTTGTGTCCAAAACAAACAAACAAACATCTTCAGGTCCCCTTGATTCTATTACTTCCTCAGTCTAATGGATCACATAGGTCAGACTATACAATCCTAACTTTATTGACTATTTACCGTCCAATTGAGTACGATGAAGTCAATAGGGAGACTATTTGTCAATAGGACTGCACAAACAAGTGCTCACTAACAGGGGTGGCCCTAGACTAGCTGCCAGCAACTGGCTCCCTAAGCGAACCATGCAATCAGCACCCCCACCTCCAAGCCCCTCAATGATATTGTGCCACCATTTGGTGCCCCATTTAACTTGGCGCCCTAGGCAACCGCCTAGTTCACCTATATGGATGGGCCGCCCCTGCTCACTAACATGAGGGAGGGTTGCCAAGTCAGACTATGTGCACCTATCTGTTTCTCACATAGAGCAAGTATTAATTCAGTAGACTGTGGTTCGAATTGCTTCATGATAAAGGTATTACTGACAGCTGTGTTCACATTACAAATGCAATAAGCCTTCAACCTCTACAGTTCCCAATACTACTGGATAGATCTGTTACTTAAGGCAGTGGCCTGACCATGTTGTTGTTCAAAATAACTATTTTTAATATTTTATTTATAGTTATTTTCAAATATTCATATTTTTTCAAATTGTTTCCCTCTTTGGAAAACATTTCTAAGGTCCCCAGTTCATCACAAATATAAGCAACGAACTTCTAGCCTTCTTTAATGTCATGTAACATTGAAGCTGAGCAAATTGGTGATGTTCAAACAAAATCTGTATTTATTAATAGACCGTGTAAACTAAATACCCAGGTTAAAGGAATATGTACATATGTAGCACCACTTCCTAATTTTGTAAAATGAGTTATTTCACTGCAGGGACAACTTAATACAATAGAGTGCGTATACCTGGACACATGCCAGAACCTGTCTGTTCAGGAATGTCAGTCTCATTAATTAACTGCTGGTCTCTGGATCTCAATTAACCAGACAAGCTGGTGCTATCTCACAGAACTTAAAAAAAGAGAGACACAAGATTTCCTAGATTCTCCATCTGTAGATCTTCTGTGTAATGCTAGAATTTTTGCAAATATGTCGCATACAATGGGATGTAAAATTGTAGGTGACGCTCTTAAATTTTGAATTAAGGTGCAGGGATCAGATGCTAGAAGAAATGTTAGCATTAGGGGTTAGCACAAGTGTTATTTGTCATGGATTATTTCAGTAATTCTCATCTGGTGAATTAGTTCTTTACAAGAAATAGTTTTATATAAGACCTCTGGTGTTAACTTTTCCTCACCAATTACAGGGGGCTTTACATAGACGTAAGGATTCATCTGCCTGGATCTGATTACAGGATTGGGGTACAGATTGGGAGAATGACAGCTCAATCACAGAATATAATTGCAATAGCTCAGATGACATAATAAATCATGACAGCTAAACTCCCCTTATGTAAAAGTCATATAGGGTTTAATGGGGATGGAACCAATAGGTTTCTTATAGAAATTATTCTAAAAACCCATTAAATTTAATAGATACAAGCATTTTTCCATCTGTGTTTCAACCATGTTATACATTCAGCAGTAGGAATATAAATCTCTATTAAATTTTGTAGGACAAGTCAAATAAACTAGAGAAAGGTTATCATTTCCTATTAAATCCCATAAGTCTGGTCACACTTGCTCTGTGTTTTATGTAATATAATAAGGGGCAAATCCTCTTCCCTAATAACTGCTTGAATAAAGAGAATTATGCTGGGGAGTCTGTAGTGCACAGACAGGAAGGAAAATTAGTCTGGTCTCCACTTAATTTACACTTTTTTTTGGCTCTTCTGAAGAATATGGTCCATTGTATTGGGACGGTCTAGAAATACTTACCAATTTGAAAAGAATTTTCAGAACCAGATAAAGGTATCTGACTCATGCCTGGCAAGAGTGTGGCCTGTGTTCCCCTTGCATTGAAATATTTATCTTGTGTGAAACAACAAAATATATAGGAATATTAAAAGTGAGGATGAACTATTCAGCTAAAAGCCTCAGAAGGGTAGTTGTGTTAGTCTGTAACTTAAAAACAAAAACAAAAAACAAGTAGTCCTGTAGCACCTTAGAGATGGTGCTACAGGACTACTCATTGTTTTATTCAGCTAAAATAACTCTCCTCCAAAACTTAAACCAAAGCTTGTCCATTTTTGCTGGACTAGCAGAGGTTTGATTTTGGCTGAGACCTGAAGTACCAGCAATACAATAACAAGAAAAGGTCGTTCTCTGGGGCTTTGTTGACACTATGACCTAGGGACATGATTCATGTCAGCTAGTGAAATAAGAGCAGTAGCATAGTCACAATAACACAGGCAACACCAACTGTGACATGGACTAGCCATAACAAGGTTCAGGCCAGGCTGTATTGAGGATGGCTAACCTTTTCTGTTCTCCATTGCTGCCATGGTTACACTACCGTTTTTAGTGTGATACTTCTTGCAAGCTCGGACCGTACCCCCAGCTTGTAACATAGATGTAATCTTATTAATGTTTACCAGGAAAAAACGAATATCTCACAAGATAAGTCTGTTTGTGTGACCTTTACAGTCTGATTTCTAGCTCAAAGGAGTTTGGATAAGTTAGTACAGAAATCCATAATGGTTATTTATGGCTCACAATCTTGTTGTACCAATCTCTACCTACTGATAGCATAGGTTATTCCACTTCTGTAAGTGTCTGACTAGCCCTTTTAAATTCATATCTACTAGTATGTGTGTCCTTTTCTACTAAATGGCAGGATGCTCCATTTTAACAAATCTTTGTGTAAATGATTATGACTAAATTCCCTCCAGCTTTTTAAAAATGTGTATAAACTTCAAGATCATATTTACCAGCCTCTTCTGTATGTAGCTGCCATTTCTCTGTAGTAATTAAAGGACCATTTTTAGAATCATCAGGGTTATCAGAACCCTCACAAGGTCATTGCGTCCAACCCGCTGATAAAAGCAGAACCAATCCCAACTAAATCATCCTAGCCAGGGCTTCGTCAAGCCATGACTTAAAAACCTCTAGAGATGGAGATTCCACCACCTCCCTAGGTAACCCATTCCGGTGCTTTACTACCTTCCTACTGAAATAGTTTTTCCTAATATCCAACATAGATCTCCCCCACTGCAACTTGAATCCATTGCTCCTCATTCTGTCATCTGTTACCACTGATATCAGCCATCCGGGCAGCGTCACTGTCACCATGGCCAGTGCCAGCGCCATAAGGAAGGCCGGATAAGGGGTGCCCTGAAGGTAGTTGAAGGCTGCTATTAAGTTCTTCTTCCCACTTCTCTTCTATAGACTAAATAAGCCCAAACTCTCAGCTTCTCCTCACAAATCATGTGCTCTAACACCCCAATCATTATTGTTGTCCTCCGCTGGACTCTCTCAAATGCATCATCATCTTTCTGTAATGGGGGCCCCAGAATTGCATGCAATACTCCAGATGTGGCATCACCAATGCCAAATAAAGGGGAATAATTACTTCCCTAGATCTGTTAACAATACTCCTACTAATGCACAACCATATGCCATTAGCCTTCTTATCTACAAGGGCACACTGCTGTTTCACATTCAGCTTCTCATCCACTGTAATCCCCAGGTCCTTTCCTGAAGAATTGCTGCTTAGCTAGT
This sequence comes from Pelochelys cantorii, assembly GCA_032595735.1. Taxonomy (NCBI): domain Eukaryota; kingdom Metazoa; phylum Chordata; order Testudines; family Trionychidae; genus Pelochelys; species Pelochelys cantorii. Next base: position 41,840,499 of record CM064335.1, read on the forward strand.
CAGTCCCCAGCCTGTAACAGAACTTGGGATTCTTCCTTCCCATATGCAGGACTCTGCACTTGTCCTTGTTGAACCTCATCAGATTTCTTTTGGTCCAATCTTCCAATTTATCCAGGTCACTCTAGACACTATCTCTACCCTCCAGAGAATCTACCTCTTCCCCAGCTTAGTGTCATCTGTGAATTTGCTGAGGGTGCAACTCATGACCTCATCCAGGTCATTAATAAAGATGTTGAACAAAACTGGCCCTAAAATCAACTTTCGGGGCACTCCACTGGATACCAACTGCTAACCAGACATTGAGCCATTCATCCCTATCTGTCAACTCCAATGATCTAGCCAGCTTTCTATTCATCTGATAGTCCATTAATCCAATCCATACTTCTTTAAATTGCTGGCAAGAATACTGTGGGATACCATATCAAAAGCTTTGCTAAAGCCACGGTATATCTCATCCACCACCTTCCCTGTATCCAAGAGCCAATCAGGTTGGTCAGGCATGATTTGCCCATGTTGAATCCATTTTGACTGTTCCTGATCACTTTCTTCTCTTCCAAGTGCTTCAAAATGTATCCTTGAGGATCTCCTCCATGATTTTTCTGGGGACTCTGATGAGCTGACCAGTCTGTAGTTCCCCAGATTCTCCTTCTTCATTATGTAAAAAATGTTTTCAGAATGGTGGGACTGGAAGGGACCTCAAGAAGTCCTCTAGTTCAGTCCCCTGCATTCACTAAATGTTAACTATACCAGGGATGGGGAACCGTTTTTGGGTCAGGGGCTGCTGACCCACTGAAAAATCAGCTGGGGGCCACATACAAGTGAGAAAGTGAGAAGCAAAAAAAAAAAAAAAAACCCACAACAACAACAAAAAAACCCAACCCAAACCACCTTGACTGAAAAGGAGAAAGACACTCCCCACCTTTTCCTCACACACCAGAGCCCAGGGGGCCCAAGCTAGTAGACTGTGTGCTGTGGGACAGCAGAAGAGATGGAGTACCAGGGCTCTCCAATCCTGGTGGGGCCCTGAGCTTTGGGAGCTGGATGATAGGTGTTTCTCTAACCTGCTCTGACTCCAATAATGGCCATTACATCAACCTCCTTGGACAATCTATTCCAGGGCTTAACCACCCTGACAGTTAGGGAGACATTCCTAATGGTCAATCTAAAGTGTCCTTGCTACAATTTAAGCCCTTTTGCTTCTTCTCCTATTCTCAGTAGTTAAGGAGATTTTTTTTTACCTTCCTCTTTTTAACAAACTTTTATGTACTTGAAAACTGTTATCATGTCTCCCCTCAGCCGTCTCTTCTCCAGACTAAACAAAACCAGTTTTTTCAATCTTCCCTCACAGGTCATGTTTTCTAGACCTTTAATCATTTTTTCTTTTTATTCTCTTGACATTTTCCAATTTATCTGGATCATCCCAGAAAGGTAGCGCCCAGAACTAGATGAGGCCTAAACGATATGAAGTAGAGAAGAATTATTTCTAGTATCTTGCTTACAACACTCAATACAAAAAAGAACAATGTTTGTTTGGTTTTGATGTTTTTTGCAACAATGTTACTCTGTTGGCTCATATTTGGCTTGTGATCCACTCTGACCTCCAGATCCCTCTCTGCAGTACTACTTCCTAGGCAGTCATTTCCCATTTTGTATGCATGCAGGTAATTGTTCCTTCCTAAGTGGAACACTTTGCATTTGTCCTTGTTGAATTTCATACTATTTACCTCAGACCATTTCTCCAATTTGTCCAAATAATTTTGAATTTGAATCCTATCCTCTTACAACTCTTCACAGCTTAGTACCATCTGCGAACTTTATAAGTGTACTCTCTATGCCATCATATAAATTACCGTTGAAGATACTGAACAAAACCAGGCCTAGAACTGATTCCTTTGGGGCCCTGCTCAATATGCCTTTCTAACATGACTGTGAACCATTGATAACTACTGCCTGGGAATGGTTTTCTAACCAATTATGCACCTACCTTACAGTAGCTCCATCTAGATTGATTTCCCTAGTTTGTTTATCGGAAAGTCATGTGAGACTGTATCTAAAGCCTTACTAAAGTCAAGATAGACCACATCTACCACTTCCCCACATCCACAATGCTTGTTACCCAGTTTATTGTTTTAAGGTTGCTTTGGAATTTCTGGAAAAATTAGGGCAGAGGTTGCATTTAACCTCACTTAACAGAGGTAGATGGCTATTCTTCAACTCTTGAATGAGGTGAGTGCAAGTATGATTTATCTGGTGGAATTCTTTACCTTATATCACTCATTGGTAGACATCTCCTGGTGCTAGTTTTGAAAGCAATTTGTAGAATACATTTCCTTCTATAATCTTCTATTTTCTTTTCTCTATTTCCACATGTACAGTGTGTACAGTGAAAGTTTTGTTATCTGGCATTCATGGGAAGGGGGGGGGTGTCAATTAAATGAATGTGCCAAATACTCAAGCTTATTGCTCTGCTCCTGCCCCCTACTCAAAGGAGACTGTGGTGAGCAACCTCCCACTTCTTGGGAACACCTTTCCCTCAAGGCACAGAGCTGTCCTAAGCAGCAGGCAGACAAGTGGGCCAGTTGCCTGGGAGCCCTCCAGCAGATCTGGCTCTCACAAGATTGAGGCAGGCTGAGGGGGAAGAAGGCACCTGATGATGTCATCAGGCAGTGCCAGTTATTGGAAACCCCACAATAGTCGAGGCATCAAGCCATCTATCAAGCCATTCAGCTGGGCATTATGGCTGGGGGCAATGCCAGTTAACCAATTTTCTGGTTAACAAAGTGCCGATAACAAAGCTTTCGCTATACATAGGTCTGGTACTACTCTTACTTATCTAACCCCCCTAAATACAGTGATTTCAATTTATCTTTTCTAAAAAGTTGTCCACTTAGCCCTAGTCTACGCTAGGGTGCTATTTCGAAATAACCCCCCTTAGGTTGAATGTATAAGCGGAGCGTCCGCACTACCAAGACTGTTATTTCAAAACAATGGGCTGCTTATTTTGAAATCTGTACGCCTACTTTCCTTGGGGCATACTGGTTATTTTGAAATAGCATTAGCGTGGACACTCCAGTGCCACTATTTCAAAATAACTACTCCCCAGAGTAATTCAGACTAATTACTCTATTGTTTCCTGGGGCTCTAAGTTGTGGTAGCACAGCCACATTAATGGAGCCTGCCTTGGACTAATTGCGAGGCTTCCCTGCAGTGGGGACACACTATTTCAATTTTGTAAAATTGGGAGTTAAAGTGAAATTTAGTTATTTCAAAATAATTTTCTAGTGTAAACATGCCCTTAGTGCCCAGTGCAACTGTGCTGCTGGAGTGCTTTAGTGGAGATGCTAATACACCAGCAGGAGAGCTTCTCCTGTCTACATTGTTAACTTATTTCTGTGAGAACAGGAGAACTATGTTGACAGAACTGTGTCTCCTGCTGTTGACATAGCACTGTTTACACCGAGGAGTAGGTCAGTATAAGTACATTGCCAAAAGGGGTGGATTTTTTCATACCAATAAGTTTGTAGTGTAGAGCTGGCCTCAATCCTTTCTATCCATGACTCATCTAGTAAACATTGAACTAAACTCTGAAGACAAAATAAAGCTTTTTAAAAATGGTTTTGCTCAGCACAAAATAGCTATTGAACTGAGGGAATCTTCACATAAGAATGGCCATACTGGGTCAGACTAAAGGTCCATCTAGCCCAGTATCCTGTCTGCCGACAGTGGCCAATGCCAGATGCCCCAGAGAGGGGGAACACAACAGGTAATCCCTCTCCTGTCATCCATCTCCAGAGAAACAGAGGCTAGGGATACCATTTCTCTTCACTATAGCCAGTACACCCGGAATATGGCCAGAACTAAATGACAGGGAGAGGAGTAGGCCACATGACCACCTCAGGGTTGCAGTAACACTTTATGCACTCCTAGAACAGTATCTTCTGTGCCCACTCTGCCTACAACTGATTGTTGCGTGCACACAATGTTAGAAATGTAAGGTGTCCCTAAAATGCTGGTGCCTCTAGGCATGTGCCTACTGTGCCTAATTAGAAATCCAGCCATGTGCTACCTGTTCCCTTTTAGCACATTTTAGTCCAACAGAGACCCCGTCTAGGCAAATATAGCTTTTCAGCTACTAGATCCCTTCCACTGCTGAGAGATCTGCAAATTTGTGAATTCAGAGGATGTTCTCCTGACAGAATGTTGGTGTCATATTTAAGCAGCCTTATCATCACCCAACTCTAACTAAAAACACCTTGTGGGCTACAGTTTCTCACACACTCCTGAGGCCAAATTCTGACCTCTGCACCGGAATTCAGCAGTGCAAATGAAATCACACTCTCCCCTCGATGTGGCTGTGGTGTGTTCATCCCACCGTGAATATTGCCATTAAATTTCACATTTTGCCTTGACTCTCTGCAGCATAGCTAATTGAGTCAGAGGTGAAATATCTTGTCCTCCAGATGTTCCAACTAGCTAACATGTCAGTCACACGGATTGCTCCTGAATCCATGGAGCAATAGACTGTGTAGTGTACACACACAAGCCCATCTGCACTACCATAAGCAGTTATTGAGTAGTAATTATCCTGTTTTGCTCTTACACAGAACTCTGTGAACATATACAGTCAAAGCATTAATTATCTCATTATGAAGAATTAAATATAAAAGTGACCAGTCTAAATAGTTGGTGCCAAAAGTAATACAAATGAACCAAAATGCTTGCAGTAACCTTACACATAACAGAGAAGACTAAAGTATAGATCCTTTACTGTCATAGTTGGCTCTTATCTTGAGCAACTAAGGCTATGTCCACACTGCAGGACAAAGTCAAATTAAAATACGCAACTTCAGCAATATTAATTGCGTTGCTGAAGTCAAGGTAATCTAACACGGCATTTGGCACTGTCTACATTGCAGGAAGTTTGAAGGAAGAACACTCTTCCTTCAACTTCCCTCACTCCTCATGAAATGAGGGTTACCAGCATCGACAGGAGCACCCCTCTCAGTTCGAATTAGCGATCTTAACTTGACCGCTAATTTGAACCTTGGAAGACCAACAGCGGCAGTTTTGATCTTCCTCTGCTGTGTAGACATACCCTAAGTGTCTAATTCAAAGCCACTGAGGTCCTTCCATTGACCAGTCAGTTTTAGATCAATTAATGAATGGCTTTGTTTAACTTTAAAACATAAATGTCTTAAGTTTCATGATCACACACTTTCATATTTAGATTTGGCAGAATTTGATTTTTTTTTATAATTTCAGTGGATATCAATATTTTGAGAAAAATAAAAATGATTAATGTATGTTTTCACAGGTATAAGCATTTTAAAAGTTTGTATCTGTTTAAATTTTCATGGTTGTTGGAAATTGTGGAGGGAACAAATCAGAAAATTAATTAATGACAGTACAGATTTAAAATATATGACAACTGTTAAAAAACTATTAAAGTCAACAGCATATGTTGAAATATGCAAAGTAAATTAGCCTTAAATTAAACTCAGATAAGATCTCAAGAAGCATTTTGTTTCTTTGCCTATCTGTTCATTTTTATTACTATCAATGGATTGGTACGTGTATGGTCAGATTAATGTTTACTGACATGTATTTACTAATGCAAATCTAATTCTTCCAAGCATAATCAGAATGCACACAGGCAACTTTAATTATCATATTTTCTAACTTTTGAGTGTTTGATTTTGCAACCTTAATCATGTTCTTTTGAGATAAGGGCTTTTATGCTTAATTTCCTAGGTGGTTTTTTTAAAGCAAACTGAACCCTCCCCCCCCCCCCCAGATTCCATCATGTGGCATCATATTGACACCTGCATGGATCATCAGCAGAGTTGGACCTTTAGAGCTACAGTACGAACCTCTGCCACTTGGACTAATGGAATAACTGATAAGAGTAGTGTGAGCCTCTGTTTGGATCAGCACTATAGGGGAGTGAGAGAGACACTTTGCCAGTGGGTTCCACAAATGCTTGCTGCTGACAGAAGAAAAGTGAGACTCAAGGATCTTGGGTTCATCCCCAGGATATGGAGGGAAGAGAACTCTAGTTGGCAGACCATTTGGTCCATTGACCCCTCTTGCCCTATACCCTTCCCCTGTACAAGACTTATGTCTTTCCCATCTCTGGAATCTCATCCCAGTCCCATTCTTCTCATATAGCCACTCCTAGTTTTAGCCACTCCCAGTTTCCACGCCTCAAACTTCTGATCCCAGTTCTAGTCTCCTTGCCCAGCCATTCTGAATCTTCTGCCAACGCTTTGCCCCAGGTCCACTCCTGAATTAATGATACCTATTGTTCCAGTCTGCTCCCCCACACGTAGGTCTGACTTTTATCCTGTCTGAATTTGAATCAGGCAGCTTCCCACTTCATGCTGCCTGGGCCCAGCAAAGAGGAGTCACAAAGCATAGGAAAAACAGTACCATTACTGTCCATTAGTAGACTTCTCAATACAGCATGTGCAAACTGCAATTTTTCAATAGCTAGCAACATAGCCAATTCACCTTATAGTGTAGGATACAGACATGACATGGAAGTTTAATACATGCAGAAATTTACAAGCATTTTATGGAGACTAAATGCTAAACATATTCTTATAAGACTACTTGATATATAGATGAGTTGATCTGGTTTTAGGCCCGTACACAGGAATTTCTGGGGGGGTGTGCTTTTTTGGTACATGCGGTCTGCAAGGGTGCAAGCACAGCCCTCCAATGGTCCCCCAAGTAAGCGAGCTGTGGCTGGCCAGGAGAAGTGGCTGAGCAACAGCGTTTGCTAGAGCAGCAGTGGCCCCTCCTGCAGCAACTCCTATATATCCAGGTGGCAAAGGGCAAGGAATGCGGCACTCACTTCAGCTGAAGTGGGGGGAGATCTACACTCTTGAGCCCTTCCTGCCACAGCCAGCAGCCCCCCAGCCAGTCCTACTACCCAACCTGGTGCACAGCCTGGCTGCCTTGCTAACAAGGGGCTCTCACACTATTGCTGCGGTTAGGAGGACACTAAGCAGGGCAGCAGTCCCCCGCTCCCATCGCTATGAGATCTTTGAGACCCAGACTCGGAATGAAGATCTCAGAGGCCTCCCACTTTTGCTGTGCGAATATGGTCTGGCTGTAGATGGCCCATGGACTGTGAGTTTGAGATCCCTGAGCTAAACCGTTTGGCTGAAACCTTCCCCAAAATATTCGCCAAAGACAAACACACAGTACAGACAATTTCAGTTCAAACAGTTAAAAACCAGCAAACTTAAAACAACTGCAAGCAGGGTCTTATAATGGGAAGTGTCAGCCAAGCCTAGCTGAGGTTCTGACCAGCCCCATGTATAACTGCACATTTCTAGGCTTCAAAACACAACATGGCCACTGTCTTTTTAAACAAAAGATGCAGTTCATGAAAAATGACATTATTTTGTCTTTTTTGTCTTTTTTTTTCCTTTTCCTTTTTACCCAAGTTTGTACTGTTTTAGTCTTTCTTCTCTTTTCTCTGTGGAAGCACCAGCTGCATGGGAACCGGGATTATAAATATCCCACCAACATTGGTGCAATTCTCAGAGTAACAGAAGAATCCAGACTTCCCTCATTCTCAGCTTTACATTGATTGTGGACTATTAGAACTAATAAAACCTCTGTCAGCTTTGGTACAGCTTGGCTGTATATTTTTTTATAGTCAGCTCAGTGGAGATTTGCCACATTAGATGATCATGCTCAATGACATGACATAACCTGATTCACACTGTAAATCTTTACTGGGTAGACTGAGGTCAGGGTATAATAAATTGCATCAGTGTATTTGTGTGATCAATTGATTGCAAGGTCAAATATGGCTTAAATCCAAGAGGATATTGAAATGTTCCGGACACAGGGCATTTCCTTGAAATCAATGACTGCTTGAAAGGTTTGATGACTAGAGGCTTTAGGCCATTAACGGCAGCTGGTCATTAAGTCCCCAGGAACTGTTATAGCTTTTATAACCTATCTTATCTAAAGCAAACAATTAAACATTTTAATTATGTTATAGGGATGACAGGAGATAATTGGAGTTATCAGGAAGTAATGTGACTGCATTAATGTGAGTTACAGTGTCATCCCCATTGTTTACTTATGGAACTATAGTTAGCACAGACAGGAGTTATTGCATAGTGACCATGCAGATAGGCCCAAATTCAGACTGCCTCATCTGTGATAAAGTATAATGGCCAAGTGAGACACACATTGCACTCCACAGAATTGATATTGCAATGGCCTTCTGTGATTGGAGCCAGGAAGGGCACAATTTTGATTAAAGTCTGGTAGAGGGCTGGTGGCAAACACATTTTTAGCATACAGGGAACCCAAATCACCTTCTTACTCTTGTTGAGAAACCTGCTGAAGTGTAATGGGAAAAGATAATTTTTCTATAGGTTTTGTAAACCATCTAATGAAACTTTTTCAGTTACATTTTCACTGCTATGGGATAGTTCACAAAACTATAGGAAGGCTATCAGTCTCAACTCAATTCTCCTGTAATGGGGCATATGCTTGCTCTTGAGTCTATTGATGGAAGCTTTGCAATTTACCTCAATGGGCACTTTGCAGTTTACCTCAGTGAGACAAGACAGGCCCCACAAGTTGTTGCTTTCTCCAGGAGAATTAACCTGTGTGAGGGGGCTCTGCATGGGGCTAGGGATATGTGGTGCTCCCATCTCCCTGTGCACAGAGAAGCAGGGAAAATGAAGTTCCCCACTCACTGTGCAACCACACCAGAATAGTGCCAGACATAGGTGGTGCTCCATGACTGATGCTCCTAAAGCAGCGGTCTCCAACCTTTCCAAGCATGAGATCACTTTTTGAATTTAAATGCAATCCAGGGTCCACTTCAAACCCAAACACCCTGGCCCCACCAACTTCCCGCCCCTTCTCCAAGGCCTCACCCCTGTCCACTCTGTCCTCCCTCCCTCCCCCATCCTCACTCACTTTTATGAGGCTGGGGGCAGAGGGGAAGGGTGTGGGGGAGGGGGATGCAGAGGCTGATCTTGGGTTAAAGGGTGTGGAGTGTGGGAGGGGTTCTGACCTGTGCCAGGGGCAGGGAGTTGAGGTACAGGAGCGGGTTCAGGGTGCAGGCTCTGGGAGGGAGTTCGGGTGCAGGGGGATTCAGGGCTAGGGCAGTGGTTTGGGGTGCAGGGGGACTCAGGATAACCATAGGTGGCTTCTGGGTGGTGGTGCAGGGGACTAAGGCAGACTTACCCCTACTCTAGCCCTCCACCACTCCCAAAAGCAGCCAGCAAACTCCATCCCTGTTCCCCCTCTGCTCTGTGGAGATGGGGTACAGGGTGGAGGGAGGGGTATCCTGACATCAGCACCCACTCCTCTCCTTCCTGTGCCCTGCACAGCAAGCAGCAGGCTCCCCGGGGTGGGGGGTATCTCCAAGGCAGCAGGAAGGAGCAGCATAGCAGTGCTGAGAAGGGCAGATGAAGTGCTGGCACTTGGCAGCCTCCTGGCCAAACATCTCAGGATCACCTGTCAAAGGCTCCAAGATCTACTAGTAGATCCCGATCCACGGGTTGGTGACCCCTGCCCTAAAGGAACTAAGTGAATAGCAGGAGAGCAGGGAGCAGGAGAATCCAAGGCTCTGCCTCCAAAGCAGAATTGGCCTTGAGGCAGCATGAAGAACTACTCCCCAGCTGTCATGAACAGGAAGAGTGCTGACCAGCACCAGGTGACTAAGGGGTTAATTCAGGTACCTAGCCAGGAGAGCCAATTGAGATAGAGGCTTGGAATTTGAATTGGATATAGATTCCCTGCCTGCATTCTTTGTGTGGGAGGGTAACATCAGGAGCTGAGAGACCCAAAATGATTTAAACCTAGGCAGACTACCATGCCCCTCCTTCCATGGAATTCAGGGCATGGGAGTGGACTGAACAAAGAGAAAATTAGAAGTGAGTACCAGGGAAATGAGTCCAGTCACGTTCAGGGTAACTTTTCTTTACTTTATTTTGTGGTTTGGTTTGAACTGCTCTGTGTGATTCTACACCTCCGCTCCTCCTTTACTATCTAAGCATTGTTCCGAGACTTCTCTGGTTTTTAAATTTGTTTTCCTTGGTTGCTCTGTAACATCTAGCAACCAAGTATGCGCTTTCAAGTTTATCTTTTGTTTTGTAATAAAAATCGCTTCTTTTAAGGTGATTATTTGATTCTTGTATCCTGGAAGATCTGTCTGTATCTGCATGCCTCAGACTGAGGGGTCAGCTACCAGAGACTGCAGCTTGTTTTTCTCTTTTCTTTTTCAAGCTCTTTTGGGGCAAAAGAGCTTGGGGTACCCCGGGAGGTGATTTCAAGTGTTCATCTATGTTTTTTTAGGGATCAAAAAGCACTAGATGGTGGCAGCACTTGATGGTGGCAGCAAATTCCCCAAAATCTGTGTATAATGATTCTGGGGGGAAGTTTTTGTAATCAGTGTCTGTAGAGGCAAGGTTTTGAAGCTTTCTTGTGGGCTCCCATCATCTGCATTTGTGGGGAACAGCCTTGACACCAGCCAACACAAAAAGGAGCACAGAAAACTACATGCTATATAAGGGTTTCTCCAAGGCACAGTGCTTCGCCTCTTGTTCACTGCTGTGTCTAAAGCCATAATCCAGCCCTATGTCACCGGAAGAAAAACTATTTCTCTTCAGCTAAGATTCGATTATACTCATGTTTGCTCACTATCTGCATCAATTAAATGCCACTGACAATGTTAGTCAGACATTTCTAGTATATGGGATTTGGAAATTGTAGCCTGGAATTTTTCGTATTTTTCCATTGACCGGTGAGACATTTTTTCATAAGAACATAAAAATGGCCATAATGGATCAGACCAAAGGTCCATCTAGCCCAGTATTCTGTCTGCTGACAGTAACCAATGCTAGGTGCACCCCCAAAGTAATCATTAAGTGATCCCACCCCTGTCACCTATTCCCAGACTCTGACAAACAGAGGCTAGGGACACCATTGAGGGACCTATCCTCCATGAATTTATCTAGCTCTTTTTTTAATCCTGTTAATGTCCTGGCCTTGAAAACTTTCTCTCTCAAGGAGTTCCTCAGGTTGTCTATGCATTGTGTGAAGAAGTACTTCCTTTTGTTTGTTTTAAACCTGCTACCTACTAATTTTCTTCAGTAACCCCTAATGCCAAGTTAGCTAGTTGGGTTATCTTACATACCATCATGTTTAAGTGCATTTTTAGTTGATTCCAGATAATTTTTTCTACATATTTATCAAATAAAATAATTGGTCACTCAGAAATCTCATGTGCTTCATGATTAGTTAATAGGTCCACTAAATATCATACTTTCAGATCACATTAACTTTATTTTATTCTCTCATTCTAGATGCCATGACAATTGCAATAGTGGAGTATATTCAAATCAAAATTGGTGCTTGAGATTTCATTTCCAGGGTCAATCATTGGGCCATTTTAGCTTACTTTGTCATCTGAATCCAGATCTTTTAGGTGAAAGTTCAGCTTTGCCTTCATGCCAACAGAAAAGTTGGAACATGACTGAAACCTGTCTCAAAGAATCTGCCATTGCCTTGTCATAGGTTCCCACTCTCTGCTACTGTGCTTCTTAGGCTATGTCTACACAGAAGCATTATTTTGGAATAACTGACGTTATTCTGAAACAAAAAAAGAGAGCATCTACACAGTCAGCCGTTATTTCAAAATAATGTCGAGTTGGAGGACGTCTTACTCCGACTCCTATAACCCTCATTTCACGAGGAGTAAGGGAAGTCAAAGGAAGAGTGTTCTTCCTTTGACTTCCTGCTGTGTAGACAGCTCCAAAAGCCAAATTAAGCTATTTCAACTTCAACAATTGAAGTAGCTGAAGTTGCATAGCTTAATTCGACTTTGGCCCTGCTGTGTAGACATGTCCAGCTCTGGGAAACGGCACATGGGTGCCCCTTCTGCCTCTTTTCTCTCTGTGATGGTCTCCATTTTGGTAACTTGGCTCTCTGCCCAGTCACCATTTAGTGCACCCCTCTGAGGACCATAAAGTTCAAGCACACCATGGTCCAAATGCCTTCTCTGGACAGTGCTCAGCCCCAGTGTGGAGTTCTGTGCCAGAACACCAGGGGCTGGCAGGGAAACTCAGCCCTCCAGTGCTGCGCAAGGTTTCAGCCTAGGTACCCTATCAACAGTAATGCTGATCAATTCAGTTCCCATACCTTCTGCTGTTCCCCTTGTTCCTTCCTACTAAGCCTTTGTCTTCTCTTGCCTGCCTTTGGATTTATCATGGTAGCCAACTCCTCTTACTGTGGCTACTTGACTCTCGTCTAGGGCCTTGCAGGACTTCTCATTTCAGCACAGGCACTCCAGTCTTACTTTCTTCTTATCCCTGAGAGCTTGATTCCTTCCCCTGGAGTTCCCTTTCTGCTTTAGCTTGCTGGCTTTATATCCCAGCTGAACTTCAAGCTCAGGTCCATCTGCGCCTCCCTCTCTCAGTTGAGGTAACCAAATTGGCCCCTCAAACTCTCACTGACGCTATCAGAGCTGGTGTGGGGTGTACACTCCTCACATGCCTGTAGGTGCAATACAACTTTTTGGGGGGATTATCCTGAAATTCATGCACACTTCACTCCATCTTCCCCCTGCCTCTAGTTCACTTGCACACATAAAGTGGTCTGCAGTCTCTTAACTGCCTGATTTCTACCAGTATGAGGAAGGGCAGAATCAGACCCAAAAACATTTAATTTGCTTGTTTTTCTAGTAAGCTAAGTGGGTTATACGTGGAAAGTAAATATTGAAATGCACTTGTGTGCACAATAAGTGAAAAACGATATCCTGAGTCTCCAAAGTTTTCATACCAAAAATACATAAAGTACAGCAGCCACATGGCTTCTCTGTATTTAACCACCAGTTTCAAACAACTGTATCCAGATGCTTAGATGGAGAATAAAGGAAGTTTAGATTGTTGCTAACTACATGCCTTTCTGTTTTAGCCATACCTCTTCTGCAATTCACACCCTGGCTTAGGTGACCAATCAGTATAACTTCAGCTTTGCTAAGGCCAGGTCCACAATACAAGGGAACGTCATCTTCAGCTACACCATTTGAGCTATGTAAAGAACATAGCCAGAGTCAGTGTATTTTAAGCCTAGCTTCAGCGTCATCCTCCCAGGGAGGTTGACAGGAGAAATGCTCCCGTTTACTTCCCTTACTCCTCATGAGGAGGAGGAGTACTGGCACTGGCAGGGATGCTCACAGTGTTTGATTTAGCACATCTTTCCTATTAAAGACCCACTAACTCGAATGCTGGAAGATTGACCAGCACAGCGTCGATCTTCGCGCAAGTGGAGACGTGGCCGTATATAGAGGTTAATCAAAACGGTAAGATTTAAACACCAGTTTTACATACTGCACTCAATAAAGCTCCTGATTCACTTTTCCATTTAAACAATACACTCACACTGAACCCAGAGGGCTTTGGATCAGGTTGAAAGTGCAGAACCTTGGAGAATGAAATCCCATATGCCTACAATGTACATAAGGGGACATTCTGCTCTCAGCTCCACCAATGCAAACTCAGAGTTTGGCCAGGAAATTTTTCTCTTGAAAAGATAGAGAGTTTCCATTTTTCAAATGAAGTACCCCTACATGCAAAGGGCAGGTTAAGGAGGCACTGACAGATTTGTCGTGAACTGAAATAATAGCGGACTGAAGCGGTCAACTGGTCTGCTCTAATTATATGCAAACCAATAGGTGAATCAGTAGTATTTGCCACTTGAAAACTTCTTGAAAGAGTCACATTTTTGGATACCCTTGTTTTTATGTTGCATCCAAAGGAAATACGTGATTTGGGGGAATTTGTGGTTATTACAGCAGCGCTCTTTCCTCCACTAGGTAGTTTGTGCATTTTCATTATGAACCTCTTGGTATAGAGATACATAACTTATCCATAAAACGTTATGCTAGCTTCTAGAACTAAGTAAAAGCTAACCTTGCACTTTACAAAACACCCAGTTTGTTTAATTTTACAATGACCAATCTTTTGTTTTCAAATATACATTGAGCAAATGGGAATTTGTTTCAAGCACTGGATTGTATCAGAGTCAACTTACAATGGGCTAAAATAGAAAGAATGTAATACACAATATCACCCATCTCCATTTGATTCTTTGATGTATTAAGACATTAGGCCAATTCACAAATGGAGTAAGTAGGTGAATCTTAGTTGACTTAGATTTAGAGTAGGTATATGGCTCTATTCATCATAGTATCCTGATAGCTTACAAACTCTAGCATATTTATTTTTACCACCCTCTTGAGAGGGAGGAAAGAGGTGGAAGGGGTGGGGAAAGCTTGCTGTGAACAGGGAGTAAAGGGCAGAGAGCAAGAGCTACTAAGAATTTAGCTGGGGAATCAACCAGCTCCATGCTGGGAAGGAACATCCTGGCAGTTCTCATTGCCATATCTCAGCATCTGCTACCTATACTCCTCCTGCACCTGCCCCAAGCCACATGTCTGTGCTGGGACCCGAGCTGGCAGGAAGACAAGAAGAGGAAAGGTTTTCCTACCTGCCCCCAGTGGATGGCCTAATCATGTCTGCCTCTACAGCCACTCCAACTTCCTCCTGCTCTCACCTTTGCCAAATTGCGTGGGGGCAGAAATATACATGAACCCTCCTGAAAATTTCCATTGCACAGGGGCTAGCCTTTCTCTTCCTCCCTGGTTCCACAGGGCATGTAGGAAAGTGCTATTATCCCCATTTTACAGATGGGAATGGAGGCACAGAGATATCCAGGGACTTGCCTGATGTCACATGGGAAGCCAGTGGCAGAGCAGAGAATTGAACCTGGGTCTCCCAAGTATGAGCCTAGGGTATGTCTAGACTACATGGCTCCATCAACGGAGCCATGTAGATAAGTTTACTAGACGTAGCACAATGAAGTGGTGATTTAAATAATCTTCACTTCATTTACATCAAAATGGCCGCCGCACTGTGCCGACAATCTGCTGATCAGCACAGCGGGACAGTCTAGATGCGCCGCAGTCAACAAAGGAAGCCTTTGTCAACCGCTTCAGTAAACCTCATTTCATGACTAAACAAACAACAGATCAAGAACCTAACTCAATCACAAATATTGACTTGACTCAGGAATTATAGGTGAAATGTGGTAACTTTTGTTGTGCAGATGCTCTGAGCAGATAATCACAGCACTCACTCCCAACCCTAAAAAACTATGACTCTACAAACTTAGGTCATTCCCTACCTCATCCAGCCCTGAAAGCTAAACACCCTCGTGATATTTTGCTCAGCCACCACATTTAATGACAAACACTTATTGGACGGAGGCAGTGTCTCATTATGTAGAAGCAATGATCCTTAAAACATTACAACTTATGCATAACAGCCCTGACCGCAGCGACACAGGCCACTAAGAGCACCCCGCCATATTGCTCTGTTCCCTGGCTCCTGACTGAACATGGAATTAAATTCCAGATTTCAGTCTTCATCTTCAAAGCTTGTCCTAAATTACAGAGGGGACCACCACATTCTACAGAGCCCCAGTCTCCCACCATAATTACACTCCATAGAACAACAGCTCTCGGCTGCTGAGCCCTAGGTACAGAAGAAAGTTTTTTTAACAGCTAGTCCATGAATCTGGAAAGCACAGCCAGAAGAGATCAGTGGACCAGGAGTCCCTTAGACAAAACAAAAAAGTGCACCGAGAGTGAGGAAATGGGGGAAAGGCAAGCAACTGGTATAACTGTATCTTTATGTGCCCCCTTCATATCTGTGAAGTGCTCAGGGGATAGGCACCACTAAGACCCAGAGAGGAAGAATTTATTTGGAGATGTGTACATGGATCAGAACAAAGCATTTGCCCCTGTATCACTTCTAAACACTCAATTGCTCTGTATGGCTTCCTTTCCACTTTGCTTTCATCTTTAGGACAAATGCCTTAAAGAGAACATGTGTATAAACATTGACCGTTACATTGTTACAACTACTTCAAGACAGGCCCAACAAGGAAAATAACAGAACAACACTGGTCCTCACCTACAGCCCCCAGCTTAAACCCCTCCAGTGCATCATTGACAATCTACAACCTATCCTGGAAAATATCCCGCATGCTCACAGGCCTTGGGAGACAGGCCTATCTCACCTGCAGACACCCCCCAACCTGAACAAATTCTTTCCAGCAGCCACACATCATACCTCAACACTCACCCAGAAACCTACTCCTGCAACAAACCCTGTGGGGCTATTTCAGGATACTGGAAGTGTCCCAAAATAGCAATTCCTCATCTTTAAATATATTTCAAAATAATAGGTGCACTATTCCGGTGTCCCTGTAACTGTCGTTCCACGAGGGATAAGGGACTTGTCGGAATAGTGCTTTTTTCCGAGGTAAGGATGCTGTGTAGATGCACCGTAAGATGCCACAGGACCACTCATTGTTTTTGAAGTTACAGACTCATATTATAAAGAGACAGGATGTTGCTGGGACCTCGTTCAATAGTATTCAGTCATTGGAGGATAAGAACAAACTCACCTTTTGCTACAAGCAGAAATGTCAGTTTCTCATTAATAGAAAGCATTTATATTTCTGAACTTGGCTCCAAGCAGTGCTGTTAGTAGGCATCCCCCACAGACCCTCTTTGGTTTGGTAACCAATCACTGCTGTCCACACTGAGCCTTCCTTGTGTGAAGCAGCAGTGATGGGAGTAAGAGCCTTGCCTTTGATCATTATCAAAGATCAGCTCTGATCAATGCCTGCAGGCTCACAGCTCTCCTACTGCTCTTGCCCTTCTTTGACAGATTATCTCTTGTTAAATCGCTACTGCTTGCAGCAGGCCATTCATCTTCCCGGCTGCTTCTGACAACCTCCTGTGCATCAAACCTCAATAAACACCAGTATTGCAACAATGCTGCACAAATGTCAAATTCTGGGGAGTTCAGTAATTACTACAAAATGACTACATCAGGAAAACAATTCTGTTTTAGGCTGCATTCCACCAATGAGTTTCCTTAGAGTGGTTTGGCTGCTAAACTGTCCTACAGAGACCAGGCAAATATTCCTATGTTAATTTTACAGCTCCACATGGAAGGCTGGTTTAAGACTGCCTACGGGATACATGGCACTGAATTATCTTAGTCAAAACAGATTCGGATTATTAATCAACAGCCTCAGTGTGTAGTAAATCCTGAGCCAGTTCAAGCAACTCCAGGGCCTCTTGCAAAGCCATTGAACTGGGAGCATCCTAGCTCCAAAGTAAAAACATACAGCATGTGGTTTGCTACAGACCCACAACACTGGTCTGACAGGCAGAAAAGCACAGCAGAGTTCAGCTTGGGGGAGGAAAATAGAGGAAAGGGAATGTGTTCAGAATTGCATAACTGGTCATTGTCAGGAACAGAGAAGGGGATGATGAATCGATATGTCTGTGAAACAGGAGATGAGAACTTGTTAGTAGTTTTGGAGGGCAATTCAAGCGGCATTTCCTCAAAGCTTTCTGTCTGGACCAAAGCTTAGAGCTGGCCTACCCCTATGTCACGTGGTTCTCTTACAGAGGTGTCACCATGTAAAGGTGGGTCTGAATGAGCTCTCCCCTGATGACTAGCGGTGAGCAAAGAGAAAACAACTTCAGGAGCGGACCAAATTTGCATAGAAACACCTGCTCTGCCTAGGTGCTCAGCAGAGGGAGCTGCTTTGCCAAAGTGATCAATTGTGGATGATTTGGTACCGAATCATAAGAATGGCCATACTGGGTCAGACCAAAGGTCCATCTAGCCCAGTTCCTGTCTGCGACAGTGGCCAATGCCAGATGCCCCAGAGGGAGGGATCACAACAGGTAATCCCCATGGGTATGTCTTGACTACATGGCTCCGTCGACGGAGCCATGCAAACTAGTTTACCCGACAGTCAATGAAGCGGGGGTTTAAATAATCCCTGCTTCATTAAAATAAAAATGGCCACCACGCTGTGCCGACAATCAGCTGATCCAGCACAGCACGGCAGTCCAGACGTGGATCGGTTGACAAGGGAAGCCTTTGTCGACCACTCCTGTAAACCTCATTTCACGAGGCATAAGGGAGCGGTCGACAAAGGCTTCCCTTGTCAACCGATCCACGTCTAGACTGCCGCGCTGTGTTGGATCAGCTGATTGTCGGCACAGCGTGGCGGCCATTTTTATTTTAATGAAGCGGTGATTATTTAAATCCCCGCTTCATTGACCATGTCAGGTAAACTAGTTTACATGGCTCCATCGACGGATCCATGTAGTCTAGACATACCCATGGAGATTACCTGTTGTGATCCCTCCCTGTGGGGCATCTGGCATTGGCCACTGTTGGAAGACAGGATATTGGGCTAGATGGACCTTTGGTCTGACCCAGTATGGCCGTTCTTATGATTCGGTACCAAATCAGCCAAAATTGATTAGTCTCCTCTTATCTAAGCTGAAAAATCCAACTCTTTTTAATCTCTCTTCATATGGGACCCGTTCCAAACCCCTAATCATATTTGTTGTCCCTTTCAGAACCTTTTCCAATGGCAATATATCTTTTTTGAGATGAGGCGACCACATCTGTATGCAGTATTCAAGATGTGGGTGTACCATGGTTTTATACAGAGGTATTAAGATATTTTCTGTCTTATTCTTTATCCCCTTTTTAATGACTCCTAACATTCCATCTGCTTTTTTGACTGCCACTGTGCACTGAGTAATCATGGGTAGCAGAATGCCATGCTGAGTGAAGGGCAGTAGAAACGCCCTGACCAGGGTGTGTGTGGGGGGGGTGTCACTCTAAACTGAACCTTACTTGCTAATCATGGATAGGGACATCATAGCCCCATGAAAGAGTGAGATGGCATGGACTCTGCTCAGAGAGTCCTAGACATCATTTGACCTCCCCTCCAATCTGCTCCTAGACAGCTGATTAGACTCAGTGGCGAGTCTTTGTACTGTTCCATGGTTACTAGATCTTGACTCATTTATGAGCAGGTCTGGGGCAGCGTCTGGTGCAGGGACAGTGCTGAAGTAAAAGGTCAATGGAGAGGCTGCACTAGCAAGGAGGTTCACTGCTACCTAGTGAAATCACTAAGAGCTGAACTAAACAGTGGAACCTCGGAAGCGGCAATGTGAGGCAAGCAGCAGTGAGAAGGGCGGCAGCAAGTGGTACACGGGGGCTGAGGAAACAGCGATGGTGAGCCAGTTGCAGAGGTATGCCACAGAGTTATTGCATAATGCTCCCCCCCCCTATTAGGGGCTGGAGGTGCATCTCTGTGAATGCACTTCTGAATTCTGGCTCTTTGCTAACCCAGGACAACCAACTGTGAGTGGGGTGCAGTGAAGGGAAGGGGGTGTGGTGTGTTAAAGGAACATCCATTCATCAGACTTTCACATCACAAGGTGGCCAATAGACACTGTCCAGTGTACTCTGGCTTGGGTGTTTGCTTATGGCAGGGATGGGCATCAAGTAGCCCATGGCCTGGACATGGTTTGCCACGTGAACCACAGCAGTCTGTTTACCTGCACAGTCTTGGATACAGTCTTTTGCAGGTCCTGTTGGTCGCAGATTGCCATTGCCAGCCAATGGGAGCTGCAGGAAGTGGTGTCCTGCTCCATGCCTCTTCCCATAGCTCCCATTGGCCAGAAATAGCAAGCAGCAAGCAGCTATACTTGCGGGTGCACAGGTAAATAATTCACCAGCTTATTGCCCAGCCCTGGTTCATGGCTGCATGCTTTTGAATGCTTGTTGCAAATTAATTCTGGGTTCCATTTCCCTTTTAAGAAAAGGTATTTTTGTTATACACAGACTCAGTGCTTGTGAGTGGGGAAGTGTGGCACCCTTAGAAGCATGCAAGGGTGTCATTTAGTTTTTTCTAGATAGTTGGGTGAAGGCTTAAGCTAGTTCTACTCTGTATTGTTAAAAGGAACTCATAGGCCTGGTCTGCACTAGGGAGTTATTTTGAAATACCTCCCTTTATTTTGAAATAACAAGTGGAGCATCCACATGACCAAGCCTGTTATTTTGAAATAACTCCTGCTTCCCATGAAGAAAAAAAGCTTATTTCAAAATAGCGGTAGTCTGGACGCTCCACTGCTGCTATTTCAAAGTAACTACTCCCCAGAGTCATTCAAAGTAATTACTCCCCAGTGCTTCCTAGGACCCTAAGTCGAAGTAGTGCGTCCACATTAAGAAAGCCTGCCTCAGACTAATTTCAAGGCTCCCTTGTAGTGTGGACACACTATTTCAAAATAGTTATTTTGGGAGTTATTATTTTGAAATAAGTCATTTCGAAATAATGTCCTAGTGTAGACATGCCCATACATATTGCAACTGGCCCCTGTTGTTGCTAGCACCTGGCAGAAGGGTTACAAACACAATTTTTTGGAGACTTGATGTATCCATCTAATTAACCCATTTTCTTGACAGGATTTAACATTATTGCATTAGGGACCTGAAAGTGCAATTGTTGAAGCAGCCTTAAGTTACTGTAGAGCAGTGTTTCTTAAACTTTTTAAGACCAAGGAACACCAAACAGTTTTTTTTTAAATGAGGAACACCAAGGATTTTTTGTTGAGCAAAAAAAAACCCCAAGGTGGGGGGAGGTTGGGGAAAAGTTATTGACACCCCCCCCCAAAAAAGGGTTCGGGGGGGGGAGTTATTGGGTGGCCAATAACAACTCTGTTTAAGAACACGGTTTCAGAAACACTGCTGTAGAGCACTCATGGCCAACCTGCGGCTCTTCCCCCCCAGGGTATGGCTCACAAAGTCCCCCCCCCATGGCTCGTAAAGCTGCCCCCGTGCCCCCAAAAACAGCCCTCTCCTCCCAGCTCCCTGTGCTGACCTGGGCCGGGGAGCCGGCCAGTGCGGCCATTAAAGAAGGAGAATTAAAGATGGCATCGGCCAGCGGGAGCCTGATGTGGCCAAAAAGCCTCTAAACACGGTTTCTTAAAGGGGCAGGCCGGGGGCTCCTTTTAAAGGAGCTGAGTGAACATGGGGAAGTAGCATTTTCACAAATTATCAATTGCTTTTCTTTGGACCATTTGACTTCCATTTTTGTCTGATTTTCCAAGAACATGGACATGAAGTGTTTTTCCCCCCCCCACGTGGATGTTGGAAAATAGTTGGTTATTTGCACCCACCCCTATTTCCTCTTTACTAGCCCTACTGGAAGGGTTCACTCCATGCTTATGAGGTTTAAGAATACCAAACACACAGCAAAAATAGGGCCATGAGTCTATGATGATCAATAATGCATTGTCAAAGGCATAAGTGAAGCAAATCATTTGAGAACAACCTATTGGCTGGCTGAACTATATATACATAAAGAGCTCAAAGAATTACAAGTAAATTGATAAACATCTAATTCTATTTACAGTTCATCATAAATTGTTCACTACACATAGTTTGACGAATTCTAAGAATAGTGCAGCTAATGTAAGGTTCTAAAAATATTTATATATGGAACACCAACTTTTTGATGCCCTGATCACCAGCCATCTAGACCTCCCAAGTGCGAAGGCTACTCACAATGCCACTGGTATGGATTTGACCATTGAATCACGGAATGTCCCATAAGGCAATATCCCAAATCTCAGAGATAAGTGATAAGTAGTTTTCCATGTATTCTCACTAAGAGAGAAGAAAGAGACATGAGGTCATTTAAAAAACAACAACAGTGCAGTCTTCTTCCTCAGTTGTGTGATTGTGGCTTTACAGGTATCTAGTAAAGTATTCTCAAAAATGAGACTGTTAATTGAGAATTATTTAGGATTAAATTCTTCCTCTTAGCTGATCTGAGTCATAATTATTTCAGCTTTGTGAAATTGGCCCCACTAGACTTTATTTTATGGGTATATTATAAAAGTGATCCAGTCAAGACTGAAGCATGCTTAGCTGAATTTGGACATAACTTAATATGTTTCTGTATTACCAATCGCATAGAAGCTAAATGGATTGGAGTCAGATGTTTCAAATCTCACCTGGAGACAGCATGGATTCATAATAGAATAGAGAATTGAAGTTAGAAGAAGCTGGGTACTGCAGCAAAAAGAGTAGCCATTATTTTCAAACCTGAGTGCTGCAATGTAAACATTTAAATCATAGTTAGATACATAAATTTAAAAACTGACCCGACTTCCAGAGGTGCTGATTTCTCTCTTATTTTAATGAGTAGTGTATGTTTGGCATCTTTCAAATACCGGATTCTTTCTTTAGGCATGCAAGAGTGAATTTAGATACTTAACTTCAGTGAATGCAGTCTGAAAACAGAGACCTCAGTTTTTAATGACAATGCAGTGGGTGAATTCATGCAATGTCAGGAAATCTAGAAAAGAATGAAAACAGTCCATATTGAAAATAGGAATGATGAAGTTCAAAAAAGATTGCAGATTTTCCTTGCTGTTCTTCAAGTTCCAGGTAACCCTTAATTTCCTGGCTTTGACGTAGCCAGAACAACAAGAACAAGACCAACAACAAAGGTTATGTTGCATGGAGGAATTTCCTTCATTCTCTTCTCAGCCTGAGCAAAAGTGGGAATTCCAAACAGCAGAACTGGCAGGAGGAAAACTCTGTTCCTGTGTTTTCCAGTTATATTTTTTCAGACTCCAGAGGATCAGATAGGCTGGATGTTTTCTTTTTGCTGTTGATCTTTTATTGAACTGAACCAAATCAGCAAAGTTATGTGCATTGTTCCTCAGTCGCTGGATATATAGGACCTTGGAATTTGGGAATGGCTAAGGTGCCATAATCTTTGGCCAGAACTTCACGTTTGACAGGTGCTTAGAACATGGACAGCTATCCCCTTAACCTTCTGGTGCCAATATGTTGAGGGATGAAAGCATAATTCAGGGCCTCTCATGCATTACTTTGGGAGTGCTCTCCTTTCAGTCTCTGGGATGAGTGAAAAAATCGTTGGCCACTAGTTCTTACAATGTCCATAGTACTCTGTGCTCTTTGAAGACAATACCAATCTCCAGGAAGCACAGACTTCCAGCATCAATGTCCAGTTAGAGGAGCCCCACAAAGAGCTACCATATGCTATCTTTTGCAAACAGTTGGACTAGTGCAACCCCAATAAAGTCAGCAGTGCGCTGGTGAGAGAGGAGAACTTCATATTTTTTTTGCCATTGACACCTATTGGTGTAAGTGAGAAAAGAATGTGTGCACACACATGTAGAGAGGAAGAAACTGGATTGAAAAACCACTTATCAGAAGCATTTTCAGATATTGTTTCCAGATTTGCTCCTTAACAAAGTGATCACATCTATTTATTGATGTTAACAGCATGTCAGGTAGGATGAAATCAGTTATTTGTGCAAATCAGTAGGCAAGGAAATAATTACTGTTCATGGCACAATCTAGGCAGCTGGCCACCAGTTTCCAGAAATGCAAATGTCTTGCTGGGTCACAGCCCTTGCTCTCCCAAAGGTCATTTATTTAACTGCTAATAGATATTCTTGTCACAACATGCCACATCAAAAAACAAAACAAAAAAACCCACACCTGCCCACATTACCTGATCCCATTCTATATTGTGCAAAATTTTGCACACATCATGATGTGCCATTAAATGTCATGATAGGATGCAAGATAATCAATCAAAAAAAGATCTTAGGGGATGAAAGGGATTGAATAGCAGCTGCTAGTTGCAGGCAATGAAGAGGGAAAATGCCGTTTGTTGAACAACTATTCAAAGTTGGTTTTAATTATTTTGCCCTACCTTTCTCTCCTCATAAAGGTTACCTAATTATGTTCTGGTTGGGCTTTCTATTAAAGCCCTTCCTTTGCTCTTATGTCTGGATCTCCTTGTAGATGTTGGAAGGCCATAAAGTGGGGAGAAATTTGTTGCTTGAAAATCTGGTCATGGTGATCAGACCTTTTGGCCTTGGGCTTCTGTTCATTATATTCTGCAGTGAAAACCTGTAACAGTAGGGGGTAGGGGTCTTCCTGGCTTAATCACTTCCCTCCTATTTATGCTAGACCAGTCTATGGTCCCTCTTCAAGCTGTGAGCATCCAAACAGTACAGCAGGTTGTTAATGTGACTGAAAACCCACTCGCCAAAAAACAACAACAAAAAAAGAGAGAGATTGCTGCTTGGTCTGAAATGATAGAAAATCGTTTTGATAGGTACAAATAATCACCAGGAAAATGGGTTTTGTGATGTTATATATCAAAACCAGCATGTCACAACTTGGCAGATTTGGCTCCGAAACAGTCCAGGTTAGAAGAAGAATGTCTCTGTTGCACACACGAGTATTAGAGCCCCAGACTGAAATAATTTATGAATATTGAGAAGGCTGAATTCTGCACCAGAGGTTCTGGAAAAGACATAGTAAAAATATGCTTTATAGCTTCTTAAATTCTTTCATTTCTTTTGTCTTGCATGCCTCGCTTTGGTCATTTTTCACACATTTTACCAGCCTGCATTTCTAATCCCAGAGCAAACCTTTCACATCAAAGAGGTAGCTTCTGAATGGTAAACCCAGCATCCAGTTAAAGAAACACCTCTGCACCCTACTGAACGAAGTTTCAGTCCTGGTATAAACAAACACTGCTCAAGGTTATGCTATTACATAAAATCTCTAACAAAAGAAACTGCAAGCAACCATAATGCATTTCTCCAAAGACTCTCACATTAAGTCTTCATTACTAAGAAGCTTGTTTGCTGTGGACTCTGAGTTATATTTCAAAATGGGCGTGGCAGAGTGGTTACTGAACTTATACCATCGTGAAACCAATTGTATGTCTAACCTTCGTGCACAGGCAGGCATAGGATTCTAAAGCTAACAACATTAGCCCCTTTCCTTTAATCACCTTCAGTTGGCAAGGACGCAGGGTGTGATTTTCAGGAGTAGCTTAGGAGCATAAATCCCACTGAGAAAATGAACGGGACTTGTGTTGCTGCATGACCTAGGTGCTTTTGAAAAACCCACCCCAAATGCTGCCAGACTGTCAGATCTGTGCAAGAGAAGGATCAGTATGGAACTCCAATTAGGACCCAGAAATAATCCTGTTGGAAGCAGTAAATATACACTGCAATGCACTTAGCACTGCCCCAAAGAGAAGAGCATGTTCCTCCCATGATCCTTCTGATAGAAGAGCTATGCTGCTGTTAGCATCTAAAGCACTGGGCTAGGATCCTGCCTGGATGTTAAAAGAGTGTGCTCGTTGCATCATTCTTCACCTATGGCGGGGGGGTGTTTGTGTGTGAAGATGGTTTTGCCCTTTCTCACTGATCCATTGACAATATGTGTGTCTATGTTTATGAATCTTGTTATGCAATAATAGATCATATATCCAAAAACATAGGAAGAGTCATGTACAGGGGTACTGGCTTCAGGCCAAATCCTGAAGTTCAGCATTTCAGTTATACCCAGAACGTAATCAAAACTTCTACTCAATGAGAGTTTCATCCCAGGAAGTTCCAGGTCATGATGCTTCCTGTAACATTCCTGAGTACAAGCATATTTGTGCAATGTATTTATGGATAACAGCCAGCTCAGTGCTCTGCATGCTAGAAGGACATCTTGAAAACATGCCCAGTGGCAACTATTTCCCCCCTTCTCAGCTTAATTCCAAAATATGTGGGTGTCACAAACAGCCTGAGCGCAGAAAGGGAGCTCAAAGGAGAGTTCTTCAGCAACAGTCACACAATCCAAATCTATTAAAGATTTTCCAGTGGAAAGGCAAAGGCATAAAGGGGACCCTCCCTCTTTGAAGTGTAGCTCCCCACAGCTTAACTTCCATTAAAAAGGAAAACACATGCTCTCTCAAGCCTGGGCTCAGATGTACATTTCCAGACTCTTGATCAGATTCCTGTAAGGAAACTAATTAACCAGACAACCCTCTGTTTCCCCCCCCCCACACACAAAAATAGCAACCCTAACGGAAGTAAGAGGTTTTTACTGCAAACAAAACCAGACCAAAGGACACCTGTTTTCCTTTCCACAGTATTAATAAATCTATAAATAAACAAAAAAGGAAACTGCATACCCTCTCCAATGAGCAGCATTCAGGAATTCACTGATGGCACATGGGTAAAAAGCAATGGATTCCAGCTTCAGTAAGACATTTTTATTAAATCACACGTGTTGAAAGACAGAAAACCATGGTATTTTGCCTCTTCTTCACAGGTAGTCAGCAGCTGCCAGGAACTGAAACTGGATAACAGGGACTGGATCACTCAAATTTTCCCTGTTCTATGCATTCCTATGAAACATCTGGTCTGAGCCACACTGACAGAGACAGGAGAGTGGGCTAGACAGGCCATTGGTCTGACCTGCTGCAGCTGTTCTTACAGTTCTGGAATATGTATGCACATGACTGTTAAAAAAAAAAAAAAAGTGGGGGGTCAGCATGTTGTATAGCCAAGAGCAAATGGGAGACGTTTTGCTCATGGCAAAATGTCTAAGGGTATGTCTAGACTACATGGCTCCGTCGATGGAGCCATGTAAACTAGTTTACCGGGCACAGGCAAAGAAGCGGGGATTTAAATAATCCCTGCTTCATTAAAATAAACATGGCCGCCACACTGTGCCGTTGATCAGCTGATCTGGCACAGCACGGCAGTCTCGACGCAGATCTGTCAGCTGGGGAAGCCTTTGCCAACCGATCCTGTAAACCTCGTTTCACGAGGTATAAGGGATCAGTCGGCAAAGACTTCCCCAGCCTACAGATCCGTGTCTAGACTGCCACACTATGCCAGATCAGCTGATCGTCGGCACAGCGTGGTGGCCATGTTTATTTTAATGAAGTGGGGATTATTTAAATCCCCGCTTCGTTACCTATGCCGGGTAAACTAGTTTACATGGCTCCGTCGACGGAGCCACGTAGTCTAGACATACCCTAACTGTGTAAGAGATGTTATGGTTGCACTGCACAACAGTAATTGGTTTCTACAGGAGTCTTGCTCTAGGTCCTGTGCTACAAAATACTTCACTGAATGAATTTAATATACAAAAGTGACAAAAGAAGGAAAGTTTTCAGAGAGGTAACCATGTTCATCTATTTTAGCAAAACCAACATTGAGTCTAGTGGAAATTTAAAGACTAAAAAATGTGTTAAGGTAATAGAGCATAAGCGTCCGTGAGCTACATCTCACTTCCTCAGAAGCTGAAGAGAAAAAGAAAGACAGAAGAGGGGGAAAGGGAGATACAGAGATGGGAGTGTGGTATGAGTGCTAATTGAATCAGAATGGATGTGGCTCATCTCCCTCAATGGTAAGAAGGCGAGAATACCTGAACGGGAAATGACCTGTTGTAATGCAAGAACCACTCCGTGTGTTTGAGACCTTGGTTCGGGGTGTCAAATTTGCACATGAATTCCAGCTCAGCAGTTTCTCTCTGCAGTGTGCTTTTGAAGTTTTTCCTGTCTGAGAATGGCAACTTGCAAGTCTGAAACTGTGTGCCCGGGGAGTTTAAAGTGTTCCCCCTCTGGCTTTTGGATGTTGCCATTCTTAATGTCTGATTTGTGTCCACTGATTCTTTTGCATAGAGACAGTCCAGTTTGCCTGATGTAGATGGCAGAGGAGCATTGCTGGCACATGACGGCATATATTACATTAGTAGATGTGTGGATGGATGGGCCTTTGATGGAATATCTGATGTGGTTAGGTCCTGTGATGGTGTCACTGGGGTAGACATGTGGACAAAGCTGGCAATGGGGTTGTTGCAGGGAAAGGTTCCTGGATTAGTGTTTTTGTTGTGGGGTGTGAAATTGGTGGTGAGTATTTTCCTCAGATTGGGGATCTGTCTGTAAGTGGGGACTGGCTTGCCACCCAAAGTCTGTGAGAGTGAGGGATTGTCATTCATGATAGATTATAGATCTTGATGATGTGTAGGAGAGTTTTTAGCTGGGGGCTGTCAGTAATGCAGGGGTGTGCAATAATTTTCGACGTGGGCCGCTTCAAAAATTTCAGAAGTGGCCCTAGTAAAAAATTATTGTCCACCCCTGCATTACCGACAGGCTGCCTCAGTAGGGGTAGGGCCAGGACACTTCTGTACTTTCCTGCCCACAGATCCTGATTGGTCTGAGGATGGGGGGGGGGGACAGGACTGTGTGAAGTCTTAGCCGAGCCCTCTACCAGAGAGAACTGCCAGCTGTTCAAAACAGCTGGAGGTTCCCTCTAGGTGCCTACATCCCTGGAGGTGGGAGGAAACTTTGCATGCTCCTCCCCCTCCGCCCCCAAGTCAATCAGGGCCTGGGTGTGGGGGAACACACGAAGTCTATGGCTCTCTCTGCCTCTGCCCCTGCCCCTGCCCTGCAAGGGAGTGCCATGCTTAGAGTCATCCGCCAGCTGAGCAGCAGCTGGCAGTTGACTCTAAGCATCATGTGCCCCTTGCAGGGTGGGAGGAGAATTCATGTGCTCCCTCCATCCAATCAGGGCTTGGGAAGCGCACAAAGTCTCCTCCTGCCTTGAAAGGAGCATGCTCCGATTGGTCTGGGGAGTGCAAAGTATCTTGCTCCCTGTCCTCTGGTACACGGCACTTAGGGTATGTCTAGACTACATGGCTCCATCGATGGAGCCATGTAGATGAGTTTACTAGACAGGAAAATGAAGCGGCGATTTAAACAATCGCCGCTTCATTTACATCAAAATGGCCACCGCGCTGTGTCCATCAGCTGTTTGGCAGCACAGCGGGGCATTCTGGACGTGCCATGGTCGACAAGGGAAGCCCTTGTCGTCCGCTCCATTTTGCTTCGTGAAATGAGGTTTGCCAGAGCGGTCGACAAGGGCTTCCCTTGTCGACCGCGGCGCATCCAGACTGCCCTGCTGTGCTGCCAAACAGCTGATGGGCACAGCATGGCGGCCATTTTGATGTAAATGAAGCAGCGATTGTTTAAATCGCCGCTTCATTTTCCTATGTCTAGTAAATTCATCTACATGGCTCCGTCGACGGAGCTGTGTAGTCTAGACGTACCCTTAGAGTCAACTGCCAGGATTGACTCTAAGTGCCGCATGCTCCCCTGTCTCTAGGCTCTGATTGACCAGTGGGTGGGGGAGTGGCAGGGCCTCCATGGGCCGGGTCAGCCCACTTGGTGGGCCATTTTGCCCACCCCTGAGGTTATGACTAGTGATGTTCTGTTGCTTTCTTTGTTGGGTCTGTCCTATAGTAGGTGACTTCTGAGTATCCACCTGGCTTTATCAATTTATTTCTTCACTTCTCCAGGAGGGTACTGTAATTTTAAGAATGCTTGATAGAGCTCCTGTAGGTGTTTGTCTCTGTGTCAGGGACTGGAGCAAATGCAGTTGTATCTTGGGCTACATTTACACAACAGCATTATTTCAGAATAACTGAAGTTATTCTGAAATAACAAAGAGTGGGTCTACACAGCAAGCCATTATTTCAATGTAATATCGAGCTGAAGGACTTCTTACTCTGAATCCTGTAACCCTTATTTCATCAGGAGTAAGGGAAGTCAGAGGAAGAGTATTCTTCCTTCAACTTCCAGCTGTGTAGACAGCACCAAAAGCTGAATTAAGCTATTTCAACTTCAACGACACAATTGACGTAGTTGAAGTTGCATAGTTTAATTCAACTTTTGCCCTGCTGTGTAGACATGCCCTTAGGGCTTGGCTGAAGACAATGGATTGTGTGATGTGTTTTGGATGAAAGCTGGAGGCACACAAGTAAGTATAGCTGTCAGTAGGTTTCTGGTATAAAGTGGTATTTATGTACAGTTATTTGTACTGTAGTGTCCAGAAAGTGGTTCTCCTTTGTGGACTGGTGCAGGCTGAGGTTGAGTGTGGGGTGGAAATTGTTGAAATCCTGATGGAATTCTTCAAGGGCCTGCTTCCCATGGGTCCAGATGCTGAAGATATTGTCAATATAGTGTCAGTAGGGGAAGGGCACTTGGGGATGGGAGCTGAGGAAGCATTGTTCTCTGTCAGACATAATCCCCATCCCACCCCAAATTGTATAACTGAATTAAGATGATGCTGACATGTCCACAGACTAGAGAAACCCACCACACTCGTTAGAGAGACTGGCTGTATTCTGTCACAAAAACGTACATCTACATGTGGCCTGAAAGAATATATTCTGTGCTAGTCTGTTAACATAAGCATAAATCGTACTACTCACAGCACCATGACCACTTCTATCATGTGCAATGCAGCCCCGGCATAGAAAACTGCATGGTTTAATGATTAAACTCTTTACTGTAGGTGGAATATTATAACACGGGAGAACATTCTGGGCAACTCTTCCTCCACCCCTTCGCCCTCTTCTTGCCTTTACATAATGGGGGCATATGGCCCTGCTGCCACTGTCCAAGTGTTTCTACTATGTAGCTCTTTGGGGTAGGGGCCTGCAGACCCTATATCGCAGTACAGAATCAAGCAGAGTAGGGCCCTCACCTGGCTGGAAGCTGACACAATATAAATGCTGAAAAACAGCAAACAAAAGCTGCCAAGCGGGAAGGCTAGTGGCAACTAGACAAAGCACAACCATCCCAGCAGCTGTTTTGTTCTCAATGGGCAGCCAAGTGAGGATGAGGGTCAGGCCCTATACATATTTTTTTAAATGAGACAGATGGTATATTTTACCTGGAGATTTAGGAACTGATTTTGCAAAATGCTGAGCACTTCCTGCTACCTGGGAGGGGAAGGGGAAGTGACTAGTTGCTAGATAACATCTCAGAAAGGATGTTTAATAGCTTGCAGAAACTGGCCTCTTGATATCTCATGTCACATGAGCTGAATAGCCTCCATTGCTTAATAAACACAGGCTTGGTCCTACAGTGCTCTCTATTCATGAGTAGGGCTCTATCAAATTCATGGTCCATTTTGGTCAATTTCACAGGCACAGGAATTTAAAAATCCTACATTTCATGAATTCATCTATTTAAATCTGAAATGTCATGGTGTTATAATTGTAGAGATCCTTACCTGGAGGGAGTTGCGGGGGGGGGGGGGGAGGGTCACAACTTTAGGGAGGGGGCAAGGTGTTGTATTACTGCTACCTTTATTTATGCACTGCTGCTGGTAGTAACGCTGCCTGCAGAGCTAGGCAGCTGGACAGCAGTAGTTGCTGGCTAGGATCCCAGCTCTGAAGGCAAAGCTGCTGCTAGCAGCAGTACAAAAGTAAGACTAGCATGGTATGGCATGGCCATACTTACTTCTGCAGTGCTACTGGCATGGTACTGTCTTCACAGCTGGGCCCTCAGCAGCTGCCACTCTTTGGCCAGCTCTGCCAGCTCTGAAGACAGTGCAGAAGTAAGGGTGGCAATACCACGACACCCCTAAAATAACCTTGGGACTGCCCTGCAATTCCCTTTTGGGTCAGGACTCCCAATTTGAGAAACGCTGATCTCTTCTGTGCAATCTGTATCATATAAGGTAAAAAGCGCACACAGAAGAGCAGATTTCATAGGGGGAGACCAAATTGCATAGTCTGTGGTGCATTTTTCATGGACGTGAGTTTGGTAGGTCCTACACATGATGCATGTTCAGTCTTGTCTGCACATCCTAAACTCAAAATTCCAGTCATCTGAAGAAGTGGGCTGTGCCCACGAAAGCTCATGATACCATCTACAAGTTTTGTTAGTCTATCAAGTGCTACCAGACCATTTGTTGTTTTTTTAAGTTTATCCTGTACAGACTAACTCAGCTACCCCCTGAAGACACTAAAATTAGTTAGCCCACTAAAATCAAGGTGACTTCCAGAATGAGCAAGGACTACTCACATAAGGGAGGGTATGTAGGTTCAAGACCCAAGAACACTAGAAATGGAAATCTTGGTAAAAAACTTAATATTACAAAAACCTTGAAGTTTTGGCAATTTGCACAGTATCAGTCTTATTGCTCTGCAATATAATTTGCATTATAAAACCCGCTGTTTTTAAAGCTTGTATTAATTCTCAGCAATGTGAGAATATGATTGTTGTATTATAATTCAAGATTGCTAGGAACACTTCCATTATTTTAATTTACGTTTTATTTGGTTTTGCTTTGGTAAAGAAACAAACACTATAGCTAATCACAGTTCTAATTACCAGCCAATTCTGCAATTTATTTCTGTTCAAATTTCTATTAAGGCAGTGAAAGCAACTAATGTGATCATTAGAAGACTAATATGGCATGTTGCTTACATTATAAAGTGGCACTGTGTAAACTTTAATTCAGGAGCAGGGATCAAAAGACGGTGCTTCGAAACAGAGAATAATGTATTCACTCCATTCTACAAAAGCCTGCTATCAACCATATGAACTTATTTTAAGGTCATCACAAGAGAGAATTCAATTTGTACCTTTCCTCCCCCCCTCTCTCATTCCTCTTGGTCATATTTGATTTAACCTATGGTTATGGTCTTTCCATCTCACTATCATCTTGCTTGTTTCAAATCTGGATATGTTTGTGGTATGTGTTGTTAAGAGTAGATCATTCTTAATACTAAAATCTAGATAAAGAAAGGACCACACTCCTCAGTAGACTGGAGGACATTGCAGAGATTGAAGTTTGCTAACCCCGGGTATATCTACACTACAGACATACCGTTTTTCTGAAACCACTTCAATTACGTCCACACTGTAACCGCATTCTTTTGAAAGAAAATTGAAAGAACAGAGGGGTTTTTCCAGCATTGGTAATCCCCTTTCTACAAGGAAAAAGACTTTTTCCAAAAGAGCTCTTTCGGAAAAAGGCATGTGTGGATGGGGAAGAGGGAGTTCTTTCAGAAAAAGAGGAAAAAGCACAGGTGCCCTTGTGGCCACTTCACCCATAGTAATCACAGCTAAAATGCGAGATAGCGTCCACACTGAATGGATGCTATCTTTCAAAAAAAGCAGATCACTTTTTTGAAGCGCTTGGGCAGTGTGGACAAGCACTTTCGGAAGAAGTTTTTCGGAAGATCTTTTCTGGAAAAGCTTCTTCTGAAAGAAGCCTGCAGTCTAGACATAGCCCATGGCCAATGGTCTCATCCAGAAGTCTTTAAGGGGCATGCAAGGGTATGGGACAGGGTCCCTGCATTGATCGGGACATTTGTACAAGGACCAAGCAACATCTTCAGATTAAAGAAATGAAACAATTCCACTCCTGCTTTAATCTTGGTGTAATTTACATGCTGGCAGGGCTGGAAGGAGGCATCATTTACTGGTTTTGTCTGTCCGCAGCTGAGCTACCCAGTGGGTAAGATCAGTGGAGACTTGGCTCTGAGGTACTCCCTGGTTAGTTTCCATAATTCACCAGAAAGCAGGCTGAGGCAGGCTGGTGGGTGGAGAGGACGGTAACGGGACCATTTGTGAATAAGGGGCCAGATCCCTTTTACCAGGGGCACAGATACTGCACTGTGGGTAAGATTCCATGCTGTATCTACAGGAGGTGCTGCCCAGAAAGGTGCAGCCAACAAATGCAATCCAATAATCCCCTCTTTTTGCTCCTATATTGTCAAGTAATTTCTCAGTGTCGGGAAAGTACAGTTAAGTACTCAACCAGTAGATTCATTTCACATTGCAACCCTGCAATATTAAATAGTCCCATCTCCCCATTCCCAACTTCCATATCTAAAGGAGTGGGGGGTGGGGGCCTGGACATAATGGAGATAGAAATAGACACAAAAAGGCATTTGAGTCATCTTGAAACCTGTCCTCTCTACGTGGGTCTCTGCTGCTTTGGACAGAAACTGAAGCTAGATGTGCTCTCCTTCGTAATCAGATTATTAAAGTAAAAACACCAAAGAATTGCAGTAAAATAGCAATTCCCTTTGGAGTTAAAGACTGAACAAACACAGTTACAGTTCAGATGCTGTCCAATATATCACACACACTAGTGTGGTATGAGAGATTCTTCAGAAAGGTCCTGATATATAATGAAAGAGGCTGGAGATAGGAACAGCATTGCTAGAAAAAAAACAAAACAAAAATGGAAACCCCCCAAAACAGAAGCCCCTTTCTACAACTTTTGAGTATACTGGGATCTACTGCTATGTTGAAATAAAGAAAGGATTAAAGGATGCTACAGCCTAGTTCTCATTGTTTATGAACACACATCAAGAGCAATCTGGAATCATGCAACTTGATTTCCGTGGGTGGAAATTGATATGTGAGCCACATGTAACATTCTATTAAAGAAAACTAAACACAGACTACTTTCAATCAGGCACCGCGAGCTATGAAAACTTACAAGCAGAGTTCTTTCCAGCGGAGGCTGGATCAATATTTTAAAGCCAAACACCTCTGCTGAGTTAAAAAACAAAAACAAAAAAACCAAAAGCCCAGAAAACAAATGAAAATGAATGTTCTAAGTAAACAGGTCACACACATTGCAGGCAGCACATAACAGAACAGGTTGACATAAAAACTGACAAAACAATGAAATTCACAACATCAGGCATAAACTGAATTCTGAGAGGGAAATAAGAAAACATTCAGGTCACAAATCTATCCAATTGAAAATCTAGAACATAGTGTAATCTGCAAACATTGGCTTGTTTTGTTTTGTCTTTTTAACCCAGTTTTGAAAGGTCAGCTATTCTGAAGTAAAGCATCTATGCAGCTTTGGTGTTGTGAATATTGTTGTTTGTAGGAATTGGTTTTGTTTTAATGTGACTGCATGAATAAATACCATTCTAATTTAAGCAGTTTCTGTTTATACTGAAAATGTCATCCTTTAAAATAATACCTGTTACGACTATATGCTAAGTGCAAGGTACACTGCAATTTTCACTCCTTATCTGAATAATGGCCAAACTGAAAAGCAATTCTCAAAATTATGATGTGCAAGAAGTGGATGTGGAATGGGTAGCCCAAACCTTGATTAAGTCTTAGGGGGTCTTGGATTTTTACACTGTATTTAAAGTAGAGACACAAACACTGTTTTTGAATATAGATTATCAACTACATGAAGTATAATGTAAAGGATAAATTAAGAGAAATCAGAGGCTAATTAAATTGAATCCAGTTAAGAAGATCATTAGGAATGCTGATAAAATGGAGAGAACTGAATTTGGGAGCGTTTATTTCTTATAGCATTAAAATGAAAGCATCTCTTTTGTCTACTTACAAAATGTGAAAATTGATCAAGAATGTTTTAGCTGACAAGTTATATACTTTGTGCAACCTCAGTTCCCAAAGGACACTCTAGGTCTCAAACATGTGGAAGGCAGCACAGTGGGGCACATTTTATAGCTATTTCTCAGGGTTTTCATCAAAGAAACAGTGTTATAATCAGGACCCAGGCTTGGCAATATAAGGCATCAGCAGGTGTGAATGCAATTCAGCAAAGTCTGCTCTGAAGCCATTTGTTACTGTTGTTTATGTTTACTGTTCACATACAGAATCTGTTTCTCCTGACATTGCCCTCTGTTTATAAGAGCAGAGCAAATTATTGGCTTCTGTGTGTGATTCTGAGACATCTGTTTTCTTCTTCTTCTTTATCACTATATTTTTTTTTTCTTTGCAGAACTCAGATGCCTGGAATCAAGCCAAGATCTGGTATCAATCAAGCCAGTGGATTAATTTATTTTGATTCTAATCTTAAAATCTTTTTTTTAATTCTGTGAAATGTACCATTTCAGGCAACACCCTTCTCTTGGGTTGAAGTGATATTGCTCATATGTTAACATTTTATAGTTCTCTGAATATTGTTGTTGTAAATCAGTGGTCGTCTAGTAACAAAGCACTCACTGTACATGTGTGCCAAATGAACTGTTAAAATGATGACAATGATTTTACTCCAGTTTCTGTTTTATTTGCCTTTGTGCTGGCATCTGTTGGATCGCCTCGTCAGTTTCTTAATAGCAATAAATCATACACTTGAAAGTACCACTTTATGACCAGAAGTTAAAAAATTCTTCACCATCTGCTTTCAGCTTTTGTGTCTTTAGCAGGGTTACCTCTATTCTTGTTTTCTGTTTCATGTCTGGATTATTAGTGGATTTCCTCTGATGCACTGGCTTTCTTACATTGTCTGTCATTTCCCCCCACATCTAGTCATATACACGAGATGGTAATGAAAGCTCCTAGGTACAGATGTGGTGCCAAATTCTCTACCACTGTAAATTGGGACTGTTACAGCATAAAGAATTTGACCCATGGGATGCAGCTACTGAAATTTCATTTCATGCTGTATTCTATTTGTACCAGGTTTCCTTGGACAAAGTGGAAGAGTGGTATAAAAGCACTATTGCATTGTGAACGGAGATGGGGATTGAAATTATATTGGCTAGGATCCATTTTCCCCAAAGAAGGTAACATGTTTTCACTTATAGGTGATTCTTTCTGGTTTGGGGTTTCAAAAGTTCCTCTCTATGTTGACTGTAGAGACAATATTTTCACAAAGAAATGTTTCATATTGTACTGGGGGATGCAGTTTAAATATTTAACTCTTGCAAGGCTGAATATTTTGCACAGTATGAGGTTAGGTCTAGGCTATGGGGCTTTATCGGAAAAAGCTATGCAAATTGCGCTTTTTCTGATGGCTTTTGCAGAAGAGGCTTTTCCACCATTTGGCCCAGTCTAGACAGAAAATGGTGGAAAAGCCTCCTCTTTCGGCAGAGCCCTTATGCCTCATGAAATGAGGTATACAGGGCTCCCCGAAAGAGCTCATTTGTTCTTCCTCTTTTTTTTCCTGGAAGAGCAAACTCGTTCCTTGGACGTGGTGGGGTTTTTCTGGGATACCTATCCCAGGTTCTCATCCACTGTAACCTCGGGGTTACAGTGGATGAGAAGCTGGATATGAGTCAACAGTGTGCCCTTGTAGCCAAGAAGGCTAATGGCATATTAGGTTGCATTAAGAGGAGCATTGCCAGCAGATCCAGAGATGTCATTATTCCCCTTTATTCGGCTCTGGTGAGGCCACATCTGGGCTACGTCTAGACTGGCATGATTTTCCGCAAATACTTTTAACGGAAAAGTTTTTCTGTTAAAAGCATTTGCGGAAAAGAGCGTCTAGATTGGCACGGACGCTTTTCCGCAAAAGCACTTTTTGCGGAAAAGTGTCTGTGCCAATCTAGATGCGGTTTTGCGCAAGAAAGCTCCGATCGCCATTTTAGCCATCGGGGCTTTTTTGCGCAAAACAAATCTGAGCTGTCTACACTGGCCCTTTTGCACAAAAGCTTTTGCGCAAAAGGACTTTTGCCCGAATGGGAGCGTCAAAGTATTAGCGCAAGAAGCACTGATTTCTTACATTAGAACATCAGTGCTTTTGCGCAAATTCAAGCGGCCAGTGTAGACAGTTGTCAAGTTTTTGCGCAAAAGCAGACGCTTTTGCGGAAAAACTTGCCAGTCTAGACACAGCCCTGGAGTATTGTGTCCAGTTCTGGGCCCCCCACTACAAAAAGGATGTGGACGCATTGGAGAGGGTCCAGCGGAGGGCAACCAAAATGATTAGGGGGCTGGAGCATACGACCTATGAGGAGAGGCTGAGGGAGTTGGGTCTGTTTAGTCTGCAGAAGCGAAGAGTGAGGGGGGATTTGATAACAGCCTTCAACTTCCTGAAGGGAGGTTCCAAAGAGGATGGAGAAAGGCTGTTCTCGGTAGTGACGGATGGCAGAACAAGGACCAATGGTCTTAAGTTGTGGTGGGAAAGGTCCAGGTTGGATATTAGGAAAAACTATTTCACTAGGAGAGATGTGAAACACTGGAATGGGTTACCTAGGGAAGTAGCGGAGTCTCCATCCCTCGAGGTATTTAAGTCTCGGCTTGACAAAGCCCTGACTGGGTTGATCTAATTGGGATTGGTCCTGCTTAGAGCAGGGGGCTGGACTTGATGACCTCCTGAGGTCTCTTTCAGCTCTATGATTCTATGTAGCCTCAGTGATTCACAATGCAAAAGCTTAAAGATCACATGGCTTAATAAGCTCAGCCTAAAACTTTACTTCAGTACCTTATATTTATACTGTATCTTTCATCCCCAAACGTGCTTTTGAAGTGCGATCTTCTAGTCTGCACAAAAAGAAAAAGAACTTTCTTTTCCCCCTCATCACTGCCACTGACTTGCTGTGTGGACTTGGGCCAGTCACTTATAGCCTGATTTTCACTAATGCTGGGCATCCAGCAAGGATCTCTGAAAAAAATCAGAGAATGAATATCACTGGGCCTCATTTTATCCACCTGTGAAATGAATAAAATGAGTTACTCTACTTACCTCACAGTGCTTCAGTGGAACTTGTTTGTAGAGTGTTTTGAGATCCTCAGATGAAAAGCACTGCAATAAAAGTCCAGATCATTATACTAGAAGAAACGGTCACATACCATGGAAATGCAGCTACTCTGGTGTGTAGCACACTATTGAATGGTAGGCAACCCACCCCCACTACACACCAGTGGAGGGTAGAAAGAGAAAGAAGGCACAGTGTCTTTTATTTAAGGACTGCACTTCAAAGGCTAGACGTAGGTGGCTCTTGCCCAGCACTGCAGGGAGTGGGGAGGGAAGTGTAAATCCACCTGTGCTGTGATCCCTACATGATGCTTTACAATGGTTAAGCAGCTGTCACTGCCCACCAGCTGCCTATTATACTAATCAAAACTGTTTCACTGTGCTATCTTGTGCTCCCCATGTCAACTCATTACAGCCACCTGTTTTCTTTTGTCTTTAATTTAGATTGTAAGGTCTTTGGAACAGGCACTGTCTCTATGTTGTGTGTGTAGCTCTTAGTACAAGGGGTAGCCCCTGAACATTGATGAGTGACCTCCAGGGGTTATGCTACTTGTAAATAATTCATTAGTAAAGCCTCTCTTTTTTGTAAGGCTGCACAAGGGCCTCCCACAGTAGCTGTCTGCTCACTCCTGGTTCAGTCCAGTGTGCAAATTGCCAAGAGACAGCACACAAGAGGCAGAGAGGAGATGGGATGGGATCATGGCCCACCTTCCTCCCCACTCAGCACCAGTCAGCTCAATGGGACTAGCACATCAAGGTGAGCAGCGGAGAAAGCAGATCTCACTCCAAGGACCAGCCCCAGAGTTCACTGTCTACCTCAGGTTCATCTTCTCTTGTGCTTCTCCTGCAGCTGGGCAACTCAATATCACACCCTACAGAGGGGTGTCAGATAAAAGCCATAGCAGTACTTGAGAGTACCAAGAGCTTTATCAGAGAATAAGTACTAAAAAACCCAGATGTTCTTGGCAAGGAGATTGGTCTAAAAAGTCTTCTCAGCTTTGACTTCTATGAAAATTCCTCCCCCCAAAAGTTTAAAAGAGGTCAGGGTTGGATGAGTAGAATTAATTACCCATCTTGGAATGTAATCAAGACATCAGGGCTAATGTCTCTCCTGTTCCAGCACTGTTATGCCTCGGGTTCTACCATCACATCTATGCTAAAATGAGGCACTGTGGTGGTTTATTTTTTAAGGGGGTAGATTGTCAAAGGTGCAAGTGGAAATTGGGGGCAAAGAGAAGAAGAATCAGTAGGGAGGTTGGTATCTAAATTTTGCCCCAAAATTAATTTTTAACATTTACTGGAGGATGAATATTTGGTCGTGTAACACTTCAAAGCATAATAGTATTTTACTTCTTTAAAGAAATAAGTCCGTGTGGATGGTTGTAAGTTGTAGGGCACATGTTTTGTTTCAGTTTTGCTGATCCAGCAGCCTTCACTAGCTCCCATTCCCTTGTTTGGCAGAGAGTTTGTTTTCAGTTGGACAAACTTTTTGTGCTTTGTTTCTAGTGACTGACCTAAATTCCCCCTTCTCATTTTTGATAAGTTTGGTGAGGGGAATCAATTTCTATAGTCTGTCCTGTGATGTTGGGTCTTACTGACAGGCAGTAAATTGGAATTTGCAAGCCATTAACCAGTCATGTGATTTAGTCCATTTTAGCATTTAAAAAAAATCTGAATAGTTAAATTATAACCATTTTATTAGAAGCTACTGTGGCTTTCCATTCTTTTTTTTATGCCAATTTTTAAATGGCTACATATGCACATCTGTGTATTAACATGTCTCTGACCTCATGCTGCCTCCAAGAAATGACATGGCAATAATTACAAGTAGTTGGTGTAAGAGCAACTATACATAAAAAAATGCTTATGGAACAACAATGACTTCAAAAACACTTTAGTGACTTACTTAAAGGGACACTAGACTATCTGGGCCTGATCCTCAAATACACTAAGACCCCTTTATATCACACTAGCAGTATAAAGTGACTGCAAAAAGGGGTGTAAATGTAATTTATATCCACTTTAAGGAGTCCTTAAAGAGTCACAGCAGAGCAAAAGGGCCTTAGGGTAAATGAGAACCAGACCTATTTATCTCATCTTCTTTTCCAAATGGTAAATTCTCCACACTTTAAGAGGATGGAAGCAGTCACTGTTCTTTTTCCTTCCCAAATGCCTAGAAGCTCTATTCTCCTGTCACTGGCCACAAAGAGCTCCCAGTGAAGCCAATGGAAGTACTCACATCTGGCAGCAAGAGATTAGAGGGAGAATGTTAAACATCTTCAAACATGAAGTGTTCCACCCCAAATATCCCAACTCACTCCTCACAACCTCTGGCCAAAAAAAAAAAAAAAGAAAAAAAACCCCTTGATTCTACCGTACCAGAGAGTTTTCCGCTTATCACCAGTCACTGTTCTTCCTGGTATATTCCACTACTCTTTCTGGAGTTGCACATTTGTTTCAGCGGCTAAGGGGCACTGCTGATGGCACAAAAATGGCCCTAAAAACACTAGGAGCACAAGAGTCAAGGGTGATGGGCAAGTTACCTAATCAGTCAAAGGTTTGAAATGCAGAATCTCTCAAACACCGAACCTTTCTTTCATGGCGTTTGAAATCTCTTGGTGTGACCACTTCTATAGGTGGGGTAGGATATCATCAACATTTGGTTGACACACAGTTGCATATTTCGTGCCCTATTGGTCCCACAAGTTCAAATTCAACTGTGAGGAAATGACTGAATGGTTACATTAGGACTTGTCTGTACTGAGATGTGGTGGCAGAACTGTTGTAGAGGTTAGTGAAGATATTACCTCCAGTTATAGGAGGTCATCTCCCATTGACATAGGTGCTCCACCTCCCCAAGAGATGGTACCTGTGTCCACAGGCAAAGCCCTCCCCTGGACATGGCACTGTCTACATTGGGAATCAGGGTGCTATAACTGTGCCCCTCAGGGCTGTGGATTTTACATTGTAGTGATATAAGTTCCTAGTGTAGACCAACACTTAGAACTATCTCCTTCTTAGCACTGGGAAGACACAGTTTTGCTGTTCAGTGGAGGTCCAGTATATTAAAGAGGCTTGTTCTGCTTTCATAATCTGCTTGTTTTAAAGGCACATTTGGAGGGAGTAAATCAAATTAAGATACTGAGCTTCTGGAAATGTAATTCCATGGAAAGCCTAATGTCCGATATGAGAAAAGGGTTTTAGTGGGGGGGGCAGGGCATCAAATTCTTTTCTAAATTCCACGAGGATCTCACAAGAGCAACACATTCCCACATAACCTCAAAGGTCAGATATCATAATTCCTGTTTCCATATATAGTTTGTTCAGAACGCAAAGGCACAACCAACTACTAGCATGAGGCGTTATGATCACTCTGTGTTCTTTGTCTGGATTGCCTATGAAGTGTTGGGTAGCACAAATTGTTGGTAAAAGACTTCACTGTTTGTGCTGGCTACCACCATGACCTGCTTCTTCAACTTTATACTTGTGGCAAGCTGATCTCAGAAGCCTCCCACCATTGTAGCATTAAGTTCTCTCATCTGAAGTCAGAAGGTGACTGTGACTTTTGGCCTACTGTGTGGAACTCCCCCCTTCCTTAAATTGATCTCACATTATTCCTCCCTGCTTTTAAGATGCACCTGAAGGATCCGATTTACTTTTCACTTGTTTTATACCAATGTAACTCCATTTATTTCAGTGGCATTACTCCCAATTGATACCAGTTCAAGTGGCAAGAGACTCAAGCCCTAACACTTCCTCACCAAAGGTTTATAGTAGCTTCTGTTGCCCCTACATGTATTGCCTTCCCTCCCATTTTATTAACTGGTATTTGGATTTATT
This sequence comes from Pelochelys cantorii, assembly GCA_032595735.1. NCBI lineage: Eukaryota > Metazoa > Chordata > Testudines > Trionychidae > Pelochelys > Pelochelys cantorii. Next base: position 41,882,410 of record CM064335.1, read on the forward strand.
CAGCGATACAATGCAGTAAGGACTTTGGCAGGGGGAGAGGAGCTACATAAAAATGTATGATCAGTGCATTAACTATATTGCCAATGAGTCCGAAATCTAACTCCAGCACAAATTACACTTTGGAGGTGTTTATTTGTATTTAAAAGTGGTATTTTCTAATAGCAGAGAAAGTAAAAAAACAGAACACTGCCACAACAAAAACAAAAAAGACCTTTCTTTTTCCATCCGCCTTTGTCCACAAGTATCTGCCCTCTGAAGGAGGGTCCAGAGTATTGACACCCATGCTTTTCAACTTCTGATCCACTCAGAAACTCAAGCCTCGGAAATAAGTATGCACCTTTATGCAGATGGGTCCATGTATGTCACACTCTTTCTCTACTCTTAGTAATGGATGTGATCTGTTCATGAGTATCAGCAAGGAATTGAAAATGATCCCTAACATACATAGATTCAACCCTTTGCTGATACTTAAGAACAGAATGAATAAGGATATTAGAAGGACATTGTGACAATCACTTGAGATACTTCTTGGCTACATCTATACTGTAGCCTTTGTGCTTCATTTGCATAATTAATTAGCAGTCATTTTTGTGCAAGAGGCTTTTGCGCAAAAAGGAGCTTTGTAGACGGCTCTTTTTTTTTGCAAAAACTCCCTCTTCCGCAAGAGCCATTCTTCCTCATTTTTTCAGAAAGAACAGCTCTTTCACAAGAGGGGGGTTTTGCGCAAAAAGGAGCCGTCTACACAACTCCTTTTTACGCAAAAGCCTCTTGCACAAAAACAGCTGCTAATTATTTATGCAAATGAAGCATTACGATATTCTACTCTGCGCTTCATCTGCATAAGCTTTTGCGGAAGAAGGCTGCAGTATAGACGTAGCCCTTGTGTTCTACTTTGTTTCCACCAATTGTGCTTTTTTCAAATTGTTCCATACTACAGCACATTATCTATAGAGAGAGAGAATTTGTGCATTTGTCTGTGAGTCCATCTGTCTGTCTGTCCTGTTTGTCTGCGCATTTAGGAGTTCTTGAACAAAGAAACAGTAAGAGCTAGAATCACCAAATTTGCTATGCAGCTTCCTCTTCTCCTAACCTAAAGCAAGGGTCAGGGTTTGCTTGTGCCAGGAAAACAGGAAGTGCCTGGAATGGGATTGTTTTCCATAATGTGGAAAGGGAGGGGGCTGATCCAAGGGATAGCGATGTAGCAGAGTAACCACTGTGGGCAGTGGGAGCAGTTGGCAGCTGTACTGCAGAGTGAACAGAGGGGGCAGCCACACCAGCAAGAATGTATCCAGATGGAGAAGGGCCTTCACTTTGCTGGCCACTGGACTGAGTAAGTGGTCCCCTACCCTACACAGTGCCAGATGGAAGACCCCCCCAATACTACCTTCAGGACTGGGTAGCACAGCCCAGCATCCACTCAGGAGATGCCCCCGGGCCTCACCCCAAAGAGACTGGGAACAATGGCCTCCCCTCCCCTGCAGGAGATGCCTCCATAGAGGAGAGGCTGGGAACCGTGGGCTGGCACCCCTCGAGGATAGCGTCCCCTCCACCACGGTGACTTTGGGCTGGGAACTGCTGCCTGGCCCTGGACCAGCTGCAGGCTGGGGAGCAGCTGGAGGCTGGGGCTGTCCCCCAAAGCCCTGCGTCCCCTCCCGCCCCAGACCAGCTACAGGTCTGAGATGGGCAGGGCTTCCTTAAGCCATGCCCCTCTACCAGAGCTACCCCCGCTACCTGGGATTGGAGCTGACCCTCTGCCCCTAAGCTCTGTGCCCCATGGGTCCCATGGCTGGGGCTGATCCTCTGATCCCCTTGCTGCTAGTGTCTGGAGTTGACCCCCTGAGCACTTTATCACCACAACTGAGAATGGACCCCCCTTGAGTTTCATGCCCTGGGCTTCCATGGCTGGGGCTGAGTGCCCAAGACCCCTGCTGTCCACAATTGGGGCACATACACCCCTCCCAAGCTCCATGCCACCTGCAACTGGGGCTGACTGGATGGAATCCCACCACCCACAGCTGCAGCTGGGATTTAGCCCCTTGCCACCACTGGATTGGGCTGATTTCTGAGGCCTACTCCCCAGCATTTCACATGGCTTCCTCCCCCCAGTGTTCCTGCTTGCCTCTTTCGAAGCTACACCTGGCTTTTTTGGCAAACTGGGCATTTGTTTGTTTGCCCTTGCCAACTGGTCAGTTTTGTCAAAAAAGTCAAGTGGGCCAGGACAGAGCCTCAAAATGGGACTAACCATCTCAAAATTCTACTGAGAATTTAATTATTTTAATACATTTGTATCAGGTCCCAAGAACACAAGTTTATTTTAAAATTAAAGAAACCACTTTAAACCCGGAAATGTTGTTTCCTGGCTGATTTTATCTGCATTGCAGTTCTATCTTTCTGGATAATGAAGACCCAAGTGCCAGATTTCCTATTGTTTTGCAATTAAAAGGAAATCTGAGGTAAATATTTTCTTACCAAAGTGGTGAAGTGGCTATGATTTTGTATGTTCCTTCTGTTGCCTGACCTAAAGAGCTTCCTTACTTTTGATAAGCTGGATTGGGTGAATTGGTTTCCTCTGTGATACAGTTTCCTACAGAAAGGCAGTGAGTCATACAGCCTCTGTACATGAGTTTTTAATACATTTAGGGAATCTGCTGCAGGGTGAAGGCAAATTAAGAGTATTGGTGTTAAGTTTAGCTATGTTTTAGGAGAAGATTTTTATCCAAATTGATCTAAACAGAAGGAACATTTTCCTGTTAGGTACAGCGTTGGGAGTAACACCTACCCCTGCAGAGGGAAAGGCATACAGGTTGCACCTCCCTAAACCGGGACTCTTCCATCTGGCAGCATCCATGGTCTGGTAGGACCACAGGTGTTCCTGGATGAGAGAGCCCCGGGGCAGGAGGGCCAGGAGCTGAAAGCCCTGTGTACAGCGAAGCTGTTGGTAGCAGTGCCATGGTCTTGGCAGCCCAGCGGCGGTGTGATAGCAGGGCCGCACTTGCATGGCAGGGGCCATGGCAACAGCAGCCCTGCAGGGAAAGCCTGTTAGGGGCTGCAGCTGCGGCGCCAGGGCTGCGGCTGGGGCCAGCTGGCAGCACAATCAGGGCTGCATGCCGGCCCGGCAACAGGGCTGGTGCTGCCGCTGCAACGCGGCTGGGATAAGGGCGGCTCAGCCGCTGGAGTTGGGCCAGGGCTACGTGTGGCCGTGCCGGCAGTGGGGCTAGGGCAGCCGTGTCACCCGGCTGGCAGCGTGACCAAAGGAGCTGGTGGTGAGGAGGGGGAGCACACTGAGGGGACCAGTGGCAGGGGATCTCCTTGGGTCCAGCAAATTCCTTCATTCGGGACCACTCAGGTCCCAAGGGTGCCGGACCAGGGAGGTCCGATCTGTACTATAATAATATGTCTTCTGTGTTTCTTTCCCAAACTACAATTACATAATATATGAAAGTATATTTTCACCGGTTCAGAGCACAGATTCTCAACACTACTAACAATAATGGGAAATGGCATATAGGACTTCATTGTCTTTGGTCTTTTCCACCCAAGGAGTGAATGACGTAGGCATCTGGGAGTGGAATATACTGTCTTTTGACCTTTGGTAAGTGTGTCTGCCTCCACTTCTTCTTCCAGTCTTTTTTCTTCCTATTCTGTTTAGATTGTTCACTCTTCAGACTGTTTCTGTCTCTGTATGCGAGACATACATACAGTGGAACACTGAGCTTATTTGTAGCTGTAGCTGCTATTGTAATACAGTAGTTAGGCTGCTAATGTGCTGAGACCACTGCTTATCATGCCAATGAATACCATCCCACTGTTTCCTTATGCTCCCCATCTATCCGTATCCATCTATTGCCTCTCGTCTTGTATGCCGTAGAAAGTAAGTTCCATCTGGGCCAAGTCATTAGAAACTAAAAGCCAATTTATCAGCATGTTTACTAGCTGTTCAAGTCAGTTGATGTGAAGGGTGTGTTGTATTTTCTAGTATACAGGTCTCCGCCACTCACAATCAAAACTGAAAGGGGCTCACATGCCACAGTGATAAACACAGTGTGAAAACTGAGACAGAATGGAAGGACTTCAGCAGAAGTTCTCAGTGGGCAAGAAAGATGATTTAACTTAAGTTTAAAATCAATGAGTGGTTCTGTGGCACACTAGAGACTAACCAAAATCTATAGAATCATGAGTTTTCATGGGCAAAACCCCCTTCATCAGATGAATTGAAGTGGTTCCATATTCCTTAGCAATACACATTCCTTGGCAATTTGGTACAACTGTCCTATACTGAAAAACTCAACAGGTCAAAAAATCTCACAGGTTCAGAGGGAAAATACAGAAAACCAAGTAAGCATTAATCTAACCATCAGAACTGTTAGATGTTCATGGACTTTTGCATCAAGATTAAATTCATGTGAAAGTTGCTGGTTGAATTTTACTAACAAAAACAGAGTGGTAGCTAAAGCATTCGTTATCACTGGCACACAGAGAGTGAAATGATATATTGATGTTTGACTTTCATGTCAATTTTGAGACTTAAATCAGTAGAGAAATATATTAAATCAATCTCATATTTCATGAATCAAAAATGGATTAATCAGTCAGTGCTGATTTATAAGTCACATCATAAATCATATATTTAATAAGCTGTGACTTTTTAAAAAACATTTTCCATAGGACACAAAACAAAATATTGCAGTTATATCTCCAAATGATGTGTTAACTCCCCAGGGATTTCTAATAGAGCACTGAAAGATCAAAGAGTAAAGTGTGCAGTCCTGCTAGACTTGGCAGACTCTCACCTGCCCACAAAGTCCTTCCATTCATATACTCAAAGTAGGCCCAATCAGACATTCAGATACAAACTGAGAATCAGAATTCAAACTCTAAGCAATGGTAGTAATGATTAGCTACAGCTACCTTCTAGTTTGATACAAGTAAGCACAACAGTTGTTTCAAGTTTACCTGCTTAGTATGTGTAACCCTTCTGCTGGGTATGGGGGGATCTGGTAGTATCCACTTTGAAGATCCAATACCGAGAACCACTGGCTTCCCAGTAAACAATCTAATCCATCTTCTACTTGGGGCATCATGTATTGGTCAACCATCGTAGGCTGTTCAGGGTGCGGTAGTCGATACACATCCGAATTTTCCCTTTCTTTTTGCGGACTACCACAATGGGTGAGGCATAGGGGCTGCGGGACTCAGTAATGATGCCATTCTCAGCCAGCTCCTGAAGATGATGTCACACATCATCCATCTCTGAGAGTGCAATTTTTCTAGATCTCTCCCTGAAAGGTCGGGGATCATGTAGCCTGATGTTGTGCTCGACCCCTTTGGCACACCCCATATCCCACTCATGCAGTGAGAATACCTTGGATCTTTCACAGAGCTTCTTCCTCAGGCGATCCTTCCACTCCTCGGGCAATGGTGAATCTCCAAAGTCAAACCTTGCTGGATCTATAGTTGGAACATGAGTTTCACACTTAGGAGTCACAACTGATTCAGGCTTGAAAAGGTCTGCTATCTTTTGCCCTCAATTCACAACGATATCACAACTTGTTTCATTAGCAATCAGTACAATGACCGTGTCCTGGACTGCTGCTGGTAAGGTTATAACTCCACTAGGGACCAGGACTCCTTGGCTTTGTCTACACTGGCGGCTTCTTGCGCAAGAACATCTTGCGCAAGTGTTCTTGTGCAAGAAGTCTTGCGCAAGAAAACGTCCACACTGCCATGTGCACACTGTGCTTTTGCACAAGAGCGCCCATGGCAGTGTGGACGCTCTCTTGCGCAAGAAAGTTCTGATGGCCATTTTAGCCATAAGGCTTTCTTGCGCAAGAAATCCCTGCCGAGCGTCCACACTGCTCTCTTGCGCAAGAGCTCCTGCGCAAGAGGGCTTACACCTGTTAAAAAAGAACGTAGCTCTTGCACAAGGAGCCCTCTCTTACCACGCCGTACTGTAATTTCCTTGCGCAAGAGCGGGCAGGCAGTGTGGACGCTCTGCAGATTCTTGCGCAAGAATGGCCATACTTGCGCAAGAAACCACGAGTGTAGACACAGCCCTTCAGGGAGCTCTCCTTCAGTTGCTTGTTCTACCATGGCAAACACTCCTTTATTGCCTTTCAGCCAGGTACTCATGACAAGCACTTCTTGCTCCGTCTTTGCAGGCACTACTAAAGGGTTCATGCCCGCATACTTCAGAGTCCCCATCGGTAGCTCAGACATCTCCTTTTTAGCATCCTCAATTTTCCTATAGGCTTCAGCACAAAGGGCAGGGATCATCAGGGTGTCCAGATATTGGTCCCCAGCCCGTCGTCTGCAGTAATCTGCAAGCATCTTGAAGAGACTGGTGTTGGTCCCTATCAACACAGACACATCAGAGACCCCTTTAGGGTTGGGGCATATCAAGGCAGCTGTGTCCACCTCTTCTCTTACCCCTGCCACCTCCTCAGGGAATTCCAGGTGCACTATGACATACCCTTCGTAGGGATATTCATTCATGCTGAGACCACACAGGCCAAGGCCAGTCAATGGCTGGATAGGCAGGTGCCTGAGCATCTGTTGGTAGAATGACTGGAATATAATAGTCACCTGCGATCTAGTGTCAACAACATTCACTCAATTCTGGAAGGGGGAGGCTTGTTCATCTGAGACCTCTTACAATGATGTCTCTCCTGCAAGCACTAATGTCATATTTTACAGTTCTCACATTTAAGGGTAGCATGATTTGTGACCCCTACAACAGCCCAAATTAGTTACAATACACCACATCCCATTCTAACAACCGATCCTCCATCAGCCCTGGCTGAACTGGATTTACATAACCACACCTCGGATTCCTTCCCCATCCTGGCATGAGCTGTATTTACATATCAACAGTTAATTATCTTGTAGGGCTAAACCATTTGAGTGAACATACCCACTCCCAGGGCAGGTCTCTCCTTTTAGCTGGCTAATAACAAGCAGTAGTTCAGCCCCTGCTTACATCTGAAATTGACTTTCAATCCAGTTTGTTTTCTAAAAATAATAATAAAAAAAGACAAGATACAACACTAAAGTGTTCTTTAGGGGCTAGCTAGTTTAAACAATGTAACTGGCCATGTAGATTCATGCCAGCTGAGGCCTTTGTCCTGTATGACCCATTTGTTAAAAGGAAACAAGAGCTTTATTTGTGTTGCTTTAAAGCCAGTCAAACTGGGCACCAAAGAGGGGACTTGATTCTTCTCTCACCTGTAGGAAAGGACTCAAGAGAGTGGTGTCACTAGCATAACTAGGACTTAAAAATCAGTGAAACCAAAAAGACCACTGGGCTATGTCTACACTTGCGGGTTCTTGCACAAGAACATCTTGCTCAAGGGTTCTTGTGCAAGAACTATTGCGCAAGAAAACATCCACACTGCCATGTGCTTTTGCACAAGAGCATCCATGGCAGTGTGGACACTCTCTTGCGCAATAATGCTTTGATGGTCATTTTAGCCATAGGGCTTTCTTGTGCAAGAAACTCCTGCCGCGCTCCACATTGCCCTCTTGTGCAAGAGAGCTTACACTCATTAGACAAGAGCATAGCTCTTGCGCAAGAAGCCCTCTCTGACCATTCTTTACTGTAAATCTTCTGTAAGAGCGGGCGGGCAGTGTGGACACTCTGCAGAAGAGCGGCCGTTCTTTTGAAAGAGCTCGCGAGTGTAGACGTAGCCCGCAAGTCAAGATGGTTTAATGATAATTATGGTGGTAGGTTTTCAACATGGCTGCGCATCCAGCAGCTCATCCAAAACCCAAACTTTTTGTTTAACCCCAACTACTAGGATTCCAGTTTGATTTCCTCTGCTGTATCATCAGCATGAAAACAAAGAGCAGCCTTGCTTTTCCTGGTGTTTTCAGTGGACTTTATGGTAAAAGCAGCAGCAAAATAAAAAGTCAGCCACTGGCTCTCTCTTCTCCCTCCCCCCTTCAAAAATGTAAGAGACAGTGTTATGTCTCAGTCTCATTAACATGTGGAAATATCTGTGTTGTGGAATCTTGCAGCTCCTTTAGTTCATCTCTTAAAGTGACAGAACAAAATTATCCAGTTCAACAGCATACATTAGCATTATTTAAGTATTTCTTATCCTTTCAAGGTCTGACTCGGAGTCCTAACCTTCTGTTACCAGAAGAACTAGTCCTAGGATTAGAATTGTGCAATCTATTCTACTTGAGGCAGTGAGCAGGTGGTGAGGGTTATTAAGACATTGACAATGGAGTGTATCTGAGTGCAAGGGAGGAAAACAGAGGGGCTTAGCAATACTGAGGCACCAGAAGTACCTGCTTGTACAGGGTGGGGATGATTGGTTCACTCAGCATTACTCAGCTAAGGAGGGAGTTTAGGATCAGAGTGACTGTTATGGATTCCATCACACTGCAGGAGGACAACAATGGACCAACAGATGAGCATGATTATAGGTAAGGGCTTTCTCCTCAGCCGCAACTCGTAATGTCTGAAGCAAGTGCAAATATCCCAAAAGGCATAGGGACAAATGCACAATACGCACATTGGACTTACCATGTTGTTGTTGTTCTTTTAGGCAGGGAAATTCTATATGCTAGTGCCTCAGAAAAGCTCCAGAAAGTTTTATATCCTTAGCCATTCTGTCAGTGATGTGAAACTTTCATCGCAGCTTTTGATAATGTTTCCTACTGTAAATCTTTACAATGCCAGGTTGTGTATATTATTAAATGGCAGCTTTTTATAGGATATATATTTTTGTAAACATCAAGAAGAATTCAAATGATGAGGTCCAGTACAACTCAACAGGAATTTTCAGGCATCTTTATTAGCTGCCATTAGTAGGAAGCAGAGCAGAGATTTCGGAATAAATCTTCTTGTTCCCAAACCATTTCAGGTGAAAGTTTTTCAACCTTCTTGTGTTATCTTACAATGAGAACAATGGAAATGGGAAAGGGTATGTGAAACATGCATATTTCAGATGGAGAACTGACAGCAATGAAAAAATCCACCCTGCACTCAATCCAGACTTAAAATGAAGCATGTTTTTACTGGCATAATTTAATTTAAACCAAAATCCCTTTAGTCACAGAGGGGCATTTCCTCAAGACTCCCTACTTTGCCCTGTTTTTACAATAAGCAGAGGCAGCTTTGGCAAATGAGTTTTCATTCGTGAAGAGCTATCACACACACACCTATTTGCAAGATAGCTATGAATTATAATCCAGATGGCAGCTTGGGGAATCCAGCTGTTGTTTCTCAAGTACCACAAAAGCTCTGCAGCCACCCAGTGTGCTCAACAAACAGCTCCAACTCAGTTCGCCTAATCTCAGACTGAGGAGCTCCTAATCAAGCAAAAAGAAATGAGTATCATTCCCGTTTGCTTTTGTCGTTAATTTAATTTATTCCACTCTGGTGCTAGTGCTCATCCTGAATCTTTTGCTATGCAAATTCCAAAGCTAACTTTTATTCAGAGAATGACAAGCGTACACTTGCAAATAAGCTGGCATCTTTTCAGGGATACTTGTGGTTAAGTGCAATCTCAGGTGTTTACGTTATCCTTCCAAACAGCCTCTTCCACTTCCAATTAAAATAATTAGAGGATTGCCAGGGAAGGCAATGCTTTGTTTCTATCCACAGCGGAGCACACAAGGCTATTTCATTCTGAAATTTAAACTCTGATTTCCTGTAGCAGGGAGCCCCGCTGTGTGTATTAGTTGTAGTCTGTTCTCTTCATTTACAAGGAGATACTACAGCTAATGATTCGGTTCACACAATTACCAAAAAAGAGAGACAGAAAGAGCAGCCAGCTGGACAGAAGATACTCAAAGTCCCCCTACAGCAGTAGGCCATTGTAATATCTTTATAGATGAAAAAGGATTGTTGCTGTTACAGGTGGCGCAAAACTGACCCCCAGAAATCCAAACCCTCCAACCTTGTCTGGGTATATGTGAAATACTAGGATTGGTCCTATCAGACTGAAGAATTTTAATCTGTTCGGAACCTACCTATTGCTGTCACCTCACTGCCTAAGCAAAAGCAATCCATGCCACTGCTCCTGCTCATAGAGTCTATCGAACTACTCTTGATATGTAATGGGGAGAAGAGGTGAAGAGTAGCACCTTGCAGACTTCTTCCCCAAGAGGAAGGGATGAAGAAGAACTCAGTGGTCTTGCTTCCTGCTATCCAATACAGGGTGGGTCACTGCAAAGCCTAAAGTTTTCCTACACTCACTACCTGATGGGAAAAGAATGAAGGGGAGAACTGGAGTCTCTCCCCCCCGCCCCATTACTCCACAGGGAGCACAGAGAAAAGAGAACTACAATCCTTCCTCCTGACACATAGTGGCAAGGGTGAGGGAGGGGGACTATCCTACACTTCTGGTGCTGACTAAGTAAGGAAATAAGGAGGAGTTTACACAGGGATTGTGAACCAAAGGAAGGGCTAAAATCACAAAGCTGTAATAATTTGAGTTATTCATGCTCATTCTTTTATTTATTCCTAGAGATTTGTGATCATACATATAATCTCTCAAGTAAACCAAGGCAAACAGTGTACAAAATAGTCACAATTTTTATGTTGCAGTATGGAAATATAGCCTCTTTAGAAAGGGATAGCGACACAGGGGAACCTTCTGTGTGGCCTGATATTCTTAAATTGCAATATACTCCAAAAAACATTAAATGGCAAGGCTATCTTGAATAGTACCAACTTGACTCTTGGCAGGCAACAAACTGTGGTACAGGGACACTTGCTGGGTTTAGTCAGTGATACTAAAACAGCCTTTACATGCTGCAGTTGCATTGCCTCTGCTTACTGCAATGCCAGGCTCTGATGACTCTACATTATTCCTCGCCGTGGAGTGTAATGCCCTTGATGGTTCAGCAATGATTGCCATGTTTTATAAGCAATTTCCACACCTTGTAGTCAGTTCTGTGGCTGAAATGAGGCCTGGTCCTTGTTGCAAATTGTTCTGTTGCAAACACTCAAAATGGTACCATGCAAACTATTCTTACATATTATTACAGATTATCTATTAAATATACCTATGGAAGCTTCTAGGTATATGTACATACATAAACAGTGAGAATCCCATGTCATATTCACCATAGGTCCATTAAAGTCAACAGAATAATTTTCACTAGTGGAGAATCAAGCCCAATGTACAACACTACGTACAAACAGTGAATCATCACCCTGTAATAGACCCCTCATCCCTGGCTGAGTTACTGAAGGCCTCAAGTCATGGTTTAAAGACATCAAATTACAGAGAATCCACCATTTTCACTAGTGTAAACCTATTCATGACTTGTGCCCCATGTAGAAAGGCAAAAAAACAAAAAAACAAACTCTACCTAGTATCTCTGCCAATCAAACCAAGAGAAGAAATGGCTCATGACCCCATACATTACAATTTGTCTCTAGTATTATGCGAAGATATTTGGTGACCATCTGTAATATACCAGGTGGGTCTGGTGGCCCCTGAGGGTGTGTCTACACTGCACCCTAAACTTGAAATAAGATACACAATTTGCTCTATGCAAATTGTGTAGCTTATTTCGAGTTTATTTTAAAATAGGCTATTTCAAAATTTGGCACTGTCTACACAGCACCAAATTTTGAAATAAAGAACTATTTCAAGCCATCCCTAACTCCTCGTACAATGCAGTTTACAGGGATGGTGAAATAGCTCTTGTGATATATTTCGGAATAGTGGACACTTTCAAAGGACGCTGGGTAGCTATTTGGCGATACCTCTAGTATCCTGAAATAACTTTGATGTGTAGACATACCCTGAGAGTGCCAAATCAGGGTGAATTGCTTAAAATCAGGGCTACTTACAGCAAATAAGCTGGGGTCCTCACCTATAAGGCACCAAACCAGTCACACAGAGCACTTCAGCTGCCACTCTGAACAGCAAGAAGCCTCACCTGCAAAACCCTTTAGGCACCCCAGTGTTTCCTGTGCCACAACAGCACTACTCCTTATACAAGTGAGAGGTTATAAAACCCAATCTTACCAACCCCAGACAGGTTCTCCCAGTCCAGAAGAACCAGCCACTATCCCAGGTCAATTTATACCTTGGATCTTACCCAAAAGAGCACATTGTGCCAATTTGGGGCAAACACACACCAATGGGTGCAGCAGGGACCTGTCTGCTCACATTAAAATCCAATAATGTGACACCATCCCCTCCATAAACATATTAAGCTCAGTCTTGAAGCCTATTGGGATGTTTGCCCCCCTTGCTCCCCTTGAAGGGCTCTTCCAGAATTTCACTCCTCTATGGGTTAGAAACCTTCATCTAATCTCAATCTTAAACTTGTGGATGGCCAGTTTATAGCCATTTTTCTTGTGTTCACACTGATGTTTAATTTAAATAACTCCTCTCGCTCCTGGATATTTGTGGCTCGGATGTATTTATAGAGAGCGATATGATCTTCCCTCAGCCTTCTATTGGTTAGCTAAACAAGCCAAGGTAGGTTCTCACAAAGTAGATTTTCCATTCCTCTGATCATCTTAATAGTCCTTCTCCCAGCTGTTCCAGTCTGCATTTATCTTTCTTATGTAGGAGACCAGAGTTTTACACTGTCACAATAAAACTGCTGTAAGTAAGAAAATTAGGCCCATTTGTGTTTGGCAGCATTTTCCATATTAGCAACCCCTTGAATGGATCTAAAGGATGTTTTGGGCCATGAAACAAAGCTTGTTTTGATCTCACACTGGTTTTGCATTTCAATAACTCCAATTTCTTGTTTTAGTTGATCGAGTTAGAGTTATCTCAATATAATGCTATAGGTACACCATTATCTGTAGTGGACCTACACCCAATATAAACTTGTGCAAGATGAGAATCAGGCCCTATGCATTCATAAACTAAAATAAAGTCATCCTATTTATGCATTACTCTGAATATAAAACCACAGCATACATAATATTTTAGATCTTTGCCAGTATATGTGTCTGTAAAAAGTGGTACATATTTCACATCATGTTTTAATAATATGGAGCTGCTTGACTGACATTTTGGGTATTATTCTTAATACACATCACTGCATAAGCTGCAACAGATTCGTATATTGGGTGACTGTGTGTTAACCAGAATGTACATTTACTTACAGTATTATGGAGTTATAAAATGGATGTGTGAATTATGGAACCATAATACTGAATAGTAAAAACTATATCAAAAAGGTCATTATAGTACTAAACAATGTATTTATAGTGGCTGCTTTTCTAATCTCAATATATCCATCATGTTGAAGGAAATTTTGAAAATAAGCAAAAGGCTTAGTCCATGGCATACAACAGTTTATCGGAACAACATGGGAGCAAACATTCGGCTGGAGTAACTCCAGTGACTTCAATGGAGTTGCAGGAGCAAAACTGAAATTTATAGAAGCCAACAAAACTTTGGAAAATTATGCATCCTTCCTCCTCCCTTCTATTGCTTTAAACAGCATAATGTGTATTTACCAATTACTGTTGAGATTGTATATGCCAGGTCCCTGTCAGCCTGGAGCATCATTTAAGGTCTAACTCTGAAAACTTCTTGGATCATATTTTCAAAAGGAGCTCAGCTCCAACCATGGTGGAATTGAAATGGCCAGCTTTGCAGAAATACTCAGCATGCAACTTCTCCCATTAAGTGCACCAGGAGCAGTCACATTTGGAGTACTTTTAAAAAACACCAAAACCTGTCCATTACCTAGCTACCTAAAAAAAAGTTGAGCTTTTTTGAAGATCTTGCCCAACTGTGAGCTCTGAATAGAGTTGATCAAAATGTCCTGAATAAAACTAACCCCATAAACATGTCTGAATATTTTGGATTTACATACATTTTTTGCAAATTACTCAATTTTTTAGTGAAAAACATTATAAACGGGTGACTGAAATTTAATTTATTGAAAAGCAGTTTTTGTGAATGACACATTTCAGTAATCACTATGATTTCTAGCAATATTCATAAAGTTTCTTTATGGAAAATGTTGAGTAAATTATTTCTTTTTTTCCTTTTCAAATGGGTTCATTTCACACACTGCAGAATGGGAACAGCAACATTTCAGCACATTTCTCTCACTCTTCTCTCAACCCTCTGCAAACACTAGCTCTAGTGGGATCATTTTTGAAAGTCTGTCCCTTATTTTATGTGTAACAGATAAGCTGTCAGTCTCTACTACAGCATCACTCGCGATAATTCCTTGCATAGTAAATCAAGTTATTTATAACTTGCACAGGGAGGGAAACTTGTTGAGAAACAGGAATGTTTTCCAAAAATGTTTTGATCAAAACTTTTTGATATTCAACATTTTCCACTTTTATTTATAAATGTATACCCAAAGGCCCCCATTGCGATTGTCCTAGATGGGAAACAGGCATAATAAAAGGACAATCCTCACCCAGAAGTTCTTACAAATCTTTTTAGTGTATTATGTGTTTCCTACTCTCACAATTTTATCATGAACCCAATAATATTTGATCTTTTTTCTGAAAGTCACAACTCTTGTAGTCAAATGATTACATGAGAATTTCAGCTGTCATTTTTAAAAACCATTATTTCCACTCAAATTATTTCGGGGGAAAACTTGCAAATATGAGCCTAGAGGACCCTAAAAGCTCACAAGTCTGCAAGCAAATTAAAAGAACCCCACACAAAGTCTTATTTTAAGTCAGTGTCATGATTCTTTGACATGTGGAATTAGTGTAACTGCATACAGTGGTTCATGCTGTTCTTTTCTGCTCCACTAGCCATCTTACTCTTCATTTTATTTCATTCCCATCCTCCTTTCTATGGTGAATGATTGACAAAGGCTAAGCTGTGTGGCAGCTGGCATTAAATAAAATCCATCATTTTACCCTCCCACTGAAATGTACTCTTGGGGGCAGGATTGTATCATTCCAGAGCAAAGGACTTCATAATGAATACTCCCAGAGCTGGAAGATATTGATTTATTGTCAGCAGAACTCTCCCTAAACCTCATACAACGTAATATAGCATGTTGTTCCAGTGTATTTAAGAGTATATATTTTTCTTCAGTGACCCTCTTGCACTGTCATGCTATAGCTTTAAGCATACACTAGAAAATAAGAGGGTCAGCTAGAACACTTGTGGAAAAACAGGTTTCCCTTGTGTGATGAATAAGTTATAAATATTTCCTGATTATACCCAGGTTTTTCATAGCACCGGTTTGTGAAACACTCACTTTTCATATGATTTTAAATGAGTTTTGTCGAGGACACCCTTTCTTTTCCCCTTTTCTTTAAGGGACGCTATGCATATGAAAAAATCCGGTTCTATGCCCTACTGCAAATAATACTCCCAGCCCTTTTCCACCTGCCACCACTTACACCAGGGTTTCTTGCCATGACCCACTCAACCTCATTGTTCTTTATAGTAGCAAAAGATAGTGGGATGGAGGGTTGCCTCAAGAAAGACTAGATGTTTCAGATTTTTTTTGAAGGGGAGGGGATAGATGCTGCCAAGTTCTTGGTGGGAATTGAGGGTCCCACTAAGGATACTGTGGTTGATGAGTTCTAGGACACGGTGAGGTTGCTGGTGAAGCTACTGGATGAAGGAGTCTGATTTTATATGAGAAATGTTGATTTTTCCTTCCTCCCCACCTTCACAATGCCAATATCCACAGAAGGGAGAGCACCACTGTAGAGCTGGCTGTGTAGCATCTTGAATTTTTGCTTCTCAAAAGCAGAACAGTGGGTAGGCATGAAGGTGCCACTGAATTGGGAGAGGGCAGAGCAGAAGTAGCCTTTGGCAAAAGACAAGCTGAATTCTTCCCTTTCCTGTCCTGACTCCCTTGGGTCCTGGTAACTGCAGAATATTCATGAGTTCTGAGCAAGTGAGGAGGCCCCCTAAGCTACGTCTACACAGCAGCGATATTTTGGGATGCCAGAGTATCCCAAAATAGCTATCCTGTGTCTTAACAGCAAGCCCATTATTTTGATATAACAGGCTCACTATTCTGACATCCATGCAAACCCCATTCCACGAGGAGTAAGGGATGTTTCGGAACAATGGGTTATTTCAAAATTTGGTGCTGTGTAGACAGTGCCAATTTATTAAATAATCTATTTCAAAGCTATTTTGAGCTACGGGTGCAGTGTAGATGCACCCTTAGTGAATATCCTCTCTCTGCCTATCTTCCATTAACATCTTGTTGATTGAGAAGGTCTTCTCTGTGGGACTGGAAGATCATAGGTCTCACTTCTCATAAGGATATTCTTACCTCAAGAATGGAAAATATTCTGTAACAATTTTCCATGCCTCAGGGTGGATATCACAGGATAAATTCTACTCACAAACTGTTGTAGATCAGGAGTAAAGTAACTTGCATCAATGGAATCATGCCATATTTACACCCATGCCAGCGGAAATCAGAATGTGCTGCGTGGAGGTATTCCTCTAGCAGTCCTGAACTAAAAAGAAAAGAAATACTAGCAATTTACGAGAACAGCCTAAATTGACTGAATGCCCAATGACAGCAGCTGATGTGAATGTTTCTGGAAGAAATTCCATAACAAACCAGAGTCCTAGATTGATCCCTGTTATTCAGCTGACCATTTCTGTCAATGTGTGTGATAATTCACAATTTAACAAAGTAGCCCTGCTAATGGTTTTGTACAGAGTTGGCATCTGTCCCCCCCCCCTTTTTTTTTTAGTTTACATATTCATTTTCAAAATGTCAATGCTCTTAATTAGAGCTAGGATATAAAGTATACTTTGACATTAATCTATGTGAGACCCTACTTCTCCAGTTTATGATTGAGATCCAAAACAAACTGAGAATGAAAATTGCTAGAAGGTGAAGCAGAATTTCTCAGCTATTTCTTGTTGAGACCTATAGACAGTTTTTTTTCCATCCAAAACTGCAGTCCTATGGAATATTTCTATATACTAAACTGTAAGTGTGGGTATAAACTCCATTTGTAAAGCTCTGTGTGTTAGTGGAAAGAAGCTATTGAAACTATAATTACAACTTCTATTAAAGTTCTGAAATTTTGACTTAAAGGTTTCTCAGCATTTTTCTCCCTCTCTCCTTGACTTCACTATTCCTTGATAAATCTAATCTAAACAACTGATTACATACAGGGAAGTATGTATGTTCTTACCTGCTATGTTTTACTTAATATGTTTACTTTACATAGAAATGGGCCAAAATAAATCTTCAAATCCTAATGTTCCTGAAATTTGTACATCCAAATTTTCATATTAAAGACATGTTTTTTTAGATTAAGGAAGAAAAAAGTATGAAAAAACATGTATTTGAATAGGTGTCTCTCTGCATACTCCTCTGTAATGAGCTACCATAAGCATAATCAAAGAGAGTGCAGAGCTCTAGAACTGGCATATTCACTTGTTTTCTAAGACCAATGCACCAGTCAATGGGAATAAATCCAAAACAGAGACCCCTCCCATCCTTTAATATGGTCCTGAAATATAAAGTTGTACTTCAGCCAATTTTTGTGTTATTTGGAAGATTACGGGTGGTCTGTCCAACAATCAGTACATTTCATGTATTAGCATCACTGTCCAATTTCTAGCTCAGAGCCCTAGAAGAGGGCATCCCATGTAAAGCACTACATAGATTGGTTAGTCAATCTCATGTCCTGCTTAGGAGAGCTTTCTTCTGTCTTCACAGAAGCCTTAATCTGGTATAGACCAATCTATAATTTTCCTACTGGTCATGCAGCTCTTACTCCAGAAGGTGTACTTAGAAGACAACTTATAATGAAGATAAGAGCCCACTTCTATATCACATTTTATTTTTCTCTCAGTGTGAACATGCACTGTGGAACCTTTTCTTCCCCTTTTATATTTTATTCAATATTGTTATCTTCAAAAATATTTTTGGTTCTTTCCCATAGGGGAATGCCGACAGGTACAGAAGAGCACCTGGTCCAAACAGACATCCCTCAGGGGAGGATCTATTAATAGAGATTCTCTATGCCCTAGTAAGGAGCGGAGGATTGAAAATGATAAAATACAGGCAGAATCTAATCAGAAACAGTCAAATGAAAATGAGTCCCAATAAATTATATCATGTAATGGCAGATGGCTAAAAGGTGACAAGTTTTCAATGTACTTATATACCAATGCTCGAAATCTAAATAAGATGGGTGAACTACAGTGCCCCATATTAAATGAAGTTATTTCCATAATAGGCATCACAGAAACTTCATGGAATGAGGATATTTAATGAGCTACCGTAATACCAAAGTATAAAATACATTGGAAGGACAGAACAAGTTGTGCTGTTTGTGGAGTGGCATTATATGGGAACGAAAGTGTAGGATCAAATGAGGTAAAACTCTTAAATGAACCACACTATCTCATAGATCCTCTATGGATAGTAATTCCATGCTTTAAAAATAAGAATATAGCGTATTACTGACCATCTGAACAAGATGGTGACAGTGACTATGAATTGTTAAGGGAGGGGCTATTAAAATAGAATATCAGAGGGGCTATTAAAATAGAAAATAGGATTTTGTCTATCCCCACATTGATTTGGTACATGTCACGTCAGGACAGGATGCAGAAACAAAATTTCTTAACACCTTAAATGACTGCTTCTTGAAGCGTCTGGTTTTGGAACCCACAAGAGGAAAGGCCATTCTTGATTTGTCCTAAGTGGAGCTCAGGCTCTGTTCCAAGAGTTGAACATAACTGGACCAATTGGTAACTCGAGTGTCCCCCTGTGAGGGAGATTCCCAAACCTGAGCCCTTCTTTTTTGGTGACAAATCTGAGGAACTGTCCCAGATTGAGGTGTCATTAGAGGACATTTTGGAACAAACAAATTAAATAGTTGTAAGTATACAGGACCAGATGGTATCTATAAGACCGTAGCGCCTCAAAGGCTAAACTGAAAATGGGGCCCCATCAGATGATACATTGTACAAATGTATAGTAAGAGAGAGTTTCCAAAGGACTTGCACTCTTTTCAGAGGCACATGATGAAGCAACTTGCTCAAGATCACACTCAAGTCTCCTGGTCCTGTGATCTATCCACTAGACCACACTGCCAGCAATGGCATTTGGGTTACATAGGCATATAAACACATAGCCCAGGTCTACACTTGGGATTTATTTCAAAATAACCCCCCTTATTTCGAAATAATAAGCGGAGCGTCCACACTACCAAACCTGCTATTTTGAACTGTACTCCTGCTTTCCTTGGGGAATGAGCTTATTTTGAAATAGTTATTTTGGGAGTTATTATTTTAAATTTAGTTATTTTGAAATAATTTCCTAGTGTAGACATGCCCATAGTTATACCATTGTTGTTGACACATAAACAAGTTTTAAAAGACTGAGAGATAATAATATGTAGGGTCCTACCAAATTCATGGCTATGTACTTTGTGGCACAGATAGTGGAACTGTGTCTGCCCCTGTGAAATCTAGTTTGTGTGTTTTTACCCTTTGCTAGTCATATTTCCCAGCATCTCAAACTGAGGGTCCTGACCCCAAGCCTGGCCAAAGCGTTTGTGGGGCCCAAGGCAGCGTGGCTGAGCCACATGGCCATGAGTGAGTGCCTGGGTGGGCGGGGCCTGGAGCTGGGCAGGACGGGGCCCTGAGCTGCATGGCCATGCAGTTCCCAGTCAGGGCAGCGAGTGAGTGGCTGGGGGGGAGGGGAGGAACCGGGAGCTGGGCAGCTCAGAGCCTTGAGCTGCACGGCTGCGGGGCTCCAAGTCAAGGCAGTGAGTGAGCAGCCAGGTGGGCGGAGCCAGGAACTGGTCAGTGCAGGGCTCTGAATGTGTGGGGCCCAAGGCAACTGCCTCGCTTGCCTTGCCCAAAGGCAGGGCCTGCCTGACCCAAAAGGGAGATTCAGCAGCGGGGGGCGGGGGAGGGTATCACAAGGCTATTTTAAGGGAAGGTTGCAATATTGTCACCTTACGTCTGTGCTGCCTTCGAAGCTGGATGGCTATTGACAGGGCACCCAGCTCAGAAGGTAGTTCCCCAGCAGTAGTGCAGGAATAAGGATGGCAATATCATACCATGCCACCCTTGATATTGTACCAGTGCCTGTGGAGCTGGGCCCTCTGTGCTACTGCTGATGGCAACTCTACTCCAGAGATGTACTCCTGGCCTGCAGCTGCCACTCTGCAGCTACCCAGCTCTGAAGGTAGCACTGCCTTCAGCCCAGCAGTAGCAGCCCAGAAGTAAGGGTAGCAGTACTGTAACCTCCCCACCCTGAATAATCTTTTGATCCCTCCCCCGCCAACTCCTTTTTTGGGTCAGGACCCGACAATTAAAGCAAAATGATATTTCATATTTAAACATCCAAAATCATGAAATTAATAATTTTTAAAATCCCAAGACTGTGATACTGATCAAAACTGGACTGTGAATTTGGTAGGATGCTAATACTACAAATCCCAGAATTCCCAGAGTTCCTGCCAATGGTCTCCCTTAAGGGGGCCAGAACATTCTATTACTCAGTCCAAATTTTAAATTCTTTCTTTACTGTTATAAACAGATCAAAGAGTATATTGAAACACTGAATTTGTAAGATTCAGTGAGTAATTACTCAATCATTAATAAAGGATGTTTTGTTTAATTTCTTTTCTGAGCAAAATGCAAAACAACTTTGTTTCAAATTTCTTTGAAAGCTTGCAAGATTTTAAAAGACAAGGTAATTGATACGAACATTACAGATGTCTTTAAAATTAGAAATAATAGTTATGCACCACTGGAAATTCTTGTTAATAGAAATCACTGTGTATCTAAAAAGTCTCCATTTTATAAAGTCAGACTGCGTCTAGATTGGCATGATTTTCCGGAAATGCTTTTAACGGAAAAGTTTTCCGTTAAAGCATTTTCGGAACAGAGCGTCTAGATTGGCACGGACGCTTTTCCGCAAAAGCACTTTTTGCAGAAAAGTGTCCCTGGCCAATCTAGACGCGCTTTTGCGCAAGAAAGCCCCGTTCGCCATTTTAGCCATTGGGGCTTTTTTGCGCAAAACAATACCATGTTGTCTACACTGGCCCTTTTGCGCAAGAGGGCTTTTGCCTGAACGGGAGCAGCATAGTATTTCTGCAAGAACACTGACGATCATACATGAGATTGTCAGTGTTCTTGTGGAAATTCAAGCGGCCAGTCTAGACAGCTGGCAAGTTTTTCCGGAAAAGCGGCTGATTTTTCGGAAAAACTGGCCAGTCTAGACACAGCCTCAATGTTTGTTATTTTAAAAAAAATAATCTTAAATACTTCTTAATTTCCCACTATAATTTCTTAGTGTAAGATGGGCCAGAAGTTGTCAGATGTGGTTCATTAAAAAAGAAATATGCTGGAATGAAATGAAAGGAATTGAAATGAAGACTATTGAACATCTTTAGAGTCTTCCAGCAAAAGAAGTACAAATCAGCCCGAATGCAAACGGGTCATATATTCTATTGAAGTCCACTAAATGTTTCAACAGCAGGAATGCTGCTGGGTACAATAGCTCACAGTTAATTTTCTCCGTAAGCAGCTTCTTGCTGTGTAAGACACTGTAGTGTCTGCAATAAACGTGCAGTGATAAAGAATCAGCATGGATGTAAGTGCTGCAGTTGTCTGTCACTTTTCACACAATCCCTGAAAGATGAAGCCAGGTAAATGATGGCTGGCTCCGATCAACAGGAACAGAAGGGATTATAGGCCATTTCCTTGAAGACCAAGATGAATACCAGCCTCTGGCATTTGGTCCGACTGGGACTTTGATGTTTGTAATTAATTAAACTAATTTGTTCACAGAGAGCTGCCAGTCGTGCATCACCAAAGGACAAAGGAAGCAGGAGACCCCAATGAGCTGTCTTCTTTTCACACTTTGAACAGCTCAGGTAAGACTTCTTTAATGATCAAAATTAAATTTAGGACCTTCACTTTTTATGCTCTCTTATTGATATACTCTTCTGGCTCTCTTAAGGGAAGTGCTCTAATTCAAAATCTCTTTCTCATGTATCTTATGAGTAGAAGGCAGAATATAAAAAAGACAGTTTTGAAAGATAGGTTAAAGAAATAATGCAGCCCAAATAAAAGAACTCTTCAGTTCAGTGTTATGCATCTGGAAGGTGTGCACTTTGAACAAGCAAGAATTCTGTTATTTAATGCAAGTAAAATAAGTTGATTTTCTTCCCAATAATTAGTTAGCTAGTGAATAAGTGTTAGCAGATGGTGCTCTGGAATATGGAGAGTGATTCTTGGTTGTGCAGGCCCAATAAAACTAGCTGTTGTTGTCTTTTGCCAATGGCTTCTTGTATGCTGCTCTTCACAAGGCTGTGGCAAGTTTGGGCTAAGCCCCTTAGGTACTGTGCTTCCTGGTGGGTTTTGCATGTGCCTCAGAGGCTCACGGTGTCCCTATTACTGCCAAGAAGGGAAGGGTACCCTGTTACCAGAGCCCTTTTCATCATCGGCCAGTCCAGGGTTTTGGAGGTCAGTCCTTCCGTTAGTCCACGGGGTCTTCCCTGTTCCTCACTGGCAGCCACCAGCTGGGAGGATGGCTGGGGGGAACCCAGTCCCACCCATTTGCTCCAAGTTCTGGCCCAGGGTGCTGGGGGGGGGGTAGACCTGAGTGATCTGTGAGGCTTGGCCCTTGCCCTACTGAACAGCAGCCCCTCCCTGGGCTACTTCCCCAACACCTTGGAACATGTCTTGTTGCTGGCTACCTTGGGTCTGTGTGCTGTGCTGTGCTGTGCTGTGCTGTGCTGTGCTGTGCTGTGCTGTGCTGTGCTGTGCTGTGCTCTCTTCTCCTCTGGTCCATCCCTTTTCTCCTTCCCCCTGCCTTGCCTGAGGGAAGGTTTTTATTGTGTGCTCGCAGCCTTAACTGGTGGCAGGTGATCTAATCAGTCTCCCCTCCAGGCTGACTCCATATGGGCTTCAGGTGTCCTAATTGGCTGGGCTGCAGACTCTGGAAGCCTATTCAGGGAACATAAACCCACACACCCAACTCCCCGTTCTCGGGCTGCCATAAAGGCATTCTTAGCAATGACATGGCCTATGCAAATAATTTATGAAGAACCTTTAGGCCAAACTATGTATAACTTTTTAAAGTAAATTTAAATAAATACACTTGTAAAAAAACCAAATCTTGTGTGTAGTTGATAACCAAAAAAATGGGTATATTTATCAAAAATATTCAGAGTAATAGCAAATCTACCCATTTCTGCTTTGTTAGGTTCAGCAAGACTCAAACCTATGTAGATTAAGAACAGGTGATTTGTCAAAGGACACTATATCACAAAAGCTAAGAAGGAGACAGTGGGGGGCATCTAAAGATTACTCTGCAGAACATTATTTCCTGGCATAATTAGCAGGAGAAGAAAACAACGTGTAAATGTTACATATAGATAACAAATCTCCTGCGAATGATATAAAACATGAGGCAAAACTGGAAGTCAGCCAACAAACAGCAAGCAAAGCCTATCAGGGTTGCACACACCATAAGGTACCTTAATGTGACTAGAACAAAAAACTCAAACAACCAGTGACAAAATATTTGTACTAATTTAGAAAAATCCTTTTGTCCCAATGCAGAAATTGAATTTTAAGCTAACGTAACTTTCAAATGCTGGTGTCACATCATCTCCAGACTGGAAGGATATTATAATAGGCTATGCTAATATTATTGAAGTTACATTATGAAAAGCTAATAAAATCACATTTTCAATTTTGGCATATATTTGGATCCTACCATCTGCTAATGGGCCTCAGACATAGTCAAGTGGTATTAGTACAGCTATGCTGAAGGTCCTGCATTCAAACTCTACTGATAACTCATGCAAGGAGCCACTGCATGAGCTTTAGGGTACAGAATTGGCAGGGATGACAGTTAAGGAGTTAACTACTGCTGGGACCATTGGAAGTGGGGGGGGCGGTGGAAATGTGAACTCTGACATAAGAGAAGGCTGAGTTATGAATTCATGACAAGTTTTGCTGCATCTATTATTATTTATAATGTGACCAACAGTTTTATCAGGAAGTGAGGCCTAGATTGACCAAAGCTATTTCAGTTCCTAACTTCCAGTGATTTAAATGAAAGTTGGGACCTAAATACCTGTGGGCACATACACCTAAATCATTAATACAATAATTGACTATCCCTCTTGCTTCATGAGGGGAACTTCCAATGTAACCAGTACACTGACATTAAGTAAATTTAGCATATTTTCAAGTTTTCCAGAATGTTTTCTTCCTCCATATATTTCCCTTTGCTTCAGAAGTACTTTTTGTCAAAACTACTAAAATGTAGTGGGCAGGATACTTGGTAGTGGTGGTGGTGGTGGCAATTTCTGAGATGAGTCTAGATTCAGAATTTCAGGCAAAGAAGTCAGTCCTGAGTAGGGATTCGAAAAGGAGGGATGGCTGTTCAAAGGGGAAGCTACTTCACAGGGAGCGAAAGGAAAGCAAACAAGTGGACAGTGCTATCAATATGACTATTTTATCAAGGAGGCAAATTTGATACAGTCAGACTGAAAAGTGGAGCTGCAGTAGGCAGCTCCAGTTTCCAGAGAAGCACGCACAGTATGAGTCAGACGACAATGGAGCATGCATAATCATCTATTTTTCTATGGAAGGATTAATCAGTTAATGGATAACTGTCATTAAGAAATTGCCTCTACCCTTCAATTGCTGCTATGCAATGAACTTTTTCTATTTTGGCAACACTTGTAGAGCTTGACATGCCAATAAAATCTCAATGAAATGAATTGAATGGTGTCGCCTTGTGTTCATTTAGACATTTCACATGGCAATTTCTGCTGTTGACCAGACACAACAATTTGTTTGAGTGCTAATGACCCGTCTAGGACTTATGCACAGCACAGCCACCCTGTGTGCTGCTGTAAAAGCTACAGACTTCTGTGTTCCTTGAAGTAATGTTTGTTCTCATAACAGGGATCCACAACACCATCCCCAAAGAAAAATTGAGGAACACTTTTGAAAACAGGGAAAAGTATAGTAGTATAGCCCAAGAATATCAGGTTTGAATGAAGGACATGGTATATCTTTGTGGATGGAATATACAGAGAATAGCAATATATGCGAGATCATTAGTGAGTGACAAGGGTCAAAGATATAAAAAATAGGACAAATAGTACTGCCTAGTTCCTATATAACCTCAGAAGGGTAGCCGCATTAGTCTATAACTTTAAAAACAATGAGTAGTTCTGTGGCATTGAGGGCATGTCTACACTAAGAAATTATTTCAAAATAACTTGTTTTGAATAACTCCCAAAATAGCTATTTCTAAATAGCGTGTCCACACTGCAGGGAAGCCTTGAAATTAGTCCGAGGCAAGCTCCCTTTATATGGACTCGCTACATTGACTTAGAGCCCTAGGAAGCACTGGGGAGTAATTACTTTGAATGACTCTGAGGAGTACTTATTTCAAAACGGCAGTAGTGGAGAATCCAGACTACCGCTATTTCAAAATAACTGTTTCAAAATAAGCATTATTCCTTGTGGAAAGCAGGAGCACAGATTTCAAAATAACCAGCCTCTAATTTCGAAATAACAGGCTTGGTAGTGTGGATGCTCTGCTTGTTATTTTGAAATAAGGGGAGTTATTTTGAAGTATCTGCCTAGTGTAGACCAGTGCTTAGAGACTAACAAAAATATAGATAGTATCATGAGCTTTCACCCTTCTTATATAGTACTTCTCATGTGTGCAGTTTCACGTGCTTTAAAAAGGAGGCAAATATTACCTTCATTTTACAGATGGAAAACAATGAGGCAGAGAGAGGTGACATAAGTTGGCCAGAGTCACACAGCAGGCTAGTAACAGTGCCAGGAACAGAACATGGGGCTGACATCCTGGTCCTATTAAAGACAGTAGCAAAACTCCCACTGACTTTAGTGGGGCCATGATTTTACCCTATATCTCATGACACCCCATGCATTGTCCTATCATCTTGCAGAATTAATCAAGCCACACTTCTGTAGAAATCCTTCTTGGACATCAAATCAATCCAAAAAGCTTGCTGGAAGTTATTACCAAGACCACCAATGAGATTAACATTAAGAAATACTTCTAAAGCTTCTCTTTATTATAAGGAGAGCAGCTAGCACCACAGAATCTGGCAGTAAAATAGGAGGGGGGAGGGTATCACAACTGTAATAGAATGATACCTTACCTGGAAAACCCTCCTTTTTCATAAAATGGAAAATTAAGATACCTCAAAACCCACGGCAGATTTATGAGTTCTGTTTTATATGAATAAATACTAGAGCCTTCTTGCTATTATTTAACTATGGTTGCTTTAATTTGGGACATCTATCATGAAGAAAAAAATATGTCAGTTCCCATCATACAATCAATGCGGAGAGATATAGCTCCTGATCTTAAAATGACTCAGGCAGGTGAATAGAGCTACTGAATGGAATGGGATGACTCACAGTAATGTAAAGTTACTCAACATAAGTTACTCAACTAAGCAATGTACGGTAAGTGGCTCAAACAACGAGGAGTCCAGTGGCACCTTAAAGACTAAGGGTATGTCTACACGGCAAAGTTATTTTGAAATAACAGCCATTATTTTGAAATAACTTTCCTAGCATCTACACAGCCAAACCGCTATTTGGAAATTAATTTGAAATAGCGGAGCGCTTATTTCAAATTTGGTAAACCTCATTCCATGAGGAATAATGCCAAATTCGAAATAACTAAATCTAAATAAGTGCTGTGTAGATGCTTATTTGAAATAGGGGGCCTCCAGCCCTTCCCAGGGTGCCCTGGTGGCCACTCTGGGCCAAACCAGGAAAACTCTTCTGCTCCCCCCCACACCCCGGAGCCCTTAAAGGGGTTGACTCTGGCCACAGTGCCTGTGCCAGCTGCAAGCCTGCCAGCACACAGCCAGCAGTCCGTGCACCTGGCACAGCATGAGTCAGCAACCCACTGGCACCCAGCCCTCCACCGCTCCCCGGGAGCAGGCTGGCAGCTCTCAGGAGCCTGCCAGGGGCCGGAGAAGACGGGCTCCTTCCTGGTCTAGTACAGAGATCGTGGACCTCATTGAGGTTTGGGGGGAGGCCTCCAATGTCCACGATCTCCGCACTAGAATCAGGAATACGGCCATCTACAGGCCTGGCCACCAAAGGCCACATGCGCACCCAGGAGCAGGTGCGCATGAAAATCAGAGACCTGCGGCAGGACTATGCCAGGGCCTCAGAGGGAAGCTCCCAATCAGGGGCTGACCCAGACCTCTGCCCCTATTATGATGCCCTGGACCACATCCTGGGGGGTCAGATGGTCCGTGCCCCGCAGGTGGTCATCGACCCTGGGGCAGAGGACCCTGCCCATGACACTGAGGAGGAGGAGGAGGAGGACAGCCAGGAGCCACTGGAGCCTGGAGGGAGCATGCCCCGCACCCAGGACCCCCAAGCCGTCCCAGTAAGCCTGTTGCTGGTGTCATCCGAGGCTGGGGAGGTCTCGACATGTGAGTGCCATCACTGTCCCCTTATGCGGGGCCGGGGGGCAGGGGAGGCAGGAGAGGGAGACCAGAGACCGTGTATGTGGGCCTTGCTGACCACGGAGCGCGCAGCAACCTGTGCATGTGCTGTGCCACCCTGGGCATGTGGCCTCGGCTGGCTGCCACACAGGGGCCCTGGCCTGTTACCCACATGTGTGTATGTATGAAGGCAGATGACATGTTCCTGACCCTGGAGAGGGACACTGCATGATGCCCTCCCTCCACGAGCCCCCTCTACACAGAGGCAGGGCACATCTCCCCTCCCCTCCCTTCCCCACCCCCACACTAGATACAGCACAGGGGCATAGGCACAGTCCCGGGCTAGTTCACACTCCCGGGGATAGCAGGACATGCTGAACATGGCCTGTGTGCAAGTACATCAGCTCCGTTGGTGCGGAGACCTACTGTCCTCGCCTTGTAGAGGGGCTTCACCCACTGTTTCCCCACGGAGAACTGGCCACTTCTCTTGTTTCTCCACAGCTGCAGCAGCTGCGAGTAAAGGGCGCACCACCCTGCCCACGACAACCTCCCGCACCCGGGCCAGCATGCTGACCCGTAACCAGGAGGAGTACCAGCAGCAGCACCTGGGGATCCTACGAGGCCAGCACTGCACCCTCGACCACTGGGTGTATGAAGACTTGCAGCTGCAGTGGGAGAGCTGGCGGGAGCTGCTTGCCCAGGGCCGTGCCATCTCTGACCACCTGCAGACTCTGGTGCAGAGATTGCTGCCTCCTGCCGCTCCAGCCCCTGCTGCCGCCCCAGCTACCGCTCCTCCTCCCACTCCTTCTCCCCCTCCCGCTTCTTCCTCCCCCTCCCCTCTACCCGTCCCACCCTCCATACCTGTCCCCCCCCGGGAACACCAAGGCCCCCGCACCCGCAGTGCTGGGAGACAGGTGGGCCAGCAAGACCCCCAACTCTGAGCTTCTCCTCCCCATTCCTCCCCTCGCCTCCCCCTCCCAGCTCCCTCATCCCAGGTTTCCCCCTCCCCTCTCCCACCCTCTCACCTCCCCTCTCCCATCCTCATTCCCCTGCATCCCAGTTATGTTAATAAACAGAGTTTGTTTTTGTCAACACATGTGTCTTTATTTAATGGGAATGGGGGTTAGGGAGGGGTCAGTGAAAGGATGTGAGGGTGAAATGAGGCACAAGCTGGGCACACCAGGGAGACTTTAGTCCCCCTCTGGGTGGGAGCTCTCCCACAGGGCCTCCAGGATATGGACAGCCTGCCGACGGGCCTCCCGGCTGGCAGCCATGTGGGGCTCCACGTACAGGTCAGCCAAGTGGTTGGCCTCTGCCATCCAGCCCGGCAGGAAAGCCTTCCCCTTCCTCTTGCACAAATTATGCAGCACACAACACACTGCCACCACGTGTAGAATATTCCACTCGGATCGGTCCAGGTGGGTGAGGAGACATCTAAAACGAGCCTTCAACTGGCCGAACACCCCCTCCACCACGATGCAGGCCCTGCCGAGCTTGGCATTAAAGGCCTATCGGGAAGGGTTGAGGTGTCCCGTGTAGGGCTTCATCAGCCAGGGTTGTAAGGGATAGGCCGCATCCCCCACCAGGCACACAAGCACGTCCACGTTCCTGACCCTGATGTGGCGGTTGGGGAAGAAAGTCCCAGCATGCAGCCTTTGGCACATGGAGGATTTGTGGTAAACCCGCGCGTCGTGTGCTTTTGCCAGACCAGCCCACCTTAATGTCCACGAACTGGCCCCAGTGGTCAGACACAGCCTGCAGGATGACTGAGAAGTATCCCTTCTGGTTGAGGTACAGGGAGGCCTGGTGTTCCGGGGCATGGATGGGGATGTGCATCCCATTGATTGCCCTTCTGCAGTTGGGGAAGCCCAGGGCACCAAACCCCTTGATGACCGCGTCCACATCAGTGAGGCGGATGACTCTGCAGAGCAGCACTCTGTTGATGGCCTTGACCACCTGCAAAGGGACACACAAAACCACTGAGAGTCACTGGGGTGCCAGGGTGGCTGAGAGTGCTCCTTCCCCGCCACTGCCCCGCACCCTCACTCTCAGGAGCAACCCCCCCTGCAATCCTTTCCACCGAGGGCAGTCCATAGTGTGGGTGGGACAGAACAAACCCTCCTGTGGAGGGGACTTGCACCCCCTCCTCCCCTTTTCCCTAGGGCAGCCCATCCCCTCCTCGCACCCCCTCTCCTGGCACAGTGGCCGGAGATTGCCATACCTGCATGAACACTGCTCTGACAATGGATCTCCCCACGCCGAACTGGTTCCCCATGGATAGGTAGCTGTCCGGCGTGGAAAGCTTCCAGAGGGCGATGTCCACATGTTTGTGGAGGGGAATGGCGGGCCTCATGTGCGTGTCCCGTTGCCACAGAGCAGGGGCGAGCCACTCACAGAGCTCAAGGAAGGTGTCCTTCTTCATCCTGAAGTTCTGGGTCCATTGATGGTCTCCCCAGTGCTCCAGGATGATGTGGTCCCATCAGTCACTGCTGGTGTCCAGACGCCAGATGCAGCAGGGCACGCTGGCATCCGGGAGCTGCAGCTGCTCCTCCCCATCCCCCAGGAGGGTCCGGAGGATGGTGTGGGGGTTGGGCTGCAGCAGATGCTGCAAGGCAGCCTGCAGAAAGTGCAGCCAGGCTTGCAGCAACATGTCCAAAAGAAGCACCAGAGTTTCCAGGGGCAGCTCCGGCTCCATGGTGCCGAGTGCTGTGGTGTCCCGAGTCAGGGCAACCAAAGCAGGCAGAGACAAAAATGCTTTGCTGTCCCTCAGCGAGGTAGGCAAGCAAGCAGGGAAAGCTGAGAACTGGCTGTCCAGGGAGGGGTCCCTTTAAGCACAAACCTCAGATAGCCTCAGGCAGTGGCCACACAAAGTAATTACTGACCTGATGCCCTGCTGTAACCGGTTTCAGCTGACCTTAAATGTGATTCAGCGTCCAATCAGTATGGGCGCACTATTTCGAAATAGCAGAACACTATTTTGAAATGCATTTTGTGTGTAGACGTGTTATTTCAAAATATATTATTTTGAATTAACTATTTCGAAATAAGATATTTTGAAATAACACTGTAATGTAGACATACCCTCAGAGATTTATTTGGGCATAAGCTTTTCTGGGTAAAAACTACTTTCATGGGGCAGAAATCACAGAAGTCAGGATATATGCTGAATAATTTTTGCATTTTCTGCATTATTTTTGATAATTCTACTAGGTCCGTATTGGGATTTCAGGATTTTTCTTGTTCCTGATATATTTACACTCCTTTTTTATTGTACTTTGCTGGCCATCGTTTTTACTTTGTAGCTCTTTGTTTCCCTTATCAATGTTCTACAGTTCCTACCTTCTGATTTATATTCTTTACTGTCAACATCCCCTTTCCTCAGTTTGTTATGCATTATTTTAAAATTGTACCTAGCTATCTTCACTTCCCATCTAAACCAGGTCTTTTAACTTGCTTCAGTTGTGGCTTTTAGGGAATCTAGTAAATTATTCTTAAACAATCCATAATTTTACATTCTGTAATTAGTTCCTGTTTATCTGTCAAGACTACACCTAAAATGGAATTCCCGCATGTTGACTGCAACACATTTTGAGTTAGGAAATTGCCATCTGTAATATTTAGAAGTTCTAAGGAAGTCCTAATATTGGCAGCATAAGACTGTGCGTATGTCACTCAAATTGACATTATCCATGATCACACAGCATTTTTTCCCTCTACGTTATATATAGGTGCATAAAAAGGTGGTCATCCTGTTCCCTAGTATGATTTGGAGGTCTCAGCAGATATCATCTAATATCCCATCTTCTGCTTTTTTCCTGTTAGGACATTGAGCCATAAGCATTAAATATTATTTTCTTCTGAGCAATCAGTGACTCACAAACCAGTAATGCAATTTTTGGCAGAGTGCCATTCTTTCTCCCTTTTTGCTCACTCAGGTTTTTTTTTAAATAAGTTAAAAATTGTTGATTTTAACATTCCAATTGTGCAAATCATACCACCAGGTTTCAATAATGCCAAATAGAGAGCTAATTTAGGATAATAAATGAGCAGTTCCAGTTCCTCTTCTTTTTCACCCAGGCTCCTAGCATTAGTGTATAGACCATTACATAATGTCTTCTCTGTGTGTTCTTTGTTTCCTTGATTACTTTGATTCTCAGCATCTTGATTCTGTGCTAACAGAGTGCTTGTATCTTCCTTCTTTTTACCTTTCCCTTTTGTTATTAGGTTAATGCTTGTCTCACTACTCTAAACAGCCTCTAATTGATTCCATTTCTACTGAGGTGGAGACCACCAAACTATACAGCCTGTTCATCCCAGAGAAGGTGGACCAATACTCCACAAAACTAAACCCTGCCACCCTACACACTTACCTAGTCAGGGTTTTGCTTTTGGAATATTCTGTCTTCTTTGGCTTAAGGGACAAGAATGATCTCAGAACAGACTGCCTGGACATTCTTCTTATTCAGCATGCTTCCAAGTTCCCTGAAGTCCTCTATTATCAATGAGAGATCCCCTAGCAGTCCCATTAGTGCCAATATGAACTACCACCAGTGGATAATGATACCATGGTACCTCAGGGAGTTATACTTCATGTGTGTCATAGTCTGTTCTCTACTGCGTTCTTGGTCAGACTATGTTTCCCATGATGCAGCGCAGTATCTCCATGTGGTGAGAAGAGGCAGTTGCATCACAGAAGATGTTCTTGCAGGGGAGATCAGCCCATTAAGAGGAACAGGGACATTAGGAAACTGAATTACCGTTCCCATTATGTTTTGCAATTGAATATTTTGGTTTTCAGGCATTTTTTTAAAAATCAGATATTTCCATGGAAAATAGACATTTTATACACACACACACACACACACACACACACACTAATCAAAAACTTAATTTTCCATTAAAACCAGTTTAAAAGGAAGAAAACCTCCAACCAGCCACAACATTAAATTGGAATTAAAGGGGTGGAGCAAATGTGGCATCTCTTTTTCTCTTGCCCCAAACGCAATCAAGTCCATGATATTAACAGCGCAGGGAGCAGAGTGGAGTGAGAGAGGGAGTCTAGGTGCAGACATAATACACGGCCTGTTCCCCTTCCGTTTTCCAAATGCAAATCCCCATGGGAGTTAATGCTGAATTCAGAATTTTAATATTCGCCTTGTTACCATAATTTTAATCATTAAACATATTCAAATGTTTATATTAGAAGATGAAAAACACTTTACATTCCATCTGGATTAGGCAGCACAATCTGGAATGCTGATTTCAGTGTAAGGGCTTAATTCTGCAAAGTCCTGAGCACTTATATAAGATACTGAAATCAAAGGTGCTAAAATCAGTGGGAGTTGGGGAACTCTGCACCTCACAGACCTGCTTGGGTGCAGGGCCATCCTTGCCCATACACAGAATACACAGCTTTGTAGTGCACCTGAAAATTTGGGGCACCACTGGGTCTTAATGCCCACCTATCTGGGTATGTCTACACTAGCCCCCTAGATTGATCTAGGGAGGCTAATGAGGGTGACTGAAATTGCAAATCAAGCCCGGGATTTAAATATCCCGCACTTGATTTTCATGTTCCCGGCCGGTCGCCATTTTAGAAATTGACTAGCCCGAAGTAACTGCCTGCGTCTACACACGACAGTGAAACGGGATTCCAATTTAAAGCCCCTAAATCAAATTAGCTGGTAAACCTCATTGCAGGAGGAATACCAGCTAATTCGAGTTACGGCTTTAAATCGGAATCCGGTTTCACTGACGCATTCCTGGCTGTTGCTGGGCACAGGGACACCCGTTTCATAAGACTGTGTAGGGTCCCATAAATCCTAAAGATATCCCTGCTTGGGTGTTCCAGCAACAAACCCTAAGAGTGAGCAATTGAATGCATGGGGGCAGGCAATGAGAAGCTGAGCTCACACCCAGCAAGTCAATTATAAACTTATTACACTGCGCTACAGCCAAAATGCTTCTGAAATAAATGTAGTCAAACTTTATTAATTCTGGGTCACTGAGAACGAAAATGATGCTTAAAATTGTTGATTGGCTCTAGTTTTCAAGATATGCTATTGGGTCAGTATATACGACCCTTGACTTGGGAATGGCGGAGGATAAGTGAGTTATAAAGGGAAGGGATCTCAATTTAAACCAGAAATGACTAAAATACATCTTTGACTGGATCTACGAATAAATCTATGACTGGGTTTGGACAGTACTTGCTTTTTAGGCAAAACAATGAATGATGCAATCTGAAGCTGGTATTGCGTCATACATGAGATGAATTGCATCATGTTATTCCTAGAAGTCATGGATGATGCAATCATAACGAAGCTTACATCACTCTGCTGAACAAATTGCCCTATATCAGCTCTAGAAATCATGCAGTGTCGTGCTCTCTTATTTGTCAGTGTTTGATTTTGCAAAGGGACACATTTCTGTTTAGCCAAAGTGAGCAGAGATGCCTCATACTTATGTGAACAGTGCAGATAACTTCTGCTATGTTTGTGGTGAAGTGACTTTTGCATCACAAAAGCGCAGTATAACCACTGTGGTTAAGAAAGCCTATCGCCTTTATTTTGGCTGCAAAATTGGAGATCAGGACAAGAGGTGGGCCCCACACATATGCTGCAACACTTGTGCAACAAATCTTCGCCAGTGGTTGAACAGGAAAAGGAAATCTATGCCTTTTGCAGTGCCAATGATTTGGAGAGAGCCAACAGATCATACCAGCAATTGTTACTTCTGCATGGTGCCTCCAGTTGGGAAAGGTGTGTCAAAGAAGAAAAAGTGGACTGTGCATTATCCAAACATTCCATCAGCTATACGCCCAGTACCCCACGGAGAAGGACTGCCGGTTCCTGATGCACCAGAATCATTCTCACTTAAGTCAGACGAGGAAGAGGAAGAGGATGAAACTTCTGGTCCTGAACCATCAATGTCACAGGACCCACATTTTCTCCCATCCTCCTCTTCTGAACCACACCTCATAACACAAGGTGAACTGAATGACCTTGTCAGGGATTTGGAACTACCCAAGAGTAAGGCAGAGCTGTTGGGCTCCAGACTACAGCAGTGGAATCTCCTGGCAGGTGGTGTTAGGGTTTCCATGTTCCGTGACCGTCAAAAGGATCTTGTCCCATTCTTCTTCATGGAAGGTGCTCCATTTAATGAATACAAGAGACAAGCCAAGAAGCGCCGAGTAGACACTGAATAGGACTAAACTGTGTACATAATAGTTTTTTGCCTTTTGTTTCATAATAAATTTTATTTATATAACCCTTTTGCTGATTTTTAAAGTGTTACAGAAACAGGACAGGTGAAATATTATCATGTAAAGCAACCATAAACACATGAAAAGACCTAGGTTTACAATTTATGACTAAAACTCTACTATCTACACAATATACATAGACGTAAAATGTAAAAACTTAAATATCTTGGAAACAGTAGCCAATCAGTTGTTTTAATTGTCATATTTGAATTCAGCACATCAAAATACATAATAAATAGCACATTTTATCTCTGAAGTAGATGACTTCTAAAAAATTGTAGACCAGTGTTATGAGATTGGCTGTAACTGTAAGTATCCTGCTCCCCTCTCGTATAGCACATAAATTGCAGGCTGATTTTTTGGTGGAGAACAGACAGCTGTTTCAAAAAATGTCCAAAAGTGGACTGATGTTATACTCCTAAGCCTCACACGGTCCGCTCGTTCAACAAGCAGCTATGAACAGTCTTGGATTTATCAGTCATGATTTAATATATCCTGTAATTCTCTAGATTCCAGCCATCTCAGCTGTATAGAACTCATTATGCTTTACGCTGCGGTGCTGGATAGGAACAATCTTTATTTACTGAAAAGCTGTTTTAACCTAACACACATATCTCCCCTCTGAAATTAAAGAGGCTGCACGAGGTATGTGTCCGGGAAGAATTTTGGCCCATTCGATTCTCTAAAGGCAAAGGCTGTTAGGGAATTTTTATACAATTATCTGTGAATTGTAATAATCTGTTAGAAATGGGTGGTGATGATTTTAATTAAAGGTAAAGGGACAAGGATCAAGAACAGATGTCACACTCATGTAGGAATTAAAATTAATGATCATACATTAAAGCAGCAGAGTTCCATTCATCATTTTATTAAACTCAATTCATATGACCATATGGTAGCCACTTTACATTGAAGCAAATCTAAACACCATTAGAAAACCAAGGAAAGAATAAAAACGGAAGATAGTAGAGCTATGCACAGAGCAATTCCTCTTTCAGATGGGCATAAGACTAAGCAAAACTGGTTAAATTAAAATGCTCTTTTACATAACAACAACAAGCCTTTGTAGTAGACACATTATTATTTTTTAAGCAATGACTTTGATGGGAGTACTCAATTTTCCCAGTGTGAGTATGTGACCCTATTTTCCTCTCTTGCTCCTGTACTTTCTAGTTCTGTTCATGACTGAAGGAGAAATGCTGAAATACTCTGAGGGTACATCTACACAGCAGTGTTATTTTGGAATAACTGACGTTATTCCAAAATAACAGAAAGCATGTCTACACTACAGGCCTTTATTTCAAAATAATGTTGAGCTGGAGGACTTCTTACTCTGACTTATGGTAACTCTCATTTCAGGAGGAGTAAGGGAAGTCAAAGGAAGAGTGTTCTTCCTTTGACTTCTTGCTGTGTAGACAGAGCCTAAAGATGAGTTAAACTATTTCAACTTAAGATACGCAACTGACATAGCTAAGGTTGTGTAGCTTAATTCAACTTTAGCCCTGCTGTGTAGATGTACCCTGAGAAAGACTGATTTGAGTGTATTCCCATGAGAAAATGCCACAAATCACATTAAAAAGACTTTTCTTTTGATATTTATAGTCCAGATTTGCAGTTCCCATTGTTCTGTATCTTTTAGAAACTCTCCAGAAAAGCACCCAAATCCTAAGTACTTTTATTCTGAGAACTGGAACTCTGAAACTTTGGAAGTTAGATGAATATGTATGTTTATTAGGTAGAATAAACAAAATCTTATGCAAAATCAGCTGTAAAGTTCCTTACAAATTTAGGCCTTTATTTTGCAAACACTTATGCACATGACTATGTGCACATAATTAGTCCTAGGTTATGTCTACACTGCACTGCTCTTCTGAAAAAAGCTACGCAAATTGCGAATCGCAATTTGCGTGGCTTTTTCTGCTTGTTTTTCGGAAGAGGCTTTTCCTACATTTGGCCTGTCTACACTGGGTAAAATATCAGAAAAAAACCCTTTTTCAGAACATCCCTTCTTCCTCGTAAAATGAGGTTTACAGGGATGCCGAAAAAACACAACTGCTCTTCTGAAAAAAATTTCGGAAGAGCAAACACGTTCCCAGGATGCGGCTGAGTTTTTCTGGGATACCTCTGGCATCCCAAAAAAACTCTGCAGTGTAGACATATCCTTAAGAGGATAATGAAAATACCTACAGGCATACAGTGACTCACATGGAGAAATGTTTGCATGTCAAGATCTATTCTAAAGTTCACATGGGTCCATCAGGAACAGTCTGTTAAATATTATATACAAAATTGTCATCTCAGAATAAGAACAAGAATTTTTTAAGTTGGGATGGGCAAATTCAGGGAGAGAAAACATCCAATGTTTTTTTAACCATTCCATTGATATTTCCATTCCCAACAATTGACTTTGAACTGTAGTATAAATAATACAAGTATTCACATTTGAACTGACCTGTGCACCAGGCTATATTGCTCCAATAACTTAAAATGGCAATTTATATACCATGAGGGAGTACGTAGCTGGTGTAAATATACAACCTGCAATCTCTTCATTAATTTGTCTTAGAGATTAGAATGCATATTTTTTATTCTGATTTTTAAAAAAACAGTAAAAGAGGACATTTTGTAAACTCAAGATATCTAAATATTTTACAATAGTCTTATAAATTAAAATCTAGAAAATTATCTTATCCTCTTGCCTCCGTCTGCATGGCTATAAATACCACCAAGAGATACAATACATTATAACTTCCCCTTTCCACACCTGTTTGTTCTGTTGCATAGGAATGACCATACGGGGTCAGAGCAATGTCTAGTTCAGTATCCTGTCTTCTTACTGCAGCTGGTGCCAGAAACTTCAGAGGGAATGAACAGAACTGAGTAATGATCAATTGATCTATTCTCTGTTGTTCAGTCCAAGCTTCTGGCAGTGAGAGATTTAGGGACACCCAAGGAACATGGTTCCATTCTTGACCATCTTGACAAATGGCCATTGATAGACCTATAGCCTTCATAAACTTAGCCAATTCTTTTTTTGAGCCCAGTTATACTTTTGGCCTTCACAATATCCCATGGCAACAAGTCCCACAGGTTGATTGTATGTCATGTGAAGAAATATTTCTTTTTGTCTGTTTTAACCCTGATGCTTATTAATTTCTTTGGGAAACCCCTGGTTCTTGAGTTCTGTGAAGGAGTAAATTACACTTCCTTAGTCACTGTCTCCACATCATTCATGATTTTACTGACTTCTATCCTATTCCCTCCCCCTTAGTCAGTCTCTTTTCTAAGATGAAGAGATCCAGTCTTTTTAATCTTTTCTCACAGGAAAGCCGTTCCATGCTTCTAATATTTTTGTTCCCCCCTTCTCTGTACATTTTTCCCAATTCTAGTATATCTTTTTTGAGACGGGGTGAGTATGACTGCATTATTCAAGGTGTGGATAACAATAGATTTATATAGAGGCATTATGGTATTTTCTGTTTAATTTTCTAACCCTTTCCTAATAGTTCCTAACATTCTGTTGTGTTTTTTTTTTCACTGCCATTGCACATGGAGCAGATGTTTTCAAAGAACTATCTACAATGACTCCACTGTTTCTTCCTGAGTGGTAACAGTTAATTTAGATCCCATTGCTGTGTATGGATAGTTCAGATTCTGTTTTTTAATTTGCATTACTTTGCATTTATCAGCAGCAAATTTCATCTAACTCAGTCACTCAGTATTAGGAGATCCCTTTTGTAACTCCTTGCAATCAGCTTTGGACTTAGCTAGCCTGAGTAATTTTGTATTATCTGCAAACTTTTCCACCGTATTTTTACCCCGTTTACAAGATCATTTATGCATTTGTCCCACCACAGAACTTTAGGGAACATTGCTATTTACCATTCACCACTGTGAAAACTCACCATTTTTTCCTCCCCCCATGAAAGGTCCTTCCATCTTATCCCATGATGGCTTATTTTGCAAACAGCATTTAGTCAAAGGCTTTCTAAAAGTCCAAGTACACTCTCTTGGCTGACTAACTCTTGCCATATGTTTGCTGATGCCCTTCAATTCTAATACATCAGTGAATCATGATTTCCATTTACAGAAGTATAACTGGATAAACATATCCTTTTTCCTCTTATGATTATTCAACTAGGCCTTGATTCTGCTAATATTTAAGCATGTGCTTATCATTAAGTATAAAAGTAGTCCCATTGGCTCAGTGATGGGACTAGTGTGCTTAAACATAAGCATGTGTTTAAGAGTTTTCAGGAGCAAGATCTTACAGACCAACCCATTTCCCAGTGAAGTTGAGAGATTCCCATTAAACTCAGTAGCTGCTGGATTGAAACCTTGGAGCTAAGTCATGCCAACTACAAAGCAGCCTCAATTCACACTAAAGATAATGGAAGTTGGTAATTAATGAAGTTTAGGGGTAAATTTCACCTCACTATACAGAAGAGTTATTCTTCAGAGTTCCATTTTCTAATTGTTATTTGTTGTGGTTGGTTCTACCGCACTAGGAGTTAGTGATCTGGATGGAATATATTTGTCTTGTCATCACAATGGATTGTCTTCAAGAAGTTTTGTTTGGTCTGGCACCGTCCGGGCTTCCTTCATCTGTTTCTGATGTTTATGCTGTTAAAGGTTTGGCAGATGTATAGCTCACTGCCACGTGCAGGGATAGAACTCGGTTCCCCACATGGTATTGAGCAGAGGAGCTACAAGTACGAGCAAGAACCAATTACACGAGCTTGATAACTCTCAGGAATTTTATCAGCAGTTGAACATCAATTCATCTATTCCCTGGGATAACTGAGATTCCTCAAATAGCAGTGTGTGGACACTCATGGCATTTTTCTTTTTTTCCCCTTCCCCTCCCTATTTTAAAATAATAAATGTCAGTCTCATGGAAATAAGAGATGTCAACAAGCATTGTTAACCTGGCTTTCCACTCAAAGCATTGTGACTTCTACATTGTGTTCAGGATCATAGCAACTTGACTATTACACTTTCACATTTTTCTTTTCGTTTCACATGGTGATATGTGCTGAAATGAAAAGAGCTAAAAGAGACACGCATTAACATTTGATTTCTAGCTAAAGGTAGAGACTAAGGCTCATAGATACTGAAAATGAAAACAGGACTAGAACTGGAATCTGAGTCAAATTTAGGTGTAAATAATGAAGGTAGTCAATGAATTTGTTGGGCCAATTCTGCCCTCAATTGCATGGCTACCTCTCCTTTACTTACCTGTGCTACTGAAGGCAGAACTAGCCCCTGCCTCTATAATGAGACAGTTAAGTGTCAAATTCTTTCCTAATTTACACTGCTGGAATCCCACTTGTTGTGCATTGGGTTGCAGATATAGATCTTGTTTTTATAGTAACTGAGTTAGGTCACTGGGGTCAGCCCAGCTGGTTTGGGCTTGTTCTAGTTAGGCCTGTGTTATGCAATAAAATGGACACTTGCAACTACTCAAGCTCTCTGTATTTCCACTGATTTCTTCCTATACTGTGGAACTCCACATGACATAACACCACTCTTTCTACCTCATGGTGTGGATTGGGTTTAAATTCCTCACTCAACCTGCTCTTATTTTCACTAGGATTTGGTATTCCTGTCCCCTGCTTAGCAAGTGAGGTTCAGTTTAGGGTGAGCATCTCAATTAGAGAATGCTAAGCACAGTTTGGCAGACCTTTACTCATACAATGATAACATTTCATTACCCCTGCATTCAAATACTAAAGTGGTTTGTAACCCCAAACAAGCCAGAATTGATCATTTTGGTCAATTTTCCATCATACTGCACACCTAGGCAAAGTACACATGACTTCCCCAGTACATCACAGGATGTCAGGGGAGAATTCATAACAGACCAGTGGTGGGCAAATAGCAGCCCACAAGCCCGATGTTGTTTGCTAGGGTTAGCCCCTGGTGGGCTGCCACTGATGCATTTACGTGGGCTTCGGTGGGTATTGGTTCTTGCAGCTCCCGTTGGCTACGGATCACTGTTCTTGGCCAATGGGAGCTGTGGGAAGCAGTGTCTCAGTCCGCACCGCTTCCCACAGTTCCCATTGGCCAGAAAGGATGATCAGCAGCCAATGGGGACTGCAGGCACTTATACCTGTGGAGGTGCAGGTAAACATAGCGGCAGCAGCTGCCAGGGGCTAACCCTAGCAAACTGCCTCCATCTCATTCCCACACTTCTTAGAGTCTCTGCTTACACCGCGCTTTGATCATAATAATGCAATGACATTTTCTAACAGTGCTTTCATTAACATCACAGTTATTTGTAAAGGAAGCAAAAGCTTTGTTTTTACTAACTTTTAAACTGGCACTTTCTAACAGTGTTTAAATGTGGTTTAAACACAGCTCCGGCTAAATTGGTTTTGACAGCCACTATGGATGCAGCCAAATTGTTAGGACCATGTTTAAAATCCATGTCTAAAAGCCAAGGACAATTTCTTGAAACCAATTTTCATACTTCAGAGCTGCAACTCTAATTGTAGTCCATAAGGTAGTGTCTATAGTATATCTAAATAACTGCACGATCGTCCATAGGTAGAGCCTGCAACTCTTGAGGCAGAAGTAGTTCTAAGATAAATTACCCCCATTCTCCTTAGGTAGTCAAATCGTATTAGAAATCATTCCAGCTGGCACACTGTAAATATGTTTCCTTAACTTGATTTAAGTCCAGGTAGAAGAAGCAAACTTCTGCACCTGGTCAATTTTGCCTGTCAGTTCTGGGTATTACAAGGATTAGTTCCTTATGAAACAAATTTGTGCAGCTTAATAATATGGAGATTATTTTGATAGAGTAGCTCTGGTGTTTTTATCATTTAGAGTCTATTGCTTTCTTACTTAGCAATCCAGGGATATGCCCCAGCATGATATGGAGGCTGCACTGGTGTGTTTTGTCAACAGTCCACTCCTGGCAATGGACGAAGTCTAGCAGTCTATAACGAAACTGTTAAATCTTGCAGCATCCATGATAACCTTAGTCATCATGATGCGTTGTTGGCTCACAAGTGGATTCTTCCAGGGACAGAAGATTCATGAAGACCCTGGATGACTTTCCCTCTAGCA
This sequence comes from Pelochelys cantorii, assembly GCA_032595735.1. Lineage (NCBI taxonomy): Eukaryota > Metazoa > Chordata > Testudines > Trionychidae > Pelochelys > Pelochelys cantorii. The sequence continues at coordinate 41,924,157 of CM064335.1, forward strand.
TGTGCATTTCTATAGTGTGCTAATCAGGTACCCACCCTGGGAAGAGGTATCAGATAGGAATAAGATATTTTGGGCTGGTGTTCTACAACCACTGACAAAGAGTTTGGAATGTTTTCCCATTTTGGGAATCAGATTTTTACACGGTAAATTAACAGCAAAGACCTCTTAACATATCTCTTTCATGTGAGCTGACTTTATTTCCTTTTCAGGTTTAAATCCCTAGTTTAATAGGGATTTCACGCTATATAGTTCTGACAAACTGGAGAGAACATAGTCATTCAGTTTTACAGCTAAGCCATAGGATCTGCACAGAATGGCATTCAGGAAATCATCCTTCAAAGATTTATCTTTTCACCGAGCATGTATTTAAGCTAACTTAACTGCCTATAATAGAAGATAGGAGATGAATTCTGGATTCTAAAAAAAAAAAAAGTTCAAAGTAAATATAGCAGCAACTATAGGGGCTATTTCTGTAAAGTCTGCTTTTCAATACCAAGAAATGATGACAGTGCTGATTGTGGCAACCACAGAATCACAAATGCAGCAACCGAACAAGTATTGAAGGAATGCTTAGGAAATCTCACACAATGTACAATAAAAATCTCACTTGATAATCCATTGTATCAAATCAGACAAAATGATGTTTTCGAGAGATGAAATTTCACTGTGCAATAATTGGACATCACTATAGTCTTTTCACAGCAGTTTTCAGACCTTAAAACATATTCATTTAGGACACTTGGGAGCCACTCACAATGGTTAAAATATCACATAACAAGACAGGTCAAAAAGAATTAAAAGCTACAATATGTACATGGAAGAAACTGTTCAATTGCTTTTGTAACCAAACTTTACAGCAGTATTCACATTATTCTGAACCTATTACCTATGCTAAGTATCTGGAACATCACAGATACCACAATATTATAATTTAATTGAAAATTGGATATTGGAAAGTTCTAAAGGGCACACACCTTATAAGAAGAAATAAATAGATCAAAGGACACGGGCACTTTATGAAGGATACCTGGAATCATAGCTACTGGTTGAAAAATATGTGTTTATGTCACTGGTTTCCAAAGTGATCTCACCAAGAGTTAGGACAATTCTGAGCACACCTGAAAGCCCTACCCAATGTGTAGCAGGGCCTTAACCTCTGTTAACAGTGAACAGAAAAATCAAGTTAAGGAATCACGTTTAAATGCTATTTAAAACATGATTTCAACTAAATTATTATTTAATGTGGTTTGGCTGGAGCCAGGAGTAAAAAGTGTTTTGCCCCAAACAGAGATTATAGGACAAAATAGGTAAAGTAACAATAATATGGTTAATTTCCTGATTTTGTCTAATCTGGATGGATGGTTCCATATCATGTTACAGACAGGTTTGAAAAATTCCTTGCGTTGATGCATGGTATAGCATTTTTTTAAAAGAACTTGGCTATGCATGCTTTGCCTCTGTCTACACAAGCTGTAAAGAGAGGGCTTTAGCAGGGGAACATGTGTTTAATTCCGCACACTTTACAGAAAGTCCACATAACAAACTAAGCCTGTGATTTGCAGGACACCTCAAAGATTTGGGAAATACTTCCCATTATAACGAATGAGGTGAAGGTAATCTAAATCTCCAAGGCAGCTTTGAAAATCTCAGCCTTAAAATATTAGTATTACTGCTCATGTGATGCAGCGGGGTAAAATGATTGTTTTCATCATTGTGGCAGTAGCTCAGTCTTTTTTCCTGGTTTAAAAAGTGTTCTGAGATCCTTAGGCTTGATAAAGGTGACAGACTCATTCACAAGCCTTATGAAAGCCAAGCTGAAAAACACACCACAATAACATGCTGAGAGCTGTGTTCATCTCCAGATTAAGATTCCAAAGATACCAGATAAGATAGTGAGAACAATGGAAAATGCAGGCGCAAAGTTTAAAAGTTCCGTTTAATGTATGTTTGAAAATATTTAACACATTGTTATGATTACAATTTTACTCTCATATGCTCTGTTTTCACATCTATTTCAGTGGTCTGTATGCGCCAACTCACAGCATGGGCAGCAGCAAGGAATTAATCCACTTTAATGTACACATGTTAACACGTAAAACGATCCATTTTAAAAGCTTTGAAAAATAAACTTCAACCATAACTGTCAAAAAGCAAGTGTACAGAAAATTCCAGCATGCCATTAATGGTAGGGTACACTTTTGTTTTGCCTTCAAACACTTCAAAACAACCTGTTCCGGGTGGGTGGCAAACTGCTATTTTACACCCCATGGATCAATGTCACAAAGGATGCTATTAGTTTAGCCAAGTGGGATCTTTTTAGGAGCTAAAAAATAGATGCTGAGAATGCTAATTTTAGAGCCAGTTTTGGTCTTGATTTTGTGTCTTTTATATTTGTCATTTTGGAAGAAAAAAATAAGAGCAGGTCTCCTCAGGGAAATGATTTGCATGTTTCAAGAAACCCTAATTCAGATGGTTAAGAAACTCAAATACAGTAAAACTCTAGTAGTCCAACACCCAATTGTCCGGCACTCCCGATAGTCCGGCATCAAAATGGCAAGTGCTCCTGACGGAACCGTGACGGAACCCGGAACCGTTCAGGTCAGCCGCTTTCACGTGGGTGACAGCAGGGAGGGGAGGTGTTTGGCTCTGGGGAAGGGAAGGGGGGGAAGGGATTGTGTTACTCGAGGCATCCCAGACTGCTGATTGAAAAGCCGGCTGCTCAGCGCAAGTGCCCCAGTGCCTGGAGGGAGACACGGAGCTATACCAGCGGCTCCGGGGAGCCGAGCATAAGGTTGTAGGGGGGGAGAGGGATTGGGTTGGAAGTATGCAGTACCTCCTGATACTCTGGAATATCCGATAATCCGGCACCACCTAGGTCCCAAAGGTGCCGGATTATCGGAAGTCTACCGTAGTAACAATGCAGTGTACTTTGTATTTCCAATCAAACTTTCTTTCATACTTTCATACCCTTAGAAGAATGAAATGGGACTATTCATGGAGCCCTGTAAATCCATGGATATCCGCTTTATAGCCACAAGTATCCACATCTGCAGATGTGGCTGCGGATATCCATGACTCATTTTTGCAGTTATGGATGTAGATACAGATACAAATTTGTATCTGCACAGGGTTCTAACTATTCACAGAATAAGATACCGCTCAATATGAGTAAAAGTGGGAGATATTGGTCCTAAGACATTTTCTTGCAAAATCCAAATGGCACTTTAAAGTTTATCAGAAGTCATGAATAGAGAATATCAAATCAGCTTCAGAGGAACACAGTAAAGTCATTGAGACCCTTTTAAATATTATGGAAATTATCAAGAACACCACCATCTCTGTTATAATGTTGTTCATGAATAGATCTCAAAGTGCATCACAAAGAAAATCATCATCATCTGTACTTTATGGCAGGGGAAGCTGAGATGTAGGGTAGTGCCTTGCCCATCAAGCCACCCAGAGGGCTGGTAACAGGACACTACTGTCCTGAGTCCCATTTTCTATCCATGAGGCAACTGTGCATCATTACGAGGGAGTAGTTACAACCTCAACAGGAATAGAAAAGGGAAATAAGACAGGGAGGACTCTGAGTTACTACAGAGAATTCTTTCCCTAGCTGGTGGATCTTGCCACACACTCGGGGGCTAACTGATCTCTATATTTGGGGTCAGTAAGGAATATTCCCTCAAGTCAGATTGGTGGGGCACACTGGGATTTTTGTCACAGGGGGCACAGAGTCATCTGCTGGCTTGAACTAGGGTAAATGATGGATTGTCTGGAATTAGAAGGCTTTAAGTCCACATCTGAGGACTTCATAACTCAGCCAGAGGCTACGGACCTATTGCAGGACTAGGTGGGTGAGGTTCTGTGGCCTGCAATGTGAAGGATGTCAGACTCCGTAATCATGAGGGTCCCTTCTTGCCTTAAAGTCTATGAGTCTATTTATGTGATTTAAAAAAAAAATTAAAACCTGCTTGAATCAGGAAAATGTAATCTACTACCACCAACCCCAAATAGCATTTGAAGCCATAGGGTAGCAGTCAGGGAGCTGACAGCCATGCTGGGCCCCTGGACAAGAGGGGGGGCAGTTCTGCACTCGCAGAAGGGGCGGAGCCTCAGGAGAAAGGGGCACAGCTGAGGGCAGCCAGCCCTCCATGTCTCTCAGATGTGCCACGCCACCCCCCAGCCCTTAGAGCCCCCTGGAGCACGCTGCACAGCACTCTGGTACTGATGTAAAGGGGCCGGGGCTGTGGGGGCTGCCACTGCTGCAGCAGTGAGGGTGGCCGGGAGCCCCAGGCCCTTTAGAATTGCCAGGCCCTGGGGCAGTTGCCCCCTGTGTCCTCCCCTCCCTTTGGCGGGCACTAGCCGTGCTCTGCTAGTGTGTAGGCTCTACAACGTGAACCTGACTTTAAAGACAACATGAAGCTTACTAGGCTGTATTTCTCTCAGTTAGAGCTGTGTAAACTCAGGGGTAACTCCACTCAAGTCAATGGAGTTTCAGTGTGGTAGAAAGGAGGTGCAAGACCAGAATCTAGCCCAGTGTTCCATTCTCACCTTCATGCCACAGGCCAACCAGAATGAAGGGCTAAAAGTAAACAAACAGGATCATGGTTTAAAACTAACCTAACCCCCCTCAGAAACGGGTTCCACCACGTGCGGTAGGATAGGACACCATTCAAGGAAAAATAATTCAGGTACAGTTACATAGGGCACTGCACTGTGGTCTTTCCATCTTGTGGACGTCAGCATGCTGTCTGGCTGTCCTCTGAACAAGCCCTTGGCCAGCCAACCATGCTCCACTTGGGACAACTGCACACTGGCTGCCGAGGTTGCTGGCTTGCTTTCCTATGGGTCATATTGTGATCACTTTGCACCCCCTTGTTTTCTAGGGTTCCCAGAGGTAGCAGCCTGGAAGTAAATAGATCACATTAGGGCTGCTATTCCCCTTCTTGCAAATGTGGAAGGGTGTGGAAGGAGGGATGGCGAATGGGTGGAACCAAGGCATGAGGCATTAACACTGCATTGGGAGAGGGATATAGTCTGCCTTAGGTATAGGTGCTAGGGTATTACCTCCTCCCCCCAACTGCAGCCCTGCAGCCAAGATAAGGGGTAACCAGCCAGCAGACTGATTGTTCGAATCATAATCTGCTTCCCAGGTTGCTCCAGAAGCAGCACTAGGGCTTCTGGGACAGCCATAATTCAGTCCTATGCATTCTATACCAGCACAAGTCATTATCTAGCTTTGATCATGGAGAGCCTGATGTTGCACCATTGAATTCAATGAAAGTTTGGTCATTGTTATCAGTGGAAGCAGGACCAAGATTTTAACATGCACATGTACATACAGTACACATCTTTTAATCATACCTCCTTACTGAAGTTAATGGCAGGGAGCATGCAGCCCACAAAGAGAAATGCAATGATAATGGTGCTTGATTTTTTTGGGGGGCCACACAGATAATTTCTAATGAATTATTTTTTATCTCAGGAGCATCCCTTGCAAAGAGAATCGCAAGAGATCCTAGCACCAGCATCATCACAGTCTGCTACTAAGATTTGTAAACTCTCCTCGATCCTGCTGCTCCTAGGGCTAAACTTACAAGTCAGTTATCAAATCAATTCAATGCTTTTGACTCCAAAAGACGCCTGTGTTGAAACACTGTGCCGCAGGGAAATCAAAGCAAAATCAGTTGGCACCAATGGAACCTCTATTAGTCAACAGTGATAGTAGGGAGGAGACTCACAGAAGCTGGATCTTTGATGCTCCTTTCCTCCCCACCACTAAAGCAGCAGTTATCAATTTCAATGACCTTCGTGGATGATTTGTGTGCTTCTCACAACACAGCTGCAAATACCGCAGACTAGAAAAAGAGAGGGAGGTCTCATCTGGTGATGGCAGAGGATTATTGGATCGAGAAGAACCTTTGTCTTCAGAAGCCAGGAGGATTAACTGCTGCTGTGGTTAGTGGGAAAGGAAGGAGAAGATTCAACTGCATGCTCCAGCTGCTGTTATGCTTCCCACAGGCTCTGATCCTGCTTGGCAGATGTAACAGAGAACACTGACTTCTATTGGCACCTCTTGGGTATTCAGGTATATCTGATCAGGGAGGGAATTTGCTGGTTGTGGCAGAATGCTCAGAAATATTTTCCGCCAGTCCTTTTGGTTTTACCCTGCTTGGTTTTGCTCCTTTTTTCAGCTTGTTGTAAGTGTCAGGTTCACGTAAATTCTCTCCCCTCACCCCTTGCAAGGTGATTTCAGAGACAGATGGGGTCTGAGTCCACACAAGTGCACACAGAGGTTACAGAGTAGGCAAGATGATTCCCCACTTCCCTTTGGGTCCCCATGCAATGGCACCATTGCATTGGGATAGGTAGGCACTGTTCTGTTGTTAGTGCTGCTGCAAGCACGAGCTTCCTGGCAGGGGAGTAAGAAGGGCAGTCATCAGAGCTGAGCAAGGCCATTTGGACCACCTATAAGGGTGGCGGAGCTGATGGATCATGATGGCCTCCTCAAAGGCCCCTTGAAAGAATTCAGGCTGAACGAGTCCTGCTTCTTCCTTAGTTCTCCTGCTGCAAACAGCTCCTCCACACACCTTCCCCCCCATGTGCCCCTGATTGTACAAAGCCAGAATCCAGCCCTAAACATTTGTCTCTTTGTTTTCTTTCCAAATCTACATGCAGGAAGGAAAACAGCTCGATGAACAACAGATGATGATCCAGATTCTGCCCTCAGCTTCAGCACTATAACTCTATTATAACTCCACTGCCTACAGTTCAGTGATGCAGCATTCACGCTGGTGTGAGAGAGAGCCAGAAGCTGGCATGAAGATTTTAGTCAGTTCACATTCTCAGCAATTTCCCCCCCAAGAAGTGTTTCTTCAAATTCTCCTAACCTGCCTGGTAAGCTTCATCCACAGAGCAAGAGGCTGAATGCTGATACATGTGCAAGGCTCAGCTGCTGAAATCTCTGACAGTCAGCAGCATTTACCCCCTGACCTTTAGCTTCCCCTTCTCCTGTGACTCACAAGTTTGTTTCCCCAAAACACAGAACAGTTTTGTAGTGCAGCGAACATTACCAAGGTGATACAAAATGATTTACAGAAGAATTCCACTTTGTCCTTCCATGTCATTGTGCAGTGTTACATTCCACAAAACTATGCCTTCTGGGGCACCCAGCACTTCTCCTTCCCAGGATGAGCAGACCCATGAATGGGATTGCTGGCAGAGTAAACTACTGCTCCCTGTGAGAAAGCCTGGCAGAATGTGGCTCTACAGCACTACAATAGAATTCATATAGCTCTTCAGCCTTTCCTTGAACTACAGCAGTGCAATACTACTGCAATAGCAGTTCGGCAGCATCACTATCAGTATACAGGGGAGCCCACAGAATTGTCCATTTCCAACTATCCCTAAGGCAAAGGTGACTGATTAAAAACAGCTAACAGTGATCTTTAGTCAGATTAATATCTGTCAACTGCTGGCACCCTTGCATTTCTGCAGACTTATGCAAAGACTAGCTTGTGCATTACTCTGCCATCTCTGCTTTAAGGCTTGCACCAGTGGGGAATCACCACATAGAGGTTCACCTTGGCTGTGGTGTCTTCCAAAAATCCCCACTCCTGCCTGGCTTTCCCAGAAATACCCTCTGCACCAGGACTTCCTTCCTCTCTCCCTTGGCTTTGCCCTCACTCCAAATGAGGGTTGGGAGAAAACCACCATGTTTTGAAATAGCTGGATACCAAACTCAGCCATAAAGACAAAATCAATCTACAATTATACTAGATCACACCTCTCCGACAAGTAGGTCATAGTTTGTTGTTTAGTGAGCAACAATGCTTGCCACTTTCCAGCTGCCAATGGTCAAGTTCCCCAGAGACTTGAGGTGAAAGTAAGTGGGTGCGCCTAGGTTCTAGAGCCTTTAACACCAAACTTTAAAAAGTTGTATCAAGTATCCACATTTCCTCAGGTAGAGTTAATGCATAAATTACACAATGATTTTGATTACCACTGTGTCATTAGCTTTCAGAAAAGATATCACTCTAGATACTTTTATATCTAGTTTATATCTTGTATAGACTTTTATAATACAGTGATATTACACACAATCCATTGATTCAACTGGTTATCTCTTGAGGTTTCATCCTCATATTTGTAGACCAGAAAACCTTTGAAATTGGTGGGCCCTGACTTCACGTGGATGGGCAAGAATGGGAGAGGAAGCGGGACAGAAGGGAGATGAGAAGGGGTAGGCCATGACCCTGCTGCCCGGCCCAGAGCTGCTGGATGCTGGTTTCAAACCTTTGATTTCTCCTGAGGGTTACTTCAAAGTAAAGTCTAGTCAGTCTGTTAGGAAGGTGCTAAAGGAAGCTCCATGCTCTTCCTTTTGCCACTTGTTATCTGAACAGATTTAATTACCTAATTTGTAAAGCTGGTCCTTCATTGTCTTTCTTTCAGAACAAGCTGGTCAAAGAATCAAATATACACGCCTTTGTCTCAAGCAGATCTGTCTGACAACTCTCCTTGACGTGCTTTAAACACACTTCAGTCACAATTCTAACATATCATTCTTAATATCCACCGCATACATATATCATACAAGAGTACCAATGATCGGTGAGTTATTGCTTTTCAAACGATACCTCACAAGATGCATTTTGCTCAAAGATTATAATAATAATGTGTTGAGCGTGACTGTGTGGTGCTTAATGTCACAATCATATCAATCAACAGTCTCCATAGTCTCATTCAGAAAATATTCAAGTACAGCTTCAGAGTGGTCTGTGCCGTTCACCTGAGCAGTGACTTGGCTTTTACATCATATGTTAAATCATTTTGCCAACATCCCATAATATACATATTTTGCCCACAGTGGAATTCTAGACAAGCAATGAGAAATTTGGAGTGCTTCTGAACACAATGGATTTTCACAGCTGACCTCATCAGAGACTACAAGTGATACCTACCAGTCCAGAACTGCCTACCCACTTCCTAAGAATTTCTACAGCTAAAGTTTCTTTCCTCATAATTGCCTATGTCAGAAGCACCGACAATGTGAGTACTCTGGGGCTGGAGCACCCATGAGGGAAAAAAATTAGTGGCTGCTGAGCACCCACTAGTGCCAAGCTCCCCTCTGTCCTCCTCCCCACTGCACACCAGTAGCCCTGCACTTACCAACTCCCCCTGCTCCCTTCTAGTGCTTTCTGAGCATGACAAACAGCTGTTTTGTGGCATTCAAGCTCTGGAAAAGAGGGGGTGAGTGGGGCCAGGGTGTATTTGGAGGAGGAAGCAGGGAAGAGGCCAGGCAGGGGCAGGCGATTTGGGGTAGGCGTGGAGTGGGGAGCCAGGAGTATGGGGGAAGATTTGGAGAGGGGGAAGGCTAGACCAGGGAGGGGAAGCACCACCCTCCCCCCCCTCGGCAAGATGAGAAGTTTGCTCCTATGATCTATCTTATTCCTTTCTATATTTATTACTAGAGGATTTATCCAGCATTGTTCGGGTCCTTCAGGGCAGAGGGCTGGGAGTGTGGGGGGTTCATGAGTCAGGTCAGGAGCTTGGGGATGTGTAGGGCTCAGGGCAGGGAGGGTGGGGGTGTGGAGGGTGCAGGAGTCAGGGTTGGGGGGGAGTAGGGACTCAGGGCAGGGAGTTGGAGGTGTAGGGGGTGTAGGACTCAGGGTTGAGGTTAAGGGGCTCAGGGAAGAGCAGGGCAGAGGGGATTCAGGGTGAGGAGCTGGTCGACTTGGAGGGCTCAGGGACAGGTGTGGAGGGTGCAAGAGTCAGGGCAGGAGGCAGGGGCCAGGGAAGGGTGTGGTGGTAGCCAGCAGCTGCTCCGTAGGACTGGCCTGGGTCAGCAATGGCTGCGCTGACCAGCTGGTAAGTGGCTACTCCCTGGGGCTGGCCCAGAGCAGTGGGGGCCATACTGGCTTGCTGTTGGCTGCTCCCTGGGGGTGGCTAGGGCAGTGGGAATGGCAGTGACTAGAGAGCAGCTGCTTCCCAGGGCTTGGGCGGTTGCTGCCCCTCCTGTGATTATTCCAGAGTATAATTGTCCCTTCTGTTAGAACCCTGCCTTTCCATTTGATGAGAAACATTCGGATTCCAGGCATATCCCATTGTTCTGGCACAATCAAACCCATACCTTGCATTAAGTTATGATAAGAGGAAGCTTCATAGCAAATTTGGTGGTCCTTGCTCTTGCCATTTAGGAGGAGTTCTTGAACAGACAGACACATAGACAAAATCTCTCAAATATATAGTAGATTACAGCATATATTTCTGCCTTTTCTAGCTCATTCCACATATTTATTCCTCTTTGCTTAAAAAAGGTCCTTAAAGTATCTTAGCAATCTACTAAATATATAAGATAGTTTGTGTGTCTTTCTGTGTGTCCATCCATCTATCTGTGAGTTCATTTGTTCCAGAACTCCTAAATGGTAAGAGCAAGGACCACGAAATTTGGTAGGCAGCTTCCTCTTATCATAACTTAAAGCAAGGTATGGGTTTGATTGTGCCAGGACAATGAGATGCCCATGGAATCCGAATGTTTCTCATCAAACAGAAAGGGAGGGGTGTGATAACAGGGACAGTTATACCTCATGAATGACTGCAGCAGGGCAGCAAGCACAGGGAACACAAGGAGGTAGCAAACTTCCCAGACCCAGGGAGGAGCCACTGGCCGGCAGCATGAGCCACCCCTGAAAACCTTAAGCCCTCCACCCTCCCAACTCCCTCCACACTTCCCAACCCCTTGCCCTGAGCCCCCACCCCTGCTCTGACCCCTATCTCTTCCACTGATCCCCTCCTCACCCCCCACACCTGACTCTTGTATGCCCATACTCTCAACCTTCTGCCCTGAACACCCCCAATATCTCCAGACCCTGCCCTGACTCCTGCACCACCCAGACCCTCAGACCCCTGCCCTGAATGACACAAGCAATGCCAGATAAATTTTCTAGTTGGTCATAATTTGGTTTCAAGTCATGCGGTGTCTTTTTGGAGTTGTTCAGATTTTCAGTTTTGTATCTTCCATTTTATCTATGCCACTCAATTTTATATACCTCAATCACGTAACCTCACAATCTCTCTTTTTTCCACTGATTACAAATCTAATTTAACTTTCTTATCCTACCCATACAGATCTAACGCCTCAGTAGAGATGAACAAAATTCTGCACTTCTGACTTGTGAAACTGAGAAAATAAGAGACATGTAGAGAAATATATTGAAAAAGCAAAAGCAAAAGAAAAAGATAAATCTGTATCAGGACCAACTGTGGCTCTCCCTGGATTTCAAGGCATTCTAAAAAGGAATCAAGTATTGTCACCCACATTTTACACACAGGAAAACAGGCAAGAGAAATTATGTGACCTGCCCTAAATTATCCAGCAGGCCAGTGGCAGGAACAGGAAAAAGGCTGAGGGATTTGGGCTTATTTAGTCTGCAGAAAAAAAGAGCAAGGGACATTTGATAGCAGCCTTCAACTTCCTGAAGGGAGGTTCCAAAGAGGATGGAGAGAGGCTGTTCTTAATAGTGAAGGAGGGCAGTCAAAGAGCAATGGTCTCAAGTTGCAGTGGGGGAGGTCTAGGTTGGATATTAGGAAAAACTATTTCACTAGGAAGGTGGTGAAGCACTGGAATAGGTTATCTAGGAATGTGGTAGAATCTCCATACGTAGTGGATTTTAAGCCCCAGCTTGACAAAGCCCCGGCTGGGTTGATTTAGTTGGGGTTAGTTCTGCTTTGGGCAGGGGGTTGGAATCGATGACCTCCTGAGGTCTCTCCCAGCCCTATGATTCTATGATACTATGAAAAGAACCAGATTTCTGACATCCTGGATAGATGCACTATCCAGTTGGTCATACTACTTGTCAAGTCTCCCCTTATGCAACCAGCTTGGTATAAAACACCAGATTAATGCCAGATTAAAAACAGAAAATATTATTCTGGTATGATGCAACTGGGCCCGTTATTGGGTTATGGGTTTTTTTATTTTTAAAGTGATGATTAAGATTTTTAATATATGTTCAGTTTTATGGACTTTTTCGCAGACAATACACTTAGGCCATGTCTACGCTGGCCAGTCTTGTGCAAGAACATATGCAAATGAGGCATGCAATAAATGCTGTGCCTCATTTGCATATACTTAATGAGCTGCCATTTTTGCACAAGGGGCTTTTGCACAAGAAGGAGTAGTCTACACTGCTCCTTCTTGCGCAAAGCCCCCCTCTTGTGCAAGAGTCGTTGTGACGCTTATTTTCAGGCAGAACAGCTCTTGCGCAAGATTTTTTTTGCACAAGAAGGAGCAGTGTAGACTGCTCCCTTGCACAAAATGGCGGCTCATTAAGTATGCAAATGAGGCACAGCGATATTCATTGCCGCGCCTCATTTGCATATGTTCTTGCACAAGACTGGCCAGTGTAGATGTAGCCTTGTATTGCTTATACAACCCTTATTCATGCTGGTAAAAATAAATGAAGCAGTCCCATTGCAATCAATGGGGCTACTCCCATACATTCACCACAGTCACATCCTCTGTAGGTTTTGATGATATTGCCATAAAATAGCTTTTTATATTGTTGCATCTTCTGCCTTAACTTTGATGCAACTCCAGATTATCTCTGGCAGCGTAAAAGAGACTAGAATGTGGCTCCTAGACTCTAATGGAACAAAGAAAAAAGGCCAGAAAATGAGAGTGGTTTTGTTTGTGTATCACAGAATTGTACATTAATGCACATTGAAGGGATCACGGTAGTTACAATATAAAAGTTGTGGATTTTAAGGGTAGAAGGGACCAACAAGATCATCTCTCTGACCTCCTGCACATCATTGGCCACAGAACCTCATCCACCCACTAATAGGTGATCAGAGGCCCATAACCTTGACTGAGTTATTTGGAATGAAACAGTTCCAGTTACAGAGAATCCACCTTTCACTCTACTTCAAGTTTGACTATGGTTGAGCATTTGAAAAAAAAGTCTCACTACACTCTACCCACCAAATTAATTGAAATGGGCTTGACAGCAGGAAAACAGATTTCAGTAGAAACTATTTGTTTTTATTATAGTATTTTTTTAAGGAAAATGTCAGACAATTGCACCCTAACCAGAACTGGCAAAAGGTCAAATACTGGCTGGTTTTGTCTTGGCAAGGACTCTCAGGACAGTTCATGTGAGCACTTCTTTTAGAGCATCTCTGTGAAACATTTGAAATTTTTTACCAGTGGTTTTAGAAACATGTGAATACCATCGATATGTTAGATAGATGAGAGCAGGGCACACCTTGAAATGCTCCAACTGAAGATAAACCGGAAGATGCTATTGTTCAATAGGCAAATAGAGTGTTCATCCTGAGAGGCCTTGGGCTGAGCTCCTTGGGATACAGCTAGTCAAAAATTTCTACCTACACTTTTCTTCAAAGAAAACATGAATTTTTGAGTAAGCTTTTTTGTAGTGAGAAGTGTGTGATTTGAAAATGATGCCACAGTGCCTCATGAAATTTAACTTTGATTGTGTCATGCTTCCATTCTCCTCCATTGGCTGGGTGTCCTGTCTCAATTACATCCCACATAGATATTATTAACGTGTGACTGCCATGATGTGCCACCTACCCTTTCTGAGGGTATATCTACATTGCACAGCATGTCTCATATTCACATCCAGCATATTTGTATTTGTACAATACTGATTGGCCATTAATCAGTAAATCAAAAGAACCTACAAAACTAAAGGGAATTTTACTTTGTTATACATTTTCTTCACTTTATAAAAGGTGTAATGTGTTATAGACTACTACTTACTGTAGTACACACATTGGAATTAGGCCAGGATCAAACGGTTTCACCAACCTCCCTCTTGCAAAAAAAAAACCAGAAAAAAACAACATGCCATTTTCAGTGATCACAGGTACTCAAAACCTTGACTTTACATTTCAATTTACAAATTATACCTCCAGAAGCACAGAGCTCCTTAACATGCTGGGCCAAATTCTCTTCTTACTTACTATGATGCAAATCTCCAGTGGACAAACAGCCAGGGGTTTAAATAGAGGGTGCATTTTACTACAGATTTGGCTACATTTCTGTTATAGGTGAATAGACCTCCTGTATCCACAGCTTGCTTTAGTATGTTTTAGAAAGTGCTATCAAATGAAAAGTTGTATTCTCCATTCTATTTGCCTTTTCTAGGGGAACTTTTATTAAATCTTTACACAATTAAAATTTCCTCGAGTTTCATAGTTCTTCCCACGCTTACCAACACTTTGATCCTTGCAAACATTTATTTTTTAACTTCCTATAACTCTACAATAAAATTATAAATTTGACTGTATTATAAGCACAAAGTCTTAACATTTATACAGATCCCTTTAGCTCAGCTCTGGTTGGTTGGTTTGTTCTGTAACTTTTTGTTTTTTAAACCATGCTCTCTTCCACTTTCAATTCCCCTTCTCTTGTCAATTGGGTTGCTCTTTTATAAGGGTAAGCCATCTTCCCCAGGCCCTAATCAATTTGCACATCAATTACTTTAATTGACAACAGGTTTAACACACTCCTGGGTTATAAGCTCAGACACTTGCATAGAACAAAGCTTAAAAAAACCCTTTATTTGATTAAATAATCTTTACAAAGCTTTCAAGGGAAAATCTGTACAGCAAGAGGAGAGGGAATTCACAGGCACAAGACCACCATGTTCTAAGCATTATTTAAATTCCCTTGAGCATTATTTAAGAATCTATATATTCTGGACTAGAGTCATGAAAACTTTCCAGGCTTTTAAAAATACATACTATTTGTTCAGTTGCCATGTAAATGGCTCCTCTGTTCAGATAACTTTCAAAGGATACATTATTAATAGTTTTGTTGAAGTTGTGATCTGTTTAAATACTGATTTCTAAATGTTTATACAATTCATATTATAAACTGTCTAATCTGATTAACTTTTTTGTCCTGTAACCCATGACATTTTGAAGAGGAAAATTGCAGTGCATTACCAGTATGTTAGAAACCTCGGCACCAACCTTTTTTTGTTAAAAAAAAACATTAATAATCTGATTCTGATTTCACTTGGGCTGGTCCACTCATGTGGCTCTAATATTAGTGCCCTGTATTGAGAATAAGAAGCAAATAGGGATGTTAAATCCCATTTCATTGGTTAACCAGTTAAAAATTATGTTTAACTGGTTAGCCAATTAAAGGGGGCATGCGTGGGGTTGCTCCAGCCCCCACCTGTTAATGGTTAACCAGAACCAGTAAGTATAACTTGTTAAGGGTGATGCTCACTGGTTAACCAGTTAACCAGTTAACCTTTCACATCCCTAGAAGCAAATTACTGTTTGTTGTTCTAATGGCTTGTAAGCCTCACTTCAATTTGGGAAGAATATGTATATATTACCAAAAGCTATCTTCATATATAGATTGCAATTAGAGCTGTTAGGAGAAACTTGGACAGAAGCAAATTCAATTTCATTTGTTATATTCTATTACATAATAAAAATTAAAAAGTTAAAAATCAACATAAAATGATTCAATTATGTCAAAATTAAATATTTCAGTTGACTTAAAAAGCTTTTTACACTTTTCCTTGTCAGAAATTTTTGAACTATTCAAGGTTTTGCTCCAGTTGGAATTAAGTCAAATTTCAAGAGTTCAGACTGTGAAACTGCAATATCTATCCATCTTATAGTTCTTATTTCAATATTTAAATGGATTTTGTTCTTCCCATCACGCTAAATATGAAAACAGACTCTTGGCTATGAATGCATTATGAACTTACCTGAAAATATAGTTGTTTGCAATGCTGTTGTAATTGTGTTGGTCACAGGTTGCAAGAGAAATAAGGTGAGTGACATAATACCTTGTATTCAGCTGACTTCTCTCAGGCTTTGTGTACATTGCAAGTTTTTGCACCAGAAAATATGCTAATGAAGGACTCATTAGCATGAGTCGCGATGTCATTAGCATATTTTCTGCCAATGCTTTTTGCGCAAGGGGTTTTTGCACAAAAAGAAGCAGTGTAGCTGCTTCCGTTTTGCACAGAAAAACCATTTTGTGCAAGATCCTTATGCCTTCCGAGTCCCTCATTAGCATATTTTCTGCCGCAAAAACTTGTAGTGTAGACATTGCCAAAGACAAGCTTTCAAGCTACATAGAACCCTTCCTCAAGACTGAGCCCAGATCTTCAGGTCTTCAATAGCTCTTAAGAGCTGAATTATGAAGTTAAGGAATGTAAATGACTGTATAAATGCTATATCACTTGATTCAGCATTAATGCATTTAATCCTAAAAATATATTTTAAACATTTATTTTTAAATTATTATGGGAAATACATTCATGAAGGATGGAAAATTTAAATCTTTTCCATTTGGCTCTTTGGGGACAACGCTGCAACTGCCATCATTCTTCAGTATGGTGGCTACCACTTGTAGCGTACTGGGATCTGAACATCCAAGTATATTTCAACTTGTCTATGGGGACACATCTGCCCTAACTCATAGTACAGAGGTGCTGCAGAACTCACAGGCACAGATCTAAAATGTTTGTGAACAACATTTTATTTAAAGGGATTTTTAATGATTGTGGGAGGCCCCATGTGAATAACGATGAGAGTCTGAAGTGCTCTCATTACACAAAGAGTAAGTGCAACACCATTTCCTTCTTTCTGCCTGAATTTTGCTCTGGAGCAAACCATTGTAACAGGCGAAGGTTCTGATCCTGCAATGAGAACTGCATGTCCAGATATCCATTGACTTCAGTGAGGCTCCATGAGGCACAGGGGCCCATCCATTCAGGACTTGCAGAATTGATGAACATACAAACTCACTGAGTCCTTAGCTTTGCTTGCCGGACTGCCTAACTTTACATTGGTTGCAAGTTGTGATTGTGATTTTTAGTGATGTTGAAACCTGACCACTAAGAAATGGACTGAAATAACCATCTCATTTTAAACAAGCAAGCAGTGGTTATTACCATGGCTAGGTCATCTTTGAACTGATGACCCAGAAGTGAAAGGCTCCATGTCTCATGGCCAATCCCTTGAGTATATCCAATATCCCAACATTCACTCCTGTGATATTCCATTTTATTCTCCCTCAGTTTCAAGTTACTGCACTCTCTATACAGATGCAGTCATTACATTTTTGTTTTTGTTTTTACATTGCTGCTGGTCCTGGAGATATCTGGTTAGCTGTTACTGTTTCATAAGTCTATTTTGTGTTTCCTGGTGTTTCCAAATTGTATACAATTTCATGACATGATCCAGCTGGCCTGGAAGCTGAGGAGAAGAAAGAGGAGGAAGGATGACACGGTCTCTAGTACCTTGTTTATGAGAACATACTTTCAGCAATCTGTGTTTGCATGGAGTGTTAGCATCATGTTAATTCCACCTTTGAAATGTGGATTAGCCAGCTTAGTCAAAACAATATCCATCTTTTAAACATTTCAATGTGTTTAAAACAGTGAGATGACTTAGAAACTCCAAGCCAAATTCTTCCCTCTGTTACAACCTTGGCACACTGTTGGTAGGTGGCATTTGAAGGCACTGTTTCCCTGTTTTCCATAACTAATTCTCTAAAGCTGCCAACTGCTAAGCAAGGACATACCAGTGTGTATTTCTGCAGAGTAAAACATATTCCTCTAGATTACTAATATTATGAGGTTGTAACATCCTCCCTGAAGTACCTCGCTGTCTCCACTCTGTGGCAAATAATAACTTCTCCCTCTCCCTGTTTCTCACTGAAGGATGAAGAAAAAAAGAGACAGATGAGACAGCTATCTGACCCATACTTGCCACAATAGGTGACCACATGAAAAATCTTGCTCTGGCAGCCTAGTTCTATAAGGGTGCATCTACAAAGCACTCTAAACTCAAAATAAGATACATAATTTGCGCTACACAAATTGCATATCTTATTTTGGATCTATTTTGAAATAGCTTATTTTGAAATTTCGTACATCTACATAGTGCCAAATTTCAAAATAATGTGCCATTTCAAGATACCACTTAGCCCTTGTGGAACAAGGGTTACCAAGATGCTGAAATAGTGTGCCCGTTATTTTGAAAAATATTTCAAAATAACGGGCAGCCTGTGTAGACGCACGGTAGCTATTTCAGGATGTATCCCAAAATAGCCATGCAGCATAGTCGTACCCTCAGTGATGTGTGAGGACATGGCAGAGCATGGCAGGAGTCACATGACACACATGATTCAAGGACAGAGCCTGAAGATGAGACACCTAATGAGGAATATTGGATCTGAGGGAGAGAGAGAGGAGGAGAACTCAGAGAGAGGGAGAGAGAATGGAGTCTATAGGGAAGAAATTACTTGAAAAACTCAGAGAGTGAAGTTACCCAAAAGGGGCAAAAGAAGAGAAACCCCTATCTAGTGCTGTTTAGATACTGTAGCGGTGAATATAAGAACTTAGATGGGTGGAAAGAAGTGAAATCAAAGGAGAAGAATAATAGAAATGATCCAGAAAGAAAGATACAAGTGGAGGAAAACTGCTTCTACAATACAAGCTACAATTGTGATTCCCTGCTCACTTAGGCTATGTCTACACTACAGTTTTTTTCAGAAAAATGGCCGTTTTTCTGAAAAAAACTTCAATTACGTCCACACTGCAATCACGTTCTTTCGAAAAAAAATTGAAAGAACAGAGGGGTTTTTCCAACATTGGTAAACCTCCTTCTACAAGGAAGAAGCCTTCTTCCAAAAAAGCTCTTGTGTGTGGACAGGGATGGGGGAGTTCTTTTGAAAGAAGAGGAAAGAGGAAAAAGTACAGGTGCCCTGGTGGCCACTCCATCCATAGTAATCACAGCTTAAATGCAAGATAGCATCCATTCAGTGTGGACGCTATCTTTCGAAACAGCAGATTGCTTTTTTGATGCACTTTGGCAGTGTGGATGCTCTCTTTCAGAAGAAGTTTTTTCAGAAGAGCTCTTCCAAAAAAGCTTCTTCCAAAAGAAGCCTGCAGTCTAGACATAGCCTGACATGTATTAGTGAGACTGTGAAGTGAAGCTAAAAATTAAAAGCAAAGCAGAAGAAAAAAGCAAAGGAAAGTTTGACTGCAAATTGTTGTAAAAAATAGATGCCCACAGAGAGTGTCTGCTTTTCTGTATCAGGAAACGAAGAGACAGAAATCTAGGAGAGGAGTCGGACCTCTCAGCAGCTTTCTGCAGCTTCTTCCTTCTTTCTCAACTGATTTCAGTGTGAGTGCACAGATGTAACTGTAAATTGGCTTCTACCCATTTAACTACACTATGATCTTCTCAGTTTCCAAATTCCTTCTTTATGTTTTCCAATTGCAGGTATTAGCTAAAAGGCAGCATTAAGCCCGTAGCTACAATTTTGCTGTTGCTTTTTTGAGTTTCCAGTTAACAAAATTTGCAGTGAGATCAAAATCTGCCATTTGACCTTTGTTTTCAAGCATGGAGCTGTTTGATATTCCAGAATATGCTATATTCTGCAAATTCTGGAATATGTTGTTCCAGGGGCCTGCAATCTCTTTTTCATAGTGATCTCTTAATTCAAATGGTTAAAAATTACATACAATTATGTTTTAGAAGGATTTCCTTGTCGACCGATCCCCATCTAGACTGCCGCTTTTTGCCAGCAAAGTGCCGCCGCGGCAGAAAGTGGCGGCCATTTTTATTCTAATAAAGTGCGGGATATTTAAATCCCCGCTTCATTAGCAATTTCGGTATGTCTAATTTACATCCCTCTAGCGACAGAGGGATGTAGTCTAGACATACCCTAAGGTGCTACTAGTCTGTTTGTTGTTTTTTATGTTTTTCCTGTTACAGACTAACTCGGCTACCCCTCTGAAGCTTTTAAATCCTACTGTTTGCACTTAATAAAATCACTTTTATTTACTTTCAAGCCCAGTGTAAATAATTCTTACCTGCGAGAGCAATCACTGTTAAAGAAGGCTTACCTGAATGATTTATTTGGGGTTCTGATCCCATTTGGGGAGTGGGTTCCTGGAAGCTGGGCCTGAAACTACATTCTCCTCAGACCTCATTTTCTTCTGTTTTCTACAAAAATCTAAGGAAAAGTCCATAGACAAATGTATTTGGTTAAGTGGAAACAGTAAGAACACCTTATTAAATCTGTATATATATTTCATGCAATTCTTGCAAAAGACACAAACCTGCTACAGCTTTTAGATGCCAGAGTCAACATAGAGAAAATTAATGCTGTACGGGTGTTTGTGGTTAAACAGTGTATTATTGCCAGTACTCACAGTTGGAGGGATACTACTGTTAATTTTATTTCTGGAGCAGAGCATGGGGTGTGAGGTAGGAATAATGGGAGGAAGGAGGAAAGAGTGTAATGACTTTTAAAGACTAAGTATAATTTATGAGAAAACCCACATTTTCCATTAATTTCATAGTAATAAATTAAGGGAGGGAAATCAAAGGAATGTGTCAACTTTTTATTTAATAGAGATGTTTGAAGCAAGTACTTAGGGCTGGATCGGTAAATATAAGGCTGGTCTGCTGATCTTTCCTTCCTTTTCTCTCTGGAAGGGGACAACACACACAAGTGATGGAAATATCTCACAAATTTTGCCAATTCAGCGGAGTTTAACTTAGAACTCCAACAACTGAACGCAAAGCCAGATTTCCTGCACCTGTAAAGCTAACCCAACAATTTCATGAGACAGCCTGCTTTGGGGAGAATGCCTGACTCCGATAGTGCTGGGCATACCATTAGGAGAGCCTTCCTCTGCTTTTTCTGCTCCTCGATGACCGAGAACTTAGAAGTGCACAGAGGTGTGAAAATGAAAAATAATTTCACCACTAAGGAAATCAAATACTTTTTTGAACCTCAAGGATTGTTTTGTCACAGTGGAGAGTGTAGGTGGCCATGCCTAGTGGGTAAAAGACAGAATCAGGGACTTGAAACCAGGACCAAGGGTCAGAGTGAGTCAGAAGGGGGAAACTAGAGAAAAGGGTCAGAGCTGGAGTCAGAAGTCAGGAACCAGGAATAGGGGCCATCATAGCAGCCAACCAGAGATTCACCACATTCACAGCCAACCTCCTGGGGTCCCAGCCAGGTTTAAGTAGTGCACATGGACCAGTCAGAATCTGATACCAGATGTACTGTCAATCAGGTCCTTTCTGTGGCATAGCCTATGTCTTTTGGGCCCACAAATCTGACAGTCCACTGCTTGCTACTCTGCCAAAGCTGTCAGATGTCAGCGTGCATGTAGGAATTGGTTGGAAACCCACAAGCCTAGGTTCTGGACCTTAGGAGCCTCATTCATTTGGTTTATGTTTGAGAATGGGACATAGACATGGGTGTGACTGTATTGTATCCATTTAATTGCATTCTACACAGGAAAAATGAAATGTTTGAAACAGAAATTGCAAATATATTTTCCAGGGATGTAACTAGGTACTTAAATGCCCAGGGTGAGCAAGCACGTTTCTATCCCTTACCTTAAAAAAAAAAAAAATTACCCTGTCAGCTTTGCTCCCTTCTTGTCCTGTCCTAGTTATAACTCTGATACTTTCTTCTTCACACCTACAAAGCCAATAAAGTCAGTAACATGACTCCCACTGATCTGGATGCAAGTAGAGTTAATCCATTCTTGAGCACTTTGGAAATTTCCACTCTTAATAGGTATTAAATCATTAGACTTCTCTGAAATGTCTCTAAAAACTGCAAAATTTATAAGAATGATATGCACGCTCCAGGATACTTTTTGAAAAGTATCATTTATAATTCTATAATAGAACTTGAGAGAATTATGGGCCTATTGTGGAATTCTATGGGATGGTTAAAAAAAACCCTACTAGAATCTATAAAACATTATCATTTTTATTAGATTCTATAGGACTTTTCCATAAATCACATGCAAAGTGACAAGTAAATGTTTGTAAGCCACTCAGAACACAATGTTGCATGTTTCAGACAGCATTCAAATAGTACTTTAAACAGTAAATATAAATGTTTTCTTAATGTACATGCTAAGTTGTGACCAACCAAGTTAGACAAGATAAAAGAGAAAGAGTGACCTCTCCTGGCAACAGTAAAATCTGTTGTTCTTTATTAGAGGCAAAGAACTAGAAAGGTATGGCTTGCCCTTGAACAATTTAAAACTCAGATTTAAGCTTTGGCAATCCCATAAGAACATCCTGTCTGGTTGCCTGGTTTTAGGGGTCTAATAACGATGTTCAGGAAATGGGATAATAATACATTTTGTAAAGTTTAATGAGGTATAATTATTAATAAAAACAGATAAAATGCACAGAAGATGCTTTCTCTGGGGTTTCTGTCATCATGAGGGCTAATTATTTTTGATGTTTTGCCCATCAAGTGATGAACATGCAGATTGTGAAATGTCAGGAATAATTAGAATAAATGAGGCTGTAGTGTGAACCTCTAAGGCTATGGCTGGACTACAAAGAAAAGTCGGAAAAATATATGCAAATTGCGAACCACAATTTGCGTGTCTTTTTCCGCTTTTCTTTCTAAAGAGGTTTTTCTGAAATTTGGCGCACTACACGGCACCAAATGTTGGGAAAACCTCCTCTTTCCTCACACAACGAGGTTTACAGGGATAGCAAAAGAAAGCGTCCGCTTTTCCGGAATTTTTTTTGGAAAAGTGGACACGTTCCTTGGACGCGGTGTTGCTTTCCTGGAATACCTCCAGTATCCCAGAAATGTGCTGCAGTCTAGACGTAGCCTTAGAAACCTCCCTTATCCATTATGAGTTTGCCTCTAGTGTGAAGAGATATCAGGAGCAGATAAATCTATTTTCTATAGGGTAAGATGGCACTGCTGGGATGGGACAAACCTGGGCAAATGAAATATAAGCATCTGGAAGAAGTAGTATATTGAAACAATAACACTTTTCACTTTTTTAGCAATTTTTATCCTTGGAGCTCCTTGGTTTAATTTTGGGATTCAGGGGTAGCATGATAACACATGCAATAAATATTTTAACAGCTAATTTCTGTTAC
Source organism: Pelochelys cantorii (assembly GCA_032595735.1). NCBI lineage: Eukaryota > Metazoa > Chordata > Testudines > Trionychidae > Pelochelys > Pelochelys cantorii. Next base: position 41,947,110 of record CM064335.1, read on the forward strand.
CATTTTCCATTGAAGCAGCGTGTATTCCTTTTCCTTGGTAAGCTAAAGGAAAGAGATATTTTACCAAAACCAGCATAATATGTAATTAATAGAGTGGCTACATACACATTCAGTACTGAACTGAGAGCATACCCTTTATTTAAGTGAATTGTTGGTGTATCCTGAATTACAATTGTGTTACTAGTACAGAATGTTTTGCCATTGGTTAGAGGCCTCTTCTGTTTGCTCTACCCTAATGCACTAGCTAACCAGTATCAAGTATAGTGTCTTTTCTGTCCTTTCTTCCAACTAGAAATGCTTTGGGGCCCCTCTTTGTCACCTCTTAATTGGCTGAAGGTATCACTTTGATTGGCATAACCCAGAGGCTCAGTATTCTATAAGTACAGCATGCCAATCTTTGCCCCTACAAGTGGACATATACACATGAGTGCACACACGAGAGAGACGTCAGGTTGAAGAACAGAACCCAGATATCTCATGTGGTGCTTTTACCACACCGTCATGCAAAGGGTTTTTTTTTTTTCATGTATCTGAGAAGTCAGGTTTAACAAGGTATGTCCTAAATCATAGTGGTTCCATTCCAGCCAACAATTAGGAGAAAGTTTCTTGCCCCAGACTTCTGAGACAATAATATAATGCAGGATCTCTGGGAGTACATAAAATCCTTGAGAGCCACTCACTGCTATCCAGACAGTAGAACAGGGGTGGGCAAATTCTGGCCTGAGGGCTGGATCCGGGCCAAGGGTTAGTCCCTGGCAGGCCACTGCCACTATGTTTACCTGCGCCTCTGCAGGTATCGGAGGATCAAAGCTCTCGTTGGCTGCGAATTGCCACTCGCGGCCGATGCAGGCGGTGGGAAGCGGCATCCCACTCCGCAATACTTTCTGCCACTCCCATTGGCCACGAATGGCAATTTGCGGCCAACTAGAACTGCGATACCATGATACTTGTGGAGGCGCAAATAAACACAGCAGCAGTGGCCCGACAGGGGCTAACTCTTCGGGCTGCCATTTTTTTATTGCCCACCCTGCTATAGAATCACAATAAAAAATTCATAAATGGGTAGAAACTGTGGCATTCTAATTCATTTTTATCAAAAAGGCACAGAGCTCTAGCAAACTGTAGAGGAAGCTATTTCTTTCACAAGACCAATTGCAAAACCTGTCTCACAGACATGGCCTCACAGATTACGATGAAGACTTTTTGATCTGCAGGGAACCATGATCATCTTTCAGTCTCTACACAACATTTTTACTCCCTATGAAGAGATTATCTTTATTAAATACTCTGTGTTTCACAGAGGGTGTCTTTCAAAACATTGCCCTGAGTTCTTGGCATGCCTCCAATCATCATATGGAGTTCAGAGAACAATTCTCATACCTGCATCAAATTGGTCAGTGGGACCAGATTGCTGTGTTCCAATGCCATCTGACTGATCGTTAATGAGGTAGTAATAACCACGTGAAAACTCATGTTCAGAAATGCAAATGAATTCCTAGATCCTTTGGCAGAACTATCAATATCCCACAGATAACTGGGTCAGACGATTAAGACACAAAAGACATTATCATTGCTGATGGATAAGAAGTTGAAGCAGAGTAAGAGGCAAAACTAGGTCACGGGAAATTGCAGTGAACTTTAAAAATGCAATCAGAATGCTACCTTTAAGATTTCCCAGAAGTAAATTCTCTCTTGAGAGCAAATATTACCTCTGGGGCGATCTTTACAATGAACTAATCCTGATTCTTATGGGAAATACTTTTTCTTTTCAGAGGGAGGTGATGAGATAAAACTTTCTATTAAAGAAAAAATATCAAAATCTTCCTGTTGGGAAAATAAATACAAGAAGGGGGAAATGTGTTATGTTACAGGAAAGCCTTCCAACATTGTCCTGTCACATCATAAAATTCTGAGCTCAGGTCATAAATTGCCTAACTCAATCTTTTTTTGAATCCCGTTTGGAACTCTATGTAGGTGATTTTTTTATGACTGGAATGAAGAGTGTGAAGACCTCAGAAATGGCACAATCAAGCAGTGAAAACCTTGGAGCCTTACCTCCTTCAGCCCACAACTAGTAAGTTGTGCGTGTTCCCTGAGTAGTTCTCAATGAGTGTTTGTTAGTACAGACCATAGCTGGGCTCTGAATATCTGTAAAATGGGCTAATTCTAGAATACTCTTGGTAACATGAGTGCACAGCAAATACCTGACACATAGTTACCTGACTGGGAGGCACTGAGGTCTCAATATTACCAGGCCCAATTAAACAACTATAAATCCCTGAGGAATAATCCATGTGTACAGGGAATTAGGCCACTTGCAAGATCCCCCATTGCCAGGGGCTGGAGAAGGAGTGGCTGAACAGAAGGTGACAAGTAACTTCAGCTGTTGTTTCACCACCATGGTGCTGCAATCTGTCCCTTAGAAGTCATCAGTCGCTGCATGGGAACTCTACACCAGCAGAGGGATGAATCAGAACAACTAAGGCGCAGATACTACAATGGTATTAATCTCTCCCAGTCCTTCCCAGTGGCATGGAGAAGGTGGGAGAAGGTTTTATGCACTCTCTCTGCCCTCCCCTTGCACTCTGACAGCAGGCTAGCCATGATTAGACCCACACATTCCATGAAAACTTAGTGTTAACTACTGATACTACAGCTTATGATCTTGCACCCAGTGATGTTAATGGAAAGGTTCACATTGATTTCCATGTGCAGGATCAGTGCCTAGCAAGGGAATACTGCTTTCTGATATGTCCAGCAGCCTCTTCTGTTCCAAATCTTTGTACCCCAAACCTTTGCTCTCCCATTGATGTCAGACTGAGCTCTTCTGTCCATGCTCCTGCTGAAAGCATCCCAATCATTCCTAGAACCTCTCTCAGCTCTAAGAATCAAGTCTTCTTACATCTGCAGCTGTAACCTGGAGCAGCCAGAGTGTTTCTCATTTCTCTCAAGTCCTATTTCCTCCCAGTCCAGACTTCAAATAAGAATGTACGTTTGCTCCACCCCAGTGTTGATTGACATGGCTATTAGACACTTCTTAAAAATATTCAGAAATTACATATGCCACCCACCATTGGTATCCATTGGTCTAGAGGTGCCTTGGTGCTATCATCAAGATAATTTGGGTAGCTCGCCTACCAGAAAGAAAATAATTCGCTAGAAGCTAAACAAAATGAAGAGACTTGAGACTTGCAAGCTTCCAATACAAGCCCAACAGACTGCCAAAGGCAGCAGGTTCTGAGTCCAGCTGCAATTCCTGGAAAGTTAAATCCCACTAGGAATTGAGAAGGCAAGCATCCCAGCCAGTCTGGACCACCAGAATGGGAACAGGACAAGAAGCAGTCTTGGACAGCTGGGTCCCAAAGCTTCAGGGATGACATTTAATTAGTCTGTGAAAATTAAACATGATATTCTGGTAGCATAGAGTATTATAGTATGTTTTCATGCAACTAAGTATTTAGGGGGAGATTTTCAAAGGTTCATATAGGAGTTAGTCCTCGACTCTCATGGTAGCTGCACACCTAATAGTGCTCTGTGTCTTTGAAACCCCTCCTCCTCCTTTGTTTATAAAATACCAAGAGGTTAATAAAAAAGTAAATTCATGTCTCACCATTCCACACCAAACGATTAAAATAGATATTGAGCCAGGATGGGAAAGCCTGCTGACAAAGCAACTCTTGTTTCTAAGTTGTGCAAACCCAAATGCTACTAAAGAGAAAGGTTAAAAACCCTCCTGTACATGCTCCTTCTAGTGTCTTGGCATAGGTCTACCACAGTGCCTCTCAAATTGCAGCATGTGTACAAATGACACAACTGACACACCAGCTACATCTGCACTGTGAACTGAGAGTATAATATCCAGCTTGAGAGATTTAGCTTCACAAGGTCTGATGGGTAGTGGACTAAAAGAAGTGTAACTGCTGTAGCACATGTGGAAAATGGGATTAGCCACCCTCAGTATTTGCCCCCCTGAGATGCTAGGTACATAGTACATTCCACTGGGACCACACTGCTATTTTTAGTGTGCTAGCTCTATCAGAGTTAGCATGAGTGTGTCTACTTGAGCTTCACCTTCCAGCTCAGTGTGAACATACCAGGTTTAAAGCATAGTATTTAAATAAAGCTTGTCTATAAGAGACATCTAAAAAAGTTAAGCCAAATAATTTTTCAAGTGGAGTTGTTAAATTACATTATGACCTTCTGTGAATGCTCTGGGATTGTCTACATGGCAAAGAAAAGCCCACAGCTCCAAGTCCCAGAGCTTAGAGCTTGGGCTGCAGGATTTAAAACAGCAGTGTAGATGTTCCTGCATAGGCTGGAGCCCAGGTTCTGAAACCCAGGGAGGAGGATGGGGCTTGGAGCCCCTGCTCCAGCCCAAACAGGAATGTCTAACTTACAATTTTCAAACCTTCAGTCTAAGCCAATTGACCCACGAGCTAAGATTCGGTGAGGCAGGTTTTTCTTTGTGGGTTTAAGATATTCTTATCAGTCGCTTTAACGTGGTTTAACTTAATTCACTTCCAAACAACAAAATTACAAAGTTGACATTCAAAATACTGCTGATATTTTGCTGCGCTCTGCTAGTCTTTAAAGTTTGTGAACTGCCATCTTATACTAATGAGAATCTGCCATTGAATGGTTGTATGGAATGGTTGTACGGAAATCTATAAAAGTGAATGGTTGTATGGAAATCTATAAAAGTCCAACCAAGTCTAAGCAAGCATAAGGAACTGACCAGGGGAAATGATCAGCTATTTGGGTATGTTTACACTTGCACCCTAGTTCGAACTAGGGATGCAAATGTAGGCATTCGAAATAGTCAATGAAATGGGGGTTTAAATATCCCACGCTTAATTAGCATGATCTCTCTGGCGTGTTACTCCCATCAACAGCTGTTTCAAAAGTGAAAGTGCATGCCGGGACATGTTAGTTCGAATCAAACCCCTTGGTTCGAACTAACATTACACCTCAGAAAATAAGGAGTAACATTAGTTCAAACCAAGGGGTTTGGTTTGAACTAACATGCCCTGGTACACACTTTCACTTTCAAAACAGCTGTTGGTCGGAGTAACGCGCCGGAGAGATCATGCTGATGAAGCGCAGGATATTTAAATCCCCGCTTCATTGACTATTTCGAATGCCTACATTTGCATCCCGAGTTCGAATTAGGGTGGAAGTGTAGACATACCCTTTTGAGATTAACTATTCCACTTTAGAAAGAATGAGGGTCACCCTAATCCACAAACTTGTCAACTTCCTCAAAGAATTCTAACAGATTAGTGTTTGCCAAGATCACCTGTGGAGCATTTTTTAAAAGATGTTCCATTAGATATTCTCTAGTCATCTGGTAGAGAGGCTGATTTAAAGCAACAGGTTACATTCACCAGTTAATAGTTCCAAAATTCCATATTTTAATTCTTTCAGAACTCTTGAGTGAATGCCACCTAGTCCTGGTGATTTATTACTGTTATATTTAGTAATTTGTTTGAAACCCAGTTCCTCATTTATGTCACCTAAAAAGACAAAAATGGTTCTGCTGTGGGACACCTGGACATCCTCTGCAGTGAAGATTGATGCTTAGTTTAGCTTCTCCAGAATGGCGTTGTCTTCCTTGAGTTCTCCTTTAGTGCTCTGCTTCCAAATACACTGATTTCAAAATACAATAGACACATGGGGGTACTTTGGGGGACGGGGAAGGGAGTTACTCCAGAATAGTTATGCTGGACAGTTTCACTATGTAGACAAGCCCAGGAAAATTGTCTAACAATGTAAGGGAGCTGAATTCATATGACCATCCATAACAGCTTTTAATTTGGTTCTGAGGGTTTGGGAATTGGAAAGAAGCAGCTGTCTGTTTAAAGTGATTGCAAACTATCACTAGCTGGCAGTGGATTGCCACTTTGAAGCCCGGCTGTGGCTTTGGTTCCCTTTGCTCAGGGTAACAGAACCTGTACTCACATCGGGCAAATATTCAAAAGCATATCCTTCCCACTGAGGGCACAACTTGACCAAGTTGAGCCCATACTGGAATTACCAGTACAAATGATGTAATCGGGTGTGTAAGTACTCGGACTTGCATGTTCAAGAAAAGAGGCCAGATTACAGCATATAAAAAAAATTGACCTAATTGTAAATAAAATGTAGTAAGGCAAAATACCCTAACTCCGTGTCAAGTCATTTCTCACCAGCTGAAAATTTCTAGCTATGATGCTTTTCCCACTGTTCAAATGCCAGAACAACTGATTTTTCAATGAAACTGAGGTATTATCTCCCAACATGCATTTGTTTGCAAATTATTACTTATCATGCAGTAAGTGGAGTCTTTGAGCCCTAACATTTTCACCAGTCTGATAGTATTTTTTTCCATCAAGGAATAAAATAGGCAATAACTTTATTAAGAGGTTTCATTCAAGGAAGTGTGGGAGGGATGCAGCATTATCTGTGAGTTATTAAATTTATTTCTGGACTGAGAAAACACTGATAGGCATTTAAGCAGATTCCTGAAAGACACACAAACAGGCAAAAAGGAGAAAATACAGAAGAACTTATTCTTTAATCATAGTAATTATTTTCTTTAATTTAATCAAATATTTATGTAAAGTACATCAGGGAAGACTGGAGACAAAACAATCCAGGGGAGGTTTCATGACATGAACATTATTAGTACAGGTTGAACCTCCTAAATCTGGGACTCTCTGGTCCAGCAACATCCATGGTCCGATGTTGCCGGACCAAAGATTCCCGGTGCCCAGGAGTGCAAACTGGCTGGGACCCCCAACCTTGCCTGGGCAGTACTGTCCAATCAAGGCAGCAGCAGAACTGGGGAGCCTGTACCTGGGCAGCCCTGGTTGGGCGATGCAGCAGCGAGACCGGGTAGACCTGTCCCTGGGCAGCCCCTGTCGGAAAGGGCAGTAGCAGGACTGGAGAGCCCTATCCCCTCAGAACTCTGGCTGGCCAGCGCAGCAGGAAGACAGCCAGCAAGCCCCGTACCCAGAGAGCCCTGGACAAGCAGGGGAGAAGCATGGCCATAGCAGCTGGGGAGCTCCATCCCCGGGGAGCCCAAGCTGTCCAGGGCAGAGAGCTGAAGTCCAAATCCAAGCCCTGCAGGCTGGAACTCAGTGGCAGTGCACTGGAGTAGAGCCAGATGCAGGGAGGGGGAGCACTCTGGGACCTCCAGTGATCCGGCAAATTCCCTCTTATGGGATGGATCAGGTCCTGAGGGTGCCAGACCAGGGAAGTCCAACCTGTAGTGAAAGACTGTAAAGTCCTCTTCTGTATATGCCAAACTATAATAATTTTCATTTTGTTGCAGTACTACTTCCTGCTGACCACAATGTGTGCATTGAACATTCTAAGTGGGTCAGACATACACATGGAATGGCAGGAATATACTGCTTGAGGAAGACAAGCCTCATCCATGATTTCACGAGCTTCATCTCCAATGGTCATAAGAAGTTTTACCCTCAAATTCATCTTCAGTTCAGTGTGAGAGATGAAGGGTTGTTTGTGTTTTGTTGGTTTGTTTTTGTGGGTGTTTTAATTGAAATAGTCCATTTCTATCTTGAATCACCAAAAATAACATATGGTGGAAGAAGAGAGTTGAAGGATAGTCTGACTGCTTTGAACTGTCTTCTTATGTTTTCATAGAATGTCAAGCAAATATATTTTGTGTTCAGAATGAATGCACACCAAGTTTCCCAAAAACTTCCTAAGAAGGTCTCATTTAATCAAGAACAAGTCCCATTGAGCCAAAAAGGTCACAGTTTAGAGGGATTAACTGACCTCGATGTTGTATAAAGCAGATGGCTCTGCTTTATGGCAATTAGTAAGCAGGAACTGTGGTATCTGGTTATATCTTCTGATTCTCTGTTTATATGAAGTTATGTGAAACTGGAACCTCTTTGAAAGTCAAGCTGTGTGGAAACTATTTAAGACTATTTCATTTCAAATTATAGGCTTGATAAAGCCATTTTCATGCAAGAGTAGGATCAGTGCAGAGATTGTCAAACTTTTGGACACCCATAAGGTTGGCAGGTGGTCTGATTGTTTGAAAGGCTATCACTGTCCAAGATAACCTTGACATGAGGAATGGGAATCTCTCTTTAAAAGGAATTTAAACCTTAGCTGCAAAGTTTAAGTAATTTGAGTGCTTTACCTGGGCCTGTCTTCAATACAGCAAGAGACAGGAAGCACAAGCTCTTAGCTGACTTTGTTCTTTTTAAAGTTAGTTATCCTTTATCCAAAGCAGAGCTGGAAAGCAACATGTATGCACTTAGGTTTCCAAGTCACTCACAAATATATAATTTTCCTACATATATCAGGACAAGAGGAATGGAAAAACTGGTGGGAGGAAAAAAAGGAAGTGATTTAAGCTTCTATCCAAAACCGTAACCAGTCAGTTCCAGAAGATCAACCAAATACATTTTTAAACAAATAGTTTACTTTTACACACATCTGCATGCCCTAATATTCCCCACTGTCAGAAGCACTAAGGGTATGTCTAGACTACATCCCTCTGTCGCCAGGGGGATGTAAATTAGACATACCAAAATTGCTAATGAAGCAGGGATTTAAATATCCCGTGCTTCATTAGAATAAAAATGGCCGCAGCTTTTTGCCAACACGGCAATTTGCCGGCAAAAAGCAGCAGTCTAGACGAGGATCGGTTGACAAGGAAAGCCTTTTCCGACTGATCCCTTATATCTCGTGCAACGAGGTTTACAGGATCAGTCGGAAAAGGCTTTCCTTGTCGACCGATCCCCGTCTAGACTGCCGCTTTTTGCCAGCAAATTGCCACGTTGGCAAAAAGCGGCGACCATTTTTATTCTAATGAAGCACGGGATATTTAAATCCCCGCTTCATTAGCAATTTCAGTATGTCTAATTTACATCCCCCTGGCAACAGAGGGATGTAGTCTAGACATACCCCAGAAGCACAAATTTGTTATAATTTGTATTGTATTTTACCCCAAGAGACTCTCTCGCCCCCATTTCTAGATGTTATGCAAATATTCAGGAGTATATGGTCCTCTCCTCCGAAAAAGATCATGATGCTAGTAATAAGATCACATAGTTACTGAGACTCATTGTTGTACAACGTTACCAGTCTGTATCATTTAAAAATTGTACCAATCATAGTACACTGTGGTATCAATGTATAATTACATATCAGCAATGCCACTGGCCCTCTACCAATGCATTAGCAGCGCATAACTTTCTATAGTGATAAGTATAGTAAGTGCACAGCACCTTGACTTCAAAATTTTTTTTCCAGTGTGAGAAAATCGGGCACTTACTAGCTTACTGGTTTTTGGAAATCCCACCCTTAACTATTCAGCCCCCACATCTCTTCCAAGTCACAGCCTGACATTTTAGCTCCATTGAAAGAAATGACCCAACTCCTATTGATTTCACTGGAGCCAGGATGTCACATTTACCTTTTAAAGCATAGCAGCATTTAAAGCAAACTCAAATTTGACCATTTTTAATTCACAGTTGAATAATACATTTTGCTGCTGCTTGAGTTTTTGTCATACAGCCAAGGGACTATATCGCGACTTATGCTGCTGCCTTTTTATACCATTATGTGAATTGTGCTTTGTAAAGCAAAGTTACTTTCTATGAATATATAGCATCTACATGTCAATAGATGTAGTGACAATTTTTCTTTAAATATTCAAAAAAGTCTTGAATCAATAACTACTTTACATTAAACTACTTCACAATGAAACAGGGAACACCTAGAAAATGACGCTAAAAATATCAAACAATATGCACTTCAATCCTTTTATTATTAGGACAGAATATCAGATGTCTAAAAACAAACACACTATTTTCAGTATTGCACAGCTTTTAGTCAAAGCAGCATTTCAGTTATACTTTAAACACATGGGGAAAAAATGCCCATTATATTAGATATACAAACACACACCTGCCTCTGTCCCTGAGGGTATGTCTACACTACCACCCTAGTTCGAACTAGGGTGGTTAATGTAGGCATTCGAAGGTGCAAATGAAGCCCGGGATTTAAATATCCCGGGCTTCATTTGCATCTTGCCGGGCGGGCGCCATTTTTAAATCCCCTTAGGTCGAACTCCGTGCCCGCGGCTACACGCGGCACGGAGTAGGTAGTTCGAATTAGGATCTCTAATTCGAACTACCAGTACACCTCGTTCCACGAGGAGTAACGGTAGTTCGAATTAGAGATCCTAATTCGAACTACCTACTCCATGCCGCGTGTAGCCGCGGGCATGGAGTTCGACCTAAGGGGATTTAAAAATTGCACCCGCCCGGCAAGATGCAAATGAAGCCTGGGATATTTAAATCCCGGGCTTCATTTGCACCTTCGAATGCCTACATTAACCACCCTAGTTCGAACTAGGGTGGTAGTGTAGACATACCCTAACTGTTGTATACCTCTGAACACATCTATCCATGGATTAGCTAATAAATAGTCAAAAGACTTTTTAAATCTTTAAAATATCAGGGCAGAATATTAAGAGTCTGAAGTTTCTTCCCTAAATATAAAATAGATTGTGTGCATGAGAAGACAAGTATGTTGCCTCCCCCATCCTGCACCCTTGAATTTTGAAATCCCTAGCGGTGCTGATAATAAAGGGGTATTCACCTTCTGTTGTAGGAACCTGCTGTGCAGAAAACCTGAAAGTAAATGCATTGTATTAAACGGGGCTGACCTTGAAGTCTCAGAGGTGATTTTCAGAAGCTTCCTCTTGGCATCCCTGATCGCAGGAATGCTAACAGCTACACATTTTCTTGCCTGTAGGAATGAAGGACCTGATTCTGCATCCACCTCACATTCAGCACTTAAAAGTAGGTGTGGAAAGGGATTAAAGATGGTTAATCAGTGCCATAGTACTGAACAATTGTCAAAATAACAAAAGGAAATTATTCTGGAGAGCTACATTTTGTGGTAGGAATTTGTCAATTTTGCGACCATTATGCAATTTCATCAGTCAGGAAAGCAAAGGGTAGAATAGGTTCCCCAGGATCACGACTGACATTTCAACTTCTCCAACGATAATCTGTTGGTTGTGGAAAACAGTCCCTGATTGCAGGGGGAATGGAACTCCTGTGGGCCTAGCTGCTCTTCTTAGGAAGCGAACAACATTGTATTAAGTCCTGGAATATTTTGTGCTGATGTGTGAATTTTTTCATTTAACTTGGACACTCTTGATCAGCGTGTTTGTACAAGATGATGGCAAGGAATCACACAGTGAGATTGTTGTATAATATTGCCCATTTACTGTCCTAAATTTATACAAAAAATGTAGGACAGTATATGGGCAATATTACGCAACAATCTCACTGTGTGATTCCTTGCCATCATCTTGTACAAATACGCTAATCAAGAGTGTCCAAGTTAAATGAGAAAATTCACACATCAGCACAAAATGTTGGAAATGAGAAAAGACATCCAGCCTCACACAGCATCTCTTTTCATGTTGCATGCAGTCAGAAAAATGCATCTCCAAATAGAATAAGCTCTGAGGTAACTACCTGGCAGATACTTTCCCCTTTATTGAGCCATCAACTTTTCCTTCGTGCGCATTCAAACTGTGCACTCTCATGAGGTCTGAGTTCATTATTCACATGATACTATGACTATGAGTCAATTCACCCGCAGCATGCTACTTCCATGAACACTCTGGTTAAAAATGGTCCAAATCAATTTGGTGAACAAGAGGAAATCCATCTACAAACACAGGGCATTTGTTTCAACAGCAGCCAGCTGCATATGACAGAGATAAGTTGAAATGACCTCTAGAAATTATTCCTGGAAGAGAAGCAAAGGCTATTAAATGAGGAGGGGCAAATAACCTGTAAAGAAAGATAAACCTTCCTAAACCTGTGCTCCATTTCTAAAATCAGAATTATTTGAAGATTTTTCAGTATCCAATGAACAGTGCTTGTTTTTATGCACTTTTGTTCTTCAAGATTTAGGTGAGATAGGTACCTGAAGTGCTAAAATACCTTGAAAGTGGTTGGTATTGTACTACTTTGTTTGATTAGAAACAAGAACCCACAGAAAGTTTGCACAGATATTCCCAACCCAGTTTTGCAGATTTATATTAATGTAACTCCACTATCTGAAAGTTGAACTGGGCTCAAGAATTTTGGCTATGTCACAGAAGCATTGGCAGAGTTTCAAAACTTTTTGGGGCTTATCACAACTCAGCTCAATCACTTTGAATTTCTTCAAGCATTCATACAGGTGAAACTGAATAATAGCCTTCATGGAAAGTAGGTCTCAAAATCCTTTTGTGTTCATCAAAGAAGATTCATTTAGAAATTAAAGCAAATACAAGTGGAATTTTATTGCAATATTCACCCTTCCTGACCAGCTTTATGTCTCTTTTTTTCTCTCTTAAATGGCATCAGCAGCAAGGAATCATTCAACACCAGCCTGGATTAATGGTTCAGAATTGATTCAGAGGGAAAGCCACTGAATCATCCATACTATCTACCCTAGCAGTTGGAGTTTCCTTCAAGTTATGCAAGTACTGACTGCACTCACAGCTATACGTGTGATGAGATCTGACATAAGCATAGTCTGAGGTTGCATGGCTGCAGATAAGAGGGCAGGGGAGTCAACAGGATTGCCAGGCTCCTGGGCAATGGGAGGAGGGGGGCAGGCTCTGAACTCCCAGAAGGGGCAGGGCCGTGGACAGAAGGGGTGGTGTTGGACCAGCCAGCCCCCTGGCTGCCCTGATGGCCCAGCACTCTCACCCCACTCCCACTCCCTGCCGGGCCTCAGAGCTTGCTGAGACACACTCCAATGGCAATTCTAAAGGGCCTGGGGCTCTGGCCACTGGTGCTGTAACAGTAGAAGTAGCCAGGAGCCCTGAGCCTTTTAGAATCGCTGGGCCCCAGGACAATTGCCCCCCGACCCAATCGGCAGGTCTGTATGAGGGTGAGAGAGATTACAATACTGTCATCCAAATCCATTCTCAGTAGGTGAGCAAAATGCCTCAAGAATGAATGAACTCCTTGATCTGAGTACAAATGAAACTGCTCATTGATGGAATGTGATAAATCTGATTCCCACTCAAGTACTTACACACACACACACACACACACGTACTAAACAGCAAGTGAATGTTATGTTCCCAAGCCTTGTCACAATGAGAACATTTCACCAAACTATCTAAATTCAAAAGTCAAAAAGAAGCCAAAAATATGAGCTTTCTACTGGGCTCTGGTAATTTCATCAACTCAATTAACTGAAACTCATAGGACTGGAAGGGACATCGAGAGGTCATCTAGTCCAGTCTGTTGCTCTCATGGCAGCACTAAGTATTATCTAGACTTAGCCATCTGTCTTTCTTCCTACTGATCAGATGCCAACTACGAATGCTCCAGCATTACATTAGAATATATCCTTCCCAACAGTAAATTCAACTTATTGCAGTTACTGATTATAAGTAAATAAAACATTTCTACTGAGGCAGCCTAATAAATAATAACAAAATAGAGGGGAAAGGCACCTACTAGCACAGTACACCTCCTCCCCACTGCTATCACATTGCCTGGGGCTGATTTCAATGTGATGGTGGGGTACGGGAGAAATGCAAGACCAACAGTGCACTGACCATGAGCTAACTATTAGCTTACTTTGCTTTCTGTTCCATCAGTGGAACCTGTTCCAATTCTGCTTTCCGGCTTTACCCCTTTGGATGTATGAACCCAGGCTTCTTTCCTTTGTGCCTGTAGCACTGTCACTAGTAGCGTAAAGCAGCTATGAGCAGGAGACTGCCTCAGGCTCACCAATGCTGACTGATGATGCACTTCCTAAGTAAGCAGAAGCAATTAATAAATGTGACCATAACTCACGATTCATGCACTTCTGGCAATTCAGCCACATTCTCTTGCTGGTCTGCACAGTGTAAGAGGCAGGAATAACGAATATTGATGATCTACAGAGAAAAAAGTCTTGCTGAAGCAGAAGAATTAAATTATTTTAGTTCATGTTAGGGAAAGGAGAACAGAACAGAAAGTACAAGAAAGCATTCAGATAGGGTTGTTCAACTTTTAAAATATGTTCACCAGACTGTGTTTGTGGACCATTTGTTTTCACTTTCCATGAATATTTTAGCAAAAAATGTTTACATGCAGCCGAGCAATGATGAATGATATAAACAGATATTGGTGAATATCGACACAAAGTTCATTTTTGTTTGTCAAGATGAGTTCTTAGACTGGACACCTGACTGAATGTGGTAATAGGCCATATGATCTGTATGTCTAATCAAAACAACTTGAATCTCAGATATGGGACTGTGACATTCTATGCATATGATATGAATATGCCTCACTGAGATGTGCTTTATGCAAGATCATTCATGTAAGGTTTCATTGGAAAGGTTATGATTTACTGAATACGATTAGCCTATTCTATGCATGTATCATTTTTTATCTGAAGTTGGATACGTGTGTATCTGTATTTCATATATGCTACTTTGGGTGACTCCCACTGCTGACACGTCAGGAATTACAGTGGAAAAGCCAGACGGGACTGATAACCCGACAGACAATGGACTGTGAAAGGGCTTGGCCTTCCAGTGGATGCTCTTACTGCTACTGATTCAGGGACGCTGGGATGCTACAGTCAGGTCACCTGGTACTAAGTGCCACCTAGGTCTGGTGTACTTTTCTTCTAAGGGGTGGGAAATCAAACAAAGGATTCCTGCCTTATGGAAATTCTATATAAGGTGAGGGAGGAAAAGAATAATGGTCTTAGTTTGCTTCTCATCTGCCCCTCCACCCAAAGAGACACTTGAAAACACGCCTGGAAACAAAAGTACTTGAACTGGGGAAGAGGGGGAGAAGTACCACTGGACCTAGGCTAAAAAGATATCTGGCCTATTAGTGACTCTACCTGAAACAATATCTAGGGTGAGGAATTATTATTTGTAACCGGTTTCTTCAGTGAATCTAGTTTAAATTTGTGTGCTTTGTATTATTTTCTTAGTAATATGCCTTGTCTTGCTTGCCACTCTTTAGCCACTTAAAATACAACTTTTTGTCATTAATGAATTTCTTCCTTGTTTATAATTGAAACCAATTTATGCAATCACTCCATACCAGCCCACTCCATTGCAGGCACTGGATTTTCATGGGTGTGAGTGAGAGTGTAATCAAAGTCTGGCCTTCTTACTATACAGAAAGGATTGAGCTGCCTTAGCCCTGAAAACCCTGTCGAGCCAACACGGCTAAGAGTGCAAGCTGCATTTTGTTCCTTCTTAGGCCTCATCAACCAAAATGTTTACTTAAGTTCAAGCAGTTACACCTGTGCAAATCATTGAAGGCCATGGAGTCACTGAGGACAGAATTTGCCTGCAGAGCCTTTATTACTAATACTGATCTGAAAGAAGGAAATAAACCAGATTAGTTCTCACATCCCAAATTGAGTTTGCAGATCTGGCAGCTAGGGGGAAAAAAGATATCCTTTTACTTGTAATTTGAGCACATAGGATATAGAAGCCAGTGAGGCACATAACAGACACAGAGCCCCATATTGTCACATTTGACTTTGTGGCACAGAAACAAATTTTAAAGACAAGATAAACTTGGTGTGAAACTTTATTTAGCCCAGAGATTCATTTTCCATTTTTACATTTGCTCTGTTCTTTTTCTCCTCCGGGCTCTGAATCACCCTTGAACCCTCTTTTTGTTTCTGCTTCTACCTCCAAAAACAAGGAGGAGTTAGGCTCTTCTTTGAATTCTCCAAAGAAAATCAAACCCCAAACAACATCAGCCGCCCTTGTTCTCTTATTTGGCAATAGCTGGCAGGTCTAAACAAAATACTCAGCTACTTCAGCAATAGAATTCTTCAGATCATGCCTCAGTGATGCTTCATCTGACCCAGGGCCAGCACTGGGCTGCTCGGGAGATAGCTGCATCTAGCTGTCTTTGGTCATAATGATAGGCTAAGTCAAATAGAGGGACATTTAGGGGACCCATAAAGAGAGACGTTGGGCATCCCTGAGAAGACAGCCACACAAAAGACAGAAGGACATGTAGAGTGAACATTGCCATCACTACTGATTCATACAGTTCTGTGCTCTATCCTCTGCCCATCACTTCCTCGTCTACAGAGAGCCCAACAATTTATCACAAATGCTTTTTATATCTTTACAAAAATGAACTCAGGTAGGCTTTTGTTTGATGTGGAAATATCTACTTCATCACCAGCACAGTAGTCCAAGATGAAATAGAAAATAAGGAATATTGAAAATATTGAAAACTTTTCACATATGTGTTGTTCTATCAGGCGAGGTAAAACCTGTAGTTTCTTTTTTCTAAGGTCCCCAAATGGTCTGTTTGATAAGATACCTAAATCTTGTCTGAGTGTGTGGTCCAGGATAGAATTATTATTCCTGTCTATAAATTGGTTTTTGATCTTTCTTTAGAACCAAACCCAGAGAAGTAGTTCATCATACTTTAATTTATGCACATATATAATACAAATTATTACTTTAGTCAATGCTTTCATTAATCTAAATTTTACTGTGCCCAATACAAACGACGTGTTCCCTATTTGAAAATTAGAAGTGCATACCTTTATAGTGCCCACTCAATCATTATGTTGGGGTTAATGCACAGTTAGAGCCAACGAAGACACACACATCAAATCTGTGTTCATCATTTCCCTGCTGCCACTAATGTATGCCCCAGCCAAAGTTTTGAGAACTTAGCCCACTTACAACATCTTTTTTTTCTGATGAGACCACATGTCCAGTAGGAACTGTATATTAATTTATATTTGTGGTGAATATGATACTTAAAATCATGTATAACCACGTGCACATTTTGTCTAGATCTCTCCTCACTTGATACTAATTTTCCACCTATGACATATTATTGGATGTGTTAGAGCTACTTCTGATTTACAGTAATGTAGTGAGAAGAGAATCAATCTCATAGTTTTTTAAATTAGCTGATATAATTTCCTGATCCCTCTGGGATCCATTTGGACAAAAGGTAGCTTAGTACAGTAAATGCATGCTCATATATCATTTTTGGAAGATGCATTGTTTTTTGGAGGAAGCATTGTAATGGTGTCCCATGGGGAAGTTCTTATTAATTACAAGTTCTTTGTAGTTCAGATTTATTAAAGCTCTGAGTTTATTGCCATCTGAAGGCAGTTTTTTTGCCATAGGTAATTTGTGAAATACACGTCAGCACATGCATTCCCAAATATGTACACTTGAATCTACTATGACAGTCTTACTTTTTTTGCAGAATAAAATTTCCCTAAATTGAAGCCAGAAACCAGCTTCTTAGTCATTTTTGTAGCAACCTGGGCATTACTAGTAAATAGGAAAGGCACAAAGGAAGCCATATAAGCAACTATACTGATCAAATGAATGTGCTTTGTGTTGATCAATTATCTGCTCAAAGAAAAGTTCAGGAAAAGTCCAAAATAAAGCACAGGCCATGGATTGAATGACTCCTCCCACAGCAGGGATTATGTTGACGAGAGGTTGGATGTATGACTCTACAGATACAGGGCAGCTCTAGCTCTCATGGCAGGCAGTTTGGGTTGGTTATGAAGGAACTGGAGAATTCCAGGCTGATTTCTTTAAACTTGTCTTTTTGCCTACACTTTGCAATGAATGTCCAGTTTCTTTCTTTCTCATTTGCACTTCATAGTCAGATCTTTTTTTATGAGTCAACAAACACGGTGTATTCCACCCAGCTATAGGACATGCCTTTCAGCTCTCCT
Organism: Pelochelys cantorii; assembly: GCA_032595735.1. Classification (NCBI taxonomy): domain Eukaryota; kingdom Metazoa; phylum Chordata; order Testudines; family Trionychidae; genus Pelochelys; species Pelochelys cantorii. The sequence goes on from CM064335.1 coordinate 41,964,855, forward strand.
GATGGCAATGCTGTGCTTCATGTGGGGCTGTAATGGTGGTCGCCACTAAGAAGTAAGGCCCAATATCACTATTACACTTGTTTTATGCCACTGACACTGCACTGACTTCTGTAGAAGGGACTCAATACTTACTAACATTAGTCGTGATGTGGTACTGGAGATGCTGTGGTCCTAGGAACTATTGAATGTGGTGTATTACACATAGCACAGGTTTGAGTTCACCATCCTTCCACATTTTAAATCCAAATGAGCACGATCCCATTCTCGGGTCAACAGCTCTTCACTTCAGCCAAACACCCAAGTTTTGTTCGTGTTATCGATCTCCTTGAGGATGTCAACCAAAATCCACTTCCTCGTCTACATTCTATCCAAGTTTAAATGGAAATATCTCAAGAATAGGATCATACAATCGTAGGGTTGGAGGAGATCTCAGAAGATCATCAAGTCCAACACCCTGCCCAAAGAAAGACAAACCCCAGCCAAGGGTGAAGCCAGGATTTAAAAACCTCTAGCTATGGAGATTCAACCACCTACTAGGTAACCTATTGCAGTGCTTCACCACCCTCACTCATTTCTGTAGACTAAACAAGTCCAAATCCCTCAGCTTCTCTCATAAGTCATGTGCTCCAGTCCCCTAATCATTTTTGTTGTCCTCTGCTGGACTTTCTCCAGTGTGTCCACATCCTTTCTGTAATAGGAGGCCCAGAATTGGATGCAATATTCCAGATGTGGCCTCACCAGTGCCGAATAAAGGGGAATAATCACTTCTCTAGATCTGCTGACAATGCTCCTCCTAATACACCTCAATATGCTGTTAGCCTTCTTGGGTACAAGGCACACTGTTGACTCATACCCAGCTTCTCATCCACTGTAGTCCCCAAGTCCTTTTCTGCAAAACTGCTGCTTAGCCAGTCAGTACCCAGCCTGTAGCAATGCTTGGGATTCTTCCTTCTCAAGTGCAGGACTCTTCATTTGTCCTTGTTGAACCTCATCAGATTTCTTATGGCCCAATCCCCCAATTTGTCTAGGTCACTATGGATCATATCCCTACCCTCCAATGTATCTACCTCTCCCCCTAGCTTAGTGTCATCTGTGAACTTGCTAAGGGTGCAATCCATCCCCTCATCCAGGTCATTAATAAAGATGTTGAACAAAACTGGTCCTAGAACTGACCCATAGGGCACTCCGCTTGATACTGACTGCCAACCAGATATTGAGCCATTGACCACTACTTGTTGAGCCCGACAAGCTAGCCAGCTTTCTATCCACCTTATAATCCATTTATTCAACCCATACTTCCTTAACTTCCTGGCAAGAATGCTGCAGGAAACTGTATCAAAAGCTTTGCTAAAGTCAAGATATATCACATCCACCCCCTTCCCCATGTTCACAGAGCCAGTTAACTTGTCATAGAAGGCAATCAAACTGGTCAGGCATGACTTGCCCTTGGTGAACCCATGTTGACTATTCCTGATCACTTTCCTCTATTCCAAGTGCTTCAAAATGGATTCCTTGAGGATTCCCTCCATAATTTTTTCTGGGGACTGAGGTGAGGCTGACAGGTCTGTAGTTCCCTGCATTGTCCTTCTTCCCTTTTTTAAAGATGGGCACTACATTTGCCTTTTTCCAGTCATCCGGGACCTCCCGCTGATCACCAAGAGTTTTCAAAAATAATGGCCAATGGCTCTACAATCACATCAGCCAACTTCCTCAACACCCTCAGATGCATTAGATTGGGCCATCCTTTTATTGCTAAGTAGTCTCATAATTTCTTGTAGCTTCCATTATACTAAATATCATTTCTGACCTATTGCCATATTATAGACATTGTGTCATTCTGCCCATATATACCAAATTCATTGCGTCAGCTTGGGTTGCTCCAATGAATGTAACACTATTTTACACTGACAACATTTTTTTATCAGAGATTAGAATTTAGAAGTGGTTTAAACAACAGGATTAACATTTCATTTATAGTGAAATGCTTCCTGTATGCCCCAACTCCTTGAATGACAGGACAGCTTTTCTCTCTAACAGAGGTACTTCAGAAAACACTTTTAAAGATTGTATTACAAGATGATTAAATAAATAAAATTGTAAAACTTTAGAGTTCCCCAACATAACATTTATGCAAGCATAGCAACTCATCTAACATGTGTCTCCCCGACAGCACTTCTCTCAAGTGCACTTCACTATTGTTTACAGAAGGCCACTTCATATAGTTCCTGTTTAATGCTGTGCAATAGGTTAAAGTCTTGAAACTAGTAACCTACATGGAGACCTAATAGTGGCTTCATATTTGCCATTAGTACCCCCACTTGGCAATCACAGAAATCTCATTACCCTTGGAATTTGACCCATTTTAGGGTATCTAATGGTAGCATGGGATTCTATGACATATTGTTATGAACATCCAGCTCAAATTCTGTTCCAACATATTCTATGTTCAACTGGTCAGCAAAACTCTTTTCTTCAAATAAATTCATAAAAATTTCTTCTAAGATGTAGAAAATATTGCCATTGAAACAGGTTTGGTTTTGTTGCCCGCAAACCTGCTGCACTGAACTGGTGAAAGCAGAATAAGCTTCCATTAAATCAAAATGAGATTATTTGTTATCAAATCTGATTCAAGCATTTTATGTCAGACTTCTTTCAGTCGCAGGGTGCTTTTTTCACTCCAAAAACGCATATAGCTCAGACTCATGCATAAGAAAAAAAACTATATAAATAATTTTCTATCCATTTTCTTCAGACAAATTAATTTTCTGTCTTTCATTGAGATGCTCTCACATTTGTGGCAGACAACAGTAATGCTGCAAGATTCAGAAAAAATCATTTGGAGGTGAAAGGAGAACAGCACACAGCAAAACTTCTACCTACGAGAGGTTCATGAGTCCTCAAAACATCCCTTGTAGTTAACAGGAGTTGTAAAGCTAACTAATGTATGGCTATGTCTACACTACAGAATTTTTTCAGAAAAACAGCCGTGTTTCTGAAAAAATTCACTTACGTCCACACTGCAACCGTAAAAAAAAATCGAAAGAACAGAGGAGTTTTTCCAACATTGGTAAAAGCTAGGAAGAAGCCTTTTTCTGAAAGAGCTTTTTCAGAAAAAAGTGTGTGTGGATGAGGAAAAGGGAGTTCTTTCAAAAGAAGAAAAAAGAGGAAAAAGCACAGGTGCCCTGGTGGCCACTTCGTCCATAGTAATCACAGCTTACATGTGAGATAGCATCCAATCGGTGTGGATGCTATCTTTCAAAAAAGCAGAGTGCTTTTTCTATGTGCTTTGGCAGTGTGGACGCTCTCTTTCGGAAGAAGTTTTTTTGGAAGATCTCTTCTGGAAAAGCTTCTTCCAAAAAAAGCCTCCAGTCTAGACGTAGCTTAGGAGGCAGCCCCAGATTATAGACTGCAAATAATTTGTGCATGTTTGATAAGATGAATTTGTACTGCAAAAATATTGTCATGGAATAAATGGGTGCAAAATATTGAGATCAAATCTGTAATCTTTCACCCTCCTCCTCTTCTTCCCCATAGAAATCTCTGCACTCTGCTCTCTGAAATATAGGTGGTTGGGATGACCCTACAAAATTATGCAGAAAGGAATATGTTTTAAGGGGGGAAATCTACTTTTTTTCATACTGAGAAAGATACATATGCTGTCCTCGTTGTACCTTTAGAAAAATAATGGTGGCATCCTAAGTACATTAAACCTATATCATTGAGAGAGACCACAAAGGTTCTGAAAAGTCCAGATATCTCTGAGCAAGGATATGTTTGATTTTTATGTAGTGAGAATATTTTACAACCTTCTCACCACCAGGTTGTGTTGATGGACACGCAGTTTAGACTTTGAGTTGGCCCTGGAGGAATTTAGCTTAACTAAATGATTCCCCTTGCTTCCGAGATGAAAAACCACTTCCATACCATATGATCTCTGTGGCGTTCTTGCATTGCTGTCAGCCATGTCAGTATTTCAGTCTATCAGAAAGGCCACAGCACATCTAAAGTATATAATGCAGGGGAAAAGTGTAAAACTTTTCAAAATAGCATTTAAACTGACAAGCATGGGATACCACAATTATACCTCACCCCCCTGACTATTACGAATGCTGTTCAGCAGCATGACCATATGGTATCGTTGGAAATCAAATATCCATGCTAAATGAGAGCTACATTTTCACTGGTGTGCCTGCTGATTCTGTTATTTCATACTCAGGGCGAGTCTATACTAGAGTTCTACATCAGCACAGCTGCATCGATTCATATCAGGTAGCATACCTGGTGAAGATGTGCTGTGCTGTGGGGAGAGAGTTCTCTTGTCAGCATAATTATTCCACCTCAGTGAGGTGACAAGCTGACATAGCGCTGTTGTGGACAACACAAAATATGCACCACTGGGGGGAAGAGAGGAGGCTTTTCACACCCCTTAGTGAAGCAAGATAGATTGACTTAATGTAGCAGACATTCCTTGTGAGAGGGGGGCAGTTTGAGAGAAAGGTAAGAACCAGAAATGTAACAACTTCCCCTAGCCTCCAGCAATTTTCCAGAGATCAATTCCACTTTTTGTAAAACTATCAAAATATTCCTTACTTAGTAGTAGTATTACATAAATAATGTAAAAACAGACTGGAAGCAGTAAGCATTTTACAATTTTTCTATATCGCACAATATCACTATCACAAGGAAAATGTATTTAAGAATATCAACTTTTTAATACTACTTACATATGACATACTGCTTTTGCATACATTGTTCCTGTCCATAGATAACAACGCAGCCCTTTTGAAGAGGGAAACAACCAATCACTCTTGGATCAATTAAAACAAAATGTAACCTCCTCTTCTGAAATGTTCTTCTAATTATTTTCATGCAAAATGACACAGTGCTGTGCCTTGCCGCACAGACTGTGCAAACACTACATTTAAATAATTAAACAAGTATTTAAGTGCAAAACAATGAGGTGTTTTAACAATATTTAAAACAGCAACAAAGACAGAACATGAAGTGAATTATATGATATATATTAATGATGGCCGTTATAGTTCCATAAATAAAAAGAACAAAAGCAATAAATAAAATATGTGAATAAATTAAATGATGCTCAACTGCACTTAAATGTGGCCTATGATATGATACAGCTTGGAAGTGTACACCAAGCTAATTTAATTTTCATATAGACAAAATTTAAACACCAAAACATACACTAATATTATAAAGCACATGAATAAAACACGTATATTTCAGAAGAAATACAATTTCGTGCTTACCATTCAGGAGGTAGCAAACAATTTTCATCATTCAGGTCTTGAAATGAAGTTATCCAGGAGACCTGCAGCATCCAAATCAGAGGTAGAGTTCTTATGAATGTACAGAAATACAAAGTGGTGGTCCATTGTCATTTGCAAATAATTTTTCAGTCTGTACAGGCAACTGAATGATCGCTCAGCAGTGCAGGCTGTAGTCAGAATTGTGTAGAACAATTTCAGGAGAACTGTAACTTCTGACAACATGTCACTCAGGTCTTTGTTTTGTTTCAGAAATTGCTTCACTTTGCTCACTGAATTAAGCTGGCAATTGCGGGATCTGCAAATATCACTCAACTTTTCTAAATGAAGAGATAGACTCTCCATGTTAAGGTCACAATTGAAAGCTTCACTGATTAGCACAATGTCTTGTTTCGAGCCATTTACTGCAGCAGTTATATGCATCTCCAATTTTACTGTGAACATAAAGCTTTCGATTGGAAACTTCTGTTCAATGGCAATTTTGCAAGCAAAAATTATCCTGACATATAGATGAAAATACTCTTTGGTGAAGGTGTGAGGAAAGCTTCCATGGACAAGTGTGACAGAGCACCAGGGCCCCTCGGTACAAGGGAGGGGGTGGGGATACGCCGCAAGAACCTGGCCGGGGAATGGAGAGGAGTGCGGCGGCCGTAAGTGCAGGGCGTTATGCAGCGCACCCCACCAAGCATGAGGGGGCGGGGCAGGAGTGTCCAGGGGCGTGGCGGCCTCAGATGGCGTTGCGCCGCCAGTTTCAAAAGCCGGCCGGCTCCTGGAGGAGGGGGGGTCGGCAAGTCTGGGGACGGAGGGCCCAAGAGCATGCACGGAGGGGCCAGCAAAGAGGGGGGGGGGCTAACTGCCCTCATCACCCGTGCCTCAAAGAGGACTTGTGGAGGGTAGGAAGTGACCCAGGGCAGGGCAATGGAAAGCCTGTGGGTCGGCATGTTACAGGTGGCTGCCCCGTCAACCACAGGGGAGAGAATGAAACTGTTCTCCTCCCTTTAGGGCCCTGGCTCAGGACCCAGTTGTGAGAGTGGGCCCGAGTCCCCCACCCCCAAACCCTTTTGCGATTGTATGCGGAGAAGACGCTGACAAGCTCAGTCGGCTTGTAAGGGAAAAGTGCCTTGGAGAACGTGGTTACACCTATTAAAGGCGGTAGCAACAGACTGTGGCCTCCTTCTTATTGGGAAAGGGATGTCACGGGGCATGGGGGGAAATTGGGGCGTGTACCCTGTGCCCCCTTACAGCAAGCCATCCCAGGGACTTGCATTTTCTCAGGAGAGCAGGATCATCTAGGTAAAGATTTCTTGCCTTGTCTACTATTGTTTCCCAGAAGTGATTGTATGACGAGCCATGTGCATCCTGCTCAATACCTCTTGCAACAGGCCAACTTACTTTCTTCATAATGCTTGCCAGTGACACATTTGGGCTTTGAATTTCTGCATTAACTTCTAAAGGATCTTTGGACTTTACAAGAATTCAGTGTAAAGTACATTGAAAAAGATTGCTTTGAGAAACTACTACATTTTGAGCCAAATTCATCTGTAAAGAGACTAAATGTATCCAGGGAGTTCATTGTAGTTGTTGAGCTGTGATTTAATGCCGCTGAACTTTAGTGTCTACCCTGTGGGGCATAATGGGCATAAAGAAGCCTCCTCTTTGCTGAAAAACTCTATGAATGCTTCCATACACTTTGGTGACTCCCTGAAGACATTGATGAGATCTTTCACCATCAAAAACATATCCCAACATTCTGGAATATTATGCAGGGAATCCTGCATGGCAAAGTTAAGGGAATATGCAACACAGTGCATAAATTCCGCTCCCAACTCTGGATCCTTCACTCTGGCTTGGGCCTCAGTAAATTTACCAGACACACAACTGGATCCATCATAACACATCCCCCAGCAATCGGAAAAGGGAAAAATCACACCTGAGAAACATGTCTTCCACAATTTTGAAAAGAGAAGCAGCTTCCATTGCATCATATTGGTAAAACCCAGTAAAACTCCTTATAACTCTCCCAGTCTTCACTGTGAAAGAACCTTAAAAAACATACTTGTCCTTTGCTTGACAAATCAGTAGTTTTATCCATTGCAGCGGTGAAAAAATTAGAAGCCTTTAGCTTTTGCACAATTTGTCTTAGCACCATTGTTGTAATCATTTTGATTATTTCATTCATAACCTCTTGTGAGAGCCTCTTGTATTTTGTGTTATTCAGCCACTGTCTTAGTTCCTCTGAATCTGTACTATGTAGCAACAAGAGCTGCACCAAATCTGAATCAATTCTTCCACTCCAGCTCATCTGAAGATATGGGTTTTGCCCACAAAACCTCATGATCCTATATATATATATATACAGGGCCGGCCCGAGCCATTTTGGCGCCCTGGGCCCCAGGTGTGCAGTGCCACCCCCGGGGCGCACGGCCCTGCCTCCGGGCTCACGGCGCATGCGCGGGCCCACCCCTGGGATGCACGGCCCCGCCTCTGGGCGCACGAAGGGCACTGCTGGCCAGTGCTGTGGGGGTTAACACGACCCCCGCCCTGGGCGGCCGCTGCAGCCCAATGGGAGCTGGGCACCCTCCGTAGGTTGGCGCCCTGGGCAGCTGTCCACTAGCCCACCCCTTAGTCTGGCCCTGTTTATATATATATATCAGTCTTTAAGGGTACGGCTACACTGTATTTTATTTTTTGGAAGAGGTATGCAGATGGCACTCACACTTGCATACCTCCTTCCATTTTTTTCCCAGAAGAGGCTTTTCCACCATTTGGCCCCATCTACACGGGGCCAAATGTCGGAAGCGCCCCCTCTTTCGAAAGCCCCCTTCTTCCTTGTAAAATGAGGTTTACAGGGGCTTTTGAAAGAGAGTTTCAAAGGTGCCACAGGACTACTCATTGTTTTTAAAGTTACAGATTAACATGGCTCCACATCTAAGACTTTTCATTATGTCCAGGTAATGCTATTCCTTGTTGAGCTAGGTACTGAATATTGGTAAAAATTCTGTGCAGTGTATTCCTAGCTGATTGGGACTCTTTTTTGTGACTGGCCAACATTAGTGCAAAAACATTGACTTGTGATTTCAGGGCAGTATTCTTCATTACCATTTCCTTGTGATGGACGGATTTTTCATGTGATGTAAAAACGAATCTTGGACTCTGAGCCAAATAAACATTGGTTCATGCTTCACAGAAAATATTAAAGTCTTCTGTTCAGAATGTTTTTGCAGACCAAGCAAAAAGCTCTAATTTGCTGTTGTACTCTAACCATGTAAATTCTTAAAAAAACAACGAAAAGTCTAGCAGCACCTTAAAGACTAACAAAACATGTAGATGGTATTACGAGCTTTCGTGAGTACAAGCCACTTCTTCAGATCTACATGTTTTGTTAGTCTTTAAGGTGCTGCTAGACTTTTTGTTGTTTTTTTAAGTTTTTCCAGTTACAGACTAACTTGGCTACCCCTCTGAAGCATGTAAATTCTGATAGCCCAGATTACTGAAAACTCCTTTTCTTATCTTGTACATTTGCCACATCATCCTTCTCCATAACTTCAGTTTGCAAGTAAGGAGTCAAGCTCAGGCCATCACTTGATGAATGACCCTTTTCTCCGGCTAACTTTATTAAGGATTTATCCATTGCTGATTATTATTCCTGGTCTTGCATAAGGAGAATTTGTTGCACAGATAAAATGAAGCTAGAATGTACCAGTGCCAGAAGATTACAAGGGCTGATTAAAACTGGAAAGTCAGAAGCAGCACTCACCTGCTTCAACACCTTATATTTTGTTGTATGTTTATACAACCAGTTATATACTTTACTTTAAATAAAGAGTATAAAATAATCAGTTATGTGTGTTTTCCCCCTCAGGCACTTATATAGTATACGGCAGATTCCCCTCTATTTTTTCCCACTCATGTATAGAATGAATCTTGTTATGTGCACCAATATGGAGGTCATGTGTGACAAATTGTGGTACTCATAATCAGGGCTCGACAAATTATGTAATCTACTCGCCCGTGGCGAGTAGATTACAAGCCGCAAAGCTGGCGGAGCCCGCAGAACCGCGCGGCTGGTGAGCAGGGCTCACCACCGCTTGGCGAGCCCTGCTCATAACAAAATCAATAGGGTAGGGCCAAGGAGTTCAGAGTGTGGGAGAAGGTTCAGGGTAGGGTAGAGGGCTGGGGTGTGTGGGGATGAGGGTTCTGGTTGGAGGTGCAGGCTCTGGGATGGGGTCTGGAATGAGGAGTTTGGGATTCAGACAGGTTGCCCCAGGAGTGGAGTCAGAAAACTTCTCTTAGCCCTCTTCCTGCTGGCAGCACAGAGCTCTGGGGATGAGGACTCCTTCTCCCCAATAGTGGCAAAAGAACCATGGGGCTGAGACAGAGGCCCATGGCAGCCCTATACAGATTCCTTTCAAAAGAAGCCAAATCCAAACATTGGTAGGGCCAGGCTCACGTTCCTCAACAATGGTGGAGCACAGGCATGTATGGTATTACATTAGCTGTCTATGGTATTATAGTAATGTTCTGAGCATGCAACTCAGACTAGAATGCCATTATATAAGGCAATGTACATACATGTACTTGAAACAAGCTTTTGAGCTTACACAGCGCTCTTCTTCAGGTCTGGGGATGGTACTCAGAGGATTGCACCTAAATACAAAGATGGAACAGATAAGAAGTTAACACATGTTGTAAGACACCATTCAAGGAGAAATGGACCTTAACAGTGCTGAAGTCATAGGACAAAGGAGGATTAGTAGGTTACAAATTGTTGTAATGAGCCATATGTCCTGTGTATTGATAAAGTCTATGATTTTCAGGCGTGTCAGAGTTATGAATGTAAGTTCCCAGGAATCTCGTTTGAATGTGTGGGGCCATTTCATCCACATTGTGACTATTGAAGCATTTAGTTCCACTAACCCTGCTTTGTCCTATGTCTACGAAGGTGTTAACTGCGCACTTCAGATTGACTGGTCTCTTGCAACATGTGTTCCTTCCTTATTTGTTCTACCATGTATTTAGCTGTGATACAACTTAGCACCTTTCCCAGATCTCAAGAAGAGCTCCATGCAAGCTTAAAAGCTCGTTTCATTCACTAAGGGTACATCTACACAGCAGGGCTAAAGTTGAATTAAGCTACACAACTTCAGCTGCGTCAACTGTGTAGCTTAAGTAGAAATAGCTTAACTTGGCTTTAGATGCTGTCTACACAGCAGGAAGTTGAGGGAAGAACACTCTTCCTCTGACTTCCCTTACTCCTCATGAAATAAGGGTTACCATGAGTTGGAGTAATCATAACGGTGAAATAAGGGTTACCATGAAATAAGGGTTACCATGAGTCAAAGTCCTCCAGCTCAACATTATTTTGAAATAAAGGCTTGCAGTGTAGATACACTTTTTGTTATTTTGGAATAACATTAGTTATTCCAAAATAATGCTGCTGTGTAGACATGGCCTAATAGAAATTGGTCCAGTAAAACATATTGCTTCACCCACCTTGTCTCTCTTAAAGCTTCATCTCCACGACAAAGCTTATAGCAGCAGAGCTGAACCACTGCGGCTGCACTACTGTAATGTCTCCTGTGTAGCTGCTCTCTGAATGGAGAGAAGTCTAACATACACATAATTAAACCAACCCAAGGAAGTGGCAGTAGCTCTACTGGTGGGAAATCTCCTGCCAACATAGTGCTGTCCACACCAGCACTTTTGTCGGTGAAACTTATGTCAGTCGAAGTGTGTTTTTTCACATCCCAATCAACAAAAGTTTGTCGACAAAGGTGAAAGTGTAAACACAACATCAGCACTTAAGTCCACCACACACAGATTGTACTTGGCTACAATTAGATATTTGTATCATCTTACACTTACAGCATTAGAAACAGTTGTTTCGCAAAGAATTTATCAATGTTCATATTTTCTTTATCTTGAGTAGCAGAGATAAACTTGACAAGAACAGAAGACCCACCTTATGTATCAACTTGTTTTGTGTGTACCTTTCATCTATACATATGCTTAATACAGACAGATGTATCAGAAGTAGGTAGTTCAGTCAACTTTTAAAGATATTTGGTATCTTCCACCTTTGACTGAAAACTACTACAACTATTGGATGACTTTTTGGTTATTGAATAAGTTGGTGGTTTCATTAGAGGTTATACTCTAATAATTCCCCTTTACTATCGGTCTCAGGCTGATCTACACTGGGAACATACATCAGCATAGCTCCGTCTCTCAGGGGCATAGCTGTAGTGTTTTTAGGGCATGAATATTTTCAGTAAAGAGACCAAGAACTGAATGGCCATGGACAATGAACAAATGAACTAATTTCTGACTCTCAGGGTGGTATGCTGAGATCACTATTACAGTTTGGGATGAGCTGGCATTTGTATTCCTACAAATGTAGGAATATATTGTATATATTGTATTCCTTAATATATCCACAGAAACCAGTTCTGTGGATATATTAAGATCTTCAAAGTTCTCATACATTTTCTAGGTGGGGTTTTTGGGTTTTTTTAGTTAATGCAATATCATTATATTATCAAATCTACTTTCTCCTGAATAGCTCAAAGATTTTTGGTAATAACGACTATTGCTATTCATTGTCAGAAATTTTTCCCATTAATATTTTTTTCACATAAATTAATAAACTACATTCGAGGTTTGGGAAATAAGTATAGGCTTTACTATTCTTTCAGATTTGGCAGTTGGTGAAATTAGAGTTGTAAAAATGTTAATTAAATTGAACATTTGTTATTAATCAACTTCATTGGGACTTGGCTTTAGAAAGAACGACAGAGAATTAGGCTTTGCTAAAATAAACTAGACATAGGCATCACACTCCCAAAGTATTAACCCACCAAAGGGAAAAAATTCCTGTGAAGAACTAGAGGGTTTTCCACGTATGCTCCTCTGCAGTGGGAAGGTTTGCAGCCTTATGGAATTATAGAGGTTGCATTTATTTAAGCTCTCCTCATGTTGACCCTGACCTTAACCAACGTCTCCACAGCACCTCTTCAGTTCTCACACAATAATGAAATGTTCAAGACAGTCATTTGTGCACTCTTTCTGTTTCCATAAGGCTAGAAACCAATTTCATTTGCTTACAAGTTTTCACCAAGCCTCAAAAGCAATTCCAACATAAATGGTCTTAATTAAAGGGATTAGAGGGGGAAAAGAGACTCATACAATGAAATAAAAATTAAAGAACACAGACAGTAGCTGATTGAATCCCAGCTCTTCTCTCCCAACAATAGCTCTCAAAACAAACAACCCTCCCCCCTCATATATTAACACTGCTAATACAGCATTTAAACTGCTATTCAGTTTGGCCATGCTGATTCTACACAATTCATGATTTTTATATGAATTGTATTTTGTTCACAAAAATATTTGGGAAAACATTTTTATAGAAATACCTATACCTGCCTGCAAACAAGTACAATTATGCATGAACAAACGTATTCATTAATATTTCACGATTTGCCATTTATTTCTTATTTGAATTTTTATAGTTTCAGTCACCCAATAAGGGAGCAGAAATACTACCATATGATTCAGGTGGCCAATTACATCACAAAGTGAGTAGTGAAAATACCCCCACAAAAAACATTTATTTGAATACTATTTGGATACTTTACATTTGCTGTATTAAATAGGGATTTTAAAGAGTTATTCCTCTCCCCCATCCCCTTTTTAAAAAACATCATAGCTCAACTTGAGATATCTTGCAGAACATAGAAACAAACTCTTAGGTTCATGGATTAGTTAGCATTAACATTTAGGATAAAAAAAGTTTATTAGCAGCCAGAGTTGCAGAAAAGAATTATATCAGAGACCTACAAAAGCCTATTTTATAACTAAAAATTTAATCAAGCTCAAATCTGGACTAATTCCCCATAACACCAATGGATCACCAAGATGGGGCTGTTCTAAAAGGGGTCAATTATTTCCCTTTGTTTTCCAGGATTGCTTCTCTTCAGGTGTGCAAGCTTTACACAGTCAAAGGTGAGACACAGCATCCAAACTCATGAGTTTATGCAACCTACTGATCAATGCATCTTCAGTATTCTTCTCTGCGCCCAATCCACAGAGGATATTAGTCTGTTACAGCCCCAGCTCGAGAGCTGTGGCCCTTCAGCTGAAGCAGTAGTAGCTCATGCTTTTAGCTCTCGAGTTTCCCAGGTCACTGTCTAGTGTAGGGGTTAGCAAAAGAACTTCCACGGGCCAGATCTGGCCCATCAAGTGAGTTGATCCGGTTCACAGAGACCCTGCCACTCCCCGTGGCCCCAGGCCAATCAGGACTTGGGGGCGGGAAGAGAGCGCAAAGTCTCCTCCCGCCCTACCAGGAGCATGTGGTGCTCCTTGCACAGTGGGGGGAAGGGTGGGAGGATACTTCGCATGCTCCTCCCACCCCCAGGCCAATCGAGCTCGGGGGTGAGGAGAGCGTGTGAAGTCTCCTCCTGCCCTGCAAGAGGGTCAGCACTTAAGGTCAACCGCCAGCTGCTGCTTAGCAACAGTCCCACAGTGACTCAGAATCTCATTGCCAATGCTATTGCACTTTCCCCAAAAATAAATAAAAAACATATTTTGTGCTTTTATTCTGCTTTGTTTCCACTAACATCAAGGGCCTAATCCAGAGCCCAATTAAGTAAAGTGGAATTTTCCCATTGAGGCCAGTGGGCTTTGGATCAAGCTCTAATTCATGCAAGTCTGGGTAAAAACTGCCTGGGCACTTGAACTGAGACAGAAATGTTACAATAATTTGAAATATCTACTCTTTTGCCTGGTTATTATAAAGACTGCAGCTGCCCAATGACATCCAGTCAGGAGGAGTTGGCCAGCTCGCCAAAGCTGGAGGCAGCTGAAGCGTCCTGAGTGTATAGTGATTCAGGTGTGATGTATGGTTAGCTATGATGTAACACATGTTATTCTGAAACTCCCACAGTGGATACAATGGAACAAATTAAAGACAAAGAGGCAGCCATCACTGATTTTCTCATTTGGATGGCCTAGACTCCTAGGCTAGTAAATTTAGAATAGCAATATTTAAATATTCCATCTTCTCTGAAGAAAGAAAGATGCCTATGAAATTAAGTCATTTAAGCTGTGCAAATACAGTGACATCTCACTTCACTCCCACACAGTGTGGATCTGACTACAGTTATTTATGAATTCCAACCTGTTTATTGGTCATGGAAGGGAACCAATAAGATAGCAACTATTATTTTCTTTTAATTGTACCTAATAGGGCCTCACATTTGATCTTTATGAGTGGTATAAAAGCTGGAAAAGCTGAGCATATTTCAGGGGAAAGAAGTCTGGCAAATCTGCTCACTCAGTATGCAAAGGTTTTAGGTCAATGCAAACAGCTGAAGAAAATACATTTTTAATGGCTTTGGTCTACAGGCTCTTGGGGCTTCCAACCCTACTAAAAAAATATGTAAAGAACAAAAAATAAATAAATCTCTTCACTGTTAGTCCTGGACTTCAACAAAACAAAAAAATTCCCTTTGTAATTTCCTACTATAATAAATTTTCTGACAGGCCATATGTACGTAGTGTGCCACAGCAGCTATACATAAATGCCTTGCACATGGAAACAATATTCGATAATGTCTACAATGGGGTATTTCATTTTTTAATTTTTTAGCCACTGTTGCTTTGCACTACATTTAGCTTATGAGATTAAATGAAAGAGGACAAAACATTGTCCTCTTTTAATGGAGCAATGATATCTATGTGGTTCAAGTTGGCATACAAAGATCTAGATATGGGACAGTTTTTACAGCTTGAAGATGAGCTGAATCAGGTGGCCGTGAATCTGGTCAACCAAGCTGGGTGGGCCTATCAATCAAATGTAATATTAAACAATGAGCACATTTCCGGTGCAACACTGTACTGTAGAATGACAAGTCACTGTGGTTTACAATTACACTGAGTAACAATTCACTGGGCAATTCTGCTGGAGTGTTGCTGGCAGATCGCTCGCCAATGTAATTTCAGTTTGTGCCAGGAACAGGAATCATTATGAATTAAATCTCATTCATTTTAGAAATAAAGATGAGGAAATTTAAACAGCAAAAGCCAGAGAGGAAATATGAATCCTTTATATCACTTAAATATATGAGCTAGGTTCTCAACTCATGCAGATTGGCACAGTTCCAGTGTAGTCTTACAGAGGTGCACCAATTTGCACCAACAGACAGCCTAGGACAACTTGTATCTAATTTAGGAAATGGTCTTTTAGAAATTCAAAAAGAGGCTAGATTGCATCATTTTCTGACATTCTTGCTCTTGGCTGCAGCCACAGATTGGAGATTTGTTTTTCCAAGAGAAAGTGTCTTGTAAAACATCAGTGTCAGAACCTGCAAATGTCAGTAAATTCAATCTAACTGGGAAATTCCTGTCTGAAAAATTCTGCTAATTCTGTACATATGGAACTTCTTTACTCACTCGTTTTGGTGTATGATACATAAATTTGATTGTAGGTCCATGTCATCTTGGAAGATTAACAACATGTTTGGGGAAAAAAATCAAGGTTTCCTTTGAAATTATAGTACTGGAGTAGATGGTGCTTATGAGCTTCATTGTTTCCCTGTGCTTTTCAGAATAAAGAAACTTCCTATTTACATAAATACTTATAATATGCAAAAAAGAGAGATTTGCCTGGGCTATGCAGTGGTGAAAAGAGTTACTGTGATGCTTGGATGTTTAAATAGGGAGTAGTGAATATGGGTATGTCTACACTACCACCCTAGTTCGAACTAAGGTGGTTAATGTAGGCATTCGAAGTTGCAAATGAAGCCCGGGATTTAAATATCCCAGGCTTCATTTGCATCTTGCCGGGCGGCCGCCATTTTTAAATGCCCTTAGTTCGAACTCCGTGCCCGCGGCTACACGCGGCACGGAGTAGGTAGTTCGAATTAGGTTCTCTAATTCGAACTACCGGTACACCTCGTTCCACGTAGAACCTAATTAGAGAACCTAATTCGAATATTTAAATCCCAGGCTTCATTTGCAACTTCGAATGCCTACATTCACCACCCTAGTTCGAACTAGGGTGGTAGTGTAGACATACCCTAAGGAAGTGGGTTTTACTGGAATACTATGTATGATTCTGATGTCCACATTTTAAAAAGAATGTTGACTAACTGGAGAACTTACCTACCCCATCACACATACATAGAGAGACATCACTCAAGGGCAGAAGAAAAGACCTTACATTGAAAAAAATTAAAGAGCCCCATCTGTTTAATTTATCAAATAGAAGTGTGAGAAGTGTCTTATTACAGCATATAAGCACTTTTACAGTTTCTAATGGGTGCTTTAATGCAGTGCAGAAGGCATTACAAGAGCCAGTGGTTGGAAGTTGAAGCCAGACAAATTCTAATTAGAAAGAAGGCACACATTCTGCAAATTGAGGTAATTAACCACTGGAACAAATTACCAAAGTGGTGGATTCTCCAACTCTTGGGCTACGTCTATACTGCAAGGCTTTTCTGCAAGAGGAAATGCAAATGGAGCTCTCATTTGCATATGTCATGCTCACATTTGCATTTCCTCTTCACATCCCTTTGCGCAAGAGGTTTTTGTGCAAAAAAGAGCTGAGTAGACGGCTCCTTTTTGCGCAAAAATCTCTTGCGCAAAAGGGATCCGAAGAGGAAATGCAAATGCGAGCACAACATATGCAAATGAGCACTCCAGTTGCATTTCCTCTTGCGGAAAAGCCTTGCAGTATAGACGTAGCCTTGGTGTCTTCAAACCAAGCTGGGAATGCTTTACGTAAATGCAAATTTCTGGGCTCATACATGGGTAAGTGGATGAAATGTAATGGCTTATGATAGACACAAGGTCAGACTAGTTAGTTAATCTAGTCTGATCCCTTCTGGCCTTAAAAATCTATGAGTGTTATTGTTCAAACTGGTACTGGAGGATAACAGAAGCCACATAAATACAGCATTTGTGTGCTGAGTTGATAGAGGTACTGGAACACTTACAAAAGTATCAATACTTTCAAAACCTAGTGGCCAAGGTTCACTGTTACGTATCATGCTTTTACCTGTTCAGAAATGAAAAATAAGGTGTTGTGACAGACCCAGACCAGCTGTCTGCCATTCACTGGTGGAGGGAATACATGTTGGAGCTTGGGTAAACAGCTTTCTCTTCCTTGAGTAAAACAAAACAAAACAAAAAAGAGGACAAATCCTAAGTCCTGCATAATCAGGCAGGCACCTGGGATCAACTGGAACTTGCTAGCATCTACAGGCTAATTAAATACCTGCAGCCAATTAAGACCTGTGGAGCTGCTTTAAAAGGGCTCCCCCAGGCTAGGAAGGGGAAGGAAAAGTGTGAAGGACAGGAAGTGCTGTGTGGGTGTGACCAGAGGACTAACAAGCAGGTACCAAAGGAAAGGTGCTAGGAGGGATTGCTTGGGGAAGTGGCCCAGGGAAAAGCTACCAGATTGGGAGTGGTAGCAACCCAGCCTGTTGCCACTGCCTTAAAGGTCCTGGACCTGAACCCAGAGTAGTGGGTGGGCCCGAGTTCCCCCCGGCCTCCCCACGACATCTCAACCTCTGCCTCAAGAAGGGGGATCAGTGCTCCAGAGGGGATTTTATCCCAAACTTATGAACTAGACTGTGGTGAGTATGGCTCAGTAGGCTGTGCTCCTGCCTCGAGTAAAGAGAAAGAGGCTGTATGGAGGCCACAGTGAGCCTCTGAGGTTAACACTATCCGCCAGTAGCATGAGACCCATGGGGAATAGCTGGAGCTCTGCCACAGTATCTACTAGTAATTCGTAGATGCACGTCAAATCTTTACACTGAGTTATTCTTCTAAATTATGGTACTCATCCCTGGAAAAAAAGTGTTGCTCAAATGAATGACCTGCAATAGGATTAGACAAGTCACTAGTTCTGATTTTAGTGTACCAGTTAGACGTTTTGAGAAAGGAGGGGCTGTTTCTCACAGTCCTTTGTGTGTTACTTTTACTGGATTGTATTGCTTCCCATGCTGATTAAATAATGCATGTTATAAAGAAGGTGCTTTTCCAATGATGTCCCTTTATAGCCATCATCTCTTCCCTTCATCACTTGAAGTGCATTACTGCATAGTTTAACACTCACTCAAATCTGCAGACTGTATTTGGGGTCTAGTATCCATTTGAAACAACACATCTGAGCTATGCTGCCGTCGAAATGAAACTTGCACTGGAGCTCTCTGTCCTGAAACATCCATCTTATTTATCTTAATAAAACTTCCATCTGTATTTATCTTAGGGGTCTTATTATTAATGTGTGATCTGGATGAATTTAAAGGAAAAGAGGTTACAAGCTAGGTTAACCATGATAAGGGCTATCAATCTTTGGCATTCAGGGCACAGCCAAATAATCTTATTAGGAAATAAAACATCTACATTTTATGTCCTGTGTCCCTCTCTGCTTCTTTAAATGCAGTGGAGCCTCAGTGTTGTATTTTACCCTATTTCCTCCATGAGCTCTTTCTCTGGGGCTCGCAGGCTTGGGAAGGAGGCGTGGGAATTATGGAGTCAGCTCCCTAAGCCCACAGGGGAAGATGAAGCTAAGTGCAGTAATTACTCGTTCAACTCGTTTCCGCTTAACACGTTTTTGCAGTAGCACAATTTTTTTTTTAGGGAACATTTTTCAAATAACACAACCGTCCTCGAAATAATAAAGTGGCAGAGTACTTTGTGCGGCAGTATAAGTTGGTGAAAACAGTGGTAATACGCATGAGCGGATGAACACATGGTCACAGCACTCCTCCGCTCACTCACATGTTTATCTTTGTGTTTTAACAAACCGCAGCGACTTGTGTTGCTAGATATCTTGTGTTGCGAGGTATCCAATGTTGACGTTGACGACCCAGCACCAACAAAAAATTGACTTTGCCACCACCACCTGAAATGCAACCCCCACCTTTTCTATTATTTTTAATGGGAAAATTGACCCCCGCATAGCATGTTTTCGCTTAGCACGAACATTTTCAGAAACACATCTATTGTGTTAAATGAGGAATTACTGTACAGAGTCCACAATGACTTGTTCTGCTTCTCCTTCCATTGTTGGGAACTATGGGCTGGGGCACCAGATGGGCCCCACATCAGGAGAGTCTCTGCCACCATTGTTCCTTTAGGAGTCATCTTTGGCCTGAAGGGAGCAGTCTGACAGCAGTGAGGGGCATAGTGCTTCAGCAGGTCTCCTCCAAAATGAGGCAAATGTTTGCGTGATGGAATTCCTGGGTTTTTCCAAGGGTTAGGGAAGGGAGAAATCCTGCCCCTCCCCCACATGGAAGAATCCAAAAGAAATTGTGCAAGTTGAAAATCCTGGAGCAGCCGCTCCCCTACACAGGTTATACCAATGTAAAGGAGTCTGGGGAGTTTCATTAGTGAGTCTGGATTAACTGGCTGTGATAACCAGAGCTACTTACAATTGGCTGCCCTTTAAAATCATCATTTGTTGGCACTTATTTTTAGCTGCAGTGTTCAAAGTCACTGAGGAGCCTTGCATGACCAGTTCGGTGCTCAAAAAATGCTAGCAGTTTTGAAAATCACGGTCTTCGTGTTAGTCTATTCTATATTCTTGTTGATCTCTTATCACGTGCAGGAAATTCTAAAATGCAATCCTGCTCCTCACCCAGGGCCACATTTAAAAGGCAAATGGAAACAAAAAAAACAAAGGGGAGGGGAAGTTGATTATGTTCAAGCAAAGCTGCCCCACACAGGTTGCATCTGCATACTCAATAGATGGCTCCTCAGAAAAAAAAGCAGCAGCTCTTGCTCCTGAAGTTTTGATCTCAATTATCTGACCCATGCCCCAGAGGAACTTGCATTTCTCTCCTAATAAATTAAAGGTAACAAGGTGAAACTAATCAATGAAACAAAAAGCCATATGGTACTGCAATTCCAGAGGGTAAGTTTATACTTTGGGAATCTATAAATTAGTTGTGAAAACAAAAACTTTTTAAAAAATAGACCAAATAGTGATAAAAGCCTTAACAACACTTTGTAAAAACTATACATTCCCAAACCCATTACTGTGAACTTAAAAGCAAACAACAAAGTAACTAGCAACTCTATCAAATTCCCTCCAAATGACCAGATTTCTTTATGTAGCTAGCTGATGTCTTGTGATCATGAGCACCCCACAACTTCAGCTGTTATCTAGAAAGTCAAACTATGTCACCAGTAGATAAACATCACTCGGAATCCAGTTACCATCACAAGGGGAACTACTGGGCCTATCTTTGGTTCATGGCTGGGTCAGGTCATGGAAAGTTTTCACTGACCTGAACCTGATCCAAACCAAAGGACTGAAACTCCTGACCCCACTAACCTCAAAGAATAACTATAATGAAAAACTGAAATGGAAATGTACAGCATTGCTAGCTGAAGAGCTGTATCTGCCTAAAACAGCTTCATAAGAGCACCTGCCACTATTTATCAGGATATCCCCTGTATTTGCCAAGGTATTGACGTGAAGAAGTGAGTCCTGTGGCCGGAAAGCTGTTCTTCTAATATTATTAAGTTAGGCCAATAAAAGTATGTGAAATGTAACTGCATTTTCAGGACATTCCTGGTAATTTGTTTGTAAAACCTCACTTCCTTAGTGTCTCTCCTTGAAATTGGTTCTTAATGCAATCTGAAACCACTTACCACTGCAGTGCTATTATTTCTGACAAAAGAAAAAAGTGATCAAACTAAATTTCTGGTCTTTTCCAGCTCAAACCAAGGTATAAAATTACTACAGCACTCCTGTATTGTATTTGGCATCCTGTATGTTTTAACAGTTCCGTACTGTCAAATTACAGCCGATCAAAATGTAACATTAATCCAATGGAGGACTCCAATAGCCACTGTACCAAAACACGCAATTAAAAATAGTTTATTTTGAAAAGTGAATTGGGTATTGGTTAACAGAAAAGATGACTCAATTTCAATCAAGTCTGATCCATCTCTAGGTGAGTTAAGGAATGACATTGTATAAGCATGACATGTTGGTTTATTTAGTCTTAAATTAAGAAATACTGTAGATCTACATCTGTCAGGAGAATTTATTCATGAAAAATAGACAGCAATGTTTTACAAAGAAAATGTTTTTATGAGTATAGGATGTTTCCTTCAAACTCTTTTTTACATTTAATGAAATGAAAAATTTCAGTTTATTTTCAAATTAGGCATTTAGTTTGTTTGATTTTTTTAAATAAAAAAATATAATTTTAGTTTTCTGTATTTCTCCCTCCTGACCTTTTTCTCTCCCATTTTGTCACAATAAAGATGGGAGGGGTAGAAAATGGACAGAAGAAAGGGGAACCAAAAAATTAAAGAGCAAAACTATAATGGATTTTAAATTTGCTTCATCTAACTGAAAAAGCTGGGAAAAATCAATGAAATTTTTCAAACAAAACAAAATTTTCAAAGAAAATACTATTTTCAATCAGCTCTACTTATTAGCAACAATTTTTAGTTTGTTTTTATTGTTTTTATTACTCCATTATTATTATCATAATTTTTTTCAATTGTCAGTCAGCAACAGAGACCATTGAACTTTTCTACTGGGAAGGTCAGAGTTCATGGTCCTTTTGGAAGAATCAGTTATAGTTCAGTCAATAAAGAACTAATTTCAAGCTTCATGATTACGCAGTATTTATCAAATTACATGATATAATTGCAAAACATGTTGTCTGTAGTCTTGAAATATGGACCTGGTAAGGAGCACAGTAAATAAGGCAAGGGCTCCACATGACATTCAACTCAGTCCACTCATTATATACCATATAGTCCAATGTTACAAAAAAGTTTGGGCAAAAGAAGAGACTTGCAGTATGTAGGCCATGTTTCTCCAGGGTTTGGTGGACCAAACGGGGATTAGAATAGATTAGCTGGAGAACCTATAATAAGAACAACCTCCTAAAAGACTGCCTGGTTTAACTAGGTCATAGTATGTCCCATCTGGTAAGATTATTTAGTTCTATAACTGTGCACAGCACTTAACAAAATACAGTTTATAGAGGGTTCCCTGAGGAGTTTATAATCTATAAACCTGATTCTGCCACTTCACTCAAACTGAGTTAACACTTACTTAGGAGATTAGTAGAATGGGACTATTCTTGTGAGTAAATACTATTCTGTGGTGGTAACAGGCTAATTCAGTAAATAATTAAGGTATGTGGGTAGGAGCTGATTGTTAGCCAGGGATGTCTAGACAGAAGTGAGTTTTCAAGGACTGATTTTGAATGAGGTTGCCAATTCTGACAGGGGCTGCAGCAAACAGATGCAGTAACACAAGTTATAGCATGGAATGCAAGGATGTGACAAAGGGAGTGAAAAGATGAGAGAACTGAGCAGGGAATATACAAGAAAATGAGGAATGAGATATAGGCCAGGCAGAGCGGGATAGAGCCTGAAAAATAAAGTTTGGGGACAGAAATCTGAAAGTCAGTGAAGGAATTCCAAAATGGCAGGAGAGTACAGAAAGGCCAGTTTTAGCTAAGTGACTTGGGCAGGCTTGAGATGGGAAATGTGGGGGGAGTCAGAAAGTAGTATAACTAAGGCACAGAGGAGAATATTAGTCATTGAGACTGACAGGAAAGGATGGATTTTTATATGGACTAACAAGGAGAATGGGGAGAATGGCTGGATGCTGACTGAGGATGGATAGTGAGAGAGAAAGAAAGAGGGAGGAGTCCAAAGGTTGCTTAACTTAGCAAGAAAAGGAAGAGCATGGTTATCAACAGTAATGAAAGAGAAATGGGAATGGAGAGACATAGAGAGAAGTCAGCATTAGTGTCAATCCCTTCTTTAAGGTAGCGTGTAAGACAATATAAAAGGTAAACTCTCTTTTTTTAATCTTTAGGAAAGCAGTGAGCTCAAGCAGGCCAGATGGCTAAAGCATAGGAATGGGAATCTAGGAATCCAGGCTCTAGTCCTCACTCTGTCACAGATCTGTTTGGACCAGCAAAAGTCAGCAAAGTGTTCTGCTCCTCAGTTTCCCCAGCTGTGAAAGGAGGTTACAAAATTCACAAGCTTGTAGAAAGTGTTATTTCATTAACATCTTCAAAGCCTTGAAATTCTTGGATGGAAGAGTGCATAAAAGCACAAAGTATTATTTAAATGGTAAAGAATAAGTTTCAAGATTTTTCCTGGGGGAGGGGGGGAGGGGAAAGGGAGACAAAAATAAGACAAGATTGTGAGAGGAAAAATGTATGTAAAAGAGTCAAAACATATTGGAATGTTTTATTGCTAATATTTACCACTCTCTTACAACTAAAAATGCTTCAGTAGAACCCATTTGCCAGAGATTATTTTTCTCTTTTTTTTTCTATTCTGTTGTTTTACTGGCAAATTCATTTTCAGAGTTTGAACTTTTTACTTTAACAGTAACAGCAATGAAAATACTGATTGACAGCATACAATAGACTTAATTTCATCTGGTTTTAATGATATTTCAGTTAAAATATCTGTTGTCAGTTTTCTTTCTTTATGCATTTAGTACAGAACTGAACAGAAATATGAAAGCCAAAGAAAAATACTCCCATGCAAGATTTTAAAAAAAGATATTATTGCATAAATGTTCATCAAAGGCATGTAACTCCACCATCATTAAAGTCACTGAAGAATATCAGTGACAACTTGAAAGGCAAAATTGAAGTATGTTTATTTTAATAGTTAATTTAGTAGACAAGATAAATTCTTATCTTAAATGAAAAACTTTGCCTCTTACATGTTGCATGGTTTCTTTCTACAAGAATATTACACTGCTGGTAAAGTGCAATCCTATCTATCTAATTATCTATCTATCTATCTATCAGCAGTGATTTCTACAGGCTAGAGTGGGGATTGGAAGGCAGTATCCTAAGTGAGATACCTTGCTTGGCTTCTGATTCACTGTGACCTTCTGAAATTCACTTAACATTTGTGCCTTATTTTCCCCATCCCATCAATGGTTCTAATAAGCACACCTAGTGAGATTTTCAAAAGGGCTGAGAAACCTAACTCCCATTGGGAGGTAAGCACCTTAAGCCTTTTTGAAAATCCCAGGAGGTGCCCATCTGTAGCTTTAGGCAATCATCTCCCTGTGAAAATCTGATCCATACTGACCTCCAGTGGTGCAAACAACAAGATCTATTGAGCCCAGAATAAATGTTAATGTACAACACTAGCAGCTATTTATTTTGGCACTCTTTGAAATTCTGGAAAGTGATGAAGTTATAAGTTACCTGTTAACTAATTTGATCTGAGGAAGTGGGTCTGGCCCATGAAAGCTCATCACCTAATAAACCATCTTGTTTGTCTTTAAAGTGCTGCATAGTCCTGTCTTTTGTTTCAGCAAGACCAGACTAACACGGCTACATCTCTATTACTGTTAAATAGCAGACTTCTTGGAATTCTCCATAGTCAGTCCAGATACCTTATTTGCATTGGTACTCTGATTAGTTAATATTTTCCCAGACCCTAATATTATTGACCTGAAATCCTTACTCGGTTCTGACATTTAACATTTGTCTGTTGATTACAAATTATAGTGGAGAGAAGCTCAAACGAGAATACCTACCCCAAACTCCTCTCAAATGCTGGAGGAGTCTGGCTTAGTTACTGAACTTCCCAGATCAAGGCATACTCTATGAGTATCAATAATAACTGGAAGTGTTTCCTTACAATACATATCTATTTCCTAAGCACATTGCACAGGTAGATTAATGGATCACTGCAGACTTTTTGCTACTTTTAAAAACTACAATTCTAAAAAGATTTTGCATCAAGCGTCACACAGTTCACCTGGCCCCGATTTCACGTACTCTGAAAGGACTTTTCTTAAGCATCATATAAATGAGGCTAGATCTTCTTTATCACACTTGTCAATGTATATTTTATTGTTTCTGCATTTACATATTAGCTCATTTAAAGATGGGTCACATGTTTCATATACACATGTAAAATGATTATGGTACCACAGGAAACCCACTTTCAGCCTCAAAGCTAATTTGTTCATCTTTGTTCACATAGCTTTTTTGATTGCCCATCTTTATCCTTTCTTGTGACTCTGTAGTTATTTCATTAGCACATATCAAACCTAGTTTGTTCCATGCTAAATATAAACCTTTCTCTGCCTCTCCATCTCCCTCTGAGCCATATTTACCCTGTGCAGTTCATTTCTGTGCAGTGAAGTAGCAAAGCCGAGTGTTGGTTTCCTTTCTCAGGATATGTTTACACTGCAAGTTTCTTTGGGAATAAGTTTTTGGAAGCTATCTTGCCTTTAAGGCCACCTGGAACCAGTTCAGGCAGGCGTCAGGTCAGCAGTTGCTTCCTGGAGCTGCTGCCTGAGGCTATCTGAGATGTGTGCTTAAAGGGACCCCGTCCCCCGCCACCAGCCGTTTCTCAGGTTCTTCCGCTTGCTTGCCTACCTCTCTGAGGGACAGCAAAGCATTTCCACTGTATGCTTTGTTTGCCCTGTGTCATCTACCCAACCACCCTCCCCATGGTTGTATGGGACGGGGTCCCCCTCTTACACGATATCAGGGCCCCGTCCTGAGTTTAATCTTGGCTCCCAAACGTCTGGGTGTGGGCACGCTTGCACCAGTGGGTGAAGCCCATGTCGCAGCGGCCCACCAACCCTGGAGCCATTAGGCCTTACGGCAGCTGGCATGGTAAAAGTTCCGACCTAGTGCCCCCCCTGGGGTAAGGTCCTCTGTGTCCATAGCCCGACTCTGGGCTGATCGGGCTGTAGCCCAAGTAGTCTCTGTCTCTGGGCAGGACTGAGCCTGACCCAGCCTGCAATCCGGTCACTTGTGGGGCAGGGGAACTCAGGCCCTCCCTCTCAACCGAGTTCCAGCCCAGGACCCTAAAGGGTAGGACCCGAATGGTGAGTGGCAGATAAGCACTCACCACCCCACTCGAGGAGTTGTCCGCAGTAATTCCCCACCCTGGGCTTCTTCCTACACTGCTTAAATGCTTCTGCGGCGTCAGCCGCCTACCAACCCCGTCACGGTGCTTACCCACCGAGGCTGGCGTCGTGTTCTCTGGGGCAAGGGTGGTCGTGTCGCCAACTCCAGTGGGTCCCCGGGTGACCGTGTAGTCCCGCTGCCGGCCTCAGTTTCCCCTCCCCAGGAGCCACCTTTCTGGGCCTCCCAGGTCTGCTTCTCCGGGTCCACTGGGGTGGAAGCCAGTCCCCCTGCTGCTCCCCTGGGATACTTCTCACCCGGGGTCGCGGGCAGACTCCTCCTGGGGCTGCCGGTGTTTCGGCCTCTCCTCTCCCCACCCGGCCCCATCTCTGGCTCCTTCCAGCCCTCCGCGTCCTTCCACCTGCTCGGCTGTTCTGGCGCAGCTTTTAAAGTGCCCGCGGGACCGCCAGAGCATGCGCAACAACGCCGGGAAGCACCGGGAGGCGCCTCCTCTGATGTCGGGGCCGCCGGCATCTTCCTGCCACCAAGAGGGAACGGGCTTGCCCTGTCACACCCTGCTTCAGGACACCACAGCACACTGGAATTGCCTCTGGGCATGCAATGGCCCCACACTGCCATGCTGCAGTTTCTGCAGGCTGCCCTCATGGCCCTGCATGAACTCAACCCTGAGCTGATTGAGGAGAACCTCTGCATGTGTGCGGGAGCGCTGCACTTGCAACTGAACCCCACTGTGGAGCGACACTTCTGGCAGCTAGATGCCAGTTCCAACTGGTCAGACCAGCTAATGATGGAGTGATGGGACGATCAGCAGTGGCTCCAGAACTTCCACAGTAACTTAACAGTAACAAGTCCCTGGGACCAGATGGCATTCACCCAAGAGTTCTGAAAGAACTCAAATGGGAAATTGCGGAACTATTAACTGTAGTTTGTAACCTATCCTTTAAATCAGCATCCGTACCTAATGATTGGAAGATAGCTAACGTGACACCAATATTTTAAAAGGGCTCTAGAGGTGATCCTGGCAATTACAGACGGGTAAGTCTAATGTCAGTGCCGGCAAATTAGTTGAAACTATAGCAAGAATAAAATTGTCAGACACATGGATGAATATAATTTGTTGGGGGAAAGTCCACATGGTTTCTGTAAAGGGAAATCATGCCTTACTAATCTGCTAGGGTATGTCTACACTTGCACCCTAGTTCAAACTAGGGATGCAAATGCAGGCATTCAAAATAGTCAATGAAGCAGGGATTTAAATATCACACGCTTCATTAGCATGATCTCGCCGGTGCTTTACTCCAAATGCCAGCTGTTTCAAAAGTGAAAGTGCGCGCCGGGACGCATTAGTTCGAACCAAAGCCTTTGGTTCAAACTAATATTACTCCTCGGATTAACTAAGGGATTTGGTTCGAACTAACGAGTCCCGGTGCACACGTTCACTTTCGAAACAGCTGGCATTCAGAGTAATGCACCGGCGCGATCATGCTAATGAAGCACGGGATATTTAAATCCCCGCTTCAATGACTATTTCGAATGCCTGCATTTGCATCCCTAGTTCAAACTAGGGTGCAAGTGTAGACATACCCCTAGAGTTCTTTGAGGGGGTCAACAAACATGTGGACAAGGGGGATCCAGTGGATATAGTATACTTAGATTTCCAGAAAGCCTTTGACAAGGTCCCTCATCAAAGGCTCTTAAGTAAAGTAAGTTGTCATGGGATAAGAGGGAAGGTCCTTTTGCGGATTGATAACTGGTTAAAAGAGAAGAAACAAAGGGTAGGAATAAATGGTAAGTTTTCTGAGTGGAGAGAGGTAACTAATGGGGTCCCCCCAGAGTCTGTCCTAGAATCCATCTTATTCAACTTATTTATAAATGATCTAGAGAAAGGGGTAAACAGTGAGGTGGCAAAATTTTCAGATGATACCCAACTGCTCAAGATAGTTAAGACCAAAGCAGATTGTGAAGAGCTTCAAAAAGATCTCACCAAACTAAGTGATTGGGCAACAAAATGGCAAATGAAATTTAATGTTGAGAAATGTAAAGTAATGCACATTGGAAAAAATAATCCCAACTATATATACAATATGATAGGGACTAATTTGGCTACAACCTATTCAAGAGGAAGATCTTGAAGTCATTGTGGATAGTTCTCTGAAAACATCCACTCAGTGTGCAGTAGCAGTCAAAAAAGCAAATACAATGTTAGGAGTCATTAAAAAAGGGATAGAGAATAAGACAGAAAATATCTTATTGCCTCTATATAAAACCATGGTATACTCACATCTTGAATACTGAATACAGATGTGGTCGCTTCATCTCAAAAAAGATACATTGGCATTGGAAAAGATTCAGAAAAGGGCAACAAAAATTATTAGGGGTTTGGAACGGGTTCTATATGAAGAGAGATTAAAAAGGCTGGGATTTTTTCATTTTAGAAAAGAGGAGACTAAGGGGGGATATGATAAAGGTCTATAAAATCATAATTTGTATGGAAAAAGTGAATAAGGAAATGTTATTTACTTATTCCCACAATGTAAGAACTAGGGGTCACCAAATTAAATTAATAGGCAAAACAAACAAAAGGAAATTTTTCTTCACTCAGTGCACAGTCAATCTGTGGAATTCCTTGCCAGAGGATGTGGTGAAGGCTAGAATTTTAACAGGGTTCAAAAAAAGATCTAGATAGATTCATGGAGGTTAGGTCCATCAATGACTATTAACCAGGATGGGTAGGAATGGTATCTCTTGCCTCTGTATCTCTGGAGGTGGGTGATGGGGGAGGGATTGTATGAAGATTACCTGTTTTGATCCCTCCCTCTGGTGGGGGAGGCATCTGGTATCTCTCTCTGGGGCATCTGGTAATGGCCACTGTCGGCAGACAGGATACCGGGCTAGATGGCCCTTTGGTCTGACCCAGTATGGCCATTCTTATGTTCTTATGTTCATGTATTCACATGAGGAAGGAGACATTCCTGGAGCTGTGTGCCTGGCTCGCCCCTGACCTCAGATGATGGAACACCCAGTTGCAACCTGCCATCCCCCTGGAGAAGCAGGTTGCCATCACAGTCTGGAAGCTCTTCACACCTGATCCCTTATGCTAGTGGGCAACCAGTTCAGTGTGGGGAAGTCAACCATCGGGGCCCTCGTCATGCAGGTATGGAGCTCTTGGGCTGCAGTCCTGGGAGGGAGGGAGTAGTGGAAAGGAGGACCCTAGGGAAATGGGCGGTTGGAGGTGCAGGGGGTGGGGTAGAGGTGGAAGGAGGAAACCACCCCTGGGGGTTCTGCAGTCCCATCTTCACACAGCCCTGGAGAGGGCAGGTTTCACTGGGGGTGGCTCCTTGGGTGCTTCTGGGGAGAAAGGGTGGGAGGGCTCAGGGGCCTCCCAAGGGCTCAGGCACCCCCTTTGGTTCTCTGTTTTGTTTATTTCCTTCTGCAGGTGGTGAGGGCCATCAACACTGTCCAGCTATGCAGGGTCATCTGTCTGAGTGACGTGGACCCCATTGTTGCCGGATTTGCCACCCTGGGCTTCCCCAATTGCTGGAGAGGGGGAGAGGGCTATTGATGGCACACACATCCCCAATAGGGCACCCAACCACCGGGCTGCGCAGTACATCAACAGGAAGGGATACTTCTCAATAGTCCTGCAGGCCCTGGTCAATCACCATGTCCAGTTAATGGACATCTTCGTAGGCTGGTTGGGGAAGGCACATGATGCCCACGTATTCCTCAACTCCAGCCTTTGCCACAAGCTGGAGGCCAGCACTTTCTTCCCCAAATGCAGCATCAGGATTGGGGATGTGGAAATGCCACTGTGCATCTTGAGGGGAGTGGCCTACCCCCTCATGCCATGACTGATGAAGCCCTACACTGCCCACCTTGACCAGAGCAAGGACCGCTTCAATGGCCGCCTGCCCAGGGCCTGCATGCAGGCTGAATGTACCTTCAGCCATTTGAAGGCGACATTGAGGTGGCTCCTGACCTGCCTCGATGTGGGGGAGCAGAACATTTCCCAGGTGGTGTCAGCATGTTGTGTGCTCCACAACATCGTGGGGAGGAAGGTGGAGGCCTTCCTTCCAGGGTGGGGGGCAGAGGCCAGCCGGGAGGGAAGGGCCTTTGAGCAGCCACTCATGGCTGCCATCCAGCAGGCCCATCAGACAGGGGTGTGCATCCGGGAGTCTCTGAGGGAGAGTTTCTCTCAAGAACCCCAGTGACACTCTCCCTAGGGCCTCCCCCCTAGGGGCCTGTGCCTTGCCCCTCTCTGCCTTTCCCACAACAACTCCTCCCTTCCCCCCTTCACTCCTATTCCCTGCAGACTCAGTAAAAAAACTGGTTGATAAATACAAAACTTTGTGATGATTTATTTGGGGTAGAAATAATTGGGAGGAGGGGGGATGAGAACCTGGAAATGGGAGGGGAGGGGGGCTGAGAACATAGGAGGAGGGTGGAGGAGAGCCTCAGGGCTAGGTCTGAGAGTGGCATGTGGCTTAGGTGCTTCCTCTGCCTTGTGTGCGGGGACCACGCGGTGCGGGGGTCAAGGGAGGATCGGGGGATAGGTGAGGCTGGAGCAGGATCAGGCATGAGGGGGCAGGAGCAAGGACTGGTGTTGGGGCAGGAGTTGGCCCTGAGTGGGTCAGGAGATCTCGGACAGTCGCACACATGTTGCGTCCCTGCTGCAGCAGCTCATTCCACATCTGAGTCTGCCACTGTGCGTCGTCCAGGACCTTCTGGGCCAGCATATACTGCATGTCCCAGAGGATGGAGACGTATTCCCTCATAAGGTCCTCCAGCGCCTGCGGCTCCCCCGGGGGTCGAGCAGCTGGCTCAGGTGGTATAGATTGCCCCACTGTCCTGGCTGGTCCAGCTGGGGAGAATAAAGAGAGGTGGTCAGTCATCCCTGGAGACAGTGTCTCTGAAGCCTTGCCCTCATCTGTGAGCTTAGATCAACAGTTCCTGGGTCAGAGGAAGGTGATGTCCTGGGAACAAGGCCATGTGTGGCCTGGACAACAGGCCCTGTCTTACAGGGGCCCAAATGTCCCCAGGGGACCATGCTTCCCCCCCACCCCACACACATACGTCCCACAGACAAGCAGGCAAATGAAATGGCCAGCCACACTGGGATCCAATGGCTAGGAGCGGGGCTTCAAGTTGCCAGGGCTTTCATCGGTGCTGCACACACACTTGCACCTGGCAGCACTGTCCCCGGGAGCGGGTGCTGCCTCAAGCATGCAGGCACACCCTTGTGCCATGTGCGGCACTCCAGAGTCTGTGTGCGTGGGTGTGACCTTGTCCCCAGCCTCCTTCCAGTAGTGGCTCATGGTAGGAGGGTGTGGGCGGCTTCCCCAGAGCCTGTGAGCAGGAGCCCAGGGGTGCTCCGGTCCTGCCTCCTGGGGATCCATGGTACAGACTGGTGCTGCACTTGCAGCCATGTGCATGGACTGCAGCGTGAAGGCCAGGCCAAGCAACGATTGCACCCCAGCCCCTCAGTTCCCACCACCCCCACACTATGCGTGTGAGAAAACTAACCTGATGATCCCTCACCTAACTAACTAACTGTCAGCCGGTGGTCAGGGCAGTGAGTGGTGTGTGTGAGCTATACACCCGAGACTTTAACTGCTAGGAGTGGGGTCCCTTAGCAGTGGGCAACCTGGAGGAGGTTGACGGGTGCCCCAAAGAGTTTAACGTCCGTGTCTTTACTGCTAGGATCGGGATCCTTTGCAGTGGGCAGCCAACAGGCTGACAGACGCCCCAGAGTTTAACAGGGAGAGCTTTACACCTCAGACTTTGACTGCTAGGACACAAAGTCCCGTCGCAGTGGGCAGCCTGGGGAGGCTGAGAGGTGCCCCAACGGATCTGTCCCCTGGAAGCGACACGATCCAACGCTCAAGCTCTCCCTATATCTGTCCCTTATGACCAGCTGGAGTTCTTTTGTTTGTGTTCGGTTCAGGTACAGCAGCACGGGTTCAAGTCAGAAACTCAAACCACACTTGCTTATTTGTAGGAGAAAGAAAAGAAAGAAGAAAGAAAACTTGGTTCAATATATATATTTAAACTTATAAAGTGAATGAGGGCACAATCTTATTTTTCTTGTTTACAATAGAAGTGAAACAGGTTGATTAGAGAAACTTATAATAGAGTAACTAAATTAAAGTGTACACATAAGAAACACATTGCAGGTATAATTCTCACCCCTGCGTTCCAGACTTGGCGTGGCCAGCGTCTTTCTCTCAATCCCTCGGGAAGAAGTAGGGCGAGGCTGGGCGTCCCACAGACCTCGGGAGACAACATATACCTGCCAGCAGGTATAGATTGGAGCTCAAATGGGGTGGGCTACTAAACCCCTCTTTATACCCCTTGGGTCACGTAGGCTTCTTCCTGGCTCAAGTGGCCAATTAGGGAAAATGGCTTTGAATGCCAAGTTTCCCACGGAAGGGTGCAAAGCATAATTCACACCTGGGAAACTGCAGACAATGGGCACTCTAGTATGTGATGGGCGAAGATTCCTCTCCTGGGACAGTGTAGGCGTGTCAATTACTGGTGCTAGCCATCAGGGCAGCAGGAGGGGGGCCCCTCCGGTTATCAGCTAGCCCATTTACTGTCTGGTTTCTGTTTATTAGAGTCAGGGACAAGCAGCACACCTGCATTCCCAGGGCATCAAAGGCTGACTGCCTTTCTCTTGCTCTCTGGGGGGGGAAAAACAAGATGGGGTTCATGTCTGGCTACATTCCACCCCCTTGACACGCCTCACTATGTCCCAGAACGCAAGATGGTGGCGATGCCAGCGCCTTTTGCCCTCCTTGGAGGAAGCTAAAATCGCCCTATCGGCAGGGTCTGATCAGATAATTTTGGATCAAGGGATTGATTAGGATCGCTTCCCAATGCCATATATTGGACTTATGCAGAGGAGGTAGCAGTGTACACCAAACGCTTAACAATACATAGAAGCATGCAACAAGCAATTACAACAAGGAAAATGGTTAATATAGTATTTACAATAGAGTGAAGGAATGGAGTTAACGAAAATCCTAGGTGTTGGGCTAGCCAATCTAGCCATGAGGCTTTTTCTGTCCTCAGTTACAGTGTGTAGCACCTTAATAGCGCCCTTTATAGCAAATGCATCTTGTTTAATTTGTAAGCAGCAAGATTGGTTAATTATCGCACACACTCCCCCCCTGTTGGGCTAAAACTGCATCTAAGGCTATTCACTAATGCCTTCTCCAGCTCAGCTACTCCAAGCCAGGGCAGGAATGTGTGGGTGAACTGGTGAAAAATCTGTAGAGCGTTCTATAGGGGGTTCAGGGTGAATCTTCTTGGCATCCGGTGCAGGAAACTTCCAAGATTAGTGATACCAGGAGCCATAATGTGGGGGTGTACAGTGAGTCCCCCAGGGGCAGCATGCCCCAGTGAGCAGTGCCCTATTTAATTCAGTGGCAGATACTTGTAGGCTTTCTGCCTGCAAATGAAAAAGAGTCCTGGCTCTTCCTTTAGAATAGGGGAGTAGGGTCCCTTATACTATCCTGTTCCAGTGGGTCCTTTCTTTGGGGTCTGGTGTGTAGCACAGCGACTATCATTAGCTGCTGTGCAGTGCAAGGCAAGCAGCAAGTCCTGTAGGACCTGATCCGCTTCAAATAGCTCTGCCCTAGCACACTGGTTTGGGAGTAGGGTGTTACTGGTTACCAGTGTGGGGTTGTATATTTGACCGGTGTTAGGAATAATGAATAATGACTGATTGTACCAGGCTTTTCCTTCCGGGTATTGGCTGAGGTTTAGGGGAATAATGGTAACATTGCTAGATAGTGGTGTGCCACCTTGGGAGATGTTATATCCCGAGCACCTTAAGGGTTTTTTTGGTGGGTTGCACTGGGATAGACATCCCAGACCTTTAATTTCTCATTAAAACTTACAGTGTGGGTACACTGCTGGTCCCCTAACCACCCAAGGTGGGGTCCAGTACCATTTTTGTTCTCAAAGCAGATGGGGTACACTTCCCTGGAGCTTCCTGTTACATACTCCAGAGTTTGACCCCATAGTGTAGGTTGCCATTGTCCATGCCACCCCCAAGTTCCCTTCCCAGAGTCATTTAAAAGTTTGTAGCTGCTGGAGCTGCTGTCATCAAACCAGGCTGGTCCCCACTTGAAAACGTCGCTCTTGTTCCACCAGTCATTCAAGTTTAAAGGGACAAATTCAACTCCCAGTCCTGTGGAGGAATTTAACAGGGTGCATATCCAGCAGTTTGTAGCATCGGCAGCAGAGGCAATAGTCTGAATAGCATTCCTGAGAGGGTGCTCGGGCAGGGCGGAAGCTGCTGTGGCCACAAGGAACGTTACAACGAGTCCAAACATCATGCTGTCGCTTGGATCGGGGTCTGCCACACAACCAAGTTTGATTCTAAAAGAAAGCACAAAGTCAACCGGTCTTGGATACAATCCAAGCCTTAGTTATAGTTATTGGCATCTTGTCGGGGTTTGCAATAATCCAAACACCCTTGTCTTTATAAGACTGAAGTATACAGGTATGTGTGCCCAGGCTGGGGTGTTTGACTACAACAGTATCCCCAGGGGCATATTTGGAGTCCTTATCTGATTGTATTACTTGGGGTGTTGGGACAAGTGCTGTTAAGTGGTTTAGTCTCATGATGGTTGACAACCCCATTGCTAATCGGGTGGGGTAGGCAAAGCCAATTCCAGAGACAATCTCTACTCCAGTCAAAACATATTTCCTTCTCTGTCTGGTGGAGGGTAATGGGCCAATGTAATCAATTCGCCAGTTGCCTATTACCAGTTTAGCAAGGAGGGTGGCCTTGTTCACTAAGCCTCATACCTCCTGGTCCTTTTCTTAAGCATATTCCTGAAAAATCTAAGAGTTGCTTTAACTCTCAGTACCCATCCTTAAGGGAATCTAGCTCTGTCTGGGTACTGAGGGACATGCATTTCTACCTCTCCACTTCTGCAGCAGAGGCTTCTACATTTTTGCAGTTTCATATTTACATTCTTATATTCAGTCAATTTGAGGAACACCTCATTACAGGTTTTCCATAGAAGTCAAGCTGCAGCTGCTTCCCCCTTCATTGGGGGCAACGGTTTACATATCCACAAGTAGTTAGCCAATTTGTCTTCTAGGTCTGAAACTGTATGGACAGCAGCTAACACTTGATCAGACCAAGGGCTATGCCCGAACCTTTGCACGATTTTGTTCAAAAGGGGTAACATCTTTTACAAATGCCAATTTCTCAGTCTCCTCTCTCGGAGCCTTCTTAAAAGACTGCTTACATTTAAACATTTTCTAGTATACCCAACCTCCTATTGGGACTAAAATAGCAATACCAATACCTCCTTTTTTTCTCTTTCTTTCAGGGGATAAGGCAACACGTCACATTTATTGAACATACATAGATCAATCAATACTTATCATATGCATATGATACATTACACTCATGTACTCTCACACACCCACAAGCACACTCCATCTTGTTGTTACCAAAGGTTGCTCCCCCTTCTGTATCTGTTCTCACATTTAGCATTGTGCAAACATAAATCCTTTTAGATTCTCACTTTTATGTTTGACTTTCTGGAGGGCTACAGTTTGAACTTTCTGATCTCAGGTAGTTTGCTGATCAAACTTAGCCATTACCTGCAAAGCTTCTTTGTGCTGCCAGCTAGGGCATTTGCATCACAAAGGAAATTACAACCTGTTGTGGCTCCTGGAGCCTCCACAGCATTTTAATTTGTTTGCAGTTTTTACCCCTTCTACAATATACATGGCATGTCACAGGAAAATGTGCAGTCTTTGTTTATAACACTACTTAGCCACATTAAACTTTGCATAGGGTGTAACTCTTTCTTTATGCTTACAGTTTTCCTGTACTTTCATTAAACAACTTGGACTGAAATGGTCTTACTAAAAGTAAACCAAACCAATTTGTTTCAAACCTACAAAATAAGATTACTGGACCTTGAAAACCTCACTTATTTACACTATATATATTATATACACACAGATACACATACATTCTCTCTGAATCTTTCTTACACTATTTCTACATAGCTGTACAACAATTACATTCCCCTTTTATTCATTGGGGTAGTTAAGTTCCAATAGAATCCCCTTTTACAGTTCTTTTAGCAGTATCTATAATTAAATGTACGGATTTGAGTCAAATTTGCTTGGATTATTTACAGACATTCCTTTGGAAAAAGGGCCCATTTTTCCTTCAGAATGGCTGCAAAGAAACCACAATTTTCTATCTACACCATTTTAGCATTTGCACAACTGCTCAATTCTCTCCATTCTCTGTAGAGTTAAATTCTCTGTGGGTTTTTCCTTTTTCTTAAAACACTTTCTTATCTCTAAAAATAAAAAAAAAACTGGCCTTGTTTCAGATATTACTCTTGTAAGTATTGTATTAAGGATTTAGATTTCCAGTGCATGTACTGACTGCCTTTTCCTCAGTTCTACCACAAGGTCTTCAATCTATCTGTTACCTGCCTGCTTGTCTGGGCCTGATCCTGTTTTCCTTGCTAAATGGAAAGTGGCTCCTTTCCACAGACTCAGGCTTTGTCCCATTCTTTAACTTGCAAGCAGTTCTATACTTACAGAACTGCACCCACAACTCCTCAGGATTTCCCCAATCCTTTTCTAACATTTCTCTATCCCATTTAGGGTCAGCCCAACCTTCCTGGGCGAAACTCTTTTCTACCTTGCTAAAATCAGTGACTGGCTTCATGCTGCTGTATTTTGAACCGATATCACAAATCCTGCCGACTACGCCAATTCTGTCAGCCGGTGGTCAGGGCAGTGAGTGGTGTGTGTGAGCTATACACCCGAGACTTTAACTGCTAGGAGTGGGGTCCCTTAGCAGTGGGCAACCTGGAGGAGGTTGACGGGTGCCCCAAAGAGTTTAACGTCCGTGTCTTTACTGCTAGGATCGGGATCCTTTGCAGTGGGCAGCCAACAGGCTGACAGACGCCCCAGAGTTTAACAGGGAGAGCTTTACACCTCAGACTTTGACTGCTAGGACACAAAGTCCCGTCGCAGTGGGCAGCCTGGGGAGGCTGAGAGGTGCCCCAACGGATCTGTCCCCTGGAAGCGACACGATCCAACGCTCAAGCTCTCCCTATATCTGTCCCTTATGACCAGCTGGAGTTCTTTTGTTTGTGTTCGGTTCAGGTACAGCAGCACGGGTTCAAGTCAGAAACTCAAACCACACTTGCTTATTTGTAGGAGAAAGAAAAGAAAGAAGAAAGAAAACTTGGTTCAATATATATATTTAAACTTATAAAGTGAATGAGGGCACAATCTTATTTTTCTTGTTTACAATAGAAGTGAAACAGGTTGATTAGAGAAACTTATAATAGAGTAACTAAATTAAAGTGTACACATAAGAAACACATTGCAGGTATAATTCTCACCCCTGCGTTCCAGACTTGGCGTGGCCAGCGTCTTTCTCTCAATCCCTCGGGAAGAAGTAGGGCGAGGCTGGGCGTCCCACAGACCTCGGGAGACAACATATACCTGCCAGCAGGTATAGATTGGAGCTCAAATGGGGTGGGCTACTAAACCCCTCTTTATACCCCTTGGGTCACGTAGGCTTCTTCCTGGCTCAAGTGGCCAATTAGGGAAAATGGCTTTGAATGCCAAGTTTCCCACGGAAGGGTGCAAAGCATAATTCACACCTGGGAAACTGCAGACAATGGGCACTCTAGTATGTGATGGGCGAAGATTCCTCTCCTGGGACAGTGTAGGCGTGTCAATTACTGGTGCTAGCCATCAGGGCAGCAGGAGGGGGGCCCCTCCGGTTATCAGCTAGCCCATTTACTGTCTGGTTTCTGTTTATTAGAGTCAGGGACAAGCAGCACACCTGCATTCCCAGGGCATCAAAGGCTGACTGCCTTTCTCTTGCTCTCTGGGGGGGGAAAAACAAGATGGGGTTCATGTCTGGCTACACTAACTCACCTGATGATCCCTCCCCGGCCTCGGAGGGTGCCTGGGATGCATCCAGGCCGTGGGGTACCGGCTCCAAAGTGAGCGTGGTCACGGTGCTGGCTGTGTCCTTTTCCTCCTCCTCCTCATGGGCTGTGACCCCCGGGCGGGCAATGATGGGTGTTTGAAGCCTCAAGTCCAACACCAGGGGTGGGGAAGAGCCTGCACTGCCCCCCAAGATGCGGTGTAGGTCCTCAAAATTGGGGCAGGAGTGGGGTTCTGCCCCAGAGTGTGAGCTACACTCCCTCACCCTGGCATAGGCTTGGTGGAGCTCCTTGACCTTACTCCTGACCTGCTCCTGTGTCCAGGTATGGCCCTTTGCAGCCGGGCTATTGGTCATCCAGCCATAGATATCAGCATTGCATCATCTGGAGCAGAGATAGTGCAGGTTCTCCTTGTCGCCCCACACCTCGAGGAGGGCCAGGATCTCCGCCTCAGACCAGGATGGCGCATGCCTCTTTCAGCCCCTGGCAGGCTCCTGGGGGCCCTGTGAGTGATCCCTGGGACAGGCAGAGGGCTCTTGGGGGGCTTGGGGCTAGGACATGCTGGCCAGATGTGAGGCACTAACAGCTGTTGTGTGGCTGGAGGCTGTGAGTGCTGGCTTCCTGACACAAGTCCTTTCCTGTGTCTGCAGCTTTAAGAGCTGCAGGGGACCAGGAACTATAGAGCCCTGAGGAGTGTGGACAGAGTGGCCAGCAGGGCATCTGTGGGATTTCCTGGAGGCCTCTTTTTTCGAAAAAAGTCCCTATCCTGCACCCACTCATCCTCTTCTGAAAAAGCTTTTTCAGAAGAGGCCTTATTCCTCGTGGAATGAGGTTTACCAGCATCGGAAAAAGCTGTCCTTTATTTCAATTTTCTTTCGAAATAACACAATTGCTGTGTTGATGCTAGTATAGTTTTTCTGGAATAACAGCCGTTATTCTGGAAAAACGGTGCAATGTAGATGCACCCTCAGAAATTGTTCTCCCTACAGGGCTGAGTTTGACCTTCCTCCCCAGAGAAGAGGCCAATGCTTTCTCCTCTAAACATACAGATCAAAAGGCAACCATGCCTTTCCTCATCCCCATTAAACTCTCTATAATCCACAGAGCTGTTTCCTGCATGCAACTCCCCTCAGAACTCTTCTCAAGGGCTCAGGGCAAGGGAGAACATCTAAATTCCCGTGGAACCTAAGAATAGCCATGCTGGGTCAGACCCATGGTCCATCTAGCCCAGTATCCACTTCCAACACTAGCCAGTGACAGATGATTCACAGGGTGTGAACAGAACAGGGCATTTTATGCAATGATCCACCCCTGCCATCCAGTCTCACGTTCTAGCTGTCAGAGTATTGCAATAATGAACATAAAATACAGGGAGAATTCAGCAAGGGGCCGTTGGCTTCTCCAAACCATCCCCACTTTTAGAAAGGCCTCTTTGGGCAGAAGCTGTGGGGTGCATTGGATCCATATTAGTATAGAACTATGCCAGGTTAGCCAAAAGAAGTCGGTACCCTCTAGTTATCCCAACAAGGGAACATGACCAGTTGCCTCACAGTCCTGCCTTGGAAAACTGAACAGAAAACACATAAGATGGGAAGCAAATATTTCCCCCACCTCCTTGCCATCAGATGGATTATTACAGAGATCATAATTAGCCTCGGACAGATATTTTTCAGTTACTCTCATCGGAACAAAAATAATCATTCAATAAGGAGAATGGACTTGGTTTGCAGCAGCACCTTCTTGGCTTCTGGTCCTGAATATGCATAAGTCACACAGCAAGAGGCAGAAACTGTTATATTCAGGCTATTTGAAAAAGGATTTCTCATTATTGCGTCTGATTTACAGATTGCCTGCAAAATTGATTTTCTCATTCCAGATGAATTATAGAAAATCTAAATTTTATTAAAATGATCACTACTAGTCACATTTATTAAATGCTGAGAAAATGAAGGGAAATGGATGAAGGGAAAGAAGGAGAGTTAGTGGGGGGGAGGGATGATGTCTCTGGGGAAATAAATAAAGGCTCAGATCCTAATTTGTGGATGAGAAGTTCTCCAGTACAGCTCAGAAGAAAGGGGTAGAGGAGAAAGGTGGCTTTAAGCCATCTTGGATCTCTTTAGTTCTGAGCCTGGCAACTCGATGGAAATTAGAACTGCTTCAAGACTAGTCTAACCTACGCCGGCTGCCCATGGTCACTATTTCTGTGCATTAGTTGCTCCAAACAGCTGCCATACACTTCCCTTCACATTGTGGGATACAGAGTGGGCACTGGGAAATAAACTGAACACAAATTAGGGGATTGCAGATGAGAAACACAAAGGCTACGTCTTCACTGCCAGTTCTTCCGGCAGAAAATATGCTAATGAGCGACTCATTAACATAAGTCGTGACATCACTAGCATATTATCTGCCATTTCTTTTTGTGCAAGGGGTTTTTATACTGGAGAGGCATAAGGATCTTGTGCAAAATGGGGGTTTTGCACAAAAAACCCATGTCCACACAGCTGGGTTTTGTGGAAAAAAAAAAACCCTTGGTCAAAAACAGCTTGAATAAATTATGCAAATGAAGTGCGATGATATGCTAATCCGTGCTTAATTTGCATAGGCTCTTGCAGCAAAAGCCACAGAGTAGACCAAGCGAAAGGGTTTACGTCTGTGTGCTTACATACTCATGCTGTCTTTGCTTTCTTACCATTTGGAAGGGGGTAGGGAAGCTAGTGCTATTTCAAGTAGTAATGAAACCCTGCAATTGTGATTTGCATATTTATTCAAAGGAATGTTTTAGATTCACTCAGCTCTAGTCCTTACTTGGTACAAACTCCCACTGAAATCACATTGACTGTTTTGGTCTCTTGCTATGAGGCTTATAGCTTTCATATGGGTCCCCCCAGGACAAGGATCTGAGTAAGGCCTGTTGGGCTGGGGCAATTGTTTTTATACATGCAGGTGACTTTCAGATTAATTCTACTCTGAAAAAAGAGAGTCAAATGTTTTAGAATGCTAAGCTGTGTTTTACTCAGTAAACTTGGTGGCACCTTGCCCAGGCTCCTTGATATTCATGCCCACAGCAATATTCTAGTAGAGCCATGACACCAAAGGCCAGAAGCCCATGCATGCTGCTAATCTCAAAGCAATTAGGCATGTGTGAAATGAACAAACCAATTGGAGTTTCCTCAGAAGGCTTTAATCAGAGATGAGCCTATGGGAGCATCAGTGAATAAGGACAGCAACCATGGCCATGAGCAAACTTGTATTTTATATAGCCTGACTTAAAATATTATTTTAATTCTAGGTTACAAATTAAAGGTATTGTTGAAATGACTCTCATCACAAAACATTTATTCTGGGGTAAGTGACCTCAAACAGGCAGAGGGAGGCTTGTTGAAGTGTCTCCAGCCTGGTCTAACTTCCATTTAAAATTTGGTGAGTTTCAAAGGCTATGTCTAGACAGCGGGGCTATTTCAGGATACCGGAAGTATCCCCAAATAGCTATTCCACGTCTTTAAACATGCTTGTTATTTTGAAATATATTTTGAAATAACGGGCGTGCTATTATGGCATCCCTGCAACCTTCGTTCCATGAGGGTTAAGGGACT
The DNA here is from genome assembly GCA_032595735.1 of Pelochelys cantorii. Classification (NCBI taxonomy): domain Eukaryota; kingdom Metazoa; phylum Chordata; order Testudines; family Trionychidae; genus Pelochelys; species Pelochelys cantorii. Next base: position 42,006,608 of record CM064335.1, read on the forward strand.
TGTCGAAATAGTGCTTTATTTCAAAATTTAGAACTGTATAGACAGTGCCAAATTTCGATATCGGCTATTTCGAAATTACCTCGAAATAAGCTACGCAATTTGCGCAATTTGCGCAATTTGCTAGGATTAGTTTAGCACCCTAATTCTGGTTTGGCTTCTGGATGCCCGAAGTTTCTTCAGCTTTGTAGGAAACATTCAAATCCAAAATCAGATGCATCTGGGCTGGCCAAGTAAGCATAATACACCCTGCAAACTTTAATGGTGCATTACAGAACAGGTAGGCCTGGATTTTCCAAAGGAGATTATGGGATTCACATGCTCAGCTCCCCCTGTCTCCTCTGAAAAATCAGACCAAGGATGAAACTCTGGCTCCCTTGAAATCAGTGACAAAGCTCCCACTGGCATCAATGGAGCCATGATTTCATCTCTAGTGTTTGCCTAATCTTGTATTTTGCTTAGCTAGTCAAAGTCACATCAGGCCCTTTTCTCCTTATGCGTCTGTTGGCCAAATTCTAGATTGGGAGTGGGCAAACTATGGCAGCCTGGCAGGCCTTTTGATCCCGCCTTCAAGCTCCTGCCCAGGAGTGGGTTCAGAGGCCTACCCTGCTCCGCATTCCCAGTGCACTCCAGGCCCAACTCACAGTTCCAGGTAGGACTTCACAGTTCTTTTCTGGGATCAGAACCCTGCTCCCACCCCCATGCACAGAAGGTTTTCAAATTCTTGGTGCTTTCACCCCTCAGAGCAAAGTGGATGTGAGTCTTAGCGTCACTGTGCTAGGTACCCCAGAGTACTGGAGAGAGGCATGACCTTCCTCTTCTATGCAGACTGGCACCTATTCAGAAGGGCACAGAAATGCTGCTGTAGTATGTGGCCTCCCCTAGGTATTCTGGGATTGCATATTTCAACCCGGCTTCTGGGAGTTGCAGCCAAAAATTTGGCATGTTGCTAACTGAGTGCAAATGGCATTGTTGCTAGCAGAAATCATAAGAGTGCACTGTACCACTCTACTTGTATCAGGGCTTGCGGTCCAAATCCGGCCATGTTGCCCAGGGGCAAGAGATAGTGCAGAAATGAGACTCAACAGCTGGGGGTATGGAACCTGGACCTCCCTTTTCCATTGGGTTCTAACTTAGAGTCCCATGAAAAAACAGTTCAAATTTGTGGTCTAGGGTCTGGCACCCTTATGTCCTGTTCCCTGTGCTATTTCCTACCCAGGCTTTGGTTCCTCCATCCTCTCCACCCGTTAGTTTCTGGAACTCCCTTGCAGTTCTCTCTCACTGCAATCCTTTCATCAGCCATAGCCCATCGTTCCTGCCTCCATGCAGCACTGAGCCTGTGGTGGTTTGGCAGAAAGAGCTGCTCTTGGGTGTGTGAACCCTAGCGGCTTCTCTGAAGGAGTTTGCAACGTACAATGGCTCCACTGCTCTGTCTGCTCCACCTGAACTGAGCTCCCTTTCTTTTTTGAGCTTTGTGCCCAATGTGAGCATTTCCAGCAGGGGTGGCTGGGGTCTTCATGCACCAAAGCTGCTCTTTGGCCCTCTGTTCACCCGGTTGGTGCTCTACACCCATCTGAACATGTCTCATACCAATGAGGATGGAGGGTCCACTAACTTTAAGTGAATAAGTCCATTTAAAGAACATGGTAGCAAACTGTCACACACAAGCCCAATATGCAAATGCATCAACTTTTCCCATACCAAACTTTTCACTGAGCAGTTCAGCACAGGCCTAAATTGAAAATAAATAAAAGTTTCAATGAGTTGAACCTACATAAACCTTTTCTCAATTCAAAAAGCTATAAATCTCGTAAGGAACAAAACACTTGCATAAAATCATTGCAGCAGAGCACAATCAATCCTTCTATCTCCATTTTGTTTGCTTTTGCATTTTCAGTGGTTCTTTCAGTCCTCAGGACTAGATCAATCATCTGTTAAAGAAAGAGATATACAGCCGAAGGTGTCCCAGTGGAATACTGATAAGAATTGAAGTCAGTGCCTCTTAATTCATTTTAGTGGAGAATATAAGCTGAATATTAGAAGCTTGTTCAAGGAGAAAAATTTCCCCATCACAGGTAGAAATCTTGATGAAACTACCACCCATAAGTAGAAAACTAGTGCAAGTAATTCCAGAGTGTCCCTCCTTCATGAGGATGGCCTTAGTGCTGGCAAATTCCAACTCCTCAGACCCATCGCTTAGCTCCATCAACAATTCCATCACTATTGCCATTCATCCACAGTCAATGAAGTATTTTTGTAACTCAAAGCATGAAATGAATACAAATGGAATTTGCAATATCATTTGTATGTATCCTGGTCTGATCTGAATGATTTCTACCTGGATCTTTTGATAAGGTGGGATTTTAAAGTCAGAGTCCTCTGTTTAGAAGGCCTGTTTTGTTTTGTTTCTCTCCTTCAGGATCAGGCAGTTTTTTAAAACACATTTTAAGGGTAGATTCAATTTTGAACTGTCTTAACACTGTGCCTCCCTGAAGTGATAAAAGCAAATGGCATTCAGCAATGTCATCTGAAGTCAATAGAAGCACAGAGATGAAAGTACTCAGTACCTCTGAAAGTCCAGAGTGTATTCCAGTGTGACTAGAGCAACTAACAGTTCTTTCTGCCTCTCTCTTTTCTTAAGAAACAAAAGGAAGGAGGGAAATATCCAGTCTATGAGCCTGATTCTCATTTACACCAAGGGCTCTTGACCCCACTCTGATAATGTAAAGGGGCCTTACAGTGATCATAAATATAAGCTATTAGAATACTGTAGGACCTTAATAGAATGAGAACCAGGTTCTATGTGTTTTTCCTTCTCTGTAAAATATTTATCTATTTGCTTGATAATAACAAACAAGGTACGTTTCATTCCTTTATAATTTTTTGGTGGTGGTGTTTTTCAGATGAATTGCTCTAAATGCTATGTGGGAATTCTTTTCCGCTATTTAAAAAAAAAAAAAAGGACAGCCACAGCATTCCACTTCATATTTGGACCACAGTAACTTTTAAACTTGAGCTGTAGAATTATATTTGTAAATTATAAAAGCTGTAAATAAATGTAGCCCTTTAATTCATTAATATGGCATGAAGGAAGAAAACATTATACCCATGATTAAATTTCCTAATTGCTTTCATTTACATAAATTAATTTTCTTCATGGCACTGGCCTCTCACCTTGACAGCTGCACCCAATATAACGGCACTGCAATAAAACACACTGTAAAATTCTCCAAACACTGTTGCGGATTTTCAGTAAATCAATTGCAAAGAATTTAAACAGCCAAAGATGTCACTGTGAATTCACTATGTGAGGCCAGCTGAGCTACAATAGCTCAAATATTATCTGACTGGTGCCACTACATGCTGGGAGTTTCTTTGTTTCCTTGACACAAGTGATACGTTATCTCAGAAAGCATGGAATGGAGTAGATACTAAAAACACAGCTGAGGAAAAATGTATGAAAACCAAAGTAGTAGTGATGTCTCTTCACTGGTGTTGACACCCAGCTAAATTAATGCCTCATCTGAATTTTCTCCTTTCCCCTGCAATTCATTACACTAGTCAGGAAGGCAGTAAAATACTCTGGCTTTCCACTAGAATGGAACCAACATTTTGCAAATCTTTCCTACCAAAGAACTGTGAAATTAGTAGCCACAGTGAAATGCTGACTGAGCCATACTAGTTCTCTTCATTGTGCAGACAAGTTACATGTATGTGGAGAAATGTGTCCTATTTTTAGAATTCAGACCAACTAGCAGCAATTCTAATGGAAGGCCCCAGAGTGATATTAGAAATATGACTCATACCAAATTACACTTTCCCCCAGACCTCATTTCCCAGACATTTTTTTCCTGATTATAAGAGATACAGGTTTAATCTCTCCCCAAGTGCAAAGCTTAGTCACTGAGCTGGGACTTGACAAGATGTTCTGCATGGAATGATGGGAAACTTTCCATGAGGGCATGTTTCCTGGTCATTGCTTGAGCCCCAGGATTTCCCTTCCATAGGTGTTGCCTTTAAATGGCTCCACGGGTACAATGGCTAATGGATCCGCCTAGTGATCTCCATGGCCAGTCAATCCAGGCACTTATAGATCCTATCACAGGCTGGCAGTCCCCTATAACTGAAGTAGGTCTTGTTTCTCTGTGCCAGAACGGGTGCCAGTTAAGCAAGCAAGGCAGCACTGGAGGGAGAGAGCTGGTGAGAGGGAGAGTTCCAGTGAGTCTGAGCAGATTGGTTCAGTCAAGGACAGGTGCTACCAAGGCACTGTGGAAGGACCTGGAAGGAAACAACATGTTTCCTGAGGGAAGGCTGAAGGGAGGAGAGCAGCAAGAGAAGTTTGCTCGCTGGCACCCCAAGCCAGAAAGCCAGCGCTAGAAGGCTGCAGAATGCTGATGGTAGGAGGAGCAGCAAAGGGAATTGTCTGCTGGCTCTGAGCTGAAAGGCTGGAGCCAAGGACTTGAGAAGGCTGAAGGCAGAGGAGCTTACCTGCTGACATCTCCAGGGCCAGAGAGCCACTCCCATAGGAACTGGGTGAGGGCCAGGGGGAGGTAGGGATGCTCCCCTGGCAAGGATGTTCCCTGCAGAGAGGCTGTGTGGGTTCCTGCTGGGAACTGCACTCTAGCTGGAGGGACTGGGCAGGCTGTCCTGGTACAAAGACAGGAGAGGATTGCACTGATGAGCTGGGGTGTGGTGTGCAACATTGGGGCTGTATGTTGCATGTGCAGTTTGGACTATGCTGAGGGAATTCTGGACTATGGCTTCCCTCAGCACTTTTCTTATGATTTGCATGCAGGAACTTGTGTAATAAATGAAACACACAAAGGCCAAATCTACACTTGGGAAGATATTTTGGATTATTTATGAGAGTCTGAAGGAGGGAAATTGAGGCAGTCATACATGTCATGCTGGCATTTACCTGTTGAGGGCACTCTGATAAGACCATCCTCTCACAGGACCCAACACTGCAGCACTGAGCATCCCTTCCCCTTGCTGGTCCTTCGCTAAACCAATCCTGTTAGGCAGATCATTGAGTGCTCCTGCTGAGCTGGTACTGCATGTTCTCCAAACCCTGCTTATTCCCCCCCCCCCCCATGCACACACCCCAAACAATGAAAATCTGCCATGTTGGGACCTGAGCGTCTGCATGGAATGGGCTGGATATAATTTGCCCCTTATAATTTAGGCACACAATGAAATTTTAAACCATTTGTAGGGGAACACAATTAAACAACATAAGCCAGTTCTTCATCTGCCTGACATGTTTGTAAAATATTTTAATTAACAGGGATAGCCAAAGGTTTCACTGTAAGTATTAGGTCAGATTCCTCCTAGCTCTGCCATTAAGCAAATTCAGCTTAATTTCCTATCAGGATTTACCAGCTGCAGGACTGAGAGTGGTTCAAATTCTCTGCTGTGGAAGTCTTAGTAGAAACTATCTGCTCTAACCTGACCTCACATTTCTTTGTTTCTTGTTCTACTTATATATTTCACCAATTATATATTACCTGATGTGTGCTCTCAGTGTTCCCGAATATAGAAAAAGAATCACATCGGTAACATTGGGGTGTTGTATACGCAACAAAATTGAACAATACAGTGCTGTTGGATAAGTGAAGTGAAAGGAGGTCAGTTAGCAGGGCTAACTCACAGGGGCTTCCTGCGCACTGGTCCAGATTGTGCCTGACTTTTGCAAGTGTCTATAGGGCACAGACATCCCCAAGGTATAAACCTGGCAGGGAGTATGATCTCCTGAATAGTGCTAAGAATGGCAGATGTTAGTATTAATACTCCTACCAGTGTTGCAAAGTTTGCCTAGGGAGTCTTACTCATCACAGAGGAACAGAACCTCACTTATCCACATCCAGAAAACAGCAATTGAGGAAGCAGAGTATTCTAATTCTCCAGTGCTACTAGTATAAATACAGAAAGAAGAGTGTCACTTACTGAACCAACACCAAATCCTGAAGCACCTTGGCCTGTCATTCAGCCAAAGAATGGGCTTAACGTAAAAGATCTGCCAGCATTACAGAACAAGGCAGAGTAACAAAATACTGACTTAACAAAAGACTGGGCCTGGTGTTTTTCCCTGCCCGGAAGTCATCGCTGAATAGTGCCTTTTGCAAGTGGTGAACTACAGCCATGCACATCACTATGCTGCCCTCCCTTCTTCCGCATCAAATGGATTTGTGTGTGCATCTGCTGCCAAAGCATCACTTTGTAAATTTATCTCTGCGTTACTCATAAGCACTTTCCATTCCCAGCAAATGAAAGCACATAGAATCCATCCCCATGTTTAAAAAAAAAACAAAACAGCACATTTACTTGGGATTACGCAATCTTACCCCACACAAATTTATCCTGTGCAATGCACTTACTGTTAGCAGTTTCTAAATCGGGAGAGTGAAGACCAACCAAGACATGAGACTGGAGTGGAAAGATTAGGTGAGATGAACCTAAATACAGGATTTAGAAGGATTTATCAGTGTTATGACTTCACTTGAAGGTTTGTTTGTATGGATTTGGGGTTTTTTTTTTTGGACAGTTCACAAAGAGGGTCTGGATATCATTTACTAACAGCATGAGATTAAAATCTTTTTCTCTTCAGATAGTTCTTTGATTTATATGTTGGATCGAATGGTGGCATCTTTATTTTAAAAAAATCTTCATGCATCATATCCCTTTGGATCATTTATTGTCAAACCAACAAAAAAATCTGTTATTATAAAAAAGCAATGGAACATTATACAAAATGGTTGCTTATACATGAAACAAGATTTTCTCCACTGCCTGCTTTTGTTAGGCAAACTGACATGTATGCTAAAACTTTCATGTGCTTTAACTCTGTCTCTAAAAACTGCTTTTTTATCAAAAATGGAGTTTGCTCTATGCTGTGAAAGTCATAGATTCAAATCCACGTGGTAGACAAGTTTCCATCATAGGATTTCTCAGCTCCATTCACAAGCTGTGTACATATACTCCATGCAGCTCTGCTGAGCAACATCACAGTTAGTCACTTCTTCCTCCTGGGCTATGCTAACAGTTGCCCTGATAATAAAGAACTAGCTATAAATCAGCCAAACCAGATGTTTGAGACTTACAGCAAAGCAGTTGGTGCACTGTGTCAGAAGTGATCTTATTGGTTTAGGCAGCATACATTTCCCAGTCTCCTTGCTCTTTGTGGTGAGAAGGATATATCAGAATTTGAAGACTTGCTATTCTGTGTATGATGGCTTGTGCTGCCACTTTGACCTTTTCAAATACATTTTTGACAGAATGGCCATTTTCACATGGGTTTGTGAAGTTACAAAGGGAGGGAAACTAAAACAGAGAAGCAAGCAAAGTGGAGAGCAGTGAATGAGTCAAAGACAGACAGCACAAACCTGTATTTTACTGTCCATCTCAACCATAAAAATCTGGCAACTCACTTCCATAACAGACTTATCACAAAGAAAGGAAAAAGAAGCCTGTGATTATGGCAATGGCTGTTCATTAATAGGGTAGATACAGGAGGCCCCCGACTTGCGACGCGATCCATTCTTGGGGAAGCGTTGCAAGTCAGGGACGTCGTAACTCAAGCCCTCATTTACGATAGGCGCCATGCTCCGTCGTAAATGTGGGCCAAGGACGTAAGTCAGGAGTTTTCAGCAGCTACTGCACTTACAAAAATGGTTGTAAGTGCAGGGGGTCGGAACTTGGGGTGGTCGCAAGTCGGGGGTCTCCTGTAATTTAGAGGAAGTCAATGGCCTGTGAATGTGAGGAAAGTGGGGTGACAGGTTAGGTTGCTGGGACTATGTCTAGACTGCAGGCTTCATTTGGAAGAAGCTTTTCTGAAAGACATCTTCCAGAAAAATTTCTTTCGAAAGAGAGAGTCCACACAGCAAAAGCGCATAGAAAAAGCAATCTGCTTTTTCAAAAGATAGCGTTCACATTGATTGGACGCTATCTCACATTTAAATTGTGATTACTCTGGATAGAATGGCCACCAAGGCACTTGTGCTTTTTTCTTGGAGGCCTCTTCTTTTGAAGAAAAAAAACCTCTCTTCCCCATCCCCACATACCTTTTTCCAAAAGAGGCCTTTTGGAAAAAGGCTTATTCCTCGTCGAAAGAGATTTACCGCTGTCGGAAAAAACCCTGTGTTCTTTCGACTTTTTGTCAAAAGAACACAACAGCAGTGTGGACGTAAGTGTAGTTTTTCTGGAAAAACAGCCATTTTTCTGGAAAAACTCTGCAGTTTAGACATACTCTCAGTGAACACTGACTCCCCAGTCTTCTGTTTGTAATTTACATATGGTCAGAAACGTCCTTCTCCACCCATTCCAAAAGATGACACCAGATGTATGTCAAAGACAGTGCTGTGACCAATACCAATAGGATATTGATTTAGAGGGACTAGTTCTATTTGTTAAACTGTCTGCACCAGGGTTCTGGATTTGAACTTCACAGTAGTACTAGTATAAAAAAAGAGGAGGGTGGGAGGGGAGAGAGGGGCAATTTTTGAAAGCAAAAATCTTAGAGCAGCCAGCTGTACTGTAGGGCTCTAATAACTCTAACAGGGGGCATGGTGAAGTAAAGATCCACCATGCTGAGATTTCCTCCAGCTTGAACCTACTGTGGGGCAAGGAAACTAAAAGTCAGGAAGCCACATTCAGCACCCTCTCAGCACTGTCTCTGCACTGCTCCCAAACTTTGCTGGGGTTCAGTAGAGAATTGAGCTTCTTCCTAAAAGTAGAAATGGAGCAATTTGAAATGTATAGAAGTATTATTGTTATTGGTCTATGCATGCCCTAGTTTCAAAATGGAAATGAAAATGCTGATTTTCAAAAAAAATTCATGGCATTTTTCACAGCTCATGAATATTTTCCTTTATCTCTTTCCATTTTCAAAATAAGAACTTTTTAAAAATGATTTTTAACCTTTTGACATTTTTCAGAACTATACTTTGCCTTATCCAGCAGAAACCTGACTGTGCAGAATCAAATCCCAGCTTGCAATGCTGCAGCACAGGGCATATCCATCTCAAGTAGCGGTACTACATGAAAATATGCATTAGGTGCATGCCTAAGAAATGCACTAGAGCTTCACCTGTGGATACTGAGGCTATGTCCACATTACCACGTTATTTTGAAATAAGTTATTTTGAAATAATAAATCCTGAAAAAACTATTTTGAAATAAGCTCATTCCTCTTCACAAGCAGGAGTTATGATTTTGAAATAAAAAGCCCATTATTTTGAAATAGCAGGCCTGGTCGTGTGGATGCTCAACTTATTATTTCAAAATAAGAGGAGTTATTTCGAAATAACTCCCCAGTGTAGACATGCCCTAATGGAGCTACTAGAAAAAGCCTCACTTTAATTGCAATGCTTAAATAATAACAGTTATTCAAATACTAATTGCTTAACAGACTGCCTGAAAATATTGCTAAAACAATATATTACATTGCTTGTTGATATATCAGTGTAATGACACCATTCACATCAATTCACATTCATTTCCTAAAATGAAATACACAGAACTAAATTCTCTTACTACAACTGAGAAGTCAATGGAAGGATATTAATTTACGCTGGTTGAGTATCCAGTCCAGAATTTAGCAATAAGTAGCCCAATCTTGAAGTCCTTCCTCAGACACAATTAGTTAGAGCCTCGCAAAGGCTCTTACTGAAGGATAAAGGGCCGTAGTATAGGCTATCGGAGACCAGTATGATAGATGCTGGTAAGTACACTATCGATGCCTTTATTCCTCCCATTCCACTATCTGCTAATATCTGTGCTTCATTATAGCAAAGCAAAGAGGTGTGCATAGCTCAGAGAGCCAGGGTAGGAGGTACAGCACGCTCTCCAAGGATACTGTGCCTTGAATGCAGTGAGATACTTCAAGCTGAGATACCTATTGCATTTCTCCATTCCTTGTTTGAGAGAGATGCCTCACACCTGGTCTACACTAAAGGGGAAAGTCGACCTAAGATACACAGCTCCAGCTACATAATTAAGTATCCTAAAGTATATTAAATTGTGTTTTGGTGCCATCCACATAGTGGGAGGTTGACGGGAGTGCATGCTCCCGTTGATTTCCCTTACTCCTCGTGAGGAGCAGCATTACTAGCACCGACGGAAGCCCTCTCTCAGTTCAAATTAGTATGTCTTCACTAGACCTGATCATTCTAACCCCGGAAGGTCTACTATAGCAGTTTCGATCTTCTCTGTAGTATAGACAAGTCCTCAGAGATTGTCCTCTTTTGAAAGCAAAAAGGAATGTTACCTAGGGCTTTTCACCGCCACGCAGATTAAAAGAGGAAATGAAGAAAGAAAGCAATTTCCCCCACATACACTGTGCACAATTGTATAACTAAAAAGGTGATTTATGGTAGTAGTGAAGGATGTTTTCCACATTCTTTGCAGCATCCAGACAGAATATTGGACCATCTACCTGGTTGTCCAATGGTCTGATCCCATATATCAAGTCCTATGGTGCTTCCACAACCTGTGATGATCAATCATTTCCCCCCCTTAAACCAAAAACTCTGTGAGACACTGAACATTTTCCTGCAAGGACTGTGTTTGGTGCTGACCTAAATCAATTACTCAGCACTCAGAATATCCTTGCTTTCGTTCCTTTTTTCCCACTTCCTTGAAGGGACATACACATAAATGGCAAAAGCACTTTTTCCATGACCTAGAAATTCACAGACAGTACTGTAATTGGAAATTACAGCCCAGCAAGCAGCTCTGGGATTTATAATCATAACCTCTTGGTGTAGAAGAATTAACTCATCAAATACACCAGTATATTAAGCCAGCACCACTGACTCCAGCAATTACAAACTGCATTATTTCAGCTGCAGTTCCAAAATGATTGAAATTGCTGCCTTTCCTTTAATCAGTTTACCTACTCAGGATGCACTGAGGAATGCATTGTGCTCCATTTAAAATTTCCTGAACTAATCCCAGTGGCTTGCATAGTCATGCCTTTCAAAAAAGTCACATGATTATGTTCATGGCCTGAAAATTGTAACATTGCACAACGACCGTTAAAAATGAAGTCTGTTCTGACTATGCCCACCTCTACTCCCCACACAGAAAACACTCGTAAAGAAGAGGGAAGAAATCATTCTACGGAAAGTTAAAGTGAACAGACAAAAAGAAAAACAGAAACATCCTGACAGCTATACACTGTAGAAAGGGACTGTAACTACCAGATACATATGGGTAATAATTAGTGCTAGATGGGTGAACATAAAGAGTTGAATTCAAATAATCATCTGCAACGTCGGGAGTTACCTGTCCCTCATCTTAATCCATTTATGCTTGAAATCTGCCTGGAAGTTTTTCATGTATAAAATCTTACGATATTTACTTGATGTTCTGGCTTCAGGCAAGTTAGAAGCTAATAGCTTGCCTTTCCACTTCACCTACAAACTATGTCATCTTAAGCACATATACATGCAAACACACTCCACTTTATTCCTAGTCATATCTGGCATATTTGAACCGCACTGGATTCCTATTTACATTTATAAACAATTGGGCCAGTCCAGGTCTTCTACACATTTGTGTGTAATCCCACACAGACCTTCAAACCTATTTTTTGTATATATAAATCAAAGGAAATATAAAGGACTTATCAAGTGCCTGTTACATTTTAAAAAAATAGAGAGAGAGAAAAATTAGGTGCTGTGGTTCACAGAGCCAAATTATTTGTGGCTTGGTGGGTGAGCTAGAAGAGAGCAGAGCACATTAGAATGATCCAACTGAGGAGGAGAAATAGAATCACTTTTTCACATTGTAACAGGGTTTGACTCCCTGTCGCAGCACCCTGCTGAGCACTCTGGGAATTAGCTCTGACCCTTGCAGACTCTTTTAGCCAGTGTCTACCTCTGGATCTCTGTTGCTGCGAGGACCACAGTGTCCTCTTTGGGACGTTGCTCTCCTGCAGTGCCCACTACTCCAATCTCTCAGCGCCTTCCAAGAGCATCAGCAGTCCTCAGTCTCATGCCGGCCACTGTGGCCAACTGCAACCTAGGTCTAGCCCAGGGCTGGGCAAAATACGGCTTGGGGCCAGATCCGGTCCACCAAACCACAGATCCGGCCCACAGATCACCCTGTCTGGGACCCTCAAGTATGCAGCTGCCATGGCTTAAAACACAGTCCATGCAGCTCTTTGCTCTGTAGGGAGTGGAGGTGGGGGCTTTGTGTAATCTCCCTGCCTCCCTAACTCATTCCTCAGCTCCTATTGGCCGAAAAAAACCCAGCCAATAGAAGCTGAGAGATTGGCCTGGGGGATGGGGGCAGCGCAAGCCTCTTCCCCCTCCCAGAGATGAGAGCCACGTGGAGAGAACAGACAGCAGTTTTAAGTGGTCCGGGGCTGCAGTAGGCAGGGAGTCCAGCCTGCATTGGGGGTACTGCAGGCCAGGGGACACTTAGGTAAGCCTCCCAGCCAAAGCCTGCCTCTGGCTCCCCTGCCCCTCCTGCACCCCAAATCCCTCCCTCAGGTCACCATCCAAACCCTCTGCATCCCCCTTCCCCAGGTCACAACTCCCTCCCAGAACCTTTATTCCCCTACACCCCTCCCCCAGGCCAGAATCCTCTCCTGACCCAAAAACCCTGATCCTATACCCCAATCCCCTGATCCAGGTCACAACCCCCTCTTACACCCAAACTCCCTCTCAGGCCTCATACCGTCTCCTGAACCCCAGTCCCTTACCCCGTGCACCCTTCTGTACCCAACCTCCATCCTAGACCCCACCTCTCCTCCACAGAAAAGTGCGGCCCTTGACCACTTTCCAAAATCTTGGAGTGGCCCCCCCACCAAAAATTATTGCCCTCCTCTGCTCTAGCCCCTCACCTGTGGGGCAAGTTGCAGTTTACCATGATCACACTCCTGTGGTGGCTAGATGTGGTGCAAGGAAGAAGGGAGGAACCCAGGCCCACCCACTACTCTGAGTCCCGACCCAGGGACCTTTTGGTGGCATCATTGTCCTGCCCTCCTTCTTTCCCCTTTCACTCCCTGGACCACTTCCCCTGTGACTCTTGCACCTTCTTGGCTTCTGTATGAAGGGCAACAGCCTGGCACGTGTCAGGCCAGAGCTTCCCCCTCTAGTTTCCCTGAGCCTGCTCAGCACTGCTTTATCCAGGGTGTTTTTCAAGGAACTGGTTCTGCACCTTCCCCGCTCTCTGCTCTGCTGAGCAACTCCTTATAACCAAGGCTGCTCTAGCAAGCTGCTTTCTCATTGGTTCCTCCTAAGCCCCTCTCTGATTGGCCAGGGCTCTGTGCAGGCTCCCTCCAGCCTGCTTTAACCCTGACTGTCCAGAGAGGGGCAACCACCCCACTTCACACATGATTAATATAATATATTTGTAGCTTCCTGATATTGGCCTGAATAGTTAAAACACCCAACATAGCTATATCAGATACAACCAGCCATTGGATAACTTTGGGCAAGCCATGTCACTGCTTTGTGCCTCAGTTTTCCCATCTGTGCAATGGGGATAGTGACATTACTCTCCTTTGTAAAGCAATTTTGAGATCTAACTGATAAGCAGGTAACCAAAGTGTTCTAAATTGTTCCTAAACACATTGAGCATTCTACATTTTTAGAACTACAAAAGCACTGAGTACCTTTCCTACACCTGAAGCAGAGTTCTGAGGAAGCTTGAAAGCAGAAGATGGTGAAATAAAAGATAGGACCTTGTCTCTTCAATGCAAAGATTAAGTAATTATTACGTTAGGATTATGATTCTCATCTTCATCCAGTAGTTTGCATACTGTAAAACAAAGTGGCTGGATCTAAATTGCCAGGAAGAGTTCATCAGCATGTTGCTGCAGTTGAGAAGAAAACCAAAAAGAAATCCTCAGTGAGAGGAAAGCAAATTGGGTTTGAACAGAAAGAGACACACAAAACCTGGAAAAGGTAGAGGAATTATAAAGATACAGAACAGCCCTATTTGCTTAAAGTATCAAAAGTTGTCAATAACAAGCCAGGAAACCAAATTAATAAATATCTGATATAAAGAATTGCTCTTTCCAATGAATAATTTAATTACTTTAATCTGTATGTAGCCTTTAATCTGTGAAAACAGTAGGTGGTTTAAATGAGCACCTTTTAAGGGACATATCTCTTAAATGAGTTACATCCCCATCCATTTCCCTGTGAAAATTATAAAATGTAACAACTCCCCAATATGGTAAGCAGTCTTCTGTGTACTGGTTCATGCAAATGCTTTGTAATGCCCCTTGCATGAAATTAGCATTGGGGTCTGCTACCACTGCCCTCTATTAGCAGTAGTTTAGCAGGGGCCTGCACAGGAATTTCAATTAGACCACTTTTGGAGAGGCATGTTCTGTGCCCTTGCTCTGGCCTTAAGGCTGGAGAAGCTCTCTGCCTCTGCAGATTATTGTGCGGGAGAGGGCTCTGCCTGTCTGCTTGCTTCATCTTTTTGCATGCCCCTGAAATTAGAAGAACCCTTTTCAGAAGGAATCACTGTAAAATGAAGTCAAAAGAAGTACAACAGGAAAACAAACAAGCAATCTTTCTAAACTGAAGAGTAAATTAACATGACCCACACTAAAATACAATCCAAGAGCTTTCACTCTCTGTTTGATCTAAAACCTATTGAAATAAATGGAAAGATTACCATTGACTTCAGCAGGTTTTGGATTAGGCCTGGAGAGGCTTTACCTTGAATTTTCTGCACATACAGGGTGTGTCTACACAACAGGGTTTAATTTGAAATAAGGTACGTAAATGAGCTACATCAATTGCGTAGCTTATTTCAAAATAGCTTATTTCAAAATTCGGCACGTCTACACAGCAATTATTTCAAAATAGAGCACTCTTCCGCCAACTTCCCTTACTCCCCATACAATGAGGGTTCGGGAGTTGGAGTAAGAAGTCCTCCAGCTTAACAGTATTTCTACATTATTTTTAAATAACTGCCTGCTGTGTAGATGCAGACTGAGTTATTTCGAAATAACACTAGTTTTTTCGAAATAATGGTGCTGTGTAGATGTACCCACAGTGTCTTCCATATGCTTAAATATATACTCCTTGCACTTCTAAGACATTTCACAAATGGCACCTCTGACTTACATGGTTTGTGTCGCTTTGTATGCTTCCTTGATCCAAATGCCTTGTTTGTAACATTATCTCTTACTGTAACAGGAATAAATTAACACAAAGTAAAGAAAAAGCTAATATCTGGGGTTGATCAACTGTGCAGGAAAAAAAAAGAGAAAAGGCTTCCATTAAAATAGTTAAATAAAACAAATGAAAATGGCTTTACACTAGGGGTTCGAGTAAACAAAAGGTCTTACCGGTATGGGAGGGAAGGGCAAATCCGCTAAGGGGGACACATGACTTCCCCATGCATCTCTGCCTTCACCCCAGCCCAGGACCCTCATGCTCTTCCCTCCCCTCCCTATCCCAAATTACTGAGGGGAGGAGGGTTTGGGGGCAGTCTGGCAACCAGAGGAGCCGCTGACAGTTCTGGTCCTATCCCTGCTGTTCAGCCCACCCCCTTCTCTTCCACAGAGCTGTTGACTTTGGGTACAAGGCGAGGGTGGGAGGAGGTGGGAGTTCTGCTCCTTTCCCTGCTGGGAGGGGAAGCGGGGAACAGAGCAGAACACTAGCAATTTCTCCATCTGCTCCATCTGCTGCAGCACTTTCAGCCCCGCCGTCCAGACCCCAGTCCTGTACACAAAGATGTGGCCGGCAGGGAGTTTTTCTGTCACACCGTACTGGCTAAAATAGCACCAGTAAGGTGTACCAGGCCAGGCTGGCCCTTTGTACCACTGCTTTACACTTGAACATAGTGCATGATCACAAACAATGAATGCTACATTTGTAAAATTGAGATAAACTCATTTAAAAGAAGTCAGCCAATAAATCCACAGGCCTTCATTTCCAGTTTTAATTCAAGTTAGAGATCTGATGCCATAGGATTTCCATAGATTCGCCACCATTCATTGTTTTGTTTTAAATTATGTTGACATATGTAATGCTCAATAAAATATTTGGGATAATATAAATTTTAAAAAAATAACCAAAAGTGTGGCATATTCCAGAAACCAATAGCCAAAACCACCAGGCAAAGATTGAATTAAAAATATATGTCCAAATGGAAGAATTGGTGACAAGAGGAGAAACAACAATACATTCATCAACCTAAATAGAAAACTTTTACTATCTATAAGGATAAATCACTTGGTAGATCTTATAAACCAGCCTGGGCAAAAACACACATGTCGCTATTTGGCTAAACATTGCCCATTTAAAAATAAGGGTCTGTCTCTGCTCTCATTGGTCTCAGTTGTGGCCAGTTCAAACACACAACCATGTGCTTGATGTGTGCATTGTGGGTCATGGTGCAAAGATGAGGAACAGCACCTTTGCACGGAGGTGCACATGGAGTATACAGTGTACACAGTGCCTGGATACCACCCATCAGTGCACTGGCTAGTTCAAGCTAGATAAGAAGGGAAAAGTCATCTGCACTAGGAAGAGGATTGGCTATGGAGCAAGGAAGAAGCAGGAACCAAAGCACGGCAGTGTGTCACTCAAACTTCATGTCAGTAATATAACTCCTACTGATTAATTAGATTGGACCGCTAAGCATTGAGTCTGAGTGCCAACGGTGTCAGATGAGAAGTACAACCAACTGGTAAAACCCAATGTGCAAATTCCTACAATCATTTACCATGAAAAGCTTTGCAACATCTTGCAAAGACTCCAAGGATATCTTTGCAAGATGTTAAAAACTAGCAAAGCACACTTTTCAGCTGATGCCTCTGTACTTTGCCACAAAGTGCCTAAGCAAGGAAATTAGCATATAAAGCCAAAGGCAAAAGTATTTCATATTTTGCCAGCTTCTGTTTAAACACAAATCTTACAACAGAGAGTTTTGTTTTGCTTTCTCTTACACTTATCAGTGATGGGCATTCTGATAATGGTGTTGTAGAACAGAACCTAAAAGTAGCAGGAAAATATGACTATTACGCATTATCGTGTCTCATCAGTCTTGTGGGTGCTACTAGACTTGATGAGATTCACTCAAAGACTAGGGACGCCCCTCTAAAACATCATGTTCTCAATTTTTAACGGTTTTACTGCACTAGAGAAAATTTCTGTTTGGAGGAAGTCAATGAGTTGCAAACAAAGGCAGGAATCAAGTAATTTAGAGGGTCACAGTTGTTTCATTAAGCTGAAAAATTGCTTATATATTCACAATATCTCCATCTTCATTATAAGGAACACCTACCAGCCTCACCCTGGGAGAACCAACGAGTCACATGCTGGGGAATAGGCATTATCCATAGTAACTATATTACAGTTCCAGGGAAAGTGATTTAATCATGGTTATATGTTTGTATATTGCAATGAGCTGGATGATGTGACTGGGTACTACTGGTCTCTATGGGACATAAACTGAATTGTTCATCTGAGTGTCATAGACCCTATACAATCAAAAATCTAATGTAACAGGGATTCTCCTAAGTATATGTGGTGAGAGCAGGATTATCTGAGTTCTAGTGTCACTGTTGCTGAGAAGTTCTGAACATGGGCTGGTACAGCTTAAGCTAAAGAGCCACGGTTCCCTTGCTGAGGCCTGACCAACTCATATCCCTTGTGGATCAGGCAGCAATGGTGATAACAGTGAAATCCGGGGGAGGGGGGCATATGGCTTCATTACAGCATTACAGAGGAAGACTTTCTTTGACCAGTTGGCAAAAGCTAATGCTGCTGACTAACAAGGGTATAAATTAGAGCTTAACAAAAAATACCTCTCATGAATTACAGGAAAACTCAGCCCTGTCTGGTGCCCAAATAAAACTAAAACAGGCTTATACGTGTGTAAGTGATACCTCTAAACATGCTATTTCTGAGAATTATGTCACATCATTGGCTAGTGAGCCACTATGTTCAATGGCCTGGTTTAAACATAAAAGTTAGTAGCTACCTCAGTCAGGGGTGTGACAGATCTGCACCTCTGACTGATGTAGCAAAGCTGCCCTGATCCCCAGTATAAGACATAGCTCTAGTAAAGGAAGAATATTTCTGTTGATATAGATACTGTTATTTGGAGAGGCAGTTTTCCTATACCAACAGAAACTTCCTTCCATTGTTTTAGGTTACATCTGCACCAGTGGTTGTGTACGCAGAGGTCTTTCAGGGGCTAAATCAATTCATTTAGATATTTGTCTACATATAAAACACTAGTGAAACCAGTACAATCTACATTTCATACAGCCAATGACTTGTTTATACTGATCAATATACTGTACACTGAAATGTAAGCACGATATTTATATTCCAGTCAACTGATTTTATAATTATATGGTTAAAAATAAAAAAGTAAGCAATTTTTCAGAAACAGTACAGAGCATTGTAACACTTCTGTATTTTATGTCTCATTTTATAAACAAGTAGTTTAAAGTGATGTGAAACTTGGGTTATACAAGACAAATCAGACTCCTGAAAGGAGTACAATCATCTGGGAAGGTTGAGACCCACTGATCTACACTATTGGATTACAATGGTTTAGTCTCCGTAGTGTAGATATTCCCTTACACTGATTGGACAACAGCCCAACTCGTGGCATGCAGGCCTTTAGGGATTGGTTCCAGAGGCAATGAATGGTGAATGTGCAAAATAGATGTACTTATAGGACTCCATACTGTAAGTGTGCATATAAAGATCTGCAAAGTAAAACAAGATGATTGGTGAAGGCACTCTAATTGTTAAGCTATTTTGCCAACCTGACTGATATTTATTTAGACATATAATGCTGCTTTGTGAAGGACTGCCCTGAAAAGGATACAACTAAACACTGGACTGGGATACAACTAGAATTAATTCTGGAGACTAGAACAGTGCACTAGCCATTTAAATCAAATGCTGTCCAACGGCTTGATCACACCTATCTAACCTTTCTATGACTTTGCTAAACTTGGACAGTAATTGGATATATTCCTACAAAATGCCCTAACTTGTTTCCACATGTTTAACATTTGTCAATGTGCTTTCAGCTTTGGAGGTATCTGGTTCAGTACCTGGTGTTGGCCCAGATTGCAGCAATCAGATGTAGGGAATTAGCCATGATTCAAATTGCTGTGCATCTCAACAGCTCAAGACACGCTTCCTTTCTCCAACAGAAATACATAATCCCCCAGCTAGTGTGTTCTAGGTCACCTTCTATGCCTCCTCCACAGAGGATACGAGTTTGTTATGGCGGCCACAAAAGAGACTGCGCTCTTTAGCCTAAGCTGTAACAGCACACATTTTTATTTCTGGGGGTCTTCCCTGTTAAATCACTTCTGTGTCAGTCAACATCATAACAGCCTTATAAACAACAAGGGAAGCAAAAACTCAGCAATTCTGAACTTTCCTATACTCAATTGGCCTGCAGGAGCAATACATGTTGCAGGGATGCTGCAACAATTTGTATAGTGGGGGGATGCTTACAACCACTGACCCAAACTGTTAAACCTGTGTATGATGAAAACTTCTTCAAGCCAGAGGGTATGGCTGTTCCCCTGCATCTCCAGTTCCAGCACTTCTGACACATGGTCAGCAATGAGGAATAACTTTGAAAAATGTGTTTGAAAATGGCGTACATCTTTGAGAATAGAGTGCAGAATGTCATACTTATTAATCAAAGTGTGGTATTTTATTTAATAGATGGATATAAATGCCAAATTAAATTGAAACAGAAGAAAACTTTGATGATGTTTTACGGGATAAATAACCAGACTGAAAGAATTAAAAGCGGGCATTACATTTTGGTGGGCAATTGTAGATTTAATTAATTGTCCACTCAGAAAAACCCTACAGTAATTGAAACCATCTGTAACATTGCAAAAAGAAACATAGAGGAAAGGGAGGTGTAAAAGTCAATACCATTTTTATTAAAAACAAATCCCTCCCATACACAAAGAATTAAACATTTATGACTAAGCCACAGTACATGACATTTCCATCTGTATCAGCAATTCAGAAACTAATGTTAGTCTCAATTTAACCCTCAGATGTTAAAAAGAAAAGAAAAATCTAGAATTTGGTGTAAATCCAGAGCAACTTCTCTGAATTCAGTAATGCTAAACAGGTAGAAGTCAGACTAGAATTTGTCCCTAAGCTTCTGGTTAAATGATTTACAAACAATTAACAGTCTCAGTAAACTGAATGTACTTCTCTTAGGGCTAGATTGTGAGCACCCCCGGGTGAGCAAGAAGCTTTCCCATCACACACACAACTTGTTATTCATAATAGCCGGCCCTACCCTTAAAGCAATGCAGGCTGTACTGCTTTTTCCTGTCAAAATAAAAGAGAGGAGGGGAAGGATAATGGCCACACACACCTTCTATGTGCCAGCCCACCAAGAGGGCTTGGCATGCCAGAAGGAATATTCTAAGCAAGACTAATGACTGAATAAAGTGCACATGTCTTGCTGGAAGAAACAGGAAGTACACCCAACAGAGAGGCACCTCTGTGAGGCATAATCCCTCTGATGCTCTTTCTGGTCCCAGTCCCCAATACACCATATTCAAGTCTGTGGCATTGAGTACACAATTTTCAAATGCAGAGTGACCAGCCATGCACAAAGGCTGCATCAGGATTAGGGGAATGCAAAGGTGAACTCTGAGACACAACACACCCTTGAGAGGTGCTCTGTGCAGATCAGTAGGATGTCAGGATCTACATGGCTGTACTGTATATGTGTAAGTGAGAAGCATACAACTGCTAGTGAGCTTTAATTTCAATTATAGTATTGGGGTGCATCTATAAAGCACCTTAAATTCAAAATAAGATATGCAATTTGCACTATGCAAATTGCGTATCTTATTTCAAATCTATTTTGAAATAGCTTATTTTGAAATGTGGGGCATCTACCAGCGCCAAATTTCAAAATAATGTGCTATTTCGAGACATCCCTTAACCCTCATGGAACGAGGATGCCAAAATAGTGCACCTGTTATTTTGAAAATATTTTGAAATAACAGGTGGCTTGTGTAGTCGCATGGTAGCTATTTCAGGATACCGGAGGTATCCTGAAAAAGCTGTGCAGTGTAAACATACCCTTGATGGGAGGGGTTAGTCTAGTTCAGTGGTCTGCACCAGGGACACCCATGGGCATACAAAGGAGTCTTCCAAGGGGTACATCCAGTCATTTAGTTATTTGCCATGGAAATATAAGTACAATATTTACATTCAATTTAATGAGAAAGTAAGCAGTTTTTCAGTAACAGTATGTTAGTGACACTTGTATTTTTGTATCTGATTTTGTAAGCACATGTTTTTTAAGCGAGGTGAAATGGGGGTTACACAAGGCAAATCAGACTCCTGAAAGGGGTACAGTAGTCAGGAAAGATTGAAAGCCAATGCTCTAGAAGCTTAATGATTGTAGCAGGTTTGTCAACTAATTCCAGCAGAGGGAAAATATCAATACCAAACCAAGCATCATCAAGCATATGCAAACCTAAGGCATTCTAGCCTCAGCCTTGCTCATACTGAAGACATGGAAGCATAGACCGCATGGCAGGAAACTAACAAAGTTTGGACAAAATCCAAAGACTCCCCCCAAAACAGCTATGTAGCCTGCAGTGTAGCATTGCCACAACATTATACCCTGGCCTCACTTCAAGGCTGAATGGCTAACGACTGGTGGCCGGGGTGTCACAAAAGGAATCCTCCTTTTTCTGCCCTACTACCATCGGAGCCAGCAGTGGGACAGGCCATCTGCACAGGTTCACTTATATCGGAGGCCCTCTGTGTTGTTAAGCGTGTGCTCTATGTCCTTGTACATAAGTAAGTATGGAAACCATCAGGCGTCAAGTGACTGTGCTCAAGAATGTGTCTCATAGCTCTGGGGGCTTTGAAGGACCCCCAAAACTTGGTGCTGCCATGTACTGTGAATAGTTTCCTTTCCACACCTCTTAACACAAGAGTGGGCAATAAAGCAGCGACAGTTTACCAGGGTTAGCCCCTGGTGGGCATCTGCCGCTACATTTACCTGCACCTACTCAGGTATGGGTGATCGCAGCTCCATTGGCTGGGAATGTTGATCTGTGGCCAATGGGAGCTGCGATCCCCCATACCTACAGGGGCACAGGTAAATACAGCAGAGGAGGGCCCACCAGGGGCTAACCCTGGCAGACTGGATCTAGCCCGGAGGCCAGTATTTACCCACCCCTTTCTTAACACAGTATAGTCTCCTCAGTAAGCACTGGTATCGATGCACAATAGCAGTGCTCCATAAAAGGAGACAGCCTGTACAAAAATGTACTAGCTTTCTCAAGACTTTTCTTGGACAGCTGGTCTTAACCGCCTGTAGTAAGCTAACAGTCCCTTTAGGCTCCCTTTCTTTGGCGTTCTGCCTTTTTAAATGCAAGCTGATGTTTAACCCCAATATACACATGCTGTACAACAATCCAATACTAAAGCAACCGAGTGCAAGAGAGCTGTCTCTTTAATCGTACGAGTAATGGTCTAAAGCATGGCCCCCTTGTGTCGCTAACATTTTATCATAGTCTACAGGAATCCAAACCATTTCACAGCCTTTGGGGAGGGGAGAATCTCTCATAAACACCTACAAAGCCCTGTCTGCTCCCTAAAAAAAATCATTTTTTGTAAATAAGCCATTTCTTTAGTGAGGCTGTAATCTGCTGGCAAGTTCCTGCTCCCCATTGAAAAATATGCAGATTATTAACTTTCTTGGAACAAAACATCCTGGAATGGAAATTCATCACTTCATTTATGTGCTATAGAAAAGTGTTCAAAGGGAAAGACCACCTGCTCATAGCAGATGGTAAATGAGAATTGAAAACGATCACCTGTACTGGAAACACCATTTGCTAATTCTAACGTCAGGAGGTAAATCAGTCCTATACGCCACAATGAAGCACTACCTGATTTTACACTCTCTCTTGTGCTGGTAGCATGCATGTGGTGCACAGTTTTGCACTCATTCCCTTGCACCATTGCCCATTCATCAACCTTATGAGGACCATGCCAAGTTTGCTGACAAAAATGGCCTTGGATGTAAGCCACTGCCTTTATATTTATTAATGGACCTTTCCGGAGGCGCTTCAATACATTGCATGCTAAACCACTTAAGGATTTCTTAATATTTTTTCTTTTTCTTGGAAGCAGCTAAGAACACAGTAGCAACTGATGCAATCTCTGCTGCTGCCCTCCCATCTTTATCAAGAATGCCATCTGACAGCTAAATGTGCAAACAAAAATTGAAAGTAACCACGAACGATGCAAACACCATCAATCTTTAATGAGAGCTTAATATCTGGAGCCTGTATTACACTGAGAGTCAGAGAACTATGTCCCTTTTTCCTGAGTCTCCCATTCACCATGGGTTACAATGTTCTGAAATGTTGCCATTGTTATCCAGGATGGAAGAATATAAGGTAAGATGCTTCTGCACTTAAAGCACTTTCACTTTATTAAAAGCCCTTCTAATGTGAAAAATGCTCACACAGTCACTTTTGTGGCGGCCGCATTACTGTTATTTTCGCCACTCAAAGTACAAAATGAGATTACAGAGGGGGTCCAAGTGCTGGATTTAAATCCAATTCTGCAGCTTCTGAGCCTGCGCTAATGTAATATTGTGAGATCTGGAGGAAAAGGCCTCAATAGCTTAATCTAAGGCTTTTTCAAACATCTGGGTCATTGGCAATGTCACTGATGCTTTTATTCTAACTAAATCAAGGGGATAATTAGAAATATAATCCCTAATCAGAATCACTTGCCTGCAAGCCACCAAAAAGACACTTACAGCAATGAACCCGTCTTGTTGTGAAAAGCCGTGAAATAGCAGCAGTATTAACCCATTGTGTTATTGAAAGAAATATTTGACAGTAGATCTAAATGAGTTCATAATAGCAAGGATTCATAGATCAAAAAGGAAAGTGACTTGAATTGAACCAAGCATCTGATCAGACAGCAATCAGTAAGCTCCAGATATTTCTTTAAAACAAAACAAAAAAAGGAAACACACTTCAGGTGCAAGTACTGCAGTACAATGCCTGAGTTCAGACTTGTCAGGTTTCAGGTAGCAAAGAGGTCTGAAACCTCAGTGCAGGAAGTAACAACAGGACTGGTGGCTAGATACCACAAGCAATCCCAGTCAATTAGCAGAGGCTGCCCCCTTTTGGGTAGATAAATCATATCTGCAACTTTCCAATGACCTACATCAAAGCACAAAGCAGGACCCTAAGAACATGCAAAGAGCAAGTGATCTCATGAGAAGTCTGCTTCTGCCTGAGCCAATGGGTGTTTGCCTTGCTAACATCCCAGATGGACGTTATACTGAAATGGATTATGTGTCCTGTCTGTTTGTTTTTTAAACATCCCACATCAGGAAAACTCATGCACTGAACTAATCATATGTGCTAATCAACTAATTATAGAAAGAAGGCTCTTTCAGTAACTCTTATGGGACCAAACCACTCTGATCATTCAAAACAGTTTTGACAATGAGACTGGGTTGTCTGTCCTGCCACAAATGGTTGAAAAGGGTACAGACAAGAGTAGATTAAAAACAACAACAACAACAACAACAAATGGTCCGGTAGCACTTTATAGACTCACAAAACATGTAGATGGTATCATGAGCTTTCATGGGCACAGTCCACTTCTTCAGATGACCGGAGCTACCCCCTGAAGCTTTTTTTTTTTTTTTTTTTAGTTTGACTATAGTTAGGGCCCTACCAATTTCATGGACATGAAAAACATATCAGAGACTGTGAAATCTGGTCTCCCACATAAAATCTAGTCTTTACTGTGCATTTACACAATCCTATACAGCTTTCATGGGGAAGAGCATGTTTCTCAAATTGGAGCTCCTGATCCAAAAGGAAGTTGCAGAGAAAGTCACAAAGGTTAGTTTTGAGGTGCTTATGGGATTGCCACCTTTACTTCTGTGCTGCCTTCAGAGCTGGGTGGTCTGAGAGCAATGGCTGTTGGCTGCTCTCCAACCACCCTTACGTCTCACTTCTGTGCTGCTGCCTTCAGAGATGGGCAGCTGGAGAATGGTGGCTGATGCCGAAGGGACCAGCTCTGCAGGCATGATTATCTCTGTGCTGCTGTTGGTGGCAGTGCTGCCTTCAGAACTGGGCTCCTGGCCAGCAGTGACTGCTCTCCAGATGGCCAGCTCTGAGGCATCACCCCCACCAGCAGCAACACAGAAGTAAGGGTAGCAGCACTGCAAGCCCCCTACAATAAGCCTGAGACCCCCTCCCGCCTCCCACATACACACATACACAACTCCTTTTTGGATCAGGCCCCCTACAATTGCAACAATATGACATTTCAGATTTAAATAGCTGAAATCATGAGATTTACAAGATTTTAAATTGAGCAAAATGGACCATGAATTTGGTAGGACCCTAACTATAGTTCATAAAAATGTAAGACTGGCCCCACAGAAAGACTAGCGGCCCAGCTACTTCTGCCAGTAACCTGCACTGGATGTTGCTGGGGACAGCAAAAAGACAATCCTGTACTTAGCTCATTGGTCTAGTACTAATAAATCATGGTGAAGGAATTCATCCTGACTCTAACTATCAATCTGCCTTTGTCCTCACCCCTTATCATTGACAGATATTGCATGTACAATCCTTTCCAGGGAAAAAAATCTATGGAAAATTGTTCATATAAAAGTATCTTCTACTTTTTGAAATTGAGCTAACTCATTTGCCTCAAAAGTGTCCTGAGACAGTGAGTTCCACAAATTAATTGTATGTTATGAATAATCTTTGCCCCTTAGCTGCCTTTCAATTGTATGAAGTGATTGCTTTTTCTTGTTAGCCGAATACGGTATTTTGCAGTACTCAAAAGGATTTTTTCTTTCCCCTCCATTGTACATATATAAATCTATCAAGTATTCTCTCACTCGTCTCATTTCCAAACTAAACTCTTTTCTACTACCTCATTTTCTTATGCCAGGACCCCTTTTTGTCTTTTATAGTGCTACAAAATGGTATATGCATTACAAATAGCTTTTACAAATAGTGCTAAGAAACTGTATAAGCATTACAAATAAGCCTGGGTGAACTGCCCCATAAGAAGTTTCCCTGGCTGGCACAGAGCCATCGGACTGGTCCTGTGATTGTGATACATAGTTGTGTGACTGGGATGCAGTGTACTCCATCTGTTCTCATCTGGCACAAGGCCCATAGGGAGCTGTTTTAGCAAAAGATAAGGCAAAGATGGTTCACCTCCTCTTGGCACAGGAATGGAGCAACGTACCCTTGGGACCTAGACTTTCATTTTTAGCCTCCCTTTCCCTTCTTTGCTCTCCGACTACGTCTAGACTACATCCCTTTTTCGGAAAAGGGATGTAAATTAGACGTATCGCAATTGCTAATGAAGTGGGGATTTAAATATCCCCCGCTTCATTAGCATAAAAATGGCTGCCGCTTTTTTTCCGCACAGAGCTTTGCTGGAAAAAAGCACCAGTATAGACGCTGATCATGCGGAAAATAAAGCCTTTTCCAAAAGATCCCTTATCCCTTATTTCAGAGAGGGATAAGGGATCTTTCAGAAAAGGCTTTATTTTCCGCAAGATCAGCGTCTAGACTGGTGCTTTTTTCCAGCAAATCTCCGTGCGGAAAAAAAGCGGCAGCCATTTTTATGCTAGTGAAGCGGGGGATATTTAAATCCCCGCTTCATTAGCAATTGCGATACATCTAATTTACATCCCTTTTCTGAAAAAGGGATGTAGTCTAGATGTAGCCTCCCTGTCTTTAATTATTCCTCTTGCCCTAGCTGGTTGTTTTCTATTTCCTCTCTCTCTCTTGTTTGGTGGTAAGGCAATGCAACACTGTTCAAGGTAAGACTAGAGCATTGAGTCATATAATAGCATCATATTTTTTTGTATTATTTTCTGTGACCTTCTTAATGCACCCTAACCTCTCATTCCTTCTCTGGCTGTAATTGCATGCGGAGCTGACCTCTTCATTGGGCTACACACAGTAATTCCTAAATTTGTTCCCTGTGAAGTTATAACTAATTCAAAACCATCAATCTGTATGAAGTGGTTTAAATTGTTCCTTCCAATACACATTCTTTATATTAGTCAACAATACCTTTTATTTGCCTGGTTCTTAATTTTTGAGCTACATACTTCTGCTCCTCTTGAAGTTAATGGGAGCTACAGGTGATGAACAGTAGCTTTGACCTTTTATTAGGAGTGTCTGACGTTTTTTATAAATTTTTCCTAGACTTTTCCAGTATAAAGAAGGTCATGACGTTTTCTTACCTTCTTCTTCATCTGCTACATCATCAGTAAACAAATGGAACAATTTTGCTCCAAGTACTGAAATATGATTTTCTGTCAGATTAGTGAAACCCAGCAGTCCAAAACACAACGTGTTTATGATTACAGCATGGCAAACATTTTCAGCTGCAACTTTTTTTTTATCAAAAATGCAGATTTGTATCAACCTAAACATTTTGTAAATGCATATCAAAATGTCCTGAATTGTTTTGGTATAAAACACACACACCTAAAATCCATATCCAAAGAGTTCTAAATGTTTTGTTTTGACATTTTCTAAACAAAGCCTTTTTATTTCTCCATTAAAAATAACATTTTCTAAATTTCCTCCAATTTTACTTAAAATAAAACATTATTTTAAAGATTTAAAACCAAAATGGAGTATTTAGTTTCAAGCTGAGCATAATTTTCCATTTGACTTGAAAGATTTTATTTTTTTTACTATTATTTTTCAGTTCACCAAAGATTTAAAAAAATGTTGGTTACAGTCATACTCAATTTTTTTATTACAACCAGAGAACCAAAACAATAATGTCAGGATATAACTCAACCTCAAATCTTTCAATCTGACAACTCCCTATTAGACATTAAAACATGCTCATGAGGCCTTTACATTTACTCATAAGCCTTTCACATTTATGATAAAAGTAAGAGAAAAATGTATTAATTATAACAATGAATAACCCAAATGTGTATGTGCACGTATATTTGGAAAAACTTAAAAAACAACACATAGTCTTGCAGCCCCTCAGAGAGAGAAAAAAAATGTAGATGGTATCATGAGCTTTCCTGGGCACAACCCACTTCTTCATGTATATTTGTTTCAAGAAGATGATTGCAAATACTTGACCTCGAAGGGTAAGGATGTGTGGGGAGTGACAGAATGAGATTTGCTTTTCTTTGGATTATAATAAATTTTTTCCAATGCCTTACAATAATCCCCTGCCTCTCACCCTGGATTGTTTTTCCAAATCTCTCTGGGGAGAGGGAGTTCACAACCCATAGACTGAGAAACATTGGGTTAAGGGAATCATCGGTCAGAACGATTGTCACAGTAAAGGCTGGGAATTTACAGAGGATCCTGAGGGAGTCTGACATCTAAATTCCACAGGATTATAATAGGATTTGAGCACCTTACTCCTTTACACCCATTTGAAAATCCCAGCTACAGTTAAAGGGTAATAAATGTAACCTGCCTATTTCTCTTTCATATCTTAATCATTTCAAATTATATCAGATGGGAAACTAGCACATAGCAGCCTGGAGGCCTTGTTAAAAAAATTCTTTTACCATTTTGTCTGCTGACAGTGGGTGAGCTCACATGCCAGATGTGTAGCAATACTTAGCTTGTCCTAAGCAAAGTGAGCTAAAAGTGCATTGGCAGCCTCAGCTCAAACTGCATTTATGTGATAAGTTTACATCTCAGTGTGTTCCGACTCTGGCTATGTCTAGACTGCAGGATTCTTTCGGAAGAAGCTTTTTTCGGAAGAGATCTTCCGGAAAAACATCTGCCGAAAGAGTGTGTCCACGCACAAAAGCACATCGAAAAAGCGACGTGCTTTTTTGAAAGAGAGTGTCCAGACTGATTGGATGCTCTCTCGTATAAAAGGCCACCCAGAACCACTTCAGCCAGGGCTTTAGGACACTAGTTGATTCCAAGTGCTGGTGCCGGAGCTTTGCAGAGACATGCACTTAAAGGGGCCCCCCTAGACAGCCATTTCTCTGCTTCTGCTGCGTGCTTGCCTACCTCTCTGAGGGATAGCAAAGCTCTCACAGTGCCTGTTATGGCTGCCCTGCTTTTTTGGATGCCACAGCTTTTATGTTGGTGCTATGGAGCCGGAGCTGCCCCTGAGCATACAATAGCCCCACACAGCCATGCTGCAGTTTTTGCAGCACTTTGTACCAGCTGCCTTCCTGGTCCTGACCAAGCTCAACCCTGAGCTCATTCTGGGGACCCTCTCCTGGGTGTGGGAGCTCCACTCTGGCAACTGCAACCCACTGTGGAAAGGCATGTCTGGAGGCTCAATACCAGTTCGGACTGGTGGGACTGGCTGGTCCTGGAGCGGTGAGATGACCATCAGTGGCTCCAAAACTTCCACATGCAGAAGGCCACCTTTTTGGAGCTGTGTGCCTGGCTCGCCCCTGCCCTCCGGAAATGTGACACCCACCTGCGGCCCACCATCCCCCTGAAGAAGAGGGTCGCAGTTGCCCTCTGGAAGCTCGCCACCCCCAACAGCTACCGGTAGGTGGGCAACCAGTTTGTCATGGGGAAGTCCACTGTTGGAAGTCCCTCCTCATGGAGGTAAGGCACTCTGGCGGCTGCTGTCCCTGCATGGGGGGAGGAGTCCTGTTAAAGGGGGACCCTCGGGAAAGGGGGCTTGGAGGCTGTGGGGGGGTGGAATAGGGGTGGGGGAAGCCCCATCCCTGCGGAGTTGTGCCTTCTTGCCCTCACACAGCCCTGCTGCTGGGGGGGGGGGCAACCTCACAGGGGGCAGCTCCTAGGTGTTTGGGGGGAGGGGGGTGGCCACCTCCCAAGAGTTCAGGCACTCCCTCTCTCATTCGCTGTTTTTTGTGTATGTTTGTCTCCTTCTGAAGGTGGTGAGGGCCATCAACTTGATCCTGCAGCAGAGGGTCATCCACCTAGGAGACATGGACCCGATTGTGGCCATTTTTCTGCCCTGGGGTTCCCGAACTGTGCTGGAGCCATTGATGTGACCCCCACACTGATCTGACCACCAGAACATCGAGCAGCCCAGTATATTAATAGGAAGGGCTACTTTTCTATGGTGCTGCAGGCCCTGGTCAACCACTGTAGACAGTTCATGGACATTTTTGTTGGGTGGTTGGGCAGGTCACACGATGCCCACATCTTCAGAAACTCCAGCCTCTACGGGAAGCTGGAGGCAGGCACAGTCTTGCCCTGCATGGCTTTGGGGTTGGGGACATGCAGATGCCAGTGTGCATCATGGGGGATGCGGCCTACCCCCTCATACTGTGGCTAGTGAAACCATATACTGGACACTTGGACCCCAGCAGGGACCAATTTAATGCCCACCTGAACCAAGCACAGAATCAGGTGGAGTGCACCTTTGGCCACCTCAAGGCACAGTTCAGGTGCCTCCTGATCCACATGGATATGGGGGAGCCAACATCCCTGAGGTGGTCACGGCATGTTGTGTCCTCCATAACATTGCGGAGAGGACGGAGGAGGCCTTCCTCCCGAGGTTTCGGGGGGCAGACACCGGCCGCGAGGGGCAAGCCTTCCAGCAGCCGAGGACAGCTGCCATCTGACAGGCTTATCAGACTGGGATGCGCATCCGGGAGGGTCTGAGGGAGAGGTTCTCTCAAGCACCCCAGTAACTCTCCCCAGGACCTCCCCACTAGTGGCCTCTGGCTTGCGGCCCTATCCCTTCCCCATCACAACCCCTCCTTCACACCTTCCCTGACCTCAGAATAAAGACACCTGTTTGACTGTGAACAAAACGAAGTCTGTATTTATCTTACAATCAAAAAAGTGGACAGGGGAGAGGGACTCATTACCTGGAAGGGGAGGGGGGCTCATAACCTGGAGGGACTGGGGGTGGCTAGATGTTCCATCTCAGGTGCAGATACCTCATCGGAGTTGGGGTTGGATGGATCCGGGGACCACAGGAGGGTGGGTAGGAGTGGGGGCTGAAGCGGGGTCAGGGATGGTGGGGGGGGGCATGGGCATCACCTGGGGAGGAAGCAGAGGCATCGCAGGGGGGCAGGCAGAGGGGGAATGGGCATAGCAGGGCGTGAAGGAGGGTAGAAGCCAGGAGCAGCTACAGCAGGGCGGTGTACCATCATGCATGACATGACAGCACACATCTTATCACACCGCTGCATGAGCTGATCCCAAGCACGGTTCCACCACTCTTGGTCCTCGTGGGCCTTCTGCACCAGGTTCTGCTGCATGTCGTGCAGGATGCTGACATGCTGGCCCATGAGGTCTTCCTGGACCCTGGCATGCCTTTGGGTCCCACAGGCTCTGGCAGCTGGCTCTGGTGGTGCGGCTCACCCCTCAGTCCCAACCGGTCCGGCTGTGGAGAACACAAAGAGGGAGAGGTGATCATTCTGGCCGTGTTTCTCACAAAATTCTGTAGTGTAGACATACCCTCTGAGTCTTGTGCAGGGGGAAACACATCAGCAATGGTGCCCAAACTTAATGCATGGCCCCACCGTGGATGCCGAACCCTGAATGGGCAGGAGGGCTCCTGGGGCCAATGTTTAACTCACAAAGCAGCAGTACCTGCAGCTGAAGCAAAAAAGAGCAACAGATGTCTGCTGAATATGATTGCAGGTAACCCAGGAGCTTAGCAAAGCTGGCTGATCCCTGTATGGTCCCTATGGGTAAGTCTACATTGCACAGTTAGGGTATGTCTACACTACAGTGTTATTTCGAAATATCTAATTTCGAAATAGCTTATTTCGAAATAACGCGTCTACACACAAAATTCATTTTGAAATAGCTTTTTGGTATTTCGAAATAGTGTGTCCATACTGAGTGGACACTGAATCACATTTAAGGCCGGCTGGAACCAGTTCCAGCAGGGCACCAGGTCAGGAATTACTTTGTGTGGCTGCTGCCTGAGGCTATCTGAGGTCTGTGCTTAAAGGGACCCCCCCAGACAGCCAGTTCTCAGGTTTCCCTGCTTGCTTGCCTACCTCGATGAGGGACAGCAACGCATTTTGTCTCTGATTGCCCTCACTCCGGACACCACAGCACTCTGCAACATGGAGCCAGAGCTGCCCCTGGGCACTCTGGTGCTTCTCTTGGACACGTTGCTGCGAGCCTGGCTGCACTTTCTGCAGTCTGCCATCCGGGAGGTCCATCGGGGGGCTGTCAGTGTCCAGCAGGCCCTGCAGGAGAGCTTCCACCCTGAGGAGCTCTAAGAGGCTCCCTGGTCTGCCCCACTGGGGGCTTGTGCCTCATTCCTCCCTCAACGTCCTTCCACTTACCCCTCCCTACCCCCCCTTCCTGATGTCAAATAAAATACATGTATTTTCATGAACACAAACTCTCTTTATTTAACAAAACTGGGGGAGGGCAATGAAACTCTGGTGAGACTGGGGAAAGGAGGCAGGAGAGGGGAGAAGAGAGGGTGAGAGAGGAGAGGGGAAAACCTGAGAGGAGGGAGCTGGAAGGGGGACACAAGGGGAAGAAGGGGGAGGGGAAACTCAGGGCTCAGGGTTGGGGTCTTGCCAGACTAACTTGATTTTCATGCGAACCTGCTCCTGGGTTCGCATGTGGCCTTTGATGGCCAGGCTGGCAGCTATCCTGCAATAGACGGCTGTGTTCCACCTTCTAGTGTGGAGATCATGGACATTGGGGGCATCCCCCCCAAACCTGAATAAGGTCCATGATCTCCACCCTGGACTAGGAAGGCGCCTGCCTTCTCTGGGTCCTGGCAGGCTCCTGGGAGCTGGCAGACTGCTCTTGGAGAGTGGCGGAGGGCTGGCTGCCAGTGGCTTGCTGGCTCATGTTTTGGGGCCACTGGGTCAGGGGCAGTGACTGCTGGCTCTGGGTTGGCAGGCTTGGAGCTAGCACAGGCACTGTGGCCAGGGTCTACCCCTTTAAGGGCTCCGAGGAGTGGGGGAAGGAGAGGAGTTGTCTTGGTTGAGGTGGGAGTGGCCACCAGGGCACCCTGGGAAGGGTTGAAGGCCCCCTATTTTGAAATAAGTGTCTACACAGCATTTATTTCGAAATAGCAATTTCAAAATTGGCATTATTCCTCGTAGAATGAGGTTTACCAATTTCGAAATAAGCCCTCTGCTATTTCGATTTAATTTTGAAATAATGGAATGGCTGTGTAGCTGCTAGGATAGTTATTTCGAAATAACGGCTGTTTGCTTGTGTAGCCATACCCTTATTTCAGAATAAGCTATTCTGGAATAGTTATTCCAAAATAGCTTATTTCGAAATAGCACTTCTACACTGCAGGGAAGCCTCAAAATTAGTCCAAGGCAGGCTTCCCTAATGTAGACATGCTATTTCAATTTAGAACCCCAGGAGGAATAAGAATGGCCCTGGTGAGGGGCTATTTCGAAATAGCAGCGAAGCATCTACAGATGGCCTATTTTGAGATAGCTATTTCAGAACAGGCATTATTCTTCATAGAATAGTTGTCCGCTATTTTAAAATTATTTCAAAAAAATGGAATTGCTGTGTAGACACTCGCATAGTTATTTCGTAATAAAAGCCATTATTCTGAAATAACTTTGCTGTGTAGACACACCCTATTGGGCCTTGCTTTTGTGAAGATGTACTGGAAGAGGGGGGAAGAAACAGCTCTTTACTGCCATTTCTTCTGGTGCACCTATGTAAGGCCTTGTCTACACAGGCAAGTTTTGTTGCCAAAAAAAACCTTTTTGGTGTCAAAACCCAGAGAGTATTCACATTGCAATGTGACAAGCACCCAGTTTTGGTGACAAAAAGCTTCTGCCTCACAAAGGACTTTTGTCTCTCCTCCCGTTATTCTCAACAGTCATGGAGTGTGTACTGCAGTAGGTTTTTTGTTGGGTTTATTCAACTCCAGCATGTTTCCCACAATGCCCGATGAGCCACTCCGGCTAGTGCTTGAACGCTGCTGCTCAACAGCCATGTAAATAGGTAAATAGATGCACTTCCCACCTGCAAACCCCAGGAACTTGAAACTCCATTTCCTGGAGTCTGGTTCATTGTGTAGTAGTCCTCATGGCATCTTCTCAGGGAAACAGGGGGTGGTTATCGCTCAAAATGCTCTCCTGATTAGAGCACCACAGAGCTTTTGGATCTTATCAGTGTGTGGACTGAAGCATTGGTACAATCACAGCTCCAAGTGACATGTAGTCCTCTGCGAGAGGGGTACAACAGATGACCTACAATGCAGAGCCAAGATAAAGGAATTCTGGCAGGTGTACCAGAAGGCGAAGGAGGCAAACAGCTAGTCTGGTGCTGTACTCCCAACTGGATGCAATCCTGGGTGTGGATTCTTTCCATAGCACAGAGTCAGAAACAGTTATCCCAAAGACAGAAGTTATTGATGAAGAGATAGAAGCGAACCAGGAAGTGAGGGTTAATCCAGTGACAACAAGTGTGCCAGGCAGTAAAGAATTGTTCTCAAGTCCTGATGTTTGTGAGGACTCTCAGAGAGCATGACTCAAGGGAAGAGATACAAGGTCACATGGCGAGGGAAGGAACACAGGGTAGGGTTGCTGTGCAGACAGGGAAAGTGAGCCATGATGGTGCAGGGCGGTAAATTGCTCTAGTGCACCCGAGGAAGGGGCAGGTGGCAGGCATGCGGGGCGGTAAGTGGTTCTGTTGCAGCAGTGTGAGAGGAGGCTACGGCAGTGAGAGGCAGTACGTTACTGTGTATTGCGGGGTGGGGGTGGGGCAGACAGCAGCGTGGAAAGTTGCTCTTGCAGCTGGGCATGAGGGTGGCGGCGACTGGGAAAACCAGAGGCTTCTCCATCTCTCAGGCAAGGTAGGACGGCACTATCCTGGGAATATGTGTGCCATCAACCACCCCTCCACAGCTTGGAAAGCCCATATCAGCAATGCCAGGCACTATGTCATCCATATTTTCCAGAGTCACAGTCCTATGCAGCAAAATGAAATTTATTGCCCTGCACATTTGAATAAATGCTCCCGATAGGAGACTTCCCCACTACTAACTGATATGCAACTGAATAGTAGCAATCAGGAGTCACCAGCTTCCACTCAGCAATGGCAACATGCTTCCCTACCAAGAGAGCAGCTCTCATTTGGGTCTTCTTGTGCCGCAGTGCAGGGGCCAGCACAGCACACAGCTCCAGGAAGGTTGCTTTGTGCATTCAAAAGTTCTGTTGCTGCAGATCTTCATCCCACACCCCCATGACAGTGTGACCCCCACCACTCAGTGCTGGTTTCCCTAGCCCAAAGCAATTCTCTTCTGTGCACAGCTGCTCTGTGGCAGCCCAATACAATGCCACTTCACTGCTATCCTTGTCACTTACATTGTCGTCCACATCTGAGTCTTTGCCCTCCGCTATTAAGTGCATAAGTAGCTCTTCTGCAATGCATAATGTCCTAAGCACACTGAACACACCATTGGAAAGAAGTCTGGAATCCAGGATTTTTCACAGCAGATACTGGAGTTCCCAGCAAGGACTGTCTTTCAAGTGGTGCAAAGGTAAGCCAGAAGCTCTGGGAGGGCTGGGAAGCAAAGGGGTGCCCGATGGGACGTTTTTCACATTCCCCAAATGCCTAGTGCTACATTCCACATTCCCACTGGGCTTAGAGACTGAAGATGGTGCCAGGCACTGTGGGATGTTTACCCACATTGCTTTGCTGGTTTTGTCAATGGGGGAGCTAACAAGGGGTATGTCTACACTACAGCACTACTTCGAATTAACTTAATTCAAAATAGTTAATTCGAATTAAGCTAATTTGAAATAATGCATCTATACAAAAACCTATTTCAAAATAGCGTTTTGCTATTTTGAAATAATGTGTCCACACTGAATGGACCCTGAACTGAAGTTAAGGCTGCCGGAACCAGTGCCGGCAGGGCATCAGGTTAGGACTTAGTGTGTGGGGCTGCTGCCTGAGGCTAACTGAGCTCCGTGCTTAAAGGGATCCTACCCCCACCCCGGACAGACAGTTCTCAGGGTTCCCCACTCGCTTGTCTACCTCGATGAGGGACAGAAAAGCAGTCCTGTCTTGGAGTGCCCTGAGTGCCCGCACTCAGGATACCACAGCACTCAGCCACATGGAGCCAGAGCTGCCCCTGGGCACGCTGGTGAGTCTCGTGGGGTCGTTGCCATCAGCCCGGCTGCACTTGCTGCAGGCTGCCATCCAGGGGATCCATCAGGGGGGCTGTCAGGACCCAGGAGGCCCTGCGGGAGAGTGTCCACCCCGAGGAGCCTGAGGATCCTCCCCTGTCCTCCCCACTGGGGGCTCGTGCCCCATTCCTCCCTCATGTCCTTCCACTTACCCCTCCGTAGCCCCCCTTCCTGATCTCAAATACAAGACATGTATGTTCAAAAATAGAAACTGGGTTTATTGAACAAAACAGGGGGAGAGGGGAATGGACCTCTGGGGAGACTGGGAAAAGGAGGTGGAAGAGGGGAAGAGAGAGGGTGGGAGAGGGGTGGGGGAAACCTGGGAGGAGGGAGCTGGAAGGGGGAAGCAAGGGAAAGAAGGGGGAGGGGAAGCTCAGGGTTCAGGGTTGGGGGTCTCGCCAGACCAACCTGACTTTCATGCAAACCTGTTCCTGGGTTCGCATGTGGCCTTTGGTGGCCAGGCTGGCAGCTATCCTACCATAGATGGCCATGTTCCTCCATCTAGGGCTGAAATCATGGAAGTTGGGGCAACCCCCCCAAACCTGAATAAGGTTCATGATCTCCACCCTGGACCAGGAAGGCGCCCACCTTCTCCACCCCCTGTCAGGCTCCTGGGAACTGGCAGACTGCTCCTGGGGAGCGGTGGAGGGCTGGCTGCCAGTGGCTTGCTGGCTCATGTTTTGGGGCCACTGGATCAGGGGCCCTGGTGGCCACTGCTGGCTCTGGGCTGGCAGGCTTGGAGCTGGCATAGGCACTGTGGCCAGAGTCTACCCCTTTAATGGCTCTGGGGCTGGGGGAGAAGAGAGGAAGTTTTCCTGGTTGTGAACAGAGTGTCCACCAGGGCTCCCTGGGAAGGGCTGGAGGCCCCCTATTTCGAATTAAGTGTCTACACAGCACTTAATTCGAAATAGTTATTTCGAATTTGGTGTTACTCCTCATAGAATGAGGTTTACCAAATTCGAAATAAGTGCTCCACTATTTCGAATTTATTTTGAAATAGCGGTTTGGCTGTGTAGACACTATTAAAGTTAATTCGAAATAAATGCTGTTATTTCGAATTAACTTTGTAGTGTAGACATACCCAAGGTGGCCATGAAATGTTGACAATGGCCAGCAAAAAACCAGGTTTGGCGAGTTTTCAGTTATGATGACTTTTTTGCATGTTGATCATCAAACCTTTCCAGTATAGGCATAACTCTCACAACTACAATTTTACCCTTGAGGGGTTCTCTCTCTATCTCTAAGGGTACAGCTAGACTGCGGGTTTTTGCTTTGTACATTCAAAAGTTCTGTAGCCACTCGTATTCATCCCATACCCGCGTGATAGTGTGATCCCACCACTCAGTGCTGGTTTCCCTCCAGTATCCCGAAAAAAACTCCACTGCATCCAAGGAATGCATTTGCTCTTCCGCTTTTTTCCCACAAGGAAGAAGGGGGCTTTTGAAAGAGGGTTTTTTTCTGAAATTTGGCCCAGTCTAGACAGGCCAAATTTCAGAAAAGCCTCTTCTGACAAAAGTATCGGAAAAATATACACAATATGCGGAGCGCATTTTACGTATCTTTTTCCGATAGATCCTTGCAATCTAGCCGTACCCTAAATGAGAGAATCCAAATCTATTCACACCGATTTCTAAGACAGCGGGATATAGCATCATATTCTTTAATCATTCACTGTATTGTGAACTGTTTTTTGCTTAGAGTGAAATTAGAAAACCTACGTCCATTATTTATTCAGTTTTAGGAAGCCAGAATAACATGTGCGTCTCCATTTCCAATTTGTACTGTACACCCCACTTCTAAGGATCATATTATCTTTCTGTCTTCAGGCGAAACTTGGAGTCCCATTTATCTTTTTATATTATACATTCATATAAGTAGTGAAACATAGCCCAAGAATATTTCTGCTACTAACTTAAATTATTAGATTTGATCCAAAACACATAGTCGTCAAAGACTGCCACTGAACCAATGGGCTTTGGATCAGGCTTCTAATGCCTAGTCAAAAACAAACACACGGATGCTATTGAGTATTTAATTTATAAATATTTAAAATATTTGCAGCTATTCAGACATGAAAGACCTATAATTATTGAAAACATTTTCCCATTTGCAATTAATCTTCCTTGCAAAATATTAGTGTTTCAGCAACATCTGCTCAAAAACACATTTTGTAAAGCTCAAGCCTCATTTTAAAATGCTCTATAACATTTACTTTCCAATCCCTTTAAGCCTCCATTTTGTCCAAAACTTAGTTCAGGCAATCACTTTAGTGCACCCTTTGATGTCTCATGAAACTTGGAAAAAGTCACTGCAAATTAACCACTCTCCTCAAGCTGCATTCCTACAGAGTATTTGCTCAAAAGAGACAGAGGAGCATTCCAATTTCAGGTGGCTTCAATAAAAAGCCCTGCCTTGCACACAATTTTGATTTCCCTGAAAAGAAATAACGTTGTTTAATCACTGTGTTAGGGTGCCAGCGATTGTGGATACTGTCAGTCCATGAAGTAGTATCTCTTATGACAGTAAGGGAAATAAGATATTACCTAATTAGGCAGCAAAGGTCTGATCCTAAGGCCACTGACATCATGGAAAGCTTTCACTTCGTTCAATGAGCAATGTTTTGGGTAATAAAGAAGGAGAAAATTCTCTCTAGTACACCCTGCCCCAGCCTGCCAACAGAGGGGGACAAAGAGGGCAATTGCCCCGGAGCCCTGAGCTCTTTAAATCATCACCACAGTGTGGTGTGGTGTGCTCCAAGCAGTGCTGAGGGCTGAGGGGGGTATGCCATGATCCAGGCGGCACTGAGGGCTGGCTGTCCTGCCCTGCCCCCACTCCTTCTGTTCTAGGCCTCATCCCTTCTGAGAGCACGGAACCAGGCCCCCCTTTCACTTTGTCCAAGAGTCCAGTGAGGCTACTGGCTCCCCTGACCTTGCCTATGCTTTCAGTTAAAGAAGTGATTGGATAGGAATGGTTCATACCATCAAAAATGCAGTAATACAAATGAAAATTAAAATCAAAATAGATGTTTGTGCACAGGTTACTGTGAACAACAGACCTGATACCACAGTCCTTACTCACATAAACACTCTGAGGACTGCAGTAAACAGATTTTTTTTTTTGCCATACCAGGTAAATGCCCCGAACACTCCTTTTCTGCAACAAAGATGGAATCTGAAGGCTCTCCGAGGCAATATAAATCTGGAGTAGCTAAGATTCAAAGTGAATCAGAATTGTTCTTTGCATAGGAAAACTAATCATGATGCATACAGAGCGAGTACTGAGCAAGAGACAGAAAGCCACAAGAAGCAGTTTAGTTTGTTTTGCCAAAAGGATTTTCTTGGGCGGAACGATCTATCACAGGGAACAGACAGAGCAAGGAACTGATCTGCCAGTTAGGCAATACTTGCTGAACAAGCATGGTGCAGGGATTTTAAGCTTTCACAAATGATTTTGGTAACACGCCTAACCCCGAACAGCCACCTTTGTGAAAGAGACACATTCTAAGAGAGTAGATGAGTTGCCCTGTTTGTCCATGATTTCCACTCCAACAGGGTTGCCAGTTGTGATTGGAGAAGGCTGTGGAATAGATACCAGTCCACTAGGAACTGGACTGACATCACTAACTGATCTGCCATCAGACAGCCAAATAGACTATCAGCCACTAACCACCTGGTATGAAGCCAAACCACTAACCTAATGAGGTGAGACACTGTAACACACTACCAATCATGTGAACTATCTAAGCCCACTCTTCCTAAGATTCTGAACACAGATGATCATAAGGATGAAATTAATGGGGTGAAATATTCTCCTTGACATTATGCATGTGTTGGGTTTTTGTTTTTCTTGTATGGAAACTACTCTTCGGGTAGAGCTAAAAACATTAATGAATGAAACACAGGTTTTTGCATTTATTTTTGATGTGTGATGGGAAGGGACAAGAGCCTAGTTTCTTTCTGAACCTGGTGAAAAGTCCAAAATCTGCCATTTTTCTTTAATCCGTATCTAGTCAAACAATTTCTGTTTAGTTTTTAATCTATATACTTTTCTTTATTGCAGTTTTTATGATCATACTTCTCCCCTCTCCAGCAAGTTGGCTTATATTTGCATGATTCCCTGAACTCAAACTGAACAGAGTAAGGGAGAAAAATTTTTTCTCAGTAAACGTCTCCTTTGTTCAATATAATGCAACTGTAACTACGGAGTGTGTCCCACCCACTCCATCAGAAGTTTGAATGACAGCTGTTTTAGTAAAACAATAGCTGCTATGCAAATGATAATGTCAAATGGTGGTTTGACATGATGAACTATAGCACCAGGCTTCTCATGCTGAAAATCTGACTGAAGTGTTGCTATTGATGTAACACTGCAAATTATTTTATCTTAATAAATTCTACTTAGACTTCCCTGGTAATTTTTCTACATATGGGATAAACTACATAGCTTTACTGTAATAAAGCAAACCAATCATTTTATAGTGCTATAAAAAAAAGTTTTTACAGTGACATTTTACTTGATTTTTGAAAAAAAATCCTTTTTTTTTCAAAGTGGGAAAATGGCTCTCTTTCTTATAATGATATCTAAGTACATCTCATTATTTTGTGTTCTATAACACCAAGGGAAGAAGGCATTATCATCAGATAATGGACTCCACTGGGCATTAAATGTTCTGAAGTGCCGCCAAGAACAAAGTACCAGCAAGGTCAATTCTACCTATAGGTAATGTCTGTATCTAAAGAGTCTTTCTGTTATCACTAATTCAATCTGTTATGACCAAAATCTCAGAGACACATTTAAAAAAGTTTTACTTAAAATCTTTAAAGGACTGTATCTAGCATATAAATGTCCAAGTAGGGACAGACCACTAATGGCTTAAGAAAAGATCAGGTTGATCTGAAGTTTATGTTGGCTTCAGACGTTTTTGATTAAGGTTATTTGTATATGCTTTGATGGAAAAGTTGATTTGGAATACTAAATTACACAGCTTTCAAATGCTGCTTAATGATGGTAATT
Organism: Pelochelys cantorii; assembly: GCA_032595735.1. Lineage (NCBI taxonomy): Eukaryota > Metazoa > Chordata > Testudines > Trionychidae > Pelochelys > Pelochelys cantorii. The sequence goes on from CM064335.1 coordinate 42,047,729, forward strand.
ACTGATGGGCAATCATCAAAAGATTCAATGGACTGGCTTGGGTGAAGAGTTATACATTTTGGTGGAGAGGGGTGCTTTTATTCTAAGATCCTAGTTTCCAGAAGCACTTATAAGCTTTTTTTTTTAAATATAGCACATGGACTTTAATGTCTCATACTTTTTCTCTAAACAAAGGTGAATTTTGTTCTTAAAACTTCATTTTCCCTAACCCAATAACAAACAATACTTTGCATTTATATAGCTCCTTCTACCAGTCCCAAAGATCAGAAGCCAGGACCTTCCTACAGACAGAATTGGAGTGGCTAGAGACATGCCATATACACTGTCAGCTCCAAATTCTGAGGATAAAAAGGTTTGAATTTGCACAAAATGTATAATCGTGCAGAGATCTGACCTTCCTTCACTCACTCGTTATATGGAAAATTGGCCATGTTACCTTGATGGACAAAAACCATGCCACCATACCATTCTCTCAAACTCTCCATCAACGTGTGAAGATGTGCATGCCCTGACCCAACATGGGGCTGAACCCACGATTTGTGGATTCACTGGACTGAGCCAGATTTAGGAACTTCACTCTACAGTGCCTGGTGCGACACCAATAAACATGATCATTCTGTCTGCTGTCATAGTCTTCAGTCAGATTTGGGTGTTTGGTTATGATGATTCCACCTTCTGATCTCAAAGGGTATGTCTACACTGCAAAGTTAATTCGAAATAACAGCCATTATTTCAAATTAACTTTAATAGTGTCTATACATGCAAACTGCTATTTCAAAATTAATTCGAAATAGCGGAGCGCTTAATTCGAATTTGGTAAACCTCATTCTACGAGGAGTAATGCCAAATTCGAAATAGCTATTTCGAATTAAGTGCTGTGTAGACACTTAATTTGAAATGGGGGCCTCCAGCCCTTCCCAGGGAGCCCTGGGGGCCACTCCGGGCACAACCAGAAAAACTTCCTCTCCTCTCCCCCAGCCCTGGAGCCATTAAAGGGGTAGACCCTGGCCACAGTGCCTGTGCCAGCTCCAAGCCTGCCAACCCAGAGCCAGCAGTGGCCACCGGGGCCCCTGGCCCATTGGCCCCAAAGCATGAGCCAGCAAGCCACTGGCAGCCAGCCCTCCACCACTCCCCAGGAGCAGTCTGCCAGCTCCCAGGAGTCTGACAGGGGGTGGAGAAGGTGGGCGCCTTCCTGGTCCAGGGTGGAGATCATGGACCTTATTCAGGTTTGGGGGGGATGCCCCCAACATCCATGATCTCTGCACTAGATGGAGGAATGTGGCCGTCTATGGTAGGATAGCTGCCAGCCTGGCCACCAAAGGCCACATGCGAACCCAGGAGCAGGTTTGCATGAAAATCAAGCTGGTCCTGCGAGACCCCAACCCTGAGCCCTGAGCTTCCCCTCCCCCTTCTTTCCCTTGCTTCCCCCTTCCAGCTCCCTCCTCCCAGGTTTCCCCCACCCCTCTCCCACCCTCTCACTTTCCTCTCCCAACTCCTTTTCCCAGTCTCCCCAGAGGTCCATCCCCCCCTCACAGTTTTGTTCAATAAACCCAGTTTCTATTTTTGAACATACGTATCTTTTGTTTGACATCAGGAAGGGGGCTAGGGAGGGGTAAGTGGAAGGACGTGAGGGAGGAATGGGGCACGAGCCCCTGGTGGGGAGGACTGGGGTGGCTCTGAGAGCTCCTCGGGGTGGACACTCTCCCGCAGGGCCTCCTGGATCCTGACAGCCCCCCGATGGACCCCCTGGATGGCTGCCTGCAGCAAGTGCAGCTGGGCTGATGGCAACGATCCCACGAGATGCACCGGCGTGCCCAGGGGCAGCTCTGGCTCCATGTGGCTGAGTGCTGTGGTGTCCCGAGTGCGGGCACTCAGGGCACTCCAAGTCAGGACTGCTTTGCTGTCCCTCATCAAGGTAACAAGCAAGCGGGGAACCCTGAGAACTGTCTGTCCGGGGTGGGGGTAGGGTCCCTTTAAGCACGGAGCTCAGTTAGCCTCAGGCAGCAGCCCCACACACTAAGTCCTAACCTGATGCCCTGCCGGCACTGGTTCCAGCCAGCCTTAACTTCGGTTCAGGGCCCACTCAGTGTGGACGCACTATTTCGAAATAGCAAAACGCTATTTCGAAATAGGTTTTGTGTGTAGATGTGTTAACTATTTTGAATTAACTTAACTCAAATGAACGCTGTAGTCTAGACATACACAAAGGGATTTACCAAAGTTAATTAAGCAAGCCTCTGAACACCCCTGTGAGATAGATATGATAGGTCAGAACAAATTGTCCTCATTTTAAAGATTAGCAAATGAAGGCAGAGAAATAAGTAACTTACCCAATTTCATCCCACAAGCCAGTGTGAGAACCAGAACTAGAACCTAGGTCTCCTACCTCCCATGTCATCTATTACATGACACTATCCCCCAGACTCTCACTCTTGTCAATTCTAAGGATTTCTCTTTTTTCACTCCAAAATTTTGAAAACATTTGCAGGTATATTTTGTTTGACATATAAAGGCCCAATAGTAAGGATTATTAATTATGCATGTTTGTACATTGCTCAATATAATGGGGGGTACAACTCGGTTGACTCTGCTAAGAGCTACCACACTATAAATATCAAATAGAGAGTAATAATAATCAGAGTTGTTACCATCATAATGCCCTTTTAGCTCAGCCGTGCCCAGATCTCCTTAACATCTAGACTATCTGCTGTCCTAGTTGCTCAAACTTTGCTGAGTAAGCTACTTGGATAGGTTAAATATTTGGGAGTCAGAAAGAAAGAGCAGAGATAGTTCTGTTCCTTTTATTGTTGATAGTTTTTATGTGTATAATTTTTTAAATTTCATGTCAGTGCTCGCAGAGTTTGGAATGGGTGCATGATATAAAAGACAGAAGCAGTCTACATCCCCTGAAGCACTTCTAAAACTTTCTCCAATATTTAGGTGAACTGAAAAACAAAACTTGTAACAGCAATTGTAACAATGACAAAACTGGCCGCTGGCAACAGAAAGATCTAACATTATTATAAACAAAATAGTACCACCTGGGGCTCTGTTAGATCCAGGAGAGGGGATTAGGAATTCAATTGGCTGTATAACTTAACTCACATTTGAAATATATGATATATAAATAGAACCCTGTCTATGAAGATACATTTTCTCCCCTCCCTCTCTTTCATACACAGGCTCTCACTTTCACCCCCTCCCCTATTGTTCTTTATTGAAGGGAAATTGCGTTCTATATAATAAGAATCCTGCCTGCTTACAAATGTTGGCTGAGTATGCTACTAACAAAGAGGAAATGTACATTGCCCACTAGAGTGACAACAAATAAATACTTCTGCCACAATTCTAAGTCACCCATGCTGTATGCAACACTAGAGACCACATTCCTCCATGATTTATGTGATTCTGTTAGCCACAGAATTACTTAACAAAGTCAGTTTGTCTTGATGTAAGTTTCCCCTTCTGCTGGGGGGGGGGGGAGTAAGCCCCAAGAAAAGAGGACATTAATTTAGGAATAGTTGAGCTAACATTGACTTATTAATTATAATCAATATGATTAAATCAATTCTGCGGACATAAATCAATTCTACTGCCTGAACAAAGATAAGTCAGTTGAGTCCAGAAAGATATTATTGATTCTGTGCCCATCATTCAAAGACTCTTCATTTGATTCCTCAGCCATCTGTTTAATTGAAATGATAATTCTGATAACTTCTGGTAGGCCCCACATATGTTCTCTTTGATACAATGTTATTCAATGAAATACAGATGGCACATGACCTGCTGTCAGTGAGAGGCCTAAATGTGTTATCCACATGGATTAGGTTCAGACTGATACATTTTGTATTATACAAGATGCTTCTGTCTAAACCTCTTCATACATGACCTTTAGCAGGTGAATCTTTTGCTCAAATCCTCCTTTATTTTCAGTCTTTTTTTTTTTACTTGAGTGTCTTTAACTCATTAATACCCAAAGGGTCAAACTAAACAGTTAATCTGTTTTTGGCATCCACTCATCCAACATATACCTACCTTAATTTTTGCATGTGGATTTAATCATTCACTTTTATTCTTTCCTCATGTTGAAATTGTAACTGTCTCTAATGATTTAGAGGGTGTTGGAGATGCTGTGCAACTGATCTCATTTCAACCACATTGGCCAGTTCGATTATTCATGACCTAAATGATATGAAAATCAGTTGTCACCTCTACTGAAGCTATGGATACGGGACGTATGTGAGGATTTCTGCACGCTTTCTTTAAATCTGTAACAGGACACCAGGCAGGAGGGAAGCCTTGGAATAACCTATGAAAATACTTTGGCGAACAGAACAGCTTTAGAGATACAATAAAGTTCTTTGTTCAATACAGAAAGAAAGTGATTCTGATTCTTTCCTATTGTTACAAGACAACAGGTACTGGTTCTTCTCTCTCAATCAAAAAGAAAAATCAGAGTCTGCCTACAGACAGAGAGCCTCATTCCCTGTAGAATCCCTTCTCTTACCCCCTCACCTGCAATCTTCTGTACAGACTCACAAACTTTACGGCAAGAAGGACCATCATCATCATCTAGTTCAAGGTTTCCCAAATATGGGTCGCCATTACATTTCAAAAGGATTGCCAAGTGTCTCCCAAGTGGCTCTGCCCCCCCTTCATCCCCCTGTTTTTGAATTGCCTTGGGTCACCAAGTCTTCCTGAATTGTCAAAATGGGTCCCCATCTGGAAAAGGTTGGGAACCGCTGAATTCTAGTTTCGGTCTGACCACCTAAAGATTGCAGACCACAGAACTTCACCAACCCACAGAGGTGCAATAAACCCATAACCTCTGACTGAGTTAATGATTTAAAGGCTTCACGTTACAAAGAATCCACCATTTACACCAGCTTAACCCTGCCAATGACCCGTGCCCTATGCTGCAAGGTGAAAACTCCTCTGCCAATCTGACCTGAGTAGACAAGATGTACTAGTCAGACACCTGGGAAAGAATTTTCTGTAGTAATTTGGAACCCTCCTCATCACTATATAGAAATTTATACCTTATAATACTGCAAGAAATTAATCTGGACTATTATTTAGCTACTCTCTAAACCTATAATTAAATAGAATTAAGCAGAACAGAGATGTGGCATCAGGATTGGTGATGTCAAATGAACATATTCAGTATTACTCATACTAAAAATACTCAAATATAGAACAATTACACTGGTGTGACTACATTAAAAGCAATCAGGCAGTATATATTCTGGGGATCATGGAAAACAAATGTATAATAAAAAGTAAAACATGACTAAGCAAGACAATTCTACTCATTATACAATTTCTTCTAATAGTGACAATTGTAAATTGGTTCCATCCCCATTTTGAGATATAGAAGGACATCAAGAAGCATTAAGCACAATGTAGCATTAAGCATATGTACAAGGAGGAGCCCTGGTGATGTGAATAAAGGAAGAAGTCTGTCTTATTTCCAATGAATGAACGTTGCCTATTTTCTTCTCAGCCAGTGCTGAAGCTAGTTGTCTGATCTAGTGGAGCAAACAATCCTATGATATTGCCTTTAGAGAGCACAATATCACTATAATTAAAAGGAGCAATTATAATTTCTGTGTCTACCCTGCATTTTGATAACACTTCCCTTGCTGTGTTAAATGTGTCCTACATCCAGGGAAGAATTCTGTTTATAGATGTAAAGAATGAAAGAAACCTACCCACTCTTTTATCCTCGTATTCTATGCTTGGAATTCAGACAACTAGCATTTAAGTTTATAACACTGGACCTTCGCACCAATACATTTCATAGCTAGAGGGTAAATGTTAATTTGGCACCAGAGTGTGAGCCATGTGTAATACAATTATTTCCCATTAACACCAATTAATATGCTATTTACAAATATCGTATTTTATTTATAGTGCTAAAAATAACCAAATCAAGTCATCTGAAGAGGCATTTGGGGAGAAAACACACACACACACACACTCCCCCCAAGGTTCTTTACTTTCAAGTCTTAATTTCCAAATAAAAATTATTCAACCTGTCTGTTATTGATATTTTTTATTATTTTTATTGATAACTTTCATAGTTTGTCGGGAAATTAAATATCCGAAAAGAGGAATGAGGAATCTATATAATCTGTATTCTGAATGAATATCACTGTGTTAAACACCATCCTTCTCAGCTCTCTTTGGTAGACAAGATTAAATTTGAAAAGCAAATATAGAGGGAGATAGTGGCAAAAAAAAATTGTCTAAAATGCAGACTATAATAATATCCAATTAAAACTAATGAATGCTATGTAATTGGAGGATGCAAACCCAGCAAAGGACATTTCATACAACAAACATTTTGATAAATAATTTTCCACAAAGTTTAACTTTTTTTTAGCTATCGATTACCATTACAGAGCAGAGAATATTGACATGTGCATGAAACCATAACAGGTTGAAATCAAGTTTCAGATAGAGTATCTCTGGTTGGTCTCCGTGTTTAGAATGAAATGGGAACGGCTGAATTTCTGAAATAGACACTATGACCAGCTCCACCACAGGCCTGTCAAGGTTGACTAGTCATCCAAAACATCATTCCCCTGTAATCTCACTGAGAAGCAGTGACAATGCATGGCTCCAGTCCTTTAAGGGGATTTACCTCTCAGCCAGGTTCTGCTGATTAGAAGCTCTCTGCACCATGCGTGTTTCACACAGAGCAAAACAAAATCAGAGCAGAGACTTTAATCAAACCATCTGATTGGGAGGGTGTGAGGAGCAGAGTGGAAAGCTTTGTGGACTTAAAACTTTGTGTCCTCATGATAAAGTTCTGAATCCTGTTTTAGTCTCCTCACGCCAAGTGATAGAGAAGAGGTTTCCATCCCTTTGTAGAGAACAAAACCTAAACAAAATACTATTCACAAACTGAAGGTGTTTTTTGTTTCACTGTCACCTATTTATTTATAAGTTTGTATGGAGAGTTCTTTTATTTCAGTATGCTATCTCAACAACAGAAGTCATTTAATAATTAAACAGTACTGCTTTTTTCTTCTGAGTTTACAGGGACTGTATGATGTGCTATTTCTCACATAAACACACATGCTTACACAGTGTGCTTAGTCATGAAAATGGAATCCCTTTAAATTTTACTATACGGAAGCAGTCACACTTGGAGAAAAATTTTGTTCTCAGTCACTCTGGCTAAAACAGAAAGTAATTTCACTGAACTCAATGGGGGTATTCCCAACTGACAACAGAATTTGATCTTATTATTTAATTCAAGGCTATAAAATATAGTTATATTTTGTCATGATGTAAAAGCATACAATTCCCTCTCCTTGAAAGGAGTCAAAAGAGTTGACAAGATATGGATCGAGGAAAAACTAGGCCTTTGCACATTTTTAACAAATCAAAAGTCTTTTGCTACATTTGTGAAACTTGGACATAAATATAAATAAATGGGCCATGAGCTTGACACTTGTCCGATCATCTTAGGGAAACATGAACAGAGCTAGTCCAAAAATCAAATATGTTTTGTGAGAAATTATGAAGAATTGTGATCCCCCAATTTTCCATTAATCCCCATCATTTATAAGAAATCAACCAAAATCAATTTTAAAAGTATTTTGCAAAAATGAATACTTTGGAATAAGCTTGGGTTTTCAGAAGTCAAAAACTGAGTTTTTCTACATCAGTGTTTTCAGTCTTTTATATAAAAGTTCATTTTTCATTAAAACCCTGTTCATTTTTACCTAAATGAAACATTTCCATGAAAAAATTTCAAACAACAAAATTATATTTTACTGAAAAGTGTTTGGTCCAAAAAATGGTGACCAGCTCTATATGTGAGATTCATGATAACACAGTTCTTGGTAGTTTAAATTATACAATAGGATACCACATTACTAAGCCAAGAAATGACACACTGGAACTTAAGCCTGTTAAATAAGGATCCCATGGCCCCTACTGAGAGAATATCAGGAAAATTTAGTAGGATAATCTAAGAAAATGACATCACTCTGACAGAAAAAAATCTCCTGAAATAGCTTCAGTTGGCAACCCTTTTAAGACTTGGCTTCTGTTGCACATTCTGGAGGTTTAGTAGAACTGTAGCTCAGGTGATTATAATCTACATACTCAAATTCATAGAAGCATAGAAACATAGGCCTGGAAGAGACCTCAGGAGGACATCGAGTCCAGCCCCCTGCCCAAAGCAGGACCAATCCCAAATAAATCAACCTAGCCAGGGCTTTGTCAAGCCGGGACTTAAAAACTTCTAGGGATGGAGATTCCACCACCTCCTTAGGTAACCCATTCCAGTGCTTCACCACCCTCCTAGTGAAATAGGTTTTCCTAATATCCAACCTAAACCTCCCCCACTGTAATTTGAGACCATTACTCCTTGTTCTGCCACCTGTCGCTAGTAAGAACAGCCTCTCTCCATCTTCTTTGGAACCTCCCTTCAGGAAGTTGAAGGCTGCTATCAAATCCCCCCTCACTCTTCTCTTCTGCAGACTAAATAAGCCCAAATCCCTCAGTCTCTCCTCATAGGTCATGCACTCCAGCCCCCTAATCATTTTGGTTGCCCTCCGCTGGACTCTCTCCAATGCATCCACATCCTTTCTGTAGTGGGGGGCCCAGAACTGGACACAATACTCCAGATGTGGCCTCACCAGTGCAGAATAAAGGGGAATAGTAACTTATCTAGATCTGCTGTCAATGCTCCTTCTAATGCACCCTAATATACCATTAGCCTTCTTGGCTACAAGGGCACACTGCTGACTCATGTCCAGCTTCTCATTCACTGTAATCCCCAAGTCCTTTTCTACTGAATTGCTACCGAGCCAGTTGGTCCCCAGCCTGTAACAATGCTTGGGATTCTTCCGTCCCAAGTGCAGGACTCTGTACTTGTCCTTGTTGAACCTCATCAGATTTCTTTTGGCCCAATCCTCTAATCTGTCTAGGTCACACTGGAACCTATCCCTGCCCTCCAATGTATCTACCTCTCCCCCTAGATTAGTGTCATCTGCAAATTTGCTGAGGGTGCAATCCTTCCCCTCATCCAGGTCATTAATAAAGATGTTGAAAAAAACCGGCCCTACAACCAATCTTTGGGGCACTCCACTTGAAACTGACCACCAACCTGACATCGAGCCATTGATCTCTACTTATTGGGTCCAACAATCTAGCCAGCTTTCTATCCACCTTACAGTCCATTTATCCAATCCTTATTTCCTTAACTTGCTGACAAGTATATTGTGGGAGACCATATCAAAAGTTTTGCTAAAGTCAAGGTATATCACACCCACTAACTTCCCCATGTCCACAGAGCCAATTACCTCATCACAGAAGCTAATCAGATTGGTCTGGCACGACTTGCCCTTTGTGAATCCATGCTGACTATTCATGATCACATCCCCCTCTTCCAAGTGCTTCAAAATGGATTCCTTGAGGATCCCCTCCATGATTTTTCTGGGGACTGCAGTAAGGCTGACTGGTCTGTAGTTCCCTGGATTGTCCTTCTTCCCTTTTTTAAAGATGGGCACTACATTTTCTGTTTTCCAGTCGGATCTCTCCTGATCTCCATGAGTTTTCAAAGATAATGGCCAAAGGCTCTGCAATAACATTTGCCAACTCCCTCAGTACCCTCAGATGCATTAAATCCAGACCTATGGATATGTGTATATCTAGCTTTTTTAAATAGTTGTTAACTTGTTCTTTCTCCACCAAGGGCTGCCCACCTCCTTCCCATATTGTGGTGCCTAGTGCAGTAGTCTGGGAGCTGACGTCTGTAAAGACAGGGGTAAAAAAAGCATTGAGTACTTCAGCTTTTCCCACGTCATCTGTCACTAGGTTACCCCCCTCTTCCAATAAAGGCCCCACAGCCTCTTATTGCTAACATGCCTGAAGAAACCTTTCTTGTTACCCTTCACATACCTTGCTAGCTGCAATTCCAAATGTGTTTTCACCTTCCTGATTATTCCCCTGCATTCTTGAACAATATATTTATACTCCTCCCTAGTCATCTGTCCAAGTTTACACTTCTTATAAGCTTCCTTTTTGTGTTTAAGCTCACCAAAGATTTCCCCAGTAAGCCTATCTGGTCGCCTTCCATATTTGCTTTTCTTACTGCACATTGGGCTGGTTTCATCCTGTGCGTTTAATAAGTCTTCTTTAAAATACAACCAGCTCTCCTGGACTCCTTTCCCCTTCATGTAAGCATCCCAGGAAATCCTGCCCATGAATTCTTTGAGGGAGTCAAAGTCTGCTTTACTGAAGTCCAGGGTTTGTATTTTGCTGCTCTCCTTTCTTCCTTTGGTCAGGATCCTGAAATCCACCATCTCATGATCACTACTTCCCAGGTTGCCACCCACATCTACTTCCCCTACTGGTTCCTCCCTGTTTGTGAGCAGCAGGTCAAGCTGCGTATGGCCCCTGGTCAGTTCCTTCAGCACTTGTATCAGGAAGTTATCACCAACATTCTCCAAAAACTTCCTGGATTGCCTATGTACTGCTGTATTGGTCTCCCAACAGATATCAGGGAGACAATTCCCGAAGTAATTTCAGATGGAATTCACTTCCAAGGCTATTTTTTATTATTATATTTCTCACAGAACTGTTGAGAAGTAGGCAAGAGTAGACCAGCAACCAACCCTGATCTACTAAAAATTCAGTCTCTGATTGACCCCATGATCTGCGCATAATCTATACCAGTTGTACACCTGGTGCAGATTACCTTCTCCTCAATACCACCACAGCTTCTCTAGCCACAGTGTCACCCCCTCCCTATTCATACAGGTGAGCTCGGGAGTAGCTGACCCCAGAAGTTGCTCATCTGCCTGCATAGATGAGCAAAGACAGTGGTTTGTTGCCAACCCATCTCCTTCCTAATGAAACATTTCTTCCTTCTCCCCTGAGCAACCATTTTGGACTCTGCTTCACCATACTCTTCACTCACCAGATGTCCTATTTTTACAGTGACGCATAAGGAAGTGGTGTTAATAGTGCAATACCCCCAGATCGCATCATGCAGGTGTCCCTAAAAGAGAAATAATAAAGCAAGTATTTTAGGTAAAACACATCCATTTTAATTTATAATAAGGATTAATAAGACCCTCCATAGCATTTCTACATCAGTGCAAAAAGTGTAGCAGTTGTATTAAGTGCCTAAGTTAAAAATAAGGGCATCTAAAACTACTGGTCTCATATTGGTTTTATATGGTGTGTCATACTATGTAACCAGAAGCCTGTTAGTCTAATCTGGGTTCACAATCATATTTCAGAAATTTTGTAACCTCTAGGTAACCCTATATCTACATGACTCAGGTCTTGTCTGTACTTACGTGGAGACTGACACTCTGGCGATCAATCTTCTGGTGTTTGATTTAGCAGGTCTAGTATGGTCCTGCTAAATCAAATGCTGATGGAGCCCCTGTCAAGCCCAGTACTCCAAGGGGTAGTGAGGTGTGAAGGAAGTCAATGGGAGAGTTTCTCCCATAGACCTTCCACACTGGAATTCAATTTAAGGTATGTCGACTCTAGCTTTGAAATTCTTGTAGCTAGAATTGCATATCTTAAGTCAAATTTCTGGCATAATGTAGAACTAGCCTCAAAGATTACAGTACTACATAGGAATTGGATATTTATTTATTTAAGTCCTAGGATTTAGAAGTTTCTTATTAAAATAACAAACAAAAAATAAAAATTACAGAGGCAGCATCTGAAGCCATTTCACCTATTTCAATAAGTCTATTTTGTCATCATAAAGATTTTTGGGACTACAGAAAACATTCAGTTTTGTGCCCAAGCATTGGAAATGTGTAAGATCTGCTTAATATTAAAACAGATCCAAAAATATCTTCAGGAATAAATGTAGCAGTTTATTTATTGTTTTTCCTGGAATGATCAGTTGTTTGTTAATATTTTGATTTTATGCTGATGCAAGTGTGGTAAAAATGTTTCTAAATCAGCTTTAGAGCGAGCAATTACTCTTCTAAAATAAATTCTGTGCATCACTTGCTCACTATTTGCTATTTATTTATACAGTATCATTCCTTATTTCTTTTAAAACCTTTTATTCCTACCATCAGAAAAAGGAAGCCATGATCTGTAACTTAGGTCAGTGGTGTGCAACCTGTGAGTCGCAACCCCCAAAGGGGTTGCGGACATCTTCCTGGGGGGTCGGTGCACCACACAGCTGCCAACAGCTGGGCCCAGCCCCCAGCCACCCGGATCTGAGCCCCATGCTGTGTGGCTGCCAACGTTTGGGCCCAGCTATGGGGGTCACAGTGGAAAAAAGGTTGCGCACCACTATTCTTATGACCAATTACCATAAGAATAGTAACACAACAAAGGAGATGGATCTCCCTGGGCATAATGCACTGAGTTGAGACTCAGAGAACTTGGCTCGGTTCCTGCCTCTACCACAGACCTTTGCCACCTTTCCCAGTTGCTCAACCCTCCACTATACATTGATGACCATACCTTACTGAGTGTAAGTAATAGGGCCTCTGTCTCAGTCTAGGGCCTTTAGATATATAATAATACAAACATTAAGGTAAAATGAAGAGCTTAACAAGTCATAGCCTAAAACTTGTTTTTATAAACAGCCGTGAATATTTATAAACAGCAAATTATTAGCAGCAATCAAAATCAATTTGTGAATGATTTACCAACTGAAAATGGACTACATTCATTGGATGATTTATACAGAAAGTGTCATTCAACCAAGTTTATATAAAAGCATACTAACCTTCTCAGGAACAGAGGACTACTCACCACATACCAGTCAGCTGTCAACTGGTTTTCTTTTCCTTGACATCTAAAATCTTTAAAAATCACTTTGAACATATCACCTTGTGCCACTCTCCTTCGTGTGGATGAAATGTGTCACTTGTCTGTACATAAGATCGTTCCTCTTTCAAAATAAGTCACTGAGGAAAAGGGGTTTTTTTTAAAGCCACATTCCATATAATCAACTTCCTTTAACTTCACTGTACTGTCAGACTCGTGTACTCTTGTTTCACTCTGTTAGTCTCATTAAGCACTCTGCAGCTCAAGGGAGTCCTAGAAGTCACGCTGCAGCTTTATTCACTAGTCACAATCTTTTGTGGGGAAATCACAAGGAAAAAATATGCCCACATCTCCTCCTGCTCTATGACATTGTGTTTCTGTGACCTTTACATTATCCCTCACGATTACAGCTTTCCATAAGAAATGCAGAATTAAACTCAGTGCTTATCATACGTACAATACTTTTTAAAAAAAATGTTCACAGAAAGGTACATCACAGTTCACAGAAAGGTACATCATTCCTGATACAGAAGAACCTAGGAAGCTCCCAGGTTCCTGGAGATCTGGCACACTGTTCAGGGTTTGGTGCTGTCTCTCTGTAGGACTGAACATTCACAAATGGCTGAGACATTTGGGAGAGGGCTGTGGCTAGGATCCAGTTGGGTTAGGGCTTGTAGCAGCCAATCAGAGCCCAACAGGGCTGTATAAAAAAGGATGCCTAGTTTGGTTGAGCTCACTCTTGCTCTAGCTCTGGAGGGAGAGTGACCTAACTGCCTGCTAGCAAGGTACCTTGGACAGAGCAGCGCTGGGGGGAAGTCAGGGTGAACCAGGGAAGCTCAGGCCTGAATAAACCCCAGGCTGAGGCCCAGCGACAGGAGCCCAAGAAGGTAGTAGGGCTGCAGAGGAGCAGTCAGGGCAGAAGGCAGCAGTCCACCCACCCCCCTTGCCAATGAGTGGCCATTTCAGACTGCAGTTTGCCCCTGAGGTAGGATCTAGATGATGACTGGCAGTGGGTCACTGAGGCAAGGTGGGTATAGGAGGTTGGGGTTCCCTGGAAGGGAAGGACCCCAGAGTGTGGGAGCACTGCTATGGGGCAGTACCCTGAGGGAAGGGTGCTGTGTATGGAAGGGATGTGGGTTTGGACAAATCATGGTGAACAGACATAAAGGTAACAGCAGGTGAGACACCACCAGGAGAGGGCACTCTGAGGTGGGACTGAGCTAGTTTCCAGTGTGACCAGCATGAGGTGGTGAGTCACAAATTGCTAGACGCTCTTAAAGTGCCACCTGGGGCAGTCGGGCTGTGCACTGCCCCCTGACAATGACCAGTGCCTTCCAGGCCAAATCTGACCCACTGCATGCAGACAAAGTGGGAATATATGAATTAAACTCATATATGATAGTGAGAACTAATGTTTACTTCTAAGTGTTATTCTTGTTTCAATATATTTAATGATACCTAACTGCGAATAATTTTAATAAAAAAAGATTTAAGAACCCCTTGAAACAAATCCCATTCGAAAAGCAGTGAGAATAGCAAGAGAAAACTTACAGCAAATTATTTGTCCTGCAGCCTCCTCACATTACCACATCGGGTAGGGGAGAGGGGGATGACTCTTTTTTCCCCCAAGCTTTTGTATGTTTCCTGATCTTTATTAAATATCCTTATACACAGACCAGATTCCACTTCACACCAACAAATTCTAATGGCAAAGCTTTCCTTTCTAGCTTTGGCCAGCATTCATCAAGGTTGACTATAGAATTTTTCTCCTAAAGAAGAAAAAAGGAGAGAGAGAATTTCCTGCCTGTGTCATAAAGATGATGTTGTCATCACCATCCAAAAGCCTAGAGTCTCAGAAAATACCTTTGAAAAGAAAAAGAAATACAAACTTGCATATAGTTGCATTTTTTTAAAGAAATGTCTTCTAAGGATTGAATTGGTTGCTTGGATACAGTCCCATCCCGTGAGAAACCATAAAGTCAGTGTCAATCAAATGCTAGTAAGCAGAGTGAATAAATCAATTTAGAATTTTAATGAAAATACATTCTCTGCAATGAGAAAATGTTAGCCATCAGTACCTCTTCACTGTGGGTTGAACAAGTATTCTCATGCTCACACTTGATTTGACTGAGGATTAAGGTGCTAATGGGCATGTCTGCTAAGCAAAATCATTGTTATAATGTACCGTGCTAACGTGTGTAATGCTCTTCACTTTGATTTGTAGTGATTATCATTTAGCTGAGGGTGTAGCAAATGGACCTTGGTAATCAGGAGGTTAATCTTTCCCTTTCATTATGATCTGTGTGATGTGACAAGGAGGAATTTTATCATATTTTAAAGACAACAAGGATTATGTGAATGACAGTTGTTTAAAGAGCCTTGAGGAACCTCTTTATCCCAGAAAGAGAACCAACCATTCCTAAAAGCTGTTACACGTACATATCTATCACTAAGAGTGGCTCAATATGCCATGCAGCACTTAGAAGGAGACTTAGGTGAAGTAAAAGAGACTGCAAAATTAGGCTGCTAATACTGTGGCTCAGACAAAACTTATCAAGCACAATATTGTGTGTCACTCCTGTCAACTTAACCAGCTGTTAGAAGAAATGAAGTCAGAAACTCTTGATCCAGCTGGTGTCACATACCTTTAAATGAGCTAGCCAAAAACGCCACATTTCTAGTGTAAGGTATTTAGCATTTACAGTTTTCATTATCACCTGTACCACCTGTATAGAATGATTTGTGCTATGCACTGAACCCATACTACTCTTTCCTGTATCAACTGGGCTTGATTCTGAACTCACATGGGTTCACACTGGACTTTGCCTGTGTCTAAACTACATCCCTTTTCTCGAAAAAGGGATGTAAATTAGACACTTTGAAATTGCAAATAAAGCCAGGATTTAAATTTCCCGTGCTTCATTTGCATAATGGCAGCTTCGTTTTTTTTCAAAACAGGGTTTTTCGAAAGAAAAACGGCCATTTAGATGGAGATCGATCAAAAATAAAACCCTTTTTTGCAAGATCTTGTACTCCTCAAAAAATGAGTACAGGATCTTTCGAAAAAGGGTTTTATTTTCGATCAATCCCGGTCTAAATGGCCGTTTTTCTTTTGAAAAGCCCTGTTTTAAAAAAAAATGTGGCCGCCATTATGCAAATGAAGCACAGGAAATTTAAATCCCAGCTTCATCTGCAATTTCAAAGTGTCTAATTTACATCCCTTTTTCGAGAAAAGGGATGTAGTTTAGACACAGCCTAATTCCAGTATTCTCAATGGAGTTATGTCTAATTTACACTAGTGAAAGTTAGACCAGGATCAGTTTCTTTGCTCACCAAAGACCTGTTACATGATAAACACTGAAATGGCTTACAAAAGTGTGCTCTGTACCCCACAACTTGTACAGTTTTCCTTAGCACTACTCAAGAGTGTAGGTCCAATATGACATAAAAATAACAAAAATGTCAATGCTGAAGAAAATGGAGACATGTTTCATAAATATTTCTGTTCTGTATTTGGAGAGAAGCTGGTTGATATATTGATAGGTGGCAATGAGAAGGAAATGCTTTCTATTCCGCTGATGAATAGGGAATATGTTAATAAGCAATTATTAAAGCTTACTATTTTTAAATCTGCAGGACTGAGTAATGTACACCCGCAGATATTAGGAGAACTGGAAGAGGACCTCTGTGAACTGTCACTGTTTATTTTACAGTCTTGGAATTCAGGGGAAGTTTCAAAGGACTTGGAAAAAGCTAACTTTGTACCAATATATAAAAAGGTGCACAGGGTGACACAGATAACTAGCCGCTTGCTCGCCTGGCACTGATCCAGGCCAAATTCATGGAAAGGATGATATAGGATGCTATCCTTACAAAAATTAAAGGATGCTAGTATAATTAATGTCAGTTAACATGGTTCTTGTAACATACAATGGTTTTTCAAATGATATCATAAATGTAGTTAATAAAAGGTGACATATAACATTAAGATTTCAGTTAAGATATTTAAATATCTTCCATATGATAGTCTAATATTTAAAATATGCTATAAGTCAATGTAGCCAATATTTAAAGGATTAAAAATTGCTAGATCTAAAAGAGTCCAGTAGGGTGAAATGAAGAATCCAGTAGGGTGGTTCTGGTGAAGTGAAGAAAGGCTCTGTTCTTGTCCCTATACTGTTCAATACTGTTATGAATGATCTGGAAGAAAATATAAGATCGTTACTAATAAGATTTGCAGATGACACAAAAATTGATGTAGTGACAGTAGAAGGTCAGTTATATAGGCCAATCTTGATTGGTTGGTAAGGCAGGCTCATTTGAAGAACATGTATTTTAAAATAATCAAATGCAAAGTCATACATCTTGGAGCAAAGAATCAAGACACAACTCTAAGATGAGGGACAGTAACCTGGAGTGCAGTGATGTAAGGAGAAGAAAGTAATAGGGACTTTGGTGAGCAAGGATGGGAACAGGAAGGATTTAAGCTCCAATATTCCTGATCTCCTGCTGGTAAAAGTTTTGTTGTGATTCTCACTTCTGCCAGGGTGAGATGAGAGCTATTACTGGCTTGAGGCAGTCACTACTATTCACCATGTAGATGCGCCAAATTTCAAAATAGCCTATTTTGAAAAGAAATCAAAATAAGATATGCAATTTGCATAGTGCAAATTGCGTATCTTATTTTGATTTTAAAATTCTGTCTAGAATACCCTAAGCCAGAGTTGAAGAATTGGAGCCCGAGGTTATTGTATGGTCATAAAATGTTCCTGAATGTCAGGTGTGATACTGAAATTAAGTGTGTGCTGGGTGATTTGCAAAAGCTTTGTTCTGGGTCAATTGTGATGAACATCCAAATGCTATCTATCCAAAGTTTATTCTAATTTCTGTTTTATAAATCTCTCAAGTGCCAAATATGTTCTCTCTTGCACATACAAGGATTTCTGGTGTCAGACAAATCATTAAGTGAATGGTGATCAACAGTTACTTCATATGTTTCTAAAATACATAGTAGCTACATATAGTATGACAGGATCAGGCCAGAGGGGTACAGGAGAGTGGTACAAGAGAAGTATATTAGCGCTAGACTGAATACGTCTGTTTCCAGGGTAAACTAACAAGGACTAATCCAGAACCAGCAAGAATTTGCCAGAACCAATCAGGGAAACTAGATCACCTGGAGCCAATTAGGAGGTTTCCAGGGTCAAGTGAGTTAGACTAATCAGAACACCTGGGGTCAATGAAGAACCAGTTGAGACTGGATAAAAATGGCTCCCTTTCTGGTAGCTCAAGTGTGCACAAGGAGGTTGAGGAGAGAAGGAGCTCTGGAGAGGAGAAAGTGAAATGAGGTACCAAGAGGAAGAAGCTGAAGTAAGGAAGGTGTTGGGGAAGACTGTAGGGGTGTGGCCCATGGATTCATAGCTGACTCGCAGTTGTTGCTGGAGACATTGCAAATAGCTGCTATCACAGGTTCCTGGGCTGGAAACTGAGGCAGAGGGTGGGCCTGGGTTCCCTCCACCAACAATTCCCCATTCCTATACTAGAAAAAGCCTGGCTTTGGTACAAGAGTTTGTCCTACTCTGTATCACTTGGAGGGGCCACAGATACTATAAAATTTGGTTTCCCCTCTTTTCCCCATGCTGGCCAGTGATAACAGTAGCTCAGTCACAGAAAGAAGGTATGGCTACACTGTGGGGTGAGGGGTTCAAAGAAGGTATGCAAATTGCACTCGCATTTGCATATCTTCTTCTGCTTTTTTTCCTGAAGAGGATTTTCTGATATTTGGCCCATCTACACAGGGCCAAAAGTCATAAAATGAGGTGTGCAGGGGGCTTTCTAAAGAGGTTTTTTTTTTTTCTGACATTTGGCCCAGTGTAGATGGGCCAAATATCAGAAAATCCTCTTCAGGAAAAAAAACAGAAGAAGATATGCAAATGTGAGTGCAATTTGCATACCTTCTTCAAAAAAAAACACAACAAAACCCCAGTGTAGCCATACCCCCATAGAATACTAGAACTGACAATCCATGAAATTTTTGGAGAATGTTGGGGATAACTTCTTGGTACAAGTGCTGAAGGAACCAGCCATGGTTCCTTCAGCTTGACCTGCTGCTCACAAACAGGGAGGAACTAGTAGGGGAAGTAGATATGGGTGGCAACCTGGGAAGTAGTGATCATGAGATGGTGGATTTCAGGATCCTGACAAAAGGAAGAAAGGAGAGTAGCAAAATACACACCCTGGACTTCAGAAGAGCAGACTTTGACTCCCTCAAAGAATTCGTGGGCAGGATTCCCTGGGATGCTTACATGAAGGGGAAAGGAGTCCAGGAGAACTGGCAGTATTTTAAAGAAGCCTTATTAAAGGTACAGGATGAAACTATCCCGATGTGCAGCTAGAAAAGCAAATATGGAAGGCCACCAGATTAGCTTACCAGGACATCCTTGGTGAGCTTAAACACAAAAAGGAAGCTTATAAGAAGTGTAAACTTGGACAGATGACTAGGGAGAAGTATAAATATATTGCTCGAGAATACAGGGGAGTTATCAGGAAGGCAAAAGCGCAATTGGAATTGCAGCTAGCAAGGTATGTGAAGGATAACAAGAAAGGCTTCTACAGGCATGTTAGCAATAAGAGGGTGATCAGAGAGGGCGTGGGACCCTTACTGGATGGGGGAGGTAACCTACTGACAGATGATGTGGGAAAAGCTGAAGGACCAATGCTTTCTTTACCTCTGTCTTCACAGACAAAGTCAGCTCCCAGACAAATACACTAAGCAACGCAGTATGGGAAGGAGGTGGACAGCCCTTGGTGGGGAAAGAACAAGTTAGGAACTATTTAGAAAAGCTAAACATACACAAATCCATGGCCTGGATTTAATGCATTCAAGGGTACTGAGGGAGTTGGCAAATGTCATTGCGGAGCCTTTGGCCATTATCTTTGAAAACTCATGGTGATCGGGAGAGATCCTGAATGACTGGAAAAAGGAGAATGTAGTGCCCATCTTTAAAAAAGGGAAGAAGGACATTCCAGGGAACTACACACCAGTCAGCCTTACTTCAGTCCCTGGAAAATTCATGGCGGGGATCCTCAAGCATGAAGCACTTGGAAGAGGGGGAAAGTGATCATGAATAGTCAACATGGATTCACAAAGGGCAAGTCATGCCTGACCAATCTGATTAGCTCCTATGATGAGGTAATTGGCTCTGTGGATATGGGAAAGTCAGTGGATGTGATATACCTTGACTTTAGCAAAGCTTTTGATACAGTCTCCCACAATATTCTTGCCAGTAAGTTAGGGAATATGGTTTGGTTAAATGGACTGTAAGGTGGATAGAAAGCTGGCTAGACTGTCAGGCCCAACGGGTAGTGATCAACGGCTCGATGTCAGGTTGGCGGTCGGTTTTTAGAGGAGTGCCCCGAGGATCTGTTCTAGTATCAATTTTGTTCAACATCTTTATTAATGACCTGGATGAGGGCATGGATTGCACTCTCAACATGTTCGCAGATGACACCAATCTAGGGGGAGAGGTAGATAAATTGGAGGGCAGGGATAGGGTCCAGAGTGACCTGGACAGATTAGAGGATTGGGCCACAAGAAATCTGATGTGGTTCAATAAGGACAAGCGTAGAGTCCTGCACTTGGGATGGAAGAATCCCAAGAATTGTTACAGGCTGGGGACCAACTGGCTAAGTAGCGGTTCTGAAAAAAAGGACCTGGGGATTACAGTGGATGAGAAACTGGATATGAGCCAACAGTGTGCCCTTGTAGACAAGAGGGCTAATGGCATATTAGGGTGCATTAGCAGGAGCATTGCCAGCAGACCCAGAGAAGTTGTTGTTCTCCTTTATTTGGCTCTGGTGAGGCCACATCTGGGCTGCGTCTAGACTGGCATGATTCTGCGGAAATTCTTTTAACGGAAAAGTTTTTCCATTAAAAGCATTTCCACAAAAGAGCATCTAGACTGGCACGGGTGCCTTTGCGCAAAAAGTGCTTTTGCGCAAAAGCATCCGTGGCCAATCTAGACACAATTTTGCACAAGAAAGCCCCGATCGCCATTTTCGCCATCGGGGCTTTTTTTGCACAAAATAGATCTTCCCTGTCTACACTGGCCCTCTTGCGCAAGTATTCTTGCACAAGAGGGCTTATCCCTGAGTGGGAGCATCATAGTATTTGCGCAAGAACACTGACAATCTTACATTAGATCGTCAGTGTTCTTGCGCAAATTCAAGCGGCCAGTGTAGACAGCTGGCAAGTTTTTGCGCAAAAGCGGTTGCTTTTGCACAAAATCTTGCCAGTCTAGACGCACCTCTGGAGTAGTGTGTCCAGTTCTGGGCCCCCCACTATGGAAAGGGCCCCCCCACTATGGAAAGGATGTGGACATATTGGAGAGGGTCCAGCAGAGGGTGACCAAAATGATAAGGGGGCTGGAGTGCATGACCTATGAGGAGAGACTGAGGGATTTGGGTTTGTTTAGTTGGCAGAAGAGAAGAGTGAGGGGGGATTTGATAGCAGCCTTCAGCTTCCTGAAGGGAGGTTCCAAAGAGGATGGAGAGAGGCTGTTCACAGTAGTGACAGATGGCAGAACAAGGAGCAATGGTCTCAAGTTACAGTGGGAGAGGTCTAGGTTGGATATTAGGAAAAACTATTTCACTAGGAGGGTGGTGAAGCACTGAAATGGGTTATCTAGGGAGGTGGTGGAATCTCCATCCCTAGAGGTTTTTAAATCTCAGCTTAACAAAGCCCTGGCTGGGTTGATTTATTTGGGATTGGTCCTGCCTTGGGCAGGGGGCTGGACTTGATGACCTCTTGAGGCCTCTTCCAGCTATATGATTTTATGATTCTATGAACTGGAAGGGGCCTTGAGAGATCAAGTCCAGCCCCCTGCCCTCATGGCAGGACCAAGCACCATCTAGATCATTCCTGATAGATGTCTACCCAACCTGCTCTTAAACATCTCCAGTGATGGAGATTCTACAACCTCCCTAGGCAATTTATTCCAGTGTTTAACCACCCTGACAGTTTGAACATTAGAAAAAACGTCCTACCTAAACCTCCCTTGATGCAATTTAAGTCCATTGCTTCTTGTCCTATGATCAGAGGCCAAGGAGAATTTTCTCCTTCCTCCTTGTAACACCATAATACCTAAAAGCTGCTATCATGTCCACTTCCAATTTCTCTTTTCTTAACTAAACAAACCTAATTCTTTCAGTCTTCCCTCATAGCTCATGTTTTCTAGGCCTGCAGTCATTTTTATTGCTGTTCTCTAGACCTTCTCCAGTTTTTCCACATCTTTCTTAAAACGTGGTGCCCAGAACTAGACACAATACTCCAGCTGAGGCCTAATCAGTGCAGAGTAGAGCAGAAGAATGACTTCTGGTGTCTTGCTCACAACACTCCTGTTAATGCATCCCATAATCATGTTTGCTTTTTTTTGCAACAGTGTCACACTGTTGACTCTCATTTTCCTGTGGTCCATTATGACCCTTAGCTCCCTTTCTGAAGTACTTCTTCCTAGACATTCACTTCCCATTCTGTATGTGAAATGATTGTTCTTTGCTATGTGGAGTACTTTGCATTTGTCCTTATTAAACTTCATCCTATTTACCTCAGACCATTTTGAATTATGGTTCTATCCTCCAAAGCACTTGCAACCCCTCCCAGCTTGATATCATCTGCAAACTTAATAATTGTACTTTCTATGCCATCTAAATCATTGATGAAGATATTGAACAGAACCGGTCCAAAAACAGACATCTGCAGAACCCCACTTGTTATGCCCTTCCGGCATGATTGTGAACCATTAATAACTATTCTCTGAGAATGATTATCCAGCCAGTTATGCACTCACCTTATAGTAGCCCCACCTAGGTTGCATTTCCCTAGTTTATTGATAAGAAGGTCATGCAAGGCCGTGTCAAATGCTTTACTAAAGTCTAGGTATATCACGTCCACCGCTTCTCCCTTATCCACATTATCCTATCGGAGAAAGCTATCAGATTGGTTTGACATGATTTGTTCTTTACAAATCCATGCTGGCTGTTACCTGTCACCTTATTGTCTTTCAGTTGTTCGCAGATCAATTCCTTAATTACTTGCTCCATTATCTTCCCTGTCACCGAAGTTAAACTGACTGGCTCCTGGGTTATTTCCCTTTTTATAGATGGGCACTATATTTGCCCTTTTCCAGTCTTCTGGAATCTCTCCCGACTTCCATGACTTTTCAAAGATGATAGCTACAGGTTCAGATACCGGGTCAAAGATGATAGCTACAGGCTCCTCTAACAGCTCTGAGTATTCTAGGATGCATTTCATCAGGCCCATGTGACTTGAAGACATCTAACTTTTCTAAGTAATTTTTAACTAGGGATGTAAGTGACTAGTCGCTTCCCCGCTCCCCCCTTACTGGGGGGAGCCAGCTTAAAAGCCAGTGCTGGGGAGAGCTGGCAGGGTGTAGGGAAGGCAAGGGGGATGAGCAGGGACTGGTTGCGAGTGGGGAATCAGTTGATTCCTGGCTCGTACCCATTCCCAGATGTACCTCTGCTTTTTAAATGTATAAAGAGCCTGCTGGCTTGTTAGACTGAGCTTGTTTTGTGCCTTCGCCTCTCTAATCTTGTCCTTGCATACTTGTGTTCTTCACTTATATTCATCCTTTGTAATTTGAGCTAGTTTCCACTTTTTATATGACAACATTTTCATTTTTAGATCATATAAGTTCTTCTGGTTGATCCAAAGTGGTTTCCTGCCATACCTTCTATCTTTCCTATGCAGTGGATTAGTTTGCTTTTGGGCCTTTAATAATGTCCCTCTAAAAAACTGCAAACTCTTTTCAGTTTTTCCTCTTAGTCTTGCTTCCCATGGGATCTTATCTAACAGATCTTTCAGTTTACTAAAATCTGCCTTCCTGAAATCCATTGTCTGTATTTTGCTGTTCTCCCTTCTACCATTCCTTAGAATCATGAACTCTATGATTTCATGATCACTTTCACCCAAGCTGCCTTCTACTTTCAAATTCTCAACCAGTTCCTCCCTATTTATTAAAATCAAATCTAGAACAGCTTCCCCCCTCGTAGCTTTCTCAACCTTCTGAAATAAAAAAATTGTCTCCAGTGCAGTCCAAGAACTTATTGGATAGTCTGTGCCCTGCTGTGTTGGTTTCCCAAAATGTGTCTAGATAGTTGAAATCCCCCATCACCACCAAATCCTGTGCTTTGGATGATTTTATTAGTTGTTTTAAAAAAAGCCTCATCCAGCTCTTCTGCCTGGGCAGGTGGTCTGTAGTAGACTCCTAGCATCACATCACCCTTGTTTTTACCCTGGTTGACCTACCCCAGACACTCTCAACAAGTCTGTCTCCTATGTCCATCTCCGCCTCTGTCCAAGTATATACATTTGTAATATATAAGGCAACACCTCCTGTCTTCTTTCCCTGCCTATCCTTCCTGAGTAAGCTGTACCCTTCTATACCAATATTCCAGTGATGTGTATTATCCCACCAAGTCTCTGTAATACCAACTATGTCATAGTTATTTCTTTATTAGCATTTCAATTTCTTCCTGCTTTTTCCCATATTCCTTGCATTTGTATACAGGGATCTAAGGGTATGTCTACACTACCACCCTAGTTCGAACTAGATCTAATTCGAACTACCTACTCCGTGCTGCGTGTAGCCGCAGGCACGGAGTTCGACCTAAGGGGATTTAAAAATGGCGCCCGCCCGGCAAGATGCAAATGAAGCCCGGGATATTTAAATCCCGGGCTTCATTTGCAAATGAAGCCCGGGATATTTAAATCCCGGGCTTCATTTGCAACTTTGAATGCCTACATTAACCACCCTAGTTCGAACTAGGGTGGTAGTGTAGACATACCCTAAGATACTGATTTAGTTTTACCCCCCGCTTCTACCTTGCCTCTCCTTTATCTCTACTATTATAGTCCATGTGCTATTGCATTTCTGATCCATCTTCCAGATCACCATGTTTTTCACTTACCTGTGGGCTTTGGTCACCTGCCCCCATCGAACCTAGTTTAAAGCCCTCCTCCCTAGGTTAGCCAGTCTGTGTCCAAATACTCTCTTCCCCTTCCTCAAAAGGTGAACCCCATCCCTGCTTAGCAGTCCTTCTTGGAACGGCACCCCGTGGTCAAGGAAGCCAGACATTCACCTCCAGGATGCACCTGTCTCCGCTTAGGCCCCTAACTTTGACAGGAAAGACTGAAGAGAATACCACCTGCACGCCAAACTCCCTCACCCATACTCGCTGAGTCCTGTAGGCACTCTTGTTCTTCTCAGTCACACTTCACAATATCATTAGTGCCCACATGGATGGGTAGCATAGGGTAGTAGTCAGAGGGCCAGATCAACCACGACAGTACCCTTGTAACATCTCAGATATGGGCCCCTGACAGGCAGCATACCACCCGAGATAACATGTTGGGGCAACTGATGGGTGCCTCTGTCCCCCTTAGAAGAGTCTCCAATCTCCACTACTCTACGTTTCTTCCTCGCAATAGTGGCTGCAAACCTCCCAGCCTTGGGGGTACAAGGCTTCTCCTCTTCTCCATTAGGTGATGATTCCTTATCTCCCATATCCAGAACAGTGTCATGGTTCTCCATAACTACAGTGGGAGGGTTGTGAGTAGAGGTGGAGCACTGCCTGCTGCCAGAAGTGAAAACAATAAACAGCAAGGTGTCTAAACTGAGGGCTTCTATGTGCCTCTGAGATGAGTAATCCACCTGAAAGCATGGGAGCCAATAGCACTAGAGTGTCTCCATAGGAATACTCTAGAATAATATAACTTCCAAAAATAGTACAACTAAGGTGGTTTTTTTGGGGGGGGGTATATTTACTCTACTATTTGCCTAATAGAGGATCCCACAGTTATTTCTCTATATTAAATATGAAATTACTTAAGTGTTCTCTGCTTTTTAGATTTTTATCCCATGCCTAGTATACTCGAGCACCTTCTGGAGATGCAGTAAGACTGGCCTTGGATGTATAAAGTGCCTTGTTTTTTGTTTTTTTTTTCTCCCCCTCAGGAGTATGGATTCTGTCTCCTGCATAAATGGATTTCACTCTTATGATAGTGATCTCAATTAGTAGTCAATCTCAGATATCTGGGAATAGCTGTTGATACATTTGATATTTCAATGATGACCACGGTAGTCAAAACCAGAAAGCAAAGAGGAATGTGGGCAGGGGAAACAGAACACATTCCCCCGTCCCCAATTAAATTGAACTTTTAAAATAATCCAATTTGGTTTGAGGTCTGGGTGAGTGTTTTTTGGTTGTTTCCTATTTTAACTCATTTTAATTTTCACTTTTTATTTAGTTCAGGGAGAAGAAAGAGATGGGAGTGGTGGGCACATGTATTGTTGTTCCTCAACACTAGCGATTCAGCTGCTCCCATTCTTTTCTGTTGCTCTTGCTCTGTATGAAGCCCTACTGGGACAGAAAAAAAGATCAAAGAAAATGTGTGCAGTCCTTATGTGGATTTATAAAACAAAATTAATTACAGGAAAAATTATGCTGTGACATTCTTTTTATATCAGACACAAGAGTGACCTTTTGCTGCACATCTTATGAGCAGCATTTGCTCATTCTCTTTTGTATACTAAAACAGCACGATAGGAGCATTTTGCTAATGCCACTGCCTCATACCTAAAGGTCTCTTGGTCTTTTCATTGTAAACCCAATCTCTAAGGATTTATATTTCAGGTCTTTTTCAGCCATTTGGGCTTAAACTTGGCATAAAACCTGTTAGCCCACATTCACTCTATTTTTATAAGAAAATGTGTGTTTCTGACAGTAAAGGGGAAAAAACCCATTTCAGGTAGCTATAGTGTAACTGCCACTGGGTGGATTTGAACTTGGGATAGCTAGAGCTTCATATAGGAGTCTTTGAGCTAAAACCCAGCTGGCTCTTGGCCCATCCTGTAGAAGTCTCTTGATCTTTTCTGTTGCTGTGGTTTAAAGGTGCCACTGCATGAGACAGTGACCCACACTAGCACTATAACTACCCTGCAGAGTTTTTGTGCAAAAACTTGTGGAGCGTCCACACTACAAGTGCATTTTTGCATAAGAAAAAGTACAATTGATTGTCAGAAGACAGAGCTTTTTGCGCAAGAGTTATTCCTCTTTCTATGAGGAATAAGCCTTTTTGCACAAGACCTCTTGCACAAAAAGGCATGTGTGGACGGACAACAGGAAAAAGCACAGGAAAAAGCACAGGTGCTCTGATGGCCATTCTGTGAATGGCAATTAGAGCTTTCTTGCTCAAGAGCATCCATGGCAGTGTGCACGTTCTCTTGCGCAAAAGCACATGGCAGTGTGGATGCACGCTTGCGCAAGAACTCTTTGCGGAAGATCTCTTCCACAAAAGGTCTTGTGCTAGAAGCCTGCAGTGTAGACGTAGCATAGGTGTGTGGGTTACAATAGCATTGTTTTTAACCAGCCCATGGTAAAATACTTAAGAGTGGCAATTTTAGAGGTGCTTAAACTTCACTCTAAACATGTCTCTTTGGATACTTACAGAACTATTTTATATAAAACTAGAAGATTTATCCAGTGTGGCTCAGGTCCTTAAATCAATTAATGTTTTGGAGAAAAGAAAATGAAAATGTACATGCTTTCTTTAAATCATTGCTGTGGGGTGGGCCTGAGGGTGAGGGGTTCAGTAGGCAGGCTGTTCCGGGGACAGAGGACAACCCCAGCCCTCTCTCACTGCAGCAGCTTGCGGCCATAGGAGAAGTGCCTCTCCATGGCTGCTGCAGCTCCAGCAGGCACAGCCAGGGAAGGGTTACATGTCTCCTGGCTGGGGCAGGTTTGTCTGCCCCTGCCCTCCCCAGCCAGAATGAGGAATGCAGCAAATTGTGCACTTTCCCCTTGCCTTTCTCCCTGATGAAGGGGAACAGTCAATGTTCCCATATGAAGAGGGGGGGAAAGCTTTACCCCCCCCAACCCTCTGTAAAGAGTACCTAGGGGGTGGGAGCCTCAAGACTTGGGCAGTCCTGGATGGGGAGGGACATGACTCCAGCCGGCCCCATTCACCTACCTAGAGATTCTGTCTTCTGTATGGTTTTATGAGAAACAATCCCATTCCAGGCACATCCCATTTTTCCTGGAACAACCAAACCCTTACCTTTCTTTAAGTTATGATAAGAGGAAGCTGCATACCAAATTTGGTGGTCCTATCTCTTTCTTGAATGCACAGGTAAACAAACTCTTTCACATATGTGGTAGTTCATGAACCAGAACTCATACCACCTTTACAAATTGGATATATTCTGCTTCCTGTCCTGGCCAATTTTGTTCAGAATGGCCTAACTACAACAGAACCAGACTGGAAGCAAGGATGCAACTATTTCCAAAACTTGACAAATGTAGAGACCCAGACACCATAGTATCTATACAGATGTGAAGCAGAACCCTCTTATTACATCTATTTTTCTGTCACACAAGAACTTTACCCTACGAGGCTATTCCATTTATACTAACAGGAATTGCACTACATTATACAAACTGGAGCAATTTAAAGCAGCCCTGCAGCTAATCTCACATATGTCATGCTACAGAGGGCTGCCTTTGCTCGAGTGTACCATGTGCCCGAGAATGTTTTTAGTATACAAGACTTCTCAACACTCTCTGCAAATTAATCATTATTTACTGGTGCCACTGTCACTAGGAGTCAGGTACCTATTGAGGATCTATCTCCCATTGAAATCAAAGTTATTTTATACTTACAATGTTCAAGACTGTGTATGAACTATTGGTAAGAAATGCTAGCCAGGATACCAGAGCTACTCCCTATATTTTTTTTTTTTGCCTTCAGTTTCCCAAGAGGCATTGAGTTGATATCCTAGCAGACATGATTATAGAGAACGGCTCATTAAATAATACTCTGTAAATCTGAAGTGTCTTAAGCACTACTACTAGCAATATAGTTTAAAGACCTCTCTGAAATAAGTTAATAGAGTGGAGAGTATTTATTAGGAGATGGATTTATGCATGTTATATGAGCTTGTAGCAAGCGGCAGTGCAAGGCCATCTCCTACAGTAGTGGTCACCACCCAGTAGATCAGGATCTATTTGTAGATCTTGGAGCTTCTGACAGGTGATCCTAACTAGGTGGTCTGGGAGGCTATCAAGTGCCGGCACTTCAGCTGCCCCACCCCGCACTGCCCTGCTGCTCTTGCCCAGAGCTGCCCCTAGGAGCCTCCTGCTTGTTGTTCAGGGTGGGGGACACAGAGGCAAGGGGGGCACTGATGTTACTCGGTCCCCCTCTCCTGTACCCCATCTTCACAGAGCAAGGAGGGTGGAGCCTCAGCGAAGCGGTGGGTCAGGGCCTTTGAGAAGAGGTGGGTCAGGGGTATTTGGGTTTGAGGTAGATCCTGGCCTGACTTAAATTCAAAAAGTGATCTTGTGCTTAAAAAGGTTGCAGACTGCTGTCCTACAGGGAGCACCACGCGCCTTTTTGGAATGCAAATTGCCAACTCCTCTGCAGTCTGCTCTCTGACGTGTAGGTGAGACTGAGCAATAGCCAATCTCAGTGCAATCATGGGCTGCAACTAGCATTGTCTCTGTGCTCCCCATAGAGACTGCAGTTCCGCTCTCACGGAGGCTGTGCATGTGGGCTGGAAGGCCTCTAATGGCTGCCACTGAGAAAAGAGAATCGAAAGATATTAGGAGCATAGATAGCACCTTTTCAAGCCCGTATATATTTTTAAGTGTGATGAGTGTATATATGATGCAAATGATGCATTAGGACAAATGGTGCTCTCAGCTGTGCACTGATGTCAGTATATTAGGATGGTGCAGCACCATAACCCTGGCATGCAGGGCCTGCCCTTTGGGTCATTGTGAAGGGAGGATGGGCCCTCTCCACCCTTTTCAGGCAATGTGCACTTCTGGGAGCAGTCTTTGAGCTCTTTGGAATGCCGGGACTGTGATTGTAGGAGGCTCTTATTCTGTGTCCTCCCCTGTGCACTACTGCGAGGGCTCAGTTATTGTCTTATGCAGTTTCTGTTTCTGGTATGATTCTGTCTGCTTTTGTTAAAGCTGACTTCTGCCAGGCTGCCTCGTATTTCTTGGGACCCAGGAGGAGGCGGCTGCATTCTGTAACGTGGATTGTTTTACTGAGAGATCCTCTCACGTCTTAAAGCACTTTACTGAATTGCAAATATTTTGCTCCCACCTGTCAGTTCCAGGGAGATACAAGACAGCATGTCACTTCACAGCTTGTTCTGGTAAACCGAGGCATAGCAAGCTGAGTTAGAAAGGGACTTTAGCCCTGGCCTAATTCTGAAAAGTGCTCAGTACCCATAATTTCACTGACAATATTGGATATTGAAGTGGAAATTGTACAGGGTCATCACCTCTAAAAATCAGGCCACTTGCTTTCAATTTGAATTCTTTAGCTTCTGGAATAACAACACTACCAAGGGATTTTAAAGGATATAGCCATTTAGGGCATGTTTACATTTGCCTTATAAAGCAGAAAATCCCCACCCCCTTTTTTTTCCACAAAAAAGTGGCCTATATTCAGAGGATTTCATTCAACGAGAGGTGTACAGCTCTTACTGGTGATGCTTTTTATGGTGATGTGTAAATGAAGACACATTCTTCCTGTTTACACAGCTTTTAGTCTTCAGAGGATCCCACAACGCCCCTTGGCCAGGCGCTCTACTGCTCTGATGCCAGGTAAACAGGTTGTCCCTTCCCCTGGGAATTTTGGATTTCCCCTTCCTGTTTTCCTGACAAGTGCTCACTTATTATCTGGCCAGGTGACACTGCCTGCTCTATAGAGCAAATGATCCCCTACTTGGAGAAATGCTGAGCTACTGGAGCTGATCAGTGCTTGGAGAATGAGGTTCGTGCAGGGACCCATGATGCGCTGTGAATTCCACCTCCTTCCTTTGCCCTTCACAAGACCTATCCTTAAAATGGAGAGAGCTTCACCGTGGGATAGTTGCCCTAATGGGACAGAAGTGCTGCAAAGTGTTGATGCCTGTGGAAGTAAGTGAATACACAAACCAGTGCTCTTCTTTTATTGTGTCAGTATCACAGGTGAAAATGACAGCATGAAATCTCTGCAAGTGTAGACATAGCCTCGGTCAATTTCCATTAGAGTCAAGGCTAACTCTGCTGTAGTAATTTTACCCATATTTTTACAAGAGGCTTCCTTCATCTCAAAAAAGATGGCACTAGAAAAAGTTTAGGAAAGGGCAGCAAAAGTGATTAGGGGTATGGAGCAACTGCAATTTGAGCAGAGATTAATAAGACTGGCTGATTAATCAGCTAAGAAAAGAGGGGATATGATGGAGGTCTATAAAATCATGAGAGTATGGAGAAAGTGAATAAGGAAAAGTTATTTACTTGTTCCCATAACATAAATAGGGATCACCAAACAAAATTAATTAGATACCAGATTTAAAACAAATTAATAGGTAGAAGGTTTAAAACCAACAAAAGGAAGTTTTTCTTCATGCAGTGCACAGTCAACCTGAAAGAAAAATCTGAAAAAAACCTGAACACATCAACCCTCAGCCAACACTTTTATCTGGGTCAGTCAACCTGTGGAACTCCTTGCCAGAGGATGTAGTGAAGACCAGGATTTTAACAGGATTCAAAAAAGAACTAGATAAATTCATGGAGGATAGGTCCATCAATGGCTATTAGCCAGGATGGGTGGGGTGGTGTCCTTGGTCTCTGTTTGTCAGGGGCTGAAAATGAGTGACAGGACAGTGTTCACTTGATTATTTGTTCTGTTCACTTGCTCTGAGGCATCTGGCATTGGCCATTGTTGGAAGGCAGGATACTGGGCTAGATGGACCTTTGGTCTGACCCAGTATGGCTGTTCTTAATGTTAAAGATATCAGGTTTTAACTATTTTTCTGCTATTTCACTCAATAGGGGCTACAGTTAATGAGGCCAGCTGAGTGGGAAAAGATTCTCACATTGCTCAAACTTTGGAAATCTTGTAAAATTGTTCCCATCCATAATTAGGACAAATTCAAAACCTCTAATTTTTTCACAAATTGAAAAATCTGAAAAACAAACACACCAACTCTCAGCCAACTCTTTCATCTGGGTCAGTCAAATATTTCATTTTGATTTTGACTTTCCATTATTTAAACAAAGCTATAAATTTAATTTCCTAGCAAAAGGTCATTTCAAACAGGAAAAAAAAGGACCTTTTTATTTCAGAAATGTTGAAATGGGTTTGTTGGAGAATTTTGGATCTGCAAGGTTTTATTCAGAACAGAATATTAATTGAAACCTAGGCTATTGATCAGAAAGCTTTGGTTTAACAAGCTGGCATTTTCTACTGAAAAAATACTTGGTCAAACAATTCCCAACTAGCTATAATAATAATAATAATAATAATAATAATAAATAATGAGATGACATACAACCTGTTTAGATTCATAAATAAGGCAGTTAGATAGCTTATGACTAAATTTGGTCCCTGTAATACATTATGGGTACAAAAATGTAAGTTCATTTTTTTTGTCTTGTTGTCCCTGCCCCCTTTCCTGGAAAAAACAACAGGGTAGCGTGAAGAAGGGTTGAAGTTCTGAACATGTGAAAAGAACTATTATTTTAAATTGTTCTCTCCAGTTTTCCTTCAGCAGTTAAGCTTTTCTTGTCTCAAAACAGTATAAATGAAAAGCACTTTCGTTGAGGCTAAGATTTTGTCATGGATAATTTTAGTAAAAGTCACAGGGAGTTCATGGGTAATAAAAAAAAAAATCATGGAAGCCATGACTGTCCTACATTTTTACTAAAAATGTATGTGACAAAATGGAGATCTGGGGATTCCCACACCACCTGCAGTGGGGTAGTTACATAGCATCTATGAGCTGAGGAACCCCCACAGTAGTTGATATAGGAGCAGGCTGGTCTAGCGCCACCTGCGGTAGAGAGTTTGGGGGTCCCCTGCCACCCTCAGCAGTTGGGAGCTGATGGATACTGCCACTGCCTGAACCTCTGGGGGCTCACAGCAGCCTGGAGGTGGAGCTGCGAGGTCCCCCTGCCACCCGTGGAAGTTGGGAACTCAGGGGGTTGTCACAGTCTGAAACCACAAAGGTCACTAGCAGTCATGGGTTCTATGACTTCCACAACCTCTTTGACTAAATTGTAGCCTTAACTATTACCGCTTAATTCATTAGTCTGTGTGCATAAAGCACATTTTTATGTAATAGTGTACACTCAGTGGTCCCTGAATGCATTACACCTTGTGTGTTCTTCACTTTCAAGCTGTTAATGTTTTACCAAGTCCAAGCGAAAATGCAAAGCTGAGATATTTAGTTCATGTTGCCATTTTTACAAGTTCACCAGTAGAGAAAAGCATGTTTGGTTCTAATGGCACTTCCAGTTGTGTTGGTACCCAGATAAGTACAGTTTGTCCTTAAAACGGGGGTGGGCAATAATTTTTGAAGTGGCCCCAGGCCACCCAGCCTAAACAGGAAGGGGTGGGGCCTAAATGGGAAGGGGCAGGGTTACCCCACCCCCAGACCATCATTGGTCTGGGGTGGAGGAGTCTCTTTGCCCCCCTTCCCACTAGGCACCCATGCCCTGGAAGAGGCTTGGCACGCTCCCCCATCCCAAGGCCAATCAGGGACTGGGGGCAGGGGAGCAGCAGGCCCTCCACAGGCCAGATCCACCCACTTGGTGGGCCGGATCCAACCCGCGGAGGCCCTTTTGCCCACCCCTGCCTTAGAACCAACCATAATTCAGCCATCCACCTACAATCTTCAAGCAACTTTGTTCTGATAGTTGCTGTTACATTAAAGTTATATT
Source organism: Pelochelys cantorii (assembly GCA_032595735.1). Taxonomy (NCBI): domain Eukaryota; kingdom Metazoa; phylum Chordata; order Testudines; family Trionychidae; genus Pelochelys; species Pelochelys cantorii. The sequence goes on from CM064335.1 coordinate 42,081,302, forward strand.
TATTATTCCCTCTGATGACTTAGAACTGTCGGTCCTGCATGGGTATGGAAGTACTACATAAGAAAGGAAAGATATGTGGTCACAGTTTTGAAGGAAAAAGTCCCCTCCCGCAGCAATTTTTTTTTGTGAAAACGGAGGCTGTTTCTTTGTGGGAACTCTCCTCTGATTAAGTCTTCACATGACCCTCCCTGCTGAGATATTTAATTAGACAGCTTTAGACTGATGGCACTGAAGCTCTTGCAACCAGACTTCAGAGAGCAGAGAGGGCCATGGTTATGCATTGGTAAGCAACCATGATGCAGAGAATTAGCAGCTTTTGCAAACATGAGGTGAAGTCAGTGAAGGGCTTCAGGCAGGCATCAGCTATAAGGAATTCAAAGTCATTTTCAGTCTGTGGAACAGATAGGATATATGTGCTTGGGAGGAATGAATAGAAATGGAATTCTACTTTGCTCAGTTTCAGGAATAATATACCAAAAAGATGGCAAGGGAATGTGAAGGAGAAATGAATGGTTTAAGTGCAACTTGTGTGTCACTCTTGCAGAATCCTTTTCAGTTCAAGGAAAATCAAATATGGTGGATTCAACGTATAGGCTAATTGACTTCCTTAATTATGCTAAATTGGAGCTAGGTGATATTACTAGATCAGTGGTTTTCAACCTTTTTTCATTTGTAGACTCCTAAAAAATTTCAACTGGAGATGTGGACTGCTTTGGAAATCCTAAAGAATAGTCTGCAGATCCTGAGGGCCATGGACCACAGATTGAAAACGACTGCATGAGGTAGTATATGTGCTATCTTGGATGTTGTGATTATCTGACTTAGTATAATTGTACAGATTTCCTACTGCCCCACCATGGTGGTCTAGATGCTGTTTTAGTCTTTGCACCCCGTTATCAAGTACTTCTTTCTTTCAACCTCTTCCTATACGTTTTCCTTGCACCACTGGGATTTTGGAATGGTCTCCATTTCTTCGTCATTGATAGCTATATAAATACACACGGGGACTTTATTCACAGTCATTTTACACTTGTATAATTCCTTTGACTTCAGCAGAATTACTCTTGTTTTATTCTGATGCAACTGTAAGCAGAACCAGGCCCCAAAATCCAACTTCTACTCTAAGGGCATGGCTATGTGGTCCCACCATTCAGACTAGAGAGTGTAAATTGCAGCACGCACTTGTGTGCTGCTGTGAAACTGCCCAACGCAGGCCCTATTACTGCAAGCTGAACAGCACCTGAAGGATGATGTTAATGGGAACTAGGCACTTCATTCATCTGAAGAAGTGGGTTGTGCCCACAAAAGCTCATGATACCATCTACATGTTTTATTAGCCTCTAAGGTGCTACAAGACTATTGTTTAATTTTTTCTAGGCACTTTTAGTTTGCTCTCACAGGGTCTACAAAGGGCAGTTACAAGGCAGCTCACTAGTGAGTTTAGTAAGTCATCCCTTTCCCCATAGTTGGTGTAACTGAGAGAAACGTTCTCAGTTACACTAACACTGCCACATTGAAAGTAAAGAATCCGGCAGCATGCACCTATTTAAAGTGATTCTGCTTCTTGATACTGCTGTTATCTTTAGGTAAGTACTTTGGGAGATGCTGTCAACATGCCTGTCTGAAGTGTTTTTACCATAGTACAATTTCGTTCTATTTCTTCTCATTTGTTTACCTTATGCATTAACAATGCTTTGTGCATTGTCAGTTTTCTTCAGTTAGGACTACGGATGCTCAACCTTTCTGACAAGCAGGCTCCAACAAGTTGGGCACCCACACTCGGAGGCATCCATTTCAGAATGTTGGCCTGAACCCTTGCCTTTAGAGGGTCCACGCTACTTGCTGAATTCTTTGTGTAGCACAGTAGGATTACAGTCCCAAATCTTTAATTGATAAAAAGTACTCTGTTGCTAATTTCATGTCAGGTGCTGCCTCCTTGTACTCTGAAATGCCAGCATTCTGTAGAATAGTGATGTTTTTGGCTGTACTTGTGACTGGCGTAAAATATTGTTATGAGTTTGACTTCCGCCAACAAATGCAAAGAACTCAAAATTACAGATGAAACACTATCAGCTCTTTTACTTTAGCTTGCTCTTCTAGATATAGGAAACTTGCAGCAATCAAGAAGTGTCAGAAGTTGAAGTAATCTATAGACACATACCATATTGTTCAGCTGCACCCAGTTATGGTGGATATCAGTCATTTTGACCTCTGGTATATCTATCCATCTCCTAGAGAAACTGGTGCTACTTGGTTGCTTTTTACAACAGTGTATTGACATAAGGAATTCTGAATCATGGGACAGATATTTATAGAGAGTGTAATATTGTTTTAAATGGATCTCATTTAATTTATTAATAGTTACTTCAGAGTAAATTAGGAGTGATTCTACTGAAATCAAAGGAGTTAGTAATCTAAAATGGCTGCGAGATCAGAACTGGGTCTTCTGGAGGAGTGTTAATGAAGAGGCGACCTATGGATCAGATCTCAAATTGCATTGCAAGGGACATCAGTATCATTATTAACATTTTGTATTTAAGGAAGCTGAGGTACAGGGATGTGAAGTGACTTGCTGAAAGTCAGTCAGTGGTTCAGTATCAGAACTGAGAATGGAACACAGGTCTTTGAATCCTAGCCAATGGTGGCTGTAAGGTGGGCAGGGTAGAGTGGAAAGGTTTAGGGAGGGTTTGTTTGTCAACAAAAAGATGATTGTCAGGAAATTCATCGTTATAAATTAAATTTCCCAAACAGTTTCTGGAAGCCATTTAATAACTTGAAGACTTTGCAACACTCAGAGATGCCTTCTAAGAGGTTCCCTCTCCCTCCTTAGTTGATTAGAGAAGAGGGTGAGAAAGCAATTGGAAATTGATATTTGTCTCCTTTACAATCAGTGTTACCTAGTAGACAGAATGTTAGACTGGGACTCAGGAGACATGGGTTCCATTTTTGCCACTGACATGGTGGGTGTCATTGGGTATGTCACAGGATCTCTGCCTCAGTTTCCCCAACCTCCTTTGTAAAATGTTTCGAGACCTACTGATGGAAAGTGTGTAAGAGCTTAATTATTATTAAATTTTGTTCTTTTATAAACTCTTTCCTGATGGCTCCACTGAAACTCAGTGGAGTTGAAAGGAATACCTTTTTTAAAAAATCACAAATTACTGATTTGTTCAGGTGCAAGAAGGAATGTGGTAAATGGACATAATCCACAGAAGCAATCCATGTGAATCAATAATGCCAACTAGTATTTATAGATCTCATTATCTCAGTGTGTGCTTTTCTAGGATTAGTTTAAATGACTATTAAATATAGCCATAGCTACATTAAAATTAATATTTTAAAGTTCAAGCAGTCTGCATTTGCCAGTACAGATTTGCATTTGTTATATGGCTGTATTAACTGAGGTGCAAAAGGTATTACTGAGGGTAATAGCATTCAGCAAAGGAAGAGAATTGTACATGAAAATGATGCCATTATTCTAAATCACCTATATCAAGGACAGATATGTAGCTGTATTTCAATCTCCTTGTGTTGCTAATTCCTTTGTCGGCTGCCTGTGGATAGTTTAATAGGAGATTAACATGGAAAAAAATATCACACTGGGAACAAGATTCAAACAGTTTTAAACATTTCTCTTATTCTAGATTCCTATTGCTAGTGCATGGGGTCTAAATCAAAATTCCACCACCTAGCACATATGTCAGCAGGGGGTGTGAAACACAGTCTGACTTTACCTCTATATGGGACAGTAAGGTTTGGCCACCATTAAATTGGCATAATAACTCTCTTCCAGAGAGAGGAACAACCTCCCCATCACCCATGATCCAAGCAGCAAACCACAAGGAAGAAGCTACATCCAGCCATACTGTACCTATTGAGCTCAAGAGCCAACAGGGAAATGGCTCCTCTTGGAGTCAAGGGAAGTATTGACATTGATTGCAAAGGGTGCAGGACTGAGACAAAATGCCAGTAGGGGACTGTTGGGCTGCTCACAGCATAGAGTACTTCTGCCTCAGTAGCCAACACTGTGGGCCCCTACCCCTAAATTCTGATACTTGGAGCCAGGGTTGCTAACAGCCTCCGCAGCGCCCTGAACGAGGTGGAGGTGGAGGGGGGATCTCCACACTCCGTGAAGGGGCGGGGCCAATTGCAGTCCGCCTTTCGTGCTGCCTGGAGTGTGCAGATGTGCCCCTCCCTCAGCGCCACCCCGAGCAGTGCTCTGGCAACAATGATTAAAAGGGCCTGGGGCAGCTGGGAGCCCTGGACCCCTTTGAATCTCTGGGCCCTGAGACAACTGTCCCTTTTGCCTCCCCCTGTTGGTAGGCCTGCCTGAAGCCAAACATGTCTAGAGAGAGCCTTATTACCAATTAACTATAGGATTGTAGTGTGCACCTGTCAACCAGCTGCTAGTGGTGGCAAAACCACTGGCACAACCAGTAAGCAAGAGCATAGGGGTATGCAGTTCCACCCTCATTTGCTTTTAGCAGAGGGAAATCTCCCTCCCGCGTCCCCCATGAGTAAAGGGGGTTACCATTTTTATTTTTGGAGACGCAGACTCTCCACCTGAGGAATGTACAGTGAGGGAGGGAAAGGTTTGGTTGAGGCATTTGAGGCTATCAGCCATGCCTACTGATACGTGAAGTAATAGCATCTTATGGAGGGATGGGGAAAAGACGTATCCCAAACAGGAATGTCCTATCCACTTTCTTTCCTTTAAAGAAAGAGCTTTTCCACTGGTGGCTCCCCTCCCTTGGAGATCCCACCAGTAACAAGATGGATTTGTCATCTATCCTTCACCTCCTGACCCTATGAATTCAGGAGAAAGCAGAAATAACGTGGAGTGAGCAGGATAGAATGAAAGAGAAGGAGAATATAATGGAGGATAGAAGAGAGAGTAGGAGGGGAGGAATAGAAGAGGAAAGAATCATAGAGTTGGTCAGGAGGTCATAGAGCCCAACACCCTGCCCAAAGCAGGACCAAACCCAACTAAATCATCCCATATGGTGACTGGGAGGTCCCATTATACTCACTAACTGTATGTGTGGCATCAGTGGAGTGTACAGTAGGGAAGGCGAGCTGGGGGAAAGGCAAACATAGAAGAGGAAGATGATAGAGTGAGAGGAAGAAGATATAGGTGGAGGCTCCCTTTATTTTTAATTACTTTGTTAGCACATGGTAAGGTGCAAGACATAGCAAATAAATAATAATTGTCTTAAGAGTCGGAAAATTGCCATTCTAACATCACTGTACCTCCTTATTTGCACTGTCAGCCAGCTCCCAGAAGTCTAGAACTAGGCTGGAAGCAAGCCATGGGCACACACCCAAAGGCTGCTGGCTGTGGAAATGTATTCCCCCAGACTAAACCAAGTCTGATTTGCAAGTTGTGGTTAGGCCAAGCAAACCTGCATTTTTTGGCATATTAACTATTCATTCAAAATACATTGCCCAGCTCCAGTTAAGATCACTGTCTCACCAGCACAGGTGTGGATCCTGTAACCCTTTCCTTATCCCATACCCACCTTCCATCCTAGCATCTGATGAGCCAGGACAGGCAGGTACTAGCATGAACACCTGGTCTGTCACTCCACCCACCCTCCACAAAGCCTGAGATCAGTGGTTGAGTAGTGCAGGGGACTCAGTGGAGGCCATGCACACCAGAGTATATTCTTCTATAATCAACATAGAGTTATTAATTAATGCAGGGGGCAGGGTGGAATCAATGTTTTCCCCTGTGGATTTTCACAATAACAAAGCTGTGTTTATGTTAATGACAGTCTATCACTCTTTACGATAAAATTCACTGAAAACAGAATAATAAGGAAGAGTCTCAACACCAAAGGATAGTTTGCCTTCTTCACAATGTTTTCTAATCCCTATTTCTTAATGGAATAATAACCTCACTCTGCTCTGGCAGACTTTATTTAACCCTGCTGCCTTGAAAGAGATTGATTGAAGAAAAGATCCAAATCAGTGCACAACAGGTAGCCACGGATGTCTCCATAATCTCACCTCTAATCTAATAATGGAATGCAATAAATTATTTAAATTGACACCACATCTTCTACTAATTAAATGCAGAAAAAAGATTTTTATGGCTATTTAGAATCTATTATAACCCTCTCACCTGAACCTTCCAGTGTCCACCAGGACAGATAGCCATCCAGTTCTGCCCTTTTTCCCTTCCTTTGGCTGTGAAGTTTCAATGCTTAACCTCTATTTAATCACAACCTTTGCCTCCTCTGCATAAGAGGATGTCAAGAACAACTTTTATTACTGCAAATTTATTTCCCTCCTGATAACCTCAGCCAAGAGGCAAATCAACAGTCCCAGTTTGATTTCCCTTCTCCACCCCAGACTAATGGAACTATAACTACTGCCAGATCCAAACCTCAGTGAAAATTAAATCTGCCCCTGTGCTCAATAAGTGCCTCCAGCAGGACAGAATAAATCTAGACAGCTATGAGTAATGAAATCATGCTGGAAAAAAAAGAGGAAATGCCTGTCAGTCTGCAAGAACAGGAGATCTCCCCTTTGAACTCCCTTCATGCATGGGCCAGAGCCACATGGGAGGGGGGGGCTGGCTCCCAGTGGAGCTGTAAAGCAGACCATACTATTTCTGCATACAGGATAGATCTTTAAAGTCCCTTCTAACCTTCAAACTACCATATAGATTTGTTGGCTGACCTCACTCATTTGCTCTTCCTTGCGAATCTGAAGCATGCTGCTGTGAGAAGCAAGCATACTTTGGGAGGCAGAAGCAGCGCCCCCTATGAGTGGGTGAGCAGTCCCTGAGCTTCAGCTCTGTTTGGCTGACTGCTGCTTAGCAGGAAACCAAAGTACAGGTTGCACCTCCCTAAATCAGGACTCTCTCGTCCAGCAACATCCGTGTTCCAGCAGGACCATGAATGTTACTGAATGAGAGAGCCCCAGGACAGGGGGGCCAGCAGCTGAAAGCCCCAGGCAAGGCAAGGCTGGTGGTAGTGGGGGTGGGCATCAGCAGCCTGGCGGTGGTAGTGGGGTAGGGGCAACTTGGCTACCCAGCTAGGGCCGAGGCAGTCTGTTCATGGTGAGCCAGCAGTGGGGTTGTGCTGTGGCAACCTGATGGGGGCTGCGTGCCGGCCTAGCAGCGGGGACAGAGCCGCAGCAGTCTGGCTACAGCGGCCCCTCAGGGGAAGCCCGTTTGGGGCTGTAGCAGTGGAGCTGGGGCCACGGCAACCCCGCTGGGGCCAGGAAACCCCGGGTGTGTTGACCCAGCAGTGGGGTTGTGCTGCGGTAGCCTGACCGGGGCTGCTTGCTGGCCTGGCTGTGGGGACAGAGCTGTGGCAGCCTGGCTGGGAGTAAGACAAGGCTGCAGCAGCCCCACAGGGGAAGCCTGTCTGGGGCCGTGGCTGCGGAGCCATGTCTGCAACAACCCAACTGGGCCATAGCAGGTCAGAAGCCCGACCAGTGCTGCATTCTGGCCAGCAGCACAGCCAGGCCTGCATGCTGCAGTGCTGACTGCTGTGACAGCTGGAGAAGCATTTATGGCAGCAGGGCCGAGGCAGCTACGTCGCTCAGCCAGCAGTGGGGCCGAAGGAGCTGGAGGCGGGACCTTCCCTGGTCCAGCAAATTTGGGATCGTTCAGGTCCCAAGGGTGGTGAACCAGGGAGATTCAACCTGTATTAAAATGCCCCAACTACCTCAAAATCAGCCTGGAATGGGAAGAAGAAACCATGTCTTCTGAGGCTCCAGAAGTGCTGGCGTAAGGCACCTGTGAAAGGCTTTACACATTGCTGGTACCCCCTTGCAGCTGAGTGCAGTGTTGCAGCACTTTTCTCTACTGCAGCTGTTTCCCTGTAAGTCCCTCCTTTCCTCTCTGCCCACTCTCAGCTGCCTTTCTTTAAGGCAGCCCACCCCACTTTCCCAGTGGCTTGGGGAGAACCCCTACACTGGGATCCAGTCAGAGATCTTATAAAGAACAGGTCCAGTCCGCTCTTCTAGACTCTTTGCTGCTGTTCCCATACATCTCTTCTGCAAACAAACAATCTCCAGGATGTTAGAACAGCTGTGAATGAATTCCCCTACAGCATTCAACTGCCCATGCCCTCCACCTGTAAGTCCTACCCATGTTCATTGGACTGGCGCTAGGTACGTTGCTGCTCAGGGCGGAAAAAGTTTTTGGCTCTCCCCAATGGAATAAAAGGGCAGATTGAGCAACATGGCATTCCTGCATTTCAGTCTGGTTGCTGGCAGCAACCATGACAACTACCCAGCTTGCCCATCCCCCAGGGCTGGCTCTGACTTCCCTCTTTGTTCTTGGGTTTGGATTCTCCTTACTACCTCAGACTTCCCACAAAGCCTAACCAGCTCCCTGAAGTTCTGGCTTGCTCTGCAGTGCACAGTTTGAGGGAGGCTTCAGTTCAAACACCCCTTAGGCATAAGCATTTCTGCTGTTAGCCCTGAAGAGAACATTCCAGCTGTGTCTAGACTGGCCAGTTTTTCCGCAAAAACTTGCCAGCTGTCTACACTGGCCGCTTGAATTTGCGCAAGAACACTGACGTTCTAATTAAGAAATCAGTGCTTCTTGCGCAAATACTTTGACACTCCCATTCGGGCAAAAGTCCTTTTGCGCAAAATCTTTTGCGCAAAAGGGCCAGTGTAGACAGCTCAGTTTTGTTTTTCGCAAAAAAGCCCCTATGGCTAAAATGGCGATCGGGGCTTTCTTGCGCAAAAGCGCGTCTAGATTGGCCACGGACGCTTTTGCGCAAAAAGTGCTTTTGCGCGAAAGTGTCCGTGCCAATCTAGACACTCTCTTGCGCAAATACTTTTAACGGAAAACTTTTCCGTTAAAAGCATTTGCGCAAATTCATGCCAGTCTAGACGCAGCCTCCCTGTATCCTCTTCCCTGCATTGCCCTCTGGCCTTTCTTCCCACTGCCCTGTACTCTTCCATTGACCAAGCTCCTCCACAGCTGAGTTTGATCATCCTGGATGCCTCATCACCCCTTCAGGTGCCACCTGTGGTCTAACTGGGCCCAGGCTCCTACTAACTGTCTGATTAATCTGGGTGGGATTTATCCCACCCTCCAGAGCCTCACCTCTCTTTTTGAAGTGGGAATATTTATTGGAGATGGGCCAATAGTAGATTATTTGGTTTGCTGACAAATAAAAAAATGCTTTAAATCGTTTTGGGTCAAACAGAAATGCAATGTTTTACCACATGGAAAAAGTCAAAACAAATTTTCATTTGAAGTTAAAGAAAACATTTCAGTGGACCTGAAATAAAATGTTTTGTTTCTACTTCAAGCAGTTAACATTTTAAATGTCTTAAAGGAAATGTCGAAGGTTTTCTTTGACCAAAACAATGTATCAATGTTGCCATCAGTGTTCCCTGTAAGCTGAGTGCTTGGACAGCCAGCCAGGAGTCCCACACCATCCAGCTGATTGGCAGAGCACCCACAGCTGACCACAGCCAGCAGCATATGTTTCTACTGGTGGTGCACATCTGTGCATGTCTTGGTACACAGAACAAAATTTATTCTGTACACAGATGGAAAAATGTAGAGGGAACACTGGTTGCCATATTTCACCAGCTGTAATCATTACCTTGACATCAGCGAGTGCTCTAGGCAGAGCGCCATTTGAGGAGCTTCCCATACGCACAAATTCCTGCTCCAGTCTGTCTGGGCTCAGCATCAGCAGCTGCTGGGGGATCTCCTGAGAGCACTGGTTCTTTGCTGATGGGTGCGGGATTCTCCAGACCCCTCCCTGGCTGCTGCTGCTGCTCCCTCTGTGGCAGGCTGTCTGTAGTCAAGCAGAAGCTATGCAAAAGCTACATTCAAGTCATGTTTTCAAGTTTTCCTTTGCAGTCAGAAAGACAAGAAACATTATTCTGAAATGAAAACGGAGACCACAGGACACTGGGTGCTAGGGCCAAAAGTATGTGCCTTCCATTTACTCTAGCGCCATATTTCCCAGGTGGGAAACTGAGGCACAGAGACATTAGAGAGTTGCAAGGGATGCTGATTAAAATTTTTCATTGCACACTTTTTCAGTTAAAAATGGCTTTTAAACATAAATTGTATTGTTCACAACTTCCCAATTTTTCTGATTAAATGAATGCTTTGTGTCAAATCAGTCCAAGGGGAAAATGTCAGAAAATGCTTAAGCATTTTTGTACTAAATGAAAAAAACATGTTCACAGTTGCTGAAAATAATTCAGTTTTTTCAACCAACCATTTTTGAACCATGTTTCAATCAAAAACATGACCAATTGTGACTGGTCAGACAGCGCTCAGAGCAGAGTCTGAAGCAAAAAGACCGGAAACTCTGTTCCTTGATCTAACCACTGGACCAATTTGCTCTTTGCTTATGTAAGAGATGTATTGTATGAAAAAAGAATGGTGTTCGTTCCATATATCCCCTGATACTGAGGTGTTATATGGTGATAGCAAGAGAGACTAAATAGTGAAACACAATCCTATTTCAAAGCAGAGCATAAATTAACTCTTTGGGGCAGGGAGAGGCTGATTGCTGTGTATTTACACAGCCGCTAGCACAGCAGGGTCCTGATGGGGGCTCCTCAGTGCTACTGCCCTACAAATAAGGAATGCATACTTTAGAATATTCACAAGCACATAAAATACAGTAAACTCTGTTGCTTTAAAAAGAATGGGGGGGATGGAGGAAACAGGATGGAATGAAATTCAGAGGGTTGAAAATCGTGAGCCAGGTCCCTTCAACATCATAAGATTGGCTTACGAGTGACAATATTTCACAAAATAAAATATTTCAGTAGTCTTTGAAATTTGATGCTAACTTCTTACCCTTTGGGGTGCACTCAGCTCACTTTTCTCCAAGACAGAGGGTTTGGTTTTTGTTTTGTTTTTTAAATGAAAGGCAACATTTGACTATTACAGCTGGGGCTTTAAGGAAAACATCAAAGATTATGAGATGGCAACACTGACTTATAGTACTTAAATGCTGGGTCAGGATGGATGTATGGGGGGCACGGAGGTCTTGATTAGGCTGTGACTTGAATTTTCACTGTTGCTGACTAAAAAGCCAAAATAGTTGTTGGAGAATATTATTGCTTTTGGGAGAAGCATATCCACACTAGGTAAGTAAGTTCACTGCTTCCTCCACTGGTTCAGACTGTGCTCTTTAAAGTTACTGCAAACATGACAGATAAAAATAGTAACATAAGAGTTAAAATGGTTCGTCAGTTATCGATCTACACAGAGACAAGGGCATTGCATTATAAGTTGATCCCTATGGAATCCACCATGCACATGGCTGGAATGCATATCATACTTTCTAGAAAGGCCATTCAAATTCACAAGTCCCTGTGGATTCGACAGTATGTGCATCTGTTCTGCAGATATTTTTTTTCACCGTGAACAACCATGGATCTACTTAGCTATGTGGCAAAGAACAGGTTAAGCAGAAGTATAACTCAAGCCTGAAGTTATTTCCATGAAACTCAATTTTTCTTAGTACAAAATAAATTCTTTTCAACTCCCTTAATCAAAAACAGAGTGCTTGCACCTTTAATTATATTCACTCCCTCTGAGAAGAGTAATTTGGCATCATGCAACACACTTATTAGACTGACCTCCAGAATAAGGCAATCAAAATTACATTAAAATGTTATCAGTTTTGAAAGACTCATTAAGGAGCAGTGAGAAGGTGAAAATAATAACCTGTTGCTAAATCACTGATTTATATTTAACCAATATACTGCCAAGGGTTTTTATATGTCACCCATGATTTCCTTTGCTTCAGATCTGCTTTTCTGTCCTGAAATTTTCAATGAATTCTCTTAAAGGGACCCTGTCAAACATAGGTGTATTCTGTGGTGAGAACCTAGACAAGGTCCCCAAATAAAATCTGAGAGAATTTTTTAAAAGTGCAACTTGTGTTTCTATCTATCATAATGACAGACTTTACTCATGCAAGAGATATTTCACATACTTAACAATAAAGAAAAATAGTGAAACCAATTACTTCTCTCAAAATGAAAAAAAAAGTGTGACAAAATCCTAAAAATGTCTGTATCATGATGAAAAAGAGATGGTAGGTAAATGTTGTGTCTGAATTGGTAGGATTTTATGCCCACTTAGCAAAATTAACAATATGCCATTGGGCAAGAGGGGCTTCAAAGCAGCCAAGGAAATTGGGACAACCAGTTTGCAATAGTTTATCAAAGAATTGGCCATTCAGAGCCTCTAAGAAACATTGAAAACCCGACTTTAAATATGTTTCTGTTCAGTCTCTGCACACACATCTGTGTATCTAAGATATTGAATACAGCCCTCATTACCACAGTATCTGATCATCTCACAGTCTTTCAGGTATTTATTCTCACAAGCCCTCAGAGTTAGGAAAGTGTTCTTTTTCCATTTTTACTGATCGAGAACAGCAATACAGAGCCTAGATTTTTAGAGGTATTTAGGCATTGTTGTTCCAGTGTTGCTATGTTTAGCTGGGATTTTGGCTCCTAAATGCCAGAATCCTTTTTGAAAATGAAATTTTGGCTCCTGAGCAAGTTAGGCACTGCAATACTGAATGCAGCAAAGCTTAAAGGAACAGCTGTCCTTAGGATTTATGGGGCCTTCCCCCATGCTATTAAACTGGTGCCCTTATGCTCAATGGTGGCCAAGGGAGGGGGCATTTTTTTAGAGAGGTGATTTTAATAATCTTCATCAACACACTAAGGAAATATTTTAAGGCAAATTTTAAACGAAGGTCCTGTAAACTAACACAGTGAATTCAGAAACTGGCAATGTACACCTGGGGTTGGCAAATGCCTGTTAAATGGCTTCATTACCATTTGAATGGTTCTTTCATAGGTTCAATGTTGCTAATAGGTCTGACAGGATTTTTCTAGATCCTAGATCCTCCCTGGAGGAGACAGAGCCACAGAATACTTATTAGAAGAGGCAGGTGAGTGGACATTAGGACCGAGTCATGCCCCAAATTTTCAGGTGCCCATCACAACTGTGTGTTTTGTATATGGGTAAGGATGGCCCTCATTAAATGCCTCTAAAATCTGGGTCTAACGGACTTGCCCAATGTCAGACAGGACATCTGGGGCAGAACAAGGAATCTAACCTAGGTCTCTTGAGCATAAAGTGACTACTCAAGCCATTGGACAATTCTCCCTCCTTTACTGAAACACATACTCTTCCAACTACAGAAACTCGATTGTGTGGGATTTCTCACCTGTCCTAGCATCTTGCCCATAGTGACGCTGTTGCTGTGAAATCATTTAAAAACATGGTATCTCTTTTGAAATAATGATAATACATCATCGTCAGTGAAGGCGGGGGGGTTAGTGCAATAGACGTAGACACAAAGATAATTGACTATAACGGATGTTCTTTTATCTCCAACTCTATTCCGAGCCATCATGCATGATACTAGAACAGATCAAACAGGTAGAAGACCTTTTTATTTAAATCTTTTAAAACACAGGACCGTGCAATGCACTCCCTGGTGTTGGCAATTCAAAAGAATCATGTTCACTCTGTAGGTTACTTACTGTTGCGAACAAGCATCTAATTATTTTGAGGGATCTGCTGCATTTTCTCCTTTGTAATTCTGTTTCCTGTGGTCATTATCACATGCTAGATTGCTGGCACACAGATTCCTCAAATCTCTGAATTTTTGTATTTCATGAGGCCTTCATTTACTTATCCGACTTCAACAGCAAACAACAGATATAACCTGCACCACTAGCAGTCAAAACAAGCACACTTCAACTCTGGCTCTCCTATGTCCACCACTCAGCTAGTCTTTCCGTAATGCCAACTTCTAAAAGTTATTACACCTGCTGAAAGAGGCTATGTGTCGGTGCAGCCTCCAGGGAGGCACTTGCTGAAGAAATAATGGTATTTGCAGTGTTATATATATTGTCAAATTAAACCTATCATAGCTTGGCTCCTCTACCCCAAGGGTCAGGCAATACGCCATCCAAACATGGGCCATGAGTACACAGTGTAAGTGTGTTAAATATGTTTGCTGAGGGGATGTGTCCCAGTCTGGAATAATGAATTTGCCACCTAGCATCCTGTGCCCTTATGTAAAGGGCAGAATCTAGTCCTGTACTGGATTGAGTATTTTTTTTAAAAGTAAAATGTAGCTGTGTGACTACGTAATGTGAGAGGAAGGGGAGGCTGAATAAATCACATACAGTGAAGACAGAATTGCTAATGATGGCTTCATTCCCCTTAAGTTTTTATGTTAGAAGCCAAAGCATGTTTCAAGCTGCTCAGTTCAAATTCCACAGCCAGTTGCTGGGTCTAGTGGAATCAAAGCAGCAAATTAGCTGTGAATATATTCCTGTTCCCTTATGGAATTAATCTGAGGGAGGTGAGGGGAAGCCGTGATGGCTAACAAAGGGTCTTCATCATTTCTGATTTAACTGCTAAGTTCCTAGTTTAAACACAGCCCAGGTTGGTAGTAACCAAAAGTTGCTTCGGTATTATGATTGCTCAGGGCTGATACACACACCGGGTTGGTGATTTCAGTCCAGTTCCCACTGGACATTGCTCAGTAGGATAAGGTTTTCCATTTGTGGGATAGGAGTTCCTGGTTGGTGTCACAAGCAAGTAGCAGGACAATTGTGATTACTCTTCCCTTTTCTCTCCTTTCTCTTACCTTACATTTAAATATACCTGTCTTTCTTTCTAGCCATTATAGGTGTGAAGATAATTCACATCTCTGAGGTGGAGGACCTACAAAGTGGTATCTGCTTGAATCTTCAGACAGCTCAAAAAATAGTTCTAAGAACAGGGCTTTGATTCTGCAGCCACAGAACCAGCCATTTTCCTCAAAATGCCACAGAATTCAGCATATTGCCACAGAATTCCCTATTTTGCTGCAGCCAGGCACTCAGTAACTTGTGCTCAGTCCTATTGCACTGCTGGGATCTGCCTGCTCTCCCTCCCCCCCATTCTACAGAGTTCTCCTGAAAGGGAATTTAGTTATGATGCACATTCCCTGAAATGATGGCATCAGATCAGTCAGGACCATCATCCCCATTTGTTATCCTTTCTTCCCTCTTCTAGAGATCTAAGTACTTGCAGCTTGGGTTTTCTCTTTGGTGGGCTCAGGACAAAATGTGAACCAGAAGGCTCTTCAGCTATGTCAATACTTCAAAAGAGTAGCCACTGTAGTGGGCAAAAGGATTCTGGAGATGCATACAACATAGAAAAAGAAAACACTAAGCCATTTGGAGACGAAGTATTTATCTTACATTTGCAGAAGAAATCCACTGAATTCTTCAAGTGAAATCTTATTGGTTTACAAAATTAGAAGACTGATTTATTAAATGGCAATACTGTAAACACAAAAGCCCTTTAAGTATGGTGCTTAAAGGCCCTATGGTTAGTAAAACCTCATATTTGAGGAAACACTGATTGCACCCTGTTCCAGGTGTCATTAATATTATCTGGAGATCTGCTGCTGCCAAGCTCAAGCAATTCCCTTATTCAATGACATAAATTTAATATGGCTGCAGATTTTCAGGAAGAGCTACTGTTACATCTTCTCACTACAACTATGTCTTCCGCCCAGCTTAGAATTTGTCCAGCCTGAGTAGGAAGGAGTCATACATCAGGACTTCCTGTTTTGTCATCTGACAAGTGACGCTATAATGGAGAACACATTTTGAGACTACTGGGTCCTGCCATGAGGGCAGGGGACTGAACTCGATGACCTCTCGAGGTCCCTTCCAGTCCTAGTATTCTATGATTCGAAGTACAGTGAAACCTTTGTTATCTGGCACTCTGTTAACCAGAAAACTTTGTTAACCGGCATAGCCCCCAGCCACAATACTGTCACATCTTCAGGCGCACAGGCCTGGCTTGGTTTAACATGATTGGCTTAACAGTTTTTTATTTAAGAAGTACTAATCATCTTTAACTCAAAATAGAAATGTGAGACCAACTGCCTCACACTACAAAACTACCAGTATTAAAAACTTGAGTTTTACTATTATTGTCCATGGGTTTTTCCTAGGTTGATAGGGACCCTCAGATAACCAGAATGCCCTAATCCCCAAGTATGCCGGATAACACAGGTTTTACTGTACTTGTACTGATTGTGCCTGAACTCTGACAGCTGGGTTTATGGCTATAAACCAGTCCATTCACCCACATTGGTGAATTCTCCAGAAAGGTTTGGCAGCAAAGAGAGGTCAATGAAATTGAAAAAGGTACTTTCTGTGGCTGAAAAAGTTGCACACTTTATTACAGTTAAGTCCAGAGCACTGTCTGAGGTGATGAAATGGGCTGGAGCACCAGCAGCTCTTCTTCCACACTGAAGCTCACGGGCTTACACATGGCAAGATTTTGCATTGCTTCTTGGAGCTCAGAAAAGACAAGGATGACTTGTTCAGTGTGGGTCTCCTTGTGCAGAACAGTTCATTGATCAGTACCAGAAATGTAGCCATGTTAGTCTGTTTCAGCAAAAACAACATGTCCGGTGGTGCTTTAAAGACCATCGGTTTTATTGTGGCAAAAGTTTTTATGAGTTGCACCTCACTTCATCACATACATGAAGTGAAAGGAAAAGAAACAGATGGTGGTGATACAGAGATGGGAATGTTACATCAGAGCTATTTCAATCAGGGTGGACGTGGATAAGAAAGTGAGAATACCTAAAGGGGAAACTTACTCATTGTAATGAGAGAGCCATTCCCAGTCCCTATTCAAACCCATTCTGATAGTGTCAAATTTGCATATGAATTCCAGACGAGCATTTTCTCCTTGCAGTCTGTTTTTGAAGTGTTTTTGCTTGAGGTTGATAACTTTCAAGTCTGTAACTATGAGTCCAGGGAGGTTAAAATGTTTAAATGATCAGTACCAGCTTGCCACGAATGCTTCCCTCCAAGAACCTGAAAGAGAGCCACATCCATCCTCAGCTAATATAAATCAGTGTAGTGCCTCTGACTGAAGATATTACCCAGCACTGTGTCTATGTCACAACACCACCACATCACTCACGCTAATTTGTACCCTTGCACACAACCTCAGAAGAGGCCAAATATGGATAGGATAATCAAATTGGTACTGCAGGCTGGGGTTGAAACAAAGAAAAAATACAGCTGCCTGCAGACAGAAAACTTTATTTGTTCAGTTCAGCACATTTCACAAGCATTGCAGGAAAGAAAAACAAAGCTTAGGAGATCTGAAAAGACTAAGCCCCTGAAGAAGGGTTACATTTTACCAGGAGCTGCATACCTTCCATACAAACTAAGAGCTGGCTCTTTTTTGCTTCTGCATATAGTTTCTGGGGGTTAAACCAGAAGACTAGATGTCAGGATCCCTGCGTTCAAGCTACAGCTATGCCAAATACACATTGTATGGAATGAGAAATGAAAGCCTAGATGAATTGATATCAGTCACTTAAATGCCTATTTTCTAGTGTCTACAAATATTAGATGCCTCAGTTTTTGGACGTTCAACTTGCTCAGAGACTGGGGCACTCAAAATTAGTGTATGCTTTGAACATGAAGGCCTTAACCTGTCTGTACCTCAGTTTCCCCATTTCTAAACTGGGCATAATATTTGCCCATATTTGTAAAAGTGCTGTGAATTCTCAGTAGGAAGTACTGTACAATTCTCAGTGATAAATAGGGATGTAAAAGGTTAACTGGTTAATTGGTTATCCAGTAAGCATCAGCCTTACCAGCATGCTTACCCAGTAACCGGTTAACTGGCAGGGGCACAGCTCCCCTCCTGCTGCAGCCTGGCTAGCAGGACCACCACCCATAGCATGGTGGGACCCTGGCTAACAGAGCAGTGCCACTGTCCACAGAGGGCTGGAGGAACAGGCTGTCCAGACCCCTATTAACCGGTTAAACGATTAAAATTATATCATTAATCAGTTAACTTTTTTAAGGGGTATTGATATCCCTATTGAAGAGAAGACATATGCAGAGTATTAGCTTAATTATTGTATAATTAGTAATTTTAGAATTGTTAACCAGTGAATGTTGCATAAATATTATAGATCTGAATACAGAGCTGCAGTTCAGTCAAGGGGTTCCATTCATGAAAGATAACAGACTCCAGGGAAGGAGAATAATAATTAGACCCCAAAACACAGAGACTACAACAGATGGAAGAAACATAAATGTGTCAATGTACTCTGCCACTTCAGACACAACAGAAGGGCATATTCCCTCACTAGTCCCTTGGCAGTGGTTATGATTTAGCGTATAATCTAGAATAGAGGTGTGAGATGAGGTTCAGATTAAAGTTAAATATGTATATGCACAGAGAATAAACACAGGCTTGCGCCTTTTGTTTGCCAAACACCCACTACTTGGCTGAAACAGAATCATGTATCCAAAAATAGCTTCCAATAAATGAATTCACTAGCTAATCATGACCCATTTTAGGATAGGCCCATGACCCTTTCCTATCCATTTAGACTGTGTTTCTCAGTCAAAGTGTGTGGTACCTTAGCAACTTTCCTTTTCCTCCTTTATTTAAAGGCTGTCCCCTCACTCTTACTCACAGCCTGTATATAGGGTTGCCAGGTGTCCAGTATTGGCCCAGACAGTCCTGTATTTGCGGCCTCTGTCCGGTAAAAAAACAGAAAATACGGCCATATGAAATGTCCAGTATTTTCTGTTTTTCCTCGGATGAAAGGCCACTTGAGAAATTCTTCCCCTGCTGCATCTGGTGGGGGTGGGGGAGTGTGTGGAGCATGGGGATTTAAAGGTGCAGCGGTTTTTGTGTGTGGTTTTTTTTGCTTAACCAATTTTTTTCTCACCATGTTCAGTATTTTTTGTGAAAGTATTTGGCAACCCTTCCTGTATCTTCAGGGCTCTCAGTGCAGTAGATCTGATATTTTCATATCATGTCTAAAGTTCAGATTTATTCCCAGAATCTTCTCCAGTGGTTGTCACGTCTCAGGAGATAATCTGCAGGATAACATATAGAAAGAGGGCAAGACATCAGCATCAAAGCATCAGCATTTGCAGAGCTCAGATGCCAGGGCTGACACCTGCGTACAGGAGATGCTGGCACTACACTACTGACATCTTGGCCTGGCTCCTGTGACAGGCAGTGCAAAGGTCCCTGGGGTGCATGTGAGTCTTAGAAATGCTAGCTCAAAAGGGCATTGATGAGAACAGAAAGCCTTTTCTGGAGCCATAAGAACACAGCAGAGTTAACGTCAGAGTATTGGCAAAAATGTACCATGGGAAGAGGAATGGTCTCTGAGGAAGGGAAGAAAGGTGCCTTTTATTTCCTGCCCAGGCTCTTCCCTGTTACTGGCCTAAAACCAGTGCAGCTGAAGCACAGCAAAAACTTGGATTGTTACGCTATAAAGCCCTAACAAAACAAACGATGCAGCTGTTTTTGTGATTTCATTATTGGCTGGAAAGCATTTTGCAAAATCAGCCATTTCTTGATCATTAAAGAACTTCAACCAGACATAGAAGCAGATTAGATAACCCAGGCACTCGACCTTCTTGTAGGGCTTAATCTAATATGTTAGCAAAATACTGTAACTCTAACACTTCTTTACCATGCCTCCATTACAGACTTCTCTTCCAAATGGAACTCACTGTAACAAGAGCTTAGATTCCCTATGGGCCATTTATTAAAAACCACTCTGTTAGACACAACACTAACTCTTTCCCATTTCTTAGTCCCATGTGCCATATGGCAGAGACTTTGCCAACAAATATAAGTCATTGATTGGATGTGGTCTCATTCTGTCCTCATGGTTAGACCAATGGAATGTGCAAGCTTAAAACGTAGATGTTGAAAGATGGATTTCACTTCCAGATATCCCTATATTTACTTGCAGAGGGATGGGTTACCTAATGAGCACTCTTTTATAATATTACTGTGGTTTAGGCATTTAGTATGAAGATCCTAAAAGAATACATTTTATGTGTTCTGGAAATCTATCTATCTATATGCAGCCAGTTAAATGTTAAATGCATATATAAATACAAAGGTGGGTATTTATGCGGTCGTTCAGTTTCCATAGTCTTTTCTATGCTTGGACACTGCTGATATTCTGAGCATGGGTACATTACATTGTAGCTGGCCCTGAGTTGATCAGAAGGAGTAGAAGTGGACTCTAGAAAGCACCTTGATGCCAGCCACAAACACTATCATGATAAGGCAGTAGACAAGCTAAACAGATACAGGAGAGAGTTCCTGGTCTTGTGCTTCCTGAACACATGGGCCAAAAACATCTAATGCAGCCAGCAACGCTAAACTCCCAAAAGATAGAGGTGAGGTGAAGTCAGAGTGATGGCTTTACCTGCTTCCACATACTCAGAGGAGCTGAGCTGTCATGGAGTTGGAGGAGTACACACGGCCTTCGTGGTGGAAAGGGCTGCTTGGGTGTGCTTCCCTAGTGTCCCCAGCAAAAAATCCTGGTGAGTCATCCAGAACGTTGGCAAGGACTGGTGTTCCATACCTCTCCCCCACAACAATCTGTGCCTTAATCTTTACCATTTAGATGGTAAGCACTTCAAAACAGGGATCTCCCCTTTTGATTTGTCTTTATAGCACTCTGTACGCTTACAGGTCTGTGTAAACAGTCATGTAGTATAATGAATAGGAAACCTCTGATCATGAACAGAAAACATGCTTTGTTAAAAAAAAAAAACAGAGCAAGACACTTAATCTGAATGATTTAAAATCATTTGCTCACATTCATTTATCTACCAATTCTGGAGTACCAAGCACTGAGTTGCGTGTCCTGTTCTACACTTGTTGACTTCACTAACACCTAGTGCACCATGTGGAATGCAGCACACTGCTCTGTTTTAGGTGTTAGTTATGTCATCAACTATTTCAGGAGGGAAACAGAGAAACATAAGGCACTGAATTTCTGCCTTGGCAGGTAAGAAGGTTTCCAGTTCACTTTTAACTAGTAGTGATCTCTAAGGGCTGGAACCCTCACCACACTAGGGGTGGGATTTTTGCCAATGACTTCAAGAGAACAAGACTGTGCCTTAAGGAAGCAGTTAACCTCTCCTCTGAAGCCCTGTGAATTTCCTTCCACATAGAAAACAACGATGGTAATATGTCTAATGGTCTCTCACAGACTTAGGTGCCTGTCTTTGGGCATTTGCCAGTCTACACACACAGGGCCAAACATATATATCCATTACTGCTAATAATTACTCCTTTAAAGTTTGTTTTTGTAACCAAGGGGAGTAAACTAGAGCAGGTATTTCTCATATAACACTCCAGTGCATTCACGAGAGAGGCTGTTGCATGACAGGGAATATAACTTCTTGCTATTATTTTTTAAACAGGGACCCCAGCCATCAGAGCACATGAATGAGAAGTTCTGATGCTCTGTTCCTTCCCACACCCTGGAAATGTTCCCATTTAGTTTTATGATCTCTCTGGGTGAAAATCTACTGCACAGAAGTCAATGGGATTTTTGCCATTGATTTCATTGGGGCCAGGATTTCATTCTCGGTCTCTGGGAATCCTCTCTGGGGTACCTGTGTGTTAGCATGAGAATGTCAATTGACTGTTCTTTCTTTCTATAAGCCTCAACAATCCTTCCCCAGAGCACACAAAAAATCAGTCTGCTTCATTTCTTTTCCTTTATGCTATCGAAGGGGCTCAGTAAATACCTGATAGACATCATGTGGCTGCAACTCTACTCAAGTCTTGACTACACTACAGACTTATCTGGGTATAACTACATTGCTCAGGAGTGTGAAAAATCCACACCTCTGAGCAACATAGTTATACTGAACTAACCTCCCTACAGACAGCCCTCTGTTGAAGTGAGGGTTTCTCCCCTCTACATAGCTTCTGCCTCCTCAAGGAGGTGGATTAACTATGCCAACAGGAGAAGCTCTTCCATCAGCACAATAGTGTCTTCACTAAAGCAGCTGTGCCATGGCAGTGCTCTACATGAAGACAAGTCCTGAGAAAAGGGGAGACTTACGTCCCACTAAAGCAAAAAGGTGTAACTACTTCTTGCACTTCTGGGTGTGTGGCTCTTCTGTGTTCCATCGTGGCCTAGCACAAGCCCTCTCTCAGCACTGACTGAAGAGACTCAGATTCCTTTCACCTACTCCTCCTGAGAGTCTCTTCCAAGGTTCACTTTCCTTCTTTCTAAGGTACCCACAATGCATCCAACCCCATCTTAAAACAATCTGCATTTTCAGGTATCTTAAAGAAAAGCCAGTCTGATAGACAGAGTCCAGAAAATAGAAAAGCATGAAATCTAAATGGACCGAGTTATAAACACGGGCTGTTCCAGATTGTACAAAACACTGCTAACTGGAATGGAGTTCATGTTACAACATATAAAGGTAACATCAAAAGTGCTTGTCCAAACCCAGGCTCAGCCTATTTTGTCATATCACCGGAACTGTAACAATCACAGATTGGTTGCTCAGGGTACACCTGTCCTTCAGGTTCCAGGGGAAAAGTGTGGCATTTTGAATGCTTCCCAAGTATAAGAAAAAGTGTCTTCAGGTATTTGGAAAAGCCTACCACAGTCTCTAAGGAGCATGGTAACTCACTAGATCATCTTCAAACAAACAAAAAAACCCACATTCAGTAGGATTCATTTGTTCATCTCAGCCCCCATCAGGCATGGACAAAAAATGGTACTTCAGTCCCCCCAAACTGACTCTCCAACCACATTCAAGTCTTGTCATTGTGTGCCTATTATCACGTGATCTCTCCCTGCTGAAAAGAAAAGTCTGTATTTCCTCATCTTCTCTAGCAAATTGCTTATATAGAGAAGAGTTTCACAGAGTCTGATGCGGTTAATGAATAATGAGACAACATTAATTATCATGAATGCAGATAAATGCTTATGAGACATTGGCTGTAAAATTTATCTTAGCTTGTCCTTTTTCTGTATTGCCCATCAGACCTGATGTTGCAGTTACTAGGGGTTATTGTTCTGGGTGTACTCACAGTCCACATGGAATGTTTATGTTAATTCAGGAATTTATGGCCTCCAAGGTTCATCAATGCAGGCCCCAGAAGCGAACCTCCTATTCTAGGTCAATAGATTGGAGTAGCCCAGCTCCCAATGCCATAGCAAAACTAGCTGGACACCCATGCTTTAAAGTTGCTCCTCAAACTGAAATCTGAGCTCTGAAGCCCATCTCCCTTCCTAAACTGGAATGGGACTAGATAAATATGAGAAGGTGGCATTTCTGTCATTGTTAAGTCATCATTTCCCTCAGACTGAGGGACTGTAACAGTGGACCTCCCAAGAAGACTATTGGATGTCACAACGCTCACTTCATTTGTGTGCATGCTCTAATATTTCACTGTGAGCTTAGTTGAGCATTTAAGGGCTGCCCTGACTGAGTAAGGTGGCTGTCTGGAGCAGTGCAGCACCAAGAAAAGAACCTCTCTCCAAGAGGCAGATTATTGCTCTGAACTTCCCAGTGTCCAGAGAGGAGTATGCAAGTAACACCCATAAACCAGGTGGAGTCTGCTCATTGGCTCTGCTCTGCAGGGTAGGCAGGACCACGGGGGGTTACAGAAGCTCCTTCCACATGGTAGAGATACTTTGGATGCTTATCCCTCACTCTACCCTTAGAAAACAGTGGTCAGTAGCCCCACTTCATTATTTTGGGGTCTGAACTGACCTCTGTGTGCTACAGCAGAGTCAAAAGTTCTGTGAGCAAATCTTACTGTAAGCAGGAAGATCACAAGTGAAAAGGCCTGCCAAGTCTTATTCATCTCGGATTTATTTTTATGCACTCCCATGGAGTGCAAAGTTGTACACCATATTTCATCCCAGCCATTTAAAATATGACTCACTTTTCTTACAAATTTTATCCGCTGAGATATTCACCAACAGGAGCTTTATTAGAAAGGTCACACTTAATTAAAGTAGCTCCTCATTACGGGGCCTGATTCAGTTAAATGTCTGGCTTTCGTATCGTAAACTCTTGGCCGTGTCCACAAAAACTGGCAATTGAGGGCTTCTATGGCCTGATGCAGAAAGGTGGCATTTCTTTTGTCGAATTGCACCTTACTGGCATTATCTGATGAAAGACATGGACTAAATCATGAGGTTTTCCCTCAACCCTTACTCAACCAAGCCCTCACTGAAATCAATATGAACTTAAAAAGAAGGCAAGGGCCTCATACATTTCTTCAAATTGACCACAGTATCTTTCTCTTCTAGTACTTCCAAATCCAATGGGACAACTAGAGGAGCAAGGTAATTGATATGAGTAAGGGTATCAGACTCTGGATTTAAGGGAGAGGAGGCTGCATATGGAGGGTGAGACAGCCTCCCTCTGTATGCAGTGTCTGGGTCATTTCTATTTCTTGTCTTTACACGGTGCAGTGCTGCTGAAAAGGGCAGCTGCTCCTAAATTATTCCTCTGAAATTTTTTTTAATTATTAGGCAAGGGTAGGTAAATTCTTAGAGGTTTAGTGGTTGACTAAATTTTGTATGAATCTTTCACTAAATTATGCCT
Organism: Pelochelys cantorii; assembly: GCA_032595735.1. Taxonomy (NCBI): domain Eukaryota; kingdom Metazoa; phylum Chordata; order Testudines; family Trionychidae; genus Pelochelys; species Pelochelys cantorii. Next base: position 42,105,746 of record CM064335.1, read on the forward strand.
GCAACTGGAGCCTTGGATAGCCTCATTATAGATAGATAGATGAGCTGCTCACTTAGGGTATGTCTACACTACAGTGTAATAGTTATTTCGAAATAGCTTATTTCAAAATAACGCATCTACACACAAAATGCATTTCAAAATAGCATTTTGCTATTTTGAAATAGTGCGTCCACACTAAGTGAACTCTGAATCACATTTAAGGCTGGCTGAAACCAGTTCCAGCAGGGCACCAGGTCAGGACTTACTGTGTGGGGCTGCTGCCTGAGGCTATCTGAGGTCTGTGCTTAAAGGGACCCCGCCCCGGACAGCCAGTTCTCAGGTTTCCCTGCTTGCTTGCCTACCTCAATGAGGGACAGCAAAGCATTTTGTCTCTGCGTGCTCTGGTTGCCCTCACTCCGGACACCACAGCACTCTGCAACGTGGAGCCAGAGCTGCCCCTGGGCACTCTGGTGCTTCTCTTTGGACGCATTGCTGTGAGCCTGGCTGCACTTTCTGCAGTCTCCCATCTGAGAGGTCCATCGGGGGGCTGTCAGTATCCAGGAGGCCCTGCGGGAGAGCTTCCACCCTGAGGAGCTCTAAGAGGCTCCCTGGTCTGCCCCACTGGGGGCTTGTGCCTCATTCCTCCCTCACGTCCTTCCACTTACCCCTCCCTAGACCCCCTCCTGATGTCAAATAAAATACATGTATTTTCATGAACACAAACTCTCTTTATTTAACAAAACTGGGGGGGGGAAATGAAACTCTGGGGAGACTGGGGAAAGGAGGCAGGAGAGGGTGGAAGAGGGGAGGGGGAAGCAAGGGGAAGAAGGAGGAGGGGAAGCTCAGGGATCAGGGTGGGGGTCTCACTGGGCCAACTGTCTCCCAGCACGGTGGGTGTGGGGGCCTTGGCGTCCCCAGGGGGATGGGGAGGAGGGTGTGGAGGTTGAGGTGGGGGGTGTGGAGGTTGAGGAGGGAGAGGCGGGAGGGGGAGATGGAGTGGGAGGAGGAGCATGAGCTGGGGAGGCAGCAGGCTCTGGAGCAGCACGAGGCAGCACACTCTGCACCAGGGTCTGCAGATGGACACAGATGGCATGACCCCGGGCAAGCAGCTCCTGCCAAAACTCCCATTCTTCCTGCACCCACTGCTCCATGGTGCAGTGCAGGGCTCACAGGGCCCCCAGATGCTGGTCTCGGTACCTCTGCAGTGTTGCGGTGGACCTGCTGAGCCCTTGGGTGCGGGATGATGTCCCGGGCAGGGTGGTGCGCCCTGTACGAGCAGCTGGTGTGGCTGTGGAGAAAGAAGAAGTGGTCAGTTCTCCCTGGGGACACAGTGGGTGAAGCCCAGCCCCACTCTGGGAGGTGAGGATGACCGTGCCCTGCACCTTCAGAGCCGCTGTGCTTGCAGAGAGGCCATGGTCAGAATGTCCAGCTATCCCCAGGAGTGGGAGCTGCCCCGAGACCACACTCATGCCCCTGTGCTGTGCATAGTGTGCCCGAGGTGGGGGGTGAGATGTCCCCTGCCTCTGTGTAGAGGGGGCTTGTGAAGGGAGGGCATCCTGCTGTGTCCCGCCCCGGGGTCAGGAGCATGTCAGGTCTCTTCACACTATCAGGCCACGGCCCCTGTGTGGCACACAGCTGGAGCCACCTGCCCAGGGGTGGCACAGCATGTGCTCACATGTGCACTGGTTGCTGCGTGATCTGTGGTAAGCCAGGCCCACTTGCGCGGTCCCTGGTCTCCCTCCCCGCCCCCCTGGGGAGGGGACAGTGATGGCACTTACATGGTATGGCCTCCCAGGACGACCCAGGTGATGCCGCTGCTGGGACAGCTTGGGGGTCTGGCCAGCGTGGCACCCTCCGTGGCAGCTCCTCCTCTGCGCCCTGGTCAGGACCCTTCGGTCCCGGATCACTGCCCCCTGGGTTGGCACAGACCGTCCCACCCCCCATGATGCGGTCCAGGGTGTTGAAGTAGGGGCAGGTGTCTGCCCCTGCTGAGGAGCTGCCCTAAGTGGCCCTGGTGTATGCCTGTCGCAGCTCCTTGATCTTCATGCGCACCTGTTCTTGTGTGTGCATGTGGTCTTTGGTGGCCATCGTGCTAGCTATGCGTCCATAGATGGCAGTGTTCCTCCATCTAGTGTGGAGATCATGGACATTGGAGGCCTCCCCCCAAACCTCAATGAGGTTCATGATCTCTGCACTCGTTCAGGAGGGCGCCTGCCATCTCCGGCCCCTGGGAGCTGGGGGACTTGGCGGGGGGACAGCTGGCTGGCACTGGCTGCCTGCCTCATTCTCTGGCCACTGGGTGAGGGGCAGCGACTGCTGGCAGGCCTGGCTCTGGCATACAGTGTGGCCAGAGTCTACCCCTTCAAGGGCTCCGGGCCTGGGGGAGAGGAGAAGAGTTTTCCTGGTTTGGCCCAGAGTGGCCACCAGGAGAAACTGGGAAGGGCTGGAGGCCCCCTATTTTGGAATAAGCATCTACACAGTGCTTATTTCGAATTAGCTGTTTCGAATTTGGCGTTATTCCTCTTAGAACGAGGTTTACCAAATTCGGAATAAGCGCTCCGCTATTTCGATTTTATTTTGAAATAGCGGTTTGCCTGTGTAGATGCTATTAAAGTTCATTCGAAATAACGGCTGTTATTTTGATTTGACTTTAATGTGTAGACATACCCTTATTGTTCACGTTTTCCAAACAGCATGTAAATTGATTTATCCATTTGATTAATATCCGTGTAATGTGAACACATGCTTTTCAAGAAGAATGCACTTAAGTGTTAGAGAATATAATACTCAGAACCAATTGTGAACAGCATGTAGCAGCCTTTTAAAACAAGCCTAGACAAAGCACTGGAGAATAAACTGCCCAGGACGATGCATTGTAATAAGCCTTTTCCATTTCTAATCTCTAGGATTCTATAATTTCCCAGGGATTACAGCTTCAGAAATCCTTTGGCCAAAAATCATAAAAAGGCTACAGAAAGATCTCTCCCTTAAATCAGCTACAAAACCCAGGCTCTCTTTAGGAAGTTTGCGAGGAACTGGCATACCTGAAAACTAAACATGCAAATGGAAACTGGTCCAAGTCCAAATCTAACAGCCAATTTTACCTTCACGTATGCCCCATGCAACTCCACTGAAAGCAATGGAATGGCAAAGGGTATAACAGTAAAGTTTGGTCCAGTGGGTATAACCCATGTACTAATGAAAGTGCTAACTTTCAAAGAAAGGAAGCTTGTGACAAAGAAAGGAAGTGGTGTTTCTTTCGGCTATAGAGCTGGTCTATGGTTATTGTGCTGCACTGATTTATTAATTGACAGTTACTAATGACCTATTTACATAGCCTCAGCTAAGGACTTGGCTTTAGTGCTGATTAGGGTTCTGTTCTCAAAACTAAATGGGACACAGAAAAATTAAAAATGGGAAACACAGCATGTTGGAATTATGTTCACCAGGCAGCCCCTTGGGGATGGATCCTCTCCCGTACAGAACTATGCTCATTGCACAGGAAGAACAGCAGGAAACCTGTTCCAGCTCCTAGATTCTCAAAGCATGCAGAAAGCTTTTAAAGGTTGCTGTAGCAGAGCTCTGCCAGGCTGCTGCCCATCCCAGCAACACCCCCAAAAGACTTCGAAATAGCTCTCCATTTCCCAATATGCCCCCTAAGCTGGGGGGAGGGGTGGGTTTGAGGGCCATAATTTATAGCGATGAAACATCTGACCCACTTGGAAGTTTCCCTCCAATGGGGGAATTCTTTGCTGAGGGAGTTATTTGCCCCTTTGCACCTTCCAAGTAGGGGGAATCCACCCACATAATGTGTACATTCAGGGCCTAACCATCCTTCACCCTGCACCTTGTGCAATACTTCATATTAGTGACAAGTGACTGTGAACTCCTACCAAACCAGAATGAAGGCATTTCACACCGACTTGGTTGAGGTGTAAGCAGCTATAGAAGAGCAAGCGAGATCCAGGGCAGATTTTTAACCTCCAGATGAATTCTGCAAAGCTTGTTTGGACCTAGTCTCCAGTGATACTGTGGATAGATTAAATATAAACCTATGTCAGACAGCCATGTTCTGTGCAGCATTTCCCCCTCAGACTGATTATGTAAGTACTAAACTGTGCACTGACACTCATAACACAATAAAAATTCCAGTCGTATTTGTGCATGTTCACATAATTAAAGATCTGAATCCAGCAGATAAGTCCTTTAATTTTATTTTTTTTAAGTTACACACATTAGTATGTCTAGACAAAAATACTTTCATCAGAAGATCTCATCCACATATGATATGGAAAATGTGCTGGATTACCCCAAATCATTTAATTACATATCTTTGGCATGTCACCTTAGGCAACAAAACTGCAGTGTTGAGGATGTAGACATGTTATTTTCCTTCTTAACTGCATTTTGATGCCTTAAAGTAAAATGAAAGCTATTTTAGCAATATGAAAGAGACCATGGAGATAAACAGGTGTTAGGAAGAATAATCTTTGGAACTAACATTTATCATTTGTTTAAAAAACATCTATAGCATACTGTATGCCAAACAGACTCTAAATCAAACCAAAAACAATATCAGAAATGAAATCGTCTCAAGAGAAACTATAGCTTGTTGCCTAAAATTGTGACATTAAAGAGTCTTGCAGACTTGCCAGTTGCACATTTATTTACTTTATGTGCATGGAAAGCACCTATCTGAGCCCAAGGCAGCATAGAAGATTAAAAGCACAACCAGACTAACATACAAACACAAGCACTCCCCACCAGACCACAGTACAACATAACCCACAAAATAAAATACATTATAGTTTCCTAAGAACATATGGTGATATGGGTTATTAGCTGTAAGGCATTAGCTCAACTATGCCTGGAAATGCAAGGTTTATGATCTTCATGATTCATTTGTGACTTCACCTCTTCTACCTCATTACTTTAGATAATTTGGGGGTACTGCCAGGCAGTCCAGAATTAGGTGGCACATCAGTTGAAATCAATGGACATTTGGACTGAATGAAGACTGCAGGATAAGGTCCTTTTGTATAGCACCAGCAAATAATTATGGACCTGGTTCAAAGGCTGCTCAAGTCACCAGCAAGAATCCCATTGATTTCAGTGGGATTCAGATCAGACCCATGGAATACTGAAGCCCCAGCTACTACTAACATGGTAAACAAAAACAAATTCTTATTCCAAAAAGATCTTTTTTGGTCAGGCACTAATAGATACCCTGCCCCAAGTCCATAAGCACCGCTCCCACAGCCATTAGCAGGATCTGAACCCAATAAAAGGTAGTGGATTACATGAACATTTGGGGGATATAGTCTATTTATAGGGCCTTCCTTAAAGGCAGACAAAAGTACCCGTACAAGACTTATCATCGCGGTGTGTCCCTTCACAACAGAGAGTGGCATTGCAACTCCTTCACCTTGCCTCATCTTTTCGGATACGGTGACTTGGCATCCTCAAGTCCCATTTATCATAGAATCATAGAGCTGGAAGAGACCTCAGGAAGTCATCAAGTCCAGCCCCCTGCCCAAGGCAGGACCAATCCCAACTAAATCAACCCAGCCAGGGCTTTGTCAAGCCGAGACTTAAAAACCTCTAGGGATGGAGATTCCACCACTTCCCTAGGTAACCCATTCCAGCGCTTCACCACCCTCCTAGGGAAATAGTTTTTCCTAATGTCCAAACTAGACCTCCCCCACTGCAACTTGAGACCACTGCTCCTTGTTCTGCCATCCATCACTACTGTGAACAGCCTTTCTCCAGCCTCTTTGGAACCTCCCTTCTGGAAGTTAAAGGCTGCTATCAAATGCCCCCTCACTCTTCTCTTCTGCAGACTAAACAAACCCAAATCCCTCAGCCTCTCCTCATAGGTCACATTTATGTTCTCACTCCTTCCAGAGATTGGAGTCCCGGGGTACATCTAGACTACAGGCTTTTGTCAACAAAGCTTCTGTCGACAGAAACTGTTGACAGAAGCTTTGTCGACAAAGAGCATCTAGACTACATAAAGCAGATCGACAAAGCGATCCGCTTTGTCGACAAAGAGCATCCAGACTGCTGGACACTCTGTCGACAAAAGAAGGCACCCAGAAGTGCTTCTGGAAGGTCACAGGGGCAGCCTTAAAGCCCAGGCTCTGCTGCATGCTCTCTGCAGAGATGTGTGCTTAAAGGGATCCTCCTTGACAGCCGTTGCTCTGCTCCTGCTTCTGGCTTGCCTACCTCCTCGAGGGAAAGCAAAGCTGCAGTTTTTGCTCTGGTTGCCCTGCTTCCTCGGACACCACAGCAGGTTTGGTTTTTGACTTGTGTGTTTGTTTTTTTTGGTTTTTTGTTTGGTTTTTTGGCTTTTTTGGCCAAGGACCCTGAGCTGCCCCTGGGCAGGCGATGGCCCCACACCGTGCTGCTGGAAGTTCTGCTGCATGCTCAGGAGAGCATCATGACGTTTGCAGCAGAGCTGGATTCTGAGCCCAGCTTTGAGCCCCTCGCTCATGCTGCAGCCCTGCTGCCCTTGCCCCCAAAGTTATTTATGGAGAGGCGAGTTTGGAGGCTGGACACCAGTTCTGACTGGTAGGATTGACTAGTTATGCAGCAGTGGGAGGGAAGACCAATGGCTCCAAAACTTCCGGCTGCAGAAGGCCACCTTCCAGGAGCTCTGTGTCTGGCTCGCCCCTGCCCTGCAACTCCAGGACACCCACTTGCGGGCCACCATCCCCCTGGAGAAGTGCGTCGCTATTGTGCTGTGGAAGCTGGCCACCCCCGATAGCTACCGCTCTGTGGGACATCAGTTTGACGTGGGGAAGTCTACCGTCAGGGCCATCTTGATGGAGGTAAGTCACTCTCGGGGGACAGTCCAGGGGGGCAGGGGCAGGAGGATAAGGGGGATGGTCAGGACCGGGCACAGGGAATGGGGGATGGGGTGGGAGTGGTGGAAGCCTGCCTGGCCTCACCCTGCGGGGGTGCAGGGGCCACAGAGGAGTTGCCTGAGAGGAGGTCCGGGGGGGAGCACCTCTCATCAGCTGATCCAAGCCCTCAAATGTCCTGTTCTGTGTGTTTCTATTTGTCCCTTTCTGCAGGTGGTGGCGGCCATCAATTCAGAGCTGCTTCACAGGACCATCCGCCTGGGAAACCTGGATGCCATCATGGCCGGATCTGAGTCACTAGGATTTCCCAACTGCGGTGGAGCACTCGACGGGACGTATATCTCCATCCACGCACCACCCAACTGAGCAGCACAGTACATTAACCAAAAGGGCTACTTTTTGATGGCGCTGCAGGCCCTGGTCGACCACCGGGGACAATTCACAGACGTTTGTGTCGGGTGATTAGGCCAGGCACACGATGCCCGTGTATTCCGGAACTCGTACCTGTACCGTAGGCTGCATGCTGGGTTCTTTTTCCCGGACAGAAACTTGGCAGTGGGGGATGTGCAGATGCCTATGTGCATCATGGCGGACATGTCCTACCCTCTTATGCCCTGGCTCATGAAGCCATTCATGGGACACCTGGATGCGAGCAGGTAACTCTTCAATTCCCGCCTGAATCATGTTTGCTTCCAGGTGGAGTGCGCCTTCGGCCATTTGAAGGGCAGATTTAGATGCCTGCTCACTCAGCTGGACATGGGGGAACACAACATCCCCGATGTGGTTGCAGCATGCTGTGTGCTGCACAACCTGGTGGAGAGGAAAGGGGAGGCCTTCCTCCCTACATGGGGGACATGGGCTGATGTGGAGGGGAGGCACTTTGAGCAGCCCCGGACAGCTGCCATCCAGCAAGCCCACCATTTGGGATTGCAAATCCGAGAAGCCCTGAGGGAGCAATTCTCCCACGGAGGCCAATGAGTTTCCCCAGGGTCTTCCAAATGTGGGATTGCCCCATGCCCCCGGTGCCTTCCTTCCCAAAACCCCTCCCGGCCCCACATTCACACATTCTACTCCTTCCTCACACCCTGAGAACAGGGACAGGTGTTGGTGAAAACATTTGAACTGTTTATTGCACTGTTGCTTTTTGGACAAAATAAAATAAATAACTCTTTTTTTCAGAGAAAATAAACTGTTTGCTAACAAAATAAAGTACTTCCCTCAGTTATTCTCACTGGTGGGAAGGGGGAATGTCAACCAGGAAGTGGGGAGGGAGGCTCAGGGCTGAGGGGGCTGCCTGGAGGAAGAGCCCCTGGCAGTTTGGCTGCAGCGGCCTTCTTGCACCCGGCTGCGCGTGCGGGCTGTGACAGCAGGGGGCTGAGCAGGAGGTGGGGCTTCACCTGGGTCTGGGATGGCAGGGGTTGGCGGGGGGGGGGCAGGCTGAGGAGGAGGAGGAGCAGGACCAGGGAAGACCATGGCCTCCCGGATCACAGCACAGATGTGTGTGTGCTGCTGGGCGAATTCCTCCAGCAAGCGCCGGTGCCACTTGGCCTCTGCCTCCAGCCTCCTGTCCATTGAGTCCTGCATCCATTGCAGGACAGAGATGTGCTGGCGCACCAGGTCTAAATAGGTGCGCCAGTGCCAACAGGTTCCCTGCAGCCGTCTGGGTGGTGGGGCAGGTGTGGCACCCCCCTCCTGGTCAGCTGGTCCGGCTGTGGAGGACAAGAGGGAAAAGTCGTCACTCATGCATGCTCACCCTTTCCCTGAGAGGGCATGCCCTCCTCAGCAGCAGTGCCTGTCCTAGGGTCAGAGGCTGCTCGTGTGTGTCTCAGTAAGGCATGGTATGGCCTGGCCTGCAGCTACGGCCTCCCTGGAGCCCAGAAGGTGTGCAGGCCACCATCCTGCCCCCCCTCACACACACCCCAGGGCCAAGCAGCACAGACAAGTGTCAGGCCATGGTTGGGGTTCCCGCAGGGTGCTGAGAGACCTGCAGCTGTGAGGCAATCCCTGCGCCCCCGACCCATGCCGGCACCTGGAATCACTGCCTGCAGGAGCACCTGGTGCCTAGCAGCTGTGCGGGTGCAAGGGTAGGACGGCCCTCCCTGAGGGTGGCCATGGGTGTGCCCCTCTTCCCCCCGGCTGTGATTAGCATGATATGTCACAGCACTGCACCATCCCCTTTGCTCCCGCCTGCCCTGCCCTGGGTGCGTTGGACCCTCACAGCACTCACCTGATGTTCCCTCCCCGGTGTCCAAGATGGTCTGCGAGGCCTCCTGAGCATCAGCGCCTAGCTCCTGGGTGCTATCTTCCTCCTCCTCTTCCTCTTCTTGGAGCTCCTGGTCACCTGGCTGTTGTTGCAGCCGCTGCTGACCATGGGTCTCTAGCCCAGACTCCACTAGCCACTCAGGAGGCAGGGTTTCCCCTGCCCCCAGGATCTGGTCAATCTCCTCATAATACGCACAGTAGTGCGGTGCTTCCCCAGAGCGGGAGCTGCACTCAAGGGCTCTAACATACCCCTGCCGCAGCTCCTTCACCTTTGCCCTGACCTGCTCCAGTGTGCAGGCGTGGTGACCTTTTGTAGCCAGGCCTTCTGCCATTCAGGCATAAATGTCCGCATTCCTCCTCCTGCTGGAGTGCATGGCCTGGAGGGACGACTCCTCAGCCCAGAGCCCCAAGAGGGCTTTTATCTCTGGCCCAGACCAGGAGGGCTTGGTGCCCCTGCCTTCCTGGGGGGATGTGTCCCTGGAAGGGCCAGGGGGTCTTGGGGGGCTCATCCCTGCGACATGTCTCCCAAGTGTCCCTACCAGGAAGAGCTGTGCAGTCAGGGTCCTCTCTGGAGCTGGCTTGTTGCCAGAGTGCTGATCCTGGGTGCCTGTGCCTTTTAAAGATGGCTACAGGTAGGAACAATAAAGTGAAAAGCAGTGGCAGGAGCGTCCACCAGGGGTTCTTCCTGGAGGCCTTTACTGTCGACATAACTTCTCCCCTGCATCCACACTTACCTTTTGTCGACAGAACTCTGTCGACAAAGGAGTTATTCCTCGTAGAATGAGGTTTACAGCCGTCGACAAAACTGCTGAGTTCTGTTGACGTTATGTTAACAGAACTCAGCGGCAGTGTAGATGCAGGTATAGTTTTGTCGACAAAAGGAGCTTAACCTTCAGGCCTCCTTTGCAAGCAGGCCTCAGTGTCTTACTGCCATCAGCTTCTGGGCTCCAGTCACCCCATGAAGTCCAAGCCAACTCCACCCTCCTACCAAAGGCTTCTGACAGGCTGCTGCCTACAGACAATTCCTAGCCCAAGCCCAGCTGCTTGCCCCACACTGGAGCAGTTTATCTGCTCCTCTCTTCTCCAGCCTGCCTCAGCTACTGGGCTTTTAAGATTAACTTCCCATCCAGAGGCAAACTGAACAGGGCTGGCAGACCCCAGACCTGTTGGCCTTCAAGGTGGCTGGCTGCCTGTTACAGAGACAGTCCTGTTTTCTATTGCTGGCTGAGATGATGACAATTTAGGGCATGCTGGTCCACTTTGTTGAGGTAGGGAAGAGTAAGACAAGGTGGTAGAGAGTGTAGGGTAAGGGGAAGTTAGATTTAAGAAAGATTCATGTTGCTGTAGATCTTCAGAGAAGTGCAAAGGAAATAGATAAACTTTAAAAAACAACAAATAGTCTGGTAGCACTTATAGACTAACAAAACATGTAGATGGTATCATGAGCTTTCGTGGGCACAGCCAACTACAAAAATAACAAATTGGGGGAATTAACCAAACAAGATGCTATTAACCCCTTCAGGCTATGTCTATACTATGAGTTTTCTTGGCAAAAAATATGCTAATGAAGGACTCATTTGCAAGAATCATGATCTCATTTGCATATTTTCTGCCAATCCATTTTTATGCTGGGGTTTTTGCGCAAAAACAAGCAGTGTGGATGTTTTCTTTTTGTGCAAAAACCCCTTTTTCCGCAAGATCCTTATGTCCCAAAAAAGAAGGTATACAGATCTTGCAGAAAAAGGGGATTTTGCACAAAAAGAAAACATCCACACTGCTTGTTTTTGTGCAAAAACCTCAGCGCAAAAACAGATCAGCAGAAAATATGCAAATGAGTTTGCAACTCATGCAAATGAGTCCTTCATTTGCATATTTTTTGCCAAGAAAACTCGGAGTGTAGACATAGCCTCAGTGACTTAACTGAGATCAGAATCTGGCCCTGAAAGAAAAAAGAGGGTGTGGGCCAAGAAACAAAATTGTTCTTTTAAAAGTTAGCAAATGATTTCTCAAAGAATCCTGAACACAAAAGAGGGGAAGAAAAATACTGAGGAAGAACGACATGGTGTATAGGAGAGATGGAATATTAGAGGCAGAGAATATATTTCCACAAATTACAGCAAGAAACAGGGAGGTGCATGGTTCAGGCTGATGGAAGATTTCTGAGGAGAAAACAAGTGTGAAGCAAAATGTGTCTTTTGAAAAGGACAAAGATAAAATGGGGACAGGAAAGAAGCACTGTGAGCCAGAAATTGAAGGGGATTAAGAAGAAAGTCAGGAAAGGTTTAGAGAAGTCTTGACGGAACAGTAAAAATGAGGAGGAGGGACGAGGTATGTGGAGAATTCAGAGACTTTTACATGAGGAGGTTGATGGTTCAGCCCTTGGGTTGTCTGATATCCTGAATTAAGGTAATAAAATACTAGAAACATAGTTGGCAGAAGGAAAGAGAGCAGAAGAAAATGACAAACACAAATTGAACTAAGCTACCCAATATGCTCTATTCACAAGGGTTGTACTTTTCTCTGCGCTGTACCACCTCAGAATTCCATATATTTACAGCTATATGGTCATTACTCTGATGATATGGAACTGCTGACGTCCCTTCTGTGGTATGTTTGTCTCAGTTCAGACATTAGCCTGCATGTTCCGAATGTCAAATGTATTCTGCTTGTACAATTTTTAATTATTCCTAATCGGGTGTTATCTTTGAGTCTAGAGCCAATAATGCACTTTTTTTAAACAAAGTAACTTTCATAGTAAAGCCAATGCATGCACTCCATGTGGATCAAGCTATTCACAAGCAAAAGGAAGTGTGTATTTGCTTTTGTAAATACACAGTACTCACTCAGAAGCAGATCTTCTAAATAGATTTTCGTGTGGCTTGATACCCTTCCAAACATAAAGGATTAAATCATCAGAAAGTGCTATCCTTCCATTTTCAATTCCCTTCTAAAATGTGCTATTTTGTGATGCCATCAGCCTACCAGCAGTGGTGCTTGGCAAGTTATATACTACTATTTAATTGCCTTAAACTATTTCCCTAGCACTATCATTAATAACACTAAACCTAAATTGGATTAAGCATTACACCACTATAAAGTTAATTCACTGTGATACTAATGAAATGTCATGTGAAGCTTCCTGTATATCCAACCAAACAGTCACTGCCAAGGTTTAAATCAATGGCATGTTCATCTTCTCTTCTTAGAGGATATTGTTTTAATTGCTATCAGGTGATTTTCAGGCATATAGGCATCTTCTGTTTTACTGGTTTTCTAAGTCTAATGGAATCTGGAGGCTGCTTGGTTTACTTTTGGTGCAATAGCCTCACCACTTTGAACTTGCTGGGAAGAAGTGTGTTCTAATGGGCAAATTCAGTTGTAGTAGGATTCCATATTCGATATTGTATTAGGATAGTCACATTTCAATATTTAAGCAACTAAATTTAGGCAATGATCTGATATTCACTGGAATTAATGGACTTGGAATCAAATGTGAGGTAACCTGGTTTGAAAAGGTACTGATCACCCCAACTTCCACAGAAGAGTTAAGTGCCTATTGATCCCTCATATTTCAAAACAGTGCCCTTAAACTGAGGGCCTAAATTATGGCCTGACTTGTGGGCTACAATACTGATTGGAATCTTCACCTTCAGCTGACTCTTGATTTTGGGGGGCTATTTAAGTGTCCAAGTTAATATCAGCTTTCATTTTGGAAGAGTGATTTGTACAGGGCTATACATTGCAGGGTTAGTCTTGAAATTTGTAACCAAACACTAGACCAGAAGTCTGTTTGTTTGTTTTTGAACAGTAACGGTTATTCATGATAATCTTCCTCCTTCTCCTTCCCAGTGTGTCAGCAATGACTTTTGAACTGGTGAAGCCCATGGTGGGTGTCTCAGTTTTGGTGTAACCTCAGCCTCATGTATGTTTGTGCAGTAGAGGTTCCTCAGGGACTGCCACTGATGGCAACAGGGCCATGTAAATGCCCAAGTCTCTGGCTGACTCCTCTGCTGAGCCATCAGTGTATGCACTGGCGGTATGGAGATCCAGAAAAGGAAACATACACAAGAAGATTGAACACAGGACTGAGAGCAAAGCATTCCTGCATTCTAGTTCCACATCTGACATTGACTTCCACCAAGGCTTTTGTCAAGAACCTTAAGCCATATCTATACCACCACTCATGTCAGCAAAACTTATGTCATTCAGGGGTGTGAAAACACACACCCCTTACCAACATAAGTTTCGCTGGCATAAGCAGTAGTGTGCACACCATTATGTTAACGGGAGAGCTTCTCCTACTGATATAGCTACTGACACTCATCGAGGTGGTTTTATTTTATTAGTGGGAGAGCTCTCTTTGGTTAGCACAGGGTGGGTACATGGTTGATCTTAACAGCAGTGCTGCTGTATTGCTACAGCTGTGCTGCTATAAACTCACTCGTGCAGACATGGCCCAAGGCTCCGATTCTCAGTTACACTTATGCCAGTGTACATTCCTTCTGCAGCATAAAAGAGCCTTTTTGCACATATAAATGTCATTTATATCCATTTTAAGATCCCTTTACAGTGCCAGAGTAGCCTTAGTATAAATGAAAATTGAGCCATTAACCTGTGCCTTACTTTCCCTTTCATTAGTTCACATTAGTAAAGCATTATGCAAGTGCAAAATATTATTATTTTGTGCACGTGCCTTCTGGAGAGAGAGACCATAAATTAATGACTTGTGTATTCAGTTTCAGCCTGACGCATTTTCAGGTGACAAAACCCCTGAAAAGGTATGTTTATTTTGGTGGATATGCTGCTCGACCCATAACAATAGCACTGCTGGGCAGCAAGTAAATACCTTTCCCTTCTCACTGCTTTCACAAGATCTCTGCAGTTCAGAGTTAAATCGTAACCTTAGAGTACTTGAAGTAAACCTAACAGCTAGTTGTAGCCTATGCTCCTGCCTTTTCAGCTTGATTTCTCTGTGGCAATTATTCTTTCATCATGAATGACTTATCAAACATTGTCATCTCCACTTCCCTTGAGTCAGTTCAAGGCTGTAGATCATATTATAAATGATTTCACTGTCACTTGGCATCATAAAACACAAAGCGCCAGTTGTTCAGGATGTCATTTAGTCCCTGGACAGACTCAAGGGTGAAAGATGACCTCTAACCTGAACCGGTCAGTGAGGATATACTGTATTTCATTGTCTGTAGAAAACTTGAACTGCCTTTAGTGGTGTCCAGACTTCCTAAACTGAACTATGTGTTGAAGTGACAAGATTAGCAAAACCTTTTTTGAGAGATGATAAATCCTCATGTTTTACTCCAGAACACACCATTTAAGCATAGTTCTTTCTGGGAGAGTTTATAACAAATATTTGGAACATAGGACAACATCTGAGATATCTTTTATGCTTGAGCAAATTAGATTATCAATATTTTGTGTTAAGTACTTCAGCAATTATATCTTACTCAATATTGCCATAGAGGGTAGGAGATGCCAAATAACTGAAGTGCCATTTGAATGAGTGTTAAAATGAAGTCCTTCCATTTTGCAGTTATGATTCAGAAAGTAATGTAGTGATGAAATTGTTCGAGTCAGCACCATAAACTGTGTACACTGTTTATGATTGCATATAGAGTTCTTGCTTAGAGGTATTTCTTCATGGAGTGCAGTCTACCTGTGGAACTCCTTGCCAGAGGATGTTGTGAAGACCAGGTCTGTAACAGTGTTCAAAAAAGAACTAGATAAATTAATGGAGCATAGGTCCATCAATGGCAATTAACTAAGATGGGTAGGAATGGCCTCCATTTGGCAGAGACTGAAAATGGATGACAGGGGAGGGATCGCTTGATTATTACCTGTTCTGTTCACTCTCTTTGGGGCACCTGGAATTGGCCTCTGTCAGAAGACAGGATATTGGGCTAGATGGATCTCTGGTCTGATCCAATATGGCTCTTCTTATGTTCTTATCATTGAGTTACTACTGAACATATTGCTGATACCTGCCAAAATCTGCTGGTTCTTTACATCCCTATGCTGCTGCCTGCTGCCCAATCATAAGGGTGCTAGAATATTCATGTACTTCCTGAAAATACAATACCTGTTCTAGAATGTAGGACTTCTGATAGCTCATAACTCCAGAGGTGGTAGTGGATTGCTTTTATGACCTCACTTCCTTCCTGGAAATATCATCACTGCATTGAGAGAGAGGTCCACGGGACGTGAGCTTGTGATGTAACAGGACAAGGAGCCATCATCCTTTGAATTTAAGCTGTACTCTGCCACTTCTTGTCTTGCACTTCTGCTTGCATACGGTGCTTGATCCAAAGCTCATTTAAGACAGCAGAAAGATTCCCATTGCTATTATTGGGCACATGCTACACAGATCCTAGATACAAGGGATCTGAGCAAATATGTAGAGAAAGGGAACAGAGGAGTAAACAGAGAGAAGATGGTCACAGAGACACCAACCAGAATTGATAAAAGCGCTTTGGTGGATTTTCTTCTCCAGATTTAATCCAGTGATTATAGGTCTGCCTTAGGAAATGAAGATGCTACTTTATAGCCTATTTGTAAAGAAACATTCTAATTTGAGGACATTCAAAGAGCAATGGATTGATAGCAGTGTCTTACCAGTTTCTTTCATCTATGTGCTGACTGATACCATTTGCTCTCTGAATCATCATTTCTCATGTACCACCTCCCCAGTCATGACATGGGTTCTTAGTGGCCTGATCCAAGAAACATTGCTTAATATATATAGCCTTATGTCTGGGAGGACTCCAACGCTCACACAGCAAGCAATTGACTTTAGTGGGGGTGCTTGTGGTTGGAGGAGTCTGCCTGTATCCACGAGCTTGCAAAAGTAGGGGCTTCATTATCTAACTTTATGCACCCAGGCAACTGGCCAAAGGTCACAGAGAAAGTCATTCCCAGACTGAAGTAGAGGCCATGAAGTCCTGACTTAGTCCTCTGCTTTAACTCCCAGACCATAATCTAGCACCTTGAGAATCTTTAAGAGTCATCAAGTATAAGTGCAACATAATAGTCACAGTATGGAATTGTTCCTTTTTATTTTCTCCTTAGCAAAGTTATGGACTACAATGTTGTATCAATGTTTTCTCAAACCCAGGCATTAAGTATTTCAAAAGAACAGTTACAAGTTTCCACATTATAGTGAAAAAGTAAAGCATCTTTCCCTATAACATATTCTATAATTATATTCACTTTTAGCTTAAAATCAAAGGGAACAAATGTTCAGATGGAATTACACAAACATAAACAGACCCTGCCATACTTCACATTGTGTTTGACATTTTGTGATTTGGCTGCAGAACGATCAAGAAGGATATCAGATAAGGAAGACAGTAAAATGATGAAGGACTGCATGTACAAAAGTACTACACTGCTTAGCAACTTCCTGCCAGCTTTATCAACATTTCAAATCAATTTCAAATACTGTTTCTTATGTTTGACAGACCTGGCTAAATCCATGAGCAACAAACAATGAATTGGTGCACAATGATCTAAATAAATTAGGATTTAGCTGGTTATGAAAGTGTCCTTGCTCTACTAAAAATAAAAAAGCCAAATACATTAGTATGTATTTACATTTGAATAGCACCAAAGATAAAGGAGCAGGATCTCACTGTGCTAGGCACTGTCCAAACAAAATCAAAAAATTATATATTACATTGTGTTCCTAAATTAGGGCTTGGTCCAAATCCTATTGAAGTTAATGGAAAGACTTGATTAGACTTTGGATCAGACCTATAGTTTGTTCATTTACTTATTAATCACCTGCAGTCTTTGCCACATGTCATCTACCTTTGAATTCATATATAGATTTTACTTTAATTGCATGAAATTCTACTTTGGAAAAAACTGTTACTTTACGGTGACAATTATTTGAGTGAATAAGGAAAATGAGTCTTGTAGCACAAATTCTCAGCTTTTTGAAACAGGTAGGCTAGGATGTGTCTGTGACTATCTAAGTATCTGAGTTTGCATAACAGAGCTAAATACAGGTATCAGAGGGATAGCCATGTTAGTCTGAATCTGACGAAGTGGGTCTTTGCCCACGAAAGCTTATGCTCCAATAAATCTGTTAGTCTATAAGATGCCACAGGACTCCTAGTTGCTAGAGCTAAATACAGTTATTTGCTATCTATAGTCTAGGCCCAAGCTTATAGCCAGTCCCCACTAGTCTACACACTGTACAAAAAATATGGTCATTAGCAGTCCCTGTCACCCAAAATACTACAATCTATTCTAGGCAAGACAGGCAAAAGGAGAGAAAGAGAAATGAATCCCAAAGTCACACAGTGACCGGTGATTAGAACTCAAAGTCTCATAAGCCCAACTTTTATTCCAATGCTCTATTTACTAGTTCTCTTATTCTTCAGCTATGCAGAACATCTCCAGTACCAATTCTTTTTTCCCTTCCCACAACAGTTGCAATGGTAAATAGGAAGATTAAGGGTTTACAGTTCCTTTGCTTACTATTCTTAGATCTACAGTTTGTATTGCATAAAAATATAAGGAAGGGGAAAAAACAGTGTTAAGATCCACATTTCCTCAAAGTTTCCTTTGTACCAAGTGGACTACGAACTGCACTGAGCAGTAAATTTTTGTCCATGGACAAGCTTACACTTTAAAAAAAAATACAGTGTTGGAGCGTGGGCGCAAGGTTGAGGGTGTGTAAGCAGAGGTTGTGGTGTGTGGTGAGGGATGGCTGCCCCAGGCAGTTTAATCCCCAGTGTTGTACATTAGTTCTTGTCACTATTATTCACACCATCCATGGGGGGAAGCAAGTCTCCCTGCAGGGGCCAGGAACCCAGTGGTGGTCAGTGCATTTCTCTCCCCGTCAGGGGTTTCAGAACCCCCAAACGGCTCTCCCAAGAAAAGGCCCTGGCTGCAGCTCCCCTCTGAAGGACTGATGCTTTGGCCTCATCAGGCCTCAGCTCTGGATCATCCACTGCCCTAGGTCACCACTGCAGAGCCCAGCTGGGCCCCTCCTGCCCAAATGTTGGCCTGGAGCTGTTGTCTTCTCCTGCCCTAGACCACCTCCCAAACCAGAAGCATTCCTACTCCCATTACAGCAAGAGCACAGGTCTTCATGGCACTCTGTCATGGGGGGCAGGGAAAAGCAGAAGGTCAGGTTCTGAAAAGTCCACTCCACATCCCAGCTGGGGCTACTCAGAGACGTGAGTGACACAGTTCTGATCTGTGCAGATTAGACAAGATTGCTGCACATGTGTACAATTTACTCAGAACATTGGTTAGGATTCCAAAAGGCTACTTCCCACCAATAAAGTAACATTATGTGCCACCAGCTTCTTTTTTTAGCCTGCATTGTTGAGTGAGTGACAGTATTATACCAGCATGTAATGTGCAGATTATTAAATAAAGGGAAGAGAAGAGTTTTATCTTATGATGGAGTAGAATGGTCGGAGAAACAGAACTGACAGGCCTTTTGCATGAAACAGCATTCTACTGAAGGATAAAAATCACAGAGTTCAAGGAGTATATTCCCTTCTAAATGTGCATTAACTGTTCATAAATATTCATTAATGGCAGTTACATACTCAGGGAGAGAAGACAAGAGCAGGGCAAGCTATTTGCAGTGAACAATTTACTTGACACATTTATTCACTTCTGTGCTTCCACCCTATCAGTGAACAAACTTCAAGTTTCACTAATTTGCTCATTTGTAGACAAATGGTTCAGACAAATATATTTCAGCCATGGATTCTCAGGAGCGTTTTCGCATAAATATTTGCAATTTTTACACACACTGTGAGTGACTAGTTACCGAAATCACATGGCCATTTTTCTGTTGCTTTACTAGATGGCTCCCAGAGCTTTCATGATGGCCATATTAATACTTACTGCAAGAATTCCCTTGAAAATACAGTTTTATGTAAGTATCCGTGAGACCTTGCTTCTCCTCAAATATTTTCACACATGAATGCACACAGTCAGGAAATAAAAGTTTGTGAGTAACATCAGTGGCAATTACTTTTAATTCAAATTAATATTGACAAAGACTTTTTCAAATGGTATATGATCACCTGTAGTCTAGAAAAACTATGGGCCAAATTTTCCCTGACCACCTGGAGAGATGATACAATAAGATCCTTTTCTCCAGTGCATCCATGCAAGAGGTAAGCTGGCTGCTAACTGTGGGTAATACCAATACTCTAGAGATTTTGGCAACACTAATTAGAGGATTAGATATTTGCTGGTAAATGTCAGTAAACCTTAATTTCCCCATAGACTCACAAACAGACAGAAAAATGTTTCTATAGATAATAACTGAAATTTACAAGTAGGCAAAGTAAGAAAAATGCAGTTTGAGAATTTATTCAAGTCAAAATCCAATGAATTATATTTTTAAATGATGGGCTAGCGAATGAATTGTATAAACTGATATGATTAGTTGATTTAAGCACGTTAATAGATCTTTGTACATTTTGACATGAGATGTTGACAGGTTGTGTTTTAGCAGCTATCAAGATGCAGCTTTTTGAACCCCAGTATTGACAGCCCTTTGTCTAACACTTCCCCACAAAATTTCACAGGAGAGTGAACATTTAAATTGATAAAAAAATGAAAAAAAAATCTTGATATTATCCATAAAAATATTAAAAAATAAAAATGGAATTCTGCCCTGGCTAACTGTATGGTCTAGGACTGGAGAGATTAGGGCTACATCCATAGCATCTGCACGTGACAAGAGAGAATGGAGTGAGTGAGCAGGTAGCATCTTTACTAAAATCTTTCTGGACCTTAAGGGCAGTCACATCACATGTTTCTACTGTGGCCCAATCCTTTGTGATTCTGTTTAAAATGGAACCTTTTTATCCTTTTATTACAATCTTTCCCTTATTCTTGTTTAAGAAGAAAAGAAACAAGGTGGGGTTCAGAGTAAGTTGCCATCGAGGATTCAACCCAAAATAATTATTTTAAACTAAGGGGAAATTGCTTTTTACACAGTGATGAGAGGGTAAATTTCAGAAAGTAGCTATGGCTAAAACCAGGGGAAGGCGCTCCAGTAGCTCAGCATGATTAGGGGTATGGAGCCATGTGAACGTATTTCTTGCCATGCAGGAAAATTTTTATTCATTTTGGTAACATAACACTACTGCACAGTGAGTTTTTCACTCTTACCTCTCCCTGCCATCACTAGAGTCCCACTAGCTTCATTGACCTTGGCATGAAGAAAGTGGCAAGGAAAAGAGGGAACCCTTTATGCTTTATTACTTCCACCCCAGTACATTAAACTAAATTATGGCTAGCTACTCTAGATAAAAGCTTAATAGGAGAAGCGAGAAATATCAGTTGATGCTTGAATCTATTTAATACACTTTTCCCCTAATTACATTATTTCTATTTAGAATGTTTTTGGGTGTTTCAGCGGTTTTAATCTCTGTCCTACACATGATATTACACAGAGCCTCTGTAAAGTCACCAGCATTTTCATGTTAGTTTCCAGTAATGTTACTGGCTTTATAAATCCTCCCATGGTTGGCTGCACTATTCATAGTCTGCAGAGAAAGGTGCAACTGATAGACTTGGGTGGAGCAGCAAATGAAAGTCTATTTCTAAGATGTGGTGAAAACAATAGAAAATAATAAATGCATCTGGGTTCAATCCTGGATGTTCCTGGCACACAGCACTGTCTGCATTCTAATACTACTTGCTGTGTACTGCTTTGTGTACTGCTGTCCCTGTGGATGATATGCAATTATACCTGCCTCTAGCAACTGCTCTATAACATGTGTACAAGCCCAAAGATTATAAGCAACACATGATTTTTCCTTAGTTCATGAGGAAGAGGTTAAGTTTTGAAAGTGGAATGTTATTTCTCAAGTTACTATGTGCCGTTTAACTGGCAATCATAGGATATGTGTATGCATATGTGGGCATAGACTTCTGATTTCATACCTCACTGCCCACCACAAGAATCCACAACAATCCAATGCTTTGCCCTGTTAAACAACATAGAATATCTGTTACTTAAGAAAATCTTTCAGTGGCTGTTGCCTAAAACAGTCACAATTGCAGAGATGACTGTTCGGGGCTGAATCTTTCTGTGGGCCAATAAAGTTGCCTGCAACACTTTTAACATCACTTACACTTAAGGCTAAGATTTTGTCACACATATTTTTAGTAAAAGTCATGGACGATAAAGAAAAATTCACGGATGCCTATGACCTCTCTCAGAGAAGTAGCCATGTTAGTCTGGATTTGCAAAAACAACGTGGAATCCTGTGGCATCTTAAAGACTAACAGATTTATTTGGGCATAAGCTTTCATGGGTAAAAAATATGTTTTCTGATGCATCTGATGTAGCGGTTTTTACCCACAAAAGCTTATGCCCAAATAAATCTGTTAGTCTTTAAGGTGTCACAGGACTCCTCGTCATTTTTTATGACCTATCTGTGACTTTTACTTACATTCTGCATGTCAAAATGCGGAGTAGGGACTAGGAGCTGCAGGGCGACCCCACCACCCATTGTGGCTGGGGGCTGGTCCCCACAGTTCTCAGCCACCACAGGCGGTGGGGTGACCTTGCACCTCCTGCAGGCTTGAGTCACGGAGATGTTCCAGAAGTCATGAATTCTGTGACCTCCATGACAAAATTGTAATGTTGTACCATTGAGAACTAGATTAATTCCATTGTAATATCACAAGCTAACTCCACTACCCTATCATTATACAATAATCAGAGATTTTCTGTATTGTGATGTCTCAACTCTGCAGTTTGTTGAGTAATAATAATTCTTAAAGAATGAGACAGCTTCCCCAACAACAGCATTTGAAGGCCAGCCTAGTATTAGTTCTAAATTCCAACCTGGGGAACACATTAAAGAACTTAAAGGTTTTCTCTTGGCTCAAACATGGAGCCAATTCCTCAGGTTAGTCCAGGTTGTGATTGCAACAGGATCTGAAGGGGTTGATCAAATGTGACTTTAAAAGCCTCCTGTGTGTCCCTTGATTTCTGGGATAGATTGTATTAATTATTATTATATCATTTGTAAGATGGTAACAGCTAGAAGCCCCAGTCATGGAACAGGGCCCCATTGTAGCAGGTGCTGAACACAGAACAAAAAGACCCTGGCCCAAAGAATGTATAGTCTACTGGACCCATTACATCAGCCCCAGCTTAGTGGAAAACAAGATAAGCCATGATCCCACTAGCCCTGAGATACCCCTTTTATTGAGTTGCCAATATAACTGACAACAATTGCCAAACACCAGCCTGGGATTCCCAGCTCCCCATCTCTTTTGTGCCAGGAGAGCTGTTTGAAGGAGATAAGCAGGGGGCTGACAATCAGAATCTGTGGTAGAGACAGTAAGGAATGAAGTAGCTGCAGTATTATAGCAGATATTATTACACACTATGCATCCACTCTTGACACTTTTTTACATGCTGGGACCTCCTATAACATGGCAGAGAAAAGTAGTGGAACTGATAGCAGTTCAGAATGTAGAGTAGGTAATAACAGTGGAGTCTGTGGTACTGAGCTTTTGGGACATTAATAGCACACCCATTTCTCTCTCATATCCATGGGGATCCCTAGTCGGTTGGTTGCTGTTTTCTAGCTAGGAATCAAATTGCCACACCACATAGACACCAATGCGCGTGGGCTCCTATAGGCTTAGAAATTTAATTGCTTAGGTTTGCACAGATTCCAAGGAGAGCTCATGGCCTGCTTAAGAAATAGCTTTACTCTAGCTGCTCTTTTCAGGCCAAATCTTCAGCTGGTATCAATCGGTTTAACTCCAGTCAAGTCAATGTGGAACCAGGCTGACTGATACCTGCTGAGCATTTGGTCCTTTGAGTCCTCCCTTCTTGCACTCCTACATATTTGTTTCTCTTTCATCCAGCTGGAGTTGGTGCTGAATGCCAATTAATCCAGAAGCAATTCATCCCTCTTCAACCATTGCCAGGTAATTAATCTGAGCATCAAACATTCCCACTCACTGCTATCCCAGATACTGGGCAAGTTGGCCTACCTGCAGGTGTTTGGAAAGTCGATAAAATATTTCAGCTCTAGCTTAGCTCTAATTATTTCCTCGAGTGCTCAAGACATTTTGAAGAATCCCAGCCGCCCATTTTAACATTCTGATGGAAATTAAGTTATTTTCTATATAATTATTTTATCCTATTTACTACTTAGAGACCATCTCAGAGAACAAAAGCTACAAAGCAAAAGCAAAGCTTCACTTCACCAGTTACTCTCCTGACAGTTTGAAAAAAGCTATAGGGTGGGGAGGGGGGCACTTTCTTTTAAGTTCACTGCTCTGACAACCACAAAAGCTGCTTGACAATCTTGATAGCTCTATTTATGGTATTACATTATCCTGCAACAGTAAGGCATGCTATTTCTACTAACCAGGCTTTGATATAAATAGAGCTGTGAGGCAAACTCACTTTTTTCCCCTCACCCAAACCATATGACGTGATGGGAGAAAGAAGTCACTACATACAAATCAGGGTTATGCTATTTCCACACAAGACTCAGTTTGCCTCTCATGGACACAGTTGCAATTCCTTTGTCTTCAGTGGAGGTACTCCTGCTTACTTTTGCAACCACAGAATAAGGCATATTGTGTATAAAATAACCTATTTGGGTTTTTAACAGTGCCGCTCAAAGAGCAGCCATCACTGAATGGAGTGTGGTAGAAATTTCTGGCGGTAACAAGACAACAATTTTATTTATTTTAATAGAACCATATAGTTTCTTTGCTGATCTCCAGGGCAAACTGCAAGAAGCTTCTATTGACCCACATATTTCCTGATGGAGTGGACTGAGAGGATCAAGGGTTTAAGATATGTACAAGAATACACTGAGGCCTTTAAACTTGGTTTTTGGTTATGTCCTTAAATTATCATTGGATCAACCTGCCAGTCGTTTCAGTATTTAATATCTGTGTGAAGTTTAAATGTATGCACATGGAGTAAGATGATACAAGCATAACATAAAACTAAATATTAAAGAGGAGACACATCAACTGTATAGCTGAGGTTGTTCAGAGCCAATTTATTTTCCAAGTCCTCCAAAATCTGCAAAGGTAGCACAGTAGGTAAAAAAAAATCCAGCCATTTTTTAAGAGAAAATGGCTATTTCATCAAAATGAAAGTTTCCACAGGAAATATCCATTCTCAATTAATTTTTTTTTCAGGATTTTGTTGAAAAGTGCAAAACTGAAAAAAATTGGCTAGTGGATAAAAATATTTCAGCCATAGCCTGACTGTAATTATTTTCAGTTTTCAGGGGAGAATATTTTCTTAACTAGCGGTATCAGGTAGATTACCTTGCAAGTTGCTATACATGTCAGGGATCAGGACTCAAATATATGATGGAAATTTGGAGTCATTTGGCCAAGAGATGCCTGGTATACAGGCCTACAAAATAGGTCTGCTTTTAAAAGTAACAGATTTTCTGTTCTGTGTACAGTTTAGAGCCATTGGAGGGCAGAATGGAAATACCACTGCTATATTTGTAAGACAAGATCAGAACTTATTTCAGGTAAAATTAGGCCCAAGAAAGATTCATGGACTTTGTGACAAAAATGTACTGTTTTTAACCTATCGTATAACCTAAAACTTATTCTGTCTCGTATGGTTCAAATATTTCATTACAAATATTTCTCACTGATCCTACTACAGCAATTATCGATTACCACTCAGGATGATTGTTCCCACCAGGGCAATAGAACTATTTTTGACATCTAGGACATATGTTTTTTTAATAAGTGTGTCAAAAGTGCCTAGGATCTAATACAGGAACTTGTTGTTATAAATCTAAATAAATACAATAGGTTGCAGAGATGTGCCTAGATCCTGACATTCTATTTGTTGGTCTGACATTTGGATTTATTCATAAACAGAAGTAGTATAAAATCCATGAAAGAACTAATAACAAGAGGATATAAGGCAGTGATCCTTTATTTAATGTCAGATTAAGCTGGGGTGTGTGGAAAATACTATTTTACATTGGTTATATCAAAGCATGGGTTTCATTCAACAGTTCAGATAGTCCTTTGAAGGGTAGAAAAAGGCAGAAAGAAAACAGAAACCTCTGACCCACATATCTAACAAAACAAAAACAGATGGTAAAGCTATCCAGAAATTTTAGCTATTTCTCCATATATGATATATTTACCTCAAGTGTTGACTTTTTAACCATCTTATTGTAAAAACAAATGCAAATATATGAAAAAAATCCTGTGCATACAGTTTGTCTCTCTCTCTGGGTATGTCTAGACTACATGGCTCCATCGACGGAGCCGTATAGATGGGTTTACTAGACATAGGAAAATGAAGCGGCGATTTAAATAATCGTCACTTCATTTACATCAAAATGGCTGCCGCGCTGTGCTGATCAGCTGTTTGGTGGCACAGCGGGGCAGTCTGGACGCACCGCGGTCGACAAGGGAAGCCTTTGTTGACCGCTCCGGTAAACCTCATTTCACGAGGCATAATGGAGCGGTCGACAAAGGCTTCCCTTGTCGACTGCAGCGTGTCCAGACTGCCCCGCTGTGCCACCAAACAGCTGATCGGCACAGCGTGGCGGCCATTTTGATGTAAATGAAGTGGCGATTATTTAAATCGCCGCTTCATTTTCCTATGTCTAGTAAACTCATCTACATGGCTTTGTCGACGGAGCCATGTAGTTTAGACGTACCCTCTAAGACCATCACTGTACCTTTCTCTACAACAATCTTTAAGTCACAAAATATTTGGTGTTTGAAATTTGAATCAGAAGTACCAAGTTCATTTCAGATGGTGCTACACCATTTCTTTGACCCTTTCAACCTCCTGAGGATCAACCATCTTGTCTTTTATACAGTGTTTGCCATCCCCAAATCTAGTAGCTGTCCAAACCAAGTGATGGATTTCCCTTGCACAAATTCTCTCTGATGACTGAACAAAGTTAGTCATATTAGCAAGCATAACTACATTGATCATGGGAACTAGATGATTTTTAGAGCACTCCCTGTATGAAAACTGCAGTCAGTATAGGTTGAACCTCCTAAAGCCAGGACTCTCTAGTCTGGCAACATCTGTGGTCCAGCAGGACCAGAGAGCCCTGGCACCTGGGGAGTGCAAACCAGCTGGTAGCCCTGTCCCCAGGGAGCCCAGGCCAGGCAGGACAGCAGCAGGACTGGGGAGCCACATCCCAGGGGTGCTCTGGCCAGGTGAGGCAGCAGTGGAGCAGCCAGCGAGCCCTGTTCCTGGGGAGCTCCAGCCCGATGGAGGCAGCGGGCTGGAGCCCAAGTCCAAGCTCTGTAGGCTGGAGCCCATTGGCAGTGCACCAGAGTGGAGCCATCTGCAGGGAGGGGGGAGCATCCTGGGAGACCAGTGGCAGGGGACCTCCCCTGTTCTGACTAATTCCCTCTTTTAGGATGAGTCAAGTCCAAACCTATAGTAACTTTTGAGGTTCTGGGCTTTCCTCAGACCCCAGCCATCTGTGTATCTGAACTCTATCCATTTTACCAGCCAGAGACATAGATAGCAACTAGGCACTCAGCTCTCATTGGATTCCATGTGATACCATTGTCTTTTCACAATGATCTCATTCACATTCATCCACTTGTATGTTCTTTAGGATAACAAATAATTCTCACCTGGATCTCCTAACGTTCAAGTGACCTACCAAAATTGCGGGGTAACACATAACACACATTATGCAGATTTGTGTACATCTTTAGAAGTACACAGTCATTAACCAACAGGGTCTGCAACCGGCTGAGCATATTCAATTCCCTTTGGAAGGATGAGGATGCAAATGAATTGCTATCATAAAAGATGCCACTTTAGCATAGGGACAATATATGTGCATTATTTTCCCCCACCTTTCCCTGAGGCCCAACCCTGTTGCTTAGCTCCTCCTACTCTCATTGAACTCAAAGCATTGAAGGGCCTCAACACCGGGCAGGAGTTCAATTTGCTGGTGCAGAAGATAAGTAATGATTGAAATATTGTAATACTCAGTTTATCCTTTTTAAAAAGCAAAGCCTCTTTCCTCTTGCATTACCTGCTTTCCTGCCTAGCATCTAAAGACTCAATCTGTATATGACCTAAAGAATGGAATTAATCATGGAAAAACAGCACTGTATATGCAAATCTATGTTGTATCCTATTTTTTTCCATGTGCATGTTTTTCATGTAAATGCTAGACAGTGTTGGTGTATGAAGGTAAAGGAGATTTTCATAAAGAAAAGACTATTCTAAAGTTAAGTGCAGATAAACTGCACTCAGGAATGATGACTTTTTTTCATTGCTTTCTGCATTATTTACTTATCAAATAATCAATCCTATTGATAAACATTATACTTGAGATCCAGTAGCTACAGTAGTGGCAGTAGAGAACAAAGCTAAACCCCATGCCTAAGTTTTTCAAAGCTTCTTCCAAGATTGTGATGCTCAATTTCCCTTTCATATCAATGGGACTCAAGTATCTAAATCCTCTAGGCAGTTTTGAAACCCCACCTTATAGCCAGCTGTCCTTGGATCCTGAAAGCCACTAAATCTAGGCTATTGATCTAAGCACCTCAGGGCACATAAAAGGGGTTTCACACATATAATAGCTTAGTATCCTTTTGTCCATGCCGCGGGTATTCTGATCGACACACATCTGACCTGAACTGGTTTAAGTTTTCCTACAGGGAAAAAACCATATTCTGCCTAATTTATGCAGTAAAATGCAGTCTCTCATTGCACCTTTTTATTAGAGACTAGATTACGTTGCTTAGGTACTTAATTAATGTTTCATTTGTGGAAAACAAAATGAAAATGAACATGCTCCATTTAAATCATTGCTCAGGGGTGGAGCTGCAGAGGAGGGGTTCAGTGCAGGTTGCCCCCAGGGAGAGAGGACAGCCCCAGTCCCCTTGCACTGCATCAGCTTACAGCCAGGTGAGAAGCGCTTCTCGATGCAGACACAGCCAGGGGAGGGATGCATTTCTCCTGGCTGGCGCGGGTCCAAGTTTGTCTGCCCTCTGCATTCTCCAGGCAGAGTGAGGAATGCAGTAAACTGTGCACTTTCCCCTCACTCCCTAAGAAGGGGAACAGTGAACAATGCTCCCCTACAAATCAGGGGGTAGCTGCAGTCCCCCCTGAAGAAGGGGAACAGCGAACGATGCTCCCCTACAAATCAGGGGGTAGCTACAGTCCCCCCCCTGCCCACACTAAAGGGCATCTGAGGGAGCAGAAGGCTCAGGGCTGGGGCAGTCCCTAGCTCTTACTATTTAGAAAGAATTCTTGAACAGACAAACTCTTTCAAATATATAGTAGATTTGTGGGAGAAACTGAAGGGGTGTTGATTTTGGCATTAAGTATCTAAGGCAACTTTTAAAATCTTCCCTAGAAAAGTCAATTAACATATATGCATCTTGATAGACATACCACAACCGCTGCTTAAATTAAGATATTTTCCTTTAAACAGTGGTTGCTTTCATCATAGATGTTCTGATAAGAAGATAATCACAGTATAAATGCAGAGACAGACATATGGATTGGAAAAAAAACAGAGGATTTTTTTTCCATTCTGCTTGATCCTGGAGTACAGAGTGAGAATTCTTTGTCTACAGCAGAGGTGGGTGACCTTCGACCCACGGGCCACATCTGACCTGTGGACCCATCCATCCAGCCCCTGAACTCGCACCAGGGAGCAGGGTTGGTTCAGGGTTGCTGGGAGGAGCCAGCCCACCTTCCTGCAGCACTGTGAGCAGAGACAGCCAGTAATCCAGCCACCCAAGAAGGTTAGCCTCTGGTTCCTCCTTCTCTCCCACCCAGCCACAGTTCCTCCAGTGTCTGGGCAGTGCAGTCACCATCCGCACCACTAATCCCGACACTCTGAGCGGAGTGACTGCACCTCCAGCCATGCAGTGCAGCAACAGTGCCAGCAGACCTGGTGCTCCAGAGTGGTGTAGTCAGGGGCTGGGGAGCAGGGAAAGTCCCAGGAAAAGGTGTTCAGAAGTAGGGAGAGCCAGGGTAAAGAGCAGGGGGGTTAATAGGAGGCGATGGTCCCAGGGGGGATGGTTAGGGGGTAAAGATCAGGTGGGTAGATAAGAGACAGGAGTCCTGGGGGGACAGTCCAGGGGTAGGGAGCGGGGGGACTGGATAGGGCATGGACATCCTGGGGCAGGTGGAGCATGGGTAGGAATCAAGGGGTTCTGGAGATCAGTCAGGGGTGGTGAACTCTAAATTTACTATTCTTTTCTGCCTACGTGAAACAAACAATCTCTTTTTCCCTTTCTCTTCCCATTCATCCAAATTGGTCACTTTCAGTAAAGACTGTCATTTTTGTTTTGGTCAGCTGAAATAATCAGTACTAGCTTCTGCTGTCTGAGCATACTGATCTTCTCCTGCCATCTAGTGAATAAATGAAGAAATAACATGAAACTTAAACTACGGCTGAAGATATTCAAAAAGTCTGTGACTAGAACTTTTGTTTAAAAAATAAATGTTTATTTTCATAGATTTATTCCTTTAAGATATCTGTAAATACAAGTTTCCATCATGTCATTTTTTAGATCAGTATATCTTTTCCCTAACAACTAAACTTATTGTTGTAATTTACTGTTTGATTTACAAGAAGTTTAACAGGTTTCATCTTCTGACAGGTAGTAATTTAAGTGTTATCCACCGATGTATTCTATCTAATAATTTGATGTAGGGAAAAAGTCTTCTTTCAATTGGTATATTCCTTTGATGGGTATTTGTGGATAAATGCTCTGTTGTGCCAAGTTAGTTATACTGCCAACAATATGTTTCAGTAATTCAGTAAATAATTAAGTCAAATGTATCAATGTTATCAAAAACAACTTTCACTTCAGAAGTGGGTATGTTGCAAAAGCCACAGTATTTCAACTGAACAATTGATAGCATGTCTTGTTGGACTAGCCAGACACTTGGTTTTCTTTAATAACTTTATAAATATGATAAGTTACTAATAAACATTTCATACTGTATTTATGGCCGGAAAAAAAAACCCACTATAGCCAATTAAAACACTTTCCCTTGACTTCAAAGGGGCTTTGGACAAGACTTTTACTCTCTAAAGAATTGAAAATTAACAAAAGCAACAAAAACAGCTTTCTTTCGTTCAAATCCTTATAGCTTCACCAGGTCTAGATTGCCTATTTCGGCATGATGGACGTGAATGCACTGGTAGCTCATGCTAATGAGCTCTCTCTAAACCCTAATTTAAGGAACTGATACAATAAAATATGCTATGGAATAGGAGGTTTGAATCTCACTTAGGCAAGAAGTGAAAATGAGCTTTTATGTTTATATATTTGTCCAGATTCATAACATTTCATATTGGTTTGTGCAGAAAGGACAGATGCTTGGAGAATGTGTAAGAACTGCATTTCAGAAGTGTATTAGCATTAGAATATAAGGAAAAAACCCTGGGAATGGTGCCACTGGCTGAAGAGCATAACCAATGGGTGCTAGCTGCAGATAGCGAGGCAGCCAAGTCTGCAACGAATCTGTAGCTTCCAATGAAGCCTGTTTAAAAAAAAAAAAACAAGTAAAAGAACCAGGAAACCAGCACGGGAGCTGGCAAGCTGTACTACAGGCACTTTTGCAGCTTCTGGAATTGGAAACATTTGCACAGATGAAGCATAGCACCAGTCAGCATTAGCAATTTCAATCCTCTGCTGGGTGTACCTTTAACGTATATGCATAGCACCCTGTGTGATAAAAAACTAGGACAACTTGGCCAATTGCAACAGAACATTCCATTATTAATCCTTAATCATTTTCATTTGTTTGGGTGATCAAAAAAACTGGAGTTTCTCATTTTGGAACCAGGATTTTGTATCATATCACCAGGGTTGTAAGAGTAGCACAGTACCTTCAATGTATGCACTGAATCCTCAGCAACATGCTATGAATTTCCCACCACCACCATAAGAACTGAAGTTGTTTTCTACTATGGCTTAGATTTGGTGAAGACAATTAAACATTCACCAGACAAAAAGAGTTTTAGATATGACAATATTATTCTCCAGAATTACAGATGTGGTGAAAAAACAAAGAAAATCAGTTACCTCTTAACTTGAAATGTGCATCCAGATTGGTTATAGAACAAATACAGCATTTGGTTGGTGAGGATCAGTAGTGCTCCAGGCAAAAAAAACACACACAAAGAACAGTGTGGAGGCTGGAAAAAGAGGATAAGGGAATTTGTGTGCAGCCATCTTGGTCTTGTGAGCAAGAGAGCAAGAGTCAGGCTAAGTTTGTGGCCTGACAACGCGAGAGCTGTAATAAGACGCTGGCTGCCTTCACCTCTCGCCTCCGTACGGAGATAAGGATAGAATGCTGACTCTGGCAGGGACCTTGAGATAAGGAGCATCTGGGTGGAACTAAAATAACTGTTAGCCATTGGTATTTGTAATGGGAAGGAGACTAATTGTTTAATGTTGTTATATGTAACCGACAGTATATAAACTGCTTCATAATTGCTTGTATTTGAAGATCGGCCTCGGGAAGGGGGGGGCTCCCTCCCCATCCGAACCAGTTTTTCCCTTGCTGCAGCTCGTAATAAAACTGCCTCTGGCTACTTGTTGCTTACAAACGCAGAGTGAGGACAATGTTTTCTTCCACATCAGAAGCAAGCATCCTTCTATCCTCAAGAAGAGCATACTATAATGATGCCTCAGTATACTACTTGCCTCTCTTGTAAGT
This sequence comes from Pelochelys cantorii, assembly GCA_032595735.1. Classification (NCBI taxonomy): domain Eukaryota; kingdom Metazoa; phylum Chordata; order Testudines; family Trionychidae; genus Pelochelys; species Pelochelys cantorii. The sequence goes on from CM064335.1 coordinate 42,137,561, forward strand.
AATTTACATGCCCAGGTTTAATAATGTCAACTCCTCATTTGTCATGGTTGTGCTCTTTATAATATTGCAACTCCACAATCTGTAATGCAGTATTTCTCCTTTCTCTTTACACTCTGATGTTTGTACATTTCCTCTTTAATTTGTTCAGAGCAACATCCAGGCTAGATCCTATTGCAAACTTCCCTCCAGCAGAGTCAGGCATTGTTATTCTTATTCATCCTACAGGTTTCCCTCTCTCATCCCTACCAGTAGTATGATTTTTAATGGAATATTAACGCCATCAGGTTTAGAGATCTGCTTGGGCCTAATTTTAAAGCCCTACCTTAATTCAACTAGTTCAGAACCAATCCCAAACCGAACTCCAACGTCCCAGATATATGTGTTTCAAACGAAGGGTTTGCCTACACGAAGAATTAGTTTGTGGCAAACTAAGGTACTGAACTGACCCCCGCTCTAGCCTGTTACTGACTGTACACCCCGCTGACATGCACACGAGCAATTTGTTAACAAGCTTTGATCTAGTCCTTTTTCAAACAGGCTTAGATCAAATTGCATTAACAAACTGGTCATTCATGCATCAGCAGGGTGCTATTCAGAGAGTTAGTCGGCAGCAGGCTGGTGCAGGATAGGTTCACGTCGCAACTTGCCACAAACTGCCCTCAGTGATAAGAACCTGAATGCTTGCTATACAAGTCACAGCCAACCTAATCCAAACCTGATACTTGTCATTGGGTCCCACTGGGTTTGCATTGGCCATGGTTGCAAGCCTCTAGTCAGGTTTACAACTCATTCCATGCTGACACTTACAGCTTGGTTATCTAAGCAATGCTGTGCAACTGCAGGTCTAAAAATCACATGTCTATATGCTAGTGTAAGCAATTGCATGCATACAAGTTAGTACATATATACCAGGAAATCCTATACCTTATTAGCCGATCCAGGCAGCAAAGTATAAGTACTATTATTTTTAAAGTTTACATACAGCAGAAGAGATTAACTTGATGTTCAGTGTGTAAATAAGAACAGCTATTAGTTATGAACTGTAATTAGATCAAGGATTTTGGGGACTAGAACATCAGAGAATGACATCAGATATGTACTTTACATCAAAATGAAACTACAGCCCCTAATTGCAAATCAGTTTGAAAAAAAATGTGGGACATAGATTTTGTTGCAAATTGGTATAATATAGTGCATATATTCACATATCGCAAAAACCACCAAATGTAGAAAAACTTACCATCTGGTAGAATTCTCTCATGAGATACATATTTTTATTTGGCCATTGAGAAATATAGCATTGTTATTGATTTTTCTTCATGTATTTTGAGATAAAAAAAACAAACATTCTCTTCTGGTTTTAGGGATAAAAATACCCTTATGGTAGCAGCAAGTAAGGAACTTTAATTGAGGATTAAATGTAACCATTTATGCTTATTCCCAAATTTTGGCCAAAATCCAGTACACCAAACCCTGAGCCTGGAATTTTAAAAATAGATACAATGTTTTCCTTTTGTGTTCTACAAAGTATAACAACATGTAGTATCAGCACCTTGCCAAGCTGAAGTTTTCCATAAATAGCACAACATGTCAGCCACTTTCCAAAACCCACAGTAAATTATCTCTATTTTTGTATTCACATTGGAAAGCCAAATTATGCTGCAGCATATTTTCAAAAGGGCATTCTCATATGTTCTGTTTCGTACCTTATATTTTCCTTTCCTGTCCTTATTTTTCAAGCTTCTTTGAAAGAATTACCAATGAATCAGTTTTACTAGATGTATTCTTTTTGATCCTGAATACTGAGATTACACAGACACATTCTTTTAAATGAAACGCTCCAATCTAGCTCTTAGGGCTAAGCTCCATTACCTTCTGAGCTCTGGTCCAGCATCCATAAGACAGCCTGTGTAAATGTCTGACATACAGTAGCTTCTCTCTAGTCGCATAAAATGCTATAGGGTTGGATTCTAATATTTCTAATAGTGCGCAACATCTTACTCCGACTACCCCACATCGATTTCAATGGAGAAAGGCAATACTCAATGTGAGTGAAGAAACAATGAATAGATCTGATGTATCCACTGCTGCAATGGAAAATCCTTTAAGGATCTGAATTTTTATTCTTTAAATGCCATTTCTGGTGTAACAAATATATAGGATGCTCTACCCTCATTGCAAAGCACAAACACATTCTCAGATAAGAATCTCATTGGATTCCAATTATTAGACCCAACTATAATCACCCGTATTAAAGTCCAGATTCTGGCCCTCTTCTTCACACTGAATAGCAACCTTACTGAACACATGATTCTATTGGAACTGACATGAATAAAGGAAACTGAATGTGGTCTTGAAGGAACCCCATGTCAGGACATTCAGATGCTTTGGGTGCCAAGAAGAATATTTTGGAGGAGAGTGTACACAGTGTTTACTTTATGTGGATGTTACATAGCACACCATCACAGCTTACATCAGACTTCAACCAGCATCAGTATTATTTTTATGGGGGGAGGTTACATGATTTAATAATAGTCCAAATGAAAAAATGTTCTGGATTATCAAGAAATACAGAACACAAATCAGTACTTTCAATGCTTTGATTTGCTTGTTCAATGACATGACAGGTAGTGTCCTTATTATGACATGAACAGTCATCACAATTACTACTATGTGCCAAAAGCAAAAAGCCACAATAGGTGTTATCAGATTAAAATATGACCATATCAAATGTGTTGCTACCACTGTTATATAATTGCAACAAATCATATCTGAAATGTGTCAAGTAAAGTATCAATAGAAAAGTTCTGATTTGCTGAATTTGATTATGCTATTTTTATGCATGTTTCATTTTGAATCTGAAGTTATGAATATTGGCTCTATACCTGGATTTCAAATATTTGCTTCTGGGTAGCACCCACAAGGTATTCAGCCAGCACATTTTGAAGGGCTATTGAAGTTAAATGGCTCATCAAGGAACACTTAACTCACAATGGACCATGGGAGATACCTATTTATAGTAAATGGACTTTCTTGTGAACATTCCATTTGGAGAATAGGCTATGGCTTGTACTATGACTAAGCAAAATCATGCATGGACATCTGACTTGCCCATGTGACTCCAAACACCATCTTGTTCCCCATAATTTTTCACAGTGAGTACAGTGAGATTGCCTTCACTTCACAGAAGCTATAAAAGGCCCTAGAAACATATCCATTCTGCCTCTTTCCTGCTCAGACCTCTGGACTATGGACTTACTCTAATGGAAGCATTCTAACCAAGAGACTGAAAACCTCCCAGTGATTTGGAAGCAACCAGAGACTTAAGAAGCCAGCAGTTTATTCCACTGCAGCTACAAGCCTGAACCAAGAACTTTGCAATTATTGTATGTATTTGATTTCTTTAAATAGTTTTAACTCTCACGTTTGTCTTTCTTTCCTTTTTTATAAATAAACCTTTAGATATTAGATACTAAAGGATTGGCAACAGTGGGATTATTGGATAAGATCTGAGTTATGTATTCACCTGGATATGTGGCTGGTCCTTTGGGATCAGAAGAACTTTTTTGATCATGGTGGGAAAATACTGGCCCATGGGCTGGATCCAGCCCCTGGTGGGCACCGACTGCTATATTTCCCTTGCACCTCCACAGGTACCAGCAATGACAGCTCCCGTTGGCCTTGGATCACCATTCCTGGCCAACAGGAGCTACAGGAAGCAGTGTCTTGGTCCATGTCAGTTCCTGCCACTCCTGTTGGCTGAGAACAGTGATCTGCTGCCAACATGAGCTTTGATCACTGGTACCTGCAGAGGTGCAGGTAAATATAGTAGCGGCAGCCCATTGGGACTAACCCTGGCAAACTGCCACCATTTTATTGTCCACCTCTGATTTTGTTTGATTAAATTGTTTGAAATAACTCCCAGAATCTTCAAGCTTCATGTCTGGGTGTTGAATCCAGGACTGGAATGCCAAAGAACTGCTTTTGTGACTTCTTGTTAGCCAATGTGGTGAAACAGAAGATTACTTTTGTTGCTGATTTGGTCTATCTTATGAAAGAATCACCACCAGTTTTGGGGTGTGTCTGTCCTCTCTCTCAGCAGTTTGTCCTAAATTAGATATTCTCCATTGTGACCTACTGAGGCATGGTTACAGTGTATTACTTAGAAAGGCAAGAAACAGCCATAAGAGGGACTCCTGCACCAGAAGAAGGGGGCAAAATGGAGCCATCCCTATTCTCAAGTGTCTGCCTGGACCCAGAACTATGTATGGAGAGGAGACTTACCACCCCTTACACACACGCCCGCGCGCACAAAGTGGACATTAAGACTCTGGTGGTTCCTCCCCTCTTCTCCCTCCTACCACATTAGAACAATCATACATCCCAATTGGCCACAACTGTTTCTCTTTTAAGCCCTGCTCCAGCTGTCCTGACCCTCCTCCCCCAAAAGTAGGCATTTGTCCTGTTTGATGTTGCGGAGTTCCTCTACCCATTTTTGTCAGAAACGTTGGGTTAGGTGCACAGTAACATGCAGGGGACAGGAGATGCCAGTCCCTTGCAGAGTGGGGAGAGGCAGTGTTCCAATATATGAGGAACTGGCAGGGTTGCAGCTCTTTGAGAAATAGAACCAAGGGTGGATTTTTAGATATGTATGGGGAATTTAGAGGAGGGTGCGATGTGTCTCCTTTCCTCCCTGATAATTTAAACATGAGTGGAGCTAGCAAGGAATTTAGACAAAATAAAAGGAGAGAGATACTCGTAGCCAGCTGAAGAGGATACAGAACTATTGCAGCAGGTTTTAAGAGAGATGCGGTGTTGCTTTCTTCATTCAGATATTCCAGATGCTTCAGAAATGAAATCAACATCTCCCTCTCCTGGTCAGTAAAGCAACAGTTTTTTACATGCCTTTACTCTCATTCTGTCTTGCTTAGTTCTAAGAATTAAAAGCCCCATGCAATTGACTGACACACCACCTTCCTTTTTTCCAGCCTTCTCCCTCCATCCCTCTTTATTGTGACTACAATCGAGAGAGCCTCTTTTGCAGCCCTGGATATTCAGCAAACAATCCACAGCATGGAAAGCAGGACTGAAGCCCTAGCCCAGACTAAGTCAAAGGATGTATTCTGTTTACCATTTCACAGATGAAATGGGCTTGTGTTCAGCTGGGTGCTAGTTTTATGGCATGAAACATTAACTGCATTGAACCACTTGCATTTCAAGGCACAGAATCAAACCAGCAGATTACTCAAATATTTAGAGGCAGTACTAGGAAAATATACGAGGAAAACATTTAGGCTACATCTATACTGCAGGCTTCTTGTGCAAGAACGGCTGTTCTTGCGCAAAAACTTGTGGCGCGTCTACATGTAAATTTACAGTAAAGAAGCCAAGTATCATCCCTGATGGATTTACTCCAGATCCTTAAATGGCCCCCTCAAGGATTGAACTCACAACTTTTGAGCTATCCCTCCCCCCACTGATGATATTAGGGCAAATGATCATCTGTGCTGAAATGACCAAAAAGAGGAAATGAAATCTGATTAAAGAGCAGACTTGGGCTTTGCCTGCACCACAGCCTATTTCAACTCGGTGGGGGTGTGTGGAAACACCACAATCCTCAGTAACTTAAGTTACACCAACATGTTCATGTAAATTTACAGTAAAGTGTCGGAACAGAGGGCTTCTTGCGCAAGAGTTATTCCTCTCCCCACGAGGAATAAGCCCTATTTCAACTCGGTGGGGGTGTGTGGAAACACCACAATCCTCAGTAACTTAAGTTACACCAACATGTTCATGTAAATTTACAGTAAAGTGTCGGAACAGAGGGCTTCTTGTGCAAAAACTTGTGGCGCGTCTACATGTAAATTTACAGTAAAGTGTCGGAACAGAGGGCTTCTTGCGCAAGAACACCAACATGTTCATGTAAATTTACAGTAAAGTGTCGGAACAGAGGGCTTCTTGCGCAAGAGTTATTCCTCTCCCCACAAGGAATAAGCCCTCTTTTGTTTTTGGGCCAGACCCACTTCCTCAGATCATATTCTGGAAGAGAATTGGCATGTGCAAATATACCAAAGGAATACAATGAAAAAAGTGAACACATTATTAAACTGACAGATCGGATTTAGTACAGAAGGTAGAGTGAGGGAGAGGGAGAGAGGGAATAGCTATTTATGAGTCAATGAATGGCTAATCAGGGGTGATAAGTCGGGAAGCTATCTTTGTAATGATTAAGGTAATTAGCATCTTTGTTAAGGCCCATTCATAAAGTGTCAAATTTAAGCATGAAAGAAAGATCTGAAGTTTCCCTCTGTAATCTAGTGTTAAAGTCTCTTTGAAGTAAGATGCATGTAGTAAGGTCGTTAAGATTATGTCCAGGTAGGTTGAAATGAAAAGCAACTGGTTTTTCCTTGTGAAGATGGCCGATATCTGATTTGTGGGCATTAATTCTTTGGCGAAGTGTCTGAGAAGTCTGTCCAACATACACAGCAGAAGGACACTGTTGGCACATGATGGCATAAGTTATATTTCTGGATGAACAGGAATATGTGTTCTTGATCATATAACTGACATGGTTAGGTCCAGTGATGGTGTCACCAGAGTAAATATGTGGACAAAGTTGGCAACGGGGTTTGTTGCAAGGGAAAGTTCCAGGGTTGGTATTTATGTGGTATGTCCTGTGGTTGTTGGTAAGAACAATATTATGCCTGACTGAGATTATCATGGATGGTAGGTTCAGACCTATAGTCAAATACTCTGGGCTTGATTCTGATCACATTTACTCATCATAAATCAGGAGTATCTCAGTTACAGTCAGTGAAGTCATGCCAGCATAAAGCCGGAGTGAGATCAAATGCAGCATGGCTGTCTCTTTCTCCTCCTCCACTGCGAGTCATTTCCTTACCCTTCTATCTCCTAGCTACACTTCCCTTGGGGTATGTCTAACCTACATGCCTCTGCCAACAGAGGCATGTAAATTAGACATACCGACATAGTCAATGAAGTGGGGATTTAAATATCCCCGCTTCATTAGAATAAAAATGGCCGCTGCATTGTGCCGGCTCAGCTGTTTTGTCGGCACAAAGTGGCAGTCAAGATGGGGATCGGTCGGCAAGGAAAGCCTTTGCCGACCGATCCTGTAAACCTCGTTGCACGAGGCATAAGGGATCGGTCGGCAAAGGATTTCCTTGTCAACCAATCCCCATCTCGACTGCCGCTTTGTGCCGACAAAACACCAAGGTTGGCTTAGACTTTCTGGGGCCCAAGGCTGAAGCCTGAGCCCATACGCCACTGTCCAGGACTGAAGCTGAAACCTTTGGTTTCAGCCCTGGGCAACAGAGCTCAGTTTAAAGTCCTCCTAGTTGAGGCTGAAGATTTGGCTTGAAGATCTCATTCTCCCACTTGCAGTGGTGGGGCTTGAGTGGGCTCAGACTTCAGTCCCTCCCCCACCCTGGCTTGTGTAGTAATTGTTATCAGAAGGGGTCACAATGCAATGAAGGTTGAGAATTCCTGGTAATCCCTGTACGACCAATAAAGATACTTGATAAAACTGGGATCACCACGCTAGTTTGTTTTTCTTCTCTATTTCTGCAGATGTTTGATAGCATGTTATCACAGCAGAGCGAGAATGGGGACTCGGTAGGAAGAAAGTTTGCTCTGTTAAGCGCAAAACCAGTTCCAGCTTTGATGGGTACAAAGGCGCCTCAGGCAGAAGAACCAGTGCTATTCTGAAAGAAGCTTGCCATCTAGATGTAGCCTCAGAAAAATAATGCTTATCTACCTGAACTTGGTGAAATTTAAATATGCAGCAAAGCACAACAAGGATCTCTTCACTCTGATATTCAAGATAAATTAATTCTACACAGAGGAAAGCCATCATCTGACCTCCCATCAGCACATTTTCCCAAGCCCATATGGTGCATGCTTATGACTATTTGTCACTTTTTCCAGGTATAGTAAAAAGATGATACCTAGACCTGCCTCTCGTCTTGAAAAAGGATTTTCTCAGGCAAAGCTCCTTTTCCTCTCAACCTTTAGATTTTTTTTCCTATATGGATTCTTATGGTTTATTAGTAACATTTGCTAAAATGTTAAATAAAAATGCCGAAGGAAAAAATATAGTTCTACGTTAAACACACCAATGTGCTTTATGGGCACACTTTTTAAAAGTGTTAAATGAGGACTACCTCTGCACATCTGTACTGGAGTCAGGGTATCACATTTTGTGGCTTACAGAGATGTTTTACCACCCACCCACTACCATCCAAAATGCAAAGTCGGCCACGTGTTCCCCTCTTTTCCTTACCTAGTCATTGTTCCGCTGTCAGGGCTAAATGACCTCTGGCAGAAGCAGACAATTCCACTGTAGTCAACATAATTGCATCCGCAATGCATTTGGCTCTCACACTGGGCCCAAAACCAGCAAGCTAATGGACCTACCATGGTAGGCAACACAGAAATTTCCTTGTGCTTTCTTTTGAGTCAGACAATGTGTTTCAATGAAATGGACTCTCATGAGGACCATAAAAACAGACAGTCCATGTATCTACATATGGCACTTCCATTTTATTATACAATGTAGATAATGAACAAAAAAGAGTACAAGGAGCAGACAACCACTCTACTTTGTATAAAATGTTTGAACTAATTGAAATCAGGCTAAACAAAGATAAATAACGCTTTAATTAGGAACCAGACTGATTGCAAGGTATCCCAGTTTCAGAAATAAAACATAATAAAGACAATTAATAACAACGTTTAGTATATTTTTATATTTTCAAAACAACATACATTCTACATATGTAATCCTTATTGCTTCTGTTCTCATTTTACAAAAGGAAAAGCAGAGATACAGGGTTATGGATGACTTGCCCACAGCAGTGGCAGATCCAGATTAGAAACAAAAGTTTCTGGCCACATTTTCAACCCCCATATAATTCTTCTGTCAGAAAACACTTGACTGTCATCTGCTCTGGGGTTGCACATATATCTTCTCTCACCTTTTGAGGTTCTGCATATCTCATCTCGATCCCTGCTTGTCAGTCATATTTCTCCACTTTGACTTTGCATTTGAAGTCGAATGAAAAGAGTGTGTGTCCCTTTGATCAGAACTTCCATGCACAAAAGAAATATAGCTCCTAGGGTGTGTCTGGCCTTTTTTCGAAAAAACTTCACCTGCATCTAGACTGCCATCACGTTCTTTTGAAATTAAATTGAAAGAACGCGGCAGTTTTTTTGATATTGGTAAACCTACTTTTACAAGGAAGAATGCCTTTTTTCTAAAGAGCTTTTTTAAAAAAAAGGCATTCTTAAATGCAAAGAGTGCTTTTTCAAAAGAGAGTGTCCAGATTGCTTGGGTCTCTTTTTCAAAAAAGCGGATCACTTTTTTGAAAGTCTTGTGGCTGTCTAGACAATCTCTTTCGAAAGAGGCTTGTAGTCCAGATGTACCCCAAGATGGAACACCCTGTGTGGCTCTCCTTATGGAGTTTATTCCACTTCTTTCCATTGGGTGGCAGATTTCTGTCTCCCATGGAATCAGCTACAGGGTCTATACCCCAGCTCTGTGCAGACTTCAGGATATTCATAAGAGATCAAGATCATGTGTACAGATGCTTAGAGCCCCCACACCAGGTCTGTAGCTCTGGGGTCCCCTCTCCTATCATTTCCTGGCAACAGAGCTTAATTTAGCCTCTGTCCCTGGCAGTCTTCCTCCCTAGGGCCCTTCCTATGAGACTGAACAGAAAAGGGATTTTGGCAAAAGTACCTAAGACAGAGATTAGGTACTCCCTAGATATTGCATCCTCTCAGACTTCACCTTGCATTTGTCTCCCCACTCCCTCCCACCTTCATACCTGAATCCCTTCTTCCTGGGAAATCTGAACCATGCAGAATGGCTTCCTGGTGGTCCTAGGAAAGGGGAAGGCTACTGCAAAAGAACAAAGTGCTGTACCACTGCCATCTACTGCAGACCTACTCGTAAGTTTGATAGAGGCCTGAGTTAGCAGAAGGAAACAGAATTTGGATGTTAATAATGTAATAAGTGCATGGGGTGACTCCAAGAATTTGTAACGTGGTCAAGGGCTGCACCCTTCTATATTAACGGAGGAAGCCCCGGGTCTGGGATGGAGGTTGGGTGCAGAAGGGAGCTTGCAGTAAGGGAATGGGGTGCCGGAGAGGGCATGGGTCTGGGCGGGAGTTGGGATGAAGGAGGCACTTGTGACCTAGTTTAGGAAACCAAGGTGCAGGGGTTTGGGTTGTGACCTGGGGAAGGGAACTGGGGTGCAGGAAGAGGTGGAGGATTTAGGTTGTGACCTCGGGCAGGGGAGTGGAGTGCGGGGGGGGGGCAGGGGTCTGGGTTATGTGGGGTAGAGGTGCAGGGGTTGTGATGCCAGAGGCAGGCTCTGACTGGGAGACTTACCTACTTGACTCCTATCCGTCTTCTTAAGCAGGCTCCCTGTCTGCCCCTCCCTCCCTCCCCCCCAAACTGGCTGCAGGGGCCATGTGGTTTTTGAATAGCTAAGAGTTTGAGGGAAGGGTGAGAGTGCTTTGCAAGCTGCTGTTGACAAGAGGCAGTTCCTGTTGGCCAGCAATGGGATTGTGCGGGGGACAGAAGCAGCGCATGAAGCACCACTCCCCCTCCCCCGGCTCATGGCTGTGAAAGAGAAATGGCCTTGGCAGCCACTTCTCTGAGGCTCCCCGTAGCAACCACCAGCCAGATCTGTCAGCTTGGCAGTTCAGACCCAGCCCACAGACAATGTTTTGCCCAAGCCTGGCTTAGCTGATGACTGTGGTGCATCCAATGGATTTATTACATGCATGCATAATATATCTATCTCATAGAACTGGAAGGGACCTTCAGAGATCATTGAGTCCAGTCCCCTGCCCTCATGGCAGGACCAAGTATCATCCCTGATGGATTTACTCCAGATCCTTAAATGGCCCCCTCAAGGATTGAACTCACAACTTTTGAGCTATCCCTCCCCCCACTGATGATATTAGGGCAAATGATCATCTGTGCTGAAATGACCAAAAAGAGGAAATGAAATCTGATTAAAGAGCAGACTTGGGCTTTGCCTGCACCACAGCCTATTTCAACTCGGTGGGGGTGTGTGGAAACACCACAATCCTCAGTAACTTAAGTTACACCAACATGTTCATGTGCACAGCACTATGTTGGTGGGAGAGCTTCTCCTGCCACCATAGTTTATGCTGCTTGCAGAGGTTTTTGTTTTGTTTTGTTTTAATGCCGACAGGAAAGTCTCTCTTGTTGACATAGGGTGCCTTCACCATGTGTGCTGCTGCAGAGCAGCTGCTCTGGTACACTTGCCATGCAGTATGTATAGACATACTCATCCTGAGGAGCATTTATGCAAAGCACAAAGGGGATTTCTGGGAGTTTATGGATTGGGAATTCTTTTTCAGAAGTCTAGCTCTCTCTGACTTTTGTGATGAAGGCATCTGACTGGTTCAGGGGGCTTCTACATGCTCAGTCAGATGGAATACTGAGCTGCCCACAACTCTTTATTTAAAAAAAAAAAACTTTAACTTTACCCCAAACACTAGGATATTGAGCAGAAATGAAACAACGAGAAAGAGAATTTGGCAAATACTCACAGTGACCCATACAACATGTAGGCTTCACCTAAGGGGCAAGTTACAGGTTTCTGCTGGCTTAGAAAGCAATCAAATGGGTGATTTTCTGAAAACATGTTTGTATTTAAATGGATTTTGGAAAACATTGTGAGCCTGAACTTACTAATTCAGGACAATGCCTCCTGAAGTGATATTCACAAGTTTAAGGCAGCTCAGGGAGCAATTCGTTCAGCAATTTCCAAGAACTGGGATTCTATAAATACAAAGCTCTACAGAGTAATGCCTCTTGATGTGTAGAAATTGACAGAATTTTGTCCATCCCAGGCAGCATGTCAGATTGGCAATTTCTGCACTAAGCTTTCAAGCTTTAGGGAAAACAGTCATGACCAGAGTCCCTAACAAAAACAGAACTGCATATCCCTCCCCTGTCCCTGATTCTGATTTATCATATCATTTCTGGTGTAAGTTTTCAGCATGGAACTCAACTCCCCTTGAACAACCTAAGAGCCATTTCCTGGAGCGGAGAAGTTTCCAAAAGCCATGACGCTGCTCATTGCTATGAGTCAAAAAGTACAATCTGGTTGAAAGAAAGGAAAGGAGACTGTATTTGCAGAATATAAACATTGGAGTGAGGGGGAGGGGGGGCGGGGTTGAAAAAGAATTTCTGACCTTTAGATTAGATTATGGAGTTATACCTATCTCATAGAATTGGAAGGGACCTTGAGAGGTCATTGAGTTTAGTCTGCTGCCCTCACAGCAGGACCAAGTACTATCCCTGACAGATTTGCCCCAGATCTCTAAATGGCCCCCTCAAGGACTAAACTCACAACCCTGGGTTTAGCAGGCCAATGCTCAAACCACTGAGCTATCCCTCCCCCTGTCTCACCCAATCCACAAGATACTATCCCCATGCTATACCTTCCCATTGATCTCTATCTGTTTTGCTTTTAAACCCCTAGACATTTTCTTGGATTGTGCTCTGAGAGTTTTGAAAGGCAGAGAACCAGCTATTGTCAGCATTTCATGTCAGACCACAAAAGCGATCACATAGTGACTTGGTTTACACATTCTTTTAAAAATGCAAAACAGCGCAAGTTCAGCCCTCTGTTGGCTATTTTTCAGGTACGTGCGGCTGTTAACCCCCAAAGGGCCCAAAACCTAATGCAGTTCTCTCCAGTGTGACACCTGCCCTAAGTGAATGATTATCAAACCTGGTACACTGCCAATACAAAGAGAACACATATTGCTTTCCAGGACTATAAAGCATATGCTTTGTTATAACATATTCTTAATACAAACCCAAGGCAACATCTCAGCTCCCCTGAAGTCAAGGAGCACTTTACTTCAAGGGGGGTCAAGATTTCACTCTCAGCATTTTTTTTCATTCATTAATTCAAAAACTAAAAATACCATGCAAAGTCCATGATGCAATAAGAAAGCTAATGTGATAGCAGAAAGTGGAAAATACACTGCAACAGTACCTTAAAATATTTGCTTTGTATTTAGAAACCTTATTTGGAAGGCCACCTACTATGAGCCCATTTTAACCTTATTCACAATGAATAGCACTTTATTCCTCAAGTAGTGCCTTTCACACAATTAGGCTGCTTGCAGATTAAGATACTACTCAACATGATGAATGGTGGCAGACAATGGCCCTAGGTTAGCACTGAGGAAACAATGAAAAGCCAGAGAAACACAAAGATAGAAAAATATTCCAACATTAAATCTTTTAACAACTATAATATTAGGAATATTTTCACTGAACTTCTTACAAGAGGGCAATTGGAGGAAGTGCTCACTGGCACGTGTTTCATCCTTAGTTAGACAAGTGCTCCTGAGACACTACGTTAGTCTATAAGAAACACATTAGGGTAGGAGAAGTTTTCCCCACTGCCATTCCCTCTTCCTTAAAAGTGGTTCCTCCATGGTAGAGTGAGGAATTAATCTCCAGTACCATTAAAACCATGCTTTTTCTGTTCATGCAATGGAAAAGGCTGCTGATCATGGCAAATTCTGGTAGAGCGTATGTGATGCAGACACCTATCCTGTACTGAGATGCTCCTACTCAAATATTGAAAAGGAAACTGGCAAAAAAGGTAACAGCTACTCACCAGCTAAGAACAAGAAGAATGCAGCAAACAGAAACCAGTTCCAAAATGGCCACCTAATCACTGCAGCTATGTGGCTCTGCCATATTTAAAAAGACAGCCCAAGCAAAGTCTGGTGGGGGAAAAGGACTGTATAAAGGCAACTAAGCCAATGCAGAGAGCTGGTAGATAGCGGGGATTCACCAAAAAAGCTCCTAAAGGAGGAGCTACTTTTGGTTATTTTATATTGCATCACTAAAGAGCCATTAAGTTATTTTGAAAGATTCATTTAATAAATGGCCAAAACAAATTTTAAAAGTGTTATTACTGAACAGGGCAGCATCTGAAGTCATAGTCTAGACATTAAATGTTCTAGGAGCCATCTTGTCCTTATGTATTTTAGAGAAAAACCCAGCTGATGCAATTCTGATATTATTATTATTTATGTTACTAGTAACGCAGAGATGTCCCAAATAAGATAAGAGTCGCATTGTATTAAGTGCTATACATACACTTTACAAATAGTAAGAATAAGGCCTAGCCCCAAACAGCTTAATGCCTAAATAGACAAGAGACCAACGGTAGGAAGGGCAAGAGAGGAAAAATGCTTTGTCCAAAGTCACAGATTGAGTCAGTGATAACCAAACTAGAACCCCTTGCTCCAGGCCAGCACTATGATCCCCTGTACCAGAGTGCCTCTCCTGACTAAGAAGAGAATGCCTGTGTGTAAGCAGCCAAAGGCTGAAAATACATGGAATGAACATTAAAATGCTGATGAAGTGTCACTGTCATTTTATCCAGCTTTGACCCCTTAGCAAAGACAAAAAATGACACCATAGCAAAACTTCTTCAGACAGTTCCCAACCCCATTCCTCCAAAATAGCATAATAACATAATTTAAGATTTGTAATGTCACTTCGATTGTTTAAACTCTCACGGATTCCTCTGGGAGCCCACATTAAGTTAATGACTGAATAAAATGGAAATCTCCATTTTATTGCCTTTCTCTAGGCTCTTGAAGTGAATTTGGGGGGGGTTGTCTTGCCAATTTCCGAATGTTCTTTTTCTGTTTTATGTTGTTACCTCCTCTCTTCAGTGAATCATCTGAATTTGGAATCTCATCAGATCTGTGTGTTCAAAGCTGTAATTCTAAATAGGCTTTTGCAAAAATGGATGTTAACTTTTACTATAGCTATAAACCCCCATGCAAGAAAAAAAGAATCAAGGAAAAAGTTGAGAACAAAAGGAGGGAGAGAGCCTAGAGTGTTGCTAGGTGACGTGTCCATTTGTAGTCTTTGTTTTTCTTCACTTGACACTTTCCCCATTTTTGTAGCTCCTTTTAGAAAGCTTTTCCTCCATATAGATTTCATCAAAGTGGTTAAAACAGGACAGCAGCTCAGTCTCGGATCTCTCATCCATAGAAATCATTTACCCACTTCTCTGCACACATGGACCTGGTTTCCCCAACAATTAAGCAGCTGGATTTCGGCTACGTTCTTTGCTATTTTTGCAGCTGATGTTTCAGAAATCTGAAACCAGGCCATTTAGGAAGATGATGATAGAGGTAAGCGGTCGGGAATTCAGAAGCTGCAACCCATCATCGCTACCCATAGACCTAGGCTCCTAGTGCAATGAAGCAGAAGACACCACTTCTACGTGCCGGGTGAGGCAGTTAAAAGGTCACACACAATTTATATTAAAGAGCCATATTTTCAAAACAAGGCTCAGAGGTACACACTGAGAAAATGTAGGTCTCCTAAACTCTTGGTTCCATATGAGCCTCAGATAGTGATGGAAGGGTGTTTCTTGGCAGGGGGTGGGGTGGGTTATTGGGTACCAATTATCACATATGCCAACTTTCAAGAACTGACCCTGAGAGACCCGATTGCTGAGGAAAATTAAGCCTCTCTCATGATCTCGCGAGAGAACTCTCAAAGGTCAGGATACATTATTATCAGCACAAATGTGTTTCCACTTTGAAACAGGAGTTACCTGACCCTTAAAAACAGAATGTAGTTTCTCCACTGAGCACTTAATTCAAATTACTTTGAAAGATAATGAGAATTAATTTACATATCAGAACAAACAAAGCTAACAACTGACAGCTGGGCTAAGCCCCAACAGGGAAGAGAAACTTCACCTGAGATATAAACAAAGGGAGGCCAACCTTCAAAAAGCAACTGAATCAAATGAAAAAAAACTCATAACATTTGAGAGTTCTAGAGATGAAACTTAATTTTCCTTACAAATCCTGACCAAGGACTCTGAGGGTATGTCTACACTGCAGTGTTTTGGCAATGAAATTAATGTCAATACGCAGAAGTCGCCAAAAAATAAAAATCACCAAAGTGTATTTACACTGCCCCCCTGTGTTGACAGATCATGGACACATTTTTAGCTTCCCCATCGACAGACTGAGGGTGTGCATCCCACAGTGCCTAGTGACACCTTCTTTCACTAGGCACTGTGAGATCACGGAACACAGTGCACCTTGAGAACGTGAAAAATGTTCTCTCAGGCACCACTTTGTTTCCTAGCTCTCCAGAGGCTTCCATCTCCCTTTTGTACCATTTGTGAAATTGCCAGTCATTGGTGTTCACTCCAGTACCTTCTGTGAGAAATCATGGATCCCACACACCTCTCCTATGCTTAACACAAACCCTCTCAGACTTGCACACACTTTCATTGCCTTCAATAATGGCCATTTCAAATCTCGGGGGAGCTGTGTTAGTCTGTATATGCAAAAACAATGAGGTGTCCTGTGGCACGCTAGGGTATGTCTACACTGCAACACTATTTCAAAATAACTAGCACTATTCCGAAATAACTTAGTCCGTGTCTACATAGTAGGCAGCTATTTGGAAATAGTGTCGAAATACTGTTGAGCCGGAGGACTTCTTACTCCAATTCCTGTAACCCTCACTGTACGAGGATTAAGGGAAGTTGGAGGAAGAGTGCTCTATTTCAAAATAAGTGCAGTGTAGATGCTCCCTATTTCAAAATAAGCTATGCCATTGACATAGCTCAATTTGCGTAGTTTATTTCAAGTTAAGCCCTGTAGCATAGATGCACCCTTAGAGACACAGGGTATATCTACACTTGCACCCTCTTTTGATAGAAGGATGCAAATGAAGACATTCGAAATTGCAAATGAAGCCAAGATTTAAATATCATGTGCTTCATTTGCACATTCACATTATGGTGCTATTTCAAAATAGCACTATTTCGAAATAACAGACACTATTAAGATGCAGGTTATTTTGAGTGAAAACCCTTCTCTCAAAATAACTGGTAAACCTCATTGTATGAGGAATAAGGGTTATTTCGAGAGAAGGTTTTCTCTTGAAATAACAGACACTGTTAAGATGTGGTTATCTCAAAATAGCGCCATAACGTGATTATGCAAATGAAGCACATATTATTTAAATCCCGGCTTCATTTGCAGTTTCAAATGTCTTCATTTGCATCCCTCTCGAGAGAGAGAGGGTGCAAGTGTAGACATACCCTCAGTCTCTAAGGACATGTCTACACTAGGAAAGTATTTCAAAATAACTAAATTTGAAATAACTCCTGAAATAACAACATTGAAATAGCATGTCAATACTACAGGAAAGCCTTGAAATTAGTCTGAGGCAGGCTGCTTTATTGTGGACATAGTACCGCAACTTAGAGCTCCAGGAAGTACTGAGGAGTATTTTCTTCAAATTACTCTGGGGGGTAGTTATTTTGAAATAGCAGTAGTGGAGTGTCCACACTAACACTATTTTGAAATAACAATTTTGAAATAAGTGTTATTCCCCAAGAAAAGCAGGAGTACAGATTTTGAAATAACCAGCCTGTTATTTCGAAATAATGGGTTTGGTAGTGTGGGCATTCCGTTTATTATTTAGAAATAAGGGGGAGGAGGTATTTCAAGTGTTCCCATGCAAAAAGAAAATCTGTGTGGAAGATTTTGATAGACAGCCTGAACACAGACACGTACATAGCTAGTGCTCAGCTTGTACTGAGTTATCAGTTATTTACCTCCCTGCTTCACTTTTCTCCTTTTTATCTTGTTTGCCAATACTGCCAGCTATTATGCAGGATTGTCTTAGATCAGGTCTTAGCTACTACAATATGTAGGATACACACAAGAGCAAGCACAGGCATTAGTGGAGGAATTCACTAATTGCTTCGATCTGTTCTGGTGTCTACTAACAGCTGGCAGGCTCCACAACATGGTCATTAGAAGAGACTGAGGTGGAAAAAAACATGCTGGAAAAGCCTTGAAAGAAAATAATGAAACATTAGGAGACCCTGATTTTTTTTTTAACTTCACCTGTGAGCAAGTCAAGGCAAAGCCTGAGTACAAAATACACAAGAATTATTATACTTCTCTTTCCCCAAGTGCTCATAAATTTCTGTGAGCACAGCACACACCCGTGAGTGCGTATATACACACACACACACACACACACACACACACACAGTGAAGAAAGCTAGTGCATGATGGCTGTCATCCCCAGCCACCTCCTAATAATCTGAGTTTGTTCTGTTCAGGACTTCCTCTTTGTAATAAACAGGCATCTACCTGTTTTCACTTACAGAAGAAATGGCAACTAAAATCAAACATTTGCTCAATAAAGGTCTGAAAGCAGGCAGTGGGAAAGGCTGTCATAGATCTGTCAGGCTGTGTCTACACTGACTTTTATTTTTTCAGAAAAAGATAAGCAAATTGCATATCTTTTTCTGTTTGTTTTTTTGGAAGAGGCTTTTCCGACACTTGGCCCATCTACATGGGGCCTAAATGTCAGAAAAGCCTCTTCTTTTGGAACATCACTAATTCCTCATAAAATGAGGAATACAGGGATGCTGAAAGAACACGCCCACTTTTTTGGAAACTGTCCGAAAAAGCGGACGCATTCCCCGGATGTGGCAGAGTTTTTCCAGGATCCCCACTTTCTGCACAGATTCCTTCTAAAAGTGTACTTCAAAAAGTAATTTCAAAGGTATTTGTTGCAGTAACATGTGGAAGATTCTAGGACAAATTCTCTATCTATGCTACCCTGTTAAAGTCAACTGATTTCACAAGCATAACTGAGGATAGAATTTGGCTTGGTCTCTGCATTTCACTGAGGCAAGGTATTTACTGATCCTAGTAAAACATGGACTTTATATACAACAGTGGGAGGAGGGAAAAGAGGTGTACGAGATTTCTTTTCTGCTTTGAAGACCTTCCAAATTAGAGGGTTTCATACCATATGACTGATATTAAGTGATTTTCCAATTTCTGTGAAACTACTGGATCAGATTTTTCCTTTCAGTTACACTGGTGTAAATCTGGAGTAAGCCCATTGTTTTCAGAGCAGTTACTATGCACTCACATCTGTGTAACTAAAAGTACAATGTGACCCATTGGCTCCAAGACTAAGTAAAAAGTATACCAATGTCATAGGTACAGGGCTGTAACTCTGCCCCTTTTCTAAGTGCACTTACTTCATGTGTTCTTACCCTTATCCAGAGGGCTGACAACGTCTGCGGTTCTCCAGGCAAGGTGTGGACGGCCCCAGTTTTGTGCCCTCAAAAGGTGCAGGGCCTCAGGCAGAAGAGGCTACCTCAGCCAGCCCTCAACACTGCCCCCGTAGCCCTCAGAGCTTCTCAGAGAAGCGCTCTGGTGGCGATTTAAAGGGCCCAATTTAAATAGCAGCAGTGGCAGCTGGAGTCCCGAACTCGTCGATTCGCTGGACCTTAGGGCAACTGCAGCTTTGCTCCCCCTCATCGCTTTTGCCTCCCCCCACACTCCATTCGACTGGAGCTCAGGAACCACCATTTATTTCCTCCCTTTGAGAACCTGTGACCAGTGTGATTGCTAAGCGGCCTTCCCCAAACAAAATATATTTATTTAGCAGTTGAAACAAAGCATTCAATTAAACCGACTTTAAAGCAGTCAACTTGTATATTTAGACATACACTAAGCGAAATTAAACTGGCCTTCTTCTTAAATTGCAGGAACCAAACGGAACCAACTCACATTCTCCTGACCAAACCAGATGTGTCTTTGAGCTGCTCAGTCTGATACCCTCTTAGTCAGACCGGTTTGGGGAAACGCAGGATAGAGCCACTGCAGCTACTGGCTCTGGCATTTTCTTTTAATAACCCATAAATGGTCTCCTCTCTTCTTGTGTGTAGGATGGCTCAGCTACACAGACAGACCTCTGAGGTGAAATATCCATCCCCATTGATGGAAATGGAAATACCACCCTAGCGACAGATACAGTAAGGACACATCTGTACTTACCAGCGGATCAACGCTCCAGAGGTCAATCTTCTGGCATTCGATTTAGCAAGTCTAGTATAGACCCATAAATCAAATGAGGAGGGCAGCTCCAGCCAGTGTCTGTACTCTTCACAATCGCAAGGAGCAAGGGAAGCTGATGGGAGCATGTGCTCCCCTCAGCCTGCCATTGTGTAGATGCTGCCACGCTCAGGTGACCTTTCAGATCTAGTGTAGACCTGGCCTAACACTCATTATTGAAGAGTATTTGTAAGGACCCAGGTCTGTGGCACCTATGATGGCTGCTACTCCCACAGCACTCCTGGGAGGCCATACAGAGGTACAGCAAGGGAGTGCTATGGAGAAAAGGCCCAGAGTCAGTATTGTTAACGCCAAACATTCAAAAATCAAGAGTCGGGCTCACTAAAAGTCATGAGATTGACTTTAACATCATAAGTTTACGTTAATTAATAGTTTGGGGGTTATTTTTATTTGACTTTTGCTTTTTGAGCCTTAAGTGTAAACTGGGGCAACATTCTGACATTTTCTCCACAGCCAGAAGAGTTAGAAGCTTACCTTTTCTTTAAAAATGAAGGTTCTCACATATTCACTTGGCTCCAGCAGCTGAGACTTTAAGGAAAAAAATAATTATCATGAGACCCATGTCAAAATTATCAGACACTCAAGAGTGATGGTATCTTGAAGCCCTCTGACTGGCCAAGCCTACTGTTTAACCCCACGGTTTGCCCCAGGAAATTGCCTGGACAACCACACAGACTCTAGCCTGTTGCAGCACCAGGCCTTGCTTGAACTCCTGAACTGCAGTGACTGACTCCAGCCTGCTTCTCACTCTGATTCCTGCCTTCTGATTTTAATCTGATACTTCCTCTGATTTCTGTCTCTCCAACTCGAGCCTGACTTGGACCCTGACTCTTCATTATGGAACCTGGTTCTTGTGATTCCTCCAGCTGCTGCCTGATGATTACCATCCCTTGTGGGTAGACCTCAGCCCAACTATGACCATTAGGCCAGACTGCCAATGCCCTGCTCATCTATAGTGCTCTTATGTGTCACAAGATCTAAAGGGTCCCTGTAGTTCCATGCTGCAGCAATAATCTTGGAGAGGAGTGTAAGGTTCCATGTTCAGTGTTTCCTGCTCTCTGACCCTGTTAGGGGAACAGTGTGTGCCACACACCATGTCCCAGCCCCACTCCCTGGCAGCACAGGTATGTTGCACTGGGATCTGATGAGGCTATTTTGCAGGCTGTCTTACTTTTCCCAAAGAATTTTCACAAGATTTGTGGGAGGCAGGAGGAGAAGATAATGTGCATCTTATTTGCTCTGTCATGCCTCCTCAATGTGCCCCTTATCAATCTTCTCCCCTTGTACATGAGTCTGCAGCCATGGCCCTCTGGGGAGTCATATGGAAGTACGAGGATTCTCCCGTAGAGGCAGTTGACTCTCTTTTTCCCCACAAAAGGGGAAATGCACATGCAGAGGGTCCCAGCTAGGCATGGATCTCTGGGGTGAAATCATGCCCTATACCATTCACTTTTGGAGTACCATCTGCATGCTCAGGCTGCCGTACGACACAAGGAAAACATTGCTAAAAATACACAGAAACATTATTAAAAAATAAAACTCTCCCGTTATAACAATCAAAACAAATAGGACATGCACAGAGCACCTACAGAGCAAGCTGACTTACTGCTGTCATAAACAGCAACAATGTCTCAGGATACAGCAGGGTTCATTTTTCTACTTTCTTCAGGTTAGATGTAATGCAGCAAATACATACATCGCGGAATACAAAGAACTCCCCATCAGGTGTGCAATTGCCCTGAGAGTATTAATGCTAAAAAATGGCACAACCAGGAGAAGAAAGAGGTTCCCTGTTAGTGTCTATTTTGGAGAGGAAGAATTATGCTGTTATTGTAATTGTTGGTGGGAGGCAGCAGGAATTAACAAACTGCAATTAACCAGGAAGCATTCTCTAATTAAAGGCTTTAAAAGTAGACATTAAGGAACAAAGAGGAGGAAGAAATGAGTAAAAGGAAACCATGCCAAGACAAAATACAGATTTTGCTGTAATGGGTCAGAACTAGTTCTATTAACAATATCCTGTGTTATTAAAAATGGGAAAGGGAAAATCTGGAGGTATATTAGCATGTGCAACAATGATCAGCTTCTCTTCCCAGAGAGCAGAAGTGGGTAGTGATTCTGGGTATACTGAGGCAGCATGGCAGAGAATGTGCAAGAGAGAACTGAGCTGAAGGTGGAGGTGGGTTGGGAGGATGAGACATCAATGAAACAGAAAATCAGAAGCCAGAGATTGCCATTGTGTAACCAATGC
Organism: Pelochelys cantorii; assembly: GCA_032595735.1. Classification (NCBI taxonomy): domain Eukaryota; kingdom Metazoa; phylum Chordata; order Testudines; family Trionychidae; genus Pelochelys; species Pelochelys cantorii. The sequence goes on from CM064335.1 coordinate 42,159,846, forward strand.
CAGACAGGAGTGATGTAGTTATCAATTGCCCAGTATCTGAACCAAGGCTTACAGGCTATGTCTAGACTGCATCCCTCTGTCGACAGAAGGATGCAAATCAAGCACATCGAAATTGCTAATGAAGCAGTGATTTAAATATCCCATGCTTCGTTAGTATAAACGTGGCCGCCACTTTTTTTCGAAAAGGAGCTTTTTCAAAAAAAACCAGGAGTCTAGACATGGATCTGTCGAAAATAAACCCTTTTTCGACAGATCATGTAAACCTCATTTTTTGAGGAATACAGGATCTGTTGAAAAAGGGTTTATTTTCGACAGATCCGCGTCTAGACTGCTGGGTTTTTTTCAAAAAAGCTCTGCTTTGAAAAAAAGCGGTGGCCATGTTTATGCTAATGAAGCATGGGATATTTAAATCTCTGCTTCATTAGCAATTTTGATGTGCCTAATCTAGATCTCTCTGTCGACAGAGAGATGTAGTCTAGACACAGCCATAGAGATTTGTTTTGTCTTTCAGAATGGATGCATTGGTGCCCCTTCCTTATTCACAGCTTATCAGCAACAGTAAGCCCATTAGACACATGGGCACACCAGCCAAACCACCTGCAACTCCTGCTGCACTGGGATCCCAGAGCTTGCGTGTCCAGTTCCAAAATGAGCAGAGCTGCTCCAGACAAGAGTGAGCCATGCACTGATTCAAACCATCACCCAGAGATCCTCCTACTGGCGGTGCTGTTATGGCTGGATTTTAGAGCTACATCCTCTTATAGAAACTCTCTGGGGGGGGGGGCAGTAGTGAGGGAAAAGAGACACATACTTTGCGTCTCAATCACAGACAGAGATTGTCCACCTGTGTGAGAGCCGGGCATAATGAAGCCTACTCAGATGTCCATAGCCCAACTAAGGACCATGCTCATTTACAGTCCCAGTGCTCAGAGGTGCTGCCTGCAAAATCCCCACAGCACACTCTGAATGGGAAAAGGTAGAGGGAAGGGGCAAGGCCATCAAGACCTTCCCTCTCTGCCGCACAGCACAGTGTGGGCAGGGGAGAATATGATGCTAGTAGAAGTATTTGCCAAGGAACTACAACTCTGTGCCACCATCTCCAACACAGAGCGTGTCTTCAAGGCCCAGCTGAGCTCATAGGCTATGTCTACACTGACACTTTTTATTGGAAAAAGGTACGCAAATTGCACTTGTCCAAAATTTGACCCATCTACACTGGGCCAAATTTCAGAAAAACCTCCTCTTTCAGAAAAGCCCTTCTTTTTCATGGCATGAGAAAGACAGGGCTTCCGAAAGAGTGCGTCTGCTCTTCCGCAAAAAATGTCAGAAAAGCAGATGCGTTCCCTGGACACGGCAGAGTTTTTCCAGGATACAAGAGGTATCCTGGAAAAAAATCCATAGTGTAGACATAGCCATAGTGAATAACCCAGCTAATGGAGCAAACTCCTTCAACAAACAATCTTAGCAGTGACTGTGATTCATCTGTGTTTAGAGGACTAGCTGGGGACATTCTTTTAGAACCATGACAGAAAGATTTCAGACTCAAACGAAGCTTTTTCCTTTTAGTCAAAAAATGTGATCTTGGAGTAGAAACAGTCTTTCAGCTGTAATCCCAGAGCAAAAACTTCTGCATACTTTCTACTACAGCCACTCCCCAAGTTACGAACAAGTTACGGACCAACATTTGGTCCGTAACTCAAAGTGTTCGTAACTCGGATCCCATAGAGTTACATGGCAACCGCGCTGTTCGTAAGCGCGGATCGCCGTTCGTAACTCGGATCCGCATTTACGACCGCTTTGGTCGTAAGTGCAGATGGTCGTAAGTCGGGGAGCGGCTGTACTAGATACTCACATGGTAGAAAGAATTGGGTCTAACTAGTGTTGATATAATGGTCAGTTATTAATGGATCCAGCAATCAACCTGCACAGTGTTAATTCTCAATGACTGCGTCTAGACTGGCATGATTTTCCGCAAATGCTTTTAACGGAAAAGTTTTCCATTAAAAGCATTTGCAGAAAAGAGCGTCTATATTGGCACGGACGCTTTTCCGCAAAAGCACTTTTTGCGGAAAAGCATCCCTGGCCAATCTAGACGCGCTTTTGCGCAAGAAAGCCCCGATCACCATTTTAGCCATCGGGGCTTTTTTGCGCAAAACAATTCTGGGTTGTCTACACTGGCCCTCTTGCGCAAAAGCATTTGCGCAAGAGGGCTTTTGCCCGAACGGGAGCATCATAGTATTTGCGCAAGAACACTGACGATCATACATTAGATCGTCAGTGTTCTTGCGCAAATTCAAGTGGCCAGTGTAGACAGCTGGCAAGTTTTTCCGGAAAAGCGGCTGATTTTCCGGAAAAACTGGCCAGTCTAGACACAGCCGATATGTATGTATTAGTTATACTGAAACACAGCACCTGTGTGCATCTGTCTCATGCAGGTGTTTACCACATGCACTGTGCACATGAAGGTCTGGTTTGTGCCTGACCTAACTTTACTGTCAGAAACACTATTGCATATGCCCAATAAAAGAATGTAATTTGTAATCATCTATTTCCATGTTGTCTACACAGTAGGGAATGAACATTTCAGTGCATTAGAGGAGATAAAGCATATTCATAAGTTGGCAAAGTTTTGCGCAAACCAAACCATTGGCCTTGAACCTCCTCACCCTCCAAACACTAGCTGGGTGGAGCAGAGAGGGCCAGCAGAGAGCAGGTTACAGGATTCTAATTCAAAGCCACCTTGCTCCCTTGCAAATTAGGAATGCAGAAGGAAACTGCTAACTTACATCAGTGGAGAATGAGGAGTACCAAAGCTCTGCTCTGCCACACACTTTCCTATTCATGTTCTGCCTCTGTCCTGCTCCTGAAATGTCCTCACATGCCCCCTCCTTCAATTTTAGCTAGGAAGAGGAAAGGGGTGACCAGTGTAGAGGCCTGAGAAGCTGCATCTGCCGGATTTTCACCAGTAAGGTGCAGGAGAAATTCTCCTTTGGTCGTCCCCAGCTGATCTCAGAAAATTATTCAATGCAAAGTAGCATTATTGGGCTGATGAATTAGCCCAGGACCTGTGTGAAAGACAAAGAAAAGATTCGCCCCTTTCCATATATGTCCTGTGTCCTGGTTTTGGCTAGGCACCAGGGCCATCCTTAGGCATAGGAAGAATACACAGCTGCGAAGGCCACTGCACCAGCAGCCTCAGTCTCTCAGCCACTGCTGTGCTCTGGTGGGCTACACTATTTCTCTTTCCACCTGCCCACCCATCAGCCTCCCTGCCCCCACAGTTCCTGTCCCTGCAGCCCTGAATGCAGCTTCCCCCACCCCACTGGGAGATGGATAGTGCAGGTGTTCAGCCTGAGGAGGGCACCAGAATTGATAAGGATAGACCTGCTAGGTACCTACTGAGATCCGCAGGAATAATCTCTCACCAGGCACTGTCTGCATCTTTAAAATCTGGCCCTGAGACCTGAGACTTCCCTTTTTCACTTCTTCGGCTTAACTTATTTTCTAGGTCAAATGGAAGTAGTTTAGGGCCTAAGAATTATCTGCATGCAGAGGAGAGCATAGTCAAAGCAGAGAGGGTAACTCACTCAATCCTTTGGGCTGGTCTAAATTGAAAACATTGCAGCAAAATGCACTCTGACCAGGCTTCACTTTAGATTGCACCCACCCCTAGTGAGCCAAAGTCTAAATACTAGGGCCCATCATATTTGCAAGTCACCACTTGTGCTAACAGCAATCCTCACACCACATTCTGTAAGGAAAGTTATCAATCATCTTGAACATAATTAAACAATAAAGTGAGCGAACAGCTCACAAAGTGATCTCAACTGTTTTTTAGCCAATTAGTGCTGTATTACATCCCATCTGTTCAGACAAGTGTTTTATATTGGATCTCCCCCTGCCATCTCTTTATTGTTACAAGGTAGCAAGCATAAAATGCATCTTTTTATCATTAGCTTTGATAGCACAGACATGTATCTCCAACTGGCTTCAGTGCCTTGAGTGTGTGCTTTCCCAGATGTAGTCCAGATGCCTCCTGCATGCACATGGCAGGAAATTCTTTGCAATCTTTTCTGTTTCCCACATATTATTGGTTTATAATTGCTGCTATCCATCATCATTTTTTTAAGCTACTGACGACTGCCCTTGAGAGATTTTTTTTCAAAGACTTTTGCAGGTGTGTAGATGAAACCCAGGCTAGTTTTGCATCTGTCTCAGTGGTGAGAGGTTCAGCTAGTCATTTAGCATTCGCTTAAAGGAAGCCGTATTGGAAAAATCTAGTGTAAACAATTACTAAATATTAATATTGCATAGTGTCCAGGAGAGCAGTCTGCAGTTCCTGACAAGTAATTCTGCCACTTTCCTGAAAACTGATTTAATTTGGGGAACATTTAATTAGAAAATGTACAGACTTTTTCTTTTGTTTAACCACAAAGGCTGATTTTTACATGGAAAAGAGGAGGTCTAAGACGGTCTGATAAACTGAATGGAGGACCAAGCGTGTAGCACAGCGATGGGCAATCTAGGCTAGTGGGTGGGTCGCATGAATGGCACTTGGTCTCAATGGGCCATAAGATTGTTGTAACCAAGACGGTCTTCTGGGGGGTAGGGTAGTTTTGCTAACTGCACTTGCATGCTTAGAATTTACAGGATGTGCCAATTGAATTGTCGCAGCATGTTGATTGGACGAAGAGAGAGCACACGGCTCTCCCAGTCAATGTTACATGCAATCGGCATACACTTCACTTCACATGCCCTTGTTTTACCAATAGGAAAGAAATGACATGGATGGAAACCAATGGAATCTGGGCACCGTGTGTGTGTGTGTGTGTGTGTGTGTGTGTGTGTGTGCAATGATAAACAAAAGGTCTTGCAGGACACACACAGAATCTGGATATACTGCAAGTGGCCCTTGGGCCTCAGGTGCCTACCACTGCTGTAGCATAATAGTCTCTTTTGGTCCAAAATTGGGCTTAAAGATGCTTTAGCTGATGGATGAAAATTGACACACAAATGTGGATGCTTTAGTCTGAGTTACGTGAAAACTGCACTCAAAAACAAGTGGCTACTCCCATTTATATAATAACCATAATAAATAGATGATTTCAGATTTTCCACTGCTCACGATTATATTGCACGATTTGCAATCTTTGCGTGTTTGTTTATTTTCCATGAAGCCACAGTTGCTGGAATCCAGAGATTGCCTGAGAATCTCTGCTTTCATTCAAAAGGTAAAATAAGTTTCTAGTCCTTGTGGTTGCAGGGAAAAGCTTGAAAATGTGAAGTGTGTACCTCCTGAAGTCTCAGAGACCAGGAGGCAAAAAAATAAAACCCCAAAATGTAACCTGTATTTTTAAAATTTCATGTTTTTTCTGCTATTGTCATGATTTCTTTGGTCAAAACTCTGGTTTCAGAGCTCCGAGGTTGGCAATGCTGTGACACAATCATTTTACCCAGCCTAATGCAAGATTTTCAAAATCAAAGCAAAGAATCCCAAAATTGGTTGGAAAATAAGCACAATTCAGGCTTGACTACCTACCTGTGGTGGAAGTGGTTCCCTCCCTCATCCCCACCCCTCAGCTTCTGTCTTCCATCTCTGCAGAGATAGGAAGAGGGAAACAACAATTGTTAAGGACCAACTGAAGGAGGAGGAGGAGGACAAATGAAGGAGATGCAGCAAGCAACAGACTTTTGCAAAATGGTAGCTAAGTTTCTGTGCTGCCTCTCTAAGGGTGTGCCTACACAGCAAAGTTATTTCGGAATAATGGCTGTTACACAGAAATTCCGTTATTTTGAAATAATTTCAAAATAATGGATGTCTTATTTCAACTTCTGTAAACCTCATTCTATGAAGAATAATGCCTATTCCAAAATAGTTATTTCAGAATAGGGGCTGTGTAGACACTCCACTTCTGATATTTCAAAATAGCCCCTCACCAGGGCCATTCTAAGTTATTCCTCCTGGGGCTCTAAATTGAGATAGCACGTCTACATTAGGGAAGCCTGCCTCAGATTAATTTTGAGGCTTCCCTACAGTGTAGATGTGCTATTTCAAAATAAGCTATTTTGGAATAACTATTCCAGAATAGCTTATGCCGAAATAACTGTGCAGTGTAGACATAGCCTAAGAACCCATCTTTGTACCACCTGAGTGCTGGGGGCTTGCTTTAGTTACTGTAACCTCCCCGCGCTACCATATGGGCTATAGAGCTGCCCAGGATCTCTGTAGCACAATTCCCCCATCCCCTTGCACACCTCCTATGCCAGTGCTTTGGGTCCTTGTGGGGGGGAGCCTTACATCTGTCTTCACAGTTCCTGTATTGCAGAACTCCTCCCTCCTTTTTGAAACCTGCACATCACTCTCCAGCTTTTTTACCCATCAGTATAAAGTGACCAGAGGAGGGAAGAGGATCTCACCTGGCCACCTGAAAGCTGATGCTACTTAACAATGCTAAATATGAAACAACAAACCCAGAAATGCATTCTGGGAAAATGCCAATATAAGAAGTCAACTCTTCCCTGAAGAGAGTTGGTAGGTGCAAAGCAGACACAAATATTAATGCCTTTATGCATTACTGCTCTAGCACAATTATTTTGTATAAGAGCTGGTATGAAACTGTTAGAAAAAAGATACAGTACGGGGTGCTAATTTCCTGTCCTTGAAACAAAAATCCATCACCAAGGCTTGAAGTGTTTCAGTCCATGTTATTTTTCTAATCACTTATCTCTAAAGTTCAGTGCTGTATTGATCTGTAATTGAGTCAGTGTAGCCCATACAAATCATTCTCAATCAACTGATTTGTCTAAAATGTGAATGAGGCAGTTGGAAGTATTTTTAAACTTGCCAGAATCTTAGTCATTCAAGTCCTTGGAATTTTGTGTAATTAGTGAATTATTGCTTATAGTCAAAGATTCTCCCTTAGATTAGTGGTGATTATTACTTGATATTGATTTTTATCGAACTACTTCATCTGCTTTATGGACTCTTTGTAGTGGCCAAGTTTTGTACTGTGGCGACTGCTACCCACTCTGGCACTTTGAGTGCAGAAGGTGGAGGCCTGCAAAGGTACTGCAGTGATATTTCAGGATACTTCCGGTATCCCGAAATAGCTATTCTGTGTCCTTGAAGCAAGCTCGTTATTTCAAAATGTAACAGGCTTGCTATTCCAACGTCCCTGTAAACCTCATTCCATGAGGAGTAATGGATGTTTCAGAATAGTGGTTTATTTTGAAATTTGGTGCTGTGTAGACAGCATCAAATTACAAAATAAGCTATTTCAAAATTGATAGGAATAAGCTACGCAGTTTGCATAATTCAAATTGTGTAGCTTATTTTGAGCTAAGGCTGCAATATAAACGCACCCTAAGAGACTTTAACATACTCTGCCACTAAAGGCTTCTGCTTGAAAACTCCCTGACTTTGGGTGGTATGCTGCCACCGTCCAAATGCAAAAACCCAAATGAGAACCCAGAAAGGTGCACTTGGGAATTTCTTCCTGTGGGGAACCCTCAAGTTCTTAAACCTCCCTATGGAAAGAGCTTGAAAACAACCTGTAACTTCTTTCAGTCTCAGGCATGTGCACACAGAACCTCCTGCTTTCTAGGACACAGGAATCAGATCATAGTCTTTAAAAGGTCATTTTATTAACAAAACAAATAAGACATACCTGATAAAGTATAATTGGTTGCTAGGTGTTACAAAGCAACTGAAAAAGGCAGATTAAAAAACACAGAGAATTGCTTCCCAGTGTATAGTCCTGGGCTCAGCAAAGAGTTCAACAAACCCAAAAATAACTAAAATAACCTGATCATGTCTGACTAAACATTCCCTGTTCTACGTACATATCTGTTATTCCAGGGTTCAGTCCTTCCCTAGGTATGGATATCGCTGGAAATTCCATGCCTTGTTTCTTACTTAACTCATCTCTCCCAGCTCAGCTCTGATCACACAAAGACTGTAGCAAGAGGGTCCTGCTTCAATTAAAAAAAAAACTCACACTCTTTTCATGGGCTCTTCTGGCTCCCTGCCAACACTTTCAGGAGACTCTGAGGCTACATCTATACTACGATGTTTGCTGGAAGAGGCAATGCAAATGAAGTGCAGATTAGCATTTTCTCGTGCTTCATTTGCATAATCTCTTCTGATCTGTTTTTGCGCAAGAGGTTTTTGCGCAAAAACCAAGCAGTGTGGACATTTCCTTTTTGCACAAAAAAACCCATTTGCACAAGATCCTTATGCCTCAAAAAAGGAGATATAATGATCTTGCACAGAAAGGGGTTTTTGCACAAAAAGAAAACATCCACACTGCTTGTTTTTGCGCAAAAACCCCTTGCGCAAAAACAGATTGGAAGAGATTATGCAAATGAAGCATGAGAAAATGCTAATACACACTTAATTTGCATTGCCTCTTCTGGCAAACATCGCAGTGTTGATGTAGCCTGAAAGACCCAATGTCTCTGGGTTAACTCTTACAGGCAATTTAGTTAACTGATTGGCTGGAATGTCCAGGAAAGAGTACTACCTCTCCCATACATCACAGGTATGACATTAACAATTTTTAATTGAGAATAATTTTAGGGCTCATTCAAATGAGCATATGTGCACAATAGACAGAAGTAGCTATAATTATGCTGTACAAACTTGGCTACAAAGCTCTGATAAAGCATCTTATATCTGGCCTATGCAACAGGCTCATTATTCTAGTGTTGGATCTCTCTGGAGCATAGACTGTCAATCATCTTTAACTGGGCAGTGGGTTTGTGATACATAGGAAGGTGACCTAGGATTATCCACTTAGCTACCTTCACTTTCAGTTTCTACCCACATTGATCAAAATCTCATTATCCTATAGATAATTAGCAATGCTAAACAAAATGCTGTCAATTTAGTAGTACACTTCCTTCACACCATTTTGGGTTGGACTAACTTTAAAGAAAACTTGAGTGGCACAAATCCATGAGAATCAACAGACCAAAAAAAAATCACTGTATAGAAGTACAAAACTAGTAAGATACATACAATGAAGATACCAAACTAGGATTGCATGTATCTCTGTTCATGCTGCTGGCACAAAGAAGTCTCCTTTTATTATGTGTTTCACATAGTTTATGACCCTTATGTTATATGGTACTTAGCTCAGGAAATGAAAATGAATAGTATTTTTCAAGAATATATTACAAAAAAAATCTATCCTCTTGTTAGAAGGCAGCTGTCAGAGCAGAGTCAACATTTAGTGCCACTTAAACGGTCACTTCTAAAAAATGTTTTCAAAATGTTAGAGCCATTACAGCCTGAGAACCGACTGAGGTTCATATTGGGAAAAAGCCTGCTGCATGCAGTGTTATGAATTGTTACACACACACACTGAAATGTTCATGTTTTTAATATTGATTGGTTATAGCAATCAAATAGGAAGGGTAAAGGATTTGTCATTTACTCTGAGAAAACACATCACCCATAAATCATAAAGAAAAATAAAACACTGGTTTGTGTTGTGCATGAGCAGGAGGTAATGGAGGCAGGGAAAGGTACAGCCTTCCCAAAACTGCCTACACACCCAACTGACTAAGGTTGGAGCTGCTGGTGGGGAAGGCTGGTGCTGCTGCATGGCAGCCTGGCTTGGCAGCCCAGCTTGCCCCAGCCACCAGGGAGGGATGGGGCCACGACTCGGCAGCCTGGCTTCCCCCGGCTGCCAGGGAGAGATAGGGCCATAGCTCGGCAGCCTGGCTTCTCCCTGTCACTGGGAAGGGATGGGGCCATGGCCCAGCAGCCCAGCTTCCCCCGGCTGCCAGGAAGGGAGGAGCCGTGACCTGGCAGCCTGACTTTCCCTGGCTGTTGGAGAGGGATGGGGACCAAGGCTGCAGCATGGCAGCCCTGGCTCTCCACGTGGCCAGGAAAGATCGGGCTGGGGTGGGTGGGGCTTGGCTCCACGGGCGGGGCTTCAGGTGGATGTGGCGGGGATGGGGCTTGCCTTCCCCAGCTGGGCTTTCATCCAATGTCCATCGTGTTGTGGATTTATTGTGTAACTTACACTGAGTTGTTTAAGTGGTGAGTTATTACAGGAGCTCTCTCTTTGTCTTGAATAGTGAGATTGAGAATATCTTGCACCTAACATTTAGCAAAAGGACTCAGTCGCCCACATGCATGCATTGCTCCTTCTATGTTCCTACAACTCGAAGAATCCACTTACAGAGGATATTCTGAATGATGGCCACCACAGACTACTCTCCTCTTACTCACAATGGTGTAAATCGGGAGTAATTCCACTGATGTCAATGGTGTAAGATTAGTGCGAGGAGATTCTTAATTTTCTTTTAGCCAGCCCTCACATACACATTTTGCTGTTGCAATAATTTCTCATGGGTCAGTCCTTCCCTCCCACCCAATCCTGATAACTTTGTTGCCCTTTCTCCCAGTCACCAATATCATCCTGGTACCCATCATGCCAAAGTCATCTGGAACAAATCTTACTGCTCCCAGTTTTTATGTAATAGCACGTGCATTACTCTGTATGCAAAATTAGAGGCTGAATTTGGAAAACTGAGCCCCAGTAAAATGCTAAAAGAAAGGCTTTTTCATCTGATAGCAGGTATTAGCCATTGGCCTAACCAACCAGTGACTTGCAATAAATAATGTTTCCCAAAGGGTTCATGGGGACAGGCATGTTTTTCAGTAGAACTACTGTATGTGATTTCTTTTTGTTGCCATTAGCACTCTAGGGTGAGTAGCTTTTCTCCTCTTTCTGCCCCTATATTTTCCCAGATAGAAGCTGTGAAAAAAGCTGAATGTTCTACTAAATGTTTGGCTACTGCTTGTCTTTTCTCTGTATGTCAGTTTATTTTATTTGGGAGTTAGATGCCACTAAGACCTCTTTGTATACCTCTCTATAGCCTCTCTCCTTTAACTAGTTACCCAGAACTGTTCTTCTGGTGTGGGCCTCAGAAACCTGAGCCCTTCCCTCAGCTCTGCTGTCTGCCAGTCTCGGACTGAACACATCTCCAATGTTGCCACTGATCCCTCTATTCTTTGTCCTCTCTCTCTGCTGCTTTCACTACAGACCTAAATGGCTAGTCTATCAATACTCTCAATGAAGTTGGTTCAACTGTTTCCCTCCCCTCCCATTTATCACCTCACACATTCTTTAATTCAGTCACACAGTCTCTCATCATTCATCAAGCCATTTACACATTCTCCAATCCATTCACACATTCTCTCTCATTCTTTTTCATTCCCTTGCTTATTCCCTCACCACCCTACCTCATTTCAGTTCTGAATCATTTCTATTCGCTACAGCTTGTCTCTTGTGGGCTGCAGCCCGCCAGCTTTCTGAGCACAATACAAAATAGTCTTGTCTCCCATTTTCCACTCAAAAGAAACATGAAAAGTTTCATAGCTAATCACAGCCCATACCTTCAAATACAAATGAACTACCTAGATTAACTGGGCAGATTACCTCCCCTTGTTCCTGCTCCCCACCCCAACCCCAGTCCCTAATTTCAGTTATTTAATGGTCTAGCAGCACCTTAAAGACTAACAAAACATGTAGATGGTTGTACCCACGAAAGTTCATGATACCATCTACATGTTTTGTTAGTCTTTAAGGTGCTGCTAGACCATCCATTGTTTAAGTTTTTCCAGTTACAGACTAACTCGGCTACCCCTCTGAAGCTTTCAGCTATTGACTCTGGCTTGAGCCTTGGAGCGATGCTGGCTTTGACCTCAGATTAACTCTTGGTGTCACTTCTAACTCTAATTCTGGCTGGATCTCTGGCATGATTATTGGCTACGGCCCCCACTCTACTCTGAGCTCTGACTAGTAAATCACACCATCTGTGTAACTGCCGTGACACCACCTCACAGCAAGCGTAGCAAGAGAGGCAAATGTGGATAGGAGACCGGATTGGCTTACAGGGGAAATCCTTGGTGAACTTAAGCACAAAAAGGAAGCTTACAAAAAGTGGAAACTTGGACAAATGACCAGGGAGGCGTTTAAATGTATAGCTCGAGAATGCCGGGGGGTTATCAGGAAGGCGAAAGCGCAAATGGAATTGCAACTGGCTAAGGATGTGAAGGATAACAAGAAAGGTTTCTACAGGCATGTTAACAAGAAGAAGGTGATCAGAGAGGGTGTGCGGCCCCTACTGGATGAAGGAGGTAACCTAGTGACAGATGATGTGGGGAAAGCTGAAGTACTCAGTGCTTTCTTTGCCTCTGTATTCACGGACAAGGTGGGCTCCCAGACTAATGCGCTAAGTGATGCAAGATGGGATGAAGATGGACAGCCCTTAGTGGGTAAAGAACAGGTTAGGAACTATTTAGAAAAGCTAAACGTACACAAATCCATGGGTCCAGACTTAATGCATCCGAGGATACCGAGGGAGTTGGCAAATGTCATTAAGGAGCCTTTGGCCATTATCTTTGAAAAGTCGTGGAGATCGGGAGAGATCCCGGATGATTGGAAAAAGGCAAATGTAGTGCCCATCTTCAAAAAAGGCAAGAAGGACGATCCAGGGAACTATAGGCCGGTCAGCCTTACCTCGGTTCCTAGAAAAATCATGGAAGGGATCCTTAAGGAATCCATTTTGAGGCACTTGGAGGAGAGGAAAGTGATTAGGAATAGTCAGCATGGATTCACAAAGGGCAAGTCATGCCTGACCAATCTGATTAGCTTCTATGATGAGGTAACTGACTCTGTGGACATAGGAAAGTCAGTGGATGTAATATACCTTGACTTTAGCAAGGCTTTTGATACAGCCTCCCACAATATTCTTGCCAGCAAGTTAAGGGAATATGGATTGGATAAATGGACGGTAAGATGGATAGAAAGCTGGCTAGAAGGCTGGGCCCAGAGGGTAGTGATCAACAGCTCGATGTCAGGATGGCGGTCGGTTTCTAGCGGCGTGCCCCAAGGTTCGGTTCTAGGACCGGTTTTGTTCAATATCTTTATTAATGACCTGGATGAGGGGATGGATTGCACCCACAGCAAGTTTGCAGATGACACTAAGTTAGGGGGAGAGGTAGATATGCTGGAGGGCAGGGATAGAGTCCAGAGTGACTTAGACAAATTGGAGGATTGGGCCACAAGAAATCTGATGAGGTTCAACAAGGACAAGTGCCGAGTCCTGCACTTGGGACGGAAGAATCCCAAGCATTGTTACACGCTGGGGACCAACCAGTTAAGTAGTAGTTCTGCAGAAAAGGACCTGGGGGTTACAGTGGATGAGAAGCTGGATATGAGTCAACAGTGTGCCCTTGTAGCCAAGAAGGCTAATGGCATATTAGGATGCATTAAGAGGAGCATTGCCAGGAGATCCAGAGATGTCATTATTCCCCTTTATTCAGCTCTGGTGAGGCCACATCTGGAGTATTGTGTCCAGTTCTGGGCCCCCCACTACAAAAAGGATGTGGATGCATTGAAGAGGGTCCAGCGGAGGGCAACTAAAATGATGAGGGGGCTGGAGCATATGACCTATGAGGAGAGGCTGAGGGAGTGGGGTCTGTTTAGTCTGCAGAAGTGAAGAGTGAGGGGGGATTTGATAGCAGCCTTCAACTTCCTGAAGGGAGGTTCCAAAGAGGATGGAGAGAGGCTGTTCTCAGTAGTGACGGATGGCAGAACAAGGAGCAATGGTCTTAAGTTGTGGTGGGAGAGGTCCAGGTTGGATATTAGGAAAAACTATTTCACTAGGAGAGTGGTGAAAGACTGGAATGGGTTACCTTGGGAAGTAGTGGAGTCTCCATCCCTAGAGGTATTTAAGTCTCGGCTTGACAAAGCCCTGACTGGGTTGATCTAATTGGGATTGGTCCTGCCTAGAGCAGGGGGCTGGACTTGATGACCTCCTGAGGTCTCTTTCAGCTCTATGGTTCTATGATTCTATGAGATCAGACATCAAGAAGCACACCCCCCAAGTCAGCTGCTTTCATGAAACCAATTTCAAGTACACATCCATTGTCCAGTCCAGAGAAAGGACAATGGTGGACAATGGAAGTTAATGGAATGATTTTGAGACATGACAGCTCCCAAATCAGGTAGGGTTTCCACACTCTGAACAAACATGAGGCGCCATGGACTGAGGGTATGTCTACGCTACAGAGTTTTTTCAGAAAAACAGCCATTTGAAAAAAAACCCTTCCCTTACATCCACACTGCAATCGCGTTCTTCTGAAAGAAAATTGAAAGATCAGAGAGGGTTTTCCGATATTGGTAATCCTCATTCTATGAGGAAGAACCCTTTTCCCAAAAGAGATCTTTTGGAAAAAGGCGTGTGTGGACGGGGAAGAGGGAGTTCTTTCAAAAGAAGAGGAAAGAGGAAAAAGCACAGGTGCCCTGGTGGCCATTCCATCCATAATAATCACCACTTACATGAGAGATAGCGTCCATTCAGTGTGGACGCTATCTTTCGAAAAAGCAGATCACTTTTTCGATGCGCTTTTGTAGTGTGGGCATTCTCTTTCGGTAGAAGTTTTTCCGAAAGATCTCTTCCGGAAAAGCTTCTTCCAAAAGAAGACTGCAGTCTAGACATAGCCTCAGTGAGTAAAGACTTTTGAAGGAAGACTTGTGTCTGAGGTTTGGCAACAGGAAATTGAATGTCAGGACTTTGTTGTACAAACTGTGTGGAGTGCGGGTGCCAAATTTAGCTGATAGCTGTGGCCCTGGTTTCATGTGTGCAGGAGGAAACAATCTGATACTTGAACTCAGAGAGGGGCAATTTGGCAAGACTCAGGATTGAAAAGGGTGCTGATGTTATCCTGCAGTAGGCAGGCTGGTGGAAGCCAAGGTGAGAGCTTCTGCTTATAGGCAAACTACTGATATCAGGCATCTGAGCCATAACAGCACAGCTTTAGGGCTACAGAGCAGGCAGTGACAGAACTCCTTACAGGTCTGGGTGATCCCAAAAACATCATACTGTTGTCAAGTTTTCTGTAGGGATCATGACAAAGGGGAGTTTTAAGGAGGTTGCAAAGGTGAAAAATGGGGTAACCTTACAGATATTTATGGGGAGCATCTCACAAGTGGGAAAAATCAGAAAGGTATTTGTGGGGATTGGAGGCTGGCCTGATGTCAGAGATGGAAGTCAATATCTTGATAGCGAACAAGATATGCTAGGGTGGAGATAAGCTTGAAAGTAAAGACAAGTGACTAATTCTTGACCGATAGGGAAGAGGAAGCCAAATGGAGCTAGCCAAATGGAGCTAATAGCCAAATAAGCTATTTCAAAATTAGATCGGAATAAGATACGCAATTTGCGTAGTTCAAATTGCGTATCTTATTTCAACCTACGGGTGCAGTGTAGATGCACCCTAAAAGACCAGCTGAAGGAATAACTGGAGAAGTAGGAGGAGAAGCTGGAGAGGAAAAATTCCTGCATAGCAAGGGAGGACACGATTTCAAGAAGAAACTGGTCAACAATACTGAACGTGGCTGACAGATCAAGGAGGAAGCAGATGAAGTGACCAAGCCAAGCTATGGTGCTTGTATCATTTTACCTATATTTTGACATTTAAAGTTCTACAACATGTGTGTGCCTACAAGGCTTCAGTGACCACAATGTAGAAGTTGGGAGATGCCAATCTCAACCCCAGAAAACCAACTATGCAGTCAATATAGCTGAGCAAAGATAGAAACAGAAGTACAGATTCTTCTCTAATATCCCAAATACAAAGTGAAAGGAAGCTATTTCTTCAAATGATTAGGAATCATAAAATACATCTAATCAAAAAGCAGGTAGGATAAACTGTTCCCAACCCAGAGAGAAACGAGATAGACCACAGAATAGGCACCACACTATGTATGAATTTGTCACTGGATCAGACATAGGCAAATAGACACAGGGAACAAACCCAAACACATTATGTAATCCTATCTTAGGTGGGTCACACCCAATCTGTGATAGACCCCTGAGAGGTATGTCTTTTCTCTGCTTTGGCGACACTTGTTTGCCATGACAATAAAGTCTCAATGAATTGAACTGAAGGAAGGAGAAGTGTGGGGGAACCAAACCAATTTTGTCATGAGATGTGGAGGGAAAATCCTCAAAAATTGGAAGTGAGATGAATGAAAGTGGTGAGGAAAGTCAAGCCCACAGAGAGTCCTGAAGACCTGAAAGAATAATGTTTTATACTGAGTTCTGAAATATTCAGGGAGCCAGTCAGAGAGGATGAGACTCTTGTTTCCTGGGTGGACTGAAGTGGGTTGAAGTGGAACCTAGCAGGGTCCACTGAGGGTAGGAAGGAGGGCAGTGAAGATTATATGAAACAGAAGACGAAGTGAGAAATGCTCTTGGATGTGCAGATTTACAGCTCAAGGAAGAGATGAGAAGCATAGGAGTTCAAAGAGACTAAGTCTAAAAGGCCTTGCTGACTCCACCATTCAATCCTGACCTCTAGGATACTTGGGGTATGTGATGACAGCACTGACACAAACTTTACTGTAACCATGGTAATTAATTATCTAAGGAGACTGTCATAACAAGACATTTAAATTGCACTCCGAATAGATTGTAACTTGATTTGGTAAGTAATAGTCAAAGGGAAATGTTTTTGTGGGCTTCCCCCCCCCCTTTTTAGGCTATTGAAGAATTATGATGATGTGCTAATGGGTCAAAAGTATCTTTGGCAAGTTGGTGCAAGGCTCAGATTTCAGTGATAATCAACAGATGAATGAGCCTGGAATAATCCTTCAGAGTTGATTCGGAGTGGTTGCGTTCCTTTCCACTCTCTGGAGCATTCATGTGGTTTTGAGCTCATTGCTAGCTATTTTGACTAGAGATGACTACCAATGGCAGTAGAGTTTTTTTCTTTTTTCATTTCTAAGGCAGGGCCATCTTTACCCATATGCAGAATACGCAGCTGTGTAAGGCATCTGTAAATTTGAGATGCCACTGGGTCTTCATATCCACCCACCTGCCTCTTCCTATTCCTGTTCTGTGGCTCTGTTTCCTCCAGAGAGGATCTAGTCAAGTCACAAGCTGAAAAGCCTGCCAGACCTATCAGCAGAATATTGAACCTGTGGAGGAGCCATTTAAGTGGTAATGAAGCCCTTTAACAGACATTTGCCAACCCCCATGCATACTGTCCATTTCTGAATTTACTGTGTAAGTTGACAGGACCTTAGTTTAAAATATTTCATGAGTGTGTTGCTGAAGATTATAAAATCACAGCTCTAAAAAATCATCACCGCTCTGGGGCTGCCATTGGGCACGGGGCACCCATTTAATAGTACTGCCTAGGGACCCATAAATCCTACGAATAGCCTTATTCTAGGAGATAGTTTGTTGGACTTAACACCTTGAAAGCTTCCATTTCCTTTAAACTGCAACCAAAATTATAGGGTTGTAAAGGAACTGTAACCACAATAGAAAGAGACCAGCAGGATATAGTTGGGTATACTTCTGTTCAATGTGCAATCTTGGTCCAAAAAAAAAAAAGAAAATGTGATGACAGCACTGACACAAACTTTACTGTAACCATGGTAATTAATTATCTAAGGAGACTGTCATAACAAGACATTTAAATTGCACTCCGAATAGATTGTAACTTGATTTGGTAAGTAATAGTCAAAGGGAAATGTTTTTGTGGGCTTCCCCCACAAAATGTTCGGGTGCTCGTGAACAGGGTGAGTGCTAACAGGAGGGAGTTTTGAGAGGCTCTCCTGGAGGAGGAGAAGGAAGGAGCAAACTAAAGCACCTTGGGGCCGTGTGCTCAGGCAGGCAGGCAGTTGGAAGCTGATTAGGTTTGAATTGAAACACCGTGTGCTGATTGGCTGAGCTGTAGGCAGAGGGAGGAGCTATCAGGGAGGCCGAGCACTTAAACCCTGCTGGTAAGCGACCAGGGAGCTTTGCGACCGGGTGCTCGCGAACAGGGTGAGTGCTAACAGGAGGGAGTTTAGAGGGGGAGCTTGGGGGGAGCCAGTGACTTCTATTGCCCTTAAACTAAATCCTTTATAACAACCTCTATCTGAAACATTTAATTAACCCTCATATATAATTAGAGAAGGAAATGGAGGCAGAAGCCCAGCAGCAGAGTGGGGGCTATCCTGTTTATTGTGTCGAGTGCAGTATGTATGACTACCTACCCTGTGGGTGGGTGGCGTATGTGTGCGCTCGATGCAAGGAGCTCCTGGCCCTCAGAGACCGAGTGCGTGCTTTGGAGGCCAGGCTGGCTGAACTGGAGGAGCTTAGGAAGGCAGAGGTGTTTGTGGATGAGACTTTCCGGGACATAGTAGGGCTGTCCGACCTCCAATCTGACAGTCCTGATGCTGTTACGGAGGATGAAAGGCTCAGGGAAGGAGAGCAGTCAATGGGAGCAGAGGGAAACCATCCCATAGTTGGGACCCTCCTTCCAGAGGGTGATGTTGTATCCTCTCGTGCCGAGGATACTTCTCCGGGGGAGGGAGCTCCAGCTGTTAGGAAGAAGCAGGTTTTAGTAGTGGGGGATTCGATCATTAGAAATATAGATAGTTGGGTTTGTGATGACCGGGAGAACCGTATGGTTACTTGCCTGCCTGGTGCGAAGGTTGCGGATCTCTCGAGGCATCTAGACAGACTTATGGGCAGTGCTGGGGAGGAGCCGGTCGTCGTGGTACATGTTGGTACCAATGACATAGGGAAGGGTAGAAGAGATGTTCTGGAGGCCAAATTTAGGTTACTAGGAAAGAGACTGAAATCCAGAACATCTTTGGTGGCATTCTCTGAAATGCTTCCAGTTCCACGCGCAGGGCCAGATAGACAGGCAGAACTTCAGAGTCTCAATGCGTGGATGAGACGATGGTGCAGGGAAGAGGGGTTTAGATTTATTAGGAACTGGGGACACTTTTGGGGTAGGGGGAGCCTATACAGGAATGATGGGCTCCACCTAAATCGAGGTGGATCCAGACTGCTGGCATTAAACATTAAAAAGGTCGTAGAGCAGTTTTTAAACTAAGAGGTGGGGGAAAGCCGATTGGTGCGGGGGAGCACCTGGATCGGACGGAGACTTCTCTTACACGAGGCTCCATAGATAGGGATTCCCTAGAAGTTAGTCAGATAGGGAATGTGGGAAATAATATATGGGCAAGATCAGATGTGAAACAATCGTGCATAAAAAAATCCAATGTGTCTGTGAAAGGCGGACATATAAATAGTGGTAGTTTTCTAACATGCTTTTACACTAATGCTAGGAGTCTGTCTAATAAGATGGGTGAACTGGAGTACCTCATATCAAAGGAGGAAGTTGACATAATAGGCATCTCAGAAACATGGTGGAATGAGGACAATCAGTGGGACACTATCATACCGGGATATAAATTATATCGGAAAGACAGAACAGGTCGTGCGGGTGGCGGAGTGGTACTATATGTGAAGGATAATATAGAATCAAATGAAGTAAAAATCCTAAAGGAATCAAAATGTTCCATAGAATCATTATGGATAACAATTCATTCCTCTAATATGAATATGGCATTAGGAATATATTACCGACCACCTAACCAGGACAGTGATAGTGATGCTGAAATGATAAGGGAGATTAGAGAGGCTACCAAAATAAAAAACACAGTAATAATAGGAGATTTCAATTATCCCCATATTGATTGGGTGCATGTCACCTCAGGACGGGATTCAGAGATTAAATTTCTTGATGCCTTAAATGACTGCTTCTTGGAGCAGCTAGTACAGGAACCCACAAGGGGAGAGTCGATTCTCGACCTAGTCTTGACTGGAACGCAGGATCTGGTCCAAGAGGTAACTGTTACTGGACCGCTTGGAAATAGTGACCACAATATAATAACTTTTAATATTCCTGTGTTGGGAAGAACACCGCAGCGGTCAAACACTCTGGCATTTAATTTCAAAAAGGGGAATTACACTAAAATGAGGAAGCTAGTTAAACAGAAACTAAAAGGGAGAGTAATTAAACTAAAATCCCTGGAAGCTGCATGGGAACTGTTTAAAGACACCATACTAGAGGCCCAACTTAAATGTATACCCCAAATAAAAAAACACAGTAAGAGACCTAACAAAGAACCACCATGGCTAAACAGCCATGTTAAAAAGGCAGTGAGAGAGAAAAGGGCAGCTTTTAAAAAGTGGAAGTCAAATCCTAGTGAGGAAAATAGAAAGGAACATAAACACTCCCAAATTAAGTGTCATAATGTAGTAAGAAAAGCCAAAAAAGAGTTTGAGGAACAGCTAGCCAAAAATTCAAAAAATGATAGTAAAATGTTTTTTAAATACATTAGAAGCAGGAAGCCCGCTAAAAAAGCAGTGGGGCCCTTGGATGATAAAGATATAAAAGGAGCGATCAAGGAAGACAGTGCCATTGCGGAGCGATTAAATGATTTCTTTGCTTCAGTCTTCACGGCTGAGGATGTTACAGAGGTTCCTAAATCTGAGCCAGCCTTTTTAGGTGACAAATCTGAGGAACTCACTCAGATTGAAGTGACATTAGAGGAGGTTATGTAATTAATTGATAAGCTGAATAGTAACAAGTCTCCGGGACCAGACGGCATTCACCCAAGGGTTCTGAAAGAACTCAAATGTGAAATTGCGGAGTTATTAACAGTGGTTTGTAACCTATCCTTTAAATCCACTTTGGTACCAAATGACTGGAAGATGGCCAATATAACACCAATATTTAAAAAAGGCTCTAGAGGAGATCCTGGCAATTATAGACCGATAAGTTTAACATCAGTACCAGGCAAATTAGTAGAAACACTAGTAAAGAGTAAAATTGCAAGGCACATAGAAGAGCACAAATTGTTGGGCAAAAGTCAGCATGGTTTCTGCAGAGGGAAGTCGTGTCTAACTAATCTGTTAGAATTCTTTGAAGGGGTTAATAAACATGCGGACAAGGGGCACCCAGTGGATATAATATACCTAGATTTCCAGAAAGCCTTTGACACGGTCCCACACCAAAGGCTTTTACATAAATTAGGTGGTCGTGGGATAGGAGGAAAGGTCCTTTCATGGATCAAGAATTGGTTAAAAGACAGAAAACAAAGGGTGGGAATAAATGGTAAATTTTCACAATGGAGGAGGGTAACTAGTGGTGTTCCCCAGGGGTCAGTACTGGGACCAATCCTGTTCAACTTGTTCATCAATGATCTAGAAAATGAGGTAAGCAGTGAGGTGGCCAAGTTTGCAGATGACACAAAGTTGTTCAGGACAGTCAAAAGCAAAAGGGATTGTGAAGAACTACAAAAAGATCTCAGCAAACTGAGTGATTGGGCAGCAAAATGGCAAATGAAATTTAATGTGGGTAAGTGTAAGGTAATGCATGTTGGAAAAAATAACCCAAATTACACGTACTACATGATGGGGTCAAATTTAGCTACGACAGATCAGGAAAGGGATCTTGGAGTTATAGTGGATAGTTCTATGAAGACATCCACGCAGTGTGCAGCGGCAGTTAGTAAGGCAAATAGGATGTTAGGAATTATTAAAAAAGGGATAGATAATAAGACAAAAGATATCATACTTCCCCTATATAAAACTATGGTACGCCCACATCTCGAGTACTGCGTGCAGATGTGGTCTCCTCACCTCAAAAAAGATATATTGGCATTAGAAAAGGTTCAGAAAAGGGCGACTAAGATGATTAGGGGCTTGGAAAGGGTCCCATATGGGGAGAGGCTAGAGAGACTGGGACTTTTCAGTTTGGAAAAAAGGCGATTGAGGGGCGATATGATAGAGGTATATAAAATCATGAATGGTGTGGAGAAAGTGATTATAGAAAAATTATTTACCTTTTCCCATAATACAAGAACTAGGGGACACCAAATGAAATTGATGGGTAGTAGGTTCAAAACTAATAAAAGGAAATTTTTCTTCACACAGCGCACAGTCAACCTGTGGAACTCCTTGCCCGAGGAGGCTGTGAAGGCCAGGACTCTATTCGGGTTTAAAAAAGAGCTTGATAAATTTTTGCAGGTTAGGTCCATAAATGGCTATTAGCCAGGGATAAAGTATGGTGCCCTAGCCTTCATAACAAGGGCAGGAGATGGATGGCAGGAGATAAATCACTTGATCATTGTCTTCTGTTCTCCTTCTCTGGGGCACCTGGCATTGGCCACCGTCGGCAGATGGGATGCTGGGCTCGATGGACCTTTGGTCTGACCCAGTATGGCCATTCTTATGTTCTTATGTTCTAAAAAAACCAAGCAAAATATTAGTTTACATGAGGAGCAAGATGAAGATTAATACTGAAAATATTCAGAAGCTTCAGGGGGTAGCCAAGTTAGTCCGTACAGGATAAACTTAAAAAACAACAAATGGTCTGGTAGCACTTTATAGACTAACAAAACATGTAGATGGTATCATGAGCTTTCGGGGGCACAGCCCACTTCTTCAGATGACCATTATATACCATCACCTCTCAGCTTGAAAACTTAATTTGGTTCTGGTCCCCCTATCTCAAATAGATATAGCAGAAATTAAAAGGGAACCCACCAACAGCTGATTAAAAGAGAGGTATGCAAAGATCTCCATAGAAAGGAAGACTGCATAATTAACCGTAAAACTCACTGCAATAAGATTACACTGAGTACAAGAGCTTAATGGGATTCAAAAAAGGATAGTATACTAATATAAACTAACTTCCACAGCTTCCTCAGATCTATTTTAAATTAATTAATTAACCCCCAGGCTTTAGGGCAGGAGCCAGCCACTAATTGGTGGCATTAGAAAGAAACTACCCAATAGGCAGATTATTCTTAAAACTGTCTATGCTGCAATTTCTTACACCTTCCTTTGAAGCATATGATTCAGGCCACTGTCAGAGAGAGGACAATGGACTAAATGGTCCAAGGATGGTCTTTGCTATGGCTTTTCTTATAATCCTATCAAAATTATAGCCAGAGAGATGATTTTGTTGTGAGTCTTGTCTATAAGATCTTCTAGTGTTCCATCTTGTTGCACCTATTTCATAAATGGTGTTTCATTAGTAATGTTCTTTTGTGCAGTATTTCAGTGGGGGAGAGTTAATGACACTACAGGTACCAGTTTCAGATTTCTATAACTCCATGTCACACATGAAACAGATTAAATGAGGCTGTTGAAATGCTGATTAATGAAAAAAAGCATGAAATGCTATGAGCTTCTGGCAGAAACTTAAAAACAGCAGTTATCCAACTTTTCCATATAATTTCTTCATTTATATATATGTCTTTCTATGTGATTCCGCACTGCTATATCTGATCACTTCAAAAATTTTTATCGTTTAATCCTGAACAACCACCCATTCAGAAAGAGCAGTAGCTTCATCTTAACTAGGGGGAACTGGGGCACAGAATGTAGAGTTTCTAAAACACTCAGCATAGGCCTAACTAATCTCTGAAATCAATAACTACATTCCCATTGATTGCAAAGAGAACAAAATGAGCTCAGTGCTGAGCACTTTGGAAAACGCCCCTCTTAGAGACATAATTACTTGCCCATGGTCACACAAGGAGGTCATAACCCAGCCAGGAACAAAACCCAAATTGCCTCAGCCACAGGCTCATGCTGTAACCACAAGCCCAACTGTCCTATGATTATGAGGCCATTATTTTGGCAAGTTCCAGTCAGTTCTCTTGAAAATTCTGTGACCAGTCAAAAGCAAAAGAGCTGATAGTTTCCGAGCTGTTCCAAGGAGACTGCAATTCATTATGTACATAACTACCAATGCTATTTTTATTATATTGCATTGATAAGGAGGAACAACATGGAGTCTAACCTACCTTCTTCCAGGACATTGTCAAGGCACCTTTGTGGAGAAAGGTGTTCAAGAAAGTGCCTAGGTTCTACATGTTCTGTGTCTGCATAGAGGAATTCAGTCTACTAAGCTGCCAATCCAGCATTTTTTCATGAGAACTAAATTCATCCATTACACTTTTACTAGGTTTATACACAAGTAGACTTTAAAGGAAAAAACTATTTCCAAGATCAGCTTCAGTGAGCCTGTAAAAAATGGGGCAAAGCTTCCAACTACCCAAATACTATATGAAGAGCATGGAACACTGAACAATTCAGAAAGGGATTTCTTTTAGATATGCCATTTATTAAAATAGTCACAAAATATTATGGATCTTGGCTATTGTCCATGGGTGTGTCTAGACTACATGGCTCCGTCGACGGAGCCATGTAAACTAATTTACCCGACATAGTCAGTGAAGCAGGGATTTAAATAATCCCCACTTCATTAAAATAAAAATAGCCGCCGCACTGTGCCAACAATCAGCTGATCCGGCACAGCGCAGCAGTCTAGACGCAGATTGGTCAACAAGGGAAGCCTTTGTCGACCACTCCTGTAAACCTCGTTTACAGCTGATTGTCGGCACAGCGTGGTGGCCATTTTTATTTTAATGAAGCAGGGATTATTTAAATCCCTGTTTCATTGACATGTCAGGTAAACTAGTTTACATGGCTCCGTCGACGGAGCCATGTAGTCTAGACATAGCCTAAGAGTTTACATTTTACAGAAAAGCTTGGAGGAATGGATTTGTTTTCATCTCTGCAAGATTTCTGCAGGTTCTAGTAAGAAAGATGTCACTTATCTCTTAATATTAATGTAACACAGAGGGTCACATTCATTACAGCTCTTTAGAAGTCATTGTAATTTCACCTGATTGTGATCTTACATTTATGTTATAGCAAAGTTAGGCTGCAGTCCTGCCATGGAGCCCACAAATGATACTGTTACCTGCATTGAATCCCAGTGGATCATAAACAGAAGTTC
The DNA here is from genome assembly GCA_032595735.1 of Pelochelys cantorii. Lineage (NCBI taxonomy): Eukaryota > Metazoa > Chordata > Testudines > Trionychidae > Pelochelys > Pelochelys cantorii. The sequence continues at coordinate 42,184,534 of CM064335.1, forward strand.
TTGGAGTGAAATCCTGGCCCTATTCAAGTCAATGGAAGATTTACCAGTGTCTTCTATGGGGCCAGAATTTCATGTTATGTGAGCATAGCAGTCTACGCCACAAACTCATAATAAAGTTTTGAAGTATTAGATTTACATGTATTTAACAGGCCTACATTTTCAAGAGTGAGGAGTGACTTTTGTGTGTCCAGCCCAAGGAGCTGATGTTTTAGAGGAAAGATTTGCAGCCCCTTCAGACATCAGACCCCTTTATAGTGATAGAGTTGGTTGCGCAATAGTTTGGTCAGCCTTTAGTCATTCTTGAAAATCTAGACCTAATGTTTTTTGCTGAATCATGTAATGTTCTTCCAAAGAGAGATGGTTCACTTATATAAGAAAAGCCAGAGAACAATGAAAAAAACATTGGAAATAGCCAAGATAAAACACACTTGCCAACAAAATATAATCCTCTATTCTTCCCCAGTTTAAGGTAGAATTTCAAAAGCCATTTCTCTATAAAACCATGATTATTCATAAGCGGAAACACAGGGTGTTTTGGTGGAACAGACACAGATTCTCTCTTTCACTTGTCTTTACCTTATCAGGCACGTTAGGATTTTCTTAGCTTATGCTAAGAGAATGGTCTATGTCACTTCATTACAAACCTTTCCCAAATTGCTTTTCATTTCCAAATCAGAGCACTAAGCTGACTGCCCTGTACTACAATGTTTAAATGTCTCTCATTTTTTACTCTTGCTTTTCACCTAACATCAAGAAGATTGTCCCCAAACTGGGGGCACTGAACCCATATTTTAAAGCAGCAGTTTTCAACCATTTTTTCTCATGACCCAGCTGAAGAAAATTGTTGATGCCCCTGACCCAATATAATTTGACTAGAGTGTGGGATCCAGCGTGGGGCTGAGGAAGACTGTTTTGGGGTATAGGAGGGGGCTCCAGCTTTGCGGGTGTCAGAGCTGGGGCAGGAGGGGCGTACCTTGAGCAGCTCCTGGTCAGCAGTGCAGCTAGGGTGCTAAGGTTAGCTTCCTGCCTCTCCTGGCACCACAGACTATGCTGCGCCCTAGAAGCAGCAGGTTCCCAACCAATGGGAGTGCAGAGCTAGTCTCAGGGCAGAGGCAGTGCACGGAGCCCTGTGTGCTCGCCCCTCCGCTATCTCCCCACCTAGGAGCCAGGCTTGTTGCCGGCCCCTTCTGGGACACAGTACAGCCTGCGGTGCCAGGACAGGCAGGTAGCCTGCCTTAGCACCCCACTGGTCACCTGATCACCCTGCAGCAATGAGACCCAGTGGCTAACATTCCATGACCTAGTACTCGTAGTTTGAAATCCACTGGTTTAAAACAAGCGCTGGCAGGACATAATCTCTCTTGTGACACAAGGGGACACCAAGTGCTTGATTACGTTCTTGTGAAGCTCATTGCTCCAAGAACCACTTGCTAATTCCTTCCCAAACAATGTTGTTTAGGTAAACTTCCAGATGCCATCACTCATCTCCATGGCTGTTACATAAACTAGAGTCTTGTCAAAGTTTTGAATTTATAGCCCTCTTAGCATCCAGAATCCAGAGTATACTTAGCCTAGTTCTAATAAATCTTTTATACTGAGAATCAAAGTATAAATAAGGTTATTTAAAAAGCCACCTTTAAAATAAAAATATCAGTCACTTCCATGGACTGTACTGAGGCAAAGCAAGAGCTACATTTCAGCATTACTGCAACATACTTCCTTAGCCAGACAAGAAAAACCCTCTCCCTCACTTGGTAAGATATTAAATTTTATAGCTATACCTCTTATTTTTAGACAGCCAAAAGCTCTTTGAGTATGTAGCTTATGACTTCCTTAATTTCTTGTGTGTAATGTGTTCTGATATTTTAAGAGCTAAAACAGCTGTAAATTGGCGGAGGCAGTAGAGGTCTTTAAAAATGTTAAACAGTTGAACTCCACAACATCCATAAACATTTTTATTATCCTTTCTAGCTTGATGGAATGGCTGGCAGCTCACATCTCTAACTTGGCACAATAAACCAGCATAATTTTTGAAGTGAATGTGCATAGAACCATTATCTCACTTTAGACAATCTAAACAGGGAGGAAAGTCTAAGTATTCTTCCTGTAGAGCAAACATTATTAGTGCTATAAAGTGTGTGCGTGACATAAAACAGCAAAGGAATCTCATGGAATTTGTATATGGAAGAGCTGCTGTTGTTGAAGCTTGATTCATGCTGCTGACAGACACATTACTATACACCTATGTGCAACACCACTGCTGCTTCTAGCAAGCACAGGCATGATGAGGACCTTGCTGAGTGAGTGCTAATGCCCTCTGGAAGAGACAACATCACAGCTCTGCTAACATGTTGGCTGATGATTTTGCTGTTCAATCAACCAAAGAAACTAACATTTTTCCAAGTACCAGAGCTGTGATCCATATCCCAGGAGTCAGACAGGCGCACTGGGAATGGACAGTTTTAGTAAGACCAAGGATCATAATTTATGGGACTATTTTAACTGAGAATGAATCTCTGCATCATTGTGATAGGTAGGATTTCCAAGAAAATTGGTAGCAAGCACCATTAGAACACTCCAGTAAACTGAAGCCAAGAACTGTTTTCCTTGAAGTCAGTTTTTCCATTGGACAGAACATAAGTGTAACAGTGTTTGATCACAGTGCAAGGTGAATGTCAGTCTCAGCTATGCATTAAGCTTCAGATTAAAAACAGCCTCATATCACAAAAGTGCACCTAGTTCTTATTCTCATTTGAGGTACAATATGCTGCCTTTGTATTCCCTCTAAACTAAGCTCTGCTCTGGCTTTAAAACAAGTTCAGTTGGCTCAAATGGGTAGTCCACAGAATGAGCATGTTTGTGAGCCAGATCTGCCAAAGATTCTGATCCCAGTCCCCACCCCTGGTGAGGTCTTCAGGGGCAATCCCAGCGAAGGAAACCCTGTGTCAGTGCCAAAGGGGCCACTGACGATTCCCCCAGCATAAAACTGGCTTTTTACCATCTATTCCCTCCCCTCTGGCCTTGGGAGCATGTAGAGGTAATAGGCCTATATGGGGAAGCTTTGTTATTCTACAGGACCAGGGGTACAAGAAGAAGGTTACAATCACCTTGTCCGCCCATCTTTTTAGCTGTACCAGGTATCAGTAACTAGTCTTCGGTGTGAATGTACTTATATAAGCAGGCCTGGTAGCATCGTCTGACCTTAAGATTGCTGAACAACTCTCATTATAAGATCCTGTTCTCAGCTGCTTATCAATTTGCCAAACTTAAACATTCAGACTGAATTTTTCTGTGCAGGGTGTCTGCTGCAGACTGACTCATTCTGGAACACTTCAGCCAAAATGAGTCCAGCCATTTCTGAGAAAGAGGCTGGGGGAAACATATTAAAAAACTCTGGCAACCCTTCCTTTGAACTGCTGCCGTGTCTTCAGGCTTTAGAGCAAGGACTTGAAATTTGACAGGAGGGTGGCCCTTGTGTCTGGCTTTTGGCCACCCCTGTGAAAACCTGCCTAAATTTGGCTATGTTCCATTCCTGTGACAAACCAGAGTCCCTACATACACAGCAAAGTATTTCTATTTTAGTTGCTAAATGTCTCCAAAGATTCCACCCTCACAGAGCATGTTTGAGCCTCTCTCAGCTCCTCACGCTGACTGGTCTGTGCATGCACATTGGTCCTAGTGCTGATTAGTCTGAACAGGAACCATCTCCAGAGAGCAAATGAGAATGCTCCATCCCCTCAAGGCTCCTGATGACCCGACTCCACATGCAGCATTCCCACAGAGAAACTGAGCTACAGCCTAGCACTATAGTCAGGAACCTGGGCTTTCTCTACAATGGCTGCTCCAGGCTGGGATGGATCAGGAACCCAAAATAAAAGTCAGGAGCCTCTCTCTTCTGTGCTCTCACTTACCCCTCACTACCCCCACTAATAGGCAGCGTGGAAGAGGAAGCCATTTGGTGTGAATGCAGAAGGGGAAAATAAAGCTGGCTGGGGTGGGATGGAAAAGAGGCTACTGGAACAATTAGTTTGGTAAGATCGGGACTTTTGGGGAGGGAGGAAGGAGAAAGAAAGCGGGGCTGTCTGTGCCTGGAGACTGGAACCCAGTGTAGGCAGACTGGGGGGTATGTCTATACTTGCACCCTCTTTCAAGAGAAAGATGCAAATGAAGGCATTTGAAATTGCAAATGAAGCCGGGATTTAAATATCCCACGCTTCATTTGAATATTCACCTTATGGCACTATTTCGAAATAGCACTATTTCAAAATAACAGACGCTGTTAAGACGCGGTTATTTTGAGAGAAAACCCTTCTCTCAAAATAACCCTTATTCCTCATACAATGAGGTTTACCAGTTATTTCGAGAGAAGGGTTTTCTCTCGAAATAACCGTGTCTTAATGCGTCTGTTATTTCAAAATAGCGCCATAACACGAATATGCAAATGAAGCACGAGATATTTAAATCCCAGCTTCATTTGCAATTTCGAATGTCTTCATTTGCATCCCTCTCTCGAAAGAGGGTGCAAGTGTAGACATACCCTTGGAATGGAAGGGTGGAGAAAAGCTGGGGCTGTGAGCTAGGTGGAGAGAGACTGGGACTGAGAGCTGGAGAGGGAAACCACCAGGCCCGGCCTTAGGCAAGGTGAGCGAAGCAGTTGCCTTGGGCCCCATGCATTCAGGGCCCCACGCTGCCCAGCTCCTGGCCCTGCCCACCTGGCCGCTCACGCGTGGCCATGCAGCTCAGCCACACTGCCTTGGGCCCCCCAAACTCCTTGGCCAGGCCTGGAAACAATGACCAGGAGCCTGTGTGAGAGAGAGGAGATTAGGATACCCAGATGAGATGAGGAGCTAGTGAGAAGTGATGAGGCTGGAGCTTTGTGGACAAAAATCATGGTCTAAGAACCAGTAAGGGCAGAGGGGTTGGGAAGGGAGGAGTGGGAGTGCTAGGCAAGGAGAGTGGAGCTGGGTTTAGGGAGCAGGAGTGACAGAGTGGGTGGGTGTTCAGGACTTAGACTGTGAGTCTGAAGGAAGAGACTAGCACTTGAAGGGCAAGGAGACTGGGCTGGGAATGAAGAGCCAGGGGAACAGAGAGTTAGACTGGGCAGGCATTTCCTGGATGCTCAACTGGGCACACCAGGGCAGGGGTGGCAGAGCCTTTCTAAAACTTGGGGGCTCCCCTCTATGACTCCATTCCTGCCCCTCTTCTTCCCCACTAGGCCCTGCCTCCAGCCAAGCCAGAAGCCAGGCCTCTCTACCTGCCCAGGGTGAGGAGGACCAGGAGCAATCCCCAACCCATGACCCCTCCCTCTGGGCCCTCTGTCCATGCAGGTGGAGGGTCCATGGCTCCTCTCAGCTCCCCATGAAGTTCTTACCCTCACCCAGCTCCAGCCAGGGAACTGCAGCTGTGGAGAGCAATGGACCCTCCATCTGCCCCAGGCAGAGGTCCTGGGGAGCAGGGACATGGGCTGGAGGGTTGCTCTCAGTTCTCCCTACCCACCAGGCTGCTGGCCTGACCCAGAGACCAGGCATGGGAGGACTAGAGGGATGAGCCTGTGAGAAAAAGTGGACAAGACAGGCCTATTCACTTTCAAAAATTGGGAGGGCCATGACCCCCGTTCCCATCTATACTGGCACTCATGCTTCAGAGTCTCACCACCAGAAGTGCTGAACCCTGCACCTGAAGTCAATGGGCTCTCACACTGAACATGTGAAGTGCTATATGCATTCTAAAACATCCATTGCTAGGTGGCTCAGACTGGGCACTCAAAAAATTGGAAACTTTTTCTCTTAATCTCTGTGACTTTACTCCTCAACTGTAAATTGGGGATAATATCACCCTCTCAGCTCATAGAGTTGTTGTGGAGATACATTCATTAAAGTTTATGAAGCGGTCAGATGAGCATGATGGAAAACCCCATGAGGAAATTAATAATTCTCTCTTCAAAGCAGTGTTTGAATAGCATGCATTAATTAGGAATGGCTCCATACATTAAACAAGTACAGAACAGCTGTTAATTAAGTGAGAAAAATCCATACTGTAAACTGAATGAGGCAGGATTCCTATGGGGAAAACAGTGTGGGACCATTTAATTAAAGACGACCATAATGCAGACAGGCAGAACTGAACCAGGGACCTTAGAGCACAAGCCTCTTCTACTTGAGTTAAAGGCCTGCTGCCACTCATCTAGGACTGCAGAGCAAACTAATTCTTTCTCTCTGTAAGTGGTCCAAGGGTACGTCTACGCTGCACACTCACCGCACACTTATTTCAAAATAGGCTATTCCAGAATAATTACTCCGAAAAAGCGTATTTCATAAAAGAACATCCACACTGCAGTGAAGCCTCAAAATTAGTCCAAGGTAGGCTTCCCTAATATAGATGCACTATCTCAATTTAGAGCCCCAGGAGGCCCCGGGGAGGAATAACTTAGAATGGTCCTAGTGAGGGGCTATTTCAAAATAGCAGCAGTGGAGTGTCTATACCACCTTATTTTGAAATAACTATTTTGAAATGGGCGTTATTCCTCACAGAATGAGGGTTACAGATTTCAGAATAAGCCGTACATTATTTCGAAATTATTTCGAAATAACGGAATGGCTATTGTTATTTCGAAATAATGCTAGTTATCTCGAAATAATGGTGCAGCGTAGATGCACTCCAAGTGCCCTAACATGGGATAGTGACCCACATCCAGAAGGTGTATAGGTTACCCTGCCATAATGCATATGCATAAAAGGGTTGAATTAAAGTTGCATAAGCAACCTCATATTGGAATCACCTAACTTCTGAGAGCTAGACTTTGCAACCTTAATAATATTCATTTAGCAGGCTGAGGTTTGATTATATTCCACTTTCCTTTATTATCTATTTAGATAGCAATTGAAACCACTGAAATCAAGAAGAGACCACAAAGCATAAATGTATCAAAAAGGCTAGGCAATCTTAACGAATATTTCAGATAAACCATACAATTTTTCCTTGGCACAGAGGTAAAACATCCAAAGGCTGGAGAAAGCAAGTGGGGGTGAAAACACAGGTGGTGGCTGCTTTATCCATTGACAGAATGCACCTCTTTTTTACTCAAGTTTTCAGTCATGTTCATGTTAGCTGTCTCAGGCTATCTGGGCAGGAGCAGTGGTCAAGAGCACTTACTGACATTTGTCTGGCAAGTAGCTGGAAACTTTTATTTTGGAAACCTTTCTCCTCTGCATTAGTCAACCACGATGCCTTCTACGTGAGCCAGGAATTAAAAGGCTCATAGAAACCGCCACTAGTGTAGAATGGGGCTGCCTGTTCATAAATGGACGTTTATGTGCAGACAGAACATTTACACCAGCCAGGCATCCTAGTGAGCAACATTTATATATTGATTTCTTGATGAAAGAATGTGAAGATGTTGGATTCTAGCGCTGTTCTGGAATTTCCAGATTAAAAGTTTTTCCACTGGAAAATGCTGATTTGTCAAAACCAAAATCATAGACTCATAGAACCATAGAGCTGGAAGAGACCTCAGAAGGTCATCAAGTCCAGCTCTTTGCCCAAGGCAGGACCAATCCCAACTAAATCAACACAGCCAGGGCTTTGTCAAGCCGAGACTTAAAAATCTCTAGGGATGGAGACTCCACTACTTCCCTAGGTAACCCATTCCAGTGCTTCACCACTCTCCTAGTGAAATAGTTTGTCCTAATATCCAACCTGGACCTCTCCCACCACAACTTGAGACCATTGTTCCTTGTTCTGCCATCCATCACTACTGAGAACAGCCTTTCTCCATCTTCTTTGGAACCTCCCTTCAGGAAGTTGAAGGCTGCTATCAAATCTCCCCTCACTCTTCACTTCTGCAGACTAAACAGACCCAACTCCCTCAGCCTCTCCTCATAGGTCATATGCTCCAGCCCCCTAATCATTTTGGTTGCCCTCTGCTGGACCCTCTCCAATGTGTCCACATCCTTTTCATAGTGGGGGGCCCAGAACTGGACACAATTCTCCAGATGTAGCCTCACAAGAGCCGAATAAAGGGGAATAATCACATCTCTGGATCTCCTGGCAATGCTCCTCTTAATGCAACCTAATGTGCCATTAGCCTTCTTGGCTACAAGGGCACACTTTTGACTCATATTCAGCTTCTCATCCACTGTAATCCCCAGCCCCTCTTCTGCAGAACTACTACTTAGCTGGTTGGTCCCCAGCCTGTAACAATGCTTGGGATTCTTCCGTCCCAAGTGCAGGACTCTGCACTTGTCCTTGTTGAACCTCATCAGATTTCTTGTGGCCCAATCCTCCAATTTGTCCGAGTCACTCTGGACCCTACCTCTGCCCTTGAGTGCATCTACCTCTCCCTCTAACTGAGTGTCATCTGCAAACTTGCTGAGGGTGCAATCCATCCTCTCATCCAGGTCATTAATAAAGATATTGAACAAAACCAGTGCTAGAACCGAACCTTGGGGCACTCCGCTAGAAACCGACCGCCATCCTGACATCGAGCCGTTGAGCACTACCCGCTGGGCCCGAACTTCTAGCCAGCTTTCTATCCATCTTACCGTCCATTTATCCAATCCACATTCCCTTAACTTGCTGGCAAGAATATTGTGGGAGACCGTATCAAAAGCCTTGCTAAAGTCACGGTATATCACATCCACTGACTTTCCCATGTCCACAGAGTCAGTTACCTCATCATAGAAGTTAATCAGATTGGTCAGGCATGACTTGCCCTTTGTGAATCCATGCTGACTATTCTTGATCACTTTCCCCTCTTCCAAGTGCCTCAAAATGGTTTCCTTAAGGATCCCTTCCATGATTTTTCCAGGGACTGAGGGAAGACTGACCAGCATATAGTTCCCTGGATCATCCTTCTTCCCTTTTTTTTTTTTGAAGATGGGCACTACATTTGCCTTTTTCCAATCATCCGGGATCTCTCTCGATCTCCACGACTTTTCAAAGATAATAGCCAAAGGCTCCTCAATGACATTTGGCAACTCCCTCAGTACCCTCGGATGCATTAAGTCTGGACCCATGGATTTGTGTACGTTTAGCTTTTCTAAATAGCTCCTAACCTGTTCTTTACCCACTAAGGGCTGTCCATCTTCATTCCATCTTGCGTCACTTAGCACATTAGTCTGGGAGCTGACCTTGTCGGTGAATACATATGCAAAGAAAGCATTGAGTACTTCAGCTTTCCCCACATCATCTGTCACTAGGTTACCTCCTTCATCCAGTAGAGCCCACCACACCCTCTCTGATCACCTTCTTCTTGTTAACATGCCTGTAGAAACCTTTGTTGTTATCCTTCACATCCTTTGCCAGTCGCAATTCCAACTGAGCTTTCACCTTCCTGATACCCCCCGGCATTCTCGAGCTATACATTTATACCCCTCCCTGGTCATTTGTCCAAGTTTCCACTTTTTGTAAGCTCCTTTTTTGTGCTTAAGTTCACCAGGAATTTCCCCTGTAAGCCAATCTGGTCTCTTACCATGTTTGCTTCTCTTACTACGCATAGGGATGGTTTCTTTCTGTGTCTTCAATAAGGCTTCTTTAAAATACTGCCAGCTGTCCTGGACTCCTTTCCCCTTTATGTTAGCATCCCAGGGGATTCTGCCCATCAGGTCTCTGAGGGAGTCAAAGTCTGCTTTACTACTCTCTTTTCTTCTTTTGGTCAGGATCCTGAAATGTACCATCTCATGATCACTGCTTCTGAGGTTGTCACCCATCTCTACTTCCCCTATTAGTTCCTCCCTGTTTGTGAGCAGAAGGTCAAGCTGCGCACGGCCCCTGGTTGGATCCTTCAGCACTTGTACCAGGAAGTTATCCCTGACAGTCTCCAAAAACTTCCTGGATTGCCTGTATACTGCCGTATTGATCTCCCAACAGATGTCAGGGTGATTAAAGTCCCCCACGAGAACCAGGGCCTGCGATCTGGAAGCTTCTCTCAGTTGTCCAAAGAAAGCCTCATCTACCTCATTCACCTGATTCAGTGGCCTGTAGTAGACACCAACCACAACATCACTGCTGTTGTTTGCACCTCTAAACTTAACCCATAGACTCTTAACAGGCTTTTCTCCCTCTATATACGGGAGTTCTGAGGAATCATAGTGCTCTCTTACCTATAGTGCAACTCCTCCACCTTTTCTCCCCTGCCTGTTCTTCCTGAACAGTTTATACCCTTTCATGACAGCGCTCCAGTCATGCGAGTCATCCCACCAAGTCTCTGTTATCCCAATTAAATCATATTTCTTGGACTGGGCCAGGGCCTTCAATTCTTCCTATTTGTTGCCCAGGCTTCTCGCATTGGTGGACAAACACCTCAGATAACCAGATGATCTCCCTACCTTCTCCATTTGAATCAGGGGTCCTCCTTTGTTGCTCGTTCATCTTTGCATTTCTTCCCGGTATCCAACTTTCCCACTTCCGTCAAGGTTTTGGTCACCATCCCCCAACAAAGCTAGTTTAAAGCCCTCCTCACTAGGTTTGCAAGCCTGCCCGCGAAGATGCTCCTTCCTCTCTTCGTTAGGTAGATACCATCTCTTCCTAACATTCCTTGTGCCCGGAACAGTGTCCCATGGTCGAAGAAACCAAAGCCCTCTCTGCGACACCACCTGCACAACCATGCATTTACTTCCTCAATTCGACTATCCCTGCTCAGTGCTTTCCCTTCAACAGGGAGGATGGATGAGAATACCACTTGTGCTCTGAATTCTTTGTTCCTTCTTCTCAGTGCTACATAATCTGCAGTAACCTGCTCAAGGTCATTTTTGGCCATAGCATTAGTTCTGACATGGAGAAGCAGGAAGGGGTAGCGATCCGAAGATTTGATCAGTTTTGTAAGACTCTCAGTCACATCCTGAATTTGAGCTCCCGGTAAGCAGCACACCTCTCGAGATTCCAGGTCCAGATGGCAGATGGATGGCTCAGTCCCTCTTTGGAGGGAGTCCCCGACCACCACCACCCATTGTCTTCTTTTGGGGGTGATGGTCATGGAACCCCCATCCCTAGGCCTACGCATCCCATGCCTTCCAGTAGATGGTGTTCCCTTGCGGTTTCTTCCTTGTGAGGTCCCTTCCAAAGCATTCACCACCGCAGAGCCTGTGGAGAGAGCCTGAAAGTGATTACTTACCTCTACAGCATTGGGGGATTCCTGTGCTGGCCTTTTTCCCCTTCCAGAAGTTATATGCTGACAGTTCTCTTCCTGGTCCTGTACTACCCTCTCTGGCTCTTCCGCCTGCTGTGCTTGCAGGATTAAACGCTGCCTTCTATCGAGGAAGTCTTCATCCTCTCTGATCGAGCGTAGGGTCGACACTTGGGCCTCCAGTACTCTAATTTTTTCTTTCAAAAAGGCAACCAGCTTGCACTTAATGCAGATGAAATCCGCTCTTTCTTCTGGGAGGAAGACAAACATGGCACATGCTGTGCAGGTAACAACAGCAGACCTATTACCAACCATACCTGCTGTCCTGGAAAAAAGATTTAAAAGAAAGGCAAGAGAACCTCGCATCCTTCCCTCTCCCTTCCAAACTCCCTCTCTAAACTCCCTGTTAGCACTCACCTGTTCACAAGCTCCTTTGTCTCTTGCTCACTGCTTTATAAAGCTCTGGACTGCCTGAAAGTCCCTCCCCCTATCAAGGCTCAGCCAATCAGCAGAGGCTTCTACAATTCAAACTTTAATTAGAAGCCAACAGTTTCCAGTTGCCACTCACAGCACACACTCCATGAAGGGAAGGGGGGGGAGGGGAAGAAGCAAAAAAAAAACCACCTCACTCACAAACACATGCTCAGCACACAGCAAGAAAGTCCCAAACACAACACACACTGCAGACAACCACTTCCCTCAAGAGTCCTGTATCTGCTTCTCCTTCAGCTGGAGAACTCCCTCTCTAAACTCCCTGTTAGCACTCACCTGTTCGCAAGCTCCTTGGTCGCTGCTTTATAAAGCTCTGGACTGCCTGAAAGTCCCTCCCCCTACCAAGGCTCAGACAATCAGCAGAGGCTTCTACAATTCAAACTTTAATTAGAAGCCAACAGTCTCCAGCTGCCAATCACAGCACACACTCTGTGAAGGGCAGGGGGAGGGGGAAGGGGAAGAAGAAAAAAAACCTTCATTCACAAACACAGAAGGAAAAAAAACCCTATAAATGTTCACAGATGAAGACTGGATTCAACAAATCTCCTAATTTGAAATAAAAAAGTTTTACATCTTTTAATTTTTCAGTTCAAAATTAGTTTTCATTTAGAAATGGAGTTAATCCATTTTTTTTAAAAAGAGCATATTTTGAACTATATTGAGATTTCAACTTTTCATCCAAATTCTAGACAGGAAAAAAAAATCAAAATCTTGAAAACTCACAGCATGGAAAAACTGTTTCCTGCCCAGCTCTACAGAGGTTCTAATATTTGAGGAGCCACATCTCTGCTTAGGTCCTACTTTACATTGTGAGCAGGTATGGCACTCACGCCAACAGCCTCAGCTTTAAGCAGGAGGAGGCAGAGCATTTTCAGTGATTATTCTTTAAGATCTGGCATCTATTCACCAGGTCTCAGACTCACCGTGGGTTAGACTACATGATCCTTGCAGTCCCTTCTAACCCTATGATTCAAGCCCTTAAAGAGGCATAGTTGTTACCCCGACCCCTGTCAAATTCCTTCCGTTGTTCCATATCCCAGACTTCAGTGATTCTGTAATGGAGTTGGTGCTGTACAGAAAATATCAAGCATGCATTAAGGTCATGATAAGGTCAAGCATTCATTAAGGTCAGATCTTGGCAAGCATTAAGTAATCTTTACAGCATCCCTATCGGTCTTGTAACTATGGTTATAGAGTCAAAGACACTTGCCTGAGGCCACATGGTGTCAATGTAAACATCCAGATTAAAAATCTAGGTGATTCTCCTGGCTCCTAGTTCTGTGTTCAGGCCACAGAAACATCTCCCACTTGGAATCAAGATCTTTTTTTTATTTGAATGTTTTGTGTCGCAAAAGAATACGGTGAAAAGATCAGCCCACAAACTGACCAGAGTCTCCATTGCCTTTCATAGAATGCAAATAGTATCACATATGAATTCTCCCCTCATTTTCACTAGTGGTAAGCTTTTTACATGCAAGTTACTAAGTGCACAAGTTGTATGGCAGTGGAGAATCAGGCCTGCAATTGTCTCACATTTTATAGTGCACCAATTTATTTACTAACTAATGCAAGGCATGTTGCAAATTTGAGGGATTTCCTTCCCACTGAACTTAGGCCTGCTTTAAAAAATAAGCAATTATTTGAATGCTTTGCATAAAAACTGAAGCACAGAACGACTCTCAAGGTAACAGTAGAATAGGGGATGCCCCTTCGTAACTTCAGCCTTCTTTTTAAATTAGATAAGAGTGTATGAGCCAAATCAGAGCTACTGTTTGGGCACGAGTATCCAAACAAGGGCTAATGTCTGATTCAATGACATCAAACTCTCTCAAGGTATTTCTGAGAGACTTTGGTACCAAATGATGGAAATATTACAAGATTAGCTGTTTTCATCAGCTTTCTGATCTCTTGGGTTGTGTCTGACCCATATTCAGATGAGAAGAGCTGCAAGATTTGGATCCATTCTGGAATCAAAACAGGATAACATTTGAAACCCTAGGATAGCGTAAAATACTCCAGTAACCATCTTAAGAATTTCTCTATTCTATAATGTCTCTGCTATTATAGATGCAGAGATTTATTAGCATATATAAGGCACTATATAATAGGATGATTTGAGATCTAAATGACCGGATTACGGTCCTCACTTTGCACTGTATTTGCAATTCATGCTGAATGCATTTGCTGTCAAACTGTCATTTTATATTAGAAGTGAATTATCCTGCTCTTGATTCTCTTTCTGCTTTTGCTTTCTCCATTCTTCAGGTCCTCAGTATTTTGGAAGAATAATAAAAACTGAAATATAACAAACTATTTGAGTCACTGAATCATTTGGCATGGTATTCATTTCCATCAGCATCAACTTCAAGATGTGCCTTAAAATGACATAGAACAACTTGATGCAAATTGCCATTAATGCAGCAACACATTTGAAGGATGTGCCTCTGTTTATAATAAAAATGAAATAAATAAATAAATGGCCTCTTGGTGTCATGTTATAGTGTAACTGAAATTGCAAGTTATTCAGCACAGTAGGTGTATACACAGCAGCAGTCGGTAAGCAAAGCACAGACCTTCTGAAAACAAAGCCAGCACAGTGGCAAAGTTCTAGCCATGCCTGAGGGTCCTGTACTTCCTGGTGGTTAGTGTTTGCCTCAAAGGCTCACTGTGACTCTCTACACAGCCCCTTGCTCTTTACTAGAGACAAGGGTCACAGCCTACTTAGTCATTCTCGTCATAGGTTACTACATAGTTTGGGGTGAAACCCCTTCATTGTCATGCCTCCCCCCCGGGCAGACTTTGTAGTAGTGTGGGGAACTTTGGGGGGGAACCCAAGCCCACTTACTACACCAGGTTTTTGCCTAGGCACCCTAAGGCAGTCGCAACTGGCAGCATTTCGTCGACTCCCAGTCTTGCAGCCTTTCCCTGGGCCGCTTCCCCAAACTATCCTCCCTGTACCATCTCCCTGGTAGCTGCACAATCCTTCCTGCTCCTCCACAGCATTCTACCACACTCCCAGTCCTCTTCCCTCTCTCAGTGTATCTCCTCCCTCTCAGACCTTGGCATCTCCCCTTCCCTTCCTGAAGGGAAATATTTTAAACTGGCCCTAGCAGGCCTTAATTGCTTGCAGGTGCCCTGATTAGCCTGCTGCATCAGGCAAGCTCTTAATTGGCCCCAGGTGCTTGTCTGCCTTGATTATGTGGTAACAGTACCTAGCCAGTTCACTCAGGGAACAGAAAACTATTCACCCAGGGTCCTGTATATTTGCCTTCCACCAAGCTACTGTAGCCTGCTGACCTGGGTCTGTCACAACATACAAATATGGCCAAGAAAAGAGGGTTTGGATTTTAGGAATGAATGAATCAATAGAGTATATCAGAGTTAAATGTCATTCGATAACTTGTTGTTTAAAAAAAGAGCAGTGATGGGTACAACAGCTGCCCTTGATGCATTCAGGCTAGATTCTACCCCCATTAGTATGACCCATAAATATAGATTTTGCCATGAATTGGCTGAGACAGTCATAGTGTTTCAACAAGCCTTCCCCAATACACTATCCTCTCATGCAGACATGCTCACATTCCAAAATGCCTCGAAGAGTTTATCTATCTGCCTGTTCTGAAACCCATGAAGCAAAGCAGCATGTTGAGATGTCTTTCTCCCTTCTTCATAAATGGCAGTGGTGCTGGGATAGCCACTGGCAAAAGTGACAGAAATTGGGGCTGATGAGGCTACGTCTATATTGCACCCTGCTTCTCCAAAAGCTTATGCAAATGAAGCATGGATATCTCTGCACTTTATTTGCATAATTAATTAGCAGCCGTTCTTGCACAAGAGGCTTTTGTGCAAAAAGGAGCTGTGTAGACAACTCCTTTTTACACCAAAACCCCCTCTTGCGCAAGAGCCATTCTTCCTGAAAAAATGAGGGAAAATGGCTCTTGTGCAAGAGGGGGTTTTTGTGCAAAAAGGAGCCGTCTACACAGCTGCTTTTTGCGCAAAAGCCTCTTGCGCAAAAATGGCTGCTAATTAATTATGAAAATGAACTGCAGCAATATTCTACTCTGTGCTTCATTTGCATAAGCTTTTGCGGAAGAAGGGTGCAGTATAGACATAGCCTCAGAGAAGGGGACACTGTGCTGAGATTCAGTGCTGCAAAGCTGAAGTCAGACAGGCGTGAAGGTGAATTAGGATTTTCAAATCTAGAATGATGCTGCACGGGCCCATCTCTGGTACTACTGGCAGAGAGACATGTGAATACAGTTAGATTTCAGATAGAAAGATAAAATTCTGCAAATTCTTAAAATGAATGTATAAAAATTATCTTACATCACTGTATCCTCACATGACCACCGCAACCCTTCCCACTACATAATTCAGTTGCTAGTCCATCCCTTTGTAGGATAGCTTTTTAGCCAGGTGGTGTTATGTACTCTGAACTGTAAGTAAATTTCAGCAGCTTTTGAACACTAGCAACAACTATGAAAATTGAATGTGCTTGTTTTCCTTGCATATAAACAGGACCATCAATGGGCTACTTAGAACAGCAACGTGTTTGCTAGAAGTTTGCACACTAGAAGATTTACCTGGCATTGCTCAGGCCCTGAATTCAAGTTTTGTTTTTCTTCATTTACATCATCATTCTGGGGTAGGGCTGGGGATGCAGCGTTCAGAGTGCAGGCTGCCCCAGGAAGAGAGGACCACCCTGGCCCTCTCTCACCTCAGCAGCTTGGGGCCAGGTGAGAAGCATCTCTCCATGGCTGCTGCAACAGGCACAGCTGGGAGAAGGGTGCATCTCTCCTGGCTGGGGAACAAATAAACAGATAGCCTCAGAGTGTTTATCTGTGTATGTCTACACTACAGGCTTTTTCCAGAACACTGGAGGTATCCCAGAAAAACTCTGCCACATCCAGGGAACGCGTCTGCTCTTCTGGGTTTTTTTTTTTTTTTGCAGAAGAGCAGATGCGCTCTGTCAGAAGCCTTGTCTTCCTCCTCCCACGAGGAAGAAGGGCTCTTCCGAAAGAGGAGGCGTTTCCAAAATTTTGCCCAGTGTAGATGGACCAAATTTCAGAAAAGACTCTTCTGAAAAAACTATCAGAAAAAGATACACAAATTGCCTGGTGCAATTTGCATACCTTTTTCCGATACATTGGTATAGTGTAGACATAGTCTGAAATACATATAGATAGCTGTCCCTTTCTCCAACCCTACCCCCTGCTGGCCCAATATAGCTCTTCCCTGTATGACACTCAGGACCCTTGCTGCCACCTTGTGGTCATTCTGCAGCATAACTGTCCCTCTTGTCAGACGCCTCTGTAAAAGGGTCACTCTCCTGTGAGCACCTCTTTTCGGCTGAGGCACATCTACAATTTTCAGCCCAGCTGTTCTTTGGGAGTGGAGATGTCCCTGAAGGATTTCAGGTCTGTTGCCCTCCCACTCCTCTGGGTCCCAGACCAGGGGCCCCGTAAATAGCAATTGCCTGCTAAGAGTCTCTGGTGTCTTCTGCTACCTTGCTTCCTAGGCCACTTTCCCACAATGCTGTTCCATCCAGCTCTGTGTCTCAGAGCTTGGAGGCCTGGCTCTCAGTGCACCCTGTCCTGGGTTCTATAAGGTTCTGTGGCCAGTCTTCAGCCTCCGGACTTAGGTCTTAACGCACTCAGAGCTGTCCAAGGTGCTGCTGTCCTCCCAGTCAGAGCCTAGGTCTGGTTAGGCCAAACTCCAACAAGGAACTGCCAGGCCCTGGCCCAGCAGCTTCTTTTATATCGGTCTGCTGGGCCCTGACTGGCTGCCCCTGCTTGGAGGACCTCTCTTCTGCTCCAGTAGGGGTAGGGAACAGCAGGGCCTCCAGCAGGAGGCATCAGGGCTTAGTCTACCCCATCACATCCTCCCTTTCCATTTTATTACAAACAATCAAATTCCAACCAAACCCTTACCTTGCTTTAAGTCATAACATATGATAAGTTTCATACCAAATATGATGGTCCTAGCTCTTACCATTTAGGAGGAGTTTTTGAACAGACTCAAAGTTTGTCAGTTTGTCTTTTTTCATTGTATCCCTCTATTACATAATGGTCATGCCAATTCGCTTTAAGAATGGGAACTGAATAAGTGGATCTGCCCCACAAAAGCTCATCGCCTAATAAACTATCTTGTTAGTCTTTAAAGTGCTACATGACTGCTTTTTTTTGTTTTACCAAGATCAGACTAACACGGCTACCTGTCTGTGACTATTCACAGACAGACAGGCACATATTTCTAAAATATATAGTAAGATAAGGCTGAGTTTTTCAAAAGTAACTAGAGGTTTTTGATGTGTCTATTTTTGAGTGCCAATTTGTGACTCTTAAAGGGCTCTGATTTCCAGTGTGGAGGGCGTTCAGCCCTTACAGCAAATCAGCCCACATTATGATGCCTCCAGTTGAGCATCCAAAAACCAAAGCACGCAGAATTACTAGCCATTTAGGAAAATGCTGGCAATACTTGAGTGTCAGATTCAATATGTTTACCGTTCGTGAATAGTCTCTTACTCACGCAACATCTCTCCTGATTTCAGTAGAACTACTATGTATGACTCTGCATGAGTAAGAGTATCAGAACAGAACCCTTAGGCTATGTCTAAACAGCAACATTATTTTGAAATAACTAGTGTTATTTTGAAATAATATAGTCCACGTCTACACAGATGGCAGTTGTTTCAACATAATGTCGAAATACAGTCAAGCTGGAGGATTTCTTATTCTGACTCCTGTAACCCTCACTTTAGGAGGAGTAAGGGAAATTGGAGGAAGAGTGCTCTATTTCAAAATAAGTGCTGTGTATACAGTGCCAAAACTCAAAATAAGCTATTTAAAAATAAGCTACCTAAGTGACATAACTCAATTTGCGCAGCTCATTTCAAGTTCAGCACTGCAGAGTAGACATGCCCTTAGGGAGCATAAGTTCCATGCTGTAGTCATTCTAACTTAATAACTGCGACTAATTAAAAGGACAATTAGGAAAAATCATGCAACAACTTCCCTCCTCCTCCTCCCTTCCAAAAACAAAACAACTGCCCCCTAACCTCTGAGAATATTAATTCAAATATTTTAATTCATCAAATTTTACTGTGAAGAATATTGACAGATAGCAATATTTCAAAATTTCAAAAGAGTACTTGATTTAGTTCTTACAGCTGTGCAAATATAGAATAGCTTTGTTGACATAGATTGATGTCAGTGGAGTTATAACTGATGTACAAAGACGACCGTGAGAGAGAAAAAAGATCTGGCCTCTTATGTGTAAGTATTTGTGGAAATGAAATTTTAAATTAATTAGCACTACAATTATTTCCATTTAATTAGTGAACACACAAAAATTATCAAACCCATCACAATTAACATAGATGAAATATCAAGTACTCATGATCAGGTGCTAATGAAAAATATTCAAAGATACATTCAATAAATCAATAACAAAAAAAATAAGGAAATCATGCCTTGCTTACAGACATTTCATGAGCAAAAGAGGTTTAATTCATGAAATAAATTGAATTATTTTTTCTGTTCTAAATAAAATATTGCAAAAAAGTGTCCCCCTTTATTTGTATACCCTCTTCCTACATTTAGAAACAAACAATTCTTTATGAAACAGGAGGTTTTTTGCCTGTCTGCACAACTCCTCTGTTTATGAGGAAAGATTTGTCATCTACACACATTATAAAAGCACAAATTACAGCATCTTGCTGATGTCTTTGTCAGGAAAGGATATTTTGTATCTTCTGGGGCTATCCTCTTTTGACCATTTGTAATGAATGAATCACATTAGCATTTGTGCACATTCAGCAAGTCATGGCCATGAAACTTCTCAGGATGACTGTAAAAGTTGAGGTGAAAAACTCAATATCACCTTGTGAGGGTACAAAACTTCATGTGAAAAGAAGACCAGGGCTCATGCATTACTTGGTATCAATGACCAGCACTGTATGTGACAGAACAGTAAATACCTGAACAGTTGTAGCATTTGAAATTGAAGGAATTGTCCAGCACTGGGATCCCTGATGAATAGGATGGTCTAGAATAAGCTTTGTTTCCACTGGCAGCAATGACTGGAGGAAACACCTGGGGAATTCTTCCTATACTCTTAGGTAATTGGCTGCTTCTTCTGTGTATGAAGAATGACAGGAGAATCTCACTGCTGAGTTTCTAATCAGGACATTGCTGACCAGTATCTTAATTTAATTCTGCTATGGGAGAGGTGGGGGGAAAACCTTAGCTCACTGATGTAAATTTCATTTGACATAGCTAATATATTTCTCTTATTTGGTAACTTCTATTCTTACTGCAGCCTTCATGTTCTGTGACATGTCTCCAATATAATATAAATGATCAAACCCAAGGAGACTCGCTCAGCATGCAGCTTAATTTAGAAACAGTCAGTAAAGGTTTAAAGCAGCGGTGCACAGAGAAGCCCTATCTTTGATCAAAAGCCATTTTATTCCTCACTATTTATGGAGTGTTCAGTCCCTTCAGGGCATGAAAGAAAATAGCAGGGACAGTTATTCCAGCCCTGAGGAAGTCTGCTGGAAGAATTTTAACAGTTGTGTCATACACAATGGTGTTTTTGCCTGAGGTGAATTGGAACCCATCCCCCACATACACACATTTCTTGCTCACTAACTAGTCACCTGGGACACAGCTCCACCTCACACTTAGTAACATCTCACAGTCCTGATAGCTCTATCAAAATCCACATTTCCATGTTTTTATTCAATTTAGTCTGGCCTGATGATGGTTTCTTAGAGGTACAACACTGAACAACCTCAGAGCAGAAAGCGAAGTTACTCACCTTCGGTGCAGTAACTGTCGTTCTTCGAGGTGGTGTCCCCGCGGGTGCTCCACTATGGGTGCTGGGTTTGCCCCGGCGCCACAGACAGAAGCTTGTCATGAGCAGCGTTCGGCCAGACCGCGCATGTGCCACGGACTCACGGCTTTCGCGCCCTTTTCTGTGTCGCGCGGTCCGGCCCCCCGCCAATTCCTCAAGACCGCTTTGGAGTCTGTAAGAGACAAGAGCAGAGAGAGAGAGGACTCCGAAGCGGGGAGGAGGGCGGGTAGTGGAGCACCCGTGGGGACACCACCTCGAAGAACGACAGTTACTGCACCGAAAGTGAGTAACTTCGCTTTCTTCTTCGGGGAGGTCCCCGCGGGTGCTCCACTATGGGTGACTGCATAGCAGTAGTCGCCAGAATGGAAAGGAGGGCAAGGAGTCCCTATTTATCCGCTGTGGAGAGCACCGCAGTCGCCACTGCCCCATCTGAACGAGTGATTTGGGAAATAGAATAGTGTTTGGCGAAGGTCTCATGTGAGGACCAGGTCGCTGTCCTGCAGATGTCCTTCAGAGATACCCCTCTATGAAATGCTATAGATGTGGCCATGGCTCTAGTGGAGTGGGCGCGTGGTTGGGATGGAAGGGGTAAGCCTTTCGCTGCGTACGATAGCTTTATGCACGAGGTTACAAGATTGGAAATGCTCTGGGAAGATAGGCATTGACCCTTTGACCTCTGTGCCAGGGAGACGAATAAGTGGTCCGTACGCCTGAAAGGTTTAGTGTGATCTATGTAGAATGCTAAGGCCCTGCGGGTGTCCAAGGAGTGTAGAGCCGCTTCTCGTGGTGAGGCATGGGGCTTCAGGAAAAAGGTTGGCAGGATCACTGGTTCGTTGACATGGAAATGTGAGACGATTTTGGGTATGAATCTTGGGTGTAGTCTCAAGACTACTCCATCCTTATGGAAAATTGTATATGGTGGCATGGCCATCATGGCAGAAAGCTCGCTCACTCTGCGTGCCAATGTTATGGCAAGCAGGAAAACGGTTTTCAAAGTGAGGAAATGCAAGGATACAGTCGCCAGAGGCTCGAATGGCGGCCTCATTAGGGCATCGAGGAGTACATCCAGGCTCCACACCAGTGGGACTGGGTCGTGCAGTGGGGCCATGTTGGTAAGGCCCTTGAGAAATCTCTTAGTAGTAGGATGAGCAAAGACAGAAACGCCATCTATCGGTGATGTGAATGCTGAAATTGCTGCGAGGTGCACCCTGATGGAGGCTAACGCGAGGCCTTTGTTCTTTAGGTGCAACGCGTAGTCCAGGACGGAGGGGATCGATGGACATGTTGGATCATGGTGGTTCGAGGTACACCAGGAGGAGAATCTGCGCCACTTGTGAAGGTAAGTTTTTCTCGTGGTTTGTCGTCTACTGTGTACTAGGACGTGCTGGACTGGGACGGAGCAGAGGGATTCAAATGGAGTCAGCCAGTTAGGAACCATGCTGTTAAGTTCAGCATTTGTATCTGGGGGTGTTTCAGGCGTCCTCGTTCTTGTGTGAGGAGATTGTGGAGAGGCGGCAGGCGGATTGGTGTCCACGCGGAGAGACGGTGGAGGAAGGGAAACCAGTGCTGGCGAGGCCAGCCCGGGGCTATGAGGATCAGCATTGCCCTGTCCGCCTTCAGCTTCTGAAGGACTTTGGGGATCAGAGGTATGGGGGGGAATGCATAGAGGAGGGGTCCACGCCAAGTCTTAAGGAAGGCATCCCGCAGGGATGCGCGGCCTAGGCCTGCCCTGGTGCAGTACTTGCGGCATTTTGTATTGGCGGGAGTTGCAAAGAGGTCCACTCAGGGAGTACCCCAACGTTGGACGATCTCACGTAGGACGCCATCGTGCATTTCCCATTCATTCTTCACATGGAAGTGCCTGCTCAGGAAATCTGCCATCACGTTTGTGGTGCCAGGTAAGTAGGATGCCGAAGGTGCTATTCTGTGGCAAATGCACCAGTTCCAAAAGCGGATGGCTTCCGTGCATAGGGAACGGGAGCGAGCGCCGCCTTGGCGATTCATGTAATACATGGCTGTGATGTTGTCGTGAGTATCCTCACCATGGTGTTTCGAATGTAGATGAGGAAGGATTTGCATGCGTTGAAAATAGCGCGTAGCTCTAGAAGGTTTATGTGTAGCCGTGCTTCTTGTGAGGACCATTGGCCTTGGACTGAGAGGGAGCCCATGTGAGCCCCCAGCCTAGCAGGGAGGCATCCGTTGTGATTTGGTGGAGTGGCTCCTGCCGATGGAAAGGTATACCTGACAGCAGGTTTGTGTGGCTGGTCCACCATAGGAGTGTTTGGAGAATGCCAGGTGGCAGCGTTACCGGCCTGTGGAGATTGTATCTGGTGTGGTCGTATACGAGAGTCAGTCAGTACTGAAGGGCACACAGGTGTAGTCTGGTGTAGTTCACCACGTCTGTTGTGGCAGCCATATGGCCCATCAGTCTGAGGCATGTGAGGAGTGGAATGGTAGGGCTGACGGTGATGGTGAGAATGAGGTCTTGGATGGCTTGAAACCTCTGTAAGGGTAGGAACGCTCTGCTGGCAAGTGAGTCCAGGCGGGCCCCAATGAACTCGATGTTCTGAGTGGGGCGCAAAACGGACTTTTGCTCGTTGAGGAGGAGTCCGAGCGACTGAAAGACTTGCCTTGTGAGGTGAACCATCTGGGAGACCTCGTGTGCAGAAGGGCCCTTGAGTAGGCAATTGTCCAAGTAGGGGAAGATGAGTACCCCTTGGCGTCGGAGGAAGGCCGTGACCACGGATAGAACCTTTGAAAACACCTTGGGGGCTGATGATAGCCCGAAGGGGAGGACCTTGTATTGAAAGTGGTCCTTTGCCACGACGAAGCGCAAGAACCTCCTGTGAGCTGGATGGATAGGAATGTGGAAATAGGAGTCCTGGAGGTCGAGGGCGGCAAACCAGTCCTGTGGATCTAACGCAGGGATTATGGCAGCTAAAGTCGTCATCTTGAATCATTGTTTCTTGAGATATTTGTTCAAACGGCGGAGATCTAGGATGGGGCGCCAACCTCCGGACCTCTTCTGGGTGAGGAAATAATGTGAGTAAAAGCCCCTGTTCCTGAAATCCTTTGGGACTGGCTCTATAGCACCCAGACAGAGAAGGCGGTCAACTTCTAGTCGGAGGAGGGTCTCATGAGAGGGGTCCCTGAAGAGGGATTGGGTGGGAGGGGTGGTTGGTGGGATGGCTATGAAAGGGATAGGGTAGCCAGATTGAACAATCTCGAGGACCCATCTGTCCGTAGTGATTTTTGCCCACTGATGTAGAAAGGGCCTCAGCCGGTGGTGAAAGAGCTGGGTTGTACGATTCGCGATGCTGCCTGTGACTGTCTGCTCGCCCCCGACCAACGCATCAAACCTGTTGCTTGTTGTTGGGAGGCATGTTCGTCCTGCCGTTAGGGTTTCGGCGTCGCTGAGGCCTCTGGCGAGAGCGTTGGTTGTCAAAGGGCCTCTGTTGCTGGTGTTGTTGCTGCCACTGATGTCTGATGTAGGAGTAGTCATATCTACACTGGTATGGTGAGTACCGGCGTCTCTTAAAGGGGGGAGTGTACATCCCCAGAGTTCGCAAGGTTGTTCGGGAGTCTTTAGAGGAGTGTAAGATTGAGTCCGTGGTCTCTGCAAAGAGCTTATCCTTGTCGAAGGGTAAGTCCTCGACTTTGGTCTGTAGTTCCTTCGGAACTCCCGCCGCTTGAAGGAAAGAAGCTCTGCGCATAACGATGGCACTAGCAGTGGAGTGAGCAGCGGTGTCAGCGACGTCCATGGCTATTTGGAGGGACGTTCTCGCTGATGTGTAGCCCTCTTGGATTACTGACCTCAGGATCGATTTCTTAGAATCAGGGAGATGATCCATGAGGGGGGTGAGGCGTGAAAACATATCAAAGGTGTGATTGGAGAGATGCGCCGAGTAATTGGCGATTCTGAGGAGTAGTGTTGCTGAAGTGTAGACCTTCCTGCCCAGGAGGTCAAGTCTCTTTACGTCCTTATCGGAGCCCTGTTGTTTGAGGTGTGGGGCTCTAGCCCTCTGTTGAGCTGCGTCGACTACTAGGGAGTTCGGTTGTGGATGGGCAAAGAGGAATTCCATGCTCTTCGGTGGTACGAAATATTTCTTGTCGGCCCGTTTGTTGGTCGGAAGAGCCGACGCTGGAGCATGCCACACTTCATCAGCCAGTTCCTGGATGCCGTCGTCAAGAGGAATGGCCAGGCGTGACCTATGCTGCGGTTGGAGATTCCTGAAAGCTTGTGCTGCTTGTCCTTGAGTTCCTGCATCGGAATCTCTTGTGTAATGGCTACTCACTTAAACAACTCTTGGAACTGATGGAGGTCATCTGGTGGAGAGCTGTCGCCCGGTGTGACTGCCTCCTCTGGCGGGGACGAGTCTGAGACGGAAGTCCCCGGTAGGTGGTCCCCGAAGGCGGTGTGATCCATCTCTGATGGAGAATGAGGTGGTGATGCTGAATGGTGCAGAGGGGTAAGGGGAGCTGGAGTTGGAGATCGTCTGCGTGATAGATAATCGTAGGCAGAACGTGATCGATAAGAGTAGCCACTGCAGGAGTCTCGAGAGTGGCGGTCTGCGCGATGATATTTGTCATGTCGCGGCGAGTGGTCATGGTGATAGTTGGAACGGGCATAGTATCGGTAACGGTACAGAGAGCAGGGCGAACAGGAGCGGATGTCTGATGCCCTGGAAGAAGCAGGGGACGCAGAGAGCTGCCTGTAGTGATGTCTGTGATGGGAAGGCGCAGCAGCCAGAAATGGTGAAGGCAGCCTGGAGGAGACATGGGGGGATCCATGCCAGTGGGTATAGCGGCGTGGTGAGGACGGTGCCGGCGAGAGAAGGTGGGAGCGAGAGCAGCTCCGGCGCGGGGAGATCAAAGGAGCAGGACTCAGCGCTCCTGATCTGGCAGCGTGCGCTGAAGAGCTAGCAGGCACTCTGTTGATCGGCGCCAGCGGCTCAGGGGCAGCAGCCACCGGCGCCGTGCTGGTAGTGAGGCGGATCGGTGCCATGTAGTCCGGCACCGCACGATGGCTTGGAAGCGGTGTGGGTGCCGGTGCCATGACGGTCGGTTCCGGGTCAGTTCTCGGAGCCAGCTCAGCGCTCTGCAACGGAGGCAGAGGAAGGGGCTGAGGCAATGCTGCCTGGGGAGCCGGAGTATGAGAAGGCTCCCACGGGCGCTTCAGCTTTGGAGCTGCTGAGGCAGGGGGACGTGGCTTCACAGTGCCAGAGGTCCCAGGTCTGTCAGGCTGTCTTTCCCTGCCATTTAAGGCAGCTGGTAGGGATCTCGTCGGGGAGACCCTAGGCTTTTTCTGAAGCCCTGTAGTCGGGAAGGAAGCCCGACGCTTTTGGGGCTGCTGGTCGGAATCAGTTTGCTGTGGCTGCAGGGCTTTGTTGAAGAGAAGCATTCGCAGACGCCTCTCTCTGTCTTTCCTAGCCCTGGAGGTGAGTTTGGTGCAGTGGGTACACTTCTGGGGGACATGAGATTCCCCCAGACAACGGATGCATTCTGAGTGGCCATCGGAGGCTGGCATTGCCTCCCGGCAAGAGCCGCTTTTTTTGAAGCCGGCAGTTGACATTTTGCCAGTTGCCCTGAGGCAGTAGTTGTTTGCAGCCGAGTTTTATCTCCGAGTAAATGGTAACGTGGTGATAATGTCTCTGTTCTCTTGTCTCTATCTGTTGTTTTTGTCTTTCTTTCTCTTTTTCTTTTTCTTTTCAGGGAACGCAACTATGTACAAGGGCGAAAGGGAGAACAGCTGAGAGGCAGGAGGTAAGAACAGTAAGCGGTTTCTATTCTTACTCCCGTACAATTCTTGTAGGTGTGGTTCTTTTTTTTTTTTAGAAATAAGGAGAAAGAACAAGGGAAAAAGGAAGTAAGGGTGTATGTACAAGAAGGGAACTAGAAATAATCTAGTTCAGTGAGCTAAATGAAAAGCATGGTTCCAAGTGTCTGTAGCCTGAGGCGGTAAAGAGGAACTGGTGGGGGGCCGGACCACGCGAGACAGAAAAGGGTGCGAAAGCCGCGAGTCCGCGGCACATGCGCGGTCCAGCCGAACACTGCTCATCAGAAGCTTCCGTCTGCGGCGCCGGGGCAAGCCCAGCACCCATAGTGGAGCACCCGCGGGGACATCCCTGAAGAAGAACTGAGATTTACAATAAAGTGTCATATACATTAAGGGCCTGATCTAAATTCCTGAAAATCAAGGAGAGTCTTTCCATGGACTTCAAAGAGCTTTGGATCAGGCTCTCAGTGAAAATAAACAAGATTTACAGAAGCCTAGCCTTATGTTACAACACCTCATCTGAAGCCCCATCTCACTTGAAGCCTCTAGGCCAGGGATGGGGAACCTTTTTTGGGTCAGGGGGCTGCTGATCCACAGAAAAATCAGTTAGGGGCTGCACATAAGTGAGAAAAAAACCCCACAAACACTCACTGACATGGCCCCCAACTGAGAAGGAGAAAGACACTCCGCACATTCCATTCACACACCAGAGCCTAGGGGGGCCCAGGATTAGTGGACTTTATGTGCTCCAGCCCTATGGGGGAGAAAAAGGGGGGGGTAAATTGGGAGCACCAGTGCAGGCTTCCCAAGGCTGGGGGGAGCCCTGAGCCTCAGGGGCTGGATCCAGGCAAGCCAGGGGCTACATCTAGCCCCCGGGCCTTAGGTTCCTCACCCTAGCACCAGTGTTTCTCAACCTTTTTCTTTTTTATAAAGTACCCCTTTTTCAAAAAAAATTTTAAGTACCCCCAGTACCTACAGTTTTCAGACACACACAATTTTTTTCTACCGTTGCAACACATTTGTTTAAACAACTTAATCATAGCTGGGCAGGCAATGACATTTTTCGGTGTAAAAAGTACAAAAATAATAAAGCACTATAAAACTTAAAACTAAAATTCAGTTTTCTCTACATTTCAGTTGTGGAGACATACCCCCCAGGCTTCTCTCAAGTACCCCTAAGGGTACTCATACCACTGGTTGAGAAACACTGCTCTAGACCATATTGAATTACAGCAACAGTTTTGTTTTGGAGATTTTTTTAAAAGACAATACAAAAAGAAATGGAACAACAAACATTCACTGTGCCATTGCAAGAAACCATCTTCAGCCTAGGATACTTGGATAAGAAAATTGATGAATCATCTGGAGGAATTTTTAGAGCCATCTGTATTACCATGTGCCTAATATGGAGCACAAACCTATAGCATAGGCAATGACAGTTCTGTGCTGTATTGCATTAACACACCAGCAGCAGCACATTTGTAATGTGCTATAAATATTATGGTCAACACTTGCCTAAAAATAAAATATTTCATGTCTCCTAGTGCGGCCATACCATCAGTTACAAAGTGGCTCCTTGAAGGAGGAATACTTAAAAAGCAGAAGAGTTTGCAGGACTCCTGCCCTCCACAAACTAGCTGTCCCAATCCATAGACAACTGATATTGACTAATTCCTGAGCTGCCTAAGGTCAACAAAAATGAGACTGGTTTTCAAATATGAAATGTATTCCGTTTTGAGTATTTCGAATTTCAATGAAATACTTTGCACCCCTCAGCGATTAGCTTTCTGCAGAGGAGGCAATCATTTTGAGGAACAAACTGATGAGTACTTCCTCATAGTTGGGCTCCAGCTAAGAGGGTCTATTTCCTAGTTCATGGTAAAGATGATAGTGAAGGGAGAAGATTCCTTCCTAATTCCTAGTCCAGATACTAGGGCTTAGTGTTTAGCCTTACATGAATAGCATTAGGATTCTGCATTCAAGCAATTACTCAGGATAGCATTCAACTCAATGTACAGTCTATAACAGTGTACTGGTGACCTAAGTTTTATTATTAAATAAAAGAAGCACAGTTGAATGTACAAATTTAAAATTTCAAAGTAATTCATACAGCAATACACCAGTTAACGTTGCCATCCATGATGACTTTAGAGGGAAAATAATTATCTTAGACTTTTAGTGTGCATTTCATTCTGAAGGATCTCAAAAGAGCTTTGCAAAGGCAACAAAATGCGATACAAACAGAGCATGTTCTGTCATCATTCACTTCTGAGGTGAACCCTAGCATCTGTTTAACAGTGCACCACAATACTAAACAGCAGTAAGACAGGAAGTAAAGAACGGCTTGTAAAACTGCAACTGCAGGAGGACTTTAGATAGAGCAAATGTAATTATTCAGTCTGGAATGTAGCCTGAACACTAGGGTTAACCTCCCTTTCATTGCTTTGTCTTAAGTCTTTAAACTAAACTATTTACTAAAACTTTAGTTAATAGACCATTTTGTCTTAGGTGACTTTTAATTTGAAATGACATAGGTGGTGTCTACACAGGCAAACATGGAAACTTTAATTCACCATCAGTACAGCTCCACTGGTGAGAGCAATAGTGTAGATGGGAGCCAGGAGTTTCTATCATTGCAGAATCAAACCCTGTACTAAGCTGGGTTACACAACACAATGGCGAAGATGCCTGAGCTCTGTCTACACTATCACTTTCACTATGGCCCTCACTCACAATGGCCTGCAGGTCCCATTTTTGCTCACATAGACACAGTGCTAAAGTCTTCAGAAGATATCCTAAATGCTTTGGAACTAGTTATTTATTTGAACTATTCTTCCTCAGTTTGTATTGCCCCAGCTGACAGAATGACTCCGGGCTAAACAGTCTGCTTCCCTTTAGACCATTGACTAGTGCAGCAGAGCATAGAATTGGGGAAACTCTCACTCGCACTATGTTCCAGGACAATAGTTACTCTAAGTGAGGGCAGAAGGTAAGACAGGCCTGGGCAAAATACCCTCCGCGGGCTGGATCTGGCCCACCAAGCCTCCAGATCCAGCCTGTGGAGGCAGCAGGGAGGCTTGCCCTGCCCCCACCAACACCACTCAGAAAAGCAGTTGTCATAGCCATTTCTCTTTCACAGCTGTAATCCTAGGGTAGGGGAGGAGTGGTGCTTCATGCGCTGCTCCTGCTCCCAACACAATCCCAATGGCTGGTTTCTGGCCAATGGGAGCTTCATGTTGTCAACAGGTCACTTGCAAAGCAAGCCTCTCCTCAGACTTGTAGCTGTTTTAAAACCACATGGCCCCTGCAACCAGGGAGTCTGGTTGAGAAGGCTGCTGCCTGGGAGTCAAGCAGGTAAGTCTTCCAACCAGAGTCTTCCTCTGGAACCCAAACCCATTGCCCCCCTCCCGCACCCATATCCCCTCCCAGATCCTGCACCCCAATCTTCTGCCCCAGGTCACAGCCCCCTCCTGTCCTAGGTCAAAACCCAAACCCTATGCCCCACTCCTATACCCCTACCCTACAAAACCTAAACTCTCTGCCACCCCTCCTGCATCCCAATCCTCTGCCCCAGGTCACAGCCCCCTCCTGTCCTTTTTCTGCAAGATCAGTGTACCACCTTTTTTGGGGCATAAGGATCTTGCAGAAAAAAGGGATTTTTCACAAAAAGAAAACGTCCACACTGCTTGTTTTTGCTGATCCCCCTAGTGCAAAAACGGATCAGCAGCAAATATGCAAATGAGATTGTGACTCCTGCAAATGAGTCCCTCATTGGAATATTTTTTGCGGAGAAAACTCATAGTGTAGACGTAGCCTTAGAGTATTTGATGGGAGACTAACTTACCTTTCAAGGGACTTTGTTAAAATAAATAAAAACAAGACCAGTGGCACTTTAGACTATCAAATTTATTAGGGCAGGGGTTCCCAACCTTTTTTATACCACAAACCAGCAAACTCATTCGAAAATGGTTAGTGGACTGGCACTGAAATATTTGCATACTCATCATGGCAATTCATTTGATTGCATATTTGCATATTCATTGTGGAAATTTTTGCCCATAGTATATCAGACAAATCAAAAGAGGGGGGACATGATGGTTAACAAGAATTGGAAAAAATTTCTGCACACACACACACACACACACACACATTTAAAAAAAACACAATAAAATAGCTGCTAATACTTGTTAAAGAGTATTCGTCAGTCCAAACCTTATGCCTCAATTGCACCAGAATGAAAGAGGCAGTATTAACCGGTCTGACAGTGCTGACCAGGGGCGGCCCATAGATGTAGGCAACCTCGGCAGTTGCCTAGGGCACCGCGTTAAACGCGGCGCCCAATGATGATGTCACACCATTGAGGGATACGGAGGTGGGGGTGCCGATCACACATTCCGCCTAGGGCGCCAGTTGCCAGCAGCGCTCCTTGAGCTGCTCCTGGTGCTGACACATTTTGCACGTTCATATTTTCCTATGCACTTAAGAATGCATGCTGGCTGGGAGCAGCTGGATGCCAGGGGGAGGCTCCCACCAAGTGGGGAGGAAGGAGAATGGGGTTGCTGGGGCAGCTGCCATCATGCAGCACTTGGCCTTGGTGGCCAGGGCAGCCACCCTCCACACGGTGCTTAGTCCTGGCTGAGCACCGCAGCCATCTTTCATGCAGCCCCACCAGCTGGCTACATAGCGGCTGTCAGGAATGGAACTGAGCCCATGGTGAGGCTGTCCCAAAAGGGACAGCCTCACCACAGCCCTGGCTCCGGCCACAGCACACTCAGCTGCCAGCCGCACCACGCATTCTGCTGCTGCATGGGGAAGTGGGCGGGAAGAGAATTTTTTGTGAGCACAGAGGCGCACAGCTTATGGGGAACCCCAGCGGGTGGGGCTAATTAAACGCTGGGGGTGTAGCCTGGCAATGTGCCATGGCCCGGCAGGAAGGGGTTCGCGGCCAGCCACTGGTCCATGGACCCACAGTTGGGAACTGCTGTATTAGGGTATTAGAGTATAAGCTTTTGTGAGCTTACAACTCACTTCTTAAAAATAAATATCTGCCCAGTCGGGGGCACTGTGGTCAAATTATGGATAGAAACTTCACAAAGATTGCTTTCAGAAAGTGCTTGATGAGACAGAACAGTATATATGAAGGAAGGATTAAAAGCCAAATCTTACACTCTCTTGACTGTCTCTTTCTGTGCTCACACACCAAAGAGCTGATAATTTAATAGTTTTGGTTTCTCCTCCTCTAATTACGTGCATCCTGTGACAAAATATGTGGTTGTGTGTGCATGCATTTGCACTAAGAGAAGCTCTGTTTGGATTTGAGAGAATGCCAGGCCTCATAATGGTTACACCTCCTAAAAAAACCTCCTCACCTCTTCAGCATACATTTCTGTTCTTAGTATAGTTATTGCATTCTTAAACAGATCAGTCAGGAAAAGGACAGGATTTGATCAAGCATGCATCAAGCATGCCTGGATTCCATGTCTGGAGATCACCTCTTGTACATATTTTACTAAAGCAAGCATAGCTGTCACTGACTTAACAGGAAATATTTCAACCTCTTTGGAGAGGAGGAAAGAAAGGAATGAAAAGTAGCAGATCCAGACAGTATATATTTTTCCCTAAGGAGATTTTTTGGCAGGAACCCAGGGAAGAAACCTACATTTGCAAACTCCTGTGGGTATTGAGGTTGCAGAGAAACCACAGCCCTGCCAAGTTCTCTGGCTCAGTTTTGACAGATGAAAAGTCATCACATCGTTGTACCTGACTCGCAGTTCTCCGTGTCGGAGCTTTGAAAAAGAAGCTACACACTTCTGAAATGCTTAAGTATTTTGCCAGGAGACTATCATGAAAATAGCACAGTAGTGTTTTACACAGAAGATATTAGAAACGAGCTGACTCCCTTATTGCACTGTAAAAATAGCTCAGCTTGCAGAAACTGCAGCACTTACAGTATCAGGAAATGAGGCTTCCCTTTAGTTTAGGTTGGATTAAACTGCAGACACTACCCATGATAGATACATACAACTGGCACTGAAATCTAAACACTCTATTTGACAAATTGGTTTTTACCCATGAAAGCTTACACCTAAATAAATCTATTAGTCATAAAGGTGCCATGGGACTCTTCATTTTATTTAGAGTGCTCTTAAAATGGATGAAAATTAAAAATTTGCAGTGGCAGAATTGACGTAACCATTAGTATTTACATGTATAGTTTTATCCCTAGCTATTGAAAGATATTAGGCCTCGTTGAACTTTTTGGTCAAAGCTCTGTTTCTAAAAGAAAATTGGATTGGCAACTCACCTTGTGCGTGCATGTGTTTATAAAGTCTCTGCTTCCCTCAAAAACTTTTTTTTTTTAAATTTGGCCCAAAATTTTGGATTTTTCAAGGAAAAGTTGATATGCTCCATGGGGGAAATATTTTTTTTTTTCTGACCAGCTCTCCAGTTCAGAGAAGTGGGGCCATTGAATTAACTTCCTTCCTCACATTCAGATATGTTAAGTAAAATGTTAATGGGATTTGTATCAAAACTGTATAAAACAGGAGCTATGGCTCATAGGAATTACAATAGAGTTACTCTAAATTTATGCTGGTGTAACCAGATAGTAAAATTATTCTCTAAATCAAGGCATTTTACATTAATTGGTTCATTTGCATAACATTCATTTATTTTACCCTTACAATTAATGTCACTACATATAAAGTCGCAGGGAAGGGGAAGGCTCATCAACTCATAACTTATATTGATTTCCTCTTTCAATGCTGGATTATTAACACGATATATTTAAGTGTATTTCAGGAGCTTGAAGAGTGAAGAAATAGCAACCAGCATTTCAGTGGTAAATTGAAAGCATAAATGAGAGAGAGAGAGAGAGCGCGCATGCACACACATGTGCATGTGTGTTAAAAAGGTAAAAGCATTCAGGACTAAGAAAATATCACTTAGATTCTAGGCTGCAGGATTAATAATGTGATTTTAAAAGGCTTCTGGTACCCTAACTATGCTATATCTTCCATAAAAATATCCGAGGGCAGTAATTTGTCAACTAAGTAAAGCATTTTTTAGAGCTGGGTGAACTATTCTCCATGAACCATTTATCCAATGAGTCTAGTGCTTGCCTCCTAATCACAAAGTAATCATAAACAGACTGACTTTTTATTATCTAAAATTATTCAGTTAATAGACTATGTGATATATGTTGCTTCTGGCTTCTATGCATTCTGTTCTCTCCATCTTGCTCAGACTTCTTTGTCCCTAGCTTAGAAACAAGTCTCCTACGTGACTTCAGTACATAAGAATGGCCATACTGGGTCAGACCAAAGGTCCATCTTGCCCAGTGTCCTGTTTTTTGACAGCAACCAAGAACTTTCTGTAACATGCAATTGGGAACCTGTCTGCACCAGGACTCTTTCCAATCTTCATTTCTTTTATAGCCTGAGTAAATTCTCTGATTTCTACAGAGTCAGAGATCCATGGCAGAGACAATCCACTAAAAGTTATCTAGACTCCCTCTTTAGCTAAATATATTTTTGAATAAAACTGTTGACATTTTTATTAATGTCTGACTATGCTGTATAGAATGTATTATACTATGAAGAAAAGCAGCAATCATTTGCTTAAGTCTCTGCGCCAAAGTCAGATTCCCAGTAGTTTTTTTTCTATGGGTATGTCTACACAGCAAAGTTATTGCAGGATACGAGAGGTATCCCGAAATAGCTACCCCACGTCTTTTGAACGTGTCCGCTATTTCAAAATATAGTAGATGCGCTATTTGGCCATCCCTGTAAACCACATTCTGTGAGGAGTAAGGGATGGCTCGAAATAGCACTTTATTTTGGAATTTGGTGCTGTGTAAACAGTGCCAGATGACAAAATAAGCTATTTCAAAATAGACTCGAAATAAGCTATGCAATTTGCATAGCGCACATTGCATTGCGTATCTTATTTCAAGTTTCGGGTGCTACGTAGACACACCCAAACAGAAAACAGCAAAGGCAGCCTTTTGGGGCAGAGGTTTGTTGATGTCACATCTTACATTGATGAGAGTTCTGAGTGTCTCTGGGGAGGGGGAAGAAGCATAATCTACTTTCAAGGCCTTAATTTCCTTTGCAAAGATACCAGTTCTAGGTTAGCTCTGTTTCTTTTGAAAGGCAGCATAAGAGAGGATGTGGCCCATAAGGATGGCTTTAAAGGCTTCCCCAAACATGGGAACTGGTGAAGCAGTGTGTGGGGGGGGGGAAGCCTTGGTTCTTTTTTAAAAAGTCCTAATTTCTGCTAGATAGCATTAACAGATGAGGTTTCAAATATCAGAGACCTATTTAAACTCCACATGCTAGTGCGAGGGAAGTGCATACTCTGCGGGGCCTAGAAGATATATGTATAGGAGCAAGGCCATAATCAGTGACATAACTGATTGATTCCTGTGAACAGAAAAACAGACCAATCTTGAATATGCTGAATGAGCTGCAGAAAAAAAAATCTGGGAGTGGGATTAGTCATTCACCACACATTTTGTAAACCTAAATCACCCGGGTATGTACCAAGTACCAAATGAGTATTTGTGTTTTGATATAATGATAGAGAGGATTTATCAGGGACTGGGTCTAGAGTGTCATTAAAGACTCTAGCAATAACAACAGGGTGATGCCCCATGACATGAATCATGGGCTCATCCTAGTTTGTCCTGTGACTGGCAAAAATGATTATAGGCATGCCAATTTCAGCCTCAAGGACAGTAAATCCACCTTCACAGTGAGACCTTGTACTCAGAATATCAGTGTTTAACTTTGTATATGTTAGCATAGCAAAGCCCATTGTTTTAGAATCAAAGCAATTAGAAACTGAGGGGCCTATGCAATCTCTACTCAGTTTACAAGCTTCAAGTTGTCTCAGTAGCGTCTCCTGGAGTATGGCAATATCAACACACACTTCTTTTAAGCCTTGAATAGTTTCTTCTTTTAATGGGGTTATTAAAACCCTTTATATTGCAGAAGACACGTTTAATTTCACAGCTATCATTGTTAAAATATCCCAGATAAAATAGAAAGTCCATTTGTGAATAAATGAGAAGTTGCAAATTTTCTTGCATAACTATGTAGCAAATTTATATAATACACAGAGATGTCGCTTCCCAGTACATATTCTGCAGGAGTGGGAAAGAAATTCCCAACATGGGTGGGTAACAGGAGGGGGCAGGAAGAAGAATTAAATAATTGAAAAAAAACCCCGAAAAGATAATGGAGATGGAAATGCTAGTACCATATAGTCAAAAAGAAAAATGTGTTTAAAAACAGTCCAAAAATACACATTTAATACCCAGAAGGGGTGGCCAGATGAGGTGAAAATTACCGATCCTGGACATGACAATTAGAATAACCACTTATTACCAACAGAACCTTCATCTATTAGTCCACAACAAAGCACCGTCTAATACAACAATGATAATTTATAATTCCTAATCAAATGATAGATTTTACATTGATGCTTCTTCGCCGTGAATTAAGGGGAAGGGATGTACTGTCCCCTTCCCTATGAATTAAGGCATTAAGAAATAAATTAATCATATTCCTGCATCTCAGAGATAAACAATAATTCTTGATGGAGGGGCCACTCGAAAATTTTAGCAAGTGGTCAAGGGCCTCACTTCTATGACGGGAGTGTGGGGTCTGGGATGGAGGTTAGTACAGAAAGCAGCTCAGGGTTGGGGACTGGGGCACAGAAAAGGGTGTGGGGTGTGAGACGGAGTTTGGGATTGTGACCTGGGGCAGGAGATTGGGGTGCAAGGTCCAGGATGGGATATAGATGCAGGAGAGGATTCTGGCCTGGGGGAGAGGTATAGGATGGGTGCAGGGTCTAGGAGACAGCTGTGACCTGGGGCAGGGGAGGAGAGGGAGTATAAGGTTTGGGTGGTGACTTGTGCCAATGGATTGAGGTGTAGGGTATGGTGCAGGGTCAGGAGGAGGGTAAAGGTGCAGGAGAGGATTCTGGCTTGGGGGAGGGGCCTAGGAGGGGGTGCAGGGTCTGGAGGGAATTGTGACTTGTGGGAGGGGAGGGTGCAGGTTTTGGCGGGAGTTGGGGTGCAGAAGGGGGTGAGGTGCCAGATGCAACCTGTGGCCGGGAGGCGCTTACCTAAGCAGCTCCTTGCCAGCAGCCCAGTGGGACTCTCAAGCAGGCTTCCTGCCTGCCTCAGTCCCAGAGTGCTCCAAGTGGCTGGCTGCTCCCTCCATGTGCCACGTGGGGGGAGGAAGAGATTTTGCATGCTGCCCCCACCACCTGCAGCCCAATCATAGCAGCTTTGAATGGGCATTTTTCAGACAATGGGAGCTGCTATGATTGTGCTGGGGATGGGGGCAGCGTGTGAAGTTCCCCCTCCCCCAAAGCATGCGGTGCAAAGAGGCACATGGAGGGAGCAGCCAACCACTTTGAACAGTTTGGGGCTGCGGCAGGCAGGGAGCCTGCCTGAAGGTTCTGGTAGAATGGGCCATGGGCTGTATTTGGCCCACAAGCCTATCTTCTCTGTCCCTCCTCCAACTCCAAGAAGAGAAAGAAAAAAATAGTTTCAACCAACTACCTGTTTAGAGAGACCATATTCGATTTCAGAGAGCACTATGTAAATTCTACATGGGCAGCTCACTCCATTGATATCTCCACTTGGCCAGGAGGAGTTTCCAGATTTTTGAGGCAATTTCCAGCCTCCTGAGGGCAACGGAATGATACTACTGTCTCACCATTTTTAATATGGAGTGTTGCTGAGTATTTAATAAAAATACTTCAAACCCCTTTTCCTGGCCAATTGTTTCGCTGCGTTAAAAGCTGACCTCATTGCAACTACTCTATTGGCATAACCCTGAAAGGTTAGTATTTTAAATTGCTGGATCTCCTCATATCAGCTTATTTCCTTGGGATTTCTGCATTATAAGGTTCTAATGGCAAATGTAGCCACTCTATAGCCCACTCTAGCAGGGAGAGGATTTAAGAGAGGCCAGAAAGAGCCTGCATAGACCTGGCCAATGAGGGCAAGGAACAGTCAGTCAATCAGGGCCAGGCTGGGCCTATAAAATGGTGCAGAGCTGAAGGGAGCTCGCACTCACCCTGACCAGCAAGGGAGAAGGAGCTGGGTCCCAGTAGGGTAGGGAACCAATGACATGTTGGACAGAGCAATGCTGTGCAGACACAAGGGAGCTGGAGAGAAGCTCCAGCCTGATACCTCCCAGGCTGTAGGCCTTGATACATGGTGGAGGAGGTGCAGAGGTCAGAGGAAAGTGGCCCAGAAAGCCTGAGCAATTGAGGGGAAAGGAGGAGGGCAGGACATGACTGCTGCCAGATGGTCCCTGGGTTGGGACCCAGAGTAACGGATGGGCCTGGGTCTCCCTCCTTCCCTTGCACTGCACCTCTGGGTAGATTTTTCCAATTGTGGAGTAAGTAACATAGGATTCTAAGCCACTTAGAAACATGGGCCTTATAGACCCTTTTGAAAATGTTTTTCCTTTTGAAAGTGCTACTCTGTCACTATATTTGTTTCTAAATATAGTGACACTGCATACACATCTATGGACAATATACAGCACTTGGGAGTTTGAGTGAAGCTCTAGTAATTGACGGTGGCAGTTGGAATCTTCCAGATGTAAATACAAGTGGCGAGTGTTCTCTGTATACCCTCGCAAAACCTACTATAAGGGCTACTTCTAACGCCTTGTCTACAGTGCAATAAATCAGCTCATAGCGCTGTAACTCCCCAAAACCACCTTCACCAGAGGCATAGAGCTTTCTGTGCAGTGGCTATGATGCTGGGGTGCCAGTTTGGACGCCATGTGTACTGCAGCACTGTGACAGGCCTCTGGTATCTGTCCCACAATGCCCATTCTCACTCCTCTGGTCTTCGGTTTGAACTCTAATGCCCTCCCCTCAGGTGACCAACCCTCAGACCAGTGCTCCCTGTAAGCTTTGTGCCTATGTGGCCACTGAGGGGAGATTCAAATGCTGCCCAGCTGTATAGCAGAGCACCCACAGCTTGGTTTTGTTTCTACTAGTGATGCACATTCACACAGGCGTCAGTGCACATAAAAAAATGTATGCTGCACGTGGATGGAAAAACCTGCACATGGATGGCAAAGATTAAAGGGAACATTGCCTCAGATCTGCCCTTTCCACTCCTTTGGCACTTTGGAAGTCCTCTTCCTGTCTGCACAGCGACACGTGACATGCTTTCAGCGCATCTTTCCACATGACCATGCCTGCTCCTTGCATCAGGTGATCCTCTACGTGGAGCCCTGCTGAGGTGCTGGACCTCATCAGCATTTGGGGAGAACAGGCAGATATCAAATGCGTGACTGAAATGGGATATACCCGCAGTGCAGGGTGAAAACGAAGATGCTGCGAAACACCTACTCACCGGCAGGAGACAAACTACTGCTCTGGTGTTGCACTCACAATCTGCCACTTCTATAAAGAGCTGAGTCACAGATTAGGGGCAACCCCACTTCCACGCCAAAGACTCCTGGGGATACTTCAGGGCCTCAGGGGGCATCCCAGAGTGGACTGAGCCAAGAGGAGGAAATCATGGAGGAGGGTGCTTAGTGGGCGAGGGACCCAGAGCCAGAGAACAACTCGGTGTCCATGGATGCACAGAGTCAGGAGCTATTTTCTACGCCAGAGGAGGCTGGCCAGGCACAAACAGCAGGGGATACACATCTGGCAAGTGGCTTTGATTTCTGGAAGTACTGAAGCGAGTTGCAGAGGATGAGAGGGTTGCAGAAAGCAGGCATGGATCTGTATGGTGCTAACACAGACACAGGGCCAGACAGACACAAAACAGGGTGTTGATGGACTCTCTCGCTTCACAGATATCATCAAAAGTGTCATGCTGGGAGATCCACCCTGCAGGTTTGGCAGCAGAGCTGCTGTGTTCATTGTCCCATTAAGGGTGACATTCCCATGCCTCAGGCAAACAGCATGAGGACTAGAATGGAAGCTACAATCATGCAAAAGACCCTCCCATTGCTTTCCTGCTCACCCTTAGCAGTGAAATACCTTCCACGAGGAACACAGCCGGTGGGAAATGTGTGGCCATTACTGATTATAGGGCCCCTCTGCAGTGTTGGCTCTCCTCAAGACACAATAAAACAGCTCCACAATTGCTCCTCCCCTGCAGCCTGTGTCCCAAAACTATTTTCCATGAATCCCTCTCTCACCACCAACACATTTTGGCCACCACACTGTCCCCAGTCAGCACCCACTGCAGTCCACACCTGCCCCTTCATCGGCCAGCCCTGAAGACTCCCACAGGTACCCAACGCACTCAACCCCCACCCCCGTGCAGCTCAGCCCTGTGGAACTGCAGCACCCAGTGCACAGCACGTTACGTTGGCAGAACTGCACAAGATACCTGGACACACACAAATCTGTAAACATGTCGGTCTCAGCTCCTACCTCCTCCCCCTTCCCTTCCACAAAGTCCAAATGTGCCACGCAGAGTGTGTGTCTTTCATTTGTTGTTTGCAATAAATGAAATTTTTCAGTTTGAACTGATCAAAAGCACACTCCAGTCATTTGGTACCTGCTCAGCCTGTTGTTGAACCTTTTCTTGCTGCTATCAAGGCTCCTAGAGTATGGCTTCGTACTCCATGACAATAAGGGGTAGGCAGAGTCTGGCATTTTGATTTGCCCAGCAGTGATCTTCTGGTCTGGGAAGAAAGTCCACTTGCAGCTTCCTGAACAAGACAGCTACCTGAATGTTTGGAAATGCCCACAGTGATCCACAAGTGCCTGGAGAACCATGTGGAAATGCCCCGTCTGCTGAGTGTAGTCAGAGGCTAGGTGGTTTGGTGTCAGAATTGGAACACACGTGCCATTTATCACACCTCTACAGCTAGGGAAGCCCATCTGTGCAAAGCCACCCACAATTTCATGCACAATTTTCACACAATCACATCCTGCTCCAGTGTAATAGTTGTTCAGAGCAGGATGCAATTGATAGCCCTGCACGCATCCATCAACACGAGTCCATTGACTTTCCCACTCCAAATTGACAGGCAACTGATCAGTAGCAGGATGGAGTAGCTAACTCCCACAGTACAATTGCCACATGCTTCTCCACTAGCAGGGCAGCTCTCCTTCGCATGGGAGCAAGCTCCTCAAAGTCTCATGGACGAGATCCTCACACAGTCCCATGAAAGTGTCTTTCTTCCCCAAAAGTTCTGCAGCTACTACTCATCATCCCCAACAATGTGATCCCACCACTCAGTGCTTGTTTCATGAGCCCAAAAGTGGCATTTCACTGTAGTCAACACCTCTGGGAACGCAACAAGAAGTCTCATGTCATAGGTAGTGTGTGTGGCAAGATCAGTGAGAGTCCTCATTGTCAGTCTTCAGCGATGGCCATTTGTGACATTAGTGAGACCTACCAGCATTTTCTTCAACAGTTTGGGATCCATTCCCTCAGACTGAGCAGGTAGAGCACGCAGCACTAAAGCCATTGAAAGATGGCACCAAATGCAGGCCGAAGCACAGAGGTTGGTGGAATGCAAAGCACTGCACCATGGGGCAT
This sequence comes from Pelochelys cantorii, assembly GCA_032595735.1. Classification (NCBI taxonomy): domain Eukaryota; kingdom Metazoa; phylum Chordata; order Testudines; family Trionychidae; genus Pelochelys; species Pelochelys cantorii. The sequence continues at coordinate 42,225,328 of CM064335.1, forward strand.
TGGGACAGGACCTAGGATGCCCCACAATTCCCCTCCACTTTCCCACAAGCCTCAGCAACAGAAAAGGATAGCTGCCCAGAGTGTACCGCTCAAATCCTGCTGCAAGTGCTGGAAATGTGGTCACATTACAGCGCTGGGAGCTGACAGTGTGGGCACGCAACGGCAGTTTTGCTGCTGTGCTCTGTGAGTGGTGCTGTAACTGACAGTGCTTTCCATCTGCCAGTGTAGACAAAGCCCAAGACACAAGACCCTGCCTTCTGCTATAAAATATCCCTGGGGTTTCCAGTTCAATTTCATCCAGACTTTAAAGACCAACCTTCTATTTGACAACTCTGATTTTTGCTAGCTACTTGGGCGGACCCTGAAGAGAGGATGCCATGAAATGTAAAAGCCTAGTGGGATCCATCAGAATGAAAGATGCTATTTACCCATAATTTCTAATTACCCATCTCTGTGAAATGTAAACACAACTAAATACAGAAGGTTGCAGGATGCTGCCTGTGCTACATGTGCATATTAACACCACATGAAATAATCACGGAGTCAGAAGAATGTCAGTACATTAATGTCAGCAGTACATCATAAATGAATAGCAGAAAAACTGACAATGCCTGCACTAATGGAACAGGCAGTCCCTAAAAGTACAACAGCAATTTGTTGTGGACATGCATAACAGATTCTATTGCCATGGCTGACTAGAGAGAAGAGGTAGCCAATTCTTTCTTGATCTGATGGAAATGTTCGAGAAGGACCAGGTGGGATTTCAGTGAGTGTGATGCTATGATTAGGGAAGGCCTCTAGTGGCTGGATGCTTGGTTCAACATCTGGCCTGCCATTTACATTGGAAAAGTCTCTTAACATCTCTGTGTTTTGGCTTTCTCATGTACAATAGGTACAATACTGCATACAGTACTATATTAACTTCTAGTTTCATTGTTTTAAAGGAATTCTGCCATAGCACATGAATGAAGCCTGAAGAATTATTACATTTTAGCTGCCCTAAGAGACAAATTCCTTGCTAGTTTTTTATTTTGTTTTTTGTGCAGCTCTCTATGTTAACAATAGGAGAGGCCAAACAATTTCAAAGCAAGGGCCCATTTCCAAGGCAGTAGCTGAAGTGTTTCAACACTGGTTATGTAACACAGAGACTGCACCATATCTCAGCCACTTGAAAAGTGATTCCAGAAAATACAAAGTGGGATGGGCATGAGAGGGAGAAGGAGAAGACGTGAAACCATAACTGGAAAACCACCCCTCCCACGAGTGACCTAATGAAATGACAGGAAAACGGGAATGGTGCATGCGTTCTGGCACATACCATTGTGCACTGACCATGGATTTTGTTTTGTAATTTATTACTTGGGAAAAGAATGGTCTTGAGCATGTGGCGAAAGAAAGCCCTCTCTTTACCCACAGCCCAGAGATAACATGGCAAGACCTAGCTCCCTCACACTGCCCTACCAGCCTTAAACTTGCTCTGGAAAACACAACTTCTTTGTCTGAGAGGGTTCACAGTCATTTCATTGAATCTTTGGCTGCTCTGCTGATCCATCTCACCCAAGCTACCAAGAGCCTCCAGATAGTAACGGCCATATGATGCCAAGAACTTGGGCTTGGTTCCGTATGGAAAGTCAAATGCCCTGCCTCCTGTTACTGTGCCTTTGACCCCTCCAGGCACCACTCTGACACATGGTTTTCAATATTACAGTGTATCACATCTATTCTAGCAACACACATCCACACTTGGCAATTCTTTATCTGGTACCTTTGTGGTCTCTTGTAATTATTATGTAGCACCAGTCCTTGATACTGGATTACTGGGACAGCCCTCAAGAATCCCTCACTTTTCCTGAGGACTCTTTCCCCTCCAGAGCCCACCATGATCTACCCAGGTGGGGAGCTAGTGGGGCTAGGGCTCTCTTCAGCTTCCTCTAGTTCCCTCCTCAGAGCTCTAGCCCTTTTTCAGTTAGCCCTCCTCTCCAGGCAAGTCTAGCTAGGCCTTCCGTCTGCTCTCCTAGATCTCTCTCTCTTGCGACCTGCTCTCCAACTATCCCTTTGGTCAAGCCTCTGCAGAGGCTCTACCCCCTCTAGTGAGGTCACCGCAGGTGATGTCACCAGCTTCAGCAGTTTTCACACAGTGTATTGATAGAATATCTAGTGTGAAATTCAATTACTCCTGCTGGGTAACCCCCTTGGTGGTACAGTAATTGGTATATTACTGCCAGTTTGTTAATTAGTAGTTCAGTTTGAGACACAAATAATGTGTTACAAAATAAGCTGGTTTGTAAGACAAGCAAATAACCATCCCTTTTCATTTATTACACTCTCGCCAGCTCTCCCACTAACACAATCCATGCATTTAATCCATCACCAGAAAGTAAGTTGAAAAATAAATGCAGAAGATTAGATACCACCATGAATCTGCTAGTTGGTGTCTGCTCTATTCATCCTGCTGTATTTTGAGAATCATTTCCTAGTTACAGAGGCCAACATTAGAGTTGTGTTAAAGGAAGGATTTCCTCCCCAACACATTGTGCAAAAAATATGTAAGTTATAGGTAGTTTCATATGGAAGAAAAAAATCCCATGGGCTGTTTTTCCCCATCATGCAAACAGAGTTTGTACAATGGGAAGCCAACATAGAGCAGTGCCCTATCTTTACATATGCAAATATATAGGCTACGTCTACACTACGAGCCTCTTGCAGAAGAACAAATGCAAATGGAGTGCTCATTTGCATTTCCTCTTCCTTTTGTGCAAAAGGGAAAGGAAGAGGAAATGCAAATGAGAGCGCAACATATGCAAATGAGCACTCCATTTGCATTTGCTGTTCCACAAAAGGCTTGTAGTGTAGATGTAGCCATAGTATTTATTTTTCTGTTCAGATTTCTCACTTTCCCAAATCTGTGCCCATTTTCACAGTGTTATTTCCCTGTATTTTCACAGTGCAGACAGAGTCCCTCTGCCTACTGCCCCATTTCTCATTCTTGCATTTCATTGTTAGGTTTTGTCTCAACCTCCCCTGAATGCAAAGCCAATTGTGCTAGAGTTCAAGCCACTCCATTTGACTACTACAGTGTTCATGTGGGTTCAAAATATGGGGAAAGAAGCCCACCCATTCTAGAATGCTTAGTCATTTCACAACAGGTACTGTAGAAGAAGGAAGAATGGGAAATCACCCATTCTGTCTGTGCCCTGAAAATGCAAGGAGAGTATGAGTTTGAGAATCACTCAACACTCCTGACCCCAGATGAAATCAATGGGAATGGTAAGTGAACTCAGCACCCCTCAACTAGGACCTAAGTTTTATTTAAATCAACAGAACAAGTTCAAGACAGCAAGGTATTTTTTAAGCTTCATTGTAAAGTGGCAGCTATTTTTATCCCTTGCCTGTCCATTTGATTAAACCCACAGCCATTCAGTCAAGGTTTCCAGGTTTGTACATCAAATCAAATCTAGTCATCTAGGCATCAAAATTATAGTCATGTGCCAAATGCAAATCCATTCTCAACAGATATTGGGCAATAAATGATGCAAAACTATTAAATCTAGTCATGGAAGTCATGAATGAAATGTAATAGCTTGCCTGGCTCGTCATTTCATCTCCATAGAAGAATCAGTGGTGTGAATGCCACCAAGCTGTGCAATGACCTTTGTTTTAATTGCTTAAGCGCTGGGAGGTGCAGCGGGTTGTTCAGCACTGACTGTACAATGCTCCTTTGGGCACAGACATCTCATCCTTTTGAATGGCTGCTCAAAATGGAAGAAAAACTGCTGCTGGAACAGATATATTCTAGCAATAGTAAAGCACTTGGTGAGTGCTGACGGTGGTAAATCTCATTTTACTTATCAACCTGCTGAGTTTGCTGCACTGTTCATTTATCACAATTAGTTCTGCACCAGAGAGAGGGCCTGATCCAACTCCTAATAACTTCCATAGGAATTGGGTCATCCCCTAAAAGTCTGTGGCTTCAAAAAGAAGAGAAACATTTTCCTGAACTATGCAATTTTTTTTTCCTAATCAGCTGCATTTTTTTTTCATTTTTGTGTCTCTGCTCACTCCCTCTCTGTCCAAGTCAGATGGCCAAGTTGACTATCCTGACATTAAACTAGCTTTATGTCTTTATAACCCACTTCTCGGGGAATATATTGAGGTTAGTGTACTGTATAAACACAAGCCTCCCAAAAACCCCTGTGAGGAAGCAGAGTACTAGTCTACCTATTATATATACTATCAGGTTCTAAACTAATTTAACTAATTGGGGTGAATAAAACATGCCTGAGTCCAGAGTTAAAAGATCAAGACCAGGTAGAGGATGAAAAGCTTTCTGACTACCCTTCAAATATTTAAAAGATACTTCCCTAAAACCAGCAGAGGAGTTACACCTCTTCCCATGTAGATTTTAAATAGAAATGAGCTTGAGTCAAAGTTTGGATCAAGGATCTTATCCAAACCCAGATTCTCACAGAGTTCAAGATTATCCAGATTCAGTGATACATTTTTGCCCATTAGCAAATTAGGCACAAGACCAAGCTGAGAGAGCTTTCTACCTTTGGGCATCCACTTCAAAGCTCAGAGGATTCATTTCAGCTGTTCCATTTGGACTTTTCTGTGAATATTGATAGAAAGGAGAGCAACATTCCTTCGGTAGATCTAGATTCTGAGGACCTTATCAGAATAAACACAGGAAAACGGAGTGGCATGTTCCCTGGCATGGTACATGCAGGCTAGTGAAAGTGTATGGATGGAGACCAAACCACTGTTCCTGACTAGCACTGAGGCATTTTTGTGGACAATGAGGGAAAACTTTCTGATGCTGGTATCTGATAACACAAAGTTTTAGTCCACAGAAAATGTTGCACCTGTTCCTCTCACAATCCCCAATTTTATGCTGTTTCTCTCCTCCTCACCTACAAACAGCCCTAACTCACTCTCTCTTACAGTAATGCAAAATTTATTTACAAGACTGCAAAATACTAATTTAGTATTTAGCAAAAGTTCCAGTAGTAGAAAAACCTTAAATGAATTTCCCATATGTTTAAAATACTTGAAACCTTTAAGGATGCAGTGAACGGGTTTTCTCCTGATGGAAGAAGAAACCACTTCGCTTTTAATCTTGAGATAACCTTTACTTCTCTATAAAAATCATTTATACAGCACCATAACAGAGTATTTTAGAACAGCAACATACGGAAATGACTAAAGACCTTTCTCCCTCATTTTTTTTTTAATGTGATGCATGCATATAGCCACAGCAATACAAACTGAAATGCCTAAAATGATAAAAAAAAAAACTATTAAGACCTTTGCTCCCCTTTTCATTATTGAACATTTTGCTATGTCCTAGCCATGAAATTCTCTTCTTCAGCATTTCTCTTAAACTTTATACAAAGCTAAAGGGTCAAATTACAGTTCATATGGAATGCCTCCGGTCCCTTTCATGATACTCTGCAAATCCATTGGCACTGAACCCACATTGTGAGTAATCAACATTAGTTCACCTCGTGCCTTTGTAGTAATTAAAGAGACTGGGCAGAATGTTTTGAGAGCACATTTCTAAGCCATGAGCTCTAAGTGCTGCTCTATCCCCATTCTTTGACCTTCTGAAAGAGATAATTCTATTAAGAGTGTTGATGCTCATTATTGTCCTCTCTGAAACTATGTTGCCATAGATAAATAAGTTGCTATGTGTATTTCTTGCTCCACCAACATCCTGTGTAGCCCTACAAAATCAGCAGTGAGTCAAAAAGCAGCATGGACATGGAGTTTGAGGGAAGAGAGGAGGCTGTGGGTGAAGAGGACTGTTGGGAAACAGAGAAATGTTATTCACCAGTAACAGAGGTTAAAATTGCTTCTGGGCATTGACGCTCACGTAAAGTGGAATCCCCAGTATCTTGGGCATGGAAACCTCTCCCAAAGCTGTGTCTGTGGGGGCTAGAGGAGCCGCATTCCATCCAAGAAAGTGCAACAGTTCACCTTCTCCACCATCCGCTCTTCCTCAGAGCCCCTTACAGTTTTGCTTCACATTTGCATCAAGGTTTAGATCCTCTCTCTCATTTCCAGTCAACTGCAGAACTTGGAGCCTTCACGGGCTTGACTTACACTGAGACCACCCAGATTAAAGAACCCATGACTGAGATTCTAGAGGTTTGGGGCCCATATGGGGCTTCTAATGGTTACTGTTAGTACTCACGCATGCAGGCCAAACTATCAGCCCCAACTCCTCCTTGGGTACCTCTTATACCTTTGACCTCTGTGAACAAGACCAAGAAGCCCATGGATCCTTTTATTTCGGCTACACTTCATACAGCACCAAAAGCTAATTCCATAGACCCACTGGCCTGCACATCCACATTCATGTGGGGCAGCCTTTCATCTCCAGGCATGAGGAATCCATTTTTGTACTCACCCCAACACACAGCACTGACACTGCACCACAGAGCCATCATATTGCAGAAGACTCTTCCTGTGAAGAGAAAGCAAAAGAGAAAATCTCTCTCTGCTAACCACGATGTACCTAATAAAAGGAGGAAACACAGACTTTCCCCAAGATGATCCTCTGGGGCAGACTTCTCTGGTGTGTCCTGTAGGGATGTAAGCGACTAGTCAACTATCCAATAACCAAAAGCATATCAAATAGTCGATTAGACTCGACTAGTCACTTCCCCCCTCCTTGCTGCCTCTATCAGTTCTCCCCAGCATTGTCTCTGTGGGGGGGAAAGGGAGGCAGCGGGATAGCGGGGACTGGGCATGAGCCAGGAGCTCACGCCCAGTCCCAGATGCTGAACCTCTGCTTTTAAAATGCATTAAGAGCCTATCAGCTCTAAATGCATTTTAAAAGGCTGGTGTGCAGTGGGTTTAGCTCCCGAGGTGGGAGCTAACCCTGCTGCGGCTCCTCCGCTTATTGACTAATCAATGGAAAATCCATTGACTAGTCGATTAGTTGATTAAACTAAATTTAACATCCCTAGTGCCCAGACACAGCAAAGGGTTCAATGCTGCTAGAAGCTGCATATGTGCTTAAGGCACCGAGGAGCACCAATCTCACAAATAAAAGTGTACAGAGGTCCTGTGATGAACAGCACTTACTGGTGGTGCTGCATAGTGGGTTGGTAGCTGGGTCAGAATGCTGTCCTGTCTGCAGCATCCTCTGCCAATAGTCCCTCTGGCACTGTGGCGGTCTCCTTTCTAGTAGAATGTCACTCGGTCCTCCAGACATTGCCAGTTGAGTCATCCTCCTTCCAAGGGGTTAACAGACTCCAATAAAATATGTATCCAATGTTCCCCACAAAAGAAAAAGTCTTCAGCCTCCATCCAAAACTCTGTGGGCTGTATGCCCTTGCCTCAGGGTTTACAACAGGGGTGGGGCAAGAGGCTGCCAGCAGGCTCGATCTGGCCCGCCAAACTACCAGATCCTGCCCATGGCCGCCTCGCCAGAGCCCTTAGGCAGAGAACAGCTCACATTTTGAAAAGCCAGCTGTTCTCCATTCCAGACAGCTGAGGAGGGAGACTTCTCACACTGTTCCTGCCCCCCAGCAAAATCCCTTAGCTTCCATTGGCCAATCTCTCTATTTCCAGCCAACAGGAGCTGAGAATTTTTGCTGGGAGCAGGGGCAGTGTAGGAAGCCTTCTCTCTTCCACCTCGAACCCCTCCCTCTTCCCATCTACTTCCCCGTCCCTCTCATGCCTGGAGTGGAGCCATGTGAAACGGCCTGCAGCAGACAGTCTGCCTCAGTTTTCTGCTGGCAAGGACCTCCCAGACAGAACCTGCCTCTGGCACCCCCAATCCCTCCCTTCCCCAACACTCTGCCCCCTTCCACATACCCAAACCTTCTGCCCCCTTCTGCACCCATACCCCCTCCCACATCAGGCACACCAATCTCTGGCCCCAGATCACAATCCCCTCCTACTCTAGGTCACATCCCAAAATTCTGCAACCCAGTCCCCTGCCCTGGGTCACAATCACCTGCTTCATCCCAACTCCCTCCCAGACCCCATTCTCCCTCCTGCACCCCAATCCCTTAACCCAAGCTCCCTTCTGCACCCAGCCTCCATCCCAGACCCCAGAATTCCTTCATTAATATCCTGGAAGAGTGCAGCCCTCAACTACTTTCCAAAATCTTGGTGTGGCCCCTCCATCAAAAAATAATTGCCCACCCTGATTTACAATGTCTCTAACCCCCTTACCTCCTGGGAAAAGGGGTGTACCCTTTGCAGGATGGGGGGCTTGGAAGGGAGCTTGGGCCCTCCCTCTCTACTGGGCTCTAGCCCAAGACCCTAGGAGCAATGTCGAACACCGAGGAGTGCTTCAGGACTGTCTCTCTACTACTGACCCTCCCAATCAGGGGTGCAGTCAAAAGCCATTCTCTCCATTCCCTAGTCCTAGGGAAAGACTAATCCCACTGCTAGGGCCTGTGGTAGCTTTGCTTGCTGTCCCTTTCCACTGTAGGACTCCAGCTGCGCCCTTACTTAGAAGTGCTTTTTTTTAAGTACTTCCGCTAGTTGCAGCAAATTCTGCATATGTGGTGGGGAGGAGCCACTTGGGCTCAGAACTTCTTCTTAGCTCCCTCCATCCCAATGTGGGGTTTACATACAGTGTTCCCTATAAGCTGTGCGCTCATGCAACCATTAAGGAGAGATTCAAATGCTGCCCAGCTGATTTGCAGAGTGCCAACAGCTAAGCCTTCTTTCTATCAGTGGCGCACATTCACACATGCCTTGGTGCACATAACAAAACTTATTCTGCACATGGAAAAGATTCAAGGGAATATTGTTTATATACCCCATGATAGACCCTCAAACAACAGCACTGTAGCAGCCCCAAGAATTTATTGCAGCAGCCGTTCGCAGAGTGACTTAAGGAATGCAAAGCCTATTTTGGACAAGCTGTTCATTTGCAATAAGCTTTCAGAATAATGTTATTTAAAGTGAGCTGAATCTCTCAATCTCACACTTTCTGTACCCTTTCCCCCCACCCCCACAAGAACAATTGATATATGCCACATACACAGAGGGATAGGAACCTTTCCTGTGGTAACACAATCCTAATGCAAAATAAAAAAGCCCTATGTTTTAGACCTTTATTTCTCTTCAAGACATTATGTTGTTCATAGCCCCTACTCAGAAACAGTTTAAGGAGACAGAAAAAAAATTAAATAATGCAGTGACAGTGAAAATGATCAGTGCAGCAACCAACAGCTTTCAAGATAAATTTTAAACACTGGGCACAGTGAAGAAAAGCAAGAATGATATTGAATTCAAAGCACACAGAAGTGTACAAATATTCTCCCAAAACTTTATTTATAGAAACGTATTCAAATGCAGCATTTGAAAACAAGAGAAAGAGACATAGAGAGATGCTAATCAAGTTAGAGTCTCATGTTCAGTTACATTTCCTTTGATTACTAGCACCATTAAGTCACAAATCACAAACTAAATCAGAATTATTTCTAGACATGTAAAAAACTCCGCCATTATAAAATGTAATAATCTAGTAATGAAAATCTTTTGAAACATTTGTATTAAAAATTGGATCTGAATTAACTATGCAAAAGAGATGAAAGTAGTTTAAAAATGGAATTTTCTTACCTACTATGGTGGCTCAAGGTAAGTCATCCATAAAAGCTAGTTTGTTCCTAAGTCTGTTTATACCCGATCAAGGGAAAGTGTCTTAAAAAATCAGCTTGTCACAGGCCTTTCCAAACCAAGCAGGTAAGTAAAATTTAGTGCACTAAACATACACACAATACAGTATGTACAAGACTGGTCTGATAAAATAACATCTTCCTAGATTATAAAAATACTAATTGGGCTACAAAATTTCTGAGCATTTAGTCAAGCTATCTTTCTACCTCACACAGCCACTACATCAGACTAAAACACATCAGTTTGTACCACAGCCGATGAATACAATTACAAATAGGAAAGATTCCAAAATTTTACCATTAGATTATCTGATTTACTGTTCTTATTTCCCCTCGCATTTAGCTGTAACATTTGTATTTACTGTTGTGTCACTGTTTCTAGTGACAGTCACAGAACCTTAAACATTTCTGGATTGTTTTCAAACTATTTATGAAAGTGCTGAAAGTGCAATCCAAGAAGAGAAGTTTATATCCATTCATCCAATATACTTACCTGATAGACAAGTTTTCAGAAGACTGTGTACAAAAAAGCACGCACACATTTGCGCATGCACAAACACACACACATGTATTTCTGCCAACTTGTCCCCTAACATTTCCCTGCTGGCAAAGAGAAGGATGCTTTGATCACAGGATTTCTTTAGCATGATTGTAATACAGATGCTTGGAATTCATAAATACTTTTGATTCAGTATGCTCCTTACGTATTAAAACTATATTGATATTATGGTGTTTATCCAAATAGACCCTGGAATACAAAGAAACCAAACCTACACTCTCACACTTTTTCAAGCAATGTCCAGTTTACAGTAGCCCACTTAATTTATCAATTAATTACTGATAATTTAGCAAGTGTGTTCATATGCATACTAAGAAAACTAGCAAATTACTTTCTACTTCAGAACATCTAGAATGTCTTTTGGTGAAAATAAAACTGCTAAAATCTGTTTCAAACAATAATTTGTACTGACAGGTACAAGAGAATTTGAAAACCCCAAAGGCAAACTCCACTCCCTCCACCAACACAAACACACACACCTTGTGACAATACACACATTAACACAACCCCTTTTAAAATGATCTTTTGTGACATGCATCATAATAATTAGTGCTATTAAAAACTGAAAACATGTCCCTTTTGACAAAACGAACAAACTTTTCTAGAGGACACATGGGCTTGCTGGAATGCCTGTTATGCTCCCGGCAAAATGAGGTCTGGAATGTGACATCAAACCCATTATATAGGATGCGGATAAAGTGTTCTCTGGGTTTTTTCCCATCCTGCCACAACTCAAAGACTAATCTGGCTGCAAATCTTGGAAACCTGGCTTCTGTAATGCCTAAGGCACTGAGAACAGGTGACAAGGTGACATCATGAGCTGAGTAAAGGACAAATAATTCTTCTTTTTTGCCTTCTGCAATGAGCTGCATCCGGTTAACAGTCTGATTAAGGAGGGGATGAATAGCCAGTAATGCATACCAGAAATAAAGTTTCTTTTCCTGTCTGTCTCTCTCATCCTCTAATTGGTGTGTCTTAATTACCTTAAAGTGATCAATGTCAATGCAGCCATTTTTAGTACAAGGGAAACTGACATTGTGGCAAAAATGGCACAACATAGAATCTATTGGGTTAGAAGCTCTTAATTGCCTAGTGGGAATGCCTACTATGTTTGCCATGTCCACATAAGTTCTCTCCAAAAAGCTGTTTTTCACCCTTAAGCTATACTGGCGGCGTTGCTCCTCTTCTAGGTAATGGTTTCTCATTGGGCAATCACAGCTTCCTGAACAAAAGATTGTGCTCCACTGATGTTTTATGTTAATTTTCTTCCAATCAAAATCTGGCAGGAAGGTATACAGAAGTGCTAGTCCACTTTGCAGGGTTCGACTTTTTCCTGTTGTCTCCAAGTAGAGATGCTTTGCTGTCCAGTCACTTGGGAGCAGTTTATGTTTCTTTATATAAATTTCCCGTAAGAGCTGTCCATTATGTAAGTGCTGCACAACACCTAGGAGAGATTAAAAAAATCCTGTTACTGAAAATCAGCTACAGATTATTGAAAATGTTTAGAACTTTGACATGTTAGGAAAATGACAACTAGCAGTTTTCTAACATGTGCACAAATTACTTAAATTTATTTTGATTTTACCCAAGAATCAAATTTGACTTAAGCTTGGCTATTCAGGAAGATTTCACAAAGTACACAAATACCATTATATATATTGTGACAGGGTCAGGTCAGAGGGTTACAAAAAAATGCTAGAAGGAAAGTAGGACCCTGTTACCTGGGTAAACTGGCAGGGGCTGGCATAGAACCAGCAGGAACTTTCCAGAAGTAGCCTGGACAATCAGGCCAGTTAGACCACCTGGAGTTAATTAGGAGCTTTCCAGAGCAAAGGGAGTCAGGCTAATTAGACCACCTGGGGCCAAACAAGAGCCAGTTTAGACTGGTTTACAAGGGCTTTTCCTCTATCAGTTAGTTAGCATGTGAGATGGAGGTAAGGCACCAAAGTGCTGAGAGAGAGAGGAGTTTGGGTGAGAGCTGGAGCTCCAAGGCAGGAGGAGTATGTTGGGAGAGCAGGTACCAGAGGAAAGGTACTGGGAAAGGCACCGCCAGAGCTTTGCCACAGTATAAATATACATATTTCTAAATCTGAAATGTGGGTTAGCTTGGCATACTCTTCAGTGTAGCTATTTATAATAAAACAGTTCTCTCATAAATAGTATTGGACAGAGAAATTTAAAATAATTGAACAGGAAAACCAGTCTGATGATCGATAAAAAATACTATGTGGTTTATATCACAACCCTAGAATGGTTTAGGGGAGTCTAATCCAGTGAGTGCAGACACTTGAATGGGGAAAAGGAAATCAAATCTCAACTACTAGCCTCTTCCTATTCTTTCCTCAGAGCCTGTTTTATTTCCAAAATCCCAATTCAAAGTCAGCACAAATCAATTCATGCTGCAGGATAACATCTTCCACATCTCAGGCTTTATAGGGCCAGCTGGCTGGCAAGGGGGCAAGGGCACCATTTATGGAGGTTAGGGGGATAGTAGCCCCACTCCTGAGTTTGAACCCCCTGGATTTCATATTTGAGGTCTGCTTAAAGCTGCATGCCCTGACTCCAGAGACAGTTCTTAAATGGTACAGAGTTGGAGGTGCTCCCAGCTTTGCCTTGAGGCAGGGAGTCTGTTATAAAAAGAGGGAGGCAGGGTGATTAAGAACAACAAAAGGCTTGGCATAGAAGTCACTGAAGGATCATTAGCTCATCATGAAAACATTGCTGGGTACTCCACTTAAAACGGGGCGGGGGGGGGGGGGCGGGAAGAGTAGGAATGAGTGTTGTGCTGCAGGGATTTGCATTTAGACCACTGCTGTTAAACTTACAGAATATTCTTGAAAAAGGGGAGAATAGGCACTAAGCCAAAGCTGATTGCAAAGAGCTACAAAGGGATTTCACAAAATTGGGTGATTGGACAACACAAAGATAGATGGAATTCAGTGGAGATAGGTGCGAAATAGCGCACAAGGAAAAATATAAACCTGACTATACATACAAAATAGATGTTACCACTCAAGAAAGAGATCTTAGAATCATTGTGGATAGTTTCCTAAAAACATCTGTTCAATGTGCAGTGGCAGTCTAAAAACTAAAAAGCTAACAGAACATTGGGCATCATTAGGAAAGCAATAGATAATAAGACAAAATACCATCTTGCCTCTACATAAAGTCCTTGTATTCCCACATCTTGAATAGTGTTTGCAACCCATCTAAAAAGATATCCTGTATTTGGAAAAAGTACAGAAAGGTCCACAGAAATGATTAGGGATAAGGAACAGCTTCCATATCAGGAAGAGATTAACAAGATTGGGACTTTTCAGCTTGGGAAGGAAATGACTGAAGGGGGCGGGGGAGGGGATATGTTAGAGGTCTAGAAAATCATGAACAGTGTGGAAAAATAGAATAAGGAAATGTTATTTATTCTTTCACTAACATAACACAAGAAGCGGACCCAATTCAATTTATAGGCACCAGATTTAAAACAGACAAAATAAATTATTTTTTTCATAGTCAACTTGTGGACCTTTTTTCCAGGAGATAGTGGAAAAGCCCAAAGTATAACGGGGTTCCAAAACCAACAAAATAAGTTGAAGGAGGATAGGGTCCATCAATGGCTACTAGCCAGACTGGGTAGGGATGGTGTCCCTAGCTTCTGTTTGCTGGAAGCTGGGAATGGGCAACAGGGGATAGATCATGATGATTGCCTCTTCTGTATATTCCTTCTGAAGCACCTGGCATTGGCCACTGTTGGAACACAGGATACAGGGCTAGAAGGACCTTTGGTCTGACCCAGTATGGCCATCCTGTTGTTCTTATATAGAGCTGAAATGTATCTGCCCCCTTGCTGTAACCCACTAGATCCCGTTCCCCTTCCAGAGCTGAGAGAGAGCCCAGGGGTCCTGATGGGTGTCTCTCTTTCCATAAAAAAAATTTAAAAAACAACAAATAGTCTGGTAGTACTTTAAAAACTAACAAAACATGTAGATGGTATCATGAGCTTTCATGGGCACAGCCCACTGCTTAGATGACCGGTCATACATACCACACACATCACAAGGACCATCCTCTGTCCCACACATGTTATATTTGAGAGGCAAAAATATTTTAGAATCATTAAACAATTTACTGGAATTTCTTTTTAATTATGTCATCTGAAAAGCTTGGCTCCCTTCATATCAACTTAATTCAACTGTACAGAACTCAGAGAGAAAAATAAACTCATATTAAAAGCCTCTCATATAATCTAAAATAGCTTTTCCGTTTCCATACAAGTCTCACAATTTGACATCTGCTATCACAGGATCTCCCTGGGCTAGAAGCAGCAACTTCAACATGTGGAAAAACTGGCAATTAAATCCTGCCAATCATTTCTAAACTTGATGGATTATATGATATTGAACTGCAAGCCTGCTACCAACTCAGCACTAATTATTCTTCCTGGATGTTGAACTAATGTTCATTTTTAGGGGGTACAAAGAGGAATTCCATGTTTGGGAGAAGACAGAAAAAGAAATGATGCTGATACATATTTTTTTAAATGGCATCTGTTTGCTATTCTGAGGTTTAACATGTTAGGACTAGTCCCAACAATGACGGATTAGTGCACTGAAAGTAGGCAAGGTATATGATGCGACCATGACTGTGTGTAGGGTTTGCAGCTTTATACATAGTCATATCCCATCTACACAGGGACTGGAAACAAACTTTGCTGGCGGAATAATTTTTTAATATGGTTCTACCTGATACATACTAAATTCATGTCTAAAAAGGACCCTAGAGCCCTGGAAGCAGACTATGTTGTGTCGGAGACTAAGAAGAAGGTAAATAAACCTATTATAGGAACTTACCTGTCTGTGTGAGTTCTCCCATTTCACACAAAGAATGACTGGGGTAACGAGGCAGGCTGCTGAGGGTACCATCCATTTGGGCTTCAGAGCCTTGAGACATATGCCTAACAAAAGCTTCAAGCTGAGGGTGAGATGGCTTCCTGAAGAGGTAAATGAAAAGATGAACACTCCCATAAGTGCATGCAAAAATAGCTCAGAAAAATGAAACATTTTAATGTCAACTCACAATTTTATGATAAGGGGGTATTTCCTGTTGAGAAACCATCTGCTATTGCTCAGGGTTTACCTTTAAAAAAATCCAGCCACTTAGCTGAACACTTATATAAAAGAATTGATGAGAACAAAATAATGTGTGTGAATGTCCAATGATAATATAAAGAAATCAGTAAAAGTTAGCTTTTCCATATGATGTGGGGTGGCATTCTTCAGTTTAGTAACTTTTGTGGTTACTTGCACCAATATCATTATAAAAATATTGAGAAAAATCCTGTGTGTGCAGGGATTTTTTTTTTCCAGAAAGACTATTGAATTTCAACAGCATGGTCAGTAGCCATATGGCCTTAGTTTGTGATTTTTGTCAGGTCTGATAATCTAAACAGGGCTGATCAGGTCAGTACTTAGATGGGAGATCGTAAGGAAAATCTTAGGTGCTATAGTGCAGGAAGGGCTGCTGCTGGCAATGCAGTAATCATACTTTTCTGTGAGTCCATGTTACATTTCTACCAAGGTTTTTAAAAGGCACTGTGGCACTGCTGGCACTGTCTTTAAATGAGAAATACAAGCAACCTCCTAATTTCTTGCCATTAAAAACACTATGGTACTTTTTGTAAGAGTCAAAGAATTAACCTACATGACCTGTTCAAATTCACAGATAGTTATATTCCACCCACCTGCAAATTCTTCAGCTTGTACCAAACAGTCTAGTGTGAGTCTACAACCACCTTGCAAGACAGCTGTCAAAAACTGTCCTTGTATATACATTACATGACCTTAAAGTTATATTTATTTTAAAAAGGTTGTACCTCCCTCAACTGGGACTCTGTGGTCCAGACCACTGATGTTCCTGGACCACAGAGCCCGTGTACAGAGAGGTTGGGCTGTGGGACAGGAGTGGCAGGGGGTTGGCAATTCAGCCGGGAGTCCCATTTAGGGGGACAAAGGAGAACAGCAGGGAGTTCCGGCCCCTGCGGCTGGACAATAGCAAAGGACCGGCAGCAACAGCCGCAAAGTTCTGGCTCTGGCCACGGAGCTCGGGAGCTGGCAGCAGCACCAGATGCAAAGCTCCAGTCCCAGCCACAGAGCTTGGGGGCTGGCAGCAGCAGCTGCCAAGCGTCGGCCCCAGCTGTGGAGCTCTGGGGTGGAGGCGGCGGTAGTTGCAGAGCTACAGCCCTGGCAACAGCCATGGAGCTACAGCCTGGGCAGCCATGGATGGGCAGGCAGCAGAGAGGCTGGGCTGGTGCCCTAGCATGGGCCATGTTGGGAAGGACCTCCCCTGGTCTGGCAATCCCCTTGTTTGGGACCTGTCAGGACCCAAGGATGCCAGATGAGGGAGGTACAATCTGTAGTAGCACTCAAAAAGCCTAGCTGATACTGGGACCCTCTGTGTCAGGCATGATACAGAAACATAAGAAGAAATGGATCCTAGCACTCCTGAGTTGACCATTATGGAGAAGGCCAAAACAAAAAAAGCAGTGTCATAGGAAGATTGAGAGGAAATATTCACAAAATAGTCAGTATTTCACCCAGGCAGTCAAACAGCCAAGGAACATCAAATATTCCTCATAATCTCTCTCTAATCTCTGTCGAACAGAAGAATACGTGAAAGTTCGTTCATATAAATTGTCAGTGGTAGTAGCAATATCTAAATTCTATATTCACAATTTAATAGTCATGAAAAGTCCCTTTTTATGATCAAATATCCCTGCAAAGATACATAGTACATGCACGTAAGTCAGGGTATTTCATTACTAATACAACCTTGCACTTCCAAGCCTTTCACAGTGCTTTACTAACTTTACTGAAACAGTCATCTATTTCCCATTGAGACTGGTATTTTCATTTTACAGATAGAAAAACTGAGCCACACAAAGCGTAAGTGAGTTGCCCCTAGACATGCAGTCATAACGTGGACAAGGATCAATATTTAAACATTACGCCAACCAATAATATTTTAGTACATAATATTAGCAGGTTTAAAAAACAAAACGAAGCATTTCTTCACGCAATACACTGTCAACATGTGGAACCTCTTGCCAGAGGATATTGTGAAGACCAGGACTTTAACAGGATTCAGAAAATAACTCAATCAATTCATGGTCCATCAATGGCTATTAGCCAGGATGGGCAGGAATGAATCATAGAATCATAGAGCTGGAAGAGACCTCAGAAGGTCATCAAGTCCAGCACCCTGCTCTAGGCAGGACCAATCCCAACTAAATCAACCCAGCCAGGGCTTGGTAAAGCCAAGACTTAAACACCTCTAGGGATGGAGACTCCACTACTTCCCTAGGTGACCCATTCCAGTGCTTCACCACTCTCCTAGTGAAATAGTTTTTCCTTATATCCAACCTGGACCTCTCCCACCACAACTTGAGACCATTGCTCCTTGTTCTGCCATCTGTCACTACTGAGAACAGCCTCTCTCCATCCTCTTTGGAACCTCCCTTCAGGAAGCTGAAGGCTGCTATCAAATCCCCCCTCACTCTTCGCTTCTGCAGACTAAACAGACCCAACTCCCTCAGCCTCTCCTCATAAGTCATGTGCTCCAGCCCCCTAATCATTTTGGTTGCCCTCCGCTGGACCCTCTCCAATGCGTCCACATCCTTTTTGTAGTGGGGGGGCCCAGAACTGGACACAATACTCCATTATTTGGCTCTGGTGAGGCCACATCTGGAGTATGGTGTCCCTAGCCTCTGTCAGAAGCTGGGAATGGGTGACAGGGGCTGGATCACTTGTTCCACATGTTCTCTGGGGCACCTGGCATTGGCCACTGTCGGAAGACAGGGTAGCAGGCTAGATGGACTTTTGGTCTGACCGAGTCTGACCATTCTTATATTTTTATCTCCTCAATACATATGACTTTTCACCATCAATATAAGATATAGCTATCCATTTCTTAATATTGGTTAGAAACAATTCAACTGGGATGTTGTTTTAAATAATCTCACTGGGCTTTAAAACAGAACAGAACTTTACAAAGAAATTCTTAAAGGGTCTCTAAGATCATACAAACCTAATAGGAAAACATGTCTGCAAACATGTTTTTCTCTAAAAGTTTTCTGAACCACTAGAGGGTGCCACAACACCATCTAAAAAGAGCATTCTGAAACATGAGAAATCTGACATCAGATATTCTCAATCTTACTTATGTTTTTCCTAGATATGTGTTCCCAGGGAGCAGATGTTTTTTGTTAATAAGAATAGATCTAGCATGAAGATACACTAATTGCATTAGCTCTGAGATAAATCAGTTCCTAAAATTGGGTTCAAATGTCCTTCTTTTTTTGTCTGCAGGTTTAAAAGGCTTTCCAAAACCAGTGTATTACATTTTGCTTTATAAAGGAATTAGAAAAAAGTTGGTTGTACATTACTGTAACAATGTAAGTGGAAAATCTTTGAGCAGTGACAAATTGCAAGAAAAGAAGTTCGTAAGGGAAAAAAGTTTAAGTTTTACAGTATTAATACATTTGAGAAGGAAAACAAATTAATTTATGAGCCTTTAGGCAATTCCATGCAATTTCCAGATTTTGGAATTTTTTTTGTAGGTTAAATGAAGTGCAATGTTAGGAAAACAGAGGCCATAAAATTTTTCCTTCATTTCTAGATCATTTTGGGTATCATGTCATTCCAAGTTTGGCCACGTTCCACAGAGCTTTAATCCTTTTCTAAACTTGCACTAAACTTTTTGTAGGTTTATTTATTTGACACGTTCCAGGAATAAGAAAATAAAATAAAAAAAATACATTTAAAGAAATTTATTTTATATTTAACACACTGTGCCAACTGGTTTGGACAAAATTTGAAGACTAGAACATTATCATAGATATATTATTTTTGTCCAACAATAAAAAACCCTAAAAGCTTTGTGTTGTTTAAAAATTTTTGCATGCATCAACTGCCACTTGTAATGTTCTACCAACAATGCTCCCTTTAATGAAATTTCTACCTCTTTTGTTAAGCTCTTCAAACACACTATAGTATTGAGATAAATTGCAAGAGCTGTTTTATTACTTGTTCTGCTTCTTCTATTATATCACCTGTAGTATTAATAGATCAAAACCTTCTCTTGTGAAACTGTTAGGAATTATTTGAGGGAAGGAACAGAAACCACAGTGCAAATAATATTTCTCAACACATTGTTACAACTGGTACAACACAGAAGAGAGCCATATCTATAAGAATGAGACAGAAAAACTAATATCTAATCTAGGGCTTAATAGAAACCTTTACATAGCAACGAATTACAATACACGAAAGAGAGACATTAAGCTATTTAATTGTTAATTTTTTTTAACATGTAAGCCATACACCCACAGAAATCAATACAGGGATTCCCTATTCTGGAAGTTAGATTTCAGAACTGAAAAGCTTTCTGTATCCTCTAATCCATTTTCAAAGAAGTGAAGAAGCAATCTAGATATGAGGGAGATTTTTTGCCAAAATGGAACATTTCAAACTAAAACGTGTTTCTGCCTTCTATCCCTATTGTAAAACTCCAGTATAAAAACTAACAAGAGTAATCCAGTGGTTTCACTGTGAAAAGTTTCTATATAAGAGCAAACAGAATTTTGCAAAGTGGTGTTGAAAAGCAATCCTTACAGTAGTATTTAAACTGGTAGTTGACAAATTCCTTTTTCCCAAGGATTTTTTTATTTAGATTACCAATCTTACTATTGAATCAGCCAATTTACAGATGCCACAGGAGATGGAGTATCTAGGCAACACTGCTAAGACTGCTGGGACTGCTTCTGAGCAGGAAGCAAAGAAAATTACTTAGTTGTGTAGTTAAGCCCTGAGAGAAATTTGTAAAATTTAATTTCCATAATATTACAGAAGAATCAAAGTGTAATAAAAGGGATTCTTTGTGTAACTTGACTAACTTCTTTATTATTATAGAAGCAGCATTAGAAACAGCAACTGGGGAAGCAGGAGTTAATATAGCAGTTATTTCAAATCAATTTCAGTCCAAAATGTATTTTTAAAATGTCAGCCAATATATGGTGAGATTCATTACTCAAAGCAGCTGTTACCATCTAACTTTATCTGATCCTGGACATCTATTATCTGCTTATTAGTTGAATGAATTATGTGTATGTTTGCTTTTTAAATTATGTTACTGCTGTAAAATAAAATGATTAGCTGTAACAAAATACAAGGTTTCGCTTTAACAACATCTGTTTGCTTTTTTCTTGTGACTTCTTGTTATGGATGCTCTACACAATATTGGTGTTAAATACAGATCTATATTGGGATAACAAACACATCTGCCAGTTTCATTATCTGGCTTTCATGGGGAAGAATGTTTAAATAAAAAACAAATGCTATTTTTAAAAGTCATTAAAAGCATTTATATTAGATCTTTTAGAATCCTTTTTTAAAAACATGTATGTCAAAATTATGACATGGTTCTGCTGGTGTTATACTGTTATTGCTACCCTTCAAAAAAAGCTTATTGTGGAGCTACATAAAAAGGAACCATATATACACCAATGCCAAAAACTGAGCTGACTAATCCAGACATGAAGCTGTCCTTGTTTCTGTGGGGTTAGGTCTACAATCAGGAGATGTTTTAGCTCATCTGAAAATAAATGAACTATAACTTCCGCATTATGGTTTAAGCTGTGAAATAGTTAGATGCCTCTGAACTCCAACACCCTGGAAAATCCCCTATTTCAGGTATCTTTATTAAAAAAAAAAAAAAATCCTAAACTGCAACATATACAGAACCGAGAGAAGCTATGGTCTAGAATTTGGATCTAGTTTGCCTTGAAGTGTGGGTGTGACCCACATGTAAGGTTTCATGTACATAGATGACTTTTCCACATGCAAGAAATGTGATTTATGCACAAAAGGCCATGTGCAGTCTTCAGCAGGCGGGATATACATTCTATAGCAAAATCCCTCGCCTGTGATGCTCTGGACAGCAGCTTGGAAATTCTGTTGCAGTTAGTTAAAAAATTTTAAATTGAGGTTTTTTCTGATTCTGATAACTCAAATCAATACATACAAATTGTTAAAGAATTAGCTAGAGCTTTTGCCACTGAGAAAGATACTGCTCTTGCTATGCCAAAAGGCCTGGAAGGCCATTCAGGATCATAGCAATGAACTCATGGAAGTGACCTCACAAGGAAGAAACCGGAAGGGAACACCATCTACTGGAAGGCATGGGATGTGTAGTCTTAGGGATGGGGGTTCCACGGCCACCACCCCCAAAAGAAAACGATGGGTGGTGGTGGTCGGGGACTCCCTCCGAAGAGGGACTGAGCCATCGATCTGCCGTCCGGACCTGGAATCTCGAGAGGTGTGCTGCTTACCGGGAGCTCAAATTCAGGATGTGACTGAGAGGCTTACCAAACGGATCAAACCTTCGGATCGCTACCCCTTCCTGCTTCCCACGTGGGAACTAATGATACGGCCAAGAATGACCTTGAGCGGGTTACTGCAGATTATGTAGCGCTGGGAAGAAGGATCCAAGAATTCGGAGCGCAAGTGGTGTTCTCGTCCATCCTCCCTGTTGAAGGGAAAGGACTGGGCAGGAATTGTCGAATTGAGGACATAAATGCGTGGTTGCACAGGTGGTGTCGCAGAGAGGGTTTTGGTTTCTTCGACCATGGGACTCTGTTCCGGGCACGAGGATTGTTAGGAAGAGCTGGGATCCACCTAACGAAGAGAGGAAGGAGCATCTTCGCGGGCAGGCTTGCAAACCTAGTGAGGAGGGCTTTAAACTAGGTTCGTCGGGGGACGGTGACCAAAACCCTGAGGGGAGTGGGAAAGTCGGACACCAGGAAGAAATGCAGAGAAGAACGAGCAAGAAAGGAGGACCCCTGTTTCGAATGGAGAAGATAGGGCGATCAACTGGTTACCTGAGGTGTTTGTACACTAATGCGAGAAGCCTGGCCAACAAACAGGAAGAACTGGAGGCCCTGGCCCAGTCCAAGAAATATGATTCAATTGGGATAACAGAGACTTGGCGGGATGACTCGCATGACTGGAGCGTTGTCATGGAAGGGTATAAACTGTTCAGGAAGAACAGGCAGGGGAGAAAAGGAGGAGGAATTGCACTATAGGTAAGAGAGAACTATGACTGCTCTGAACTCCAGTATAAAAAGGGAGAAAAACCTGTTGAGAGTCTATGGGTTAAGTTTAAAGGAGCAAACAACAGCAGTGATGTTGTGGTTGCTGTCTGCTACAGGCCACCGAATCAGGTGGATGAGGTAGATGAGGCTTTCTTCGGACAACTGAGAGAAGCTTCCAGATCGCAGGCCCTGGTTCTCGTGGGGGACTTTAATCACCCTGACATCTGTTGGGAGATCAATACGGCAGTACACAGGCAATCCAGGAAGTTTTTGGAGAATGTTGGGGATAACTTCTTGGTACAAGTGCTGAAGGATCCGACCAGGGGCCGTGCGCAGCTTGACTTTCAGCTCACAAACAGGGAAGAACTAATAGGGGAAGTAGAGGTGGGTGACAACCTGGGAAGCAGTGATCATGAGATGGTACATTTCAGGATCCTGACCAAAGGAAGAAAAGAGAGTAGTAAAATACACACCTTGGACTTCAAAAAAGCAGATTTTGACTCCCTCAGAGATCTGATGGGCAGAATCCCCTGGGATGCTAACATGAAGGGGAAAGGAGTCCAGGACAGCTCGCAGTATTTTAAAGAAGACTTATTGAAGGCACAGAAAGAAACCATCCCGACGCGTAGCAGGAGAGGCAAAAATGGCAGGAGACCAGATTGGCTTACGGGGGAAATCCTTGGTGAACTTAAGCACAAAAAGGAAGTTTACAAAAAGTGGAAACTTGGACAAATGACCAGGGAAGGGTTTAAATGTATAGCTCGAGAATGCCGGGGGGTTATCAGGAAGGCGAAAGCGCAAATGGAATTGCGACTGGCTAAGGACGTGAAGGATAACAAGAAAGGTTTCTATAGGCATGTTAACAAGAAGAAGGTGATCAGAGAGGGTGTGCGGCCCCTACTGGATGAAGGAGGTAACCTAGTGACAGATGATGTGGGGAAAGCTGAAGTACTCAATGCTTTCTTTGCCTCTGTCTTCACCGACAAGATCAGCGCAGAAGTCCAGGAGCCAAGTGGACTGAAGATGGACAGCCCGTGGTGGGTAAAGAACAGGTTAGGAACTATTTAGAAAAGCTAAACGTACACAAATCCATGGGTCCGGACTTAATGCATCCGAGGGTACTGAGGGTACTGAGGGAATTGGCAAATGTCATTGAGGAGCCTTTGGCCATTATCTTTGAAAAGTCGTGGAGATCGGGAGCAATCCCAGATGATTGGAAAAAGGCAAATGTAGTGCCCATCTTCAAAAAAGGCAAGAAGGACGATCCAGGGAACTATAGGCCGGTCAGTCTTACCTCGGTTCCTGGAAAATCATGGAAGGGATCCTTAAGGAATCCATTTTAAGGCACTTGGAAGAGAGGAAAGTGATTAGGAATAGTCAGCATGGATTCACAAAGGGCAAGTCGTGCCTGACCAATTTGATTAGCTTCTATGATGAAGTAACTGGCTCTGTGGATGTGGGAAAGTCAGTGGATGTGATCTACCTTGACTTTAGCAAGGCTTTTGATACGGTCTCCCACAATATTCTTGCCATCAAGCTAAGGGAATGTGGATTGGATAAATGGACAGTAAGATGGATAGAAAGCTGGCTAGAAGGCCGGGCCCAGCGGGTAGTGATCAACGGCTCGATGTCAGGATGGCGGTCGGTTTCTAGCGGAGTGCCCCAAGGTTCGGTTCTCGGACCTGTTTTGTTCAATATCTTTATTAATGACCTGGATTGCACCCTCAGCAAGTTTGCAGATGACACTAAGCTGGGGGGAGAGGTAGGGTCCAGAGTGACTTAGACAAATTGGAGGATTGGGCCACAAGAAATCTGATGAAGTTCAACAAGGACAAGTGCAGAGTTCTGCACTTGGGACGGAAGAATCCCAAGCATAGTTACAAGCTGGGGACCAACCAGTTAAGTAGTAGTTCTGCAGAAAAGGACCTGGGGGTAACAGTGGATGAGAAGCTGGATATGAGTCAACAGTGTGCCCTTGTAGCCAAGAAGGCTAATGGCATATTAGGCTGCATTAAGAGGAGCATTGCCTGCAGATCCAGAGATGTCATTATTCCCTTTTATTCGGCTCTGGTGAGACCACATCTGGAGTAGTGTGTCCAGTTCTGGGCCCCCCACTACAAAAAGGATGTGGACGCATTGGAGAGGGTCCAGCGGAGGGTAACCAAAATGATTAGGGGGCTGGAGCATATGACTTATGAGGAGAGGCTGAGGGAGTTGGGTCTGTTTAGTCTGCAGAAGCGAAGAGTGAGGGGGGATTTAATAGCAGCCTTCAACTTCCTGAAGGGAGGTTCCAAAGAGGATGGAGAGAGGCTGTTCTCAGTAGTGACAGATGGCAGAACAAGAAGCAATGGTCTCAAGTTGTGGTGGGAGAGGTCCAGGTTGGATATAAGGAAAAACTATTTCACTAGGAGAGGGTAGTGAAGCACTGGAATGGGTTACCTAGGGAAGTAGTGGAGTCTCCATCCCTAGAGGTGTTTAAGTCTCGGCTTGACCAAGCCCTGGTTGGGATTGGTCCTGCCTAGAGCAGGGGGCTGGACTTGATGACCTTCTGAGGTCTCTTCCAGCTCTATGGTTCTATGATTGTATGATTAATCTGGATATGTCCATTCAAAAGCTGAACATAAAAACATAACATCAACTCGAGACTTCTTAGTTAAAACAGGGAGATGAATGTGGACACTTCGTGCACCTGAGTCCTCAGCCTCTTTGAGGCTGACTCAGCAAAATAACGTTGTCAATGAACCCCATCTACATCTGGTACTTTTCTTCACAACCATAATACTAGACACGAGACACTTTTTTTATTTAATAATTAAAATCACCTTCCGTGGCACAACTGTATTCTTGCTATAAGTTTAAAATATTTTATAATATCCTTTTATCACATAATGTGGACTAAGCTGAGCTGAATGCTTTGTTTTGTTTTTTGTCTCCCAATCAACATGACTACTTATAACATTTGCCACAGCACTATGCTCCATATTAGGAATGTCAGATATCATGTAATTGAATAGTCATGTAACTGCATGAAATCTTAGCAGTTACACGGCTATTCGATAATCCCTGGGGGTGGAGCCAGCAGCCAGTGCAGTCCAGCCCCACTCCTAGGGAGCCTCCTGTTACCCTGTGCTGCTGCCTGTGTTAGTGAAGCTAAAAAAGGTAGATATTGGAATTCACAACTCATTTTGAGATTAAACGTTCATGAAAACTACAGGGTCAAAACTGAGTAATAATATGATGGAGTACAAAATTCATCAGTAAAACTGACAAAAATATTATTTTGACAAGAAAATACTTTTTTTTATAATTTAAATGTTTGTAAATATTCATAAATGGTATTAATGATGTAGCTTTCAACTATGATTAAAGGAAAACTGAACTGTTATATGATATTTTAATCATCATGTCCAATTACTGTCTTCTTTTTAAAAATGTGCCTTAAATGCAGCGAGAAGAAAAAGTTAAAATGAATAGCTAATCAAACAGGAAGCTGTCAATGTGACAGACTGAAGATATATACTAGAATGTGGAAGGGTGAACTCTTCCTTTCACCTTTTTTTCCTGGCAATATGCTGGGTTTACAGGACAGGAATCTGTGCTCTGTAAGACATCTGCAAGCTTCAGGAGAGACTCTGTAAATGTGAGGATACCTAGGAAAAGGGATTCCTCACCTGGACATGTCTGCAAGAAAGCGGAACCTGCTGAAGGAATTTGGGCAAACATCCCATACTGGGTACTGATTTGAGTTACTGAAGTCAGGCCAGAGTCTGAGAAACGTGTTCCACAAGATGAGAAGTGGGGAAGTTCTTTCACCCTACGAATGCTAAGCATCCAAACTCAGGTCATACCATTGCTTTATTAGGTGGGATAATGTCTGCTACAGTGTATCTTGTTTCTACTTAGATCTCTCTCAACAGCTCCAACTGTGCTGTCAAATACACAGGACACAGACACTATTACAGACATACCTTCTAGACCCATGGAGCTGCACTGATGGAAGGGCAGAAGCCTTGAAGATCAGAGACCAAATTTCCTAGTGAATGGAGTTGCACCCACTTATGTATGAGATGTACCCAAAACAAAGGTTCTGTCATTTAACTTATTCACATCAATAGGTCACAAGCATATGCCAATTCAGCCTGCATGCTAATCAACTGGAATTTTCTTCTATAATGGTTTTAACCTCTTCTGATTGAATATTTCGCTTCAACATACAATTTTTTTAGGAAGCTGATGTTCTATATTTTTATGCTTTTGTCAGACTATCATCAGGTATCTGTTACAGAAAGAGAAAAACATGGCAAAACCGTTACTGTGTTCCTAAAAAAATTACTACTACTATGGACAAATTTGGATCAAAAGCATAAAAAAAATTTTCACTGGGAAAAATGTTTTGAGTTCCTTCTGGAAATTTGCACTCTGAATTGTCAAAACAGAAAAAGTGTTAATTGAAGTTACAGACAGATGAAGCTTCCAAAGCATTTCACATCCATTTCTCTTCAATTCATCCCACATTTTATGCACATGCCACAATCCTTAATTAACAAATCCCAAGCTTAGACCTCAAAGCTATTTTACATAGCTATTAAAAGTCCATCAGGCTGCAGCATAATCTGTGTAATTAATGAATTTCATCAGCAGAATACTAAAATCAAACAATGAATGGACTGAATCTGAATAGCCAAGCAGTTTTTAAATAAATTGAAATTTTAATTAGACACCTCAGATTAACTATTCAATAGCAACAAACCTACAGTTTAAAAAAAGTGCCAATTATATATCTTAATATTCTGAGTACAAAGTTACAATTAAAAGCCAATATAAAATCATAAAGGAACATAAGGCTAACAGGCAAAGCTACTAAACATCCTCCTGATATTGAAACAATAAGTCATCCAAAATGATGGCAGTAAAATTTAAAATGCCAGGTTGTTTTTAACCTAAGAGATCCATCTCTGCCAAATCTTGAAATGATGGCATGTGCACTTCAAGCTGTCCCCTTACTGACTGCTGTTCTCTTCTGGTAGGCACAGTTTTAATTTACAAGAGAATTAGAGGCAGAATGTTTCAATTTTAGATAAGTTCTCAAGTTTAGTGACGACGAAAGGTGGTGGAAACAGATCTGAAAACTGACATTTATGAATCCACAAATTAACAACAGGCACGGACAAGCTTCCTCAGACTGCCTTCCATCTTGCCTTGGAGGGACCGGAGGTAAGAAGACCCTTGAACTGTATATAGCCATTAGCTCTCTGACCTGGCTCTTCTACTGAGAATTCATCAGAGTTACCAATAAGTTTAATTTTATGGGCAGTTTTTGTGATACAAACTCATTCCCACTACAATACAGACTGAGATCATAGACAGAATCAATTCGCCATCCAGCAGTGATTATTTTCAGTCATCATTGACCTACAATCTGATCCACGCTAAAGAACCCTTAAGGAATCCTGCTAGCACAGAGAGACTACCCCAGAGTGTATTGATTTATACCAGTGATTTAAATCAGCATGCAGAAATCCTAGATTTAAATAATTAACTTCAATCAAGTTTTGCTTTTGTACTTAATATTTTCCTGAAGACAGCTTGATTTGCATTGATTGGCAGCCATTAAAATGTATCGATTCACAACTTGGCATAACCTTTACATTAAATTTGGTGTTTCTTTATGTTAATGAGGAAGATATACCACATCTACACATTCATTTAAAGTATACAGCTTAACTTATATTTACTCAGATTTTTTAATTTTTACTTTTTTATTATGTTAGAAAATGGCAAACATGTCTTTGCCATTACAAGATCTTTAATTTTTTACTTGATTTGTGTAAAGCTGCATTTGGATGGAATTCAAGTGCCTTTAAAATGCACAAAAACATTTCATATATTTTTACTACATAAAACTGAAAAGTTACAGTAAAATATTTATTGAAACATGGTTTGCATTTAAGACTGATTTGTTAGAGGAAGTATTATCTGTAGTTCAACTGTTTTTTGTCAACTTGTCCTTCAGGATTTTAGATCTAAATCTCATTCTCTCATATCTAATTTTTATTCAGATACTGAAAGGGGGAACAAGCTTTCCTGCCTTTTCAATGACCAACTGATTTCTTAATTTTGAATGAACTAGTCACTGAGCTGAACTAGTGGAATAAGCTGAAATGAAGAAAATACTCTTTATACACCTGCAGAAAAAGCTACAGTGGGCAAAACTGGTTTCACTTCACTGGACTTTCTCAAAAACTTCGGCGCAAACATGTATCAATTGCTATTATTTTTCATTTAATTTATATGATATTAATAGATTATCATTGGTTTGGTCTAAAAACAGATGACAATTTTCAATATTTTTTTTTAATCCATTTGAGGCTCCACATGAGTGCAAGACTCTGCCTGTAGAGATCAGGCTGCAGGCTTAGTGCCTCAATTAGATTCTGAGCCTAAGGATGTTATAGAGCAGTTATTTGGCTAATGGTGCAGTTGATACAATTTGTATTGACTACATGATTGGTCAATTATGGGGGACACTGCAGACGCGCAGCAGGGGTAGTCCCCAGAGCCGGCTCGAGCGGAGACTGAGCAGTTCCAGCTCACACCAGCTCTGGACCACTGCGCCTCTGCATTTTAAATGTAGTAAGAGCTGGTGGGCTCTTTAAAAAGAGCCAGGTGGCTCTTATTACATTTAAAATGCAGAGGCACACTGGTCCTGGACTGGCGCAAGCCAGGACTAGCAGCAGGCAAGGGGTGCTGCTGGAGCAGCTCCTGCCCATGGCCAGCCTGGGTCACCGTGAACAGGAGCTGGTTGGTGGCGGCAGCCCCTGTCCGCGGGTGGAGGGGGAAAGCTCCCCGTTGGAACCCACCGTGGACAAGGGCTGCTGCCAGAGCAGCCTCCCCTATGCTCCCCCCCGCCCACTGCTTCAGGGGGAGGGACGGAGAGCAGGTGGCACCACAAAGAGGGTGCTGGCGGGAACTAGCTTTTCAGCCAGCTCCCCCCAGCACCAACTCCTGTTTCTTCCCACCGCTTGCTGCCTCTCATACAAAGG
This sequence comes from Pelochelys cantorii, assembly GCA_032595735.1. Taxonomy (NCBI): domain Eukaryota; kingdom Metazoa; phylum Chordata; order Testudines; family Trionychidae; genus Pelochelys; species Pelochelys cantorii. The sequence continues at coordinate 42,254,716 of CM064335.1, forward strand.
CAGCAAAGGGGGGGAGTGAGTAGTCAAGCACTGTACTTGACTACCCGATAAGCTTGTGCTTGTCGAGTAGTTGACTACTCACTTACATTGCTATCTGAGCCAATAGCTTTCAGGTGAAAAACACTCTCTCTTTTATTTAAGCAACTCCACTGAACTATCAAGTCCCATTAAGAGGAAGTAGGAAGTTCAAAGAAAAAAATCTTTTGACTTTTGTACATTATTTTTAAGTAAAGGCAAGGGATTGCAGATGCCATTTTTAGCCTTCCATCAACCTTGACTGCCCTTTAAAATATCTAACTCAGGTCTCATATTCCCCTGTAATCCAGATAAATAAACCAAGTCACCCAACATCATTTCACTTATCTTTGCAAAGAAGCTTTCTTGTTTGTATCTCTTAAGATAGTAGATATTCTCAGAGATCAAAAGATCAGACCCTTTACAATCTCTAAGTGGATTTGAATTATACCTCTTTATTTTCCAAAGGAAATATTATCTCATTCCCTAGAGTCAGATCATTAAAAATCCTATCTTAGCAATTAGCAAATTGCTCATGGTTCATCTTGTTAGATAAATTAATTGCCTGCTCAGCCTAGTGACAGAGTTGTTTGGTGACATGCAAAAGAACAAAGAATGGGAGCAATCTTGACTCTGCATGACTTAATTCAGATATGTTGTTTGATTTGGGCAGGGTGCTAATCACAGTACTCTATTAGTGTCCCATACTGCCCACTGAATGAAGCCCTTCTAAGGAGGTCACCACAGATTATCAGTTGTTTGACCAAATAAGTGCTTCAGTAATAGAAGCAGCATGAGAAGGTAAGAAAAATAGCAAGCAGATGAAAGTTTTCAGAAGCTGCAAAAGGCTACTGACCACCACATGTGGAAGGTTAGCCTTTTCATGGTCATTATCAGAGAAGCCACACCCAGAAAACAGATTTAAAAAAAAATGCTCTTGTAATACATGGCTTATGACCCATTGGGGGGCAATCTACAGCCCACTAGGCTTCTACCTGCAGTCTGTGCACCCCTTCTGCCCTCCTCCCCCACCTGCCTCTTGAGCACTGGGGCACTGGAGCCCCACACTTCCTACTTTGCCCCCTCCCTCCCAGCATTTTCAGGGTACCAGGAATCAGCTCTGGGAAGGAGGGGGAGGAGCAAGGATAGAGTGCAACTCAGCAGATTCATGGCGCTAAGAAAGGGCTGGGAGGGAGCAGAAAATGTGGGGCTCCAGTGCCCTAGTGTGCAAGAGACATGTGGGGGAAGGGGGCAGAGAAGGGGTGCATGGCCACAGGTGGAACTCCAGTGGGCCATGGGCCGCAGGTTGCTCACCACTGGCCATGTGGCCCTCTGAGACAAAGAAGGGCCACTCGTGCAGCCCACTCACTAGTCTTGGTTGCCCATCGTTGCCATCGATAAATACCATTTTGATGTGGAATGTATTCAATGAAAGCACTGAGGACCTGGCACTTTCCTGTCAGAATTCATGCCCTGTTCCTTCAAATAAACCTATATTTACAAATGCTCAGGTTAAACTAAACTAAAGTCTGTGACATTACGTTCCATATTCTTTATGTTTACGATAGGAATATGACATAACTAAGCTGTTCTTTATGTAAAATAACTCAAATGCGCTATCCCTGGAAAGGTTATGATTTACTAAATATGATTATCCTATTTGTATGCATTTATCATTTTTGTATCTGAAGTTAGAAATATTACCAAATGTAGCTGTGGTTCAACTATGCCCACTGTTAACACTTCAGCTATTGCAATAAAAAAAGCCAGAGTTGATGGCCCATCAGCGAGGACAATGGACTGTGAAAAGGCTTTGCCTTCCTGCAAGAATTCCATACTGTCAGTGACTCTTGTATGCTGTGATGCTACAGAGTCAGGTGACCTGGTCACCTGATCCTAACCTCCACCTGGACTGTTGAACTGTTCCATTGGGAGGTGGGGACTCAAAACAAAGATTTCCACCTTATGGAAATTCTATGTAAGGCAGGGGAGGAAAACAATCAAGCTCTCAGTTTGGTTCCCCTCAGCCTTCCTACCCAAAGAAATACTTGAATATACCTGGAAACAAAAGGAGTCAAACTCAAGGGGGGGTAGGGGAGAGAACTGCTGGACCCAATCCAGAAAGACTCCTCTAATCTGTACCTAAAACAGTGACTAGAATGAGGAATTATTATTTCTAACTACTTTCTTTAGTGAATCTAGCTTAGTTTGCATGTTTTGTATTATTTTCGTAGTAATCTGCTTTGTTCCAATTGCTACCTCTTTATCCACTTAAAATATACTTTTTTTAGTTAATAAACTTATTTCTGGTTTATAATATAACCTACTTTATGTCATTTCTAACTAGGGGATGGTAAGGTATGCATATCTACCTCCACACTGAGGAAGGAGGTCAATTTCGTATAATTTTGGATTAGTACTCCAAGGGAGGTGGACACCTGGGTGCTGTGGCAAGCCCCTTAACATGAGCCTTCCCAGAGCTGATCTCAGTATCTGTATCTTTCTGCAGTTCAGTGTGGTTTTGCCTGTGTGCTTGGCTAGAAGAGGCTTGTGAGCCTGGCCCAGCAAGATCAGGTAAAGAGGACAGAGGCTGGCAGAATAGTGGTATTTTCAGCACATCTGGCAGCATCCCAAGGGGTCCAACCCATCACATATTCATTGTCTCTCTGTCCTGCACTTGCACAACAACATGCATGTGCCCTGTGCAAAGGGCTTAAAGGGTGGTCAGGCTGTAGAATGCTTTAGACTCTGAAAAGCAAGTATGGTTAGGGAGAGATACACTGTGTTATCTGTTTCAATAATCAGATGGTCTGATCATCACAAAAAACAAGCTCTATTGTTAGATACTTAGACAGAACAAAACAGTTCAGACTGTCCCCCTAGTTGTAACAAAGGAAGGTCCCTGGAAACACCTGGAGAGTGCAACATCATCTCTCTCAGCACAAAGCATGGCTTAGGGGAGAAGAAAGTAGACTGACTGATTCATATGAAATTCTAATGAATTTTAGGTGATGTTTCAGCACCACTTTATCATTATGGAAGGTTCTCTGGCAAGCACCTGAAGTTCTTCAGGGTGAAGTAACAGCAACTAGAAAGACAATCTTTAGAGTGAGAGGAGAGGTTTAAAGAGAGGCTTTGTGAGACAACTGAGGTTCTAGGCAGAAGTAAGCTCTCTGACCAGTAGCTAAATAAGAGACCCTAGAGCAGTGGTTCCCAATCTTTTTGATACTGGGGACCAGTAAACCCATTCACAAGCTTTTGGAGGACTGGTAACATTTATTTGCATATTTGCATATTCATTAAGCAAATGATGAATATGCAAATAAATTGTTTCTGGTCCTCCCAAAACCCCCAATGCCAACAGGAGCGGGCTGGTCGAGATTCCTAACCCCAACCCTGAGGTATCTACTTCACCCCCGTCTGGGACTGGTAAGGTTAGAAGGTCCCTCTCAGGCCTGCTGGGTGACTTGGCTCATATGGGCCCTGGAGATCGGATGAGTAGCCCCATGTCCTCTCCCCCAGTTGTGCCTGTGTTTGTGGGTGAAACCGCGGGCTGCACCCTGCCCCAGGAAGTGTCGCTGGCCCTACCTGTCCGGTGGGTTGTTCCGCCCCCCCCTCCTGGCCCCAATCCTGGCCGCTTTATTGGCTGGCGCCGGCTCCCCCGGCTGCGTCCAGCGCTGGGCATTCTGCGTCGGTGTGCCCGGTGCCCGGCCTTCTCCCTGGGTCCTAGCGCCCACCAGATCCAAGCCCGCTGCCCGGGAGCATGCCTGGCAGAGATGCCATGGCAGCAGGCTCTCTCCCAAGAATCGTGTGCAAAATTTTTTCTGAGGACCCTTTTTTTTTTTTTTTGACCACACTTTGGGAAACGCTGCCCTAGAGTATTTTCACTGTTGCTGGGTGAGAAGAGACCAAACACAACTGCACAGGCAGACAAGCAGATGCGAAGAAAACCTTAACTGAGCTGAATTGAAGGACAACTGCAACGAAATGCTGTAAGCAGTCCAAGATCTTTGGTTCTCATGCCTACCCTAGGTCAAATCCGTGCTGGGCTGCCCATATTGAGAATCACTTCCAATTAGCTGAGTAGGTCCTTCCAGTAGGTGTCTTCCTGCTCTATATTAGGATTTCATATTTTTCAAGAGAACACTGAAAGTGTGAAGGGACAAATACATCCCAAGGCAGCCCCCTCTCTCCTGTGATGACATTCACTGTACCTAAAGTGAAAATGAAAACAGGTGAGGGACTCCGGAAGAAGAGATCCTGATCTATAGGGTCTGGCCAGCAAGGCTGCTGAAAGTACATACTAGGATAAACTTTGCTTGAACTGGATACAGTTTAGTAAGTTAGGTATTAGTTCATCTTCATTTTTCTTGTAACAATTTCTGATCTTAATGCCTTTTTACCTGTTCTCACTTAAATTTTCTCTTTGTTGTTAAACTTACTGTTTTATCAAATTCAGTAGGTTTAAATTGAAATGTCTGGGAAATTTAATTTGGGATGACAGGTTGTATGTACATTATTTTCTGAAAGAAATAATGGATCTGATATAATTGCATTGTCCAGGAAAGGGCTGGGCAGTACTGAACTTACATTTCTGGGGGAAAATCTAAGACTCTTGGGGTTACCCTGCAATATAACAAAGGCTGGTGAGAAGCACAAGGTAAATGATGTGTGGCTCGCAGGCTTTAGTTAGACACAGACAATCAGAGTGTGGTTTGCATGCTGAAAGGCTGTTTGTGAGTGACCTAGGTGAAAACTATTTCAGCCAGACATTGTAAGGCACCCAAGGTTGCAGAGCATTAGCCTGGATTGTATCCTCGTTCATCATGGTAAAAATTTCATTGATGCCAACAGTCATGAGTATCGAAGGCATCATGTGGGCTTTGTGGGTATGCTCTTTGCCTTCCTTTCACTGTTTGATTCCAGAGCATGGCAGGACTCAAGGAAGTGCTGGCCAAGTGGTGACTTTTCCAGTTATACTCTTGTAGATGCCATAACATAAGGGTCAAAATGCAGATAAGGCATTAGAATCCTGATAGGTAAAAGGACCAATTAATCAATCAGGATTCTAATGCCTTATCTGCATTTTGACCCTTATGTTATGGCATCTACAAGAGTATAACTGGAAAAGTCACCACTTGGGGTAAAACTACTTGGGGTAAATAATACTATGCAATTTTTAATTGTTTCTAACTTTCTAAACAGTAACAGTACATATTTGAACATGTTCAGAAAAATATTGGGCGATGTACATTATATCTATTAAAAATCTTTCACAAGATGGCATACACATTTCATCATAGAATCATAGGGCTGAAAGAGACCTCAGGAGTCATCGAGTCCAGCCCCCTACCCAAAGCAGGACCAACCCTAACTAAATCATCCCACACAGGGCTTTGTCAAACCAAGACTTAAAAACCCCTAGGGATGGAGATTCCACCACCTCCCTAGGTAACCCATTCCAGTGCTTCACCACGCTCCCAGTGAAATAGTTTTTCCCTAATATCCAACCTAGACCTCCCCCACTGCAACTTGAGACCATTGCTCCTTGTTCTGCCATCCGTCACTACTGAGAACAGCCTCTCTCCATCCTCTTTAGAACCTCCCTCAGGAAGTTGAAGTCTGCTATCAAATCCTCCCTTACTCTTCTGTAGACTAAATAAGCCCAAATCCCTCAGCGTCACCTTGTAGGTCATGTGCTACAGCCCCTTAATCATTTTGGCTACCCTCCGCTGGACCCTGTCCAATGCATCCACATCCTTTCTATAGTGGGGGGCCCAGAGCTGGATGCAATACTCCAGGTGTGGCCTCACCAGTGCTGAATAAAGGGGAATAATCACTTCTCTAGTTTTGCTGGAAATGCTCCTCCTAATGCACTCTAATATGCCATTACCCCTCTTGGCTACAAGGGCACACTGTTGACTCACATACATCTTCTCATTCACTGTAATCCTCAAGTTCTTTTCTGCTGAACTGCTACTTAGCCAGTCAGTCCCCAGCCTGTAACAATGTTTAGGATTCTTCTGTCCCAAAAGCAGGACTCTGAACGTGTCCTTGTTGAACCTCATCAGATTTCTTTTGTCCCAATCCCCCAATTTGTCTAAGTCACTCTGGATGCTATCCCTACGCTCCAACATATCTACTTCTCCCCCTACCTTAGCATTATCCACAAACTTGATGAGGGTGCAATCCATCCGCTCATCCAGGTCATTAATAAAGATGTTGAACAAAACTGGCCCGAGAACCGATCCTTGGGGCACTCCGCTTGAAATTTACCACCAACCAGACACTGAGCTGTTGATCACCACCCGTTGGGCCCGACAGTCCAGCCAGCTTTCTACCACCTTATAGTCCATTTATCGAATCCATACTTCCTTAACTTGCTGGCAAGAATATTGTGGGAGACCGTACCAAAAGCTTTGCTAAAGTCAAGGTATATCACATCCACTGACTTCCCGGTGTCCACAGAGCCAGTTACCTCATCATAGAAGCTCATCAGATTGGTTTGGAATGATTTGCCCTTGGTGAATTCATGTTGACTATTCCTGATAACTTTCCCCTCTTCAGATTATATTCATATAATATTCAATATTTTAAGTTAAAATTCCAGAAAAAAACATGTGCGCATTAAATTGACTCTTCACTATCAAAGTTGAAGTACCCACAAGCCAATCGCTCACAGGAGCGATGCAGTTAAAGCACATCAGTTTCACAGCCAACAGCACACTAGGGAGTGATGCAGCCAGCATCACATATGACTGCCCTAACCCAACAGATTAGGTACCATTTTGCAGTTAGGTTAACTAGAGACAGCTTTTCAGTGTGAAATAGAGGGATACTCAAATTGACTAACTTCAGGACTACAGCTGAGCGCTTTAACCACTCAGGCTCTGCATCCCTTTGAATTTACCAGTGAAAAATCACAGCAAAAGATGTTCCCTTCCAAAGTGAGGATATATGGGTAATTGGTTTTCCCTAAATGTCTGCCTATATCTTTTCCATAATTGTTTCTTTGTTATAAGACAGTGAAGATGATATTTGAATCTTCTGCTTCTTAATGTAACATTACACATACCACATGTACTCCTGCCATCAGCTAATGTTTTGTTTACTTTAGTTCTATCCTGAATTTTCCATGCCTAAGAAGGAATAAAAGCTTTAGATGTGGGGCAGCTTTATACAACAGGAAGGGAAAAGGCCTTAAATTTTTGTTTATCTTTTAAAACATTAAATCAAATAATGTTAAAAAAACTTTAATAATGGCATCACTTCATGGCCAACAAAACGGAGACAATACTGCAATTATCTTGATGTGGTTATGGAAGATGATCTTATTTCCATTTCTCTTCCATAAATAATTTGGGCTGTCTTACAAAATAGAAGAATGATAACCTAAATAAAGTCTGAAGGGCTTTTTTGAAATACATTTTCTCCCAGCTACTACAGCAGATGCACTGATGGAGCAAAACAGATTGTGCATGTTCAACTCTGCAACTCTTTGCGGAATCATCCAATCAGCATTAGCTTGGTCAGTTATATGGTTCCTGTTCAATTATTCATGCTTGGTTATAGCACTGCCTACTACTGACGGCAATATTTTAAATATTGCAAGATTCAGGATATATATGCGTACTTCAAGGTTGTTTTTCTTATGCAGTCAGATATCTTATCTGACACAGGAAAATAGATCTACTTGGGATGGTCTGTCCATCCCACACAAAGCCTCAAGGGGTTAAGATGGCTAGGTAGGCCTGGAGAAGTAGCTAGGGGGCCCATGGACCAATTAGATATAACTTTCAAATGGACAGGAAGGACTTGTATATATCCCAGTAGCTGAAAGCTGAAGGGGGTTGCAGTCAACTCTCAGGATGGGAGAAAGCAACACAGAAGCAGACTAAGGATACAGCAGTCAGGTTCAAAACTGTGCAGTCCTTGACTACTTACGGTGTCCCTGAACTTGAACCCAGTATCCAGGGCAGGTCTGGGTTTCAGCCAGCCACTGAGAGGTGCCATTAAGTGACAATGAGAGGAAAGACTATATTGGACACTGGGTTCTTAGTGCCTTTCCTGCCCTGAAAGGGGTGGATTGTTGTGACTTGGCTGGGGAGGGCAAGCCACAAAGCGGGAGCAGTTGAGTCTTGAGAAGATGAGACAGAGAGAAGGGATAAAGTGAGCAACTACAGAAAGGGGAATCACAACTGGCACAGCTAATCCCCAGACCTAGCCACAAGGAGGCGCTCCCATGGTGAGCAAAGGACTTCATGACACTGCTGTTTCAGTGTTCTTTAGAAACTCCATTTAAAGAATTCAATCTCTACTGGCTTTTCTACCTATTTTAATATAATCAGAAGTAGTGATGTGACGGGTAACCCGTTCCCCTGTAAGCATCATCCTTCTCAGTGATGCTTAACAGGTAATGGTTAACCAGTTCCCTGGCAACCAGCCCCAGGCCCAGAACTGAGAGCTGGTGGCCAGCCCCACCATGGAAGAACAACAAATCTAAAAACCAAATTAAATCCATCCAAATTCCTTATCTACTACACTTCAAAGACTCCACAGAACAACAACCTCTGCCTGACTGTACAGTGCAGGCGCAGGAAGAACTGTCTGGGAAAGAAAGGGGAGATCCTGTGAGTTGCTTGCAGGAGCAACTAAATGTCTGTTCATCTGTTGGTCAGTTCTTGCCTGAGTGACGTGTGGGGAGGAAGCAACACCCTCAGGAGCCAACAAGAAAATACTGCAATTCAGACAATCCTGCTGACACTTCTGCTCTTGACCCTTGCACTCCTGAGTAGGCAGTAACAAGAAAGCTTCTGGTTTTCACTGAATTGCTTACAACACTACAGCTCTAAATATACTAACGTAACAGGTTTTCAAACTGCAGTATGATCAAGCTTCTCTGATTGCAAAGTACTCAGACTTAATTAATCCTATACTGGAAACCTACTTACTGCTGTTCTTACCTACATGTCTCTAGCTTCCATCCAGGACACATCACACGATGTATTGTTTACAGCCAGGCCCTAAAATACAACCAGATTTGCTCCAATCCTATAGACAGAGACAAACATCTATAAGATCTTTATCAGGCATTCTTAAAAAACTTAAATACCCATCTAGGGAAGTGAAGAAACAGACAGAGAGTCAGATGAGTAACCAGGAATCTACTTCTTCGAGACAGACCCAACAAGAAAATAACAGAACACCACTAATCATCACCTACAGCCTGCAGCACATCATCAACAATCTACAACCTATCCTGGAAAACGATCCCTCACTATCACAGGCTTGGGAGACAGGCCAATCCTCGCCTGCAGACAACCCCCCAACCTGAAGCAAATCCTTTCCAATAGCCACACATCACACCTCAGATACACTCACCTAAGAACCTATCCCTGCAACAAACCTCGTTGCCAACTCTGTTCACATATCTATACAAGTGACACCATCACAGGACCTAATCACATAAGCAACAACATCAGCGACTCATAATCAAAGGTAACTCGCACATGTGGAAAATAAATATTTTTAGACGCTTCAATATTTTTTATAGCAGAAGCTAGATCTGAACTCACTGAAAAGAGATTACAATTTACTGTTATCATGCTGGGAAGGAGATTTGATTAACTGAGATGGAAATTCTTTCCCATTGACGTGGAAAAAGCAGTGAATCCCTAACACTTCATTTAGATAAGTGATGACAGTTTTTTTTAAATCTGAAAGAGACCATATATGAAGTGTAGCTATTCAATTAAATTGGTTTGGGTTCCTTATAAGCAGATGTAGCTCAGGATTTGCAGATGGAGATAGATAATCCCTAGAAATATGTGCTGCTCTGAACTGGTAAAATAATATGGTATTTTTATTTAAACATAACATGCTAGTCATAATATTTATTATCTGTATTACTGTAGTGCCTCACAGCCTTAATCGTACACATCTGTGTTAGGTGTTATATAGACACATAATAAAAAGACAGTCCCTACCCCAAATTTACAGTGAAAGTGTAAGGCAGGGGTCAGCAACCTTTCCGAAGCAGCGTGCCAAGACTGAACCATCCTGCCCTGGGCTGTGCCGCTCTCCCAGAAGAGGCGGGGGGGGCCTCTCTCCATCACATGCCCCGTGGACTATCTAGGTCAATGCAAACCTTCCGTGGACTACCAGTTGCTAATGGAAACTCACCGTTAATTACATAATTATGCCTGAGCCATTTTGCTAGTGCTGCAACTGGGGAGAATGGTTTAATTTAAATTATTAAACAGATAAAGCGTTTTAACTCTCATGTTAGTTTATAAAACTTCATTTTAAATAAAGTAAAATATTATGTCCAACACAAAAGGTTTCAATGTTTTCTTTATTTATGGCAGGGGTGGGGAACCTCTTTTGGGTCGGGGGTCACTGACCCATAGAAAATTCAGTTGGGAACCACACAAGTGAGAAGTAAAAAAACACCTCCAAAACCCCCCAATCCTCACTGATGTGGCCCCCAACTGAGATACCTCACGCCTCTGACACTCCAGCCCCCATGAGGTGAGGGGAACAACAGGGAGGACTGAGGTTCAGGGCTTCCCATAGGCCAGATTTACTTTTCTGGGGTTTCAGACATAGTGGATTTTGTGGACCCCCTTAGGTGGGAAAAAAAAGGAGTGGTTCAATGTGAGGGACAGGGCTGCCAGCAAGTGGGATAAGGATGCAGGGTCTAGGAGGGAGTTTGGCAACAGGAGAAAATGTGGGATGGGGGTATGAGAGGAAGTTTGGGGGCAGAAGGGAGCTGGGGGAGTAACACAGAAAAGGTGAGAGGGTGAGAATGCAGCCAAATAGCTAGTTGGGGAGGGAAGCAAAGAAGTGGAGAGTAAAGGAAACTGCAGATTCTACAAAGTAAAACTGTATCCCCCTTCACATCTTCCCTCTGCTCCAGCCTTGCTCCCCTCAGCCTAATGATCCCCCCCGTAGCCTGATACACCCTGCATCGCCCTACTCCCTTCAGTGCAACGCCTGCCCCTCCCATCCTGTCCCTACATCCTCCTTCATGACCCCTCCTGCCCCCACATACATGTGCCCCTAGTGACAGGGCAGCAGCAACACTGGGGTGAAGAGAGGAGGGGGGGGGGCAGGGATTGAGTGTCTTCCCTGCCCGTCCCATCCCTTTGCCTGCAGCTCCAGGGCAGGCAGAGCACTGGGCTGCTCAGGGCTGGCTCCAGCCCGGCCAGGCTCAGAGGGGCACTGGGGAAGGGGCTCCCTGACCCCGTGGGGAGCAGCTAGGGCCTCCATGTGCCACATGTCCGCTACCTAGCTGCGCCCCCTCCTAAAGCAGGAGGCAGAGCCTGTAGCCGGGGGGAGGGGTATTAACCCCTTAACTCCCAGGAGCTGCGCGCCCAGGCCGGGCAGGAGCAGCCCCAGGGATGCATGTGTACACCTCTCCCACCCCTTGCAGGAAGCTGAAGCTGTTGCTCCAGCTTGCAGCTGCACAGATAATGCTGGAACCATAGCACAAGCTCCCCGCTACATGGCGTGGAGGGGCGGGACTAAGCTCCCACTGCATGTGCCATGGGAAATCGGCTCACGTGCTGCTTGTGGCACATGTGCTGGGGTTGCCGACCCCTGGTATAAGGCAAAAGACCCTAAATGGATACAAACAGATGGAAAGTACGACAGGCAGTGGTCTCTAACCATTGTCAAGTTTTTTGTAGGCATCATGGAAAAAGGAGTTTTAAGAAGCATAATTAAGTCATTTTTCTGAATGTCTATGGTGAGCGCCTCCCCAGACAGAGACAATGTGCGAGAAATACAAAGGTGATTTTTTCACAATGTCACCAGTGCAAGATGGAGGCTGGCACGGAGGCCGACTGGAGGTGGGCAGTGGCATCTCAAGAGTCACTGGTAGATGACAACTAGGATGGAGGTAAATTGTGAAGGGCCTTGAGGGTGAAGACAAGTAGCTTTTGTATGATGTGACTGAGAAGGGGGAGTCAGCAAAGGGGTACGAAGAGAGGTGTGACATGGTCAAAGTAGCAGACTAGGGAAATTATCTTGGCTTAAAACAAGCTCTTGAAGTGAGGGAGTTGCAAGGAAATGGTGCTCTGAAATTTGCTGGGATGATGGTTACCCCAAAAAGAAAAAGGGCAGCACATAAGGCTTTGAGGCTGCTGCAAGCTAAGAAGAGGGACAGGGATGGAATGGTCTGAATGGGAGTTCACTGCAGCCTATACTGCTACAGCACTCAGTCTTGCTCCCAACAGAGAGAGGAGCCAGCTTGTAAGAGAAGCCCTGAAAATCCTAGCCAAGTGAGGGGGTGGAGAGAAGGTGTGAAAATGCTTGGTGTATGGCCACTCAGAAAAGACAGTCAGAGAGCTGGGCTACAAGCAAGATGCTTATGTATTGAACAAACTGCAGGATGGAGACTTACCAGCAACTGGGGGTACATTCAGTGTGAGTACTAGCAAGTGGAGCAGCTGTTTGACCCCAGATAGGTCACAAATGTCTCCCTGAGCCATGTCCTCCTCAACCATGTTGAATTATGTTCAAATATTTATGTGAATGGGGCCAAACGTATTTAAAACGCTCAGCAGAAAGCATGCTGAGACCTGCAAACCATCAGAACTTCATTTATTTCACCAACAGAACTAACAAAGGAAGCTTCTCTACCAAGAATGAGTACTAAGAACAAAGTTAAATTACTGCAGTATAGGAATGGTACATTCAGTTTATAGAAAAGAAATATCTTCCACTAACAGTTCAAGCTGTAGTCGTGCAACAAGGGCATCAATAATGCTCTAGTACTTATAATAATTTCTCTCTTCAAGTGCTAATCATATCCGCTTACAGGTACCCAAGTTAATGTAAAACCAAGTTTCGTTTATCCACTATATGATTTATCATTCTTTACTTGGAAAAATAATCTGAGTGAGCTATCTTTTAATATATTAGGGTAAACATTTAAAATCACACCAAATTCAGGAAATTGAAACTATGGCTCTCACACAAAATACCACCACATTGGCCATTAAAACCATTTAATACTATCTTAGTGTAGTCCCCTTACTAAAGGTGCCTCTGCTTATTCTCTGGGAAGATCCTGTGTACTGCAGTCTAGCCCCAGAGACAATTCCCATGAGCCCTGGAGGAAACCAGGAAGGAAGTGACTTTTGTTTTGGGAGATCTGAGTCTATCCACGTGTGTGGAGGATGACTCAGCAGCCTATGGACTCTTCCCTTTGTTTTTTAGAACAAAAGGGAGCCAGGCTGCTGTGGAGGAGTTTTTATCCAGTTCAGGAGCTGTTATGTTGCAGTTACAGACTGGAACTGGGATCTAGCAGGCTGCTTCTGATTGCCCTAGAGGGGAGGCCCTTTGGCTGTACTTGTGGCTAGAAGCTACTCTGCATCCAGCACACAGAGGGAGACTGTGAGTAACTGGGCATCTTTGGGAAAATGCTGCCTAGGACAGACCTCAGAGATTCAGACTAATTCTAGGTTCAAAGAGAGGCAGAGAGGCCAACCTGGTGAACCAGAGCTGCTGCATAGCTTGGACCCACATACACACTACCTACAGAGAATCTCCATTACAGCTGCAGTTCTTCAAGCATACCCACGCAAGCAAGAGTCTGGGACTCTGAGTCCAGGGGTGTGCACACTCTGGAGTGGGATAAATACTGGCAGTGCAAATGGCAGCTAGATAAGTTCCTTTTACTTCTGTGTACTTTGGTAATTGATGTTATTCACTGTTTGCTAAATCCTGTTTCTTTAAGTTAAGTAAAGGTTGTTCATTCTAATGCAATCTATTAGATGTATATTATTTATGATTTGTAAATGTTGTTCTGGAGTTAGAGCCAGTTTATTGCTGGAATAAGTTTATTCCTGGAGATTCCCAAGGCACATCAGTAAGTGTGTACAGGGCCAGCCAGGTGGAGGCACCGCCATTGTACATTCTTTATGAGCAAGGGACTGCAGCAAGGGGGTGGATAGGTTTTCCCCAACCAAACAACATCACCACTGGGGTCTCAGGATCTCCTTTTATGTCAAGACCATCAGGCACCCAGGCATACCTGTGAGAGTGACCTGCTCCCGAGTAACCCAGGGAGGAAAAAGGGGGTTACATTAGTATTAATGTATGTTAATGCAAAAACTTATACATGGATGAGTGAGTTGGATTACAGTTGTAAGATACTAAAATATCTACATTTTTGCCCAATTAATCCCAACCAAAATATTTAATTAACATAATTAGTGTAAAAATATTCATATGCATCTGTGCACTAGTATATCATTTGATTTTTACATTTTTAAGGACAAAATGAAGAGATTAAATATCTCAAAGCATCTTTTGAATGGCAAATTAACTATTTGGAGTGTAGATTTTTTTGGTAATTCAATGACTAACTTTACTCAAAGCAGTAGACATGCAAAAGACACTTCAAAACAACAGAATGCACATGTCTAATAATGAAACTTGGACAACTGTTCATGTTTGAGTGAAGAGATAATCAACTATTCCCAGATAACAGTTTCACTAAGTGAATGCATAAGAACAACAGAAGTCATTTTTCTTTCTCTAATTCTGTTCATGCACCATGCATAAGCTCTAATATAACATTTAAAATCTGGGATATTTACCTGCTAGACACCAATGTACAGTCGATCTCTGGTCTTTTTGTTTTGGGAATGACGTAAAGTGGATATCTATCCCCGTGGCGAATCAACGCGTGGACAGACACAAGCTTAAAATAATGGGGTGCATGACCTATGTGAAAGGCAGTAGTAAAATTAAATATCAGTCTTAATCCTCTCCATAAATTTCTCAATCCTACTATTTCAAGTAAAAACACATGCATTATTGGTAATAATTTTTTGTTTATCAACTTTGCATTCAGTGCTTAGAGAATATGGAGGATAGTCCTTTGTCCTGAACAACATATTTATTTCAATTTAAATATTAAAAAGGCCCTACGTGCTCTCAACAATGTTAGAATAATAATTCAAAAAGAAAATCTGCTACTATACTTTCCACACCTTCTTTACCATTTCTGGGAAGCATACCCACAGCCCTCTCCAAAAACTAAATTCAACAGATGTTTTTTACAGCTTTCCTACAAAGTCACCAAATGTGGGCTACTTTGGATCAAGTGTACTGTTCTTTTTTATCTTTACCTTCAGTTTACTTTCTAAAAGGGACTCGGCTAAAAAAAAAAAAAAAAGGCTGCTTTCCCCTCCCATTCAGTATCTCTTTCAATGGTTCCCACCACCTTAACCTACCATTTTTGAGGAACCAAATGCTCATGTCTGGGTTGAGACTTCAGCATTAACATATTCAAATTTCACACCACTAAGAAATTATTACACTGTTTCAAACTAAGTGCTAAACATTTTAAACAACAGCTACAATCTATAGTTTCTTCTCCATCTCCCCATCCCTTTTTTGATCTTACAAACAACTTAACTGTCAGAAGAACCTTTGTAGGCCTCCTCCAGCAACCAACTACAAAATCACAATGAGGGAAAGGAGGAATTGAGCACTTTTGGCAACTGAATATATTTCAGCAGCCAGTTAAGATTTTTGTGGCTAGCTCCCATTTGCAAAGCATTTACAATGCATAATTAAAGTCACCATTTCCAGTGCCAACATTCAGGAACTAATGTCAGTTGCCTGCCCCATGTCTCTCAGCCTACCTTCCATGCTGCGTTCAGTTATGCTAGGAACATTACAGTAAACACGTGCTTCATAAATAGGATCAATGGCAGGCGGTTCAGTCAGTGGATCAGGCATTATTCTCTTTCGGCTCTTAGGGTGCAGCCCATCTTCCTTCACTGGGTTGACTGGAATTAAATGCACTAAAAGACATAAAATTAATAACATTTGGAGTAAATTAATCCCTATTATTATTTTCATAGTATGCAAAATATTCAGTTGTAAAAACTAGTTATTTTACCAGGAAATGGATTTCAATGAAAATCAGTCACACTAGCTGATTGGGTTTTGTGTTCAGGCTGTCAATTTTTTATGTCCTCATATAAAGAGCTAAAGAGTCTCTTGTGTGGGTAGTTCTTGGAGTAAGAACACAGAAATCTATCTGAATTTTTGCCATTTGCACTTTTTTCCCTTGAAACTGCTTGCGAAAGCACAGGAGCATTAGACATTTAAAAAGCTATACTGTATTAATACTCTATGGATAAGAAATGAGTCATTATCTCCCATGATTGCTGATGTCCTGACTCTTCAGCACACAAAGACCCTGAAAGGTACAGCAGGAGTTGCTGAAGAAAAGAGATACACATTTTGGTAAAGGAACTTACAGCTGTGGCATTACTGGGACTTCTGGTGAAAAGCACCTGAGAAAAATTTAGGAACTCTAGTATTTAGAAAAGGAACTTCACAATATAAAGAGTAAAACTATATTTTTGTTTGTTCTTTCTGGGGACAGGAGTGACTAAACTTCCCCAACTTTTCCTATTCTAAAGTCAGATTTAATAGCTCAGGACAGGACTCTGTTAGGCCCTCTTGACAGTAAATATCACAAGCACTTACTTCAGAAACTTGACACTGCAGAGTATCTTAGTTAGAAATGTTGCTTTGGTTTCTTGTCTGGAAACTAGTTCAGGAAGGGAGAAAAATGACAGATTGTTGGCTTTAAATCTCACCATCTCCTTGAAAACATCAGAAGTCTTGACTGCCAGCAGTATGAAAAAGTGAACAGATCTAAAGTATCCTTTTTACACTTCCAACATTTCATTTCTTGTGAGTAGCAGTCAATCTTGTTTTACACATAAGACAATTTAACTCACTGACAATTTTCAGTACAAATGGTCATCAATTGAAGATATGTAGTGATGACTGGGGCATTGGGAAGTACAACATATGGAGAAAGTAGTGCATTTTACTTTTGATTGTTCTAGCTACCTAATTTATGAGCTAGTAAACAGTGAGAATGGCAAAAATAACACAGAAAAATCATGTAAGTCCAGAATGGCTAGGTGATAAGAAAAATTCAGCTGAAGTAATTTTTTATACCACAGAGTACTTCCCAGCTCAGGGTTCAAGCATGGCCTAACCACTAGGTGTCATGCAGGATTACTTTTTGCCAACCAGCTGTCTGCATGGATGCACTGTCGCTGGAGCACCAGTGACTGCTGCCCAACTGGCAGTCTAAAGAAGAAGGGTTTTACATGTCAAGCTAGCTATAGAGGGCTCACATATCCCTACACATTTCCCCTTAAAAGCTGTCACTAAAGCCAATTTTGTACTAGTCAGTGTCCCTCTGCAACCCTGGGAAGTCTATTGAAAATTCATTGATAACTCAAGTAACATGTTTTTAATTAACTTTGATTTTACAGTTTCAGATATCATGCCTTTCCCACCCAACCCCAGACTTCTTGTTTACTTGTACAATGAAATATTTTATTCACTTTATAATCACTGAAACTGAAATGATGTACATAAATCTATATATATAAAAAAAGATTTCCTACGGGACGACAGAGTGACATCATCACATCATCTACGTCTTCATGCCACTGCTGCTGCCACCTCCATCCTCAGCCGCTTGCTGTGGCCAGGTTCAGCGCCATCTCCTCCAGCCATCAGCTACTCCAGCCCTGGCTTCCACTTCATGCCCCAGGGGGCTCTGCTGTTGGGGAGGAGCTTCTGGGGCTGGGTCCCCTCCGCCATCCAAGCCCAACCCCCCTCCTCCCTTCTGCCGAGACCCCGCACTCCCAGCCTGCTCTTGCATACTCCCCCCGGCCGCACACTTACCCGCCAGCCCGCTCCTGCCCCCTCCCCCTTGGCCAGACACCTACCCCCAGAGAGGGGGGGTTGGTGAGCGTAGCGAGCAGGGATCACAGCCCCCTAGTGAAGTTCAAAAATAGAATTCACTTATGTTGGATGATAGTATACACTTATTAAATTGGAAAAAAGCTATTAAAATGTATAATAAAAAGCTAAATTACACTAGATTTGCCAACCACTGTGGTCCTAAAGAGAATAGGAATGGAACAAAACCACAGATCATGCATGGTGTCCACATCATCTCAGCATCCCTTTCAGAAGAATGTAAGAAATATGGATTTTAGAAGTATAGAGAAAAAATATCTACTTTAGCTATTAGGAACTTTCAAAATAAAGTCAACAAAAGTGAACATTAAAGTAGCTGTGAAAATGCCCTTGGGAGTCACACACTAAACACCTGATGTCTGAAAGAGACAAGAAAACAAAATAAAAAGTATAGGATTTGCAAAAGCTTGCTTGTACAAAATATAAATTTTGGACAAAGTTGAGTTGACAAAGTCTCTTTAGATTGCCTAGCTTTGAAGACTATTTTCATTAGCAGCTCTCAAAGTTTGCATCCATAATAATGAACTCTCAAGGCTTTGCCACTGCCAACATATTTCTTTCAAAGAGGGAAAGATTTTCTAATTAAAAGTGATGGGAAAGTAGTTCATATTGTTCCCGTTAGTAGTCTTCAACTGCAAAGAGGGGAGCCCAATGTCAAAACTGAAGATTTATGGATTTTCTGTGCGTGGCAATTTCTCAATTCTATCATGACTCTGAAAGACACTGATTTTAGCAGTAAATGTTATGTGGCTTGGCTGATATGTTGGGTGCATAAGTGGGGAGAAGCAATACCATGTATCTAAAAGGTATACTAAAATGCAACCAATGTGGAAAATGTTTAAGAGTTCAAGTCCAAATAATTAACATAATATGCACATATACATTGATTTAAATAATTAAGGTACTACAATTTACACACAATTAAGATGTTTAAAATTGGTTTCTCTCCATCCACCAAAGTTCAAATCTTTCACTTCTGCATTCCTCCTGCTCCAGCTACCTACTGACACGGCAACATCTATGACTGACCCTGAATTTCATCTACTTGTGTTTTTAAACTTATTTATAAAGGAAGAAAACCACTGAATTGGGATTAGTGAAATCTATGGAACCATGGGACTTTTGGAAGTGGGGAGATGGAACTGTTAGTATTCTACTTTCGAAGCTCAGATGCTATCCCCAGAATGTCCCTATTCACTATATCCATTTTTTCAGATCCTCCCATAAGATTTGATGACTTCACTGAGAGTTTAAAATATTGCATTCAAATATTTTTCAAGATAAGAAATTATTAGTCTAGGCTAGTGGTCTCCAACCTTTTTAAGCATGAGATCACTTTTTGAATTTAAATGCAATCCAGGATCCACTTCAAACCCAAAACACTCTTGGCCCCACCTCCTTCCCACCCCTTCTCCAAGGCCCCACCCCTGCTCACTCCATCCTTCCTCCTTCCCCCACCCTCACTCATTTTTATCAGGCCGGGGGTAGCGGGTTGGAGTGCGAGGGAGGGAGATGTGGCCTCTGCTTTTGGGCTAAAGGATTTGGAGTGTGGCAGGGGTTCTGAGCTGAGCCTGGGGCAGGGAGTTGAGATGCAGGATGGGTACAGGCGGAGTTCAGGACTGGGGCTGGGGTTTGGAATGCAGGCTCCAGCTGGGCACCATTTACCACAGGTGGCTTCTGGGTAGCGGTGCAGGGGCCTAAGGCAGGTTCACTCCTCCCCTGCCCCACTCCCAAAAGCAGCTAGCAAACTCTCTCCATCCCTGCCCCAGCTCTGCTCTGTGGAGATGGGGTACAGGGTGAGAGGAAGGGCACCCTGACATCAGCACCCCCTCTTCTTCTTCCTGTGCCCTGCACAGCAAGCAAGAGGCTCCTGGGGCTGGGGGGCAGCTCCAAGGCAGAGGGCAGGAGCAGCACGACAGTGCTGAGAGGGGCAGATGAAGTGCCGGTGCTTGACAGCCTCCCGGTCAAACCTCTCAGGATCACCTGTCAAAGGCTCCAAGATCTACTAGCAGATCCCAATCTACTGGTTGGTGACCCCTGGTCTAGGCCACAGGTCTCAAACCACCAGCCCATGTGCCAACACCTGCAGGAGCTGTTGCATAATCTGGCTAGGGATCCCAGCAGGTGGGGGGGAGGCTGTCTGTTCCCATTTCCTAAGCTCCATCCGTTGCAATCATCACCCCGCCTATTCCCCCTCATGGCATTTGGCCTTGGGGATTACTGAGGGAGCCTGTGGAGAAGTGGAGCGCACTCGATGCGCTTCCCAGCAGCTCTCTCCACTGTGCGAGTGGGGACTGGGCCTGACTACTGTTACCTGCTGCACCAGACCCTTGCTAACACCCAAAGCCACACCCCTTGGGGGACAGGGTGCCAAGGAGGGAAGAGGTGGATGGAGTGAGGGCAGGAAGAGGCAGTGCTGTGGGTAAGGAACAGACAGGCCCCCACCCCCAGTGCTCCCAGGCCAGATTGCTATGGCTGAGAATGGCTCGCGGGCCAAGAATTTGAGACCCCTGGTCTACGCAATATCTGTTGGAGTGTTGACTCAGTGGAAAGGACGTCTCCGCAGAATCTGTACATCTATGAATCTCAAATCAGAAGCATACAATTAATTATATTAGAGGTTCAACCTCTATCATCTGGACTTCTATAATCGGTACCATCTGCCGTCTGACATCCCTGTGAGTACACCTAGGCTGGAGCACTCATGGGGAAAAGCTGGCACTCCATTCAGCAACTTTTCCCCCACTCTCCCAGAGCTTCCAGAGTACCGCAAGCTTGGAGAAAGGGGGAGAGGGGGAGAGAACTGGGGATGAAGGATGCTCAGAGGGGAGGGAAGAGGCAGGATGGCTGCAGAGCCGCAGAGCTGGGATCCAAGCATGATACAGACTAGCTGCATCAGGGCAGAGAGTGTGCTCTGATGGGGCTATAGCTCCTGGGGCTCCGCATCCACCTGCTCGGTCAACCGACCAAGCACAGACTGCCTTACTCCCCCCCTCCGCTCCCCACTACCTGGCACTCACATTTCATTTCTTCAGGTGTGCCACCTTATCTCTGCTCCTCAAGGAGCAGCGAGTAAAAGCTGAGAAGAGAAGCAGTTTTTTCTGTCAGTATTCCTTACTGAAACTCCTACTCCTCAGTGTCAATGCTCCTGAGCAGAGGTATTGACCAGTAAGCCCCTGGCAGTATGTGGTCACAGGGATTGCTTCAGCAAATAACTCATGGGGTTGGCCACCTAATGTTCTACCTCTTTGCTGCTTTTCTGCAGTAAACAGCTATATAGTTAAATCTCTATGGTACAATGTATTTTACATTATAATAAACAGCTGTGGCATATTATGTTATTTTTACACTATGTGAATTCAGCCTTCAGGGCTATCAGTGTAATGCATGCTTTGCAGGACCAAATGCAATTGATCTAAATTTATCTCCATGGAACAGTCAAGTCTCTGTCAGTGCTTACATTTTCAAATTCAGATCTCCAATTAACAATATTGTAGAAGGCCCTTATCCTGACAGGACTTCAGCATTTCTCTTGTCAGAGAAAGACCCAAAAGTGAATACTCCAATAGAGCTAATTAATTTGCTGTCTGAGCATATCCAGTGAAACTATGCTATACATCAGTATTATAAAAACAGCTTCACAACAAAGATGAAATTTAAGAAACGTAGAAAGTTCAAAACTTGTAAAAATGTTTAAAAACTAGAGCAGCAATATAAAATTACTTTAAAGAATATTTTTTTAGAAGTCCAGACTAAAAGAAACAAGTTACAATATATAATTTATACATTAACATGCAAATACAACAGAATATTTTTTGCTCGGGAAAGTCCTGACTATTGTCTTGCCAAGCCAGAACATGTCTGAAAAATGAACACAGGAACAGGAGGGCAAGTATCAGACAAAAATAAAAGGTGCCAAAAATGGGCAATGTGCACAGTTCTAGAGAATTCCAGGAGGCTGGTCACATCTCAGAAAAAACGAAGACACATCACAATCCAATAGTCTAAGAATCTTTAGGTCTGAAATCTCATGAGTTTTGTACTAACAGACATTTTAATTGGAAAAAACGGGCCAAACTCTCATTTAATGTAAGGTGGGGTCACTGCAGTTAAAACAATGTCCAACACTTATCTGTTCCAAGGATTTTGTTGTATTTTTCAATTTATTAGCAATGTAAACCATCTGAATTGCATATTACAGAATATTTAAACAAAAATTAGACTTTTGTATAAATATGTGTATTACAAAAAAGTTGATATTTTACAGAAGCTGAGGAACCATTTTTAAAAAGGTAAACAGTTTTGGCTAAACAAAGATTTCTGTATCTGGGTAAAAAAAGCTTCTTTTGAACCATTTTAGTATTCCTTTGAATAGCTTTATGTTCACTGTATTTTAAATGTGAACAGTTAAATTTAAAAAGGGTCTGATTTATTCTTTTGGTTTTTGCAGCACAATTTATGAACTCCAGGAAGTGAGTTCACAGAAGATAAATGGAAACATATAGTTTCCAAGCAATGGATGCAATCATTACGACAGGCCCTTTAAAATAATTGTATCCATGACTACATGAGAACTAGTCCCCTTGGAAACAAAGCATAATTTAGCAAATCAAGTATTATACTCAGACGAGTAACTGTAGGGATGCAGTTCTATACAGATTTTGAGTATGTAAAAAGTAGACCGATGAAATTGACAGATACACATGGTACAAAACTTCAGTCCACACAGAGCAAATCAAATGCTGTATAACGTTAGCTATCAAACCGCTGCATTATCAATCCTTCTGTTCCTTGCAGTATGGTTATAAATATTCAAAACATAGATAATGATGCTGTAGCAATTTACATAAAAGACAGTTTTAAAAAAATTAATCATAATCAACATTTACCTAGAAGGATAAAGGTAAACATCAAAGTCATGTTCCAATTTTTTCCCCCTTCTTTAGAGTTGCAATGGGTCCGAGAAGAAACCTTGAAGCAAGACTAAAATGGCCACTTGCATTTTTTATTTTTTTTGGCTACAGAGTGGTCTAAAATGTTTCTACATTTAAAAGACAGAAGGGTCTTTCAGTTCCATGTGAGCAAACTATTTACAGCATTCACATGGAATTAAGCCACGTAGCAAAAATGCCAAAAGACTAACGGCAATCTTATGGCAGCTTTTAACAGCAAACAAGCATGTCAGGAATTACAAAAAAGTTACCTACCCTGCCCTTCAAGGTAAAGATTTTTTCAGTATTAATAGGTCATTATGAGTGTCACATGGTTGACTGCAGACCAGACAAGTTTTTTAAATCCTTATGAGAGCTGCAGGGTTTTTTGTTTTGTTTAAAATGTGAAGAAAATTGAAGTGGAAAACAAAGGACTGGAGAGGAAAGAACAATAAGAAAGGGTAGAGATGCTGAAACAATGAAACATGGAATGGGGAAGGAAGAATCTTCTGGCAGATAAACAGGATTAAAAGCAGTCTGGAAAAGACAGATAAGGTTTGAATTGGAGAGCTGCTAGTGTAAAATAATGCCTATCATATTGTCAATTTAAAAGTGAGGTAGCATCAGAAATACATTCTGAACCCTGCCATCCCGCATTCACTCTGCAGGGCTACTTCTAGAGCTGAATTTGACTCTCTCATATAGATGTATATATGTTTTGCAATTGTGTCATATCAGACTGCCTCGCTGCACCTGAGCACTCTCACCTTAAGTGCATGTACAGCTGTATAATTATTTGATCCATTTAACAGCTAGCAGATTAGAGAGGTTGGCCAGGGCTGGACTCACAATTCTCACTCAGCAGGTGTCACATGTACAACCATTATGAGTAGAAGTGTGTTTTAAAATTAAGTCAATCAACACAAATATGGGAAAAGAGACTTGACTTTGGCAATGTCTGACATCAGAAGAGACCTGTCAGTGCAGAGCTATTCTTAGGAGTCACTTTCTCCTCCAAGCCATCCACAGCTGAATTCCAAATTCCTCCTCATGCTCAGTGAGGAAGAAGCGATTATGTGACTTTTGGGGTAAATTTGTTGTGCCGTGTGTGTTTGTGGTGTGCTTGCTGCTTAACTGAAATGTACCATGTAGTTTGTTTCTTTGGGGGACCAAACAAGGCCGAAAGCATTTTAAAAACAAGCAGTCCTGTGGCACCTTAGAGACTAACAAATACATATATTTATTTATATAAATATTTATAATAAATAATTGTATCTAATCCAGTCAGAAACACAAATAGCTGAGTTTAGGATGATCAGAAGAACCGCATGGTGATTTGCCCACCTGGTGCAAAGGTTGCAGCTCTCTCAAGACATATAAATAGACACATGTGTAATACTGGGGAGGAGCTGGTGATTGTGCTACAGCAGCAGTCAGAGTCACGAGCCCTTTAAATCACAACTGGACCCCAGGGTGGCACTGAAGGCTAGCTGAGGGAAGCACACTGCAGTCCAGGCAGTACTGAGGGCTAGCTGCCCTTGCTCTGTCCCTTACACCTGAGGCCCTGCTCTTTCCAGGGTGTCCAGAGCGGAGCCCTCTCCCCCCCACGCACACGCACACACTGCCCAAGGCCTGAAGAAGTCTATCACCAGCCCTGAGCATATTCATAAATGATCTGGAAAAGAGTGAGCTGGTAAAATTTGCAGATGACACATCCGCACAAAAGACTCTGAGGACCTGTCTTCATTACCAGACAGACTGACAGGGCAGCAATTGATCTAGTGGAGGACAATTTATCGAGGCGAGAGGGGATGGATCACTTGATGATCACCTGTTCTGTGCCTTCCCCCGGGGCACCTGGCACTGGCTACTGTCAGAAGACAGAGCACTGGGGTAGATGAAGGGATCATGTGAGGCAGCGAAAGAGTAGCAGCATGGAAAAAAGGGATTAAACTGGGGGAAATAGGAGAAGGAACTCTGCTCTGACAAATCTCCTACAGTTAAATCAGTGCAAAGCTTTCTGGCCAACCACAGGAGGACTGGGCAGAGTAATGCTCTTCTCCCAAGTAAGTGCTAGTTTAGTCTCGCAGAAGAACTATTTTCAAGGTCAAGCACAGACCTTTCAGAATCTCCAACTGGAAGGGGTCTGTAGCCCGTTCCTCTAGAAGCAAGCATCTCTTTTCTTGAAAACGTCAAGATACATCCAGACAGGAGTGACACACAGCGGGGCACAAAGGGTCACATGCCCTTAACATCCATTCTGGGCCCCACTCTTTGAGGCTGAGAGCAACCCTGAGGACTAGCAAGAGCCTGTCACCATCATCAGGAGTTGCCACCTGCCACCCCTCCTCACCCCCCGCACTCACCACCAGCAGCAGACAGTAGAGCAACCCGGCCCCAGCTCACTCTGCTCCCTTGGCTCCAAGCTGCATCGCTACACTTCCTGCCAGTGGTAAGTGCGAGGGGCAGTGACACCCCTTCACCAAGTCCCCTCTCCCAGAAACAAAGCCCAGAGGATTAGTGTGTGGGGGCCAGAAGCATGCTCTGGGGTCAGGGCTCCCACCACACTCATAGAATCCTAGGGCTAGAAGAGACCTCAGAAGGTCATCAAGTCCAGCCCCCTGCCCGAGGCAGGACCAATCCCAACTAAATCAACCCAGCCAGGGCTATGTCAAGCCGAGACTTAAAAATCTCTAGGGATGGAGACTCCACTACTTCCCTAGGTAACCCATTCCAGTGCTTCACCACCCTCCTAGGGAAATAGTTCTTCCTAATATCCAACCTATACCTATCCCACCGCAACCTGAGACCATTGTTCCTTGTTCTGCCATCCGTCATACTGAGAACAGCCTTTCTCCAGCCTCTTTGGAACCTCCCTTCAGGAAGTTGAAGGCTGCTATCAAATCCCACCTCACTCTTCGCTTCTGCAGAACAAACAGACCCAACTCCCTCAGTCTCTCTTCGTAGGTCATATGCTCCAGCTCCCTAATCATTTTGGTTGCGCTCTGCTGGACCCTCTCCAATGCATCCAGAACCTTTTTGTAGTTGGAGGCCCAGAACTGGACACAATACTCCAGATGTGGCCTCACAAGAGCCAAATAAAGGGGAATAATCACATCTCTGGATTCCTAAAGGATCCCTTCCATGATTTTTCCAGGGACTGAGATAAGACTGACCAGCCTACAGTTCCCTTTTTTGAAGATGGGCGCTATATTTGCCTTTTTCCAATCATCCGGGATCTCTCCCGATCTCCACGACTTTTCAAAGATAATGGCCAAAGGCTCCTCAATGACATTTCCCAACTCCCTCAGTACCCTCGGATGCATTAAGTCCGGACCCATGGATTTGTGTACATTTAGCTTTTCTAAATAGTTCCTAACCTGTTCTTTGCACACCAAGAACTGTCCATCTTCATCCCATCTTGTGTCACTTCGCGCATTAGTCTGGGAGCTGACCTTGTCCGTGAATACAGATGCAAAAAAAGCATTGAGTACTTCAGCTTTCCCCACATCATCTGTCACTAGATTAACTCCTTCATCCAGTTGGGGCCCCACACCCTCTCTGATCACCTTCTTCTTGTTAACATACCTGTAGAAACAATTCTTGTTATCCTTCACATCCCTTGCCAGTCGCAATTCCAATTGCGCTTTTGCCTTCCTGATAACCCCCTGGCATTCTTGAGCTATACATTTATACCCCTCCCTGGTCATTTGTCCAAGTTTCCACTTTTTGTAAAGCTCCCTTTTTGTGCTTAAGTTCACCAAGCATTTCCCCTGTAAGCCAATCCGGTCTCTTACCATGTTTGCTTCTCTTGCTATGCATCGGGATGGTTTCTTTCTGTGCCTTCAATAAGGCTTCTTTAAAATTCTGAAAGCTCTCCTGGACTCCTTTCCCCTTCATGTTAGCATCCCAGGGGATTCTGCCCATCAGGTCTCTGAGAGAGTCAAAGTCTGCTTTTCTGAAGTCCAAGATATGTATTTTACTACTCTTTTTTCTTCCTTTGGTCAGGATCCTGAAATCTACCAACTCATGATCACTGCTTCCAAGGTTGTCACTCACTTCTACTTCCCCTTTTAGTTCCTCCCTGTTTGTGAGCAGAAAGTCAAGCTGTGCACGGCTCCTGGTTGGATCCTTCAGCACTTATACCAAGAAGTTATCCCCAACATTCTCCAAAAACTTCCTGAATTGCCAACTAAATCATCCCAGCCAGGGCTTTGCCAAGCTGGAACTAAAAACCTCTAGGGATGGAGATTCCACCACCTCCCTAGGTAACCCATTGCAGTGCTTCACCACACTCCTAGGGAAATAGTTTTTCCTAATATCCAACCTAGACTCCTCCTCCCCCTCCCCCCCACACACTGTAACACACACTCCTTGTTCTGTCATCTCTCACTACTGAGAACAGCCTCTTTCCATCTTCTTTGGAACCCCCCCCTTTCAGGTAATAGAGAGCTGCAATCAAACCCCCCTCACTCTTTGCAATCAAACCCCCCTCAGCCTCTCCTTGTAGGTCATGTGCTCCAGCCCCCTAATCATTTTGATTTCCCTCCACTGGATCCTCTCCAGTGCGTCCACATCCTTTCTATAGTGAGGGGCCCAGACTTGGATGCAATACTCTAGATGTGGCCTCACCAGTGCCAAATATAGGGGAATAATCACATCTCTGGATCTGCTGGCTATGCTCCTCTTGATGCAACCTAATATGCCATTAGCCTTCTTGGCTATGAGGGCACACTGTTGACTTATATCCAGCTTTTCATCCACTGTAATCCCCAGGTCCTTTTCTGCAGAACTACTACTTAGCTGGTTGGTCCCCAGCCTGTAACAATGCTCAGGATTCTTGCGTCCCAAGCGCAGGACTTGTCCTTGTTGAACCTCATCAGATTTCTTGTGGCCCAATCCTCCAATTTGTCTAAGTCACTCTGGACCCTATCTCTGCCCTCAAGTATATCTACCTCTCCCCCTAACTTAGTGTCATCTGCAAACTTGCTGAGGGTGCAATCCATCCCCTCATCCAGGTCATTAATAAAGATATTGAACAAAACTGGTCCTAGAACCGAACCTTGGGGCACTCCGCTAGAAACCGACTGCCACCCTGACATCGAGCCGTTGATCACTACGCGCTGGGCCCTACCTTCTTGCCAGCTTTCTATCCATCTTACTGTCCATTTATCCAATCCACATTCCCTTAACTTGCTGGCAAGAATATTGCGGGAGACTGTATCAAAAGCCTTGCTAAAGTCAAGGTATATTACATCCACTGACTTTCCCATGTCTATAGAGCCAGTTACCTCATCATAGAAGCTAATCAGATTGGTCAGGCACGACTTGCCCTTTGTGAATCCATGCTGACTATTCTTGATCACTTTCCTCTCTTTCAAGTGCTTCAAAATGAATACCTCCAAGATCCAGCGCACGCGCACACACACACAGAGCTATAATTAAGTTTTCCTACCTGTTCCCATTATTATAAAAGGTCATGTGACATTTCTTAAATTTTACCAAACTTTTTCCGAGGACTGAAGTACGGCTGACACATCTATAGTTTTGTGGATTGTCCTCCTTTCTTTTTCTAAAGATGGGCGCTACACATTTCCCTTTTTCCAATCGTCTGGGACATCTTCCAATCTCCATGACTTTTCAAAGATAATGGCCAAAGCCTCGGCAATGACATTTGTCAACTCCTTCAGTACCCTTGGATGCATTAAATCCGGACCCATCGATGCGTGTGTGTTTAGCTTTTCTAAATAGTTCTTAACCTGTTCTTTCTCCACCGAGGGCTGTCCACCTCCTTCCCATACTGTATTGCCTAGTGCATTTGTCTGGGAGCTGACCTTGTCTGTGAAGATACAGGTAAATAAAGCATTGAGTAATTCTGCTTTTCCCACTTCATCTGTCACCAGAGCTTCAGGGGGTAGCCGAGTTAGTCTGTTACAGAAAAAAACAACAAATGGTCTGGTAGCACTTCATAGACTAACAAAACATATAGATGGTATCATGAGCTTTCGTGGGCACAGCCCACTTCTTCAGATGACTGGAGTATGAGTAGGGGATATGAAAAATCAAAATAAATAGGAGGGGGGGGAGAAAAAGAAAGAAAAAGAAAAAAAGGAAAAAGGAAGGGGGGTGAGACAGGGCATCATTAAGTATCTGAATGATAGGTACTTAAACCTAAGCAGATCAAAGTAAATAGATAGATGCTGAGACAGCAACCTCAGCCTAGACCAGTCCACAAGGGAAATCCACTTCTTGGACACTACAGTACAGTTAAATAATGGACAAATTTCCACCACCCTATATCGAAAACCCACCGACCGCTACACTTACCTTCATGCTTCCAGCTTCCATCCCAGACACATTTTCCCGTCAATTGTATATGACTCATCGTCCAGTTTGTCCAATATATATGGCAGTGGGGCACTGTTGGCATTTGATGGCATAGATCAAATTGCTGGATGAGCAGTCAAATGACCCTTTGATTTTGTGGCTTATGTTGCTTGCTCCAGTGATGAATTTGTCAGTGTAGATATGTGGGCAGAATTGGCATCTTTTTTGGTTGCAGGGCTGGGTTCCTGGAGGCTTATGATGTGGTTGTGTGGCATGGTTATCAGAAAGAATGCGTTTCAGGTTAGGGGGTTGTCTGTAAGCAAGGATATGTTTTCCTCCCAAGGCCTCAGAGTGAGGGATCATTTTCTTAGATGGGTTGTAGATTGTGTATAATGCGTTGGAGGGGTCTGAGTTGTGGACTGTAGGTAACAAGAGGAGTTCTGTTATTTTCTCTTTTGAGTCTGTCTTGAACTAGTTCGTGTCTGGGTGTTTTTTTGGCTCTGTCGATTTGTTTTTTCACTTCCCCAGGTGGGTATTTCAGTTTTAGGAATGCTTTGTAAAGATCCTTCCTGTAGGTAATGGTCTCTGTCTGTGGGGTCGGAGCAAATCTGGTTGTATTGTAGGGCTTGGCTGTATACAATCGACTGGAAAATGTGTCTGGGATGGAAGCTGGAAGCATGAAGGTAAGTGTAGCAGTCGGTGGGTTTTCGATATAGGATGGTGGAAATTTGTCCATTATTTAACTGTACTGTAGTGTCCAAGAAGTGGATTTCCCTTGTGGACTGGTCTAGGCTGAGGTTAATGTCTCAGCATCTATCTATTTACCTTGATCTGCTTAGGTTTAAGTACCCATTTTTCAGATACTTAACGATGCCTTGTCTCACCCTCCCTTCCCTTTTCCTTTTTTTCCCCTTTCTTTTTCTCCCCCCTCTCCTATTTGAGTTTTCATATCCCCTACTCATACTCTGGTCATCTGAAGAAGTGGGCTGTGACCACGGAAGCTAATGATATCATCTACATGTTTTGTTAGTCTATAAAGTACTACCAGACCATTTGTTGTTTTCATCTATCACTGGGTTACCTACCTCATCCAGTAAGGGCCCCACACCCTGTCTGATCACCCTCTTATTGCTAACATGCCTGTAGAAACCTTTCTTGTTACCCTTCACATCCCTTGCTAGCTGCAATTCCAATTGCGCTTTTGCCTTCCTGATTACTCCCCTGCATTCTTGAGCAATATATTTATACTCCTTCCTAGTCACCAGTCCAAGTTTCCACTTCTTCTAAGCCTCCTTTTTGTGGTTAAGCTCACCAAGGATTTCCTTGGTAAGCCATCCTGGTCACCTACCATATTTGTTTTTCTTACTGTGCATCGGGATTGTTTGTTCTTGTGCCTTCAATAAGGCTTCTTTAAAATACTGCCAGCTCTCCTGGACTCCTTTCCCCTTCATGTAAGCATCCCAAGGAATCCTGCCCATCAGTTCTCGGAGGGAGTCAAAGTCTGCTTTTCTGAAGTCCAGGGTGTGTATTTTGCTACTCTCCTTTCTTCCTTTCGTCAGGATCCTGAAATCTACCATCTCATCATCACAGCTGCCCACCCACCTCTACTTCCCCTTTTAGTTCCTCCCTGTTTGTGAGCAGCAGCTCAAGCTGACCATGGCCCCGGTTGGTACCTTCAGCACTTGTACCAAGAAGTTATCCCCAACATTCTCCAAAAGCTTCCTGGATTGCCTGTGTACTGCTGTATTGGTCTCCCAACAAATATTAGGGTGGTTAAAGTTCCCCATGAGAACCAGAGCCTGTGATCTGGAAGCATGTCTTAATTCCCACACCTGGAAATGGAGTGTCCTGTCTGGGAGTCAGGAGAGCGAAGAGGGCTGGGGCAAGGTCACTCCCCAACCCCTGCTGCCTGCACCACGTACCCGCTAATCCCCTGGGCTGCATCACTCGGGGAGGGGGCTTGCGGAAAGGGGTGGAATGGGGGTGGGGAAGGGGCAGAGCAGGGATGGGAGTTTGAGGGAATGAGCCGAGTGGGAGAGGGGTGGGAAGATGGGTGGCCCTTCCCCCCCGCTAGAAGTGATGTGAGAAGGAGTCACATGGGGGTGATCATGTGATCTGTCCCCCCTGGTGTCCCTTCCCAGCAGTCACCACTGCCTCAAGAAAATAGGAGATTCAGAATAAATGTTTACTGTACTGTATTACTAAGTACAGAAAATCCATCTATTGTCTGTATTTGTTCATGTGCCTTAACAGCACTTATAAAGTCCACTATATCATAATACAAAATTGACTTGATTTTTTTCCTTTTCATCAAAAGCTGAGGTAGAAATACAAAGCTATATAAATTCCCAATTCTGTACCTAAAGCTTTTTATGCATAAATGTTGTTTTTTAACCAACTGGTAAACAGGTTAACTATATACAGATATTACCAGATTATCAAATTGTACCCATTATTTAAAACATATTTATATATTAGAGTCCTTTGTACTTTTTTTTTTAAACCAGTGGCTAAGTACATATTATAAAGGGAAATGTATGCTTAGGAATTCTGTTTCCATATATCAATCCTGAGATCACACAATCTTTTAAAATAAATAAATAAAACCCATTACCCCGTCAGCAGCTCCACTTTAGAACCCTGGTTCTAAAAATCACTTTAGAACACTGTTTTTGTTGTGTTTGCAATTCATAGATTACCCTAACTGTGTTTAAAAGCGTGGTAAATTATGGACATAACAAAAAACACTTACCACGATAATTTTTGCTGCTACTACTCTATTTAAATCTGGATTAGTAGAGGAAAGTAATTCATTTACAAAGCATGTTTCATAAAGTTAATTTAAAATGAGAAATCTTAATTTCTGGACAAGTTTAAGATGATAATATGATACAGTTTACCAAAATTCATCAATCTGCATTTACTGTCTTTTACACATATTTAGCTATTTGCAAACTTTCAATTAAAAATGTATAGTAGTGCCCAATTATATCCTTAAAATAAGTATGTTTAGAATTATGGTTGAAATTCTCCCCCCTACCAGCTACATCTATGCACTGCGTAGAGCCATCCTCACAAACTGGGTACCAAGAACTCAACCCTCCTTTTGACCCCAATGCACATGGGGGAAGGTCTGGAAACAGGCCAGTGGATCCACCATTTTGCAGTCCAGATCACAGGTGCAAGAGCTAGATGGGACAAACTGTAGCCTCAAGATCACAGTACTAGCCACACAGCAGATTTGTTGTCACAACTGGTGGGAATGAGTAAGGAGGGAAAGGAAGAAGACTATTCCTACTCCTATGCCCCACAGAGTGCTCCAGCACCCTCCCCATGAATCAGGGGCTGAGCATTTGAGTGTGCGCACACTCTTATGTGTGCAAAACCCACATTAATCTGGAATGTAGCATCCATTACTGTTCCTCATTGATCAAAGTAATGCTGATGGAAGCAATTTCTGTTGAAGATGCTAATTCAAAATGCAATTCTGAGCATGCTACACTGTGACACACCACTCAACTAGTAACTTATAAACTGGGAAGTAGATCTGAGGGCCGAAGAGTTCACACTGCAAATATTTAAGCAAAAATATTTTAATGCACAGTGACTAGGTATCATCGAATAAACATTCTTGTCAAGCCAACGTTTTCCATCAAAGGAACTGAATACTTGCTGTGGAAGAAAGCTATACTGCAGTTTACCTTAACCATAGATTGCTGCAGCAAACCTTCAGCATAAATGTATTTTGACAAGAGAACAAAATCATCATCAAAAGCCTACAGGAGCAGTTCTCTTAATGCTATCAAGTGCAAACCCTTTCCTGCCAAAGAGAAATAAATCCATAACTGTCTGATGGCAATGATCAATACTGTAGCAGGCATTTCAAAGGGAGTATTGTTTTTTGAACTTTTAAATATACACATTAAGTTGCCAGCAGCAATCAGTAAAATACACAAACTGAGTTTTCATTTTGTTCACTGACCTTTGGAGAGTCTATTTCAAGATCAGACTGGATAATATTAGAAACAAATGTTTTTTAAAATCTTCTTAGCTTCTGTATGGCTCTATTTGTAGCATTGGGAGCACAGCAAAGTTTGCTTTCCAAAATGTAAATCAGCAAATTATGTACACATTTACTGGTTAATTTGCTTTCTCTCCCTTGGCTGAGAGAGATGATGGAAGTTTCCCTCTTCATTTTTCTTGAAAGACCAAATGAGTCTTAACCTGAAGTGACAGCTTAGAAACTGACAGCTGCAAAGTGGTCAAATTATTACTAGGCTCAATTCAAATAGCCCAACCATGCCCCAGCTGATCATAACAACAGTCTATTCAGAAGCAAAGATGTAGCAACTATCTTTGTGAGATAAAGGGCAAAAGTATCAAGAGGGACAGTTGCAGTGCAGAGGTGCAAAATAGTAAGTTGTCAACTATGTTTTGAAGTCACTGGTCTTGCGGCCGTCCATCGATTGTAACCATTTTCCTAATGGAGGTACAAAGAACACAGGTTGATCCACTCTCTCCTAATTAGTCTATAATCTAACAAGTTGTCTTTACTACTATGTGAGCCTCCATAAAATTGCCTTCCCAGTTCCTTAGAGGAGAACTGTTTTTATGTTCTGGTGATGTTACCACTATAAGCCACCCACCCCCTGCCCCCCACACACAGAGAGCTATAATTAAGCTTTCGTACCTGTTCCCACTATTATAAGAGCTCATGTGACATTTCTTAAATTTTACCAAACTTTTTATTTCCTGGTTAAATTTGCAAGGTTTGCTCTCAGCCAGTGAGCTTTCTCTCTTTTTCCCCCAGTCTAATTTTAAAAAGGTTGAAGATATTTTTAAGCACAGGAGTAAAATAATGTATTTTTTCTGTTTAAGAAAAAAGTCATTTTTTTTCTTAAACAGCTTGAATATTAAGGAAAGTTGACGGAAAGTGAAACTTTGGCAGAGATACTAGGTTGTAGACTTTCACTTTATTGACCTGGTTTGATAGAGCCAGAGTTGCAATGGTTTTAAAAGAAAAATGTTAATTTGTGCAGTCTCACTAGTTTATTTTAAACAAAACTTGGGGGCTGCGCCCTCTGCTCACCTATCCCCCTCTTTCTGGCCACTTTTGCTTTGCTGAGAGAGCCTGTTGATGCTGATGATGTGCAGACGTCATTCTGTCGCCCGGAAGGAAAAACGTTTTTATATATATATAGAGAGAGAGAGATTAATGAGCTCCCAGCAAGCTCATTAATGAGCTTCCACCCACAAGACATATGGGTGCATGGAGAAAGTGAGGAAATTTCCTCTGAATGGATGAAATCTCAGAATTTAATTTAACATGCAATTGCATGATTTAACAAAGTGGAACGGAATTCAAGTTTTCATACGGCAGGAATTGTTGAATAGACATTTCAAAGGTTTCTATTTATAGATTTCAGTGTGTCAAATTAGTTTAAAAAAATAAACCACAAGTCCTTCCTTCCATCCCCCCCAAAAAAGAGGGATGAGGATGCCCTAACTGACCTGTGCCACTGCATTTCTTTAGTGTTTAGCATTACAACACATGGAAGCAATCCCAGTTTTAATAGATACTGTGACACTTCAAAGTCAACTTGAATGTTGGTTTTCTACATGCACTATCTGGAAATTTTGCAATTGTTCAGTAAAATTGTACGTGTCTGGCTACTGTGCATTTGGAACACAGACAAGTTTGTACACTGATGACATCCCTTCTACCAAAGTGAAACAGGGAAGGCATGGTAGTATCATATTTTGAGACTGAGCAAATTAAACTTGCTAAACTGTATAATATAGGGTTGTACTTCATCAGTCCACTGAAAAGTGAAAACACTTTCATGGCATAGTTTGTTTGTTTTTAATTGGCATAACAGCAAGGATATGTGGCATTGCTTAGAGAACTTTCAGCATTTCTGACTTGTCAACAATAAATCCACTGTATTGGTTTTAAACATTATCAAATTCTATAGAAGACAAATGTAATCCTGCCCTTTGAAAGCACTTTTAAAAATCAATTTTTGTTGTGCTACAGGTTATCCAGTGAGAAGATGTGAATGCATGATTGCTTACACACAGTAAAACAGCCATGCTATTTTCCTACCCAGCAGGCACTTTTTAGAAATCCTTGGATTTATGACTGAACCCAGTCAGAACCTTAAGGTCTCCCAACAACACTCAGGATGAAAAATATAGAAACCGAAAGATGCATTGATGGCAAAACAAAACATGCTAACAGATAGAAACACAAAAACATTACACCAGTACAGCATGGCTTTAAGAACACTCACACATAATATGTATTTTCTCTGTGTTCCAGTCTGAGTTCCCGTCATCTGTGGCATAGCTGAAAGTGTAGAACAATTCGTTGTCTTCATGCCTGACTTACCTTTTTTCCCCAAAAAAACACCCAGACCCCTTTTTATTAATTTCCCTCTGCATCTCCAGAAAGCAATTCTTTTTTTCCTCTCTCTCTTCAAACTGGTCAAGTGATTGGCCAATGATGTGATACTAGACATCTGGTTTTTCTACTTTTCAATGCTTGTAATTCAGCAGCAGCCATTGAAATGAGAGGGTTTACAGGCAAATTAATGACATTTAATCCTCAATATGTGGTAAAAAGATAACAATTTTTGTTCATTTTTAATTCCAAAGCCTTCTTACAAGACACAAATGCTAAGGATATAAACCTACATTTTCTTCCAAAATATAATATTGCTACATAAAATTGGCTGGTTTTCCTTTTTGTGCAAGACCATCTGCTATCATGAACTAATTTTTCATCTTTTTATTTTATCCTTGCACCACTAGCCATACTGAGTAATGCATTGCTTGGCAACTGGTTCTCTCAACTGGGTCATTCCAAGTTACAGAGCTTAGCTACACCTCTCTCACGGTTGGTCATAACGGCCATTAGGACATGGATGCTTACCTCAGATTGGCAAGTACCACACCCCCAAAAGAACACAGCTGAAAAGCCATCTTACAGCAACACTACAATGGCAAAGTTTACACTGGGAAACACACAACGTTAATGTACAGGTGAGCATCTTTGGACTTTTGGAGCTCTGCTTCTCCAAACTCCCCCAGTTCAGCATGTAAGCATTGACCAGGGCTTTGTGCCACTTGGACTTTTACACAAACATTGCACCTACACCAGCACAGAAATGGCAGAGACTGGCACAGAGAAAGATAACAAGGGTTAGCCTTGCTTCTCTGTTCCAAACAATGGTGTGAGCATCTATGCATTGTGCAAGCTAGGGAAAGCTAGAACACTGAATTACACTGAAATGTTTTAAACACACTGCATTTATCTTGTAGACAGATACAGAAATGTCCTGCCACAACCCTGGGACAATTTTCTGAATAAAGTTTAAGTATGCAAAAACCCAGTCTTTTGAAATTATGCCTCCAAAGTGAAGCAATTGCTTACTCATTCCCAGAGACGTGAGATCACAGGTATGAGCGCTAGGATTTCCCAACATAATTTCTGGTTCTGAATCTGAGACAGTTATGCACTTATAATAATGGGAAAAATCCACATTTAGGGTTTCAAGAACTGACGCCTACCAGAACATGATACTGGGGTTGGGATGATCTCTCCTAAGATTTTTAGGATGTATGTACGTTCTGTTTTTGTTTTTAATGTGTTTTCTCTGTAATACTTTAGTCTAAAGAATACATTTGTTTGCTTAGAAAGAGCTGTGAGATAATCTGTCTTAAAGAAAGCATTAAAATCCACAGAATCAGCCTGGAAGCACCATAAGAAAGCTTATTAGAGAAGATATGCAAACCCCAGAAAACAAGAAAAAGTTAGGAAAAACTCCTGCATTATTAAATAAGAAGCATTGGTCTGAATAAACTATTATATCATTTCAAAAAATGGAAACTAGTATAATTGAGAATAATGGAACAGAACAGATACTGGTGGATAAAAATGTAACGAAGATTAAGAGGACCAAGAAGAAACTAGCCAAAGAACAAAATTTAACAGAAATAAAAGGTTGAAGGAGGAGGGACAGTATATCTACTAGAACACCCAGTTGTAGCAAAAGAGACAACTGAGAAAAATAAAGGAAAATTCAGGAAAGATACATGATGACCTCTTTGCATTCTTCCTCCCAGAGAATGATTAAGAGATACATAGCTATGCCAAATTTATTCTTCACTGAAGAGCAAGGCACAGCCAGAAACAAAAAGTTCCAAGTAAAATGCCAATGAACTATTATGAGAAATTAGATTGCAATTAATCACCTGGACTAGATGGTATTCATTTTGAAAGCTCTGAGGCTCTGAACTAAAATGAAATGGGCTAGGCTAATGCATTCTGAATTCATTGTGAGTACTCAAGAAAACAATCAGGAGTGACTGTTGATAGCTCTAACAAAGCATAAGTCTAAAAACCAAGAGACTGTACTAAAAAGGGGTCAGAGTACAGCAGAGATGGAAAAATGTCATTACATAAGCCAGAAATACTTTTCCACCTTCAGCACTGCATTTAGTTTTAACCACAGCATCTCAGTGAAATACAGCAAAAAAGAAGAGTCTACAAGAAGACAGAGGTCTGGGCAGGGGCAATAGGAGAACTTTCATCTGACAATGATTTTAAAAGTTACATGGGGCTAGATTCAAGTCTCTGTGCACCGCTCTAAAAGCAGGAACCTGCTAGGAGGGGGATGGTGGAATTAAAGATATACCCTAACTCCCTAACACTGAGTAGTCCACAAGCAGCCAGTACTACTGAAAAGAAGTGGCAGCACTGACTCCGAAGTCCATCTCCCTGGGTAAACCTGAGGGTGAGGTGACTACTATAGAACCATAGTTTTAACTTAAGACATAATGGGCCAGAATTGCTCAAGTAGGTGACGTTGCACCTCTCTGAAAGCAGCAGGCTAAATTTAATTCTAAGGCTATATAAATTTGGAAAGAAAGATATGATAACTAACAGAAGATAATGAATGGATGCTAATCAAGCTTAATCTACTTACTCTTTCCTATAAACAAAAACAAGATGGGCTTTGCAATGAAAAGGCAACAATTTAAAATGGATATAAATACACACAACCTCTGTTCTATGCAATAATGCATAATTAAACTCTAGAACCAGCTTCCCCAAGCTATTGAGTCATGTTGTACAGAAGATAAAAAGATATTGGAATCAGAAATGCATCTTTAATTATCTGTAAAGCAGCATGACTCAGAGCACCAGTCAATCAAGAAATGAAAAGGAGTTTTTGTAGACAGCTGGATGTTTGAATAACTGCTGAATTGATCAGTGCAATACCTCTGAGAATTATCGATGTTGTCAAAGATATATTAGAAAAGAAAGGACTGACCTTTAAAAAGTGAAGAAATCTAGTAAGTGTAGGTAAACATTGATTTCACTGTACACGCAGTCTGACAAAAATATTCCCATTAATGATAACTGAAATTTGCATACTGTATAGACAAAGTAAGAAAAATGCTACTTAAGAACTTATTTAGAGTTAGTTTTATGGATACTTATTTGTATATTTTGACAATTTGTTGTTTCTGTCTTTTTGAATCTCACTGTTAAATAAATATTGTCTTATCACACACAATTTCCCAGATGCTTAAAACCCATAATTTCACACAATTATGAAAATTTAAAGAGATAAAAATATGAAGAATGTTAAAAAATAAACACTGATATTATTCACAGAAATTATTTAAAACATGAATTCTGCCAATCCTATTGATACACATTACATAACATCCAGACCCAAAAAACAGGTTACCTGCCACAGTGGCAGAGACTGAATAAAAGAGTAGTAGAAAGAAATGCTTTTTCAATCACAATTACCTTCTCTTTATTAAAAAAATAACAAAAACCTGTTTTGGTAAATGGTCAAGGCATCTAGAAGTTGCAGTCCTCAGTTCCTGTCCCATGGGAACATTTCCCCCTTTATGTTGTTCTGGCCCTTTTTACTCAGCATGAAGCAGATGGAGGGGGGGGATGAAGATCTCATACCTAGGGCCTTATTTCTCCATCAAGGAGGACAGAATACCACAGCCATCCTACTCTCCATGGAAGAAATGCCTGGTTTTACGTAACAGCATTACTGAACAGAACCATATAGGTAAGAGTTCTGTTCAGTCAGCCTTCCCTAGCAAGATACCAGCTATGATACAGGGCAGATAATGGTCTGTTCCACTCAGTTTACCTCCTATTTTCCTGTGAAGGTATTTTGCTCTGGTAACACAATACTTTAACCAAATCTAACTCAACATGTATTTCCATTATTTTCTTATGTCTACATTTGAATTTAAGAATGATCTTTGTTAAGCTTACCAAAATAGCATTCCTTTCATCATTCAGTACTAACAATGAAATTCTGACTACATTAAAAATTGAATTTCAGCATCATAGTTTCTATGTGGATACAAAATAACACGATATGAATGACTGAACCAAAACAGCTTTGTATGAAAACTGAATTTTTCAGCCCTCTCCCACAGCAGCCAAAATAAAGAGGCAAAAAGGGATACCATGGCCAGTTAGAAGCATAATGTTTTAGAGAAATTAATATATAATCAGTATTTACATGTATAACATTCTGTACTCAGATATATTTATAATAGTGCAACAGATCACATTTACTAATAAACTTCAACTATCAACAGCTGCATACTGTTTGAGTTTTAGCCCATCATATAATTCAGGGCTGTAAGATCTTCTAGTTGAAAATATGCTGTGGTATCCAGTGATCACAGACAATTAGCTCAATTAGAATTTTGTTTTAAGCAGCACTTATTTTTCTATACTATTTAAAAACGTAAAGCAAATATCAACTCAGAGCACCATCTGTTGAAGGAAACCTCACTTTATAGCTGAGCTTATATGAATTTAATGTTGTACAGTTTGTCAGTAACTCAACCAAACTGAAAATGAATCCATATCTGGTTCCTGGTCCTTTGCTTCAAAACTAGACCACACAATCAATGTTTAAAAGATGTCCAGAACGCCTTATGAAACTCGTCTTTTAAAAAGTTTTATATACTTATGCCAAAATTTATACTGCGGTAAATACTCACTCTCTGCACCCACCAGAATTAGTAAATAAAAAGTTATTCATGAACTCACCCCCTTGCACATAGATCAAAGGGGAAAAAAAGGAAAGAGGGTCCTGCCTACCTGCTGCTATTCACTTTAGAGATCGCTATGCATTCAACAGTTGCAGTCCATACTAAGATGGTGCAATTTCTCAATCCCTACTCAGATCGTCTCTCTCACCAAATGGAAATTGGTCCAATAAAATATATTACCTCACCTACCTTCTCACCAATACACCATTTAGTAACAGTCACAGATTTACATTAGTATGAAGCATGTATTTCCATTCCTAACGTTCCATAAGATATTTTGCTTCAAATGCATTTCTGGCTCCTCTAACTTACCATGATTTGGGTATTTTTCTAGCTCCAAATATGTAAATTCAAGACCACTGTAATTATCGCTCTATGATTTGAAACAAACATAAGGCATTGCAATTAAATTTGCTTAAGACAGCTTAGAAAAGCTGAAAGTTTGAAGCTAAGTTTTGCAATTTCATAAAAAGGAAAATGAGCATGTTACATTTGGATGAAAAAAGCATTATATATGAAATATATCAAACCTGAAAGATTACATTACTGCCACTTTATGTAGCAGTAGGAACTAAACACACGATGAGGAATGCCTATCTTCTAATGGCGACGATAAACTAAGTTTCACTGACGCATAGATAGTGTGCTGTGTGAAGCAATATTAGGATAACTGTTGAGAGAGAGTCTGAAAAAGGTTTATTTGCAACATACAAGCATCAATATATAGCAAGTTTTTCGGGGGGAGAAACAGAGGGGACAACATAACGCTAAGGATTTCATGCCATAATCACCACAATGATCTGGTTTGACTATAACAGAAATAATATGTATGTAATGAAGAAAATGATTTTAAAACGCAATAATACTGAAGACAGTGAAGCAGCATTGCAGGACTATCTGGTGGGCAACTGCAAGGAGCTCTCTCAAGCTATTATGAAGCAGATAAATAGCATTTCAAAGGGACCTCAGTGTATAATAAAGGTAAGATGGATACACAGATTAATAAGAATGATTGAAAAAAAATCCCTTTTCCAGATACACTGGTTTACTTAGTTCATGGTAACTAGGTTGACTATAGAGGCTTAGCACATTTGAGTCCTCCCTCCTCATTAAAATGTCTTCTGTTGTGTGTCATGGGATATTTGTGGTGAGGGTGCAGCATTTTTGTGGGGAGCATGCTTCCTCAGAGGAGACTCAGTCTCTGAGGAAGAATAGGACCTTTTCTTCGTTTTACTGTTTTCCCGGTCCTTTGGGCTCAACCTAGTGTGAGCTGCTCTCTCTGGATCCGTCCAGGTGATTTCTGCCCGGGAGGGGTAGATTGCTCAAGGTCGGAAGCCAACCAAGCCTTTTTCCCCATCTGAAGCATTTTCAGTTGCAGTTCTCTTGATCTCCTGGATTGGGTGGTTAGTTTCTGACAATGTGGGCAATGTTCTGTGGCGTGCTGTTGCCCACGATAGCCAACACACTTTGCATGCCCGTCAGAAATTGAAATGAATAGCCTGCAGCCTGTACACCTTTTAAATCGGGGTGAGCCCGGCATATCCTAGAGAGCTGGCAATAAGCGCGGGATTATTACGTCCCTTTATGCGCTTGCCCAACAAGGGTGGTCTTTTTTTTTTAATTTATTCATAACGACTAAGAGGACAGTCAACAGGAATAAGGTAGGAAGGGTTTCTGAGGTAAACTATGTATAGGTAAATAGGTAATGGATGAGGTAAAGGGAGACTGCTCATCTGTGACCACAGCCAGCAGTGGCTGAGAAGGATCGGGGGGGGGTGGGGTGGGAGGGGGCATGCATGCATGCACAACAGGCTCCTCGGAACACACACTCCTCGCGTGTACGGCTGTCACAAATCTCTCATCATGGGCTCAGTGGTGCCGAAGCACATAAGGTGGAACACCCATGGGGACACTCCTGAAAGAAGAACTACCCATGACTAGCTGACACAATGAGGAACATGATTTGCCTTCTTCTACAGCAGCCAGTTACTTGTGGTCAACATTGTCAGCTAACTCAATTGTTAAAAGTTTTGTTAAAACAATTACATTTCTTTGTGCCGATGAAGGGAAAAGTCTCAGTGCTCAGTACTGTCAGAGCAATTCACTGCATTCCATCTTGCTTGGTCCAATATAAAACAAATCAATGTTTTTACCTACATCAGATCTTTACATAAAGCTTACCAAGGATTATTGTTTATATACAAAAAAAAATTCTTTTGTCAAATTGTGCTGATTTTATAATATAGTACACAATGTACTGTTTTACTATTTTTATTCTTACATGGCCTTCTAAAATGAAATTTAAAAGACAAGAGAAAACTATGCACATTTATATAAAACACATGAACACTTAAGAAAGGACTGTGACACCCTAAGATGCCAATATATTCACTACTGTCATATAATTCGAGTATGTTTTGTACAAAGTACGCCTTGTCAAATGATATTCTACAGGCTGAACCTCTCTAGTCTTGCACTTTCTGGTCCAGCAACATTCGTGGTCCAGCATGATTTTAGTTAGCCAAATATCCACTTATCATGGCTGTGGCCAAGATTCCTGAAGTCCCATTAAATTTATTTACAGCTGGCTCTCCATGTTCTGTGCTGTTATTTAGCTCTAATTTACCCCTAAGTGTCTTCTGAGAGCCCATTAAGCTGTGGAAGTGCTGGTAATGCTGCTAGACAATACTGACCTCTCATGGTTTGCCAAATTCTCTGATTCGGCTCCAGTCAGATCCTGAGGGTGCCAGACTAGAGAGATTCAACCTGTAAAAGTCCTGATCTTC
Source organism: Pelochelys cantorii (assembly GCA_032595735.1). Classification (NCBI taxonomy): domain Eukaryota; kingdom Metazoa; phylum Chordata; order Testudines; family Trionychidae; genus Pelochelys; species Pelochelys cantorii. The sequence goes on from CM064335.1 coordinate 42,297,704, forward strand.
TAGACATTCATATCTCATTGGATTATGAGTGTTATTGGTGTATGTGAAGTTATGAAATTTGACTATGGATGTTGAACAAGCTGAGATGTTGCATAAGCATACTTTCAAGTATAACAGTAAAAAGGACAAACTGAGAATGCATATAAATATAAGGACGAGGAGTCGTGTGGCACCTTATAGACTAACAGATTTATTGGAGCATAAGCTTTCGTGGGCAAAGACCTGACAAAGGTCTTTGCCCACGAAAGCTTATGCTCCAATAAATCTGTAAATCTATAAGGTGCCACAGGACTCCTCATCGCTTTTGCAGATTCAGACTAACACAGCTACCCCTCTGATACATAAACATAAGAGTTAGCCCAGGAACGGTGTACAGTAGAAACTCTCAGATACACACAATGGGAGCTGTTTGACCCAGGTCAAAGCACAAGAGCTTTCCAGCAAGCATGCAGAAGATATAAAAAGGAACAATGACATCATGGGGGACCTCGCTTTCCCTGTAAAAACTGACCTGGAAACACCTGAGGAACAAGGACTGAACTATGGAAAGTGATGATCCCAGCCTGGAAAAATTTTTAGTCTATGTATAAAAACCTGGGAAAAACAAGGAAACTTATGCCTTAAGCATGTCAGACTGTTCATCACTCAGGGTGACAATTTGCTAATGACCCTCTCTATCCAGCGTGCTTAACTCAGTTTGTGGGGTTTGTTTATTTTCTAAGGCAATCTGTTTTGATCTGTTTGCTTTCTCTTATAATCGCTTACAATTTATCTTCTGTAGTTAAACTTATTTCTTGTTTATTTCAAAACCCAGTTTGTGCAATTCATATGGGAGGAGAGATATGCATCTCTCTCTTCACATTGAGTGAGAGGGCAAATTCTTGTAAGCTTGTGCTGCGCAACTCTCTCTATATAGCACAAGACAATGTCACACTGCAGATAGCGTGTGCACCAGAACGCTGGGTAAACCCCCAAGTTGAACCTTCTCACACAAAATTGACTGCAGTCTCTGTCTGCAGCTGATGTCGTCTTCCTTGGGCATATGCTTCGTGTGGAAAGGACCTGAGGGTCTGGCACAACAACCAATGAAAGGGAAGCCCAGGCCAGTAGGGCTAGCAGGCTCAGTGGAATCCCAGAAAGTAGGATCCAACCTATCACAAGGACACAAAAGGCTTTTTTGCTTTTTTTTTTCCAAAGAAAAAACCTAAACACATTTGGTTACACTACTGGCATACTGTAGGCAAAAGAAAAGGAGGCATTACTTACAGAATTGGAGGCTGAGGCTCAAAAAGGCCAATAAGGCTGCCAAAGCCAGCAAGATCAGAAAACGATTTCGGAAAAGCATTATTAGTCGTTTTGCTTTCTCTTCATGGTTTCATCTCCAGGCGTGAATGCTTCCTGTGAACCAAACAGACAAGTATCGATTTAACAAGTGGAAGCTTCCGCTACCCTGAAATAAATCCAAGTGTAATTTTGACAGGAGGGCAAGAGAGACATGAAGGTTAGTTCTTGAATGCAAGTTTCAGAGGCAGAACCTTGATCATGATACAATGGTATGAACTCTTTTCCTTGCTTCAGGCCAATGTATCAAACTAAGCAGATTTCACAACACATTACTGTGTTGTTGTGTTCCTCTGAAGTCTCTAATGATTATCTCTACCATGGGACCAAGAGCCAGAGCTGTGAGCCACATGTGGGGCTGACAAATCAAGCTGTCAGCCCCAGAGTGGGAGGCAACATCTGCCCAGGACTGACAGCTAATAGGCAATGTAGGTAATGTACTCTCTACACAGACATGATGTCACCCTAACTACAGTGAACTAACTGATACACCTCTCACTAAGGTGAAGTTATTAAGTTGGCATACTGGGAGATAAATTGGCAGGAGCAATATTGTAAGTAGACACAAAGTTAGGTCAACGTAAGCAGCCTTATGTGAGCCTAACTCTGTGCCCAAACCTTAGAAATACTTGGTTACAGAATTAGATATACTGCTGCAAAATTAAAGCTTAGAGTATTACAGAGCAGGTGCTGTTTGGATGACATGTGGAGCATATTGATCTTTTATCTATTTACTTTACGGATGGTTCAGAGTGCAGGTCATGTCCTAGCCTTACTGTCTCCACCCGAAAGCTCTCAGTGCCCGAAGGCCGATTTTATCGTCAACAACTGACATAACATTGTCTCTGTTTGGTCATTACTCTCCAGGTTTTGACTCTTATTCTAAAAGGTGAATAAATACTGTACTGCTAGAAACACAGTCCACACTCAGCATTTTCAGCACTGGAATTCTTTCAGCAGGTTAATAAACGGTTATCAATCACAACATTTATTACACATAATTGTTGATACAGGTATTCACCTCAAGGTATAATGCTTGACTGGATAAAGAAATTGGAACCACAAACTTCATTAAGACATCATTAATTGTGAGACAAGCAAAATCAACCTAATGTTTAAAAAAAGAGTACTGTAATAATACCTCTTTAACTATATGTAGCTAATAATTAAAAGAAACGCTACTCAGACACCTAATACAGTATATGTACTTGCTATAAGATTATTTGTTTTCCTCTCTCCTAAATTGTGTCCAATATTTATTCTAACAAATCACAATGGAGGAAAGTGACTGATCTGCTCTAAAGTATCCCCTTTATTACCTACTCAAGCACAAATATATTAGTAATTACGAATATAAACTTTACAACTTCCTGCATATGCAACGTCCTGCATATTTACTCAAGGCCAAAAAAATGGCAGTATTATTAAGGAGACATGATAGAGCAAGTCAGGAGACCTGGGATCCATACCTTCCTCTACCAGACTTCTGGGATTTTGGACAAGTCACAACTTTTTTCTGCCTCAGTTTTCTTAACTGCAGAAGTGGATATCTAACTGGCAGAAAAGTTGTAGGACTGAATTTAATTTATTAATGGTTGGAAATGTCTCCTCAGACTTAGGTAAGAAAGGTGTTTTTATTAATATTTCACAAAGTGCACTGAAAATACATCCATAGCACCAAGGGATTCAAGAACCCTTGAGAAATTAGACTTGTCCTTCTCCCCAAAATAATCATTGCCATTACATACAACTGTGCCACTTAACTAATAACATTACCTCTAAATAGCTGCATCCATCTAGGATGCAAACCTACCATCTTACTTAGCGTGGAAGCATATTATTTCACTGAATTATCATGACAGCTGAATGAACTTACTCGATTAAAATAGCATGTCTCCATAATAATCAATACTACTCTTCAAAGTCTGCTTCCATTCACTGTACTTATCTAGTTTGGCAGATCCAGCAACATCACATCAAAATGACACACACTGCTGAGATACAACTGAATGACAGTGGTCATTATGAAATGAAGAAGGGAAACTATCACAGCTGTAAAAAAACAAAGCTTCCAAGTCTATAAGGGTATGTCTACACTACCACCCTAGTTCGAACTAGGGTGGCTAATGTAGGCATTCGAAGTTGCAAATGAAGCCCAGGATTTAAATATCCCGGGCTTCATTTGCATCTTCCCGGGCGCCACCATTTTTAAAAGTCCCCTAGTCCGAACTCCATGCCCGCAGCTACACGTGGCATGGAGTGGGTAGTTCGAATTAGGTTCTCTAATTCGAACTACCGGTACACCTCGTTCCACGTTCGAACTAGGGTGGTAGTGTAGACATACCCTAACTGAATAACTGCTGAAGACAGACCCAACAAGAATACGGTGTTCTCTGGCTCTCCAGTAGCCAGACCAGTCTAGAAATTGAGGGGAGAGTGCCTGAAAACAAACAAAAAAAAGATATAGGTAGGTACAGGGTGACATTCATGGATTAATCTGGGGGAAGTTACTAAAGAATTTAGGCAGCCTGCTCACTGGTCCCATATCTACTACTGACAGTTCTAGCTCTTTGAGAGGTTCCAATTGCTTTTGATCTGTCTTGTATCCTTTCATTGCACAGTGAGGATTTTTTTTTCCTGTGTGCAAGAAAGCCTTGTTTTGAAGAGAACAAAGTGACAGCCATCAGACATGATTATGAAATTTTTTGGTCTATTTTTAGTTTACACATTCAGACTGGTATTGTCAGAAGTACTGTAATTCTGAGGGGTCTATTTTAAAGAAGGGAATGAACACCTGGGGAAAACTTTTTAAAGCAAATATATAAAATTGCATACAGTAAGTGACACTCTATTCCAGAGCACAGATACCTTATTATTGCTTCACAGGCTAGACCAAATTCAGAAAAATAGAATCAGGTAAGCGATTCTATTACTAGGTAACAGTCCAGTTATCGTTTTGCATATTGCAGCTATGAGGCAGGAAACATGCTTCTTCACTTACAGAAAAATGCTTCTTCACTCTCTAAAACGGGACTCTCTGACCTGGCAACACCTGTGGACCAGGTTGCAGGACTAGAGTGTCCCAGTGGAGGGCCAGCAGCAGGGAGTCCTACAGGGATGGCAGGGCAGCAGGCTGCTGGTAGCAAGGCTGCCCAGCATGCAGCAGCGGGGCTGGGAGACACAACCCCACCAAGCAGCAACACGCTGTGAGCTGCAGCAGCAGTGGCGGCAGGCAGCCCGGCAGGGTTGGGAGCTCCGATGTGCAGCTGCCCAGCAGGGTCAGAAATCACAGTAGCAGCGGCTGCCCAGTGGGGTCAGCAGCAGGTGGGGAGCTGGCTGGCACGTGGCCAGAAATGACCTCCCCTGGTCCAGCAAAATCCCTCATCAGGTACCAGTCATGCCCTAAGGGTGCCGGATCAGTGAAATCCAACCTGTAGTAAAATGCCTACCCTTAGAAATCTCTTTGGTCCCCCACTTCTTGGCTAGTAGGCCACCCCAGTGTTATCTATACTCATTGGGGCATCTTTGGATAGCGCCAAAACCCAAAATAAATGTAAGGTCCTAAAAGAGATATCCAATTATAAGGGAGCTGATTATGACACTTCACCCCATATTTATCACAATGTTTATCATCATGATATGATTATGACATAAGAATGATGCATCTTGTACAAAATATGCCCTGCGAGAAGTCTCTGAAAAAGTTATGATTTGCTGAATATGATTATCCTGTTTGTGCGCATATATCATTTTTGTATCTGAAATTATGAATACTGACTACATTAATCTGTATTCCAAATGTACTTACTCTGGGTAACACCCACAACTAATCTTTCGGGTACATCAATGAAGAACCTAAACTGTGGAGATGGCCATCAGCAAAGACAATAGTTCATGGAAGAGCTTAGTGTTCTGGTGAACACTTCAGACCGGACCAGTCCCAAACCAGCGAAGGTCCATAATGGCCCCTCTGCTACTCCCGGCTGCTCAGCTTTGCTTCAGCAGAAGCAGAGGGCCAGCATAGAAGATTGGAGATGGGGCAGTGCTCAGGGGAAGAAGCATGGCAGCTGTGGAGCCATTCAGCTGAGGGCCTTATCTCTATGCATGCTTCAGTTCCCATGCACCCAGGGATGCTGCTGGACAAGGGAAGTCCAGATGACAGAGGCTGAACCTCTATCAGGCTTAGTTTGAAGTTTTATTTTCTAGGTAATCTGCTTTCATCTGTTTGCTATCACTTATAATCACGTAAACTCTATCTTTTTGTAGTTAATAAACTTGTTTTATGTTTTGATCTTAACCAGTGGTTTTGGAGTGAAGTGTCTGAGAAAATACTAACTTGGTAAACTGTTGCATATGGTCCCTGCATCAAGGGAGGGGTGAATCAAATGAGCTTTCATCATACAGATCCCTGTGCAAGACTTTATAATTCTGGGTTTATACTCCGGTAGGGGTACAAGGCAGAGGAGCAGGGGAATTGGCTAGTGTTCCATTGTAAATCTATGAGGGGCGTAGGTAAAGCATGCAGGTAACTCGTTCAGGTGTGTGGAGCCACCTGCTGTCATGCTGGGTGATAACAGGCCCTGGAAAGGCTAGCTGGGCAACACCAGCAGAGCAGCGTGGGAAAAGCCAAAGCTTAAAGGGCACAGCAGCTCCAAAGGCTTCCAGACTGCACCCCAGGGGTGACAACCCATCACACTGATTACCAAGCAATATTCCTTTGAATCATTAATACCTGTTAGTCTGTTGTGCACTCAGATCTCAGCAGAGACCATCAGCAGGCACCACCTTTTAGGAATAAAATAAAGGTAATGGGAGGATTGATAAAGCAAGTAGAATAAGGCATATTGGGAGGTGGGGCAGCCCAAAAACAGGTGGCTGATCTTCTTTACCCTTTGACTTTGTCAAGGGATATATTCCTACAGAGCATGGGGAATAACAGCTGGAAATGGCCAGATTCACCATTGCTGCAATGCTCAAGTCAGACAACAGAGAAAGTAATAGTGACACTGAGCAGAAGTGATTCAGAAGACACCCAAAGTGCTGACATCTCTGACTGGTCACTGCTGCACATAATTAATAAATGCTAAGTAACTTCCTCACTGCACATCAACCACAGCTGGTGTCCTTGCAATATTCCACTGTAACTTCAGCATTTTAAATTGGATACACTGTTCCTGGGGCATCAGGCAATACTGAGGTGCTCTGTGACTGACATTCCAGGAATACCACACAGCAACAAAGCAATTAGCCTTAATATTGTTAATTTCAACAATGAATGGTCCTTATCCTCAGGCATAAGATTATACAATCAGCCTCATATCCCCTCACTGTCTCTCAAACCAGGCGAAGCAGTTCACTTTAAATAAAATAATTCTCCATTCACAACTAGCTGTTCCACTTTTTAGACATGTTATTTTTCTCATGTAAGCGTACTAGCTGCTCACCATCATATAAAATTACTCCCACTTACCTCACTCAATTTATCTTACACTCATTATCCAGGTTGTCACAATGTAGACATGGAGATCAAAAGCCAGCTATTACAATGGTAAACACTTTTTAAACTGGACTTCAAATATATATAGTGTACCAATATCATGACAGCAAATCAACATAGGTAACAAAATACTAATGGAGAAGTCAAAATGAGCCATATAAAAATTAATATGCATCATCAATGGATATGCAAACAACATGTGAAGTGTGTGCACCATTATTAGTCAGAAATGTGTAAATGTTGTTTACTGAAAGGTTAATTTTTATTTTTAAGCTAAATGATTTGACTTAAAACAGACAGCACAGGTATGAAATATAAAGTAATTACAGAGCAGTTTAATTTGTATAATTCATTAAATATATTTGTGATATTAAAAAACCCACTATATCCCGGATTCAGGTCTGCTCTCCATTTTCAGAGTATTTCAGGGGCCACATGAGTTAGATTCAATCTAATCTGGAAAAGGACTCCTCTCCAATCACTGTTACTTTATCAGCAAAGGCCAGTTGGTTTCATACTAAGTCTTCAGGCTACTCCAAGTCCAGACTTTTCCCTTTTCATGCCCTTTTGGTGTTATTCAGTTTCAGGAGACCTATGCTAAGGCCAGGATACCTGCCTGTCCTGCTTGTACATTGTCGTCTTTGTAATATTTGTGTTATGAAAGCAGTCTCCTTTGTGAAAAGCAGAAGGCTTTAAAACAGATATGGCTCTACTGCACAATCTGTCAGTCTGATCAAAATTATATCTCATCTCTTTAAATCAATGATATAGAAGCCAAAAAGTTTTACACAAATGAGTTATTCTTTCCCCTAAAGCTCATTGTCCTGAATGAGTAGTAAAGCTCCAGCTATTTCAAAGGTTTTCATTTGCTGCACAGTAACCAGAAGCCTCCACAAGCCTTTTAAAGAAGAAACCCCATCAATGGGGCAAGGCAGGCAGTTCCAGCCTCAGCCAAAACAGAGGCAACAATGCCAGAGAGCAGGAACAGATATCTTAAAAGGAACACCATGTCAGAAAAGGATCTGGGCTGAGAGCAACCACAGGAATTAAATTTCAATTAACTTCTTACTTCCTGAACCCTCCATAGGAACATGTGGAAAGTTGGACTGGTCACATGGAATCAACGTCTCACAGCCTCAAAAGTGACAGGAATAGGAAGTCCAGGACTGCCACAATCTTACATTTAAAGCTTCTGTGGAACTAGTTTTCATTGGAGCTGGACAAGTTTTATTGCCCTTTGACTCATTTGGTGACAAAAGAGAAAAAACAGTGCTTACCTAGCAACTGACATTATTCTGAAATAACATAGTGCGTGTCTACACTACAAGCATTTATTTCGAAATAATGTCAAGCTGGAGGAGTTCTTCCTCCAACTCATGGTAACCCTAATTTTACGAGGAGTAAGGGAAGTCAAAGGAAGAGTGTTCTTCCTTCAACTTCCTGCTATGTAGACAGTACCAAAAGCTGAATTAAACTATTTAGACTTCAGCTACGCAATTGACATAGCTGAAGTTGCATAGCTTAATGCGACTTTCGCCCTGCTGCATAGACGTATCTCTAGAGAAAAGTTCATTCTTGAATGGCTGGTGTAAGCCAAATACACAATACCTGAAACACAAAGTGAAATGTGTGTTAAATACAACATGAATCTTCATTATAATAGAAAGCTGGCCATTATCAAACTTTTAATTTTCTAAGACTAGTTATTCATCAAAATATGAGAATGCTTTTTTTGCAAGTTAGAGCCAAAACACACAGCACAAACACCAGAAGCTGAACTTTTTAAAAGTTGATTATTTTAAAGAATTCTCTCAAACTTTGTGGTAAATAAAACAAACATAGAAGAGCTGGTCACTTCTGCAATATTGTCCTAAAGGATCGTGCAATTTATTTACATAACAGGACAATATACGGATGGGGTGTACCAAACAGACACTGGGCTCCAAGGAGTTGAAGAGAACCTAAGAGTACAATCAGCAGGTGCAACTGATGTCAAGCCAGGAGAGAAGAAATAAAAGAAAAGCCCAGCAAAGTAAGGCGCAACAGAGAGGGAACAGACCTCTTGAGCTATCCCTCTGAAGGCTGGCTTGGCTGGGCCAGAGCCTAATTAGACTATACCTTAAAGCTGTCAAGAAGGAGTAGCATCTAGCTAGAACCTCCGTGGAGCAGAGAAGCATTGGGCAGAACCTGTGTTTCTTTCTGATCCTGATCTAGCTTGGATCCCCTTTGTTTTGGCCAAAGAATCGGCCAAAGAATTAGCCAAAGAGACTGAGAGAAAGGCCTACCTGCAGAACCACCCCAGGCACAGAGGATCTGAACAAACCCAGAATACAGGGCATACCACGGTTCCCCTTCCAGCCCTCCTAGGGCTGGCAGGTCCAAATGACTGAAGTTGCCAAACCAGATCTGGAGAAACCTGAGCTCAGCCCATCTCTGAAGAGGTAGGATTAAAAGCAACCTGACTGGAAGCCAAGTCTCAGGAAGAGGAAGACCACCACAAACCCAGAGCAGCAGTTGACAGAGGAAGTCAAATGAGGGGAGCCATTAAATCATTCTCAGCCTGCAGGGGAGTCACATGCTTAAAATACACAGAAGGGTTATTCACAAATGTCAGACATATCAACAACATCTTAAAAAAAATCTGCATTAGCTATCTGATATGTAGTTGGATTTTATGCTAGAAAGATAAAAGTGGAGTGAGAATACTAGTTATATGGGAATTTGGTGAGATACTAGAAATAATCTCTAGCTTTTTTTTTTTTTTTTTTGAGAAAAACTTTGACTGGATTCATTCAAAGCGTTTGAGACCTCAGTTTTCAGTTTCATCTGAAAGACAAAGTACCAATGCCGATTTAGTTATGAATGAGCATTTAAAAAACGTATTTGCTTAAATTAATCCTCATCAACTTTGAGGTTTGAACTGAAGTGTTAAAAGTCAATGGAAAGTCTTTGGCTTATCACAAACATACAGTTCTCAAGTAATAGAGAGATAGCCATGTTAGTTTATTAGGTGATGAGCTTTCATGGGGCACGAAAGCTCATCACCTAATAAACTATCTTGTTAATCTTTCAAGTGCTACATATTTTTTCCTTTTGTTTTACCAGTTCTCATGTAGTAAACCAGATTTTCAATGTTGAAGCCTCTTTGGCAGATGGCAAGTGCATTGCCTTTCAGGGCTAGCTGAGGCTTTAAACTTTTTATTAGTGTGGACCACGCCCTGAAAAGGGGACACTCACTGACTACCTCCTCTCACATTTGCAATAACATTCCATCCTACAGTACCCAGAGCAGTTATTTAGTTAAAAGCATTATGAGGATCATATTTACGTAATACTATCTGTGTACAGTGCAACAAGAGGTGGAGGGTGTCAGTTAAAGTACTTTATTCTTCATTTCTTCTTCTTCCATCTGCAAATAAGAGAAATCTCCATATCACCAGTATGCTGCCATAGACCAGCAGCAAGGGCTCTGCAGAACAATCTAGGGACAACTAGGAGAGTCTATTCAAACTAAAGAAACTGACTGGGACTAGAGCACTGTTTCTTAAACTTTAAGACTGAGGAACACCAAACAATAATTTTTTTGTTGAGGAAAAAAAAAGCCAGAGGGAAAAAAGGTCGGGGGAAAGTTATTGAGAAAAAAAAGGTTGCCTGCCCCTTTAAGGGTGGCCATTTTTAATTCCGTTGTTCTCCGCAGTACACCTCCGACTGCCTCGCAGCGGAACACAGTTTAAGAAACACTGAACTAGAGTAATCAGGAGAGTTAAAAATCTTGTTCCAAGTAAGGGTGGTACATAATTGATGATGGCACTATGAAAGCACTTTGCATCTCTAAAAGATGCAGTGTGAAAGTAGATGAAGGACAAACAAATTTTACATATGGGCACTAATTTTGGCAAATTCCTATTTTTAAAAAACTTATTTTCTTCGTAAGCAAATCCAAGTTTTTGTAAGCCTACTGGATACAGAATTTTCAATAAGCCTAGTCTCACAGTCATGCAAAACTACACAACAAGGATTACAATCATGACTGATACAATGCTATAATAACCTTCATTATTATAATTCTATAACAGCAGCTACATGGAGCTTTCAATGAGTCTGCGAGGCAGATTACAGAGATGTAAGAGATTGCATTTTGCCATCTGACTGACACACTGCTGGTAGTAGCATCACACCAAACCCAACCTCCTTACTATAACCCTCCCACTCCCAGCAAGTTGCTTAAGTGCTTTTACCAGTCACATCACCTGCAGTGTCTGAGGGCTATGAGCAGCTCACCTCTTCAGGGGTACAAAACAGCTCCTGGCTGCAAGCCTCTATGGATTCTGAGACCTCCTCTGGCTCTTAATCCTTCTCCCCCTGAGCACACTCGGCTACAATTTCCTTCTCCTGTATCGGTCCACTGCTGGATGCCCCGAAACCCTGAGGTATCCACGGGGGTCTTTGTAGTGGAGGTGGAGTCACCTCCAAGTATGTCATCCAGCTCTCTGCAATACATGCAGGTTGTGGGCACAGCACCAGAGTGGTGGTTTACTTCCCAAGCCCTGTAGTAGGCGTTTCACAGCCCCTTCACTTTGAGCCTCCACTGCAGCGTGTCCCAGTCCTGGACCCCTTCAGTCATGCTCCAAGAGATGTGCCCATAGATATCAAAATTCCATGACTGGAGCACAGTTGGGACTGGGTTGCCTCCTTTCCCCAAATGCTGATGAGGTCCAGCACCTTGGCATGGCTCCAAGCAGGGAATCTCCTGGTGCATGGAACAGGCATGGCCAGCTGGAGAGATGGGCTGAAAACACCACGCCTGGCTGAGCAAACAGGAACGGAACTTTCAAATTTCAAAAAGGACACAAGGGCGGGTTTTGTTCACCTGAGCAGGGCAGCAGAGTTCGAAGAGATGACCAGGGAAGACAGAACAGGCACTGTGGGAAGAGTGCCAGAAGTCAGCCAAGACTAGGGATGTTAAAATGCATGTGTCCACGTAAATGTGTAACCACTGAAAATTTCAGTGGCTACACATTTACATGGGGGATGGAGGGGAGAGGGGGCAGGTAAACCAGCTCCCCACGCAAACTGGTTCCCATGGTGCTGCCTGTCCTCCCCCCACGCCCTGGGCTGCTACTTCTGAGTGGGAGGAGGCATGCAGCTCTACGGGATTCAGTATGTGCTGAGAACCAACTTAAAAGGTGGCTCCCTGCATATACCAGCTCTCGCATGCGCGCGCGCGCGCACGCACACACGCACACACGCACACACACACACACACACACACACACACACCCCCCCCGCTGTCTCAGTAATCCTGTAGATTAGCCAACGAGCCCAGGTTCATCAGTTAACCATTTAAACTTTACGCTATCACTTCCCTAGTCAAGATGCAGTACTACACCATGGTGTCCACAATGGCACCCCAGCTCCCTAGCGAGCAGCATGCTCTTTCAGAGGTGGTTTCCATGGAGCGTACTAACTCCGGGGATAGTGCACACTAAGCGCCTTGCCAGTTTGGTCACTGCACTGCTGGGGCCTGATTTGGAATAGATTTGGCAACAGCCTGTGTAACTCAGTACTTTAAACCCCACACAGTTGTTTAGCCACTGCCCCCCCACTCTCCATTTCTGTTTTGATTCAACTTAGAATTCTGTGTTTATGCTCATATGCAATTTGTATTTCAAAGAACCAAGCATTTAAGATATACACCTCAATATCAAGATCATCTATAGTGCATTTTTGTAGTATTTTCCATTTACATGGTTTTTTGGCAGGACAGCTGCAAACAGAAAAGATGGTGGGGGAGCCTTGAGATTGTTGTGTGCAAGAGAATTGTTACTATGCATTTATTCTCACTCTGGGCTTGTTATATTTGTTATGATTACAAACAATAAAGAGGATCAAAGCAGTTTTATTTTTGCAGCAGCTGATCAAGAACAGAAGATAATTAAGAAGTAACTTGTGATGGAATGTGATGTATCTGGGTTATCTGACTATGCTTAATTCTGTATCTGTGCATATAAGCTTGCACAGAAATATACTGGAACAAAGATGCCAAATACAGTAGATTTACTGATGTTTTTATTTGGAGTTTACACATGCATGGTAAAAAATATTTCCATATATATCTTGTTTTATGGCTCTGTTTATAGTTAGCATCAGTTATTTTTACATTTCCAACCAAATTAAAGGTGTCCTTTGGCTTCAATAGACTTAATCCCATTTAGGGATAGCTCAGTGGTTTGAGCATTGGCCTGCTAAACCCAGGATTGTGAATTCAATCCTTGAGGGGGCCATTTAGGGTTCTGGGGCAAATCTGTCAGGGATGGTACTTGGTCCTGTTATGAGGACAGGGGACTGGACACAATGACCTTTCAAGATCCCTTCCAGCTCTATGAGATAGGTATACACCAAAGTAATAGTAAAATGTGGCTTCTCATACACTAGTGGATGCTATTTTGTTACATTTTTCAGCAGTGACGAAGAACCATAGCTTCAGCAAATGAACTACAGATGTAATATCTCTAAGCTATTTCAGATTTTCTAGCTTTGGAGTCTCAAGTTTAATAAATTAACATTTGTTATAGTCCCATTAGTTAAAGAAAAATAAACTAAAACCTTAGCTAATATGACAAGTAATACTTGTCACTTACCAGTACATCTTTATTAAACCAAAGGAAGACTTTAGTATCACTATAGACTGATCTATAAGGGAATTTTTCAAAACAATTGCTTGTATTGCACGTTTGTTATGGTACCATACGACAAAATTTAATGGTACATTTGAATTTCCAAGGACACGCTATTTATTTCTTTGACATCTGTTGAGGAAAAAAAATACAATATCTGACTGCTAGTTGCAACCCTCTACTACAGATGAAAAATTTAAACCATCGTCCACATTCCTTGCATCCAACACAGAAAAGAAGAAAAACGCAAAAGACCTACTACCGATGCATTTAGTACAAGGAAATGTATCCATCTGTGTTTCACTAGGACTTGAACTTAAACGAAGCCAAACACTTTTTTTTCTACTCCCTCATACTTCTCCACCTCGAATATGCTGTTACATTTAAATTTCAGCCTATAGAGAGTATTCATTTTATGTTAAGCCAGATACAAATTTGTACAAATGACTATCCTTCAAATAAAAAAAAAACCTCAAAGGCTTCAGTACATTTTAAGTTACCAAAAGGAAGACTGAGAAACTAGATCATCGCAGCAGAAAACCACATATACTGCTGCTATAAAATTTCTGTAAATGGAGAAGCTGCTATTAAGACTTGTATAGTTTCAAGTTTAAGACAAAATGATAATTTTAAAATACATTTTACAATGGAAAAGAAGATACTGAAACATAGGTTGCACTGTATATAAACACATCCACATATATCACTTTATAATCAACTCTGTCAATTATAAAGATTTTAACAGTTTTCAAATAAGTTTTGATCACAAATAAATCCTTTAATTTCAGACTTTATGGCATGCTCCCATTAAAGTACTACCCAGTTATGCCAGAAATTATTACTGTAATATTAGAAAGTGTCTTGTAACCTTAACAATGCTCCTCTCCCATTTTAACATGCTCTTAGTTCGCAGAAACATTGCTTTTTAGAGATCAAATTATTCATGCTTAGGTCTGACTGGACTCATTGGTCTTGCTTTAAAGAAAATCCTTAGCATAAGATAATTGTGTTAGTGAACACAGTTTACTTATTGGTGAGACAAGGGGAGAGGTGGAAACATGCACAGAACACAACACAAGTGGGTGTTCTTAGTCCAGGATTCATTTGGCCACACCATACATCAGAATCCCACTTTCCCCTCAGAAGTAGTCAGACACCAGATGTCACTTTTTGATCCAACAGTTCCTTTCACTCCTTCCTAACAACTAACTCAGCCTGGCTGGGAAAGCATGAGTGGCCTGCAGTGCTTCTCTTCCTGCCTAATTATCACCGCTTCAGGGCTAACTTCATTCTTGCTCTTGCCTTCTCCTTCTATATTGCTGTCTGACAGCCCAGCTGCCCAGGGATTCCCTGTGCAGGCCCCAGGAGACACAAGCTTCTTAAACTTCCGAAGTGTAATGTTTATATGCCATAAACCACATCATATGAAGAGACTAGAAGGTCAGGGTAATCCCTATTGCTCTCTTACCCATTTAGTGAGATAGATGGCAGGTTTCAGGTTCTAAAGGTTAAAAAAAAAGAACAAATTCCCTTCAGCCAGCTGGTTACAGGAACAAGTAAAAACATATGCCTGCTTTATTAAAAAAAAACCACACACACACAAATTGAGCATCACTTTCTTAATACAGCTACTTCACAATTAATTTGGCACCTGCAAGGGGGCAGAAAAAGAGTGACGGCCCTATGCACACTGCAGCACAGCAGAATCCCACTCTGAGGCAAGCCTCCCATACCCTACAGTAATCCTCACTGCAGAAAACCCCACACCCTAGCTCCGCTCCTTCCCAATTGTCATGCGTCCTGCCCCACCCCCTTCCAACACCCCACCCCCACTCATTATATTCTCCCTCCCTCTGGCTTGCTCTCCCCCACCCTCACTGGTCTGGGGCAGGTAGTTGGGATCTGGGAGTGGGTGAGGGCTCTGGCTGGGGGTGTGAGCTCTGATGTGGAGATGGGGATGAGAGATTTTGGTATTTTTCTGCACAGGGGTTTATATAAAAATGTATATAAGCCCTTCTAAGTTATTATCACCCTGTTACTGACCTTATTATTAGCTGCTTTAATTTATATTTGCCACTGCTGTATAATTTATACCATATACTGGCCTACATTTACTTGTCTAAGGAATTTCAGGATATATTTTCCCTGAAAGATGCTACACAGAAAAAAGCCACACATGAGATATAATAGAAAATCCCTATGACAATTCAGTATAATGACCAGGTCTTTCAAAATCCTGCAAGTGGAAATTCCAAGATCTAAAATCTCCAAATAAACTTTGTTATTCCAGCATTTCCTATAGAATTTAAGCTTTTTTTTTAGAGGAAGGTTTCTAGCCAAGATACAATATTATTCATATTATTATTCATATTATTCACCTTTTGAACATGAATCAAACGCAGCTCTGTTGTCTTACTGGCTCTTGAACATAGCCAGCAAATGTGGACACAGCCAAACCCTGGTCAAAATTGCTCTCCAAGTATAATTTAAGACATTAAAGCGTTTCAGATGTTAAAATTTTTCTTTTAAAACAGACATCTCAGAGTCTTGGAGGACAGTTTTGAACAGTCTAGCTGCATCCACAATAGCTAACCATTCAGTAGAGCACCATGCAATTTCTTTCATACCTTAGTTTCCAAACAAATCCTGTATCACCTACAAGAGTCAATTTACCCTCCCACAAACATTATTGCATACACCTCTTTATCAGATTTCCCACCGCCCTGACACTAGCAGTAGCAAAAGTTTGGTATAGTAGTAATTTATACTGTGGGGGAGAAAGGAGGAGATGTAGTTTTGGTGTTTACAGGTTGATTAAAGGGAGTGCAGAAGGTCCCTGCTATATGCCCAAGATACGTCCTTTTTTTGAAAGTATCGCAAAATGACAAAGCGGGGAATTTGTTTCCTGTGGCTGACTTCTGTTTGCATGAATTAGTCTTTTTTTGCATGATGTAAGAGCAAGGAATGGGAAGACTTATAATGCAACAGTTGCTACAAGTGTCAACCATGCGGTTAGCGTGAAACCGATGTATACAGGGGCAATGTATACTAGGGACACCCTGTGTTGCAAAACTAATTTCCAGGGCCTGGTCTATAATGTACTACGTTGGAGTAAGATGTTACCTGGTGGAAGAGTGGCTTATCTTGTAGTTTAGCGTCTTGTATGTTCTGAAACTATCAACCCTAATTGCTTCCTTACAAAGTATTGTGTGTATTCATTATCTAGATTTTTTTGAACACTTTAGTCAGAGTGGGAACCTGGGGAGTAAGGGAAGAATCTGTGCTGGAGGCATAACCATAGATACATAGGGCTGGAAGAGACCTCAGACCCCTGCCCAAAGCAGGACCAATCCCAACTAAATCAACTCAGCCAGGGCTTTGTTAAGCCGAGACTTAAAAACCTCTAGGGATGGAGATTCTACCACCTCCCTAGGTAACTTCACCACCCTCCTAGTGACATAGTCTTTCCTAATATCTAACCTAGACCTCCCACATTGCAACTTGAGACCATTGCTCCTTGTTCTGCCATCCATCACCACTGAGAACATCCTCTTTCTATTCACTTTGGAACCCCCCTTCAGACAGCTGAAGGCTGCTATCAAATCCCCCCTCACTCTTCTCTTGTGTAGACTAAAGAAGCCCAAATCCCTAAGCCACTCCTCATAAGTCATGTGCTCCAGCCCCTTAATAAGTGCAGCAATCAGTGAAGATTTTCTCTATTCTCTATCATGTGATAAAGTGACAGGAAAGGTAGCTCGTGCAAGGAAGATATTGTGCATCCAGCTTCCATCAGATCTGGCTTGCTCTTTTGTATAAGATCTTAATAAAAACAGGTGCTAAAAACAAGCCTAAATCCAGTAAAAAGCTTACTCACTATCTACTCGGAACATTCACCTCCTGTTAACTTTTATGAAGCTGGACAATCTTCTTTTATACAAAAAGAAATCAACAATGAAAGGTCAGATTGCCATTGAAGAAATTCAGCTAGAAACAATTTAAAAGATCTATCAAAAATTTATGAAGAGAAATCACACAAGAGTCGCAGAGAAAATTTGAAGTGCTTAAAATGTTACATCAACTGCTCACCTTCTTTTACAGAAAGAAAAAACAAAAAGGCAGGAATTTATTACCTATTTTAAGACCTTTCTTGAATGTAACCCTATAGAGGCATTGCTATGAATGTAACTATCACAGCAAATAAGACTATTTGGTGAGAGAATGGGACTATGTTGAGCACTCCACACTCAAACATTAGTGTAGCATGTAGAAGTCAATCATACAAATGTTTTATCTTTCCCTCTATATTTAAACCTATGTGAAAGGCCCAAAAGACAAAAAATTACACTCATGAAAACAAGGTTCACAGGAATGAAACAATCCTAAAATGGGTGACAGTATGCATTTAAAGAAACAATGAATTATGAACAATATTAAAATCACTGCATCAAAACAATTTTCTGCTCTTCAGTTTTCATGGAGGGTACACCTACACTGCGGGCTAAAACAGAGTTAAAATACGCAACTTCAACTATGTTAATTGCATAGGTGAAGTCGAAGTAGTTCAACTCGACTTTTGGCACTGTCTACACACCAGGAAGTCAAAGGAAGAACACTCTTTCTTTGACTTCCATTACTCCTCCTGAAATGAGGGTTACAGAAGTTGGAGTAAGAAGCCCATTATTTTGAAATTATTTTGAAGTAACGGGTTTGTTGTGTAGACATGCACTTTGTTATTTTGAAATAAGCGTGCAGTGTAGACATGGCCACAGAGACCAGTTATGATCTTGCAGAAATTCTTTAGGAGACAAGGAGCTGTGCCTACATATATATTGCCTGTTATAAAAACTAAAAAAACCAAACATAAATAACATAAAAACTATAGTGTTTTAATAATGCTGAGTTTACATAATATATTTAAATGACTACAATTAAAAACCATTAAGGTTAATATGATTTGTCCTTCTGTGCTACTTTTAGTCACCCTTTTGAGAAAAAGATTAAAATTAAGAAGCTTTTCCTTTTTATTCCACTCGCACAGGCCCGCTACCAATTCTGTCTGCTTTAATCCTCCTTCCAGAGATATCAAAGCAGGACATCCGTATTAAAACTACTCATTGCCAAAATCTGTTAGTTTAGCATCCCAATAGTATTGTAATGCTGGCACAATGATGATATCATAATGTGTGACAGTTCATACAGCTACTTAATGCTAGATCCACTTGCTCCACAGATTTTTCCCTGCCCATAAATAATTATAGCATAAATATTCTTAAAAGGTGAAGTTTTGGATCAAAATAAGTGCTTTTCCCTTCATCAGTAGTAACAAGGTCATCCCCTTGGCCGTTTTGCTGCCCAGAACTTACATAAAGTGATCAACCAAGAGTTCAGTCTTCAGACAGGAATGTTTATGTGAACATCTCTCTTAACCCTGTCTTTTCCCTCACTTTTGGAAGAAACTTACATTTTACTAACATTACAAGCCAAAAATGTTGGATAACTGATTTGTTCTATAAAGTAACCAGTGAATGCACAACACAAGAAATTCCAAGGGAAATTCAATAAAAGACAAAACTGTTTTGAATTACTTTCAGGAATTTGTCATCGTAAGAATTCTTAGAGAATTACTAAACAGTCTTTTCCATACAAAAAAAATAGGATCAAGTTCAGGTACATTGAAAAAAAATATGGACTTTCCTTACATTTATTCAAGGCAGCACACTTAACATACTGAATTAAAAAATATTCACACCTGACACACTACTCCACTTAAAAACATATCATGACTAATGGTATGTCTACACTGAAACCATTTCAGTGCTTCAATATGCACATTATGTCAGCCAACAAGAAGGGTTCTCCCACTGGTGCAGGTAATCTACACCAGGTTGAAGGAACACTTCTGTCTACCCAGCCCTGTCTACACCAGGAGTTAGGTCAGCATTGCCATCTCTCTCAGGATGGTGGATTTTTCACACCCCTGAAAGATGTAGTTGTGCCAGTATAATTTCCCAGTGTAGATCAGGCATAAGATATTAGAAGAGTGGCCAACACAACTATTTTTGCAAGACTAGTGTTATGAAGTGAACCAGCTCAGGCACAAGTCTAATTATCAGGATGCGTATTCTGGTAGCACTTATGCTGTACAGGAACTGACCACACGAATAGGAAGATACAGATCCAACTTCAAAGCCTGTCTAATTAATTCTCCAGTCCTGCAACAAGGGCTGCAGCATACCACTCTCAATACACCCTCACTCTCAAGCCCCTCATAGTAATGAGCCTTCAGATATAACGAACCCAGTTCCTGGTCTCACCTTGAGCCCTGTGGCTGCTGAGGGGCTCACAGCTCCTCCAGGCCTCCCACAGATGTAGGGCTGGACAAACCGTTGCCTCCCCCCTTCCCCCGCTGTAGTGGGTCTCTTTCACTATAACGAACTCTTGGTTCTAATGAACAAATGACTTGGATCCTAAAGGTTTCGTTATACCAAAGGTGTACTATATTCCCCACACATAAGTCTCAGAGGGATAGCCATGTTAGTCTGTATCTGCGGTTTTTACTTATGAAAGCTTATGCCCAAATAAATCAGTTAGTCTTTAAGGTGCCAGAAGACTCCTAATTGAATTTTACAGAAAAATAAGATTTCCAGAACCAAGGCTTATGTATCCGGCTCACTATTGGCTGGTTAATTTCTTAGAGACATTATGGCACAAGTGGGTCTTGAGAAAGAATTTAAAGGAGAGTAGAACCACCTTACAGAGTAGTGCAGGGAGCACATTCCATGAGTGAAAGATGGAATGGAAGAAAGCACAAAGATACTTATGAGGGAAGCACACAAATCAGGTGTGAAGACTATTAATGGGCAAGTGGAGGGCTATTCTGTCTACTCTTTACCATTCTGAGGGATGATTCTATTTTTACTGTATTACTAAACATTTCTTGCCTCGGGTGCTGGCACCAGTAGACCACTCAGACTGGTGACAAGCTATGGGTAAAATTTTTAGTCGCCCAAGCAAATTATGCTCCTAAATCCAATTTAGGTGCTTAAAAGCTTAACTCCTGATGAGAAAAATTCAGAGTCAAATTTTCAAAGCACATATGGAATTGTCTATAAGGAAAAGTCTTACTAAATACACCTCCAGAGTGGACACATTTATGCTAATAAGAATAACTTTTTTTCAGTTTACCTTAAACAACACTTCAAGCAACAAATTTAACTGAAAAAAGCCATTCTTATCCCAGAGTTAGTGTCCACAAAAGGGAGGTCATGCCAGGATAATCGTATCGGTGTAAAGTCAAAAGCATAGATTATGCTGACTAACTTTCCATGGAGACAAAACTGATGAGCAAAATTTTCAAAAAATTACATAGGATACATCTGCACAACCCACAGAAGTCAACCTCCCAGATCTTGCTGAGACTCCAGCTAATGTGGTTTGAGGCACACTAAAAATAACAGCATAGATACACAGCTCTGAAGTTGCTTTGGCTGGAGCTCCACAACCAGCCATAACTTCAAAGTGCTGGTAACAATGCTGATTTTAAAGGGTTAGCACAAACCCAAGCTCAAGACTGTGCATTGGGACAGGGATGATTGCTGCTAAGGGCTGTATAAAAAAGTCCCCTTCGAAATGCAAAGGCCTAAATTTCACTGGCTAGTTAAAAAAGCAAGAAAAAGAGACACACACTTTTTGTTAGCTAATACATGGCAACAGGAAAGGAAATCCTAACAAGGAGAATGCAGTTTGTAGTTTTTTAAATGCGTTGGCAGTTTATCTCAACCTGCATCAGTGGCATGAGTGAAAGCTACACTCTTGTCTTCCTTATGTCTGGTTAAGAACACACATTTTCCCAGGGAAGACAAAGCCTCCGAACGAACGTCAATGGGCTGTGTCAGCCCAAGGCTGCACCCATCTTCAATGCCAAAAGGGAGGAGTTTGTTGGGGGGTTGCTGGAGGTAGAGGGGGTACAGCAGGATAGCTCTGGGGCTGTTTTGGCAGCTCAGGAATATATGAAAATCTCTCCCCAACTCTTTGGGGCACCGCTGCATCGGGCTCATTAATTAGTGGTATCACCGAAGGGACCCTCTGCGAAACCTGGACCCCCCCCTGCACTAAGCAGAGCACCAGCCGGCACGGAACCGAGCCCCTGCCCTAGGCGCTCCCAATCCTGGCTACGGAGACTCATCCGAGTCCCAGCCGGCCGGCTCCCGGCTGCCCCAAACGGGACCGGGCTACGTGGATGCCCCGCGCTGGAGGGAGGCGGTGAGGGGGGGGGGGGGTGACACCCGCGCAGCCCCCGGGGGAGGGGGAGGAGGAGCAGGAGCCGCCCCGCCCCGCACTCACGCCCGGCTGCTCCGGCCGGGAGCGGAGCGCAGCCCGCACACCGCGCGGCGGCTCCTCCCCAGACAAAGGGGCCCCCGGCAGCCAGCCAGGGGACCCGGCCGGCAGCACCGGGCGGCGGCGGCCGTTGGCAACGCTGCTGCGAGGGTCCCGCGAGCCTGGGCTGCCCGGAGGCGCGCGGGGCTGGGGTGCCCCCGGGGAAGAGGCTCCCTGGAGCCGGGCGCCCGCTGGCGGCACTGCCGGAGCCCGGCGCGGAGGGAAGGGGTGGCGGCTCCTACCTCCCCCGCGGCTGCCGCCTGCTCCGCTCAGCGCCTGCTCCCGGGGCTGGAGCCGGGACCCGCCGCCTCCTGCTGCCGCCGCCGCCGCCGCCGCGCCACGGCTCCAAGTCGGACTCCGCGGCGCGGATCAAGTTCTGCCAGCGCCGCCTCCTGCCCCCCTCACACACGCGGGGCCCCCCGGGGCCCTGGCGGCGGCTGCCAGCGCCATCTGCCGCCGCAGCGGGGAGGCTGCAGCTGGGCTCCCTCCTCCCCCGCGCGGGGAGCGGCGCGCTGACTCCTCCGGCTCGGCGGCGCTGCCCACAACCCCGGTTCCGCGCTGAGCCCGCCCGCGGGAGCCCAGGCTCGCCAGGCGCCGGGCAGAGGCAAGTCCGGGGGGCGGGCTGGCAGGGGCGGCGCGCTGTCCGAAAACAAACGGTCGTTGACCCCCGTGTACAAAAGCCACTGGTAAGCTCGCTCCTCAGCATCACGCTTACCTTCCTGCGGTCCCGTGGCGAGATGTGGCAGCGGTGCTCACGGTAACCCCTTCGAAATACAGATTTCAAGTTACAGACGGGGGGACGCTGCTGGGATTGCAAATGAAAGCGAACACTGAGTTGGGCCGCCGTTGTGTAAATATGAAATGATTTCATAACTGAATGAACTAGTGGAGCCATTGGTGAGGTGTGACCCTCAACTATTAAACCAGGCTTTTCTCATCAGAAGGACATAATCACAGGCGAGCGCAGCACCTTTCATTAGGGTGTGCGCCCAAAGAATTTTTTTAAAATGTTCTTTGACCCCCATTAGCCACGCTCCTGATCCCCATTGGGATACCTCTGGAGGTAACACTGTCAGGCAAGATGGACACATGACCAGAAGTAAAAGGTGTCATGTGACACCCCCCCCCCCCCAAGGACTTTGTCCACCATCTTCCTACCAATAGGGATTAGTTTGGCCCCCACCAAACCCCCCCTTATGCAACTATCCTGCAATTGCATTAACCCAATGTGTGTGTGACATTAACTCAGGGCGGAGAGGCTGGGGGAAGTATTTCCTCTAAGAGTTTCCTCCCATGAGCAGAATGAATTTTGTGTTGTGCACCAGTACTGAGTTCATGTGGCTTGTTTGGATGTGCTACTGTGGCACCCAAGTTATTAATAAATATCTTATAAACCTTTCCCTTTTCCCTCTACTGCCATGTCTCCCCCTTGCTCCATCAGCTCCCCTGGTGCCTGCTGCCCCCCAACCCTCACCCGCCTCTGCTGTCCTGACTCCTGCCCTTCTCACTGCCCTCAGCCTTCCTGACACCTGCCCCCCTCCACCAGCCCTTCTCTCCCCCCTGTGCCCACTCCTCCAGTAGCCCCACTCTGATCATGTGAGCTACCCCTCCTCATCCCCTCTCCTAACACCTCCCTCTACACACCTGCCCTGCTTCTCTCCTCTGGTGCTGGTCCCTCCCCTGCAGGTGTCTGCCCTTCTGCTTCACCCCCAGAATCCCCTGGCACCTGCACCTTCCCTTACCCCTGCACCCTCCTGGTGCCTCCCCCTTTGCTCTCTTTTTCCCTGATGCCCACCCCCTCACCACCCTCTGCCCCCATTCCCTTCATGCCCCTGTGCCCTCACACGTCTTGCTCCATCCCTGCCTTCTTCATGCCCACCCCTTCTTTCAAGCCTTCTCCCAGCACCTCCCCCTCTCCCCTCTAATCCCCAATGCCCTTACACTCTCCTCTCCCAGCATCACTCTGTCCCCCCTCCCACTGACACCGCCCCTCCTGCCCTTTTCCTCATTGTCTCCACTTGGCCCCCTGGCATTTGTCTCTCCTCTACCCTGTCCCTTGGTGCCTTCCCCTTTCTTCCCCTGACCTGCCACCCTCCCCTCAGCACAAGCCCCTTCCTCTCCCACCCCTGCCCTCTATCCCCCCCCCCCTTACCTTCCGCAAAGCAGGCTTCTGCCTTCCAGTTTGCGGGGCTGGAGTCAGAGTCAGCCCAAGCTACAGGCCGGCCAGGCCCTAGCCTGGGGCGCCTCACTTTAAGGGGTGCTGCGCGGCGCTGCCAGGCCGGGCGGAGCCGAGGCCAGGGTGCAGAAAGGGCACCATGCGGTGGTGCCAGGCCAGGCGGGGGCACCCCCAGGCACAGAAAGGGGGGGGGGCCACGCGCTGCTGCCGGGCCGGGCCGGGCCAGGCGAGGCCCAGGGTGCAAAAATGGCTCGGGCCGGCATCTGTGGTCGGGCCCCAGCTGCTTCCGCCGTGCATGCTCTCTCTCTGTCCCAAGTGCCTCGTAGATGGCCGCGGGAAAAGTGAGGGGCTGCGGTTCCCCATCTCAAATCCCCCTCCTCCTCCAGCAGCCGCTAGCCGGCCCAAGACATTAGGGTGTGCCTGGGCACACCCAGCACACCCCGTGCGCACGCCTATGATAAGAATGGCCGTACTGGATCAGACTAAAGGTCCATCTAGCCCAGTAGCCTGTCTGCCAACAGTGGCCAGCGCCAGTGCCCTGGAGGGGGTGGACCGAAGACAACGATCAAGCGATTCGTCTCGTGCCATCCATCTCCAGCCTCTGACAAACAAAGGCCAGGGATACTATTCCTATCCCGTAGCCAATAGCCTTTTATGGACCTAACCTCCGTGAATTTATCTAGCTTCTCTTTAAACTCTGTTATAGTTCTAGCCTTCACAGCCTCCTCTGGCAAGGAGTTCCACAGGTTGACTATGTGCCGTGTGAAGAAGAACTTTGCTTATTAGTTTTAAACCTACTACCCATTAATTTCATTTGGTGTCCTCTAGTCCTTAGATTATGTGAACTAATGAATAACTTTTCTTTATTCACCCTCTCCACACCACTTATGATTTTATATACCTCTATCATATCCCCCCTCAGTCTCCTCTTTTCCAAACTGAAAAGTCCCAGTCGCTTTAGCCTTTCTTCATATGGGACCTGTTCCAAACCCCTAATTATTTTATTTGCCCTTTTCTGAACCCTTTCCAAGGCCAAAATATCTTTTTTTGAGGTGAGGAGACCACAGCTGTACACAGTACTCAAGATGTGGGCATACATAGTTTTATACAGGGGCAATAAGATATTCTGTGTCTTATTTTCTATCCCTTTCTTAATAATTCCTAACATTCTGTTTGCCTTTTTGACCGCCGCAGCACACTGTGTGGATGTTTTCAGAGAACTATTCACGATAACTCCAAGATCTCTTTCCTGATTTGTCGTAGCCAAATTAGCCCCCATCATACTATATGTATAGTTGGGATTATTTTTTCCAATGTGCATTACTTTATACTTATCGACATTAAACTTCATTTGCCATTTTGTTGCCCAATCACTTAGTTTTGTGAGATCTTTTTGAAGTTCTTCACAGTCTGCTTCTGTCTTGATTATCTTGAACAGTTTAGTATTATCCGCAAACTTTACTACCTCAACAATAAGTAGAAGATTATTGTAGTACACCATAGGCGGGCAATAATTTTTCATGGGAGGGAGCACTCCAAGAATTTGGTAAGTGTCAAAGGCAGCACTTTTCCATGATATTAACAGAGGATATGGGGTGTCTGGGATGAAGGTTGGGTGCAGAAGGGAGCTACGGGTAGGGAACTGGAGTGCAGGAGGGGGTTGTGACCTAGGACAGTGATTCACAACTCCAGTGATGGGCCGCAAATCATTGGTTGCCAGGCTGCAGCACAATGCCAGGCCATGCCTTTGGAGCTAGGGCATATCCTGGGCAGGTGGCAGGCAGCTGCCAAAGCTGAAGCCGGTTGTTCGCAGCGGCTCTGGGTGCCAGGCCTGAGGTACATTTGTTAGAGGACCAGTCACATTGTATATGCATATGTATTTGCATAATGAATATGCAAATAAAATGTTACCAGTCCACCAAAAGTTTGTGAATGTGTTTGCCAGTCTGCAGTACACAAAAGGTTGGGAACCGCTGACCTAGGACATAGGATTGAAATACAGGAGGAGGTGCAGGGTTTAGGAGGGGATATGGGTGCAAGAGAAGATTCTGACCTGGAAGGGAGGGGGTGCAGATGTTTGGGTAGGATGGGGTAGTGACCTGGGGCAGGAGATTGGGGGCATGGGTGCAGGAGAGGGGTTGCAGAAGGTTGTGACCTGGGGTAGAGGTGCAGGAGAGTGACAGAGGATTAGGGGTAGGGTGGGGGCAGGGTGCCAGGTGCAGGCTTTGGTTTAGGCAGCTTCCAAACAGCAGTCCAGCAAGACCCAGAGCAGACTCCCTTCCTGCCACACCCCCGTATGCTGCTCAAGCAGCCAGCTATGGGGGCCATGTGCTCTCTGTGCATTCCTTGAGATGTAGGGGGCCCTCCATGTGCTGACTGAACCACAAGCACAGCCCCAGCAGCTCTCATTAGCCAGTTCCCAACCAATGGGAGCTATGAGATTTGTGCTGGGGGCACTCCAGGGCATGCCGTGTGCAGAGAGCATATGCTCCCCACAGTCAGCCACTCTGAACAGCATGCCGGGTGTGGTAAGCAGGCTCCTGCTGGGCCACAGGATGGCGGTGGGACGAATGTGACCAGCAGGCCATATTTTGCCCACCCCTACTATACATTATAATAGTCACATGTTTTCTCCTAAAGTCTGTTCTCCTTTTGAATAAACCTGGTGTGGGTGTGTGCGCGCATCTGGAACTATTAAACTAAATTGTACAAGTCTGTGTAATCCTAGTGTGAAACCTTCACTTTTCTTTGATTCATTTTGGTCTAAACTTACATTTAAAAAAAACTTAATAATGCTGCTTAGTTCAATCTAAATTCAATTTAACAGTTACATGGTACATAAGAGGGATTGCACACCAGCTTTTGGCTATCAGAAGAAAAAGCAAACAATACATTCAGGTCTATGGAATTAACTTTGGGGCCCAATTCTGCAAAATTACCAAGAACAGTCACGCTTCCTTGATTCATCTCTTTGATAGAGGCATGGTAATAAGTGCTTTCAAGGAGGGTAACATCCCCATCTGTGCCCAGAATTAAATATAATTCACAAAGGATTTGGCATTCAGGAACTCCCAATCTGTTCTTTAACTAATGAAAAGGATTTAATTTCCTTCACAGAATCCTTTTGCTCTGGAGAATAACACATTTGTCTGTACACACAAAGGAATTTGTAATTTTCTTCGCATTAAAGCCATTAGGTTACTTAAACTATACCATAGGGTGTGGGAAGGCAAACTCCACTGTGAGTCTGAATCCAGGACATGTGGACTACTGGACAGCAGACTGCGCCAGCATACAAAATGAAATAATGTCCACAGTTCCACTCATGTCTACTGAATTTTCATTCTACTGGATCCTCCTATAGCCCTTTTCTCACTCATTTCCAATGTCCCTATGCCCTTTATGGGTCTTGTAGGGTAGTAGAAATACTGTTCTCATTGCACAAAGAAACCGCTTTGTTAGCAACACAATCAGCTATCCTTGCAGCAGGGTGAATTTCAACCATTATATATTAGCAAAGGCTTGTGTACAGTAACTTAAAATTTTAGCAGACTCTTACTAGTGTCAACAAACCCATTAACTGCAGCCACATCCTTGCTGAAGCAAGGCAGCATGCTTTGGGACATGGACATTATGTTCTGTGTCTGTTAGTAGCAAATAAAGGCGGCCGCCAACTTGCGACACAATCAGTTCCTGAGGAAGTGTCGCAAGTCAGGGGCATCGTAACACAAACCCGCATTTACAATAGGCACTGTGCGCTGTTGTAAATGTAGGCTGAGGATGCAAGTTGGGGGTTTTCAGCTCCTTCCGCACTTAGAAAAATGGTTGTAAGTGCGAGGGGTTGCAACTCAGACCATTGTAAGGTGGGGGTTTCCTGTATCAGGACACTAGCTAGGGAGGACTCTGAGGGCATGTCTATACTAAGATCAAATCTAACATGATCACTTTCTGGGCACTCAGTTCTGAGAAGGCGAAGGTCTGTGTTCTCACTATAGGCAAGAATCAAATGTTGTTCCAAGTAGCGTGTCTACTTTACAGAGTCTACCGAAAGCACTTGTAGCTTACCAGAGAGAGTGCTAATAGATTCCCTCCTCCTCCTTCCAGGTTGCCATGCAAGATATCAGTCTTCTCCAAATCATGGCGAGTGATAGGGAGTGAATGCTGACTGAATGTGGCCATAAACCTGGACCGTATGCTGCACTGCTTTGTAGTTCAATGACGCCAGACCACTTGCTGGTGGCTTGGAGCAGGAAGGTGTTCTACCGGAAAGGACAGAATAAGGCTGGCCTCCTTAAAAACCTAGAGGATCAAGGGGTTTCTATGTGAGAGCTTCATGGAGCTGTGCAGACAAGACTCCTGCTCCATCTGCAGACACATGAATAAGCTGCTCCACATCCCCTGCTCTGTGTAGGCAAAGAGAGAGCATTGCCTGAACCCATTTGCAATTAAAGTTTGTAAACTCACCAGAAGTGCCCTCCCCAGGTCATCAATGGGAGACCTCCTAGGAGGATGGGACCAGCTCCACCATCATGATGAACTCTTGGCTCTCAGCCATTGGCATCTGACTAGACTCCTCCTCCTCTTTTTTGAGCACAATGGGAGAACAGTAGAGGCAGAAGTTGTGGCCAGAGTAGCTGGCATAGACAGCTGCAAGAGACTATGCATGGTTGGGAATAGCGTTATTCCTGATGAAAGGAGGAGTACAGAAATTGACTTGTGGCACAACAGGTTTGGTAGTGTGGACGCATCAGTTAGAAATTTAACTGTATAGGCCTGGGGTTGATGTAAAGACCTAGTGTAGGCCAGGCCTGAGTTACTAGTGAATCCTTTCCCAGGTGCCTCACAGGTGATTCCTGCTGACATGCTCAGAGTCTAACTGATTGCCATATTTGGACTGGGAAGGAATTTTCTCCCATGTCAGATTGGCAGAGATATTGGGAGTTTTCCCCTTTTATTTGCAGCATGGGACTGATTTGAAATAGACTAAATAGTGAAGTCTCTAATTTGAAATCTTTAAATCATGATTTGAGGGCTTCACTAACTCAGCCAGAGGTTACAGCCATCGCATCCTTGGCCAGTTTGGGGCAGTCAGCCTGGGCCCCGTAGGGCCCACGGCTGCCTGGCACTGGCAGCAGCGGTTGGGGCCACTCCCACACTTACCAGCAATGGTAGGAGTCGTGGGAAGCAGAGCAACCCAACTCCAGCCTGCTCTGCCCTGCCATCTGAGTCACTCCACTTTCCTGTAACTAGGAGCTAGGTCTGGGGGGAGCAGAGTGGGCTGGGTCACTCCACTTCCTGCTGCTGTAGTAAGTGTGGAGAGATCCCAACCCCTGCTGCCAGCACCAGGCCTCTCAGAAATCCTGCAGATCATGTTGCTTGTGGGAGGGAGCTTCGGAGAAGGGGTACAAGACCTCAGGAGGGGATGGAGCAAAGGTGGGAACAGGTGGAATGGGAGCAGAGCCGAGGCAGGGCTTGGGGCCGAGGGGGTGGAGATTATCCAAGGGATGGCCCTGCTAGAAGTTGTGAGTGTATTAAAGAGGTGGATGACATTTTGTGGCCTACAATGTGCAGGAGGTGAGGCTTGCTGATCACAATGGTCTCTTTTAGCCATAAAATCTGAGTCTACAATACTCTGATATTCCCCTAGCTTACTTTTGACCAAGGTCAGGCAGGCAGACCTGTGGAGCAGAAACTATAAGCTACTGTGAGACCTAGCCCTGTCAGGTATTAACATAGCCTCCTCCCTCTAGAGGGAGGATGGAACTAGTTTAATAGTTTAAATAGATTTCAAGTTATTGCTTGGTACAAAATTGAGACTCTCAGGTCTGGCGTCTGCCAACTCAAGGTGGCCAGATTAAGAGAATATGGGGTTGGGGTTTTTTATGTTTGGAAAGAAAATTCAGATTCAAGTATCCTATCACAAAGTAGCTCTTGTTTGGTTTGTAGGCTAAAGAGAGTCTACCTTTTGATATTTTTATGAGACTCTCTTTCTTTGTTATTATCGTGCCCTAGGGAGCTAAATAGCCTATACAAGATGAGGGAACAAATAGTAAGACAACTGTATTCATAGTACTTACTTCACATCTATAATCTCATTACAGAAAAGAAATTCAGGGGATTCTAAATAATTAAAATTATATACCCACAAATCAGAAGGGAAATGTATTTTGTGCATACAAAGAACTTTATAAATACATTTAATTTAACCATGACTATCTTTTGTTTTTATCTACTCCAATTCATATAAGAAGTCTTACTTGCCTCAATGTAAGATTCTGTATGATTCCCTCAAGAGTAACTCTTCAGGCTCTTGGGAAAGTTTCCCCTTGATCTCTCAGGAAAAATAATTATTTTAAGCACCTGGTCTTTAACTATTTAGAACAGCCTAGCTTTTCACTTTTCTCATACCACTACCTCAGTGAGGCAAGACAAATTGGCCCAGATCCTCTAAGATATTTAGTGACCTAAATCCCAGATTTAGGCACAAATATCAGATTTAGGTGCCTAATCCCACTTTTGGGTCAACTGTGATGGACCCAAATGCCCTGCAGGCACATAGGTTTTCAAACAAAACACTCGCAAGGTGCCTATGTTTCCGCCCCTGGGCACATTCCTCTCCCTCTAGGCAACTAGGTGGCTGTCTCCCACCTAAGCTTCAAAGCAATTTGCAAACCAGACACCAAGTCACTTGCAGAGTCCAGGCTTGTAGGCAGGGTCAGAGGTCACCTACCAGACTGCATGAATTACACCACCAGCTGGAAGAGGAAGTGGTTCACACTAAGGATATGCAATTGCGATTATCTAGCTAATTGTGTAGCCAATACAGAATTTGTCAATAAGGGTGCCCTCTGCAGAGCCACAGCAAGAGCCAGCTGGAGCTGGGACTGAATAGTCCCAGTTCTGGACCACTGCAGCTCTGCATTTTAAATGCAAAGGCGCAGCGTCCTGGACCAGTGCAAGCTGGAACCAAGTGGTCCCAGCTCATGCTGGGTCCAACAGCCTCTGTTCATGGCAGCCCAGGCTGGCCACTGCAAACAGGAGCTGCTGCTGGAGCAGCTTCCCCTATTCTCCCTTCCCCCCCCCCCACTGCCTCTGATAGAGGTGGGGGGGGGAAGCCAGCACTATGGAGATGGTGCTGGGGGAAAACCAGCTTTTAAATTGGTTCCTCCCAGCACCAGTTCCTGTTTCCTCCGCCCTTGCTGCCTCTCATACAGAGGCAGCAAGTGGGGGGAAGCAAGTAGCCAAGAACTCCATTCAAGTACGTGATAAGCATATAGGCTTGTTGAATAGTCGGCTACTCACTTATATCCCTAGTTCCCACCATATAACTGTTAGCACAGAGTTGATTTATGAGACATTCTGATGTGGACTTCCTCAAACTCTCCTGATGACACTGTTCCATTGTGCATAAATGAAAGAGTGATTGGAGCAGAGTTCTGGGCCTTAGGGCTATGTCTATACTCGCAGCTTCTTGCATCAGAAGTATGCCAATGAGGCTAAGCATGGAATATTGCCAAGCCTCATTTGCATACCTAATGCGATGCCATTTTTGCAGAAGAGGTTCTTGCACCAGAAGGAGCTGTCTACACTGCCCCTTCTTGCGCAAGAAAACCCCTCTTGTGCAATGCCATTATTCCTGAAAATAATTGGCGTAACGGCATTGCGCAAGAGGGGTTTTCTTGTGCAAGAAGGGGCAGTGTAGACAGCTCCTTCTGGCGCAAGAACCTCTTCTGCAAAAATGGCAGCTCATTAGGTATGCAAATGAGGCTTGGCGATATTCCACGCTTAGCCTCATTTGCTTACTTCTGTCACAAGAAGCCACGAGTGTAGGACACCTAGGCTATGTATCACCCAGCTGGGGGTCCAAACCACTGGATTACAGGATGTGTCTGTCAGTCTCTCTTACCTAAAGATTGTTTCAATATTGATCTATAGAGGGATAACTGGACTATTGAGGAAAAATGAGAATGAGTCTGTAATTCAGTGATTATTGAAATGAATGGGAGTTAGGTGCCTAATTGTCTTTAAGAGTCTGGACCCTAGTGTGTTCTCAATTTCAGAAGCTATTGATTTCTCAGGATAAAGTCAGAGGTAGTCACTTGCCATATATGGTGCAATATACAATTGTAGACTTTCTTTTTTACCCCCACAGGAAATTGTAAGGTCATTGAAAATTTAATAATTATCCATTAAGAGATTGTGTCTCTTACATGCATATTGCTTGACCTTCCTGGATAAGACAAGAATTGTTACCCCCAAAAAATTCCCACTGGAGACCACCCAAGGTTACACTAGCATGGGTTTATTGTTTGAGGAATTAGCACTCCACTGTATGCACTACAAAAATAGAGCTGTCACCAAAGGTTTAAATTAAAGAGGGAACCAGCTCTCTCTCACAAGCAAGCACACACACTCCTCCATTCATTCACTCTTTCACACACATTCATTCCTGCCCTCAGGCACTCACACACTTACACAGGCATATGGGTTGCAGAAGGAGCCAAGGCATGTAGATTCTGGAGGGTCTGTCTGCTGATCATGGCTGGGGAGCTGGTTAGGAGAGACACTGGCTGTCAAGAGGAGTTTCTCAGGAGCAGGGGGAAGGAAAAGAGTCTCCCATATGCTCCCTCTCCTTTATATTGTGTCTGAATGGCCCATGCACCTGGTCACCAGGGAGCATTCCCAGACTTCCCTTTATCCAGCAAAGCAGCAGTCTCTGATGATTCATCACCATGTGCTCCAGCCTTAGCCTTGTAACTCCTACTAAACACACCCCTTCCTCACTCAGGGAAGAATGCAGCCTAGAGCAAATAACAAAGTAGCTGAGAGGTTACAAAGTTGCAGCTTACAGTAAGTTTCTGAACTTATAAAGCAAAGTTGCTGAGTTACAAATTTGCAAGGTTTTACAAAGATTACATCAAGTTGCAAGGTTTGACAAAGGTTACAAAGAGTTTCAGTTTAAAACCTTAGACCTTACAGTTAGTGTATTTTCAGAAAATGCATGTGTAAAATCAAGTAAGCTCACACAGAGGCTTTTTTGTGCAAGAATGTGTTCATGAATCTCACGTTCAAGTGTTAGGAATGCATGCAAACTAGACACTGCTCAATAAAAGAACACAGCTGATAAAATGGAACTTCACTAAGAAATAACTAGAACTCTGAAGCATGCTACTGCCCTGACAAACCCATAAACAGGAGTTCTCTCTCTCCTAAATACACCAAAATTTGTTAAAGCTTTAGGGGAAAAGGTATGTTCCACGCAACTTGTTTAAAGTACACATGATGCAGACTTTAAGCTGAGGCCCATTGTGCATGCCCTTAACAGCTGTGGCAGGCAACCTGCAGCCCACGAGCCATTTTATTTACTGTTTTCCGTGCACAGGGCTGCAAAATTCTGCTGGTTTTCATCCAAGTAGGTTTTTCCGACCGATAAAAGCGACATGCACTTAAAAGCAAGGGCATGTGACGTGACAAGTGTGCTGATTGCATTCCCTCTGCATTCAATCAAAGTGTTGCTATAGTTCAGTTGGCAAACAAAACTATGCTGTCTCAGGAGACCATCTTGATTATGACAACCTTGCAGCCCACTGAGATGAAGGAGGGCCACTCATGTTGCCCACTTACTAGCCAAGGTTGCCCCTCTTTGCTTAACAGTCTTCACCTCCTTGGTTCAACCTGTGTGTGGTCTTATTTTATTTGGAAATCACATCACAGGGTCTGCAGTTACTAACACTTAACTACTGGAGTCTGGTCTTTACCAATTTTAACATGACAGACTCTTTGATTGTTCTGACATTCTATTCTACCTTCTGAATGTTGACCATTCTGGATGCCTTTCATTTCAGACCATTGCTATACTCATTCATCCTATTCAGATTTGAAGTGTCCAGTGCTTGTTTTTTTCTCTCCTCTACACAGGTTACTCACAAGGGAATTCTGTGCCGAACAATTAAAAATTATTCACATAATATTTTAAAATTCTGCATATTTTGTCGGACCAACAATATAAGCACCCCAGTTTCAATTATTTTCGTAATTCATTTCAAAATACTTGCCAGGAAGTATATCTGTAACACCACAGACAACAAAAAAGATTCAGGAACTGCTTTTTGACAAATAGATTACTTATTAGGTGTATACATATAGAACTTTGAGTAATAATTCATATAAATGACAAATAGATTTCCTGAGCCCCTCAGAAGCAGTGCAAAGGTGTGGAGGAGTTAGGGTTAACAGAGAAGCGGAGGGACAGGGAAGTAGTTGCTGGAAAGAAAGTCAAGAGTGTTCTTGGAGGGTTGTTCAGTGAGTGAGAAAAGACGTGGACAGGTTTTTGAGGGGAACTTGGCAGGATTATTAGGGAGTTGGGGAGCCTCACCCATGCAGACCCTGGCTAATCCCTAACATCTTCCATTCTGTCAGGAGCATTTGACAATATCCCCATGTGTTCCTCCAACACTACTCAGCCATCCCTCCTCTCCCTTCCCAAGTGTCCCTGCACTCCCACTCAGACACTGCTCCCAACCCCATGTGGCCCTGCACTCCCACTTCCATTCTCATGTAGCCACTGACTCAATGCTGTCACCTCATTAGCTCCTGTGTCCCTTCCTCTATTTGTCTCCCCCCAGCCTTTCTGAAACCACGTCTGTGACCACCCCGCCGCAGCCCAGTGTGCCCTGCTCTACCCACCCTCCCATACCCCATGCCCCTTCACCTGGCCCCACAGGCAAGTTGCAGTAAGACAGTCTCTCCACTTCCTCTCCACAGAAGACTGAGACTGAAGCCCTTTATTCTGGTGCTACAAGAGCCCTGGTTAGTGAAAAGTGCAACTGTAGAATCTTCCCAGCAGAATGTATTTTCTGCAGGGGGGTAATCTGTGAGGGACACGAATTCTGCATATGCAAATTAGGGTATGGAAGGTGGCTTGGGCTGCTGGCTCCAGGAGGGGGCTCAGGGCTGGGGTTGGAGTGAGAGAGAGGATGGAGGGTACAGACACCATCTGGGCAGTGTTTACCTTGGACAGCTCCCAGTCAGTGGTGCAGAGGGGCTAAGGAAGGCTCCCTGCCTGCCCTATCCCTGTGCTTCTCCTGAAAGCAGCCAGCACATCTTTTTTCCCTGGGGGTGGGGGGGCGAGAGGAGGGCTCCATGTGCTGCCCCTGTCATGAGTGCAGACTCTGCAACTCCCACTGGCTGAAATTCCTGCCTTAAGGGGTTTGACAGGTAGCAGTCTCAGGGCTCCTAATTGTATCCCTGCCCTATATAAACAAAACGGGCAGTTCTGGTAACACTGTGGATTTCCTATTGGTGCTATGGCCACATGTACGCTTGTCTTGATCTGGACTGTGTCTCCAGGCTGTGAAACCTGACTAAGCCATTCTTTGTCACTGCAACTTCTGCTTTGATGTTGCTCTAACCCGTGGACCTGGCTGTCCTTATTAGGATCCTGACAGACAGGAAGTAGGCACTCTGGTAACATTTCTCTAATATTTCACTGAAAACAAAGATAAGTCAAATAAAATCCTCCCTTCTCTTGCTATAAGGTTGTAATATAACATTTTATTTCTTAAAATTCAAAATACACGGGAATTCAAAAACATAAAGCATCCTATCTTCTCTATAGCAGAGAAACTGAACTTGCTGTTCCATAATCAGGATTTTGCACTTAAAAGAATTCAATGACTTTTATCTTAAACCAGGCACCTCTAAAGTACATAATCTATTTCTATGTGAAATACCAATTAGCAATTGAGGAGAAGAACATAACACACCAGTCCCAGAGCTATTTTTTTAAATCTAACAGAACTGAGGATCTATTCCTCCCTGTTAAAATCATGGTTTTAACTATCTCATCATTCTTTCCATTATACTGTTAGATTGTGTATTCCCTGGGCTTGTATTTCTCTGACATGGTCCCCAATGCTTTGCTAAGTCTTTAATCTCTCATCTAGAAAAAGGTCACTAACCATTTTTGATAGCATCCATTCCTAGCAAACACTGCTTTAAGCCTGTTAATTACAGGCTGGGATGCCTCATCACTCATTGTCAGTATTTAAGCATTTAAACGAACAGCCAATCAGCCACCAAAAATAAATTTCCTTTAAAAAAAATCACAATTCTGTGCCTGCCTTTTGCCACAGCATATCTGGAATCTAATGTGATCTTGCTGGCTCATTTGGAATACTTTATTCATGATCTGTGTGTGTCTGGAGCATTTGGAACATCATAGGACAGATGATCAATACCTGCATGAAGTAGCCTTGATTTTATTCATTTGGACACCCTGATGCCTCACACACTTGCTCTATTATATTATATTCTGACTTCCTCCTGGGGGCATATACTGTTACCTACCAGTGTTAGTCCAAAAGTCTTTCATTACATGGACATGACATTATTCACAGTCAGCAAGGCTAGTCTGTATAATGTGTTTGCCATTTGCAGTTCAATGTCTCTTCTAGTTTCCTTTTAAAGATTGTTACCTCAGTCTCAGCTGTCTGTCATTTCTGAGCTTCCAGTATTTAAATGATGTCTTTGCATAATGTCTTTGGGGATCACCACATGTACCCTCAAAGCCTTATTTTGTATTTTATCTTGTTCCTGTGTAATGTCTATTCATCTCTTGCTCTAGGCATTAACTTCCTGATAATATTATCGTCATGCTCAGATACATCAGCTGAAGCAATAATCAAGTAATCTTCAATTACAATATATACACTCCTGGAATATTGCTACCAATTTCATTCTTTTCTGGACTATTTCACTGATTTAATCCCTAATGGTAATGTATAAAATCTGTATTGTTACCATAAGCTATTTAGCAAACAAAGGATGCTCATCCAACTGTACATACAATTGTCGGTCCCCGCAACACACAGGGTTCGAAAGGGATGCCGGAAAGAATAGACCCACGACTTGGGATTGGTAAAAAGAAACTGATTTTATTTTAACAGTGACTCTGGCACATGGTGATAAGGAACTCAGTTACATGCGTGGGCGCCATACAATTATTAAAATGAAAAATAAACAAATTACTAAACAGTACAAAACAATTCCCTGAGGTTTTTCCAAATCACAATAATTTTCAATAATGGCCCAAGGGTTAAGGGTAGTTGAATTAACACTGATGTTATTCATAAGGTCAACTATTTACACTATTTTGTGAACGATAACAGTGAACCCTTAACAACTACTTATCAACTAGCACAATGATTCTTCAAATAACTATTAACAGACAGATAACAAGGGTAACTGTGATAAATCAGGACAAGGGTAATAATGACGGGGGAGGAGTGTTATACCAATTCTGGAGACAGCAGGAACACGAGTACCAGCCACATGCCCATAAACAGTCTCAGCTCAGGTCGACCAACTCGAAGTACGCTCAATAAGACTCAAGAGCGGGGGCTGCAAGGCATCTGGTTGATCAGGCCAGGCGTTCACTCGATGCGATTCCCGCCTGAAAGGGGGTTTGGCTGCCTGTTTTATTGCCTGACTGTTTGACACCTGATTGGTGGATTTTTGCCGCAGTGGGTGGAGTAAGCTGGCCTGACCACGAGTCACCCCATTGGTGGATCTTTGCCACAGTGGGTGGAGCTGGCAGTGGAGGATGACTAATTTGTATGCCCTTATATGGAACGCGCTCCACCTTGTAGACAGAGCCCCCTATACCAGAACTCAGGTGTAATAGGTGTTGACCCACTTGCGACGGGCAGCCATAGTTTTTGTTCTGTCTCGGACAACAATTAACCTTCTCTCTCTCATCTGTATTCTCTAGTGCAAGCACAGAACACCGCTAACTGTGAAGTTTTAGCTTTATGGGGTAGCTTTAGCTTTCTGGCCCCTCACTCACTTTCACAGACTAAGGCAGGGGTTGAGGTACAGCTTGTGGGTTGGAGCTGAGAGGTTTAGACTATGGGAGGGAGCTCTAGGCTGAGCAGGGGGTTGGGGGTGAAGGAGTGCAGGTGCTAGCAAACTTCTAACCTTTCAGTTAAAACCATCAGGTCTCCTAATTCCAGCATATTCTAATGATTTTCTCCCAAGAAAAGCAAAATATCTTTTTACATTCAGGAAAATGGAGTAACCTTTCTTGCAATACAATATGCTCATCATGCTGAAACTCAAGCACATCAACATAAGCTAATTACATCCTCTTGGGTAGCAAATGTTCTCTAGACACTGCAAACTTTAATCTGTGCTGTAAGTGTAGCACCCCACTAGTTTAACAGCAGTGTGGATATTACTCCAGCTACATAGCAGAGTGACTTGGAGAGGGGGAACTCATCAATGGTGCTACAACAATCTTACAAGTGTTTTTTCTTCATGTGCAAATGTGGTACAGTTTTTTTAAGAACTGTATTGTTAGTTTTGTGGTGCAGTTTCTCTAAGGGAGACTGCTTTCTGCCATAAATAGCTCTACATTGCACTTGCTAGGGCTGTCAACACTTTTCAAAAGTACAGAATGTGTATGATAGGAGAAGGGTAAGGCCAAACTTGAGTGGAGGGGTAATGGGGCCAGTTTTTGGGGGTATTGGGAGCTAGTACATAGGGTAGCAACATCATGAAAATTTGACCTGGCTACCTCCATCAGAATTCTAAATCAGTATAGGGACACTTCTTATCCTCAGTTTCAACTGGGATGTAGCATGGCCAGAGTGTTTCCCATTCTGTGCTGGTAGCAAAAGAAACTGAAAGGCATCTTGTACTGATGTAGTCAGGACAAGCAATTTTGATAGTTAAATAATCGAAGGCCCTCGTAATACAGAGCTGTTGGCAACCTTACTTCCTGGGCATCGAGCATTGGATTTGGGGCTTACATTTCCAGAAGAGGGATTTGCTGTGCACCAGTTGTGACTCTCTGTTTAAGGACTGGTGAATAGAATATCAAATTACACTAAGAAAATACCCACACTCCATACTGCTGATTATATTTTCAGGAGATGGGGGCAGGGATGGGACCAACTTGCATGGCCCTGACATCTGCTATTGCTTTGCAGGGGCTAAACAGTATTTTTTGTACCCAAATCCCCTTTAGTGTGGTATGTTTACAGGAGGCCTAGTATGGTACATCATCAATAGACATCATTTTGCTCAATGCTCCTTGAAAAGGAACTTGAAATGCACTTTGTGATGTAAGTTTTGAAGTGTGCTGTACTAAGTAGTAACGTTTACCATTTATTCCAAAGAACGGTGACTTGCTCTTCCTCAGATCTCACTTGCAATTCCTAACACAGTGCTGCTGTTAATACCTTAACAGCATAAGCATATGACTCACTTCTTGCCTGACTTTTGTTTTCTTGCTCTAAAATATGCTGTAATGATGAGTGAATAGGCTGATAATTAGTTATGGCTAAATCATATTCAAATATCTCAGTACCGTCTCTGAATTGGGGTTGCCTACTCTCCAGTCACACAAACCCAAACACCCCTGGCTCCACTTCCTGCATGGAGGACCTCCATACACACTCACCCCATTCCCCCCCCCCTCCATTGCTCACTCTCCCCCACCCTCACTCACTTTCGCAGGCTGAGGCAGGGGGGTGGGGTGTAGGAGGGAGATGCAGGCTGTGGGCTGGAGCTGAGTGGCTCAGTCTGTGGGAGGGAGCTATGCACTGAGCCTGGGGTTGGGGTGTGAGCTTTGAGAAGGAGTTGGGGTGCTGCCTGGGCTCCAAGAGAAGGCTGGGACAAAGAGTTGGAGTGCCAGAAAGGGTGAGAGCCAGGTGGCACTTACCTTGGGTGTGTCTCAGCTGGTGGCACAGTGGAGATAAGGCAGGATCCCTGCCTATCCTAGTCCAGGCTACTCCCAGAAGTGGCCAGCACAGCCTCAGGAGCAGGAGTGGGTGTAGCTCCATGCACTACCCTAACCTGCAGGCACTACTGCCACAGTTCCCAGCCAATGGGAACTGTGCAATCAGCAGTAAGGTGGAGACAATGTGCAGAGATTCCCTGCCCTTTTCCCTTCCCTCAGGGGCCATGCTAGCCATTTCTGGGATTAGCACAAAGCCAGGGTCTGCCTTAGCCCTGCTTCACTGCTGGCTTTAGCAGCCTAAAATCTCCCCATTTAGCTTAGATCACCTCAGGGAGATGCAGTATGATTCCCAGTGAAACCACAATCCTAATCTGAACACTGCTCAACACCATCCTCCATGTTTAATAGCATCTATCCTCATGCCACCTGCCCCTCAATTTGCAGCTTTAAATCATCAATGACTTTGTAAGTAGTAAGCAGACTCATAAGGGGGATAGCCACAGGGTGACTGCAAAGTAAGGCTACTCCCACAACCCACCAGTGGATAGCCTCTGTTTTACAGTAGCAGCTAATGTTCATGCTAGCTGACAAGCTTGTCCATTTACCCATCCTTGCTTTCATAGTCAATATTTTTCAGGCATTATTAAACTCACTCAGAGTAAGTCTAGAATCAACCCCTGTGAATAATCTAGATCTCAAGGGGTTTCTTTTCCTTGTACAAGTGAAATGTTCTTTGCCATGACTTGCCTTTGGGGTTTTGAGTGATTCAGATTAAATGTCACTATCCCAAGTGATACAGCCAGCAGACACAGAACAAGACAGAAAATAATCCACAGGCACCACTTCTTCTTCTTCCTAAATCCCATATTCTCTAACTATTGCTGCCGAGAGAACCTATTTATATAACCTTAATTGATTCTAAGGGTAACAGGGTCCACCTGCTCTGTCTGGCACAGCTGCTTTCTCTTAGCCCAGACAAGCTGGAGAGGGAGAAACTCCAGGATACCACTGGTTGGGAGTCCCACTCCCAGAGTCTCACAAGCCTGCCTAGAATCTGGATTGGAATTTTAAACAGATCCCCTAGGAACAGCAGTTGGCTTCCTAGGCAACCGCTGGTGGCCTGCACACATTGCTGCAGTATTTACATGGTAATTGATGGGGGGGTTTCCAGTAGGACAGTTGGCAGGGAGGGAGGAAGGGTTTTCAGACCATGATGTTTATGTCATAAACCGTGTTTACTGTTTTGGGGGATTGTTTTTGGAAAATTCAGACCCATGCAAGAGCCATGTTGCCTGGGCAGCAGTGTTGTGCAAAGTGGCAGCTACACATGCTCTTGATGTGCCCCTCCACAGTGAGTGGGATAGAATAAGGTGGCATCAAGCCAACAGTGCTGGCTTTAAACAATCCATGGGTTCTCCTGTGCCAGAAGAATCAGCAAATGCCATGGCAAGGAATTTTTTTTTTTTTTTTTACTGCTCAGATGGATAAGCTGAGGATCAGCCCAAGAAGCACTTGAATTTTAATTATCTATTTATGTTTTCTATTGCATGTAGAGTTCATGAGAAATGCTAGCTTGGTAGCAGTGAATGTGGAAGTGCCCTGCCTCACAAAAGAGATACAATATAGGCAGTGGCATTGCGGTCTTCCTTTCTGCCCCTTCTGTTACTATGCCTGGATCCTCTCCCGGAGGGACCCCCTCTGGTTGTAAGAGGCTATTAAGATACTTGTAAAATCCTTGGTCTCACCACTAAATTTGGAAGCAATTTTAATGGGAAGTGTATTTACATGACACATATATATTAACCCAAACACTCTGACTTTAACTTACTGTCTTAATTGTATTTAGGGGATATGGAAGCTTGGGAATGTATTTTTCTTTAGGACCCAGTTCTGCAACCTGTTGATGGTGAATAGTTCTCGTTATCACAAATAGTGCCCCAGAGGAAAGGGAAACAGAGCAGAGCCATTAACTACCAGGAAGCAAAAAGAATAAGAGAGCTGTGTAGGACAGTCAGTGCAGTAGAGGGGGGATGGTGAGGGTATCTGTAGAGACCTAGCAGGGAATAGACTGTGTCAGTATTCAATGGGAAGATTCTGTCAGTATAAATCACCAACCACCATCACTCAGTGAATTCCTGGTTTTTGTTTTTTAATAAAGTGTGAATTCCTGAGTTGCTCGGGTTTGTGTATACAGCGTATTTGCATGCCTCATGGGCAGGGCAAGTCAGGATAGAGATGAGATGGAGTCAAGTCTAGAATGGAAAAAGAGTGGGATTGTGCACTGTGTGATGAAGAAAAGACTTAAATGCTCATTACTGCAGAGAATAACTAAATAACAAAGTACATGTATTGCACAGTTGCAGGAAAAACTGCATCCCTTCTCCCTTCAGCACCTCCTAGCCCTGGCCCACTTAATTAGATGGTTAGAAGCCAAGACCTTTTTTAGATAGGAATGTGTGTTCCTCTCCATCCACACCAGTCTTAAGGCTGCAGTCCTCTTGTCATTCCCTATGCCTATCCCAGCAGATCTGCCTTTAATTCAGCACCTGCATTCTACTGTCTCAAGGACAATGACAGCATTATTCAGTGATCAGCCAGCTTTTGTAAAGCACCATTGATGTATTTAGGGCAAAAACAATACAGCAAAAGTATCATAAACAACAGTCTACATGGATGCCTGGGTTCCTGGTCCGTCTCTATACATATTTCGATTCTTGATTCCAGAGTGAGTCAGCTGAGCCAGATTCTTTTACAGTGTGAGACCTCTGTCTCTCAGGCCTCCTGATCAAGGTAATGCCA
Source organism: Pelochelys cantorii (assembly GCA_032595735.1). Classification (NCBI taxonomy): domain Eukaryota; kingdom Metazoa; phylum Chordata; order Testudines; family Trionychidae; genus Pelochelys; species Pelochelys cantorii. The sequence goes on from CM064335.1 coordinate 42,340,312, forward strand.
GTCAGTGCTACCACCCATGAGGGATGAAACACCAAAAGGCTGGGTATCTGCAAATGAAAATTTGAATTAATTTCACTCCCACCTTATGTCCCCAGTGATTCCAGGAAAGCCACCCAACAAGACAGGAATACGATACATACACCACTTGTTGATACAATCGTTTATGAATATTCCATGTGTCCATAGCTTCTGGCACATCACCTCTGAAGTTTCTGGTCTTCCAAGGTCTCACATCTGTCACAGAACACAAAAGAGACATGGTATTCATTATGAAAGGGAGTGTGCAAGCACTTAAGTCAAAACTAAGCTCCAAATACCACATCTGAAAAAAAATGCATTGAAATGGATGAACTTGCCCCTATGAAATTCATTAATCTCACTATATCCTCAAAAAAGAAGAGTGAGCTGACTATAGGACTTTGATGTGGGTCCCTTCGGGGGGTAGGGAGGAAGAGAATTTCATTGCTGCCATAGGACCAAAGCCTCAGACATGGGAATACAAGAGTAAAGGGTATATTAGTCTGAGGATAGTCTGGCTAATGTGGAAGGAATGTGGAAAGGTTCCATAGGAAAATCCATGGAGCAGCTCAGGTTATTGCAGCTCTGCAAGCAAGACACATGTAGCACACACACCGAGCATAACCTATTAATACTCATTCACTCTTCACACTATATGTGAAGAGCATGTTCACTCTTCATACTGTATGTGTCATTTACACAGCCCACAAACACTTCCTAGTTAATTTGGAACCTGTTTCACATACTGTATGGTGGAAGAATTAGATTTGTATCCTAGCACCAAGCACTGCATGTGTGCAGCTGCCCCAGCGTACAGAAAATGGAGCTATTTTCTTTGACTTTAATTAAAGCAAGCAATCATCACAATCATAGCTCTAGGCAGCTATACAGCTATTTATCTCTCAGCCTCCTGGAGGACACAATTAAATATACTGAGATTTACTCCCTTCCTCCACATCCACTGTTTTTATACCCCTTCAGAATCTGTCTAATTTTTTGCCATGCATAGATTTTTTTCAGGCTTAATATGGGATTTGAAATTAAAATAGCACTTGCTTGTGTAGTGCTACTTGCACTGAGGTCAGCAGAGTTTTGTGATCAGCAATGGTGTGGATAACACAAAGGAAGCTTGGGGCTTAAAACTTAGATTTAGTTGCCTATGGCCCAGGTTTTGGCTAAAGTGCAATCCACAACTCCTGTGTAACCCTGTAGGCACCTAAACTCACTTGGGACTGAAGTTTTCAGTGTCCTTAGCACTTACGTTTCTGTCTCTGGTTATGTGCACTGTGCCTCATTCTAGGTGTCTGGGCACCCACATAAGCCCCAAAGCAATTCATAACCATGAAATGTAGGGCTGAAGAATGAAATCGCCCTTTTAATGAATTACAGCTACCAATGTGATGTTATGTAACCTCATGAATTGCATCCCATTTTTAATTAATGGGATTTTAAAAATGAAACAGTACTATTTTTGAACTAAGTTGTTAGTAGCCTCTTAAAAATTGCCTTTTTAATACATTGTAACTAAAGTGACTCCATGTTGTAACTGAAACCCCATTTTAAAATTTGTACTGCCTTAACTCTGTTTAAAGTGCGGGGTGTTGGTGTGTAATCTCATTTACAAGTGTAAATGTGGGGGTGTATATAAAAGGATCAGTCCTTGAAGCCAGTCTGTCTGGGTGGCCAGCTACCAGCACCACCTTGGAGGCTGAAGTACAATGCGAGCAAGTGCTGCAAAAGAACCCGTCCAAGAAAGAGACAAAAGCCCCATAAAAAAAAAAAAAAAAGAAAGTTGCATCTGCCATTAACTAATGACTCATGGTCATAGAGTGCTCTGGATCAGTGGAACAGGACAGAATCTATGAACTAAAACATATTTTAAAATGGGTGCAAAACTATAGGACTGGGTCTTTCAGTTTATGATCATCCTCCAGGAGTACCAGCGTGCACAGGCATAACCCAACTACTGTCCTCATGTGTAGACCTCGTGGCCAGTGAACTAGCATGGGCCATTGAGGCTGATAATTATATCCATCCTTAGGAATGTATGTATGAATGTGTGTATGTGTGGTGGATCATTTTAGTAGCTAGGGATGGCAAATGAATTCTGTATTCACAATAAACGTGGCATATTGCCTTATCCCCCTAACAAGATTCTGCTAGTTCTGTTTCTCTAACATCTACTCTAAGAAAGTAGATGAACTTCTACCTTCATCTCATTCAGGGCCTAATCTGGTAGATGCCTCTGAGGTCATGTTCGATTCCCCTTTGGCCAGATTGGGAGGAGATGTAACTACTGAGCTATTCTGATGTGGGGCACTGTCAGTCTCTCATGGTGAAGGTGCCCTAACGTTCCCAGTCACATCCTCTTGTGCACAATTACTGTGCCACTATGGATTAAAATACTCAAATAGGTCAATTCTCCCTCTCTGTCTGTGTGGAGGGGGGACAGAATCCGAAGAGGGGTCTCCTACTTCCAAGGTGAGTCCTCTAAACAAGTGTTTCTGAAAGTGCTCCACGGAATCACTCTCAGAAACACATTAACTAGCCGCTCTGGTGTGTTTATTTACCGGCGTCACAGCCACGGAGACTCGCGGCTCCCATTGGCTCCATTTCATCCTTTGCAGCCAAGGGGAGCCGTGGGAACACTTTCAGAAACACTGCTCTAAATACTGGGCTAAAAGTTATGCTAGGTCACCTTCAGCTCCTGGTCTTCAACTGTTTTTATGTGGATCAACACAGGTGCCTAAGTCATTCCCCACATGTAATCAACTTGGGTGTCTAAGCTGCCTTACACTGGAGAGGGGGTTCCATGTGAAGAGTACTAAGCAGCATGGGAAGCAGGAAATGTTCCCTTTAACTTTTTCCATACATGCACAGAATAAATTTTGTATGTGCTGAGGCATGTGTGGATGTGCACCACCAGTAGAAACACATGCTGGCAGCTGTGGGCACTTTGCTAATCAGAGTGGGCAGCATTTGGATCTTTCCTGGGTGTCTGGCCAAGCACTCAGTTTACAGAGAACACTGCTGACAGGGAGAAGATAAGCCCCTCAAAAATGTCATGTGTGGCCCACCCATACTCCATCCCCAGTTCCTCTCCTGCTTCTGGCTCTGCTGAGTGCCCAGTCTCCCTGCACTCCGGGGCCAGAAAGGCTGGGTCTGCACTGCGTGGCCTCCCCACACTCTGGGGCTCAGAGGAATGCGGCTGTGCTGCCTGGCAACCCTGAGCTCTGGGGCTGGGAAGCAGGTCCCAGTGACTACAATGGAGGCAGCAGGGCCTCAAGCTGAGAGGCTAGCCTCCACAAGCCAGGGCTTCACCCAATGCCCATGCTAAGCAGAGGAAGGCGGAGCCTAGTACGTACCCCTGTGGTTGGCCTCTTCCACTCTAGTTGGCCCTGGGTCAAGCAGGCTGACATTTGTGGATCACATTTCAAGATGCCTTTTTCTCTCAATGTACTAATAGGCATCTAACTCAGGCTTTGGGGATTGCAGTGTTGTACCTGTGATTTTTTTTTTTTATGGCACAATGCCTCAGAGCATGGCAATATCTAGGTTCCTTTGCAGATCCAGGCACACGTCCATGTTTGTTCTGTAACCCAAGCAGAGCACAAAACACTATGGGCCAAATTCTGATTTCACTTACACTAATATAAATCTAGTAAAGCCCTTGTGACTTAAGAACTGCACCGGTATGAATGAGAAAGGAATTAGTTCCTGCATGATAGCAATGATTTTCCTTCCTGACTTGGCAGTAGGTCCCAGGTATCCGACTTGCCTGCTAAGACATCAATACTGAGGAAAGTATTTGTGTTCAATGTTGTACTAACTTTAAGCATATGCTTGGGACCCACTGAACTTAAATTTAAGCACATGCTTATGTGCCCTCTCTGAATAGGGCTGTTACAGAATAAGCCTGCTACGAGGGCCTACAGGCCCAATACTGTATGCTGTTGCTCAGAAATAAAATCACTATACATAATGGGAACACTTGGCCGAATAGAATACTATACTTATCTTGTGCCACTAAAACCATGAGACCTCAGAAGGCAGAGAGAGGGGTGAGGGCTGGGCACAAGGACTAACATCTTTCCCAGCCCCCCCCTTGAAAGAAAGATCTAGCCCTGCTGTTGCTGCCTATCTCCCGAGTAAGAGGCCTGCCCTGCTGGGACTCAGACCTTTCAGCTGCAGGTGTTGCCTGCAGCCATTACCAGGGGCGGGCTTAAAGCCAGGAGGCTGTGCCTGGTGGTGGGCTGCCCCAAAGGGGCAAGCCCTTTGAGGGCAAGGGTGTGTGTTGTGTAGGGTTACCAGGTAATCATAAAAAAAATACCGGACAAGCTTCACGGAGGGACCAGCCGGGAGGGGGCCAGGAAACAGAGTTAATGGGGAGGCAATGGGGCTGGCCGGGGGAGATGGGGGGGCCGACGGGAAGCAGGGCTGGTTGGTGGGGGGGGGTCGGGCGGAATGGGGCTGACCGCAGGATATCGGGGCGGGTGGCGGCTGGCAGGGGCGGAGCTGGCTGGGGGAGCTCAGGAGGAGGAGGGGAGAACTGGCTGGAAGCAGGGCTGGCCGGGGAGGCAGAGCTGGCAGCGGGGGGGGGGGGGGTAGGGACTGGCTGGGGAAGACCAGGAGGAGAAGTCGGGGAGAATCAACCAACCGGCCGGCTAGGAGGGGGGCGGGGGAGCAAATCAGCTGGCGGGGAGCAGGACTGACCCGGGCTGTGCAGATCTCAGGGCGCTCCCATCCCGCGCGAGTAAGTCCGGCTGCGGTTCCACCACCCGCTTGACCAGCACGCAGGAGCATGGACCGGGCTGCCCCTCCTCCTCCTCACACGCAACCAGGGCTCCCAGCGCCGATCGCGCCCCGCCTCCCAGTCACTCCCCCCGCCCCCACCAGTCTTCCATCCAGCGCCCAGCTGGAAAACCAGGAAATACCAGACATTGCACATGTCCGGTATTTTCTGGATTATTTTACCGGACAGAGGGCCCCAAAACCAGACTGTCCGGTACAAAAACCTGGCAACCCTAGTGTTGTGGTAATAGCGGTTTTGTGTGATAAAATTATTGAGCGTGTGCATGTGTGCGCTGGTGAGAGCAGCACACTGTTGGTTGTGTGGTGGCCATTCAGTCCCTGTGAGAGCAGGGAGGGCAGGGAGGGTTCTTGGTGAGAGGAAGTTCCCTTTACCTGCCCAAACTGAAGGTTTGTGTTTGTTTGTGTTTCTCCCCATTATGTGTTTTGGCACAGATGAGGTGCCTAAGGGGGAGGGTTCAGATAGCATTGTGGCAGTTGGGACAGGTAGGGGAAGATATGGAAGTAAGATCTGTACTGGCCAGCCAAGGGGAATGAGGTTTAGACAGGTATGTGCTATTCCTTGTTCTGGTCCTGTTCCCAGCCATAATAACTCTGGGAACTTTAATACCTGGCCATCAGCCCTGCGGGTGCTGCTGCTGAATGCCAGGTCAGACAGAAGACAGCTGTGATCCATGATTTAATCCTGGATGAAGGGGTTGACCTGGCTTGTATCATTGAGACCTGGCTGGGAGTGGAGGGAGGCGTTGACCTTTCCCAACTGTGCCCAGCTGGGTTCTCGGTACAGCATCAGCCGCGGCTTAATTGTCGGGGAGGCCGGGTGGCAATAGTATCTCGAAAGACAATCTCACTGGCTAGGGCCTTGGTCCAACAAAGTGTTGGATTCAAGTGTTTGTATTTGATGTTGGGTGGCCGGGATAGGTTGGGTATGCTGCTTGTGTACCGTCCACCTTGCTGTATGGCAGACGTTCTGCTTGAGCTGGCCAAGGTGGTCTCGGACGTGACATTGAGGACCCTGAGGCTTCTGGACTTGGGGGACTTTAATATCCACGCTGAGGCTGTCCTGTCTGGTCTGGCTTGAGATTTTATGGATACCATGACCACCCTAGGATTATTCCAAGAAATAACTGACCCAATGCATGTTGCAGTCCAGACACTTGATTTGGCCTTTTGGACTAAGGGTGATAGAGTTCTTGGGATAAGGGATGTGGCTACACTCCCTTTGTCATGGACTGATCACTACCTGGTCAAGTTTAGACTGCTGACCTTCCCCTCCACAGAGGCAGGGGACCAATTAAGATGATCTGCCCTTGGAGGCTGGTGGAGCCGGAGGGCTTTCTGAGGTCCCTGAGGGATTGTTCAGCCATTATGGGAAATGGTCTGTAGATGCCCTAGTTGATACATGGAACATCGAGGTAGTCCAGGCAGTTGACATGATTGCTCCTAAGCGCCCTCTTCGGGCTAGTCAAGCCAAGTTTGCTCCCTGGTTTTCTGGGGAGTTGATGGTGGCAAAACGGTCTGTGTGATGCCTAAAACACTGCTGGAGGAGAACTAGAGCTGAGTCCGATCGATTGCGAGTTAAAGCTGAATTGAGCGGTGGCATTGCAACTTTGTTAATTTTACCTCCAAACAGGTCTCTTGTATGGAAAGGGATTGACAACTGGGGGCTGGTTTCACACCTTTGAGAGTGACAAAGCAGAGGGCAGAAGTCAGTGTGTCTGATTGTTAATGACTTGATGGATAGATTTGGGGAGACTGGTATGGCTGTTATCACACTGCAAGGATTAGCTGTGCTGGTGGAAGCCAGGATGAGACCTCTCTGTCTTTGGGCAGGCTACTGAGGTCGGAACTCTTAGCCACGGCCGACCTGTATTATGGCACTCAGGGTATGTCTACACTACATGGGTCCGTCGACGGAGCCATGTAGATGAGGGTGGTAGACATAGCAAAATGACATAGCTTCATTTACATTAAAATGGCTGCCACGCTGTGCCGATCAGCTGTTTGTCAGCACAGCGCGGTAGTCTGGATACTCCGCAGTTGACATCAAAAGCCTTTGTCGACCACCCTGTTATGCCTCGTGGGATGAGGTTTACTGGGGCAGTCAACAAAGGCTTTTGATGTTGACCGCGGAGCGTCCAAACTACCGCGCTGTGCCGACAAACAGCTGATCGGCACAGCGCGGCAGCCATTTTGATGTAAATGAAGTGGCGATTATTTAAATCGCCGCTTCATTTTGCTATGTCTACAACCCTCATCTACATGGCTCCGTCGACGGAGCTGGGGGCGGATGAGAGTGCCGCGGGGCCCAGGGCAGCGCCGCGGGGCCCTGGGCAGAGAAATTTCGTGGGGCCCCCCCTTTGACACAGCACATGCGCCGTGATGGCATGGCGCATGCGCGGGGCCCCAGGAAGCGTGGGGCCCGGGGCAGCCGCCCCACTTGCCCTGCCCTAAATCCACCGCTGGACAGAGCCATGTAGTGTAGACATACCCTCAAGGTTACAGGGCAGGCAGTGATTGAACCATCTAGTGGTCTAGGTGATCCACAAATGACACAAGTACTGTCACATTTGGGTTTTTAATAGAAAGTCAGACAACTTGATGTTACATCTTTAATAAGGGAGTCCTCCAGAAATGTAATACTTCTAATGCATTCACAGCACTTGGCAGTTACTGGCTCACTTTACGTTGGCAAGCTAAAAGTGCCCTTGCAATAACAAATATATTTAATTCCTAATTATCATATTTTTACCAAGAAGCCTTCACATTCTTGCATTGCTAATACATACCCTGATCAAACATAGAGGCTTTTGGCTAGATAGTGCTTTCTCACTTATTAAAGTAGCATTTAGAAGTAGAATTAATAATTAAAAAAAAGAGAATGCTGACATTTTAGGAAGTGGTTTTTCAACAGCAGGCAGGGTTTGTAATAACAGGAATGGCCAGCCCCTTGCCTCACAGACTAGGTGCTTCACTGTCTTAATTCACCATGTTTCCAATAAGCCAGGGTACAGCATATGCAAAATTACTGACAATTCCATCTCCTGCTCAGCAACATTATTTGTACAGTGATTTGTGTCTTGGTCTACCAGTTGTTACCTTTACCACATTTATAAACTGACATCTCAGAGCAGAGTTTTTGTGTTATACTGTGAAATGCATCCAAGCTCACCCTATCCAAAAACCACTGACCATGATTTAATAATGGTCCATGACAGTGGTTGGTGGTGGTATAACTTACTCAGCAGGTAATGGTGTCTAATGATAAACAGGATCATACAAATGTGGTTAGTTTGTTTTTGAAAGCCAGAACCAGGTTTTTAATTAAAATGAAACAAATTGGATTCCACCTATCTACAATAGCATTATAAACAAATTCAAACACACGCTATTTGCAAAGGTTATTTAACTAAATATAACCCTCTACATAAACAATATTTCTATCTAGCTCCATATGTACTAGCTATTACCATACAGTTTATTTTATTTTTAGTTCCAGGCTCCCTTTTCCTCAAATCTCTTACTAGGTGCTGTTAAATGCTCAGGTTAGTCTCTGAATCTCAGAAGTGCCTCTTTTCAAGTCAGTTTCTTCAGGAAAAGATTCCAGTGCTGCTTGCTTCAGGAAGGGAGCAGGGGGTGCACATTACACCAGAACCACAGGATCTAAAGCACATCTGCTTCTCTTGTCCCAGATTTCTGGGACCACATGAATCAGAGCTAATGACAGATGTTCAAAAACATGCCACAGATGTGGACAAACTTGACCAGCCAGCTGTAAGCTCACAGGATCTTCCTGTACATCTGTCTTGGTCACATCCTCTAACTTAGTTTTTTCTCAGGCTTAGTACACCTCCATCCCTGTGACTGCCCTCTCCCCTCACTCTGTTTCTCTCCACTTACTCTTAGACTATGTCTACACTGTGAGCTTTTGCAGCAGAAAGTATGTGGGACTCCAGGAGAGGCATAAGGATCTTGCGCAAAATGGGGTGGTTGTGCAAAATGGAGTTGGAAACGGAAGTGGGGAAAAAAAAACCCTTGCACAAAAAGAAAGGGCAGAAAATATGCTAATGAAATTGCAACTTATGCTAATGAGTCACGATCTTGAATATTTTCTGCCTCAAAAACTCGCAGTGTAGACAAAGCCTTAGTCTCTTTCTCTTTCTTCCAGACTCCCCCTGCCAACCTATGTCCTTCACCTGCTACCCTCTTCTCCTCCATCTGTTACTTCCTCTCCCCTGGAAGGGAGGCACCACTTCCTCCAACTTTCCCAGACAGAGTGGCTACTTCCTCACTGTAGAACAATGGCTGCACTTTCACCCAGAATGCACCCTAAATAATAAAATCCCTTATAAGGGTTGAATCCCTTTACCATATCCACCAATTTTTTAGCCTATATTTTCACTGATCCCTGCAGTTCTTTGGGCAAAATCTTGTGATGACTTACGCATTAGGGAAACCAATAAACTGTCACAGAGCTTGGTGCCTGTAAATGTAGTTGGGTGTCTATTGCATTCTAAGGGTGTTCTAGCATGCTAAATACAAGCAGAAAAGGTATTTACTCTCTCTTTACTCAGAGGATCTTATCTGTGACTGATTTGATTTTGTTCCGTGCCACCCATTTCTAAAGATTATTTTTCTAAGCTTGCAATAGCAAAGGAAACGTTTGTCATTTTGCATGATATTTTCCTAGTTTACTATTGATATCAACAGTAAAAAGAGGCAAGCAAGTAAACAGAGATTTGATGAAAAAGATGGCTAGACTGTAAAATGAATGCACTGAAGCTGGAGTACATTGCATTGTACTCACAATATTTCTGCTTTTCTCACTGCACAAAGGAAAGGCACAGAGAATCAAACACAGCTGGCTGATGAAAAATAGCAAAGATTTCACTGGTGTTCCCATGGAGCTTCCATTTGAAATTAAATGGAGCCACGTGAGGTGTCTAATCTCATTCCCCCACAAGATCTAGCTGCATGTTTAACTGGCAGCACTGTATACCAGCCTTCCCAGACTGCTTTTCTAGTTACAAAGCTTAGGGGAAATCTTGACACAAAAAACCTGTTAAGAAAAATGGATGATGGTTCCGATTTAAGACTCTTCAGCCTTTTTCGTAGCACGTATCCCTGTGTTTCCAGGATTAAATTCAAGTCTGGTGTTGCACAGTGCGGCCCATATGGCACATAAGCTTATGCGCTGGTCTCAGTTCCCCAAAGTCAACAGTACTAGACACAAAGGCATTTGTTATTTAACATTGTGATAAAAGAGGATCTGACTTGAGATTTAAATGACCTAAAACATCACTTGTGTTTAGGAATTCCCTTGCCTGAAGTAAATCTGCTTTTTCTTAAAAACTTGGAAGTGATCAGCTCCAAGATGTACGTATGCCCCTAAAGTTGCTGTACCAATAGGATCTCAGATGATTCTGAAGCACTGTTTTCATTTTGAAAGAAATGGCCTGAGAGCAACAGAAGACTGCACCTAGTCTGATGTCTTTGCCTCTGTCAGTATTTTAGGCTTTGTCCTAAGGAAATAGTCTTTAATTTCCAGGCTTTGATAGATAAAATGACAAATGAAAGCCTTCCAATACTAGTTGATCTTAAAACGTCCTAAGAGGAAAGTTGTTCCTGAATTACCACATTCTGCTAGGCTTTTATTTCAAAGATTTTATTTCAGATTACAAATAAATCATATGTGCCAAGATGCTGGACTACACTTCCTATCTTCATGTCATTCCTCTTCACCAAACATTCACTAGCTGTAATGCCAGCACCCATGCATCATCATCGATGACAGCCATGAGCTCAGCGCCCGTTGGTGTCCGATGCGTCCCTTAGTATTGCCTTCCAGCTTTCCCTGTCCAGTGCGGAGTGGCTTAGTTTCTGTAGACTAGCTCTACTATATCATCTACCCATTCTCTGTGGGGTCTGCCTCTCCTATTCGGACCATCCATTATGCCGAATACCAGGGTCTTAACTTTTTGTTCGTCGTTCATACTGCAGATATGCCCGAATAGCTGTAACTTTAATTGTATAACCTTCTGCAGTAGGTTCTCTTTCAGCTATATCTTCCTATATAATTCCTCATTAGTGACCTTCTGCATCCATCCTATTCTCAGGATCTTTCTATAACAACTCCTCTCGAATGCCAATATCCTCCTCTTCGAATCTTTCATTATCACCCATGTCTCACATCTGTACAACATGCTGCTAAATACACATGTTTTCAAGATGCTCAGCTTCATTCCTAAAATAATTGCTTTACTTTTCCAGATCTTATCCATCGCCTTCAAACTCACTCTTGCTTTTACTATTCTAGTCACTATTTCCTTCTTACAGTCTAGATCATACGTCATGTTGCTCCCCAAATACGTGAACTTCTCTACGTTCTGTAATTTGATCCCATCTACACTGATCTTCCTTCTATTTCCTTATCTCCAAATACCATTCCTCAATATTATTTCCAGGCACAATGTTAATCTTCTGTAAGTGAAAAATATTTTTGTCATGCAATCCTCCAAATGCTGGTAAATATTTAGATGTAATCGTAAGTTGTTCCTTTTGTTAACTGGGGAAATAAACCTATAAGTTTACTTTGTCGCCTTGATATATTTTTCTTGGCTTTCTCCATAAGGCAACATTATCAAGAACCAATGAAGCTGTCGCTATTTGCAAAATGTGCTAGGTGCTTGTGCCACTGTTGACATGTCTAGTACAATATTTCGATAGTTTTCTCAGCTCTCAACTGCCTCCAATGCAAAAACTTTCTTATTTAAAGAATTTTGAATTGGTTACAATTTGACTAGTATATATTATCTGTTCAGAGCATTACAAATGGCAGTGTTTTGTGGCTCTTTCCTCTCTCTGTCCTGGTGGGGCAGAGGGGTACCAGTGTTTGTTGCTCTTGGTACAAAAGTGTTTAATGCACAAATTAGCATTTATATCTGTGCAAGGTGTCTATGAAACTGTTCCAAATGGAGGTAGTGTTTTATGCCCATTCTGCACTCATGTTGCTCAGGTGAAAATAACTAGCCCAGAAGGCCCAGTAAAGAACCATGTGAGTTATTGGTGTTTTCTCCCAGTACAAGGTTTTTAATGCAGCTTTGGCATTCATACCATAGCTATTCCATCTACTTCTAGTCACATGAGCCTAGCCCTGATAGTACAGGTTGTAACTCTCTGATCCGGCACCCTGGGGATCTGACCAGTCCCAAACCAGGGAGTTTACTGGACAAGGGGCCCCAGCCACTGATGTCCTATTCAAGCCATTGGCCCCCAGCCTCAGGGCTCTGCTTCCCGTTGCTGGCCCAGGTCTCTGGTCCAGCAACATCCGTGGTCTTGCTGTGCCATTTTTTTCTCTGTGAGTTTGCCAATCCTGGGGCACCCACCCCAACCATTCTGGACCACAGATGTTGCCAGATCAGAGTCCTGGACTAGAGAGGTTCAACCTGTAGCTCATAAAGCTCTCCTATGAACGTTTCTAAAGGAATTTGGTCCTACAATCATTTATATTAATGTCGTGTTTTATAAAACTAGAACAACTAAGGCATTGTTAAATACAGTAATTACTCACTTAACACGTGCCCGCTTAACACGTTTTCATGATAGCACAATTTTTTGGGGAACATTTTTTGAACAACACGACTGTCCCCGAATTAACATGGTTTCCCCAGCCAGCTGGTTGCCGGCGGCTACACAGGGCTTCCCCCGCCTCCCTGCAAAGTGGCGGAGGGCTCGTTGCTCGCCGCGCCATTCCCCGGAGACCCCTCTCGCCGGACGCCTTGCTCCCTCTCCTCCGCCCCTGGTTGCGGCTGGTTTTTCCCAGCTGGCCGGTCACTGATGGCTGCGCGGGGCTTCCCCCGCCTCCCTTCAAAGCTGCCACAATAGTAGCAGTGGCAGCTGGGAGTTCCAGGCCCCTTTGAAGCGCTGCAGGAGCACCGCTCTGAGGCTCCATGGAGCTCTGAGAGCTGAGAGGGAGTGCCCAGCGCTATGCTCTAGGAGGTGCTAAGGACTGACTGTGGTAGCTTATAGATGTCATGCCTGCAGCTGGAGGTTGGTTTTTGGTTGTGAATGGGTTCTGGGAAGATGTAAGCAAGTAATGTTAAGTACCAAGCAATAGCTGCAGACAGTGGAGGGGAACCAAGGGAGCAGCTGCCCCAGGGCCTGCAGATGTAAAAGGGCCCGGAACTTGTGGCCTCTGCCATCACTATTGCTGCAGTAGCTGCAGTGGCCAGAGCCCATCAACTTGCCCCTGGAGGTGGCATTCCAGCCCTGGTGTTGCCAAAGGGATGAGTGAGAGACTAGTCCCCAGCCTTGTCACTTCTGCCTGAGGCCCTGCCCTTTCCAGGGGGACCAGAGCCAGCTCCCCACTGGGCCCAGCGTTGTCTCTCGTCAGCCCTCGTACTGAAGGTTTTTAGAAAGTAAAAATAGTTAAACTTTCTATCCTGTAACATTCTGTATAATCAAGAATTTAAAAAATTAAAATGTTAATGTGACTTCTCACAGACAGAAAGGAATATTAGCATGTAAATGAACCAGAGGGTTTGCTTAGTTGTCTAAGATTTTGAAACAGATGCTCACTGAAATCACTAGTTCAAATTCTTAATAGGGCTCACTCTAATTTTAGTCCTTCCGAGGTAGATGGCTAGATCCTCTTCAGCCCGCTCTGTGCCATTTCAACAGCACCTCTGAAAATTCAAGTCTTATCCGTCGTGCAGGGATATTAAAGATCTCATGCACTCTGTGAAAGTACTGGGTTGCCATGGTGCCCTTGTGAAATTTTCCCCTCTTGCCCTGGCCCCTCTTGTTTGTTGTCCTCTGCATGATTTGATCCGCCTGTTTTGCTCCCCACATGTGGTTGCACATCAGTGATGTTGTGCGGTATGAAAGGCATTATGTAAACATTAAAAAAAAAAAAAAACTTTGACATAGTTTCACATGCAGTGAGGCTTTGGCAGAGAGCTCTTTGAGCTAAACTATTTGATCTCTGTGGAGATCAATTCTTTTATCAAGTAAAATCTAAATGTTTAATCCATCAGAGGTGCCTTTAACTAAGGCAATTCATTGGCATGGAGAAAACAAAATGTTCTTCATTGTCAACAGCCATCTCCACCTTCCCAGGACAAACACAAATTAGAGACCATTTGAACTCTACTGTGATTTGTTTCAAGTCAGTGGAGTTACCCCAGGGATAAAACTTGGCCCAGACATTTTAATATGTGATAGTAAATCACTAAAACCACCATCTTACATGTGATAGTAAATCACTAAAACCACCATCCCCATCTGTTCAGTTATGTGGCCAGAGTATGAGCATTTCACATCTAGTACATGGCAGAAGTACATCAGCACCCAGTTCTAAAGGCACATAAATGAGAGGTTTTATTTTATGCCTTGTTGCCTGTGGGTTTTGTCACTACCTGTAAAAACAGTGGTCAGGGTACTCATTTTTGTTAATCCCATTCTAATACTCCAGATAAGAACCATTGTTCACACTACAAATTTTCAGATCTAAGTAGCCTTTGTTGGATACATACTTTTCAAACCTAACAGAAAGGTTGTGTAGGAGAAGGCAGGCTTGTTAGAGGGGACAGGAAGTAGCCCTTGTGCTTCCAAACTCTTTCTGTTTATAAGAAAAGAAAGGCTAATCTAATAAATGAGAAAATTTAAAAAACAACGAATAGTCTAGCAGCACTTTAAAGACTAACAAAACATGTAGATGGTATCATGAGCTTTCATGGGCACAACCCACTTCTTCAATGAATAATTAAAGGTCCAGTATTCGTTTTTTAAATTTTTCCAATTACAGACTAACTCGGCTCCCACTCTGAAGCTAATAAATGAAACTCAGCGGAACATAGTGAATGCCAGTGAAAATAGAGGTTCAGAAATTAAAATAGGAAAATAACAAGTTAAACGTTACTTAAACATATTAGATATCTTGAAGTCCCCAGGGCCTGATTAAATACATTCTAGAATACTCAAGGAGCTGACTGAGAGGTATCTGAGCTATTAGCCATCATCACTGAACAGTCATGGAAGACAGGAGAGAAGGCTAGAAGGGGCAAATATAGTGCTCATCTATAAAAAGGGAAATCAGGACAACCCAGGAAACTACAGACCAGTCAGCTTAACTTCTGTGCCAGGAAAAATAATGGTGCAAATAATTAAGGAATCCATCTGCATACATCTGGAAGAAAATAAGGTGATAAGTAAATCATGTCAAACCAACCTAATAGCTTCAGGGGGTAGCCAAGTTAGTCTGTACAGGATAAACTTAAAAAACAACAAATGGTCTGGTAGCACTTTATAGACTAACAAAACATGTAGATGGTATTATGAGCTTTTGTGGGCACAGCCCACTTCTTTAGTGGATAGAATAACAAGCCTTGTACATAAGGGAGAAGCGGAGGATGTGGTATACCAAGATTTCTGTAAAGCATTTGATACAGTCTCACATGACCTTCTTATCACTAAACTAGGGAAATGCAACCTAGATGAGGATACTATAAGGTGGATGCATAACTGGTTGGCTAACCACTCTCAGGGCATTTGTACAGTAGAAAGAAGATTGACCCTCCAGATATCAATCTTCTAGCATTCAGTTTTGCAGGTTTAATGTAGAACCATAAATCGAACGCTGAGGGCAGCCCTTCTAGCATCTAGTACGCCTCGTTCTGCTAAGAGTAAGAGAAGCCAACAGGAGCTTGTGCTCCCATTGGCCTCCTGCTGTGTGGACAGCATTTTAAGATACTTCGACACTGGCTACACAATTAATGTAGCTGTAGTTGAGTATCTTAAGTCAACCTTCCACTCCAGTGTAGACCAGGATTCAGAGAGTAGTTATCAATGGTTCACAGTCATGCTGGAGGGGCATAACAAATGAGATTCCGCAGGATTCATTCAATATCTTCATCAATGGTTTCGATAATGGGATAGAGAGTATGCTGTAAAGTTTGCAGACAATACCAAGCTGGGAGGAGTTGCAAGTGCTTTGAAGGTTAGAGTTATAATTCAAAGTGATCTGGACATACTGGAGAAATGGTCTGAGGTAAATAAGAAGTTCAATAGGGACAAATGCAAAGTACTCCACTTAGGAAGGAACAATCAGTTTCACACATAGAAAATGGGAAGTGAATGTCTAGGAAGGAGTACTGCAGAAAGGGATCTAGGGGTCATAGTGGATCACAAGCTAAATATGAGTCAACAGTGTGGCACTGTTGCAAAAATGGCAAACGTCATTCTGGGATGCATTAACAGGAGTGTTGTGAGCAAGATATGAGAAGTAATTCTTCCACTCTACTCAGTGATGATTAGAATATTGTGTCCAGTTCTGGACACCACATTTCAGGAAATGCGGACAAAGTGGAGAAGGTCCAAAGAGCAACAAAAAATGATTAAAAGTCTAGAAAACATGACCTTGAGGGAAGACTTAAAGAACTGGGATTGTTTAGTTTGGAAAAGAAAAGACAGAAATGGGACATGATAGCAGCTTTCAAGTACCTAAAAGGGTGTTACAAGGAGGAGGGAGAAAAATAGTTCGCCTTAACGTCTGATGATAGGACAAGAAGCAATGGGCTTAAATTGCATCAAGGGTGATTTAGGTTGGACGTAAGGAAAAACTTCCTCGCTGTCAGGGTGGATAAGCACTAGAATAAATGGCCTAAGGAGGTTGCGGAATCTCCATCATTGGAGATATTTAAGAATAGGTTAGATTCCCATACATCTGTCAGGGATGATCTAGATGGTGCTTGGTCCTGCCGTGGAGGCAGAAGACTGGACTTGACCTCTCAAATTCCTTTCCAGTTCTATTATTGTATGATTCATCAACCCCCAACAAAGCTTAGGGAAGGGGAACAGAAGGCACAGTGAACTAAGGTTTTGAGTGAAGCTCCTCTCAAGGAAGGATCAGAGTATTAAGTTTCTAAAATCCCAAGTCCATAGAGGAATGCTGTCTCAGTACTGTTTCTGCTTTTAGTCATGGCAATCTGATTTTCCTACAAACCACTGGTTCCTCCATTCACACCTGTTCCATACGCCCAAGGTGGATGGCACGGACAAACAGAATGAAAGTAATGCTAATTCCGAAATGACAGTCAACAGCAAACATGCTGCAAGAATTAGCTGCTTCCTCCTGCTTCCCCCAGAAGGGCCGGACTGAGCCATTCTGGCGCCCCGGGCAGAGAGTTTAATTGCGCCCTGAGTTGGGGGAGGGTGCATGCGCAGCCCCACCCCCGCGCCGGCGTGTGGGGGAGGGTGCACGATGCTGGCGACGGCAGGACACGCCAGCCCGGCCCGGCCCGGCTACCGCCGCTGGCACGCAGCCCGGGGCCGCCCAGGGCGGGCCGAGCCTGGCCGTGCAGAGCCCCGCGGCCGCGGGGGGGGGGGGGTGCTGCTGGCTGGCGCTGCGGGGGTTAACGCAGCCCCCGCCCTGGGCGGCCACCGCAGGGTGGCTGCTGGGAGCTGCTGCAGCCCATGATCCGGAAGCCGGGCGCGTGGCGCCTGATGGCAGGTATAAGGGGCGCCGCGCACCCCTTACAGCTGCCATCAGGCGCCCCCCATAGGTTGGCGCCCCGGGCAGCTGCCCGGCTAGCCCATGCCTTAATCTGGCCCTGCCCCAGATTGGGGGAGCTGTAATTTCCCAAAATAGACCTGCAGTGTGCATGCAGTAGAAGCATGCAGAAGGGTGCACGTGGCTATCAAGGAGCAAAGCAATTGACAATCAGACCCATTGTCTTTCAAAAGAGGCTCATTGTAATTATTGGCTACTCCCTTTATTTCAAATAATTTACAAACTCCCTGAGCCTATTTTAATTTTGTAAACATTTTGGATACACAAAGTCTTTGTTTTCCAGGGGGAGGTGAATATTTAAAATGCCATGTTTACAAAGGGACACCTGATAGACTAAAAGTATGAAAATCATGAACTAATTTTTCCTGTTGTCAGGTTCATAATAAATAAGCTAGACCAGAACCCTTACAGTGGGCAACCCCTGGATTCTACTAGGAAATATACCCCACGTAGAATACAATGAGACAAAACTGAATTAAGTATTCAGGGCCATGTTGTAAGCCTTATGATCATCCAACAGCAGCAGTGATGCAGGCAGTAGCATCCTTGGGTATCATTAGAACAGATGTATAGCTTATCAGGCATTCTGTTAATGCTGTAGATTAGCAACTGACAATCACAATAGCAAGTGCCAAATACACTTGTACTGTTCTATGAGGGAGGGATAGAGGAACTCCTCGAAAACAGTGGTGACAGCCATAGTAGAATTATCTAATATCAATAATACATACATGAGCACTGGTGTACCCTTTGCCAAATAACAAGCAGTGCATCCACACTACCAAGCCTGTTATTTTGAAATGATGGGCTAGTTATTTCGAAATAACAACTCCTGTTTTCCACGAGGAATAACATTTATTTCAAATAGCGGTAGTGTGGACACTCCACTGCTGCTATTTTGAAATAACTACTCCCAGACTCATTCAAAGTAACTACTCCCCAGTGCTTCCTGGTGCTGTAAGCTGAGGTAGCGCAGCCACATTAAGCGAGTCTGCCTTGGACTAATTTTGAGCCTTCCCTGTTATGGGCATGCTATTTTGAAATAGTTATTTCAGTAGTTATTATTTCACCAGGAAATTATTTCATTTTGTAGACATGCCCAAAGTGGTGGTAGGAATGGTGGGGATTTTTAGGGCATGCCTACACCAGGAAATTATTTTGAAATCACTTATTTGGAAATAATAACTCCCGAAATAAATATTTTGAAATAGTGTGGATGCTCCACTGCTACTAACACTATTTCGAAATAAGTGTTATTCCTCATGGAAAGCAGGAGTTCTTTCAAAATAACCAGCCCCTTATTTTGAAACAACAGGCTTGGTAATGTGGACACTCGGCTTGTTATTCTGAAATAAGGGGAGTTCTTTCTAAATAACTCCCTTGGGTAGACCAGGACTGAGGGAGAAAAATGTAGCATAAACAAGGGTCAAGACTACCCAAAGTAATGTCTGATGTGGTCAAGAGAAACCGAAGTAGATTATTTGAGCATTACATAAAAGTATCTAGCAGAGCTGCTTTTCATAGAATCATAGAGAATCATAGAATCATAGAGTTGGAAGAGACCTCAGAAGGTCATCAAGTCCAGCCCCCTGCCCAAGGCAGAACCAATCCCACCTCCCCCACAAAAGGCAGGACCGCCCCACAACATTTTGGCACCTGAGGTGGGAAGCTCAAATGACAGCCCCATGCCACATTTTCTCCTGACTGCCTGTTATGTCTCTTGTGCCCTCCTTTCTCCAGCACATCACTCCACCATCTCTGTGCATCTAGAGCAGAGAGAATACATATGCACCAGCAACAGACACAATTTTCTATACTCTGGGTCCTAGTGGTGTACACCCCCCGCAGTCTGGCACCTGAGACGGCCGCCTCAGTTCGCCTCATGGTAAGGCCAGCCCTGCCAAAAGACATGTTCAGCAAAATAAAAACCAAACGCTCTGTACAAGCTTCTGAAACTCAGGATTTTTTATCTGGGGGAGTAGGGAAGAGACTGAAACCATGCAGGTTAAAAGAACAGTTTTGGGGATTTGGTTCTCCTGTCCTCCTTTTTTGTCCTTTCTTTTTTCCATCTTTTTCAGAGTGGGGAGAGGGGAATGAAGAGGGAGAGGAGTAAAGAAAATTGAAAAGCAAAACCTGAAACATTGAAGACTGAAAATGAACTCTTTTTTTACCAAAATCAGAAACTTAAAAGTTCCATGAGAACATTCATATTTTTGGGGGGGAGGAGAGAGGGTTTTTTCTTTATTTTTTGTTTTAAATCTCGATAAAAAAATGTTGGCCAGCTTCAGTATCCAGTAAATAGTTCTAGTGCTGGTCTAAATTGGTTTAGAGAATGGAAATGTACTGGTGGAAAATTCCTGCTAGTCACCATTCTGACAAATGTTGTATTAGTGCATTAGCCCTGCAAGCATAGATTCTACATGCTTGAAATATGCAGAGCATACTATTCACAGGCCACGAAGGCCAGTAGTAACAATTTCTTTGAATTGAATCACATTAATAAATTCTATTACTTCTCCATTTTTTGTATTATTATTAACTATGCTAGCAGCTGGACATCACAAATGCAAAATACTTATTCAAGATCACCACTGTTTTCAGCAGGGAACAATTAAGAATACATTTCAATAATATTTAGGATTCTAATGAATAAAAGATAACTCATGTAGACAATTCAGAGCACTGCATAATTTTCTCCAAGGGGGTTAAAATGAACTATGAGGATTTAATTCATAAGGAAGCACTTCTGGTTTATATGTTTCAGTAGCAGACAGCAAGAGATCAGGGTTCAGGTGATGCAAAGCTCAGAAACTTTAAAATTCCACCTTTTCTGCAGGAAGGCCGTGTTTCTTCAACAAGAATTCAGTATCATTCAACATAACTCCCCCTGTGCCGCAGCATACCCCCTGCAGGAAAGATGAAATTTTAGAGCTTCATGTCTGTATGAATAAAACAGAATCAAATCAAATATAGCCATGGAGAAACTCTCCGATTTTATTCATAGAAGAACTGATTGCTTTTTCCCAGCTGGATCTTACTCATCAAACAAGTGATAAGCACAATTGTGCTGCAATCTCCACAAAAAACAACATAATGAAGGCACTAAAAGAATATAACAATCAAACTTTGGCTTTCTTTTATACCCTGTTCCATTCCTCTCCTCCTTTCTAAGTGCCAGATGTAACTATATATTCTTACATCACAAAGCTGTACTGATCTTTAAAAATAAGATTTTTAAAAGCACAGAGACAAAAGCACATAAACATTGAGAGGAAGTAGGGTTAACTATCACTAATATTTTTAAACTCACTTGTCTGTGCTAGGTGCAAAGGCCTACTTAAAATTGGTTTAGTAATTAGAGCTGTGTGGGGAAGATACACAAGTTCAAGTCATTATGTCTTTTACATTCCAGGTGAGTGCATTAACCACTAGGCTATTGGCTGTTCTTGGATGGGTCACTCCCTGTCTTGTTTTGACCAGAAATTCCCTCCTTGACTGGAGTTATCTTGCCAATGAAAGTTTGGTCTAAGACAGGAGTAGGCAATAAAACAGCAGCGGTCACCAGGGTTAGCCACTGCTGCTATGTTTGTCTGCATCTCTTCAGATACAGGCAATCACAGCTCCCATTGGCTGGGTAACGGTGATCTGCAGCCAATGGGAGCTGTGAGTCTCTTGTACGTGCAGAGGCACAGGAAAATACAGCAGTGTGGGGGCCTGTGAAGGGGGCCATCCTGGTTTAAGCTGATGTATTTCTGTGAAAAGTTCCAGTTTTGGCAAACTGGCACTTTCTGATGACCATTTCATTGAAATATCTGACCCAGTTCTATTAGTTACAACATTAGCTATAATATTTTAAAATGCAATCTGTTTTTCCCAGTGTAGACATGACCTCCATGGTTTGGCATAGAGGGGGTATACTCCTGCCTCTCTACCATTTTCAATACCTGTTCTGGTAGGCTGTATGCCTTAAGGCAGCGGTGAGCAATCTGTGGCCCAAGGGCCACGTGCAACTCATTGGTGTTCTCTGTATGATCCACGCGACATTTTGTTTGCTGTTGCCCATGTGCAGGGCTGCCGGATTACGCTGCTTTCCATCTGCACTGTTTTTTCCCTGCCGGTATTACTAACGTGCCACACACTTAAAGCAGGGGCACATGAAGTGAGGCACAAGCTGATTGTACATAGCGTTGACTGTGAGAGCTATGCACTCCCTCTACATCCAATCACAGTGCTGCTATGGCTCAGTAGATATACGCTGCAAATTCTAGATATGCAAGTGCAGGTAGCAAAACTAACCTATCCCAGGAGACCATCTTGGTTACGACAATCTAACGGCACACTGAGCTGAAGGTGGGCCACTCATGCAGCCCGCTCAGGAGCCTAGGTTGCCCATGGCTGCCTTAAGGGGAGTAAAAAGAGAGCAGTCTTTTGAGCCTATGTACTGCAATTGTACCTAGGCCTTATTTGGGTTGCATAGGTGCAAGGGAAAGGGGGCACTGCTCCATATGTCCTTTCGTGCTGGTGAGGGCCAGGAGCAATCAGAAAATTAAATGCGCATCCTCAAGAGGTATTGAAGGACCTAACTCCAAGGCACCCAAATACCTGTGCACCATTTAGTATTGTAGTTCTTAAAATACGCTGAAGTGTGTGTGCTGAGTGTTGTAGATGCTTGCAACTGTTATTTCCTTTGCTTCAAATGGTAAAGTTCAGCTATTTAAGTTACTCATGATGAATCAAATGTTCTGTCTGCATCGGGTCTGTTTCTTTTTTCTTGTCCCATCCTCTCATAAATGGCTGATGAGATTTTCTTCAACCTTCCCCAAAACGTTTACCTCCAGACTGAGGCCAAACAAAAAGAGGTTCCTTGGATAAGGCCCCACCACACTACAACACCCTGCCCTGGTGAAAAGCCACTGTGGGCCCTGAGCTCGGTGGGGGGAGGCAGGCTCTGTGCCCCTGGAAAAGGCAGAATTGAGGTCAGAAGGGATAGGGCCAAGGGCATTCAGCTCTTAGCACCACCCAGACCACAGTGCTGGTTTCTCCCCAGCCCTCAAAGCCATGCAGAGCACCTGATACAGTGCTCGGGTGGCAATTCAAAGAGGCCTGGGGCACCAGCTTCTGCTGCACTAGCAATGACAGTGGCCAGGAGCTTCAGCCCTTTGAATGGCCAGGCCCCAGGGCAATTGCCCCCTTTATCCTCCCCTTCCCCTGTCTGTGAGCCTAGAAGAATCACAGAGGGGCCTGGATTTGGGTGAGTTAATTCCTACCAAAGTTTCAAGGAGTTTGTTCATGGAGGAACTTCCATCTGGGAGCCAAATAAGTGCAGTTGGGCCTCACTAGACTTAGTAAATTGAAGGGGGTCTGAGGTGTTGAGTAGCAGTGCTGGGAGCTCTGAGAAAGACAGAGTGGTTCTGCATAGTCTGTTTGTATCTGGTGGTTGTGACAAGTTGGATCACAGAGTCCCCTGGCACTGTCTTTCAGTACTGATCATACCACTGAGTCCTCCTACCTGCCCCCTGGGGCACCCCAGCTCCCAAAGCCACATGTAGCACCTGACTCTGTCCTGCTAGGCTAGCAACGCTGATCCTCCCCAGCCAAGGCACAGAGTTGGGGTAACAGCCTCCCAGCAAAGCAATACAGATGCTGAATGAGCTCAGTCCTGGAATGGATCAGCTACAGGGACTTGTTAGCACCCAAGAATACTGCACAAAAGAAGACCAAAGGCCCAGTGTGATGGGGTGTACTCTCCCCGCACTGAACAGAAGAAGGTTATCTCCATCTTGAGAGCGGAGGAGGCAACATCCCGTTTACCCTACTGGGCATGCTCGGGCTGCACTGCTATAAAAAAGAACAGCTCTGCTCAGTTGGGGTGGGCAGCTTGAGGGAGAGGATGTGTGTGGCCAACTCCCTCCAAGTCCCAGTGACAGCCCAAATGCTACCATGCAGGTTGAAGACCCAACGCAGCTAGAGACCACTCAGGATTCACAAGTAGGTGGGAGTAACCAGATCCCAGAGGAAGAAGGGGAGATGGAGATCCACCTGTGCACAGAGACATTGGAAGCAGGAAGCAGCCCGAGGATGGTGACGGCCACAGGGTGACTGAGCCACCATCAGAGAGTCAGCATGTTGCAGCAAGAATTTCCTTGCAGACTCAGTGGCTAGAGCGAGCCACTAATGGGGCCCTGGGCTGGGCTCCAGTGGAGTGGGAGGGCATGGACACCCCCCTGCTGGGGGATGTAAAACTTTCCCTTATTTATTACCCCTTAAAACAAACTTGGACCATTGGGTTGTATTAGGACTATGGACTTGTACTGCCCTGCTACTAGGGGTGAGGTATAGACTTTGACCATTGGGTCATATTGGGAATACTGAACTGAACTGCCAATAAGGGTGAGGTATAGATTGGGACCCAGGGGCTGGACAGGAGTAATCCCACTTGGGTGTGTGAGATTGAAGGCACTGGCTGGGGGAGAAAAGAGGAGAATGCAGGGGTGAGGTGGATAACCCCCACCCCATTCTTCCCTAGCTGAGGTCCTCACCACAGCTGTGTGACACCTAAATAAATAAAATAAAGTTTTAAACAGAGGAAGCTCATTAGATTCACTCTTTATCAATGAAAGAGAGAGATGCACAATGGTTGATCCTTGCCACTGCCCCCCCAGTAACAATTATTTACACTATATTTGATAATAAATAAGTGTTTCAATAAATATAAAAAGTAAGATTTAAGTGATTGCAAGTGAAAAGAAATCAAAGTAAGTTACTAAGCAAAAAATAAAACAAAATGTAACCCACACACTTATTGGGTGTGGTGTACTAGCCCATGTAGTGGCACTTAGACCACTTACAGAGAGGAAGCATAAGTTTGCGCTATGGCCTTAGCTGAGAGGCAGCTGGCTTTTAGCTGAAGCAGTAGAGGCTCATGCACTAAACTCCAGAGATCCTAGGTTCAGTTCTGCCTGTCAGTGTTACAAAAACACACCAGCTAAACCTAATACACTAATACTGTGTTTTTTAAATGTTTTTTTTCTCATGACCCAGTTAAAGAAAATTGTTGATGTTTGCAACCCAACATAATTGGACTAAAGTGTGGGCTCTGAAGTGGGGCTGAGGATCAGAGCATTGGGGTGTAGGAGGGGGCTCTGGCTTGGGGTGGGAGGTATCAAGGCTGTGGCAAGAGGGGCTTACCTTGAGCAGCTCCTGGTCAGTAGTGCAGCAGGGGTGCTAAGACAGCTTCCCGCTTCTCTTGGCACCACAGACCATGCTGCACCCCAGAAGCAGCCAATAGCAGGTTTCCAGCCAATGGGAGTGCAGAGCTAGTTCTCAGGGCAGGGGCAGTGCAGGAGCCCTGTGCACTTTCCCCTCTCCTCCCACCTAAGAGCCAGGCCTATTGCAGGCCACTTCTGGGGCACAGCACAGCCTGTGGTGCCAGAACAGGCAGCTAGCCTGCCTTAGCACCCCACTGGTCACCTGATCACCCTGCAGCAACGATACCCAGTGCCTGACATTCCATGACCCAGTACTGGGTTGCAACCCGTAGTTTGAAAACCACTGCCCTAGAACTTTTTAAATACAAATTCTTACCCTACCAGTAGTTCTAATAATCTTTTTCACAAACTAGGCAGTCTCCGAATTTGGTTCCAGTCTTTCCCCCTGGTCAGTCTTAGATGTTGCCAGCTGGCATTTTGGATGATAAGTGGGAATCTCCTGGCATCTGGCCACTGTCCCTGTTTGCTTTCCCATCTTTATATCCTTTTTGCCCAAGGTGGGAATTCTTTGTCTGGAGTTCAAACTTTTCTCACCTTGGGTGGAAAAGTACAAGATCCAAACTGGATTCCAGCATCAGGTGGCCTCGTCACATGTCTTTGTAGGATCAACCACCGTTTGGGCTTACAGGAAAAACAAACCCATTTATAGACCTTTGTCTGAGCACTGGGCCATTATGTCTCTGGAGTATTACTAATGGCCCCTGTCAGCAAATCTAGAATTATAAACAGATTCAAACTTCATATCTCTAACTTCATATTCAAGAATGATACATGCACAGAAATAGAATATACACACTTAGTAGATTACAACTTTTAAAATATGTCATGAGGCATTCTACCTAAAATGTCTTTGAGTTATGCATATTCATAAGCCAATTTTCATAAAGCATGGTGGGGCCCTGTGACAGCAGTTTTTGTTCTTCAGACTGCCTGAGCAGAACTGAGCCAGATACTGTTGCCAATTTTGTCAGGGCTGCCAAGCTCCATCTCCCAATCCTGAAATGCCTCCCTGCTGCACTACTGAGATTGCGGTGTTGTAGACTGCTGCTGCCATTCCTTCTACCAGCCACTGTTGGCTGCAGCAAAGGCAGGTTTAAGTAGGCCAGTGTACAGCCCTTGCAGGCTTGGGGGTGATGGAAACAACTGGTAAGGAACAAAAGGGGATGAAGGAGATGCAAGTGGAGACCATGATGGGAGCCTTCCATAGCCTCAAGTTCCTTCATGGACACAACTCCAGCAGGTAGTGCTAAGTCCCTAACCTCATCCTCTTGTGACAACACCCTTCATCCTACCAGCAATATTGTAACCCTCTACAACCTGTTCCCTGATGGCTTGCTAGTACTCTCAACTCCATCTGGCTCCGTTTCTGAAGGGAATGGGTCTTTACTACAACTGGGTATGGTTGGCTGCACCCCAGGAGAAAAATTAGTTTCACCAGGGAGAAAAAAATTTTCACCTGGGAGAAATGTCACATGGGAAGGAATGTTGCTTACCAAGTCTATCTATCTATGTTCTCATGAGTCTCATATTTACTATG
Source organism: Pelochelys cantorii (assembly GCA_032595735.1). NCBI lineage: Eukaryota > Metazoa > Chordata > Testudines > Trionychidae > Pelochelys > Pelochelys cantorii. The sequence continues at coordinate 42,366,512 of CM064335.1, forward strand.
GTTTGTTATCTTAATGACTAACCTCCTGGAGTCATGTGAATATGTGAGAATATGAGCTTTTTGTGAAGCAAGCTTCTAGTTCTTATGGCTGCATAAGAAAAGCTTGAAAGTGTGATCTGAATGAATGCTTAAGACTCAAAACACAGAAGGGCAGCAAAACAGCCCCCATCAACAGGCATTATCTTCTAAAACCCCGTGGATTTTTAAGCCATTCTCATGGTTTTTGTGTCTAATTCCTATTTTTGAAATCTTGAGGTAGTACTGGGGGTTATAAAAACTTGGTAGCTGTGATTGGTTATATTGGAAATTTCAACAGAGAAAATAAAATCTTAAACCCCAGACAGGACTGGACAAGGGTTTGTTCTAACTATTAAAATGCACATAGTGACTTATCAATGCCTTCTGGGTAGATCCTCCTTTTCAGTCCCCGAAACCTAGCTACGTTTAATAGGAAATGACTGTAGATATAGATCACAGCTAGAATATCAGAGCTGTAATAAAAGTGACTTTGCACAGTATGTGTGTACCAAGAGGTGGTGCACTTGCCCAAACTTGTCCAATAAAGAATAATCCCACAAACTCTTTAGTGAATCATCCTTGAATTCAGTGGAACTATTTTGCTGAGGAAGGGTTGGCCATATTAGACTTATAACTTGTAATTGTTTTATAGAAAGCATAAGTGTTTTAGAGTAACCTGCAATGAACAATGTGCTTGGAACACTTTGGGGTAGACCAGGGAAGGAGCCATGTTAGTCAGATTTATTTTGGACACAGCACAAATAGCACACGGGACATACAGAGATGCTGTATGTAAAGTGCAGGTTTCCCACATAGAGCCTAGTTACTCAGACTTTTATGGATGAAGTGGATTTCATCTAAAGAGTATTGTAATAATCTATAACTATTTAAAATACAATATTCCAAACTGAGGGAGGGATTTACAGTGGTAGAAGAGCTGTTTGTTAAGTGGACTTATATCTCTAATACAAATTAAGTAGGAACAAGAGTTTGCACATATACTAATAATGTAAATTAAGAAATGTGTGTGAATTTATTGACTAGAAGTACCCTGTTTAATATACAGGAATATGAACATTTCTTATAAATGAATTAAGGGTAAAAATTCTAGTGAGGCCTCAGAGTCAGGCAGAACTAACGGGCCCCAGAAATGATTTAAGGCATAAAAAATAGACTAGTAGCACCTTAAAGACTAACAAAACATGTAGATGGTATTATGAGCTTTCATGGACGCAACCCACTTCTTCAGAGGACTGAAGTGTTAGAAGTCCAGATCCACTGGCTGATGGCTCGCACACTATCTTCCACATCCTAATGACTTAACCAACCAACCCAACAATGGAGGTGCTAATTGTTCTTATCAGACTCTTGTAATTATTTGAACCATCTACTCACTCTCTCTCTCTTTTTTTCTTTCCCCCTCCTTTTTTCTGTTCCCCCCACCCCCCACCCTTATTTATTCTTGGATCTAGACTTCTAACACTCCAGTCATCTGAAGAAGTGGGTTGTGCCCACCAAAGCTCATGATACCATCTACATGTTTTGTTAGTCTTTAAGGTGCTACTAGACTATTTGTTGTTTTTTTAAGTTTTTCCTGTTATTGACTAACTTGGCTACCCCTCTGAAGCTTTAGAGGCATAAGACATTTGTGCAAAAGATGCTTACCTCATATAGATCTGAGGATGTCTGTAGGACTAAACTGTGGCCCATTCTATGGTGGAGAGTGAGGCCTAAGTCCTCCAACAGAATGATCTAGAAAAACTTCAAGGGGGTTGCTACTCACCAACTCTTGTCTGTGGGTATTTCCATGGGAAGGTCTTGTATACTTCTCCTAACAATGTTCTGTAAATCATGGGCTAGGAACTCCCCCAAAGTCAGAGGAGTTGCTCTTGATTTCCCTTGGCGTAAATGAAATCCACATCTGGCTCCAAGACTCTGTTTTAAGGAGGTAAAATGTATAAATGTATTTCTGAAAATGTCAGTTACAGTACTTTACTGGAACATTGCCTAATTTGCTGAGGTAGTATTGGTTTTACTGGAAACGGTCCTTTTAATTCATGGTAAGCGAGTGATTAAAAATTATGATCAATTCAAGAGACAGTAGGTCTGAGGTGCATTTCAGAGTGTAGATCAATAATGAGAGAAAAATTCAAAATACACTCTCTGCTAAGTGTTAGTGCATATTTTCCTCATGAAATTAATAGAGTGGAGCTATTCCACTGGCAACCTCATCATTCAGCACTTAGTAGACACAGTAATGACTTTAGGCAAATGTGAGCACTGAAACTCAAAGAACCTGTTAGCTGAAGTAGGAAATGAGTGAATGACCTATAATAGTAATGTTTTATCTTGGCACTGATTCCCCCTCCACAGAGGAATAGCAATGTATAAAACAGAAATACACATTTTGGTCATATTGCTCTTTCCATTGAAAAAACCTTCAAAGGGGAGGCAGAAAACCCCTGTAAAGTTTCCCTTAGGGAATTTCTTGCTAAGCTTCTCTTCCAGGAGAAGGGCTCACAGCGGTTGACATCCCTAATGCATGGTTCCTGGATATCTGCAGGGATGGCTAACTCCAGCTGCATAGAGGCAGGAGCCTAGATCACGTGGTTGACTCCTGTTTCTCTGCTCCTACACTACTCTTCCCCCACACCCAGCTGCGGAAGGGACCCAAAGACATTCTGCATGAAAATCCAGAGCTGAGCAGAGAATGGTGTCATTGATGGTAAAATGCATTTTTGTGAAATGTGAAACAGGGCCAGGTGTAGTGCAAAGCATTATTGTTACCAGATTGTTATTGTTAATGGATCTGAGCTCTTTATTAGTTGAAATAAGGTGTCATAATTTAATAGCTTAAACACAGTCTCAACAAATTTGAGGCAATTAATCAAATCTAAGATACAGTTGGTCTGTTTAGGGTGAGTAACGTGCTAATTTTGATAGCTTGTTCAATCAATAAATCTTTGTTTTTTCCTAATAAAATCTAAAATATTGTGACAGACCCAAACCAGCAGTCTGCCACACTCTGATGGAAGGCAGGTATACAGGGTGCTGGATAAATGGCTTTCTCTTCCCTGAGTAAACTCCTAGGCTTTGTCTATCTACACTGCAGGGTTTTTGCAGAAGTTGTCTTTTGCAGAAGAGTTCTTGCACAAAAACTTCTTGTGCAAAAGCGCATCCAGACCTCAAAGCACATTGCAAAAGCAATGTGCTTTTGCACAAGAGAGCATCCACATTGCATGGACACTCCTGCACAAGAAAGCTCTGCTGGCCATTCACAGAATGGCCATTGAAGCACCTGTGCTTTTTCCCATAGGGATTTCTTGTGCAAGAAACCCCTGCAGAGCACCCATACCTGCCTTTTTGCTCAAGAGCTGTAGCACAAAATGGAGTTATTCCTCTTGGGGAGAGGAATAACTTTACCAGCAAAAGCCCTCTGTTCTGTCAATTTTCTTGTGGAAAAGTGTACTTGAGATATGGATGCTCTGCCAGTTTTTGCACAAAAACAGCCATTCTTGTGCAAAAATCTTGTAGTGTAGGCATAGCCCTAGAGAATGCAGCCTTGAAATGAAGGCAGGCAGACACCTGGGGCTAGTTAATGACTTGCCTGAGGGAGCAAGCTAATTAAACATCTGCAGCCAATTAAAACCAGTGGGGCTGCTTTAAAAGGTTTCCCGCCAGATAGGAGGAAGACAAGAAGAGCAGCAGCAGTGGAAGTGGAGATAAGGATTAGCTAGCAGGTACTAGAGGAAGGCACTAGGAGGGACTGTTTGGGGAACTGGTTCAGGGAAAAAGCTGTCAGATTGGAAACAAAAACAATCCTGTCTGTGACTGCTGCCTTAGGGTACATCTAAACTGCATCCCTTTTTTGATAGAGAGAAATTAAATGTATTGAAACTGTAAATGAAGCTGGGATTTGAATTTTCTGTGCTTCATTTACATAATAGTGGCCACAGTGTTGTGTGTTGTTTGTTTTGTTTTTGTTTTTGAAAAGCTGCTTTTTGGAAAAGAAAATGCTGCTGCCATTATGTAAATGAAGTGCAGGAATTCAAATCCTGGCTTCATTTACAATTTTGATATGTTTAATTTATCTCCCTCTATCAAAAAAGGGATGTAGTTTAGATGTCCCCTTAAGGTCCCTGGGCTAGAACCTGGAGTAGTGGGTGGGCCTGGGTTTCCCCCACAAACCTCACCCCGTCTCAACACAGAGATTGCCCTGAGAAGGGAGGCCAGAACTATAGATGTATCTTTCACCCCAAAATCATGAACTAGCCTGTGATGATTATGGAAGCTGTGAACCCTGCCTCTTGTAAAGAGAAAGAGGCCACGTGACAGGCCACAGGGAACCCCTGAGGCTAATACTATCCAGTAGTAGTGTGAGAACCTTGTAGCATAGCTTTGTTCTGCTGTACCCACCTTTAAAAGAGCCCACAATATATTGACTAAGTTTCTTCAGAGGGTGTGGAAGGAGACTCATCTGTGTGTGTGTGTGTGTGTGTGTGTGTGTGTGTGTGTCGCGTGCGCTCTCTCTCTCATTCATCCAGATGCTGGCGTGAGAGAAACAGTCTGCTTCTCCAACAGGGCAACAAAAAGGTGCAGGAATCTGACTGGCACAGTTCCTTCCCAAGGTAATGTTGCCAGCAGATATCTAGCAGTACTCTGCAGAATGGATTATTGAATCTCTTAGGCTAAGAGGGGACTGAAGCTGCCTCATTTGGAAGAACTTAATGTCCCATATTATGGACCAGTTTACAGATCTCATATACTTACAAAAGATCAGGCGAGAATAAAATAGCTAAAGCATAAAAGGTCTTCCTTTTTTTTTTTTTATGAAGTTGAAGGCCTGATTGTCCTTTCTCTTTGTAGAAAGAGACTAGATGGGGCAACGACTTTCAATATAAAGAGGTAATTAAAGTCCCACCACATGAGAGTGCAGTCTTTATTTCTTTAATGGATTCTAGCTAAGTAACTTTTGGCTGCTCATGTAAGATCTTTTTTTAAAGCTAAAAAAGCTAGTAATGTCCTGTAGTCTACGAAGAATATCCATTACTAAGGTGAAGGTCAGTGCTAATATTGTAGGTGTGCTGTATATGTTAAGTAAAAACATTTTAGACACCTCAAATTCTTGTAAAGTCTTTTTTTTTTTTTTTTTTTTTTTTTTTTTTGCAAGATGATGGACATGTTCTAGTGGTGATGTAGTTATAGTATGCTGTCCTTAGCAGCTACTTGAGAGAGCAGCAAAAATCAGACAGCTTAATGTCTACCTAAAGTTTGAATAAAATTGCACTGATAATTTTGATGCTTTAAAGTGATCACTTACCAGTTGACTGCTTATTGGGGTGTGGGGGTGGGGATTTGGGGGGGGGCTGAGCAGCAAGAGAATTAACAGGCTTCAATCAGCTAGTGTTTCTCATAGTTACTTGGACCTTAATACAGTTTGACAAGATTCTTTCAGAAGATCATCTGGTGCTCTTTACAGTCCTAATGCTCCCTGGATTTTTTAAATCCCCATGGCACCTTTTTGAAGTGAATGAGGTTTAAATAAACTGAGATCTATGTCACTATTTGTAATACATAATTGTTAGCCATCCTCTGGAAGTACTGTAATAGGCTGGATGAAGGGGAAGCCAGTCCAGCATGCTCTCCCTTAATGAGGTCATGTTGTATAGTTATGAAAAAGACTTAAGGCAGAAGCCTGGCTCTCTCACTGAACAGTCTAGCTTCACTGTTTTATGAACAGAGATAATGCTACTTGTTTCTAAAGGAGTGCTAAATCCCTAGCTTCTCTAGCAAGTTATTTATGTTCTTCAGACAATGCAAGAATAAAGCTTTGGTGCGCTTGTGTGATTGCATTGAAGTAAATAACTCACCATCTTCATAAGATTGTCTACAGCAGTTTTCTGAGTTGAGCTGTAAACAAACAATTTATCTATTGTCAGTGTTAAGAGTGATAGTCCTTTTACAGACATTCCCAATAGCCACATCTATATAGAACAAAACATTACATATAATCTACTTTTTGGTGTTTATAAGGTGATCATAGAAAATAAACTACTCTAACTCCAGCTATCCCTCTGTACCTTGCAATCCTTCCAAAGGTTGTTTTTACCCAGTAGTCTTAAGTGCTCTGTGTCTCATAGTACCAGGCCCATAAGGCAGGTCAGTCTTATAAATTGCAACTTGTCACTCCTTGGTACTTAGCATAAAGTGACTAAAATAGCAGTGATAGGGCACGTGTACACAGCAAGGCAAAAGTTGAATTAAGCTACGCAACTTCTGCTACGTCAATTGCATAGCTGAAGTCAAAATAGCTTAATTCAGCTTTTGGAGCTGTCTACACAGCAGGTAGTCGAAGGAAGAGCACTTTTCCTTCGACTTCCCCTACTCCTTGTGAAGTGAGGGTTATAGGAATTGGGAGTGAGAAGTCCTCCAGCTTGCTGCTATTCTGAAATAGAGAAGATATTAAAACAGCCCTCTGTATTTCTACACAACAGCATTATCTCATACAGTTCAAGCACTGCTTTTGGCATAATATATAGTAAAAACATAGGTTCACTAAATGTTAGCAGCTTGATTACTAGCTAAATGCTGCCATTTAACAGCTAACTACTAGGAGATTGACTGTGGCCAGCATGTGAACTCCGTGGAAAGGGAAATAAACATTGATTCACATTTTTAAACACAGGGCAGGGCCATACTTAGGCACTTTCAACCTAGTCCTATATCGTGGATGTGAACAGAAGCTTTGCCACTGCCTTCAGCAGAAGCAGAACTTCTAGATGAAGTGTCTGGCTTTTCAGAGGCACTGAACATCTCCAATTCCCACTAACTGTGATTTATAAATCCTTTAAAAAGGGGCCGGGTCCACAATCCCATCAAGATATTTTGTTTGTCACTGCTGCCGGGCATGAAACACCAAGCACTACTCTTGCAAGTAGCCTGCAGCAGGTTTGAAACAGTGTTTGTTCTAATGGGGTTGAGAGAGAGCCCAGAGGGTTCAGCATTTCCCCCCATTGCCTGCAGACTTATTTCCATTGCGGATCTATGCAGTCAGACTGGAAACAGAGCAAGGATGTCAAATATGCATGAATATCACCAAGCCCTGACCTACACTTATAAGTTTGACTGACATATTGGCTTTGTTCAGAGATATAAAAATGGAAGTGCAGATTTTTCACACTATTGTGGGCCGTAACTAAGCCATCCTAACCTTGGTGTAAATACCTCTAGGTCAACAAAGAAATGCTTCTGTTGACCTAGCTACTGCTGCTGGGGGAGGTGGATTACCTACAGCAATAGAGAAATGTAGGAAGTACTTAACCTATGGTGCTGTAGCACCATAATCATCCCATTATTCTATAGTGTAAAAAAAGTCCTTAGTCCTTCAGGATCCAAACTTTTTGACTGACATTCTAACTTCACAATAGATGCAAAACACCGGACCTGGCTTTTACCTGAAGCAGTGAAATGATTTATGAGCCTAATTCTACAAGGCTTACTCATGTGACCAGTCCTGTCAGAGTCATGAACGATTTGGAAACGCGAGGTTTGCTTACATTTGGAAAGCCAAGGTTTGGGCTCTGTACTTGCTCAATGGTAAGAACTGCACATGATCAGTGATTGTTAATGCCTAAGTGCCATCACTAGAAGCTCAGTGCTCAAACTAGTCACCAAAACATGCTTGGACTAGGAACAGGTGTTTATCAGCCTGTAACTTGACATCTGTATTTATTTAGGACTCAACATGGGTAAAACTACATAGAGTGCTATGTGGCCTCAAATTTGAGCTTTGGCAGAGCTGAATGATATATGACAGAATAAGTGTGACAAGCTTCATCCTGCTGCATTAATTCTTCTCAGCCTGTCCTCCTGCTCCCCTGCTATCCCTTTCCTATTCTCTGAGGGTATGTCTACCCTACAGAGTTATTTCAAAATAACTCACCTTATTTCGAAATAACAAGGTGAGCGTCCACACAGCAAGTGTGTTATTTCAAAATAACAGGCTTCTTATTCCAAATAGTAAACCCTCATTTCATGAGGAATAATGCCTATTTTAAAATGGGGTGAGTGTGAGCAGCGCAGCTGTGCTTATTTCAAAATAATTGGCCTCCAGGGCTTCTCACAGCTGCCTTGCTGGCCGCTCTTTCCATACCCCTCAGAACTCTATGGTTTCCCTTCCTGTGCAGCCTTAAAGGTGCAGCCAGAAGGGAAACTGCTTATGGCACCACATCAGCCCTGTGCCACAGAGCAGCACCCATCAATGCAGCCATGAGTGACCCCAGGACTCCCACTGAACCCCCACCCCCACCCCAGGGCTGCAAGGAAACTGGCAGCCAGCTTTGAAGCCTCTGGCTCCATGGCAGGAGTGCTGTGGCATCCGCAAGGACAACCAGAGCTCATGCTGTGGTGTTTGCTGTCCCTCAACGAGGTAGGCAATGGAGACGGGTCTGAGCCCCTTTAAGCATGAGCCTCAGCAGCAGCTCCAGGAAGTGACCGCTGTCCTGATGCCCTGCCCAGAGTGCTTCTGGGGCGCTTTAAATGCGATTCCTGTTCCACTCACTATGGCGGTGCTATTTCAACATAGATCTACGCTATTTTGATGGGGATTTGTAGTGTGGACGTGGTGTTTTGGAATAGTTATTTCAGGAGCTATTATTCTGAAATAACTTATTTTGAAATAACCCTGTAGTGTAGACATGCTCTGAATGTTTCCATCTTGAAAAATGTAGGACATTGATAATCTGTCTAATAGACAATGAGATTCTCTAGCATGAGTTAACAAAGGAGCACTAGCTCCCTCTAGCTTCAGTAGAATAGTGGCTCTGTTTTCTTTCCCTGTAGAAGGCTCAGAAGCATCTCCTAGAATGATACATGCATATCGAATGTTTTATATAGTACTATAACTTTGCATGATATTATAGAGACTTAACAAATAAAAGGTAAGCTCCTATTCTGAAAAGTTTACAGCTGAAAAACAGAAAATGAAGGTAAAATACTGGCGTAGGGAAAAGAGGGGGATAAATGATCAAATGTGGCCATTATTGTGACTCCAAAAAATTCCCACTGGAGACCAGCCCCGGTTACACTAGCATGGATTTATTATAAAACTAAAGAAGATAGAGTTGCCACCAAAGGTTTAGACTAAAGGGGAACCAGCTATCTCTCACACAAACAAACAAGCACGCACACACCTTCATTAGTTCGCTCATTCACATACATTCATTCCTGCCCTCAGACACTCACACAGGCATATGGGTTGCAGAAGGAGCCAAGGTATGTTGGTTCTGGAGGGTCTGTCTGCTGATCGTGGCTGGGGAGCTGGTCAGGAACAGGGCTGGCCTTACCATGAGGCGAACTGAGGCGGCCACCTCAGGTGCCAGACTGTGGGGGGGCACCACTAGGACCCAGAGTGTAGAAAATTGTGTCTGCTGCTGGTGCATATGTAGGTAAGCAGAGCAGTACTATGAGAGGAGTAGAACAGGAAGAAGGCAGAATTGAGACCTTTCAAAGTTTTGGCCCAAGCGAGGCGGCATGGGGGATGTCATTTGAGCTCCCCGCCTCAGGTGCCAAAATGTTGTGGGCCAGCCACCCCTGGTCAGGAAAGAAACCAGTTGCTTCTTCTCAGAAAGAAAGAAATAGAAAAAGAGGGTTTCTGCCACGAGCTCTCTCCTTTTATTGCCTCTGTACAGCTCCTGTGACTCATCCACCTTTGTCACCAGAGCGCATGTCCAGACTTCTCTTGGTCCAGAAGAGTAACAGTCTGATGACTAATCACCACGCCACGTGCCCATCATCTCTCTCGCACGTGCACACACACACACTCACTCTCCCCCTTCCCCCTTTCTCCCCCTTATTCAGTCAGGGGAGAATGCAGTTTAGAGCAAGTTACAAGCAAAGTGGCTGAGAGTTACAAAGGTTACAAAGTTGCAGCTTACAGTAAGTTTCTGAACTTATAAAGCAAAGTTGCTAAGAGTTACAAAGTTGCAAGGTTTTACAAGGCTTACAGCCAGTTGCAAGGTTTAACAAAGATTACAATGAGTTTCAGAGTTTAAAAGGCAATGCAGACAAACCATCAGCAATGAAATGACTTAGAAGACAATTGCCCTCCCCCCCCAGCAATGCAGTCAGCAGGAGGTTTTTGTCAGTCTCTAAGTCATATATTGGCAGGACCTTACAGTTTAGTGTATTTCCAGAAAATGTATGTGTAAAATCAAGTAATAGCTCAGGCAGATGCTTTTTATGCAACAGTTATATACACAAAACAAGAAGTCTGGATAACTAAAAAGAGGAAGACAAAGCCACTAGCAGGAAGAGGTTTAGAAAGCAAGGTGAAATAAAGGGGGCTGAAGGAGATGGCGGATATTTAGCATGCAGGGAGAAAGGCCTTCATGCCATTCCCTGCTATACAAGATTGAGTGGAAAACAGGCAGTGCGTAAGGTGAGCCTTGTTAGTTCTGGGTTTGCCCTTGGCAAACCCTGTTAGTTCTGGGTTTGCCCTTGGCATTACCCAGAGCTAATCACTCAGGGCTTCGGTGATGATTTAAAGGGCCCAGGTGCCATTGCTGTTGCTGCTACTGCAGCAGCAGCTGGGAGCCCTGGGCTTTCTTGAATTGCCAGATCCTGGGACAGTTGTTCCCTTTCCCCAGCCTCCCACTCCGGTGGTGGGCATGTGTGTGTGTGAGAGACATGTCATTGCAGCTTATCCTGCAGCCAGAAAGTTCATACTTGAGTGTTTAAAGTTCTCATCTTAATTCCAAGGTCTGAAACATTTTGATCAGCAGCTTCTTGGGCAGGCAAAAGTGTATTCAGGTGTCCCAGGTGCTTAGATACTATAGTCACAAGTGCAATGTACACATCTGGGAAGATATGAGAGAAGAGTTCCAAAAGGGCATGACTCAATAGTGTTGTCATTTCAAAGGTCAAATAAAAGCCAAAGAGTGGTAGCATGTTAGTCTGTAACTTTAAAAACAACATGAGAAAACCCACTTGATGAAACTATATACGGTAAAACCTGTGTTATCCGGCACGCCCGGGGATTAGGGTGTGCTGGTAGGGTTGCCAGGTGTCCGGTATTCACCTGGACAGTCCAGGATTTTCGCCTCCTGTCTGGTAAAAATATTCAGAAAATACCGGACACCTGGCAACCCTACAAACACTCAGTGCCCAGCTGATGCTGGATGCTCTCTTTCGAAAAAGCAGCTTGCTTTTTCGAAAGTACTGATTGTAGTCTAGACGCTCTTTTTTGAAAGAGGCTTTTTCAAAAGTATCTTTTGAAAAAGCCTCTTTCGAAAGAGGCTTGCAGTCTAGATGTAGCCTAAGACTAATACTAATACCTAGTGAGTCAATGCTTCACAGAACCTCCAGAGATAATTAAGTAGAGTTTGTCCTGCCACCAAGTGGTGACTTCGGTGTAGGACACATTTGATTAAAAAGGAAGCACAATAATTGTGCTTTGTAGTTTTCATTACTCTCATAACAGCATCCTGGCAACTTCTAATTATAGAGTTATTCCAGGTGGGTTTTAGGTGCTGCTTCTGACAATTAAAAATCCAGTAATTTTATCACTAATTGGCTATGGGGTTTTAATGAGTATCCACATTATAGAATTGCCTAGTCCCTGGCAAGCAGCCATATTAGTTAAGCAGCCTCTTGGTTCTCTTAAGATTTAATATATATTTTCTTCCTCATTTTACTTTGAGGAGACACTTTTTGTACAATTTTTCTGCCTTTGGAAAAGGAGGAGCAAATACAATTAATAGTTTGTAGGCAGTAATAGCAGAATAGTTGGGAGGAATGTCAGAGAGTTGCTGCAATGGTAGGAGATGAGAGCCTTAATAAAGCACAACTCCTGACAGTATTTTCAGGAAGCCCAAGAGAGTTCTTCCTAGCAGAGCAATGACTTTCCTCTCAGGATGTAAGCTAGAAGAAATGGTAAGTCTGCCTAGTTCTAGTTGATTTTAATTTTGACTTGATTTTAAGAAGAAAAAAATGAATGTTACAATTATTAAGGTGCAACAGTTGCAGAATAGCCACTGGGCCAATGGGACTTGTGCCCAGGGATCCTGACCAATTGGGGAGGCTCCAGAAAAATGGGTACTCGTGTGGTCCAACCTGCTCTCTCTGCCCAGAGCACCTGCCAGGAAGCAGGGTAGAGGTGTGGGGGCTTGCCCTGTTCCATTTGCTTGCTCCAACTCCACTCTGTCTGCAGTGCCATGTGGCTAGGGTGGGACAAGTCCCTGTGTCCTGACCCTGTTTCCCCACTGGAGCAGAGCAGGGAGTGAGCAGGTCAGAAAGGGGCTGCGAGCGAAAATGTTGGGGAGGGGCCCTCCTTGCCTTGGCCCCGGGGTCCCCTCAAACCCTAATTTACTGCTCGATGCAACACACAATTCTTCACTCTAATTATAAATGGAAAATATAATTGTAATCTTGCTCACCACATGGGGAAGAGAATATCTGAGGGGGTTTCTCAGTTTCTCCTGCTGTCCAGCACACTTTAGAACAGCGAACTGCTGGCTGCTGGGCCACAGCTGCCCTGGGGGCCGGGAATGGGGAACACCGCCCAGCACCTCCCTTCCCACTGCGGCTGTTGGGAGAGGTGTGTCCTGCCTTGCCTCTCAGCCAAGCAGTGCCAGGCAGGGATGGGGTTTCTTCCTGGATATGGTTCACTGCACAGTGGGAGGGCTGCACAGAGCCCGGCAAGGCCCTTCCTGCAGAGCGGTTTGGGGGAGGTCATGTAGGTGGCGCTGCACAGTGCCAGCCCAGTTATGCCACAGCCAGGCACAGCACGGGAGGAAGTGAGATGAAGGGGTCACATTGGCGGGCAGGGCAGAGCCCAGCATGTAGGAGGCCTGAGGCCCATGTGCAGGGAGAGCTGCTGCAGGATGAACTGCCAGCACCGAGGAGAAGGCCAGAGCCTCATCACCACCCCTGCAGATGCCAAGCACAGATCCCGGCACCCCCAGGCCACACCATAAAGGGGTGACAGGCCTCCTCATCCACCAGCTGCCCCGCCTGTGCCCAGCAGGGGAGCCCCAGGAGCTGCTGGAGCCAACCGGGGCCCACAGTCTGTGCAGGTTGGTGGGCGGGGCTCAGGACTGGTGGCATGATTCTCCCCCACATCACTGCTGCCGGGGGTCACAGCTGTGCAAACACCAAGCTGTTAATCCCTGCACAGCTACCCCCATGCACTGGGACCTGCCACTTTCCACCCAAGTCCCCTCATGGGTCACTCCAACCTCTCCTCCCCGTCTCCCAGCTCTCTGTGCTCCGCCCTTGGGCTGTTGAATTGTGGGTTGTCTTAAAGGGTGGGGGGGCTGACACTGGAAGGCACTGGGGTGTCTGGGGTGGGGAGATGGCACTGGGGGGCTCTGGGGGTGGGGTTTGCAGTGGGGGGAACAGGAGCAGGGCTGGCACTGGGAGGCTCTGGGGATGTGGCTATTATTGGGGATGGGGCGGCTGGCACTGGGGGGGGGGATTTTGTGGCATTGGGTGAAGTGGGGCTCTGGAAACAGGAAGCTGGCATTGGGGGTGGGGGGGGGCTGGTGGAGCTGAAGCCGGCAGTTTGTGGCAGCGCCGGGGCTTTTGAGGGACCACTAACGTATTATTTGCATATTTGTGTATTCATTATTTGCATAATAAATATGCAAATAATACATTAGTGGTCCTCCAGAAGTTTGTGAATGAGTTTGTCAGTCCCAGGGTATAGAAAAGGTTGGGAACCATTGCGTTGTGGGTTGTCTTAAAGGGTAGGGGGCTGACACTGGAAGGCACTGGGGTGGCTGGGGTGGGGAGATGGCACTGGGAGGCTCTGGGGGCGGGGCTTGTAGCGGGGGGAACAGGGTCAGGGCTGGCACAAGGGGGCTCTGGGGATGTTTTTCTGCAGAGCCACATTCCCAAGAAAGGATTTGAGCAAGTTAACTGAAGGTAGGCTTATATGAAGCAGATTAAAAAACCGCAGCTTAGTACCCAGAGCATTTGGCCTACAGGGGAGAAGTAGTGAGGCTTTGACTAGCTTTGTGGGGGGGAGGAGAGAACTGTGGGTAATTTTACTTTTCAATTGTTCCAAATGATTTCCTTGGTGACCACCAGCTGGTGAAAATCAAAGTAGTTCCACTGAAGTCAAGCCATCATTTCTGTCTTTGAATTTAAAGAAGGAATTGTAAATTCCTGTAATTGAACAGTTTTTTCTTCAAAAATTTTTTGTTCCCTGAGTTAATCTGTAAAGCTCTTGGAGGAGTAGAGGTCTTAACTAAACCTCATTCAATCCTAAAACTTATAACATTTGTACAGTGATTATGCCACATTCTCTCAAAGAAACTCAGGAACCACCTTATCAGCATTCTGTACAACAAACAGAAGAAAATCAAGGAGGAGCTCTCAACATTAGAACGAGCATAAAAAACCAAGCTTCCACACACACTTCATCTTTTCCAGACTCTACTAAAATTCAACAAACCACCTACAAGGATCACTTCATCTCCCTTCAGAAGAAAAAGGACAATAAACTATCCAAACTCCTACATGCCTCAGGATCTCTCATTCCAGACACTTTCAATTCACCTAGCAACATTGTCAACCTATCCAACCACTTTCTTAGCCCAGCAGAGGAATCTGTCCTATCTCGAGGACTCTCCATCTGCCCTATCACCCCTATGAATATGATTCAGCTCTGTGGAGGTCCAGAAGCCTATTTTCGCCACCTCCACCTAAAGAAATATTTCCAACACACCGATGTACAACATACTGACCTTGCTGCACCTCCTCCCCACCAATCCCACAAGAGGAAGACTTCTATGTGGACCCCTACTAATGGTTGTAACAAGAGTCTTGACTTGTACATCGACTGCTTCCGCAAACATGCTCGAGCTGTCATAGTGAGCAAACAGCAGCATATAACATACAACCTCAGTCATGCAGAACACAATACTATACACAACCTCAAAAACAATTCTAATAGCATAGTAAGAGGCTAACAAAGTGGGCACTGTAGTCATCATGAACAGAACAGATTATGAACAAAAGGCGACCAGACAACTCTCCAACACCAGATTCTACAAGCCTCTCTCCTGTGATCCCACTAAAGAATACCAAAAAAACCTGAGGCAACTACTCATGAAGCTCCCTGGTGCTACTCAGGACCAAATTTACACTAACCCCACTCTCCAGTCCCCAACCAGGACTTTTCTATCTGCTACCTGAGGCAACTACTCATGAAGCTCCCTGGTGCTACTCAGGACCAAATTTACACTAACCCCACTCTCCAGTCCCCAACCAGGACTTTTCTATCTGCTACCCAAGATACAAAAACCTAGACATCCCGGATGACCCAGTATCTCAAGCACTGGCACACTTACAACAGGATTATCTGGCTCTATTGACTCTCCTCAGAACCTATGCTACAAACGCTCCTAGCTATCTTCGAGACACCACCAATTTTCTGAGAAAACTATAACACATTAGTAATATTCCTAAAAACATCCATCGTGGCCACCATGGATGTAGAAGCTCTTTACACCAACATTCCACATGAAGACAGATTACAGGTTATCAGGAACACCATCCTCAATGACAGAACTGCACACCTGGTTACAGAGCTCTGCAACTTTGTCCTCACCAACAATCACTTCCGATTTGAAGACAATTTGTATCTTCAAGTCAGCGGCACAGCCATAGGCACCCGCATGGCACTACAATATGCCAACATCTTTATGGCTGACCTTGAACAACGTTTCCTCAGCTCTCGCCCCCTAGTGCCCTTATTCTACTTACGCTACATTGATCACATCTTCATCATATGGATCCAAGGGAAAAAGACCCTTGAAAAATTTCACAGAGACTTCAACAACTTCCACACCACCATCAACCTCAACCTGGATCAGTCCACACAAGAGATCCATTTCCTTGACACTGCAGTACAATTAAATGATGGGCAAATTTCTACCACCCTATACTGGAAACATACCTACCGCTAGACTTACCTTCGTGCCTCTAGCTTCTATCCCAGACACATTCCTCAATCTATTGTATACAGCCAGACCCTAAGATACAACCTGATTTGCTCCAATCCCACAGACATAGAATCATAGAGCTGGAATAGACCTCAGGAGGTCATCAAGTCCAGCCCCCTGCCCAAGGCAGGACCAATCCCAACTAAATCAACACAGCCAGGGCTTTGTCAAGCTGAGACTTAAAAACCTCTAGGGATGAAGATTCCATCACCTCTCTAGGTAACCCATTTCAGTGCTTCACCACCTTCCTAGTGAAACAGTTTTTCCTAATATCCAACCTAGACCTCTCCCAATGTAACTTGAGACCATTGCTCCTTGTTCTGCCATCCGTCACTACTGTGAACAGCCTTTCTCCATCCTCTTTGGAACCTCCCTTCAGGAAGTTGAAGGCTGCTATCAAATCCCCCCTCACTCTTCTCTTCTGCAGACTAAACAAACCCAAATCCCTCAGTCTCTCCTCATAGGTCATACGCTCCAGCCCCCTAATCATTTTGGTTGCCCTCTGCTGGACCCTCTCCAATGCATCCACATCCTTTCTATAGTGGGGGGAGTGAGACCTGGACACAATACTCCAGATGTGACCTCATCAGATTTCTTTTGGCCCAATCCTCTAATCTGTCTAGGTTACTCTAGACCCTATCCCGGCCTTCCAGTGTATCTACCTCTCCCCCTAGCTTAGTGTCATCTGCAAACTTGCTGAGGGTGCAATCCATCCCCTCATCTAGGTCATTAATAAAGATATTGAACAAAACTGGTCCTAGAACATATCCTTGGGGCACTCCGCTAGAAACCGACCGCCAACCTGACATCAAGCCGTTGATCACTACCCGTTATGCCCGACATTCTAGCCATTTTTCTATCCATCTTACAGTCCATTTATCCAATCCTTATTCTCTTAACTTGCTGGCAAGAATATTGTGGGAGACAGTATCAAAAGCTTTGCTAAAATCAAGGTATATCACATCCACTGACTTTCCCATATCCACAGAACTAGTTACCTCAGCATAGAAGCTAATCAGATTGGTCAGGCACGACTTGCCCTTTGTGAATCCATGTTGACTATTCCTGATCACTTTCCCCTCTTCCAAGTGCTTCAAAATGGATTCCTTGAGGATCCCCTCTATGGGAACTGAGGTAAGGCTGACTGGTGTGTAGTTCACTGGATTGTCCTTCTTCCTTTTTTAAAGATGGGCACTACATTTGCCTTTTTCCAGTCATCCAGGATCTCTCCTGATCTCCACGACTTTTCAAAGATAATGGCCAAAGTCTCTGCAGTGACATTTGCCAACTCCCTTAGTACCCTTGGATGCATTAAATCCGGACCCATGGATTTGTGTCTGTTTAGCTTTTCTAAATAGTTCGTAACTTGTTCTTTCCCCACCAAGGGCTGTCCACCTCCTTCCCACACTGCGTTGCCTAGTGCATATGTGTGGGAGCTGACCTTGTCTGTGAAGACAGAGGCAAAGAAAACATTGAGTACTTCAGCTTTTCCCACATCATCTGTCACTAGGTTACCTCCCTCATCCAGTAAGGGCCCCACACCCTCTCTGATCACCCTCTTATTGCTAACATGCCTGTTGAAACCTTTCTTGTTACCCTTCACATCCCTTGCTAGCTGCAATTCCAATTGCGCTTTCGCCTTCCTGATAACTCCCCTGCATTCTCGAGCAATATATTTATACTCCTCCCTAGTCATCTGTCCAAGTTTCCACTTCTTGTAAGCTTCCTTTTTGTGTTTAAGCTCACCAAGGATTTCCCTGGTAAGCCAATCTGGTCGCCTACCATATTTGCTTCTCTTGCTGCGCATCCAGATGGTTTCTTCCTGTGCCTTCAATAAGGCTTCTTTAAAATACAGCCAGCTCTCCTGGTCTCCTTTCCCCTTCATGTAAGCATCCCAAGGAATCCTGCCCATCAGTTCTCAGAGGGAGTCAAAGTCTGCTTTTCTGAAGTCCAGGGTGTATATTTTGCTACTCTCCTTTCTTCCTTTGGTCAGGATCCTGTAATCTACCATCTCATGATCACTGCTTCCCACGTTGTCACCCACCTCTACTTCCCCGACTAGTTCCTCCCTGTTTGGGTGCATCTAGACTACATGGCTCCGTCGACAGAGCCATGTAAAGTAGTTTACTTGGCATAGTCAAAGAAGTGGGGATTTAAATAATCCCTGCTTCATTAAAATAAAAATGGCCACCACGCTGTGCTGACAATCAGCTAATCTGGCACAGCGCGGCAGTCTAGACGCGGCGTGGCCTACAAAGGAAGTCTTTGTCAACCACTCCGGTATGCCTCGTTTCACGTGTATTTTATTTGACATCAGGAAGGGGGGACTAGGGAAGAGTAAGTGGAAGGACGAGAGGGAGGAATGGGGCACGAGCCCCCAGTGGGGCAGACCGGGGTGGCTGTGAGTGCTCCTCAGGGTGGAAGCTCTCCCGCAGGGACCCCTGGATCCTGACAGCCCCTCGATGGTCCTCCCGGATGGCAGCCTGCAGATAGTGCAGCCAGGTTGCTGGCAACGTGTCCACGAGACGCAGCAGGGTCCCCAGGGGCAGGTCTGGTTCCATGTTGCAGAGTGCCGTGGTGTTCCGAGTGAGGGCAAGGAGAGCACTCCGAGACACAAATGCTTTGCTGTCCCTCAGCGAGGTAGACCAGCAAGCAGAGAAACCTAAGAACTCTCTGTCCGGGATGCGGGGTCGGGTCCCTTTAAGCACAGGCCTCGGATCGCCTGAGGCAGCAGCCCCACACACTAAGTCCAACCCTGATGCCCTGCCGGCACTGGTTCTGGCCAGCCTTACCTTCAATTCAGGGTCCACTCAATGTGGACGCGCTATTTCAAATTAGAAAAATGCTATTTTGAATTAGTTTTTGTGTCTAGATGCATTATTTCCAATTAGCTTATTTCGAATTAACTAATTCAAAATAAGTTAATTCGAAATAGCGCTATAGTGTAGACATACCCTCATGTCCTCAATTTGACAATCCCTACCTGGACCTTTTCCTTCAACAGGGAGGATGGACGAGAACACTACGTTTGCTTCAAATTCTTTGATCCTTATTTCCAGCACTGCATAATCTGCTGTGATCCGCTCAAGGTCATTCATGACCGTATCATTAGTTCTCACATGGAGAATCAGGAAGGGGTAGCGATCCAAAGGTTTGATCAGTTTTGGAAGAGTCTCAGTCACATCCTGAATGCGAGCTCCTGGTAAGCAGCACACTTCTCGGGATTCCAGGTCTGGATGGCAGATGGATGGCTCAGTCCCTGTTAGGAGGGAGTCCCCAACTAGCACCACCCATCTTCTTCTTTTGGGGGTGGTGGTCATGGAACACCCATCCCTAGGACTACACATCCCATGCCTTCCGGTAGATGATGTTCCCTTCTGATTTCTTCCCTAAGAGGTCCCTGCCAAAGCATTCTCCACCGCAGTGCCAGTGGAGAGAGCCTGAAAGTAGTTACTTACCTCTACAGAAATTGGGGATACCTTAATTGGCCGCCGCCTTCTTCTAGAGGTTACATGCTCCAAGTTCTCTTCCTTGTCCTGTACTGCTCTCACTAGCTCTTCCGCCTGCTGTCCCTGCAGAATTCATGCTGCCTTCTATTGAGGAAGTCTTCATCCTCTCGGATGGAATGTAGGGTTGATACTTGGGCCTCAAGTTCTCTAATTTTTTTTTCCAAAATGGCGACCAGTTTGCACTTAGTGCAGATGAAATCCCTTCTTTATTCTGGGAGGAAGACAAACATGGCACATGCTGTGCAGGTAACAACAGCAGACCTATCACTATCCATACCTGCCTTCCTTCTGAGAGATTCCTCAGATGTTTTTAAATGCCTCCTTGAAGGGCATGAGAGAGAGAAAAATTTTTATTAAAGAAAAGAGCACCAAACACTATGGGGGGGGGGTCTCAGTGTGAACTCCCAGGCAACTCCCATGTTGGCTGCTGCCCTGTTCTCTGCTCTCACTCTCACTCTGAGGCCTTGGGAGAAAGGCCAGTCCTTGCTTATAGACAACCCTCTAACCTCAAACAAATTATTTCCAATAACCACGTAACACCCAACCACATCAGCCACCAAATCAGAGGCTCATTTAACTGCACATTCACTAATGTGATCTTTGCCATCAAATGTCAACAATGCCCCTCTGCCATGTAT
This sequence comes from Pelochelys cantorii, assembly GCA_032595735.1. Lineage (NCBI taxonomy): Eukaryota > Metazoa > Chordata > Testudines > Trionychidae > Pelochelys > Pelochelys cantorii. Next base: position 42,386,684 of record CM064335.1, read on the forward strand.
ACTGGCCAAACTGGACAGTCTCTACAGGAAAGAATTAATGGACACAAATCAGATATCCAAAAAGGCAGTACCCAGAAACCTGTTGGAGAACACTTTAACCTGCCTGGACACTCATTAATGGATCTCCAAGTCACCATTTTGTTTCAGGCCAATTTCACAAGCCAAATACACAGAGAAGGGTTGGAACTTAACTTCATTTACAAGTTTAATTCTTATGCAAATGGATGGAACAAGGACATTGGCTGGCTGCACACTACCTTCCACATCCTATGTCTTAACCTACCAACCAAACAATGGAGGTGCTGATTGTTCTTATCAGCCTGTTGTAACTATTTGAACCATCTACTCAATGTCTCTCTCTCTTTATTTTTTTCTCCTTTCTCCCTCCCTTTTTCTCCTCCCCCGCCCCCTCCCCCCCCATTTATTCTTGGATCTGGACTTCTAACACTCCTGTCATCTGAAGAAGTGGGTTGCGCCCACAAAAGCTCATGATACCATCTACATGTTTTGTTAGTCTTTAAGGTGCTACTACTCTATTTGTTGTTTTTAAGAGTTTTCTGTTACAGACTAACTCGGCTACCCCTCTGAAGCTTGTGAACATTTGTAGTTTTTCCACATCCTACTGCTACTAAACCAAGTGTGTAGATTAAAGGCTACTTCCGTAATCCCATAGGAGACTGCAAAAAACACTCTAATAATGTTCAGATGCTAGAAATATTTTGTGCTTTAGCTTGCATTTTTTGAGAGAGGTTATTATTTTTTGAATATAATAAACATTGTAAGAGGGTTTATTTTAAAAGCCTGTACTGGGTTAAGAGGTATTGCTGGCCTCAGTAATCTCCCCTTTTAAGTTTAGATGCACTGCATTTTTGTATTCGTTAATGGTATAGGGTGTATGAAACAGATATTCTAAGTCAGTTCAAATAGATCAAGTTGTATTAATTTTAAACCACCAGGGGGCAGATTACTATAGTATAAGTAGCCATATTTATAAAAATAAAAAATGTATTCCAGATGCTTGTGTTAAAAGGACATACGTTTTTAGTACAACACTTTAGTTATGGAAACCAAATGAAAATTGAAATAAAAATGTTTTAATTATAAGACAGTGCAAAATAGTTAGCAGGGAAGCTTCATGTGCGTGGGGGGGGGGTGGCATCATAATTTTCCAATGTATAGCCCAATCTCCATTTAAGGCCCTATAAAGTTAGGCCCATAATCCATGTGCCTTGTGATAGATTTAATAAATTTGTGTAATGTGAAAGAGCCCAATGTAGTAAGATGAAGGCCTAAAAGATGAGTTACCAGTCTCGTCTGAGGCCTAGTCAAGAGTGATCAAGATTTTGCTAATATACAGGCATTGAAAAACAATTTCCCAAACTGATGACTACTGTGGAACTACATTGCTTAAAAACAGCATAAGAACCAGAGTAGAAGAGAACGATGGGAAAAATTATGAGGCTAAGCAAATAGTCAAAAATTATCATTGGCAAATTCACTTTATCTTTAGAGTAACAGTAGATCTTTTTCTGCAGTGTAAAATTCCTGCTGCAAAATATTACGCAAATGAAGAAAAGCGTGTAAGGGATCTACATCTTCATTCTGTAAGAGTATGAGGGATTGGAGGAAACTTTCCCTGGGACAGATTACTCTACTAACTTTAGCATTTCTTGCACCTTTCTCTGAAGCTTGTTATTCATCATTCACAGTAATAGAATATTAGGCGAGATGAGAGGCTGCTGTGGCAGGTACTATGAACTAGGTCCTATAAAAATGCTGCATGGCTTTTGACAGCAGTAAGGTGACATTTTGTCCACCTCCCAATCACCTGCCCTCTGTTCTTGCTTGCCAAAACACAATGGGATGTCTAGGTATCAGATGTGGCTGCGTTAATTTGTCTAAGTCTTGTTCCACCATGTCTTTCTCTAGAAGCCACTAACTGATGCAAACCCAACAAAGGCTAATGGATTGAGACATGGAATTGCTACAGTTTGAAGGGCCAGCCTTCAATAAAAAGAGAGTGGAATCATAGAATGATAAGGTTGGAAGAGAGTTCAGGTGGTCATCAAGTCCAATCCCCTGCTCAAAGCAGGATCAACCTCAACTAAATCATCCCAGCCAGGGACTTTGTCAAGCGGGGACTTAAAAAATCTCTCGAGATGGAGATTCTACCGCCTGCCTAGGTAACCCATTCCAGTGTTTCACCCCTGGAAGTGAAGAAGTTCTTCAAGGGAAACCTGGATATTCCAGGATGGTACTGTGCTCTTTTCATTGTAAAAGCTGGCAGAAATGGTTCAGGTTCCCTACTGGTGAAATCCAGACATTCTCATGAAAATATGCAATAGCAGATCTTCCGGGAAAATCCTCCCACACTGAAACATGACACTTTCACAGAGTTGTAATGACAGATTGCTCCTTGATCCCCTTCACTGAAGATAGTGGATGTGTTGCTAGTGAATGTTGCTAGTGAGTCAGGCTACAAGTGGTTTTCCAGTTGGCTTCAGCCAACTGCAACCATCCACCAAGTAGTGGAGCCCATCACTTCTGTAATTCCTCCAGACTCTGTCCTGGGACCTAATGTCAATAGCTAAAATGAAAAGGTGGTCTTATGCAATAATCCCAACCAATTAGCAATATGAGTTACAGCTGACGTTACGTTTGATAATACAGGCAGAGAGATGTGCCCACACAGAGCCCCAACCTCAGTTTCATTATGCAATATCAATTGAAGGATTAGGGCCAGAGTCAGAAATAACTACCTATACGTACTTTGAACTTTGAGTGACACAGAGCAGAGGAGAGCATTGTCTGAGTCGCAGCAGTACAGCATAAAAGCCTGTAGTTTAGGCTTTAAAATAAGCCAAGATATCCTGAGCCATTGTTTCATGGAGTATTCTCAAAACAACCCTTTTTGCAATCAGCAGGTTTAAAATTCTTAATTTCATATAACTGTAGTAGACTGACTTTAGATTTTCACAGATAAAACTGGGAATAGAAACTGGCCAATAACCTGTAAGGATATATAATAAAACATGTAAAAAAATAAAATAAAATAAATGTCCTTTGATGCCTCACTATTCTGTGGGCTGTGTCCGCCTATGTCTACACTGCAGAGTTTTTGCGCAAAAATGGCCGTTTTTGTGCAAAAACTCGCAGAGCATTCACACTACAAGCATGATTTTGCGCAAGAAAAAGTACAGTAGATTGTCAGAAGACAGGGCTTTTTGCGCAAGAGTTATTCCTCTTTCTACAAGGAATAAGCCTTTTTGTGCAAGAGCTCTTGTGCAAAAAGGTGTGTGTGTGGATGAACAGAAAAAGCACAGGTGTTCTAATCATAGAGCTGGAAGAGACCTCAGGAGGTCATCAAGTCCAGCCCCCTGCTCTAGGCAGGACCAATCCCAACTAGATCAACCCAGTCAGGGCTTTGTCAAGCCGAGACTTAAATACTTCTAGGGATGGAGACTCCACTACTTCCCTAGGTAACCCATTCCAGTCTTTCACCACTCTCCTAGTGAAATAGTTTTTCCTAATATCCAGCCTGGACCTCTCCCACCACAACTTGAGACCATTGCTCCTTGTTCTGTCATCTGTCACTACTGACAACAGCCTTCCTCCATCCTCTTTGGAACCTCCCTTCAGGAAGTTGAAGGCTGCTATCAAATCCCCCCTCACTCTTCGCTTCTGCAGACTAAACAGACCCAACTCCCTCAGCCTCTCCTCATAAGTCATATGCTCCAGCCCCCTAATCATTTTGGTTGCCCTCTGCTGGACCCTCTCCAATGCATCCACATCCTTTTTGTAGTGGGGGGCCCAGAACTGGACGCAATACTCCAGATGTGGCCTCACCAGATCCGAATAAAGGGGAATAATCACATCTCTGGATCTGCTGGCAATGCTCCTCTTAATGCAACCTAATATGCCATTAGCCTTCTTGGCTACAAGGGCACACTGCTGACTCATATCCAGCTTCCCATCCACTGTAACCCCCAGGTCCTTTTCTGCAGAACTACTACTTAGCTGGTTGGTCCCCAGCTTGGGATTCTTCCGTTCCAAGTGCAGGACTCTGCACTTGTCCTTGTTGAACCTCATCAGATTTCTTGTGGCCCAATCCTCCAATTTGTCTAAGTCACTCTGGACTCTATCCCTGCCCTCCAGCGTATCTACCTCTCCCCCTAGCTTAGTGTCATCTGCAAACTTGCTGAGGGTGCAATCCATCCCCTCATCCAGGTCATTAATAAAGATATTGAACAAAACTGGTCCCAGAACTGAACCTTGGGGCACTCCGCTAGAAACCGACCGCCATCCTGACATTGAGCCGTTGATCACTACCCGCTGGGCCCGGCCTACTAGCCATCCTACCATCCATTTATCCAATCCACATTCCCTTAACTTGCTGGCAAGAATATTGTGGGAGACCGTATCAAGAGCCTTGCTAAAGTCAAGGTATATCACATCCACTGACTTTCCCATGTCCACAGAGCCAGTTACCTCATCATAGAAGCTAATCAGATTGGTCAGGCACGACTTGCCCTTTGTGAATCCATGCTGACTATTCCTAATCACTTTCCTCTCCTCCAAGTACCTCAAAATGGATTCCTTAAGGATCCCTTCCATGATTTTTCCAGGAACCGAGGTAAGATTGACCGGCCTATAGTTCCCTGGATCGTCCTTCTTGCCTTTTTTGAAGATGGGCACTACATTTGCCTTTTTCCAATCATCCGGGATCTCTCCCGATCTCCACAACTTTTCAGAGATAATGGCCAAAGGCTCCTCAATGACATTTGCCAACTCCCTCATTACCCTCGGATGCATTAAGTCTGGACCCATGGATTTGTGTACGTTTAGCTTTTCTAAATAGTTCCTAACCTGTTCTTTACCCACTAAGGGCTGTCCATCTTCATCCCATCTTGAGTCACTTAGCGCATTAGTCCAGGAGCCCACCTTGCCCATGAATACAGAGGCAAAGAAAGCATTGAGTACTTCAGCTTTCCCCACATCATCTGTCACTAGGTTACCTCCTTCATCCAATTGGGGCCGCACATCCTCTCTGATCACCTTCTTCTTGTTAACATGCCTGTAGAAACCTTTCTTGTTATCCTTCACATCCTTAGCCAGTCGCAATTCCATTTGCGCTTTCGCCTTCCTGATAACCCCCCGGCGTTCTCGAGCTATACATTTAAACCCCTCCCTGGTCATTTGTCCAAGTTTCCACTTTTTGTAAGCTTCCTTTTTGTGCTTAAGTTCACCAAGGATTTCCCCTGTAAGCCAATCCGGTCTCCTACCATGTTTGCCTTTCTTGCTATACATCGGGATGGTTTCTTTCTGTGCCTTCGATAAGGCTTCTTTAAAATACTGCCAGCTGTCCTGGACTCCTTTCCCCTTCATGTTAGCATCCCAGGGGATTCTACCCATCAGGTGTCTAAGGGAGTCAAAATCTGATTTTCTGAAGTCCAAGGTGTGTATTTTACTACTCTTTTCTTCCTTTGGTCAGGATCCTGAAATCTACCATCTCATGATCACTGCTTCCCAGGTTGTCACCCACCTCTACTTCCCCTATTAGTTCTTCCCTGTTTGTGAGCAGAAGGTCAAGCTGTGCACGGCCCCTGGTCGGATCCTTCAGCACTTTTACCAAGAAGTTATCCCCAACATTCTCCAAAAACTTCCTGGATTGCCTGTGTACTGCCGTATTGGTTTCCCAACAGATGTCAAGGTGATTCAAGTCCCCTACGAGAACCAGGGCCTGCGATCTGGAAGCTTCTCTCAGTTGTCCGAAGAAAGCCTCATCTACCTCATCCACCTGATTCGGTGGCCTATAGTAGACACCAACCACAACATCACTGCTGTTGTTTGCACCTCTAAACTTAACCCATAGACTCTCAACAGGTTTTTCTCCCTCTATATACTGGAGTTCAGAGCAATCATAGTGCTCTCTTACCTATAGTGCAACTCCTCCTCCTTTTCTCCCCTGCCTGTTCTTCCTGAACAGTTTATACCCTTCCATGACAGTGCTCCAGTCATGCGAGTCATCCCACCAAGTCTCTGTTATCCCAATTAAATCATATTTCTTGGACTGGGCCAGGGCCTCCAGTTCTTCCTGTTTGTTGGCCAGGCTTCTCGCATTAGTGTACAAACACTTCAGATAACCAGTGCATCGCCCCATCTTCTCCATTCGAATCAGGGATCCTCCTTTCTTGCTCATTCATCTTTGCATTCCTTCCCGGTATCCGACTTTCCCACTCCCCTCAGGGTGTTGGTCACCGTCCCCCAACGAAGCTAGTTTAAAGCCCTCCTCACTCGGTTTGCAAGCCTGCCCTCAAAGATGCTCCTTCCTCTCTTCCTTAGGTGGAACCCATCTCTTCCTAACAATCCTTGTGCCCAGAACAGAGTCCCATGGTCGAAGAAACCAAAGCCCTCTCTGTGACCCCACCTGCGCAACCACGCATTTACGTCCTCAATTCGACGATCCCTGCCCAGTCCTTTCCCTTCAACAGGGAGGATGGACGAGAACACCACTTGCGCTCCGAATTCTTGGGTCCTTCTTCCCAGCGCTACATAATCTGCAGTAACCCGCTCAAGTTCATTCTTGGCCGTATCGTTAGTTCCCACGTGGAGAAGCAGGAAGGGGTAGCGATCCGAAGGATTGATCAGCTTGGTAAGCCTCTCAGTCACATCCTGAATTCGAGCTCCCGGTAAGCAGCACACCTCTCGAGATTCCAGGTCCGGACAGCAGATGGATGGCTCAGTCCCTCTTAGGAGGGAATCCCCGACCACCACCACCCGTCGTCTTCTTTTGGGGCTGGTGGTCATGGAACCCCCATCCCTAGGACTACGCATCCCGTACCTTCCAGTAGATGGTGTTCCCTTCCGGTTTCTTCCTTGTGAGGTCCAAAGCTTTCACCACCACAGAGCCTGTGGAGAGAGCCTGAAAGCAATTACTTACCTCTATAGCATTGGGGGATTCCTGTGCTGGCCTTTTTCCCTTTCTAGAAGTTACATGCTGCCAGTTCTCTTCCTGGTCCCGTTCTGTGAATGGCCATAAGAGCTTTCTTGCACAAGAGCATCCATGGCAGTGTGGATGGTCTCTCGTGCAAAAGCACATCTCTTGCGCAAAAGCACATGGCAGTGTAGATGCGCTCTTGGGCAAGAACTTTTTGCAGAAAATCTCTTCCACAAAAAAGTTCTTGTGCAAGAAGCCTGCAGTGTAGACGTAGCCCTAGTCATCTACTGAAATCAACAAATGTACTTGGGTTGAGACCTTAAGCAAAGAAGTTTGGGGGATGAAAGAGGAACAATTGATGAAATACAAAGTAAGAATGGCAACCTCAATAGCTGACTTTTTTCCCCTCTTTTGCATCAAGGGAATGAAAGCATTTAATCATCTGCCATGAATCTAATAGCCATCCACTCATGAGCATTTGTAAAGATAAGTCAGAGGCATTTAGTGTGCTTTTGAGTAAGATGGATCATTTTAAATGGTCACCTTCTACCCTCAGGAGTTGTTAGTGAATGGTTTGAAAATTTGTCATCTGTTTCCTAAACAGGTTTGCCTTGTGAATTTGTGCAGTAAAAATCCCTGTTATGTATTTAAAGGTTTGGGTTTAGGAAATAGAAATATGATCTGAATACAATTACTGTAACCTTTTCTTAAATGATGATACCACTTGGGCCAAAACTGATATGGAAAAGGAGATGACTCCATGAGGCCTTTGGCCTTAGATAGAATGTAGGCCTGAAAATGTTTCTCTACAGAGGTTTCTCCACAAAACACAGTTTAATTCTTAAGAGCTCTCTTCGTAATGTGCATACCCAGCTCTCATTAACAGACATATCCCAATCAAGAGGAAAAAGTCCCCCATGCTAAGAGTGCAAAGTTAGATAATAACCTAGATAAATATATTGTCATTGGGCACGTGTAAGAGCAAATATGTTGCATCCTTGATTTTTGTATATGCAAACACTGGCCTGCAGAGAGCTTTAAACTAAAATACAGATGTAAACTATTAATTTTAAGATGTTTTAAGGAGCTCCATATTGGTCCCTGGTCCTTAAGAATGCAAGGAATCTGAACCAGGCCTTTGCACTCAAGTATTTCAGGAATACAGGAAATGTGGGTGGAGTAATATGGTGGAGCAGTGCTGCCTTCTTGTCCACTCAATAGCTCAGAGAGGGTTGGGCCTTTTGGACATACAATCTGTCCCTTAGCTCTGCTGGAACAGATTGACTTTTCACTACACCCTGAATACTGCTGTGAAGGTTTTCGTTTGAATCCTTCAGTATGATACAAAGCAATTTCAGTACTAAGTTATAAAAGGAGCTTTGTCCTCCCTCCCCCCCCCCAAAAAATTGTTTTTTTAATTTTTTAATTTCCTTTTTTTAAAAATCTGAGTCACAACATTTTTATCCCACTTTTGCTTCTAGCATATCCCAGGGGTGTGTGGTTCACAATGCATCACCTCATGTTTTCCTGCAGTTTGTATGACGTATACAGTAATTAATTGCAGCAACATCCCTTCATGTTAGTAACCTAGCTGCTGAAATACAGACTGGGCCAAATTTTCTAGTGGTGTAACTCCTTTGAAGTTCATAAGGTCACACCAACAGAGAAATCAAGCCAGGACTTTTACAGGTATCAGCTGCTATTCACTTAAAACTAGACAGTGCTTAATGTGGTGTAGTGATCAGAACACAGGCAATTTGGAAGACAAGATGTCTTGGATCTTTTCCTGGGTCGTAATCTAACACAGTGAGTGATCTTGTATAGTCCATTTAATATTGTTATGTGTGAGTTTACCTATCTGTAGCACAGGTTTTATAATCAGAAATTATCTCACTGAGCTGTGGTGGGGCTTATGTGGGGTTTGTAAAACATGCTGAGATAACATGCACAGCAACCTTTCATCCAGATAAATGTGGTTTTATGTGTATCTTAGTTACTTGCTGTGCTTAAAGTGAGCATCACTTCCATAAATTTCTACTTCTGTAAGAGGAGAAAGAGGGACAGGGAAATGTAACAACATTATCTGTTTGTAGGCAACATTAAGAGTCTGAGTTAAAGGTCAAATAGGCAATTGGATTCTGAGGCGGAAATGTAGGCTTAATGTCTAGCTTCTCAGTTCAGCTCTCAGTGGATAAGTGACCACCTCTACAACTGGCAGCAATTTATAACCCTTTGGGAGCCTCAACAGATTGGGTAAGGGTTGTGTGGGCCTGGGAGCTGACCTATATTCGCACCTCAAAAGGAGATCTCTCAACGCCCAAGTAGGACAGTGGGAAAGTGTGGGTAAACAGGAAAGGGGAAACAATAGACACTTGTCAGAAGTAACATATTGGTGCCCTTTAGCTATGTTGCTCCTAAGTAGTGTCATCTGACCAAAGGCATATAAAGAGTTAAGGGTGTTTTGGAAGGGGTAGGGTAGCCAGGGTCAAGGAGGGATATCGAGGTGGGGTAACTTCAAGTTTTGGGGAAATGAGGCAGGGGAATCCTGGATTTGGCAAGAAGCCCCTAGTCAGCAAAATGGCTGAGTGAGCCAGTTGATGTGGATAGGCTGAGGATGCTCCTGTGGCAGCTTCATGTTCCACCCTGGCGAAGGACGGCTGGTTGGGAGGGCACCGTGTGCAGCTTGCAATGGAAGTGGGAGTAACGCCTACTACAGACAGCGGAGATGGAAGTAGGGAAAGGGACAGTTCAGTGCCCTGGGAGGCCACTGCAAAACCATGCACCCACAGCCCTCTGCTAGCAACTCAGTGGATGGGGCGAGGGGTGATACTCCCCACTGCAAAATAGCAACCCCCACTGCCTGAAAGCTGCTGCTGTGGAAGGGGGGGAGGAAAACCCAGTTTTCACCACAACTGAAAAATCCTTTTCTTTCAGACCCTCCCATCCCACACATCCCCCTGCACATACCCTTCACTCAGGCTTTCTCAAGCAGGGCAAGCGGAGGGGGCTGTGTGCCCTGCTTGCCTATGGACTCTGACCTCGATTGGGCTGCTCAACCTGTCCTTGGATGAACCCCACTTTCAGGACATCCCCCAGTCTAAACCTCTCCCTACATCCAGCTTCGACTGCTGCTTCAACCTTCAGGCCCCCCTGCCTAGAACCAGAGCCTGACAACCAACATAGGAGCTCAAAAACCAGACACAGAGAAATGCTGATGAAAATAATCGTCTACTGAGAAACAAATTAGAACAGAAATTTAAGATAGATCTTCCTAGCTGGAGCTGAAAGGAGCAATCCTTTTCAAAAGCCTCCTGAGTTACACCAAAGCTTGGAATTTATTATGTAAGGGACATGTGAGTTGAATGAGAATTACAAAGTATGCATGCAGAAGGGTAAGACACACGTTTTTCAGGACAAGCAATGCAGAACCCAATACGTGTACAGGTAAGGGCAAAATGGCAAGACATGAAAAATGGTTAAACACACTATATCTGAAGGTAAAGATCATAGAAATAGTCAGAACAACAAGGAAGTCCATGATCCAGGGCTTCTCTGAAGGAAAGCAGAAGAAACCAGATAAAGACACTGTTGGTGACTGGGCAATAAAATATTAATAATTCTATCAAGGACTATGATGGAACGTAGAAAAAAATAGCAGTATGGAGACAGGCAGGGTTTTTCCAATATATTTGCAGGAATTATTATAGATAGCCAGGCCAAGCATCCACTCTAAAGGCCAGAATGTGTCTAGCCCTAATATGCGATAGGGTACAAGGAACCTTTCCTCACTGTGATCTTGGTCAGGGAACTTCCAGGCACTCAGGCGGTGATGATGCTCTGATACCATGAAAGCTGGGAACAGTGAATAACCTGACTAGAACAGAGTTCTCGCTCCAAGGCTGTACATGAAGCATGAAAGGCCGTAGCAGTAGGCATGCTTCCCTTGTGTAGCAAGAAGTTGAGAGGCATTCAGCAGCCTACAAGAGACAGAATAAAGAATAGTGCTCATCTGGAATTGGCTTGCTCCATAATATCCTTTACCTGGGATGTGTTTAACAAATTCTCCTGCCTTGAGTGATTTTAAGAAAGTCAACAGATATCCAAAAAGGCAACACACAAAAACCTGTTGGAGAACACTTTAATCTGCCTGGGCGCTCATCAATGGATCTCAAAGCCACCGTGTTTTTTCAGGCCAATTCCACAAGCCCAATACACAGGAAAGCGTTGGAACTTAGCTTCATTTACAAATTTGGGAGCCATCACAAAGGTGTGAATAAAGATATTACCTGGCTAGCACACTACCTTCCACATCCTAATGACTTAACTAACTAAACAATGGGTACTTAAGAACAATTTGCACCTCCTCTATCAGTTTCTTGTAACTTGAATTCACTATTTTCCCCTCCCCTCCATCCACTATTTATTTTTGGATCTGGACTTTTAATACTCCATTCATTTGAAGAAGTGGGTTGTACACACAAAAACTCATGATACCAGCTACGTGTTTTGTTAGTCTTTAAGGTGCTGCTAGACCAGTGGTCCCCAACGCAGTGCCCGCGGGTGCCATGGTGCCTGCCGGGGCATTTATGTGCGCCCGCTGAGTGACTGGGGCTGGCCCAAGCCATTCTTGCGCCCCAGGCGCCCAGCACATACATGGTCCTCGCCCCGAGCGCGTGGTGCATGAGCGGCCCTGCCCCCGGGCGCGTAGCACATGCGCGGCCCCGCCTCCGGGCACCCAGCAGCCCAAAAAGTTGGGGACCACTGTGCTAGACTATTCATTGTTTTTCAAGTTTTTCCAGTTACAGACTAGCATGGCTACCCCTCTGAAGGTACAATCGTATTCACTTGGTCTAACAGAGGCAACTCTACCTTGCAAACATATTTATAATACAATGTAGTGGACTTGATGGAGCATTCAGGCACAGCACTGTGTTGGGGTAGGGTGGAACTATACTGACACAAAGGGAACAGGGGGTATTTTAGTACATTTGTGTGCACGTTCTCTTGGACCCAATAAAAGGGGTGAAACATATTTGTGTCCAGTTTGGCTCTTTGGTCTGTAGCAGGGGCTGGTGACAGATCTCCATCTGTACCCCATCCCCCTGTCTCCTGTAATTTTACCCCACACTCACACAATCTGCACCTGGCCAGAGACTAGCAATTATTTCTGCATCCTATATTTCTCTCTTACCTGTGTGAACCTTTTAACAGGCATAGTCTCAGCAATGTGAACATGTGTTTGTGTGTATCTGATACTTACCACCGGTGTAAAGCACTTTGTGATTGATGGATGAGAACTCTGACAGAAGTGTGTGTGTGTGTGTGTATATCTCCACTATATATTTGAGAGAGTTTATCTGCTAATTGGAAAGGTTCTCCTCACCAGTCAGGTGGTATGTGGCACTACACTGGGATCTGAATTCAACACATGAGCTCTCCTACTTGTTCCTTAGGCTAGCTGGGACTGGGAGTGCTGCAGGGGAAATACACTGCATCCTTTGTGGCTGAGTTTGTGTGTGCACTGTGGCACTCTGCAGCAATTCCTCTGACCAGCGGAGAAGCAGTGTATGGGGAGACCCATTCAATTCTTTCCCATCATGAGGGCTCTTAGATTGGGAACGGGGTTGATAAAGGAGGGGAAAAGGAAGAAATCAAAGAAGCTCTGTAAGAAGCATATGATACCCTTCTGCTGCTGGCCGCATGCACAGTACATCATGAGATGTAGTGACAGCTATGACAACCCTTCTCTTGTAATAAGGCACTACAACAAACAAAAGGTACATACATGTCTATCCTGAAACTCGTGCTTGCCTGGGGCATGTCCAGCTTATGAATTGGTCTTTCAGAAAATATTCTTTCCCCTCCAACCTAATGACTAAGATGAGCTAGGTCATTTGAGCTGATATGCTTCTATTTCCTGTGTTGTCCTCTACATTTCTGGCTTGTACATCTGAGAAGCATTCAAGAGACATGGACTCAAGGTTTAATTGAACATTTTCCACCACCTTCTATTCAGTGTATATCATGCATGGTGAATTCAGTGCTCATGGAAAACAGCACGGCTAATGACAGGCTTCTAGATCTAGCGGTATCAAGGCATCTCATTGCTGGAGTGCAGTAAGCCTGCTCTTCTCACCCAGGGCCTCCCATGTCTGGAGGAAGAGATGAACCGACAAATGGGACCTAGAACGACACCCTGTCATGGCTCTTTCCCCACTCTGGCACGATAAATGCAGAAGTGGGGGCCCGCAAGTGTACCCCAAAACCTTATCTACCAGGCTTTGGTATAAAACTTCCCCCCAAAATCTTAAAAACCTAGATTTTTGGGAATAAAACTTCTGTTGCCAGCACCCAAATTAATAAAGAAACCAGGGGAGAGACTATTTGGGAAAATCTCACCCCTAAAGTAAAAAACAGGACACCACCATTAACCAATACCAGGTTAATAAAAGGAAAAGAGAAAACTTTTATTATCACCACACTATTCCTGTTGCAAGCATAATAACTAGATGGAAAAGTAACAAATAATATACTCAGGGAGAAACTCCATGGGCCTAGAACTTAGTTACAAAGAAAAGCCAAACATTTTTTAAAAAGTGCACAGACATCAGATCTCATACCCAAAACATAAAACAATAAAACCTAATGGATTTATCTAAACTTTACCCTACTTACAGAAAGTGAAGAAAGAGTCTTTGCTTGGACGGAGACATAGTGTCTGTCCCCCTCAATAGCTAGAGAGAACTGCCCAGAACAAAGGAGGGAAAAACCAAAAATTCCTTTGTCCCGGTTTGAAATTCCTACCTACATTCCTATTGGCCACTCCACCTGGCTAGGTAAGGGACATAGTTAACCCCTTAGTCCCCAGGCTGCTGTCTAACCCTCATGATCATGACACACCCAATACCTGTTTCCAATTCCTGGAAACATTAGTTCAACCTTAGGTATGAGAAAAGTATCCACAAAGTTGTGTTTATTTTTCTACAAGAAGAAAAAGAGGATAAATAAATAACAAGTTTCATCCCATCCTGCTTTCTTGCAATTTGTTTGATTTATTAAGATTCTTTATTTAGCACTTAATTAGTCTAACAGCATAGTCTAACAACGTGAACTCATATTTTTTTCCTCCACATATACATGTTTATAATAATCTGATTAAAATTATGTTAATGGACCTGTACAATTCAGTTGTCAATAATCAATAAAGCAAATTAGTACCTGGTAATAGAAATACATAGTGATAAAGTCCAAAAATGTCAAATGTGGGTAACTGAAATTCAATGTCTAAAATGTGGATTTTGGTTACCCAAGCAAGAAGCTTAATAGATACATAAAGAGCCACAAATCCCACTGAATCATAGAATCATAGAACTGGAAGGGACCTTAGAAGGTCACCAAGTCCAGTCCCCTGCACTCATGACAGGACCAAGCACCATCAAGATCATTCCTGATAAGTGTCTAACTTGCTTTTAAAAATCTCCAATTATGGAGATTCCACAACCTCCCCAGGCAATTAATTCCAGTGCTTAAACCAAGTTGTCTGTCGTATAAGTCACCTGTTTAAGTTTATGCTTACATACCTAGCTGAATTAGGGTCTATATGATGGTGGAGCATGTGCAAAATATATTAGGATTCTTTTTTTTAATGCTAAACTATTCACTAAAGTGTGCAGTTAGCATCATGACACTAATATTAGTAGGTTGCTATTGTGAGACCACTAAATTTACAAATGTTTAATTACTAGTTATTATCCTACTTAGTATTGGTGATAAATATCTTAATTTTTAATACTAAATAGATTTATTAGAAAGTAATTTAAATTAGTGACTATAATTGTACTTTCTCTTGCTTTTTAAATTTTAAAAGTGTTAAACTTAGTTCATTGTCTCAGAGCCACTTAACATGTATTTTTATTTTAGCAGTAATATAATACTTGTAAAAAGTTCAAAGAAGTCTCGCTATATAAAAAAGAGCAAAAACAGATATAAAGCACTTAGCAAGGTATGAGCTGAAGCTTTTGGACTAGCTATTATCCAATCAAGTCTGCCATCTCAGATCCAGACCCATGACTCACACAGCTGGAATTATATAACTTCGTTACAGACATTAGAAATGATTAACTGGGATTTTTTTTTAAACATCTGCCTAGTTGTGTCCAGTTTTACATAAACTATCGTCCCTGCCAGTGCATGTTCTTTCTCAGATTGTGAGGATGCACAGCTCCTCTCTAACCCAAGGCAAGGGGCATTGGGCAATGCTTTGGCCTGCAATAAGAATATGCACATTGTTATATATATAAGGCTTGGTACAAAGCACAGTGAAATCTGTAGAAACCTTCCATTGACCTCATTGGCCTTTGGGTGCACCTCATTGCTCATTTCTCAACTCGCTGGGAGTTTTGCCTGAGTAAGGATTGTAGATGAAATCTTTGTTGTCTTAATACATTTCTTTCAGATTATGTTTCATTAAAGTACAGTGTAGAATACTTGTCTATTTATACAACAGGTAGGCTATGTCTACACTGCAGGCTTTTTGCGCAAGAACTGTTTTGTGCAAGAGTTCTTATGCAAAAGGTCTTCCACACTCCCATGTGCTTTTGTGGAAGAGATGTGCTTTTGCACAAGAGCATCCATGGGAGTGTGGACGCTCTCTGGCGCAAGAAAGCTCTGATGGCCATTTTAACCATAGGGGCTTCTTGCACAAGAAATTCATGTTGCCTGTCTACACTGCCCTCTTGTGGAAGAGCTCTTGTGCAAGAGGGCTTATTCCTCGTGGGAAGAGGAATAACTCTTCCAGAAGAAGTCCCCTGTTTTCCGACTCTGTATTGTAAATTTACTTGCTCAAGAACGCACGTGCAATGTAGACACTCTGCAAGTTTTTGCACAAGAACAGCCATTCTTGTGCAAAAAGCCTGCAGTGTAAATGTAGCCTTAGTGTAGGCAAGTTGTTTGATTTCTGATGCATACCTATTGCTGTGGCTACTATCAGATACCCAAGAGAGATCAGATTTGGCTTAACACTAAGGCTATGTCTACACTGGCAGGTTCTTGCACAAGAACATCTTGCGCAAGAGTTCCTGTGCAAGAACTCTTGCACAAGAACACGTCCACACGGCCATATGCTTTTGCGCAAGAGCATCCATGGTAGTGTGGATGCTTCTTGCGCAAGAAAGCTCTGATGGCCATTTTAGCCATAGGTTTTTCTTGTGCAAGAAACCCCTGCCGCATGTCCACACTGCCTTCTTGCGCAAGAGCTCCTGCGCAAGAGGGCTTACACCTGTTAGAAAAGAGAGTAGCTCTTGCGCAAGAAGCCCTCTCTTCAGATGCCGTACTGTAAATCTTCTTGTGCAAGAGCGGGCAGGCAGTTGGATGCTCTGTGGAAGAATGGCCGTTCTTGCGCAAGAACCCGCCAGTGTAGACAGCCTAAGAGTACTTTAATCAGCTGAGGCACATTGTGGATTATTATTAATTATTATTACTAATACTAATAATAATTAATAAAGCAAATTCATGATAATGCTAGAGTGCTCCGTGGATATTTGGATCCAGAGTCTTATGATTTTGAATTAAACTTAATGGTTGGAACTGCTAAATTAGCCTTCTTTTGCAGTATCTCAAAGCACAACACAGAGAAATCACACATGAGCCTGACTTCCCCACTGGAGATCCTGAGCTGGAACGTTCCCACTGCTGTTCTTCATGCGCTAGCTCAAGCTTGACTATTTGGCAAGTCTCTCTACCTGGCTAGGAGGGCAGACATACCTCAGTGGCACAGGAACTGATGTGCTATTTTCAAAAGGTGCCTATCCCAATGATTTACATACCACATACCTTTGAAGATCTGGACCTTAGGCACATAAGCACCAAAGTCACATTGAAACCCTTAGGGCCTAGGCCCTAATAGGTATATCTCCATATATTACTATCTCATAGAGCTGGAAAGGACCTTGAGAGGTCATTGAGTCCAGTCCCCCACCTTAATGGCAGGACCAAGTACCATCCCTGGCAGATATGCCCCAGACCCCTGTCAGCCGGTGGTCAGGGCAGTGCATGTGTGTATGTTACACCCGAGTCTTCAACTGCTGAGACACAAGGCCCCATCACAGTGGGCAGTCTAGGTGAGACTGACGGGCGCCCCGAGGAGTTTAACGTCCGTGTCTTTACCGCTAGGATCGGGATCCTTTCATGGCGGGCAGCCAACAGGCCGACAGACGCCCCAGAGTTTACAGGGAGAGCTTATTACACCTCAGATTTTGACTGCTAGGATACACGATCCCTTCGCAGCGGGCAGCCTGGGGAGGCTGAGAGATGCCCCAACGGATCTGTCCCCTGGAAGCGACATGATCCAACGCTCAAGCTCTCCCTATATCTGTCCCTTATGACCGGCTGGAGTTCTTTTTAAAATTGTGCTTGGTTCTGTTACAGCAACTGAAGGAGTCAGGTCACAGCTTAAACAGTTACTATTTTATTGTTATAGGGTAAACTTAGCTGTTAAATGCTACTACTGTGTTACAGATAACACAGCCACTACAAAGGACAGGACAGAAATTACACTAATAAGTCACTTACAGGTACCATGAAACCCTTTTGGTTCTCTGAGCTCTTATTAAATGCATGCAAAATAGACACCTAGCAGGTATATATTCTCACCCCTGCGTTCCAGACTTGGCGTGGCCAGCGTCTTTCTCTCAATCCCTCAGGAAGAAGTAGGGCGAGGTTGGGCGTCCCACAGACCTCGGGAGACAACCAATACCTGCCAGCAGGTGTAGATGACTGGAGCTCAAATGGAGTGGGCTACTAAACCCCTCTTTATACCCCTTGGGTCACGTAGGCTTCTTCCTGGTCTCAAGTGGCCAATTAGGAAAAATGGCTTTGAATGCCAAGTTTCCCACGAAGGGTGCAAAGCATAATTCACACCTGGGAAAATGCAGACAATGGGCACTTCTAGTATGTGATGGGCAAAGATTCCTCTCCTGGGACAGTGCAGGCATGTCAATTACTAGTGCTAGCCATCAGGGTGGCGGGAGGTCCCCTGGTTGTCAGCTAGCCCATTTACTGTCTGGTTTCTGTTTATTAGAGTCAGGGACAGGCAGCACACCTGTGTTCCTGGGCATCAAAGGCTGACTGCCTTTCTCTTGCTCTCTGGGGGGAGGAAACAAGATGGGGTTTATGTCTGGCTACAACCCCCTCAAGGATTAAACTCACAATCCTGAGCTTAGCAAGTCAATGCTCAAACCACTGAGCTATCCCTCCCCCCTGTGGGTGGTTTGCGCACCTCTGTGGTATCAAGTCTCCTAGCTCGGTCAATAGACTTGCTCATTCGAGTGCTTTCAATGTAGCAGTGTAGGCTATCCTTGAAGGTATGACTCTGCTTAGAGTTCTGAGGCTCATCAACCTCCTTGGGCTTCAAAGCTTGAGCTCCAGGCCAACCTGCACTTCAAAACAGCCTCCATTGCTGCTATTGAAGTGAGCCCTGGATATCCAAGTCTATCTACCTGGGCTGTGATACTGTGTAAACATATGCTTTTGAAAATGTGACTTGAGCTCCTTCATTGCCTACATGCCTTTAAAAATATTACCCTTTGTTAAAACGAAGGGGAAAACAAAACTGAGCAATGTGATGGGGATGCAAGAACCCTAAGGAGATACCCCATCAAGGTTATGAAATTAGTCAACAAATGCGCCTCCAATTTTAAACTGAGAATGAAACTATGTGATCAGACCAGATAATCACCTTCTGTCTTTGGAATCTATGAATTTTATGAACTCGCCTCAGGGATAATATTTGAAATTATAGCTAGAAGACAATTTTAGAATCATATAAGTATAGAAATGCAGGGCTCCATGGAGATGGAGTTTGTAAGAATATATTATTTTAGTAATATTTGTAATGTTTCATATACTCTGACATAAGTGTTAAATATATTTATGTAGTGTATAACAGATAAATGGAAAATATGTCATCTGTTTCTCTGTGGAACGTGTGTAAAATAGGCTGTTTCTCCCCAGTGCAAAAAACCTGGAAAGATAATGGGGGAAGAACTTTAGGAAATTAGATAAATCCCAGGTCTGTGCTCATGACTAGTGCTTCTGGATGCCACCATACTTAGTGCTGCTAATACTAAAATGATACAAGATGTGGGCACCCTATTAGTGCAATCATGGTTCTCAGTAGGGATCAATGTGAACCACAACACAAATCCAACCCCCCTGAACTTTCAGGAAGTTTAGATACGCGTTTGAAATTTTGCAGCTAAGCTCCAGCTTGCCAATGAGCCAAAGTGAAGCCTAAAGAAGATACAAATACCAACAAACTTTGGAGTGGTTCCGATCCAGATTTGAACTTTGAGGTTTCTAGACATATTCTAGAAACATAGGGAAAGGGTAAAAAGGAGCTGAGTGTACCTCAGTGTTGTAGCCTTCAATTCTGACCAAGATGGGAGAGCCAACATACAATTATTTTTCAAGGGAAGTTAAATTAAACTGAGGCTACGTCTAGACTGCAGGCTTCTTTCAGAAGAAGCTTTTTTCAGAAGAGATCTTCCGAAAAAACTTCTTCCGAAAGAGCACGTCCATACACAAAAGCGCATTGAAAAGGGATGCACTTTTCGAAAGAGAGTGTCCAGACTGATTGGATGCTGTCTCGCATAAAAGGCCACCGAGAACCACTTCAACCAGGGCTTTAGGTTATCTGTTGCTTCCGAGTGCTGGTGCCGAAGACTTGCAGAGACACGCGCTTAAAGGGACCCCCCTGGACAGCCATTCCTCTGCTTCTGCTGCTTGCTTGCTACCTCTTTGAGGGACAGCAAAGCTCTTGCAGTGCCTGCTGTGGTTGTCCTGCTTTTTTGGATGCCACAGCTTTCTCCTTTGTGCCATGGAGCCTGAGCTGCCCCTGGGCATGTGATGGTCCCACACGGCCATGCTGCAGTTTTTGCAGCACTTTGTGTCAGCTGCCTTCCTGATCCTGACCGAGCAGGACCTCGAGCTCATTCTGGGGACCCTTTCTGTGGCTGCTGCTGCTCCACTCTGGCAGCCACACCCCACAGTGGAGAGGCGTTTTTGGAGGCTCGATACCAGTTCCAACTGGTGGGACCGGCTGATCGTGGAGCAGTGGGACAACCAGCAGTGGCTCCAAAACTTCTGCATGCAGAAGGCCACCTTTTTGGAGCTGTGTGCCTGGCTCGCCTCTGCCCTCCAGAGATGCGACACCCACCTACGGCCCGAAATCCCTCTGGAGAAGCGGGTCGCAATCACCCTCTGGAAGCTCGCCATCCCAGACAGCTACTGGTCAGTGGGTAACCAGTTCAGCGTGGGAAAGTCCACCGTTGGGGCTCTCCTCATGGAGATAAAGCACTCTCAAGCTGCAGTCCCTGCACGGGGTGGGAGGGGAGTCCTCAAAAAGGGGAACCCTTGGGAAAAGAGAGGTGGAGGTTATGGGGGGATGGAGTGGGGGGGTGGAAGCCCTGTCCCCAGGGTGTTGTGCTGTCCCACCTTCACATAGCCCTGCTGCTGCGGGAATGGCCTCATGGGAGGGCTCCTGGGGGGCTTGAGGGGTGGGGAGGGGATGGAAGGGGGACAGGCACTCCCAAGGGCACTCCCTCTCATTCTCTCTTTTGTGTGTTTGTTTCTCTCCTTCTGCAAGTGGTAAAGGCTATCAACTCGATCCTGCTGCGGAGGGTCATCCTCCTGGGAGACCTGGACCCGATTGTGGCTGGATTTGCTGCCCTGGGGCTCCCGAACTGTGGTGGAGTGATTGATGGGACCCACATACCGATCTGCATACTGGAGCATCAAGCAGCCCAGTACATCAATCACAAGGGCTACTTTTCAATGGTGCTGCAGGCCCTGGTCAACCACCATGGACAGTTCACGGACATTTTTGTTGAGTAGTCAGACAGGGCACACGATGTTCATGTCTTCAGGAACTCTAGCCTGTATGGGAAGCTGGAGGCGGGCACATTCTTCCCCCGCCGTGAACTGCCCTTGGGGACATGCAGATGCCATTGTAGATCATACGGGACATGGCTTACCCCCAATGCCATGGCTAATGAAGCCGTACACAGGCCACCTGGACTCCAGCAGGGACCAATTTAATGCCCACCTCAGCTGGGCCCAAATCCAAGTTGAGTGTGCCTTTGGGTGCCTGAAGGTGAGGTCAGGTGCCTGCTGACCCGCCTGGATGTGTGAGAGCACAACATCCCTAAGGTGGTCATGGCATCTTGTGTCCTCCACAATATTGTAGAGAGGAAGAGTGAGACCTTCCTCCTGGAGTGGGAGGTAGATGCCGGCAGCGAGGGGCAAGCCTTCCATCAGCGGGCCCATCAGGTTGGTGTGCGCATTCGGGAAGCCCTGAGAGAGAGGTTTTCTCAAGCACCCCAGTAACTCTTCCCAGGGCCTCCCCAATAGGGTCGTCTGGCTTGCTGCCCTATCCCTTCCCCACCACAAACCCTCCCTTTGCCTCATCCCTGACATCTCAATAAAAACACCTGTGTTGTTTCCAACAAAATGAAGTCTGTATTTATATTACATTAAAACAAGATGTGTAGGGGGAGGAGGGGCTCATAATCTGGAGGGGGAGGGGAGGTGGCAAGATGTGCCATCTCAGGTCTGGGGACCTCTTCGGAGTTGGGTTGGGTGGGTCTGGGGAACACAGGGAGGTGGACAGAAGGGGGGGCTGAAGCGGGGTCAGGGATGGCAGGGGGAGCACGGGGAGAGGGTATGGGCATCACCTGGGGAGGGGGCATGGGCATCACCTGGGGGACAAGCGGAGGGGGAATGGGCATAGCAGGGGGAGCAGGAGGATGGAAGCCAGGAGCAGTGGTAGCAGGCGGGTGTGCCATCATGCACGACATGACAGCACACATTATCACACCGCTGCATGAGCTGGTTTCATGCACGGTTGCGCCACTCACCATCCTCACATATCTTCTGCGCCAAGGTCTGCTGCATGTCGTGCAGGATGCTGGCATGCTGGTGCATGAGGTCTTCCTGGACCCTGGCATGCCTTTGGGTCCCCCAGGCTCTGGCAGTTGGCTCTGGTGGTGTGACTCACCCCTCAGTCCCAACTGATCCGGCTGTGGAGAACACAAAGAGGGAGAGGCGGTCAGTCATCCATTCATACACTGTCCCTGAGGCTGTGCCCTCCTCTGTGAGCAGTGACCAACAGTCCACAGCCCAGAGTAGGGAAATGTCCCAGGAGTAAGGCCATGTGTTGCCTTCACAGCAGGCCCCGCCTCATAGGGGCCCCGAGGTGCCCAGGGGACCGTGCTGCCCATTTCCCCAACACCCCCAGCCCACGGACAAGCAGGCAGGGAAGTGTCTGGCCACAGTGGGATCCTCCTATGGGCAGCAGAGGAGATGGGAGCAGCCTGGCCCTCCCTGGAGTCTGTACACACCTGCGGCTTGCAGCACTGCCCATGGGAGCAGGTGGTGCCTCACTCATGAAGGCATGCCTGTGTGCTGTGTGCGGCACTCCACGGGGTGTCTGGGGTCGTGCCTGCAACCTTGTGCCTAGCCTGCTTTCAGCCATGGCAGGTGCTGGGAGAGCCCCCCCTCACTCTCCTCCCCCATGGCAGGATGTGTGTGGCCTCCCCTGAGCATGGCACCAGGACCCCACCCGTGCTCAGGGGCTGCCTGCTGTGTCCGTGTGCCACACACTAATCCTGCACATAGTTGCACGTGCGTGGACCGCAGCACAATGTCCAGCCTGAGCATCCTGAGTGACACACACCCCACCCCCTGTGCACCCGCCTCTCTCACCCTGTGTGTGTTACAAACTGAGACCACTCATCAGAAGATCCCTCCCCAGCACCCGAGGAGGCCTGGGAGACATCCTGGCTAACCAGCACCAGCTCCAGGGACTGGGTGACAGTCTCCATCTCCTCCTCCTCAGGCTGGCCTTGGTCCTTCTCCACCGTGACCTCCGACTGGGCGACAATGGGGGTCTGGAGACCGAGTCCACCATGACAGGTGGGGAAGATGTTTCCCCACCCCCGAGGATCTAGTGCAGCTCCTCATAATAGGGGTAGGTGTGGGGTCCTGCCCCTGAGCAGGAGCTGCACTCTCTGGCCCTCACATATCCCTGAGAGAGCTCTTTCACCTTACTCCGGACCTGTTCCAAGGTCTGGGGTGGGTGTCCAGGCTCCGCCAGGGACTCAGCAATGCACTCTAATATGTTGGCATTTCGCCGCTTGGAGCAGTTATCCTGCAAGGTGTCCTCCCTCCACAGCTCGAGGAGGGACAGGATCTCCACTCCGGACCAGGAGGGTGCCCACCTGTTGGTCCCTCTGGGTGGGTCCTGGGACCCCTGGGGCTGCTCCCTGCAAGGGCCAAGGGAGTCGCGGGGAGCTTGACGCTCTGCCATGGGTGGCAAGGCCTGTGCTAAGGAGAGCTGCACGGTGAGGTGCTGCTCTCAGGCCAGCTTCTAGCCACAAGGCTCCTCCAGGGTGCCTGCAGCTGTAAAGAGGAGCTAGGAGACAGGAACTATAGAGTCCTGATTAATTTGGACAGAGCGGCCACCAGGGTACGTGTGTTATTTCCTGGAGGCCTCCTCTTTTGAAAAAAATCCCTCCTTCCCATCCACATCTGCCTTTTTCTGAAAGAGTTCTTTCGGAAAAAGGCTTATTCCTCGTAGAAAGAGGATTACTAACGTTGGAAAAACACGTCTGTTCTTTCTATTTACTTTTGGGAAAACACGATTTCAGTGTGGACGTAATGCAGGTTTTGTAGAAAAACAGCTGTTTTTCCAACAAAACTCTGTAGTGTAGTCATACTCTGAAATGCAGCAGTTACTAAGCCTTGGAATTTAACAGTCTGTCCTCTTACCCCAAGCATTGTTGCTAGTAGCAGAACTTCCAGTCTTTTTCTAAATTATTTGCAAGCATTTATAAAACATTTATTTATAAAATAAAATTATATTTGCGCTTTTTAAAGGGTCCAGTTTTTAGTTCTGTTTTGTGGCAAGAAAACATGAAAGCAAGAAAAAGTGTGTCCCCCCTACTGCTTCTAATGAAATGAGTCTCTCCTGCAGGAAATTAGACATGTGTAAGTCTTCGCCACACTGGAAGCAGAATCGTCTAAGTTGCAAGAGAATCGCTGTGCACATTTTGAAGAACTCAGTTACTCTTGGTCAGTGACAAGATGGCAGCAAGATAAGACAAGGACATGAAATAGGATGAAAGGGTGGGAAATGTACATACTCCTTCAGTAAAGATCAACAATAGCCTGTCGGATTATTCAGATGGTTTTTGCCTATGTTTGAGTGCTCAGGATTCAGATTAATTTTCTGTGCTCAGTACGGCTGTGTCTAGACTACACCTCTCTGTCGACAGAGAGATGTAGATTAGGCACATCAAAATTGCTAATGAAGCGGGGAATTAAATATCTCACTCTTCATTAGCATAAACATGGCCGCCACTTTTTCAAAACGGAGCTTTTTAAAAAAAACGGCAGTCTAGACGCAGATCTTTTGAAAATACAACCCTTTTTCAAAAGATCCTGTAAACTTCATTTTATGAGGGATAAGGGATCTTTCAAAAAAGGGTTGTATTTTCAAAAGATCTGTGTCTAGACTGCTGTTTTTTCCGAAAAAGCTCCGTTTAAAAAAAAAAGCGGCAGCCATGTTTATGCTAATGAAGCGCGAGATATTTAAATCCCCGCTTCATTAGCAATTTCGACATGCCTAATCTATATCTCTCTGTCGACAGAGAGGTGTAGTCTAGACACAGCCTACATGTTGCTGTATATGGGAATGGTGAGAACTTTGATAACTGTGTGGAAAGGGTGTGCTGTTTCCGTGCAAGACCTGTAGTGCCTCATTGTCACTGTTGTACTGCTGAAACACTGTTGTAACTAGGCACAATAATTGCATTCAGAGACTCCTCACACAAGAGAGAGAGGCCAAAACAGGGAGACCTAATCCAAACCCCTTAGCACTTCAGATGGAGGGAGGTAAAACTGGAATCACTGGATCCAAACCAGCTCCTACAGTTTTGATTTTATGAGTGATCCAAAACCAGAAGAGACCTAACTTTTGATTCTGGTTTCTAATCTGAGGAGAGCCAACAATTTATGTGGTCCCCAAAAGTGCTCAGTGCTTGATAGACCTATTCAAAAAGGGAGCTGCTGCCCTGAACCTTGCAATCTAATTTCAGAAGTACAAGATTTCAACTAACTTAGGGCAAAATCTCCTGAGAACATCTCACAAGATTCCAGTCCCATCACATGCAAGCCTGATGCTCCAGATTTGGATCTGATCACCATTTCCTCAGAT
This sequence comes from Pelochelys cantorii, assembly GCA_032595735.1. Taxonomy (NCBI): domain Eukaryota; kingdom Metazoa; phylum Chordata; order Testudines; family Trionychidae; genus Pelochelys; species Pelochelys cantorii. Next base: position 42,411,892 of record CM064335.1, read on the forward strand.
CATCCTATGTCAAACACATACTACAATATTATTTTTCATTTTACTTGGATAGTGTAAGAACATCACTGCCACAAAGCTGTCCTAAATCAAGGCACTGGTCAGTCCTATTTTGCACTAGTACCAATAGATTTTTTGCTTTTAACAGTCCCAGAACACCACCCATGTTGGTAAGTTAAAGTTTAAACATTCTTCCCCTAAATATTGCATTATTTTTAAACATACTTTTTGATATTGAAAATCTATCTAACTGAGGCCTGTGACACTATAATCTCTGTCTTAGCGCTGAATAGTTCACCTGGTCATTGGGGAAATATCCAGTTTCTTCTTCTGTGTATATACTGATGTGGCGGCGTATGTGCTCCCTGTCACAGGCGGGAGCCTCTTCCTGAGTTGGACACCACCTGATTGGTCACGAGGTAGCTGGCTGCCTCTACAGTTCGCAAAATAATCTTAGTCTCCAGGGAACCCCGAGCCCACAAATGACCTTGCCTCCTGAATCACGTGACGTAATGGCCCAAGTCAGTAAGGAACTCTCAGTTCAGGGCAGCACAGCACACTGGCCAGAGTCAATATGGAGCCTTCAGTTAGGGCAGCACATCCCACTGGCTAGAGTCAATAAGGAGCCCTCAGTCCAGGGCAACACAGCCCATTGGCTAGGGTTGATAATGTTGGGGCTAACACCCTGGTAGGGGGACCCAGGCCCACCTTGCTCCACCAGGTCCCAATCCAGGACCCTGTGAGCAGCAGCACTGCCTGCCACTCCCTTGGCAGGGAAACTGGATGAAACACACCGAGTGTATTTGGGTGGGAGAGGCTGCTCCTGCATCCTCCCTGGGTTACTTCCTACTGCTGTGGTCAGATCCACATCCCATGTGATCACTGGGTCTTCCATGCCTCTGGCAGCCGCTTCTCTCTGGAACTCAGAGGGGGTTTCGTTGTGGCCATCTCTCTGGCCTCCGGTTCCCACCGCCGGGGTTACTGGCTGCAGCAGCTCAGGAGCTTTGGCTGGAGGTCCTTCTTCCCTGCTGGCCAGCCCAGACTGAGCTGCTCTGCTGTTTTTTATACAGCCTCAGCATTCGGAGCATGCCCGGTCTGGGAGAGGGGGCGGGACTTCCTCCACCCACAGGGTCTTAATCCCTGTCACAACTGGCTTCAAACATTTTCTTTAACTGATTCATTTTGCATTCAAGACCTTTTCACATGTTGGCCCTATCTCCATAAAAAGCAAACACCTTTGTTTTATTTTTTTTAAATGTTCTTAATATTTTCCATAAAAATGTTTAACCGCATATTAAAAATAAATCCATCCATACAAAAATACACCAATCTGAAAGCAAATAGATGTTCTCACAGTTCCAGTGATTTGAAGTCTGTAACCTTGTATGTAATCTCTGTGCAAAGCTGTAGCCTTGACATATTCTCTCTTTCTGCTGGTGCTGCAGAGGTTATAACCATTTGTAAGAGAAATTTACCCAAGTTGATAATTTAGTTGTAGTACATTATTCTGTCACTCGGGGACTGTCAATTTCTTTGCAGATGTGGTGCATTCTAGTTATGAGAATGCAGGATGAAATGTAGTCAGTGACAGTGGTTTCTTTTTCTAAACATTGTTGCAAAAAAATGGCAGACTATAGTACTATTGTGGCATCCTGACAATTGTTGGGTTACTTGGAAGATAAGGAGGGAAATCAGAACCCAGAAGAATGGTGTGGAGGAAATTAAAAAGGAAATATAAGAATCCTTTATTTGGGTTCTGATTAGTCTTGCCCAAAAGGACTAGATTCTAACCATATACTCTATCTTATGTGCACAGGAGTAACCCAAGGAACAAATTCTGACTTAAATTCACAATTCATCCCTCACTGACCTTCTCATTAGGGGAGAAGTAAGTTATTTCACCACTTTTTGTGAACAGCTTATTCTTCCCAGTATATCCACAGATTTCTTTGGCTGATAAATCTAGTATAGAGTCAGGGCTTATTGCACTACCAGCCACCATCTCCAGCCACTGTCTGCTACTCTGCTCACAACTGGAAAAAGCAGGTGAGTAGCCCCTCTTCTCATCTGTATTTCTGGAGTCACAATCTAAGGAGGGGAGTAAGAAGGGGACTTATTCCTCACAACTCAGTGGGGAACTCTAGCCTCCCTATAAGGCTGGTCCACCTAAGAGCATACTGCCCTACTACTGCTACTACCTAATGGAGTCACTACTTTAGCTCAAGCACTAGAAGCTCATTGGCTTTTAGCACTGAAGTTCTAACACTGCTGCTAAGTGTAGCTGGATGCAGGCCCTCTCCCACATTTTCCCTTTCAGTTGCAGTTTGATCAAGTTTTCTGTTCTGCTCAGTAGCTATAGTCTGAACAAGCTTCCTGTTATGTGAGTAGTAGAAAATCCCCATAATGTTAAATGCTTGTTAAAACCGTATTGCCATAATAGGATCAATTGTATTCATGCTTATGAATACATAACCTGTCAGTGTATGCATGGGGAAGTATGAATGATAAACTGCCAATCATAAAGCAGCACAGCATGTGTTACCTTTTATGGCTAAGGAAAACTCATAAGAACATAAGAATGGCCATACTGGGTCAGACCAATGGTCCATGTAGCCCAGTTTCCTGTCTGCCAACAGTGGCCAATACCAGATGCCCCAGAAGGAGGGAACGCAATGGGTAATCCTCACGTGATCCCTCCCCGTCACCCTTTTACGGACAAACAGAGGCTAGGGACACCATTCCTAACCATCCTGGCCAATAGCCATCGATGGACCTAGCCTCCATGAATCTATCTAGCTCTTTTTTGAACCCTGTTAAAGTCATAGCCTTCATCACATCCTCTAGCAAGGAGCTCCACAGGTTGACTGCGCTGAGTGAACTCCTGCAAAGTACATAAATTGGTGTGCTGGGTGGCCAACTGGGTGGGGGGTCTTCTTGAAAGAGATGGAACAGTATACCAGACTCAGGACCAGACCAGAAGCAGTAGAGCCCTCCTGTGGATCCAAAGGGACTCTGGGGACTCTTGTTGCCTCACTACCAATCTCCGAGAAGCTGTAGCCTGGCCAGTCTCAGCCACCTGTGAAATCAAAACTAACTCTCACTGCACCTGCAGCCTGCTTCCAAACTGCCAGCATGAATGTGATGTGATGTGTGAGTATTGCTGTATCATAAAGAATCTATATTAATAAACAAGCCTTAATGCTGCTCCAGTTCACCCTTTGTCTGGGCTTATTCCTTGGCTGATTCCAAGGGCAGGTAACAGTAAGCCAAGTGGGAGTCATCATAAATAGTCATTCTGATTAGCAGCGTTTTATACCCACTTTGCATATCTGTAAATGACTACGGAAGGTGGAAGGCAAAGAAGAATCAGAACCATTTTAAGAGTGTATCTCCTTAAAAATGTTTAAAGTAAAAATCTTTATTTATATACACCTGACCAATGCCTGAATATTCTAATTAAAGACTTATATTAAGATTTGGATACACTTGGAATTTGTGTTCATTATGATTAGTTGACCTATTGCCAAATGAATCATTACTGCTTAGCCTGTGATCAGACACGGTATGATGATTAATTCATTATTACCGAGGTAAGAAAAGTAGTTCTGGCCCTTAGCACGCTCTTTGACATTTCACTTCTCTAGAACTTTGAGGTGGAAAAGACTTCTTAGTCCATCTACTTAATCTGCCTATAGATGAGTTTGCATCCTACACTAAATATTCCTTTGCTCAAGTCTATTTTTAATGCATTTGAAGCCTCCTTCACTTCTAAGGGGAGACTGTGCCACAACATTACAGATCTCACCATCAGGCAGTTGTGCTGATATAATGACAAGTTTTTATGTTCTTAATCTCATCAAATTACTTCTGGATACAGCCACTTGTATGCCTCTCAATAATTCTCTCTATAATTGGGCATTTATACCCTTCAGATATATATAGACAATATATTTACACCTGTCCATTTCTGTACCATTAGTCATTGCTTGGCTAAGCTATACATAACACTTTTAATTTCTTTTTCCTGTTATAGACGATCTTATTGGAACAAAGATGTCGGTCTTTAAAGATAACAAGTGCTTCCCTGGCTTAGGCTTTGGTTTGTATAGTGACATCTATTTTATCCTTGTTACCAAGAATCCTTTTGCTTGGAAAGTATTCCGGGGTCTTCTCATAGGATCTATATGCAGAGATTCCCTCCATAAGCAGCTCACCTGCATCTCTTTGAAAAGAGGGTCAGGTGTCCCCATTGAACCATTTCTTCTTGTGCTCAGGCTACTGCAGAGTTCCTCCAGAGTTTACATGGATGTGTGGAGGAAGAAAAGATTGAAGAATGAGTCTCCCACCTGGCCAGTGGTAAAACGAGTGGCAAAACCAACCAAAAAGTTAATGCAACCATAGCTTATGTTTCAGACTTGCTCCTTGTAGTGTTGGTAATATCACTATTTTTCCTGGTTTCTAGTGAATCCATCAGCAAAAACGGATTGGTATTTCTAATATAGAAAGCAGATTTGAAAATGAAACAAATCCAATCATGACCACCTTTGTAATTCACCATAAGGAAATTAAAAGGAACACAATAATAATATTATTTTCTCTTTTGTAAGACTCTTTTAATTTGTTTTCTTCAATATTTGCAAAAAAAAATCTGCAGGGCTTTTTTTTTTTGTACAGACATATATGAAGCAAGTTTGAGCATCATAGTACATTCATGCTGGCAAAAATACACTTGTGCTTCATATGAATATATCTCTCTGAGATAAGACCATCTATCATCATGGTATCAGAACATATTCCACAAATATCTCCCACTTCCCACTGTGTTTAAGATGATAGATATAGTATAAGTGATGAGGAGTCCTGTGGCACCTTATAGACTAACAGATTTATTGGAACATAAGCTTTCGTGGGCAAAGACCCACTTTGTCAGATGCACGTGACGAAGAGGGTCTTTGCTCACAAAAGCTTATGCTCCAATAAATCTGTTAGGATATGTCTACACTGCAAAGTTAATTCAAAATAACAGCCATTATTTTGAATTAACTTCAATAGCATCGAAACATGCAAACCGCTATTTTGAATTTAATTCGAAATAGCAGAGCGCTTTATTCAAATCTGGTAAACCTCATTCTACAAGGAGTAATGCCAAATTCGAAATAGCTATTTCGAATTAAGTGCTGTGTAGATACTTAATTCGAAATAGGGGGCCCCCAGCCCTTCCCAGGGAGCCCTGGTGGCCACTCTGGGCACAACCAGGAAAACTCGTCTGCTCCCCGCCCTAGCTCCGGAACCCTTAAAGGGGCAGACTCTGGCCACAGTGCCTGTGCCAGTTGCAAGCCTGCCAGCACGCAGCCAGCAGACCGTGCACCTGGCACAGCATGAGCCAGCAACCCGCTGCCACCCAGCCCTCCACCGCTCCCCAGGACCAGGCTGGCAGCTCCCAGGAGCCTGCCAGGGGCCACAAAAGGCAGGCGCCTACCTGGTCTAGTGCGGAGATTGTGGACCTCATTGAGGTTTGGGGGGTGGACTCCAATGCCCACAATCTCTGCACTAGGTGCAGGAATGCGGCTGTCTACAGCCGCATGGCTGCCAGCCTGGCCACCAGAGGCCACATGCGCAGCCAGGAGCAGGTGCGGAGCAAGATCAAAGAGCTGCGGCAGGCCTATGCCAGGGCCTCCCAACCAGGGGCTGACCCAGACACCTGCCCGCATTATGAGGCCCTGGACTGCATCCTGGGGGGTCAGATGGTCCGTGCCCCCCTGGTGGTCATCGACCCCGGGGCAGAGGGCCCTGCCCTTGACACAGGGGAAGAGGAGGAAGAGGAGGAGGACGACAGCCAGGAACCGCAGAAGCCTGCAGAGAGCGTGCCCTGCACTCAGGACCCCCGAGCCGTACCAGAGAGCCATCAGTGGTCTCATCCGAGGCCGGGGAAGCCTCCACATGTGAGTGCCATCACGGTCCCCTTATGCAGGGCTGGGGGGTGGGGAGCCTAGGGATCGTGCGCATGGGCCTTGCCAACCATGGAGCAGGCGGCAACTTGTGCATCTGCTGTGCCAGCTGTCACATGTGGCCCCAGCTGGGTGCCATGCAGGGGCCCTGGCCTGTTCCCCACACGCGTCTACGTGTGAAGGCACATGACAGGCTCCTGACCCCGGGGAGAGACACTGCACACTGCCCTCCCTCCAGATGCCCCCTCTACACAGAGGCAGGGCACATCTTCCCTCCCCTCCCCCCCCCCACACCACACTATAGGCAGCACAGGGGCTGGGGTGCAGTCCTGGGCCAGCTCACACTCCTGGAGATAGGAGGACGTGATGGTGCGGAGACCTGCCGTCCTCGCCTTGCAGAGGGGGGCTGGGTTTCACCCACTGTGTCGCCAGGGAGAACTGACCACTTCTCTTCTGTCTCCACAGCCGCAGCACCTGCGAGTGCAGGGCGCACCACCCTGCCTGGAACATCCACCCGCACCCAGGCCAGCAGGCGCACCTGCAACCAGGAGGAGTACCAGCGGCAGCACCTGGGGTTACAGGGGAGGCAGGTCCACAGCCAGGAGCACTGGATGCAAGAAGACCTGCAGCTGCAGCGGGAGAGCTTGCGGGAGCTGCGGGAGCAGGGCCGTGCCCTCCGCGAGCACCTTCAGACCCTGGTGGAACGATTGCTGCCTCCTGCTGCTCCAGCCCCTGCGGCCGCCCCAGCTACCGCTCCTCCTCCCACCTCTGCTCCCCCTCCCACTTCTTCCACCCCCCCCCCCCGTCTCTCCTGCCCCACCCTCCATACCCACTCCCCCCCGGGGATGCCGAGGCCCCTGCACCCGCAGTGCTGCGAGACAGGAGGGCCGGCAAGACCCCCAACCCTGAGCTTCCCATCCCCCTTCCTCCCCTTGCCTCCCCCTTCCAGCTCCCTCCTCCCAGGTTTCCCCCTCCCCTCTCCTGCCCTCATTCCACCCCTCCCCCCACCCCAGTTATGTTAAATAAAAAGAGTTTTTTGTGGCAACACGGGTGTTTTTATTGTACATCAGGAAGGGGGGTTAGGAGGGGAAAGGGGAAGGAGGTGGGGGTGGAATAAGGCACAAGGCCCCAGTGGGGCACGCCAAGGGGACTTCACTCCTCCTCCTTCCCCTTGGAAGCTCTCCCGCAGGGCTTCCCAGATACGGACAGCCCCCTGAAGGGCCTCCCGGATGGCAGCCATGCGGGGCTGTGCATACTGGCCACCCAGGCGGTCGGCCTCTGCCATCCAGGCTGACAGGAAAGCCTCCCCCTTCCTCTCACATAAATTGTAGAGCACACAGCACGCTTCCACCACGTGGGGAATATTGTGCTTGGAGAGGTCAAGGCAGGTGAGGAGGCATCGAAATTGGGTCTTCAGCCGGCCGAAGGCCCCCTCGACCACGATGTAGGCCCTGCTGAGCCTGGCCTTGAAGGCCTGCCGGGAGGGGTTCAGGTGTCCCGTGTAGGGCTTCATCAGCCAGGGTTGTAGGGGGTAGGCCACATCCCCCAGCAGGTACCCTGGCATGTCCACATCCCCAACCCTGATGTGGCGGTCAGGGAAGAAAGTCCCAGTGTGCAGCCTCTGGCACACGGAGGAGTTGCAGTACACCTGTGAGTCATGTGCCTTGCTGGACCAGCCCACACTGATGTCCGTGAACTGGCCCCGGTGGTCAGACATGGCCTGCAGGATCACGGAGAAGTACCCCTTGCGATTGATGTACAGGGAGGCTTGGTGTTCCGGGGCACGGATGGGGATGTGCATCCCGTCGATTGCCTCCCTGCAGTTGGGGAAGCCCAGGGCACTGAACCCCTGGATGACCGTGTCCAGGTCGGTGAGGCAGAAGACTGCGGAGCAGTACCCTGTTGATGGCCTTGACCACCTGCAGAGAGACACACAAAACCGAAGGTCACTGGGGTGCCTGGGTGGCTGGGAGTGTTCGTTCTCCGCCACTGCCCTGCTCCCCACTCCCAGGAGCAACCCCCGATGCAATCCTGGCCACCGTAGTCTGTAGCGCGGCCGGGACAGACTGAACCCTCCCAGGGAGGGCACTTACACCACCTCCCCCCCGTTTTCCCTGGGGCAGCCCATCTCCTCCTTGCAGCCCCTCCCCCCCCCTCCCGGCCCAGTGGCTGGTGACTGCCTTACCTGCATGAGCACTGCTCTGATGGTGGATCTCTCCACGCTGAACTGGTTGCCAATGGATCGGTAGCTGTCCGGCGTGGAGAGCTTCCATAGGGTGATGGCCACCCACTTGTGGAGGGGAATGGCAGGCCTCATGCGTGTGTCCTGTTGCCGCAGAGCAGGGGCAAGCCACTCGCAGAGCTCAAGGAAGGTGTCCTTCTTCATCCTGAAGTTCTGGGTCCACTGTTGGTCTCCCCAGCGCTCCAGGACAATGTGGTCCCACCAGTCGCTGCTGGTGTCCAGACTCCAGATGTGGCGGGGCACACTGGTGTCTGGGTACTGCTGCTGCTCCTCCATGGCCCCCAGCGGGGGCAGGTGGAGGGCCAGGGGGCTGGCCTGCAACAGATGGTGCCAGGCAGCCTCCAGCAATTGCTACCAGGCTTGCAGCAACACATTCAATGAGCACCAGAGTGCCCAGGGGCGGCTCTGGCTCCATGGTGCTGACTGATGCTGTGTCCCAAATGAGAGCGACCAAAGCAGGCAGAGAGGAAAAAACTTTGCTCTCCCTCAGCGAGGTAGGCAAGCAAGCAGGAAAGCTGAGAACCGGATGTCCCGGGGGATCCCATTAAGCACGAGCCTCAGATAGCCTCAGACAGCAGCCACACAAAGCAACTACTGACCTGATGCCCTGCTGGAACTGGTTTCAGCTGCCTTAAATGCGATCCAGCATCCAATCAGTGTGGACGTGCTATTTTGAAATAGCAAAACGCTATTTTGAAATAGATTTTGTGTATAGATGCGTTATTTCGAATTAGCTTAATTCGAATAAACTATTTTGAATTAAGTTAATTCAAAATAGCGCTGTAGTGTAGACATACCCTTAGTCTATAAGGTGCCACAGGACTCCTCATCGCTTTTTCAGATTCAGACTAACACGGCTACCCCTCAGATACAGTATACAAAGTGCAAGTACTGATATGTTATTGTGTTTCAGAGGGTTATTGTTAACTCAGTCTGAGATGAATTTTGCATTTAATTTGGATTGCAATTAGGGATCACTTTGATTTTGTCTATCCACGGCGAGACCGAGGCCCAGCACAAACCCTGGCAGCCACAGGGAGTAAGCAGGGCCTGGCAAGGAGGGGGAGGAGGTAAGGCCGGGGTGGGACAGGGCGGAGCAAAAACAGGGGTCACCTTGGAGCTGGGCCTCTCCCAGCAACAAATGCAGAGGGGAAGAGCAGGGACAGCCTCTGACCCTCCCCAGTGGGGGTGGGGGGCAGAGCCGGGGCCAGGTGGCCTCGGCCCCCAGGCTCTCCCCAGCTGATAGGGGAGTTGGCAAACGTAGCGAGCAGGGGGTGTTGCCTCCTAGTGATATGTAATAATATAAATTATGGCTTGGGTTTATCTTTATGCAGTGTCATGGCAGTCTATCCTTTTTTCAGATTATGATGTTTTGGTGATGGTGGGTTTTTCTGTTTGTTTGGTTTTTGCACTCAGTGAGTACAAATATCAGCAGTTAGGCATCTAACTGCTTGACTTTGGGTTACAAATCGATACTTGTAACCATACAGAATGAGTCCGCCATGTCTATACGTTTGTGGATGCAATCAAATGGAGATGCAAAAGTCTCTAAGTTGAGATATGGCTGGAAAACTGACTAAATATTTTATTGATGTTTTTATGTTTGAACTTCCATTATATTTTATGTATCTTTTCTGCAATCATTTTGTTGTCATATAATGTCAAATTCAAGCAGGCACTGTTCACAAGCATATATCAAAGTACTACCTCCAGCAGTAGCAGCATAGAAAGAAGTTGAATTCCTCTGATGCTTCTGAAATGTCATGAAGTTCTCCACAACAGCATTTGTTGAGGGGTGTTAACAGTTGTGGCCTACAGGGGACATAAACAATGTACTTATGCCCATGTGCTCACTTACTTAACAATGGCCTCTGTAGGAATATATTTCCTATGTAGGCTGCACATGGGACTGACCTCTTTCAGACTAGATACACACACTGATGGTTTTTCTTGGGGGTACGTTTACATGTATTACCAGCCAAAAGCCAGACGTAGGCTTGATACCTATTTTCTACATTGTATATTGATTGAATAATACTCTATCATGTGGTTGTTGGACTGTATTGTCTATAGCTCTTGCTTTCTGGTGTTACAGTACATTTCGTAATTTCTCTGCCTACATTGGGGGTTATCATTCAGTGAAAACAAGGCTCATATGATCATCTTCCCCTCCCCCCCCCCACTAGTGGATGACTAAACTCATAGTGGTATTTCTTTGGGGACTTTCTTATCAGGGTATGAGCCTATTTTCATGTGTGTGTTTTAAATTTGCATATTTGCTCTAAGCACTTCTATTTTCAGAGTTCTAGTGGAAAACCTTTTACGGTGGGACTCTATTTGTCTTCTTCCCTCATCCCAGGGTCACTACAAGGACAATGAGCAAAGCCTGGCAGAATTGGTACTTCCATCCAACATTCCTCTTCTACATTGTTGCATGTTTGGTCACATGGAGTAAGGAATTTGGGAAATAAGAAATGTTAATCTGTAGATAAACCAGGGACTTACAAAAATGCAGCCTGCATCTTTGCTTTTGCTAGGAGAGGCTGGCACAAAGGCAGCTGTGGAGCTTTTGCTGCTATGATGCACAATCAGTACATTTCCATTCTTCAGCAACATAAAAACTACATTTTGGTGTCCAAAAGCAGGAACTCGATGACACCATGTGGATTGGATTACTGCACTCGAAAGGGCTGAAACTGAGATTTCAGGACAGTGTCTATTACTGACTAGAACAAAGTACTTGAAGTTGGAGAAGTTAAATACACGTATTAAAGAAAAAATAGTTTCACTTATCAAGCTCTAGGACATTTTTTACAAGGGAAATATTGTCAAATCCAGAGTATTCTATAGGCCAGAAATTCATTGAGAACAGTAGCTTCTTTTTATGGCCAGAAGCTTCATTTATGAGATTAAACTGAAATTAAGTTGGAGGAATGATGCTAAACCTGGGCTCATGTGTTTTATTCCATGCTGCAGCATGAAAACACTGATTATTTTATATAAGCTCAGATGCTCTTAAAGCTTTCCAAGCCACTTAACTCTTTCGGGACAAGGGTTAATAATGATCACAATGAAGCCATTGCAGTCAGGAGTTCCAGTTAACATCAGTAGGCCACAGGCAAAAGCAGAATGTGATCAACATTTATTTTAATTACTAAAAGCTGCTGTATAATGGTTTAAAAAAACCTAGCTAGCCTCTCTTAAACAAGACTATAGAAACAGTTTTTCTATTAGAACTAAAAAATGGGTTTAGATTAAAAAAAAAGTTCTAATGTACTGTCCCAGCATAGAATGGAGTCTCTCTCCCTTAATCCATCAGCACCGAGATAAATGTCATGCTTCCAGCTCATCTTGGTAAACAGGAGACCTTTGAGAAACAATCCAGGAGAGGAAGTTGGTGGCAATCATTATATGCTAAGGCCAAAGATTTTAAGGAATATTTCTTCTTCTGCATAACAGCATGAAGAAAGCCTTATCTAGCTAGCAGAACAATTCCAGAGGGCAGACAGCTTGGAGAATATGTTCCGCCACCATTTGGAAGGAATCCATTTTTAAGCACTTGAGGGAGGGGAAAGTGATCAGGAATAGTCAACACGGATTCACCAAAGGCAAGTCATGCCTAATCAATCTAATGAGCTTCTATGATGAGATCACTGGCTCTGTGGACATGGAGAAGTCAATGGATGTGATATACCTTGACTTTAGCAAAGCTTTTGATACAGTCTCCCACAAAATTCTTGCCAGCAAGTTAAGAGAATATGGATTGGATAAATGGACTGTAAGGTGATTAGAAATCTGGCTACATTGTTGGGCCCAACGGGTAGTGATCAATGGCTTGATGTCTAGTTGGCAGTCGGTTTCAAGCGGAGTGCCCCAAGGATCAGTTTTGTTCAACATCTTTATTAATGACCTGGATGAGGGAATGGATTGAACCCTCAGCAAGTTTGCGGATGACACTAAACTAGGGGGAGAGGTAGATACGTTGGAGATTAGGGATAGGGTCCAGAGTGACCTAGACAAATTGGCAAATTGGGCCAAAAAGAAATCTGATGAGGTTCAACAAGGACAAGTGTAGAGTCCTGCACTTGGGATGGAAGAACCCCAAGCATTGTTACAGGCTGGGGACCGACTGGCTAAGTAGCAGTTCTGCAGAAAAGGACCTGGGGATTACAATGAATGAGAAGCTGGATATGAGTCAACAGTGTGCCCTTGTAGCCAAGAAGGCTAATGGCATATTAGGGTGCATTGGGAGGAGCATTTCCAGCAGATCTAGAGAAGTTATTATTCCCCTTTATTCGGCACTGGTGAGGCCACATCTGGACTATTGTGTCCAGTTCTGGGCCCCCCACTATAGAAAGAATGTGGACGCATTGGAGAAAGTCCAGCAGAAGGAAACCAGAATGATTAGGAGGCCGGAGCACTTGACTTATGAGGAAAGGCTGAAGGATTTGGGTTTAATTAGTCTGCAGAAGAGAAGAGTGAGGGGGGATTTAATATCAGCCTTCAACTTCCTGAAGGGAGGTTCCAAAGAGGTTGGAGAGAGGCTGTTCTCAGTAGTGAGGGATGGCAGAACAAGGAGCAATGGTCCCAAGTTACAGTGGGGGAGGTCTAGGTTGGATATTAGGAAAAACTATTTCACCAGGAGGGTGGTGAAGCACTGGAATGGGTTACCTTGGGAGGTGGTGGAATCTCCATCCCCAGAGGATTTTAAGTCCCGGCTTGACAAAACCCTGGCTGGGATGATTTAGTTGGGATTGGTCCTGCCTTGGGCAAGGGGCTGGACTTGATGACCTCCGGAGGTCTCTTCCAGCCCTATGAGTCTATGATTCTAGGAAGGGCAAATATTTGTTGCTGTGGCTCTTTCTTATGGGTAAGACTGGCTGTAAACTAAAGTAGTTGAATCTTCCAAGGCCAGCTCCATATCTGGAGGGAATAAATATCAGATTTCAATTTGGATTTTGGCCTATTTCAGTTCCTGGATGTGCATGGGGAACTTTGGACTGCTATATGTGAGCTGGATCTGTGAACTTTATTATTTGTAAAATAAAGTGGAAAGGCTGATTCAGTGTTTTATTTTACTAAGTCTTCCTATATGCCTGTAGCAAGCTTTCCTCATAATTGGCTTTTGTCACTCTTAAAGAAATGATTTTTTGTTCAAGCTCATTAATTAGCATGCTGTCTCTTGCCTGCCATTTTGGGGCAACATTATGGAGAAGATGACAAATTTGGCATTTGTTGAGTCCATAACTTTCTTTGGTCCCTGTCTATCAGTTTTTCAGGCTGTGATAATAGTACAAAGACTACACTGGTTGTTCAAAAGCTTCAGTGGGGTAGCTAAGTTAGTCTGTAACTGGAAAAACTTGAAACACAACTAATAATCTAGCAGCACCTTAAAGACTAACAAAACATGTGGATGCTATCATGAGCTTTTGTGCCCATGAAACTCATGATACCATCTATATGTTTTGATAATCTCTGAGGTGCTGCAAGACTATTAGTTGTTTTTTAAGTTTTTACACTGATTGTGTTGGTTGATTATGACCTAGTGATGAGACAAAGAATTACTGTGTGTGCTAGTTATTTTACTCTGTAAGCAAACTTTAATACTTTGTCTCCGGAAGTGTTATTGACTTGGCTGAAATAATTGCCAGAGATGGATAGTATCACAATTGATATTCTGGAAAGTGGGGTTAGGAAATTGCTTTCTCAATGGCAGTGATTGTGAGATGATTTTGTTGCAATGCCAACATCAGCTCTAGACCTCTCTTTTATTGAATCTGGATGCTTGAGTGTCTTATTTTTGTGATTTTAATATAGAGCTCAAGAGGCGGAGGCTCAATTCAGACAAAAACCCTGCATTAAGGAAAATTCTAGTGAGAATGGCAGGTGTGGTTTCTAGTCCCTTCCCCCCCTCCCCCCCATACACACACATTGTTTTCCTCTCCCCCCCCTCCCTGCTCCCTCTTTCCTTATTTATTTTTGGTTCTGGACATCCAACACTCCAGTCATCTGAAGAAGTGGGCTGTGCCCACGAAAGCTCATGATACCATCTATATGTTTTGTTAGTCTATCAAGTGCTACCAGACTATTTGTTGTTTTTAAGTTTATCCTGTACAGACTAACTCGGCTACCCCTCTGAAGCTTTTGATAGAGAGAGTTTGTCAAAACTGTTTTACAGCCTTTGCATTTTAGCATGACATTGGTGACTGCAGCTGGTTGTTTCTGAGCTGGATCTAGCTGTGGTTCTCCATGCAGTTGGACTCAAGATTGAATTCCTGTACTGGATTTTATATTGACCTACTGTTGAAGACCTAAGTGCTGGCAATAGATCAAGAGACTTCAGCATTAAGGTGTCCATATTTTCAATGATTAATGACGTATTTCTGAGTTGTACCAGTGTCTATCCCATATGTCCCAGGGGCTGAACCCACTCCAATGCAGTATCTTGAAAAAAATACAGAAATGTTGATAGTCTGGGGGTGGAGCATCCACAGCACTCCAACTTCAGCTGGAATGGTGGGAGCTCAACCTTTCTGAAGATCAGACCCCGACTGACTGTACGTTCAAACACTGCACCTCTTCCTGGCAATGGCTGTGAATGGAGACTTAATAAACAAAACATAAATAACACAAATGATTCATTCTAAATTATTCACATTTTGTACCTCACTAGGATGTACATAAAATGTTAGTTTATGTCCCCCCCATGATCTTATTAACATTCATTCTAAAAACCTCTATTAAATTACTGTCATGCTCCCTGGGAAGAAAAGTGCTATAATTAAGGCTGTAAACACTATTTTCCACTATAAATCCTTGTTTTCAGACACAAATTAACTTCCTGGATTTCTCCCATTTGACAAAATTACCGTGCTTGGTTTCAGCATGGGTTTTTTTATATGCATATGTAAAATAATCTTCTGACCACCAATTTTAGGGGTTAGGAATGGATTTACAGGCAACTTAAAAAGAACTTTGGGAGTCTGATTCACTATTGTATTACTCCAGTCTTATGCTGCTATAATTCAGCTGATTTCAGCAGAGTTACACCACCATGAAGTTGGAGTGACATGGTGGTGAATCAGACAGAAATCTTGAGGAGGAGTTATGCCTTAACTTAGGTTAGGTATGGAAACTCACTTACAGCTGAAAAATCTGAGCAGTGGTTGAACTTGCTATCCAACCCTAATGCCAACTGTCCCTTTTAAACTTCACATAGGGATAGGTGGTCTTACTCCCAGGATTGTCCTGGATTTTACAGATGGGCCCAATGCCCTGGCTAGCGCTGACTGGTGTCTGAAAATTATTAGAATCATTGCCAGACAGCTGCTACTTGAGGCCATTCTGCTGAGCAGTCAGGAGGTTAGCTAGTAATTGTTTTCTGCTCCACTTTCTTCAGCTATTCTTCTGGGCTCCAGTTGGTTGTACCAGTGTAGAGATGAAGGTGGCTCAGAAGCAGAAGATGAATCACTCAGCACTTACCTTGCCTGCTCAGCAAAGCAGCTTTATTTCTGTGCACACCTCTCTTGAAATGTGTGGAAAAAAAGGTGGCATATCTTTGCATGTTAACACTTCACAGGAACTGGGAGGCAGCCCTGCCATTGGTTCATGGGGATATGGAGGCAGCAAAGCTATCATCGGTTTAGAAGAGAAAGAGACAGAAATGGGGCACAGAGAAGAAGCCATGAGGAGTAAGGGAAGCCGACAAAAGCATTTGCTCCCTTCAGTCTCCTGCTGTGGGGACAAAAGGGAAACATAAAACAAGATATGTCGACTCCAGTTACATAACTAACGTAGTTGGAGTTGCATATCTTCATTCAACCTGCCCTTTTAGTGTAGACCTGGCCTTAGATCCCAAGAACTGAAAATAACATCATACGGATGATTGTTTTGAAAGGTTTACAATAGAACCTCAGTGCTACAGACATCTTGGGAATGGAGACTGTCCATACCTCTGAAATGTTTGTAACTTTGAACAAGAGGTTACAGATTTGAGCCACATGGGGGGTTGGGGCTGCACCTGAAGGAAGCCCTGAGCTCCAGTGCTTCTTTCAGGGCTGAAGCTCTGATTCCCACCCCTTGCCCAGAGTCCTGACACTCCCTGCTAAACCCCCAAGGTTTGCTGCTTTTTGTGTCTATGTGTTTCTGCTGCTGCTTAATTACTTCTGGTTCCAGAGGGAGTATGGCTGATCAGTAAGTAGGTAATTCTGGTGTTCATCTCACATACATCTACTGTATGTGAAAAGAAACGGTTTCAGTCTAGCTGCTACTAATACATGCAACAAAAATTAGTCTTGGGCATATGAATGTTGGCAGCATTCTGAGCAGAAACCCCCAAAAGTAAATGAAGTTAAAGTCTGAACTGCCCTCTTACCCCTTCTTGTAGTGTATGCACACCCTGTCCCAAAGGTGGTAGGTCATGGGTGTGGGGGGGGTGTACACTACTTTCACTGCTGCCAGTCTGTAGGTAACCTTAGTCAGACTGTCACCTGGAGGCAGCATGACCTAATGGCCAGAGTCTGTAGAGCAGTCCCTGGGCCGCAGGGCAGCATGACCTACTGGCCAGCATCTTCAGAGCAGCTCCTGGATCACAGGGCAGCACAGGCTAATGGCCAGGGTCTGTGGGGTTGCGGCAGCACCCCAATGGTGGGCCCAGGCCCACCCAACTCCACCAGGCCCCAACCCTGGGCTCTGTCAGTGGGGGAGTGATCCACCACTAGCCCAGCAGGGAATCCCACTGAAACATGCCAAGCTCACTCGGGTGGGAGATACCACTCGCACACCCTCCCAGGGTCACTTCCTACTGTCTCTGGCAGTGGGGCACTCGACGAGACTTCAGGGTTCTCATGCTCCATGGCACCAATCACTCGCCAAGGCTCTGTCAGCTCTGGAGGCTCAGTCTAGTCTCCTGGGTCTCCAACTCCTGCCATCAGAGTCTCTGGCTGGTCCACTGCTGGAGCTTCTACGTCAGGTCCTTCCTCTGGAAGCATCCAGCTCAGATTGAGCTGAACTGCTCTCTTTTATACTAGCCCAGCACTCGGAACATGCTCAGTATGGCAGGGAGGGTAGGACTTCCCCCGCCCACAGGGTATTAACCCCTTCCAGCCCAATACAGGGTATGCACACTCCATCATACCCCTCTGGTTCCTCTAGGGCTAAAGCACATTGTCAGTAAATTGTGAGGACATTTGCATTATGGATGCCGGTGCTGAACTGGTTCTATGCATATCAATCGGACAGTTTATACTAGTGCTAAATTCGCTATTACATTTTAGAAAGGAAAAGGACATCACACTGTCAGACTGGAACAAAACCAAAACAGATGTTTACCCTGCTTTCAACTGATCTCGGTTATTTGACCAAGACAGGCAAACACTGCAATACACATTTGTGATTTTCCTAATCTCTTCCTGTCCACACTAGTTTATTGACACTGAACTTTAACTGAGTATATTCACTGTGAGAAGCTGTTTATATAGTCTAACTTTGTGAACACATGGCCTCGTCCCAAGACCATTAAAATCAATAGAAGTCTAGTGTGTTTTGCAACCTGAAACTCAATTGCTAAATATTAGATCTCAGAAATTAGTCAGAATAATGCATTATATTTCTTTCATCAGGCTCAAGCACACATATGGGTACGTATTATTTAATCAGTTATGATTTTCTTGGATTGATTCTTACACAATTGAATAAGGTTTATATTATGGTATATGTTCCTTTGAGATAGTATACATTTTATTTTAAAAGCCACCGATTTTTAATAAAATCTAAATATTCTGTTTAGCAACAATTCCAATATATATCCGAATTTCTCTATTTCTTTCCCCTTTTTCTAATAGTGGCATATGAATGAAACTCAGATCAATATTTCTGAAGGATTCCTCTGTTCCTGTTACTTAACCCTTTTCTGAATTACCCTTTATCCTCAATTTTTACCATCACAGTAATTTCCACATTGGCCAGTACTGATACTACAGGTGTTATACAAATTTCTGGTGAGATTTAAGCAGCAGATGATGTAGGAGAATTATTCAGAAATAAGAATCTAAATATGGAGACTCAGATGATCCCCTAGCTCTGTAAATCCTCTGAGAAGCCTCAAAACAGGGACAGAAAAATTAAGGCCTTGTCTACACCACCAAATATTGTTGCCAAAAACTGCCTTTTGGTGACAAAACAGTGAGAGTATACACACTGCAATGCAACTTTTGTTGGGATAAATGCCCAGTGTCGGTGACAAAAAACTTCCACTTTTATGAGATTTTTTTCTTTTACCTTCACTTTATTTTCGACAAAGAGCCAGTGCAGACTCTACTGTTTGTTTTGTTGACAGAACTGGCTTCCGCCAATATCCCACAATATCCCTGATCACTCTTCTCAGTGTTACCATCTCTGCTACCTTGAGGACATGTACTTCCTCCCCTTTCAAAGCTCTGGAAATTATCTGACAGCTGAGTGAGCTGCTCCCTTTGGGGAACAAACAAAATGCAAATCAACTTCTTGTGAGGTCTGGTAAGCTCAGGGCCACAATGATGTAGTGCAGTTGTATTAACTTTTGTCCTGGAAGGGGCATTATTTGTACCACTTTAATTATGAATTACTGTATCTAATGCTAATATAATAAAGCTTTATGTTAAATAGCCTTACTGATATCCTATGCAGGTCAAAACATGGAATTTCCATTTTGTGGTAAACTTTGGCACTTTGAAATTTTCTATAAAACTGAAATTCAGTAAAATATTGTGTCTGGTGCACAGACACATTGTATTTGCAAATCATGTGCCTTGGAATCCATGGTAGCGCCTGGCTGAAATTGACATGATTCTCGTCCGTTCAGACCAGAATACTACTTCAGGTGGGATGCTGAGAAGTCAGGCTGATGAGCTGGCAAATTACAGACAAGGTTCTGCCATCCCCTTGTCTATGTTCTGATAGAAGATTCCTCAAAAGCAACACATTTCCACAAAATGTTTCATTTTTGATAAGTCAAACATTTTCTGATTGGGAAACGGATCCAATGGAAAATGTCCAAGCAGCACTGCTGAAAAAAACGTGAACCGTGGGTTAGAATTATGGCATATGTTGTAGGGAGGGCCTGAATAAATGCTTCCCTGACAGCTAGCTGAGTGGGGGAGAGACTTGGGAGTGTTTATGTAAATACAGTTTGTTGCTGGTTTGCTTACATATTTAGCAAATGCAGCAGTCTCAAAATGATCTGCTGTTCGATACAGATCACCTTAGGGTACATCTACACTGCACACTTATTTCGAAATAAGCTATTGTGGAAGAAATACTCCAAAATAGCTTATTTTGAAATAGCGCGTCTACAATACAGGGAAGCCTCAAAATTAGTCCGAGGCAGGCTTCCCTATTGTGGACGTGCTACCTCGATTTAGAGGCCCAGGAGGCACTGGGGAGTAATTACTTTGAATGGCCCTGAGGAGGAGCAGCAGTGGAGCATCCACACTACAGCTATTTCAAAATAGCTATTTCAGAATAGGTGTTATTCCTTGCGGAACAAGGTTTACAAAAGTCGGAATAAGCCACCCGTTATTTTGAATGTATTTCAAAATAATGGAATTGCTGTGTAGACACTCGCATTATTATTTTGAAATAATGTTAGTTATTTCAGAATAACTGTGCTGTGTAGACACACCCTTAGTGTAACCACCACTGAGTGGATTTGCACCTAGGACCTCAGGAGCTTAGTGTAGGCATCTCTACAGCTTGAGCTATAAAGCCAGCTTAAGCTATAGAGCTCCCTTGATCTTATCTCTCACTGTAAGTGGTCTAAGTACCACTACACTAGGGCTATGTCTACACTCGCGGCTTCTTGCGCAAGTACGGCCGTTCTTGCGCAAGAATCCGCAGAGGGTCCACACTGCCCGCCTGCTCTTGCGCAAGGAAATTTACAGTACGGTGTGGTAAGAGAGGGCTTCTTGCGCAAGAGCTACGCTCTTTTCTAACAGGTGTAAGCCCTCTTGCGCAGGAGCTCTTGTGCAAGAGGGCAGTGTGGACGCTCGGCAGAGATTTCTTACGCAAGAAAGCCCTATGGCTAAAATGGCCATCAGAGCTTTCTTGCGCAAGAGAGCGTCCACACTGCCATGGGCACTCTTGCGCAAAAGCACAGCTTGCATATGGCAGTGTGGACGTTTTCTTGCGCAAGACTTCTTACACAAGAACACTTGCGCAAGATGTTCTTGTGCAAGAAGCCGCCAGTGTAGACATAGCCTAGGGTATGTCTTGACTACATCCCTCTTTCGAAAGAGGAATGTAAATTAGGCAGATCAAAAGTGCAGATGAAGTGGGAGTACGGGATCTTTTGAAAAAGGTTTTTTTTTCGAAAGTACTGCGTCTAGACAGCACTTTCACTTTTGAAAAACTCTTTTTCAAAAAAGCACTTGGACGCCATTATGCAAATGAAGCACGGGATATTTAAATCCCCACTTCATTTGCACTTTTGATCTGCCTAATTTACATCCCTCTTTCGAAAGAGGGATGTAGTCTAGACATACCCGAGGTGCGTGGGTTACATTAGCACTGAATGCAGGGGTAGTGAACTCTGGTTACCAAAATTGTGATTACCGTTGGAATACAGAGAAGCAGGACTGTGTTTAACTTGTCTCAAATAAAGGGAGAGCCACCCTCAGCTGAAAGAATCTCATTAAGTCTAGACCTTGAATGTCAGAGCCCTGTGAAAACAAGAGGGGTAGAGACAGGTATACCAACCACGGGACTACATACCATCACTAAGCTGTTTTTCCCCACTGTTCAAAAAACAGAGCTAATAAAAGCTTCATTAGGATCCTCTTTGTTATGTTAAATGCTCAGTGAGAGCTGAAATGACCTGGGATGGGGCAATGTTTCTGCCGAGCTTGCAAAGAGCTGAAATCTTTTAAATTTAAGAGACTGTCATGTAGTGGTCACAGCAGAGAGGCATGAGCCAGCAGAAAGCAACTGACAGGCAGCTGGTGAATGAGTGGTTGGTGAGGCATAGAATCATGACGAGCCTCTAGCAGGGAGGCAGGTGGAGAGGCCTAGTGAGACTGGTGAGCAAGCATCTGGAGAGCAGCCAGCAGAGTGGCTGGTAGAGAGGCACAGTGAGAAAGTACCTGAGAAGTGAAGTGAGTAAGTTGCCTCTTTATGCCGCCTGGTGGGGGAGGTGCATTTTACAAATGCACCTCTGAACTCTGGGTCTGCATGGACCAAGGAGAGCAATTGTGAGTGGGCTGCAGAGAAGGGTCAGGCATGTGAAAGGGACTTTTGGATTGCTGGACTTAAGAACCTGAGGGGAAAAGGACACTACCCCGGCCTACTTGGGGGTCGGCCTTTTTCTCGCTGTGTCTACACTGGCGGCTTCTTGCGCAAGAACATTTGTTCTTGTGCAAAAACTTGCTGGGTGTCTACACTGCACGCACGTTCTTGTGCAAGTAAATTTACAGTCTAGCGTCGGAAAACAGGGCTTCTTCCGGAAGAGTTATTCCTCTCCCCATGAGGAATAAGCCCTCTTGCACAAGAGCTCTTGCGCAAGAGGGCAGTGTAGACAGGCAACATGAATTTCTTGTGCAAGAAACCCCTATAGCTAAAATGGCCATCAGAACTTTCTTGTGCAAGAGCACGTCTACACTGACATAGACGCTCTTGCGCAAAAGCACATCTCTTGCGCAAAAGCACATGCCAGTGTAGACGCGCTCTTGTGGAAGACTTTTTGCGCAAGAACTCTTCCACAAAACAGTTCTTGCGCAAGAAGCTGCCAGTGTAGACATAGCCCCGGTATATGTTTACGAACCATGTTTGTGGTGTTTTCCCGAATTAACACCAATTGACTGCCCTCCTTTTATTAAAAAGTTTCTTTTCTATACTCAAGTGCTATGCTTGCAAGTGGGGAGGAAGTGCCTCTCAAGAGGTGCCCAGGGGTGGTGAGAATTTCCCAGATTACTGGGGTGGGAGATCGAGCTGGTTCTGTGTTGTATCAATGGAAAAGAACCCCTAGATATTGAACCTGGCCCTGGCTCCACCTGGCAGAAGAGTTACACTTGGGCTGACATATTGGAGCTGTATTTGAAAATATTCCTTTTTATTCTTTCTGTGTGTAAAGGTAGCCTCTGAAGTCAGCAGATACTTGTCCCTTTCATGTGACAAGAGGTAATTTTTGTTGGCAATTCTGAGTGCCTCCGTACTTTGGGTGCCTGACTACAGACACATTTTAGGAAACTATTTTTTTCATATGACGGCTACACATAACTTTCTGAAAATTAGGCTTCACTAATGAATCTCTAGTTAGGCAACTGCTATTTGTGGCACTCAAAATCACAAACCACTTCTGAAAATCTTGGCCCAGTCTCCTACTTGTACTCCTGTATGTCACATTTTTATTTTACAATGCCTTCTTTCCTTTGTAAGGATGGATGGAACTCTCTAATCAGAAACTAATTTATATTAATTACTATTTTTCTGAAATAGAAAACCTAATATAAAATAAGTATAGACACCAGAAGTTTCAATGGACAACCATTCTCCTTTGCTCTATACTTCAAGAAAGGCTGTATCTAAGTACATTTAATAATTTCTGACTTGTATTCTAAAATATGATAGCAAACAATGAATCAAACTCTTCCCCTCTTATCATTTGTATAACATAACTCAGTGCATAACTGAATCAGTTAAATTAATATAGCATGCACACTGCAGTACATTGTTGAATGCTGGCTGTACTTTAAGAACATTTGTATTTTATTTGGAGATATTAGAAGCACATGCAAGTTATACAATCACATATAGACTCTGATTTGTTATCCAATAATAGATTGCTGCTTCTGCTCACATGACAGGGTAAAATTAAGATAATATCCAGATTTGACTGAAAGTTCATGTTTTGAAAGGATAAAGAGTTCATTTTTAGCAGGGAATTCTAAGGTTGTCTTCTACCAGGGTATGTCTACACTAGCCACCCTAGTTCGAACTAGGGTGGCTAATGTAGTCATTCGAACTTGCAAATGAAGCCCGGGATTAAAATATCCCGGGCTTTATTTGCATGTTCCCGGGCGCCGCCATTTTTAAATGCCCGGTAGTTCGAACTCCCTGCCCGCGGCTACACGCGGCACGGGCTAGGTAGTTCGAACTAAAGCCCCTAATTTGGACTACCGTTACTCCTCCTGCAATGAGCATTTTGTCATGGTTATTTGTAGTGTAGTAAGGTCCTACGCAATAAACAAAAACTCATAGAGACCTGTGACCTGTCTGTTTACTAATATAATGGGAGAGCTGACTGGGTGGGGCACAAACCTGCACCCTCACTGCCCATAGTGGCTCACATCTGGGAGGTCCCTGCTGATTGTGGAGGTTGGCAACTCGGGCCCTGCTGCTCCAGGACATGGGGCTGAAGCTGAAGCACAAAATATCACAGAGATCTCTAAAAGTCTTGGAATCTGTGACCTCTGTGACAAAATCTTTGAACAAAATTAGCTGTTACCTCTCAAGAGAGAGATCTTGGAGTCACTGTGGATAGTTCTCTGAAAACATCCACTCAATGAGCAGCGGCAGTCAAAAAAGCAAACAGAATGTTAAGAATCATTAAGCAAAGGGATAGAGAATAAGACCAAGAATATCTTATTGCCTGTATATAAATCCATGGCATGCCCGCATCTTGAATGCTGTGTGCAAATGTGGTTGCCTCATCTCAAAAAAGACAAAGTAAATAAGGAAAATTGGAGTCACAAAATGAAATTAATAGGTAGCAGGTTTAAAACAAACAAAAGGAACTATTTCTTCACATAACACACAGTCAACCTGTGGAACTCCTTGCCAGAGGACGTTGTGAAGGCCAGGTCTTTAACAAGGTTCAAACAAGAATCAGATAAATTCATGGAGGACAGGTCCATCAATGTCTATTAGCCAGGATGGGTAGTAATGATGTCCCTAGTCTCTGTTTGTCAGAAGTTGGGAATGAGTGACAGGGGATAGATCACTCAATGATTACCTGTTCTGTTCATTCCCTCTGGGGCACTTGGCACTGGCCACAGTCAGAAGACAGGATACTTGGTTCGATGGGCCTTTGGTGTGACCCAGTTTGGCCCTTCTTATGTTATTATGTTCTTAAAATCATATCCTTAGGTATGACCAGTACTTAGCTATGTGGGGCTGTGTCTACAATGGCAAGATTTTGCGCAAAAGCAACTGCTTTTGCGCAAAATCTTGCCGCCTGTCTACACTGGCCGCAAGTATTTGCGCAAGAACACTGACGATCTAATGTAAGATTGTCAGTGTTCTTGCGCAAATACTCTGATGCTCCCGCTCAGGGATAAGCCCTCTTGCGCAAGTATTCTTGCGCAAGAGGCCAGTGTAGACAGCAACGTTAATTTCTTGTACAAGAAAGCCCAATGGCTAAAATGGCCATCGGAGCTTTCTTGCGCAAGAGAGCGTCTATACTGGCATGGATGCTTTTGCGCAAAAGCACATGCCAGTGTAGACGCTCTCTTGCGCAAATACTTTTAATGGAAAAACTTTTCCGTTAAAAGTATTTGCGCAAAATCATGCCAGCGTCGACACAGCCTAAGTGTATAGGTTAACTCTAAACTCAGTCACACTCATTCAACTTTCTCACTGCTGCCAATTGAAAAAAGAAAACAAATGGATGAACTGAGGGAGGAAGGCAAAAGTTGGGAAATAGTTGGCAAGCACCCAGAAGTTTTCTAAGGAATACTATGGTAAACAAATTAGTTTGTTTATTCATACAGAATGTGAATCTCACAAATTGCAGAATTCTAGAGTCTTCGTGACAATGTTAGTCCTACAGGAAACAGTAGTAATTTACTGTCCCCTAATCTGAGAAAAGATTGTGTTATTCTTGACCTGAGACAGTTGATAACCAGATACTTGTACTAACTAGATTTTTTAAAAGCCAGTTTAATAACTTTGGTTTAGTTCATTATTAGTCTTGTGAATGTTTCCTTTAGTCTGGCCTACATTCTACCTACCTTATATTCTGTTTAAACAACTTGCAGTCTTCTTTCTTCTCTTTTCCAGGCAGACAGAATGTTTGTGAGACTATTCTACATACACATACAAAAGTGAAGGCCCTTTAAGCCCCGTATAGTTCACAAGTAAAAACACTTAAGAGTATTTTTTAAAAGATTTAACAGTTTGGGGGAGCTTCCTTTCCTCCCAAGTAGACATTAGGGAGACAAATCCTTCAAGGCAGTGTAGAGATGGTCCCAGGAGGGAGTCAGGAGATCTGATTTTGTTCCTGTTTCTGCCATTGACTTGTCCGATGACTTCTCAAAATGTGCTTCAGCTGATCTGTCAGTAAGAGTATGTCTAGACTACATGCCTCTGCCGACAAAGGCATGTAAATTAGACTACCCGACATAGTCAATGAAGCGGGGATTTAAATATCCCCCGCTTCATTAAAATAAAAATGGCCACCGCGTTGTGCCAGCTCAGCTGATCGTCGGCACAGCGCGGCAGTCAGACGCGGATCAGTCGACAGGGAACGCCTTTGTTGACTACTCCCTTATGCCTCGTGTTGACCACTCCCTTATTCCCTGTCGACCGATCCGCGTCTTGACTGCCGTGCTGTGCCGACGATCAGCTGAGCCGGCACAGCACAGCGGCCATTTTTATTTTAATGAAGCCGGGGATATTTACATCCCCGCTTCATTGACTATGTCGGGTAGTCTAATTTACATGCCTCTGTCTGCAGAGGCATGTAGTCTAGACATACCCTAAAAGAGGGATAGAGACATTTATCCAGTTTTGTAAAACAGTGTCAGAAAATCATAAAGATCAAACCATGTCTCAGAGAGTGAGTTCTGAAATAAATTGAACTTTTAATTAGGTTAAACAAGTGGTTCTCAAAGTACTTCATTCTATTCACCATGTGAAAAAAATATCTTCTTCTATTCTTCTAAATCCTTGTCTATTAAAATGTTAAATGACATGGTCTGCAAGGAGGAGTTCCATGATTTACTGTTGATCCTTAGCTTATCTTTTTAACACCTAATCACAAATTGGGATAAATTATTTCCTGGCCCTATTTAGTTTTACGTAAGCATGCACTACAAAATATTGTTTTAACTGTGAGCAGTACAAACTTTCACTTGGCTCATTTCTAGTCTTGATATACTGTATATCTAATATAATACACACACTTGGTATATCAGCTAAAAGTCATTACTTATCACAGTTTTGCTATGTCTTCAAATTGGCATGCCTTTTGAAAAAAGCTTTTGGAACAAGCTCTTTCGGAAAAAGGTGTGTGTGCACGGGGAGGAGGGTTTTTTTTTCCAAAAGAAGCGGCCTCCAGGAAATAACACAGGTGCCCTGGTGGACACTCAGTCCAAATTAATCAGGACTCTATAGTTCCTGTCTCCTGGACCCTCTTAAAGCTGCAGGCATCCTGGAGAAGACTTGTGGCAGGAAGCCGGCCTGAGAGCAGCACCTCACCACACGGCTCTCCCTGCCACAGGCCTTGCCACTCATGGCCCAGCCTCAAGGCCCCCCGCATACGCCCCCCCGGCCCTTGCAGGGAGCAGCCCCAGGGGTCCCAGGACCCACCCAGGGGGACCAAGAGGTGGGCACCCTCCTGGTCCGGAGTGGAGAGCTTGTCCCTCCTCGAGCTGTGGGGTGAGGAGGACACCTTGCAGGATCTCCGCTCCAAGCACTGCAACACGGAGATCTATGAGCGTATGCCGAGTCCCTGGCGGAGTGTGGACACCCACCCAGGACCTTGGAACAGGTCCAGAGTAAGGTGAAAGAGTTCCATCAGGGATACGTCCAGGCCAGAGAGCACAACTCATGCTCAGGGGCAGGACCTCCCCTACTGCCCCTACTTCGAGGAGCTGCACCAGAGCTTGGGGGGTGGAGAAACGCCTTTCCCACAGGTTGTGATGGACTCTGGCCTCCAGACCCCCGTTGTCACCCGGCTGGAGGTCACGGCGGAGGAGGAGCAGGAGAACCAGGGCCAGCCAGAGGAGGAGGAGGAGGAGATGGAGACCGTGACCCTGTCCCTGGAGCTGGTGCTGGAGACGATGTCTCCCAGAACTCATCGGACGTCAGGGAGGGATCTTCAGGTGAGTGGTAGGGGAGACTGGCGCACAGGGGGTGGGGTGCAAGTGTAGTTCGGGCTGCTTGGGCTGGACATTGTGCTGCGATCCATGCACATAGAACCACGTGCAGCATTAGTGTGTGGCACGCAGACACAGCAGGCAGCCCCTGAGCACGGGTGGGATCCTGCTGCCAAGCTCAGGAGAGGCCCACACATCCTGCCACGGGGGGAGGGATTGAGGAGGGTCCTCCTAGTACCTGCCATGGCTGGAACCAGGCTAGCCACAAGGGCACAGGCACGACCTCAGACACCTTAAGGAGTGCCGCACTCAGCACGCAGGCACACCTAAATGTGCGAGGCACCACCCACTCCTATGGGCAGTACTGCAAGCCGCAGGTGTGCATGTGGATCCCAGGGAGGGCCAGGCTACTCCCGGCTCCTCTGCCGCGCATGAAGGGTTCCCACTGTGGCCGGACACTTCCCTTGCCTGCTCGTCCGTGTGCCGAGGGCGGGGGGTTAGGAAGCAGGCAGCACAATCCCTTGGGCACCTCGGGGCCCCTGTGAGGCAGGGCCCGCTGTGCAGGCCACACATGGCCTTGCTCCCGGGACATCCCCCTCCTCTGCCCTGAGGACTGTTGGTTGCTGCTCACAGAGGAGGGCACGGCCTCAGGGACAGCGTCTGCATGGATGACTGACCACCTCTTCCTCTTTGTGTTCTCCACAGCCAGACCAGCCAGGACTGAGGGGCGAGCCGCACCGCCAGAGCCAGCTGCCAGAGTCCGGGGGGCCTGAAAGCGCGCCAGGATCCAGGAAGACCTCATGCGCCAGCATGTCAGCATCCTGCACAACATGCAGCAGACTCTGGTGCAGAAGGTCCGCAAGGACTCAGAGTGGCGGAACTGTGCTTGGGACCAGCTCATGCAGCAGTGTGATAGTATGTGTGCCATTATGTCGCGCATGATGGCACACCCGGCGGCTGTCCCTGCTCCTGGCTTCCACCCTCCTGCCCCCCCTACTATGCCCATTCCCCCTCCGCCTTCCCCCCCATGTGATGCCTCTGCTCCCTCCCCAGCTGATGCCCATGCACCCTCTCCCTGCCCCCCACCATCCCTGACCCCGCTCCAGCCCCCCCTCCTGTCCACCCTCTGTGGTCCCTGGACCCACCCAACCCCAACTCCGACGAGGTCCCTGCACCTGAGGTGGCACATCTAGCCACCCCCTCCCCCTCCAGGTGATGAGCCACCTTCCCTCTCCAGGTAATGAGCCCCGCTCCCTTTGCCCACCTTTTTTGATTGTAAGATAAATACAAACTTTGTTTTGTTCAAAACCAAACAGGTGTCTTTATTGAGAGGTCAGGGAAGGAGAAAAGGGAAGGGTTGTGGTGGGGAAGGGATAGGGCCGCAAGCCAGAGGCCCCTATTGGGGAGGCCCTGGGGAGTGTTATTGGGGTGCTTGAGAGAACTTCTCCCTCAGGGCCTCCCGGATGCGCATCCCAGCCTGATGGGCCTGTCGAATGGCAGCTGTCCTCAGCTGCTGGAAGGCTCACCCCTCGCAGCCGGCATCTGCCCGCCACCCAGCGGGGAAGGTCTCCCGCTTCCTCTCCACAACGCTGTGGAGGACATAACATGCCGCGACCACCTCAGGGATATTGTGCTCCCCCATGTCGAGGTGGGTCAGCAGGCTCCTGAACCATGCCTTGAGGCGGCCGAAGGTGCATTCCACCTGGATCCAGGCCCGGTTCAGGCGGGCATTAAATTGGTCCCTGCTGGGGTCTGAGTTTCCAGTATATGGCTTCATTAGCCACAGCATCAGGGGGTATTCCCCATGATGCACAATGGCATCTGCACGTTCCCAACAGCAAAGTCACAGCGGGGGAAGAATGTGCCCGCCTCCAGCTTTCCATAAAGGCTAGAGATCTGAAACACGCGGGCATCATGTGCTCTGCCCGATCACCCGACAAAAATGTCTGTGAACTGTCCACGGTGGTCCACCAGGGCCTGCAGCACCATAGAAAAGTAGCCCTTCCTATTAATATACTGGGCCGCTTGATGTTCTGGTGCTCAGATTGGCATGTGGGTCCCATCTATGGCTCCAGCGCAGTTCAGGAACCTCAGGGTGGCAAATCCAGCCACCATCGGGTGCAGGTCTCCCAGGTGGATGACCCTCTGCAGCAGGATCAAGTTGATGGCCCTTACCACCTTCAGAAGGAGACAAACAAACACACAACACAGAGAATGAGAAAACGAGTGCCTGAACCCCAGGGAGGTACCTGTCCTCCTCTCCTTCCTTCCCCTCAACACCCCAGGAGCCACCCCCTATGAGGCACCCCCCCTCCCCGCAGCAGCAGGGCTGTGTGAGGGTGGGAAGGCACAACCCCCCAGGGACAGGGCTTCCCTCCACCCCCCTCCACACCTCCGAAGCCCCCTTTCCTGAGGACTCTGCCCCCCACAGGACCTGCAGCCCCCAGAATGCCTTACCTCCATGCATCCCAGGCCAAACTGGTTGCCCACTGACCAGTAGCTGTCTGGGGTGGCAAGCTTCCAGATGGTGATCTGGGGGGATGGTGGGCCGCAGGTGGGTGTCGCATTTCCAGAGGGCAGGGGCAAGCCAGGCACACAGCTCCAAAAAGGTGGCCTTCCACATGCAGAAGTTTTGGAGCCACTGCTGGTTGTCCTACCACTCCATGACCAGCCAGTCTCACCAGTGCTAACTGGTGTCAAGCCTCCAGAAACACTTCTCCACAGTGGGTTGCGGTTGCCAGAGTGTCGCTCCCACACCCAGGAGAGGGTCCCCAGAATGAGCTCAGAGTCGAGCTCGGTCAAGACCAGGAAAGCAGCTGGCACACAGTCCCAGGGGCAGCTCCAGCTCCAGCTCCATGGCACCAAGAGAAAAGCTGTGGCATCCAAAAAAGCTGGACACTGCAAGAGCTTTGCTGTCCCTCAAAGAGGTAGGCAGGCATGCAGCAGAAGCAGAGAAATGGCTGTCTGGCGGAAGGGGGGTGCCTTTAAGTGCATGTCTCTGCGTGGCTTCGGTACCAGCACTCAGAAGCAACTGGTGACCTAAAGCCCTACCTGAAGTGGTTGTGGGTGGCCTTTTATGTGAGAGAGCATCCAATCAGTCTGGACGCTCTCTTATGAAAAAGAGCATCACTTTTTTGATACGCTTTTGTGTGTGGACACTCTCTTTTGGAAGAAGTATTTTCAGAAGATCTCTTCCGAAAAAAGTTTCTTCCGAAAGAAGCCTGCAGTCTAGAGATAGCCTCAGACTCAAAGTAACATAGTATAACATACTTAAGGCTAGCCTACATTACTGGAGTGCATCTGGTAAAGGTGCACTATGCCAACAGAACACTGCTTTAAGTCAATGTAACTTGCATCATTCTGGGAGGTAGCTTTTTCACACCCTGCAGTGACATAAGTCACATCAACTTAAGCAGTAATACAGATTTGCTCTCAGCATTAACAGCAATATCAACATTGTCCCTGAAAGCATACATAGGAAGAGTCAGTCCATAGCCCTAAGTTTTACAATTTAAATATGCAAGACAAACAAAAAATGAGAGAAAGGAAGTATTATTTCCTGGATGCAGAAGGTTACCGAGGAATTATATAGGAAGATACAGCCAAAAGAGAACCTACTGCAGAAGGTTATACCAGGGAAGTTACAGCTATTTGGGCATATCTGCAGAATGAACGACGAGCGAAAAGTTAAGACCCTGGTATTCGGCATCATGGATGGTCCGAATAGGAGAGGCAGATCCCACAGAGAATGGGTAGATGATATAGTAGATTGGTGCTGAGCTAGCCTACAGAAACTAAGCCACTCCGCACTGGACAGGGAAAGTTGGAAGGAAATAGTGAGGGAGGCATCGGACACCAATGGGCGCTGAGCCCATGGTTGTTGATAATGATGATGATGAGATGTAGGTATGGAATTGCGGTACAGAAGTTCAGATCCCCAAAGCTCTTATCAATGGGAGGTAAGCACCTCTCTACTTTTAAGGACCTAAGCTAGAGAAATTAAGGCTCAGCTCCTCAATGATACTTAAGCTCCTAACTTCTCCTGAGGCTCTGGGATGAAGGGTACATCTACACTACACAGATATATCGGGATACCTCTGGTATCCCAAAATTGCTAACCTGTGTCTTAACAAGACACTCGTTATTTTTGAAAATATTTTTCGAAATAACGGGCATGCTATTTCACCATCCCTGTAACTCTGGTTCCACGAGGGTTAAGGTCTCAAAATAGGGCGTTATTTCAAAATTTGGCGCTGTGTAGATGTGCCAAATTTCAAAATAAGCTATTTTTAAATAGAATCGAAATAAGACGTGTGTAGTACAAATTGCATATCTTATTTTGACTTTAGGGTGCTGTGTTGACGCATCCTAAGTGATCTGCCTGAAGTCACAAAAGAAGTTTGTGGGAGAAACTGGGAACTGAACTCAAGTCACCTGAGTAGCATTCTATAACCAGAGGATAACCCTTCTTCTAACACTAACAATGTCCTACTACACCTACCTGCAGAACATAAACAATTCAGTAGTTAAATGTATACATTGCATACAAGAGTTCATTCTGTGCTCTTCAGTTCTACCATTAACAGAGTCAACCCATTTATTAACTAATAATGTAACACTCAGTTCATGTGGGGAATGAGCTCTCAATGTTAATTTCACCAATAAGCAGTAGGGCAGAAGCCTTCAAGCCCTTTTGTGATTCTAAATGATATGTAATTACATTTTATACATGTAAAGTATAGTACATTGGTCTCTGGCCAGATTATTCAAACGGTGACTGGAGAGGTCAACAGCCAGCTGTGATGTAGGGCACATCCTTTCATTATGCCTGCTCAAATACTCCAAATAATGATGGAATGAGTGGGAAGAGTGATCCTATTCCAGGATATTGTGATAAGTCACTGTTGCTGCATGACATCTTGCAACTAAAATGCGTCTCAGTCAGATGAGAAGTGAATGTAATAGCAATAACGTGTATGAAAACACTATTGCTAAATACTGTGGGTGGTTGCAATAATGAGGATAGTCTTGGTTTGCAGTAAAACACAGGAAGGAATTTAGAGAAAGGAAAACTGGGATGATGTCCCATGGAATGTCCCTCCAATTGCTCTGTTGCAGGGAGTGAGTTTTGATTCCCTGCTGAATAGGCTGCGAAAACTAATCTTCCAAAACCTGTAAACCCTCTGGTGAGTTTCAGAAGTCCCAGCATCTGTATCCCCAGTAATTCTGCTCCCCCTGTCCCAGAGCAAATGATGGATAAGCTTTATTTTCTAAACTCCACTTGATGTGCATCTCTCCCTCCAACTTAATTGTTCCCCTCTCTCACAGATTCTTCCCTCTCGCCTCTGTGGTACTTGTATGAAACTGAGTTACAGAGCCCCCAGTTCTGCAGGGAAAAGGGGAAATCACGTACATTTTGGGATTGGATACCTCCTAGTATGGACAGTCTGTCCATTCTCAGAGACTGGTTTTTGTATGGGTTGACTATCCTGAGCAGTTAACACACAGATTAAAAAATGATCCGGTGACATTCCAAGTCAAATGGCTAGATTTTTGGAAATAAAAATAATTTGAATAAGGAGAAAATTAAGTTATAGCTCATAATTCCATGAATAGTTTCCTTTCATCCATTCTTCTTTCAAATTCTCTTTACTCTTCTCATTATTTTAAAAATATCTTTTTAGACTTAAATCACAAGTCTCCATAAATCTTAATTCCATGCATACATTATTCAGTCCTGAATAAACTGGTTTCAAAATGGTCCATTTTATGAGATCTCATCTGCTCATTGATTGGCGCTGGTCCTAGGGAAAGATGGAGCAAGAGGCAAGGTGCAGCATGGCTCATCTGGAGAGGGGCCTGGATTTCTCCTCAGGCATTGTGAACAGGAAAGGGAGAGAGTTCATTAACTTAGTGTAAACTGCAATCTGAAAATAAAGAACAGCTCCTTCCCAGAATCTGGGAATGGGAGATAAGGTTAGAGCACTTGATGATTCCCTGTTCTGTTCATTCTCTCTGGAACACTTGACATTGGCCACTGTCAGAAGACAGGATATTGGACTAGAACTAAATGAACCATTGGTCTGACCCAATATGGTTATTCTTAAGAACCTGTCAGAGACATGAGGGGATGACCCCAAGAGTCTTTCAAAGATAGGAGTTAGCCCTTCCACATCTGCTCCTGGCAAAAATTGAGGGATCAAACTCCCCATTCCCCAGAATCTGAGGTTAACTCAGCACTCTTAAAGGTCCATCAGAAACTGAAAGGCTATGTCTACACTGCAGGCTTCTTGTGCAAGAACTTTTTGCCTTCTCCCCTCACACATACACATACACATCAGAATTTAACACTGATGGAGGATTTCAACTTCTGTGACAGAGATCAATAATTGTATCCCAGAAATAGTGGAATTGTATAAAGGCAAAGAAAAATGAATTAAAATAGTCCAGAATCAAACCTTCAGAAAACTCAAACTGTAATCAATTGGGGAAAACAAATATAATGCGTGCATGTGTGCCTGACCCGGAAAAGGCATAATGTGTCACTTAGATAAGTGGGTTGTCTGAGAATGTTAAATATTTCTCTTTTTACATAGGTTATTTAACATACATATTGCTACAAAGGGAAACTGCTAACCTTGGGTGCTGGCAAAAGATAGCAAGTAATATTTTGGAAAGAATGTTTCATGCAACGATAAACAAGGCCATGATTACATTAAGTCCATACTTCACATTTCTAGGCTTATTTCCCCTATTTTTCATCTTTTCTCTTTGTGCCAAGCAGGGTTGCCAATCCTCACCACAGGAAGATCATGAGTCAGATCCTCAAAAATAATGTGATTGGCTTAAAAGTCATGCGGGTGTTTTTATTGATATGTGAATTCCCTTTATTTCCCTTCAGGTTTCTGACCCTTTACATTTCTCTCAGGTCACATTTTCAACCTTTTCTTTGCAAATATGCATACTAGAAGCTTATCTTTCCAGGGCAGCATGAACCCAGACCACCCTGGGGCTGTCTCACAGTGGGCTGATTGACAGCATCCCAAGGGCTGATTGACAATGATTTCCAAGTAAAATTAAATCACATGCTGGAAAAAAAATTCTGACATTTGAGAGTTGTATCCTGAGATCATGAGTGAGGTTTAAGTTTGCTTAGAAATCACATTGTTTGTGCTCAAACACGCAAGAGTTGGCATGTCTGAAAGCAGATGTAAACCAGTACCCACTCAGCAAATGCGGACACTCTGTAACCACATGGGAGCCATGGAGAGAAAGATGATGAAGAATCAGTGCAGAATGCCATGGGTCCAGACATCCTTTAGAAATAAAAGAGTTTGTAGACCAACGGCAGCTTGAATTTTGCAGAATGGGGAAACGTTATTAACCCACTCTGGATGGTTGAAGTTTTATGGCCTGCAATGTGCAGGAGGTCAGACTAGACTGCAGTGGTTCCCAAACTTTTCGGCATCACACCCCCCCTTTTTGATTTTTGAGAAACCCTCACGCCTCCCCTCCCCAAAAAATAGCAGCAAAACTTGGGGTGGGATTGACGGGGGTGTGTGTGGTTGCGTCGCCTCGCGCCCCCCTCCCCGGAATTTCTTCATGCCCCCCAGTTTGGGAACCCATGGACTAGAGGATTACGATGGTCCCTTCTGATGTTAGAGTCTGTAAGTGCCACAGAAGAGCAAGAAAATTAGCCAGCTCTGTCTCGGGAGGTGAGAAAGATGGAAGCAATTGAGAATGTTTCTGCTACTCCTGACATGAAAAGCAGTTGGAAGGACAGAAAAGCTAATGGCCTAAATAGAGACAGAGGCAGATGTGGCTTCTGGTCAGAGGCTGCAGGAGGAGAATCCAGCAAAGAGGAGAAGCAGCTGGAATCCTGAGAGCTTCCTACAGAGAGAATGCAGGAACCAGTTTTCTCTCATACTTTTTTACACTGGCTTCAGTTACCTAACTCTTCATTTACTCCACTGTAAGATAAGAGTAAGTCCCAAAAGGTATGTTTATATTTCGAGCTAAAGTTGAGTTAAGATGCACTTCAGCTACGTTAATTGTGTAGCTGAAGTCAAAATAGGTTCACTCGACTTTTGGCGCTGTCTACACAGCATGAAGTTGAAGGAGGAACACTCTTCCTTTGACTTCCCTTACGCCTCATGAAATGAGGGTTACAGAAGTCGGAGTAAGAAGCCCGTTATTTCGATATTATTTTGAAATAACATGCTTGCTGTGTAGACATTCATTTTGTTATTTCAAAATAACGTTAGTTATTCTGAAATAACGCTGCTGTGTAGACGTGCCCAAAGAGTCCTAGTAATACAAGCAAGAAAGACCATCACCTACTGCAGTTGCTCAGGAGTCCTGCTATCCAGAAGTAAGACTCAGCAGGAAGGTTTGCCAATAGCCAGGTTTCATAGTAAACATGGGCACGAATACACCTTAGTTAGTGAGGGTATGTCTTGGCCTCCCCCATGCTTTAGGAAAATTGACTTATGAATATGCATAACTCAAAGATGCTTTATGCAAAATAAACCATGTAACCTATCATTCAAGAGCCTGTGATCCTCTGAATGGGTATATTCTACTTTTGTGCACATATCTTTCTTGTATGTGAAGTCAGAAATATTAAGTGGGAACCTGTTTTATTAATCCAAGTATTCTAGTAGAAGCCATTGCCCATTAGTAATACTTCAGGAACTTAATGGCTGGGTGATTACGGAACTCGATGGCTCCTGGTGCTCTGGGGATGGGGAGGCTGGGGAAGTGTGATATCCTCCCTCCCCATTCTCCCAGGTCGGGAGGCTGGGGACTTTCTTGTGCTCCCAGCTGGGGAGGCTGGGGCATGCATGCCCACCCGCCCTTCTCCCACTCCCTATGGTGGGGTGCATGGTGAGCTGCCCCACCTCCCCATGGTGGGACCTTAGCCGAAGGGACGGGGTTAGGGGCGTGCCTCCCCCAGCCCTACCTTCTCTGGCTGCCCACAGTGTTTCACTGAAATCGCATAGACTGGTAGACTTCAAGGACAGAAGCAAACCTGGTGAT
Source organism: Pelochelys cantorii (assembly GCA_032595735.1). Classification (NCBI taxonomy): domain Eukaryota; kingdom Metazoa; phylum Chordata; order Testudines; family Trionychidae; genus Pelochelys; species Pelochelys cantorii. The sequence continues at coordinate 42,448,185 of CM064335.1, forward strand.
CATCCAGTCTGAGCTCCCACATGCTTGCAGTTAAGTCCATAACCTGTGGTTGAAAGGTACCTCACAGTACTGACGGGCTGTGAAATACTGCACGGCAGGCCTGTGGGACCCTCGACGCCAGATGGTGTTTCCTGGTGCCTCGTCTGCTGCACAGGGTTAGGCAGTGGCATTAAGCGACGCACCAGCCACACACTGTCATCCCGCCCGACAGCCCCGCCTCCGCATCCCCCGCCCCTCCCCCCGCTTTTTCATTGAGGAGTTTGCTCGTCCCTGGTCACGTGCAAGGAGCGTCTTGGAGCTGGGCGGTGATGTCACATCCTCTCGCGGGCCAATGGCAGGCTCTGTTTATGTCGGGCCTACTTCCATATTCATAAACGGAGACCTGCGGAGCCCCCCCGCTCTGCTGCAGGTGGCGGCCGCTGCGGGAGGAGGGAAGGAGCCCGCCCGCCCCCGCGCGCGCAGCAGGACCCTCCCAGACTGCGCGGCTGTGGCGGGAGCGCCCGGCGGAGTGCACGGGCAGGGCGGGAGCGCCCGTCGTCTCCTCCCTCCTGCAGGGAGCGAGAATGAGCGAGAATGAGCCAGAGAGACACCTTGGTGCATCTGTTTGCTGGAGGGTAGGTGCAGCCCCCGTGGTTCCTCTGGCCTCGCCCGGGCCCGCTGGCGTGTGCGTGTCCCAGCCCTTTGGAGTGCGACCAGCCAGGGGAGGGATCTGGGGGACGTGGGGCCTGGCAGGGAAGGGAGAGGGAGGGGTAGGGGAGGGCGGGTGCTCGGGAGACGCAGTCTCCTAGCAGGGAGATGCCCCGTGTGCGAGATGGTGCCCCGCTCCCGCGGGTCAGCGAGGCCCGCGAAAGCAAAGCGACCCGGGAAGTGGCTCCCAGTTGGGGGTAGCCTCTGCTGTTGTGGGGAGGGGGAGGGGAGCAAATCCTCCTTCGCGCTTGGGAGGAGATGGTGGTTTGGCCTCCACGGCCCTCCTGGAGGACGGAGGAGACGGCCGGGTAGAGGCAGCAGACGCTTGTCTGGCGCGTGAATGGGCTGCAGCGTCGTCAGGCTGCGGGCTGTCTGCAGGGATGAGGGATGATGTGCTGGGGGCCTCGATTAACTTTCTCCTGGGGACGTGGCGTTAGGATGCCTGGCCTGAGGGTGACTTGGTTGGTGTCTCGGGGTGAGCTACGTGGCTGCGCGGAGGGAGGGTTGGGATGCGGACCGGGGGCATCCCGGAGGCAGGGGATAGCCTGGAGGGAGGGAACGGGGAGCCGGGGCACTGTAACTGGAAACTGGCGAGAGGATGTACGAGGGCGTCCGGGGAGGTATCTGAGCTGTTGGCAGTGGGGCTGCCATGGTGCGAGGTAGCCGGACAGTGGGGCAATGCCTTGCAGAGGCAGCCAGGCATGCGAGTGGGTGCCTGGGTCCAGCGGCGCATTGTTTGCACAGGTATCAGGCTTTAAAACGTCCTCCCTGTAAGGCGGCCTAGCTCTTTTTCTGCAAGCGGGCGGGATCCCCTCTCCTCCGCCAGCCCGACTCTGCAACACCCAGCCCCGCCTCGCTACCTTCTCCTTTCCCATCTCCCTGGCGGTATGGCTGGCTCAGTTCACTACTGCCCTCCAGTCCGGTGCCACTCGGGGCGGCACAGCAGCCGTGCCCAGCCCCGCAGAGCGTGGGTCCGCTCTGGCTCCCTCCGTTGGTTCCACTCCTGTTCGGGGCGGGGTGGGGCTCTCACAAAACAGAGATCACCTGGGTCTTCGACGCTCCCCTCCGCGAAGGGAAACCCCCTTTCATCGCGGTCAGGGGAGGAGACTCTAATCCCTGCTGGCTGCACGCCCCGGCTGGGGGGGCTGCGACTGTAAGCTCAGCGCGGCACGCCGCTACAGCTGGGGTTTAACTAGACACCCCTGCCGGGCCCGGAAAGCCCCCCCCGCCCACGCTAGCGAATCCCCCAGGGAGCACCCTTGGCAGCGATCCGCCTTCCCCTTCCCTCTCGCGGGCCGGGGAGCTGTCCAAGGATCCTTCAGAAGGTGAGGGCAGGAAAGGAGGTTGCGGGGGGGGGGGGGGGATCCCCGCCCCCTGACTTCTCCCCACTATGTGCCGCCTCTCTCCAGCCTCCCCGCCCAGCGCTGCCTGCGGCGCCGGTCATGTGGAAGGGGGAGGGCGGAGAGGGTGTCACGTCCTGCCGGGGACCAATGGTGGTATCTGTTGATGTTGGGCCCAGCTTCGTGCTCATAAGGCCAGGCCCCTGCTCTGCTCCGCCTGCTGCCGCGGAGGACGCAGCCGGAGCAGCATCTGGGGCAGCAACTCTCTGTGGCCTTGGGGCGCGGGAGCCGAAGCGCGTTCGCTTTGTGCCGCCGGCAGCTCGATGCTCAGCCCCGGGGAGCAGGGACCTAGCAGAAGGCAGAGCGCAAGCGCCCCTCGCCTCCTGTCTGCAGGGTCAAGCATGAGAGAGGATGAGCCAGAGACCCACCCTGGTGCATCTCTTTGCTGGAGGGTAGGTGCAGCCACTAATTTCTCTCTCTAGCTCCTGCTCTCCGGATACTGCCCAGGGTGTGGGGGCCTGGAAGGTCGGAGGCTCTGATGGTGGGAGTGAATTTTTTTTTCTTGAGGGAAATTGGGGTGCACTTTCGGGGCATAGATGGTGGGGGGTATTTATAGTTTGTCTGAGGGAGAGGAACATTATCCTCCACACACCTCCCTCCACCCCAGGGTAGAAGAAATTGGAGAGGCGCTGTAGGCACAAGCATGTATCTGGCTAGCAGCAGGGCTCATTGGCTGTGATGGATTTGGAGCTGTTTACTGCACCTTTGTATATCTTTGCAGGAGGCATGGTCTCCTTACTGTTGTTGTGCTGGAGGGGTGGGTGCCAGGGGTCTGTCTTCATCTTCTCAGTGTCTGTAATGTGAGGAGCGTGTTTAGATGATCTGCCCATTGTAGAGTTGCTTGCAGGGCCCTCAGCCAGTCCCTCGGGTGAAAAGAGGGTAGTGGTATGGCGGCAAGGAAGGAGAAGAGAAAGTTCATCTAGCCAGATCTTATAGGAAAGAAGAGTAACTTCACTGTGTGCGTGTTCCACACATGCATGTACGGCTGCAAGGAGGGGGAGACAGGAACTCATTCTCAGAGCTACTCATTTGACCGTAGTGTTCTGGTGCATCTGGGAGAGGATGCCTTAGTTGGGTTGTGTGAGGAATTATGAGGGTGGGCTCTCTGGTTGCTGTGGATAGTTGGGAATATAGCCTGGAGGGAGGGCAGGTCTCTCAGATTGCAGAATATAGATACAGACTGAACCGAATTATGGGATTTGGTTGTGAGTAGACGCTCCAGGATTTTAATGGGCAGAACGTGTGTCTGACGCCAATACTTTACTTGTAACAGTGTCTGGGCAAGTACAGTTACTTCCAGTTTCTGCCCTTCAGATGTACTAGGGGGCTGTGCCCCCTGCTCGCTGCACTCACCAACACCCCCTCGCTGGGGTTAGGCAACCCTGGCTTTCCTCCTGGCTGCAGGGGGGGTCTGCAGCCATGCCAGTCCGGGCCCCTTCTCTCCCCCCCTGCTGTGCCAGTCTGGGCCCCCTCTCTGCCCCCCGCCACACCAGCCTGGGCCCTCCTTCTCTCCCCTCCCCCACACCTGCCCGGGCCCCTTCTCCCTGTCCCCTGCCAGCCTGGATCCTTTCTCTCTCCCCTGGCGGCCGTAGCATGTGCCAGGCCCATCTCTAACCCTGGCGGCTGGGGAGGTGCACTGATGCCTGCAGACCTGCATGGTGTGCATTGAAGTGCAGGTAGTGCCATGTGCATGCGCCACTCTGGGGCACTGCAGCCTGCTGAGATGGGGAAAGAAGCAGTGCAGGGGGCTGCTGTCCCACCCTCTCCCCCATGCGGTCCTGCCTGCTCACTGCCTCAGTCCAGCCCGCAGAGCCCCGGGCTGCCCGTCCACTAGCCAGGAGCAGAAGGGAAGGAGAAGACAAGTCGGTGCAGTGGCTGCCCGGGGCAGCTCGGGATACTCTGGCAGCCATGGTAAGTGCAGCCACTGGAGAGGGGCAGTTGGACTCGGAGCAGTCAGGCACCACGCTCTGGCTCCCCAAGAGCCTGGTGGAGAGGGAGCCCCCAAGAGCCCGCTGCTGGCACATAAGATTGGCTGGGAGCACTGCTCCTCGCATCTGTTCCCGAGTTGCCGTCCCAAGCACCGTACCTTCCCCTCCCTGGCCAGTCCTGGCTGCGCTGTGGGGTCTGCCGGCTACTGTGCCAAGTTTCTTGGCGTTGAAAGCCCTGTGGGTGGAGGAAGGGTTTAGTTTAAAATAGCAATTCCAAGTGGTGAGGGGAAGCAGCGAGGTGGAGCTCAAGCTGGGAGAGAGGTAGAAAGGGAGGAGGCAGGCAGGATGCAGAGTAACGTTATCCCACAGCAAAAACTTTTTTATATGTATAGAGACCGACAAGAGGAAGGGAAGGAGGAGTAATGCAGCAGCAGGGCTGAGGAAAGCACCTCTTGGGATTCAGCTCCTTGTAAATCTACAGAAAAGGAGGGAATGAGAGAGTCCCTGCTGCTTCTAACATTCTGAACCATCATCTCAGCACCCTGACTTGACAGGCCTATGAAAGGGAGGCCAAGGGAGTGAGAGAAGTTTGTTTGAGAGCAAACACAAGGTTGAGGTCTGTAAACTGAATCAAGGGCAAATACAGAGTATTAATCTCTGCAGCTAATGAATTTCTCTGTCCCAGATAAGAAGTCTGATCTATAAACTTTGCAATCTGGTTACCAGGCCCTTTAAGTGAGTCAAAGGTTATGTTGTGCAGAGGGTGCTGTCACCTTATATTACCTTTTTTCTAGGTCAGGGCTACTCAACACGTGACCTGTGGGCCACACATGGCCCTCGCCCCAATTGTTTGCGGCCTATAGTGCGGTTTGGGTTTACGTGGGGCTCAACACGCGGCCCACGGGTGAGAGCCAGAACAAAAAAGTAGTCACTATAATGGTCTTCTGTTGATATGCGTTTTAGTAGTTAAATTCCTGGACTGTCATTGCTCATTAAAAGTGCTGTCATATGGGTGGAAATCAGGTAAATATTGCATTATTATTATTATTATTATCAGCAGCAGCAGAACTGACTTAAATGGGGCCTGTGTGTTGTGTACTCTTGCTTTAATCTTTGTATTCATGCTCATCAGTGTGAAAGAAGCTATTTGCATATGTATTTGCATGTGTATTTGCATATATATACACCCACACTTAAGTGGTGGCCCTCGGGCATGTGCTGTGAGGTATCATTGTGACCCCCGGGGCTTCCAAAGTTGAGTAGCCCTGCTCTAGGTGCTAGCCACAGTTTTGCTTCTTATCCTGGTTTAACAAAGCCAAAAGTTAGCAGTGTGAAAGTTACTCAGGGTAATTGAACAGCTCTTATGTGTCTGCAGCATATAGCCTGAAAAGTGATATTTCCTTGACTAATTCCTTTTATTTTAGACTTGGCTAAAAATATAGAAGAGTGCTTTATGCTTTAAAATACTGCTTTCTATCAGATCTTTTAGCACATCTAATTCTTTACTCGTATTTTGTGTACTGGAAATAATATAGGAAGGTAGGAAAACAGGATTTTATTCATTTTATTGGGGTGAATGTAATGCTAATGAAATGTTCCAGATATGTGACTAAAACTCCAAGATCACTTGGGGTGAGGGGGCAGTTCAGTCTTCATTTCCATTTAATGTTTAGCCTATGTATTGAGACTACCCCTGAAGAAATCAGTTGTGCTGACTCATTTCAGACACATCTTCTCTAGAATGGCATTGTGACCACTAGCACATTTCATAACAGGCACCAAACAAATATCTGGTTGTAAAAGCTCTTGTCCAGTACCAGCTTGGTCTGTATTGTAAATTAAAGAACTAGAATTGAAAGGATCCACACTCTTTCTGACTGCCTTCCTGTTCCCACTCCTCCCCCCCATGCACATGATCTATACTTACATAGCTCCCTTTATAACAGGCTTGACAGATCTTTGTAACATTCTGAACTTTGAAAAATTATGCAACAACTGCAACCTGTTTAGTGTTTTTAAAAACTAAAGCCTTTTTAGTTATGCAGTGAAACTAGAAGATTTATCGGCATTGCTTGGGTCCTTAATTCAAATACATTTTTTTGTTTTTCTTTGTTCTGAGGTGGGTCTGGGGATGAGGGGTTCAGTATTCAGGCTTCCCCGGGAAGAACGAGAACAACCCTGCCTTCTCACTGCAGCAGCTTGCGGCCAGGTGCGAAGTGACTGTCCATTGCCATTGCAGCTCCAGTGAGGGCAGTCAGACACACAAACTCACTCTTCTAAATATATGGTAGATAGCTGTCCCTTTCTCCACCTCTGTCTCCTGCTGGCCCAATGGGGTTATTGCTGTCCCAGTCTCCCTCTCTGGCCCCTTGCTGCCTCCTGTGGTCATTCTATAGTATAACTGTCTGTCCTACCAAACCCCTCCCTTTTCATTTTATGAGAAACAATCAAATTCCAGGCACATCCCTTTGTCCTGACACAACCAAACCCATACCTTGCTTTAAGTTATGATAAGAGGAAGCTGCATAACAAATTTGGTGGTCCTAGCTCTTACCATTTAGGAGGAGTTCATGACTCATATCTGAATGGACGGACGGACGGACAGACACACAAAGTTTCTAAAATACATAGTAGATGAGCAGCTAAACATGACCAAATATATTATCAGAGTTTTATAACAGCTAACCTAAAATAGAAATGATACTCAGATATCTGAAAATAATAAACAATGAGGGTACCTCTTCTTACACAGGGATTAGGTCCACTGAAATATCCTGTTTATGTTGAAGCAACACAAACCTATTCCTTCTAAACAATCCAAGTTTTGTCTACAAATTTCTGCTGGAGTAATTTGACTACCAGTATATTGCTTCCTCAATAGCATTATGAAAGTGTCACCACTCTTACATGAAAACTTTATTAATGCCATAGCAAAAGTTGCCTTTTAGATAACTATAGCTTTCAAAGATGAGTCTCTTTCAAGAATATATCAGAAATATGGTAGCCACTTTTGGAGCTAGAAAGTCAATAGTGCAGGGAAATGTCAAGTAGTAATTGGCTCATTTTGATGTGTAGAAGACAGATTAGTAAGAGATTCAAAGGTGTTATTAATATAAAAACTTTGTATTTTGTTCATTTAGTAACATAAATCATTGTTCTGCTATTGGAACATCCAGTCTTCAAAAAAAAACCAACAATTTTAATCAGTAATAAATTGCAAGAAAATATTAATTGAAATAGCAAACTCATTTGGCCACCTTATGAAACCTTGCTTTTCAGTCTGTATACTGCAATGCCAGTGTTCAGACTTATTTATTGTAAAATAAATTACTCAGAAAAGTACTATATCATGCATCAGGATCCACAGCCACAAATCCATGTGCCCAGCCATGGTCCCACTAATTTCAGAGCACCTTGCACTGGGGATTAGAAATCTACAGTAGGGATGTAAAAATACAGTTAAAAGTAACTGTGTAACTGTTAAAAAATCATTGTAGTTACATGGTTACACATGCAGCGGGTTTTGCAGTATGACGCTTATACTGCAGATTCTGCAGCACAGCCAGGTCCCCGGGAGCAGGGCTAGGAGCTGGTGCACCTTGGGAGCCGGCTTGTAATATCTCTAAGTAAAAGGAGCCCCTGTCCACAAGGGGTCCAAGTTCCCCATGGACAGAGGCTGTGCTATGGGATGCAGAGCAACCTCTGTCAGCAGGGAGCTCAGACCCTCCTCCCCCCCACAGACAGGGGCTGCTGCCACCCCACGCTGCTGCTGATATATAGGCAGCAGTGCAGCATGGCAGGCAGCTGGTCTGTGTGGGAAACTGGTTTTTAAACTGGCTCCCCTCGCAGACTAGCTCCACCTGCCACCTTGCACTGCTGCCTCTGATACAGAGGCAACAGAGCAGGGTGGCAAAGGCTCCCCAAGAGTGGGGCCAGGAGTGCACTGGCTGCTGGCCCCTGCCTCCTGGGACTATCGAATAGTCATGTAACCACTAAAATTGTATGTGGTTACACGACTATTCAGTTACACAATATCTAACATCTCTAGTACGTGTAATTAAACAGTGTCTGGTACAGTCTCCAGCCAGTTGGTGACCAGTTACTGACGGCAGGCATATGCATAGGGAGTGAGCTGCTGATCTCCATACACCTGCTCTCCCAGCTATTGCAAGCAGGTGGTTAAATGAAATATCATAATTCGAACAGATGGGATGTCATGATACATTTTTTTCTGAATATAGTGAAACATGGTTTGCACTGGTTCCGGTGTGGCTGGAGGGATATGGGAATACTGCAGAAATCAAGCCCAAAGGGGGTTCATTTTGAACTCTACAAAATTTTCCCAGGGAAGGAGTGGAAATAAGGACATGTAAAGCCCTGGGGAAAGACAAGGATCTGACTTTTTTTTTTTTTTTTTTAAATGTCTTTTTACTTGAGAGCAAAGACTAAGCTCTGTCTCCACGTGCCTTATTAGAGGTAAGAATGTAAAGGGGTAACCGGTAAGCATTGTCTTATTGGCATGCTTACTGGGAAAACGGGTTAACCGCTGCCCAGCCCAGCCCAGCGTGCCACAGACCTCACTGGTAGTAACAAGGGTCACTTTCAGGTGGCCTGAAATCACCTCTACCCCGAGCCAAAGAATGAGGTGAAGATTTTAGCCTTAACTTTCTGTGTTTCCTTTAACAGTTTTTAAATGGTTTTATACCTTAAAATGAGAGATGGTGATGGGAACGAATCTTTCTGTTGAATGTGTACTGAGACAGCTTTCATGTGCTATCCCAAGGCCATTAGCTTATTTTATCAGCACAGCTCGCACATCTGTGTACCAAGAGTTTGTGCAAACACTAACAGAAAATTGTACACAGATGCTGTTTATTTGTACTTTTCAAAAGACATGCAGATCTCTCCTTGTTGTGTACGTCTACTACGCAGCCATCCTATGTGGGCAGCTATGGAGGAGAACTCTTAATGGGATACAAAATAGAAATTTCCATTTTATTTTGCAGGACTAGAGAGAAAAAAAAGATAGTCTTGTGTCTAAAGTATGTGAGTTAGGAAATTACAGCTCTGTTCCTACTAGAGATGTTAGATAGCATGTAATTGAATAGTCATGTAACCACTTGAAATTTTAGTGGTTCAACAACTGTTCGATAGTCCCTGGGGGTGGAGCCAGCAGCCAGTGCGCTCCAACCCCACCCCCAGGGAACCCTTATCACCCATTGCTGCTGCCTCTCTATCCGAGGCTGCAGCGCTGTGTGGCAGGTGGGAGCCAGCCTGTGAGGGGAGCCTTTTTAAAAACCGGCTTCCCATGCAGACCAGCTCCCGCCTGCCACCTTGCGCTGCTGCTGATAGAGAGGCAGCAGCGTGGGGTGGCAGCATCCCCTGTCCGCGGCGACCTGGGCTCTCCACCGACAGAGGTTGCTCTGCGGCAGCAGCCCCTGCCAGGGGAAGAGTCCAAGCTCCCTGCAGACAGGGGCTGCTCCACGGATGCTGGAGCTGCTGCTGCTGTCTTTGAGGAACTCGGAACACTGCGGAGGGGGGTTGCTTTGCAGCAGCTTCCCCTGTCTCCCCTCCTCACCCCACGCTGCTGCTTCTGGTAAAGGCAGCAGTGTGGGGGGCAGGCGGCACCGTGGAGCTGGTGTTGGGGGGAACTGGCTTTTAAGCCGGCTACCCCCAGCACTTGCTCTTGCCTGGTCCCCCTGCTGCTTCTGTAAGAGGCAGCAAGAGGCAGGCAGGTGGGTCCATGGAGCCAGCATATGCAGGGAGCGTGCTTGAAAGCTGACTCACTGCATGTATCGGCTCCCGCCTGCCCCCCCTCACCCTGCATGCTGCTGCCTCTCCGAGGCAGCACTGCGGGGGTAGGGGGACAGGCAGATCCGTGCTCATGGGAAACCTGGCTTTTAAGCTAGTTCCTCATGGGCACTGGCTCCAGCTCTCCCTCCTCCCTTGCTTTCTCTCATACAAGATGAGCCCAGGCTTATCCGTTAATCGTGTAGTTGTCTACATGTTGACATCCATAGTTCCTACCAGTGTGATGTACTACTTGTATGATCTTGGCAAGTTCCTAATATTTCTAAACCTCAGTTTCTCTGTCTGAATTATGATACCAAGCATTGACCATGTATGCTATAATTTTAGAAATGAGGCACTTTACACCCACATTTCTGTGAGAGAAGAAAATATTTGAGTGTTTCATTAATAGGTAAAGTTCAAAAAGTCTCTCAAAATAATTCACTTTACTGGTTCTTGTCTGTTCCCCTTTTCTGTACTCGCTTAAAAACTTTCATGTACTCTGCATTTAAATGATTTGCCTGCTCAATTTCACTTTATCCTGAAAGGGGCACTTTGCAGCATATTGCTTTTTTAAAAAGCATCTCAGACCACAGTACCTAAAAATTGAAATAGCTATACTTCGTTTTCCTTTTATTTCGCAAATAACTAAATAGGTCAGTGGTTCTCAGTTTTTTCAGACTACTATGCCCCGTTCAGAAGTTTGATTTTTCTTGCATGCCCCAAGTTTCACTTCACTTAAAAACTCAGGCTTTGGCTTCAGCCCTATGCATCGGGGCTTGGACTTTCTACCTTGGGTCCCAGCAAGTCCTAACAGTGGTCGTGGCAACCCCATTAAAACAAACTTGCCAAAAATTTGAGAACCACTCATAAAATAGTATAAACAAATCACTGTGTGACATTTTAGTTTGTACTGAGTTTTTTAGTGCTTTTACGTAGCAAATATCTAGCTGAATTGATGTATACCCGAAGTAGACCTTTATATAGTACCCTAGGGATGCATGTACCCCTGGTTGAGAACCATTGGAATAGATTATTTAAAAGGAGGGGAAGATTTTGTAGGCAGGTGTTTCAAATGAAAAGTTTCTTTCAATTTAATTTATTTTCCCCTTCAGCAAATACTGTTACGTTTAGACTATCGCTTTTAAATCAACATTGATGAGTATCTGAAAAATAATCATTGTATTAGTTCCTTTAAATTACTGAAATCTTCACAGTTTAATGATTTGAACTTGGCAAAAGATCGTAGTAACAATAAAGAACTTTTTGTAGTTTTGAATTTTCTAAAGCCTGCCAATTTAACTTTTTGGGAAAAAATTTAGTAAAATCCCTTGCTTCAAATGTACTGCAAGATGTTTTTGAAAACGATGTTAAAAAACACTGCACACATTTTAAAAGCTAAGGTGAGGGTGTGGGTTTTTTTGTTTGTTTGTTTGGGGTTTTTTTTTACAGTTAGCCTTTGGTTTGGGGTGAACAAGAGTGGGCACAGATTTTTCTAGTAGGGATGTAAGTGTCTAGTTGAGTCCCTACTCAACTAGTTACTTTCTCCCCCCCCCCCCCCCCGCCCCATGCTGCCTCTGTCAGAGAGAGGCAAAGAGGGGGGAAGAGGGAACGGGAGCCGGTGCTTGGTGTCAGGGAGCCAACTTAAAAACCAGTTCTCCCCCCTCCCCAGCACCGTTTCCATGGGGATGCAGGGGAGGCAAAGGCACACAGAGGGGGGATAGTCCCTGACACTGTGCCTCTGCATTTTAAATATATTGAGAGCCTGGTAGGTCTTAATACATTTAAAAAGCAGAGGCACAGCTGTCCCGGCTTGCGCCCGGTCACCCCTCTGTGCCTCTGCCTTTTAAATGTATTAATAGCCTGAGAGCCTGGTGGCTATTAATACATTTAAAAGGCCAGAGCCACAGCAGGGTTAGATCCTGGGGCCGGGATCTAACTCCGCTGCAGCTCTGCAATCCCCCCCCCTTATTGAATAATCAAGTAGTCGATGGAAATGTTGTTGAATACTCGATTAGCTGATTAAACGACATTTAACATCCTTATTTTCTAGTTTACCTCTTTTCCAAATTTTTGATTGGTTAAGCAGTGGAAGGACAAATAATTCTCCAATCTTATAAAACTGTGAAAGGTTTACAGAATTAACAAAAAGATTGGGGAAAATTAGTATGAAGTAAGTGGCATACAAACATTAAAATGATTATAGGAGCCTTAAAAATCCTCGGGCTGGAGAGTAATGCCTAATACTGTTATGAGGAAAGGGTGCTAAACTCTCAGATGGTATATGGTAATGGTTGTCCATGTGTGGTCTATAGAGGGCTATTTGGACATGTGAAGCCAGCTCCTTCTCCTAGTTATGTGCTGACAAAATGGAGCAGGCATCCTCCATATGATTATAAATGAAAGGGGAAATGATTCGGAAGTCTGTCTCCAAGTATGATCCACAAAAGGAAAGTGAGAATCCCTGGTGTATAGTGCAGGTGCATGCATGACATAGCCAACAATAAAATCAGCATGGAATGAAGTTTATGTGGGATCGATCAAGATGGTTTCTGATTAGTGCAATGTTTAATATTTGATATCTTAAGGACCGACCAGTGTGGAATCAAATGCTGAATTATCAGCTTAGTTTTCTATTGTGGATAGCATTCATAGGTAACCTTTGTGGTTGGTAAGGTAAATGGATCTTTGTTTGAACTTGGGTCACTGTTTAGCAAAACAAATCCCAGATGTTGAAACTGCCAAACATTTGTTTCCTGAAAGTACAGTCCTCTTCTTTAACTCATTTGGATTTTAATATGCTGTTCCTCTTTTTTTTTTTTTTTTTTTCCTGCAGCTCAGAAAATGCTACATTTCTTTTCCTTACAAATTTAAAGTACCCAGGAAGCAAAAAAAACTATGAGAGAAAAAAGCATAAGTACTCATTCCTGTGTCCTGGCAATGTAGATCTGAATCCAGTGGTGGAAATGCATTTAATTACTAGGATTGTAATGAACTTTGTATCTTTAGTGTTCTAATGCTTTGCCCTAGTTAATGTTCTATACATACCTCACATGGAAAAACAATTCACGCATTTATTGCATAGCGCTTTTTAAATAATGTAATAATAGCAGTTTCATATGTTCATGATAACTTGTTGATTTTTATATAGCCTTGTGTAAAGACAACATGTTCGTTAACATGTTGTAGCATTTAAAATATATTCAGGCTATGGATGGAAAAAAGTTCAAACTGGCATGAAGTAGGGAGTCAGTGCAAAATAAATTGCACCTCCTTTGTAAAGTGCTTTGAAATCTACTGATGAAAAGTATATAAAAGAGCTGGTATAGCACAGGTATGTACTTTCCTAGGCTAACCTTTGGTTTTCAACCTATGGTCAGCAGACCACCAGGGGATCCACAGACTATGCCTAAGATTTCCAAAGGGGGTCAGTACTTCCAATCAAAAAAATGTAGGGGCCCACAAATGGAAGAACAGCTTTAAAAATCACCGTGCTTGTGTGGCCCCATCACTGTATTTTTTGAACTTCAGCTTTGGAATCTATTTATATTTAATACACAGACACTTTTAAGTTAGTATGCTGAGACTCCTAATCCTTTGGTGATTGTATAGTGACTCAGGGTGCTGAGAATAGAAATGATCGAGAAAGATGTGCTTCTATTTAAGACTTGGAAATGAATTCACTTTAGACTAATCTTGGAGTTGGAGAAGAGACTAGATGGCTCAGAGGATTGGTAATGATACTTTTAGGTTGCTCATTTAAATGTTGCCTGGGTGAAGATGACCAAACTTTTGTTATTCCCTGTATAGCTGTTCGTGGATTGAGTCTAGTGGGATGCAATATACAAACTATAATCATAGTTGTCATGAATTTTGTGGCCTTCTGCACAGCAGGAAAGGCTTGAGGATGCATATTGAAGCTAAACTACTTTTGGGTGGAAACTGTCAGTACTGCGGCATAATGGCAGAAGGAAAGAAATTTGCTGTTATCTATTTAGATAACGTAGATTTCATTCTCCTGGGTTGTGTATCTTGCACCTTTCATGAGCATTACATTAATTAGAATCATTATCTATTACAAGAACATCAGAGGGATAGCCGTGTTAGTCTGGATCTGCAAAAGCAACAAGGAAACCTGTGACACCTTATAGACTAACAGATGTATTGGAGCATAAGCTTTCGTGGGCAAAGACCCACTTCGTCAGATGCAACTGACGAAGTGGGTCTTTGCCCATGAAAGCTTATGCTCCAATACATCTGTTAGTCTATAAGGTGCCACAGGACTCCTTGTCGCTTTTACAAAAACATCTTAACTCCTAAGGTGAAATCCTGTCCCTATTGAACATTGTATGGTAATATTAACAGGACGTTTATTTTTTAAACAATAAAAATTACCAGTTTGAAACTTTCCTAATCCTTCAACAAAAATATTTGATGGTTAGAATCTTACTCTGAAACTGTTTAAATTCCAAACAATGGCCTTTGGGTAAGCAAGCATCTCTTCTGTTCAGTTCAGTGGGAGTTCCACAAGTGTAGCTGCAAGTACGATTGAGACCACTGTATTTAATTAAAAGTAAAGTTCTGTCTTAAATCTACAGAAATTAGAATGATCACAGTGAAGTCTAGAACTTTGGATTTATCAACTGGGAGGTGGTTAATACAAACTCATGTGGGAGGCGGAATAGTATTTAATCCTTTTTTGAGGTTGTGAGGCATGTACCGTTTTGAACAGCGGTAACAGCAAAGAAACATTGGTGTTTTTCATGCCGTAATTCATGGACTTTCTATTTTTACTTAATTTCCCTGAGAGGTTTTTCTTGTGCAGGGCCTGCATTGAGCAGATAGGTATGTAGATATTAGTGAAAGCAATCATTAGCACCACACACTAGACTGATTCTTTTATAAAACTATCAGAATGCTGTATACTTGGCTCTGTTGTGCTGCAGGAGGGCGGAGGTGCATGGCTTCTCAAAGATGATTGGCAAGACTATACAAGGAAACTTGAAAAGGCCATTTTTTCCCTAGCGAGATAAGACTTTCATTTTCCCAGATTCAAGTCCATTGTAGTTCTTTCAAGGCTTAGAATTGAAATAATTTTATTTCTGTTTGCAGATGTGGGGGTACTGTTGGTGCAATTCTGACATGTCCACTGGAAGTTGTGAAAACACGGCTGCAGTCCTCCTCTGTTACTCTCTATATCTCTGAAGTTCATCTCAGCACTGTGAATGGTGCTAGTGTCAATCGAGTAACGAGAGTATCTCCTGGACCTCTCCATTGCTTGAAGTGAGTACGATCTGCATATTCCTGTTCTTCAGATCCTTTTCAATTTTCTAGGGGTATTATGGTTTTTGCTTTAGAAATAATGTCATCTAACCCTTAACTTCGTGCCTTCTAAAACATAGTTGGTTTGTGCATTAAGGTTTTTTAAAGTAATTCGGGGTGGGCAGTAATTTTTGATGGGGGAGGCCATTCCAAGATTTTAGAAAGTGATCAAGGGCCACGCTTTTCTGTGGTGGGGTGTGGAGTCTGGGGTGGATGTTAGGTGCAGAAGGGAGCTCAGGTAGGGGGATTTGGGCACAGGACAGGGTGTGGGGTCTGGGAGGGAGTTCGGGTGAAGGAGGGGGTTGTGACCTGGGACAGTGGATTGGGGTGCAGGGTCCAGGAGGGGGCATGGGTGCAGGAGAGGATTCTAACCTGGGGAAGGGGCGTAGGAGGGAATGCAGGATTTGGGAGGAAGTTCTGACCTGGAAGGAGGGTGTGGAGGCTTGGATAGGCAGGAGGGGGTGGTGATCTGGGTGCCAGATTTAGGTTCTGGCTGGGAGGCGCTTACCTAGGCAGCTCCTGGCCAGCAGCCAGGCAGGCTCCCTGCTTGTTGCAGGCCCAGACTGCTCAAAGCCATGCACACAAGTGGGACGAGGAAGAAGTAATGGGAGCTGTGATGATTGTGGGCAGGGGCAGGAGCAGCACGCAAAGCTTCCCACCCCCCCCACTCCCTGCAAGGCACATGGCTCCAGCAGCTAGCCACTTCGAGAAGCCTGGAGCTACAGCAGGAGGGGAGCCTGCCTGAGGGTCCCAGTGGGCCGCAATCTATATTTTGTCTGCCCCAAAGTAAGTTCTTTACAATGTAGTCATGCTACAATGTCTGCTCCATAAATGGTTATGTGCATGTAACATTTCGTCACACTGAGAGAACAAAATTGGTCTGGAACTGCAGCCCCAGAAGAACTGACTGCTACCTAATTTTTTTTTTTTTTAAAGCAATGCAAATATTTGTAATCAAAAATAAAGTGAGCACCCATGTGGTGAGATGTTAAGGGACAGAATCAGCTTGAAATCTATTCCATTTTTAAAATTGCATTAGAAGTAGTTTGATTTAGTATAACTGTCCGTGAGTACTTGGGCATGTTTACCTTTTGTCTTCCAATTTTTAAGGGTTTTTTTTCCCCCCCAATTGTTATGTGATTGACCCACACAAACAATGGGGGAAAACTGACAAACTATATTCAAGTAAATAATAAAACTATCTGGATACAATGTGATGTCAATTGCATTTGTTAAACAAAAAATAACAATGAAACATTTCCCTCACACTCCTCCCTGTTTCCCGTTGTAATGATGGTAAGCCTAGGGTTTACAAATCACTGTACCGGGTAGTTAATCACCCACGTTTCTTTCTGAAATTTTTAAGTTGACAATATTGGTTAAAATTCATCCTTGGTGTAGTTGAATTTTGCTTTTTATCAAAATAAGTTGATTTTTATCAATGAATGACGAGCAATTTGAAGTTTAGTTTTTTTTTTTTTTTGTCCAAATGCATCCATTTCCCACTGGCAATATGTAGATACAAGTAATTTAATTTAGGCTCCCAGGAAAGGTCTCCAGAGATCTGATTCTTGCTTTCCTCAGATGAGAGTCTTAGTAAAAGCCAGACAAGCACCACTGGATGGAAATTTAAAGAGTGTGTGTCAACTTTATTAATTTTGAAAACCTGACTACAAAAACATCTGGTTTATGATGGGACATCCTTTTTAGTATAGTGTGCTGTTCTAGATTTATATTGAAGTATTCTCTACACACTTGGTGAGGCAATCCTGACCTGACTGTTGTAAATGAACAAAGGGTAAGAAGGGAACAGAGGCACAGGGGTAAAGTGATTTACCCAAGGTTATAGAGCAAATTGGCAGCAGCCATTGAACCCAGAGCTGAGTCCCCATCATATGCGATACCGGCTCTACCATTCTGCATGTCAATGTGCTGTGTAAGAGTCCCTTATATCAAGAGAAATTATGAAGGCCCCAATTCTGTGTGGTGCTCCATTGGCGTCAGTGGTCTGTCTACAGGAATAAGTGTCTGTCTGTACAGATGAGATTACAGAACCTGGCCCCAAGTATACTGAACAGGCAAAACTGTGACTTGCTCAAATGCATTGGAGTAAACAAACTGAGAGCCAAGAAGTGAGTGTGGTCTTTCTCTTTTAGCAGCTATAACCCATTCAGACAGGAGTATGTTTTTTCTCAAAATCATGATGTCATTATTAGCATGGCTGAACTTCTGTTGTGAAAACAATGTTTAGAATGATGCACAGACTAATTTTATGTCTACAATCCAGCCTGACTCTCAACAGATCTTCCCAGGCTGCTGTTGCTGTATGAGGCAGCCATAGAGGCCAGTACATATGAGTAGAGCCTTTTGCAGATACTAACTTGGTATCCTCAGGTGTATCTGCAAAAATGAGCCACAGATACCCACATTTGCGGCTATATAAAGCAGATATTCTCAGATTTGCAGGGATCTCCATATGTGCCTTCTCTCCCTGAGGTTCTAGGTCATCTCATCAGCAAAGATCTAGCTTCCTAGTAGAACTGTGGTGGGGGTGGGGTGAGGACATGGCCTCATCTGACAGATGCAATTAAAATAGCTTATGTATTGATTTGTAAAGAACAGCTGGTCTAATTCCCTCTGACTCTAGCTTTCAGCTAGACCAGGCATGCTTTAGGCTCAGATCCTGCCATCTGTCCTTTACTGATGAACATGTACAGAGCCACTTCAGTGGGAATCTGCATGACCAAGTATTGGCCCAAGCAGATGAGCTCGTAGGAACAAAAATTTGGAACAGATTCTTCAATTCTTCTAACAGGGCCAATTTGTTGTTGTAGGGCAGTGGTTCCTAAACTTTTCGGCATCACGCTCCTTTTTTGATTTTTTAGAAACCCTCACGCCACCCTTCCCCCCAACAGCAGCAAAACTTGTTGAGCAAAAAAAAAGGAACTGACCAGGGCCAAAAAACAAAAATAGCAGAAAAACTTGGGGGCAGGAGGGCTGGGTTGCCTCATGTCCCCCCTGGAATTTCTTCACACACACCCCTGTTTGGGAACCCATGTTGTAGGGGTTTGCACAGTATGTTTGGAATGTGGTTAGCACTTCAGCTGAGTGCTTTCGAGATCGTGAAATCACATCTAACTTACTCCTGGGGAAATTCTTCATGCCTGTGGAAAACGCCTGCCCTCCTGCAGAATGTCTGTAGAAAACAGTAGGGAAGTGGGATTGCCCCCTCGCAAACAGGCGATTGAGGGGCACCAGGGTTCTCCATCACCTTCCACTCTCTTCTCCCCACCCCCCATTTCTGCAGGTGCCCAGCTGAAGAGGCTAGTCTGGGCTCTGCTGACTCTCCTGGGGCCTAGTGCCAGTTGTGCTCCCTTTCTGCATGATGAGAGCCTTCTTGGTTGCTGTGCAATAGTGAGTGCCCATGGTGGGGCTGGGTAAGGAGAAGGGAAATGAGGGAAGGAAGGGGTACAGGGGAAGAGGCAGTGGGAAAGGAAGAGAGGGTGAAATAAGGCAGGGAGAGGGGAAAGTGGGAGTAAGAGGAGGGAGTTGGGACCTTGGGGAGGGGGACAAGATGGGGAAGGAATGGGAGCAGGGAATTGTGAGGTAGGGAGGAGCTGGGGCTTTTCCATTAAGCAGGCCCATCAAACCCTCATCCTAACAAGCTCCATCCCTCTACTCCTACTGAGCCCCAACTAGCTGCACCTGGACCCTCACCCAACTTCCCCACTGCCCCCTTGCATGCTCCAACCCCCCTGCCAAGCCCCAGGACTGCCCCCCGTGCACACACACAGACTGATCCCCAACCACTTTCACCTGGATCTCCTGCAAAGTCCCATTGCTCCTGTATTCGGAAACCCCTCTCCACCCCAGTGAGCCCCTGTGCATCCAGATCTTCCCGTGAGCTGCCTGCACCCAGATTGCCCCACGCAGAAACATCTCTCATCATACCTGGATCCCCCCACACACTAAGCCTCTCTACACTTGGATCCTGCTGGGTGGAGCCTGCCCACCCACACCTCTCATGCCTGGTGCAAAGGGACAGGGCCGCAGGTGTTTCTGGGGCAGGCCCTTGCACTGTATCAGGACTGGGTACAGCTTCACTGCCAGCTCCCTGTACTGGTGGATGTGGGGCCTTCGGGGTCATCTTCCCACCTCCATGCAGCCAATGACCCATGCTCTCCACTGCCATGCTGGAGCCACAGTTCGGTTCAGAATTCCCTCAAACTGCCGTTATAACTTTATGGAACACAGATACCTTTTTCATTTAAAAAAAAAATTAGACTTTTTATTTGAAGTGGTCTAAATGTTTGGTTCTGTTCTGTAGTAGGAACAGTGTGATGGAAAATGTGATTGTTTTCAAATGTTGGTATTCAGAATACATTTGAAATCCACTTGTGCACTATATTTAGTTGATGTGCATGTTCAGACTAATCTTTTGAAACCTTTCAGAGGCGGGCATTTTGCACAATAATTGAGTTTGCAGAATGGATTAATTCTCTTGTTGTTAACCTGGATATTATTAGTGAACAGGAAATGTGCCTGGGAAGCGTTATCTATATTGGACAACATATCTAAACTGATAACCTTGATGTCCTATATTGCAACATCAAGTTAGCAGTTAAAAAAATCATTTTAAAATGTGAACTTCTTGGGGTTTTCCAGTGGCTCAGAGATTATACTTACATTTTGCTTTTTTTTTTTTTTTTTTTTTTTAAAGCCAGCACTGAAATTAGCATAACGGTTTAGGCTTTCATGTTGTTGACTGCACCAAAACTGTTTACATTCAGAAATACTGTATTATGCAAGGTCAGAACGGAACCTGTGCTGCCATTCACCCTGTGCAGTGTGGTCTACCTTAAATCACAACCCTATGGGACAAGTATTCAAAATTCTTATATATTGGCATCGTACCCTATCTTATATCAGTCATTTAAAGCAGTGATTCCCAACCTTTTTTTATACTGCAGACTGGCAAACTCGTTCAAAAACAGTTGGCAGACCCGCAGTGAAATATTTGCATATTCATTGTGGTGATTTTAGCCCATGGTATATCAGGCAAATGAAAGGAGGGGGGACATAATGGTTAACAAGAATTTGAAAAACAGCTGCACACACACATTTAAAAAAAAACCAATAAAATACTTGTAAGGAGTATTCTCCAGTCCAAATCTTTTGCCTCAATTGCACCAGAATGAAAGAGGCAGTATTGACAGGTCTGACAGAGCTGACACATTCTGCACATTCTTTTCTTCCTGTTCACTTAATATTGCATAATAATAATGTGTGTACCTGCTGGCTGGAAGCAGCTGGAGGCCAGGGGGAGGCACCTGCCGAGCAAGGAGGGAGGAGAATGGAGACACAGAAGTAGCCGCCCTGCACCTGACTCTTAGGCCCTACTGACGGGGGGCAGCCGCTCTGCACCCGGCACTCGGCCCTACTGGCTGGTCTGCATAGAGATCACTAGAGCTGCAACTGGGGCCACAGTGAGGCTGCCCCAGTAGGGACAGCCTCACTGTGGTCTCAGCTTCAGCCACAGCACACCCAGCCACCGGCTCACCCTGTTGCTGCATTAGGAAGTTTCGAAGGAAGGGAATTCCCTGGGAATCCTGGGGGTGGAACTAAATAAAAAATGGTGGCATGGCCTGTCAATGTCAGACCAGGGTCTGCAGACTGGCGGTTGGGAACTGCTGATTTAAAGGATCACTTTATTGCTCAGTATTTTTTGTCCATTCCTTTGCAAGTTCCTCAAGAAAACGTGTGGTGGTTTCCTTCCAGCAACACTGTTCCCTGAGCCATGCAGATAATAGTCTTAATCTTGCATGATGCTGGATGCCTTGTTCCTGATCCAACAGAACTCTTAGGCTTCTGGTTAACTTTAAATCTGAATAGTCTCATTGCAGTCAGTGTGATAACCCATGTGATTAAAGTTAAGTACTTGCTAAAGGGCTTTTCCTGGATTGGGATCAGAAACCTCTGCATCTTGCAGGAATGATCCAAATGGTAGGAAACAATAGTTCCTATTTAACCTGGATTTACACCCCAGCCACTTTGTTGGGGGTACTTGGAATATATCAATCGGAGAAGAATCTGGCCCTAATCTGAGTTTTAATCCTGCAGTATGGTGAGAGAGGATACTAAGTTAAGGAATAGGGCCAGTGGTTCCCAACCTTTTTTATACCGCGGGCTGGCAAACTCATTCGAAAACTTCAGTGGACCGGTATAGAGACATTTGCATATTCTTTATGGTAATTAATTTTAAGCAGGCATGTGTTATTTTGCATTGCATCTACATGCACACAATAAAGGGGAAAACCTGAGGATCTGATAGCAGATCCTCGTGTTTCCTGCACAAAAACTATCCTTGGAGCACCACATGTTTATTCATGGCAATAGTAAACAATTAAAACCATACGTTAGCTCTGGTTTAAAACCATTCACACGGAGGGTTTAGGCTTAAAAATGTCATAACTTGCAAACAGACACTCTGAAATAAGTCACCTTGATAACCCATGTTGCTGGAACTATTTATTCTGTGTTACTTGATCATTTTCCACTCCTATAATTCAAACATTTCCAAATAGAAGCAGAGCATTGCACATGGGAACATTAATGAGAGGCTGCTCACCTGCCCATCACGCGGCCATGGTCGCAGTCCCTGCTGGCCAGAGCAGCTGCCCACCATGCAGCTCCTCCGGCCCCAGCCAGCCGGAGCAGCCACCCGCCTGCCAGCCACCTGGCTCCTCTGGCCCGCCCCAGCCCTGGCCAGCTGGAGCAGCCGCCTGCCCGCCACGCTGCTGCGCAGCTCTACGTAGGAGGTGGAGAGGTAGAAGTTTCCTTTGCGTGTGCAAGCGTGCAACTTAGAGGGATCTGTGCCGCCTGGCCCCGCACTCTTCCTTATAGTGAGGGGGAAGCAGAAAAGTGGCTTGTTGCTGCGGCTGCCGAAGCTCTCCAGGATCACTGGTGAGGCTGGTGCTCTTGCCTATACCTCCTCCCCTGTGGGGCAGGTGGAGGCGCCACCGCCACCACCACCGTTCACCCTTGCCTCACAGCTCCCCGTGCAAGCGGCAGCAGTCGTGGGCCGTGGACTGGTGGCTTCAGCCCCAGAGCGCATGCGCAGAACAGGGATAATGCTGCTGCTCCAGATCTCCTTGAGCAGCCTGTGCCGCGGTCGGGCAGTGCCTTCCCCAGGGCTGCGAGGCATGAGACCAGCCCCCTCCCCCCCCCCCCCCCATTCCCTGCTCCTTGTGCTGCTTGGGCCTGCATGTACACGCAGGCCCAGCACAGACCCCCAGAGCACCCTCCTGATGCTCCAGTCACTGCACACTTCTCCAGCGGGTGAGGCCAAAGCAGCAGGGCATGGCCTGGTGGCATGCCACTGTTTGGCAAGCAGCAGTTCACAGCCCACTGACAGTCCATGGACCAGCAGTTGGGAACCACTGGAATAGGGTGTTCAGGAGAGCCACATGTTCTTCAACATATCTGCTCCTTCAGTCTCTATTCATAATACAGTAGGGGAGATTCAGAATTAGTATTTGTCATTTTCCAAATACAAAATCAAGTTTAAAAATAGGCTGAAGACGGAACACTTCATTTGAGCAAATGTTGGCTCTGTGTATCTTTTGAGCACTGACAATATTATTTTCTCACTTTTTAGAAAACTCTTATTTTGCTTGAAATCCTGTTGTGCTAATGAAACATCCAATACATTCTAAAATAATATTAATTGTATGCTGGGGAGAAGGAGATGTTAGCATTTTTGTATGTAGTGTGTCGTTTTCCTGTAAGTTTGAGCATATATTTTAAATTTATAATTTAAACCAGTGTTTCTCAAAATGGGCTGCAAGCCTGCTTTGGGAATACTGCTAACAGGCCCGTGCTGGTTTGTTTACTTACAGGTTTCATAGCCACGTAACCTTACCGCTCCCGTTGGCTCCAGTTCGCCATTTCCAGACCGCCACACAGCTTTCACAGAGCAGGCTTACGGCCCACTTTGAGACATGTTGGTTTAAACATACTATGTTGAAATAACCAGAGATTATTGTATGGTGGTATTTGCTTGTTGGTTTGTGGTGTTTTTTTGTTTGTGAGGAGTAAGGAATGTTTTATATCTGATTTTTTGCCTTGGGTAGATTGATATGAACTAAAGTTAATTTATCCTTAATATCAGAACCTTTTGGAATTTGGGAATTGCCATGATCAACTCTTCTAGGGTACATTTTTCTCAAGAACCTCCTCAGGCATAGTATTTTATTAGGGGTGGGGATAGTTACTTGTGGGAGAAAAGAACAATAGAATTAAATATTCCCACATTCTAAAAACAATACACAGGAACCTATATCAAGATGAATGGTCCAGTGGTAATAATAGATAATAGGTATTTGGAATAATTTACCTTGGTAGCTGGAAGAAAACATTTACATGTTGTTGAGCCTTAAGATGACCATGACCTTTATAGGTGCAAATGTGCAGTATAACCAAAGTGTGTGTTATAGTAATGGTGTTTATAAAGAATTCATTTAACTCTTTGTGCATATTTTAAGAAAATTTTGACTTGGTGTTTGCAGGTACAGAATTAAATTGTTAAAAAGGAAAATTTTAATCTTAGCTCATTTTACGTACAAACGTATTAAACTAAATCATAGCACTGAACTGTAGGCCAGTTGCACACTTCTAATATGTTTAATGTTTCAATATCACTTTTTTTGTTTTTCAGGATGATCTTGCAAAAGGAAGGTCCTCGCTCTCTTTTTAGAGGGCTAGGTCCTAATTTGGTAGGCGTTGCTCCTTCCAGGTAAAATCTAACATGGGTATTCAATAAGTGAAATAACTTTAGTCGAGTGTTTAAACGTGTATGTCAAGATTGAGGACATTGGGGACTTGCTTCAGATAAACTGTTAAATCTGATGTGGAAATATTTAGTGGTACTGGCACTTTTTTTTTTAATCTTTGTATACTTTCTGAATGTGAGAGAAACAGATCTAGGACACGCCTCTACAGAGGAACCTCCAATCCCAACTGAGCAACTTCCAGACCTGCATCTCTGTATCTACTGAAATTGATAATGTCCCTTTTTGAACTTTTCTGATATCCAGTTTGTACATAGTGAGTATTCTCACCTCCAGTTTGCAGGGATGTACATGCACTTTAATGATGAGCATGTGACTCTGAGAGTAAAATCAAGTACACTGTTTCCTATGATGTAAAGCAGGAAGTAAATATATATTTGAAATCTTCAAGTAACCTGTCCTCTTCCAGAGGACAATGGGGTAAAATACTCCTAATACATTGGGCCTGACTCACTGACTGAAATCTGCTACCGAAACACACAATTTGGGCCACCTACAATGGAAAGTCCACTTTGGAACTGGGGGAATGGCACAGCAATGCAGGCTGTCTGCAACCCCACTTGCCTGGTCCTAGAGCCAGCTAGAGCAGCCCAGGAATAAGGTGGGACCCGCCAGAGTAGGAACCGTGTCAGGGCTCACGGCCAAAACCTGTGGACATTTGCCTTTTTCCAGGTGAATGATTCTGCTGGTATACTTGGCTTCATAGGCACAGCATAATGCAGTTGCACCTGCTGGGGGGAATCATGCCTTATATTTTGAGCAAGTTTAAATGGAAGCTGAAATTATTAAAATAATAATAATAATGGATGGAAAAAATCCTAATATAATTTCCAAGTGGTAGGCTGTGTGGCTATCTCGTGGCTGCTTTCTTTTCAGTGTTTGTACTCTATGATATTTACAATAAAATTTTCCTGGTGCAGTTTTATTGTCTATTCCACATATTCCACTTTGCATAAAGATGCTTCTCCTAAACTCCCTTCATTCTTAGCTTCAGCTCATCTCCTCCATCTGTTTTTGAGTCTGCTAACTTCCTCTCATTTATGGAGCCCCCTTTTTGTATAATTCCTGACATTTTAGGGGAAAACTTCCAAAGTTGTCTCAAGAATTCAGGCGTACAATCCTTTTTGGTGTGTTTGAAAATCTAGTCATTACACCCTAACTCTTTCTCAGAGTTTATAACCCTGCAGAGAGTTTATTATCCTTACTACCATAACTTGTACCACTGTCAGACACATGAGATGCTGTCATGTGAATAAATACTTGCATAGGTCTTTGGCATGTTGTATGTGGATGTGTCAAAATAATTCCAAATTAATAAGCTATTCTTTCTAATTCATTATTTAGTATACCTAAGAATCATGTTACAACTGTAAACATATTAGGCCAAATTTATCCTTAGTGTGACTTCATGCTTTTACCCAAAGAATAAACTTAGCACATTGTGCTAATTTGGCTTCAGTAGTTAATAGTTCCTGAAAACCCCTTCAGGTACTTTGTCATGCATCTGTTGGAACAAGAAATTAAGATCAAATCATTTCCTATTCTTCTGATTTTTTTTAAAAAAATTTGTTTAATTTTAAAGGGCACTTTGTAGTGTATATTTTGCTTAATTGCTATTAAAATGACTTGAAACATTTTGACAACTTACATAAAAATCTCATGCAGAAATTCTACGTCTTTTTTGTTATCACAAATTCAGCACCAGTGCTTTCAAAAGTTAACTGGTCTTTGCATCCCTGACCCAGACAGGTTGTGAGATAGTGGAGTGTAAAATTACGTCATTATGATTATGATCTCGATTGCCCTCACTTAATTTCTGGCAAGATTATTAGGAGCAGAATACTCTTCATATGCTCGTGTTAAACTCATCATTTGTACAAAAGCTGGCGTTTAGACCTTCCTGACATTATAAACGTACAACTAATAAGTTTATAGTTCTAGCTTTTGACTATACCAATTGCTAAGATTTGAATAGCACAGAGACAGGAAAGAGTTGTTTCTAATTCTTTTTCATCAAGTGTTCATGAGACATTAGCGAGTCTTTAAGAACAGAGAACCTTCATAATCTCAATTAAATGCTCCAATTTTGTTTGAATAGCTTAATTCTTTCACGCTTAGAAAAATTGCCCTTCATAGATGGTCTTAATTCTTGATTTAAAAGTTTTTGCTTTTCCCAGTAAGAATTTCTATTTCATAGGTATTGCACACTGTCAAAGTAAATGGCTGCCCACCTCACAATCCTTAATGGAATTATCCTCACAATGCTACTGAGTCTTAGTAACCTAATCTTGAAAATGAGGGTTTAGGGCACACAGTCTGTGCCCACCATTACTCAGGGAGGTTGTGAAAGAGACTTGAGTTCAATTCTCTACTCTTAAGTCACAGGCTGGTACCCTAAGCACCGGGCTGTCATTCCCAGCACAATTTTTATTGGCATATATTTGATCTGGCCTTGTACAGACCCAAAACACACCACTCATATAATATATTCTCTTAAGTCAAAATGGAGCCTGTAGTTTATTACTTTCACACACCAACTTGAAAACTGTTGTAAAAATATTTCATGAATTCACAAAATTTATTCTAAATGTCTCTACTGTACATTAATTTTGTTACATGGGTTACTTTGCAATATATCTTTCAAAAAGATGCTCAGATACTGTAGCTTGTTTTTTTTCCAGTGCCTGTCCACTTGGTAATGTGTTTAGCTTTATAAATTAGCACATCATGTTTTTTTCCAGTCATCAGCTTTGATCAAATACTGCTTGTTTCAATTAAGCATTTGGTAAGTGGCTTTAACAGCAGTTCTTTGTTTGAATAAGCTGTAAAGAAGCTAGTTTCATAACATATACAGCATACTCAACTGGGTTCAGATCCCATTTTAAAAAATTACACAGCATAAAGCAAGCACTTTATCATTTTGCTGGTAGGAAAAACATGTTTGCATAAGTAATGAGATTAAGTTAATGTTTATATTTTGACTCCTCGTAGATTTTATGTACTGATATTAAAAAATGCACAAGCCTTATCACCAACCTAAAAATGTCAGTAAGCATATATGTTTTGTGTTCTTTTACAAAATAGGTTTCATATTTGTAACAAGCAAACAGTATTGATGAAGAAGTTTGCTTAAATGCTAGTGAACGCAGTTAGTCAGTTTTATGTAATTTTGTATTTGAAAATTTACAAAAATTCTTTGCTATCCTTAATTTCTTTTTACGTGTACTCAAAGTTAAACTTACTCTGAAAGGTTAAAACAAACTGAACAAGGAGAGAAGACTGGAAGCTGGAAAGGTATGTTTCCAGTTTGCCATTCATTAATAGATCAACTCAAAAGCCAAAAATTACCATGTATTTTTGCCATCTTGATGCAAATCTTAGATGTTAGTTACAGAGGTTTTCCTTGTTCTGTCATTTTGGTAGTGCCTTAAAATGGGTTTACAGATAGCACTGCTTGGTACTGCATTGCTAGGGGTGTATCAAATAACAACTTCATCTATAAATTAAGCAAAGCATTGCAAACTCAGCATGACCGAGACGCTTGAGTACTTTAGGCTCACAAACTCCTCTTATGTTCACAGATATCCTCTCTCTTTAAGGACGACGATCTTTAAGGATTTGGGTTATACTACAGAGGTGATGAGATGGGCAGATTATAAACCGACCCCATTCCTTTAATTTTTTTCTAAATTCTGTTTCATAATTCCTAAATATTACAGCTGCTTCACTGATTTATGGTTTGAACAACTTTCTGAATAGCAAGTATATTTTAGTGATTAGATAATATCTACTTAGAGTACAGTAATATAATGAAGCCGGTGTGTCTCATGCATTAGCAGTGCTTGAAGGAACAGCTCAGCATAAGGTACAATAAGATAACTTGAATTTTATTCTAATTTTAGAGCAATATACTTTGCTGCTTACTCAAATTGCAAGGAAAAGTTGAACAATATTTTTGAGCCAGACTCTACCCAGGTACACATGATTTCAGCTGGAGTGGCAGGTAAGGATCTGTAACTTTTTGCCTTTTTTATTTTAGAGGCTTACTAATGATTGAAAGGCTATGATGAATGTGAAATTGTAAAAGTAAGTAGTTACTGTATAATTCTGGATGTAGTAACTAGATATCTGTGCAGGTGCCCCTGCCCTCATGTTAAATAAGGAAGCCTGCTTGAGAATGAATGTTTAAAACTTGCCCTTTATGTTAAAAGGCATCTGTAACTGTGTATATGTGAGCAAGCTTCTCTAGGAAACTAACACGCATTTGGTAATTATTTTTTGCTTTGCAAACTAAAACCAATTTTGTTGTCTATGTTACTGTAAAAATTATGGAGGCAAAAATGGTATTCTTTCCCTTTATTATATTTGTTACAACTATTTTATATGCTATATGTTTTGGTTTCTCTGAAATATGCTGATAGGTTTTGGTAAAGTTTACATCTGGTTTGTGTTCAAATGATTTCATCTGTGCTGTTATGATAAGAAAGCCATATTGTGGCTTGGAAGAGGAATTAGGAATTAACTTGCAGAAAACATGAATATATTGGTCTAACACCACAGAAACATAGACCCGGCTTAGATAGGTCCAGAATGACATTGGATCAATTATTTAAATGTGCTCCCTAAAAGCATTTCTATCCACACAGTAGAGTTGCCACTTATTGTTACTTGGTTGGTAAACAATTTGGGGGTAGAAAGCCAGAGATATAAACAGATTCATTGGCAAAATTGTGTTCGGGTGCACAAACATCACCTGCCAGACCATGCTTGCTGGTTGCTATGTCCCTCATATTTAGGCATAGTACACAAATTATTTTTAAATATTTGATTTATTATATGCTTAGTTTTGGTCTGAACTTTGGCCACTTAAGCACATCAGAAATGGGATTAGCTAATTCTAGCCAAATTATGTAACAAATATATAGTATTTCCTGTCTATGGCATGGGCTTTAAGAATATCAAATGTACAGTTAATTGTGATAGACCAGTGGATTAATGTGGAAAATCCTGGAATGTCCAAAAGAAGGTAATTGATTCTGGCATGTAGAATTCAGTATCTAGAGGGAGATCAAAGTGGCTTTAGATCTGTGCTTTATATAATGCAGTGATGGGTGCCATACAGAAATCCAAAAGAAAGAATAGTGATGTTTAATCTTCCCATGAGAGAATGAGGTGCCTCCAAAGGCCAGTAGTAGCAGCTTTAAAAAATAAAATAGGCATGGAACTAATGCCTTCATGGAGGTACTACAGTATGTCTGCCTCTCATGGTTATGGGTTTTATTGGATGAGGAGGATTGAAATGGAAGAACAACCAAAAAACAAACAAACCTTAATTAAAATTCATCTCATTCAGTTAAACTGCTCATGTTAAAGCTTTTTTGATAACCTGTGCTTTTTTCTTCAGAGAATTTTTAAAGAAATCCTATTTTTTCTTTTGACAAGGAGCTGAAGACATGAAAATGGATTAGCAATCTTTTTTTTTTTTTAATTGAAGACTACATATATAATGTATGCAATCCTGCAAATAAATGTAGGTTCTGAATATCCCTTAACTCCAGAAGTTCTTGTACTCATTGCTTCCTAATGAAAAGAACCTCTGTAAATATATACAATAGCAATTTTCCTGACCTACATGGATATACTGATTCCCGGTTTCAGTGAGTTTTATATCTGTTCATAGACTTTTTTTCCTTCCCCAAAAGTGTGATTTGCCTTCATGATGATTTAGTGCTGTATGAACATCCTTTAGCCCAAGAGTTTTCAAACTTTTTTTTTGAGCCCTCCCTTTCCTCCCCCCCAACATGCTATAAAAACTCCACATCCACCCTGTGCCACAATAATTGGTTTTCTGCATATAAAAGCCAGGGCTGGTGTAAGCAGGGGGATTTCCTAGGGCCCCATACCACAGGGTCCCCTGTGAAGCTACATTACTCAGGCTTTGGCTTCAGTGCCAGATGACAGGTCTCAGGGCACTAGGCTTCAGTCCCATGCAATGGAGCTTTGGTTTTCTGCCCTTGGCCCCAGTGAGTCTAATGCTGGCCCCGCTTGATGACCCTCCAAGGCTCTGGACTCCTGGCTGAGAACCGCTGCTTTAGCCTTGGGCCATATTAGCAAACTGCCTCTTTGTGGTTGCACTTGGAGTCTCTTATATTGCTCACCAGTTTAATTACTGAGAACGCTTTCTCCCATTTTTGCGGCTGTTGAAATGATCATATCAGAGTACTCCTGCAGTATTGATGAGCATTAACGTTTAGCTTTGCAGTTATGCACCTAAACCACATGGTTGGTGAAACTGACTGCCCCATGCAGATTCCCACTGAAGGTAGCTAATTTTTTCTTTCTTTCTTGAAATAGCCTAGTACATTATGCTCTAGAAATTCTATAGAAACCATGTAAAAGAAAGTTCTGTGCTAAATATAAATAATATCTTGTTTCTTAGTACTGAGCAGTAGTCTGATAACTAATATAAAAGGCCATAGTTAAATTTTAACATAGCTTCTGGAAAAATGCTAACCTTGTCATTTTGTAATTAATTCTAATAACATGTTTGAGAAAATGTGCTAAAATCAGCTATTAACAATTTTGCCTGCAAGATTCGTATTGCTGTACAATGCAGAATAACTTGTAAATTAAGAATGCAGTAAATCCCAGGGATAGAATTGTAAGCCTTTCTTTAATTTGTTAGGCTCTTGAAACTGTCTTATATTAAAAACTCATATGGTTGTTTTCTTTCCTAAATTGTATGATGTTCAGGGACATTTTGTTCCATCAAGTAGTAAAATAGTATATTTTTTTAGCTGGCATTGGTTCTAGTAGTAAACTAAGTGATTTCACATGGTACTTTTTTTTGTAGAAAAAGCATTTAAAGCCTAAAGGCTACATGCTGCTTCTGTACTGTGCAGATTCTCTTTTGAAATTGATATACTCTTTGATTTGTGATAGATGACTAAAAATATTTTCTTTAAGGGGAATTCAAGACACTTGTCTTTCATTTTCCTTGAATATTACCTTAGCTGTGGCTCATGAAAAGAACTGTATTAATTCCCTGCTGGTATACAACACAGTACAAAATTTGATAGGTATCGATTTTAAACAGTCAAACTTAAGCATGGAACCGATGATGATTTTTGTGAAGCCCTTTGTCAGACCAGGGACTAAAGCCTGGATTTAGCCAGTCATTTAAGCATGTTTACATTCCAGTGATTTTGAATAAAGGTGTGTGCAAACACCTGAGATTAGAATTTGATCCTAAAAGTTTAAACAAGGGGTGGAATTGTCCTCTGCACATGGTATTTTAGGAGCAAGAAGTTAAGCTACCACCTTCACTCTTTAAGAGATTTATCTTTAAGAAAATGATCACTGTAATTTAAGGTTTATGGTTCCTAGGCCTGACTCCCCCTTCTTAAGATACAAATAATTTACTGAAATAAGCAGCCATTGTTTTTGTTCTGTGGTGGATAAATTGTGCCACTGCTTCCTATTAGTAATTCAAGCCAGATACGAGTGGAAATTGACACATGTTCAGGCTTTCAGGTAGATCCTCCTTGTTACTATATATAAGCTTCTAATCTACAGTTAACATAATTTCCATTTCTAAAATATTACACTTCTGTATGAACAAAGATTTTTATAACATACAGCTATGATGCATTCAAGTAGATAGATCATTATTTTTTATACTTAGTGACAGTATAGGAAACAGTCCTTAATAACAAAATAAGGCTATTTGTGTGTCTGTAAAAAATGTTTGCTCCAAAGTTATTTCCTTCTTTGTTCCAAGGAACCTAATATAAATTCTGTTCTCACTTTTTTTCTTGTTCAGCCTGATTGAGGTAACTGAGGGTAGAATCCTTGTTGCTTTTGTCTATCTGTTTGCATTTTTAATTTTTAAAATGATCCACAAATTGGTTTAAACAAAGTATAATTGCAAATCTTGGCACAGTGAAAGAACAAAGTTGGTAAAAACTTATTTAAGCCTGGAATGCAGGCTCAAATGAATTTGTGTCCAATTGGATATTAATTGGCTACAGTAGGGAAACCTTTTATTTTTGTAAATTAAACAAAGGCATATGGACAGAATATTGGTGAAAAAATAGCAAATAAGTAAAAATTCATTTGCAGGTCACTGTTTTCTCAAGTCTGTGACAAGGTTAGCATTTTTTTTTAAAAGTGAATGTTGGGTTTTTTTCTTTTTTAATCAGTGTTTACAGGTAAGTATTTTCAAGCTGTAAATTTGAACTGCTGCAAATGGCAGAAATTTCAGTACTCAGTGCATTTTACAAAAATATTTAATTTCTGTGGCCTGTTCTGATTTTTTTTTCTTTTTTCCCCCTAAACTTTTAACCTGAAAAAAGTTAGATCTCACAGTAACTAATTCACAAATCCTACCAGTGGGATTCCCTTTGTACACATGTGTCTGATGAGGTCACTGCTTGTTGTTATGATACAGAAAAGCCTGTGTCTATTTTAGGCATTTACTGTACATTTCTCCCGTGAAAAGAGTGAGATCGTGTCATCTCATGCTCCCCATCCGCAGGTCACTTCCTGCAGAAATATGGACTAACTTAAATCTCGTGAGTACTGAACTGAGCGTCTCTTGCAGCCTCTAGTGTAAGAACTACACTTTGCATTTGTAATATCTATTAAATACACACAATAAGGGGAATGCACTTTTGTTATCTGAATTCCAGCTATGCGCGTTGTGCAAAACATTACTTCTCTCTCACTCTAGAGTAGAGTTAATTTTCTCAGTGCAGTTCAGGGAAAGGTGGAAAGTACCTTTCACTGATAGCTGCCATTTATTTAGCCATCTGGGCTAATTAAAAGTTCCTTGTAAAGTATAGCCAGGACATTTGGTTTTTCAAAGCATTTCATAGCTGCATTTAAAATGCTGCAGCTAATATCCTATGTTGCCATAGTGTATCAAAGACCACCTCTTCTTTTCTTTCTCGCTTTTTTTTTGGGGGGGGGGTTGCTTGGTTTTACTTTGAATTTTTAATCCATCATTACATAGTCACATGCATCTTGTGTCAATTGCAGTTGTCTTACAGATAAAGTTAACCTTTCAAAGATTATGCAGAACAGGAATACCCGGGATCTTACCTGTTTTTAGTTTTCGGTCAATTGTTTGGCTCCAGAGATAAACTTTAAATAGTTATCATTTGCAGAAGGCACTAGACAGCAGACAGCAAAATTGGAACAGTTGTAAGAGTGCTATATTGATCAGCACCTCTGATCTGTCCACATGGTGCTCCCTAACAGAAATTACGTAAAACTAAAATATAGGATGTTTAAACAAGCAGCAACATTCATTTGCTCCTAACTTATGAATTACTCAGTAAAAACTTTGATACTATGAGATTTGATACTGTTTACATTTTTGGAGAGTAAAAGCTGCATTGGAGAATGAAGGACAACAGTCCTAGGGAGTTGCATACAACAGACTCACCTATTACTCCTGCACAAGTAGGAAGTGTAGCTGTCTTGTTCTTAATAATAGCTCTTCCACAGACTTCCTTTGTGACATCATAAGACAAGTTAGTTAGGCTTGTGTTATCAAAAGTTTCTAAGAATTCTGAAGCTTCAGAGGTGTTGCTGAGTTAGTCTAACAGGAAAAACTTGAAAAATGACGAGTCTAGCAGCACCTTAAAGACTAACAGTGCTGCTAGACTATTTGTTGTTTTTCAAGAATTCTGAATCCCTCAATTTTGGGTGTCTTCCTTAACTCCCACAGAGCCTGAATTTTTTCAGAGGTACTCATTACCCTCTCTGTGTGAAAGTCAAGACCCTGGGATCTCAAGTTGGCACTCACAATTATTGGACACTTATCACAAGGTTGGGGCTTAAACCTCTCTGTGCCTCAACTTCCCATTCTTTGAAATAGGAGTAATGTTTCCTTACTGCCCAGGGCTATTGGAAGGCTATGTTCATTAATGATCTGACACTGTGGTGATGAGACCCTGAGTTAAATACCAAAAAAGCATATTACACAGAATGGGCATTCCTGGACAGGATGGGACTTAGCTATGTCTCATCCCAGCTTGCATGCATTTACAATGGACAGAGGCCAGCAGTGAGTGGAATGAAACTGCATCTTTTCCAAATGACTAGCAAGGACTGCTTGCAAATGTGTGTCTCCTCCATTACTTCTGGAGGAATCCTAAGGGGGCAGTACAGCCACTCTACCTGTTGCACTCCAATGTTGCACCTCCATTTTACTCCATTACCTCTTCCATATGGCTCTGTGGCCAAAAACCGTACCTGAATCCAGAGAGATTGCTCATCTTGAACCAGTAGGACAGGCGGAGACTAGGAGAAGTAAGTAATTCTTATAAACACCATCCAGTGGTCACACAGGCGGGCATATCCCGTTTATTATAGAAGCATGTAATTAACTAGGAAAACAAATGAATAAATGCTGGGGGCAAGTAAAATACCTTTTTGTCTTGCTGCCCAACTTGAAGTTTGTAGGTGAAAGATTATACGTGTGAATCACTGGACCAGAATCTGCTCTTACATTGGTAGGGCCCTACCAGTTTCATTGCCATGAAAAATATGTCACGGACCATGATATAAGCCTTCCCCATGCAATATGATCTCTCCAAAACCAGACAAGCTGGGGAGGGACAGGACTTGGCTGTTTATGGCGAGAAACCAGACCCACCTCCACAGGCAGCGCAGATGTGAGGCTGGCCCAAGCTTGAGGCTGCCACTCCTCGCGGCTCCTGGGCTTTCACTTGCTGCCAGAACCCTTCCTCCTACCCTGCCTCCTTGTGTCTCCTTCTGGGGCCTAGCTCTGGGCTGCTTCTGCTCCCTGCAGCTGCTGCTAGTGCTGAGGATATAGTGGCTGCTGTTGCTGTGGCCTGGGCTTAGTGGCTGGACTGGTGGCTGCGACCTCCTGTAGCTCCAACCTCTGCAGCTCCTAGCCCAGGGATGGGCAATAATTTTAGACCGGGGGAGGGGGATACTTCAGAAATTTTTGAAGTGGCCATGTGCTGCCCTGGAAGGGGCGGAGCCTCCGGCAGAAGTGTGGGGGGAGCAGTACACTTCTGTGCTTCCCCGCCCACAAGCCCTGACTGGCCTAGGAGTGGGGGGGAATGCAAGGAGTCTTTGCTCCCACCCCCCACAGAGAGAACCGCCAGCTGTTCTGAACAACTGGCAGTTCCCTCTAGGCACCTGCACCCCTGGTGGCAGGAGGAGACTGTATGCTCCCTCCATCCCCAAGTCAATCAGGGCCCGTGGGGAAGGAGAGTGCGCAAAGTCTCCTCCTCCCTGCCCCTGTCCTGCAAGGTGTGTGCAGTGCTTAGTCAACAGCGGTGATTGACTCTCAGTGCCATGTATCCCTGGTGGGGGAGGAGATTTCGTGCTCTCCCCCATCTCCAGGCCCTGACTGGCCTGGGGGCAGGGGAATGGCAGGGTGTCCATGGGCTGGATCAATCCTCTTGGAAGGCCAGATCCGGTGCATAGGGAACCTTTTGCCTACCCCTGTCTTGGGGGGTACTCTTCCCATCCGCTGTAGCTCTGGGTTGTTGTTCCCCTCCCCTCTATGACACCACTCCAGCTGGGACTTGGGGCTTTCACCCGTCCCCTCCCCCTTCCTGCATGAACTCCAGGCTTCTGTCCCCTGGTGGCTCCAGCTAGGCCTCATGGTGCCCAAACCCAGGACTGCTGCCCCCATGGCTCCTCCCTAGGCTCTGGACCACCTGGGTTTGGCTTTTTGGCATACACTGCTCCTGCCAGGGCTGGGGCGTCCATTTTTTTTTTTTTTTAGTTGTCCAGGGCTCCGTGATCCCATATATTAGTCCATCACTGGCCCTGACTAGCAGCTAGGAGCCCACAGCTATGGGCCTCCTAGCAGCACTGAAGAGAATGGACCTACCTCCACCTCTGGGTGCCTTCTCCAGCTGCAGGAAACTCCACAGCTGCTGCCTTCAGAGACCCAGAACTGAATATGTAAATCCTGCAGTTCCCCTGAAACAGTTTTGGGGGACCCCCCACCATTCCCTTCTGGATCAACCACTGTTACAATACTATGAAATTTCAGATGTGAACATCTGAAATTGTGATATTGCCCAGTTTGAAAACGCTGTGGCTGTGAAATTGACCAAAATGGACCGTGAATTTGGTAGGGACTACATATTAGAGTAAATCACCTAATTTCAGTGCTTCACATTAACAGTGACACAACTGAGAGCAGAATTTGGCCCTGTGTTTTACTCATTAATGTTCCTTTTAACTAAAAGAATTTTGGAGGAAAAGAAAGCTTGCTTCCTGAAAGCTCACATGTTTCTGCTGCTTATTTCTCCACCTTAAATCAAAATCTTTGGCTTAAAAATGCATTCCTTCCAAACACAACCCATTGTGATGTTCCTGTAGAAAGATTATGATTTAAGATAGGGAATAAGTACATTCTGTTAGTGATAATAGTTCTATCGCAATTAAGACTATATAAAGGGCTTGATTACCCTCCTTCTCTTACATTAACATATATCAGGAGTAACACCAGTGAAATCTATGGAGTTGCACTGATGTAATATTGCTGTAAGAGGCACATACTCTTATGAGAAGAGGTTGTTTCTAAGTAGTCTTTCTTTTTACAGATATTTTACATGATGCGCATTCTGGGTCTAATTCTCCATTGCCTTTATGTGGTGAAGGTCATTTACAGATGTGTGAACTGGGTGTAAAATACTACCATTCTCTCTTGATAGTATTTTACACTTGTGTAAAGGACCGTGCATAAACCAATGCCAAGGCACTTGCAACTGTGTAGTTAAACAGAAAATGGAATTCTCCTAAAAGCGGTCTAATCTTATGATCTATATTGTAGGTATAAGTACTGGGGATGTTAAATTTCAAGTAATTGACTAATTGAATAGTCGATGCATTTTGCGTCAACTATTCAGTTAGTCGATAGGGCACCTCCGCCGTATGGCTGTTGCCACACTTCAAAGGTGAAAGCGCCTCATGGAGCCCGGGTCAGCTGTGGACTCCCTCGCTGACCCTGGGATTCGTGCAGCACTGCCACTTTGAAACACCTTGGAAAGTCCGGAGTCAGGCAGCATTTCAAAGCGGCAGCACCCAGTGGAGCCCAGAATCAGCTGGGGACTCCCCCACTGACCCCAGGCTCTGTGAAGCACTGCTGCTTTGAAATGGCACAAGGAGCCTGGCCTCAGGCCCTGGGCTGCATGCAGCATTTCAAAGCGGCAGCGCTGCATGGAGCCCGGGGCTGGCCCCAGGCTCCACGCATCACTGCTGCTTTGAAGTATCCCTCCTCTTCTCACCCACCTTGCTGTCTCTTTCTGATAAAGGCAGCAAGTAGGAGGGAGAAGTGGATAATCAACAAGTCATTCACATCCCTAGTGAAACTAATAGCTTTCAAAGTGCAAGAGACATGAAGATAATTAATTGGGAGGGCATTGAAGGAGTTTGTTACAACACAGTGGCTTGTAAGTGAGGTTAAATTGTTTACTAGTTTTTTACAACTTTGGCACACACTGCCACTAAATCTTTGGAGGTATTTGATCTTAGTAGTTTAAGAAGCATAGGTAATTAAAGTTGTTTTGGTATAATTTGATATCTCAAATTAGGATTTAATCATCTACTTTTAAACATGTAAAAAAACCTCCAAAATTTTAAAACAGTTAAGATCCTTTGGCATTTCTGTTTTTTGAATTCTTAAGTCATTTTTGTACAAGTTCTCAGTTGTAAATGTAGATGGTGATTGAGCACAAGTAACTGATGTGCAAGCAGTTCTGCTTAAATATATGTAATTGCAATGATCTTTATAAATTGCAATGATCTTTATCAAAGCCTTGTTTTGCTGAAGTGTGCATCGGAAATGCACTGAATGATACTCTGACACTTTCCTCAGCCCCTGAGTCCATCTGCTGGCAACAGATTGCACAGTGATATGCAAGTAATGTGTATCACTCCGGAAGCACAAAGTATCAAAATTACTACTTGGCAAGTGTCCAGCTCTTCCCTGTTCTCTCCTGCAGACATGTCACCTGGTTAATGGTGCATGTATGATACTACAAAAGTAAATTTATCCAGAGCTACATCTTACTCTTCTTGGTTATGCAGGAGCAAGAGAAGCTCTATCTTCTGTCCGCTTTTTAAAAAAAAAGAAAAAACCCACAAAAACTTAAAGCATTAGCCCTAATGCAAACCTGAATAGTTGCTGTCTGACTAGTTAGTAGTAATTATGCAATCCAGTTTTTTAAACAATTTTAATGTTTTATGCTTCTACAAATATTCCTGGGGCCAACCAACAATCCTTGCTTTTGAACTTTAAATAAATCATTGGAATATTAATAAACTCTCTAATTTAACTATTCTTTATAGTTCAATGTTAAGTCCTTTAAAGTACAGTAATTTGTGTCTTTTAGCTGCATTGTAGTAGATATTATTCAGTTTGCATGCTCTTAAACTCAGGTTGTATTTCAGGTAGTAAACTAAATGTGCAGAGAATGTTTTTATACTATTTCAATTCACTTCAGTTGCATTTCAGTGCACTTTTATTAAAATATTTCCAAATTAATTGAATAATATCGGTCCAGCTAGTCTTGCTGTTCTAAGGTGTCAAAAGGGATGAGAAATATGTACAACTGGGATTTTTATGTGGAGATTTTTTTTATTCTTTTTTATTTTTTTGGCTAAGAATTGAGTATATGAAATGTCAGTGTAAAACAGTGAGAGTTTATTAGCTCTGTGGACTTGTAAAAATATCATTAGAGGCCTACAGTGGAAATGTTTTTAAAAATCAATATAGTCTGAGGTGTGGTTTTTTTTTTTTTTTTTTGTTTTTGTTTTTTTTCCTCATGGACTCTTCCTTACTGTGTTCATTTAACTTTTAACTAAGTTTGTTTTTCGTAACATTATCAAATCTAATTTTTTTTTAAAAATATTTGTTTAGGTTTTACTGCAATCACAGCGACCAATCCTATTTGGTTAATAAAGACACGATTACAGCTCGATGCAAGGTAAAGAACCCTTTTAATACTGGCATTGCTTACAAGCTTTATTGTCTAATAATTGAAAAAGAATTATGCTATAAAACTGATACTTGGTTTAGAGGAGAGAGATTTTTTTATAGTCAGGATTTCAGTTGGTAAGGCCACACATTAACCTGATTCTGAGATACGTACTGTCCTTGTCCCAGTAGTTTAATTGGATGGTAGTGTGATGTTGCCTGGAGGTGTGCTGCAGTATTCTGGTGACTAGTCTTCTCTGATATTTTTCCAAAACTAATAGTGCTTTAAACAATCAAATTAATGAACTGTTTGCTTGCTTAATCAAATCCCTGCAATTTTGTATTCCTAAAATAATATTTTGCATCGTGAGTTTGCTTACAAAAGGGCAGAGTTGATTTGACTGCAAATACAGAAGCGGACTGCTGAATAGAAATCGCCTGGTTTCCTGTTTACATGATAAAGGATAAATGATTTTATATTATTTAGTTAGGCTGGAAAACAACACAAATTTCTTTTCTGCCCCATATCCACTAAGAATAGCTGAGAGAGACTTGGCTTAATCTGATATGACTTTCTCCAGATTTTTTTGCCTGTTTTACAATTCCTGCTTTTTTCGTAAACTTCATATCGCTATCATGCCCCTCTTTCAATACCCTCATGCAAACACATTCATGACCCAACAAATTCGTTTACTGGGTACAGAGGAGCAAAGAACATCCGATATAGTTAGTGTTCACTTGTAGCACAGAAGAGTAAGGAGAGCATAGAAAAGGATTAATGAGTCACTAATTTGTTTCTAATACAGTTTATTGGTAAAGCACCTGAAAAACTTAAGATCCCTAATTAATGGACTTAAACTCCTAAAGGACATAGGCATTCTGCTTCCTTCCCCAGGTCTTAAGAAGAGTTCTTTGTGGCTCAAAATCTTGTTCCTTCCACTAGCAGAAGTTGGTCCAATAAAAGATATTACCTCACCTCATAGGCACTTGTGAACATGTTACCCTGTATCTGAATCTTTCTTTGAATTGGAAATGCAAGAAACATTATTGCTTTCATTCTTTGTGAGAAGAATCAGTGTAGTAACTGAAAGTAAAGAACTAGAAAATATCAGCACACATACATGTTGTTACATGCAGCAGCCAACTTCAAATAAAAGCAAAATCTGTAAGGCCAAATCAACCTTGTCCTTCTGTATGAGAAGTCTCTTCATGTTTAAATTGTAAGCAAGTTGGATTATGGTGGATGTTGCTTTGTGTAGATGTATTTTAATCCATTTTACCTGTTCTGGCTGAGGTTCCAAGTGTATCTACTCTCATATTTGAAAACTTGTTCAGTGCCTTTATTCTAGTGTCGATATGGCATTTTATTCCCATATCTGTCACTAAAATGCTAGCCTCTCTGTTGAAGGGCAGCCGTTCATAGCAGGGCTTCATGTTGAACACTTTTTGTCCCTTTTTCTGTGTGTTAAAATTGGGCAAAAATTGAGACAATCTTTCTTTTGGTATCAAAGGCACACCAGTTTCCCATGCTGATTTATTTTAATTAAGTCTTCCTAATTATCATTCATTGTTTTATTACTTCTAACTACGTTAACTATCAGCCGGATCAATATGCTTATTACCCCTGCTTCTTCAGGCTCCACATTCTATACTATTTGCCACTACAAAGGCAACTTATAACAAGTCTCGTGCTTTCAAGAATGTAGTTAGTGCTGTCCACTGTTGGAATTTGCTCCCTGAAAGGTCTCTGCTCTGCTGTCATGGAAAATAGCCCTCCTCCCCTCCCCACGCCCTCTAAAATCTGAAAACTAAACCATAGTAATGCAACAGTTTTGTTCCATGGCAGACTACTGTGTTCCTGGATAGATTACATCTTGAAAATGAGCCTTGCTCTGTATCGGCATGCCTTTTTTGTTTTAACAAAAACACAATTGAATCCCAAACTCTCTTTCTAGATCTTAATTGTAAGTGTAGAAGGAACCTTTGTTGGAAGTGAACAATTCATGAAAGGTGTCAAATTCTTTTTTTATGTTTAAGTTCAGAATTGTAGTTAAATACATTTTTTTCTTATTTTTAGCAGCAATTTGAAAATAGAACATCTGATTGAAGTAATTTTTATATTACAGAAAGTTAAAGATATTCCAAGTGCCAGGAAACATCTGAGAAATTAACACTATCAAGCAGGGATTATAAATAACATTCTTTAGTAGCACTTGACTCAGCTATTATAGATGCATACAGAGTCAAGGTAGCATTTTGCATCATAGCAAGTACTCTTAAACTGCATGAGCATAATAGTAATGCAAATCCAGGAGCTGTCCCTGTGTGACTGAGACTGAAATTAGGTTGTGGCAGTTTCTTTTCAGAATATTTCATAACCCAAGGGACACAATATGCCTCACATTTGGGAATTTTCCATTAAATAAATCATGTGAATTATTTGATTTTGTTCAGATGTATAATTTATAGGACTTCTGTGTACCTGTATGAGATTGCACCCCGTTTAGCTTACAACTTAAATGTGACTTATGTCATCTGAAGAAGTGGGTTGTACCCACGAAAGCTCATGATACCATCTACATGTTTTGTTAGCCTAGTAGCACCTTAAAGACTATTTGTTTAAGTTTTTCCTGTTACAGAGTAACTCGCCTACTCTTCTGAAACTTTATTCTTTGATATTCTTCAAGTAAGTGGCTGCTATAATGGGCCTGATGATGTCTCCATTGAAGTCCATGATAAAACTCCCATTGATTCCAGTAGAAACAGGAGCTGATTCAGTGCTTTGCTGTGTATAAAATGAAATTGTGGTGGTCTTCCAAGGTGATATTATTGAGTATATAGATAGAGTAAAACATGCTATCCACATTTTATGTACCATATTATGCATTGAAAGGATAATTTTTTCTTCACGCAGACAAATACTTGGATCCCCATTTCAGGAGTGTATGTGCATCATGCATGTGGGATCTTTGAATAAAAGTATCCCCTGGGACTGTGTCTGCACTCATCATGTCCTTATGTCTGTCCTCCCTCCTCCCTATCCAACAGTATAAAAGGAGAACAGCCACAATCATTCCTTAGTTTCCTCTTACCACCTGAGGCAGCAAGATAGAGGCTATGTCTACGCTGCAGGGAAAAGTCGGAAAAAATATGGAAATTGCAAGCTGCAATTTGCGTATCTTTTTCTGCTTTTCTTCCGAAAGAGGCTTTTCCAACATTTGACCCATCTACATGGGGCCAAATGTCAGAAAAAAAACCCTCTTTCAGAACACCCCTCCTTCCTCGTAGAGCAAGGTTTACAGGGATGCCGAAAAACACGTCTGCTTTTCCGATTTTTTTTTTTTTTTTTTTTTCCGGAAAAGCAGACGTGTTCCTTGGACGTGGCAGAGATTTTCCAGGATAACTATGGTATCCCGGAAAAGGTCTGCAATGTAGACATAGCCAGAATTGGCAGTATTCACCACTTCACTGTAACATTTCCTTCATTTTGCTCAGCCAGGTTTTGATTCCCTATTATATATTCCCTCCCTTTTTGTTTGTTTCCCCCAGAAAACAGCCACCTTCAAACCCTTTTACACCTTCAACTTGGCACATTGCCGTAATGGCAAATCTAAAATCATTGGGCTAGAAGCTCTGCATGTACATAGCAAAGAGGCATGACAGTGAGGGACAGATAGATACCCCGTTGGGTATAGCTTTGTCTCTTTTCTGTAGCTAAAATTCACACACCAGTAATTGAATAGAAGGGCCATAAGCTATTTGATATCTCTTGTACTCCACTTGTCTAAGTGGGTTATTTGTGTCCATAAACGAGGGCCCCCTAGAACCAATTAACACATAGCAAGGAACGGAGACATTGTAAACCCTCTTCCAACAGAACGTATTGTAAACTCTGTGGCCAACAGGATGTATCTTTTGAGAGAGGAATGCAAATGCAGATAAATGAAATTGCAAATGAAGTGCGGATTTGAATTTCCCACGCTTCATTTGCATAATCGCTATTTCAAAATAACCGCATCTACACACGGTTTCTTTTTTCAAAATAGGGTATTTTGAAAAAGCGGCCG
Source organism: Pelochelys cantorii (assembly GCA_032595735.1). Classification (NCBI taxonomy): domain Eukaryota; kingdom Metazoa; phylum Chordata; order Testudines; family Trionychidae; genus Pelochelys; species Pelochelys cantorii. The sequence continues at coordinate 42,491,202 of CM064335.1, forward strand.
GATACAATCATGCAAATGAAGCGCGGGAAATTCAAATCCGCGCTTCATTTGCAATTTCGCTCAGCTTCATTTGCATTCCTCTCTTGAAAAAGGAGTGCAGTGTAGACATACCCTGTGCTCTCAGTATCAATACCGAATTCTACCATGCACTCTCTCCATGGCACTGAGAGCCTATCAGTGACTAGCGCACACACCCTCAAGTGACAAAGTTACGCTGCCATAAGCTTCTCCCATCAACCTAGCTCATGCTGCTTATAGAGTTGGAGTTTTTATGCCAGTGGAAGAGCTCTCTCCCATCGGCACAGAACATCTTCACCAGATGCCCTTGCAGTGACGTAGCTGTATCAGTAAAGCTGCAGCGTTGTACATGGCTTAAGATCGGTGGTGAGTTTTTCCATCGTGAATGACAAACCTGTGTCATAGAGACTGAGTGCTCACAGCAGCATGTTGATCATTGTCTACATTGACTGGGACACTCGCTCCTTGTTTTAGTGTAGATGTACATGTAGACAATGCCCTCGCCTCTTTATTGCATTAAGCAAGGTAGTTAAAAGACAAGCCATCTCAGCACAGAGTGTGTCTAAATGGATTATAGCATCTGACACCAAATGGCAGGAGCACTCCATCGTACAAACATCAAGGCTCATTACACTACAGCCCAGGCTACAATCTTTCTGGTTCAGAAATATCCCTGTATTTGAAACATGCAAAGCAGCCGCCTGGAGTAATTCTCTTGTTTCTGTTAAGTATCATTGAGCTGGCCTGCAGAACAGAAGCCAAATGTGGGCCCACACTATTACATTCACTCTTTAGCTAGTACGGATGTTAGCATGTAGTAGTTTACACAATTAATTGATAAGCCTGGACTTACTGGTTAATCCTAATGACATAAACACCCCTTGCTGCCTCTGTATCAAAGGCAGCAAGGGGATGGGATGAGAGCCAGTGCTCTTGGGGAGTTGGCTTTTACCTCCTCCCCCCGCCCCCATCCTTCCTCCCACCCCCTGCACGTAACTGCTAAAAAAAAATCTAGCAGTTACACATTTACACAAATACACATTCATTAACATCCCTATTGGCTAGTGGCAGTTAAGGGCTTCTTGATCCCACCTTGTGTGTTGACCTTGCTTGCTGGCCTCCTAAAGGGGTTTTCCACACAGACAAAACCTCTGGAAGAAGTTACTGTAAGGTAATTAATTGCTCTATATAGGCCAGAGTTCATATACCTTATTTCAGAAAGGTGTTGGGGCAACATAAAAGCAAAATACAGTCCAAGATGTCTCTAGTTGTAGTGAAAGGGCAATGTCCTCTATTATTTTAATACAATTTATTCACTCCTACAAGAGACCTCTGGTGGCAGAATCTGTTAAGTGATGCAGTGTAGATGCTATATTGCAGATTCATACTCATTCTGTATATTTGGTGTGTTTTCCCCACTTGAGATCAGCAAGAGTAGTGGGAGTAAGTTTATAAATTAGTCCAATATTAACTTGTCCTGTTTGCAAGTTGAAGACTAAACCTTTTCTTGCGTGTCCTACAGGTATAAAATCTACTGGACCCAATGTGCACAATTATTTGACCTCAGCTATGGTTTAGCTGGATCAATTTAAATAATGAGCTACAATTCAGTGCTTCATTTACTCCCTTTGAATGTTAAGCAATTCTCCTGTAATAAGTAACATGCTGTAGGTAACTGGGGATTTCAACTGATTAGTCTTAACTTTTTTAATGGTCATGCATTTATATACCTTAATAGTCTGATTCAGGCGGATTTTTCAAGCCTCCAAGATGTGGATCTCAAGGATACTGGAGACTTGTTTGAGACTCCCCAGTCCTTTAAATCTTCAGTAAATCTTTTGGCCCTGATTCAGCAAAGTACTTAATCACGTGTATTACTGAAGTCAGTGGGATTGTTTGTGTGCTGAAATTGTGCAAGTCCTCAAACACTTTTGAATCGGAGCTTTTTTGCATTGATTTGCCAGCTGTTTGCAAAAGTCTCATGTTTATAGCAAAACGTATAACTGAGCGTTTAAAACAATGATTGTGAACCAGTTCAATGTTCTTTCTCTTTTAGGAATCGTGGAGAAAAGCGAATGAGTGCTTTCGAATGTGTCCGAAAAGTCTATCATTCTGATGGAATCAAAGGCTTTTACAGAGGAATGTCAGCATCTTACGCAGGCATATCTGAGACTGTTATTCATTTTGTTATTTACGAGAGTATTAAGCGAAAACTACTGGAATTTAAGACTGCTTCTAGTATGGATGATGAGGATGAATCTGTAAAAGAAGCTTCAGACTTTGTTGGAATGATGATGGCTGCTGCGACTTCCAAAACCTGTGCCACATCTATAGCATATCCACATGGTAAGGCCCGCTAGCTCATTAAGAGTCCGATCCAGAGCCCAAAGAAGTAGGCAGAAGCCTTTTCATAGAGTTTCAATGTGCTCTCGATCAGTCCCAACAAAGGAATACTTTGCTTTAGCTACATTTCTGTATATCATTTGATTTAAGGAATTGGTATGGCCAATTTATGATTCAGCAAGTTAACCAGAGGCTACTATCTTCAGAAATCAGCGTAAAAGTATTTCTAAATAGTATTTAGTCTGATCCCTTTGGGAAATAACATTAATTAATACTATGGAACTGCTTCTACCCAGTCCTCAGATTCAGAGACACCATAGCTTTGTTGGGCCCTCTATATTATGCTCATTACTTATGTAATTTTAAGTAACTAATCAACAGATCTGTTTTTTCCTTATAAGCAAGATCTCTTCCTGTCTTTCACTGTGCTGTTCTTCTGCTCCGTTTTTCCCCAGTACTGCTGTTTACTTTGTCTCAGTCTAGCAAAACACTTAATTATGTGCTTAATTATAAGGTGAAACAAGTATGATTAATCCCATATTTAAATGGTTTGTTGGACTTGGGCCACTGAAAGCACCATTACATTACCTCATTGACTGGGCATCAGGGAATTGCTAAACTTTTAGATTATTTTACTCTTGAAAGCACATGGCTTGTCTTTTTTCTTCCACGTTCCCAGCCCTTGTAATTGCCATGTTAAGTTTTTTTACCTACTATCTAAAGAGTGTGTGTGTTGAGGGTTTTGTACTTGCGTAGTCTATCGGTTACAGTGATTAATTTTTCATTACATTTTTGTAAGGTGAGGACCAAAATAACCAAGTGTTAATTTCTTTAAACAGAGGTTGTACGAACAAGACTACGTGAAGAGGGAACAAAATACAGATCTTTCTTCCAGACACTATCTTTGCTTGTGCGAGAAGAAGGGTATGGATCCCTCTACCGTGGTCTAACTACACATCTAATCAGACAGATTCCAAACACAGCTATAATGATGTCCACCTATGAAGTGGTAGTCTACTTACTCAATGGATAGCAGTGTTACAAGGCTGTCTCTAGGACGGTGAAAGACCAAAAGATTTCAGTGGACCACCAAATATCAGTGCCAGTGTGGTGGGCAAAAGAAAAATATTGATCAGGAGCAGACAGCTATGGATGAAACAGAAGATTAATTTTAGGCAACTATGAGCAATTTGCTGCCTTATTGTATGGTCCTTTTGAGACCATGTGACAAACAGGAGCTGCCCCCATGGGAATGCCTTTAAACACATTTATTTCAAAATTGCTATTTTCTCTCCATGTGTTAATTTTCATGCTGCAAAACCATGAGCTTCAGTAATTTGGAAGGAGGGAATCCTATATTGCATTCTATTGCAAGGGACAGTCCAGTTCCATTTGTAATGTTTTGTCTTCAGTACATTCTGTTTCAATGCACAATAACCTGCTAGGGTGAGGAGGATGAAAGCATAGACTCATAACTTTGTATGTCTGAAACTTCTATTCCACCTGAAGTCTCAAGGGAAGAGACTGAGGTAGTAGTGGCAGTGTGCGGCTTCCATGTTGCTATCTCAAGGAATGTGACACAGAGACCAAAAACAGAAGTATTCTGTCATACAGAAGGTGACCTTTCTTCTGAGGCTGAGGTACAGTCTAAGTTAGTGTGAGAAGCTCTCGTTGCTTATCCCTGCAGGATACTTGTCTCTTAGTATTGGCGTGCTCAGTTCTGCTGAGCCCTCTTGCTTTTATTATCATATCTCTTCACTCCCTTGTAGAATCTAAGGAGGACTGTATGATGATCTGTTGTAACAGTACATGAATTCTACTCTCCTGATCTGTACTGTGTCAAACACTACTAACACAGGGAATTTCAGAACAGTGTCTTTAAGAAGTCTTCATGAAGTATTTAAATCTTGCTTTACATAATGCAGGATATACAGCTTTCATTCAAATTTAGCTTTGTGCAAACTAAAAGCAAGCTTTATTGTTCTAAAGCTTCTTCCTTCAAGACTTAGCCTAACACTGTAGTGACTAGAGTACCAATACTTCTCCAGGGTTAGAGGATGAGGGCACACACTTCACCATATGTAAAATTCTAGGAAAGCACATAGATAAACTCTTGTGTAGTAACAAGTTGGGAGTTGATGTAAATCATTTTCAGTGACATCCCAGCCACTTACATAATGATGGAGAAGATGGTAATTGAGAATTTTTTGTTTAAGCATTCCCCTTAAAAGTTGCTATATCCCTTGTGTTTCAGTCTAAAGCTGGGTCCAGAACTGCAGATAACAGAATAACTGTCCTCTCAATTGCCTGAAGATTCAGGCATTGTTTTTAATTGATGCTATGTAAAGCTAGTTACAGAATAATGGATTGCATTCAACAGCATATCGTAGCTACTATGGTTGCTTGTTCTGCCATAATTTACAGATCCAGAGTATCAGGAATAAGTTTCACGTTCTACGTAGCTTTTCAAACTCCCACATAGAACTTGAATACTTCCAGGATTACATCTGCTGCCTTTTGGATGAGATGTTCACAATGATTTTGTGGCAGTAGCTTTCTACCTATTAATGCCACTACACTGGTATAACAAAACAGTGCAATTAACTCCTCCAGTGTGGTACTTTAGTGTACTTTTAAACTGTGCAGTGTGTGCAATGGCTTTATCTTACAAATGACTCCTTATGCACTTTGTGGCCTTTTTTGGCTTGTGATTTTTTTTTCCTCCTGCTTCAGATTTTAGATATCTGTCCTGTGCAGTTAGAAACTGTGTTGAATACATGCAGATTCTTTTGAAGCTAAGTGTATGATTTGAGTTCCAAATAGCTGTGCAGAAAGACATTTTTGCAGTAGATCACTAGGACTGATGATATAGTTTTGGAGAATTTTATACATAAAAGCTTGACATATACTGAACAACCATTTTGTCTTGTTTTATTTTCCTTCATGAATTGTAGTGTCCTTCATACTATTGCAGAAGTCTTTCAGTACAGACTTGCAACCCTCGGTGTTAGATGCTCTTAGCCCTTAAAAGTAAAGTATTTCTGTCTGTAGAGTACAAAGTCCACTGCTATGCCCATTCAGTGGGGCTTGGCTGCATTCATCTGATTTCCTTTTGAGTATTCTTACCGGTTTTTTAGTTTATGAAGTGTTCTAAGTATAGCCTGTATTGCGCACATTTAGACTAACCTTTGCAATCTTTGTATTCTTATTAGTACAAGGAGATTATTTTTAAAAAAATAAAAAACAGTTTAAGTTTTCCCAGTGACTTCTCTATGGATACATCTACACTTGCTCCCTAGTTCAAGCTAGGGATGCAAATGTAGCTGACGGAAATTGCTAATGAAGCGAGGATTTAAATATCCCACGCTTCATTAGCATAATCTAGCCCGCGCATTATTCTGCTTGCCAGCTGATTCGAACCAGGAAGTGCGCTCCGGCACACATTTGTTCAAATCAAACAACGCGTCCCGGAGTGCACGTCCCGGTTCGAATCAGTTGGCGAGCGGAATATTGCGTGGGCGAGATTATGCTAATGAAGCGCGGGATATTTAAATCCCTGCTTCATTAGCAATTTAGGTCGGCTACATTTGCATCCCTAGCTCGAACAAGGGAGCAAGTGTAGACGTACCCTATAGGAAATCTGCTAATGCTGTTATTACTCACAACTAGCCTTCCTGCTTCCAAACATCAGTGGCCAGATTCTTCAGATCTTGCTGCTGACACCAGCATTTAACTAACAGCAAAAATTTAAATGCAGTAATGTGAAAGCCAAAAGTGATTATAAAGTAAAAGCTACATTACAATAGCTAATTATGGGGAATGAGTTACATATAAAACATATTTCTCTTCAGGAGATATCCAAGTAAGTTCAGTCACAGCTGAATTTTAGATTTAGCAAGCACACAAAGCCCAGACTTACCACAGAGTTACTGGGTAAAATTCCCACGGTTCTGATGGGAGTAGTACCCACATATTCCAGGGATAAGCTTGGCCCACTAGATCCAGTCTGCTTTCAGAGAACATGCATTACTTCTATTGCCCTATTAGGTTTAGATTGTGTGTGGGTGCAAGCATGCAGGCCTCAGAGGGAGAGAATAGATCCCACTGAATCTTGTTTCCAGAGGGGTGATATCTCAGTAGAAAGGGGAAGGTTTTTGTTTGTTTTGCTTAACTCTCCTTGTTATCAGCCGAAGAAAGACCATCGACCTCTTTTTCCAGTTTTCACTGGGTTTTACTCCTTCAGAGAGAACTTTTTTTTGAATTTCTAGGGTTGAACTTTTTGTGTAACAAAGAAACAAACCAAATTGTCTTTTTCATTTAAAAAGCTACCACAACGTTCAAAGATACCTCTGAATTATTTCCCAAAGATGTACTGAAATTCTTTATGTAGTTTTCTTGGTATCTGTTTTGAAAACATACAGAGGAAAACAGAAGATGCAACATTCAATAATACCATTTATTACAAAGCTGAAAGAATGTTCTTTGTTTTGGGTCGTCATCTCTTACTTGATTCTTTAATGTATTTTACAGTGTTGTGCTACCATGATTTTCTATCTAACAGAGAGGTTAAACCTCAGTTTTCTAGAAAGGGTAACATTCTGCAAATTATTTTACATATCCATCTAATTTATGTAAACAAACATCCATTCTGATTTAAATAAATTTTATTTGACTTTACTCAACAGATGGTTAAGCGTCAAGAAACATAGTATAATAAAACTGCAAGTCTCCAGGTTAGCCAGAAGGTGGCAGTATAGTGTGTGCTGCTCAAAGCTAAGTGGATCTGCGTTCCACTTAAAATTTTATCTGGTTTTTAAACAGTTCTCAGTTTTTCTACAATACAAACTGTCTAACAAGACTATTTATAAAATAATGGCTTAGCACTGTAAATTATTGTGGCTGGAACTTGGAAAGCCATGACAGAAAATCTTCAATGAACGGGTCTGCACCTTATAGTCCCTAACTATCAGTATCCTGGATTTAAAAATCCTAACGTGAAATGTGAAATGTCACAAAGTAAGGCAAGTTTTGGTGTACCAAATGGAATGTTCTGCCTATCTTTAAACTGACTGGAAGATCTGCTCTTTGTTTTTCCTTACTTTTTGATTTGTTAGCATACATTGTTCTTAGTAGGATCACACTAGTGATTTATGATGGGTTTTTATTTGTTTTTTATAATGAATGATCGAAACATTGGTGTATTCATAGGTCTGTTGTACCTATATAATTCCCTGATTACGTGATACACTCCACACATTTCCTTTTTTAAATAATGTTCATCAAGAATGACAGTTTGTGGTTTATTGCTATTTTTATTTTTCCCTCCTATCAGTTATATTTTGAAACATTCCTTATATTGTAGCATTTTTTTTATAAAGTTACTTCGAAAGTCAGATTGGAGACACTTCAAAAATGTTGCTTCCTGGATTTTTTGTTAATTCTAGAAACAAGCAAAATGCTGATGTGTGCAAGTTAAATTAAATTTATTACAATTCTATCTCTGTAAAAGCTGAAGTCATGTAAGTTATCAACTGTTCTATTTAAGAGAGTCTGCAAACCCTGCATATGTGAACATAATTATGCTGTAGGAGTCATAGCTAAACACTCACAAATAAGCATTTGAGAATCCTTTAATGTTCATGTGAGGTTTGCTATTATTCTTGCATACATGTAGTTGGCTGTAAACTATGTGCATTTACTTTGTATTTATATTATATAACTAACTCTTTTGTTTGGACTATTTTAAACTTAAAAAAATAAAATGTGCTTATATTGAAAGATGCTGTGTGATGTTGGACCAAGATTTTTTTTTTTTTAAAGAACTTGATTTTACACTCCATACATCGCTGGAGAGCTCAGGTCATAATAAGAGGCTAGCTGGAAAATCCCCATGAATCATTTCAGCATATGTCAGTATAATTCTAGCCAAAAGCTACAATGCATTTGAATTGTGACCCCCTGTAAAATATGTGGGTTCTGCCTAGTTACTGTTACTTTAGGATGAGATTTAGATAAGACCTGAGCTCTTTGTCTAATCTACATAGCCATTCAGGTTCTTTATAGCAATTTCTGAAGAACAAGCTTTTGATGTGGAATTTTTGGTCAATATTTCCTCATTCTCCATTTTTTGAGGAGTGCAGGATCTTTTGAAACAGGGTATTTCTGTCGAAAAGCCCCGTTTCGGAAAAAAGCAGCGGCCGCCATTATGCAAATGAAGCGCAGGATATTTAAATCCCGGCTTCATTTGCACTTTTGATGTGTCTAATCTACATCCCTCTGCCGACAGAGGGGTGTAGTTTAGACACACCCTGGGGCAACACAGCTCTGTCTCCAGACTACCTAGGCAGAGTAGATCCTTCATGTAAATACAGTGTGCTCCTGAAGCTTTTCCTCCCCACCCTTGGCTCATCACTAGTTCTCAGGGGCGAGCTCTTGCATACAAATCATAATTTGAAATTATAAGGCTGGTCAATGTCAAAATAAATGTGCCCCCTACTCCAGCTGTACAAAAACATGTAATAAGGCTGACAGCATGTTTAAAATAAACTATGTGCAATGGTGTATTAGTGCTTACTGGTAACAGGAATCCATGCTGCCCTCTGTTATAGTGTTCAGATGGGTTTTGGGGAAACAAATGACAACATGCAGCAGGAAAGGGGAAGCAGGGGCTTTCCAGCATGATCTGTTCTCCCCAACTTCCCATTTCTTTGATGGTTCCCCACCAGTATACATCTTGGGCTTAGGGCTTCATCCCTCTGCCTGAAGCAAATGATGCAATACAAATGTAATGGATAGGAGGAGTGCTGGCCAGCACCTAGTGACTAAGGATTTAAACTCAGGTAGCTAGCAAGGGGGTTGGCAGGAAGCTAGGAGAACCAATAGGAATAAAGCGGGCTTTGTCGTCACTGCAACTTTTTCTGGCAGAAGATATGCTAATGAGGGACTCATTAGCATATTTCCTGCCACTTCTCTTTGCGCAAAAAGAAGCAGTGTGGTCAGGAGAGGTTGGCGCAAAATCCCCATTTTGCACAAGATCCTTATGCCTCTCCGGGAGGCAAAAACCCCTTGCGCAAAAAGAAACTGCAGAAAATATGCTAATGAGATCATGACTTATGCTAATGAGCCCCTCAATAGCATATTTTCTGCAAGAAAAACTCGCAGTGAAGACGTAGCCGTGCTGAAATGTGAATTGTATAAGATACCTTGCCTGCTTTCTTTGTGTGGGAGAGTTAAACCAGGAGTTGAGAGAGACAGAATGATTTAAACCCAGGCAGGACTGCCATGACTCCAAGGAATTCGGGCCATGGGAGTGGACTGAACCAAGGAAAGATTGGAAGTAAAGGGAAAAAAGTGAATTTAGTCACGATCAGGGTATTTTCTTTATTTGGTGGTTTGGTTTGAACTGCTCTGTGTGAATCTATGCCTCTCCCCATTTACCATCTAAGCATTGTTCCCAGAGATTTTCTCTGTGTGTTAATTTGTTTTCCTTCATTGCTGTGTAATAATATCTAGCAACCAAGTATGCTTTATCAAGTATATCTTTAGTTTTGTTAAAAAAAATTCACTTTTTAAAGGTGATTATTTGATTCTTGTGTCCTGGAAGGTATAGGAGGTCGGTCTGTCTGTCTATGTCTGCATGCCTTGTTTGTCTCTTTTCTTTGTTTGAAGCTCTCTTGTGACAGCAGAGCTTGGGGTAACCCTGGGGGAGAATTCAAGTGTTTGCCCTCAGTTTTAGGAATAAAAAATCACTTGATGGTGGCAGTGACCTCCTTCCCCCCCTCCCCCGTACATTTGTGATTTTGGGGGAAGTTTTTGTAAACAGCGCCTGTAGTGGCAAGGTGTATATATAAAGTCTTTGAGGATCCCCACCTTCTGCACTCAGTGCCAGAGTGAGGATCAACCCTGACAACAAATACAGGAGGGGATGGAAGGATTGTTAAAGGGAGAATAGTGTAACAGGGAACAAAGTAGTTATCAGCACTGCCCCAAAAGCTCATCACCATGGTTTTGTGGTACCATATATGACTATCCCCATGCCCAGGAGACTTGGTACTCCCACCCCTCAGTGAGGTCCAGGATCTCCATACCAGTCCTGTGACCCTGGGCAGTGGTTGCCATGGGAGCAGCAGAAGTGCTGGCAGCCATGGGAAGATCTGAGGGAGCATTGGGGTTGCTCATGCTTGCCTCGGATGGTTGTGTTTCGCACAGGGCTTTCAAAGTTGGCCACATGTGAGAAGCCCTTCTCCTGTTCCTGGGACTTTTAATCTCCGCAGGAGGAGAGAAGCAGTGGCAATGCTAGGAGTGGCCAGAGTGGTCAGAGCTGCAGATGCAAGAGGCCTCTGGAGGCCAATTATTTCAAAATAGCAGGACCGGAATGTCCACACTAGGGATGTTAAATGACCATTAATCACTAATCGACTAGTCAATGGAATTTCCATTGACTGGCAGATTAGTTGATAAGGGGGGAAATTACAGAGCTGCAGGAGGGTTAGCCCCCAGCTCTATATATGCTTATCGGATAGTCAACTAGTCACTTACATCCCTAGTCCACACTACTGCTAATTCAAAATAACTATTTTGAAATTAATGTAATTCCTCAAGAAAAGCAGGAGTACAGATTTTGAAAAAAGCATCCCGTTATTTCAAAATAACAGGCTTGGGACTGTGGATGCTTAAATTATAAACTGCTCTGCAGGGGAGGGAAAAAGTGCGAAGAGAGGGAAGGGGAAGGAAGGAAGGCCTGCATGGGGGAGGAAAGGCACACAGCAGAAATGCAGGGGTCCCTTGTGGAGAGGCATGGGGGAGAGTCTCCCAGCTGGCCTTGCATGACTCTCCCTCAAGGCCTCTATGATGAGCACAGCCCCTTGATGTGCTCTCCATATGGCACTGGTGTTTGGCTGCTCAAATTCCCTGGCCAGACATTCAGCCTCAGCCCCCCACCCTAGCAGAAAAGTCTCCCAGTTACTTTCCCAAAGGTTGTGGAGCACACAGCAGGCCACCACCATGAAGGGGATGTTATGTTTTTGGATGTCCAGGCAGGTGAGGAGACTCCTGAACCTCCCGTTGAAATGGCCAAACGTACACCTGCTCGGCCTGGCGTTGAACTGCTTCTTGCTGAGGTCCAGGATGTCCATGTAGGGCTTCACGGGTCAGGGGAGCAAGGGGTGGGCTGCATTGCCAGGATGCAGATGAGCGTGTCCACCTCCTCAACTCTCATGGTGTAGTTGGGGAAAAAAGTGCCAGCGTGCGTCTTTTGGAACAGGCAGGAGTTCCAGAAGAAACAGGCATCATGCGCCTTTCCTAACTATCCCATGCTGATGTCACTGAGGCGTTCCTTGTGATCCATGAGGGCCTGCAGCACGATGGAGAAGTACCCTTTCCAGTTGATAAAGTCCAAGGCATGGTGGTCGGGGGCCAGGATGGGAATGTGCATGCTGTCTATGGCCCCCACACATTTGGGGAAGCCCATGGTGGCAAAGCCATCTGTCCTAGCTGGCAGTGTTCCATACTGCCAGTGTTTCAGTGTCATCTGGTCAGGGTTCTCGGGGTTATCCCAGTGTGCTCCTGACAGGACCTCTACTCCATCAGTGATGATAAACTTTCGGCTGTGTGCATGACTATCAGTGCTCCCTTTATCTAGAGTGTTAGACCCCGTGCACTTGGGTCAACAGAGGAGATCTCGGAGATCCCCCGGAAACGACAGATTCAGGCAAGGTTTGAAATAATTCGAGCAGGTTTATTGTCAAATGCGAAGCTCTGACAGTTGGTAGCAGAGATTCTACAATGCTACGCCACTGCGCACTTGGCCCGTGTTGACAAGGTACCAACACCGGGCAGGCCTCTTGCCATATAACAGATATTAACAGCGGTTAGTCAGAGTTAAGCCACTGCATTCTGTAAGTCTAGGCAATGACACCTTCCATTCAGGTGCCTAGTGTGCCCCCCCAAGGTCAGTCGGTGTGCATCATTTGTGGTGTCCTTTTATAGACATGTACAAACAACTTACATCATTTCTTTACGTACTAGGTTACCACCCTCTGTTGCCTAGTTATCACCCCTCACCTTACAGAAGGGGAGCTCACTTACTATCCTTCATGCTGTCAATCTCAATCTGGTCCTGAATCTAGGTCAGTATGTGCATTAGTTTTTGGGGAGTCTTTGTACCAAGACATTTCTTAAGATGTTCTGCTACTCCCCTTTGGCTTGCAGTCTGTACCTGGTGCCTCCCTATGTCCTTCCATGCTCCACCTAACTTACACAATCACCCGATTATCAATAGGGCCTCTTTCTTGGCTCCTGTGTTACTGAACCAAATTCTTGCTCACTAGATTGCAGGCCTGTTGCTGTTTTCATGTTACAGGCCACTATTTAGGCCTGCTGTCTCCATGTTATTGACCCTCAACTTACTACACCATCCACGGTGCTGTACACGTTACCCAGAGTAACAACCCTCCATAGTAGCACATGGTTATGGCCTTCACTATCTGCAGGGGCATGGATTTCCTCATGCCGCACTGGTTCCTGACTGAGTGGTAGCTGTCCGGCGTGGCAAGCTTCCACAGGGCAATGACCACATGTTTTTGCATGTGAATGGCAGGTCACATGCAGGTCTGTCACCTGAGGGCAGGGGTGAGCCACTCACAAAGCTCCAAGAAGGTGGCCTTCCACCTAGGGAAGTTCTGCAGCCACTGCTGATTGTCCTATCCCTGCATAGTGATGTCCCACCAGTCCAAGCTCATCTCTTATCGCCAGAAGTGGCATTTGACTGTGTCCAGGGGACGGAGGGGTGTACATGGTAGCAGGAGTGGCAGGACATGGGTGAGCAGGGCCTGCGGCCTATGCTCAGGTTCTTCCTGCAGGTTCTCGTTCTTATCCTGATGGAGCAATATGTGGGCAGTCTGGAAGAACTTCACCATGAGGCACAGTATGAGGCCTGTGCACCTGGCACTGCTTTGCAGCAGCTCTGGTTCCATGGTGGCAGTGCTGTGGCATCCACAAGGGCAACCAGAGCACAAGATGGTTGTGCCCACTGTGTTCCTTTGGTGTCCCATGAGGGGGAGGCAATGGAGGAGTGGCTTGTGAGATGTGGCCATAGAGAGGAGCCCTTGAAAACCTGCAATGCAGCTTGCCTGACCAAGCAGCCACAGGAAGTATCCGCCCTCCTGGCACTCTCCCCAGAGTGCTCCCAGGGCTCCAAGTTTGAGGCAGGCTCCATTCAATCTGGATGCACTATTTCAGATTAATTCTAACTAATTTTGATGCTTCCCCGTAGTGGGCACGTGCTGCTTCAATTTTGTTAATTCAGGAGTTAAGATGATTTTAGTAATTTGAAATAGTTTCCTAGTGTAGACATGCCCCAACAGTGTAACAGCCACTGCCGGAAGTTGGAGAGAGCTGGTTTGCAGAGTGCTCCTATTAAAACCTAAACAAATGCTAATTACAGTGCTAATTTACTTAATATGAACTCAAGTATAACCTTACAATAAATGCATATGAAGTAATACAGCTTTGGCCTTAAATAGGTATAAACTTCTCTCTCTTTAATATTTTCTTTCCTCCTTAAAGGTAAGGTATGGCATGAATTCCTATGTCACTTTCACAAGAGGAAGTCCCTGAATTTAGTACCCTGAATTTTTTATTATTTTTTCTAAAAGAAAAAGCAATGAGTACCGTGTGCTTGGTGCAGACACCAGGATATCGGTCATTACAATAAACAGTTCTTTTAATTGCATCAATGTTTTTTCCTCCCCAAAGAAACCTCTTCAGCTGGTCTTTTGTACAGTAATGCCAGCAAGCTTAATTGTGCTGACTCAGACCGTCATTATCATTAAACACATTTTCTGTCACTGGAGAGTGGTTGTGCCACAAGAGGCCGGTACTATTTCATAGGTTTGATTGAAACTATTCAATAGCAGAAGGGCAGGAGAAAACCTGAAAGTGAAATTGACTACCCTGAACAGATGAGCAAAAGTGAAACAGACTCCTGCATTGTCCTTGTCCTACTGGAAAAAAATGCAGAAGTAGAAGCATAAGTAGAAGTAAATTAGATTTTTATAAATGTCAGATCCAAGGTCATATTAACATTAGTACAGACATTTTAAAAATATGGGAGCAAATAATTTTCTGTGTATTCTACATAGAAGAATGAAAACTCTGAATGAGTATTCAGAGAGTTTTCTCCTTATTAATTCATGAGGAGTTTTGCCACAGCATGGCCCGTGTTAGCAGTTAAACCCAAAGAACTAAGGCTTTTCCATGGCCTCTATATTTCATGGGAGATTCTCATTAGGTGCTATACTGTAGTGCTTCCTGGATCCTAGAAAATGAGGTTGCTGTAAAATGCATGCTACCTGAAAGTTCCCCTGAAACCACTTACCCTGGTTTCTCCCCGGTGTAATCATCCTATGGGGGAAAAACAATAAGTTAATGTTGTGATGGTATCATTGGATTGGGAAATCCCACAGTGCTGTTGTCAAGAATGTGCTGTGGAGAGTGGCCCCTTTCCCTGTCTGTTAGTGTGCAATGGAGGGGTTTTTGCGGGAAAGTCATGGATTCACTATGACATGGATTTAACATTCCCTCTTTCTGTGTGATTGCCCCTCCTCATACTCCTCCATTTAAGTCCATGAGCCACTGCCCACCCCTTGTCCTTTGGCCATTGCCCAGGGGGTTGAATCAGCCAGTTTCTCTTTATCATACCCTTGCAAAATTCCGTTCATCCACCGGCAGTAATCTGTGACAGGAGAATAAAAGGGGGGAGCAGGCACAGGCTCCAGCAAGAAGTGAAGCAAGATACAATGGCTGCAAAACACTCCATGCTGCAACTTAATCCCCTTACTAGTGCTCAGATATATAACATACAGGCACCTGCAATCTTTTAGTGATACAGATTTTTTTCTGGAGTTGGGCAGAAAGAGTCATGGCAGGGAATGATAAACCAGCTAGTTTAACTCTAATACTTATGGAAGTAGTTGAACACAAGTACGAATATTTACTAGACAGGGAAAAAAATCTACTTGACTCCCTTAAATATGCCAAGGATGATTAAAAAGAACCCCTAATTCTATTTTACCTCCAAGAAACATTTCAAACGAAAACTTTTCATTACATTTTTGCATGAAAATTTCAAAATAACCCTTAGTAGTGGGGTGACTGCCCCATTCTGGCCAGAAGGAGTTAAAGCAGGCTAGGCTGAGCTGGCACAGAGCCCTAGCCAATCAGGGAATGACTTAGAAGAAGCCAATCAGAGGACAGCTTGCTGGGGGCAGTGCTGACTATAAGAAGCTGTTCAGGAGACACTGTGAGTTGGGGGCTTGATGTGGTAGTGTGCTTGTCTAATGCCCAGGGAAGCAGCTGAGAAAAAGCAGTGCTGGGCAGGCTCAGAGGAGGTAGTGAGAGTGAGGCTCTAGTCCGACACCTGTTAGGCTGCAGGCCTTGATGCAAGAGCCACAGAGGTGCAGGGATCATGGGAAGTGGCCCAGGAGACAGTAGAGGAGGAGAGAAAGAGGACAGGACAAAGCTTCTGCCAGAGGGTCCCTGAGCTGGGACCCAGAGTAGTGAGTGGGCCTCAGTCACTCCCTGGCACTGCACCTTTCCATGGAGAGGGGTGGCCTTTAGAGACTGTGGGTTCACCCTGAGGGCTGTGGATGGCCATGGTGGCCAGTGCCAGTCTGAGGACTGCTGATATCCCTGGCAAGGGCTGAGGACCTGTGTGATGGGCACTGATGGAGGGCAGTGTCCTGGAGAGGATACTGTGATCTGGGGAGCAATGTGGGTCCAGAGCCAAGTATGGGGAGAGTGCAGAGAGATGATAGGTGAGCACCAGCCAGAAAGGGGGTGCTCTGCTGAGGACTAAGCTAATTCCTGAGGTGACCAGTGGGAGGTGCTGTGGTGAGTCTCAACCCTTTCTCTTCCCCCCCCTGTCCCCCCCCCACGTTTTATAGGATTTTCAGTCAAATCATGTTTGGTTTTCAAAAGCAAACCTACAATTTCATAATTTGCCCTACCCCTCCTTCTCTTTTGTAGGGGTTGATTTATCCTCTCTTGTACCCAGGGCAGCATAATTGTTCTCCAGAACCATGGTGGGTGGGTTGAGAGCAGAGGAGGAGCACTGCCTGCTGCCACGAGTAACCAGCTGTCAGTGTCCCCCCTGAGATAGAACCATCCCCTCCCCCAGCAGTGGTGTGCCAGCAGTCTTCTGTAGCTTGATGGCTTCCTCAGCCTTAGCTATCTCCACATGGATACTCTCAAGGAATCCCTCACAGGCATGGATGCTCCTCAGCCTGGATTTCTGTAAGTAGGAAATGCAGGGCACAGTCTCTGCAAAAGCACACCAGGATCTGGGTAGAGGCAGTCATGGTCAGGTGATCAGTTTGGCTACAAACCCAGGTGGAGGAAACAAAAGTAGTGTTGGCCCAGGAGATGCAGCCCTTCCTAACTATACTGGTTGTACTACGACTCCTTCTCAAAGTCCCCTGCTTGCTAGCTGCCACTGGTTGCTTAGCCTCTGTCTTCTAAGGCCTTCACTCCCAGATCAGCCCTACCCTCTCCTTAACCACACAAGAGGAGGAGGATCACAAGGCTGATGGGCTGACATGAAGAAAGAGAAAGCCGTAGCAGTGACATTCTCCACACCTTAGTGAAACTACCAGAGCTGAAATCACTAAGAACTGGACTAGATACCCTGAGTAGAAGCTCACTATCACAGCTACAGGAAGCTGGCACCAGAGACAGCGGCAAAGACACGCCCTACTATGCAAACCTTACGGCTGTGATCACTAATAGCTGGGATTGGTGGTGCTGTGGGACTAGCCTGCATTAAGCTGCTGCAGAGCAGCAGCAAGAAACAGC
The DNA here is from genome assembly GCA_032595735.1 of Pelochelys cantorii. NCBI lineage: Eukaryota > Metazoa > Chordata > Testudines > Trionychidae > Pelochelys > Pelochelys cantorii. The sequence goes on from CM064335.1 coordinate 42,508,413, forward strand.
TATGACAAAAAGCAGCAGCAGAGGTAATGGGGACAAGAGGCAGCAGCAGCAGAGGCATCTGTTCACCTCCAGCCCTCTGTGGTGGGGACAGGGAACCCACCTCAATGCACTTCTGGATGCCAGAACACAAGACCAAAAAAGTGACTGGGGTGCAGCAAGGGGAGGGGCATGTTAAAAGGACATTTATCTTCTGTTTTTTCATAAAGATAGAAAAGAGAGGCAAAGTCCTATTACCCAAGATACAGTGGGGTGGGTATTTTACTTATTTGCATACTTCTGAGTCATGTGGCTGAGTTGTCCCAATTATGCTGTTGCATTCCCTCTCCCCTTAATAAAAGGTTTCTTTGTCATGCACAGACCTAGTACTTGTGAGTGGGGAAATATCACCTATGAGAAGTGTATTAAGCAGCATGTAGTTCCAGAAATCCGGGAATAGGGCTCCAGTGGATTTTTTGAGGAACCCCTATATATTGACCTTGGGCTTTGTTGCTACCCATCATTTGGCAGAAAGCTCACAAGTGGATAAAACCAGCATGCGACTGCTTTATTTTCCTTTCACACAATGATTATAATTGTAACATTCTTTGCTCTGAGGCGTTGCAAATGAAACTTTTCACTTTAGTGCAAAAATATGAAGGCCAAGATTTCTTTTTAAATGGATGTTCATAGTTAGACTTCTGAAACTTGATTTTTTTTCCAAAGTGCCAAATAACAAACAGTTCCTAGTGACCTTTGCCTTTTTGCCCACATAATTTGTATGCATGCCTCTGGGTTCATAAGATTTAGGGCAGGTGTGGCAACTATTAAATCGTTATCCATTGCAAATTAATTTAAATATGCTGGAACTCTTATCTTGTAACAACAAGTACTACAAATGTAATCTGAAATCTTGTCAAATGTACAGTATGATACAATCATATAATGCAACCTAGAGATATGCAGAGGAAGACCCATTCATTTCATGTCAGATTTTTAAGGTTTTAAAACTTGTTTTTGTTCTAAAGTCAGAAGAAAATTTTTCTACCCCAAATTACTCTGAATAAGGCAGAACAGGGACTAGAAACTGAATGTCTAATATCCCATGTTAGTACCCTAACTATCAGGTTAAAAGGTGTGTCTGCCCTTCCCCCTCCAATTAGAATTGTCAAAATTGATATGTCTCTGTTAAACATTTCAGTTTTGACCATTTCATTTAGAGAGAAATGTTCTGACCAGCTTTTATCTTGACCCAGAGCGATCACAGTTGGCGTTAGCAGACACCAAAATGTAAAGCAGAGTGTTAGTTCTGCTGAAGTGTCCCCACAGGTGGCAGTCATCTTGAACAAAAGGTCAAGCAGTGATCCAAGGCAGTGGATCATCTCATCCAAGCTTTACAGAGGCAAGTCTGAGGTAGTCACATTTGTCTAGGCCTGTTTATCTTTCTGAGTAGCAGAGGCAGCAATGCCACTCCGCTCCTGGAATTGCTACGTAGAACTCATTTATAGTGAACAAAGCAGGGGCCAGATTCCTCAGACCAGGGGTGGCCTGAGGTGGGCCACCAGCAGCTGGCGCCCCAGGCGGAATGCGCAGTCGGCACCCCCACCTCCACAGCCCTCAATGGCGTGACATCATCTTTGGGCACCCCATTTAACACGGCGCCCTAGGCGATGGCTGAGTCGTCCTATACGCACGGGCCGCCCCTGCCTCAGACTCTTCTCTTGACACACGTTGTGGAAGGTGAATAGTGAATCCAAGATGGAACCCAAGAGCAAGATAGGATATCTTCACTCTGTCTGGTTAAAATACTGAGAATAATTAGTCTGGCAATTTTTTGGAACTTTAAATAAATTTTTTGGGAATACCAATTTATTTTATTTGCTCAGCTCTACAGATGGTACTCTGTGAAAAACGTATTCACAAATCTTCCCTCACACCTGCCATTGTTCACCCAGCTGTAATTTGCATGTAGGCCAAGCAATTGTCTTTATAGAATCATAGCATACTAGAACCAGAAGGGACCTCAGGAGGTCATCAAGTCTAGTCCCCTATCCTCATGGTAGGACCAAGCATCATCTAGATTATCCCTGATAGATGTCTATCCAAACCTCCCTTAAATATCTCCAGAGATGGAGATTCCACAACCTCCCTAGGCAATTTATTCCAGTGTTTCACCACCGTGACAGTTAGGAAGCTTTTCCTAATGTCCAATCTAAACCTCCCTTGCTGCAATTTAAGCCCATTGCTTCCTGTCCTATCATTGGAGGCCAAGGAGAATAATTTTTCTCCCTCCTCCTTGTAACACCCTTTTAGATATTTGAAACCTGCTATCATGTCTCCTCTCAGTCTTCCCTTTTCTAAACTAAACGAGCCCAGTTCTTTCAGTCTTCCCTCATAAGTCATATTTTCTCCACCTTGAATCATTTTTGTTGCTCTTCTCTGTACCTTCTCCAATTTCTCCACATCTTTCTTGAAATGTGGTGCCCAGAATTGGACACAATACTTCAACTGAGGCATAATCATTGCAGATTAGAGTGGAAGAATGACTTCTCATGTCTTGCTCACAACACTCTTGTTAATGTGCCATGTTTATCTTCCTCCCGGAAGACAGAAGGGATTTCATCTGCACTAAGTGCAATCTGGTTGCCATTTTGGAAGAAAAAAATAGAGGACTTGAGACCCAACTATAAGCCCTACATTCCATCAGAGAAGATGAAGACTTCCTTGATAGAAGGCAGCATTTAATACTGCAGGCACAGCAGGCTGAAGAGCCAGTGAGGGCAGTACAGAACAAGAAAGAAAACTGGCAGAATGTAACCTCCAGGAGAAGGAAGCCAACTCTGGTATCCCCAATTCCACTAGCGATAAGTAACCGCTTTCAGGTTCTCTGCACAGGCACTACGGTGGAGAGGGCTTTGGCAGGGACTTCTGAGGGAAGAAATCAGAAGGAGACACCATCTACTGGAAGGCATAGAATGCGTAGTCCTAGGGATGGAGGTTCCATGACCACCACCCCCCAAAAGAAGACAACAGAAGGTGTTGGTCTAGGACTCCCTCCTAAGAGGGACAGAGTCATCCATCTGCCATCCAGACCTGGAATCTCGAGAAGTCTGCTGCTTACCAGGAGCTCGAATTCAGGATGTGACCGAGAGTCTTCCAAAACTGATCAAACCTTCGGATCACTACTCCTTCCTACGTCTCCATGTGGTAACTAATGATATGGCCAAGAATTACCTTGAGCAGGTCACTGCAGATTAGGCAGCGCTGGGAAAAAGGATCAACGAATTTGAAGCACAAGTGGTGTTCTCATCCATCCTCCCTGTTGAAGGAAAAGATCCAGGTACGGATCGTCAAATCGTAAAAGTAAATGCGTGGTTGCGCAGGTGGTGTTGGAGAGAGGGCTTTGGTTTCTTCGACCGTGGGACTCTGTTCCAGACACAAGGATTGCTAGGAAGAGATGGGATCCACCTAACCAAGAGAGGAAAGAGCATCTTTGCGGGCAGACTTGCAAACCTAGTGAGGAGGGTTTTAAACTAGGTTCGTTGGGGGACAGTGACCTAAGCCTTGAGGTAAGTGGGGAAGTGGAATACCAGGAAAAAAACACAAGGAGGGAGAAGCAACAAAGGAGGACACCTGATATGAATGGAGAACGTAGGGCAATCAACTAGTTATCCAAGGTGTTTGTACATGAATGCAAGAAGCCTGGGAAACAAACAGGAAGAATTAGAAGCCCTGGCCCAGTCAAAGACTATCAAACTATGATTTGATTCGAATAATGGAGACTTGGTGGGATGACTTGCATGACTGGAGCACTGTCATGGAAGGGTATAAACTGTTCAGGAAGAACAGGAGGGGGAGAAAAGGAGGAGGAGTTGCACTGTATGTAAGAGTAGTATGATTGCTTAGAGCTCCAGAAAAAACCATCCCGATGTGCAATAAGAAAAACAAATATGGTAGGTGACCAGATTGGCTTACCGGGAAATCCTTGGCTAGAAATCAACTTTTGTGCTGCAACAGAAGTTTGTGTTATATATCTCAAGCTTCTGTTTCTTGAAGAGTTGTGAAAGAATATCCACTGTTAAAGCTGGCTCACTTCAAATGCATCAGTGCTGAGGCCAGTAATCAGAGCCGATATTTTGCTGACAAGCACTTTTGTGAAAGGGTTTGCAACTCAGCACTTCATTCCATAGAAGTAGAAAACAACAAAATAAAGAATTGCTTCAGGAACCCTGAAATATCTCCAAATGGCTGCAATTTTGCTTTAGTTTGTGTCTGATGCTAGAAGACAATATGCAGTCTGACATAGCTATATCCTGCTGGCATGCAGACTCCATATTTAACCCTTCTATCCTGAGCTATTATAGGTTTGAGGGACTGAGGTGGCTGTCTGGCAACTGATCTGTTTTTGTGCCAGTGGAGGATTGTTCCCTGTGGTCCATCTTGTAATGGTTTGTCAATTCAAATTTTAAACGTCACCATCACATTATAGAGTTTGACTGGGAAATACCAATACAGTCTTTATTAGAAAGAGTTTAACTCTTTCTCCATTGTATGTAGTGAATTTTAACACAACCTCAGGGAGAGAAAATATTGCAGGGGCCAGATGAGTCCCTGGTGTAAATCCATAGTACAAGGCCATCTACAAATGTATGATAAAAAGCCAATCACTATCCCAAAGTGCTTTCAGTGCTACTACATGACATGGGGAAGAAACAAACAAATGGGGACAGGGTTAATATGCGGGTTAGCTTTGGGCACAGTTTAATGTGCTTCCTACCTAGATGTTATTAATTGGTTAAGTGTAAGTTAAAAATTGCTGCAGAAGGCAGGGGAGCAATTAGATAGGTATCCTGTCTACATAAACTAATAATTATTTACCACCCTCAGTGTCAAGGCTTTTGGCTAAGAAAGTTCACGATCTCACATGGCTCCAGGACGTCGCATGGCTATTAACAATTGTAGCCACAGAGGAGCACTAAATCAAATGGAAACAGAATATAGCCAGTAATGGTTTGATCCAAAGCCAGCTGATGTCAATGGCAGACTTTCTACTAAGTGGTTCAGGCCCTACTTGAGACAAAAATGAAAATATTGATCAAGGGAAAGAAAAAAATGTTTACTGTGCATTAAGGATTTGTTCCAAAGCCAACTGAATTCACCTGAAAGCTTACTATTAACCTACATGGGCTTTAGATTAGGTTCTTAGTTTTCTTTTTAGGTGTGGTAGACAGTTGTACTACTACTTATTAGGGGACTGGAGATCCCCCTATCAGTCCACCCCCTTAGATGTTCCTATTTTTCTGGTATATGGCACCTATACCCTCCTTGGTTTAATGTTTATCTTCTTAGAATGTGTTTCACATCTTCCTGCAGTAGGGGTTGGGCCTGTCTGGGCATGTGACCCTCATAAAATGGGTGCATAATATGAGAGGTGTGGTGGGGCTAAGAGCTTTTCTGTCTGGAGAGGTGACAGACTCCGAACAGAAAGGAAGATTTGTCTTCCCACAACTGGTATGTCTTGCTGGACCACCCAGCAGGGAGTAAGATTGTTTACTTTATTGCTGTACTGTAGCCTATGGTTGTTCATTTGAATTGTTGTGATTTTTAATAGATGGTTAAAATCCACATGGTGTCTCAAACTTAACTGAACTGCTCTGGGGGAAGGGCAGTTTGTAATACCATGGACATCAGTCAAGGTTAATTATGTAGGTTACTGGTAATTTAAACTTATCAATAACAGGTTTTTCAGTTTGCTGGAAGGTAAAAAAAAAAAGTTTGTATTGATCCAAAACAAGAAATTTCAAAAATTTTGAAGAATCAGTCAGAAAACTTTGGCTTTCAAAAAATGTTTTGTTCAAAATATTTCATTTTGCTTTTAAGCTTCATTAGTTTTATTATTTTAAAACAAAAATGAAGGACATTGCAAAATAGTTTTTCTGAATAAAACAATTGAAATATGTTGAATATCACATTGAAAAATCACATTGGATATCTCATTGAAAAGTAGCATTGAAAATGAAACATTTTATTTTTTTCAGGGTTTTGGATTTTTGTATGCAGTTTTTCATTTGTTGTAAAAAATAATTCAGCAAAACGTTTTGGTCGACTCAACTCGGATTTTTTTTTCCCAAAAATATCAAATGAAGAATTTCAACCTATTCTACTGGTAATAAATACAGACATCAATTTTCTAGCACTCTCAATAAGCAAAGGTTTACTCAAGTACATAAGCCAGTCAGATTGCTTTGTTTAACTTCAACATATCACATTTGAAAATGTAATCAAATTTACTAGGAAGTAAAAAGTTTCCACTTGCAGTATTTGATTTTATGTAACAGAGCAACTCGAGTGACAATCTCAAGTGACAGAGCTGTTATTTGCCCTTTTAATTCAAAGTGCTACAATACAGCTCACTAGACCAAGAGAGACCAATTTAAGATGACTATTTTTGTAAATGTCAATGTGAACTTTTGACACTGAAACCTGGGCTTAGTGTTGACCTTAGGATTTCTGATTTTTTTGAAGTGGCAGAGATCAGGAATATTGAAAACAGAGCTATGTGAAACTGCTAATTTCAACTTTGTGAGAAAACTGATAGTTTTGCTGGCATGTGTGAATTTGATCTGGTTCACAACTTGCTATTTTTGCCAGCCAACACTGCTTCTCATTGTCTACATGACTGAAATTCCATTCTGGGTAAAACGGAGAATTTGTTCAAGCACAAGTATACCCTCTCAGAGAAATTTCATCCCTTTCATATAAAAAAAGAGCTTAGAAACATCTTTTCCACTGTTTTTCTAGTCCTAGGAATTTCTCAGCAGAAACAATGCTATGGTCTTCTGGGAGTGGGATGCCAGAGTTAAAGCACCCTCTAAGCAATATTTATGTATTCTTTCTTGGTGATGCCAGGTTCACAGAATGATAGTAGGATGAAATGAATTGAGGAAAAATTACCTAAGAAGCTGGCCTAAAATGACATGTAAGATGATCATAACCAACGAAAAATAAAATATCATTCCTCAGGGGCATTTATGGCCTTTATCAAAGCTTTTTTGGACATCAGTTTCATCAACAGGAAAGAATAAAAATACAGCCATGCTTTTATGATATTGGAAGATGCAAGGTGCCTCCTTAACCAAAGACACATAAAACAGAGAAAATTGTGTATGTGCTAAAAGCATAAAGGTCCAAATTTATGAGTGTCTTTGGACTCGAGGATTATGTGATATTATTCAAAAGGTAATGTGAAGAATCAGATGCTGTCAGGGACTGATGCATTAGAATGATGACAAGGAAAACAATAAAGTAAAGGATAAATGGACACAAATCAGACATCAAGACTGGTAACACATAAACCTGTTGGGGAACATTTTAACATGTCTGGACACTCAGTCAGGGTTTTAAAAGTAGCCATTCTTCCACAAAGGAATTTCACTACCCAATCAAAGAGAGCGACTGCTGAACTGGAATTCATCTACAAATTGGAACACTGTTATCCTGGATTTGAATAAAGTCATTAATTGGTTATTGCACTACAAAGCCAACTTCCTCTGTCTTTGACATTCACATTTTCACATTAAAAGCTGTGAATGGGATACATCCAGCCCACTTAATTAGCTTCATTAACATGGGTCCTACAATTGACAGGTAACTGCTTTTTCTGTTACATCTTGGATTCTGTTATTTCCACTCCAGCTCATCTGAAGTGGGTTTTATCCACAAAAGCTCATGATACTAAATATTTTTGTTAGCCTCTAAGGGCATGTCTACACTAGGAAATTATTTCAAAATAACTATATTAAACTTAACTCCCAATTTTACAAAATCAAAATAGCCTGCCCCCACTACAGAGAAACCTTAAAATTAGTCTGAGACAGGCTCTGTTAATGTGGACATGCTACATCAACTGAGAGTCCCAGGAAACACTGGGGAATAATTATTTCAAAATAGCGGCACCAAAGCATCCACACTAATGCTATTTTAAAATAACTATTTTGAAATTAGCATTATTCCCCGAGAAAAGCAGGAGTACAGATTACGAAATAAATGGCCTCTTATTTTGAAATAATGGGCTTGGTAGCGTGGACGCTCCACTTATAAATTCAACCTAAGGGCGGTTATTTTGAAATAATGCCCGAGTGTAGACCAGGCCAAGGTGCAACAGGACTGTTGGTTGTTTTTATGGTACCAGAGATGTAACTTGATTAACTGAAGCTGATCTGTAAATACCTATGTCCTTTTCCATTGGCCACCCTGACTCCAACTGAATGGTACCTCCTGTGAGAAATCCCATGATTTCTCTAGAAGTAACTAACACATTAAATAAGGTGCATAAGAGAGCAGAACTTACAGTTCTGCTGCAGTCTCATTTGAGAAGATGTCTAGTGACACGATGTTGGCAAGAAACTAGAGTCATCGCTTGAGACTATTTAAAATTGCTCTTGTTAAAGTCTGTAGTTTACACGTGCACTGTCTTGTATCTTCATGCCATTGTTTATAGTCAATTAAACATCTCTTCACATAAGAACATGCGAATGGCCGTACTGGGTCAGACCAAAGGTCCATCTAGCCCAGTAGCCTGTCTTCTGACAGTGGCCAGCACCAGGTGCCCCAGAGACCCGAAGACAATGATCAAGCGATTTGTCTCCTGCCATCCTTCTCCAGCCTCTTACAAACAGAGGCCAGGGACACCATTTCTATCCCCTGGCTAATAGCCTTTTATGGACCTAACCTCCATGAAATTATCTAGCTTCTCTTTAAACTCTATTATAGTCCTAGCCTTCACAGCCTCCTCTGGCAAGGAGTTCCACAGGTTGACGACACGCTGTGTGAAGAAGAACTTTCTTTTATTAGTTTTAAACCTGCTACCCACTAACTTCATTTGGTGTCCTCTAGTTCTTCTATTATGGGAACTAAAAAATAACTTTTCTTTATCGGCCCTCTCCACACCACTCATGATTTTATATACCTCTATCATATCCCCCCTCAGTCTCCTCTTTTCTAAACTGAAAAGTCCAGTCATTTTAACCTCTCTTCATATGGGACCCGTTCCAAACCCCTAATCATTTTAGTTGCCCTTTTCTGAACTCTTTCCAAGACCAAAATATCTTTTTTGAGGTGAGGAGACCACATCTGTACACAGTATTCAAGATGTGGGCGTACCATAGTTTTATACAGGGGCAGTAAGATATTCTGTGTCTTATTTTCTATCCCTTTCTTAATAATTCCGAGCATCCTATTTGCCTTTTTGACTGCCGTTGCACACTGTGTGGAAGTTTTCAGAGAACTATCCACGATAACTCCAAGATCTCTTTCCTGATTTGTCATAGCCAAATTAGCCCCCATCATACTGTATGTATAGTTGGGGTTATTTTTCCCAATGTGCATTACTTTACACTTATCCACATTAAATTTCATTTGCCATTTTGTAGCCCAATCACTCAGTTTGGCAAGATCTTTTTGGAGTCCCTCACAGTCTGCTTCTGTCTTGACTATCCTAAACAGTTTGGTATCATCCACAAACTTTACCACCTCACTGCTTACCCCTTTCTCCAGATCATTTATGAATAAGTTGAACAGGATTGGTCCCAGGACTGACCCTTGGGGGACACCACTAGTTACCCCTCTCCATTCTGAAAATTTACCATTTATTCCTACCCTTTGTTTCCTGTCTTTCAACCAGTTCTCAATCCATGAAAGGACCTTCCTCTTATCTCATGACAATGCAATTTACATAAGAGCCTTTGGTGAGGGACTTCCTGAAAAATCTAAGTATACTATATCTACTGGATCCCCCTTGTCTGCATGTTTGTTAACCCCTTCAAAGAACTCTAATAGATTAGTAAGACATGATTTCCCTTTACAGAAACCATGTTGACTTTTGTCTAACAAATTATGTTCTTCTACATGCCTCACAATTTTATTTTTTACTATTGTTTTGACTAATTTGCCTGGTACTGAAGTTAGACTTACCGGTCTGTAATTGCCAGGATCACCTCTAGAGCCCTTTTTAAATATTGGTGTCACGTTAGCTACCTTCCAGTCATTAGGTACGGAAGCCAATTTAAAGGATACCACAGGTAATAGTTCAGCAATTTCCCATTTGAGTTCTTTTAGAGCCCTTGGATGAATGCCATCCGGTCCCGGAGATTTGTTAACATTAAGTTTTTCTATTTGTTCCAAAACCTCCTCTAATGACACTTCAATCCGGGACAGTTCCTCAGATTCATCACCCACAAAGGATGGTGCAGATTTGGGAATCTCCCCAACGTCCTCAGCCGTGAAGACTGAAGCAAAGAAATCATTTAGTTTCTCCGCAATGGCTTTATCGTCCTTGATTGCTCCTTTTATATCTCGATCATCTAGGGGACCCACAGGTTTTTTAGCAGGCTTCCTGCTTCTAATGTACTTAAAAAACATTTTGTTATTTCTTTTTGAGTTTTTGGCTAGCTGTTCCTCAAAATCTTTTTTTGCTTTTCTTATTACATTTTTACACTTGATTTGACAGTGTTTATGTTCCTTTCTATTTATCTCACTAGGATTGGACTTCCACTTCTTAAAAGATGCCTTTTTGTCCCTCACTGCTTCTTTTACATGGTGGTTAAGCCATGGTGACTCTTTTTTAGGTCTCTTGCTATGTTTTTTAATTTGGGGTATACATTTAAGTTGGGCCTCTATTATGGTGTCTTTAAAAAGTTTCCATGCAGCTTGCAGGGATTTGGCTCTAGTCACTGTGCCTTTTAATTTCTGTTTAACTAGCCTCCTCATTTTTGTGTAATTCCCCTTTTTGAAATTAAATGCCAGAGTGCTGAGGTGTTCTTCCCACCACAACTTTGACATAAAAGCACATACCAGTAAGAAAAGCCCACTTTGTGTAAGAAGCTTCTCGAACATAATGTTGTCATTGCCATCTTAGTCTTTTATCATTAAATAGTGTTAGCAGCAGCACTGTCAGGGTCACTGAACAATAAATAATGGAAGTGTCATAACATTTACAGATTATGAGTTTTAAACTATTTTGTGTTCATGACCTGAGTTCTTCCTGCCCCACAGAACTGAAGGGAGGTTATAGTTCCATTTTTTTTTTTTTTACTTTTAATTAGTTTATACAACTTAAACTGCATGGACTAAATATGATATAAAGTGTCAACAGGAAAATATCTTTAATGCACAATTTAAAGAGAGCAAAAAACCCATGAATCTCAGGGCTGGAGTTCACCTACTTATTGGAAATTGTTCTGTACTGTGGAAAGCTCACTAGGTTGGGCTTCATAATTAACACTACTGACTGTCAATTTAACTAAGACGTGCATTGGTACTTCACCCACAACATTATCCTTAACAAAAAAAAAATCTATATAGGTGTCTGGCACTAAACACGAGATTCAGACTTAGCAAATCAAGCTATCTGCTTTACTTGCTGCTGGATTGATTTGCAGAGCTGTTAGTCTACAACACAGTCACTGCTGCTCTCTTGAGACACAGGGCGTAAGAGTCAAGAAGAGCTAAAGACATTTAATTTGTGAGCATGACCCAGACTGGAGATTTTTATTTAGGTTCTCCATGAAGTTGAAATATAAGGGTATTGTGTTACATGTGAACTCAGAGGGTCCCAAACTGAGGATTGTGACCCCTCAGGGGGTCGCAAGGTGGTTATTTGAGGGTTATGAGCTAAGCTGCCATTAAATTCTATTACCCTTCCATTTTTAATTTATAATGGGGGAGAGGGGTCAGATTCAGAGGCCTGCTGTGTGAAAAAGGTCACCAATACAAAAAGTTTGAAAACCACTGATGTTTGAATCATTCCTTGTCAATGCATGAAGCCTACTGTTCATAAAAACATGTAAGGCCAGTTTGTACAGCTCTTCTATATTAGATGTAATTAGAGAAGATGAAAGAAGGATATGTCAGAAATAATGGATTTCTGATAACTACTTTAACTTTTTTTTGGTTGCATGTAAGGGAAATAATGTTATACTTTTTTACACTACTACGAAACAAAGGTATATCTACCCTTAAAATGAAAGTAGGCATTGGGTTATTTTCAAAGGCATAGCTGGTATGCTAATGTTTATCCCTCACTGAAAATCAGTAGCAGTTGGTGCCTAACTCCCATTTGTGAGTCTCTTCTAAACCGCTTTTTGTATGAATTTTTAGAGACAACCTTAAGAATAAAGCTCTGCTAGGGCCTGGCCATGCAAATCTTTACTCTCCCAGGCAGTCTATACACAACAGTCCTTTGGAGCCTTAGTGGGACAATGCTAATGTTTAGAGGATCAGGTTCTTCAGGGTAGTGTAGCTTAACAGAACCTCTTAGGTACAGAACCCAACAGTCAGGTTACCCTCTATGGCTCATCAAGGTGACTGAGAGGCAGGCAGAATAAGGAACGGCTGGTCGACGGCACTGGGGTGGACCTCTTATTGGTGGAATTTACTAAAAAATATTGTCTCGCTGGTCATGTCTTACACTGAAATTCCATTTATAAATGGTTAGTAGAGATTGGACCTCCCTTGTCCCACACCCTCAGGACCTGACTGGTCCTGAACAAGGGGATTTGCCAGACCAGGCGAGGTCCCTCCCAACATGGCCTATGCTGTTTTGCTGCCCCTAGCTAGGGCTCCAGCCTAGCCCTGCTGCCTGCATGGCCATGGCTGCCACTGGCATCAGAGCTCCACTACCAGGGATAGAACTCCCTGGCTACTGCTGGGGCTGGAGCTCTATGGCCGGGGCCAGAGCTCTACCCCTGCAGTTCCCAAGCTCCGTGGCTGGTGCCAGAGTTCCACAGCTGCCACTGCCGGGCCTGTGCTACCGCCTGGCTGCAAGGGCCAGAACTCCCTGCTGTGCCACCCTGCCCCCTAGCTCCCAGCTGAGTCTCTGCACCCCTCCTGCCACTCCTGCCCCACAGCCCAACTTCCCTATACCTGAGCTCTGTGGTCCGGGACCACGGATGTTGCTGGTTAAGGGAGGTACAAGCTGTATTAGAACTTTTAGTAAGTCTAGGTAAGAACAGGCATTAGTTTGTCCAATTCAGAAATGTCCTCATCCAGCTCTTTGCTGAGGTTCTGAATCTGAGCCCATTTACTTTGGTGCAAAATGAGAATATTATTATTGTTTGTATTCCATTACTGCCTAGAGTCCAGGGCCTCACTGAACAAAACACCCTACAAACACATTACACAAATGTGATCCATCCTTACCTCTCTACTAAATTTCATGAGGCTTGTATCAGAATATATCCAGTCTGAGCGAGTTCAGCATCAGCCCTCAAAAGCCTTCTAAGTTTTTTTTTTTCATATTCTGTTTATATTCAAGAGCTGAGCAATTACAGATAATTTGTTTTTCTTTTTTCAGTTGGGCTTATTTTGCTTTTGAGTTGACCGGAAATGTCTTCTACAAATGCAAAACCAGATAAGGTTGGTTTGTCCTTTATGATTTGCATAGTAATAATGCTGTCTCCTTTTTTGTTGTTGTTTGTAGAAATGCAATGAACTATTTGAAAACAATCTGAATAATCAGCCCGCTATTGTGTCCGATACTTAACAAATAGCACAGATGGCTAAGCTTTTATGCACCCCTTGGCAGTTATCTCAGATTGCCTACCTCAGATTGCTTCTGCTATCCATTTAATCAAAAATGCGACTGGCAGGAATGACATGCACATTTTAGCAACTTTATTATAATTGTATACTATTATAAGGACATTACATTTAATCTTTATTATAGAATAAATGGCAATACAGGAAGTCCCCAACTTACGAACAGGTTGTGTTCCAAAAGTTCATTAGTAAGTCAGTTGTTCGGAATTTGGAATGCATTTTCCCATAGAAACAATGTTATAAATGATAGTTAGGTTCCAAGGCTAGCCCACAAAAGCCTACTTAACCTAGAATATAGCTGAAATACTGTATATTTGCAATGAAAAATAGTAAAAAAAAAAACAACCCTGCTGCTTGAGACAGACAGGTTTAATTAGAGAAGGATGAGGAGATAGGGGAAGATTCTGAAAGGGATTTCTGAACATCCCCCAGCCACATATCTCTTCCCCACCATAGGTTCTGCACCAGCTCCTGCAGCCATCCCCATTCTCCAACCAACCCCTCCCACAGGCTGTACCCAGCTCCCATTTGCCAGGAGGTGGTGAGCACAGCCTGGGAGACTCCAGAAGAGCACAGGGCCTGCTCCTGCAAAGTATAAATCTAGCATAACCAGGTGGCTCCTCCAGCCACCACTTGTGCCTCCTGCCTGCTCCCCTGAGGCTGCAGGTGAGCTTTTGTTGGTAAATGGGGATGTTTGAAACTTGGAGTGCCTGTACAATCACAAGTTACAATTTCAATTGCATCCTCTTATGAGCCTGATTCTGCTACCACTACTCACTTACGATCATAGAATCCTAGAATCCTCAGGAGATCATTGAGTCCAGTCCCCTGCCCAAGGCAGGATCTACCCTAACTAAACAGTACATGTATAAGCAGTTCCACTGACTTCTGTAACACTGTGGATTGGTTCTCTAACACCACAAAGGAATTGTACATCATTTCTGTATTTTTACTACTGCTGTTATTAAATGGCTGACAAAGGTTCCAGCAGATTCTCTGCTGCCCTTCCTAGTGGTTTGCCATATGACACCTGTCTCTGTGGCTTTGCCAAATATTTCATCCACTGAATTCTTTAGTGGACATGGGTGTGTTTGTTTGTTTTTAATGCTATCACAAATTGTCTGTCCCGCCCCAACACATTGGCAGACACACCAGACCTGCTATCAGCAATCGCTTCCCCTCCTAACTTTTCAGATCTGCTGCATCTGCTATGTATACCACCAACGTCCGACTAACCAATTGCTATGTCATTTTCTTAGGCTTTAGTTATATGCTCACGGAAGACTGATAAAAAGATGAGTGTGAAATTAAATGCATTAAACTGAAATTGCAGCTGAGTTAGTGTTTTGTTACAGTTAGTTTGTTACAAATCCAGTTACATTATGACCTTTACTGAAAAACTGGCCTTGATTAGCTCTATGATTTGACTGTGTGAAAGTTCTTCTGATCCCATGATTTGCCATCATGAACAGTATAATTTACAGGCTATTGATTTCTGGAGAGATCAAGAACAAGCTGTATTGATTTCAGGAATGAATGCTGATAGAAAAAGACCGATGTGTGAAAACAACTTGTTTTCAGCATGGAGGCCCTGGAAAGTTGAAGTTAACCTGCCAACTTTCATTTTCCTAGAAAAAGATTCACTGTGTTTATCTTCATAAGAACTGCTCTTGACACCAAAAGGAACTAGATTTATAGCCTATTTAATTGACTGTTCAAAAAGCCACCTGTTAGCTTTTCCCCCCATCCTGTAATTCACAAGAGAGAATTTGTTAACTTCAGCCTTTAAGATCATTTATCCATTTACCAGTTCAAACTTGATCCTCTTGTCTTAAAGCTTGCGTTGTCCCCCCTTTCCCCTCCAGAACACAGTTTGCTTCATGACCGTTTGTTACGGAAAGGAGTTGATTTAGATAGCCAGTTAGTCATCCCTAACTCAAAAACCAGAACCCTGGTTTAAATTACAGTTCAGCCTAAGTGCTGATCTAATTTACACCAGCTGGCAATATTCTTAACAAATGATACTGCAGGTGAGAATTGGGGAATACACCTGTGCCCAACCTCCCCTTACTCCTCCTGGCTATAACCTCCTATGCCACCTCAGGGAGGGTTGCTGGTTTAGCAGCTGGTTATGCTAGATATTTGCTGCCTGGGACCTTCCCCAGAGAGATCAGGGGAACTATTAGCTGGCTAGCTTCTGGCTGCTTTACACTGCCTGAGGGGGAAAATTTGGCTTGTGTGGGTCATTTTCTCTCTCTCTCTCAAGCCCCAGTGTACCTACCTTTTTTTTAAACTAGTTCAGCCATTTCAGTTTGTGAGGTAAGTTTTTGCCTGAAATAATTAAATCAGCATAATCCCTAATGTGGATGTACTGTATTTATCAGTGGAGAGGTGCCTCATACCAATATAGCTCATTCCCTTTGCCTTGAGTACAGTTAGAATAGTATGAGATGTCTTTATACTGACACCAGCACCCCCACTAGCAGGGTTGTAGCACTCAGACTGTAGTTAAAGTGCAGTAACTTTTGTATGGAGAGAAGATCTTCGAATATGTGACCACAAAGGGACTTGGGTATCTTTCCATGCACTCTGTCAACTAGAGATTTGCATGCTTAGTATCTGGGAGAATTCAGATGCAGGACACTTGATGTCTGGGACACTTCATTAACCACACTTAACATTGGTACTGGTGCCAGATCCTTCCCAGCTGGCGCTCCATCCTGTGATATGGTTGGCTGGGCTTTCTTTAATAACAAATACACTTTTTGTTTAATTAGAATGTTCCCTTGTAGCAGTGGAAAGGAGGGATACTATGGACACAGGTTTTTCTACCCTATTACCTCTGAATAGAAAGTCTGCATCTCCCAGAATAGGATGTGGCTTCCCTTTAGCCCAGAGAGGAGGGGTGCAGTATGGCCACACTATTTATTGTCTGGCTGCTGAAACATACATGTTTCTTTTGTTTTCTTGCACTTCTACAACACCTTTGGCTCCTATATATAGAAAACTGAATATTGAAGACAGGAAGAAATAGTGTCGTTTTCTGAGCTTTCACATTCTTTGAAATCACATGTTTCATCCCATTTACATTGTATGTTTTCTCTAGCATGGAAGACTTACTGTCTTGTCAGAAGCATGGGGGTGGGAGTGACAGGGAAGGATAGAAATGGGAACAGGAGGCTACAAAACATCTACTGTCACTCTAAGTGGCATACACAAATGATCCTGCATATTTCAGCTTTTCATAACAGTAATCCACAAGCTAATGCAATGTGATGGGAAGAATTATTACTGATGCATGACAGTCAAATTATAGAATTAAATGAGCCAATTTATGGACAATTTTCATTTGTATTACTTGAATTTTGTTTTCATTAACATCATTGGGATTTGGGGAATCCTACGAATACTGAAGATAATCATTTTACATTTAGCAATTTTTTATGCACATAGTAACTATGAGTTCTTATTTCCCTATTCATACTTTGAGTCTCTCTTCATATAGTTATTGCTCATATTACCATTGACAGACTAAAATGTAATTGACTGAACAGCTGAATACAATCCCAGGCTGTTTCCAGTAACAAGTCTTTGTTTTCCAATTTACAATGGCAGCAGAAAGTGTTCTGGATCTAGACATTCTGGACTGCAAAAACTACCAATATGTTTATACAAAGAAGAGCCACATTTGGATGTCAGTGGATGTGAGGTAAATGTGTTGAAAGCACATCATGTTTCTTATTTTTCTGTCTCCAAAATGGGGAGAGTAGAAATACATTTCTGAGCCTCCAGAAAGTTAGTGACCTGCTGTTGTGGGTTTTTTTACATTTAATTTCATTTTTTTTTTTTTAGTATAAGCATTTTCCTTTATTGATTGTTTGCATTACACTATCGCATAATTGATATCAGGTTTCTAAAAAATTACCAATATATATAAAAACAAACATGTCACTCAAAATATAAATGGACCTAGAAATAAACACAAAATCACAATTTGATCAGTATGCTAATTGTAATGAGATGTTTTCAAGGGAGAATCATTAATTCAGTTCTTACATTGTTAGTATAAATACCAAACCCCACTGGTCTCTTACTGCAGTTTGCAGTGTTCTTTGCAATAGAAAAGGGGCACAAGACAGGGTAGAAATGAACACAAAGGAAATTATGCCCACACAAAACCTGTAACTCCCTGGGTCTCCAGTTTCCTTGTCTTACCACACAGGTTTGACTAAATCCCGGTCTGGACCAATGGTATAGATTGCCACATGCAGGCATGGAGGTAGCTATGCAGAGGGTGAGGCAGCTTAGCAACAACGCTTAATTGTCATTTGTGCCTTAGAAAATCTTCCCTTTGATTTGCCCAGCAAGTATGGCAGGATTGTAAAGAAAAGCAGACGTCACACATTCGGAGGTACTTAACAGAACAAGTGTAGATATCATGGGGTGGAAATGCTGATAAATTTCCCAACTCTGCTTTATAATCCAAAACTCATTTATTCATTTGGAAAAAAATTGACCTACAGACTCATGGGCCCACACCAACAGCTTACTTAACATACTGGAGTTAACCTTATTATGGAGCCGAAACTTTGAATTTCCAAACCCTTAATGTGTGCCTCATTTTTCTTTGTTCATTAACATGACCAGCATAAATCACTTTGCTACTTGAATTGTGTTGCTTAACCTTAATTATCCTTCTTGAAACCAACCTCCATCACAAGATGCACTCAGTCTTTACAGCTCCCCTATCTTCTGTGACTACTTTGGAAAGGCAGCAATATATCACTAGCTGGAGTGCTGTCTCCAGTTTTGGGTGCTGTCTCCAATTTTGGATGTGGACAAATTGGAGAGAATCCAGAGGAGAGCAACAAAAATGATAAAATGTGTAGAAACCCTGACCTCTGAGAAAAGGTTTTAAAAAAAACTGGGCATGTTTAGTCTTGAAGAAGGCTGAGTGGGAACCAGACAGTCTTCAAATATGTTAAGGGCTGTTATAAAGAGAACTGTGATCAATTCTTCATGTCCAGTGAACGGAGGACAAGGAAGAAAGATACGGGTTAGAGATTAGGAAAAGCATTCTAACCATAAGATATAGTAATGATCAATATAGGCCAGTGTGTTTCTTAACCAGTGGTACGAGTTCCCTTATGGGTACTTGAGAAAAGTCTGGGGGGTATATCAATACAACTGAAATGTGGAGAAAACTGAATTTTTGTTTAAAGTTTTACAGCTTTCTATTATTTTTGTACTTTTTACACCCAAACATTTCATCGCCTGCCTGGCTAAGATTAAGTTGTTTAAACAAATGTGTTGCAATGGTAGAAAAAAATTTGTGTGTCTGAAAACTGGAGGTACTGGGGGTACTTATAATTTTTTTTAAAAGGGTACTTTATAAAAAAAAAAAAGGTTGAGAAATACTGGTATAGGCTACCAAGAGAGGTTGTGGGAATGCCATAACTGGGGGGTTTTAAGAACAAGTTGGACAAATGCCTGTCAGGAATGCTCTAAATCAGTGGTCTCCAACCTTTTTACACCCAAGATCACTTTTTAAATCTCAGAACAAGCGAAGATCTACCGCCCCGTCCATCCCCCAAGACCCCACCCCTTCCTTGAAGCCCCTTTCTATTCTCCTCCTTCTCCATCACTTGCTATCCCCACCCTTATACACTCTACACTGCCACTTTTTTTTCCAGTTCTTCTGTAGGAAGAGGTTTTTCCAACATTTGGCCTGTCTAGACAGGACCAAATGTCAGAAAAACCCCTTCTTTCGGAATCCCCCTTATTCCTCGTTGAACGAGGAATATAGGGGTTACCGAAAGAGCATGTTCGCTCTTCCACTAAAAAAAGCAGAACAACAAATGTATCCCTGGATGCGGAAGAGTTTTTCCGGGATATCTCTGGAATCCTGGAAAAACTCCTGCAGTCTAGCTGTACCCTCACTAGGTTGAGACAGGATGTGTGGGCTCTGTGGTGGGAATGAGGGATTTGGGTGTGGGAAGGGGTGAGAGGTGCAAGCTCTGGGAGGAAATTTGGATGCAGGAGGAGGTGGAGAAGGGGATGCTGGCTCGGGGAGGGGGCTCCAGGCTGGGGAGTGTTGGGGTCAGATGGAAGGTTGCAGTACTAAGCAAGCCACAGGCTTGTGGCTGTGAGGGTGCAGGAATTTGGGTTGGGGTATGTGAGGGGCTCAGGGCAGGGGGTTCCAGTGTATGATAGGCTCAGATCTAGAGTCTGGGGGTGCAGGAGTGTTATAATGCTGCGGCCAGATGGGGGCTTGGCCCCAATTGGGGGTCTGTTGGCCAGGCTTCACTTTTAAATAAAATACTACGTCAAACACAAAAAGTTTCTGCACTGTCTTTATTTATGAGAAGGGCGGAGAACCTGTTTTGAGTCAGGGGTCACTGACCCACAGAAAAGTCAGCTGGGGCCACACAAGGGAGATGCAAAAAAAAAAACCCTCCAAAACCTCTTCAAGCCTCACTAATGTGGCCCCAACTGTCCTGGTGGGAGCAAGGGACATGGTACTGGGGAAGGGTGCTAGTGGGTGCTGAGGTAGGGGACAGGGTGTCAGTGGGGGCAGGGTTCTGCAGCAGGGAATAGGGTGCCAGTGGGAGCAGGGGACAGGGTGCCAGTGGGGGCAGGGAGTCCCTTGCACCAGCCTTCTCCCAGGACTCCCTCCCCCCCCACAGAGGAGGGAAGCCCCTGCGCACGCCTCCTCCGGGGCCAACTCCCCCTCCCGCGGCGCAGGGAAGCCCCTGTGCGTGCCTTCTCCGGGCCGACTCCCCTTCCCGCAGAGGAGGAAAGCCCTGGCGCGTGCCTCCTCTGGGGACTCTCCCCCAGCAAGTTCCCAGTACGCCACAGACCTGGGGGAGGGGAGCAGCCAGCACACTTCCACAACCCCCGGAAGTGGCGCGCAGCTGTAGGACTTCCGTCCACCCCACAGGAAGCTAGCAATACCTCCATTTTTGCTGGAGGTAGGTAGTGGGGCTTCTTGGGGAGAATGGGGGGGGGCCCCCAAACGCCTTGCAATCGACTGGTCGAGCCCTCACGATCGACCAGTTGATCGTGATCGACGGGTTGGTGACCACGGCTGTATATTTATTTGGGCCTGCCTCAGAGCAGGGGGCTCCTTGAGATCCCTTCCAGGCCTACATTTCTATGTTTCAATATTCATCGCACTTCTGAGTCTAGAAGCAAAAGTGTTGTTGTTTGCATTTGAAAATTTTTAATTACACTTTCAAAATTAGAGGGGTTTTTTGTTAATATTTGAGAATCTAGAAACCAAAACTCTAGTGTTCTGGGCTAAGCTTTGTGGTTGGAAGTGAGGAAAAAAGATTGAGGGATTTGGGAGGCCGTGTTCAATTCTCTCCTGTTCCACTGGCTTCCTCTGACCTTGACCCAAGTCACCTCACATCTCTGTATCTCAGTGCCCAGCTGGAAAATAGGGATAGTAGCCCTTCCTTGCCTCTTAGGTAAGTGGGGAAAATAAACACAGCCAGAGTTGGAAGACTCCCAGGTTTCATGATGAGGCCATATGATCAAGAAAAAATTACTTTTACAAAGCTGAATAATAATTCCAAATACATTTGAATTTATGTGGTGAAATATTGGCCCAGTTGTTCAGTAAATTAGAGTTTTTCCATTGATTTCAGTAGGGCCAGTATTTCACTGAGGGCCTCCCAGAATAAAATCGTAATTAAATGCACCATAATGAAATGCTGTATCCAGAATTATGCACATTTTGGTCTAAGTTACTCAAACAGCTGAATTGTTGGTACAGTAGGTTGTAGCTATCCCACCTGGAGCTGTGATTTCATCCAAGCTTACAACCAAAGCATATTTCAATGCCTGATTTGGAGATTCACAAAGAAAGCCCAAGCAATTCCAGAAAGTTTCAGGACCCAGTGGGTAGCCTTTTCTTCTCTGTTTCAGTGCTGAGCTACACTTATTTTTACATGGATAAAATGTTGATTGCACTAAGAAGAGTTGAAGACTCATACCTTTCCGATAGTATATTCTTATGCAAGGGGTTGTAGCTGCCACATAGATGAAATAATGCTGAATGGGACTGTGATTGACAGGCCCTTCCATGTGAAGACAGTGGTACATTCTGTGAAGAGGCCAAGAATCCCCAACATTCATTCCTGCAGCTACTTGAATGTTCTTTCTCTGTCTCCCATCCAAGAAGTGAGTAGCCACAATGTTGTTTAGTGGATGAGATCTCAGAAGATAACATGTCAAGGTGGTTTGTCTGCACAGCATCTAGTGTGGATAAGCATGTAATTTTATCTTCTTGTGGCAATGCTGTAAAGCAGGGCTCAGCAACCTTTTCAAACCAAAGAGCCAAACTACATCAAAATTCAGAGCAAGTGGTCAGTAAAGAGCCAGTATAAAAATGTTCATTTGCATGACTGAAAATATACAACTTAATATTACTAATAATTGACATGGTGATTAATAATAGCATAAATAAAACATTGTACTCAAGGACTTTATTTAATCGGACGTCTGCTGCTGTATCTTTTTGCACATTTCTTTGAAGTTTACATTATAACTGGTCAGGTTCAGCTTCATGTATGCATTCAGACTGTCTTCTGTCAATCTTGAGAGCAAATTACCTTTGATGTGATTCAAATGAGAGAGAACCTGCTCACACTTACAGATGGAGTCACACATTGAAAGTAAGGCCAAGTTAACATCCTGTATGGTGGTCTATGTAACAAGAAGTTCTTTCCAAGTTTGCAGAATCAGATTATCATCGTGCTCCAATTTCTTCATGTCAGCCCATTTGTGCAATGTTGCCAATTCTGCACATTGTCGAGCAAGGCATTCTAAATCAGAATTCAGCTTGACAAATGTTTCCACCCCGATATCCGACTCCTTGAAATCTATTTCCATTTCCAAATCGCTGATTGAGATGCCTGGAATGATGGTCAAATCCAGTTCTTCAATGGATGTTTTATGTGGATGAATCATAAACTTAGAGAACGCTGTGTTTGCAAAAGTCAACAAAACAAGACTTAAATACCATCAGGAGCTCAGAAACAAACCTGGCAAGCTGCTGCAAATCAAGGCTTAAATTTGGATTCTATCTTTGATACAAATCACAAAACATTCATTATCTTTTAAAGTGTGCCAGTCTGCCCGTCTCAATATCTTTGATGAAGACAATCAATCCTAACACTGCCTGCTGCAGAGTCAGGACTGTATTTCCTTGCCCTAGTAGCTTAAGGTTCAGCTCATTCAAATGACCGGTAATGTCGACAAGATAGTAAAACTTGAGCAACCAGTAACAGTCTGAAAGCTCTGTGTGTTTGACACCCTTCATATCCAAAAATGACTTCATCTCATTATGCAGGCAGGAAAACAAGACCAAACTTTGCCATGATATAACCAGTGAACATTGTGTGTGACCGGGGTATTCAGAATCTACTTCCTCAAGTAGTGACTCAAATAGATGGTGATTAAGAGCTCAGGCAAGAATCAAATTGACAGTGCAAACAACCAGTCCCATTACATTTCTGAGTTTGGTTCCACAAGATTATGCACAATGTGCATCCTGATGCACAGTGCAATGAAAGCTCAAAAGTGGGAAGATACAAGATTATGCAGCAGTATTTCTTTCTCGTTTACAAAGTTCATCATAGTTTTAAGGATGTCTTCACCCCTTGTTTGATTTTCTCAATTTCTTTGTGCACAGCATTTCCACAAATATATTGTCCCAGAATACACAACTGATTAACATTACATATATCGGTTGTCTTGTCCAAAGCAAATGAAAAATAAGTCGCTGTACTCAAATTTTGCCTCTGTTCCTTGTAGATTTGATGGGCCATTTTCACAGCTCTCTCATGAATTGTTTTTGCTGATAATGGCATGTCTTGAATTTTCTGTAAGTTTTGTCCTTATTGTGAAACTCGTCAAATAGTTCATGACCAATTTTTAGCGTGCATCTCTTCACGTAAGCCACATCAGTGAAAGGCTTCCCCTTTTGTATGAGCTTGCAAAACTTGCAGAGTTTAAGCTCTCACCTTTTTTTGACCATGCCAGCAGGCTGTTTTGTCCAGTGTTCCTTTTTCACTGCAGCTCCTCGCAGGCTTTTTTTTCGTGTATCATTCTCGCGGTATTTTGTAGCAAATGCTGCATGTTTTGTCATGAAAATTGGGGAGGTTTTGTTATTATTTGAGAACAGTTTCTCACTGCAGATGAGACAGTGTGGAGCTCCAGACCTATGCACAAATGCATACAAGTCTGTCCACTCCTTTTGGAAATTTTGGTACGCGTTATCTCTCTTTCTCTTTGCCAGTTTTACTGTTGGGGGGGGGGGTGTGTGTCACAGAGTTCACTATCACGTGTGATGATAGACAGATTTCTTGACCAATCAAATAAAAAGAGAATATGCATGACCCCCAACGGGTGGAGAGGATACATCGTTGTTAAAATGAAGTTAAAGATGAAATAGTCTGTCAAGGGACAACCTATTCTGGGAAGCCCCTCAAGCTTAGTCCACCTTACAGCCCACCTGCTGGGGTCCCTACACCTTAGGGGTGTAATACGGCCTTGTGGCCAAAGTCCACACATGGGCCCTTATAGTAGGGTTAATATGGCCTGATGGCCAGAGTCTATTCCTCAGTCCCTTCTTACTAGGGGTAATACGGCACAGAGGACAAAGTCCATACAAAGGTCCTTATAGCAGGTTTAATATGGCCTTGTGGCCTAGTTTGCAGGCTTCTAGGCACTGTTCACTCCTTTCAGCCAGCTACAAGGGTGTAGGGGGACCCGGGCCCTCCCGCTCCACTGGGTCCCAGCCCAGGACCCTGTAGGCAGTGGTTGGGGGCCACTGTCTCTCTCAGCAGGGAATCCTGCCGCAACATGCTGAGCGCTCCGGGTAAACTCCCCACCCTGGGATACTTCCTACTGGGTCTGGCAGATGTCTCCCCTATTGTCTCCCTGTGATTCAATAGCCCTGCAGGTAGCACCTCCGGGCCTGGCTGCCGCTGGAAGGTCTGGTTGCTCTTTCACATCGGGGCTATCCCAGTGGCTCCTTCTCCTTCAGCGGTCAGCCCTGACTGAGCTGCCCCAGGGCCTTTCATAGTTTGGGTTCACTGGGAGCATGCCCAGCAGGGCTCTTTCAGTTAGCTTGGCCCTGCTTACTCCCTGCTCTTCCGTGCGGGGTTGATATACCCTGTCACATAGCCAAAAAATAATCATCTTGATCCAAGTAATTACATGTTTTTAAAATTCTGAATTAATTTTTCATTTTAATTTAAAAAGTTGTGTGTATTTTGGGAATGACTAAAGAGCCATATTTGATTTGGTACTGAGCCATTTTTGGCTCTAGAGCCATAGGTTGGAGACCCCTGCTATAAAGGAAGGTACAAAGAGGAAGATACAAGGACAGTGGGCCTGTTGATGGTTACTATCTAAAACTGTCAACCCTGATGCTTAATGTAAGGAGAAGTCACAATTATCAAGCAAATGCAGATACAGTAGCTTAGTTACAGTGAGACTGATTTTGTTTAACTTGATGTTTATGCACAAATATAAACAATTCACGTTTGTTTCGGTGAGGGGAGAAGACAGGCAGTGCTTTGGTGCTAAGTCAAGGTTTGAGATCTCTGTGCCAAAATTCCATGATCAATGCACCTTTCAAAGTGTGTAAACAGTCATTCTGTCAGACTTGTGGCAGAGCTGCCAGTTAAGTCTCTGAAGTGATCCTGAGTTAAAAAAAATCTTTGCCTGTGGGCCTGTGCAAGTGGTCACACAGAGAGGTCACTGAGCCATTAAACTATCCTACCCCAAAGTATCTTATCTCTCTCTCTCAGCTGGATCCTTATTGGCTAAATTTAATGAAGCAGAAAACAGGCTGCAGAGCGGATGGGACCTTAAATATACCACAGAAAATGGGGGTAGAGCATCCTTTGAATGCTGATCCCATACCTCAGGAGATAGGCTGAGACCTGAGGGCATCAAATTACACAGTTGAGAGACACAGTAAGGAAAACCAGCCTCTAAGACACACCCCAGTCCCAGTGAAGGCAATGGGGACTTTTTCCATTGACTTCACTGGGACTGGGATTTGCCTCTGTTTGTATGCAGAATATATTTATTTGTCACTTTGTCCCAAGGTGCCTCCACTTGTCCAATTAAAACTCTTGGAGGACACACCTTCTCATAAACTGGAGGTCTATGTAACTGTTTTGTTGGGTGAATTTATCATAGTTAAGAAGAAAAATTGAGGCTCGTGCTCATTTAAATAATTAGCAGCTATAGAGAACTTAGGCTGCAAACTGCAGGCAGCCCTGAGACTGCTAAAAATGGTACAGCCCAGTCTTGGTGTCCTGATTCCAAGTCTCCTAAATACCTGCTCCCCATTGGAGCCATATATAGGTTTGCAAAGGAGAGCAACAGTAGAGTGACCAGATATCCCATTTTTAAAGGGACAGTCCTGTATTTAAGGCTTCCTGCAGGTGTCCAATTATTTTCATAAAAATTGGCAATTTAACCCACATTTTCTGTGTCCCCCCACTCAGTACTGGTGGGTCCTGCTGCTGGCCACATCCCTGCTTGCAAGTGGGGGGTGGTCCAGTGAAGGAGGGGAAAGCAATTCCCAGCCCGTTCATGGTAGCCCATGGGGCAGAGGCTTAGCACCCTCTTCACCCACCCTCAACTCTGGGTCCTGCTCCTTCCCATAGGGTGCCGTCTTCTGCTGAGCCACCTCTCTGGCTGGGTTTGCTTAAGCCCCTGCAGTCAGGTTCCCTTGGTCCTGGTCTGCAGTGCATCCTTAGGCTTACCCGCTGTAGCTGGTTAAGACTCACTGGTACAGCGCATCCTGCTGCTCACACTGGGAATTAGCTCAGTCCTCAGCAGCTCACCCCCTTCCAGCCAGTGTCTCACCCATCATCACTCTGCACTCCCTCCATGCTCTCCTCTGGACCCCCATTGCTCCCTCCTTCTATGGGTATCGGCAGTCCTCAGTCTGTATACCCACCACTGTGGCCTACTGCAGCCTCAAAGTCCAGGCCCTTGCCTCATGGGCTAGCTGCAGTCTGTATAGGCTACTCTCCCCAGGGGCAAGGTGTGACGTATAGGTTGGAACAGAGGCCTGCCCAATACAAGAGGCTTGCGACTACCCAAGTTCCGACCCCCTCCCCCCCCCCGCACTTACAACCATTTTTGTAAGTGCGGAAGGGGCCGTAAACCCCCGACTTATGTACTCAGCCTGCATTTACCACAGCGCCTATCGTAAATGAGGGTTCGAGTTTTGATGCCCCTGACCTGCAGCACTTCCCACGGAACCAATCGCATTGCAAGTCAGGAACCTCCTGTGCTCTGTGTCCTACCCCAGGAATCCTTTGGCAGCAGCCTTGTCCTGCCCTCTTTCACTCTCCCTTAACTGCCTCCCTGTTCCCTAGGCCACTTCCTCTGTAACCTTTGCACCCTTTTAGCCCTTACTTCAAGGCCTGTAGCCTAACAGGTATCAGGCTGGAGCCTCTTTCCTGCTCCTACTAAGGTGCTTCCTCTTGGGAACCAGTCCTGCACCCTGGTCAGGACCCTACTGCCCTCTGCTCTGCTAAACAGCTCCTTGTAACCAGGGCTGCCTCAGCAAGCTGCTCTCTTAATCGCACCCTCTAAGCTCTTCTTTGATTGGCCAGGGCTTAGCGCAGGCTCCCTTCAGCCTGCTTTAACCCGTTCTGGCCAGTGTGAGGCAGCCAGCCCTCAACTTCCCCTCCCTGCACACCATGTAGCCAGGGTTATGTTGGTGGCCAGCAGCAACCTTGTGATGTTAGATGCCTTTTGACACAGTGTGGGCAGGAAGGGACAAACTTCTCCTAGCCACATCAGAGCAGTGGCAGGGAGAGGAAGAGAGAAGCTCTGCCAGATCATCCCCCCACTTCTCCCCAGCAGCTGAAAACAGCTCCCATGCCTTCCCTCCCACACCGTGCTGAAAAGCTGCTGCTGGCCACATTCTGCTGAGAACTCTAGCAGAAATCTGGGAAAGAGGATGTGACCCTGCATTCCCCCCACTCACGTGTTGCCCCAGGAAGACACGGTGCCAGATACCAGGAGAGGTGGGTCCATCCTGGGAGCCCAACCAGGTGTGGATGGCAGAGAGTGACAGGCAGAAACAGTTGGCTCCGTGAGCCACCTCCCCCATGTGAAAGAGGCATACAGGAATGCTTATATCTCACCCCTACTCCTTTGAATCCTAAAGCCTTAGAGATAAGAAGGTAAATAAAAAGAATCCAACTATGCAGTATTTCTTTTTAACAGGAGCTAAGTCAACTTGATGTTAATTTGAATGTTTGTATGATTGCTGCTGAACTTGCTTGAATCTGAGAAATTGTACCTGGTGTCCCATATTCAGCATAGGGAAATGCAGTCACCTTCAGCAACAGACTTGTGTTCAATTCGGTGTAAGTGGATAGATATTATTGATGCCTGCACTTCTTATTGCTGTTGGCTGTGTTGCTGTTACTACCGTCTTTGGTCCTGGATCAACAGGCATCTGAGTACTTATAGGAGATGTGGTGATCTTAAGTACTATTCAGGCATTGCATGATAGCTACTCAGGTCTGTTAGACCTGATCCTTCAAGCTTCTGCAGACCCTTAGCTCTTAATGATGTTGGTAGAAGTTGAGGGTGTTCAGCATCTTACTGGCTTGGGCCCAGAATCATACACTCATAGAACACTAGAACGGGAAGGAACCTCGAGAGGTTATCGAGTCCAGTCCCCTGCCCTCACGACAAGACCCAGTACCGTCTAGACCATCCCAGATAGATGTCTATCTAACCTGCTCTTAAATATCTCCCAGCTTCATATCATCTGCAAATTAATAAGCGTACTCTCTATGCCAATATCTAAATTGTTGATGAAGATATTGAACAGAACCGGTCCCAAAACAGACCCCATGCGGAACCCCACTTGTTATGCCTTCCAGCAGGATTGTGAACTGTTAATAACTACTCTCTGAGAACAGTTACCCAGCCAGTTATGCACCCATCTTATAGTAGCCCCATCTAAATGGTATCTGCTTAGTTGATTGATAAGAAGATCATGCAAGACTGTATCAAATGCCTTACTAAAGTCTAGGTAACACCACTTCTCCCTTATCCACAAGACTCGTTAT
This sequence comes from Pelochelys cantorii, assembly GCA_032595735.1. Classification (NCBI taxonomy): domain Eukaryota; kingdom Metazoa; phylum Chordata; order Testudines; family Trionychidae; genus Pelochelys; species Pelochelys cantorii. The sequence continues at coordinate 42,537,113 of CM064335.1, forward strand.
CCTGTCAGAGAAAGCTATCAGATTGGTTTGACATGATTTGTTCTTTACAAATCCATGCTGGGTGCTACCTATCACCTTATTATCTTCCAGGTGTTTGCAGATGAATTCCTTAATTACTTGCTCCATTATCTTTCCTGGCACAGAAGTTAAAGTGACTAGTCTGTAGTTTCCTGTGTTGTTCTTATTTCCCTTTTTATAGATGGGCACTATATTTGCCCTTTTCCAGTCTTCTGGAATCTCCCCCATCTTCCATGATTTTTCAAAGATGATAGCTAAAGGCTCAGATCCTCCTCTATCAGCTCCTTGAGTATAATGCATTTCATCAGGCCCTGGTAACTTGCAGACATCTAACTTTTCTATGTGATTTTTAACTTTTTTTTATTTTATCTTCTAAACCTACCCTATTCCCACTAGTATTCACTATGTTAGGCATTCCTTCATCAGACTTCCTGGTGAAGACCGAAACACAGAAGTCGTTAAGCACCTCTGCCATTTCCAAGTTTTCTGTTACTGTTTCTCCCTCCTCACTGAGCAATGGGCCTACCCTCTCCTTGGTCTTCCTCTTGCTTCTAGTATATTTATAGAAAGTCTTCTTGTTTCCCTTTATGTCTGTAGCTAGTTTGAGCTCATCTTGTGCCTTTGCTTTTCTAATCTTGCCTCTGCATTCCTGTATTGTTTGCTTATATTCATCCTTTGTAATTTGTCCTAGTTTCTACTTTTGATATGACTCCTTTTTGATTTTTAGAACATGCAAGATCTCCTAGTTAAGCCAAGTCAGTCTTTTGCCATACTTTCTATCTTTCCTATGCAGCAGAATGGCTTGCTTTTGGGCCCTTAATTATGTCCCTTTGAAAAATTGCCTATTCTCTTCAGTTGTTTTGCCCCTTAGTCTTGCCTCCCATGGGACCTTACCTATCAGCTCTGAGTTTACCAAAATCTGTTTTCCTGAAATTCATTGTCTTTATTTTGCTGTTCTTCCTTCATGATTCTAAAGAATGGTAGAACTCTTATGATTTCATGATCCCTTTCACCCAAGTTGCCTTCCACTTTTAAATGTGGACCATCGTATTCAGCCAGGCAAATAAAACTCTACATCTGCACTGATCTGAGCATGGTTTGGTAATGTGAAAGTAGACACGCTGGTGGAAGAGAGATGAAGGAGTGGTAGGGCTATCAAAGCTCAGGGTGGTTTAAGGGCAATCCAGTGAATGCAAAAATGGGCTAAAATCATCTCTTAGGGCTAAGGTGGTCCCTTGTAGGTCACCTGATGCACAAAAGTTTGTAGCTGCCACCTTCCATCTGCACATCCCCATAACAGCCTTTCCAGCTCAGGGTCCTCTGCCAGGATCTAACACCCAAAGAAGTCATTACAGACACTTGTAGATCAATTCATCCCATACTGCGGATAAGCTTATTATGCACCATGTAAGTCTCACTTAAATCCTGTTTAAAAGACTTAGTTGGGTCTAAAAAGAGTGCATAGATCTTCCATGGGTGATTCATTGCACACTGTGCAAACTCACTCCCATGTGCCTCACCGCTATTTTTTAGTACAAGGGCCTCCTGCTGCTGCCCAGAGGTTCCACTTGTCTCCCCCCAACCCCCGTGTGGTGAATATCTGATCTGGGAGGAAATAACAGCAGGGCAGTCAGGATGGTCAGTCATGAGATGGTATCTGCCCCCAGTGATCTGCCTCAATATTCTGGGCACCAGTCTGCAGTATTTGCTTGGCTCAGCTTGTGCTCCTTAGTGGTGATAAGTAGTAAAACACCACGCTCAGCAGTACTTGGCTCTGTGCTGCTAGCTTGTGACCTTCATACAGACATCTGCACACTGGAACCCTCTGTTTGTGCCAGTAAATATTCAAAGCAGGGTGTCAGTTTATCTAGGCAGCTATCAATGTTAATGGGAGTCCTACTGTATCCCCTCTAAGCCACTTTGAAAATTCTCCCCATATACAGTTGTGATTTAAGGGGACAAGGGCATCTAAATTCATAATGAAGAATGACAATTCATCTTCAATTCGTTCTGCTACATAACCAAGTCCCATCTGCCTGCCTGCCTCCCATCTGCAAGACCGATACAATACCTAGATTGTCTTAATGCATAATAATTCCCTAGGCAGATAGCTAGCAAAAACATATGAGCCATTTAAGTCCTACTGAAGTCCTTCAAGTTTGGGATTAAATGCTGTCTTTGCCTTGGGCTGCCCATCTGCACAAGAGTGAATTTCATTCCAAATTAGGAAAAAGTAAGGGGGAAATGTTCATTTTATTTAATTACATTCCTATGTTTGGTTACACCAGCTCTCAAATTAGCACGTGTAGAACAAGTCACATATATCCAACATGTTTTCACTTACAAATACCTCCTGGAAAATAAAAGCTTGATGAAAATGTAATAAGCATAATACAAATAAAGCATGTTTTTTTTTTAAATCCATAAATCAATCACATAGCTCTTTATATTCCTTTAAATTGATTTTTGTCTCACAAATTGCATATTTATTGCAAAATGTAGCAATGTATTGATTATACTTAGTTGGAAATACAAATTAAACTTGCAGATATTTGACACCATCAGCTCAGGATTAAACAAAGACTGTGAATGGCTAGCTAACTACAAAAGCAGATTCTCCTCTCTTGGTATTCACACCTCTAGATCAGCTGCTAGAAGTGGGCCTCATCCTCCCTGATTGAATTAACCTTGTCATCTCTAGCCTGATTCTGGCCTGCATATTTATACCTGCCTCTGGATATTTCCACTACATGCATCTGACGAAGTGGGTCTTTGCCCACAAAAGCTTATGCTCCAGTAAATCTGGGTACGTCTACACTAGCTCGTTAGTTCGAGCTAGGTAGGGTAATTAGGGCAAGCGGAGTTGCAAATGAAGCCCGGGATTTAAATATCCCGGGCTTCATTTGCATGCTCCCGGGCGCCGCCATTTTTAAATCCCCCTTAGTCCGAACTCCGTGCCCGCGGCTACACGCGGCATGGAGTAGGTAGTTCGAATGAAAGATCCTAATTCGAACTACCGTTACTCCTCATTCCACGAGGAGTAACAGTAGTTCGAATTAGGATCTTTCATTCGAACTACCTACTCCGTGCCGCGTGTAGCCGCGGGCACGGAGTTCGGACTAAGGCGCATTTAAAAATGGCGGCGCCCGGAAGCATGCAAATGAAGCCCGGGATATTTAAATCCCGGGCTTCATTTGCAACTCCGCTTGCCCTAATTACCCTACCTAGCTCAAACTAACAAGCTAGTGTAGACGTACCCTCTGTTAGTCTATAAGGTGCTACAGGATGCCTTGTCACTTTTGCTGGAAAAAGGAGTTTCCCTGAGTGTTGTCAGATCGACTCTGTCCCAGGACCGGTGTATGCATGTGAATAAAAACAAGTCACACATATGCTAGCTCTGCTCACTGATTTCTCCTCTGTTAGGGAGCTGACATGCAAGGCCCCGGACATCTGCTACTGCTTTGCAGAGGGATGCCATTGGTGTCAGAATGGGAGATTTGTGTTGGAAGAAGAAAGGGCAACAGTATGTTAAGGGACTATTATAATTCCAGTATTACTGAATGTATTGTGGAAAATCTCAGCCTCCACCTCCATTGGCTCCGAATACACATTACAGTACAACTAGTAGAATTCCCTTACACAGGGAGAGTGCATGGGAGGAAGTGGGGACATGCATAAATGCCTCTCTCTGGTGCACAGGCCTTTATAAAGGAGTATCTAGTGCCTAGAAACCTTAGCAGGTGGGCCTGAATTCTCCTTCCACTCCCTTCCTCTTGAAACCAGTGTCTCTATACCTTCTTTCCCGTTCACTCACTCATGCAGATAAAGGCAGAACTTTGTTCATAGTCTGGAGTCACATGGCTCAGGTGAGTTTCTGGTCTGAAGGAGGCAAGTCACTATAGAAAGGAGCCAGTTGCTATCTTTATGCATTTGGGTACATCCTGCCTGTACTACTGGCTTTATCTACAGGTAGTCAACAACATCCTTAGTAACACAGGCCTGGGTAACAGCTGTGCCAAGACAGTGACTTCAAAACTACCCATCGTTCTGTCAAAAAAAAAATGGCAGTCAATGTGTCAAAGTGATAGCAAGAGAAAGTGTTACATATTAATAATGATCGACCTCTGAAATGGAAGCTTGTATATTATGAAGCCCACCACTTCTTTGTTTATAGCTAGTGATTTATGTCTGGATCACTGTACCTATTTTGCTGTAGAAATTGATTTATCCAATCAAGTGCTTGATGTTCTGCCGAGTGCAGACTGAACTGAACAGAGATAGAGGTTGTTGAATGTTGTTTGCGGTGTTAGATGGAATGTCCTGCAGTCTGTCATTTTTATGGCTCTGAATTATGGGCAAATAACACTGAGTAACTACTGTTCCCAGAGGACCCTCATGACAATGAGAGCGGCTTCTCACACAGCCAGCATAAAGTAAAACCTAGCATTAATAAAGCAATGGGTGTGGTACACATTGGCCTGGGGAAGTTGGCCCCAAAACAACAAAAATATTCTTTTCTCATGCCAGGGGTTTGCTCCAAAGTTTGTTCTAAAATGTATAGCACATAGACTGGGGTGGACACAAACAACAGTTTGTGTGCAGAAGTAGAAAACAAAAGAAAAGAGTCAGGAAGCTCTGTCCTTTAAGCCTAGATCATCAAAGATATTTAGGCATCTAGATGGAATGCTGGATTTGCACTGCCAGAATCGAGACCAGAATCTGGCCCCACATGTCCAAAAGGCATTCTGAATGCCCCTGCTCTGTATTCAGCATAGAATCATAGACTCATAGAACTGGAAGAGACCTCAGGAGGTCATCAAGTCCAGCCCCCTGCTCAAGGTAGGACCAATCCCAACTAAATCAACCCAGGGCTTTGTCAAGCTGAGACTTAAAAACCTCGAGGGATGGAGACTCCACCACCTCCCTAGGTAACCCATTCCAGTGCTTCACCACCCTCCTAGTGAAATAGTTTTTTCCTTGTATCCAAACTAGACCTCTTCCACTGTAGCCTGAGACCATTGCTCCTTGTTCTGCCATCCGTCACTACTGTGAACAGCCTTTCTCCATCCTCTTTGGAACCTCCCTTCAGGAAGTTAAAGGCTGATATCAAATCCCCCCTCACTCTTCTTTTCTGCAGACTAAACAAACCCAAATCCTTCAGTCTCTCCTCATAGGTCATGTGCTCCAGCCCCATAATCATTTTGGTTGCCTTCCGCTGGACACTCTCCAATGCATCCACATCCTTTCTATAGTGGGGGGCCCAGAACTGGACACAATACTCCAGTTGTGGCCTCACCCGATCTGAATAAAGGGGAATAATCACTTCTCTGGATCTGCGGCAATACTCCTCCTAATGCACCCTAATATGCCATAGCCTTCTTGGCTACAAGGGCACACTGTTGACTCGTATCCAGCTTCTCATCCACCATAATCCCCAGGTCCTTTTCTGCAGAACTGCTACCTAGCCAGTCGGTCCCCAGCCTGTAACAATGCTTGGGATTCTTCTGTCCCAAGTGCAGGACTGTACACTTGTCCTTGTTGAACCTCATCAGATTTCTTGTGGCCCAATCCTCTAATCTGTCCAGGTCACTCTGGACCCTATCCCTGCCCTCCAGAGTATCTACCTCTCCCCCTAGCTTAGTGTCATCTCTGAACTTGCTGAGGGTGCAATCCATCCCCTCATCCAGGTCACTAATAAAGATGTTGAACAAAACCAGTCCTAGAACAGATCCTTGGGGCACTCCGCTAGAAATCAACCACCAACCTCACATTGAGCCGTTGATCACTACCCGTTGGGACCGACAGTCTAGCCAGCTTTCTATCCATCTTGCAGTCCATTTATCCAATCCATATTCCCTTAACTTGCTGGCAAGAATATTGTGGGAGACCGTATCAAAAGCTTTGCTAAAGTAAGGTATATCACTTCCACTAACTTTCCCATATGCACAGAGCCACTTACCTCATCACAGAAGTGTATCAGATTGGTCAGGCATGAGTTACCCTTGGTGAATCCATGTTGACTATTCCTGATCACTTTCCCTTCTTCCAAGTGCTTCAAAATGGATTCCTGGAGGATCCCCTCCATGATTTTTCCAAGGACTGAGGTAAGGCTGACTGGTCTGTAGTTCCCTTTTTTAAAGATGAGCACTACATTTGCCTTTTTCCAATCATCCTGGATCTCTCCAGATCTCCACGAGTTTTCAAAGATAATGGCCAAAGGCTCCACAATGACGTTTGCCAACTCCCTCAGTACCCTCGGATGCATGCCCCCTTCCCAACCGCTATTAGGTGAGGTAGTCAACAGTTGCCCTTACATGTGTAAAATGAATCATGCCACCATAAATTGTGATTTGGGAATGAAATGGGGGCACATAATACAGGAAGTGAGGAGGTGAGTCTGCATTCTGATCACTTTAGGGTACATCTACATAGCAGTATTATTTCAGAATAATTGCCGTTATTCTGAAATAACATAGTCCACGTCTACACTATAAGTAGTTATTTCGACATAATGTCAAAAATAATGTCAAGCTAAAGGACTTCTTACTCTGACTCCTGTAGCCCGCATTTTATGAGGAGTAAGGGAAGTCAGAGGAAGAGTGCTCTTTCTCGGACTTCCTGCTGTGTAGACAGTGCCAAAAGCCAAAATAACCTATTTTGATTTAAGCTACGCAATTGACGTAGCTCGAGTTGTGTAGCTTATTTTGGCTTCAGCCCCACCGCGTAGATGTGCTCTTAGGCTATGTCTACACTACCTCTTATGTTGGCAAAGCTTATGTTGCTTGTGGATATGAATATTCCACCCCCCCGAGTGACATAAGTTGTATCACCTTAAATGCTACCATACATAGTGCTATGCTGGTGGGAGAGCTTCTTGTGGGGGCATTGTTTTGTACCAACCAGAGAGCTCTCTCCCATCAGCAGAGAGTGTCATCACCATATGATCTGCTAGAACTACAGTGCTATAAGTGTAGCTTTGAGGCTAATCAGTGCTCCAGGAAAGCTTGTTGTAGTAATGATCTGATCAAGCTGATGGATTAGGTGGGGTAAAAACTTAACTGGCCCTATCAACTAGGGCTGATAAAATTGGCAAGAGGAAGGGAATGCTGGGAGCACCAGGAGCAGGAAGTGGAAGAATATGGGGAAGGGAAGATCTCTGCTCCCCATAGGTCTTGCTGAGAGGGGCTAAAGTTCAATAAATATTGTAAATAGGTGCGCACTTGGGGGACTGAGACAATGCTGGTGAAGGGGAATCAAACTAAAGTTTCACTGAGTGTACACCTGGTGGGCTGCATGCTGTTTCTCCAGCGAAGAAGAAAGGCAGAAACAGACCTCTGTAACAGGGTGGAATATATTTCAGAGTTGTGGGAATCAATGAATCCTTATTGCTATTGTGGTAATGACCAAAGGCCCCATTTGGGGCATGGGGCCTCATTGTATCAGACACTGTTGAATTATATAGAAGGCCATGTACCCTGAGACAAGGAGCTTATTGTGCCAAAATGTTGATTACCCTATTCCTGCTTCCATCCTGATGGACTGTAAAATGTACCAAACGATGCAGACAGATCCTATGTCTCATAAATAGGATGCTTTGTCAAGAACCTACATTTAACTAGCACTAAGGCTTACACATCTCTGATGGTGTAAAGAGGACTTCAGCTGTGTGAATATATCCTTCACTCGACACTTCAAAGCCTTTTTATTCTGCAGAGTAATGGGGCTTTGAGTACATAAGAATTGTAATAAAGTAAAATTTAAGGCTAAAGTTTTCAGAGCAGCCTAAGGGATTTAGGTTCCCAAATCCCATTCTTTTGTAGTTAAATTCTGCCTCCCCACCCCAAAGTAAGGATGGGATAGAAACAAAACAACAACACACAGGAAAAAAAAAAGAGAAAAGGAAAGATGTGGTTCACAAAGCGGAAAAGAGAAAGTAAGTGAAATGTTGATCTGCTAGGAATTAATCTGAGATTTCTAAAAAGCCACATCAGATCTTTTTAGATTTGTTGAAATTCCTTGTCCTTTGACCCCTTGCCTACCCTTTAGCTTCCAGGTCAGCCAAGTTGCTGTGCCATGCTTCTATCACTGGAAGCAGCCCTTTACATTCAAAGGGAGAAGGCGTAGGTGCTCGCTTCTTTGAAAATTCCAACCTAAATGTCAGAATAACTTCAAGGATGCAGACTGAGGTTCCTTTGATGTGACTAATGCAGATATTCAAATGACTCAGAGGGGTAGCCATGTTAGTCTGTAACTTAAAAAAAAAAAAGAGTACTCCTGTAGCACCTAAGGGTATGTTTACACAGCACGCTTATTTTGAAATAAGCTATTTCAATTTTTTTTAAATAGCTTATTTCGAAATAGCACGTCCACACTACAGGGAAGCCTCAAAATTCCCCTAATGTGGATGCGCTACCTTGACTTAGCTCCTCCTCAAGGACAATGAAAGTAATTACTCCCCAGTGCTTCATGGGGTTCTATTTCAAAAAAGCAGCAGTGGAGTATCCACCCTACCACTATTTTGAAATACCTATTTCAAAAGAGGCATTATTCTTCGTGCAATGAGGTTTACAGATTTTGAAATAAGCTGTCTGTTATTTCAAATTTATTTTGAAATAATGGAATTGCTCACATTGTTATTTCGAAATAACGCTGCTGTGTAGACACACCCTTAGGGTATGTCTACACTACAGCACTAATTCGAACTAACTTAATTCAAATTAGTTAATTCAAAATAAGCTAATTTGAATTAGTGCATCTAGACCTAAAAACTAATTCAAATTAGCATTTTGCTAATTTGAAATAGCATGTCCACATTGAGTGGACCCTGAACCGAAGTTAAGGCTGGCCAGAACCAGTGCCGGCAGGGCATCAGGTTAGGACTTAGAGTGTGGAGCTGCTGCCTCAGGCTATCCGAGGTCTGTGCTTAAAGGGACCCGACCCCCATCCCGGACAGACAGTTCTCAGGGTTCCCCGCTTGCTTGTCTAACTCGATGAGGGACAGCAAAGCAGTCCTGTCTTGGAGTGCTCTGAGTGCCCACACTCGGCACATCACAGCACTCGGCCATCAGCCCGGCTGCACTTGCCGCAGGCTGCCATCCGGGGGGGTCAATCGAGGGGCTGTCAGGATCCAGGAGGCCCTGAAGGAGAGCTTCCACCCTTAGGAGCCCGCAGAGCCATCCCCGTCCTCCCCATCAGGGGCTCGTGCCCCATTCCTCCCTCACCTCCTTCCACTTACCCCTCCCTAGCCCCCCTTCCTGATGTAAAAAATAAAGGACACGTCTGTTCAAAAATAGAAACTCTGTTTATTTAACAAAAGTGGGGGGGGGGGATTAACCTCTGGGGAGACTGGGAAAAGGAGATGGGAGAGGGCAGGAGAGAGGGTGGGAGAAGGGAGGGGGAAAACTGGGAGGAGGGAGCTGGAAGGGGGAAGCAAGGGGAGGGAGGGAGAGGGGAAACTCAGGGATCAGGGAGCTTATCAGGGGGTCTCGCCGGGCCAACTGCTTCCCAGCACAGCAAGGGAGGGGGCCTCAGCATCCCCAGGGGGATGGGGTGGAGGGTGCGGCGGTTGAGGTGGGGGGTGTGGACATTGAAGAGGAGGGTGTGGGGGGTGAGGAGGAAGACGTGGGAGGGGGGGCAGGAGTGGGAGGAGGGACAGTTGTTGGGGGGGCAGCAGGCGCAGGACTGGCACAGGGCACCATGCTCTGCAGCAGGGCCTGCAGGTTTGCGTTTCTGGCTCGGTCCTCAGCCAGCTGCTCCAGGCGGAGCTGCAGGTCTGCCCACATCCAGGCCTCCACGGTGCGGTGCAGGGCTCGCCGGGACCCCAGGTGTTGGTCCCAGTACTCCTGCTCCGTGGTGGTGGTCCGGAGCAGACCGTGGGTGCAGGAGCACGTCCCGGGCGGGGTGGTGCGCCCTGCGCGAGCAGCTGGTGCAGCTGTAGAGAAAGAAGAGAAGTGGTCAGTTCTCCCTGGGGACACAGTGGATGATGCCCAGCCCCCCCCCCCGACGTGAGGGCGACTGTGTCCTGCACCATCAGAGCCGTTGTGCTTGCACAGAGGCCATAGTCAGGATGTCTGGCTCTCCCCGGGACTGGGAGCTGCCCCAAGACCGCACCCATGCCCCTGTGCCGTGTATAGTGCGGCCGAGGCGGGGGGAGATGTCCCCTACCTCTGTGTAGAGGGGGCGTGTGAAGGGAGGGTGTCCTGCTGGGTCCCGCCCCGGGGTCGGGAGCGTGTCAGGTCTCTTCACACACGCGTGTGCCTATTGGGCCACGGCCCCTGGGTGTCACGCAGCTGGAGCCACCTGCCCAAGGGTGGCATGGCACGTGCTCGCACGTGCACAGGTGTCTGCATGATCCGTGGGAGGCATGGCCCACGCACGCGGTCCCTGGTCTCCTTCCCTGCCTCCCCCCCCGGGCAGGGGACAGTGCTGGCACTTACCTGGTATGGCCTCCCCGGACGACCCTGCCGACTCCAGTGCTGGAACTGCTTGTGGTGGCCCCTCCGGTGCACCCGGGTCAGGGCCCTCCGATACCAGCTCACTGCCTCCCGGGCTGGCGTGGACTGCCCCGCCGCCCAAGAGTCGGTCGAGGGCAGGGAAGTAGGGGCAGGTGGCAGCCCCTGCTGCGGCGGCGCCGCCCCTCGTGGCCCTTGTGTACGCCTGCCGCAGCTGTTTCACTTTCAGGCTCACCTGCTCCTGGGTGCGCCTGTGTCCCTTTCGGGCCATGACGGCCGCGTTCCTCCACCTAGTGCAGAGATCATGGAGGTTGGGGGCCTGCCCCCAAACCTCAATGAGGTCCATTATCTCCGCACTAATCCAGGAGGGCACGCGCCATCTACGGCCCCTGGCTGGCCCCTGGGTGCTAGGGGACTGGGCGGGGGACGGCTGGCTGTCACTGGCGCCCTGGCTCATCGTGGGGCCACTGGGTCAAGTGCAGAGACTGCTGGCAGGGCTGGCTCTGGCAAGTGCGGTCTGGCCAGAGTCTACCCCTTGAAGGGCCCCGGGGCTGGGGGAGAGGAGAGGAGAGGAGTTTTCCTGGTTTGGCCCAGAGTGGCCACCAGGGGGAACCTGGGAAGGGCTAGCCTCCAGCTAGTTCGAATTAAGTGGCTACACAGCCCTTAATTCAAACTACTTAATTCGAACTAGGCGTTAGTCCTCGTAGAATGAGGTTTACCTAGTTCGAATTAAGCGCTCCGCTAATTCGAACTAGTGGTTTGTATGTGTAGCCGCTATTAAAGTTAATTCGAACTAACGGCTATATATATAGTATTGTGAGCTTTCCTGGGCAAAACCTACTTCCTCAGATGAGTGGAGAGAAAAACACAGGTGGGGAAGGGGAGGTTCCCCTTTTTTCTCCACTCATCTGAGGAAGTGGGTTTTGCTCACAATACTATATATTAATACCTTAACTTTCACAGAAGTGGCTAGCTAGGTCTAGCTGAGCATGATTACTAGCATGACACTAAAGTCTGAGCCAGTTGGATTCATGAGAAATGAATTTTAGTGATTAAATGTTGGGTTGCAAAAAATCAGACTGACCATAAAAAAGTCACCACGACAGGGGTTCTGCCTTGTGAAAAGGACATATGATTATGTCGTAAGAGTGGTTATTTCCCAAGTGATTGCAAGTTTCCCTACCATAATTTTCCTATCACTCTGTTGACAGGCAACTGAGCAAAAAGAACCTAATCTCCTTGATGCAGGATAATCAAACGGCACGATAACAAGGTTCCCTGAATAGCAATTTGATGTTTCCAAATGTTTTTGATCACCTTGAGCAATCTTCCCATTCATGCATCAGTTCATCCCTGTTCCACTTTCACACATTGTACAATAAAGATTGCAAAATACAGTTTCACATTACTTTGCAATACCCCATCTCAAAAAGAAATATTTTAGGTATGTTTTGCACCCACACTTCAGCCTCTTGTACAGTAACTTTGGCCTTTTACTATGTGGTGTGCAAGAATTAGGACTATATCAGCCAATACATACAAAAATACAGAACCCAGAGACAGCAGCTTTTATTAGTTCAGAGACAAATCATGGCAATTGTCACTATATTGTAGGAGTTTTCATTTATGCTAGCCATTGAATGCTGCTCAGTTGTTTGAAATCATACTAATAATCATATGATTTATCACATGTAACATGTATCCAAAAATGCAAGAAAAAAATCGTGTCTGTGGAGTATTGGATCTACAAAAAGAGCCAAGTTACTCCATGGTTAGCAATTCAAATATCCGCATGAACCCTAGAAGCCCCCAGGAGGGACAACTGAATCCCACATTGTCTTCTTAAAGATGTCTATTGTCATAATTTTACCTTAGGTTTTATTGAACGAGGTTCATTTCTGTAAACAGCTCACCCACAGTATTTACAACCTATCTTATTAATTTGGCTTTTTTGCTGTTGTTCTATTTAAATGGTTTTGATTAAATCACTTTTTTAATTTAAAAAAGGTAATTATGTCATGATTTAAGTTATCCATACAAATTGAAAATTTTATAGACACAAGAAAACCACAGACTAAGATCAGTAACAGGAATGTTGTTGGCAGAATTGTTTACTGATGTCCAGCACTCTGTAACTAATTTCATCAAAGAAATATGCTTCCATAGGCTCCAAGAAGAAATTCTGTTTCATGAGATGTAGCTTGTGCACAATAACTAGCAGCAGCTAAAGCCATTAATGTTTTGCTGGGAAACACATTTAGGACCAAATTCTCAGAGGGCTTCTGCAAGTATGCTTGCTTTATGACTTTTCAATTGCATGCAACGTTGTGTGCATTTTGATGTAGAAATTGTAAATGTAGAGGGCCTGATTCTGATCCCATTCACATCATTTTTAATCAGGAGAAACCCTGATGAAGTCAATGAAGTTACATGCTGATAGTATAAATGAAATTAGGAGGGGCTCAAAATATGCTACAATACCAGTTTGGATCACTTGTTTTATTTTTTGTTTTGTTTGGCTGTTTTCCTTTAATTGTTGAGGTTTGCGGCCCTATTTGGAGGTCCTTTGAAAACTTGTCTCTTAACAGCAACAATAGTCCATAGGTTCAAAATTCCTATCCCAAGCTTCCCTTTATAGATAATTTTCTGTAGACATATAAACTTGCTTTAATGGCTACAAGGTCATTTGCAAGGCCTGTTGTCTTGGACCATTCATTCTCACTTTCTCAGCAAAAGAGTAGAAGGATTCTTGAAAGTTTCATAACTATTTTTTCTTTAACTTTTCTTTCATTAAAACCAAAAGCCAAAGGAATACTTTTAAAGTGACTCCTAAATAATGACTGTGCTGCTTATTGTATAAAGTGGTATGCTTCATACTTTGAAGGTGTTTAATGTAAATGTGTGCTGTTTACTTTTTCTGCAAATGTATGGTAATAGTTAAGAAAAAGTCCCCTTACTAGTCAAAAAGAGTACAAAACCTACCAGTGTACATGACCCCATTAAACAAAACAGTTATAGTATGGCTAATGTTGAGTTTTTTCTCCAGTTCATGGTTCCTGTACATAGATTTTTAATGGAACATAATAGGAGGACCAAATCCAAATAGGATTGCCAGGTGTCCGGTTTTGAACCGGACAGTCTGTATTTGAGGGTTCTGTCTGGGAAACAAATTGAGAAAATACCGGACATATAAAATGTCTGGTATTTTCTAACACGCACGCTGCATGAGTGTGTCTACCAGCCAGGTAGTACGCAACTACGCGAGGGGGGGATGGGGTTGGGGCGGGATGGAATACCCGGGGCCAGACTTGCTCGTGCTTCGCCGGGACTGTGCTCGGGACGGGCAGCACCCCGGGATCTGCGTGCACCTGGGTCAGTCCCACTCTCTGTCGGCTGATTCTCTCCCCTCGCTCTTCCCCCTGGCCAGCCCCACTTCCTCTGGCCAGTCCCGCTCCCCCGACCCCCTTCTGACCAGCCCTGCTTCCCACTGGCCGGTTCTCTCCCCCTGCTCCCTTCCCTGGCCAGCCCCACTCCCCACGACCCCCTTCCGGCCAGCCCTGCTTCCTGCCGGTGGGTCCCCCCCCCCCACTCCCTCCGACCAATCGTGCTTCCTGCTGGCTGGTTCTCCCCCCCTCCTCCTCCCGATCTCCTTCAGCCAGCTCCGCTCCCTCTGACCCCCCCCCCCCCGGCCAGCCCGGCTTCCCACCAGCTGGTACCCCCCCCCCGATCTCCCCCCGGCCAGCCCCATCTCCCCCGGTCAGCCCTGCTGCCCCCAACCCCTCCCCCCCCACCAGCCCTGCTTCCTGCCAGCCGGTTCCCCTCCCACACCTCCTCCTAGCCAGTCTCCCCCCTCATCTGAGATCAAGTGTGTCCAGTATTTTTTTTTAAGCCACCTGGTAACCCTAAATCCAAACACTTTCTTAATGTATGGTTAACTCTTTCCCTGTGTATATATAGTATTCATTTATTTATTGTGGTTTGCACACACATTCTCTGAAGAGAAGAACCTTTGCTCTAGGTGCTTGTGATGGGGTGGACCAGGCCCCGAAGACCCCTGCTAGAGGCTTGTGGCCTTGCCACACTCTGCCTCAGAAAAGGACAATAGAGAAGTCCTCCAAGGAGGCCAGAGTGGCTGCAGAGGAAACAGCCAATCAGGGGCCAGGAAGGCCCTATAAAAGGAACTGAAGGACCTGACAGCAGTCAGTTAGAATCATAGAATCCTAGGGCTGAAAGAGACCCTGGAAGGTCATCAAGTCCAGCCCCCTGCCCAAAGCTGGACCACACCTAACTAAATCATCCCAGCCAGATCTTTGTCAAGCTGGGACTTAAAAACCTCTAGGGATGGAGATTCCACCACCTCTCTAGTTAACCCATTCCAGTATTTCACCACACTCCCAGTGAAATAGTTTTTTCTAATATCCAACCTAGACACACACACCCCCAACTGTAACTTTAGCCTAATTATCTTTAGCAGTTTAATATCATCTGCAGATTTTGCCACCTCACTATTTATCCCTCTCTCCAGAGGCCCATGGTAACAAACTGACATATATGATGATATGTTGAGATCAGTGATATACTGATATATTGGAAAAAGACACTTCACCATTAGTAAGGTGAGGAAATACAAATAAGAAAAGGAAATCTCCTACGGACTATGCATCAAACATAACAATGTCAGCGTAACATATGATAAAAGTAGCATCCCACCCTAGGGGCGTTAGGAGAAGGAGATGTAGTCATTGGGAGGTGCCAGAATGATGGCCACTGGTGATGATGGGGATGATGCAGATGATGAGGAAGAAGGTAGCTAACACCTCTGGTTGTTCTAAAAGGAATGGTGCGAGTATATGCTATGGATGTGCATTCCCTACTTATCCTATGAAATTGGGGTGTTTGTGACTGTGCTAAATGTATTAATAAATTATATTTGCAATTATATAAGAGTTCCTTTAGAATGAATGTTGCATCTGTATACATCAGGGTTCCCAACTATAGAATACTCAAATACTGGGCCTAATGCTGGAACAAAGGACCTGTCAACCCTAAAGATGATAACTGGAAATTCATAAGTAATCTTAGATCAGGCAACAACACCCAAATCTTGAATACTGCATGCAGTTGTGGTTGCCTCATCTCAAAAAATATCTTGGCATTAAAAAAACTTTCAGAAAAGGGCAACAAAAAGATTGGGGGCAAGGAATGGCTATCACATGACTCGGACTTTTCAACCTAGAAAAGAGGAGACTAAGGGAGGATATGATAGAGGTCTATAAAATCATGGCTGGTGTGGAGAAATAAATAAGGAAAAGTCATTTACTTTTTCCCATAACAGAATAACTTGGGGTTACCAAATGAAATTAATAAGTAGAAGGTTTAAAACAAACTAAAGGGCGTATTTCTTCACACAATACACAGTCAGCCCGATGAACTCCTTGCCAGAAGCTGTTATGAAGACCGGAATTTTAACAGGGTTCAAAAAAGATCTAGATAAATTGATAGAGAAGAGGTCCATCAATGGGTATTAGCCAGAATGGGCAGGAATAGTGTCCCTAGTCTCTGTTTGTATGGGAGACAGGGGATGGCTCACTTCCTGATTACCTGTTCTGTTCATTTCCTCTAGGGTACCTGGCATTGGCCACTGTTGGAGGATAGAATAGTAGGCAAGATGGATCTTTGGTTGACTCAGTGTGGCCAGTCTTATGTGGAGCACTTCCAAATAGTCAGACGAGCTCCTGGTTTGACAGTGGTGAACATCTGTCAGTATAAAGGAATAATGCTGCTATCTAGCTGTAGTTTAAGCCAGGATTCTCAGGATTTCTGGAGGCTTGTTTTTAACCAACAAACGTGAGAAGGGAAATCCCTTTTTCTTCATGTTATTGCTTCCTGTCTTTTGTTGTTGTTGTTATAATTGCAGCCATGATCTGATGCAGAGTGTAAAGCAAAAAACAGAAAGGTAGAAGACCCTATAAATTGGAGAGGGTAATGCAATGTGAGCTGCAAAGAACAAGGGGAGATTTAATTAAAACAAGTCCTTAACACAGGAAGAGGGAAAAGACGCACAAGATATAAAATGCGGGATTCCGCCAAAATGGCCACCTCTTGTATTAGAGAATTTGTTTTAATTATGTGGCTGTGGTACTTTCCTAATACTGTCTTTCCGTGTAACCAAAAGCTGTTTTTCGATAAAGAGAAACGATGAACTAAGGAGCTCAAGATTGAGGGAGAGTTATCTATGAAAGAATCTTTCAACATTAATAACTTGGAAGCACATTGATTTAGAAACTCCATTTTAAACCTCCAGTAGCCTATCAAAATTCAGTATAAATGTATGTCTTTTGCTGAATGTATTGTTTATGTCCAATAGAATACATTTTAATAGTGTTCATCAAAGGTCTGGCCTTGAGAGGTGCTGAGCATGCTGCAACTACCAGGTATTCAGCTCCGAAGTCCGAACCTATTAAAGTCCCAAATTAAAGAGAACCACTAGCTCCCACCGTTTCATTCTTTATTTTACCCATTCTCAGTCTAATATTTAGCTTTCAGATTTGCATTGGTCATTATTAGTTTTATTAGTTGCCTTGTGTCCTGGGCCTATTATGCAATCAGTCTGCCTTCTGGAATCTGTAGGTCAGGATTTCAAAGAGAAGAATTTCAGAGGGGTAGCCGGATTAGTCTGTAAGGGTGCGTTTACACAGCACCCTAAACTCAAAATAAGATACACAATTTGTGTAGTGCAAATTGTGTATCTTATTTTGATTTAATTTCAAAATAGGCTATTTTGAAATTTTGCAGGTCTACACAACTCCAAATTTCGACATAATGCGCTATTTCGAGACATCCCTTAACCCTTGTGGAGTGAAGGTTACTGGGATGCTGAAACAGTCCGCCTGTTATTTTGAAAAATATTTTGAAATAAAGGGGGACTTGTTAAGACACAGGGTAGCTATTTTACGATACCTCCGGTATCCCAAAATAGCCATGCAGTGTAGAAGTACCCTAACTGAAAAAATTTAAAAAACAACAAATAGTCCTTAAGCACCTTAGAGACAAAAAAAAAATGTAGATGGTGTCATGACCTTTCATGGACACAACCCACTTCTTCATATGAATGGAGTTAAGGCAGGGGTGGGCACTAATTTTTGATGGGGAGCCACTCCAAGATTTTGGAAAGTGGTCAAGGGCCGCACTCTTCCATTATATTAATGGAGGAGATGTGGGGTCTGGGATGGAGATTGGGTGCAGAGGGGAGCTTGGGGTAAGGGATTGGGGTGCAAGAGGGAGACTGGAGTCTGGGCGGGAGTTTGGGTGAAGGAGGTGGTTGTGACCTAGGGCAGGGAACTGGAGTGCAGGGATTTTGGATGTGAACTAGGATAGAAGGGGGTTGTGATCTGGGGCAGGAGATTGGGGTGCCAGATCTGTGAGGGTTATAGATGCAAGAGGGAACAGAGGTTTGGGCATATTGAGTAGGGAGGCAGAGGATTGGGGCAGGGAGGGGCTGGGGTGCCAGAGGCAGACTGTGGCCAGGAGACTTATCAGCCAGCAGCCAAACCAGCCTGCCTGCCTTCAGAGCTAAGGTTTGCAGAGCTTAAAACATTTCCCAGCCAGCCAGCCTGCTTGCTTGCCTCGCCATGTGCTTCAGCGAATAACTAAGCCAAGGAGAGGTGGTGTGGTTCTTCTTGGCTGCCTGTTATTCCAACAAGCAGCTCACATTGGCTGGTTTTTGGCCAGAAACCAGCCAATGGGATTGTGCTAGGAGTGGGGCGTCTCCAGAAGCTTCCCTCCAGTTTTGAAACAGAAAGGAAGCCCGGCAGCCACGTTTCTGCACAGCATGCGGGGCTGAAAGGCATGCAGGGGAGCCTGTCTGGGGCCGGTGGCTTGGTGCCCTGGCTCTGGCTCATGGGCTGTATTTTGCCCAGGCCTGAGTTAAGGGGTCCAAGTTTCAAATAAATAGCAGAGAAAGAGAGGGAATGGGGAGGGAAAGGGAAGGAGAAAAAATGGGAAAAGAATAATCAATGAGAGTGCCCATGCTAAATTAAGTTGATAGAGTGGGTTCTAAGTACTCTTAAGTACTTGGTATTTGGTTATTTATGTCATTAGGATGTGGAATGCAGTGTAGAATCATATTGCTGGAAGAGACCTCAAGAGGTCATCAAGTCCAGCCCCCTGCCCAAGGCAGGACCAATCCCAACTAAATCAACCGAGCCAGGGCTTTGTCAAGCTAAGACTTAAAAACCTCTAGGGATGGAGATTCCACCACCTCCCTAGGTAACACATTCCGGTGCTTCACCACCCTCCAGTGGGTAATCTATATTTCTGTTAGTCTCTAAGGTGCTGCAGGACTATTTGTTTTTTAAGTTTTTAAAGAGAAGAATTGTCATGCTGATACATAAAATGTTTTCAAGCATTCCTGTTTACTACAACATTCCATGGGAATTTATCGTAGCCACCCAGAAGACACAAAGTACACCTTTCATTAGAAGATATGCAATAAAAAATTCGGCTCTTAATTAAACTCAGATTATGGACAATCATAGAATTAAATGAATATGGAAGCTCATTTAAAACAATAACTAGCATGATCTTTCCATAAGCTCTTTTTTCACTTCAGTTTCATTTATCAATTTTTAACAAGTAAAAGGTCAAATAAAAGTAAACCACTTATGGAGACAAGTTATGCTTTCTGTGCAGTCCTGTGTGAAAGAATTAGACAGTTGCATTCTAGCACTCATGTCCCATCACAAAAAAATTGACTGAAAAGCAAGACTGATGGCAGTATAGTTTTTTATCAATAACTAGAATGTTTACCTGGCATTGTTCATGTTCTTTAGGGCAGTGGGCTGTGGGTGTGCGGGGTGCAGGATAGGGATGTTAAATTTCAATTAACTAATCGAATAGTCAATGGGATTTCCATCGACCATTTGATTAATCGATAAGAACTTCAGCAGTCCAACTTTGAAATGTACAAGAGCCTCAGCAGGGACTCTTGTACATTTCAAAGTTGGCTGCCGCTGCACCCCTAGCCCATCCCATTGAGATGGAGCTGGGGGGAATTGGCTTTTAAGCCGGCTCCCTCCAATACCCCCTGCTCCTCCCCTCTCCTTGCTGCTCTTTGTGATAGAGGTAGCAAGGGGGGGAGTGACTAGTTGACTAGTGTGTCAACTATTGGATAAGCTCTTGCTTATCGGATAATCGACTACTCGATTAGTCGCTTACATCCCTAGTGCAGGAGTCAGGGCAGGCACTTAGGGATATGGGGGACACAGGGCAGGAGGCTGGGGGCAGGAAGGGTGCAAGGACAGAAAGTTGGGGGCATGAGGTGTGCAGGAGTAAGTGTTGGTGGCTGAAGAGGGGATCGGCAGGGGGTGGGGTTTCAGGAGTCAGGGCAGGGAGTTGTGAGGTGCTGGTAGGGTTCAACGCAGCAGGTGGGGGACTCAGGGCAGAGGGTGGAGGTGGCTGGTGGCTACTCCCTGTGGCTGGCCCGAGTTGGCAGGAGCTGTGCAGCCTGCCCACCAGCTGCTCCCTGGGAACGGCTGGGATGGCCGGATCTCCTCAGGGCTAGGGTACTTGCTCTTCCCCTGTGGTCACTGATGAGTATAACTTTCACAGCTAACACAGCCCTCCCTTTCCATTTGTTTCTCAACAGGCACATTCTACATGCATCTCATTGTCCTAGCACAACCAAATCCTTGGCTTGCTTTATGTTGTGATAAGAGGAAGCTGCATACCAAATTTGGTGGTCCTTGCTCTTATTGTTTAGGAGGAGATCTTGAACAAACAGACTTGCGTGTGGACAGACAGACACAGACATACAAACTCTCAATATATAGTAGGATGTACTTTTAACAGCCACTTTTCATTTTCTGATCTCAAAGCACACTACAAATATTCAGCTTGAGGTAAGTGAGGGATGTATATGGAACAATTAATTCATGACTGGACAGGATCACAATAGCCACTTTGCACAGCAACAAAGCATATCTATTTAGGACAGGAAGTAAGGAAGAATACAGTCACGAGGGTAATATGTACAAGGTAATTATGTAAATATAAAAATGGCTAGGTCATTTCCTTTACTATGAAGCTGCAACATGAATCCCTGTTAATACCACATAATCACTCACCCTGCTGTTGATGGCAGCTGGCGTAAAATAAATTGGTGAGATTAGCACACTGCAAAGGCAGCTGGTTAGGAGGAGAATGAAACAGCAAGCTCTCTGAAAGTCAACCACTTCATTATGGGCCCTATCCAATGCCCAATGAAGTCAAAGTTGGCTCAGTGGGAGTTGGCTTAGGCCCTAACAAAGGAGGAATGTGGCCATTCATGGAGAAGAGAGCACTTATTTAGCTCTCCAGGAGGAAGAATGCATAATGCTATTTCTGCTGATTTCCTGGATACAATAGGAGGCAGTTTCCAACATTCCCTCGTCTGTAGAGTTCCCTGTTCTTCCCCTGATAAACATGCTCCCCTCAGCTTTAATCCTATCCCTGCCACTGACTTTCTTTGTGTCTTTGAGAAATCAAATACCCTCTCTACAAGTCCATTTTCCCATGTGTAGGACTGGGTTAAAAACATTTACCTTCTTGTGAAGGTTACAGCTTCTATGATGAAGATAAAAATATTATGAAAGTGCTCTGCTATTATTGCCTATTTCAAGGAACAATAAATCCAGATTTAGGCACCTGAATGTTGATTTAGGCATTTAATCCAAGGTTATATGAGAATCTATGTGCCTCCAGGTATTTAGTTATATTTCAAGGCTAACTTTAACCAGACAAGTATGAAAATTTAAGCCAAGATAGTTATTTTTTTGTCAAGAAATCTGCTTGCTAGTAGTAAGACAGTATATAGGAGAAGAGAGGAGAAAAAAGGGAGAGAGACAGTTTTGGCTGGTATGTATAAATAATAGATAATATATTTTGGGAATAGCTATTTTCTCTGAAACATGACCCCCGTTTTTTCTTCTCTTCAAAGCTTTCAACTGATTTTCTGTGTCAGGGGAAAAAACCACAAAGATGTCAAGAAACTGAGTTTTAACTTGCTTAGTTTTTCTCCTCATAAATGTGTGGGAGCGAGGATGAAATAGGCAAGGAGTTCAACCGCACACATTTGTGGTGTGTAGCCTAACTTTACTGTTAAATCAAATCAAAGGCTAAGCTAGCTCTGTGGGCCACCAGAGGGATGTTCTGGTTGCTGAGGTCCAGACAGGTGAGAAGACACCAGAACTTCCCCTTGAGGCGGCCAAAGGCACCCTTCACAACCATGCAGTACCTGCTGGAGCTTGTTGTTGAAGGTCTCTTTTGTGGGATTCAGGCTTCCCATATAGGGCTTCATAAGCCAGGGAAGCAAGGGGTAGGCTGCTTCGCCCATGATGCACATGGGCATGTTGATGTCTCTGACCTTGATGGTGGGGTTGGGGAGAAACGTGCTGGCATGTATCCTCTAGAAGAGGCTGGAGTTGCAGAATATACAGGTGCTGTGCACCTTCCCCAACCACCTGACATAAATGTCGGTGAACTGGCCCTTGTGGTCCATGAGGGTCCACAGCATAATTTAAAAGTACTTCTTTCTATTGATATAGTCGGAGGCCTGACGGTTGGGGACCAGGATGGGGATGTGGGTGCCATTAATGCATGCCCTGTAATTTGGGAAGCCCATGGCAACAAAGTCAGTGACAATGGGGTCAGCGTTTCCCAGGGTGATGACACTTCACAGCAGGAGGCGTTGATGGCCTTCACCACCTATAGAATCACAGAAACACAGAATCACTGGGTTGCAAGAACCATCGGGAGATCACCAAGTCCAAGCCCCTTCCCAAAGTGGGGCCAATCACTAAACCATCCCAGCCAGAGCTTTGTCAAGCCGGGACTGAAAAACCTCTAGGGATGGAGATTCCACTCCTTCCCTAGGGAACCCATTCCAGTGCTTCACCACCCTCCTAGTAAAATAGTAAAAGAGTCAAACCTGCATGAGCATGGTCCTGACCATCAATCTCCCCACACCAAACTGGTTCCTGACAGAATGGTAGCTGTCTGCCATAGCTAGCTTCCATAGTGTGACGGTGACACGCTTCTGCAGGGAGACGGCGGGTCTCCTGGGGGTGTCTCATCACTGGACAGTGGGGAGAACTACTCACAAAACTCTAGGAAGGTGGCCTTCTGCATGCAGAAGTTTGGGAGCCATTGCTGGTCATCCCACTGCTGCAGGATGATGCTGTCCCCCACCAGTTGGAACTGGTCTCCCGCAGCCAGAAGTGGCATTGCACAATGTGCAGAGGAGGATGGAAGGGAATGTGGTATATGAGGAGCACCCTGCAGCACCACATGGGCAGTCTGCATGAACTGTGCCATGAAGTGCAGCAGGAGGTCAAAGAACCTGACATTGCTTTGCAGCAGATCTGGCTCCATGCTGGAAGTTCTGTGGCATCTGCAAGGGCAACCAGAGTACGTGGCGTGAGTTTGCTGTCCCTCGAGGGGGTAGGCAATGGAGAAGAGGAGTGTGAGATGTGGCTGTAAAGGGGAGCCCCTTTAAGCACGAGTTTCAGCTAGCTTCAGGAAGCAGCTACAGGAAGTGACTTCTGTCCCAATGCTCTCCCTGGAGTGCTTCCAGGGGGCTTTAAATGTGATTCAGGCTCCAAACACTGTGAACAAGCTATTTCAATATAAATCTGCACTATTTCGATGGTGCCTTGTAGTGTGGACATGCTATTTCATTGTTTTGAAATAAGTGATTTCAAAATAATCCCCTAGTGTAGAGCTGTCACCCCTGTGCCACCCCTTGTATTTTCACCTGGCTGGGCACAGAGAAAAGAGCATGTTTAATAAGGACAATGCAAAGTACTACACTCAGGAAGGAACACTCCATTTCACACATACAGAATGGGAAGTGACTGTCTAGGAAGGAGTACTGCAGAAAGGGATCGTGGGGTCATAGTGGAGTAACA
This sequence comes from Pelochelys cantorii, assembly GCA_032595735.1. Lineage (NCBI taxonomy): Eukaryota > Metazoa > Chordata > Testudines > Trionychidae > Pelochelys > Pelochelys cantorii. Next base: position 42,560,526 of record CM064335.1, read on the forward strand.
GTTAATCTGAATTTAGGACTTAGTTCAGATTAACTTTAAACTGCCGCATGTAGCCGCGGGCAGTTCGTTCGGACTAAGGGGGATTTAAAAATGGCGGCCGGACGGGAACATGCAAATAAAGCCCGGGATATTTAAATCCCGGGCTTCATTTGCAACCCCGGTTCCCTGATTTGCCTACCAAGCTCCAATTAACGAGCTAGTGTAGACATACCCTGATTGAGCAGAGCTGGCTCTATCAGACCAATGGGTACTACCACTTTTATTTTTAACACCTATCTATGCATATCCTTTAAAAAACAAAGCAAAACAAAAAAACCTCATGAACAGTATTTTTTATGCTCTACTTAATTTAAACTACTTGAACTGTGTTTGCAGTACTGCATTTTGTAATAAATACAGCCAAATAATCAATGCAAGTATGATTTTTCTATTCTAAATTATAAAGTCCTGTGACTCTACTTGTTTCCTAAGAAGAGGATGGTAGCCTTGCAATTCAGCCTAAGCAATGAGAAGCTGTAACTGCATTATACCTGGCATACAGCTGGAGCCAAACTCTGGCTCTGACAGGCACAATCTGGTTTCTACTTTCTTCTTGATGCATCTGAAGAAATAACCTTTTGCTGGCTCCCATGAAGCACTGGCCATCATGCAAACAAGTTGGAGTCAAGGCTTTGTCTACTCCCCCACTCCGCATTGCCCATTCCCACTTCACCTGCAGTAAGGAGGGATTAGCTATTACTGGTTGGTGATTTTCCCCCTTCCCTGCACCCTTTTCTCGTTGCACAGGCTCTGGTGATACAGGTTGTTGTACATAGCAGTTGCTTTTCTGATCTATCTTAGAAATATCATCATGATTCAATGGTATGGGCTTCTTTGCTGAGTTAAAGGCTGCCTTGTCTCTTTAAAGATAGAAAGAGCCACCTTAGGGGGAAATGTTCCTTAACTCTAATTTCCCCTTCCTATAGACTGCCTCCAATACTCTTATCTTGTCACAATAATTATGAAGGTCACTCTGGTAGCCTGGTTCTCTGTTTAACATTCTTTTCTATTTCTGAATGCCCTGAAGATCAGAGGGAATCTAGGGTAGGCTTAGATTAGTTTCAGAGAAGGAAGAGTGGAGATACAGAAACACTGTTTTTAGCTGAAAATTCTAATTTTAATGTGTTACCAGGATGGATGGTGTCATTCTCAAGGCACCCATAATTTTCATTCCTTATAATAGTCCTTATTCAATTTACTATTGAAAAAACAGAATTTAGCTCAGTTTGTAATCTCAGAGGAAGCACCTGGAAAATTTAGCTATTGATATGAGGTATTTTTAGGCTTTATAGGTTAATAAATTGAGTATTCCACACAATTTGATTTCTTAAGGACAAAATTGAAAGCTTGTTTTCATATTATTGTTCCATAATCTGAAACTTTCCCAGTAGTGTACTTCCCTGAACACTCAGGATTTGTCAGCAGAATATTCTGTTCTGCTCCATTGTTTTTTTCCAATTATACCGCATATTTTTCAAACATTCCTCCTCACCGCAAACAAACCATATTCCCTTCAGTTATACCAAGGACCATTATTTCAATAGCTTATTCTTAAAGTCCCATTACTTCAATAGCTTATTCTTAAAGTCCCATGATGGCAAGTAGTTGGTTGAAAGTTGTGTGCTGAAGTTTTGTGATAATTTTGGGAGCTCTGTTTTGTGATAGTTTGACATGTAAAGTGGGGCTAATATATTTCAGCCAGACTTCCTTAAACATCTGAAGTTTTAGCATTCTACCCAGAAATCAAGAGTATAACAAAAACCAGCCTGACAAGTCAAATTTCTGCTTATTACATTACCATTGGGATGTTGCTTTACAGTCTGATGAGGATGCTTTCTATTTTTCCAGCTAGAATAATAATCCATCTCTTTCCCATCAGCTGAAGCATGCCTTCTAATGCCAGTTATATCTGTTACCCTGCTTTACAATATACTGGATTTTACATGACAATATTTACTTTTTTGTTTGCAGTGCTGTTATAGACATATTGGTCCTAGCATATGATACAAGCTAGAAGAGATAATATTTTTTATTGGGTCAACTTCTGTTGATGGAAAATACAAACTTTTGAGCTTTACTTCTGAGCTTTATCTCACCTACTATGTGCCTCTCATATTTCCTCTTGATTTTTATATCTAAAGTAGTGTGTGCTGGTATTAAAAATGCCTTTGATTTAAAAATAAAATGCTAGCTCTGAAAAGGGGAGGGAAAAAGGAAATATACTTCTTAAATTAGGAGTTTCAGTTGTTTCCAAAGGCAAGTGAAAAATTAAATATTGTGATACAGTACCAAATTACTATGTATCTATTATTAATGTGCAGCTTTCATAACATTACAAATCACCTTGTGGGAAGAACAATTAAAAAATAAAAATTTATAAAATGAAGCTCTCAAATATTTTAACTCATTTTCCTACAGTCCAGCAATAATTACAACATAGGCTATAATTCCCATTTAACTAATGCATGCTCCATTTGGAAGCTTATCTTTGTTTTCTGTACAATCATAAACCAACTGTGCCTTATCAGAATTGTGTTACTGCACTATCACTAGCCTTGACTTGATTTATGGTTCATTATTATATAGTAGTAACACTGTGATATTTCTCACTGCTCTTTCAAACTGGAGTGACTTTGGGCCAATGATGTTTATTCCAGGAATGTCACAAAAAATCAGCAGTATTACAGACAAATTCTATTCTGGAATGGATGATGAAGAAATTAATCTGAACTGAATCACACACATCTGCCTCTCACATGCTAAAACTAGTGGGAGGGAGCTATTGGGGAGGAAAACTCAATGTGGGTTCTCACCAAGAATTTTCCCTAGCACAATTTTCTCCCCTCTCTGACACTGCACACCATATTCCTCACAATAATACTATTCCAATATGGTTATGACATAATTATGATTAAGACTGTGAATTTCTCATGGAGATCACAGAAGACATGGATTCCATGACTTTCTGGAACCTCCAGTACTTTTGCAGCCAGCTGATGCACCTGACCCCATGGCCACCCAAGCAACAGGGGAGGTCCCACCCTCCTTGCCTACCAACAACAGCAGCAGCAGTCCCAGGCCACCCCTCCCACCAGCAGAGGTGGCAGCAGTTACAGACTGTCCCCTGGCATCATTAGCAACAATCCTGGGCCCTCCCCAGCAGCAGTGGTTCTGGGTGCTTCAGTGGGCACCCACCCAAAGCACCAGCAGGCACTTTAGGACACTGCCCCCCCCCCACAGAGTCCTGGAGTTCACGCGGGCACAGCAGTACCCCCTGGAACCCGCTGGAAGCCCTGGTGCCCCCTGTGGAGCTCCAGAGGACCAGCTGATGGTCCAGTGCCCCCGCCCCGATCACCAGCAAGTGCCCCCAAGTCCCCAAGAACATCCAAGACTGAGTTGAGGTATATAGTACAAGTCATGGACAGGACGTTGGGCCATGACCTATCCATGTCTTTTACTAAAAATACCCATGACTAAATCTTAGCTTTAATTATGATGCATTTTATACAAGATGATATATGTATGGTGTCATTGGAAAAGTTGTGATTTGCTGAATACAGTTATCTTTTTTATGCAAGCATGTTAGCATCTTAAGTTATACTTATTGACTATGGCTTTTTATTTCAAAAGGGCTATGTGACAAGAAGGGTACACTGCAGAAGAGACAGCTTTTCCATGTGCCAGGGTATAGCTAGCACCCAGAGGTTCCCTCTTCTCACAGATCAGAGGATATGACTGGCCATTAGTAAGAAGCCTGGAATCCTACGTGGTATGGTGTGGCTGTGGGCAGGGGTTTGTTCTCTTTTTCCTCTTCACTATTTCCCTACTCCTCTCCTTTCTAAGTGAATGCACAGGTGGCTGACTGTTGCCTCTCTGTTCTATAATATATTCTTTTTCTTTACACAGGGAATGAATACATGACTTAACTTCCTGACTGACATTAGCATATTAATTAAAAACATCCTGAAATAATTTAATGAAATGTTTACTGATCTCTCACTGACAGCTCAAGATGAACTTACCATACATATCACAATCTATGACTGACTTCAAAAGAAATGACCACCCCCCACACTCCCCCCAAAGTGGAGCAATGTCAGGGACAGAAAGGTGCACTTCTAATATACAAGGTAACATTCTGAGCTGTCTTATCTTCATTTCAAAATTACCTTTCAGCATTTGCATATTCAGTAGCACACCAATATTTATCTCCCCTAGCAAAGAGGCATAATAGGAATATGCAGAGGTCCTGACATTCATATTCATATTTGTATTCATGGCTCTGACATTAAGATTTATTTTGTATTTGTATTTGTATTCTGAAACTGTGTGATTAGCAAATTAGCACAAAATCAAGACAATAATAGGAGGAACATAAACCAGAGGATTAGCTCTTTTAAAAATCTCATACAATCCTCTGATGTCTTCATCTTTGGGAATATAGTCCTATTGAATACACTGGGTTATAATAAAACAATCTTGGATTTTCTAGGGCAGCTATGACAGCTAAATGGCTAATCCTTTCAAATGGCACAACAAGAATGCTATCTAGTATGGAGCAAAATATCAGTAATTAGATTTTGGCAATTTAGAAAGATTCCCTTTCTACAAATGTTGAATACCCTGATAATGGTCTGGAATGTCATGTGGAGCATAAAAGAATTTAGGATCGCAATAGAATCATTTCACTTTCCTCAAATACTGACTCACTTATTTTCTTAGTCAAGCTGGACACATGAAACCTCCTGTAATTATTTCAGCTACTGCTGAGAAGACAGTGAGCATTATTTACAGCAACCAAAATCTTGTGTTTACTGATCAGAAGATATGGTTCTTGCTCAAGAGAATTTACCACATACATTTTAGCCATGACCCAGCAAGTGAACATGAGAGTTACCCAGTTGAGGAGTAAATGCCTAAAAATATTTCATTTATGCTGCTTTAACATTTAGATAAAGTTATACACAAATAAAACCCAGATCTTACAATGAAAAGTGTTAGACAAACTTAATTAAAGGCATGGCTATTAGCTCTGCTTATAATGATAGTTATAAAACAGATGAATGAGTATAAATGCTTATAAATAATGTTATAAATGTTTATAAATAATATTAATGAAGACAAAGTTATTCGGATAAATTGTCAGAAGCTATCTTTTTCTCTAGTGAGACTTAATGACTATGAATTGAGATGCCCTGTTGAAAAATGAAGAACTGTATGAACATTGTTTATTTCCTACCTGAGTTAATACATGCAAAATGTTAACCCCTCAATGATTCATAAAAGCAATATTTTATAATAGACTTTGCATGTTTTGTTAGTCTATAAAGTGCTACCAGACCATTTGTTGTTTTTTAAGCTTATTTTTGCTCTGGTGGTTCACCAGACTTCTAATTTTGTCTAAAAGCAATAATACTACATTGCAGGGAGTAGTTGTCAGCAGGATGACACCGTGAATAAGATTCTTTAAATAATAATTCATTAAAATGTTGCTAAGTCATCCTTAACACTCACTTTACAAAGAAAATGAATCTGATGAGATCATCCAGGTCTCCTGAACTTTGGGTGCTCCAAGGGCTGGAAGGGTCCACAATGTAATTTAGACAGCCCTGGGGACTTATCCTATGTTGCAGAATTTTCCTTGGACTAGCATGTGGACCTCAGTACTGCTCTGACTCTCCACAGCACTGTGTTCTGCAGCTGCACCTTTTCCGGTCCTGGCATCCTGTAAGCCATGACACATGAAGGGGTCCTCAGAAAGCAGATTTCTGTTTGTCTGCCATAGTGACTGTGCTGGCTGATTTCTCCCATGACCTGATGTACAGCTTTCAGTACATGATTCAATGCTCTAGCCTTTTTACCCAGTACAAAATGACTGGAGTGATGTTAAGGACCTCATCCCAAAGCGCTCATATATTTTTGAGTTCCGCACTGTATTTTGTCTTTCTTGTCCCACTGTAATATTGTGCTATGCAGGTTCTTATACAATACTAGAAGGCTTACTCAGGCAGGGAGCTGGCAGTGTGAGGGGTGCAGGAGTCAGGGCAGGGCCTTGGGAATACGGAGGGGGCAGTACAGGAGGCTGGTGAGGGGGTGTGCGAGAGTGAGGGTTGGGGAGTGAAAAAGGGCCCAGGGGGCGGTCCCATCTGCCCTGGGCCTTTTCTCTCCTCCCAGACCCCACCCTGGCTGCCAGGGGCTTTTTCTCTCCCCACCCTCCCATGCTGCGGCCAAGGGCTGGGATGGGGGAAAGGATTTGGGGCAGGGAGGCTACTTACCAATGTGCTAACAAGGCAAGATGGTGAAGCCCTAGCTCTGCTGGTCATTCTTTCTCTAGTACAGCTGCCCCCAGAGGCCACTCTGCAAGATAGCTCTCCCCTGCAGGATCGCTGCCTCCAGTGGCCACTCTCAGTATCATGTCACTCTGACTAGCCTTTCCCTTTCCATGTTATGGCAAACAGTCTTGTTCCCAGTGCTTCCAACACAACCAAACCTTGACCTTGCTTTAAATTAGGAAAGAAGGAAGCTGCATACCAAATTTGGTGGTCCTAGGTCTTGACATTTAGGAGGAGTTCTTGACCAAACAGACTCACAGACATATAAATCTCTAAAATACATATACTGTATAGATGTGTCACTGTAACATCCGAGAACCTTGAAGAATTAGGAAATTAAACAAGGCTTCATTGTCATTTTTTAAGAAAATGATAAAACTCGGTTTCTAAAATTACTCATTTTAGATGTAAGAAATTGCTTTTAGTTTATGAACAATTTTCTAATTCTGCCTTGTCTCTTGCCAAGCTTAGGTTAATTAGACACCAAAACCATATATAATGATGATGCAAAATCCTTTTTCACTTCTCAAATTAAAAATAAGAAAGATCATCTTGTCAATTTGGATACCAATTCTGATATTGATCAGAGTATTAAATTTAATTAAAACCGCCATCTATGCAATGACTATTCTTATTGCCATCTAATTAGTACTGTTTTGTCAACCATAAAATGGAGATGCATACATTTATTTTCCTAAATTCATTATCTCCAAGGCCAGAAGGGACCAATCATCCAGTCTGGCCTCTGGTATAACACGGGGAATATTCAGCCATTGATCAATGAAATGCTTGAGGTCTGATACCTCATGACTCATCAGAATTAGAAGCATATTATTCCTCAAAAAATGAGGTTTACAGGATCTTGCGGAAAAAAGGGGTTTTTCCAACAAATGGCCACATCTACATGGGGCTTCTTAGTGGCAAAACCTTTTCTGCAATGAGAGCACAATATGCATATCTTCTGCCAAAAAAACCCAGCAGTGTAGACATAGCCAGAAGATTTATACCATTTCAAAGCCATGTGTATTCCCTCATTTTAAACATTTCATTTTTTTTCTCTAGACCTGTAGTGTAGATTGCAACATTTTAGATGCTTAAATCATGCCATAATTATATATGGAAAAGTTATTTTAAATAATGTCTATGCCATTCTAATAGAATTCAGTGAGTATAACATATCTTCCCTTCAAAGCTAGCATTATTAGACTTACAATACCAAGTCAGACAGGATTTCTAGATGAGGGATGCAAAAAATAGTAATTTTTTAGAAAGTTACTTTTCTAAAATATTCTCTTCAAAATAAATATTAAGTACCATATATATTATACATAGTGACCTAGTATTAAATAAATATTTAGTAGACTTTTCTTCGGAAGGGCCTGCACAATTAACTCATGGCTTCAGCATCCATGAAAAATGCAGGCAAAAGACATGATTATAAAAAGCATTTATACTATACCACAACATCACATATTCCCTGGGTGTATATGTACCTGTATGCATGGATGTATATAAATACCCCCAATTAGAAATAGCTTGCAAACAACTTATATGTTGTAACAATCTAGAATTCCAATATAGAAAGATGATCCTTATTCAGAAGTAAGGAAATTGTATGGTAATGAATGAAAGGGGCCTATTAAAACACCTATACTGCATCACATCATTTCATCCATGTGCAACATTTTCTCAGCAATATGTGGATATTTTCCCTCGCAGAGCATCTTGATTTATAGTATGTTGCAACAAAACATGAAGTGTCTCTGTTTTGATAGATGTGAGCATATCTTTTTACCTGCTGAATTTTGTTTCAGAAATCAGTGCTATCAAAAGATGTTTCCAGAAAAAGTTACATTTTCAGTTAGAGTGGTGTCACAGTTCATGACAAAATGTCTAAAAACTCCATTTTGAGAGCTTTGCTTTAAATTGTAAATATATCATACTCCTCTATTTATTATTATCCCCATTTTGCAAACAAAGAAATTGAAAATGTAAGAGGTTAAGAAATGTGCCCAATTTCACACACAAAAAAGGCATTTTTAGAAATAGAACTTGCCTCTCACTGGACATTCAGATACCATAGTAATATACGAACATGAACAGAATAAAATAAACATTGTTCTGTAACCACTGGACCACAGTTCCTCTTACAAAGATTTTGATATCCAGTAATAAACAAAGAAACTGATAGAGCATTTAATGAGATATTGTACAGAATATATTTTAAAAAGTTTGTGTGGGTCTGGCAGACACTCTTTTACATCAGCAGTTCTCAAAATACTGGTCAGGACCCCAAGGTAAGTCAGGACTCCATTTTAATAGGATCACCAGGGCTTAGACTTGCTGGGTCCGAAGCTTGAGTCCCGCCGCCACAAGCTGAAGCCAAATCGAGAGGGATTCAGCCCTGGGTGGCAGGGCTCAGGTTACAGGCCTTTGGATTTGACCCCATCCCCTTCCAAGGCAGTGGCACTTGGGCTTTGGGAGTGAGAACCAAGCAGACTCAAGTTTCTGTCCCTCCTCCTGGGGTTGTGTAGTAATTTTTGCTGTCACAAGGGGCTCATGGTCAGTGTTCCCTCTAAGGTGCGCACCAAGAATTTGCCTCCTACCTACCTCCTCAGCAGAGCCGCATAGTGGCTGCTCAGCTGCTCTGGGGGCGGGGCCATGTGGTGGACAGCAGCGCTGCCCCAGGAGCAGCAGGGCAGTCACCCTTCTCTAGGGCTAGAGCTGTGGGCCATGTGGCGGGCTGAAGCTGATCTGGTGGCCCTGGCTGGGGCCAGGGCCGGAGGCCAAGAGACTTATACCTGTGGTACAGTCTCACTGGTTGGTGGAAAGAGTATTAGATGGTGTGACGGACCGCCAGTGGCCCGCATGGGCAACAGCCCGGACTGCCAAGGGCTGGAGGGCGGAGGCGCCCCAGGGGTCCCCAACCCCGTACGCGGCGCAGGCGAGAGAGGGTGGCGGGGCCGGACCCAGCCTCCGAGCCTGCGCCGGGAGGGAGCCACTGACCCCTCCCCCGGGGTAGCATGGGGCGGGATGCAGCCGGAGACCGGCAGCTGGGTGGCTGCAAAGAACGCCGGCACGCCGCTGGAAGGGGGAGGTCCCTGAGTGGCGTCCGGCGCGGCGGGCCGTTTTAAAAGGGCCCGCCGTCAGAGGGGACGGGGGCAGCCTCCTCGGACAGAGGGAGGAGAGCCCCGAGCCCAGGATGGACCCAGGGCAGGACCGAGGCCGGCAGACGGTCCGGCCTCGACCCAGGGAGCCATGAGGCGACCGGTGCAGCTGGCGGCCGACCAGTCCCAGCACCGACTGGGACTGGACCTGACTCCGCCGGACCTGGGAAGAGCGACCCAGCCAGGACCGGACCCGCCAGAAGGAGCCGACCCGCGGGCTATCGCCCGAGCGACCCCAAACCCGAATGCCTGAACCGGGGGGCGGGGGGGGGCGGGGAGGAAGCAGCCCGGGGCAGGGCCCTTTTGTCGTCCTTGGGTAGACGGGTTACGGAGGGAATTACCCCCGTCTGCTGTGCTGGGGCACGAGTGAGCCCTGGCGCTTAGGGCCCCGGGTTGGGACCCAGAGAGGGGGTGGGACCGGGTCCCCCTCCCCCTCCTTCAGGAGGGGTTAATCCCCGGTCGGGAGCAATACAAGCAAGGAACAGAGGAGGGCGATGGCCAGATGGCAGGGCCAGTCCAGGTAGAGGTCCTAGGAGGGACCGAACGGGGGACGCAGACCCCACTCCAGGAGGGACGGGGTACAGACGCCGGGTCCGCTGAATCCCCCCGTCCCGACGGCTCGGGCGAGGGTGATTGCACCCAGCTGAGGGGGCCTGTGAACAGGGACCCCAGGGCGGGACTGCATCAACAGGGGGCGAAAGGGTCCGCTGAGCCCCCATCCCCTTCTGGGAGGGGGTGATTGCACCCCAACTCCTCTACAGATGGATTACTGCCAAAGTTACTGGAAGGGAGTTTCATATAAAGGATTGTGTTTTCCACATTAATGATAAGTGTTCTCTTTCTCCTGATAAAGATTTCCTTGTTTGTGCATGCTCTCAGAGTGGGGAAGCTAATTGTGGAGGCAATGTTTAGTCTTCCCAGGTTTCTGGGTGAGCCTCAAGCCAGTTTCCTTATTTGTCAAGAAGGACCCTAGATATATAAAAGCTGATCATTTCTGCTGCTATTATCCCTTTGGCAGAAGCACAACATATATTTGTTTGGAACCTACCTGCAAAAATCAGGTTATGTCTTTGCCTAATACTAATATTATTTTTAACACAGAATAAGTGTTTTCAGTATAATTTAAATGTATATTTGAAGACTTTATTTTGTAGGTGTACTGTCTGGACACTGACTGGTCAACTACTACAAAAAGTTTGATCTATATTTATCTTCATAATAAAAAAAACAGGGACAAAAATAATCATTACAAAATTGTGGAGATGATTCTCAATTGCTGAAAATCATCAAAAGTCCATTTAAGTCAATGAATACACATCTATTTATCGAAGATATGTTCAGATCTTTGTCTTAGGGTTTTGTATAGTGTTCAACTAAGTAATTAGAAATTCAATATTATCATCCAGATTTCAAATTACACTTAACAATAGGAAAAGAATATGATTCCGTAATGAGTTCTAAGACAACAATAAGAACTAAGGGTGTATAGGGTGTTAGACAAATACTGTACATTAGCACTTCGAGTTAGCCATAATAGTAAGGATGCATGGGTGAAAATTCTGATTTAACAGCTCTTTTTATTCTTTGTGACTTGGCTGTTTTAGTATTCTTTCTTCCATAAGATATATAGATATACTAACCACTACTCCACCAGCATATATATATGTAACACTTCTGCCAGGTAGTGCCAGCAGCAGCCAGGGCCAGGTTCAATATCTAGGGGTCCCTTTTCATCCATCTCACACAGAACCGGCTCGAGCCCCCACCCAGTAGCCTGGGAAATTCACACACCCCTGGGCGCCTCTGAGAGGCAATGCTTCCCCTCTCGCAACCACAGAGTCTGAGTGTAGAAAAGAAACTTTTAATGAAAGAGAGAGAGGTTACATGGCATTAGCTTGGAAAAATACCACAAACAGAGTTCATAATGCCCCCACAAGTAGCTGTCCCAGCTCAAATGGCTTGAGCAATGTCCTTTGCCTCTCAGGCTCACTAGTCCAACAATGTAAGGGTTCCATTCACTTACCCAAACTTTCTAGGCTACGTCTACAGTGGCGCATTCTCACACAAAAACTCTTTTGTGGAAGGGTTCTTCTGCAAAAACTCTTCGGCTACGTCTAGACTGGCATGATTTTGCACAAATGCTTTTAACGGAAAAGTTTTTCCATTAAAAGTATTTGTGCAAAAGCGCGTCTAGATTGGCACAGAGTTATCGTTATAACGATGCGCTTTTGCGCAAAAGCACGTCTACATTGGTGGCGTGCTTTTGCGCAAAAGCAGAAGCCCGGAACCATTTTGCAGAGGGCAAAAGGGCACCAGCCCTTTCCGGAGGCGGGGGCTGGAGCTCCTTTGAGACACGTGCTTAAAGGGATCTCCCTGGACAGCCGTTTCTCTCCTGCTCCGTGCTTTAGTACCTCTTGTAGGGACTGACAGCCGTAGCAGTTTTGGTGGTTGCCCTCTGCCTTTTGGACACCACTGCCTTTTGCCACCTAGTGCTTTTGCCTGGTTTTTTTTTTTCTTTTGCCTTGTTTTGTTTGCCTTGGAGCCAGGGGTGGCCGTGTGCCTGCTCTGGCCCCTGCCGGCCATTTTGGAGTGCCTGCAGCTGGTGCTCCAGGCTGGTGCCCTCCTGTTCCAGGACCAGGAGGTGCAGACTGCTTTGGACTCCCTCATCAGGGAGGCCATGGTGTCCCTGTGGCATCCCCACCCCAGGGTGGAGAGGCCACTGTGGAGACTGGACACCAGTATGGACTGGTGGGACCGGCTGGTCCTGGGACAATGGGGCAACCAGCAATGGCTCCGGAACTTCCGCATGCGAAAGCAGATGGTCCTGGAGCTGTGTGCCTGGCTCGCCCCTGCACTCCAGAGAGCCACCACCCGGCTGCGGGCACCCATCCCCGTCGACAAGAGGGTCGCCATCGCACTTTGGAAGCTGGCCACCCCGGACAGCTACCGATCGGTGGCACACCAGTTCGGGGTGGGCAGATCCACCGTCGGTGTCATCGTGATGGAGGTAAGTCCCAGGGAGAGTGGGGAGTCGGGTGGGGGGAGGGTGCTGCACTCCATGCCCAGGGGCAGCCAAGACTCCAGGCTGGGCCACCCAGGGGTTTGGGCCATCCCTCCCTTGCACAGGCCTGCTGGTGGGTGGGGCACCATGGGGCGAGGGGGCCCTGGTGTGCGTGCGTGCGTGCGTGCGTGCATGCATGTGTGCGCGCGTGAGGACAGAGGGAATCATGGTGGGGGGGGTCAAGGGAGCGGACACTCATCCCTGCCTTATGTGATGTGTTCCCCTATGTTTCTCTGCACCCTTCTGCAGGTCGTCCACACCATCAACGATGTCCTGCTCCCAAGAGTGATCCGCCTGCGCGACATGGACGCTATGCTGGCCGGCTTCGCTGCCCTCGGGTTCCCCAACTGTGGAGGAGCCCTGGATGCAACCCACATCCCCATCCGGGCCCCGGAGCATCGAGCAGCCCATTTCATGAACAGGAAGGGGTACTGCTCGATTGTTCTCCAGGCCCTCGTGGACCACCGTGGCTGCTTCCTGGACGTCTATGCGGGCTGGTCCGGCAAGGCACACGACGCCCGCATCCTCCGCAACTCCAGACTGTTTCACAGGCTGGAGGCGAGCACCTACTTCCCCCGGCGGGAGTTTACTGTCGGAGATGTGCCTATGCCCATCTGTATCATCGGGGATGTGGCCTACCCCCTGCTGCCCTGGCTAATTCAGCCCTACACGGGGGCAGCCGGACCAGAACCGGGCCCAGTTCAACGACCACCTCAACCAGGCCTGGAATCAAGTGGAGTGTGCCTTCGGCCACTTAAAAGCCCGCTTCCATTGTTTGCTCACCCGTCTCTAGATGGGTGAGCGGAATGCAACGGAGGTAGTGGCCTCATGCTGGGTGCTCCACAACAGTTGTGGAGCGGAGTGGGGAGGCCTTCCTCCCTGCATGCATGGCAGCCAAGGGCCAGACTTATGAACAGCCCCACACAGCTGCCATCCGCCAGGCGCACCAGGACGGGGTGCGCATCTGAGAGGCTCTGGCGGACATGTTCGCACAGGCCCCATAGTAGGGTCGCCTCGGTCTCCCCATACAACTCCCTCCCATCACCTACCCTTCCCCCTCCCCTCCCCTTACCTCCCAATAAACACCAAACACAGTGTTGTTTTCAACAGAAAAACTGGTATGTTTTTATTTCCAAGGGAGAGAGGGGGAGGAGACCTTGAACTGGGAGGGGGAGGGGGAGCAGACCTTCAACTGGGAGGGGGAGGAGCTACTCCTGGGAGGGGTGGCCCCTGTGACCGCTCCTGCGGGGGAGGACCTGCACATGGGGGGCAGGCCGCGTCGGGGCAGGCTGCACGGGGAGGTGGACAGGAGGGGCAGGAACAGGAGCAGGAGGGGCAGGGACAGGAGCAGGAGGGGCCATTGCAGGAGGGGCGAGGGGCACTGCTAGGGGAGGGATGGTGGGTGGACGGCATGGCCTATGTGGGCGGTGAGGGTGGCGATGGAATCCGCCATGCGGATGCACTGGGCCTGGAAGGCGCCCCGGGCCTCCTGGTGCCACTGCAGGTCCGCCTCCACGCGCTGAGTGATGGCTGCCTCGACGTGCTCGACGGCCTGCACGTGGCGCCGAAGGAGCTGGTCCCGGTGGTGGAGCCGCTGCGTTGGTGGTTGGGAGGCTGGGGGTGCTGCTGCTGCTGGACTGGAGGGTCCCCGGCTTGTGCCTGGTCCCGCTGCAGGGAACAGAAGAAAGGATGGGTCAGTCAGGCAGCCTGGCCACTGTCCCTACACCTCATGCCCTCTACCCCACCCCTGAGCCCAGATGACACCACAGTGGTGTGGCTTGGGCCCACTCGGTTACCTCCCCTCCCGCCCCGTGTTGTATGTTTGCATAGAGGACCACCCCTGGAGTAGGGTCCGCCTCCATGTATTGTAACCACCGGTCTGTGTCCTGGCCCCGTGGAGGGTGGGAGGGCGCTTGTGTTGTGTTAACCTGTGGAACTCCCTGCCGGTGGAAGCTGTGAGGCTTTGGGCTAATCAATGGTGTTTGACAGGGAGCGAGATGAATCCCCACACAGTGCCTGGGAGCACATCTGGCAGACGTGGTCTGGGCTCTCAGATCCCCATCATGTGGGATGTCTCCTGGACGGAACCAGGAGAGAGTGACTGGGGAGTGTACCATCCTTGCAGCAAAACTCAGGCAGCCCTAGGGCCAGCCCGAGTGCTTCCTCCCTCCCCCTCCCGCTAGCCCTCACACACGTAGCCCAGGGACATGTGTGGCTGCAGTGGGGACTTCCCTCGGGGGGACAGCCAAGGCACCGGGAGCAGGCAAGGGGCTCAGTGGGGGCCACACTCACGGGCTGTGCTGCTGCGGTTCTCCCAGAAGTAGCTGGCTGTGCCTCACAGCCAGGCATGGGACAGTGTGCCGTTCTGTGTGCTGCACCCTTGCGGAGGTGCGGGCTCTGTCCTGAGCCCCTGGGGCCCTGGCTGGTTCCAGCTGGCATCCACCCTTCCCCCCAGTCCTGCCAGATGTGTGTGAGCAGCATGGTCCCAGGCGTGCCCTGCAGCTGCCTGCCACGGCCACATGCTGCTCGGTCACCAAGCTGCACGTGGTTGCACGTGCTGCATACTGCCTAATGCTACACAGCCCGTGCAGCTCACGTGGCCTAAGTGACGTGCTCTCCCCCCCCCCCCCGCCCTTGTGAGTGCAAAGTGCAACACTTGCCGGTGGATCCTTCCCCGGCCTCCGAGGATGCGTGGGAGACATCGGGACTGCCAGAAGGGGCCTGCAGGGTGGCAGTGCTGGCCTCGTCCTCCGACGCACTGCTGGGGATGTCTCCTTCCTCTGTCTCGGTGGTCCTGCTGACGGGGGGGCGCTTGCTGCTGTCCACCAGGATGTCCGGGGCTTGAGGGGCTGGCTGGCCCAGGATGGCTTGGAGCCGCC
Organism: Pelochelys cantorii; assembly: GCA_032595735.1. Lineage (NCBI taxonomy): Eukaryota > Metazoa > Chordata > Testudines > Trionychidae > Pelochelys > Pelochelys cantorii. The sequence goes on from CM064335.1 coordinate 42,576,004, forward strand.
AGTAGTGGGGGCAGGTGTCAGCTCCTGCCCCCTGGCCCTCGCTGGCCCGGACGTAGCCCAGGCGCAGTTCTTTCACTTTTGCCCGGACCTGTTCCAGGGTCCGGGCTGGATGGCCCTGGTGGGCGAGCGCCTGGGCCATGCAGGCAAAGATCTCTGCATTCCGGCGCCGGGAGCGGGTGTCGTGGAGGGCCTCTTCCTCCTGCCACAGATCCAGCAGGGCCTCCAGCTCCCCCGAGGACCAGGATGGGGCCCTTCTTTTTCAGGCCCTGGGGGCCTCCTGCGCTGGGGGTGCGGGTGGCTGATCCCCACCTGGAGCTGCCATTGCGCTTGGGGGGTGTCTGCTGGACAGCAGGGGCCACGTGGCAGACCTCTGGCCAGAGGTCTGAGGGGCTCCTGCCACGTGAGCTCAGCAGCCTGTATCTGCTTTAAGGGGGCTCGGGTTACCAGGAAGTCCAGGGAGCTGACTGTGGCTACAGAGTCTCCAAGCGTCCATAGGGCTTTTTTCCGTTTAGCCTGCTTTTGTGCAAAATGTCTTAGCTGCCTGTCTACACTGGCCCTTTTGCGCAAAAACATTTGCGCAAGAGGGCTTTTTCCCGAGCGGGAGCGTCATTGTATTTGTGCAAGAACGCAGATGATCGTACATTAGATCATCAGTGTTCTTGCACAAATTCAAGCGGCCAGTGTAGACAGCCAGAAAGTTTTTGCGCAAAAGCGGCCGCTTTTGCGCAAAAACTTGCCAGTCTAGACGCAGCCTTCCAGATGAGAGCGTCTACACTGGCATGTGCTTTTGTGCAAGAGATGTGCTTTTGCACAAGAGCATCCATGCCAGTGTAGACGCTGTCTTGCGCAAGAAAGCTCTGATGGCCATTTTAACCATAGGGCTTTCTTGCGCAAGAAATTCATGTTGCCTGTCTACACTGGCCTCTTGCTCAAGAACAATTGCGCAAAAGGGCTTATTCCTGAGTGGGAGCGTCAGAGTTCTGGTGCAGGAAGCCCTGATTTTATACATTAGAACGTCAGTTTACTTGCGCAAGAACACGCGGCCAATGTAGACAGGCAGCAAGTTTTTGCGCAAGAGTGGCCGCTTTTGCACGAGATCATTGCAGTGTAGACACAGCCTCTCTGCACCCAACTTCAAACGCCCCACTTACAGCTCTGTCCAGTCAGTGCAGACCCTGACACATCACCCTGATGACTCCACTCATTGGCTGTGTCTAGACTGGCAAGTTTTTTCGCAAAAGCAGAAAAACTTGACAGCTGTCTACACTGGCCGCTTGATTTTGCGCAAAAGCACTGATGTTCTAATGTAAGAAATCAGTGCTTCTTGCGCAAATACTTTGACGCTCCCGTTCGGGCAAAAGTCCTTTTGTGCAAAAGCTTTTGTGCAAAAGGGCCAGTGTAGACAGCTCAGTTTTGTTTTGCGCAAAAAAGCCCCGATGGCTAAAATGGCGATCGGGGCTTTCTTGCGCAAACCGCGTCTAGATTGGCACAGATGCTTTTCCGCAAAAAGTGCTTTTGCGGAAAAGCGTCTGTGCCAATCTAGATGCTCTTTTCCGCAAATGCTTTTAACGGAAAAACTTTTCCATTAAAAGCATTTGCGGAAAATCATGCCAGTCTAGACGTAGCCATTGAGTCTGAGGCTATGCTACGTTTGTGCTCCCCCTGCCCCTGCTCCTATAGGCCATCCACCAGTCACTCTGCTGGCCACAATGGGCCTAGCTCCAGGCCAAACCAGTGATTTCAACTCTTTAGTCACTACCTAGAACAGCAAAAGATTCCAGCTTCTACTGAAATAGTAAAAAGACTCCTGAGGGAGTGTGCTTTAGGTGTATTCTTAGAGGAGGAACAGGTTGACCCAATCTTCAGGCACAAAATAGGCTGGTTCAAGCCCTTTTCCCCTAACCCAGTTCACTCAACTCTGAAGCGGGGAGGCTTGTTCATCTGAGACCCCTTACAATGATGGTGTCTCTCCTGCAAGCACTAGTGTCATAATTTACAGTTCACACATTTTGGGGTAGCATGATTTGTGACCCCACAACAGCCCAAATTAGTTGCAATACATCACAGTCCATTCTAACAACCGATCCTCCATCAGCCCAGGGTTTTTTGAATTTACATAACCACACCCCGGATTCCTTCCCCGTCCCAGCATGAGCTGTATTTACATATCAACAGTTAATTATCTTGAAGGGTAAACAACTTCAGCTGGGCTGGATTGCAAGCAGTCCTTCAGACCCCTGGCTTACATCTATATAATATATGAAAATATGATATTTGTTAGCAGCGGCAGATATAGGGCAGGGCAAGCGGGGCGGCTGCCCCAGGCCCCGCGCTTCAATAGGCCCCGCGCACACGCTACTATCTGTTGGCTGTGGCCATGGCGCATGCGCGAAATTGTGCTGCCCTGGGCCCCATGCTTCAATAGGCCCTGTGCCCTGGGCCCCGCAAAACTCTCATCCACCCCTGTTTGTTAGTAACTGATGGGTGCAATGGTGGCACACACCCAAAAAAATGCACATGATCTCAATATTGATGCAGAAGACAAAACTCACTCTGCTCATGGATGGATAATCTTAGAGGGAACACTGGTCATGGTGCAGTGACGAACCCTTGCTTTACATCTACAGACTGTGCCTTTAAACCCTTTTTATTTAATCTGAGCTGCGTTATTACAGTGACTCACAGAGACACCTGGGGGGCTGACAGACTTGCTGGGCCTCTGGGCAAGGCAGAGGGCAGGGATCTGTGCCCCTAGAAGGGGTGGGGCCTCAAGCAAAAGGGACTGGGGCTCGGCAGCCCTCAGTGCCACTCGGAGTGTGCCACATAGGGCTCTAGTGGCGATTTAAAAGGCCTGGGGCTCTGGCCGCTGCTGTAGTAGCAGTGGCAGCCAGGAACCTCAGGCCCTTTTTAATCGTGGAGCAGTCCTTCCCCTGTTGGCAAGCCAGGGCCCCCAAGAAAGATCAGGACTCTGCTAGGCGGGGTACTGTGCAGCTACAGAGGAAAAGGCACAGTGAGGCCGGAAGAGTTTACACTTCCCTTTGAAACAACATTCAGCTCCTGGGCACCACAGCCAGCAGGACCAAGGTTAGGACAAGGGAAACAAGAAGATCATCCCTCACCCCAGCCAGCTACCTGTGCACCCAGCTGCTTTAGCATACAATCACAGAGCTGGAAGAGACCTCAGGAGTCATCAAGTCCAGCCCCCTGCCCAAGGCAGGAACCAATCCCAACTTTAGAGCCGCCTTATTTGCAAACAAAGGTGGTTGGAAATCAAGACGGAAGCTAAATGGGGAGTGCCCCTAATGCCCAGCAAGGTAGCAGGGAAGGGGTGGCATTTCCCCACTGCAGGCCCGAGGTGGCGGGTGAGGGCCAGCAGGGCTTTGGGCGACTAGCGGGAAAGGGGTCCCGAGTTCGAGGCACGGTAGGAGCCAGGCTGACAGACATTCCCAGGGAGGCTGCGCCCTGGGGGAAGCTCCTGCCTGCGCTGCGCCCTTGCCCCGGTTGACGCTAGGACCCGGGGGAGCGTCTGGGGCCGAGCAGCAGCTCTCTGCTCTGCCGTGGCCAGCGAGGGGAGCTCGGCTTCTGGGCGGGGGGTTGAGCGGTGGCTTGGCCGGCCGGGCTGCGGCTCGCACGGTGCCTGTCCCGGGGCGCGGGAGAGGGAGCGCCCCAGTGCCAAGCCAAGTTGGCTGGCGTGGCCGGAGCGGCGGCTGGGACCCGTGAGTAACCGCGGCGCTGCCTGGCTCGCACTACGAGCTGTTGCTGCTTTAAAACACCCCCCCCCCCATGTGCTGCGCCGGGCGCCGGGGCCAGGCGCCTCTGGTGTGCAACTCCATTGAAGTCAGCTGAGGAGGTGCTGCGCGGGGGGACTGAGCTCCCCTCCCCCAACAGGAGGAGGGAGCTGGAGAAGAGGGAAAGGGACAGCAGAGTCATTCCAGCCCCTCGCCATGCTGGCAACTGGCCGGGGGGACCAGGACAATCCCTCAGCCCCCGGTAACGTTGGGGGAGGCGGTAGCTTGTTCCCCGCGGTGCGGCCGGTATAGGCTGAGGGGAACACGGGCACCTGCTGCACCTTCCGGGCTCCTTGCACAGTACTGCCTGCTCCTGACCCATTGCTGGAGCCAGAAACTTTGGTTTCTGCTGTGCTGTGCTGTTGACGTGAAGAGGCACAACTAGAAAAGGGCAGGAAATAACTCTACACCTTTGGCTTGAGCTTTAATTAAGGTACCTGACAGTAAAAAAATTGTCCTCTCACTTACCCCATAAGGAGACATATTTGGATATTTCACATCACTTGTACATTAAGAATTTGTGGTGGTATGTTGCATCTTAAGGTGTATTATCCAAAGGGAGTCTGTAACCTATGCAGTATGATTCAGCTCTCTGTTCACACACGGGGACATTGCCTAATATCTTTATAAAATCTATGTGCTTTACTGTCCTTTCTTTCTAAGACACAGCTTTGATTTCTGTTCAGAGCAGTGGACTGGGATTTAGGAGATTTGCCACTGGTCTGCTGGGAGACCTTGGGCAAGTCACTCCAGTTCTCGGAGCCTTATTTTCCCCATCTGTAAAATGCGGTAAAGAGCATTGAGATCTCCTGGTGAAAAATGCTGTACCAGAGCTTGGAATTATTATTATGATTGATTACCTTACAGTTTTCTTTTTTACCACTTGGTTACTTGTGGAAATATTTTAGTTTCTGTTTTCCGAATGGAAATGAATAAGCAACGTAACTCATGCCAAAATATGATTATTCAGCAACTTTGATCATGTTAGCTTGGATCTGGGCCATTAGGTATTAAGCCTGGTCTGCACAATGAACTTACACTGGTATAACTATATCACTCAGAAGTGTGAAAAATCCACACCCCAGATCAATGCTGTTATACTGATCTATCAGCTCTGGCTTGACAAGAGGGCTTTCCTTGTGCACACAGCTACTACTTCACATGAAGATGGATTAACAATATCAGTGTTTCTCAAAGTGCTCTACAGGCCCATTTTGGGAAAGCCACTAGTGGACATGTGCCACTTTGTTTACCTAAAGGGTTCTTAGCCACAGCGCCTTGCGGCTCCTGTTGGCTCATGGTTTACCATTTCCAGACAAGGGAAGTGGCGGAAAGCTAGGGGTTAAGTTCAAATCAAGATATGCAGTTCCAGCTATGTTAATTGCATAGCTGGAGTCGACATACCTTGATTCAAACTGTGGCACTGTCCCCACAGTGGGAGGTCAATGGAAGAAATGCTCCCATTGACTTCCCTTAATCGGTGCAAGGAGTAGGAATACCAGCGCCAATGAGGGTATCTGCAGCATTCGATTTAGCGGGTTCTTACAAACCCTGCTAAATCGAATGCCAGAAGATCATCTCCAGAGCATGGATCCATGGGTAAGTATAGACGTGGCCTCAGTTCTTAATTATGCTCTTTCAACAGCGGATTTTCCCCTCCAGTTGTTGCATTTCACATGTTATATAACAGTGTCTACTGTAGCTAAAGCACCCATGAGGGTCACTAATTCTGTGTTTTGATACTAATCGAGACTGAAAATGGTAGGACCAAACCACTAAAGTGACATGTAAGCTCTCTGTAGTAAGCACAGAATTGCCTAAGGAAATACTGAATGTTGAACTGAGTTATTTAAACGATGCTCAAGAGGAGGTTGTGTGTATTTCATAATATCACAGGTGGCCCGTTTACAGTAACAGTAGTTAAAGCCAGGGGTCGGTAATAACCACTATATCTAAATATATGAATAAGCTTAATATTAAAGCATATGTCCAAATAGTAATGTCTTTCTCTTTTCTCCATAGTCAGTAAGAAGAAAAAAAGCACCAAATGTGTATGTTGTGGTTCTGAGGCTTTTATTGATTTATTTAAACTCATTTTATAATTTATTTCTTAAAGTGCATTAATCAAAACAGTCAAAGCATAATAAGAATGAAAGAATAAAATATTTTTAATAATCACAATGGCGTTATTAAAAAGGAGAGGTGAATTATACACAGAAATAAAAAGGGATCAGGGCAAAAATGTCACAGTAAATACACAGGGCTCACCCTCCGCTTCACTATGTGGATTATTGCCCATCCCCCAGAGAAAAGTCAGGCTCATACTCTAATGTGATCTCTGAGATCTGTAGAGATCTTGGAGGATCTGCCAAAGGCAGAGAGCATTATTTTGAAGTCTCCTGCCTCAGCACAGCTCCCTGTGGATGGCAATGCTGCTCCTGAATCTGCTCTTTGGAAGGATTTCCATGGTGCAAAGAAGTAAGTTCCACATAATTTCTGAATAGATTATCCTTTCAACTTCTCTGTAGGGAAGTATTTGTAGATCACATTGCAATTGCTGGTTAGCAGTAATGTGAGAAATCCTAAAGGATGATGCCTTTCTCAAAAGGATTTCTCATAGCTTCTGACAGTGGTAATGTTAAAAACCCTCTCTTCTTCCCCCCCCCCCCCAAAAAAAGGAGACTGATTATCTTTATCATTCAGGACAAAAGTAAGGAGTTCTTCTTACATAATACCTTACTGAAGTTTGTGAATATTGTAAAATTGGCACAAAGATGGTTCCGCTGTTAGGTGTCAGCTTCAAATAGGAAATGCCAACAAAGAATCTGCAGGTTAATTGTATACATAATCTGTATATGAGACAGAAGTTAATGTCATCAGGTCCTTGCTTAATTCTGAAAAGACTTTTCAAGCTAGGGCTTCTCAGAGTGCAATTTTTAAAAATGCCCTCATTAGCTTAACTCTGCCCAATGATTCTCACTCTGCACCCTTAAAGGAAATGGGTGCAGGGTGATATCAATTAATGTACAATCAAGTGCTATGGGAGCAGGGTCAGGCACACTTAAAGCATGCTTAATATGGATTAATATATAAAATACACATAGTGTTTAGTGTATTTGGGTCAAACTTTGCTCAAGGATTGTTTGCTTAAAGAGGTCTTGCATACAGTGTATAGGAGTTAGGCAATTGGATAGGAATCAAGATTTACTCGAGTTTAGTTATTTTATAATGTTTCCTCTTGGGGAGTTTTGTTATTGTACAAAATACAACATAAATGAAAGAGCAATGCTATCTATTATTTTCTAGCTCTGTTTACAATACCAGGTTTAGGGTTGCCAGGTGTCCGGTTTTGAACCGGACAGTCCAGTATTTGAGCTTTCTGTTTGGGAAACAAATTGAGAAAATATAAATGTCTGGTATTTTCTAAATAAGATGTAATGTAGATTGTGATGTAATGTCAAGTGTGTCCGGTATTTTTGTTGAAACCATCTGGCAATCCTAACCAGGTTCCATTTCTTCACTCTGGCTTCATTCACTTTAAAAAATCAGATAAAGAGTTCTAGATAAAGAAGATAGTAATGCTTCTTTCTAGTAAGTTCTAGTCCAATACTTGAGAAAATATACTGGTTCTAAAACAGGGATTCTGAAGCTCAGGGTATATGACAGGCCGGGCTGGCTCTGGGCACCTCTGAGGGCGTCCGCTCAGGGCGAACTGCAGGCTCTCAGCAGAGATGCTATCTTAAAAGTCTCTGGTGTACATCCTCTGTCAGGATGGGTCAACAATTCTTCCCAGCTCTCTGTCCCTCGCAAGGCTGCATCTGGGATTAGTAGCAGAACTGAAGACAAGATGGAGTCTGCATCATGGCACTTATATATCTCTCCTGGCGTCTCCCTAGCCAGAGCAGATCACATGATCAAGTGACCTGTCTGTGTTTCACATGCTGTCAGCCATTATGCCCTGATTGATGCAGGTTTCCAGCTGCATTCCTCAGGTGTGAATTGGCCACCTTGAGAGCCATTGTTCTTGGGGCTGTGCTAGTTAGCGTAGTCATTTATTGGACATTCCTTCCTTACAGCAGGCAGTCCAGGCCTATTGCTCTGTCTCAGGCAGAGAACATTCACAGTACAAGCATAGAGTCCATATTTATAACTCCACATACAAACTTCACACAAGTACATGAGTAGCATACATAGAATCAATAGAACATAAGCTTTCATTTGACACCTCACATGACCCCTTTGTACAGACTTTGGAGCAAACATCCTCCTGTGGGCGCAGCAGTGATCTGTCTGCTTCCTTTAAAATCCAATAATGTGACACCCCCAAAGCAAAATTGATGCAGGAAATGATGCCAGTAACATCACTGAGGGCATCACAGGCCTCCTCATCTTTTGGCTCTTTGTTATTACAGGTGCTAATCCAATATTAGAAACAAGAGTACATAACTGAACAAGTGTACGAAAACCAGGCTCACCTACAATAGGTTTCCTCATTGTAAGGTCTGTCATAGAGACAACAATGTCCTTGCACTGTTTTATAAATCCAGGGTAAAACTTGGTAAGAACCATAGCCAATCGGATCTGCTTTTGCAGCATGATCCCCATGTGTGTCATGTGATCTTGCCCAGAGCTAAGGAAAACAATAAATGTATCCATGCCAGCTCTGGCAGCTGTCTGAAATCTAATTAACACTGAGTTAATGTAGGTATCTTAGCAGTTAGTCATGAAAACATAATGGTGGTGTGCCTCAGTTTCCCGTTCCACACCGGACATTATGGCTGGAATCTTCTTTGTCTGTAAGAAGTTCCAAAATCAGTTACAGGCATTAGCTGTGTAATATCAATATCACAAGGCCCTTTAACATACCGTGTGTCATTTGAGACAACTCTTGACAGGTTACATGGTCTTTCCATAAGATCATGCCCATTGCACGTCTTTACAATTCTTGGTAACAATAGCACATTGGTTACAAAAGTTAACACCAGTAACAAGAACAACTCCATATCAAGTGTATATTGACAACACTTTCTGTCATCATGCCACATCTTTGGCTCCATACCCTTGTAGTTTTGACCCTTCAGGTTTAAACTGCAATTTTCCTTTCCCAAAGCAAGTTTTGCCCTTCCCCCTTGTCCTGTGGGATCAAAACCTGAAGTCTCTGGTTTAACAAAGACAAAGGGCTGGCTGGGTGTGTCTTCCCAATCAGTCAGGTAACAATAACAAGCAGTAGACTTACAAATCTCTTTTCCTTCCACCTCCAACCTCTGCTCCCATATGGAATCAGATGTTAAGTTCCCTGATCGATTACAAGTGTCCGCAGTGTCTAGAGATGGGAGCTTAACTGCCGTCTCCTGCATTCTAGAGAAACTAACTACACAGCTGTTCTGCTCTGCACACTTAGCTACATAGTCTTTCCCCTGAATCTGACACACATGGGGTATGTCTAGACTACATGCCTCTGGTGACAGAGGCATGTAGATTAGGCTACCCGGCATAGGAAAATGAAGCGGCGATTTAAATAATCGCCGCTTCATTTAAATTAAAATGGCTGCTGCGCTGAGCCGATCAGCTGTTTGTTGGCTCAGCGCACTAGTCTGGACGCTCCGCGGTCGACATCAAAGGCATTTGTCGACTGCCCCGGTAAACCTCATCCCACGAGGCATACCTGGGCGGTCGACAAATGCCTTTGATATCGACCGCGGAGCGTCCAGACTAGCGCGCTGAGCCGACAAACAGCTGATCCCAAGGAATCAGCCACAGATTCCCAGTCAATTTACACCTTAGATCTTGCACACAAGAGCATGCTGGGCCAATCCTTTAGAATCTAAAATCTAAAGGTTTATTAATAAAAAAAAAAAGGTTGAGATTGTTAAGGAGAATACATTACAAGAACCAATCACCAAGTTCTTGATGCAGGCTCTCAGCAGAGATGTTATCAACTGCTATCTTAAAAGTCTCTGGTGTACATCCTGTGTCAGGATGGGTCAACAATCCTTCCCGGCTCTCTGTCCCTCGCAAGGCTGCATCTGGGATCAGTAGCAGAACTGAAGACAAGATGGAGTCTGCCTCATGGCACTTATATCTCTCTCCTGGCATCTCCCTATACCTTAAAAATCATATGATTCTTATTACGTCTTATTACTGTCAGTGCATTTGTTTCTAGCTCTGAATGTACATGAGTTACCAGTGGTTCAAAGTTCAGTAGTGTATCTGTCTCTCAGGAACTTGTTCAGCATTGGATAAAGTAAGTCCCAGATATTAGACCAGTGTAACTTCTTAGTCTTCTATGAATAGGTTTCACATGTGATAAACTGGTGCCTGGTGCTGATACTGAAGCTGTGAGAAAAGTTTGATGAGTATATCGTAAATCTTTTTTTTTTTTTTTTGTAGTTCAGATTCCAAGGATTAAAATTGAATTGAATCCTTAAAGGGGGTTGAGATTTTATCCCCACCCCGAAATCCCACTCTTGCAGATTGCCTTTACGTAATCCATGTCTCACCCATCTACAGGAATGTAGTTAGATACTGTGTAAAGCTTTGTTGGATTGTTACGTAGTGGACTGTTTGTCTGATCTATTACAGGTGAGTGGACCACTGTGAAGTTATGAAATTTATGCTGTTTAGATCATTTGAGTTTTGTTTTTTTTTTCAAAAAAATTCTTTGGAAAAAGTGTGCAAGTGGCAAACAACTTGTATATTATTGTTTTTTGGATTTATTCCATCAGCACTGGATCATGAGCTCCTGAGTTAGTACACTGGAAACTAGTGTTAAGACCTTGTGTTAGATTCCAAGTGTAATTTTAAATTAGATGGTTAATATTTAAGCACAATTTTTTGGTGATTTCATATAAAATATGCCATAAATATGTGAAGTCCCATTTATCTGCTGGAGTTTGAGAGCTCTTTCAGTGCTGTTAATATGCATTTTTTCATAGAGATTATAATGTGATGGATCCCCCCCAATGCTTTATGAAAAGGACTTATGGGCACATAGACTTATGGATGCATAACTCAGAGATGCTTGGGACAAATTACCTCATGTAACCTATCAATCTTAATGTCATAATCTGCTGGATCTGGTGGATTCGGTGTATGCGTCATTCTTGTGTGTAAAGTTAGACATATGAAGTATGGAATGGTTCATGATTTTAAAAGTGCAAAGGCAAGCCATCAAGGGAGTTTCCCTAAAGGTCCGGTCAACAGCAAACAGCCTCTTTTATTTTTTAAGTCTTAACAGTGGTTGGTCCTAGGAAGTCATGTGGCACCCCTCACCCCCAACTAGTAGGGTCTGACGAGCTGTGATTTTTCCATGTAAGGGTAGAACGCAGAAACAGAATTCCCACCCAAAGGTAGATCTATAAAACAATGGGAAGCTGGCAGTTTCTTTGTCTTTAGCTGGCATGACACTCCCAAAAAAATGAACCAGAGACCCCACGAAAAGGAACTTCCCTGGAATAAGAACAATTTTAGGGTAAGTTTGTAATATGTTTGTTCTGAGGTTTTAGTGTTAGAATTAGCTAAGTGTTTTCCGTTATTTTAAATTTGTAATCTACTTTGCTCTGCCTTTTTTCACTTAGTCACTTAAATCCTACTGCTTGTACTCAATAAAATCACTTTTATTTACTATCAAGTTCAGTGTAAATAATTGTTACCGGGGGGAAGGCAATCAGTGTGGACCTGTTCCTTTCATTGTTAAAGGGGGCTTACCTAAATAATTCACTTGGGATTCTGATCCCATTTGGGGAGTGGTATCCCAGGAAGTTTGGCCAAAAACTGCATTTTCCTTGGACCTGAAGAGTTTCAGTGTCTGTATTGCTCCTGGTGGGGGGCATGGATCTCAGCTCTAAGCCTTGGCTGGGGGAAACTAGCTGAGCTGGCCCAGTAGGACAGGGCAGTGAGAAGCCTCAGAAAGCAAGAAGGTGAGTGTCAGTGGCTTTGTGAGCTCTCTGGGAAGCACCCCAAGGGGTCTTCTGTGACTGCACTCCATCACATATAAATACTTTAAATTACATTTTAGAGCTTCTGACAAAGAATGTACATTCCTATGGAATGTAGTCCCCGTGTACTAGGCATTTACTTAACATGTGATTGGATGTTTGTTTAGTTTTTAATTGACAGAAACAACAGGCCTGATTCTCCTTTCACTCACACCAGTTTTATACCGGTTTAACATCATTTACTGGAGTGAAATTACTCCTGATTTCTGTTGCTGTGAGAAGAAAATTTGGTCCAGTGAATCTGGAGGGCCCACAAGAAAGCTTAAAAACCTTGCCTCTACAAGCACTGGTTACCAAAACTTCCCAGAGTCACAGATTCCCTGGCTCTGATAAATAAACAAACAAACAAGGTGACACCATCAAGTGATTTTATCCCTAAAACAAGGGGTGAACGCTTGAACCCACTCCCCAGGGTATCCCAAGCTCTTTTGCCCCAAAAGAGCTTGAAAAAAGAAAAGAGAAAATCAAGCTGCAATATATCTGGTAGCTGATCCTTCAGTCGGAGGCATGCAGATACACACAGACAGACCCTCCAGGACACAAGAATCAAATCATTGCCTTAAAAAAAGTGATTTTTATACTTGGTTGCTAGATGTTACAGATCAACTAAGGAAAACAAATTTAAACACAGAGAAAAGTCTCTGGGCACAGTGCTAGATGGTAAGTGGGGAGGAGAGGCATAGATTCACACAGAGCAGTTCAAACCAAACCACAAAATAAAGAAAAATTACCCTGAACGCTACTAGATTCACTTTTCCCTTTACTTACTTCCAATTTTCTCTTCGTTCAGTCCGCTCCCATGCCCCAAATTCCTTGGAGACATGATAGTCCTCTGGGGTTTAAATCATTCTGTCTCTCTCAGCTCATGATTTTTCTCTCCCACATAAAGAATGCAGGCAGGGAATCTCTATCCATTTCAAATTCCAAGCCTCTATCTTGATGGGCTCTCCTGTCCCCCTGGCCAGCTACCTACCTGAGTTTAACCCCTTAGTCACCAGGTGCTGGTCAGCATTCCTCCTGTCCGTTACGTGGACCATTGGCCAGATTTTACTATCATGAACACAATGGTAAATCCAGACACATTGCACTGACACAAGTGCAAGACTCTGGATTTACACGCAGGTAGCTGAGAGCATAATTTGGCCCTGTCATTACAAATTTAATTTAATTTAAATACTCCTAAAAAAATCAGGCAATTAAGCTTTTACTTGGGTAAACTTTTTATTTCCTTTTTTGGCTTCTGACTTTCAAGGCTTTGTTGTTTCATTTTGCTATCGTGCCAAGGGCCAACAAAAAACCAATGCTATAGCAGACATTTTTCTAAAACACCTGTTCCCAATGCACTTTAACAGCTGTTTATTGTTAATTGTACATTTTTGTTTTTTAGCATGCTCAGGGATCTTAAACCCAAAAGTGCAATTTTTTGGTAAGAATCTTTTATTTTCTATTTATAAATAGGCCTTTTAAACCATGCTGAGAAATGGTCTGGTCACAGAATGCTAGTGAAAAGGCAGCTTTATAGTCTGCAAATACATTTGAAACATCTGGGGTGCAAAATGAGCATGGAACTTATCAATTATGTGCCAGATATGCCAAAGGTGCTTCCTTGTTACTCTCAAAGGAGGCTTGCTTGTTGAGTCTGCAGACTTTCAATTTTGAGACAAAGGGCTGGAACAATTTCTTTCATCTGTAGTTTATTTTTATTTCAGCAATGCTCTTGCTTTTCTGGAAGGCCAATAGCCCTACTGTGAGCCAACCATGCCTTGTTGTATATTGCTTTGTGGGAAGCATGCAAACTTTTTCTGATGTTTACAGTCAGTTCTCACAGTGATAACTGGAAGCTAAAGTGATGATTCTTAATAGCAAAGGGGTTGCAATGAAGATACAGGAGTTCAAAGCCTGCAAAAGGACAGATGATAACACACTATCTTGAGTAGAATGCTTAATCCATATCCTCTATTAATCCTTTGTAGGTGGGGAAAAATATCCATCATGGAACTGTATCCCTGACTTCTGACAAGTGGAAAGAACTTTTCAAGGATGTAGTTAATTCAGTGTAGAGTGGTCTCTTGTGCATAATTGCTTCTGAAGCTAACTGCTTTCTGTAGATCAGCAGCAGGGTTCCTTAAATCCTTAGCAAAATGGGGATTATTTAAATTTGGTATAAATTGCACTTGTAAGGCAAACTCCCTGCTGATTAGAAAGTGGTGCTGAGATTGAATTAATGAGAATTTTTCTGTCAGCTCCTTAAAGTGACTTTAATAACCCCCTTTCTTGTCAGCCCTGATCTGCCAATGTGGTACAAATTACAACTATAATTTGATAATGGGCTAATTCTTGTATGATGAATACCACATGGGGAGTTGATTTGCACCAGCATACCTGCTTATTCACTCCAGGATGACACTGGGCCTGTGTCACAGCTTGCTTAGTTGAATTTGGTTTTAGGTAACTTGGCAGATATCACTGGTATTTATGTTAGAGCAAAACCAGTATGAGAGAGAACAGGGTGAAGTCCATTGCGTTGTGAAGCACACTTTAGTCCCATGCTGCAGTATAGGTTGCTGTGTTATAGTCTAGAGCAGTGTTTCTTAAACTGAGTTCCGTGGCACACCGGTGTGCCATGAGGCAGTCGGAGGTGTGCTGTGGAGAACAACAGTTCAAAATGGCCACCCTTAAAGGGACAGGCAACTTTTTTCCCCCCGAATAACTTTTCCCCCAACCCTATTTTTTTTTTTTGGCTCAATAACTTTTCCCTGGCCTCTTTTTTTTTTTCCTCAACAAAAAGTCCTTGGTGTTCCTCATAAAAAAAAAAAAATATTGTTTGGTGTTCCTCCATCTTAAAAAGTTTAAGAAGCAGTGGTGTAGAGATAAGATGCCCCTTTCAGCGTCTGTCATGTGTTGATACCCTGCTCTTCATCTGCTGAAGTCTTCCTCTCTTCCATGTGGCCTTTAGCTATCAGGGCTGTCCTTAAGATTTATGGTGTGGGGAGGAAGCTGTGCTTAGGGCTGTGGGGGCAGGAGCAGGCAGGGAGAAATAGGAACTAGGAGAGATGCTGCACATTTTACTTGGGGTCTTGGCCGCCCAGGGCTCTGCCACTAGCTGTACACCCAGGGCACGTCTACACAGCAGGGCTAAAGCTGAAATAAGCTACGCAACTTGAGCTATGTCAATTGCATAGCTTAAGTTGAAATAGCTATGGGGGCAGGAGCAGGCAGATTGAAATAGCTTATTTCGGCTTTTGGCACTGTCTACACAGCAGGAAGTCCCAGAAAGAGCACTCTTCCTTTGACTTCCCTTCATCCTCGTAAAATGAGGGTTACAGGAGTCGGAGTAAGAAGTCCTTCAGTTCAACATTATTTCAATATTATGTTGAAATAACTTCTTGCTGTGTAGACGCGGACTATGTTATTTCGGAATAACTCTGCTGTGTAGGCATAGCTGCAGGGTCCCAGCCTCCACCCAGTGCGCCATTACCAGCCCCATTCCTACCTCCACCTGTGGCCCTAGTCTCAGCCCCCAGCCCTGCCCAGGTCCCCCCTCCTAGAAACATGGCCCTGCTCCCGGACCCAGCGAGGTGGAGTGGGTGAGCAGTGGCTGTGCAGAGACTGCAGTGGCCCGGGGGTCTGCTTGATGTCCCCTCCTAGCAACAGTCCTAGACATAGAATCATAGGGCTGGAAGAGACCTCAGGAGGTCATCAAGTCCAGCCCCCTGCCCAAAGCAGAACTAACCCCAACTAAATCATCCCAGCCAGGGCTTTGTCAAGCTGAGACTTAAAAACCTCTAGGGATGGAGATTCCACCACCTCCCTAGGTAACCCATTGCAGTGCTTCACCACCCTCCCAGTGAAATAGTTTTTGCTAATATCCAACCTAGACCTCTCCCACTGTAACTCCTTGTTCTGCCATCCGTCACTACTGTGAACAGCCTGTCTCCATCCTCTTTGGAACCTCCCTTCAGGAAGCTGAAGGCCGTTACCAAATCCCCTCTCACCTAAATAAGCCCAAATCCATCAGCCTGTCCTTGTAGGTCAGGTGCTCCAGCCCCCTAATCATTTTGGTTGCCCTCCCCTGGACCCTCTACAATGCATCCACATCCTTTCTGTTAGTGGGGGGCCCAGAATTGGATGCAGTACTCCAGATGTGGCCTCACCAGTGCTGAATAAAAGGGAATAATCGCTTCTCTAGATCTGCTGGCAATGTTCCTCTTAATGCACCCTAATATGCCATGAGGCTTCTTGGCTACAAGGGCTCACTGTTGACTCATATCCAGCTTCTCATCCACTGTAATCCCCAGGGCCTTTTCTGCTGAACTGCTACTTAGTCAGTCAGTCTTGAGTCTGTAACAATGCTTGGGATTCTGGTGCACCAAATTTGGTGGTGTCCTAAGCAGCTGTATGTGTCTAAGGACAGACCTGCTCTCTATACATAGTCAAATTCCACTTTATAGTCCCGTTGTTTACAGGCAGTGCTAAGAGTGCCTTGGCTCTGCTGCTCTGGCAGCTTGCCATTATCCTCTGGCAAGTACTAATCTAGTCGGAGCTGATATCCATCGCATCTCCTCAATTTTCCCTGTCTCAGGAATGAGTGTGGTAGTTCATGGGGGCAGGGTAGAAAGGAAGCTATATTTCTGTTTTGGGCAAGAGGAAAGACACGTTGGCACTGCTAGTATCACATAACTTTACTTTTCAGTTAGTTGGGCCTCCAACAGAATACACTAGGTTAGATACGCCATTTGTGACTAAAATACTGTTTCTTAGCTTTTGAATATTTTTATACTGCTGGTCTGAGCAAAATGAGTGAACTTGTCTATTTCTTGTTCTATTGTGAAAGGAATAAGGTCTTACCTAGGTTTATGGTGTCATTTGTTACCCATCTTAGCTCTTATTTTAACAGTTTAGTGTTTTTAATAACATTATTAAAATAACCATTTGTGAGTTACTTTATGGTAGTGGGTAATTTAATTCCCCTCTCTTTTAAGACTACTATATTGATCAGCTGTAACATTTAAGTATTGTGCTGAAAATTGGCTTTGGCATTGATTCAAATTTTCCACAGCTCCCAGAAAAATGACTCTTAAATGACATTGTAAGAACAAAATATTGTTTTGGTATTAACTGGTAGAACATAGTTTTTGTAGGTTACCAATAGAACAATATTTCTTGGACATTCATTACACAACATTCAGAAATATTGTATATTTTAAGTAAAAATAGCCCTTTGAAAACACAGTCTTTAAAGTGCCACGGGGCTCACTGTTTTTACTGAAAAAGTCTAACAGGGCTACCTCCATGAAACCTGTGAAGTATATTCACATTTCCTTTGAATACAATTAAATCTTGCTCCTGAGAAGGGGTCTCCAAGACATGAGCCACTAGGCTATTATCTGTCAATGCAGGAATCCTGATTAACTGATCAAAAACACAGTTTGTGGAGAATGGGTTTAACACCAGAGGACCGAGGTCCTTGCCATAGTAATTATGCAAATCACCTTTATCCAAAAATGCCAAATTAATTCAATTACAGATTGAATGTTGTTTACTCTTTTCTAATAATGTAAATTAAACATGTATCTTGAACTAACATTACTATTTACTGTTGTTCCTGGAGAGCTTCAAAAAGGGGGTTCTTCCCTGTTATTGAAATGGGTGTGAGACATAATTTAGTTGTTCTATGCACTGAGTGCAAAGATGTGACTCAGCAGAGCTACTGTAAGGAAACTAGGTGGATTAGAAACACTCTTCATTGAGAAATCTCACCTATTCTTTTTTGTCTCTTTTAGGCAACCAAGTTCTGAAATAGGCACAAACCTTGAATGAGAAATTACATATATGGGTTAAACATACTTTCTGTTTTTTATGCTTTGTATAGTATGTCATCCACTGATCTCAAACATCTTTCTATAAATAATCGTGATAAGAGTCCCTGCCTCCCTGATAGCCATTAGGAATGTTGGTTTTCAGATGCTTTCTGTACAGCACCTGTTGCAGATGAGAGTACTGGCTGTTTGTAATTCTGAATAATTGATATCTGCTATTTTTGCATGTATAATTTTGAACCCACAAATAATTACACCAGCAGTTAGTTGCTTTGGTAACTTTAATTCACGGTATTGAACTTTGCAAGTGACTGATCTGTTAGTGTAGTTTTTAATGAAATATTTAGACAGTTATAGTTACTATAGAAGTATTCAAAAACCTGTCATGCCTTTAGTATCTCTTTTGCACCATATCGAAGATAGGACTGTTTAAAGCTTACTCGTGGTGAGTAATAGTTACTCTTGTGAAATAAGTGTAGGTGCCACTCACTGGGCTACATTCTCATACCGTTACTCACCTTAAGGCCTTGATCCTCGCTGTGAATAATCCAATTGATTTTATGGACTATTCATTCAAACAGACGTCTCACAGTGTGTCACTTTAAGCACATGTAGAAATCTTGCAGGGTCAGGGTCTCAGTAGCATTATTTACTGTAGTTTAATTAGCTTATCATTCAAACAAAATTGGGATGGAAAAAATAAATAAAACCTTCATGTTTGAAATTATATAACATGAAATATTCTTAGATCTCCCTTGCAGACAGTAAAATTTCACTTCATTATAGGGAATAAAAGTAGTTCTGCGAATTTTACAGCTTTATTTCAGCTGGTTAACATTGAGCACTTTTATGATTTTGTATGGAAATGGGTGACGGGAGGATCACATGAGAATTACCTGGTGTGCTCCCTCCCTCTGGGGCATCTGGTATAGGCCATTGTCAGTAGACAGGATACTGGGCTAGATGGACCCTTGGTCTGACCCAGTACGGCCATTCTTATGTTCTTATGATGTAATCAGATGGTATTGCACTTCGAAGGGAAGATGCAAGGTTTTTCTGGCTGAAAGATTTTATGTCCAGATTGACGAGAGAGTCATTCTGGTGTGTTCTTGCAGGAATACTGCCTTTAGCATTGAAACATATCAGTAGTCATTTGAAGATAGTGTTTGGAAAAATGAAATACTTGTTTGTTTGCTTTAGAGATGTGCTGTAATGACAAACATTTGGTGATTACGTTAACTTATTCTAACATATATTTAATCTGAGCATCTTGTCCTCAGTAGTGCTCTGCTTGTCATCATTAATATTTGATGATCACTTAGCAGGATGAAAAAGGATGGAGAAGAAAAAGAAACACAGAATGGATAATCATGTTCTGATCCATTTTTAGTTTAAGCAAGGCATTGCAAAATATATTTTTTTGAAAAGAACAAAACATATTTGTGTGAGTGGCGCAGTAGCCTACACATTTCATAGACTACCTTCTGCACTGCTTGACCCTTTCTCGCTCAAACCCTTTCTCCTTAAATCCCAATGGCCTGGCTGTCAGGTGCAACTCTACTGAGTTCACTCGGAGTGGTGTATGAGTTCACCATATGAAAATAAGGCACCGAATGTGCATTTTAGAATCTAAGAGCAGATTTCTACCATGCTCTTCAGTCTCAGTGAAATCAAATAAAGTAATAATAATGTAGTGTAAATAAACTAAAAAAAAGCACTATATCTTTCTCCAAATCTTGTTGCGTTTCTGTATCTACATCCATCTGAATTGTTCAGTCCACCTTTCTACCATTTTCTCCTTTGCTATTTAGTCTCTTTAGTCTTCTCTTCTTATCTGTTTCTGAAAAGCAGCTTCTCTTTGATTGGCAAAGGAAACACCCTTCCCTTGACTTATCCTTTGGGATGCTTCCCATCCTAATTTCAAGATTGCATTTTAAAAAAGTAAATAAAACCGCTGAAATTGTCTTAATTTGTGCTAGGAAGTATGCCTAATTTGAGATGGAAATAGTACAAAGATCACTATTAAATAGGCGAATTAACCTTACCTGACTTCTTTTCTCTATTATTCCGCAGCTCAATTACAGGTTGTCACTGCATAAGAATACCCTCATGTGACTGTATTGAAATAGAGAGGGAAACGTTGGCATCTGCTCTCCAGCAGAGCTCCTGACCTCTCCTTACTACTGCACAATGCCATTTGGAGTTTTAAAAAAAAGTGACTGCTCCAAATTTAAAATCTCTCCTCTACTTGCCACTTAATCTCCATTTTGAAATACAATGGATCATTTTAGCAATTCAGCTGAGAGAATAAAATAATCAGATTTTCATACACTTTATACAGTTGTCTAGTGATCTCTTTCCTCTCACATGGGTTGTTAGAATAATCAAGTGTTAATGCCAGAATTTTCCTGTGTATCCATATTTTTAGTTACTTAGATTCATTACTCTAATGGGAATAAAATTATTAATAATTTGCAGGTGGCTGCCATTTTTAAATTGTGCTAGTTCAGCCCTCAAGTACCAATTGTCTCACAAGCAGCTCTATGATGTTATCTGATTAAAATGTGGCCATACAGATCATGACTGCAACAAAACATGTGCCAAATAGGACACATGGACAGAAAGTGTTAAACAATCACAGTCCAAATGACCCCAAGTCAATCTGTAGAGAGAGACGTAAGGTAATTAAGGCCATTCAATGTTTGTTAGGCTAGAAGTTTGAAATGTAAACTTGTATTGTTAGAAATTAGAGGTAATACTAGTTATATGTGTTTACTTATATCTTATAAATGCTAACCATGTAAACAAACATTTCCTGTCCATCACTGTAATTGTTGATGTGAGATCAAAAGGTAATATGAACATTTAAATGGATCTTGGGTGAGATAATGTTATTGTTGAGATGTCTCTCTAAAAGTTCGTGATAAACTGCTTAATGGATAAACTACCTTAACTTCCACCCCACCATCAACGGTGCATGGGGGGGGAATGTTGTTTCCAGGTAGGGAAGAGAGTACAGGAGTGAGCTGAGGGGGTGTGGGAAAGTGCAGCAGTGGGCTGGGGGTGAGGGTGTGGTGTCTGGTCAAGAGGGAGGGTGCAAGAGTGCGCTGGGAGTGGGAGTCTGGGATCTGGGCAGGAGGGAGGGTGCAGGAATGAGGGTGTGAGGTCTGGGCAAGTGGTAGGGTGCAAGAGCAGGCTGGAAGTGGGGTGGGTGAAAGGTCTGGGTAGCTGGGTGAAGGAGTGGGTGGGGCTGTTGGAGTCTAGGAGGGATGGTGCAGGAGTGGGCTAGGGGTGCACGATCTGGGAGGGAGGGGGAAGTAATGGGTTCCTACCATATACAACTCCTGGGTGGGGTGCAGGTGCCTCTGTGTGTTGCAGGGAAGCCCTCCTATTTTACAGCCAATGGGAGCAATGGAAGCAGTGCCTGTAGGGTGCACTTCCCTGCAGTGCGAAGAGCCACTTCCTCCCCCTGTCAGGCAGAGCCTGCATGCCAGATCCAGCCCTGGCTTGCTTTGATTAGGCCTGAGAGGCTTGGGACTCCACCATGCAGTGGGGGGTCGATGCTGGTGCTCCACCCATGACGCCCCCTGCATGGCTAGAAAGGCAGTGTCAGCTTGTGCTACTGTGTGAGGGTCGAGCCCCAAGGCTCTCAGGCTGGATCCAGCCCACCCCTGACTTAGGGTCTCCGATCTGCCTGAGGTTTCATACAGGGGTAAACTAAGCCACAAGGTTGAGATCCCAGTTGTTTGCTGGGGTCACCCCGGATATAGATTTTAGACTATAACCAAGGACTAAATTCTAAAGGAACTTTTGCAACTACAAGATTGCCATCTCAATTATGTAACTGAACCTCAAGAATTGAACTCATGTCTGTATGTATATGATTTTTTAACCAATATTCTCTCTTTTGTTTAAAAAAAAAAAAGTTGGCTATAAGTGTGTATTCAGGATAGGTCTAAAATATTAATTGACCTGGAAGTTATTAAAACAAGTGGCATCTGAACTCAAGATTACACTGGAGGAAGTGCCAGAAACTCAGAATGAACTGATCGATGTAATACAACCACCTCCTTCTACTTCTGCTGCTTCTGCTTCTGCCAATTGGTGGAGCCATTATGGACCCTGCTAAAACAATCTGGCAGACGCCATCCATGGACCACCAACTTGCAAGAGGGCAGATTGCAAGTATTATGTTCCCTCCAAGGAACCCACCTTACATCCAATTTTCTAGTTGTTGAGGCTGCCAAACAAAGAACTAAGCAGCAACATTTCTGATCCACCCCAGCAGATAAAGACAGCAAAAGGCTGGATACCTTTGGCTGCAAAGCTTATGCATCATCTATGCTTCAGTTTGAAGTTTTTAGATTTACATCCCAGAATTATGTTTTTTTGCAACAGTGTTACACTCTTACTCATATTTAGCTTTTGGTCCATTATGACCCCACAGATCCCTTTGTGCAGTACTCCTTCCTATGCAGTCTTTTCCCAGTTTGTTCATGTCAACTCATTATTCCTTCTTAAGTGGAGTACTGGAGTACTTTGCATTCGTCCTTATTGAATTTCATCCTATTTACCTCAGAACATTTCTCCCAGCTTGGTATCATCTGCAAACTTTATAAGCGTACTCACTGATTATCTAAATCATTGATGAAACATAAGAACATAAGAATGGTCATACTGGGTCAGACCAAAGGTCCATCCATCCCATTACCCTGTCTGCCGACAGTGGCCAATGCCAGGTGTCCCAGAGGGAGTGAATCGAACAGGTAATGATCAAGCGATCTCTCTCCTGCCATCCATCTCCACCCTCTGACAGAGGCTAGGAACACCATTCCTTACCCATACTGGCCAATAGCCATTAATGGACTTAACCTCCATGAATTTATCTAGTTCTCTTTTAAACCCTGTTATAATCCTAGCCTTCACAACCTCCTCAGGCAAGGAGTTCCACAGATTGACTATGCGCTGTGTGAAGAATAACTTCCTTTTATTTGTTTTAAACCTGCTGCCCATTAGTTTCATTTGGTGGCCCCTTGTTCTTATATTATGGGAACAAGTAAATAACTTTTCCTTATTCACTTTCTCCATACCACTCATGATTTTATATACCTCTATCTTATCCCCCCTTAGTCTCCTCTTTTCCAAGCTGAAAAGTCCCAGTCTCTTTAATCTTTCCTCATATGGGACCCGTTCCAAACCCCTAATCATTTTAGTTGCTCTTCTCTGAACCTTTTCTAATGCCAGTATATCTTTTTTGAGATGAGGAGACCACATCTGTACTCAGTATTCAAGATGTGGGCATATCATGGATTTATATAAGGGCAATAAGATATTCTCCATCTTATTCTCTATCCCTTTTTAAATGATTCCTAACATCCTGTTTGCTTTTTTGACTGCCGCTGCACACTGCGTGGACATCTTCAGAGAACTATCCACGATGACTCTAAGATGTCTTTCCTGATTAGTTGTAGCTAAATTAGCCCCCATCATGTTATATGTATAGGTGGGATTATTTTGTCCAATGTGCATTACTTTACATTTATCCACATTAAATTTCATTTGCCATTTTGTTGCCCAATCACTTAGTTTGGTGAGATCTTTTTGAAGTTCTTTACAGTCTGCTTTGGTCTTAACTACCTTGAGCCATTTAGTATCGTCTGCAAACTTTGCCACCCCACTGTTTACCTCTTTCTCCAGATCATTTATGAATAAGTTGAAGAGGATTGGTCCTAGGACTGACTCTTGGGGAACACCACTCGTTACCCCTCTCCATTCTGAAAATTTACCATGAAAATATTGACCACAACCGGAGCTAGAATTGATCTCTGCAGAACCCCACTTGCTCCACCTTTCCAGCATGGCCGTGAACCATTGATGATTACTCTCTGGGAATGGTTATCCAACTAGTTATGCACCCGCCTGTCAGCCGGTGGTCAGGGCAGTGCATGTGTGTATGTTACACCTGAGTCTTCAACTGCTGAGACACAAGGCCCCGTCGCAGTGGGCAGTCTAGGTGAGACTGATGGGCGCCCCGAGGAGTTTAACGTCCGTGTCTTTACCGCTAGGATCGGGATCCTTTCACGGCGGGCAGCCAACAGGCCGACAGACGCCCCAGAGTTTACAGGGAGAGCTTATTACACCTCAGATTTTGACTGCTAGGATACACGATCCCTTCGCAGCGGGCAGCCTGGGGAGGCTGAGAGATGCCCCAACGGATCTGTCCCCTGGAAGTGACACGATCCAACGCTCAAGCTCTCCCTATATCTGTCCCTTATGACCGGCTGGAGTTCTTTTTAAAATTGTGCTTGGTTCTGTTACAGCAACTGAAGGAGTCAGGTCACAGCTTAAACAGTTACGATTTTATTGTTACAGGGTAAACTTAGCTGTTAAATGCTACTACTGTGTTACAGATAACACAGCCACTACAAAGGACAGGACAGAAATAACACTAATAAGTCACTTACAGGTACCATGAAACCCTTTTGGTTCTCTGAGCTCTTATTAAATGCATGCAAAATAGACACCTAGCAGGTATATATTCTAACCCCTGCATTCCAGACTTGGTGTGGCCAGCGTCTTTCTCTCAATCCCTCAGGAAGAAGTAGGGCGAGGTTGGGCGTCCCACAGACCTCGGGAGACAACCAATACCTGCCAGCAGGTGTAGATGATTGGAGCTCAAATGGAGTGGGCTACTAAACCCCTCTTTATACCCCTTGGGTCACGTAGGCTTCTTCCTGGTCTCAAGTGGCCAATTAGGAAAAATGGCTTTGAATGCCAAGTTTCCCACGAAGGGTGCAAAGCATAATTCACACCTGGGAAAATGCAGACAATGGGCACTTCTAGTATGTGATGGGCGAAGATTCCTCTCCTGGGACAGTGCAGGTGTGTCAATTACTGGTACTAGCCATCAGGGCGACGGGAGGTCCCCTGGTCGTCAGCTCGCCCATTTACTGTCTGGTTTCTGTTTATTAGAGTCAGGGACAAGCAGCACCCCTGCGTTCCCAGGGCATCAAAGGCTGACTGCCTTTCTCTTGCTCTCTGGGGGGGGAAAACAAGATGGGGTTCATGTCTGGCTACACTGCCTTATAGTAGCTCCATGTAGGATGTATTTCTCTAAGGGTATGTCTATACTTGCTCCCTAGTTCGAACTAGGGATGCAAATGTAGGCAACCGAAATTGCTAATGAAGCAGGGATTTAAATATCCCGCGCTTCATTAGCATGATCGCGCCGATGTGTTACTTCGCTCAACAGCTGTTTCGAAAGTGAAAGTGCGCACCAGGACGCGTTAGTTCGAACCAAACCTCTTGGTTCGAACTAATGTTACTCCTCAAAAAATGATGTTACTCCTCAAAAAAAAAAAAATGACGTTACTCCTCAAAAAAAAAAGTTTTTCGAAACAGCTGTTGAGCGGAACCAGTGAGATCATGCTAATGAAGTGTGGGATATTTAAATCCCCGCTTCATTAGCAATTTCAGTCACCTACATTTGCACCCTAGTTCGAACTAGGGAGCAAGTGTAGATGTACCCTAATTTATTAACGAGAAAGTAATACAAGACTTAAAATTTTACTAAAATTTAGATATACCACATGTACCACTTCCCCCATCCACAAGGCTTGTTACCCTGACAAAGCTATCAGATTGGTTTGACATGATTTGTTCTTGTGAAATCCATTCTAAACTTACCACATTATTATCATCTGAATATTTGCAAATTTATTCCTTAACTATCTGCTCCATGATCTTTCCTGGTACAGAAGTTAAGCTGACTAGTCTGTAATTCTTTGGGTTGTCCTTATTTCCCTTTTTATAGATGAGTGCTCTATTAGCTCTTTTCCAGGCTTCTGGAATCTCTCCTGTAGTCCATGCCTTTTCAGAGGTAATAACTGATGGCTCAGATATCTCCTCAACCATCTGCTTGAGTATTCTAGGAAACATTTCATCAGGCCTTGGTGACTTGAAGACATCTAACTTGTCTAAATATTTTTTTAACTTGTTCTTTCCTTATTTTAGCTTCTGTCACTCACTATGGGTATGTCTATGTAACATCTACACTTTCGAGAGAAGGATGCAAATGAAGACATTCAAAATTGCAAACGAAGCCAAGATTTAAATATCCCAAGCTTCATTTGCATATTTGCGTTATGGCGCTATTTCAAAATAGCGCTATTTTGAAATAACAGACTCTGTTAATACGCGGTTATTTCGAGAGAAAACCCTTCTCTCGAAATAACCCTTATTCCTCATACAATGAGGTTTACCAATTATTTCGAGAGAAGGGTTTTCTCTCGAAATAACCGCATCTTAACAGTGTCTGTTATTTCGAAATAGCGCTATTTTGAAATAGCGCCATAATGCAAATATGCAAATGAAGTGCAGGATATTTCAATTCTGGCTTCATTTGCAATTTCGAATGTCTTCATTTGCATCCCTCTCTCGAAAGAGGGTGCAAGTGTAGACATACCCTTTGTTAAGCATTCGCTATGTTAGGTATCAAATCACCACTAACCTTCTTGGTGAAAACTGAAAAAAAAGAAGTAATTAAGCACCTCTGACATTTCCACATTTTCTGTTATTGATTTTCTCTGTTCATTGAGTAACAGTCCTAGCCTGTCTTTGGTCTTCCTCTTGCTTCTCATGTATAAGCAGCATCAGGATAAGCTCTACCCTGACATCTGGTGGTGAATTGTGGCGAGTGGTTCAAAAAGACTTCAGGGGCTGATCTCGTTTGCATAGGCACACCCACCCCGCCTAGTATGTGCTCACAGCAGCCCAAATGGTCACTTTGGCCACTGTGGGATCCCCAGTCTCTCTGTTATTGAGGCGGGGGGGATAAAGTTACCCTGATTATGTGAATCAAGGACAGTGGAATAGTGGAACTGTTTTATGACAGAGGGATTCACCATAAACTAAGGAGCACTCGCTAGACAAGGGGCATGTGTTCCAAACCCAGTCAAGTTGAGAGAAGCTGGGGACAGGTATTTGTACCTGGTGGTGGAGCCCTGTCTGAGGGCCTAAAACACACCAATTGCATCCCCTCCTCTCTCCACTGTGGAATATCAGAGCTAATTTGGATTCCATTAGGAATCTAGTTGCAAGCTGCTCAGCTGACTTCACTGTGGACCAACGGTACACTAACACTGAGGCGCCTCTACTATTTGCTGAAGAGCTGAAATCACTGTGTGCTGAGGGGAGCCTGATGCTATACTGCTGAAGATCTGAAATCTACTATGAGCTGAAATCACTGTGTGCTGTGGGGAGCCTGATGCTATACTGCTGAGCTACTAGCAAAGCAATTTGTGGGACGGCTAGCAGAGCAGTTTGTGGGAACGACCGGCAGGCGCAGGCAGCCAGCAGATCGGCTGGTGGGGACGACCGGTGGGTGGGTGGTAGGAGCGGCAGCAGGCAGCCAGTTGAGCAGCTTCAGGAACAACCAGGGGCATGTACCGAGACGGCTGGCGGAGCAGAGCAGTTCATGGGACGGCTGGAGTGGCTCACAGGACAGCAGGTGAAGTGTGGCGGAGTGACTCACATTAACGGTGGCAGCAGAACCCTATGGAGAGGTGGAGCCGTTGGCGGACCCCGTAAGATGTATCAACCCCCTCCCCCTCCATTCCACCCAGGTTGGGATGGTAAAACCCTGCCGGTTAATTTTTGAACCCTGGGGTGGCACTGACCCAGGGCAGAGATTTTTGGGGTGTCGGACTTTGGGACTTTGAGTGGTTTTTTTGGGTTGCTGGACTCAAGAGACTCGGGGTGTTGGACTTTTGGGGACTTTGGGTGATTCTTGGTGGGGGGTGGGTCTTTGCTCATGTTTGGTCTATGAATCCGAGTTGTGGTGTTTTCCCAATTTAATGCTGATGTCGGTTACCTCATGTTATTAAAGATTTGCTGCTATACCAAGGCTCTGTGCTTGCGAGAGGGGAAGAATTGCCTCTTTGAGGAGCCCAGTGGTGTGTGTAAGATTTCCCAGGTCACTGGGTGGGGGCTCGAGCCGGTGTTGTATTACGTTGTTGGGAGGAGACCCTTAGATACTGAACCTGGCCCTTGCTGCTATTAACTAGGCCTGGCAGAAGGGTTACACATGTATTTGTAGAGTGTTATCTTATTAACTTGTATGTCTCTAGTAGCTTTGAGCTCATTTTGTGCTTTGGCCTTTCTAATTTTGCCCCTGCATATTTGTGGTGTTTGTTTATGTTCATCCTTTGTAATTTGACCTTGTTTCCACTTTTTGTAGTACTCTTTTTTTTATTTTTAGATCATTAAAACCTGGTTAAACCAGGGTGGTCTCTTGCTATACTTCCTCTCTTTCCTGCGTAGTAGAATACTTTGTTCCTTAATAATATCTCTCTGAAAAACTTCCAACTGTCTTCACTTGTTTTTCCTCTTAGACTTATACCATCTCATAGAACTGGAAGGGACCTCGAGAGGTCATCGAGTCCAGTTCCCTGCCCTCACAGCAGGACCAAGTACTTGCTCCCATGGGATCTTACCTACCAGCTCCCTGAGTTTGTTCAAGTCTGTCTTCTTGAAATGCATCATCTTTATTTCGCTGTTCCTCCTCCTACCACTCCTTAGAATCATTAACTCTACTATTTCATAATCCCATTATGCAAGCTGCCTTCCACTTTGAAATTCTCAACCTATTTATCAAATCCTCCCTATTTGTCAAAATCAAATCTACAGCAGCCTCCACCAGTAGCTTTCTCCACCTTCTGAAATAAAAAATAGTCTCTAATATATTCCAAGAACTTGCTGGATAATCTGTGCCTTGATGTGTTATTTTCCCAACAGATGTCTGGATAGTTGAAGTCCCCCATCACCAAAAGTCCTATATTTTGGATGATTTTGATAGTTATTTAAAAAAAGCTTCATCCACCACTTGTTCCTGGCTAGGTGGTCTGTAGTGGACCCCCTACCATGACATCACCTTTCTTTTTACCCCTTTTATTCTTACGCAGATACTTTCAACAAGTCTGTCTTCTATTTTCATCTTGACCTCAGTTCAGGTATATACCTTTTTAATGTATAAGGTAACATTTCCCTTTTTCCCTGCTTGTCCTTCAGGCTGTACCCTTCTATATCAATATTCCAGTCGTGTATTATCCCACCAAGTCTCTGTGATACCAACTATGTCATAGTTTTGTTTATTTACTACCAGTTAAAGTACTACTTACTTATTTCCCTTATTTCTCACATTAGTATACAGACAGCCTAAGTTACTGATTTGATTCTCCCCCCTCAGTTCTGTCTTGTCCCTCCTTTATCCCTGCTGTTACAGCCCATGCTCCCCCTCAAACATCTGTGCCTCGCCTGTATCTAACATCTTGGAGTTCTATACAAGTCCTGATTTTTCTGAAGGTCTGTGTTCAACACTTTTTAGGTGTCTCACAGAAACCATAGACACTTCTGAAAATCTAGACAGAAGTCTACAGTTGTTTCAGGCTCTTGGGTGGGATGCATTGCGGGGGATGAATGGGAGTAATGTAGGAAGACCCCTTGCGTCCTCTCATCTACAAAGGGTCAGGATAGTTTGCCACCAAAGCATTACTTTTTTTTATTAAAAAACAGATTCTTTAAAAAGAGAAAATGCATTATTTTTTGTATATTACTATTCATTATCCATCAACCTTGACCCAGGTCTCTCCATCCTCTGCAGCACCATACAGATGTTTTTCTCTTACTATAGTTGTGTATATTCCTTCTGTAGCACAACATGAACATACACTGTTTTAGCAAGGAAAGAATTTCCAAGTAAATAAATTCTGGGATAAGAGCTTTCATGATTGAAAATGCTATCAGGCCATTTTAGAAGAACTGCTCTAACTTCTGTGTTCAGAGATGAAATACAGACCAGAAAGGTTTCTCCAATGCCATTAGAGGATTCTTTTTGTTACCTTCCTTTTGGTAAGGAAAAGAAAAGATCCCTTTGGTATCTTTTAACAGAATTTGTTACTGAAAATGGCTTTTTCAAAGGTAAATTGCTCATCTCCAAACATAACGTTATCCCTGTTTCCTCTACTTTCAGATGAACAAAACAGAACTGTGTAAAATCCTGTTTTCACTTACCAGGAAAATTAAGGTGCCTTTGTGTTACAAAACAGGTGGGACAAAAAACCAGAACTATGCTCAGTTGTTAGTTGGATTTCTCTTATTCATTGTCATGTTTTAGTACTTGCGATGCAACGTTTATGAAAAACCCAGATCATCTATATGATTGGTGCATCCAAGATCTTCGTTGCATCGTCATGATGACTTAAAAGGCACAACACAAAAGAAGAAACCCTATTCTCATTCTGTTAAACTCCATTAAGTTAGGTCATGTGGTCCGGGAGTGGACAGCACAGTGAGTGTTAACCATTAATGAAGTCTTCCACTTTTCTCTAAAACATGGAAATGAAGCTTGATCTTCAGCAAATATTGGGCCTCATTTTTAGAAAGACCCTCAATCTTGCCTCTGCTATATAGAGTTTAAATTGTATCTAATTAATTGCAGGTGCTAACAATAGCATTTTTACAGCAAGCTATTTTTTTGCAGCTGCAGTCTTTACATGTTTATGGGTCCTACTCCAAAGCCCATTAAAGTCAATGGGACACTTTCTTTTGATTTTAGCAGGCATGATCAAGTCCATAATTTACTTTTGCAACTAATTATGGTCACAAAATTACACCTAGAAAAATATAGGCCATTTCTCAAAACCAGACCAATTGTGCTTGACTGTCACGTTCTTCAGACTGTAATTCAATAATGTCTGTATTTTTCTTTCATCTTTTGGGGCCTTTCAATTCAGTGTATGGAATTATATATAATTGACTTATTGTAAAAGAAGATTTTTTCCCCTATCTTTAAATAGATCTCAGCTCTGTTGTTCTACTGATGCGGATTCAGAAAGTCTATTACCAAAAAAATAAACTCTTTCTTTTAGGATATATATGATTATGGTTATCTCTTTCTGTTTTTCCTTTTACATGTTTATAAATCTAGTAGGCTCTTGATTTACACTTGTGTGATTGTATGAATAGCTCAGGTCGATCAAAAAGGCTCAGATGAGGATGAATAGTTCTTTTGAGTTACAGTAAGAATGTTTGATTAATATGATTGAAAACAGGATTGGGTATATGAAATATGTGAAGCGCTTATGGATATTTTGAGATTTTAAAACACAAAATATGAATGTAAAGAAAAATATTTTTTCCCTAGCTCAAATCATGACAAACAACCCATTATTACTGCTGCAT
Organism: Pelochelys cantorii; assembly: GCA_032595735.1. Taxonomy (NCBI): domain Eukaryota; kingdom Metazoa; phylum Chordata; order Testudines; family Trionychidae; genus Pelochelys; species Pelochelys cantorii. The sequence goes on from CM064335.1 coordinate 42,606,847, forward strand.
GTAGCAACTTCATTTTAATAAGAGTTGGCAGACTCCCAAGTATTTGCAAGGACAACAACAAAAAACCCCAACAAGACACTTCACACATTAAAAAGCTTTAGTTACGGATTAGTGCTCCGTTCAGCTCTTTTTTCATTTGCATTGAAAGAGGGACTGCAACTATTCGATAATTTGAAAGTTGTCTTTTATGTTCACTTCTCTATATACCTCTGTATTCCCAGTTAAAATGCTACTAAGGAACATGTACTATATTAGAAACTCAGGGATTCCCAAAAGCAACGATCAAAATCAGTGAAATTGGGGAAGACATTTATTGTTTCCTTTTCTCCAGCAAGGGAAGGAAACCCCAGTTGTAGAAGCATGTGCCACAACACTGCCATTGCCCTCTATATTGATGCCAGGTGCAAACAAAGTAGCAGCATACAGTGTAACTATTTAAGCCATCTGACTGCCTGAAGTATACTAATATAGAATGAAATCTTGATCCCATGGAAACCAACAACAAAATTCTCATTGGGTTCATGAGACCAGGATTTAACCCATGGACTATAAAGGATACTGTTTATTGTGTTGCCTCATAAACCATTCTGAATATGAATTATAACACTGGCTTTCAATTAGGGATGTTAAGGACTAGTCGACAGGATAGTCGACTAGTCGCTTCCTCTCCCTCCCTCCCCCCGCCTCATCAGACAGAGGCAGCAAGGGAGAGGAAGGGGGGGAGGGGACTTGAAAGTGGCAGCACCTCACGGAGCCCGGGTCTCCCTGTGGCGTTGCCATTTTGAAACGGCAGCATTTCAAAAGGGGGAGTGCCACACAGCTGATCCTGGCTCAGTGTGGTGCTGCCCCTTTGAAAGGCCATGGCAGCATTTGAAACGCAGTGGTGGTGTTTCAAAGGGGGCAGTGCTGCCCTATCGACTAATCAAATAGTTGATGCAAAAATGCATCAATTATTTGATTAGAGAGCTACATGCTACTTAACATTCTTACTTTCAACCTGCTATACCCCTTTCAGGAGTCTGATTTGTGTTGCATACCCCCAGTTTTCACCTGGCTTAAAAACTTCTTGCTTCCAAAATCAGACATAAACATACAAAAGTACATAGTACACGATTACTGAAACATTGCTGACTTTCTCATTTTACCATATAATCTATTATATATTTGAGAGAGAGAGTCTTTCTGTCTGGTCAAGAATTCTTCCAGTTTCCTATTATAATTTAAAGCAAGGTTAGGGTTTGGTCATACCAGATGATGCTTACTGGTAACCAGTTAACTGGTGCCCGTCCCGGGTGGAGCAGCCCCCTGTCCATGCCATGGCAGGTGCTGCTCTGGCCAGGCCGGGTTCACTGTGCCATAGTTGGCGGGGTTTTTCCAGCCCAGCCAGGCCCACGGTATTTTGCAGCGGGCCAGTCTAACATTTTAAACAGGATTTTGCATCCCTACACAGCATCACCATATTTTTTATGGAAATTTGTTTTTGAATGTGAACATGCATACCTGAAATATACTTTATGCAAAATATGGCATGTGATCTATCTTTCAAGAGCTTGTAATTCCATGCATGTGTATATTCTATTTGTGTGCATGTATCATTCTTGTATATGAAGTTAAATTATGAAATAATAGCCCATTTATATCTCTAGATGCACTAATGAAGGCCATTAGCAGTATTCCAGGAAATTAATGTCCTGGTGGGCAAGACAATGGTCTGTAAGCCTGGGATTATGGTTGGTTCTAAAAAGAAGTGACTATGCACCTGGTGCAGGAAAAGACCTGGAAACAAATGACAGAGATGGAGAAGCTGCTAGACCCAGGTCACGAAAAAGATCAGCTCTGGCCTGAGAAGGACTTTACCTGAAATAAAGATGTGAATGTTTAACCGGTTAATGAATGAGACTTACCACTTAAGATTAACCAGCGGGGTCTCAAGCAGCTCCCTGCCTGCTGCGTGCAAGGCTCTGCTCCAGCGCCATGAGGGATCCACTACAGGCAGTCGTCAGGAGCAGCCCCTATCTATGGTGGGCCTGGGTACTCCACAAACAGGGGCTGCTCTGTCATCCAGAGCACCCTCTGTCCACAACAGATCCCCTGCATGCAGGGGGTGCTCTGATATCCAGAGCAGACTCTATGTCCACAGTGGGCCTGGGAGCCCTGCAGGAAAGGGCTGCTTTGTCATCTGGAGCAGCCTCTGTCCATGGCAGACCTCACACAGGCAGGGGCGGCTCCAACAGCCAGAGCAGCCCCTGCCTGCAGTGCGGGGAGGACTGCTCCAGCGCCCCTCCCTTTAATCAGTTAACTGGTTAATCAGTTAAGCAGGATTTTACATCAGTGACCTGAAATAAGAACTTGGGTGAGAAATGGTGATTTGTAATAACTTTTCTTAGTGTTTTAGGCTTTGCTGGTGTGTTTTATTTTAGCTTAGTAACTTATTTTGATCTGTCGGTCATCACTTGCAGCCACTTAAATCCTACTTTTTATACTTCATAAAATCGCTTTTGTTTATTGTCAAATACAGTATAAGTAATTGTTACCTGGGAGCGGGGAGGGGAAACAGCTGTGCATTTCTGTCTTTCATTGATAAAAGGAGTGAGCTATATGTGCTTGCTCTGTGTAAATCTTTTGTACAGCGTGAGATGGATTTATCTGGGGTTTTGATCCCATTGGGGCTGTGCTTAGGTGTGGTGTCAAGTCCATGTGACTGAGCCTTTCCAGAGTTGAGCTGTTCTCGGTGTCAGTGTTACTCTGCTATGAGCTGTGACCCCAAATCTGTGCCTTGCTGGGGGAGAGCATCTAGCTCAGCAGAACAGGGGTGCCCCAGAGGGCAGCTAGACAGGCTTAGTGAGAGGACCAGCCCATCGTGTGACAGTCTCAAGGGGATCTCTGTGACCTAATCCATCAGAAGAATGATTGCTTAAAATTAGTCACAGCCAAAACAAATGAGACGCTGATGATCTATGCATGCTTCCCACTCTGAACAAAGACCTTGTGCTATTTGCAAGGCTTGCTGGAGTAGTAATTATCCTCGGGTTTTGAAAGGTAAGTCTTAAAAAAGGAATCTAAACTGTGGCTAGCTGTCATGACTGGTTATTTCAAGCTAGTGTCTTTGAAGGCAATAGGCATTCTCTTTCTTACTATAGTGTGAAAGAGGATCTGGGCACAAACCCTAGCACCATACTCTTTTAAGGATAAAATTTCCTCAGTTCAGGGGCACAGCATGTGCCTTATGCATCATTTAAATTTCGCTGATACCCTTTTAAAAATTGGGATTGTTCACCTTGGAAAGGTGATAAATAAGAAGGGACATTATCAAAGTATATAAAATAATTAATAGGCTAGTGAAGGGAGATTCAGAGTTTCTCTTCTCCCTCTCTCAGAACAAAAGAACAACATTCAAATAAATGAAAATGGGAAATTTGAAAGCAAATCAGGGAAATATTTTTTCACACAGTGCTCCATTAGACATTAGAGCTTATTGCTACAGGAAGTTGTGAATGCCAAGAACTTAACAAGGTAAATTAAATACATTTCTATGGACCCTTGTGCTTAGCACAGTCAGTATTAGAGATAAAACTGAGACCTCTGGTAGGGGAAGATGATCTCAAAACAGTGCTTAATTTGTGTCAGGGCTTGCTGGAGTTGAGCCCTGGCACATGTGGTCTTGCTGCATCAATTATAAATGTAAAAAATTTACTTGGGCCCTGGCACCACCTCTTTCATTACAAATTAAGCACTTCCCACTACTCCAGGGTTATTACAATTTCTTCTGAAACAACTGATGGAGACAAAATATTGGACTAAATGGACTTTTAGTCTATGCTCTGTCTCTTTACTTTGTTAAAATAACTTAGTTACTTTGTTAAAATATCACAACAGAGCATGGAAGTGACTTAAAACTCTCGGGATATCTCTTTCTTCCCTACCTTGAATTAAGATGTCTTTTATATTTGACGTGTAGCCTCAAAAATCCGGGTTGTTTTCTTAGCAGTATTGATTTGCTGCCTTCAGAGCTGGCTTGAGGCACTTGGGAAACTTGTGGCCATTAAGTTGCTGGGGTGACAGTTGTAAAAATGTAAAACGAGCTGTTCAGGAGATATAGGAGGCCAATACATGTGACTGTAAAATTCATTTAATTCATTTTAAATTTATTTATTTAATGGAAGAAATCAGCGGATAATTTTTTTAAAAATGTAAATGATGGCACCTGGTCAGTGTTCCCTGTAAGCTGTGTGCTTGTGCGACTGCTCAGGAGAGATTCCAGTGCCACCAAGCTGATTCGCAGAGTGCCCATAGTGAGGTTTGTGTTTCTCCTTGAGGTGCACATTTGCAAATGCTTCAGTGCACATAAAATTTATTTCATGCATGGATGAAAAAGTCTAGAAGGAACACTGCATCTGGTCCATTTGTTCACTGTATTTGTCTGTCTATATATTTTAGTGTGCATCTGTCTGTCCGTTTGTTCAAGAACTCCTCCTAAACTGTAAGAGCTAAGGCCATCAAATTTGGTATGCAGCTTCCTCTTCTGCTAACTTAAAGCAAGGTCAGGGTTTGCTTGTGCTAGGACAACTACAAGCCCTGGGACAAAGACTGTTTTCCATAACATACAAAGGGAGGGGCTGTTGTTTGAAGGGACAATATGGAGCCATACCGCCAATGGAGTGGCCAGCAAGGCTGGGGCCCTGCCATCTTGCCTGACAGCACAATGGTAGGTAGCGCCTCTCCTCTAAATCCTTCCTGCCCCTCTGAACCTTGGCTGCAGTGCTGGAGGGGGAAGAAAATAGATCCCTTGATGCCAGGGAGAGCTGGGAGGGGAGGAAACTGGACGTTGGCAGCTGGAAGAGTGGCTCGGGAGGGAGAGAGAACAGGCCTGGCAACTGGAGGGAGAGAAAGAACATAACATTAGAATGGCCATACTGGGTCACACCAAAGGTCCATCTAGCCCAGTGTCCTGTCTTCCAACAGTGGCCAATGTTAGGTGCCCCCAGAAGGAATAAATGGAACAGGTAATCATCAAGTGATCCCACTCCTGTTGTCTATTCCCAGCTTCTGACAAACATATGCTAGGAACACCATTCCTACCCATCCTGGCTAATAGCCATTAATGAACCTATCCCCCGTAAATTTATCTAGCTCTTTTTTGAACCCTCTTAAAGCCCTGGTTTTCACAACATCCTCTGGCAAGGAGTTCCACAGGTTGAATCTATATCGTGTGAAATAGTACTTCCTTTAGTTTGTTTTAAACCTGCTACCTATTAACTTCATTTGGTGATCCCCTAGTCCCTTGGCGGCTGGGGGAGGAGGCTGGTGGGAGAGAAAAGTCCTGTGCTGTATGGGACTCCCTAACCCTGAGTCCCTGCTCACTCTCCAACCCTCACTCTTGCACTCCCAGCCTTCTACACACACACACACATGCACGCACGCACATATCCCCAAGGCCCTTCCCTGGCTCCTGAATTCCCCATACCACCAGTCCCCTGCTCTGAAGGGCCTGGGCGATGCTGGGTAAGTCTGCAAGTATAGAAATATGTTGGAAACCTAGGTGAAGGACAGCTCAGTTTTGAAATGTGCAAATCTTTTGATCGGTTTACATTTTGAAAAATGCTGCTCTGAGTTTTCAGGATCTGATTTCCCATTTGCTTTGCATCTTTTGTTGTTATTTGTGGTATACCGAAAAAAGCACTGCCATTCTGGTTTGGTAACTTTTTGCACCCACTTGGGATAGGTGTTCATGACTAACAATTTCAGTAAGAAAAATATGGATGACAGTTTTGTGGACTCCTGAAGTGTTTCAAAGCTGTCAGTGTGTGTTGGGTACTTGAGGGTGTGATCATATGACTTGAGCCATGGCAGTTCTGTTGAACTTCATATTACAACTTCCAAAACCTTATCAGCACAAGTTTCTCTTTAATGAGTGCTTGTTGTGTGGGTGCTTGATCTAGTATCCATTGTAATTAGTAGGGGTCTTGCCATTTATTTCAGTGGCCATAGTATCATTTGTAGGGAGCTGATTCTCTACTCATTCACGCTGGCATAAGACTAATATGAATGACCAGAACCAGGCCCTAAGAATCTAGTTAACATCAACTTATTCAAGTGTTACTACCTCTTCAGTGCTTGCCTTTTGTACAGGTAGAATCTCTGTGATCTGGGTCTCTCTGGTCTAGCAACATCCATAGTCCAGCAGGACCATGCATGTTGTGGGACTAGAGAGCCCCAATGACAAAGGTTGATGGTGGCTCAGAGTGGAGCCTGCCAACAGGGCCAGCAGGGCTGGGAAACCAATGGGGGGCTAGGGTTACCAGATGGCTTAAAAAAAATACTGGATACAGTTGATCTCAGATGGGGGAGGGGAGGGACTGGCCAGGAGGGGAGTGGGGCTGGCTGGGAGGGGAGCAGGGCTGGCTGGGAGAGATCGGGGGCAGGGGGGAAGAACCGGCCGGCGGGAAGCAGGGCTGGCCGGGAGGCTGTAGGGGGGAGCAGGACTGACTGGGGCGGGAAAGCGGGGGGTGGAGGGAATTGGCCAGCAGGGAGTGGGGCTGACCTGGGCGTATGCAGATCCCGGTGTGCTGCTCGTCCCACACACGATCCCGGCAGGGCGCACGAGCGAGTCTGGCCCCAGGGATTCCATCCCAGCCCCGCCCCCTCTCCTTCCTCCCCCCTCTACTGCGCAGTTGTTCACTGCCTGACTGGCAGACACGCTGACACTGTGTGAGAGTGTCTACCAGCCAGGCAGTACGCAAGTACATACTGATACTCATAATAATAAAACTAACTTAATTAGAAAATACCAGACATTTATATGTCCGGTATTTTCTCAATTTATTTATCGGACAGAAAATCCGAAACCGGACACCTGGCAACCCTATGGGGGGCTTTAGCTCACAAGGCATCAGAGCCTGCAGTTGGTGGGGCAGGAAAGCCACAAGGGAACCCAGAGCTTACGGGACAGAGGAACCTGCAGCCATTGGGGTTGCCTGGAGTTTCGGTGGAGTGGTAGGTCTGCCATGAGGGTGGCGAGCCCACTGGGCCAGGAGCTCAATTGGGGTTCTGCAGCTTGCGGGGCTGGGAGGCTGGGGAGAGGAGCCCAGTGGGGAGGCTGGCACCCCTCCTACTTCACCTTCCCTAGTCCGGCAAACTCCCTTGGTTGGGACCGGTCAGGTCCCAAGGGTGCTGGAACAGGGAGGTCCAACCTGTTGTAGATTGTTACTAGAAATCCCGTGTGCACCCTTTCTGAGTATTCCCTAAAAACTACAATGTATAGGTTTGCTCCTTTTCCCAAATTCTGGACTTCAAGTATCTGATTCTGATTTAAAGGATGCCAGAGTTAATTAGGGGTGACAGCAGTGAAGTGAATTACATTACAGGTGAGAGGCCCACAGACTGCTTCCAGTATGGGAAATCCTTGTTCTCTCTAGCGCTACGTCTACACTGACTCTTTTTTGTGGAAGAGGCAATGCAAATGAAGCGCTCATTAGCAGCTTCTCATGCTTCATTTGCATATTCTCTTCTGATGCTTTTTGCAGAAGAGGTTATTGCGCAAAAAAAAGCAGTGTAGACGGGTCTGTTTTCCGCAAAAAACCCTTTTGTGCAAGAACCTGTCAACCTAATTTTTTGAAGAATAAGGGTTCTTGCGCAAAACAGACCCGTCTACACTCCTCTTTTTTGCGCAAAAACCTCTTGCGCAAAAAGCATCGGAAGAGAATATGCAAATGAAGCACGAGAAGTTGCTAATGAGCGCTTCATATGCATTGCCTCTTCCGCAAAAAAGAGGCAGTGTAGACGTAGCGTAGAAGTGTATGTACAAAAGGTTTATTTCTGGTAATGAAAAGCAGTATTCTCTGCTTGGAATGTGAACTAGGATTCATTCTGCATAGTCCTATCGACTGACAATTTAGAAAGGCAGATGCTTATTCTTAACATAGGGTAGAGGAACCAGATAGCAGTTGCTGGGAGAAAGTCAAAGATGTTTTTCTTTTTTCTTCTTTGACTAGAGTGAAGCAGAGATGAGCATGACCAATTATGCAGATTTGTTTCCTTTTGCAAGTTACATTCAAACAGTAAGTAAAGATTCCCAGTAATATTTGTGTGCTCGTGTATGCGTGAGTGTTTGTACATGCATGTGATCTGCTGCTTCATCTTGTGATGCCAGCTCCCTATTCCTAACTGTGCTGGCCATTAGTACTGTGAAATTATTTATCTTATGAAGCAGATCATTTTCTCTTTATCCGTTGTTTAATACCCTACACTTTGATAAATATCTGGCAGGACAACCATCTTTTTTTTTCTGGTGGGGGTGGGGAGAAAGACAAGACAAGACAAAAATGTGAACTTACTTGTAACATATTTTGATTTGGCAGATCAGAATAAATACTAATGTGACCAGAACTGTCTTTATGTTAAGACTTGTACATCACTTTAAATCCCATTGGGCTGAACAATATTGTATCTACTGTGCACTTAACTGCCTTTGCTTTTGATAGCTTTTAAATAATATGTCAGCACCAGGGACGTAAAAACCGGTTAAAAAAGTAACTGTATAACTGTTAAAAATGCTAGCTGTTACATGTGCTGCAGGCTTTGCAGCATACGGCTTATACTACAGTGATCGCAGCATGACCAGCTCCCCGAGAGTGACTTATAGCTCCTGGCTTCCATCCCCGCTCACAGAGAGCCAGCTGAACTGTGGGCTCTGCAGTGTTATCCTTATATTGCAGAGCCTACAGAACAGGGTGGCAGCTGGCTCCCCGGGAGTAGGGCTGGCAGCTGGAAGTCAGCGCATGCCAGTGAAGAGTTTAATCGTAATGGAAACTGATAAGCTGATGCTTATCGGTTAACCGTTTAAATGGTTATACTCTTGCAGCCCCACTCAGCACCTTGTAACAAGGGTTTTTAGAACCTGGAATGTTGAATTTCTCAAATGGTGACTTGTGCTGGATCTGCAGTGGCCATGGAGAGATGCTTCTCTTGGGCTCCAAGCTGCTGCCATGAGAGAGGCTGGGGTTGTCCTCTCTCCCTGGGACAGCCTGAATACTGAACCCTGCATCACCAGTCCCACCCCAGAGCAATGATTCAAATGAAGATGGATATTTACAGTTTATTTAAAAAAACACAAAAGAAAAAACAAGGGCCTGAAGCAACGCCAGGTAAATCTTCCAGCCTCTTTCTCTATTTAAAAAAGTTTTTCCTGCCGGGCGACAGGATGACATCGTTATGCTCTCACGCTTTCCGGCTGCAAAAGTGAAAGTGGCCAGAGAGTGGGAGGGTTGACGAGCGTAGTGAGCCGAGGGCGCAGCCTGCTAGTAATGATATCATACTGTGTGTCGAATGCTGGAATATTTTGAACTTGCATAGTGCTTTATAGCTTAGAAGAGCTATATGAGCATTAATTCTCCCAATATCCCTAATGAAGAGGTAACTGGAATTATTCCAGTTAGTGTTTGAGTGGAACTATCACTTATTTATTGAGTGCTTGCAGTCAATATTTCTGTAAAGGACACACAATAGACATGGTAACATTTTGAAAAGTTCTCAATTTATTTAGAAATGTAAATCTTGTTTTCAAAAGTGAGTAAGTTACGTAGGCCCTTTACGTGGGAGTTTGGCACCTAAATACCTTTGAAGATCTGGACCTAAGTGCTTTAGTCATTTTAAAAATAGAATTTAGGCTCTTAAGTTTCTTTGGCTTTTGAACATTTTACCCATTGTCCCCGTCTCAAGGTGCTTACTGCCTAAATAGATAAGCAATTGAATTGAGCACCCAAGGTACTGAATGGCCACTGGGGGACTTAATCACACAGTGGTGCGGTTCCCAGTAACATTTTCTTGAATGGTAAACTAATACTGAAATGCTTCACAGAAGAACAGAGATTTTAAAGAGGAGAGAGTAAATGCACCAGAGATTCTAGTTATCATGGACCACATGGAAGAAAAACAGAGATGAGAGATGATCATATAAAAGCAAGGAGCGCAAGGTTCAAGGCAGATGTCAGTGATAGGGGATGAGAGCAGAGGTGCTGCCCAAGGCAGAGCTGACTTGAGAACGAGGAGCTTTGCAATGTTAACATTCGTGGCAATAAATAAAAGGAAACTTACTGTTCATATGGACATATAAATACCCGCAGACTTGAACTGAAGTGACATTGTCCAAATTAGAGTGAAGCCTAAACTACAATCTAGAACGGAACAACCCTTAACTTTATTTGGGTCACTAAATTGGGTAGTACTTTTCACAATCCAGCACTTTAATCCCAAGCTGAAATGTACTGCTGATGTTATAGAGAAAAATGTCCAAAAACTGCTGAGTGACTTTCACTGGGACTTTGGTTCCCAGTCATTTAGGCACTATGTCTACAAATGTCTAACCCTCAGCTATTAAAGGCTTCAATTATTCTCCTAGGAGTCTGGCTTTGAAATTTGCATCTTGGGCTCATCTTTAGTCTTTATATAGTAGCATACTATTTCCATACTGAAAACTCTTAAAGATAGCATGTCAAAGGAAAAAGAAAAACCATTTAGGATTTTAGATTTGCATAAGCTTTTGAACCACCCACAGAGGAAGTTAAGTTCTGAGACCTCAAGAAGACTTAACTGAAGATTTATGGCTGCAGTTCCCGGCATAAAAATTGACTCTGCCCTTGGATATATTTACAATAGGCCTAGTTTTATAAATAGCTGTAAAACAGTTTGTGGCTACAACAATTAGATAGATGTGTTTAAAAGCTTATTTGTAGAAGCATTCTGTCACTGCTGGTTTGTACTTTAAAACTATACTATGACTATCAACAGTCAAATCTGTTATAATTTTGAAGTAGGGAAACTTCATGCCAAATCTAATTTTCCTTGTTGAAATTTGTCTCTTCTACTGCACTTCTGTAAATCTGTTGAAGTTTCACATCTGACATGTTGAACTGAATGAACCTCATGTTAAGTTAAAATAAGTATTGTAAATGAACTGGGTATGGTAAACTGGAAAAAATACAGGTTGAACGTCTCTAGCCCAGCACTCTCTGGTCCAGCAACATCCAGCCTGATTTTAGTTAGTCGGTTGTCCACTTATCATGGTTGTGACCAAGTTTCCTGCACTTCCATAAAGTTTGTTTACAGCTACCATTCCTGGCTCTCAGTGTTCTGTGCTATTGTTTAGCTCTAATTTACCCCTGTCTTCTAGGAGACCAGGAAGCAGTGGAAGTGTTTGTAATGCCGCTAAACGTAAGCATGTTGTTATGCTTTATCTATTTATTTCCTTGTGCTAATACAGTGAAATTAGGGATGTAACTAGGGATGTAACTTCCTGTTTAACATTATGTTTAACCAGATAACCGATTAAAAAGGTGGTGGGCGGGAGCCCACTGCAGACAAGAGCTGCTCTGGCCAGCCAGTTGGAGCAGCCCCTGCCTATGGCAGGAGGGAGGCCTGGGCTGGGACCGCCATGGACAGGGGCTGCTCCAACCGGCCAGTCAGAGCAGCTCCTGCCTATGGCGGGCCCATGGGGCTGGAGCAGCTCCCTGCCCGCAGTGGGCAGAGGGCTGCTCCAGCCCCCACCGGTTAACTGGAACCTGGGTGAGGCTTACTGGTTAACCATTCACATCCCTAGCAATCCCACCGCTAATGTTTTGTTGTGAAGAAAGCTGGTAAGCCTTGTCTAGGCATAGGCTTATATAGGCTATATCGGAACAGTCATACATTATTAAGCTGCATTGCAAATGCTGTTCCATTTATTCGCCTCCATGAAATAAAAATAGAGACCCACTCACTACAATATTGACCTCTGTGGTTTCGCAAATTCTCTGGTTTGGCACCGGCTGGGTCCCACGGGTCCCTAGAGAGGTTCAACCTATAATTGTTTAGTAATATATGTTTCTTCTGACTCTGACAGTGTTTTGGCACCCACAGTTTAAACACAAACATTTAAACAAGCTGATTTATCTGTTCTTAAAGTAGATTGTATCCTATCCCTGTTTGATATAAATTGATCCTCATTACAAAGGCATCTGAGCACCTCACAGTTTCATAATACCACTCTAAGGTTCTGAGACCCACAGAGGCCAAGTGAATCACTAACGTTCCCACAGGAAGTCTCATGTGTTCCCTAACATGTCAGAGAATTGAACCCAGGCAGCCTAATTCTCATGTTAGCGCCTAATTCTCATGTAAGCACCTACCCACTGAACTTTCCTTACCCTTTTGCCCTTTATATAGAGGTAGTGCAAGGATCCCCAGGGCTAGTCCTGCTTCTGGCACAAACCTCACCAGAAAAGTGGAGAAGTCACACAGTGGGTGGTGGGTGGGTGGGTGGGTGGGTAGGGCCATTACCCTTTCTGCAATGAAACAATGAATATAATATGCTGAGCTGCAATGACTCCAAGCTACATCTTTCTGAGTTTTGGCATGATGGCCACTAGAGGAATGCACTGTCTTGTATGTGAGATGTGGCTGTTTGCCATAGGGCAACTCTCCAGTGCAACCAGAACACTTACAGAAAAGTTTTGAATAGAGAGTTATTTGTCTACCATAAATGTTCTATATGCCAGAGTACTAAGACTTAGTGATGGCCTCGTCACATAGAACATTTAAACTTGTATATAAGCACCCAATTTGAAGAAATATACAGTTGCGTTAGGTCACAGAGCTTTGAGATATCTGAGTATATTTTCCTTTTATATTATATTCTACTTCACTGCCTCTTCTGGCCCATTAATTACTTGTGTATATGTAAAAGTCACTGCCCACAGGTTCCTGAGCAACTGGATATGAATCTGAATTTGCGAAGCAGAATTAGTGTGTGATCCTTCAGAATGATTCAAAATATTTTATATTAACCTTAGAAAGGTAAATTCAGCAGTTCTCTAGAGGAACAGTGGGCAACTGGTATGACATAAAAGGGTGACAAACTAACAAGCTTGTCAAACTATTCATATTCGCCTTCACCTTAAGGGCTGATGAGTTTCAGTGTTATGAATGCTTCTTCACAACACTTTTGATTCAGGAGGGATTCATACTGAAATGTTGATCCTGTAGAATGGGCTGTGGATGGCTTTTTAAAGAAAGCATTCAGAATCTAAGTTAGGGAAAGGAGTTTAAAATGTCATTGCTCTGAGGAAGGACAGGAAAACATCTCAGATTCCTTTTGTATTGTCAGTCACCCACACTAAGCTGGCAATGAATAAGAAAAGCAAGGGAGTATTTAAGGCTACTTTTCAATGTAGATCAGACAGTTTGACAGAGTTATTTCCAGAGTCTTTCCAAAGAGTTAATTTTTCTTCAGTGGAAGTACAGCATTCTTGTGTCAACATTTGGAATGACTTTCACAATACTCAGTAGCTGTAAGCATCTTTGAATAATAATTATTGGCTAACCTCAAGATAATGTTTTTTTCATGGTTTGGTTGATGCAGCTCAAATTCTTCTTTCTTATGTTCTTGAATTTTACTTGTTTTGATTTTATATTGGTTTTTGGCCTTGAATCTGCTTGCAGTTGTAAAAGATACAACCTGGGATATTGTCCAATGGCTAGTAAATTCTGCCTTAATGCAGTTATCACCCTGAATTATACTGATGGTAAAGTTTATACACTGGGTTCTTGTTTGACTCCCTTTTCGTCAGATAGGATAGCTGCACCATGGGCTGCCAACAGAAATGCTGGGCCCATGAGTAAGGTTGAGGATGGCTCCACGCCCCAGAAAGGGCAGGGTGTCAGGCAGAAGGGACAAGGCTGAGGACTAGCCTTCCCCAGACAGCTCTTCCATGCTGCCTGATCCACGTCGCCTGGAGCTCTGGCTGTTATTTAAAGGGCCCAGGGTTCCAGTTGCTGCTGCTTTTACCAGCAACTGGGAGCCCCAGGCCATTTTAAATTGCTGGTTCCCAGGGCAGCTGCCCATTTTGCCACACCTGTTGGCAACCTTGGCTGCACCACAAGATCAAAATTTGACCTACCTTGTGTTGTTACAGTCAGATGTGAAGGACCTACAGCTTCCGAATATACTACATCTATTTGTTTAAATTACTGTTTTTCTAGAACTTGGACTCTTCAAGAAACAATAATGAGCACAGACCATTTTCAGAACAATTCTTACATTAACTGACCCTCCCAAATGGGAGAAGAAAGTCATGTTCCACCTAACAAGAATTGAAAAGCAAAACAACATTTGCTTTTGATTGGAATCCAGAGTGAGGAAGGTACCAGAGGCAGTCTTGGGTTTTGAGATCAAGCCTGGAGCTCAAAATTAGAAGGGTGATCTGCTCAGGAAGAATAAGGTATATATGGGGGGGGGGTTGCCCCAGATTATACCATCTGGGCTATCTTTTGTCTCCAGAAGACATGGGGTCAGGAAAAGGATCATCTGATTGCCTCCTGAGGCAGGGCACAGATAGCCCCCTTAGTGTCCTTGTCTAGTTTACACTAGAGACCTTACAGCACGGCACCCTCAGTACCTGACCGGTGCTGAATCAAAGAATTTGCTGAACCATGGAAGGTCAATATTGTCTAGCACAGGGTGGGTAATAATTTTTGACAGGGGGCCACTTGAAGTGGAAAGTGGTCGAGGGCTGCACTCTTCCATGATACTAATGGAGGAGATATGGGGTCTGGAATGGAGGTTAGGTGCAGAAGGGAGCTTGGGGAAAGGATTGGGGTGCAGGAGGGAGACTGGAGTCTGGGAGGATGTTTGGATGAAGGAGGCGGTTGTGACCTAGGGCAGGGGACTGGATTGCAGGAGTTTGGCTTGTGACCTAGGGTAGGAGGGTATTGTGATTGGGGTGCCAGATCTGGGAGGGGGTATGGGTGTAAGAGAGAGACAGAGGGTTTGGGTATGTTGAGGGGGGGAAGGCAGGGAGGGACTGGGGTGCCAAAAGCAGGCTATGGCCAAACTAGCCTGCCTGCCTACAGAGCAAAGGCTTGCAGAGCTTAAAATGTTTCCCAGCCAGCCAGCCTGCCTGCTTGCCTGGCCATGTGCTTCAGTGAATAACTAAGCCGAGGAGAGGGGGCATGGTTCTTTTTGGTAGCCTGTTATTCCAATAAGCAGCTCCCATTGGCCGGTTTCTGGCCAGAAACTGGCCAATGGGATTGTGCTGGGGGTGGGGCAGCTCCTGAGACTTCTCCCTTCCCCTCCAGTTTTAAAACAGAAATGGAGCCCTGCAGCCGCATTTCTTCATAGCGTGTGGGGCTGTGGGGCAAGCAGAGGAGCCTGCCTGGGGCTCCCTGTTGCCTCCGCAGGCTGAATTGGCTGGCTTGGTGGGCCGAATCCGGCCCACGGGCTGTATTTTGCCCAGGCCTCATCTAGCAGCATTACAACACTTCCACTGCTTACTTGGCTCTTAGAAGACATTTAGGGCTTGTCTACACTATGGAGAAGATTGACCCTCCAGAGGTCGATTTATTGTTCAATTTAGTAGGTCTAGTGTAGACCCACAATTTGAATGCTGAGGGCAGCCCCCTCTGGTGTCCCATACTACTCATTGTGTGAGGAATAAGGGAACTCCCGTAGTGTGGACGTTGCAGCAGCTCAGCTTACGGTAAACTGAATCCAGCTACGCATTTTGTATAGCTGGATAGTGTACCTTGAGCTGACCTGCCTGGTCTAGTGTAGACCAGGCCTTAGTGAGTAAATTAGAGCTAAATAACCACACCAAACACTGAGAGCCAGGCCTGGTGGCTGTAAATAATCTTTATGGGATCATGGGAAACTTGGCCATACCCATGATAAGTAGACATATGACTAACTAAAATCATACTGGCCCACAGATGTTGCCAAACCAGAGAGTGCCAGACTAAAGAGGTTCAACCTGCAGTACTGTTTGGTTTAATGGCATTGACCAGCTATCTAGTTTTCAGGAAATCCTTGCACCCATTTTTACTCTTTTTATTATCAGATGAATTTAGCACCATTTTCCCCATTTCTTACTGAACACAGTTAGCTCTGGAGGATAAGCCAGACTGGTTTTCTGAAGCAGAACTAATCCAATAACTTATGAGCCCAACAGCTGTTTCTGCTTCTCAGGCCAGGTGTAATATTATGAACAATTTTTTTCTCTTCTTCCCAGGAGTAAAGGATGACTGGGCTGATGGCCAAAAAATTAATTACATATATTTTTCCTTCTAGCTGCATATAATATCACCTGGCATTGTGGTTGCTCCTTTATAATTAGTGAGATAGCATGATACATGCTTTTTTTATTTTCAGCAGAGAGTGATCACAGATTTATTTATTTCTGAAGGTATATGTGGACTGGTATTAACAAATACAATTCAGCTTTTCCATGAAGAATTTACAGAAAGAGCCACAGCCCTCAGCTAAGCTGATCTTTTGTGAGAGGGAAGGATTTGTGGAATCTCTCTGAAAGAGATTAATTTTTGGTTTTATTTATCAAATAAATGCTCTATCTCTTATATGAACTCCAAACTGGTTATTAGAGTGGAACATTGGGCCCTTAGTTTTTAAGGTTAATTTTTATCTCTTTCATTAGACTTTACAGATGATTCATTTTGAGACCTGGATTCCCTTAAGAGCCATTCATTTCAGCTTTTTAGACCAGCTGGCTATGTTGCTATTCAATGACAATCCAGGCAGTTTGAGGGACTTTGAAAAGAGCAATGACAAATGATGAAGTATTAAGTTGTGGGAAACACTGTTGTCAGGTCCAGATTTATATGATGCCTTTTGACTTACCGAGATGGAGGAAAAAACAACACTTTACTAAAACTAAATTGAGAGGATTTCTGAATGGTGTCAAAACCTACAGAGATTAGAAACATGAGCACACAGTAATCAAATGAGATTAAATTTAGAAAAAATGTGAACTGTTACATTTGTGGGAAAATAATCTCTTGTATGTATCAGAGTAGCAAATGTCTCCATACAAATGGTAGAGAGGAATCTGGAAAACAATGATAGATAAAAAGTTCCAAAAGCAATTGAGGGCTTGTCAGCACAATAGTTGAACATTTAACTGATATAGTTAGTGTACAACCTGCCTAGGTTGCATACTAATATCTACACTACTATTGTTATTGCCTTTCAGAAAGAGGGAACAAGCTATCCCAGTAGATGGCAATTATTTTCACACAGTGGATTGTACCAATATAAGTAAGTGAAAATAATTATTTAGATGTCAGTAGGTTTAAATCCCATTTTCAAAAGTGAGTTAGGTCCTGAAGATTCTAAGGATATGTTTACCCTAGACATTAAGTCCGGATCTGTGGGACTCAAGCTTGTGGATGTGGTATTTCCAAGTATGTGCTTGAAGATCTACCCCTCAGTTTTACAGTAGCTGGGTCCAGGTTTCACAACTGAGTTAATACGTCCATACTGCACTATGCAAACATTCTGACTTATGTCTATGGATTGACCTACATGTACACTGCAAAATAACAGGGCTTTGATCTGAGTCACACTGAGATTTGGACTTACACCTCATGTTTCTAGCAGGACCCTCGGACCTGAGTTCTGAGTGCTTGCTGACACAAGAGAGACTGATTTGCCTGTGGATGGCAAGAGGGATTCGGCTCAAACATGAATCACAGCCTGGGGTTAAAAACAACAAATGGTCTGGTAGCACTTTATAGACTAACAAAATATGTAGATGGTATCATGAGCTTTCATGGGCACAGCCCACTTCTTCAGATGACCGGAGTGAGTTTAGACATACCCTTAGTTTCATTGAAAGTCAATGGAACTTAGGCTGTTCTAAAACAGATTTTTTTTTTTAACCCTGTGTAGCCTTGTGAATTTTGTAAATTTGGCCCTTAAACAAACAAACACACAGACATGCACACAAAGTGTTTTAAGGTGTGTAAAATATAACTGGATATATTGAACTTCATATTGTTTGTACACCACAATGTAATCAAGAATGATCACTTGTACATGAGCAACCACTAATTTTTAGGTCTTTGATAAAATTCCTCTTGATTTGTAAAGATGAGGTCTAATATAAAATTCAATATTATGTTGAATCGAATAGCTACAATTTTTTATACAAATGAGTTCAAGAAATTTTTTAGAATATTTTCCTCCAGCACACCCTGGAGTTTAACACTTACCTCACAAAACTTAATTCATTTCCTCTGTGAGCTACAAGGAGATTTTACTACACACCAAAGCTATCATTGCAGTACTTTCTCATTAGGAGATAACTGAGACAGGGTTGTGACCCTGGGACCCTCTCAAAACCAATTGGCAGAGGGCCCACTCTACTGTAACTCATTATGTCTGATACTCGTTACTTCCAGCATACTGTACTCATAATAGGTATTTAAAAGGTGTCATAGAAGGTATGAGGTTGACACTGCAGGGATGAGTCTCTGGAGAACTTGGGAACTCGACAGCACTGAGTGTTATCAGTTTTAATGTTGATAAAGGCAAAGTAATGCACGTTGGAAAAAATTATCTCAACTATACATACAAAATGATGGGGACTAATTTAGCTACAACTACTCACGAGAGAGATCTTGAAGTCACTGTGGATAGATCTCTCAACATCCACTCAATGTGCAGCAGCAGTCAAAAAAGCAAAAATAATGTTAGGAATCATTTAAAAAGGAATAGAGAATAAGACAGAGAATGTCTTACTGCCTCTGTATAAATCCATGGTACACGCACATCTTGTATAAGAATATAAGAATGGCCATATTGGGTCGGACCAAAGGTCCATCTAGCACAGTATCCTGTCTGCCAACAGTGGCCAATACCAGATGCCCCATAAGGTGGGAACACAACAGGTAATCATCACGTGATCCCTCTCCTGTCATCCATTTCCAGACAAACAGAGGCTAGGGACACCATTCCTACCCATCCTGGCTATTGATGGACCTAACCTCCATGAATCGATCTAGCTCTTTTTTTGAACTCTGTTAAAGTTCTAGCCTTCACTGCATCCTCTGGAAGGAGTACCCCAGGCTGACTGTGCGCTGAGTGAAAAAAACCTTCCTTTTGTTTGTGTTAAACCTGCTGCCTATTGATTTCATTTGGTGAGCCCCTAATTCTTATATTGTGGGAACAAGTAAATAACTTTTCCTTATTTACTTTTTCCATACTAGTCATGACTTTATAGACTTCTATTGTATCCCCCCTTAGTCTCCTCTTTTCTAAGCTGAAAAGTCCAAGTCTTTTTAATTTCCCTATCATATGGGACCCGTTCCAAACCCCTAATCATTTTTGTTGCCCTTTTCTGAAACTCTTCCAATGCCAATACATCTTTTTTGAGATGAGGCAGCCACATCTTTACAGTAGTTGTAGCTGTATTCACGAACAAGGTCGGCTCCCGGACTAATGCGCTAAGTGACGCAAGATGGGATGAAGTTTGACAGCCCTTGGTGGGTAAAGAACAGGTTAGGAACTATTTAGAAAAGCTAAACGTACACAAATCCATGGGTCCAGACTTAATGCATCCGAGGGTACTGAGGGAGTTGGCAAATGTCATTGAGGAGCCTTTGGCCATTATCTTTGAAAAGTCGTGGAGATCGGGAGAGATCCCGGATGTTTGGAAAAAGGCAAATGTAGTGCCCATCTTCAAAAAAGGGAAGAAGGACGATCCAGGGAACTATAGGCCAGTCACTCTTACCTCGGTTCCTGCAAAAATCATGGAAGGGATCCTTAAGGAATCCATTTTGAGGCACTTGGAAGAGAGGAAAGTGATAAGGAATAGTCAGCATGGATTCACAAAGGGCAAGTCATGCCTGACCAATCTGATTAGCTTCTATACTAAGGTAACTGACTCTGTGGACATGGGAAAGTCAGTGAATGTGATATACCTTGACTTTAGCAAGGCTTTTGATATGGTCTCCCACAATATTCTTGCCAGCAAGTTAAGGGAATGTGGATTGGATAAATGGACGGTAAGATGGATAGAAAGCTGGCTAGAAGGCCGGGCCCAGTGGGTAGTGATCAACGGCTCTATGTCAGGATGGCGGTCGGTTTCTAGCGGAGTGCCCCAAGGTTCGGTTCTGGGACCGGTTTTGTTCAATATCTTTATTAATGACCTGGATGAGGGGATGGATTGCACCCTCAGCAAGTTTGCAGATGACACTAAGCTAGGGGGAGAGGTAGATATGCTTGAGGGCAGAGATAGGGTCCAGAGTGACTTAGACAAATTGGAGGATTGGGCCACAAGAAATCTGATGAGGTTCAACAAGGACAAGTGCAGAGTCCTGCACTTGGGATGGAAGAATCCCAAGCATTGTTACAGGCTGGGGACCAACCAGCTAAGTAGTAGTTCTGCAGAAAAGGACCTGGGGGTTACAGTGGATGAGAAGCTGGATATGAGTCAACAGTGTGCCCTTGTAGCCAAGAAGGCTAATGGCATATTAGGTTGCATTAAGAGGAGCATTGCCAGCAGATCCAGAGATGTCATTATTCCCCTTTATTCGGCTCTGGTGAGACCACATCTGGAGTATTGTGTCCAGTTCTGGGCCCCCCACTACAAAAAGGATGTGGACACATTGGAGAGGGTCCAGCGGAGGGCAACCAGAATGATTAGGGGGCTGGAGCATATGACTTATGAGGAGCGGCTGAGGGAGTTGGGTCTGTTTAGTCTGCAGAAGCGTAGAGTGAGGGGGGATTTGATAGCAGCCTTCAACTTCCTGAAGGGAGCTTCCAAAGAGGATGGAGAAAGGCTGTTCTCAGTAGTGACGGATGGCAGAACAAGGAGCAATGGTCTCAAGTTGTGGTGGGAGAGGTCCAGATTGGATATTAGGAAAAACTATTTCACTAGGAGAGTGGTGAAACACTGGAATGGGTTACCTAGGGAAGTAGTGGAGTCTCCATCCCTAGCGGTGTTTAAGTCTCGGCTTGACAAAGCCCTGGCTGTGTTGATTTAGTTGGGATTGGTTCTGCCTAGAGCAGGGGGCTGGACTTGATGACCTTCCGAGGTCTTTTCCAGCTCTATGATTCTAAATTGGTCCCCATCATATTGTGTATATATAATTGGGATTATTTTTTCCAATGTGCATTACTTTACATTTATCAATGTTAAATTTCATGTGCCATTTTGTTGCCCAATCACTTAGTTGGTGAGATCTCTTTGAAGTTCTTCACAGTCTGCTTTGGTCTTACTTTGGAATACTGTGCACAGATGTGGTTGCCTCATCTCAAAGATACTTTGGTACTGGAAACAGTTTAGAAAAGGGCAACAAAAATTATTAGGGGTATGGAATGGCTGCAATAAGAGGAGAGATTAGCAAAACTGGGATTTTTCATTTTAGAAAAAAGGAGACTAAGGAAGGATATGGTAGAGGTCTATAAAATTATGACAGATATGGAAACAGTGGATAAGGAAAAGTTATTTACTTGTTTCCATAAGAACTAGGGATCACCAACAGGGTTCCCTCAAAGGTGCATACCTTCACAGTCGTGCACAGAAAAATGTAGGCCCACCTAACTCACCTGCAGAGCCACACAGCAGCACTCACAATGACTCACTTTTCTGCTGTACAGGAAGGTGAGTGGTGGTGGCGGTGGCAGTCTGGTGGGTTCTGTCAGGGCCGCATGGTGGCAAGTGGCTGGCCTGCCCTGCCCTGCCCCTATTTGCCTTGGCTGGTGCCGAGGCATGGGGAAGCTCTCCCTGCTTGGGTAGCCTCATGGGCCCCCGTTCTAGCTACAGTGGGCAGGACATTGCAGCCCGGCTGGGACTGGAGCCACCACGTCATGGGAGGCAGCTGGTCAGCCGGCCCTTGCTGGGACCGGAGCCACCACATCACGGGGGGCAGTTGCTCGGGCGGCCTTTGCCAGAGCCGCCACATGGTGGGTAGCGGCGGCAGCAGCTGCTCTGGGATGGGGCTGGAACCCCCACGTGGGAGGTGTCGGTGGCAGCTCTGGGGCCAGAGCTGCCTTATGGCCCTCAAACCTATTCCCCTGGCTCTTGGCTGCAGTACCAACCAGGTGTGTTGCCACCAGCTAGGGGTCTGGCATAGAGATTGGGTGCAGAAGGGAACTTGGGGTAAGGGATTGGGGTGTAGGAGGGAGAGTGGGGTGTAGGAGGGAGTTTGGGTGAAAGAGGCAATAGTGACCTAGGGCAGGGGACTGGTGTGCAGCGGTTTGGGTTTTCCATGTACATGTATGAATAATTACAAGCTGAGGTCGGGGGGCATGATGCTTCGTGTGCTGCCTGTTTCTCAAACAGGAGCTTCCATTGGCCAGAAACCGGCCAATGGGATTGTGCTGGGGGCAGGGGCAGTTCACGTAGCCTTTTCCCCTTCCTCTCCAGGCTCACAGTTGTGAAAGAGAAACAGCCTGCAGCTGCTTTTCTGAATGACATGCAGGTGGGGTGAGGCAAGCAGAGAGCCTGCCTGGAGCTCCCGGCTGCATCTGCGGGCCAGATCCGATGGCTTGGTGGGCTGGATTCGGCCTTTAGGCTGTATTTTGCCCAGGCCTGTCTTCTAGTGATAGGATTCCACTGACATCACAATTTTAATGAATTCCTGTCTCCACTTGCTGGAAGGAAGGCTCATACCTACCTGTTTGGGCTGGTATAGGAAGACTTGGAGAAACTACATTAAGAGGTAGGAATTATCATTTATGTATGGTGATGTTTTTAGATTGCACATCTTTTTATTATTAGCAGTTGATTTAAGGCCCAAATTTGTGGCATTATTGATTAGGGCCTCAGCAAATGTGTTTGCTAAAGGAAGTACTCAGTGCATTTCTGAAGGGTTGCAGCCATTATTAGAGTTATTGGACTATCAGATAACCATTCCACTATCTGATAGTGTTTTATGCACAATAAAATTCAGTGCTGGTACTGAAAATAAACTTACATAACATGTGGCATTTTAAAACATCAATAAGATAAGTAGGACCTGTAAACATTTGTAAGCAGATTTTTATCTTCCTG
The DNA here is from genome assembly GCA_032595735.1 of Pelochelys cantorii. NCBI lineage: Eukaryota > Metazoa > Chordata > Testudines > Trionychidae > Pelochelys > Pelochelys cantorii. The sequence continues at coordinate 42,629,670 of CM064335.1, forward strand.
GCACAATACATTCTTCCTTCTTGAACATTTAGAATGGAAACATCTGTGGGTTTTTTATTATACTGAAAGCTGACTGATTACAGCCAGTTAGAGACTGAATTACAGGCATCAAGTTACCGGAACACTGAAGAACTTAAAAAAAAAAAAAATCTGAATGCAGACACATTAAATGTTGCAATCGCCGATTAACATGTTTGTAGTGGGAATGCTAAAGATGGAGGGTATTAAACATTATTTGCTATTTGTCTTAATCATAGGAAATCATCTACACAGGTCATAGAGTAAATGTAAAGCTAATTTCTATGACAGCTTGTGTCCACTTTTTAGGCTTCATAACTGCTCCACTTGTACTTGATCATTAAACTAGGTAGGTCAAATGATTTTTGACAAATAACTTCCTTAAAAAATTGAACAATCCCAAATAGATAAGAAATGCTGGAAATGAACAGCTAAGGGTTTCTACATTGTGGCTCAGGACCAAAGCTTTGCATACTAGCGGAGGAGGAAAGAAAATACTGCATTCTGCCACTTGAAGGCGCATGGTCTGCTTGGAACTTGTTTATTCTGACCCCAGAGTTAGGACTCAGATTTCTTCAACATGGTCTAAAAGGACATCAAAATGCCAAACGAATGAAGCCTTGCTTCAGATGTGAGCAGTGTTGCTGTGTTGCTTCCTGGTCAAGGCTTGCTACAGAAGCTTCCAGACATTCTTTTCTTCCTGGATAGGGGAGAGCCCTCCCTCTTTCCTTCATGGGGCCCTGCGCAGGCCAACACACTTTCCTTTTTATATTCTTGCTATAATCTATTCAGGGAGATATTTTACTTTACCAAAAGGTACAGCGAGTAAGTTCATGGTGGGTAAGCCCTCTGGCTAGTCCCCTTCATAGGTTCCATGATGAGGGTAGGCAAGGAAGGAATAATATTCACCCAAGCAGAGATCCAGTCTGCCATTGCCATATAATCCTGCATCACTTATTATTTGCCTCACCTGCACAAGTCACCTTTGCCCTCTTGATTTAATAATGGAAATACACTGTTGGTTACATCCTGTTATGTTTGCAGATAGTTTACTAAATGTGTAGTAAATATTCTGAAAGGAATCCCAAGAACATCTTTCCCTCTTAATTTCCCCCAGGCCTTGCATGCCCTCATACCTCTGTGCCAGTGGTTCTCAAACCTTTTGGCCTGTGGACCACTTGGCTCAATGCAAACCTTTCTGCAGACCACCAGTTGCTAATGGAATTACATAATTCCATTATGTAATTACATAATTATGCCCAAGCCATTTTGCTAGTGCTACAACTAGGGCGAATGGTTTAATTTAAATGATTAAACAGATTAAGTGTTTTAACTTTCTCATGTTAGTTTATCAAACTTCATTTAAAATAAATTAAAATATTAATTTATGCCAACACAAAAGGTTTCGATGTTTTCTTTAGTTATGGTGGGGTGGGGAACCTTTTTTGGGTCAGGGCCACTGACCCACAGAAAAATCAGTTCGGGACCACACAAGTGAGAAGCAAAAACCATCTCTTCCAGAAAAACCCCAACCCTGACTGATGTGGCCCCTCACTGAGACACCTCAGTCCTGGCGTGCCGGCCCCATGGGTTGAGGGGAAGGGACAGGGAGGACTGAGGTTCAGGGCTTCCCATAGGCCAGATTAACTTTTCTGGGGTTCCAGACTTAGTGGATTTTATGACCCTGGGGTGGGGACAAAAATGGGGTTCAGTGTGTGGGACAGGGCTGCTAGTGAGTGGGGTAGGGATAAGGCTGCAGGATCTGGGCAGGAGGTGGGGTGCAGAAGGGGGAGAGGTTTCAAGATCTGGGTGGGAGAGAGTGTGCAGGAGCTGGCTGGGAGTAGGGTATCTGGTGAGGGGGAGGGAGTTGGGGGCAGGGAGTGACTGGGAATAAAGATGGGGGGCGCGGTAGAGTGGCTGAGGAGGATCAGGGAGATGGAGATTGGGTGCCCCTGGGAACAGGGCTGGGGTCAGGGAAATGGGGGGCAGGCCCAAGGAGACTGGGCATGGCTAGATGAGGGTAGGGAGGTGGGTGCAGTGTCCTGCAGGGGTCCGGTCCATGGCACCCTCGGGGGGCAGGTACTGAGACAGCCCAGCCTCTCCCCCCAGACTGAGTCCCCACAGGTGCAAAGCCCCAAAGGGTCCTGAGCCCCCACCTGTGTCCTGTGTGTGTGGGCTCTCGGTCCCAGCTCTGCTTCCTCCCACTGCTGTCAGATGTGCTGCAGCCTAACCTGCTGCTGGGGAAGGGCACCAGCCATTTGTGCGCCACAAGAGCCAGCCCCTCTTGGCCAGGCCCTGCACAGCCCAACCTGCTGCCTGCCCTGAGGGAGCAACCAAGAGAAGTGCCGCTCTCACCATGGCGACCACAAGCTCGGCGAAGCCTATGCGAGGCGGACACCCAGCGGTGGGTGGGAATTTTTCATGGGGGGGGCAGGGCAGCACTCCTCCACATGTAGCTCCGTGGTCCATGCAGGGGAAGGACTGTGCAGGGGAGGGGTTTCTTCAAACCCCTCCTCCCATGCACCTCTGAGCTGGAAGCTAGAGCTGGTACTCCAGCCTTGCGGCTGTGCGCCAACCACGAGGCTCCGGTGGCAGCACGGGCTCCCTGCTGTGTGAGGGAGTGGGGCACTGACCTCCCAGCACTCGTGATCTGTGGACTGGACTTTGAGAACCACTGCTCTATGCTTTGCCAGTCTTCTGCAGTACTCCAGTTCCACTGTGTGGAATCTCTACTCCTGTGCTTCTCAGTGCCAAAGTATCTGAGCACTTCACGATCTTAAATATATTTATATATTTATAACACCCCTGTGAAGTAGGGAGGTGCTATTATCCCCATTTTGCAGATGGGAAATTTGGGCACAGAGTGGCTACATGATTGATTACTCAAGAAGTCTGAGGTACAGCAGTTAATCTAGTGCCTTAGCCGTTGGACCATCCTTCTTCTCCACCCATTCCTAATTAGGGAGGATAGCTCCATACCACCCCTTTACATGCTCCTGGTCAAGCTCACCTCTAGCTCAGGTCTCCTTTCTTCTCCTGCCCTATCGCCATGAAAAGCAAATGATGCCATACAGACTTTGTTTCACAGGCAAAAGATCCATTCATTCCTGGACCAGTGTCAAAAAAGCACAATTATAGCAATCTCAATTAAAATCTTTACAATTGCCACACACCGATAATTAATACTACTGTGATATTCCCGATACTAAGTGTAATTCCTAAGATTAATTAGGCAAGAGGTAAAGCTATCAAATTTAGTGGTAACCATTGCAGAATTAGGAAACCATCACAGTTTTAAAGTCTGGTATTTGCAAACCATTAGGGATCAAAACAAATACTGCAAACCTCTGGAAAGATGAGACTCTTCACTTCCCAGTGGTGTATAAAATAGCAGCTTTCTGATTTACTATAATTTCTTCTCTCCTTCAGTTTCAACATGATTTTAGCAGCTGCTACCTTGGGAACTGCAAATGCTAGAAATCAGAGCTGTAGTTATATCCTCTCTAGAAGCCTGGAATGTAGAATTCAAGAGGCATAACATATTAATCTCTAACTTTAGCAGTTTGTGAGATAGTGCCTGCCAAAATCATGTTTGAATTGAAGTGCAGCGCTGTGGGAAAACTAGATGATAATAAGAATGATGTGGTGGTTAAAGTCCACATAACTTATCAGGGCTTGGAGGCCTGGCATATGTTTCTAAGCACTGATGCTGGACCAATGATCCAAAAAAAAAAAAGTCAGTCCCTTTTAGTAGCAGTGGGACTATTTAGACAACTTATGCTGCAGTTGGCTTTAGTCCACTGCAGGAATTTCTCCAAGAACAATGTTTCATTCTTTAATGTCAGAGTATCAGAAGTAAACCAAGGTGAGAATGTGAACAGAAATGCATTAAAATATTGAAGATCCCAACTTTTAAAATATGCACATGAAGCAAACTCTCACAAATGCATTTCTTAACAATATCTTTGGACAGGAGGTCCCCTGTCAATATCAATACTTCGGGCTATATTTCTGTTGCTGCACTAACAGCAAAAAACTGGTAAGGGACATGGCTCCCTGCACTGTTACATGTTAATGCTCTAAACTGCTAGAGGAAAAGTACAGAAATAGAAATCTGGACTTTGCATGTTTAAAATAATTGGTGAACCATAGCCAATGGGAGCCATGAGGCTCCATGGATGCGGAGCCGGTAAGTAAACATATTGGAGTGGCCAGGTAGAAGCTTTCTCAGAGTGAGTCCGCAGACCACTTGGAGAAACACTGGGCCAGGGCCAGCGCTGCTCCATCTGTGCAGTCTGTCCTGTGCTGGGGTCAGGAATGCTCTCTCTCTCTGTACTGTCTGTCCTGTGCTGGGGCTGGCACAAGGGCCAGACGCTCCAGCCACACTGTCAGCCCTGTGTTAGGGCTGACACTTTGGCAAGGGAGCCTTCAGGAGTGAGGGGTCATGCCTGTTGAGGGTCAGTATGACCCAAGAAAGTTGGGGCCATGCTGTCCAGATGTCTGGCACTTCAGGGCTGGGAGAAGCAGAGGTCATGCTGCTTGGCACTTCAGGGATGGAGGTGCTAGCCCAGGGCAGGGACCAATGGCCAGAGTGGAGGAAGGGGGTCGGGGGCGCTGGGCAGGGGCCAGCTGCTACAGTGGGGGTGAGCTTTGGTGGACATGGAGGGGTGGAGTCTAGGCAGATGGGGCTATCCTTCCCAAGCTAGGGCTTCACCTACCCACCCATGTTTAAGCCCAGAAAGGGCCATCATGATCATATAGTCTGGACCTTCGTCACACAAAGGTCACTTAACCTCACCCACCCAACCCTGGAATAGGCTCATAACCTCTGGCTGAGTTACCAAAGTCCTCCAATCTTGATTACAAGGCATAGAGTTTCAGAGAATTCACTGTTTAGTTCAAACCAGCAAGTGACCTGTGCCCCACTGTGCAGAGGAAGGCAAAAAAACAAAACCCTCTGAGAGCTTTGCTAATCTGATCTGGAGGGAAATTCTTTCTCAGTTCCAAATATGATCAGTTAGACCCTAAGCACGGGGGGTGGGCAGACACTTGGGAAAGAATTATCTGTAGTAACTCAGAGCCCTCCCTATCTAATGTTCCATCTCCAGTTATTGGAGATAATTGCTAATGACACTGAGAATGGGCCATATGCCATTGTAGGCAACATCATCATATCTGCTCCATAAAGTTATCAAATGCATTCATGAAACAAGTTAGTTTTTGTCCTGACTGTTCCCCTGGGGAGGCTGTTCCAGAACTGCATGCCTCTGATGGCTAGAAATCTTAATCTAATTTCAAGCCTAAACTTGCTGATGCCAGTTTATATCCATTTATTCATGTGAGAGCATTGGCCCTTAACTGAAGTAAATTCTTTTCCTTCCTGGTGTCTGTTCCTCTGATGTATTTATAGAGAGCAGTCTTATTTCTCCTCAGCTTTCATTTGTTTGACCAAATAAGCCCAGCACCTTAAGTCTCATGTCATAAAGAAGGTTCTCCATTTGTCTGATCATCCTAAGAGCCCTTCTGTGCACTTGTCCCAGTTTGAATTAATCTTTTTTGAACACGTGAGGCCAGAATTGCGCATAACGTTCCAGATGAAGTTTGACCAGTTTCCTTGTATAAAGGTAAACACACTTCTCTCTCTTTTGGAAATATTTCACCTCATACATCCTAAGACTGCCTTTATCATGGTTCATAATGATCCTGTGATTGTCCAGTACAATGTACCAGTGGTACATCCAGGTCTTTCTCCTCCTCTTTAACTTCTAACTGCTGTCTCTTGCTGTTAGCAAAAATTCTTATTTTTTAGTGCCTAAGTGCATGACTTTGCACTAATAAATTTTATCCCATTTCTATCGCTCCAGTTTTTAAGTCGCAAGAGAGGTAGCCATGTTAGTCTGATCTTGGTAAAACAAAAGGAACAAATATGTAGCACTTTAAAGACTAACAAGATAGTTTATTAGGTGATGAGCTTTCATGGGCCAGACCCACTTCTTCAGAGGTAGCCATGTTAGTCTGTATCTGCAAAAACAATAAGGAGTCCTGTGGCACCTTAGAGACCAACAAATGTATTAGGGCATAAGCTTTAGTGGGTAAAACCCACTTCATCTGATCAAAATCATGGGAAGGTTAACTGATTTTGATCTGATGAAGTGGGTTTTACCCACAAAAGCTTATGCTCTCATAAATCGGTTAGTCTCTAAGTTGCCACAGGACTCCTCGCTGTTTTTCCAGTTTTCAAGACCATCCAAAACTACTACTTTGATATTCCAGTCCTCTTGATATTGAAAATACCTCCCGACTTGTGTCAGTCACAAATTTCATTAGCACATTCCCACTTTTTTGCCAACATCATTAATTAAAGTGTTAAATATGATTGGTCCCAAGATAAGTCGCTAGGGGTGCATCTAGACAACACCCTTATCTCGGAATAAGCTACGCAATTTGTGCTACACAAATTGCGTAGCTTATTTTGAATGTATTTCGAAATAATGTGCTATTTCGGGACATCCCTTAACCCTTGTGGAATGAGGATTACAGGTATGCCAGAATAGCACGCCTGTTATTTTGAAATCTATTTTGAAATAATGGGTGCGTGTAAAAGACGCAGAATAGCTATCCCGAAATAGCTCCGCTGTCTAGATGTACCCCAAGGAACTCCACTAGTAACTTCCCTTTAGCCTGACAGTTCACCTTTCCATATGACCCATTGTAGTACCCGCACCTCCTTAAACAGTTTGTTATCCACTTTTCAGTTCTCATATTGATCCCCATCTTTTCCAATTTAACTCATAATTTTACACATGTAACCATATAAAATTCTCATTGAAGATCAGGTAGATTAGATTTGCTGCATTTCCTCTATCTAGAAAATCAGTTACCTTCTGAAAGAAAGAGATCATGATGGTTGGTCTGGCACAATCTATCTTTTGTAAAGCCATGTATTGTATACTGTTTACCTCTATGCCCTAAACTGCTCTCTCTTTAAAAACGTGTTCTAAGGCCTTGAATTCAACTGAGGCCAACTAATGTGACTGTAGTTTCCCAGTTTACTTTCTCCCATTTTTCTTAAATATAGGTACAATTGTTGTCATTCTTCAGTCATAGATAGACCTCCAACTTTACAGATTTATTAAAAAGCCTTACTACTGGGCTGTAATTTCATGTTCCAGTTCCATTAATATTATTGATGGAAATTATCCAGACCCAGTTTGGACCCATTAAGCTGTTTGAGTTTGGCTTTCACCTTGGATGAGATAATTTCTATTTCTGTTTTCTCTCTAATCTCTGAACTTGGTTTTTTTTTAGAGAGAGAATTACTTTATAAAATACCAGCCTTAATTCTTAGTTATGAATAAAGTACCCAACTGACTTGGGCACAAAAATCCCACAGGCTTTCGGTGGAACATGGGTCCTAAATCATCAGATGCTTTTGAAAGTTAAACTCAAAAAACCTTAAACTGATCTACTATATATTTGAGAGAGTGTGTCTATCTGTTCAAAATAGGGATGTTAAATATTGGTTAATTGAATAGTCACTTAACCTAATGAATTCTTATTGTTTAGTTGACTATTATATAGTCCTCAGGGGTAGGGCTGGCAGCCAGTGCTCTCTGGCCCCACTCCCGGGGAGCCCCCTGCCACTCCGTGCTGCTGCCTCTGATAAAGGGTGCCAGGCGGCTCATGGACCAGCTGCCTGCCACCCTGCACTGTTGACTCTGATAGAGATGCAGCAGCGCGAAGTGGCAGGGGGCTTCCTGGGAGTGGAGCTGACGTGAGCCAGAACTGAGCTGGGCTGCCTGGTTCCTAATACACTTTAAATGCAGAGCCAAAGCGGGGGCAGATCCCAGACCTGGCGCAAGCCAGGACTGAGCCGGGGTGCTAGAAATGTACTGGCCAGGGAGAGGGGCAGAAATGCGTGTAGTCTATAGCATTAACCTATAAGCTTTTGCTTATCAGTTAATCAACTACACTATTACATCCTTAGTTCAAAAACTACTTTTATACAGTATGCGCTAGGACCACCAACTTCAGTGTACAGCTTTCTCTTATCATAATTTAAAGGAGTGTACAAGTCTGGTTGTGCCAGGAAAATGGGATGTGCCTGAAATGGGATTGCTTTTCTTAAAAAGAGCAGATCAAAAGTAACTACAGGGGTCTGGGAGTATGGGTGAAAGAGTTTGGTGTGCAGGCAGTATTCTCTTCAGTCCTTCCTGTCAAAGGTAGGGGCCCAGGCAGAGACAGGTGCATGCTGGAGGTGAATGCCGTACTGTAAAGATGGTGTTGCCAGGAAGGCTTTGGCTTCCTCGACCACAGGATGCTGTTCCAAGAAGGACTGCTAAGCAGGGATAGGGTTCACCTTTTGAGGAAGAGGGGAACTGTATTTGGATGCAGACTGGCTAACCTAGTGAGGAGGGATTTAAACTAGGTTCAACGGGGGCAGGTGACCAAAGCCCACAGGTAAGTGAAGAACATGGAGACCTGGGAGATGGGTCGGAAATGGGAGGGAGCATAGGCTATAATAGCAGAGAAAAAGGAGGGACAAGGCAGAACTGGGAAGCAAGATGAAATCAGTATCTTAGATACCTATATACAAATGCAAGAAGTATGGTTAATAAGCAGGAAAAACTTGAAGTGCTAATAAATAAACACAAATATGATATCGTTGGTATCAGAGACTTGGTGGGATAAAACACATGACTGGAATATTGATATTGGTATAGAAGGGTACAGCTTACTCGGGAAGGATAGGCGGGGAAAAAAAGGAGGAGGTGTTGCCTTATTTATTAAAATTGTATATACTTGGACTGAGGTGGAGATGGATGTAGGAGAAAGATGTGTTGAGAGTTTCTGGGTTAGGTTAAAAGGGGTAAAAAACAAGAGTGATGTCATGCTAGGGATCTACTACAGACCACCTATCCAGGCAGAAGAGGTGGATGATGCTTTTTCTAAACAACTAACTGGTGATGGGGAACTTCAACTATCCAGACATATGTTGGGAAACTAACACAGAGGGGCACAGACTATCCAATAAGTACTTGGACTGCATTGAAGACAATTTTTTATTTCAGAAGGTTCAAAAAGCTACTGGGGGGAAGCTATTCTAGATTTGATTTTAACAAATAGGGAGGAACTGGTTGAGAATTTGAAAGTGGAAGGCAGCTTGGATGACAGTGATCATGAAATCATTGAGTTAATGATTCTAAGGAATGGTAGAAGGGAGAACAGCAAAACAGAGAAAATGGATTTCAGGAAGGCAGATTTTGGTAAGCTCAGAGAACTGGTAGGGAAGGTCCCATGGGAAGCAAGACTAAAGAGCAAAAAAACTGAAGAGAGTTGGCAGTTTTTCAAAGGGACATTATTAAGGGCCCAAAAGCAAGCTATTCTGCTGAATAGAAAAAAATAGAAAGCATGGCAAAAGACCACCTTGGCTTAACCAGGAGATTTTGCATGATCTAAACATCAAAAAGAGTCATATAAAAAGTGGAAACTAGGACAAATTACAAAGGATGAATATAAGTGAACAATACAGGTATGCAGGGGCAAGATTAGAAAGACAAAGGCACAAAATGAGCTCAAACTAGCTACAGACATAAAAGGAAACAAGGAGACTTTCTATAAATATATTAGAAGCAAGAGGAAGATCAAGGAGAGGCCCATTGCTTAGTGAGGAGGGAGAAACAGTAACAGGAAACTTGGAAATGGCAGAGGTGCTTAATGACTTCTTTGTTTCTGTCTTCACCAAGAAGTCTGATGAGGAAGAAATGCCTAACAGTGAATACTAGTGGGAATGGGGTAGGTTTAAAAGATAAAATAAAAAAAGAACAAGTTAAAAATCACATAGAAAAGTTAGATGTCTGCAAGTCACCAAGGCCTCATGAAATGCATCCTAGAATACTCAAGGAGTTGACAGAGGAAATATTTGAGCCTTTAGCTATCATCTTTGAAAAATCATGGAAGACAGGAGAGATTCCAGAAGACTGGAAAAGGGCAAATATAGTACCCATCTATAAAAAGGGAAATAAGAACAACCCAAGAAACTACAGACCAGTCAGTTTAACTTCTGTGCCAGGAAAGATAATGAAGCAAGAGAAGAGAAAAACAAGCTGCAGTCTCTGGTAGCTGACCTTTTAGTCTGACAGACCTGCTTTTACCTTCCAGGATACATGAATCAAATCATCACTTTAAAAAAGTGATTTTTATTACAAAAAGATATACTTGATAAAGCATGCTTGAGTGCTAGGAGTTATAGAGCAACTAAAGAAATTAAAACAGAGAAAATCTCTGGAAACAATTCTTAGATGATGAATGGGGGGGGGGGAGGCATAGATTCACACAGAGCAGTTCAAACCAAACCACAAAATAAAGAAAAATGCCCTGATCACAGCTAGATTCAAGTTTTCCCTTTATTTACTCATGATCTCTTCTTGGTTCAGTCCACTTCCATGCCCCAAATTCCTTGGAAGCATGGTAATCCTGCGTGGGTTTAAATCATTGTGTCTCAACTGCTGGTTTAACTCTCCCATACAAAGAAAACAGTCAAGATATCTTATACAATTCAGTTTTCAGCGCTCTATCCCCATTGATTCTTCGGGATCCTTGCGAACAACCTTGCTAGCTACCTGAGTTTAACCCTTAATCACCAGGTGCTGACCAGCACTCCTCCTATCCATCACCCAGGTGAATGGGTCCGGCTGGGGGCATACTTCCCCTGCCTCCAGGATTGCCTTAGCCCCAAGCTTCCCATCACCCAGGTACCCTTTATGGAGGGTGGGGTGGGGCTGAAGTCCCCCCTGCCACAATTAATACAGGGATAGTTGCTGGCTGTTTCCCTTTTTCAGGGAACAAGGGGAAAGTGCACAGTTTGCTGCATTCCTCACTCTGGCCGGGGAGTTCAAGGGGCAGATGAACCTGGGCCGCCCCAGCTGGGGCACATCCATCCCTCCCCTGGCTGTGCCCGCTGGAGCTGCAGTGGCTACAAAGAGGCACTTCTGATCTGGTCCCAAGCTGCTGCAGTGAGAGAGGGCTGGGATCACCCTCTTTCTTTGGGGCAGCCTGCATACTGAACCCCGAGCCCCACCCCAGAGCAGTGATTTAAATTAAGCATGTACATTTTCCAAGAAAACACATATCAGGTGAGTTAAAGACCTGAGCAATGCTGGGTAAATCTTTTAGTACTAGCCAATTAGCCCATCATAAGATGGGATTTTCAGGTCTCTCCTCCACGTCAGTCTTCTCTCCTGAGCCTCCGGTCTCTCTCTCTCCTCCTCCTCCTACTGCCTCTCCCTCTTTCTCTCAGCCCTCCTCCACCTTCTGCCTCTCTCTCCGTCTCTCTCTTTCTCTTCTCCTCCTCCTCCTGCCTCTCACTCTCTCTCCGCTCCGTCTCTCTCTTTCTCTTCTCCCCCTCCTGCCTGTCACTTTCTCTCTGCTCTCCTCTGTCTCCGTCGGTGACAGTGTTTCAGCATTTACAGAGTCACAGACATTGGGCTACTATATATATGATAAGAGGTAAGAATGAACTGAATGGTCAGGAGACTGAGAATTCAAGAAGACCAAATAATTGTAATAGAAAAATATCATCCTGATCATCCAAATAGTGGCCATATTTCCCCTCCTCATTCAAATCCAACCCGAGCAATTAAAAGTCAGTGCTACTTGATAATCTATGTAACATGAGTTGTTTTCAGCCCATTCCTAGAGGTAGAAATATCATCAATTAACTGGCATTTTAGTTGGCAAAAACAGAATGATCCTCTATAGCTTTTCACTCCCTCTAGCACTGGACTGAGCCATGTTGACTGGAGGAGCGGACACCTTTGCTTCACAGTTTTAATTAATTTGTGAATAAAGATGTTCAGCCTCTAGTGTTCATGTGCTGTCAGTTTGATCTGCTTTTATGCTTTTATTAGGAAGATCAGAGGATAACAGATCTGTTTTGAAATTCAAATTCAATTTACCTCATTTCTTCATCCCTCCCATCAAATCATCTTAATTTCTTTTCCCTCTCCCACCCCAGTCCACTCCTTCAGTTCCTCTGCCTACCATAAAATTCCATCCCTTTCCCTTCTTGTCTCTAAGCTCTTCTGCTTAACCAGGTGGGGAATTAATACCTGCTGCATGATCGGCGTGGCAACGTTGGGGAGAATGCAGGCTGGATGGCTGAAGGCAGGAACTGACCTGACAAGACAAAGCCAATGTTGTCTGGTGAGTCTGGTCTCAGCTGCACTAACCCAGCACCTCCTTCTTTCATAACCTACAGATGAGACAGGCTCATTTAGAGAGAACTGATGAGGACTACAATTTAAATGCATTAGTATGAATAAAAAAGCATTTGTAAAGCATATATTTTTAATGAGAACTCAATAGAGCAGTGGTTCCCAACTCCCAGCCATGGTGGCTCTGGGGGCGGGGATTGGATTCACCACTCTTGCCGCAGCTGTTGGGAGAGGTGTGTCCTACTCTGCTTCTCAGCCAGCCAGTGCTGGGCAGGTGCGGGGTCTCTTCCCAACCACAGAAGAATGCTTCCCTGCCCGGCGGGAATGCCACGTGGAACCACTCCATGCAGACTTCCTGCCGCACAGTGAACCGCTCTTCTGTGGACAGAAGGAGACTCTGCCCCTGCCTGGCACTTGCTGGCTGAGAGGCGGGGCAGGACACGCCTCTCCCAACAACCACGGCAGGAGGGGAGGGGCTGGGTGGTGTGCCCCAGTGCCCAGAGCTGGTGCCACACAGGCAGCAGCGCAGGGCTATGTGAGGGAGGTGGGGCAGGCACTGGGTATTCCAGGGGTGGGGCTAGTGCTGTGGAGCTCTGGAGGCTGAGCTAGTGGGGGGAAGGCTATGGGGGCAGGGCTGGCAATGGAGGCTCTGGGGTTCAGGTTAATACTGGGAACCGGCACGGTGAGAGGCTCTGGGGGGGTTGATTGCAATGGGGCTCTGGAAACAGGAGGCTGGTACTGGGGGGGTCTGGTGGTATGGGGGGCTCTAAGAGTGGGGGGCTGGCACTGAGTCATTTGGGATGGGGGCTTGCACTGGGGGGCTCTGAGGGTTTGAGGCTGGATTGGATGCAGGTGACTCAGGTCTGTGGCTGGCGCTGGGGGTTAGTGGAAAGTGGTGGGTTCTGGGGGCTGGGCTTTTGGCGGACCAGCATAATTTTATTTGCAAATTTGCATATTCATTATTTGCACAGTGAATATGCAAACATGCAAATAAAATGCTACCGGTCCACCGACAGTTTGTGAATGGGTTTGCCGGTTCCCGGCATTGAAAAGGTTGGAAACCACTGAACTAGAGGGACCAAAGTCCAGTTAATGCCAATACTTTATCGTACACTTATGCGTTTCCCTTTTTATTTCTGCATCTTTTGAGTTCCATACCCTGGCGTTGCAATCCACATCCACCCTGACCCCTCCATCTGATTACTGTTAGAAGTTTGCATAGCCTTGTTACCTAGATGAAAGATGATCCCCATGCTTCTATTCCCTCTTTATTGCTTTTAATATTGGTGAGTGGGTAGCATTACATCACAAGCTAATAACTCACACACGTACACCTGCAAGAAAACACTGGCAACATATTTCTTTAAAATAAAACAAAGAAATTGGTGCCTATTGCCTCTGCTCCCTAGAAATCCTCTAGACTCCTCCCTTCAGCTCCCCCAGAGGAGTCCTTCCAGGAAGGAGTATGCCCATAGCTAGAGATACAGCCTGAGTGGAGCTGCTGTCCCCACATTGCCACCTTTCCTGATTCCCACCCCCCAAAAAACATGATGGGAGGATATATGTGTGGGAGACAATAAGTTAATGCTGATTTATTAACCTAATCAGTTTAATCCTCTGCTTTCCCCCCTCCCTTCTCTGCAAAGAGAAGCTTGAAGGGAATTCTGGTGCTTCAAGAGGCTAAGGATAGGGGAGTCAGAAGCCTGTGTAGAGACACTGGGATTTTGCATTGATAGTTTGGAATCTCTGCAAATTCCAAGCTAAACATTCCCTTCCCATTGGAAGAATGAGTGGGGAAGTAAGCAAAAGAAAACACATAATGTCTCATTATATTCAACCCCAGACAAATATATTTTAGTTGTTGTGGTCTGTCACAAGTGGAAAGATGTGTCTCCAGTGAGTTCTCTCTCTCATTTTATTTGGTTTGCTATAGGAACTATGCAGAGATGCTAGGTGCTAGGCACAAGCAGACTAAGCAATTGCTTATGCCCCCAAGCAGCCCTGTTGGCGTCTTATTATGTGGTCTCGGTGGGAGAGAGACAAAATATTCCTGTTTAGAGCCCCCTCTAAGCTAGCACCACCTCTAACTGAAACCCATCACGTTCCACTGCTGTTGCTGATGAGCCCTCCAGCTCTGGTACGTAGAGACCCCAGAGTACAGTCGACCTACTTATCCACTTTTCAAAAAGTAATATTATGTTTCTCTGGGCATATTAAAAGCTGTCAAGTGAGGCCTTGTGCTGAATTAAGTTAATCAGTGTAGTAAAATGGACAAACCAAAGAGATATCAAAGCATTCTGGTTGGAAAACAATTAAGTATTTAGTGTTACAAATGGTAATTTATGTACCTGATGTACATTATGTAATCTTGCTGTAGCATGTGGCAGACCTTTGGTAGGGGGAGAAAATTTATATGTTCCTGAGGACTGGCTACTAGTCCACCACTTCCCAGATCAGGAGCTAATCACAGCCAGTGCCACACACAGGGCTGGATTAAGGGGGGGGCTAGCTGGGCAGCTGCCTGGGGTGCCAACCTATGGGGGGTGCCTGATGGCAGCTGTAAGGGGCGCTGCGTGCCTGGCCGCGTGGCGCCTCTTAGAGCTGCTATCAGGCACCACGCGCCTGGGGCCGCACGGTGCCCCTTAGAGCTGCAATCACACACCACGTGCCCGATTGCAGCTGTAAGGTGCGCAGCGCGCTGGGGGGCAGGGCTGCGCATGCGCCAAGGGACGGAGCCGCGCATGCGTCGCGCGGCCGCTGCCCAGGGCGCAGAAATGGCTCGAGCCGGCCCTGGCCACACAGAGAGTAAACATAAAGGAAAATACAGAATGAATTTAATTTAAATAACTTTGGACAGTATACACGCTCACACATACACTTCTTTTGTCACAAAACTACTTTCAAATATAGTAACAACACCTAAAAGTCTGTACAGAAAGGGAATAGTTTCATGATGGAGTGCCAAAAAAGACAACCGCTCTGACTATTACTGTTTGTGAATTATGGACACATGTACTGGTTAAAGTTGTCAGGAGAATTTGCTGGTTGCAGTATTACCTTTGAACAAAGTCAGTAGCAGTATTTACTTTTAATTAAGATTTCTAATTGTATTTAGCAATTTAGCTTTGCTGAATTAAGTTCTCTTTTAAGCAGCTGCCTCATCATTATGTTGTTAAATTTTCTTGTGCTTGAGGGTTAGCTTAAATTTCTACTGCAATCAATGTGAGTTTTGCTCAAGTAAGGACTATAGGATTTGACCCATTTCTTTCTCATGCTGTGCCTCCAGCCTTTTAGAGCATCTCAAACACCTTCTTCAGATTTCTGCTATTTGTACTTTTCTGCCTGCATTCATTCTTTTCTATTAATCCTTGCATCACCATTTTGCTTTTCCAAAAACTGGAACTGCATCCCCTCAGTACCTTGTGAGATAGACACAGACTTAATCAAGTATGTCAAAAGAAAGTTCTGCTGTGATGAAACCAGCAGAGAGCCTCACCTGGTGTGTGAGGAAAATTGAAATCCCTAGAATGCAGCTTTACTAAGCTGTAGCAGTGCCTACATGGAGCATTTCTGCTTGGGAAGCTGGGAGTCTCCAGAGTTACATCTTGGCTTGCCATACATTAACTTACTGTGAAAACAAGCCCTGGGATTACATCCCTGCATAGGGAAGGGGGGGGGCCTGCTCCCTGTAGAGTAGGTGGCTAGCAGTGTTCCCTATAACATTTTCTATCCTTTAAATTTCTTTTGGGCAGGTTGAAATTTCTTATGTGCAACACCAATATTGAAGTAGTGTGTGGATGTGCATTACCAGTACAAGCACAGTATATTATAATATATAAACAGTCCATAGGTATGGAAGAAAATATAGTAAAACAAGGGACAGTTAACAAGAAGCATGTTTACTATATTTAATATAAAATCAAATAAAAAAGAAAATTAACACTACTCTTGGAGTACATGTATCATCATCCTTTCTAAAAACTAAAGCTAGTAAACACACCAAACTGCATATTATCCACACATAGCTCAGCTTTAGAATACTACAACAAGATTGAGTCAACTAGAAATAGTCATGCTGTCTTTGCAAATACAAATAGAATATTTACTGACACTGGAAAGGAGAGTAAAAGATTCACTCAGGCTTATGCAGTTTCTCTGGGGAATGTTTAGGATCCATGCTATACAAGAACAAGTGAAATAGAGACCGGTAAAACAGATAAAAGTTCTCCTGGTTTGAAACATTCATCTTGTGTGTGTCACCTACTGAGAGTAGAAGCCCCAGAACAAATTAACACATGGCTTCAGGATTTGTAGACAGATGCATGTTTCAAAGAGCTTGCAAATAAGATTTCCCCCTACAAAACAACTAGCATCACATGTAGTACTTGCTACTTCTGACTAAGAGCCAGAACTCTACCACATAGCAAAGATCTGGCCTTAATGCAATACAATATACCATGTTTCATGTGAAGAAGTGGGTTGTGCCCACGAAAGTTCATGATGTCATCTATATTTTGTTGGTCTCTAAGGTATTACAGAACAATTCATTGTTTTTTAAGTTTTTGCATGTATTAATTGGTAACACAGGATTTTTAAAAAATCATTAAGATCAGAATTTAGGTATCTGCAACACTCCAAAAAATTCTGGTAAAACCGTATTTTTCTTTCTTATCGTAAGCCATTAAACCTATGTAAACTTTGTTTGAAATGTAATCATGCAAATGTCCTACCACATACACGCTCCATGCAGCCTGCTTCTCCCCCCACCCCAACCAGATAGAGAGGACTGCAATCTAGACTTCAACAAGTGAGTCAGGACACCCTAAACAATCTTTCCCCCATTGCCTCTACCTCACTGCACAGATGTCAGCACCCTCCCACCCCCTTTTCTCCACCTAACTCTGTGCAATTGGCTCCCCTCAGCCCAGCTGGGGGCTGGGATAAAATCCTGCTTCTCAGAATTGTAGGCCCCAGCAGTGTAGCTGGGAGTCAGGATATAGCACAAACTCCCCTCCCCGCTCCCAGCTCAACCCAGGACAAACAACACAAACAAACTCTCCGCTTCCACCTCACCTTAGTGCCAGCACCAAGCCATCCCCTATTTCCCCCACATATCCCGTTCAGTCAGCTTCCCCCTAACTCTCCTTCCCAGCCCAGGAGGCTTGAGGAGAGTGCTGGTTTTCTGCTTCTGCCTCTCTCTCTCCTCACACAGAGGGGACTCCACTACACTGCGACCCCCCCAGCCAATTACTCCTTCCCTTCCTCCCTCCTCCTCCTGTCCCCAAACACCCCTACCCTACAACTCTCCCCCCAGACACTTATTCCCTCCTTCCCTCTTCCTTATTTCCCTCCCTACCCTGCTCTCAGAGCTCCTCCCTTTGAAGTAATATCTGTTTGAAGCTGCTGCTCAGTGAGATGCCCCTCCCCCTGCCTGTCAGCTGAGCTCCCTGCCTGCACAGGAGCTCTGAGCCTCTGCACAGGGCTCATTAAATGGCTGAGTAGTCATGCAGCCAAGCAGCTTACAGAGAACTTGGTTGGATAGGAAAGCTAAGGAAGTAAGCCTTAGCTCTTCCCTCAACATAGCAACCAGTGCTGTTAAACTAGCAGAGGAAGTGATGTAATTTTGCAGCTGATGGAGTCCAGAAGTAAATTTCTACCTCCTTCCTGCAGCAAGGGGATGGAGGGGAGCAATTGTTCCTCAGAAATGCAATGCCTCTTGCATTGGTCAGAAGATGTACAGTTTTATGCTCCATGACTTACTTATGGCTGGCCTGAAAGACTGATTTGTAAACCTTAGCTATCCCTTGGAACATGATGAAAATATTAGTTTGACCAGTTTCTCCCTCAACCACCAGTTGCCTTTTTCTCCCATCTATAATGTTACGCTACCCGATTTTCTGGAATCTTAACAGTGATAAATGGATGCTACAGTTTTGAAATATAGACTGACCCTCCTTTTGGAACCAGATTGAGGCTTTCTGCCATAAGTGGAGGTACCGCTTATTTTCAGGTTTGTAGCTTTGTCACTGTCCTGTCAGGTTGAATAGTAATTAATATTTAATTGTCCAGAACAGATGGTGAAGCCTTCAATCCCCCATTAATTTGGAATGCTTTAAATTGGAATATTTTAAACATTAAACTAGCAGAATAGAATTTTGTACTTGCTGGAGATGATGGATACACTGCAGTTAGTCATGTCAATGCATAAATATTTAAAATATTAATGAGATGCTGGAAATTTGGCAGAGTAATTTCTTTGTTTTCCAGAAAGCTTGATTAACAGAATATTTAATCAGAGGTCATCAAAGGGGTAGAGCTGGAGTGAGATCAGAAGAAACTCTTTTAAACCTGGACTGTAAGACTGCCAGCTTTCTCTCCACTCGTCATATGATTTAATTACAACAAGCAGTTATTTGCATTTTTATTTATCAAGAAGTCAAAATATTCACTGACTACATGTTGCCAAATTCATCAACTGAGACATGAGATGTCTGCACCCATCAGAATACTGCTGTTGACCTGAATGTATTAGTATCAGCTACTGCAGTCTTATTTTTCTGTTCCCTATCCAGCACTAACAAATATGGCTTTCTATATTTTTTGCAGGTTTTTACTGAAGCAGTTAGGCAATTAAAAGAGAAACCCCATATGTTTTCGTGATCACTGCTGAAAAAAAACACCTGAAAAAGAGCAGCCCATCCAGGGGAAAGAGATAGGAAATGCTTGTTTGGTGCTTCCTGCATTCAAACTAGAATGTCAAGGGGCTTTTTAAATGTTCTATCTCCATTAAGAGGGTCTCTTGAATATTGCAGCTGATTCTGCCTTAAGTCTGATGTATCACAGGAAAGTGCAGGGGTAGAGCTCCGTGCAGATAGAAACTTTGTATACAT
This sequence comes from Pelochelys cantorii, assembly GCA_032595735.1. Taxonomy (NCBI): domain Eukaryota; kingdom Metazoa; phylum Chordata; order Testudines; family Trionychidae; genus Pelochelys; species Pelochelys cantorii. The sequence goes on from CM064335.1 coordinate 42,648,793, forward strand.
ATCAGCATCCATAGCTGCAAAAATGAGCCATGGATATCCGCATCCATGTCCACAGATGTGGATATCCATGGATGTAAAGTAGATATGTGCAAATTTGCAGGATTCTAGATACAAAATTTGGATCCACATCTGCATCCATATCTGCAGAAATAAGCCACAGATATCCATGGATTTGCGCATCTTAATGCATTGGTTTAACTAAAAATTAAGTTAAACTACTGCTAGCCTCTAGCCTCATGTAAATTGGTTTAGTGTATCTCCATTGTCATTTGCACTTGTTTAACTAGATCATTTAAAAAAATCTATGTAACTAAACCAGTGTTGGACAACCTGTGGCCCATGGGAATTCTATGTATGGCTCAGAAGACATTTTGTTTAACAATGCACATGTGCAGGGTTGCCAGATTCCGCTGGTTTCTGTCTGTGTAGTTTTTTCCCCACCAGTATTATTGAAGTGAAATACAGGTGAAGCAAGGGCATGGAAAGTGAGATGCATGCACACTGCACATGACTTTGACTGTGAAAACCATGCACTCCCTCTGCGTCCAATCAAAGTGCTGCTACAGTTCAGTCAGTACACTCTGCAAATTCTAGGTATGCAGTGCAGTGAGCAAAACTACCCTATCCAGGGAAACCATCTTTGTTATGACAATTTTGCAGCCCACTGAGATGAATGAGAGCCACTCATGAGGCCCATTCACTACCCTAGGCTGTTCATCGCTGAGCTAAACTGATGCATGGTTTAGATATAAACAAGATCTTAGACTGTTGATCCATTTTATAATAGTTATAATTACACACAAAAACATATTTTGCTCCCTCTCCCCTTCCCTAAAGAACTCTCTGCTTGCCCTCCATATGATTAGATCAGACTATGTATGTAACAAAGCTTGAAGGGTGAAATCCAGACCTCATTGAAGTCAATGGTGAAACTCCCATTGACTTCAGGAAAGTTAAGATTTCTCTCAAAGACTTTCAGCATGAGGAAAACTTTTCTTTCCAGGGACAGTGGTGCAAATCAGGCATCCTTTGTAACTTCAACTGATAAGCTCTAGAAATTGTTGTTCAACTGGATAACGTTTGGCCAGCTTTCAATTTTGGTCACTACTGGAAGACAGACTTTGATATGTTCTCATCTGGCACTTGTGTTCCTGTGTGGTCACATCTTGACAGCAAGGTATGAATTGAGAGAACAACACTATCTATCCTTATTCTATAAAAGTTATAATCAACCTTAAAGCATGAATTTGATAACAGATCAAACAACTAAAATCTTGATGCTGCAAAAGGTATCAGCAAGCATATTCCTCTGTATATTTCCAGTGGATTATAAATTTATAGTAGTATATTAATGTAGTGTAAAAGAAAACAGTAATAATAGTGTTCTCTTGTATCTTTAGCAGCTATTCAAAAGTTCATTTTTTCTGCCAAAATTTAGCATAAGGAAAATTAAGCTAGTCCACTAGTCATTTTTCCAACTCTCATTTGATACAAATATTGTATGGCATGCAACATTTGACAATGATCCTTCATTATTCATCTCTTTTAAGATGAGAGGAGACAGCTTAATGTAGGGAAAAAACTAAATCTAAAAGGCTTCTTTAAAAAATAATTAAACTGAAGCATTGGCGATTGACTTGACTTCAGTAGAATATAATATAAATGAAGTTACATGGCTCTTTGTTACCCAACTGTCAGATCTCAATGTGATGTCTGGAAGAGGCAGAAATTAGATATTGAAAAAGAGATTTCATGCACTATGCTTAGAATACCTGATCAGAATTTCATTTTCTCTTGATTTATCCAGTTGATTGAAGCTAAACAAAACCTTAGAATCAGCTCTTAGAAATAAAGCTTTCATTTAACTGTTTGATTGACAAGAAAATAACCACCAGGCTTAGTGCTAACTCATTTTTATTGTGGGTAAATTTTATTAGGCTTTCCTATTGTCTCACCAAATCAGGGCCTGAGTCATACCTCTGAAAAGTCAATTGAAAGACCCATTAACTTCAGTAGATTTTGAATCAGACCTTTAATATGTTTTTCTAATGGACTCTTTGTTGCAACAAGTTGAAGTTCACCTTAGAAGAGCAGCAGTAGTTCATGGTCAAGAAGAGCAAAGACCCAGTCTTACAATTGTTGAATTCAGCTCTGGAGCACTAGGACTCTCTGTGGGAATAATTTATATATTGGTAAACAGTTATTTGTAGAATTGGGTCCTTTTTTAGTTGTGTGTAGCCAAGTAGATCAGCATCCAGGTTTCATTAATTAAAATGAACTATTTACACTTCTGAAATCCAATTTGTGCCATCTTTGAAAAGAACAGGGCTCCTTTGTGTGAACCATGGATATTTAGAATTGCTGAGTTCTGAGTGGGTCTTGTAAAGTGAGTATTTCTTTGGTATGGACCTGTCTTTTGATGGCTAAGAACAGTGTAAGTGTGATACATAACTGTGGGATAAGTGTTCTGCCAAGATTTTTTTGTTGTTGTTTTTGGGAAACAGTTCAGGACATGGTTATGGAGTATGAAATGTATATCATAAAGTGCTAATATCTTTTTATGTGTGGAAATCAGCAGGCAAATTTTTTGTTACCTATTCAGATTAATTAAAGCATTCTGTTTATCATGGAGAGCTCAGAATGTGCCAACATTTCCATTATTAATTATTATCTTCAGGGGTTTATAATTCAGGCAATCACAGAAAGAACAATGAATCTTGGCAGAGTCCGCTAATAAGTAATTTTATTAAGACACTTTTCAATAAGTCATTTAGCTCTTATAACACAGAAAAAAGTATTAAACAAACAAAATGAAAACCTATACACCTGGCCAGCTTTGTTTTTGACATGCAATTTGAAATTTGTTTCCTTAGTTTCATTACTAGTGGATTTTATAAATTGGATTTACTACTCATCACCACATACAGCCAGTGTTCATCCTCCTGCAGTAATGCCAAGCATATGTACTTAAAAATCAAGATTATTTTAAAAATCAGATTTTATCTTAGAAATAGTACATTGGGAATTCTTTTTATTTGCCTTGAGGGTTCTTTACCCTGTAGAGCAGGTGTTTTCAAACTTGGGTCGCAGACCTGCCAGGGAAAGCCCCTGGCAGGCCTGTTTACTCTATAGCTCTGTAGCCACCAAGCCTCGCAGCTCCAGTTGGCTACATTTTGATGCTTCGGTTTTAGTCATAGCTCTTCCCGCATCCCCAGTTCTTCCCCCGATTCCACCTTGAGCCCAAGCTCCTCTGCTGAGCCCACTGTGTTGTGAAGGAGGAGGGGTGCAGATAGATTCCACTACTGGGAGTGGGGGCGCAATAGGAAAAATTTGGACATCACTGCACTAATGTCTTTACAGAGAGAAGTCATATCTCTTCTCAGCCACCTTTTTTGCAAGGCTAATCAAGCCAAACACATTCCAATCTCTTCATAAAAAATCCCTCTATTCTCCTGATCATCTTAGAAGCTCTTCTCTGCACCTGATCAAGTTTAAATGACTCTTTCTTGAACATGGATGACCAGTATCCCAGATGAGGCTTTAGTTATGCATTGTGCACGGGCATTAATAGTTCTGTCTCCTACTGGAATTACCTCACCTAATACATCTTAGGATCACAACTGTCTTTTTCATAGTGAATCACAGTCATCCTGCAATCAACCCATCCACCTAAGTCTGTCTGTTTCCTCTGTTGTTTCCAACTGATAAGCCCACATCTTGTAGCACAAATACTTATTAGATCCTAAGCACATAACCTTGCACATCAGACCATTGAATTTTATCTCATTCTGCCACTCCAGGGTATCCAGATCTTCCTGTATAAATATGCTGCTGCTCCTCATATTGATAATGTCTTCCAACTTTGTATCATCAGCAAATTTTGTTAGCATGCTCCTGTTTTTTGTGCCAAGGTTCGTCATATAAATATTTAATAAGATTGTTTCCATGACCGATCCTTCAGGGTCTCTGTTAGTAACCTCACTCTAGTCCAATAATTCACCTCCCAACACAGCCTGAATAGATACGTTTATCAAAAATCTTTGCTACTGAAATTGTAATCTCATGTGCTAGTTCTTTCAGAATTCTGGGATGGAAGTTACCTGGGCCCCCTGATTTGAGTGCATTAAACTCTGAAAGTCTTTCTTCTGCTTCAGATGTATTTTTTCCCCAATTGTAGACACTCATTTCTACCAGCCATGCACATGTTCTATATTATTCATTTAGTTTTGGGGCCTTACCTAAATTATCTTTAATCTCCTTCCTATCCACAACACTATAGCAGCCCAACCTCCAGCCTTCCTTATTCTTTTTTATTTTTATAACTAAAAAGCCCTCTGAGTTATTTTAATTTCCTTAGGAAGAGCTAATTCACCTTTACTTTTTTTTTTTTAGCAGTTCCCCCTTTTCCTATATTTGCTAACCTTCACAACTGAAGCTTTTTTTTTCTGCTCAACCCATTCCCATTTTTCCATTCCTTACAGGCTCTCCGATTACAGCTAATAACTTTTTGAAGTCATTATTCATCCAGCTGGGCTTGGAGGTTTCCCTAGAAGTTTTTTCCCCATTTCTTGGGATACAAATTTCAGATAGTGTTTGTATAGTTGATTTGAAGAAATTCCATGCCTCTTCTTCATTTAAACCTTAATCTCTTCAATCCAGCTCACTAATTTAACTAATTCCTTTAATTTCCCAAAATATGCTCTTTTAAAATAAAAAAAAACCCATAGTCAATGACCAGGTTTTGATTGTGCTTGCATTTAATTTAAATTGAATGAACTTGTGATCTCTCAACCACAGGTTATTTCCTATGACCAGCTCTTCCATGATGAGCTCACTACTTACTCAAATGAAGTCTAAAATTGTATTACCTCTTGTTGGTCCAGTTTCTTTGAAGAAAACTGTCAGCTATCACATCCCAGAACAACTGGGCCCAACTACTATTGGTAGCATTTATTCTCCAGTTTTTATCTGGGAAATTAAAGTCTCCGCCTGTGATACAATTCCCAAAAGTATTTCTTTCTCTGGTATTATTAAAGAGATCACAATCTGTTTCTGTGTCTGACCTGGGTGTCCATAGCCGACCCTTAATACTATCCTAGTAAAACTCTTTTACAATCTTTTCTCAGAGGGTATGTCTAGACTGCATCCGTCTGTCGGCAGAGGGATGCCGATTAGGCAGGTCGACATTGCAAATGAGGCAGGGATTTAAATATCCTGCACCTAATTTGCATAAAAATGGCCACCGCGTTTTGCCGACTCAGCACTTTGTCCGCAAAAAGCGGCAGGCTAGAGGGGGATCTGTCGAGAAAGAAAGCCTTTTTCGACAGATCCCTTATGCCTCCTGCAAGGAGGTTTACAGGATCTATCGAAAAAGGCTTTCTTTCTCGACAAATCCCCCTCTAGACTGCTGCTTTTTGCCAACAAAGTGCTGAGTCGGCAAAACGCGGTGGCCATTTTTATGCAAATTAGGCACAGGATATTTAAATCCCTGCCTCATTTGCAATGTCGACCTGCCTAATCTGCATCCCTCTGCCGACAGAGGGATGCAGTCTAGACATACCCAAAGTGACCCGAACAGATTCTGTGTGATCCATACTATCACAGTGTATTTCTTTTCAGTTTACTGCTTCACTGACATGAAAACCTACCCCACCACCTTTACCTTTATTACTTTGTCTCCTAAATAGCACATACACCTTCAATACCCGATGTCTAGTCATGAGTGCTAGTCCACAATGTTTCTGCCATCCCTAAAATATCTGCTTTGACCTCTTGTTATATTTCCTCCATTTTATTGCTCAGACTGCTTGCTTTCACATACCAGCATTTCAGTTGTTTCCTTTGGGCCTCACTCATTTTCCATTATCCCTTACCATATCTTGCTTTAGCTGATTTTTTTGAAGCCAGGTATAGATATTTCACAAGTCTCTTCCAACTGTCTCCCCATATATCCTAGTTTAAAGCCTATTTTATCAATCATGCCAGTCTTATTAAGGTACATGGTGTCCCCGCTGTAAGTCGCCTGGGTATACATTGGTTCTGCACCAATGTTATTGATGCTTGTAGGAACTGATGCGTTATAAGTCCTCCCATTCCCCACTCTTATATCGCGCAAAAAAACCCAAAACACCAATTTGTGCAAATGAAGTCAGCTGCGGGAAAAAAATTCCCCGCTTTACATTGTTTCACTTTACAGCCAAGTTTTTTGGAAAGTATCTTGGATGTATAGTGGGAATGCCCTGTGTTCAAGAGAAGTCTATCAGTTGAGAAGAGTTATCTCATTGTAAAACCTCCTGGTGGTTAATATCTCAAGATCTTCAGAGCAGAAATATTTGAGCCACCTGTAGGGTGACCAAATTTCCCTAATTAAAAAATGAGACATCAGAGACACGTACATGGGACTTGCCCAAGATTGTCATGCATCTCCACTTGCCCAAACTGACATTAGAGATGTGAGGACTTTGTTGGCAAAACTGGATATCCGTTCCATTTGTTTTTGCCTAAAGAGCAAATGGGACAAATGCCCAGTTTTGGGGGGAAAAAAAAGTCTCCATATCTGGGACACAGTGTAAAAAAGGGCTAAAATGGAATGTTTGGTCACTGTAGTCATCTGTTGATCTTCATTATTTATGAGTGGCATAGACAGTTGTTCACCTGTGAACATAAGAACAATCATACTGGATCAGACCAGTGTCTGTCTGATCTAGTATCTTGTCTTCTGACAGTGGCCAATGTCAGCTGCTTCAGAGGAAATGAACAGAACAGGCAATCAATCATTGGATGATCAATCCCCTGTCGTATGCTTCCAGATTCTGTGCATTTTGAGGTATCAGCAGAAACCTGCCTGTGCATTTCTAGAAAGATGGCATATTTGCATGATTAAAGCTTGCTTCAAACAGGTCACATTTTCTGAGCTAGTATGGATCTGAAAATAGAATAACACTTGTAGTGAGGGATTACTTTTTCTCAGAGTATCTCACAGTGTGTATTTCCCACCCCCTTCTACCATTTCTGTATGTTTTTGTTTGTATTTAATTAATTAGGTGTTCCTGTTCTAAAATTTTTAAGTAACGTAGATTTTCAAAAATACTCTTTAGATAGAATTCTTAGTTAAATCCAACACATTCTTGTTTTAACACAAAATAGTTAGGCTGAAGGCACTGTATTCTCTTCAGCATTCTAGATCTCAATTTTGAGGCAAGAGATCTGGATACTGTAATATTCAACTGCTGCGTACTGGAAATTCTACAGCAGCTTCAGATAAATTTGTAAAAATCAAGGTTGAATGAAAATGAAAAGTACAACCCATACAGATTTGTTTCTGTATTAAATGTAATAAAACAGTTTGATGCACATCTTAATTTTACATTGTCATTGTGCTGAAAAATTCTATATTAAATATAGAGAACTGCATTGCCAAAGTTGTCTGCAGGAAAGCGTAGCTGGATATTTTGATGTGGGCAATTTGGGGTGGGGGATGCAGGTGGGATTGTGGGATAACCTAATCAGCAGGATACTTCTGCTGAAATAATTAATAGTGAAGTAGTTAACAATATTGAATTTTGAGTCAACAGCCCATTTCATTGAATGGACTACACTGCCTTCTTTTTAGCTGCTGTTTTAAGCTGTTTTCATACTCAAGAATACAGCAGTGTTGTTTCCCTTGCAATCAAAAGGGCTACAAAATTAGGGTTAAGTCTCCAATTTACAACTTGCAAATGGCTTGCAGCCATGCCGGACTCACTGGAGCCAGGGGGGCTCAGCACAGGCATGCAGTCATAAACTGCATGTTGTAAATTGCAGGATCAAGGCCTTAAATTTTATAAGGTGGAGGGAGGAAAATTGAAGCATAGAGCAGATTCTGCAGAAATTCCATTGTCACACAGTTAGATTACATGAGTTCCTAGTTATGCTGTCTCTGTTAAGTCTGGGAAAAAAGGATGTTGCTTGTAAATGTCTTGGATTGAATGTCACAGCTGTTTATTAATCTGAACCATGAACAATTACACCAGTGATAAAATAGCTTAATTACTCATTTTGTGATGCATACATTACAGATGAAAACACAATTAAACACAAACTGTTGTAAGCCAATTAATAATAAAACTAAGCCTTTAAGTAGGTTCTTTACATGTTCACAGTGCTGTACAAACATTGGCTAATAATGCTTCAAAACGCTCAGTGGAAAGACCCAGATTAGCATCCCAAAGCTACTACCCTCTCGGACTCATTGGCAGGCTGTACCAGTCAATTTAGTTAATTGGTAAGTCCTTTCTCCTCCCTCCCTATTCTGCATTTTTCATTTGGCTTGTAGAATGTTCTTTTAAGGAAGGTGTTTTCAAAAAGGAATAATCCTAATGAGAGACATCAGTTCTCTGAAATGGATGCATGTTTCCTACAGTTTAGGTACCATTTTAGTTTTTAACCAAGATAAAGGTTTGTCCTTTGGTAGTACAGGTTGAACCTCTCTTAACTGGGACTCTCTGGTCTGGCAACATCCCTGGTCCGGAAGAACCACAGATGTTCCAGGAGTCCCATGGAGGGCTGGTGCAAGGAGCCCTGCAACAGGGCTGGAGCCCAGTAGCAGGGCTGCCCTGTTGCAGCAACACTAGAAGCCCAGCAGCAATGCTGCCCACTAGCGATGTTAAATTTTGATTAATTAACTAATGGAATAGTCGATGGGGTTTCCATCGACTATTCAATTAGTCGATAAGGACTCCCATGTTCCGCCTTTGAAATGTACAAATGTGTGTAGTCTACAGCAATAACCGATAAACTTACCCTGTACCTGTCTGTTCCATGCAGCCCGTCCGCTTGCATCTTTCAGTGCACACCCTGCCTGGGAGACACCTCGCTGTTGTGGAGCGTGTTCCCAGTGGAGGCCATGTTCAAAGGATCCCACCCATGGGCTGCATGTTGAGTCCCACGTAAACTCAAACTGCACCGCGGGCTGCAAACAAAAGGGCTTCAGGCCATATGTTGAGTAGCCCTAGTTTACAGTATCCTTTTCTTCCTGACAGATTAAAGAAAGGAGATAGGAAAACAGACTTTGTGACAGTCTCCCTCTAAAGGAACCCTGACCACGTGTGTTTTTCATGTCTCACCATGTGGAACAGCCTGTCTCACTGTGCCCCTTGTGTTTTGTTATCTCTTCACATTTTTAATCTCGCTCACTGGCAGTCTTTAGAAATACTAACATATTCAATAATAATCGTCCCAGGCACTCCAATATCAGTCATAAACTTTGGTGGTTGTGGTACACTGGCTGTAGTTTTATGGCAATAGTGTGTGTGTGGGGGGGGGGAGGGGTTCTTGTGGATTGGCAGGAACTAATACTTAGGTTTCTCCCTTTAGGAATTCTGTCTGTAGCTTTTGTTATGTTTTGTTTTGGAACTCTCTGTGTGGCCTACTATTATGGAACCTCTCCCATCCTCTTGAAAGCAGGGATCACCCTGGTTCTTTTCCCTGTTTCCTCTTGCCAACCAGGAGGTCAAAATCTCAGCAATTCTCTCAGGCGTTTTTTCTCCTTAAGTAACGTGTCCTCTTCCCTTCACTGTCCTGTCGACGAGTGCTTTATCCAGGAGTTCACAGTGTTCTGTGATCCTGCTGTGCTTTTAAATAGTCTTTTGTCTTCTGGTGAAAGTAAACCTTTTGGGTGAAGTTATTTCTGGGTACAGATGCTGCCATATTTTTCTGTCCTTTATTTTCAGTTTCAGGGCTTGTTTACATGGTCTTGCAGTTAGGACCCTGGAGGTGCCATCTGCTGTGCTCACTAGCTTATGGTGCTGTACCTCCCCTGTGTGAATACTATAGAGGCAAACAGCCACTTATAGTTGGTGTTAATTAGTCCCCTTTAAACAGGACTTAAATGAACATGAGCTAGATACCTTTCCGTTTGCTCATTTTCACTGTGGATGAAACTCCTGTGAAATCTAGCTTCCCAGTTTACCAGATGTCTTCAGACTGTGAAAGCACCTGATTGCTGAGTTTTACTTGGCATTTGGCAGTGAGTCTTCAACCAAATACTGTATGAATGTTGCATAGACAAAATAGAATGTGAAAGCTTCTGTTGAGAAATCTGTGGCTGTACTGGAATCCAACGGACTCAGCTTTCTTAGTCTTGCTGTGTGGGCTTGATTTTTATTTGTGCAATGCACCCATTACAAAGTTCTCTGGTTCTCTACAGGATCTGCAAACACTGCACATTTATTCACTAATTTGGAGAGTGGAGACCTCGAGCTTATCTATACTACAAGTGCAACAGCAACACAGCTGCACCGATGCTGCTGTGGCACTATAGAATGTCTGGTGAAGACTCTTTCTGTCACCTGGAGAGAGCTCTCCCATCAGCATAACCAAACCACCTCCCTGAGAGGTGGTAGCTTTGTTGGTGGGAGAAGCCAACACAGAGCTATCCACACCTGTGCTCAGCTCAGTGTAACTTACGTAGCTCAGGGGTGGTTTATTCACACCATTGAGTGACATAGGTGATACCAACATAACCAATAGACAAGCCCCTTCTGCAAGCAGGCATGCTATAGCCAGTGATGCCAAGTTATGTGACAGTGTTCTGCTCTCATTGGTGCATCAGGTGACTGTAAATAACCATTTAGGCATCAAGGCCTCATCAATGTACACAGGCCCTGTTCTGTCCCCAGATCCCTTCTCCTCCTGTGGCTTTGGACAAAAGATGTCCACACTCTCTTCCCTCTCAGCCCCTTCCCTTCACACGCTCACTTAGTTTGTCATAGCTACCACATTCACCTCTCTACCCCTTGATGTGGCCATGCCCTTCTCCCCGATGCAACAAACAGCATCCATGAAAGGGGCGCTGGGAGAGTGAGCTGGGCTTTGAAGTCTGGCAGAGCTTTCTGAGGGGCAGAGAGGCAGGCTAGTAAAGCTTACTGGGGCACAAATGTGAGAGGAGGCAGAAGTGAAAAATAGGAAAAGAGATCCCCTCTGCCAGAACATTAGCCCTCCATTAGGGAAAATGGAGTCTTTCCCCACTGCCTCCCACCGAGTCAGAACCTGTCCGCACAGTAGGGAGAGACACCGGCACAGTGGAAAGACTCTAGCCTTAGTGAGGAAAGGCTGTGGCAGCTCCCCATTGCTGAAGGCTTTCCCTGCACATTGGTAAGATTTTGGTAGAAGGGAAAGGCTCTGGCAAGCAAGTGGCAGGAAGTGAAAACAGGCTCAACCTGTATCTCCCCCCCTCCATCAGTGCCTATCCTCACTGCAGTGAAAGTCTGCGGCAGTGGGGAGTTGCTGACCATTTGCCTCATTGCCACCCCTCTGCCAGAACCTTTCACTGGCACATCTAGACACACCACACAGAAAGTTTTTCACTGTTGCGTGTAGCTACAAGTATACCACATAGGGCCACAGTGGTATGTAGTATAGAGATAGCCAAAGAGAATACTTATTTGACAGTTGTTGAAAGTATTATGGTGGTACTTAAATTTGGAAGCACACTTAATCGTCCAAAAGTCACTGCACTTGGGTCAGTGAGTAAGGTTATCATTTTGCATACTCAGTTACACCAATAAACAGTAAATAACAAAGAAATGAATTCAAATATAATTTTGTAATTTCATGATAAATATTAGGAATACAAGAGCTATCTTTTTTCTCTCCCACTGTCAGATAACAGCAGTAGTTCATTAAACTGTACATGGGCGGGGTGGCTAAGGGGGAGGGTTCAGAGGACATAGGGGGAGTTGTGATGGGCAGGCGGTAAGATCAGGATGGGCCATTTGAGGGGAATGAGGTTTAGACAGTTATGGGCTATTCCTCATTTCAGTCCTGTTCCCCACTTCAGTGACCTTGGGAGTCTTAACAGCTGGCAATCAGGCCTGACAGTGCTGTTGTTGAATGCCAGGTCGGTATCCCACAAGACAGTTTTCATCCAGGATTTAATCCTGGATTAAGGGGCTGACCTGGCCTGTTTCACTGAGACCTTGCTGGGAGTAGAGGGAGGTGTTGACCTCTCCCAATTGTGCCTGGCTCGGTTCTTGGTTCAGCACCAGCCTCGACTTGATGGGTGGGGAGAGGGGTGGCAATTGTCCATCTCACTGGCCAGGGCCCCAGTTCAACAAAGCGCTAGATTTGAATGTTTGTACCTGGTCTTGGGTGGCAGAGATAAGTTGGGTGTTTTGCTTGTGTACTGCCCATCTCGCTGCACGGCAAATGCTCTGCTTGAGCTGGCTGAGGTGGTCTAAAACATGGCGTTGAGGACCTCAAGGCTTTTGGTCTTGGTGGACTTTAATATTTACGCCAAGGCTGTCCTGTCTAGTCTGGCTCGAGACTTTATGGCCACCACGACGACCTTAGGACTATCTCAAGAACTAACTTCCTCCACACATGTGGCAGATTATAAGCTCGATCTAGTCTTTTAGACTAAGGATGATAGAGATTTTGGGATAAGGGATGTGGTTACACTCCCTTTCTCATGGACCAATCGCTACCTGGTCAAGTTTAGACTATCTGCTGACCTTCCCCTTCACAGAAGCAGGGGAGCAATTAAGATGGTTTGCCCTCAGAGGCTGATGGATCCAGAAGGCTTCCGGGGATCTCTGAGGGATTGTTTGGCCATTATGTCTAGTGGTTCTGTCGATGCCCTGCTCGATATATGGAACATTGAGGTAGCCTGAGCAGTTGACATGATTGCTTCTAAGTGCCTTTTTTGAGCTGGTTGAACCAAGTTTGCTCCCTGGTTTTTTGGGGTGTTGCAGGTAGTGAAACCATTTGTGCAACGACTAGAGCACTGCTGTAGAAGAACTCAAGCCAAGTCCGATCAACTGTGGCTTAGAGCCTAATTGCGAGCCTATTCTGTGGCGGTGCTGACGGCAAAGAAAAGTTACTTTTCTGCCCGCATCGCGTTTGCACAGTGCTGTTCAGCGGAATTGCTTCGTATGGTGAGAGGCCTCTTACAGCCTGGCCCTCATGATGAAATGGAGGAGTCCTCTGCAATCTACTGTGACTTGTTTGCGAAGCACTTTGCAGATAACATTACTTCCATCCAGTCTGATTTGGACTCTGGCTGTCATGTAAGTGGGGTACAGAATGTGTTGAGCGCTCTGCCCAGTCGTTTTTCTTTGGATCCGTTTAATCTTTTGCAGACCGAGGATGTGGACAAGGTGCTTGGAGGAGTGTGACCAACCACCTGCTTGCTCAACCCCTGCCCTTCGTGGCTTATTAAATCGAGCTGAGAAGGGATGGCTGGTAGGGTCCAGGAGATTATTAATGTGTCTTTTTAGGTCTGGGTCGGTTCCTGCCACCTTAAGAGAGGTGGTGATAAAACCATTCCTTAAGAAGTCTTCCCTGGACCCTTGATGAGAATATCTATCGTCCAGTTGCTAATATTCCCTTCTTGGCAAGATACTCAAGTGGGCAGTGGCATTGCAACTCCAAGCTTTCTTGAAAGGAATGGATTATCTAGATCCATTTCAATCTGGCTTCAGGCCTGGTTTTGGAACAGTAACTACATTGGTTGCACTGGTAGATGACCTATACCAGGAGATACACGGGGAATGCGACTCTGCTGATTCTCTTGGTCCTGTTGGCAGCTTTCAATTCCATTGACCATAATATCCTTCTGGAGTGCCTGGAAGAGTTGGATATCAGAGGCACTGCTTTGTGGTGGTACGGGTCTTACCTTTCAGATGCTTTCAGAAGATGGACCTAGGGGCTGCTGCTCGACCCTGTGGCAATTGTGCTGCAAGGTCCTGCAAGTTTCGCTCTTGTCCCCTATGCTGTTTAACATCTACTGGAAATCATTAGGAGAAGTCTAAAGAGTTTTGGAGGACAGTGTCATCAATATATAGATAACACCCAATTCTAGTTCTCTGTGACATAGGATCCAGGTCTGGTGGCAATCAATCTGAACCAGTGTCTGGAGGCAGTGATGGACTGGATGAGGTCAAATAGGCTGAAGTTGTATCCAGATAAGACTGAGGTCCCGTGGATCAGGAAGCCATCTGTCTGGGAATGTGGTGTGTTACCTGTTCTGGGTGGGGTCACTTTGCCCCTGAAAGAGCAGGTACACAGCTTGGGAGTCCTCCTGGACCCTTTTTTAATATTTGCAAATCAAATTTCCTCAGTGGCCAGAAGTGCTTTCGGGCAGCTTCAGCTGATCTGCCAGCTGTGACCCTTCCTGAATAAGAATGACTTGGCTACAGTGAGTCATGCTCTTGTCACATCCCGATTGGATTATTGTAATGCGCTCTACGTGGGGCTGCCTTTGAAGAATTTTCGGAAGTTTCAACTGGTCCAGAATGAAGCTGTTTGAGTTTTAACTAATACTTGTTATACAGAGCACATTATGCTGGTGCTTTGGCACCTGCACTGGCTTCCAGTATGTTTCCTGACACAATTCAAGGTCTTGGTTATGACTTTAAAGTCCCTAAATGGGTTGGGACCAGGGTATTTGAAGTACTGTGTTCTCCCATATGAACCCGCCCAGGGATTGAGGTCAGCTGGGGAGGCTCTGCTCTGTTTTGCTCCACTTATGGAGATAAGGTTGACATCCATGCCGAGCAGGACCTTCTCAGCCTTCGCCAGTAGGGAATGGAATTCTCTCCCCTGGGACATTTGCCTGGCGCCAGCGTTGGCACTGTTTCAGTACCAGGCCAAAACCACCCTTTTACCCGTGCTTTTATTGGTGTTTAGTTGTGTATGAGTGTCCTTCCTCTTGAGGTGTTTTAAGCCGCCTCGAATATTTTAAATAAAGAGATGGGGTAAAAATATTTTAAATAAAAATAAATAAATAAATAGTAACATATGGTAATCACATCGCTTTTTTCTTATTCTTTAGTGTGGGTGTGATCCAAACATTCCCTGATACTGGGTTTTTTTTCATTAGCGTGTATTCATTTACCTTAGGGATGGTTCCTTTGTAACTCTCAATTCGTCTGCCTTAAGTTGCTTTGGATCACCTCCTGGATTATGCTAGAAAAAAAAGAGCTAATAAATAACACTTTGTTTCTGTCTATATTGATATTGATATAGATATATAAAAATGTCTTCAATCAGTGACAGGAAAGGCATAGCATATTACATTAATGAATTGTTTATATCTGTAAAAGTAAGATTTTTTCTTTTTTCTTTTTTATAACCATTATTAGTAAAAGCATGGAGTTTTTACTGTTTCAAAATACCAGGATGCTTAACCCACTCCATTTCCTCTAATGACATTCCAGCACTCTAAGATGTATATTGTTTAGATTTGTAAAATTAATATATTGTTTTTGCTGTTGCTTAAGGTGGTGGTTCTCAATGTTTGTTTTTTTCATTTGAAAACCCCTAAGAATTTCAAATAAAGGTGCAGCCCCCTTTGGAAATTTTAGATATAGTTTGCAAATCCCAGGGCTCAGCAGACCATTATTTGAAATCCACTGTTCTACGGTAGCAACCACCTTTTGCAGACCCCTTAAACATAGTCTGCAAACTACAGGGGTCTATGAACCATTGGCTTTAAGGAACACTCTCAAGGCTCCTGCTGGCTGAGAGTCTGTTTCATTGTTGGGTAGACTTCAAGGCTTGCTCAAGCTATGGGATTCTAAGGTTTGGACCCAAAGGATTCAGGGTCCGAGAGCCTGAGTTCTAGTCTGAGCCCAAAAGTCTACACAACAATAAAACAGCCTCTTAGCCTAAGGCCTGCAAGCCAGAGTTTAGAAATGTGCATATCTTGAACCTGTCAAGTTATATAAAGAAGCTAAGGACATGATGATTATTACTGATTCCCTTAGTGGGGCATTACAGAAGTGTCATTTCAGGAGGGATTTGAGGCCCTGAATCTGCAGTTCATTCCTGTTCAGCAAAGTACATGGACCTAGGTATGTTCTTAAATTCTCTGCTGAACAGAGATGGACTTGAATACATGCTTCAGTGATTTTGTGAATTAAATGAATACAACAAATACATTAAAAAAATCTTCCAGCTGTGGATGAAATAAGGTAGAGCCTTCCCCTTAGAGCTCTCAGCCACACCACCAGTTTGACAAGTTAAACTGGGAAGATGATCATCTTGAAAATGTAAATCTCTTTATAAAAGTATCCCCTATGTCTGCCCACATATCCTTCAGAGTGGAACAGTCAGTGAGGACGCGCACAAGCAGTCCAGAAGTAAATCCTAAATGGGAGGTTTTCTAGGTCTGTATCTGGGGAGACTGCTAGCATTCTGATGCTAATGCATTCTTCTTTCGCGCTGACCCACTGTTGTTAGTTCTGAGAATTTCATAGAAGGCAGGAGTGGGCAATCTTTTTTGATGGGGGCGGGGTGACTCCAAGAATTTGGTAAGTGGTCGAGGGCCACACTCTTCCATTATATTAATGAAGGAGGTCTGGGGGTTTGGGATGGAGGTTGGGTGCAGAAAGGAGTTTGTGTTTAGGGATTGGGGTGTGGGATCTGAGTGGGAGTTTGGGTGAAGGAGGGGATTATGACCTGGGGCAGCAAACTGGAATGTAGGAGGAGGTGCAGGGCTTGGAAGAGGAGTGTGACCTGGGGTAGGAGTGGAGGGGTTTGGGTTGTGACCTGGGACAGGAGACTGGGGTGCAGGGTCTGGAAGGAGGATGGGTGTAGGAGAGGATTCTGGCCTAGGGGAGAGGTGTAGGGGGAGGGAGTGCAGTGTCTGGCAGGGGATTGTAACCTGGGGCAGGAATGCAAGAGGGGGTGCAGGGATTTGGGCTGTTACCAGGGATAGTGGATTGGGTTGCAAGGTATGGGAGGGGTTTGTGACCCGAGGAGGGGTGTAGGAGGGGTGCAGTGTCTGGGAGGCTGGAATAGGGTGCAGAATGTTTGGGTTATATGGGGTAGTGGTAAAGGAGGGGGGCAAAGGTTTGGGGGAGGAAGGGGCTGGGGTGCCAGAGGCAGGCTCTGGCTGGGAGACCTTACCTGGGTGGCTCCCAGCCAGCAGCCCAGCAGGTTCATTAACCAAGGTCCCTGCCTTCAGGCCATGTTTGCTGCTGCAAACACTGTGAGCCTGGAGGATGAGGGGGGAGGGGCACTTCACATGTTTCCTGTCCTGCAAACAGGCAGCTGCTATTGGCCGGAAACCAGGCAATGGGAGCTACTGAGGGTAGGAGCAATGTGAGAAGCCTTTTGCCCCCTCCCCTGGGCTCTCAGCAGTCACAGAAGCACATGGCCCTGCAACCAGCTTTCCTGAGTGTTGAGCGGGGGCGGGGCAGGCAGGGAGCCGACTGAGGCTCTCACTGGGTGGATCCCCGCGGATGGGTGGGCCAGATCTGGCCTCCAAATCATATTTTGCCCAGCCGTGATATAAGGTATTTCCAGTCTTACCAACATATCATCTTCAGCCACTCCCTGAATCCCTTCATTCCTATCTGAGACAGAGACACTAAAAGCCAAACTGTCACTGAACTGAGTCTGAGCCCTGGTCTACATTAGGGAGTTATTTTGAAATAACTCCCCTGATTTCAAAATAACAAGCAGAGCGTCAACACTACCAAGCCCGTTATTTCGAAATAACGGGCTGGTTATTTCAAAATCTGTACTGCTTTCCACGAGGAATACCGTTTATTTTGAAATAGTTATTTCAAAATAGTGGTAGTATTGATGCTCCACTGCTGCTATTTTGAAATAACTACTTCCCAGAGTCATCCAAAGTATTCACTCCACAGTGCTTCCTGGGACTCGTAAGTTGAGGTAGCATGTCCACATTAAAGGAGCGTGTCTTGGACTAATTTTGAGGCTTCTCTGTAGTATGGACACACTATTTCAAAATAGCTGTTTCGGGAGTTATTATTTCAAAATAAGTTATTTTGAAATAATTTCCTAGTGTAGACATGCCCTGAGCAAATATGCTGCTTGTTTTTAATGAGGAATTGGGGTGAAGTGGGAAGAAAGTGTGAAGATAATAGCTACTTTACTCTCAGTGGAATTCTGCCTACAAGAAAGTAAATACCTTAGGGTATGTCTACACTGCATTCCTCTTTCAAGAGAGGAATGCAAATGCAGCCGAGCGAAATTGCAAATGAAGGGCGGATTTGAATTTCCCGCGCTTCATTTGCATAATC
Organism: Pelochelys cantorii; assembly: GCA_032595735.1. Lineage (NCBI taxonomy): Eukaryota > Metazoa > Chordata > Testudines > Trionychidae > Pelochelys > Pelochelys cantorii. The sequence continues at coordinate 42,666,825 of CM064335.1, forward strand.
GCATCTGGCCTCTATTTCGAAATACCCTATTTCGAGATTAAAAAATGCTGTGTAGACGTGGTTATTTTGAAAGAAACCCCTTCTTTCGAAATAACCATTAAACCTCATTTTTTAAGGAGTAAGGATTATTTCAAAATAGTGGCTGGACGTGATTATGCAAATGAAGCACGGGAAATTCAAATCCGCCCTTCATTTGCAATTTCACTCGGCTGCATTTGCATTCCTCTCTCGAAAGAGGAATGCAGTGTAGACATACTCTTAGGGTGCATCTACACTGCAGGGCTTAACTCAAAATAAGCTATGCAAATGAGCTACGTCAATTACGTATCTTATTTCGAAATAGCTTACTTCGAAATAGGGAGCATCTACACAGCACTTATTTCGAAATAGAGCACTCTTCCTCCAACTTCCCTTACTCCTTGTACAATGAGGGTTACAGGAGTTGGAGTAAGAAGTCCTCCTGCTTGACAGTATTTTGACACTATTTTGAAATAACTGCCTGCTGTGTAGACATGGACTGAGTTATTTCAGAATAGTCCTAGTTATTTTGAAATAGTGTTGAAGTGTAGACGTACCCTTAGGGTACGTCTACACTTGCTCCCTAGTTCGAACTAGGGAGCAAGTGTAGACATACCCTTAGAAATTTAGTCAAAATAAAGAATATGGCCTAATTGTATTTAGCATAATTTTATTTTTATCTTGGATTCAGTAATGGAAAGATTAATGCCTTTTATAAATATGAAGTTTGCCTTCAGTTCCCCATACATCCGCTGCCACTATTAAACCTTGTGATCTATTGTGCCTTACGGTTTGTTCAAACACAAATGCAGTTTTGATATTTATAGTAAACGGTCTGAGAGAAGTCATAAACTGAAGACTCTCAGTTGTTGATACTAGTGGATCTCATTTACATGGGTTTATTTTGAGCTATCTTTAATGTAATAATCTGATTACAGTGTCATTGATGAAAAGGACTGAGTTCTTAGTTTCAAATGTATGTCTTACAAATGATTGGCTTCAAGATTAACTTTCTTTGAAGTTTCTTACACTGCCAATAAAACTGGTTGACGGGAGCACTCTTGTTATAGATGTGTCTATAAATAGCAGGGCACAATTTTTCTTTTCCAACCTAGATAAAGGCTGAAATGTCTGCTTTCCATAGAGAATAAAGTAGCTATTATCTTCTCCAGTTTAAATATCTGCTTTCTTATATTCCAGCAGCTACTAATGAAACGGCTTGAATATTTAAGCAACTGTTTTTATTAGACTCTGCTAGGCTTTAATAGGTGCTCTTGGAGTGCTGTTGACTCTCCCTTTATTGGACAACTGAGGAAAAAAGCTTTTATTCTCTTCCAGTGGAACCTCAAGACTTCCATTTAACTCCCAAGGGCAAAATGCTGAACATTACTCTGCTATAGAAGTCAATGCATAAGGCAAAAGAATTGGAGAGAATTTAACTGGTTAGCTCTCAAGAGGATGCTAAGTTCTACTTTCTAGATGTCCAAAACTTAGCAACTGCTGTTTGCTACTAGTTACCTTTAAAACACCTTGACACATACACAGGAATTTCTGGATTGGTGCTCTAAAATTAACTCAGATCGTGGTGAATTTTACTTGTTTCTTCTGGGGCCAAAACTAAATCTAAAGTGCCTTCAAAGATATAATCAGCTCCAGGGAAATGGATCCCCTAACTAAACACTACAGAAATACAATAAGGTATTAGCAGCTGTAACCTGTGCTCAGGAGTGGGTAGAAGGTGAGAGGGATTCCCTTTTTTATAATTGTGAGTCTAATATTAATTTGTACTGAGACCACGATTAATGAAATCGTTACACTTTACAGTAAAGTCCCTTTATTTGTATTGGTGAGTCTGGAATATTGGTATGAAACATTCTTCCTATAAAAAACTAATGTTAGTGATTAGTTAAGTCCACTAACTGCAGTCTTCTGATTGGTCATCCGACTTCAGAGCAGCTCATATATGGGCTTGTTCTAAATCACAGAATCCAAATTTCCTGCATAAAATATTCAGTTCTATTTAGGAATGTTGAATATTCAAGATAATGTACTATTCTCTTACAAAGTCATGAATTCTCATCTTAAAAAGCAAATCACAGAAGTTAGAGACCAGGCAGGGGAATAAGTCACAGATGCCTTTAAAGCCCCATTGTAGTCCAGAGATAGGTATGCGTGGTTCTCCCTATTTATAAAACTGGATGGGTTTTTTAAGGTTATTATGAGACACGTAATTTTTATATTTTTTCATATTTTGTTTTTAAAATCATAATCCAAAATGTTACGTTAACATAACTCTATTTAATTTGCCTTATTTTTATTGGAAAAAATTAGAACTAGTGGTTCTAACTCAGGGCTGGGCAAAATACAGCCCACAGGCACATGCAGCTGCTGCGGTTTAAAACACAGTCCCTGTGGCTCTCTGCTCTGCAATCTCCCCACCCCCAGCCCAATCCTCAACTCCTATTGCCCAGAAACAACTGGCCAGTAAGAACTGACCTCAGCCAATCTCTCAGCTGCGATTGGCTGGAAACAGCCAGCCAATCGGAACTGAGAGATTGGCCTCAGAGACTGAGGCAGTGCAAGCCTCTTCCCCCACCTGGAGTGGAGAGCCCAGTGGAGGGAGCAGCCTGTATTTTCAAGCCGACTGGGGCTGCAACAGGCAGTGAGCCCAGCCTGCCTTGGGGGTGCTGCAGCCTGCTGGCCAGAAGATACTTAGATAAACTCCTCCCAGCCAGCACCTGCCTCTGGCACCCCAGCCCCTCCCACACCCCGACTCCCTCCCCCAGATCACCATCCAAACCCTCTGCACCTCCTGCCCCAGGTGACTACTCCCTCCCTGACCCTGTACCCTCTGCTCTAGCCCTCCCCCAGGCTAGAATCCTCTCTGGCACCCATACCCCCTCCCCGAGCCTACATCCCAATCCCCTGACCCAGGTCACAACCCCCTTCTCCACCCAAACACCCTCTCAGACCCCACACCATCTCCTGTACCCTAGTCCCTTACCCCGTGCACCCTTCTGCACCCAACCTCCAACCTAGACCCTGCACCCCCTCCACGGAAAAGTGCGGCCCTTGGCCACTTTCCAAAATCTTGGCATGGCCCCCCACCAAAAATTATTGCCCACCTGTGTTCTAACTAGATTGTTTTATACCCTAACACATTCATTTTTGTCCAGAGGTGAGCATTTCAGTTTAATATCTCTTATTGTTAATTATGTTGACTTGGATATCCCTATAAATGTTAATTACTTTGTGAAACTTGTTAAATTCTTAAACTGGCAACTTCCTCTCATGGCACATAAATACTTTTTATTAGTTTTGAATTTTCCATCTTTTCATACCGTTGAATGTCCCCTTGTTCTGCTGTTTTGAAACAGGAAGAAGAGAAATTTCTGATCTACCTTCTCTGTTCCATTCATAATTTTCTCTGTTGTTTTATTGACCCCTTATGTCAGGGATTGTGGGTTTCAAACCCTGAGTTGCAGGACTCTTTGTGGGTAGTATGATCCATCCTGCCACCTGGGGAGAAGCCAAGTGGTGCCAGAACAGGAGTTGATCTACATAAACCCAGCACATAAACAGGACATTGTCCTTGCAACTGAGATCCACCGTGCACTGGACAGTGTGCGTATGCTCCTGGTTCCTTCTCCCTTGGTTTGACTTCCCAGTGCCCTGATCTGGCATGGCTCTAATTCTGGATCTTTTTTTCTGCTTTGTCTCCTGCTTCTGTCCTGGTGATCTGATCCTGCCTGCCTCCTTGACCCTCAGCTCTTGGTTTGCACTATGGCCTGTGTTAGACTCTGACCTTCTGGTATCTGACTCTGGCCTTTTTTGACCACTTGTGTGACCATCCACATCCTAGTCATGACATCTCACTAGTTAGTTAAGATGCAATCATCCAATCAAGGAACAGAAACTATCTATGATCCAAATACTGCAAATTGTGGGTGGGCCCTTGAAGGTCCAAACAAATGTCTAGGTCTTGCTGAAAGAACAAGTGCCCATCAGCATGAAGTATCTAGGTGAATTGGGGCCTTCATAACTTCAGTGAACAGTTACACCGCTTGAACTTGAATTGTGAATGTGAAACGCTGAAAGGAATACTGGCAAGGGGTTGGTGTGTGAATCCAGAGGTTGAAATGTTGTTTGACCAAAAAAAAATCATTGAACAATCTCAGATCATACACTTAAAACAATCATTTGGTTCACAGACAGCTTATGTACATTTTAAAGGGCTAAATTTCTCCATCCCTCTTTTACAAAAGTAGAACTCCACAGGAAAACATCAGCACAAAGGCACATGTAATTTTTTTCCCTCTGTGCATTTCTAATTTTTTTTGTTTTTATAACTTAATCCCCACGCACCCTGATTAGCCACAAGAGATTAGTCAATGTCTGCCATTTTTTAGTTATATAAGTGAAAATTACATCTTTAAAATATATGTACAGTAGAAAAGGTGTATGGTGTGATCAGATTTTGTTAAAATTATTCAAGTAAAATCCCCTTTTGGCTGAGATGAGATATGGAAAATGTCAGCTATAAAAGATAATTTTTTAGAAAGTTATGAGCATGTGAATTCAAAAGGTTATAATACATAACCTTAAAACTATGGTATTTTGCTGCCAAAGGAATAATATAAAACATCAGGCAGTTAAGAATTTAGGATGTAGGTTTATATATGGCTTTTTCAGAGTTTGCACCTTTTGTTCTTCTTTTATTGCTCATAGCAATTGCTGCTGTCGCTTGTACTGATTACTAAATCCCTGCCTGCCAACTGCTTTTCCCCCACTGCCACGAGTGAGAACTGGCTGTAAGCAGAACTTGAGTTATTTTTATATCTTTCCAGAGGAGAGTTAAACAAATAAACTAATAAAACATTAAAAGATAGTACTGCTAGTGATGGACTGAAGGCCAAATGTAACTAAACTGAGATAATAGGATGAATGATGTCAACCCAAAATAGAATCCACATCATTTTAAACTTTTAAGATACTGAATAAATAATGTCCCTTCAAGAAGGTGTAGGACATTAGGCACTAGACATTAATGTCTAGTATTTTTGGTATCATAAGATAATTTGGCTTTAATAGAATTGTTTGAAAAAATTATCTTTTAAAACCACAAGTTACTGAAGATTCATATGGCTATGTAGGCCCACGGACAGCAGTTCCGGGCTCCTGTGCAGAACAATCAATGGGACCCCAACCATGCACAAGCTGTGCCTGCGCGGACGCAGTCTGCCTGACATTTGGGTTGTGCTGCATTTGTACTGGTTGGTGCCCAGGAAGCTTCTGACTATGCTGCTGGTGCCCAGTGAACTGCTGGCTGTGCTGCTGAGCATGTTCTTCCAGCCCGGCCAGGGTTTCCACATTCCCACCCAGTAGGGTTGCTAACTGTCTAGTTACACAAACCCAAAGATTGTCACCCTACATCTCTGCTCTGCCCCTTTCCTGAGGCTATGCCCCAGCTCCTTCCATCCTTCCTCCCTCCATTGCTCACTCTCTCCCTCCCTCCCCCCCCACTTTCACCAGGCTGGGCAAGGGGTTGGGCTGTGGGAGAGGATGCAGGATGCAGGCTCTGGGATGGAGTTTGGATGAGGGAGTGGGTGAGGAGTTGGGCTCTTGGAGGGTGTTTGTGTGTGGGAAGGGGTGTGGAGTGCAGGCTCTGGGAGGGATTGTGAGTGTGGGAGGGGGTGAGGAGTTAGGCCCTAGGAAGGAGTTTGGGTGCAGGCTCTGGACTGTGGCGGGTGTTGAGGTGTAGGAGAATGTTGGGGTGCAGGTTTCTGTGAGGGAGTTTAGGTGATGGCTCTGTGCAGGGGCAGGGGGTTGGAATGTGGGACGGGGTGAGGGGGGTGGCACTTACCTCAGGCAGCTCCCAAAAGTGACTCGCATACCTGGAAATCAGGGGTCTCTGCACACTCAAACTGTGGGGCTTGAAAGAAAGGGATAATATGGAGAATGTGCTTTCTCATGTCCCTGCCACAGTCTCTCCTCAGTCTCTTCACTGTCTCCTTCCCAACTGTGCATACCTCTGTCATGGGCCTGGACCTGGGAACCATAAAAATTAATAACCTGTGTAGGAGTGGTGAAGATCAATGTGCAGCGGGTCCTAACAGAGAGGCTCCTCCCATAATCCCCAATGGCTATACTAAAAGTTAGTTCTCGTGTTTTTAGTTGGACAATGTAAAGATTGCTGAATGTTTGCATGGTGTTCTGTGCTGAGCAAATCTGGTTTATGGCATGGTAGAATTCTTGTGAGTGGCAGGGCCTGTTGACCCTGTCCATCCATCATGTTTTGGTGTTTGTTGGTGGGTTGTTTTCCATCCTGCTTTCAGTGGGTCAGTGTCCAACATGATTCTCTGAGGAAAGTTGATAAGCATTTGAAGCAGATGACCATGCCTCCTCAGCGACTGTGAGTGATTGTTAGAGAGAGTGGAACCTATTCCGTTAGAAAACAAATTCTTCATTCAGTTAAATTTTCACCATTTGATGTTTTTAATCATTTGGAAAAGCTTCTTCAGTCGCATAGATCAAAATACCACCAAGGAAGCAGCATATATCCTCAATTTTACTCTCTATTTATCAGGGCATTTGGTTTGTGAAAGACATTGTTAATGAGGCATCCTATTTCTTATTATGCTTTTACTATGCTGGCTCCAAGTTGTCCCTCGATGCTGCACATGTTGTTAACAGCACAACCAAGGCCTTGGTGGGGCTGGGAGGTGCACTGTCAGTGCACTGTAGCTGAATGAAACCCAGTAGCAGAGCAGGAAACTGGACAAGATCTGGGTGGATGAGAGTCTGTCCACCCGCTGAATCAATGAGGTTGAAGACTTGGACTGCATTCATGTCAAGAGGGACTGTCAGCTTGCGTGAAGGCTGCTTATGGGCCCAAGCCTCCCTGGAGCATATCTGGCCAAATTTGCAGACCATCATGGGACACTCATGTCAAAGGTGCCTGAATCAGCTGCAGATGAAACAAGGGTTGATCTGGGGATGTTAGGGCCAGTTTGTAACACTGGGTGAGGGCTCTGGCTCACCTGCAGTTGGGGGTTTCCCCACGTGGATACAGCCTCAGGTAATCCCTGTGTCATAGGGCATGGCTGTAAGGGTTTGATGACATCCCATCCAGCAGGATATCTTGGATCCAGTTGGAATTAGCTCCTTTGACTCTGAGTTTTTTCTTCCCAGGGGTTGACTGTCAATAGGGTGGCCCATATTTCCAGGAGCCCTTACCAGCTGAGGCAACCCTCTCAAATGTGATGAGGAAGGCTTCTGGGTTATCCTCAGGGCCCATTTTTGCCAAGTGCATCAACACTGTGGGGTGAGCTGCTGCACTCTAGATTTGGAGTCCCCTGGGGTTGGCACAAGTGCCAGAATCTGCGGCAAGCATTGTTGTTGATGGCGAAGATTTGGGGGCACCCCAGTTCTCAAATCAGCTGCTGTTGCTGATTTCCCGGCTGTTGCAGTTGTTATTGCAGCAGGAGTTTTGTTGCCTGCTGTTGGTGTTGGCTTTTGGTGATCCATTTGATCAGTTTCTTAATCTCCATTCTTCTGGTTCAGGGGGAGGGCACCCTGCCTCACTATACAGATTCTCAGAAGGAACACTTTCTGTTGCTCTAGCGACCCTCTCTGCACATTCAGAATGGTGCCGACTCGTTCCTAAGAGAAATGCATCCACACCATTTCCAGGAAGATTGCTGTGACATGGATCTTCAGAGAATGGTGGTGTTAATAACAGGGAGATTTCCAGGGAAACCCTCATCCAAAATGTGGCACCTCAGGTAAAACCTACAAACAACAAACAATGCATATGCATACCTTTGCCATTCACTGCCATTAACACTTACTAGAATCATGACGAACCTGGGATGTGGTAACAGTGAAGATTTCTAAAGGAGAGGAAAACATTAATTAGCCTTAAGTGGCTGTGGTAGAAATGTTGCCATTTTGGAGATTAGGCAAAGCAAAATATGTTGATTGAACTACATGCATGGAAAATTCAAGATCAGAATTAGGCATTTTAGCTGTGTAGTTGTGACTAACTATAATTTTCCAATCACTGTCTTGAGCAAAATGTCAGAGCTGAACCCTTAAGTGCCTAGATTAGGATGTTCAACTGGACATGTTTATTTCTTTTGTTGGTTTTAACACAGAATAAACACTGGGCCTTTCTAAGGTTTCTGGAGCATTTTTAATCCAATTATATAAAAAAATCAAGCACAAAACAAAAATAACCCTTTTAGGCTATTTTTTAACATTTTAGAATGAACAATTTGTTGTTTAAACTAAAAATATAAACTCCAAATGTAATAAAAATGTTGAGTTTTATGAATGGAATTAAAAATATAAATAAAAAAACCAAAACTCCATATTAGACTTGTTGCTCTCAGTATTAGTAAGGGTGGCATTAGTGGGTTAAATGTTTGAGATTGAGCTATGCATTTTGTTTACATTGTTCGCCTTAAAGATTTGTCAATTTTATCTTTGTCTATAAACAGACACAGTAAATTTCTGTACCTGCACAAAGTGGAAACTAGGTCAGATTACAGAAGATGAATATAAACAGACAGCACAAGCATGTAGGGATAAAAGTAGAAAGGCCCAGGGCAATATTCCCTCTAATCTTTTCCATCCATGTGTGGATATTTTCCATCCATTTTGCAGAATAATTTTTATGTGCACCGAGGCATGTGCAAATGTGCACCACCAGTAAAAATACAGACCTAGCTGTGGGTGCTCTGCTAATCAGCTGGGCAGCATTTGAGTTTCTCCAGAGCAACCGCACAAGCACACAGCTTACAGGGAACACTGGCGAAGGGATAAAATGGGATTAAACTAGTTAGATGGGTAGAAAGAAAACATTCCACAAATACATTGGAAGCAAGAGGAAGACCCAGGGCAGGGCAGGGCAGGCCCATTACAAAATGAGGAGGAAGAAATATAATAGAAAATGGAGACATGGCAGAGATGCTAAATGACATTTTTGTTTCACTTTTGACCAAAATATTTGTAGTAGTGATTGGAAGTTTAAAATGATGAACATCAGTGAAAATGAGTAGAATATGAGGCTGAAATAGAGAATTAAATTAAAAATTGCTTGGACAAATTAGATGGCTTCAAGTTGTCAGAGTCAGATGAAATGCATCCTACAATATTGAAAGAGCTGACTGAGGCAATAATAAAATAAGTAACAATCAGCATGGATTTGTCGAGAACAAATCATGTCAAACCAACCTAACAGCTTTCTTTGTCAGGGTACCAAGCTTTGTGGTTGAGGGAGAAGAGTGTTAGATGTGGTGTAGCTTGACATTTGTAAGGCTTTCATTACTGGAATGTATGACCTCATAAACAACCTAAGGAAATGCAACCGAGATGGAGCTACTGTAAGATCAGATGGAAAACCATTCCCAGAGAGTAGTTATAAGTGATTCACAGTCAAGCTGAAAGGGCATATCAAGAGGGGTACCACAGGGATCGGTTCTGGGTCTGTTCAATATTTTCATCTATGATATGGATAATTGCATCAAGAGTACTTTTCTGTAGTTTTCAGATGATAGCAAGCTGGGAGGAATGCAAGTGCTTTGAAGAAGAGGATTAAAATTCAAAATGTTTGGGACAAACTGGAGAAATGGCCTGAGGTAAATAGAATGAAATTCAGTAAGGATAAATGCAAAGTACTTCACTGAGGAAGGAACAATCAATTGCACACATACAAAATGGGAAATAACTACCTAAGAAGGAGTACTTCAGAAAGGGACCAGGAGGTCATAGTGGATCACAAACTAAATGTGAATCAACAGTGTAACACTCTTACAAAGAAAGTAAACATCATTCTGGGATGTACTAACAGTAGTGTTCAAAACAAGACATGAGAAGTAATTTAGCTCTACTCTGTGCTGATAAGGCCTCAGCTGAAGTATTGTGTCCAATTTGCGGTTCCACATTTCAGGAAACGTGGAGAAATTGGAGAGTATTTCTTCATGTAACACTCAGTCAACCTTTAGAACTCCTTGCCAGATGATGTGAAGATCAGGACTTTAACAGGATAAATTCATGAGAACAGTCCATCAAGGGCTATTAGCCAGGATGGGTTGGAATGTTTGTCAGAAGCTGGGAATGGGTGACAATGGGAGGGAACACTGGATGATTACCTGTCCTGTTCATTCCCTCTGGGGCACCAGGCATTGCCCACTGTCGGAGGATAGGATACTAGGCTAGATGGATCTTTGGCCTGACTCAGTATGGCCTTTCTTATGTTCTTATGACTAAGCTTTGTAGCCAATCTTTGATTTACACTGCCACTTGGGAATGGCAATACAAAAATCAGGGCTAGCTCCAAGTGACTCAGAAAGGATTTTCATAAGATAAGATGGTACCAATTTAATTTCCTGTGGCAAAACTAGCTTTTGAAGGAAGGTGCCAGGGCTGTTTCCCACACTGGCACTATGAATACAGAAGTTGGGGGCCCGCAAGAGAGCTTCAAAATCTTGCCTTTATAGGCTCTGGTTACAAAAACTTCTCCCCAGAACCATAATACACAGATTTTAGGGAACTGCTACCACCATCAAGAGCTTTTTCCCTAAAACCAAGGGTGAACACTTGAAATCACCCCCAGGGGTACCCCAAGCTCTTTTGCCCCCAAAAAGCTCACAAAAATGAAAAGAGAAAAACAAGCTGGAGTCTCTGGTAGCTAATCCGTCAGTCAGAGGCATGCAGAGACACACAGACAAACCTTCTAGGACACAAGAATCAAATCATCACCTTAAAAGAAGTAATTTTTATTACAAAACAAAAGATAAACTTGATAAAGGATACTTGATTGCTAGATGTTACAGAGCAAAACAAAACAAAACAAAAAAAACACAGAGATAAAAAACAGGCACAATGCTTAGATGGTAAGGGGGAGGGGAGACATAGAATCACACAGAGCAGTTCAAACCAAACCACAAATGAAGAAAAATTACCCTGAACATGACTAGATTCATATTTCCCTGGTATTCACTTCTAATTTTCCCTTTGTTCAGTCCAATCCCATGCCCTGAATTCTGTGGGGGGCATGGTAGTCCTGCCTGGGTTTAAATCATTCTGTCTCTCTCAACTCCTGATTTAACTCTCCCACACAGAGAAAGCAGGAAGGGAAACTATATCGAATTCAAATTTCAACCCTCTATCTCGATTGGTTTTCCTGGCCAACACCTTTGCTAGGTATCTGAGTTAACCCCTTAGTCACTAGGTGCTGGTCAGTACTCCTCTATTCTTGAAAGAAGGTATACAAATATTTCCTGGAAAGTACTGACCAAAGGTCATTTTCTTTTATGTACTCTATTTCAACAATCATTTTTGGCAAGTGAATGATTGGAGAAATAGTTCTTAAAATATTTCAATTGATATAGATTAAGGATGTAAAATCCTGTTTAAAAAGTTAACCAGTTAAATATAATGTTTAACTCGTTAACCATGATCCTATGGTTTACCCCTCCCCACACAGTGCTGTTGGCCTGGCTGGACTGGAACACCCCCTGCCTTCAGGGCTGTGTGATTGGCCTGGCCAGGCTTGTGCTCAGCAAGCTGGGGACTGCTCCAGCTTAGCCAAGCCCACTGTGCAGCGGGCTGCTCCAGCCGGGCTGAGCCCACCACAACATACCACGGGCAGAGACTGCTCCAGGCTGGGCCCCGCAGGAGCAGCTCCCCACTGGTTAATCGGTTACCCCAGTAAGCATGCCAGTAACCAATTAACAGTTTACGTCCTTAGTATAGATATACACAGTATTTGTGGGGAAGAGGTAAATATGTTTTCCAGAGATACATGCTTTGAGGGAAAGATCCTCCCTTCCTTTCTCATGTTGAGTATTACAGCCTCTCTCCGAGTTACGAACGAGTTACGGACCAAACACTTGGCTGTAACACGATCCGTTCGTAACTCGGACCCCACTGAGTTACATGCAACCGCACTGTTCGTAAGCGCGGGTTGCGTTCGTAACTCAGGGACCGCCTTTACGACCGCTCCATGGGATCTTTGGTCGTAAGTGTGAACGGTCGTAACTCGACCGTTCGCAACTTGGGGAGCAGCTGTATCTTACTTGGTTAGTGGCTTTATTTGTTGTAGTGGGACCATTCATCTGGGAAAGTATTTGGTGTGAGTAAGGGTGGTAGAATTAATCATCTTGTGCTGAGGTGCAAGACTTGCATCAATAGTAATGAATAGATAACTTAGTACAGACGTATTTCCTTGACATCATCTTCACAATACCCCTTTCCTAGGAGAAGATGAAGGAAAGGCCAATAGTAGATGACACTGGCAATAAGAATGACATATTAATAAAGATGTTAACATGGAAGGAGACCTGAAGCACCAGAGGGGAAGGAGCTCTACTGGTGACCATGGGAAAGTTTGACTATGGAGAGCTTTATGTGCGTAAGCTTTCTACCCAGAATTCCTCAAGTGACACTTTGTCATCATACTGGTACACTGCTAACCATAACTGAACACAAATTCAGATCTGATTGGTTAATGGAATTGAAAGGAGAGGAGAAAAGAGCTCCTATTTTATGGTAAGGATTTGGCTAATGACTCCCAAATGCTTTCCAGTAAGGATCCTATGCCACTGGGGGACAGAGAAAAAACAAGACAGCTATAGAGCTGAATGGACTCAGATTGAGGCTTCTCCTATTCGGACACTAAATAAAGCTGAAATCACTCTGGCTGAGTTAGATAGGGAAGCCTTAAGGCAGAACTGCTTTCCAATGGACTGCTGGCAAGCCAAACAAGATCCCGACGACTTTGGGATGATTCTATTCATTGACACCAGACCATAGGTGGGATTCAGTGGAGGAGGAAACGCTTTAGAAAAGAAGCATTTGCTTATTAGATGTTCACATGGGTGGGTGGGGAATTGAGTTAAAACGTCACTGCCAAAATTACTAGGGGGAAGTGTTTTATTATTCATATGAATATATTGTAGCTGTGTTTTCCCAAGCTGATTCTGGGTTCTCTTTTCTCCTAAAAGTTTTCCTTATTTCGTATGCAGACTCGGTGTTTGTGAGTGAGGAGGTACTGTCTAGAAAGGTTGCCCAGGGTAGGTTTTAATAGTTACCCTACACATTCTGGATGAGGGCTTGGACTGCAGATGTTTGTTTTAAGAGAGTCCCTGTCAATCTGTACCCAGCTGTGGTTGCTGCCCACAACTTTCAGAGCTTACTGAATTTGATTTATGGCTGAAGTAGAGAGTTTATGTTGTTCCAAGGAGTTGCCTAACTTAAATGCATGAAAGGTTTCTGGATAGAAAGAGATGACTGCTGTTTTGAATAGAATACAAAAGAGCATTACTTTTCTTCTCTCCACCCGTCACTTAAAAACAGTAACCTTTCATACTCAAGAACCGTTCATGCTCACACATTATTAGGGGAATGAACTTAAAGAAATAACATCTTTTAGGTTCTGCAAAACCTGTCTTATGGTTCATTTGCAGATGTTGCCTGATGTGAGAAATAAATATAAAACCTGTCGCTAAAATTACTGCTGCATTTAATTGGTAGGGAAACAGAGCTGTTTTAGTTACTCTCTTCATAATTACAAATGCCTTGATTCAAATTAACTTAAAGGGGCCCTGCAAAAATAAAATCATACATATATGTACCATAGGTATATGAGCAAATAACGTACAATTAATATAACATTCCCTTTGTATTTCAAATCCTCCTTTAGAAGAGTTGTTAGAAAACAACAGAGTAAAATTAGACCTATTGCATTTAACCTCTGAAATTGGCTGACTTCAGTGTTTAAATATAATGGATCTGGGCTTGACTCTGCTGTTGTCTGCAAAGACTGAAGGGAGCTGAAATATAGAAAGACAAATGTCATAATAAGCATCTTATACTTAATAGCTACAGTAATTATCAAAGGGAATTTCCACACAATTACGTAGCAGAAAGTATTTGTTTACTTAAAAACATTTTAAACCAGGGATGGGCAATAAGCAGCCTGTGGTCTGGAACCCTTGGCAAGCTGCCACAAGCTTTATTTACCTGCTCCCCAGGACTAACCCTGCCAAACTACATCTGTCGGGGGGAGGGGGGGATGCTAATTGCCCACCCCAGTTGTAAACAATACTTGAAATACTTTAAAAGTAACTATTTATTAAAACAAAACTCTTAGTACAACTATCAGTCTTGTGCTTCCTCTACAGACTTTATTTGTATGTTCACACTCCTAATATTTTTGCTTATATTGTGCGTATGCATGGAACATGCCACCTTCCTAATTCTCTCTCTATCTCTTCTTGGCTCATGAATATCTGATGGATTTATATGCGTTTGGAGACAGTGAAGTCATGCCATGTCAATCCCCCTGCTAAAGTTTCATATGAAGAAGTCCTATAGATCTGACTTAGGAGCCTAACTCCTCTTTTGAAGAGTGACTCAGGTACTTTAGGAGCCTGTGTCCTATTTACATTCAATGAGACTCAGACCCTGATTATACAATCCTTCTACTCATCCATCCTTGCTATGTTCATGTTCCATCCAACTCCCATTGAAGTCAGTGAGAATTTCTGAATAGAGATCTCATGTGAAATGCGTTTTCCCTCCCACTTTTTTCATTAGAGTTTTTTTAAGTCCCTAAATAATGTAAGAGTTCATTTAGAAATGTTTTTCCAAATGTGAATGATTGTATTGTGATGCCAGTTGTCTAATCCAGAATACTACTGATGGTATCCTTATGCTAATAGAATTTTTCTGCTCTCCTCTGTGGTTTTTTTCACCTTCAATGTCTGCCCAGCGTGACTCTCTTATGCAGAACCACATTAATTTATAGGTTGAAATACAAGGTGTCTGACTTAAGGTTCTCCTTTGTGACACCTTGCTTAAACTACAGTTAATGAGGGGTGAACTTTTCCAGTCTGTATAAATAATGATAGGCCAGTTAGGTGTGGGAGTCAGTATTCTCTATAATGATTTTAAATCAGATGTCTTCTGGTGCTGCAGTTAAACCTCATCTCAATATAAATGCTGAATCTATTTTCACTTTTAAATTACAAATACAAAACTTGTTTTCATTTGTCTGCAGTAAGTGACTCAAAGCCATTTCCTTCTAACTCTTCTTCAGTACCCAAATCTGAATCCTTAGCATTGAGTGTCAGATTTGGATAGCCTTACTCATAATGGCCCTGCCTGACTGACAAAAGCCCTAAAGCATTTGCTTAATTGTAAAGAAGTGAATAAGTTTCTAGTTAATCATGTGTCACAAATTTCAAGGTCAGAGCTGAACTCTTCTACATCTCAGGCCACTAAACAGCACCCTAACATGCACACACCAAGCCGAATAACCAAAATTAGATTAAAGTATTACAGGATGCTAAGATCCCTCAGGAGGGTGCTAAACTATTATGTCCCACAGGCAGAGAATAGGAGGGTCTGAGGTGCTACCAGTGTCCAAGGCCCCTGCAAAGATAGGGAATTGATAAAGTGAGATATACACAGATAACACTGCCAAGAAACACAGGCACCTTGGTGAGGGAAGGGATTGCCTTCCCTGCAGCTAGGGCCCTGCTAATTGACTGTGGGGAAAATTACTTCTTGACTCTCAATAGAGTGATTAGTTAGCTGAACATGTAAGACCCTCCAGCCAAGAACCTGAGAAGGAATTCCGAACCACTTCAGAGCATTGGCCCACCATATCCACTGTTCAGTTTCCAACCACGACCATCTCTGATGCTCCAGAAGAAGACAGTAAAACCAAAATGGAATACATGGGGGTGGGGAAAAAATCCTTCCTAGTTCCTACAGGTGCCCTGAAGCATGAGATTTTAGGAACATGTGACAGGAACTGGAAAGAACCATCCACCAATTGGAAAGAGTTCAGTCCCACCATTGCTGGCAACCTCATCATACAATTCCACTTGTAAATTTTGCCCCTACAGCTCCTATCTGAAGGCTGTTCCAGAATCTTGCTTGTTAGATAGCTACAAATCTTATTTCCTGCCTAAATTTATTCATGGCCAGCTTATATCAATTTATTCTTGTGCCAGCTTTGTTCTTAGCTTTAATAGCTCTTTTCCCTTCCTGGTTTTACCTCTGTGTATATTTACAGAGAATAATAACATCCCCTCTCAGCCTTTTTCTAGGCCAAAGAAGCCTATTTCTTTTAGCCTCCTGTACACCTTTTATCTAGTACACCTTCTGTGCACATCTTTTAGGTTTGAATTTATCTTGCTTGAACATGGGTGGCATACTTACCTGTATTGGGACCAGTGAAGGACGTCACTGCTTAGAGTCCTGCTGGCTTCATTAGAGCTGCTCATATACTAACATAGTGCTCAATATGACATGGGTGAAATAATCTGGCTTTTAGTGAACTGCTATAGCTTTATAATCTAACATTCAATTTTTGCCAGTTTTTCAAATGCAAACTAGTTAACACTGTTTGTCATTTATATCAGTGGTGGCAGATGAAGGACAAGAAGCAGTGGTCTCAAGTTGCAGTGGGGGAGGTCTAGGTTGGAATTAGAAAGTACTATTTCACTGGGAGGGTGGTGAAGCATTAGGGAGGTGGTGGAATCTCCATCCTTAAAGATTTTTAAGGCCAGTTTTGATAAAACGCCGGCTGGAAAGATTTAGTTGGGGTCGGTCCTCTTTGAGCAAGGCGTTGGACTAGATGACCTCCTGAGGTCTCTTTCAACCATAACTTTCTGTGATCTTTAAGACTGTAGGTTATAGGCTGCTACTAGCAATATGAATCTTGTACCAGATGTGCCACAGGAATGTGCTGGTTGCTGATACCTGCAGCTCCTATTGGCAGGAAACAGCGAATCACAGCCACTGGGAGCTAAGGGGGGGCCATGCCTGTGGATGGTCAATATCAGCAAAATATCTCATGGCCCACCAGCAGATTACCCTAATGGGCCACAGGTTGCCCACCACTGATCTGGACCCACAGTTGTCAAACCAAGTGACATCCGTTATAAAAGTGCTCATAAGCTCTTTTTGCCTTTTATCCGGGTTGGATACTCTTTTGTGGTATATTAAATATTGTACCTGAATATCTCTGGTTTTGTGTGGAATTTTGTAGCAGTCTGAAATCTTACAACGTACAGTTTCCAGTTTGTCCGTTGTGAAGGTTTGTTAAAACTGAGTTGTCTAGGGCATTGAAGAATAGCATGTTAATGAGATATTAGAATGTTTGTTGATGTTAGACTGGGGGATTGGGTTTTTTGTTTTTTTGGGGTTTTTTTTTTTTTACTTTTCCTTATATTTCTGTTCTCCTCTTGGAACTAGTTTATTTCTGACAGTATGTCTTGGATACCTAGTACATAGCAGGCTGCACAGCTTTTACTAGCAGATCAAGCTATTGAACTGTATATGAACTAGGAATGTAAAAATGCAGTTAAAAATGTAATCGTGTAACCACTAAAATCATAGCTGCAGCAAAGCCACCTCCCCGGGAGAAGGGCTGCTACTGGCCCCGCTCCTGGGGAGGTTTGTGTGGGCTCTGCAGCTGACTTGCGGGGAGCCAGAATGTAACTTTGGGGGGGGGGAAGAGAATGACAGGAGCTGCTCCAGTGAGCCCCTACTGATTAACCAGAACCAGTAACCTTTACTTGTTAAGGTTAACCTTTTACACGCATTAAGCAGTTTGCCTTTTATATCCCTAATATGAACTGACTACAGAGCTTCCTTCCTCAACAGGCATGTTCACTTCTAGACATTTCAGTGCACTGCCAGGAATAGTTGTGAGGTTGGTAAGTTATGTTACATAGGGTAATACCTGGTGGCTGAATGGTATATACAGTTTAGCATTCCATTACTCTATCACAGTGGTGCCCAAACTTTTCCTTTCTCGCCCCTCTCCCATCAGTAGTGGAATGTGTTCCTGAACCCCCTCCATTGCTGTACAGTTGGCTCTGCAGAGGAGGAGCTGGGGCTAACAGTGGAACTGGCATACAGACAGAGGAGGGGGTAAAGCAGAGCTGTGGCTGGGGATGGAGCATGGCTGGGTGGCTCTCCTTCCCTGTCCCCCCCTGAGGGCTGGCCCTAGCCCAGCTGAACATCTCTCCAGATGTTCCTCTGCATCCTGCAGGAGGGGTGCCCCAAAGTTTATACGGAAATAAAAATAGCCTTCATTACTTCAAGTGCATTAACCAGTTCCCACAAGTGCTTATGATTTTTTAATAGGCACTTAAACTCTGTAGCAGATTTTACAATAAGATACATTTCCTAGCAATGCCCTCTATAGGGTAGTTCACATGTAATTTTGGTAATGTTTCATACATTATGTGGTTGCTGCTTCTGATTTGTCTGCCAATCACAGCAAGATCATGTACTACTAGTATTTCAACTCAGCATATGTCTGTTTTCATTCTGCTCTAAGCAACAACTGAAAGAGATTGTCTTGTCTTGTCCTAATGCTTGATAGAGATTACACTAAATTTAAAAAACAACGTCCACAACATCTCAGCGATTTAGAACCAACCATATTGGCAGTCCTGAAGGCTGTAAAAACTGGATTTTGTATTTCAGGTTGAAGTAACGGTGAAGCTCAATGATTAATTCATAACAAATAATTTATTCAGATTAATGTTACCTTTACAAAAATGTGTTAATTGTCCTAAGAAGACTGTAGAATTCTCAGATGTATTAATTATTTGAAATCGTTCACCGATTTCATCAGCAAATAATTCTGTTTTACAGATTACTTAGTAAGAGTTTGTTGTCAATAATTGCTGTTCACACTGTCTTGATACAGGCCCCTGTTTTGGAAGTTATTCCTAGACGGTAGACTCCCTGCTTTATACTCTTATATGAAGACCATATGTTATTTAAATCTTTCCAGCAGGGGTGGGGAACCTCAGGCCTGGGGGCCGGATCTGGCCCTGGCATGCCTGGTTCCGACTCCCAAGGCTCATGCCACCCCTCCCCCCCCCCAGCATTGGGGAGCCCACACTGATGCTTCAGCCCTCCTGCTACCTCAATGTGAGGCTGGAGCAGACATAATCTATTAGTCTGGGTCCCCCCCAGGCTCTGGTGTGTGAGAGGAACGTGGGGAGTGTCTTTCTCCTTCTCAGTCAGGAGCCTTGTCAGTGAGGGTTTGTTTTTGTTTTTTGCTTTTCACTTGTGTGTGGCCTCTGAGTGATTTTACTGTGGGTGGGTGGCCTCCGACCCAAAAAAGGTTCCCTATCCCTGCTTCGCAGGCTCAAGGCCATAGTTACATAAATCAAATGGTATTATTTTCTGTTCTTAGATTGGATAACTTTCCAACAAAGTATAAATTTATAACTGAATATACAGTTCAAAACTTACTTTCAGCAAATATTTGAGCTTTGGAAAGTGGTCGGGGGCTGACAGCTTCTTTGGGCCCCTGAGCAAGGTATGTGGGGGGGACTGGCTCTGTACACCCAAAAGGGGCAGGACTGTGGGCAAAAGGGGTGGAGCAGCCAGCCCTCAGCGCCACCTGGACTGAGATGCTCCCTCAGAGCCGTGCCCTGTAGCTGGGGATTTAAAGGGGCCGTGACTCTTTTTTTGTGTGCTTTTTTTTTTTTCTCAACAAAAAATCCTGGCTGCTGGGGCCCCGTCGAAACTGTTCGAATTGGGCCCCGCGCTTCCTAAAGCCGGCACTGGTTATGAATTATTTTAAAGTAAGATCAGTGATTTTTATCTTTTTTTAGAAAATTGAATTTTATGTTGAAAATGAATTCTGCTTGATTAAAGTAGGGATGTGACTAAATCTTGTATTGGTAGAAAAATATGAAGCAGTGAAGTTTTTTTTCCTCAGATGAATAACCGCACTTTACCTTGATTTTATTTTCAAGTGCATTATTAACACTAACTAATTAATCCTCAAAATACCACTTTGAGTTAGGGAAATATTATTAGAGCAAAGAGAAACAATAGTATCTGGCTGAGGATGAGTAAAGAAGTATGTCCGGCTCATAGTCACAAGTTTGTGAAAGTAGAATAGCTTTATGAAATCTTGTGTGTACGTTATTATTCTTTTATGATTCACAGATTTTATTGTGAATCTGGGTATGTCTACACTTGCTCCCTAGTTCGAGCTAGGGATGCAAATGTAGGCGACTGAAATTGCTAATGAAGCGGGGATTTAAATATCCCGCGCTTCATTAGCATGATCTCGCTGGCACGTTCCTCTGCTCAACAGCTGATTCGAACCAGGAAGTGCATGCCGGGACACGTAAGTTCAAACCAAAAAATGAGGAGTAACGTTAGTTCGAACCAAGGGGTTTGGTTTGAACTAACACGTCCCGGCGCACACTTCCTGGTTTGAATAAGCTGTTGAGCGGAGTAACGTGCCGAACTAGGGAGCAAGTGTAGATGTACCTTCTATTTGGTGGCAAATTTTGATAGCTTTTTCTGATTTTTGAGTTTGGGTTGGTGATCATATAAATCCTATGTCACTAAACTGATTGGCTGAATCTACCCAGTATTAAAAGGAGTCTTGACATGTATTATGAGGCAGTGCCTGTGTTTGTCTGCTGTCTCTAATCCAATCAGAAAATAATATTATTAGCCACAGAGAATGTTTCTGCTGTGCTCTCTGCTGTCTGAATGCTTGAATACCATTCCCGAAGGCCATCCAGGGTTTTGGATTTTGCTGTCCTCTCAAGTCACCAGTGTGCATTATGTTCCATCCTCCAGAGAAGTAGCAGATCATCAGTAGTTCCCTGCCAGAAAACAATCTGAAGCAAGAATGACGGGTGATTGAATCTGTCATAGAACATGGAGACTAGAAATAACTGGAATTTGCACTGACTAATACTGTATGTGGATTATTCTGTTGGTGTAAATAATGCCTTAATGAGAAGCAAGATACTCTCCATAAGAAATTGTAAATTACCTTGACAGTCACTCATCTCTTCAACATTCTGTACCTGATAAATACATAGTTATTAACTAATAGGTTACTGAATGTGAACATCATTTTGTAGTAATACCCTATGAGAGAAACTAGCCTGTTCAGTACAACAGGGAGGTCAATTTGCAGCATTCTTACTGTGCAAGTAAAAAATCTTACCATATTTAAATGACTCTCCTATTTTCGTGTACAGTGGTCTAATTTCAGTAAATGGAGTGATTGAGATCTGTTTCTTAATCTGGCGTGGGCGTGTGTATTTCTAATCATGCTGGTGAAAGTGAAAACATTTACACACAGATTAGCCACATAGACCTTAGCTATGGTTTCAACCTATGTGCTGCAGCTCAACTTGAAGGGTCCACAAAAGGTTGTTGTTACACTAGAAGAGTGTTTTTCAATCTGTGGTCTGTAGACACTGGTGTTCCACAGATTATGTGTAAAATTTCCAAAGGGACCAGCAACTCCATTCATAATTTTAGGGGTCCACAGATGAAAAACAGTTGTGAACCTCTGGTACAGTATATTTGGAGTTGATTGAAAAGTTGTGGATCGATACCATTTAAAACTTCTTGGCCCTCCATACATTGAATGTTCACTTGGTATCAGTCTTCTGGGTAAATAATCTTTTTTGACTGGCAATAAAAAATAAATGTGATGCACTAAAGCTGTTTTAGACCTCTAGTATATTAAATTGCCAATTCTAACCTATTGGTGAATCACATTTGACGTGCAAGTCATACTTGTCATATTCTAAGAATGCTTGCATGCTTATGCTTTCCTGAGCTGAAATGAAGATTAGTGAAAACATCAAAGCTGCAGTTAAACTGAGGAAAGATGAGTTTAAGCCAAGTCATTAGAGATCCCTTTGAAGTGATTACAGACTAAGCACCATCTCTTTTAAGTGGGATACTTATCTGCCTTTCAATATTTAAGTAATAGGACACGACAGGCCGTGCTTTTCTGCGGGATTATGGCATGCCTCTGGTGTGTTGTAAGGCATGAGCCAAAGGCTCAGTGACTTCAACTGCTGAAAACTGTAGTAATCCCTCCAATGCAGGGCTGGACTACTTTACTGCTATTATGAAATGAAACAAATTAAAGAGGAAAAAGGTGCACTCTGTAGGTATAGTAATTGAACACCATGAACAATAATGTGCCAGCCAATCATAAAATATCCAGGACCAGGTTGGAAAACTATTGTTAATGGTAGGGTTTTCTGAATTGTTAATGCTTACATTTTAGGATCGATAACTGACCCTTTCTTTTGGTTACATTTTGTAGGCTATGAATTTAAAATGCATCCCATTCCCTTAATAAACCACTGTGTTGCTCTTTTCTGTATGGGTACATTTCTGTATGGGTACATGTCTCATTGAATCTTGGTTCATTATGTCATAAATGTAAAAGCAAGCATAATATCAGGTCAGTAGTAATAATGCTTACAGAAGTGCAGGGCCTTCTAACAAATACAGAGAAGTAACATCTAGCTATATCTGGTGAATCTGTACAAATTCAGAATGGCTGCTTATATAAATTCATGGATCATGATCTGTTGGTGAAAGAGACAACCTTTTAACTTACACACTCTGTGAGCTATGTGTACCTTGAAAGCTTGTCTTTTTCACCATTAGAAGTTGGTCCAATGAAAATATTACCTTATCTATGTTGTCTCTCAGCTCTGAGACCAACATGGCTACAGCAATGCTGCATCATAAATCTCATGTTCATTTTATCAGTGAGTCTTTTTTCAACCACCTCTCTTGTTGAGCTAATGACCATATGTATTAATGTCCTGTCCATTATTATTGTTATTGAGTATTTTATGTTGTGGTCATGCCTTGAAGCTAAAAACCCTCTTTGTCCTGGGATTGTGCAGATTTGTAGTATGTGACAGCTTTTGCCCCAAAGGACATACAGGGCTTCAAAGACAAGACTTAAAAAGTTCATGAGACCAAAGAGGAGGCATTGGTGATAGAGGCAATGGAATAATACAGTAACAAGGAAATGTACAGTCCTTATTCAGTCACTAGGAATAATCCTAGCTCATCACCTTGGTGGTTGTTGTCAAGTTGAAGTTTTCTAAAAATATTATGAGGGGTGAATTTTGAGGAGATACATGAAAGGGGATATGGTGCTGGGTTTGTGGATTTGGATTACACATTTTCCCCAGGAGTAAGATGCAGCACAGGGAAAAGTATGCTTCTTTCTGCTTCTCTAAAAAGTGTTTCCTGCTGGGTGACAGAATGACGTCATCATACTCTCATGCTTTCTGGAGACAAAAGCCACCAGACAGAGGGGGGTTGGGAAGTGTAGTGAACAGTAAGCACAGCGTCCTAGTATATTATAAAAATGTTCACTGTCTTAGAAGAAGATTCATATTTTAATTAATTATTTGCACATATGCCATTAAATATATGGTTTCCTCTATAAGTGCTAGAAAGAAAGCTACTGTTCTCTCCTTGGCTAGGTCTGTATTATGGGAGGAAAGTCGGCTTAAGGTACGCAATTACGGCTGCATAAATAAAGTAGCTGGAGTCAGTGTACCTTCAGCCAAACTTCAGCACCATTCCCACAGTGGGAGGTCAACAGGAGAAATGTTCCCATCAACTTTCCTTACTCCTCATGACAGCCGATGCGCCCTCAGTGTTCGATTTATTGGGTCTTTACCACTAAACCAAATGCCAGAATATCGACCGTCACAGGCTCGATCTTCCCTCACTCAAGTCTAGATGTTGCCTCAGTGAGTGACGTTAATCAGAATCCACCAGCTCTTCCCCAAAAAGCAGTGTAATAATAATTGTACATAATTCCAACTACATTTCATGTGATTGTATATGTTTTCTACCCATCCTTGATGCACCTTGTATGCTCTGTTAAGAGCTGTCCTGTATAATACTTGCTAAGTTTGCTCACACAATTGAAATGTGTTCTGGAACAAATGGTCAATTGAAAGCGAGGGTGTTGTCCTGGTTGAATGCTGTTATGTTAGTTGGGTTAATGCTTGGAGACTAGTATTATGTAAGGCATGAATCTTACTTAATGTATATCTTTACTCTTTAGGGTTTGTCTTGTGTGGAAACATGTTTGAGCAACCTTAACTACAAGTTAAATGTCTTTTGTATGAAGATGTTAAATATGCCATAATAAGGTACAGTAGGTTCCATTAAAATTCCATATTTGCCTCTGAAGATATTTCTATACAGTATACATATGTAAGGATGGCAAGCTCCCAAGGTGCAACAGCTGCCTGAGACTGTAGAGATTGAGGGCCTGATAACTTTAGAGGTCTTTTTCAAGAGAATCACAAAAAACATACCACATAAATGCTAGTGGCTGTGCAGTATCATAGGGTATGTCTACACTGCATTCCTCTTTCAAGAGAGGAATGCAAATGCAGACGAACAAAATTGCAAATGAAGCGCGGATTTGAATTTCCAGCGCTTCATTTGCATAATCGCGTCACTATTTTGAAATACCCTATTTCGAAAAAAGAAACGCTGTCTAGACGCGGTTATTTCAAAAGAAAACCCTTCTTTCGAAATTACTCGTACTCCTTGGTTTAAGGGTAATTTCGAAAGAAGCGTTTTCTTTCTAAATAACCACGTCTAGACAGCGGTTTTTTTTAAAAATACGGTATTTCAAAATAGCGCCCGGACGCGATTATGCAAATGAAGCGTGGAAAATTCAAATCCGCACTTCATTTGCAATTTTGTTCGTCTGCATTTGCATTCCTCTCTCGAAAGAGGACTGCAGTGTAGACATATCCATAGTCATTAGTAGACTATAAAAAGAAAATGAACAGAGTTGGATTAATCCTGTAAAAATCAGAGCTAACTAGTCTGTATGGGTATGTCTACACAGCACAAAGTTATTTCGAAATAACATCCATTATTTTGAAATAACTTTACCAGCGTCTACACAGCCAAACCACTATTTCGAAATTAAATTGAAATAGCGGAGGGTTTATTTCAAAATTGGTAAACCTCATTCCACGAGGAATAGCACCAATTTCGAAATTGCTATTTTGAAATAAGCGTTGTGTAGATGCGTATTTCGAAATAGGGGGCCTTCAGCCCTTCCGAGGGTGCCCTGCTGGCCACTCTGGGCACAACCAAGAAAACTCCTCTCCCTCCCCCTCTCCCCAGAGCCCTTAAAGGGGTAGACTCTGGCCACAGTGCCTGTGCCAGCTCCAAGCCTGCCAGCCCAGAGCCAGCAGTCACTATACCTGACCCAGTGGCTCCAGCATGAGCCAGGCAGCCAGTGCCGGCCAGCCCTGCACTGCTCCCCAGGACCAGTCTGCCAGCTCCCAGGAGCCTGCCAGGGGCCGGAAAAGGCGGGTGCCTGCCTGGTCCAGTGTGGAGATCAGGGACCTAATTCAGGTTTGGGGGGATGTCTCCAACGTCCATGATCTCTGCACTAAACGGAAGAACACAACCGTCTACAGATGGATGGCTGCCAAAGGCCACGTGCGAACCCAGGAGCAGGTTTGCATGAAAATAAAGGAGATGTGGCAGGCGTATGCCAAGGCCACAGGGGGCAGCTCCCAACCAGGGGCAGACCCAGACCCCTGCTCCTATTTCGATGCTGTGGACCGCATCCTGGGGGGCAGGACGGTCCGTGCCCCCCAGGTGGTCATTGACCCTGGGGCAGAGCTTGCTGCCTCCTGCTGCTCCAGCCCCTGCTGCCTCCCCAGCTACCGCTCCTCCTCCCACTCCTTCTCCCCCTCCTGCTTCTTTCTCCCCACCCTCCCCACACCCCCAGGGACGCCGAGGCCCCTGCACCCATGGGAGACAATTGGGCCGGTGAGACCCTGATCCCTGAGCTTCTCCTCCCCCTTCCTCCCCTTGCCTCCCCCACCAGCTCCTTTCTCCCAGGTTTCCCCCTCCCTCCTCCCCTCTCCCACCTTCTTTCCCCAGTCTCACCTCAGTTTCATTCGCCTCCACCCCAGTTTTGTTCAATAAAGAGGCTTTGTTGTAATGAACACATGTGTCTTTTATTGTACAGCAGGAAGGGGGCTTAAGGAGGGGTAAATGGAAGGACGTGAGGGAGGAATAAGGCACAAGCCCCCAGTGGGGCACACCAGGGAGACTGTTACTGTCTGCAAAATGTGCTGCCAGGCTCTCAGCAACATGTCCAGGAGAAGCACCAGAGTGCCCAGGGGTGGCTCCGGCTCCATGCTGCACAGTGCTGTGGTGTCCTGAGTGAGGGCAACCAGAGCACACAGAGAAAAAAATACTTTGCTGTCCCTCAGCGAGGTAGGCAAGCAAGCAGGGAAACCTTAGAACCGGCTGTCTGGGGGGGTCTCTTTAAGCACAGGTCTCAGATACCTTGTGTGGCTGCTGCCTGAGGCTAACTCCTGACCTGATGCCCTGCCAGAACCGGTTCCGGCCGGCCTTAAATGCGATTCAGCGTCCACTCAGTGTGGACATACTATTTTGAAATAGCAAAACGCTATTTCAAAATGCATTTTGTGTCTAGACGCGTTATTTCAGAATAACGCTGTAGTGTAGACATACCCTATCTTAGGTACTTGGCCATATATTTTCAAAAGGCAGCACTTTATACTATGTTCAAAGCACCAGACCCGCTTCTACTTAGTTCTCCACACAGGCTTTTGAAGATTTTGGTGACAGAGTATCAGTAAAAGCACTCAAAGATGCTACATGGTCTCTCAGCCTAAGAAGCAAAATAGGACCAAAACTTTCAAACCTAAATGTGGGTATCTACATTTAGACATGAGCATATGTAGACTGACTTTCAGGAGTGCTGACTTTAGTGAGAGCTGTGATTGCTCAGCGCTTCTGAAAATCTATAAAAATAGATGCCCAACTTCAGGCAGTCAGGTTTAAGATTTGAGTCTAGGATTGCAGAATGTCACAATCCAGATATCTTTTTAGGCTATGTGTTTGCCTCTTATTCTTCCCCCTTCCCTTCTTAATTTATCTCAGTGCCCTATAGTTCTAGAGGCAAATTGTTTCTGCAATTCAATATCCTTACATTGGAAAGAACATATTTTCTTTGGAGTCCACACCTGGTAATTCAGTGCAGACTCTACTGTTTCCCACTTACGGTCACTTTCTGGTTTCAGCAATAAAGGCTTTACTCATGCTTAAAGTTACAGCTCATTTATCTATGTTGTTCATAAGAAGAATACTGATTAGCATTTAATAAAAGCTGTCCCATTTTAACCAGAGGTGATAAATTTAAAACATGAGCGCTCTGTTTCTCCACTGTGCTTAGCCAATACTGGTAGCATGTTGATCATGACCTTAATCCCACAGCATTTTGCAAATTAAATAATGTTAAAATTGTAATTCACAGCAAATATATTTTGATATTTATAAATGCATTACACATTGGAGAGAGTCTGTCTATCCTTCTGTCCATCTGTCTGTTTGTTCAAAAACAGAAGAGCTAAAACCAAATTTGGAATGCAGTTTCCTCTTATAACTTAAAGCAAAGAAAGGGTTTGCTTGTGCTAGGACAATGGGATGTGCCAGGAATGTGATTGTTTCTCATCAAATAGAAAGAGAGGAGTCTACTAGCAGGGACAGTTATACTGTAGAATAACTGCAAGGGACCAAAGATGGGGACTGGAACAGCTATAACACCTTTGGGCCAGCAGGCACCAGGGGTGGAGAAAGGGACAGCTATCTACTATATATTTCAGAGAGTCTGTTTGTTTGTGTGTCTGTCTGTATGTCTGTCTGTCCCTCTGCTGGGAGACATACACCTGTCCCCTAGTTGTGCCTGTAGCAGCTGCAGCAGCCACGGACAGGCACTTCTCACCTGAACCCAAGCTGCTGTGGTGAGAGAGGGTTGGGGTTGTCCTCTCTCCCCAAGGCAGCCAGCATTCTGAAACCCTTCTGCCCAGCCCCACCCCAGAGCAATGATTAAAATGAAGAATAACAAACATTTTTGAGTTAAGGACCTGAGCAATGGCAGGTAAATCCTCTAGTAAAATATAAAAGAATGGTTAAAATTGGAAATCAGATCTCAAAGAAAAGATATAAAGATTCCAGTTAACTCTTACTGGCTCGATTTGTACTCAGCCCACACTTCCTCTTCCTCCCTCCTGCTTGCAGTTGTGATGAGCAGGACAAGTTAGCCCTACCCTTGCTGCAGAGCATTTGCAGTGGAAGGTGGCACTGGTCCAGTGGCTAGTATGTGCTCAAACTGAAGCTGAGTTCTTTATGGGTCACTTCTGTGCATATTTAGTCACACTTGTGCATGATCATATGAAGATGTTGTCAGGTGCTGTTGAAGCAGATTTCGTTTTCAGGCTTGCAATCTTGAGGATGGTTATTTTTAGGGTTGTCAGGTGTCTGGTATTCAACCAGACACTCCGGTTTTTGGGCCCTCTGTCCAGTAAAAAAATTCAGAAAATACCGGACATGTGCAATGTCCGGTATTTTCTGGTTTTCTGGCTGGGCACCCGACGGAAGTCTGGTGGGGGTGGGGGGAATGGCTGGGAGGCAGGGCGTGATCGGCACTGGGAGCCTCTGGTTGTGTCTGACATAGGAGTGACGCCTTGGGGAGGAGGAGAAGCCCTGTCCGTGCACCTAAGTGCTGTTCAAGTGCGTTGTGGAGCCGTAGCTGGACTTGCTCGTGCTTCGCCGGGACCGTGCACGGGACAGGCAGCGCCCTGGGATCTGCATGTGCCTGGGTCAGTCCCGCTCCCCACCGGCTGATTCTCTCCCCTCCCCACCGCCAGCCCCACTCCCCTCGACCCCTCTCGACCAGCTCCGCTCCCCTCGACCCCCCTCCTGGCCAGTTCTCCTCCTCCCGATCTCCCCCAGTCAGCCCCGCTCCCCCCCGATCTCCCCCGGCCAGCCCCGCTGCCCCCGCCCCGCCAGCCCTGCTTCCCATCCCCCCCCCCCCCCCCCCAGTGAGCCCCGCTCCCCTCCCGGCCGGTCCCTTTCCCCCCCTCCCCAATCAAGTGTGTCCGGTATTTTTTCTGAAGCTACCTGGTAACCCTAGTTATTTTTAATTGTTTATTATTTTAACATGTAGTTTTGACCCCAAGATTAAGAAACTGTGTTCTATAGAAATGTCACCTACAAGGGGCTTGCATAAAATTTCATTTGATTGAAACCTCTTGGAAACAAGTGTTTTTGCTATACAAATAGAACAGCAATGTCTTAATTTACTGAACTTGTTAACTTTACAGATATAGTTCATATCAAGTCACAAGGCAATGACCATCATTGCATTATCCAAATACATGCAAACTCACTGGGTCATGACAACTTTTCTGCGGAACACAGAGAGTTGTGAATTAGCTTTTAGTTGTACAGGTTTTGTCTACCTTAGGTATGATCTAAGGTGTAAGTTTTAATCCCAAATAGTTATTAAATTGTAATGTGAACACTTTTAAGTATCAAGAGTGTCTTTTTTAATTTAGCTGATGTTGCTTGGGAAAGGCTTTACGTTCAACTGCAAAAAAAGCTGCTTTTATGCCGCTGTGACGGGGGGGGGGGATTGTCTCAGTCAAAGTCCCCACTCCGGGGCTCCCTCATCGCCCCCCCCCCCGTCCATCTACTTTTCCAACCCCATACAGCGAGTGTGCCTGTGGGGGCCAAATGTCTACAGCGTCGCTGTTCAACTTCCCGGCGTGGCTAGCCCCCTTGTTGCCCTTTGGGGCATGTCCCCCTTGACCGCTCTCCTTCTGGAGTATTGAGCATGCAGGGGGGGCTAGGGGGACCCGGGCTCGCCCTCTCCTCTGGGTCCCAGCCCAGGGCCCTTAAGTGCAGGGGTCCAATCCCTCTACATGGCTGGTGGGGTTGCTCCTCGAAACGCGCCAACCCACGGGCACCAGTGCCACCCTGCTCTGGGCTGCTTCCTACCCTCAAGCTCGTCCCTCTCTGCAGCTTCCCCCGTCCAGGGTCCTACCGGGAGTCGAGCGTCTCTTCGCTCCTCCGGCTCCGTGGAGGCCTTGTCCTGCACCACGCCATTCTCGCCGGCCCTTGCGTTCAGTGGCCCTTGGTCCCTGCTGCTTAACCCCTGTGCCAGCCCTTGGGACGCCTACCTTTCTTGCTGCAGTGGGTGTCCCTTTTGAAAGTGCCTGCCGCCACTGGGAACGGTCTGATGTTCTGTGTCAGGAGCGTCCGGACACTCCGCCATGCTCTGCCCCCTACTTTGCCCCCTCCCTTCCTGGGGCCCCAGCCGTGTGACTGGGGCCCTGTCCCGGCCGTGCCTCCGCCGCGGCTCACTGCTGTCAGGCTTGCCCAGCCTCTGGGAGCACAGGAGGGCTGAGTCCAGCCCGAGTGTGGGTCTCCCCGGACCCATCACACCGCAATAAGGGCTTAGTTATACCTGCACAGCTATATCAGTATAACTGGCAAAGCTCTTCTTTGTAGAGAAGGGAATAATTTTGGTCTGTAATTTACACAACATTTATTTAAAGCCCATCTTGTACTTTTTCTGGTATAATCATAAACATATGAATCCCTCCTTTGCAAGAAAACTAGCATCAACATACTAGTCAACAAATACCATGTGTGTGTGTTCATGTGTCTGCCTGTTATTTCTGTCTTTTAGGTATTTTAGTTCTAGTTCTTGAATGTAAAGATTTACATCCTGAATCATTTTGGAAAATGAGTTGCACAAAAGTCTTCTCTTTATCTAAAATGCAGTCTATGAAGCTAACCAACTCCATCCGCACTGTTTTTAACCTACCTGACCTATATTGTGATTTTTGATTGGGGGGTGGAGTTGGAGAGAGAAATCTGTGGAGACAACTCTTTAGGTTGGAATTTTTAAAGGAGCCTGAGGCAAGTTAAGTGGCCAAGTCCAGCCCCAGCCATAAATTTTAAAATATTATTTGCCACTAATTCTTTTAACTAACCAGTAAACTTTCCACAATGGACTTAAATATGATCAGAAATTTGGGCGTGTGTGGCCTTATTCTAATTTAAAAACATACATTAGTTTTAAATAAACCAGTTTAAAATGGATTATATTGGTTAAGATTTTCTCTGCAGAGCTTACGAATTTTGTTGATTGTAATGTACCCAGTTTTAACATGCCTCATTGTTTAGTTGCATCTTTGTTTTATTGCAATTTTATAATTTACCAAAGATTGACATTTTTTATTTTATTTGATGTTGCATGCAATGTTACTTTTCAAAATGCAGGGATGTGGTTTTTTGTTAAACTGAACAACATTAAACACAGACCTTGGTGTAAACAAATCAAGGTTGTTTCTGTCAAGATTGATATTTAACTGAAATTGCTAACACTTGAAAGATAGTTTAAGGCAGGAAGTCTAATGCTGACTGACTTTAAAAAATTGGCTGATTTAAATTTAAATTATATTATTCAACAATGTTATGTAATTGGATGGGAAAGCAGGAAAGTCCTTTTATTAGAGAATTCTTTGTAGATAGTACCCATGAAAGCCACACTAGTTGATGCTAATTACCATATTTTGTTTAAACTTCCATCTAAATGAAAGGATCATTCAGTTCAGAAGCTGCAGTCATACAAAAACCACAAGTGCAGTTGAATTGCTGCTGCCAAGCAGATGGGGCTTTGATCAGAATAAGTTATTTGCAGCTTTATTGTCTGGCTGCCAGGGTGAGATTTGTATTGAATCATCTCTTTTTGAAGAAGGGAAAGGGGAGAAACGGGTCACATTGACCAGTGATAAGTTTTTATTTTTTTGCAGATGAAAATCCTCAACTGAAGAGACAAACTGCAAGGTACTTGTTTAAAAATGTCTTGTGATATCAGATCACTTTTATACACGGGATGATTTTAGTTGGAGAATAGCTAGTGTGTTTGTTTTATCTCATAGTAGTTTGTAGGGGGTAGAGTATTGGATTATTTTGAGTTGAAACATCTGATTCCCTATCCCCTCCCCAAAATTCAACTTTTAACTTCCACTGGAGGAGGAAAAGAAAGCCATTGCCGCTGCTGTGATGCATCTCTTACTTCATGCTGACAGAGTCAAAAGCTTAACAGTGTCACATAGCTGAAATACTTTCTGCTTATGTTGGGAGGTGAAAACAGTGGTAAACCAGTCAGTTGACAAAGACATGGAGGGAATAGAATGGGAAAGGAGAATGATTTCTGCTGTGTGGCTTTCCGAGGCTTCACAGGGTATTGCTGTAATAGCTTTACTAAAACAGCACCCAGCATTCAAAAACAAGAAGAAAAAAGTACTGGGAACTCTGTCAGGAATAAAGCCAAAGTAGAAATGTGTACTGCAGAATTAAGAATCCTAAATCACGTAGGCTTATTCTTCAGTGCTCATTTCTGTTTTGGCTTTAGCCTTCCTATACCAAATTCCCGGTACATTTTTATTCCTGTTTTGAACACTGGCTGCTGTATTAAGGCTATATGTTCAGAGATACCCTGTACATCTCAGAAAGTGAAATGTAACCCTGGGGAACCAGAACCAGCCTGTGGGTGAGTATTTGCTCACCCTTGCACCCTGATGATAGCTTTCCTAAAAATTGCAATGTACAACCACAGCTGTAATTTTTACTTTGCTGTTCACACTGTTAGAGTTGTAGGTGTTTTTTTCTAAGTTCAGAACAAGTGACGTGAATAAATAGTTTGTGAGTACTTTTAAATTGTGATGATTTATTTTTCAGAGGGAAAAAAAATCCCCAAACAGTAAACTCATCATTATGGCTGCATTTTGTTTCAGTTCTTTATTGCTCTCATCTTCCGCTGTCTTTGTTTCTCTCCTTTCTTTACACTTTATCTTTGTCCCTGCTTCCCTTTCTATTTTATCTGCTCTCCCCCCCCCTTTTTTTTGGTGTGTAATCTCTGCTGGGGAAGACCACAATAGAGTTTTACTGTATAAAAGGGTTACAGATAAAACTAACTAGCTTCCCAATCTTTATACCAAACTTTGTGGTAAGAAAAAGCATGTGAATTTCACCTGAGAGGTAGTTTTCAGCACCTAAGATGGGAGCTGCATCTACACTGGCATGATTTTGCGCAAATACTTTTAACGGAAGAGTTTTTCCGTTAAAAGTATTTGCGCAAGAGAGCGTCTATACTAGCATGTGCCTTTGCACAAAAGATTTGCTTTTGCGCAAAAGCATCCGTGCCAGTGTAGACACTCTCTTGCGCAAGAAAGCTCCGATGGCCATTTTAGCCATCGGGCTTTCTTGCGCAAGAAATTGATGTTACCTGTCTACACTGGCCTCTTGCGCAAGAACACTTGCACAAGAGGACTTATCCCTGAGCGGGAGCATCAGAGTATTTGCACAAGAAGCACTGATTTTGTACATTACAACGTCAGTGTTCTTGCGCAAATACTCGCGGCCAGTGTAGACAGGCGGCAAGATTTTGCACAAAAGCAGTCGCTTTTGCGCAAAATCTTGCCAATGTAGACACAGCCAAGGAGTTTAAACTGGGTTTTTCCCCCCAGGTACTACTACAGCCTCATAATAGCAATCCTACATCAGTAAAATCTTTGTAATAAGAAAATGTAGTGCTTCAGCTGAGAGTGATTGTGTAGATGTGTTTATAGGTTATAAAAGGAACAAAATGCTATGTTTTGATAGGCTCATTCTTCAGTAGTCCAGCATTATGGTAGACGATTCCTTATCTCTGATGTTTACAGCTAGTTCAACGTTAGGCTATTGCCAGCTGAAAGCAAGAGGTATGAAGGTTATCTTGAAAATAAAAGTTGAAAATTTTGGATAAGGAGGTTTTGGGCTATGGTACCACAGGTGTCATCTGCAGGTTAAGAAATTGTTCCAGGGTGGAGGGCCTGAGTCTCCATTTGCTTCCATTGGTATACATCATGAATAATTGCACTGAAATCACTGGAGTGAAACCAGTATGAGTGAGAGGAAAATCAGGCCTATTGAGTTTTGTGAACTTTCTCAGCATGCCAGACAATACCACTTTAGAAGCTTTTGTTGTCTGAGAATTTACAGATTATCAGGATGCCCAGATTGATTTTGTCACTAGATTTGCAGCTTAAGAGTATGCACTCAACAAATCCTTGACAAAAATCTTAAGACCATCAATTTCCAAATTTTGAGTTGTGACTCTTCGAATGAGGAAACAGTCCATTTTGATTGTTTAAGAATTGGCTTCTGCCCTCACACTTCATGAGAGTGTGTATATCTCTCACTGAATCTTGGTGATGCTGCACACGATGAATGTGGTATATTTGCCTGAGGGCAAAATTTGTCACTTAATATATTGCTGAGACACTGAATGGAACTATCTGGTTAAGCAGTTAAGGAATTAAGAGGCAGGTGAATGAGGAGGTGTAATGGACAGGAGGAGTGCTGATCAGCACTTGGTGACTAAGGGGTTAAACTCAGGTAGCTAGCAAAGGTGTTGACCAAGGGGCCACGAGAACCAATTGAGATAGAGGGCTGAAATTTGAATTGGCTATCGCTTCCTTGCCTGCTTTCTTTGTGTGGGAGAAATAAACCAGGAGTTGAGAGAGACAGAATAATTTAAACCCAGGCAGGACTATCATGTCTCCAAGGAATCTGGGGCATGGGAGTGGATTGAACAAAGAGAAAACTGTAAGTAAAGGGGAAAGTGAATCCAGTTTGTTCAGGGTAATTTTTCTTTATTTTGTGGTTTAGTTTGAAGTGCTCTATATGATTCTGTGCCTCGCTTCCCCATTTACTACCTTGCACTATGCCCAAAGACTTTTCTCTGTTTTTTAAAATTTGTTTTCCTTGGTTGCTCTGTAACATCTAGCAACCAAGTATGCTTTATGAAGTTTATCTTTTGTTTTGTAATAAAAATAACTTCTTTTAAGGTGATGATTTGATTCTTGTGTCCTGGAAGGTTTGTCTGCATGCCTCTGACTGAGGTGTCAGCTACCAGAGACTACAGCTTGTTTTCTCTTTTCTTTTTTCAGGTTCTTTTGGGGCAAAAGAGCTTGGGGTACCCTGGGGGGTGGTTTCAAGTGTTCACCCCTAGTTTTTGGGATAGAAAAGTACATGATGGTGGCAGTGATTCCCCAAAATCTGTGTATTGTGGTTCTGGGAGTGGGAGGGGGAGTTTTTTGTAACCAGTGCCTGTAGAGGTTTTGAAGTTCTCGTGAGCCCTCACCTTCTGCACTCAGAGTGCCAGAGTGGGGAACAGCCTTGACAGGAGCTGAAGAAGATCACACTGAATCTGGCTGAGTTTAGGACCAGAATATCACTAAAAAGTCACACTCACTAGTTGTATCTTCTGCCTACTTTTTAGCATTTTCTTTGTTTGACTGTGATCCTTCATAGCTCAAATACAGTGAAACAGAGCTGGGGAAAGCATAACTATATAACATGCCAAACATCCATGAGCATGATGAAGGTATTGAATAGGGTTGCCAGGCATCTAGTATTGGCCTGGACAGTCCGGTATTTGTGGCCTCTGTCTAGTAAAAAACAAAAACAAAAACCCACCTCTGGGGGTTTTTCTGTATTTTCTGTTTTTCTCGGACAGAAGGTCGCTTGCGACATTCCCCCTCTGCTGCGTCTGGTGGGGAGAGCGGTGAGCGTGGGGATTTAAAGGCGCAGTGCCTTTTTGTTTTGTGCCTTTTTTTTTTTTGCTCAACCAATTTTTTCCCCACCATGTTCAGTATTTCTTTTTAAAGTATCTGGCAACCCTAGTATTGAACAGCACTGGTCCCAGAACTGATTCCTGAGGATCTCCACTAGTTATACTGTTCCAGCATGACTGTGAACTATTGATAACTACTCCCTGGGAACAGTTTTCCAACCCATCTAATAGTAGCTCAGTATAGCTTGTACTTCCCACTTATCACTAAGTGGTTCTTACGCAGTCTATAGCTTGTTCTTTTAATTATTTCTGAATGTTTTAAATGAAGGGGTTGTGCTTAAATTATCTGTTTTTAAATATGTTTCTTTGGTTTGAAATGTTTCAGGAAGTTTCAGCCACTGTTACCAAAATCAGTGTTTGGAACCCATGTTCAGGGGAGCAAAACCAAATTCAGGATCACATGTAAAAGTGTCAACAGTTGGGACAAGAACTTCCCAAACTGTAAAGTTTGAATTACAATCATTTAGCATGTGTTCAGTTAAGTGATGTGGTATAAATTCATTCAGGAGCTGAATGAATTTACCATATTTTAGAACCTTATTTAATCATTTTAATAATTTTGATATAGATAAGTGTTTTCAGCATCATAGGAATGTTCTATTTTATTTTTCAGTTTTTCATTTGATCGGTTACTGTAAAAGCAGTTAAGGATTTCTAAAACAGAAGGCTCTTTGGGTCAGGAGCTTCTATTCCTTCATAGAGATTTCACATTCCAGAAGACTGGAAAAGTGCCCACCTATAAAAAGGAAAGTAAGGACAACACAGGGAATTACAGACCAGTCAGTTTAACTTTCCTGTACCAGGAAAGATGATGGAACAAATAATTAAGGAATCAATTTGCAAACATCTGCAAGATAGTAAAGTGATAAGTAACAGTCAACATGGATTTGTCAAGAACAAAACTTGCCGAACAAACCTGATCAGGGTTTTTTTTTATTTTTTGTACAGGGTAATAAGCCTTGTGGATGTGTGTGTGTGTGGTGGGGGGAGGAGGGGCACTAAGCACAGTATAGCTAAACTTTAGTAAAGCTTTTGATACATCTCACATGACCCTTCTCATTAACAAACTAGGGAAATACAAGCTACACTGAGCTACTATTAGATGGGTTGGAAAACTGTTCAGTCATGCTGGAGTAGCATAACTAGTGGTGTTCCTCAGGAATCAGTTCTGGGACCAGTGCTGTTCAATATCTTCATCAATTATTTAGATAAAGATGTAGAGAGTACACCTATAAAGTTTGCAGATGATACCAAGCTAGGAGGGGTTGCAAGTGCTTTAGAGGATGGGATGAAAATTCAAAATGATCTGGACAAACTGGAGAAATGGTTGGAGGTAAATAGGATGAAATTTAATAAGGACACATGCAAAGTACTTCACTTAGGAAGGAACAATCAAAATGGGAAATTATTAGTTAGGAAGGAATATTAGAGAAGGGGCTCTAGGAGTCATAGCGGAACACATGCTAAATATGAGTCAACAATGTAACACTGTTTCCAAAAAACCCCCCCACAAGTATTATTCTGGGATGTATTAACAGGAGTGTTTTAAGCAAGACAAGAGAAGTAATTATTTTGCTGTATTTCACACTGGTTAGGATTCAACTGGAGTACTGTATCTAGTTCTGGGCATCACATTTCAGGAAAGATGTGGACAAATTAGAGAAGGTCCAGAGAAGAGCAACAAAAACGATTAAAAGTCTAGAAAACATGACCTATGAGGGAAGATTGAAAAAAACTTGAGTTTGTTTAGTCTGGAAAAGAGAAGACTGAGAGGGTACATAACAGCTTTCAAGTACCTAAAATGATGTTATGAGGACAAGGGAGAAAAATTATTCTCCTTAATATCAGATGATAGGACAAGAAGCAATTGGCTTAAATTTCAGCAAGGGAGATTTAAGCTAAACATTAGGAAAAAACTCCTAAATGTCAGGGTGGTTAAGCACTGAATAAATTGTCTAGGAGATTGTAGATTCTCCACCATTGGGAGATGCTTAAGAGCAAGTTAGACGAACGCCTGTCAGGAATAGTCTAGATGGTACGTGGGCCTGCCACAAATGCAGAGGACTGGACTTGATGACATCTAGATGTTCTGTAATTCTGTGCTTCTTTATCTGTAAAGTAACTACAGTAAAACTCCAATAGTCTGGCATCCAGTTGTACGGCACTCCCGATAGTCCGGCATCAAAATGGCAAGAGCCTAGTGAGTGAGCTTCGGCAAAAAACGAGTCACAAGGCAGCAGCGGCAGCAGCTGAACTGAGCGAAACCAGATAGGACCGAGTCAGTCTGCCACTGGCATTGTGTGACTCTGGACAGTGCTTGTGCTACAATTAAAAGGGTTAAAAACACTTTATATACAGTATATACTCTGTGTGTGTGTGTGTGTGTGTGTGTGTGTGTGTGTGTGTGTGTGTGTGTGTGTGTGTGTGTGTGTGTATATATATATATATATATATATATATAAAACCATCTTATAGTACCTCCTGATAGTCCGGCATATCCGATTATCCGGCACCACCTAGGTCCCAAAGGTTCGGATTATCGGAAGACTACTGTAATATGCTTTTTGAATGCTGTCTAAGTAATATGGATGGAATAATTAATTTGCCCAAATTTAGAACACTCTCAAACATTTTGTACTCTAGATTGAAACCATACTTGAATACTAAACTAGATTTGTAGACTTCTTTTGTTAATTTCCTTTGTTATCAACAAGTCAATTAATTGTGTAGACAAGTGAATATATATTAGTTTGAACAGAAAATAAGATGTCTAACTTTGAGATAACTTTATTTAAATTAAAATAGTTTTATAGCATATAAGAGATAATGCTGATATATGGTAGATATTTACTGGGAGTATCCTATGGAAAATTATACTTTCTTTTAAAGAACAATGTGGTAATCTACTGCAGCTGGCCTCTCTTCACTGATTTGAAGAGTAATCCAAGAGAAAATGCTGGCCTGTTTAGTCAGTCTGTCTTGTTGGGAAAAACAGAATGTAGCCTGGGAGTGCCTGGGACAACCCCTGTCAGGACCAGGAGAGGTATGGGTCTCCGCCAAAGAGAGGTGACAGTTGTGGAACAAGGGCTGGGAATGCAGATGATGTTGCAATGAACTATGGCAATGATCTTTAGAATAATATACTCAAAGTCTGATGGACATGTAATTACAGGATTTTACAACCTCATATAGAATATACACTTAAGGTTCATACACAGATTTGAGATCTGAGGGCACGTAGCCCAATCGGTACTATTAGTACCAATGATGAATATGTTCAAATACTACAGTAGTTATTTCCCAGGGAGTCCTTCTCAGTAGTATTAAAAGTGAGGTGCACATAAAATTAATGGCATTTATGGCATGTCTTCGGTGAGAAATGGTTTCAGTGGAACAAATATGCTGTATTCTGATTTTAATCTGCTGCTCATGCTATGTTGAAGTGCTGCAAATGACTTCCATTTGACCCATATTTCTGTGAGTTAACTCACTCTCTAGAGATAATTTAATTATATACTAGCTAATTTTAAAAACTGAAGTCCTTACTCAGGACTAGATCAGCCCCTTTGGTGGGAGAAATTGCAAGAGGGTTGGGGGACAGAATAGAGGGAGATCTCTATAACAGCTGCAGTCTTTTGGGGTTGCTGTGCTCCCCTACAGAATACTCAGGGTAAGTGTCTTTGTTTTACTGTGCTGGCTCTAGACAGTGCTTAATATGTGCCAGAACTAAGCCCTGGCACCTCTATGCTTGGCATTTCACAGCCCTGGCACCTCTGAGCTTCCTACTTCATTTATGAAAATTAAAAAAAGAAAAAAGGCCTTGAGTCCTGACATCTAATTGGTTGAATCCCACCACCACTTTCATTATAAATTAAGCTTTGGCTCTAGGTCACGGTCTTTGCTCCTCTATGCTGGCGGCAAGTCATCCTTATTACATGTCTGACTTACTTGAGACACGGCACTAATGGGCCCACACATGCAGGGATCCCTCTGTAACTTGATTCCCTTTAAGCCCCCACTTGAGAAGTTGTTTACAGCATGGAGGAGCTTTACAGAAGAGTCAAAACAATTTCAGTGGGACTAACTGTCCATTGGATTTGAGCTGGTTGCCTGAATGGGGAGATTGTGTACAGATATTACCTGCCCTTCCTGCTGCCTTTTTTCCCATCCCTGGCCTGCCTTCTCCCCAGGTGTAGATCTTTGACCCTTCAGAGGTCCCTCCCACATGGGCTAGGTATGGAAAAGGTGGTGCAATGGAGGTACATGACATCCACTTATTTGCAGGAAGGGGGAGAGCCATGCATAGGTTATCCCTTCCTTGTCTGAAGCACTGTGGGAAAAGCCTGGTTTCCAGGATTTACCATTTGAATTTGACTTAATGAAGTCTTTTATGCTTCTCCTTAGTGATTAGGTGATGTTGTAATCACTTCTTCTCTTCTAATTAGCTAATATAGTTGGCAGCTATTTACTTTTTTTTTTAAGCAAGTAATGGAATTTTAATTTCTGCTCAGATTTGGAACTGTCTTGTCTGTTCAATATTTTTCTGACAAGGCGTTTCTGGGGCTATGTTTCCACTGGAAAGGTTTGACAACAAAAGTCCTGTCGACTTGCAGAAGTCGGCAAAAGTGAAAGCCGGTCAAACTGGTTTTCCTGCCTTCCACTGTCAATGTTTCATGGCCACATTGCTAGCTGCCCCCTCTACAGATAGAGCAAAGCAATGTCGCTAAACATCCTGCAGTGCAGTGTTGTGCGAAGGCAGAGCTGATCCCTGCGTTTCTTCTGATTTTCTCTGAATTATCCCACAATCTCCTCAGCTGGGAGTGGCGTCAAGAGTAGCTCTTTGAGCTCTCCGTGCTGAGGAATGCCAAAGCAGCACAGCAGTCTCTCCAGCCTCCTTCCTGCAGCAGCACACTGCCTGCTGCTGTGTTTCCAGCAGGGCAGAACCTGAGCATTCTAATAGTTTGCTCTTTTTGTTTGTTCCTCAAAAGGAGCAGCTCACTCAACTGTCAGGTACTTTCCAGAGCTCTGAAAGGGGATGGGCGCATGCCAGCAGACATCACAGGGAAGGCATTGTGGGATACTGGTGGAAGCCATTTCTCTCAATAAAGCAAAAAACAGAGTCCACACTGCTCTTTGTTGACCATAAAGAGCGGGGAAAAGACAAAAGTCCCTCACGGAGAAAACAGTTGCATGTCGGGACATTTTCGTGCTGTAATGTGGACGCTTGGAGATTTTAGTTGTTCAAAGTTTTTTCTCGACGGAACATGCCAGTGTAGACAAGCGCTAAGTGTAATTATTTGTAATTAGAGCCTACTTAGACTGTCCACCTTTTAATTTGAAAAAGGCTTAAGTGTCTTCAATTTCAATGTTAATCTGGTAATAATTACGTGACCTGAATGTTGATTTTTTTTAAGGTTTCCATGCATTCCAAATGAAAAGTAATGGTTGTCAACAGCATGAATTAGTATTATAACAGAAATCAGTCTTTCCTTTCTTTTACTGAGAGCAAAAATCATTCGCAATGCTAACTTATAACAAAGTATAGATAGCAAAATGTGTCGCTCAGCTGGCTAGATTGATTGTATGTCATTGTCAGCATAACTGGTGAGAACTCAACAAGTTTTGTTTCTTTTATCTCTTTTCTTAAAAAAAATACAATAGAGCACGTTTCAACTCCATATTAAAAGGAACTAACATGATAATTTTCAATTCCTAAATCTTGGGGGTGGGGTGCACAAAAGCAAAATCTGAATTTAAGGACATAACAAAGAGTTATAATTGACTAGAAAAAGAAAAGGGAAAAGGTCCCATATATCAACAATATAAAAATGTAAGATAAACTACCAATAACAACGTATATGAATAATTCCCGTGTACAGCATTTAGCTGCTAATACCAATATAGCCATCAGGAATACACAGAGTAGTAAAAGAAAAATCTCTCACAAAGATCATCATATAAAGAGACAAGGAAGGGCCCAATCATGCAATTTTTTCTTCATTACAGTGGGAATACTTCAGTGAGTAAGTATCACGTAAGCCAGGATTGCAAGAGTTGGTCCCAAAATAATGTCTGCTCGTGTTTGTCTTACTCACATTGGTTTCAGTGAGATTACTCCTGTGAGCAAGGGGAGCAACATTTGGCTCATAGAGCATAAAAAGAGAAAAATAACATAAATGTCTGCAATGGTCTGAAAACGTCCTTTATTTCAAGGATGGTGACATGTGCTGGCTGGCAGCATTCTAACTTGCAAAATTTCCTGAACCACATATTTTACTACATATTGAACTACATAGTCACCAACGAGGTTTGTATGTAATGTTGATAAAATATGTCAAAAAATATCATAAGTATACTGCAGCAAGAGGAATCAAAACAATATTTCACTGGTTCAAACAATCTCAACTACTCAAACAGAGTGTTTCTTCCTTATGAAATCCACTATTTACTATACACTCTAGGGCATGAGTGGGCAAATACCGGCATGCGGGCTGAATCTGGTTCCCCAGGGTTAGCTCCTGGTGGGCCACTGCCACTATATTTACCTACACTTCTGCAGCTATGGGTGATTGCAGCTCCCATTGGTTGTGGATCACTGTTCCTGTCCAATGGGAGCTGCAGGAAGTGATGTCTCAGTCTGCACCACTTCCTGTGGCTCCCATTGGCTGGGAGTAGTGGATCTACAGCCAATGGGAGCTGAAATCTCCCATATCTGTGGAGGTTCAGGTAAATACAGGGGCAGTGGTCCACCAGGGGCTAACACTAGCAAATCGCCACCATTTCATTGCCCACCCCTGCTTTAGAACTCCATTAGTAAGGCAAGAATATATATATAGTAAATGATATGTAGTAAATTCATAAGCTGAATGAATATAGTGGAAAAAATACCTACATAGTCTCTTAGAAATCTGACTGAACTTGGCAATGAAGTGTATTTAACCTTCAGTTCTCTGTGAAATCACAGGCTAACCTCTCTAGCTCACAGAAATTCTGAATGGCCACCTGGGAATCTGGATATTTTATATTTAAAGGAGAAAATATTTTGGGAAATGATGGATAAGGTGGGGGCCAAGGCACTCAACAAAGAAATCTCCACCCTGTTTGAGGCATCCAGAAAGGAATTATGTAGGCACAACAGTCAGACAATCCTTTTGTGGCTTCAAATTCTCCTGATGTCATAAAAGAGTATCTAACTTTACCAGTGGATTTTGGCAGTGCAATACATAAAATGTCTAGATCAATCTTCTCCAATAGAACATTCTTCAGGAACAATTCATGACTTACTATACCTATGTGTGACAGTGAAATTAGCTGTGAGAGAAGTGTGCGAGATGTTGGATAAGTGCAATCTTAAAAAAGTAAGTGGTGGAAATTCCATGAAGGCATATCCCATCACTTGGAGATTGGAGCCATGACATGTCAAAATTAAGGATGTTAGATACTGTGTTAAGGAATAATCATGTAACTGCACACAATATTATCAGTTACATGATTATGTAACTTGGGGGCAGGACTGGCAGCCAGTGTTCTCCTGGCCCCATTCCCGGGAAGCCCCCTACATCCTCTGATATAGAGGTAGCAGCCCGACCCACCGCGGACAGAGGCTGCTCCACAACAGCCTCCCATGTCCCCCCAGCGTGGGGGGTGAGTGGCTCTGCAGAGCCAGCATATGTGGAGAGCCAGCTTAAAAGCCGGCTTCGCACGTGTACCGGATCTGGTGCTCATGGGGAGTCAGCTTAAAAACCAGCTCCCCGCGGGCACTGGCTCCTGCCTCCCCCAGCTCTTGCTGCCTCTGATACACAGAGGCAGCAAGGGGAGGGGTGTTGTGTGTAGTTGATAGGATTAACTGATAAGCCTAGGCTTATTGGTTAATTGTGTACTTGACTACATGCTGACATCCCTAGTCACAATAAAATATATTCGGGTTTACTTAATTTTGCTTTAAATTTCCCTCCACCAAAGTTTATTTTAAATCTAAAAGATCAAGTGGTCCATATCTTTGAATCATGAAATCAGTCTGGGACCTCAAGTCATTACATTTAAGATAAAGATTAATGAACTTAAGTCTAACCTAGGCACAGTCTTCTAAGGTGATTATTTTTCACTGGTGGACCTCAAGGAGACCTGTGTTCATATAAGTGTTAGTAAAGCTCATATTTATTCAGATTTATGTACTATCAGAGTCACTTAGAAACAATTTAAGAAAATTGTTCATTTTGGTTGATTTTTTTATTTTTATTTTGTTTTGGTTAGGATGTGGAAATTCATCTATTTAACTTTATTTCACTGGGGGTGGGGGAAAAAAGACGAGGGTGGAGTAAAAATGCAAGTGATTTTTCCCTTCCCATCAAATTAAAATTTTCCTTTCCCTCCCCATTACAATTAAAATATTTTGTTCTAATGTAAAATCAAGGTGTTTCTCTCAT
Organism: Pelochelys cantorii; assembly: GCA_032595735.1. NCBI lineage: Eukaryota > Metazoa > Chordata > Testudines > Trionychidae > Pelochelys > Pelochelys cantorii. The sequence goes on from CM064335.1 coordinate 42,710,673, forward strand.
TTTTTTTATTAAATATACGTTATCTTTCTTAACTACCTCTACTCATGATATTAAAAAATGGACTTATAACATTCTCAAACATTACTGATAATCTAGCAGATAAGAGAGACAGGCATTCACATCTGTCTATATCTTAGTTGCTGGATCTGAGACCTCTCAATGGAAAAAGTAGTACAAAAGCTCAGATCATTTGTTTGGGAGAAGATGCATAACTCTCTTGTGACCAGGGCTTCTGACGGGAGGGCAAAGGGGGCACCTGCCCCAGGGCCTGGCCATTTAAAAGGGCCAATGCTCTAGGCTACCACTGCTGCTACCACGACAGCAGTAGCAGCTGGAGCCCGGGCCCTTTAAATCACTGCTGGAGCCCCAGGTGGTGTGGTTTGGTCAGCACTGAGGGTTGAGTGGGGGAGGGTATCCGAGTCCCCTCTCCCCTGCCATCTTGCTAAGGGCCCAGCAAAGTCTGTCACCAGCTCTGTTTGTGATTCCAGAACTTATCATTATGAGGCTGTCTTGTACTCACCATTTGGTACATTTAACCATATTCATATAACTGTCTTTATAAAAATTCCTGCTAAGCAAATTTCATCATTGAACTTGCTTTTGTTGTTTTTTTCTGCTCATATCAACTTCCACATTTTGAGTATGGCTCTTGCAAACTATAATTTATTTGCCTTGCAAAAGCAGCTTTAGAACAGGCTTTGCTAAGTGGGAGTTTCTTGCCTAACTATTCTTTAAAAGATCCTTTCTAAGTTGACTGCTTTGTACTGATCTAAGGATCTAGAGTTAAAAGCTTTTTTAAGTGCGTAAAAGCTGCCATAGCCAATTGTACGGAGGACTGTGTTCTAAGTATCTTTCTATACATTTAATATTTAAAAGCTAGATAACTTGGTGTATTAAATTATTTAAAGAAATAAGTTTTTAAAATTATATTTAAAGCAATTTAATGCAAATAATATTAAATTTGAAAACATTTATTCACCAACATGAAAGCTGTCCTGTGTCTTTGAATTTAACTTTCTGATGCATATTAATAATTTTATAGTTTAATGATATAGCTGCTGATTTAGCATTTAATTTGTTTACAGTTATGAAGTTGCTTTAGCCTCCGTGATTCTGATTCCCAGCTCAGGTGTTAGAGAAGGCTACAGGAAAAAGACAAAGCATCTTTAAAATAGTTGAGTTTTGCTTCATATTGTAATGTGCTAAAAGTCCTTCATGTAGGAAGGCATTTCACACTGGTTGAAATGGTTGAATATTCCCTATAAGGCACAAGAGCTAAAGATTCAATAGGCAAAGCCTGCATTGGTTGGAAATGGGGAAGCTAACCTAGATAATAATGTATTATATTTGTTTCCACATCATCCTTTGAAATAGTAGTTAGGGTGAGCCTGTGACCGATTCGTACATGGATGTGTGTGTGTGTATGTGTGCGTGTCTGTGTGTAAAGATGTTTTCACATTCTCCTTGCATGGGGGCTGCCCTCTCCTGTTACTTGCTGCCTCTTCCTGTCTTCTCAAGTGTAAGAGTACGTCCGTACTGCAACACTATTTCAAAATAACTAGCGCTATTCTGAAATAACTTAGTCTGCGTCTACGCTGCAGGCAGTTATTTTGAAATAGTGTAGGACTTCTGGACGCTTGGAGGACTTCTTACTCCGACTCCTGTAACACTCATTGTATGAGGAATAAGGGAAGTCGGAGGAAGAGTGCTCTATTTCAAAATAAGTGCTGTGTAGACGCTTCCTATTTTGAATAAGATACGCAATTGACGTAGCTCAATTTGCGTAGCTTATTTCGAGTTAAGCCCTGCAGTGCTGATGTACCCTGAGTCATCCCAAAAAGAGGCAGAGAGAGAAAAAACTAGGACCACGGGTTCTTTTCATCTCTCATCGACCCAGCTTTTGATGTTCAACATGACTTGAAAAACAATTAATAGTCCTGTGGCGCCTTAGAAACGAACTACACCTAGACCTAGATATATATATAATCATGAACATTTGTGGGTAACACCCACTTCATCAGGTGAGGACTCATCCAGTATAAGCAGCCAAGATTGAAAATGTTGGCCTGTACATATTTTAAGGGAGTCAAGGTAGGGGTGTTAAATTTTGATTAATTAACTAATTGAATAGTTGATGGGATTTCCTGACTATTTGATTAGTCATAAGGGCCAGTGGGGACTCTTGTACATTTCAGAGTTGGAATGGCACAGCTACGCCCTACCCCCTCCCACGAAAGTAGAGCTTGGGCAAACTGGGTTTTAAGCCAGCTCCCCCCACTACCCCTTTCTCTCCCCCTTCCCTTGCTCCCTTTTTCTGATAGAGGCAGCAAGAGTGGGGGAAGCAACTAGTCGACTAGTGTATTGACTATCCAATAAGCTTTTGCTTATCAGATAGTTGACTAGTCGATTAGCTGCTTACATCCCTAATTCAAGATATTTGGAGCCAAAATCTAACCAACATTCCACTAATCCAAGATTAATGTTAGAAATTTAAGTGTTTAAGTATAAATAGCCAAGGTTGAAAATGTTGACCACATGTGAAAGTTCATGACAAAAGCAGCTGAATGTACAATATAAACTAACCCACTCTATGTATAACTTGGGTTTGGCTATACTGGTACTTACATACAAAGCTAAAATAGGTGCAAAGTTCTGACTATAAAAAGATGTTAAATATTTTATCCTGTTTTCCCATTCTCTTTTTGAATGAAGGGGATAGTATTTTTCCTCACTGTGTCACATAGTGTATCTTTCATGTTTCATGGCTTTTCCATCAGTCTTCCATCTTGCATACTTTGTGCATCCAAAATGGATTGGATCTGATTACACAGAAAGAATAAGAAAATGTTTTTACAAAAACTGCAATGTGTGTGTATATGTGGGCTGCCCGGTGCAGCCACAATACAAAAAAATTGTATTTTAAAGAATGATAATTTTATTAAGATGTAAAAGTATTAGATTGGGTTTAAAATATGTAAACTTTTATTCAAAAATGTGTGTTCACACACCAGCAGTAGGTGGTTGGTTTGTTTTTTATTTATTCATGAGCGAAAGAAGAGATCATCTGTGCCCATTGACCTGCTGTTTGTTGTGAGATTATACAAGATGACCTCTAGCCATAGAGGGAGGTGATCTGCTCAGTCACACTGAAAGACTCACAGCGATTTGTTAGGTGCTGGCAGCATTGAATATAACCAATTATGCTGCACCGTATGTGATATCAAATTGTAATTTGCTCTTTTTAGATTAATGGGCATAGTAAAATATATTTTAGTGGAAAAATCAGCACTTTTTTTCGCACCCAACAGTTCTTTGTAATTTAAAGTAGTGGGTAAATTAGATTGTAGCTCAGAAGCTCTAATGAAAAATAATTCTGTAAATAATAGAGATTTTCCAAATAGTGCTGCATTTTTGGTTTCATTATTTCTTGGAAAGCATTTTTCTGAATTCTGGCCAATAATTCTGTGATTGCATCATAGAATTCGAGATGAGTTTTCTTGTTTAGGCAAGCCTTAGAAGTTCATGACTATGTTTGAACATGCAGTGTTGTGGTAGCCGTGTTGGTCCCAGAATATTAGACTGACAAAGTGGGTGAGGTAATACCTTTTATTGTACCAAGTTCTGTTTGTAAGAGAGACAAAATTTCAAGCTTCCATAGAGCTCTTCTTCAGGTCTGGGAAACTAACTCAAAGTTTTACTGATAAACACAAGATTTGAATAGATTGTTTAGCATAAATAGTGAACACATTTCAAGGGACCATTTCATCCTCACCCATAACAATTTTACATTCAACAACAGGCACCTAGTCTAGACTAGGAGTGGGCAATAATTTTTTGCTGGACAGGAAGGGGCGGGGCATCGAGCAGAAGAGGCAGGGCATCAAGCAGAAGGGGCAGGGCCAACCTATTTCTGGGTTCCCCAGCCCCAGACAACGAATAGTCTGGGGGTGAGGGAGTGCCTTTGTCCCCACCCCACGTTCCCCCAAGGTGCCTATGCCCCTATCGTGGGAAGAGACTTCCCTCGCTCCCCTGCCCCTAGGCCAGTTAGGACCTGGGGGCGGGGGAGCACACAAAGCCTCCTCCGCTCTCCCCCCGTCTCCTGCGAGCAGCGTGCGATGTTTCAGAGTGCCACATGCTCCTGGCAGGGCGGGAGAAGGCTTTGCGTGCTCCCCCGCCCCCAGGCCAATTAGGGGCTGGATCTGACCCGCAGAGGCCTTTTGTCCACCCCTGGTCCAGACCATGGGAACAGTAATGGGTACGAGGATGGCTCCTGACACCACCTGCCTACACATGCCTAGTTTTCACCTACCACTCCACATTGGGGTGCATATGGGATATAATCAAACAACTACAATCCATGCCCAATGGGGACCCTATCCTAGAAGAAATTTTTCCAAGTCCTTCTGACCTTCAAACAACCCTATAAAGTCTCCAAGCTCAACATGAGAAGCAAGTTTCCCACAGACCAGGTCACACCAACTCAGACTATCACCAGACTCTTCCAGAACAACAGATGCAAAACCTATAGATATATTTCCACTTCTATAATGCCTTGCAACATGCCTTTCAAATCCCTGGGTTCTACACATACCTATCACAACTTCATCCAGAATATTAAATGCCCCAATAGCAGCTATGTGGAGGAAACCAGATAATTACTATGCAATTGAATGAGCTCATACTGGAAAAAGCACCCTGTCACCTGTGGGTGAATGCTTTCGCAAAGTGATCACTCTCTCTCTCTCTCTGATCTTTCAGTCTTTATCTTCAAAGAGAAAAAAGATAAGCCCAGGGCATAAATTCATAACTTCGCTAGACTGAAGAGAGACACTAGATTTGTGTTTTTTTTACCATAATCTGTAACCCACTAACAGCCCCCTGTCCACTTTCTTCCACTCCTCCACCCCATGTTTTCCTCCCTATGACTGGAGGGATGTTTATCTTGAATAGTGCCTTGAAATGTGTTAACTACATGTGTAAAACAATCTCTTTAAACTTGTATTTAGCAGTGACACTTTGAGAGAGTTTCCAAGGCCCGAAGAAAAATTCTGTGTTCATTCAAAAGTGTGTCTCTCTCCTCAGTAGAAGTTGGGCCAATAAAAGATACTACCTCAATCACCTTGTCTGTCTAATGAGGAATAAGTTATTTAGGCACAGAGACTCCCAAGTGCTTAGTCCTCTAATGGCCACAAAAACCAGTGAGGGAGCACTTTAACCTCCCTTGACACACAGTTACAGACTTGCAAGTTGTCATTCTTTGGCAAAAAAAACTTAAAAAATGGACTGCAAGGAGAAATTGAATATGAATTCCAGCTCAGCAAATTTGACACTATTAAAACTGGTTTATATAGAAACATGGAATGGCTCTCTTATTTGGGAATGGGATTCCAAAAAAACCCTGCAGTGGGGAGGGCAGGACTTGAGCTGCTTGGGGGGAAGGGAGGAGGAGAAGGGGGAGGTTGGGACTCAAGCCCCTCACCCTGCACTCCCCAAGATAATACCCTATCCCACTCCACCTCTACCTTCAGGGCATCCCTTATTCTGCTTTCCAGATGCAAGAGCCAGCTCCAACCTTGGGGAACTCTGTTGTGGCTGTCAGGTCGGTCCCATGTTAGGCAGGATTTGGGAGGGTGGAACTTGAGGTACCTAAGGGGATGGAAATCCCACCCACCACCCTGCGATCCCCAGACCCTGTCCCACTCCAGAACCCACCCCATCTCTATCTTCAGGGTATCCCTTATCCCACCTTCCTGATGCAGGAACCAGCTGCATCCCTGGGGCAGCCTGTGTTGGCTGTCCAGCCCTCCCAGAGTGGGTGTAACTCGAACCCACTGTCCTACACTCCCCAGGTAAAGGCCCTATTCCCCCAGGTCACTCAAACCCCGCTATACTTTCAGGGCATCCTGTATCATACCTTCCTGATGGGGGAGCCAGCTCCATCCCTTGGGCAGCCTGTTGTGGCTGTCCGGTTCCTCCCACAGTGGGGGGCTTGAACTTGAGCTGCCTAAGGGGGATGGGACTACAACCACCACCCTGCCATTCCCAGGTAGATGCCTATCCACTCCAGAACCCATCCCACTTCCTAGGCATCCTGTCTTCCTAAATTAGGAGCCAGCTCCCACCCTGGGGCAGCCTGTTGTAGCTGTCTGGTCACGCCCCACAGTGGGCAGGTACTTGAGCTTCCTAAGACTGGGACTCGAACCTACTACTCTGCACTCCCCCGGCAAATGCCGTATCCCCTAAGGCATTCCAAAACCCATCCCACCCACCCCCCTGTCTTCCAAGGGTCCCTCACATCCTTGTTGGCTTTCTGGTCTCTCCTAAGGTGGGCACAGGACTTGAGCTGCCTCCCCCCCCCCCCCCGGGGAAGGGGGGGGAGGAGAAGGGGAAAACCTTGAGCTTACTACCCTGCACTCCCTCCAGGCAAATGCCCTATCCTCTAAGCCACCCCAGAACCCACCCACAGCAGGTTCTTTATCCTGTTTTCCAGATGTTGTCATTAGCCCCATCTCTGTAAGGCTGCCTGGCCACTCCTAGGCTAGATTGGGGGTGGAAATGGGACTTAAACCCATCACCGTGGGCTGCCCAGGTAATTGTCATATCCCTTCATCCACTCTAGAACCCTTACTACTGCCCCACCTTCTGGGTGTCTCCTCCCACACTCTGAACCCCTTGGCCCAAGACCAGAGCCTGCACCCCCACACCCTACCACAGCCTGGTGAAAGTGAATGAGATTCGGAGAGGAAGGCGGATGGAGTGAGCAGGGTGAGGCCTCGGAGAAGGGGTGGAGCATGGACGGGGCTTCCAGAAGTGGGGGGAAAGAAACCAGGCCAGGGTATTTGGGTTGGAGGTAGATCTTACATTGCTCTTAAATTGAAAACGTGATCTTGTGCTGTTAAAAGTTGGAGACCACTGCCTTAGGGGTTTGGGGCCATAGGCCCCAACATGGAAAGCTCCTGATATTTTTCTTGCATATACTAAGTCCATTGAATTAAATGAGAGTTGTTTACAAGATGGGCTCTATATTTTAGGTAAAGCTTATCTGAAACTAAACCTTGGCTAAATTTTTACAAGCAAGGAGATGTCTTAGGAGCAAATTGATGGTAGGATTCTGAGCTTCTAAGAAGCAGACAGGAATCTCTGGTAGGCCCTGAGGTGCAGTGACACAAATAGCACCACACAGTAGTTACGCTTTAAGACTCCACAGGTAGAGAAAGATGAGGCGGTATCTAGCTACAAACAGAGAGATATGCTAACCACTTTGAGAGCTGATACTGTATGTGAAAGGATATATAGTACAAAGAGATTTTGACTATCAAATTTTTATGACCCGTTAGCTCAAGCTGTACATATCAAAGGGTTCTAGGCTGTAGTCCTATATAATGTTTCCTCTCTTCCTACATAATAAACATTGTTAATAGATATTGTTAAAACTGCTTTCATCTCTGATTCATGTGTCTTCTCTATGAAATAACCTTCAGTGTGCTGACAACATGAACATCAGGTTGTATTGCTTACTCTGCTGTTTCTTCTCAAAGCTCACACAGATTCTGGGTGTGAGCAGTGCTCTTTTTTGCTCTTACTGCTTACTCTGCTCTCTCTGACCTGCTATCCTTGGCTGAACAGCTGCTGCTATTACACCACATTTTTCCCATCTGGGAGGGCAGATGGGCTAATCCATAAAGAGCCAATATTTGTTCATAGATCAGTTCTTAGAAGGGACTAAATTGAATAATTGATAATGTGCCCAAAGATTCTGAATATGTCCATGCTTACGCTATTTATAAAAACAGAGGGGCCTTCCATTGTCTTTTCACTATATATACAACATTGGAACAGTGCAAAAATGCAAGCTAAGAAACTGATGTTGTGTGGCCCAGGTGCTAACAGCACTTACATTTATTACCTTATTCCTTTGTAACACTTTCTTCAAAATAGCACACACTTCAGTGACTTCCACTCACTTTTCCCTCCCCTACCAAACAAAAAAAAGTCTTCCATTAATACAGCAAGTACAGTAGCACAATAAAAGTGACATTTGATTTTTGTTTTTGCATCCTCCATATGCAGAAGGAGTGTGACAGATTAGAGAGATTTCATTTTCCTCGTTCCAACTGAAGATGTGTGGCTTTTCATTGAGCATTGCAATTGTGCTTTACTGCTTATAGATTTAGTACATGCCCACTTAGATGTTTTCAGACCCTAGCAATTTTCTCCAGAAAGTTTTTTTTTTAAGGGAGAAATAAAACCCTGTACTGTCTTTTTTTGTTCAGTTCTTACTGAATGGATACCTTTGTAACTGAACACACTTTACTGTACGAATATTTTCTCTGGAAATCTGTTTCTTCATAAACTCTAATTAAAACCAGTCATTATACTTTAGGAATAAAACATTTATTGGTATTTATTTTTCTTATGCCAATTAATTTAATTATCCATCTCCGCCTTTATATATATTGAATTTCTTTTAATAAGTCCAGTAAGATATATTCACCTGGGCAGTCAGTTACGTTAGACCAGGCTCTCTACAGCAGTATTTATTCTTTTCCCTTCTTATCTGACTTTACTGGTCCTCCTGTAGACTCTCTCCATTATCCTATAAGTCATTGTAACATTTTACAGACAACATTAATGAAGAATAAAAATAAAGAATAGATTACTGGAAATTAGAACTGCAGTTTTGACAGTTCCATAAAGAAAATGATACATTTCACTTCACAACGTATGTTGTCATAAGAATGGCAACAAATTTTAATTGAAGGGTAGAATTGCTTTCTTGTATAAATTGGCCTATGTATTGTGTCTTTTCACCTTTGTTCACCATCTGTCCTGGCTGAAACTCACATTTGCCATCTGAGGACTACTTCCCTGATGCTTAGTTTTTTGATTAGATGCTCCTGGCATCCTTAACTCCCCCCTCCCCCCCACACACACACCAAAAGATAATAGGGAGGCTTTTGTATAGTGCACACTTCTAGATCCCCAATGTGCTTTTGTGTTTTGCACCCTTACAGCAGGCTTTTGTGTGTCCAGACCCCAGATGGTTGCCTGCAGCCACGGCCTTTTGTAAAAGAAGCCTACACAAATTGTGCAATGGAAAATAAACGGTATTTACTAGACTTTTGAAGTAAATGAATATTTTCAAGTTTACAGGGAAATTGCCAAAATACATACTCCTGAAAATCTTGGTGAAATATTTAAATAATTGATAACATTACTTAATGGTTTACTGGGAGCACTAAAAGCAAAGGATTGAAGAAATTGAAGATCGAAGGCAAAAATGTAGAATTATTAATATAAAATCAAATATTTATAGCTAGAGGTTAGAGTGGTGCAAACAATGCAAAACACTTCTGTTTTAAATAAAATCACTTAGGCAATGTTCTTTATTGGCAAACATTTGAGTGACGTAGTTTATTAGAAAAACATTATCAAGAAGCAACTTTGAAAGTTGCAAGGGTAGTGTTCACAGGAATTAACAGTTGCAAATATTCGTCCTTGTGTGCTCATCCAATAAGGGAACAGAAACAGTAACCTGTGGTTTAACAGAGTCCTAAGACTCGAGCCTAATATACTGGCCATCAATTGGAGTTTAAATAATAAAAATAATAGTCCAAGTCAAATAATGGTTTACAAGTGATCTGCTCACAAATATTTTGGGAGCAGAAGGAGTCTGAACATACAGTGTACTGAATAAATTACTGATGTGAGTTATTTCCTCAGTGCTCCGAGAGATAGTGCTAAAATGGTAAACAGAGTTCTTGTTCTAGTTAAGGAAGTAGTTGTGACAGAATATTATATAAGGGAAGATGAGCACTTGAAATGGTAAAATTACTGCAATATTAATTGATTGTCTTCATGTTTTGATGAGGTTGAGCAGCTGGAACACGCTGAGTGACAGTGATAGTGTGTCTGTTTTTCTGGATGACTGCATCTTTAGTCCTTGGCATTATTAAAGCTTTGTCTTGCAAAAGATGGGATTTTTCTCAGGAAAACAAGGAACTAATTTGGAGTTACCTTTAAGAAAGAGATTCTGTTTTGCAAGGAAGAAACCTTGAAGGAGATATGCTTATTTTGGATCTATATTTTCACGTGCTTAACTTCCATTATATTTTTAAATATAAATGTTATGTGGTAGAATAGATTAAGGAGACCATGATCCTCCAAGGTATCGAGGCTCCTCATTTCCATTCTGTGGAAGTTAGATGCCTTAGTATCTCATAAACCCTGCCCTGTGTCTTAACTGAACTACACTGGCTCCTGGTGTCTGCATTTAAGTATAGTCCTGATTATTTTCAACTAGGAACTTTCAACTCTCAAGGGCTGATGGAAGTTCATGATGTTGTCAACATGAAACCCGCACACTTAGCAAATGTGAAACATGCAAAATCTCAGCAAACTTTTTGGTTCCGGGGGTAGAGAGGGGTTGGTCTCTGAAGCTTTATGTTGTCCTATTCTCTATGGTAGCAGTCAATTATAATCTATATTGGCTTTTGCAATTAGGTGTTTCAGTATACTATAATTTCCTCACAGTTGAATGTATTGCACAACATTCATTGCACTTATATGGCTGACTTACAATTCTGATGCGCCTAGGCCTCAGTAATCTCCCACTTGGAAGCTAAACAAGATTTTTTATACTGTCATCTAATCAAATCTCTATTTCTCAGTGTATATTTTTGTTAAACCTTCCCTTTTAGATGCCATGATCACCCCTTTATTCTGGCAAAGAAAACTCTCAGGGGCATTTCTTAATCAACCGAAGGGAATAATTGTTTAAAGCTTATTTTTTGTTTCTTTTTGGTGTGCAGTTCCAAACATCTCTACCAGGGGCTGATTCACTGTTGATTTATGCTACATAGAGAATGTACACAATGAAATTACACAGCTTTAGTGTGCAAAAAACACCTTCCTGTACTGACCATGACCAGCTAACACATTTCCAAACACAATTTGCTATGTCTACACTAGGTGCAAATTCCTGTTTAAAATTATTGGTTAAAACATGACCTGTTTTTCCCCTAGTCTAGACATAGGCAAAAAGATTTCTCATTTCTATCTAGATATTTGTGTAAGGCCTCGGTAACCAGTACAAGCAGTAGTATCACTTTTTATATACTCAGGTAAAAGTATGTCTTGCATGTGTATTGTGCTGACCAAATCTCTCTGCTGCCTGATTGTTCTCAGTTGTTTGAGTTTCAGATCTCAGTGCCCAAGAATATCTGGGAAGATACAAGGGAAGAAGTTGAGTTGTGTTTTATAGTAGCATCCCGAGTCCCTAATTAGGATTTGGAGCCCCATTGTTTTAGACACAGTACAAATGCAGAAGACATGGTCCCTGCACTGAAGAACATATGATCTAAAAAAATATGACAAATCTATCTTACAAGATAATACTGCACTGTGAAAGGGCATATCTTCAGAAAAATAACAGTTCCATTTAAAGTATTTTCTTGTCAAGCCAGAGAAGTGAAATTTGAGTACAGTGACTAAACTAACAGTAGTGATCACGAAACCCAGACCTTTAGAGGTATTTAGACTACTACCTTGCTTTGATTTCAATGGAATTTAAGATCTGGGACAGAAACTAGGGATGTAAGCATTTTGTCGACTACCTGATAAGCGTAGGCGACGACTCGACTAGTCACTTCTCCCCCCTTTGCTACCTCTGTATCAGAGGCACCAAGGAGGGGAGCAGGACCCAGTGCTGGGGGGAGCTAGCTTAAAAGCTGGTTGCCTCCAGCACTGTCTCCAGACCAGGGGGAAGGAGTGGGAGAGGCAGAGGTGCAGTGGGGGAAATGGCATGAGTGGGGACTGAAGCAGTCCCTGCTCGCATGGAGATCTGCCTGCTGCGCCTCTTCCTTTGACATGTATAAGAGTCGCGGGCGGGGACTACTTCAGTCCCCATTCACACAGCGTCCCAATGGCTATGCCTCTCCCTTGAAATGTATGTAGCTGTGGGTGGTTTTTGTACATTTCAAAGGGAGAAACACAGCTGTCAGGATCCTGCGCGAGCTGGGACTGCTTCGGTTCCCACTCGCCCGGGTTCCCTGCTGCGCCTCTTCCTTTGAAATGTACAAGAGCCACAGGTGGGTCTTGTACATTTGATATGTAGACACACAGCGGGATAGCGAGTATCCCCCTTATGGACTAATCCATGGAAATTCCATCCACTATTTGATTAGCTGATTAATTGAAATTTAACATCCTTAAGAAACGTTTCATCTCAGGGTTGTAGCATGTCTCACAAAGGCCTGTTGCTGGTTATTGAGCTGAAGGCAATGGAAATACTTACACTTTTTTCAAAACTAGAAGGCAAAAGTGCCAATTGGTTCTTATATCTTCTGTTCATTCATCTCTATGGGCCACTGAAGTGGTGGAGAATTAGGTTTTGGAAGAGGGGAGATACAGGCTTAATATAACTCTATTTGCTTTTTAAAAACATTTGTGAGAGTTCCGGAACATTTGTTTTGAAGGCTGTTCCTCTATCCCACAGTTTACATTGCAACTGTTTCACAATTCCCCTGTTTGTGATATGAATCATTTCCCAAATAAGACTGCTGGATTTTTACTGTGTGTCACTCTGAAGCCTAGAATGTCTGAGTCAGTGTAAAGTGATGGAAACAGCTACAGGACAGGGTTATTTGGTTCAGAATATTCTCAAGCACAATCATCACTGGGATTTGCAGTCTGCGGCTGTCCACACAAGTTTTAAATTCTCAGCCATTTAGATTTCACACACTATAAATATCTACTATCACATGTCTGTGCCATTCTGAGACTCCTAGATCATTGTACTATGAGAGGCAACTGAAGGATTATCACCTTTATTATACAGCTTATTTTCATGTAACCATTTAATTGGTTGTATGAGAGTGGCTATAGAGATCAGGGCTACTCAACACACGGCCCATGGGCCGCATGCGGCCCGTAGCCTGTTTGGGGCCCACAGTGTGGTTTGGGTTTATGCGGGTCTCAACATGTGGCCCGCAGGTGGGATCCTTTGAACATGGCCTCCACTGGGAACATGCTCCACAACTGTGAGGTGTCTCCCACGCGGGGTGAGCACTGAAAGATGCAAGTAGAGGGGCTGGCTGGAACAGACGGGGACAGGGTGTCGGCATTTCTAGCCTCCCGGGAGGAGGTGCTGGGAGCGCAGGGCATTGTGTGAAAGAAGCTATTTGCATATATATTTGTATGTATATGTGACTACACTTAAGTTGCGGCCCTCCGCATGTACTGAGAGTATCATTGTGGCCCCTGGGGCTTCCAAAGTTGAGTAGCCCTGATATAGATGGTAGATTACAGCCCTAACTGCCACACCCTTCCAACATCATGAGCTTTAACTAATTTTTTTTTACTAATGCTGGTGCTAGGAATATCCCAGTGAAGCCTATAAAAAACCAGCAGATATCATAAATAAAGGAGACCCCTCTCTGATCTCTACAGTTTTGGGCACTGAATGTGTTTTCATTTATCTCTACTTTCCTAAATACATATCACTGCAAAACACATAATACAAGGAGAGTTATTTTAAAATTTCAGTTTATTTAAAACTGAACAACTGGACCAAATTTTATAGAAAGCTCACATTCATGTAAGTCAAGCTATTAACTCCAAGCTTCAGGGGGTAGCTGAGTTAGTCTGTACGGGATAAACTTAAAAAAACAACAAATAGTCTGGTAGCACTTTAAAGACTAACAAAATATGTAGATGGTATCATGAGCTTTTGTGGGCACAGATGGACATTGGAAGAAGTGGGCTGTGCCCACGAAAGCTCATGATGCCATCTACATGTTTTGTTAGTCTTTAAAGTGCTACCAGACTATTTGTTGTTTTTTAAGTTTATTAACGCCAATAGTTTTATAATTGATAATGTTGTAAACATCTCTTTAACCCTGGTTTAAAGACAGTAGCAAGCTCTCAATCCTCAGAATATTCAACTGTAAAATTCTGTTTAATTGGCTAACCAGTGGATAACTGACTAAAGGGCGTGAGGAGGTGGGCCGTGCCCACCACTGGGCTGAAGCTCCCCAGCCCGCTTGCACCCCCTGCAGGGGCTGCACCAGCCGGACACCAGAGCAGCTCTGCCTGCAGTGGGCCAGGGCTCCCTCAGGGCTGCTCTGGTGTCCTGGTCAGAGCAGCCCCTGCCTGTAGGAGTGCCCTGGCCTGCCGCAGGAGGGGGCTGCACTGGAGCACCCCTGTCTGCAGCGGGCCCCCTGCAGGGCTGGGGCATCCCCATGACTGTGGCAGGCAGGGAACTGCTCCAGCCCCACTGGTTAACCTTAGCCTTAATACAACCATTTAACCAGTTAAACCTTCACATCCCTAGTTTGCATGTGCAGAACCTGAAATCCTGTTGCGCTGAAACATCCTTTCAGAGGAGTAATAGTTTGGTAGTTCAATGGTCTAGTCCAAGCTTTAAAGTTTAACACTCAATTCAGATGAAAGCAAGAAATTCACACTTCTTGTTGCTTTTGTTTCAGATTGCCTGGCCAGAGATTCTAGTTAAAAAAAGTGAATTAGTTTACACTAGGAAAGTTATCACCACCAGAAGGGTAAAATGTCATTCTTAAAAGGAGCAGCAGCAACAAAAACAGCTTAGATCCCTAATACAGTAAAATACACAAAAAGTCCCCTTTGAATTTCTATTCTACCAACACACAAGGAAGAGTTCTTTTAAACCTTAATTTGTGTATTATTTCAAAGACTTTTCTTCTGTATTTGAGGGTTCCTAGTCCATCACCTGGTCTGCAGGTGACAAACGTCTTAGGTAATAGAAGTAAAGTCAGCAACTGAAAGAAAAGATTTCAACTTGCTAGTCAGGCACTAGTGTGTGTGTGTGTGGGGGGGAAGTAAGTATACAAATTACAGAATGGAGTTTTGAATCAAAGCAATTATTAGTATCACAAAACATTGGGTGTCATTTTAATTAATTAATGAAATTAATAAAACAATATTAGGAGGAAAACAGATCTTGCATTGTGATCGCACAGGCAATCTAAGTGACAAAGTTTGCTTCAACTGATCACAGTGCAGGATTGCGGCCATATTTAGGAGCTGTTTTGTTCATTTAGCATCAGAAATTTTGCTAGGAGCTATACAGGACTATCAGAAGATCGGTCTCTGTTCTGACAGCTAAAAACCTAATGCCATGATTCTACAAAAATGTACGTATCACATGTTCCTTTAGAGCAGGGTCTCAAACTCCCAGCCCAGGGGTCATCTACAGCCTGAGCACTTCCTCAATCCAGCTCACAAAATAGTTTGAAAAACTTATTTAATCAAGACTGCATGGCTGCCAGCCTAATGGGGGACGAGGGCAGATGGCATGTGGGGACTCACCCAGCAGTACCCAGGCCCCCAGTGCCTACATAGTCCTGGCTGCAGAGGGCGCCACTTAGAGCCCCACTGCCTGCCTTCAGCACAATGCAAAGTGCGCTTGTCAGGGTTAAGGGTGATGCTTACCAAGTAACTGGTTAACCATTTTCATCTGTACTTCGGCTCACAGATAAAAATACACTGGGGGATCTTTTCATTTGGCATCTGGTGTTTGAAGTCTTTGGCTGAACCAGGGCAGGTTTTCTACTTTTCTACACAAACCATGAGACCTAAATTCTTCCTTAAAGAAAAGAAAAAAGGATGGGATTCTCTTCTAATATCATGCACTAACAAACAAGCATAGCTAATCACACTTTTCAGGATGCTGTCCTCATCCGATGGATAGATCTGCAAGATTTCCCTCCTGTTCCTTCTCTTTATTACATTCCTCACCAGCACATTTGAAGGGTGATTTTTCAGGGTTGCAGGAGCACCTTTACTTTCCATGGACTTTTGTAAGAGGACTGGCAAGGAGCACTCAGCACCTCTCCAGTTCATGTCAGCAGAGTGTTCTGCCACACGTGGGCTGCGTGTATTTAAACAAACAGCAAGGTTCAGCTGCCCAAGGAAAAGTAGCAGGCAGGCCAGGAACGTTTTTAGTGTGGGGATACGGAGGATGTTTGGTGTTTGTTATTACAGCACTGAAATCTGCAATGCTTGTTTCCTGGGGCCCCCTCCCGTCTCATCCCGGGGGAGCAGGTTCCCTGGCTGTTAGCCGTGCAGATGGGGAAAGAGAGGTGCCCCAGGGCTCAGGGCTACAGTCTCCCCTGGCATGGCACCCCCGTGGGTTTGGAAATATTTGTGGGCGCTTAGTGCCCAGCGGCCGGGTCGAAGCCCTGGTTATTGCTACTTCACCCCAGAGGGTGCGCCCCTAGTTCCAGCCCCACTGATCACGCGTGGTCCCATGCAGCTGTTGCGAGTGACCCAAGGGGTTAAGCCCTGCAGCGCCGGCCTGGGCCAGTGGCCTCGCAGGGCGCTGGCTGGGGGTGAGCCCAGGCTCGGGGCCACGTCTGGGCGGCGATGCTGGTGCCGGGGGAAGAGGCGTCACCATCTGTTCTTCATTCCCTGGTCATTGGATTAGTAGCCGTAGTGATGAGATCAGCAGGCTCGGCTTGCCTGAGGGGGCACTGCGCTCGCTCCGGCGGCGCGCTCTTCCTTTCCCTTCCCGGCGGGGCTGGCTCTCGCTCGCAGGGCGGGGAGGGACAGGAGGAGGAATCTGAGGCACGGAGTGAAGGCGCCACAAAAGCAGGTCCGCAGAGGGCGGCCGGGCGGGCGCGCAGGGTGTGGAGGCCGGTCTCCTGCTGGGGGGCGCCACGGTCCCGGCGCCGCGGGGAGAGCTGCACAGCGTTTCCCACCCGCGCTGCGATGCGAGTGCGAGTGCGAGCTTGTATCCCTCGGGGCGAGGAAGCGTTTCCCCGCCCCCCTCGCCTCTGGCTCGCCGGGTTGGAGCCCCGAGCCCCGCACAGATGTGGCGCTCTCCCGCTTCGGTGCGCCGCCCTCCGCTCCCGCGTTGCCTCTCAAGCTGCCTCCTCTGGGGGGTTCGCGTTTGCTGAGCACCCGCGGCGGCGGGCAGCTTGGCGCGGCTGCCGTGGAAGAGGAAAATACTGTTTGAGGAAATAGTTTCGCGAGTCCCTGCGCCCGCTTGTTGTTTGTGGTTCGCTCTTTCCTTCTGGATGTGTGTGTTCCCGGAACAGAGCCGCCCGAGAAGTGCGGTCAGCAATCTGTGGTAAGTTCTTGGAAAGGGGAATGTTTTCCATCGATTGGGAATGTTGTTTGAGTCGCTGACGTACGTTTTTGAAGCAGTGGCTACAAATGCTAGAAACTAGTCCTGAAAAAACAGCCAACTCCTGCATGTGTGGTTGAAATAGTCACATGTTCTTCTGGTTTTCAGAAATGCTTGTGAAATTCATCTTTAACTGTGGTCTTGATTTTTTTTTTTTAACAACAAAACACGTGAAACCCCCCCCCCCCCAGTAGGTTTCTGCTGCTGGGCTGTGAACCTAAATACTGGTGGATCAAACAATCCCAGTGTAAACAAAAAATCTCTCTATAGGCAGATTGTGATGTACATGTTAGTGCAATATTTGTGGGCATTTTAAAGATTTTAGAGATAGAAGAGAAGGTGACTTCAGTTGAGCTACTTAATAAAGTTTTGAAATATGAAAGATCTCTTTGGCTAGTGTAACCCTCGTTATAATTTTGTCAGTAATTAAACACAAATTTGTATGCTACATGTGCGTTCCAAGCGAAGGAATATATTCAGTCAGTTTGCCTTGTCGCTACTTTTAAAAACTCTGGGCAAGGATATTCTTTGAAATCAGTCTGATCCTCCTTTGGAATAGGAATACTACTTGAAAGCATAAAGGCTATTGAAAGATGTGCCACTCTGTTTCCTATTGAATTCCTCAAGCGTAGAATCCCATTCATTCTTGGAGGAGGAAGAACATTCTAGTTTAAGATCAGTATGCAAAGTTAGTGTGACATTTGGCATGTTAGTTTAAATTTTTTTTTCTCCCTTATATTTTGTAAACCATATGTTACACGCTGCTATGGGATAAGAAGCATCCTGAATCCAGGCTGGATCAGTTATCACTTTGGTCACCAGTTTGATAATTGGCAGCAGTCCAGAGTGCTAGTCAAATTAGATTTTCAATACAATGCTTGTATTGCTCTTGGTGACAGCAACTATCCATAACAAGGTAACATTGCATTGTGAAAGTTTATCCTTGGAAAAATAACAGCCCTTGAAGGACTATTCTGAAGTTTGCAACTGTTTGGTTGGTTTGTGCAATGTATCTCAAGGCACTCTGCATTTTTAATGTCTTTTTGGTAACAAAAGCAGTCTGTCAGGAACATGAGAGTTGCAATTAGACTTGTGCTGATGACAGAATAAAGTCACACTGTGAATTCGTTTTTAAAAACTATTGGGCAACAGTTTTAAGATATTTGTCCAGTGATATTAACAGAAGTGTGTTCCAGTAACTAAAGCAGCAAATTAGAAGGTGAAGGACCTGGCTTATATATACTTCTGTGCCATTGATTTGTTGTGTGACCTTGGGCAACCTCTTCGTGTCTCCATTTCTCTATCTGCACTTCCCTACATCATAGTGGTGCCTGAGGCTTAATTTATTAATGCTTTTGAAAACATTGAAGGTCTTTAAATGGATCATGCTGTATGCACTTAGAACTTGTGAAACTGAGCTGAACAACTTCTGCATTTAACTGTTAAGGGAGATCCAGAAATAGTAGTTTGTCAGCCCCTTAATGCATGTGGTTTTTCTGACCTTATTTTTTATTTCTTTACAGACATCAGTTAAATTGATCTGGTATCATCAATCTTCTTGCTCAGTATTCCTCAGGCTTTGGTGTGATACAGTTGATAGGAGATTCCCTCTTGGATAAATACATATTTATAAGTAGTCGGGCTGAGAGCACTTGCACAGAGGTGTTCAAATGAAGATACAACACTAACTGGGAAATATACACTCACTAGAGCAGAGTGGAATTGTTAATTTTTGTTGAGGCTATTATGAAATTATAAAAGACAGTCATAAGTTTCCTGTAGCATAAGAATTGCTGAGTGATGGACTATTTCTTATGCTAGTCCACATGAAGCAACTCAATAACTTGTCAGGCTTCATTGTATATTTAAGATAATGGATTTTCCATGTACCAAAATCAAAATTTAAGCAATTTTTTTCTCTCTTTTCCTTCTCCAATCACTTCTTGTTCCAACTTTGTCCTCTACTCTCTCACAATGGTGTTTGGTGTTGTTTCATGGATTGTAGGGGGAGGGGATGGTTGCCTGAAATGATCACCTTGATGATGAGATGCTCTTGAATTTTACTAATTTTGTGACTAGGAATCCATGCTCCTCTGACTAGTTTGTTTTATCCTCAGTCTGTTGCAGTAATGGATCTGGTAGGTTAAAAATCTCAATGTAGAGTTCTGAGATCTGACTAGCCTTCAGTACCTTCATAAGAAAGTTTAGCAAACTAATATTAAGAATATTTCTACTAAATTCTTCTTGCATTAAAATAAATGCATGTTTTTACCAGGTTCAAGCCTGATAAATTATAGTGTGTTTTTTAGCTGTCTCTTCTGCTTGGCTGCTCTCTATAGCAATACTGACATCCTTTTACTTACAACCTCCTTGCACTATAGCAACATTGAATGCCTTTTCAAATTTGCTCTGAAGCAAAGAATAGTAAATTCCAGCTTAAGCAATGGTAATGAAGATATGCTGTTTTAATTATTAGAAAATAAAGGGAAATTTAAAGCTATTTTAGTTATAACCAAGTTTCCCAAGATGATATGCGGTCAGGAAGCTTAGCAGAACTTGAAAATCCTGGCTTCATGCCAAGGAGTTACAAGATGGAATAGCAATAACTGATATTCTATGGAGATGCCTTGCTTTATTCTGTGATGTAAGACATGAACCTTGACTCATGTCTGTTGAATTGTAAAGAAGCCATGCTGACAAAACCTTCTTTAGATTGACAGACATGTTGTATGAAGGTCCTAAAATATGTAGAGAGACAGTTTTAATTCTGATTTTGGTTATAAAAACACAGGTTTTCAAGACTAGCCTATTTGGAACTCAATCAATATTGTCTTACCCAAATTTAATGTAAAAGTGATGTTTGCACGCACACACAGTGAAATGTTTGCTAATATGTCCATAGAATACTATACATGCTTTATTTAAAATGTGAACATTTGCTCTGGGTTAACTTGCCAGATAGGCATGCAGCAGTTCTCCATAAAGGATGCGATTTTGGGCATTTAATGTACCCACCCTACACACTTGTGTCTTATCGCTTGAAAACTTATTTTATATTCAAACTAAGTATGGAAATGTCAAGTGAAGCTATAAGCTTGTGGGTGAGGTGAAAACAATGATACCCAAAATGACTGTCAGGTTTTTTGGTACCATTCCAGAAACACTGCAAACGGACAATGACTACAATTTTTACTGTTTGTTAATTTCAAGACCTTAGTCTAGTGTTTAATTGTCAAAGTATCTCGAAGTGATTAGCCTTCTGACCAGCCAATTTTCGTTGGAAATACAGATCCGTCTCACACTGAAGAGTGTGCACCAGTAGTAGCAGACCAGGGGTGAGCAATAAGCAGCCTGCAGGACAGATATAATTTGTCAGGGTTAGCTCCCGGCAGACCACCAGACACAGACCTGAAGATGAATGAAACAGATACGGCCACTTGCAGGTCCCATGGGCCATGGTTCACAGTTCCTGGCCAATGGGAGCTGCGGTAAGCACTACCGGCCAGGCCAGACAGTCTTCCCCTCTACCGGGTCCCTCTCCTAGTGAGGCACAGCTTTCTGCTAGCAGGGGAAGTTTTGGAATATTGATCTGACCCAGCCACTGCTGTTCTTCTCAGGGGTCAGGGAACTCTGTCTGTCTGTTTTTCTTCTGCACCTGCCCATGCAGCTGGGGCATTCCTAGAACTTCTTCCCCACAGCAATTTACCTCTTCCCCTAGCTGCCCGAACAGATGATCCTGGACTGCCAGAAAAGGGTGAGTGGAGTAGCTTCTCTTTGCTTTCCCAAAGAAACTATTTTTTTTGGCAAGCAATGTTCCCTGTGCGTTGTGTGCTTGTGCAGCCACTCGAGATTCTAGTGTCATCCAGCTGATTGGCAGAGCACTCACAGCTAGATTTTTGTGTTTCTAATGGTGGTGCACTTTTGCACATGCTTTGGTGCACATAAAATACATATTCTGCACCTGGGAAAAACTTGCACTTGGATGTAAAATCCCATTTAAAATGTGAGCCACTTAAACTACATGTTTAACCTGTTAACTGGCCCACTGTATTATGCCGTGGTAGAGGCTGCTGGGCCTGCCCGGGTCAGGCACTGATTAACTGATAAGGCAATGCTTTTCATGTACATCTCTAATTTCAGGGCTGCTGACAGAAGGGGAAGGGGACAGCTGCCCCGGGGCCTAGCGATTTTTTTTTTTTTTTTTTCTGAAAGAGCCAGAGGCTTGCCATTGCCACTACAATAGCTGTGGCAGTGGCTGGAGTCCCAGGCTTTTTAAAATTGCTGCCAGAGCCCCTAGTGACACTGTCCAGGCAGCGCATAATGGTTGGTGTAAGGAGGCTAGACTCCTCGTGCCCCTTCTGCCCAAGGTCCTGCCCTTCCAGGAGGGCCTGGAGCCACCTCCTGCATACCTTTCCTAGGGATCTGGCATTTCTGTCCTCGGTCCTGGCATGTTTCATAGAGATGGACATATTACTAACAAAGATGTGACAAACCCATTTGCCCCTGAATCACCTCCAAAGATGCTTATCAACGTATCTGCTGGACTGCATGCACCTTCAGATGTATAAGAGTGTCTGTTGGCAATAGCAAATGTTGAAGACGAAATGAAGACGTGTGAGAGATGCTTTTCGTTCTGGCAAGTGGTAGAACTTTTTTAGCTCGGTCAAAAAATCTCACATCCAAACATGCTGACATGTCCAAGAAATGAATATTCAAATATGGCAAGGTACGAATGATCATGGCAGTCCATAAACTGGTTTCCACAGAGCTCTGCTCTTAGCAAGCGGTAGAAATAAGGTTTCAGTGGCAACTGTGTTTAATCCAATAGGATCTGTGCATATATCTCTCTTCTATGATGATGGAACAATTAATTAGAGCATCAGCTAGGAGCTCAAATTGAAAGAAACCATGAATTAAAAGCATGCAACAGAGAAGAAACCACAGTATATGTCAGATTCAGTGGATGGAGGTAAATTCCACACATTTGGTGAACTGGCTGCTGAATAAAAGGTCTTTTAAAAAGATTTGACAAAGCTAATTGTGTCTTTGACAAATATGACAACAGTAATTCTGAGAAGTGCAAAATGAGAGTACAGGCCACAGTCTAAAGTTGGATGAAAGACATACCAGGTGGTTAGTGGAATCCCTAAGTCTCTGGGGGTGGGAGAATTTCTAAGTGTCATTCAACAAGTTATCACTTGAAAAATTCCACTTGGAATATGGGGTTAAAATGCACTGGAGAGGATAGGTGCACACTCAAATCAGACATGCTGGAGGCTTTTCCAATGGTGAAATAGTGAATTTCTTGACCAGTTGAAATAGCCTGAGATGTGTTTGGAGGAAGTAAACCCAAGATGTTTTTATATGTGCCATTGTGGCTTTTTGGTCTCCTGGTGTTAAAGAACCATGGTAATTAGGGCGCCTGAAACAGATATTTTGCTCCTTGCTGTTCCATACTTTGCAAAAATGGAACATGTAGATAATGGCTCCAGATATGTTAAACATTCTTATGGCCCTTCATGCTTCAGCCACCATTCCAGAGGACAAGCTTCCATGATGATTTATGGAGGAGAATTGTTTGTCTCCTGCTCTGTTTTACCCACATTCTGCCACTTATTTCACCTTCTAGTCTCAGATGATGATTTGGTATATGTTCATTATAAGAACACTTTTGCTGCAGACTTGACCCAAGATTTAAGAATGTATCTTGAGAAGGTATCAATATGAGATTTCTAAAGGTAGCTACTCAACCTAAGATTTTAGAATGTGAAGTGCCTTCCAAAAATCTGAGATGGACTATGTGTGGAACGTGCTTTCAGAAATCTTAAAATAGCAACACTCAGGTGCAGAAATTACAGACCCTAAACAACCAAAAACCATAACTAGCCTTGTGCTGGTGGTGGCATCTGATTCAGATGATGAAAATGAACACGCATCAGTCTGCACTGCTTTGCAGTTTATGTTCATAGAATCATAAAACCACAGAGCTGGAAGAGACCTCAGAAGGTCATCAAGTCCAGCCCCCTGCTCTAGGCAGGACCAATCCCAACTAAATCAACCCAGCCAGGGCTTTGTCAAGCTGAGACTTAAACACCTCTAGGGATGGAGACTCCACTACTTCCCTAGGTAACCCGTTCCAGTGCTTCACCACTCTCCTAGTGAAATAGTTTTTCCTAATATCCAACCTGGACCTCTCCCACCACAACTTGAGACCATTGCTCCTTGTTCTGCCATCTGTCACTACTGAGAACAGCCTTTCTCCATCCTCTTTGGAACCTCCCTTCAGGAAATTGAAGGCTGCTATCAAATCCCCCCCTCACTCTTCTCTTCCTCAGACTAAACAGACCCAACTCCCTCAGCCTCTCCTCATAGGTCATGCGCTCCATCCCCCTAATCATTTTGGTTGCCCTCTACTGGACCCTCTCCAATGCGTCCACATCCTTTTTGTAGTGGGGGGCCCAGAACTGGACACAATTCTCCAGATGTGGCCTCACCAGAGCTGAATAAAGGGGAATAATCACTTCTCTGGATCCACTCGCAATGCTTCTCCTAATGCACCCTAATATGCAGAGCCTTCTTGGCTACAAGGACACACTGTTGACTCATATCCAGCTTCTCATCTACTGTAACCCCCAGGTCCTTTTCTGCAGAACTACTACTTAGCTGGTTGGTCCCCAGCCTGTAACAATGCTTGGGATTCTTCCATCCCAAGTGCAGGACTCGGCACTTGTCCTTGTTGAACCTCATCAGATTTCTTGTGGCCCAATCCTCCAATTGGTCTAATTCACTCTGGACCCTATCTCTGCCCTCAAGCGTATCCACCTCTCCCCCTAGCTTAGTGTCATCTGCAAACTTGCTGAGGGTGCAATCCATCCCCTCATCCAGATCACTAATAAACATATTGAGCAAAACCGGTCCTAGAACCGAACCTTGGGGCACTCTGCTAGAAACCGACCACCACCCTGACATCAAGCCGTTGATTACCCGCTGGGCCTGGCCTTCTAGCCAGCTTTCTATCCACCTTACAGTCCATTTAACCAAACCATATTCCCTAACTTACTGGCAAGAATATTGTGGGAGACCGTATCAAAAGCCTTGCTAAAGTCAAGGTTTATCACATCCACTGACTTTCCCATGTCCACAGAGCCAGTTACCTCATCATAGAAGCTAATCAGATTGGTCAGGCACGACTTGCCCTGTGTGAATCCATGCTGACTATTCCTAATCACTTTCCTCTCTTCCAAGTGCCTCAAAATGGATTCCTTAAGGATCCCTTCCATGATTTTTCCAGGAACCGAGGTAAGACTGACCGGCTTATAGTTCCCTGGATCGTCCTTCTTCCCTTTTTTGAAGATGGGCACTACATGTGCCTTTTTCCAATCATCCAGGATCTCTCCCGATCTCCACGGCTTTTCAAAGATAATGGCCAAAGGCTCCTCAATGACATTTGCCAACTCCCTCAGTACCCTCAGATGCATTAAGTCCGGACCCATGGATTTGTGTACGTTTAGCTTTTCTAAATAGTTCCTAACCTGTTCTTTACCCACCAAGGGCTGTCGACCTTCATCCCATCTTGCGTCACTTAGCGCATTAGTCCGGGAGCCGACCTTGTCCGTGAATACACAGGCAAAGAAAGCATTGAGTTCTTCAGCTTTCCCCACTTCATCTGTCACTAGGTTAGCTCCTTCATCCAGTAGGGGCCCCACACCCTCTCTGATCACCTTCTTCTTGTTAACATGCCTGTAGAAACCTTTCTTGTTATCCTTCACATCCTTTGCCAGTCGCAATTCCAATTGCACTTTCGCCTTCCTGATAACCCCCCGACATTCTCGAGCTATACATTTAAACCCCTCCGTGGTCATTTGTTCAAGTTTCCACTTTTTGTGAGCTTCCTTTTTGTGCTTAAGTTCACCAAGGATTTCCCCTGTAAGCCAATCCGGTCTCCTACCATGTTTGCCTCTCTTGCTATGCATCAGGATGGTTTCTTTCTGTGCATTCAATAAGGCTTCTTTAAAATACTGCCAGCTGTCCTGGACTCCTTTCCCCTTCATGTTAGCATCCCAGGGGATTCTGCCCATCAGGTTTCTGAGGGAGTCAAAATCTGCTTTTCTGAAGACCAAGGTGTGTATTTTACTACTCTCTTTTCTTCCTTTGGACAGGATCCTGAAATCTACCATCTCATGATCACTGCTTCCCAGGTTGTCACCCACCTCTACTTCCCCTATTAGTTCCTCCCTGTTTGTGAGCAGAAGGTCAAGCTGCGCACGGCCCCTGGTCGGATCCTTCAGCACTTGTACCAAGAAGTTATCCCCAACATTCTCTAAAAACTTCCTGGATTGCCTGTGTACTGCCATATTGGTTTCCCAACAGATGTCAGGGTGATTAAAGTCCCCCACGAGACTTTGTTGTTTTATTTTTGAAAGCAGTAATTTTTCTACATTTGTAACTTGATCTTTCATGATCCAGAGATTGCGGTTTCATGATCCAGAGATTGCACTACTGTACTCGTAAGTCTCAAGTCACCTCATATTATTTTTACAGTGTGAATATATGTAATATAAAGTGAGCAGTGTAAACAGCTATTTTAAATAATTCGGTAGTCCAACTGGATAGTAAGTTTTACCTAGATTATAAATTGTATGCAAAAATTCTTAAATCAGAAAGGAAGAGTTAATCATTATCGGTAAATTGGCTTAATAAGATTTACATTGAAAAGAGAAACTCTGCCAAGCATGCTTGTCACATGTGTGTATTTATATTCAAATTCCATATATGTGTAACTGGCTGCTGCGCTGTCCTGGAATAAAATGCGCAAAACCACGACAAGTGGTCAAAGTTTCAGTTAGTGGCCTCCACTGTACTACTCAAGGCAGCCTGTTTTTGTCACTCGAAGTATGTGCGTTATGATAACTACACTCCCAAGAAATATATTGCTGAGTTTACAAAAGGATTATATTTGGCTTCTGGCTGATTGCTGACTTCTTGAATTATACTCTCAAGTGCATGCCTTGGAATTCTTGCAGGCAGATTGACTGCTGCAATCCATTTTATAGTTCACTTTAGGCCAAACATCCAAAATATGCACATTGCAATGAATTGTTTTCTTTTTGCCTGTATTCTTAAATTTCTCATGTATCAAACCTACTTCTGAATTTAACAAAGCTTTACATTGCATCTTCGATCAACAAATGAAGACTAGTTACATTAGTACAGGCACCACTGACAAAGAAGGGGTCACAGGTTTGAGGCTTTTTAGCATGGGCGGTCATGGTGACTTGGGGACCTGTTTTTCTGTTTGGAGTGGGCAAAGGATTATTGTGATGATAAATACACCTATTTGTGACAGTATCCCAGGAATTCTTTCGTGTGATGCAATGTTGTATACTGCTCTCTTATACTGTTATAAGAGTAGTTGTTACCCCTCATGTTGGTATAAATAAATAATGAAGGTAGATTTATTATGCCAATGGGAGAGTTCTCTCCCACTGGCAGAGAGAATCTTTGCCAGACATGCTACGGTGGAGCGGCTGCATCAGTGCATATGTAGTGCTACTAGTGTAGAGTAGCTCTTTGTGGTGCATTCTTCCTAAGCGTTTGGCATCTTGAAGCTGGAGGCCATTCAGAACTGGCAAATATTTCTGCATATGATAGTTGTGCTTTGGAATAGGCCCTTTAAGGATGGGCAGAGCAGAATATTTGGCTTATGGGTCAGTCCTCTTGCGGCAGAGCAGCCAAAGTGGACAAGAGAGGTGACTGGAGGGACGGAAGACTCTCACCAGAAGAAAGAGCATTTAAGGTCATGGGCTTCCCTAAAAACTTAACACAGACTGTTGTTTTTATTGGGAATGATCTTTCATGGCAACAACCCTATAAATAGTAAAATGCAATGAATTCATTACCAGGCCAGACTGTTGTACCAGGAGAATAATGTGGAATTCATAGCCAATAAATCAGCTGAGTACAGTTGTATTGGGAATTCTGTTTTACATTTATAGAAGTGAAATAAGCTTTATTTTTACTTTTTGAATATTCATTCTTAAGTCACTGGATTAGATAGATATATGTCTTGGGAGATAATGTGTGCTGAATTTTCTAGGTTTAAATATTTTACTTGTAATTCCTGCTTCCCAGATTACCATCACTATTTGTAGTCCCGTGGCACCATAGGAATGTCTACACTAGAGATGTAAGCAAGTAGTCGAGTACTCAACTACTCACACTCCTCCCTCTCTCTCCTCCCTCCCCCTCTGCTGCCTCTATATGAGTGTCAGTAAGGGTGGGAAACAGGAGCTGGTACTGGGGAGAACCAGCTTAAAAGCCAGTCCCCCCCAGTACTGTGTCTTTATGATGCTGTCTGCCTCCCCTCCCCCGCAGCTGCCTCTATCAGAGGCAGGAGGGCGGGGGATAAGAACTAGCCTCTGCCTGCAGTGGGCCAAGGCTTGCCGTAGGCAGAGGCTGTTCTGGCAGCATCCCCTGTTCGCGGGTGTTCCAGTGGGCAGCTGGGCCCCTCCGCGGACAGGGGCTGCTGCCACGAAGCAGCCCCTATCTGCCCGCAGCCAGCCCGGGACACGGTAGAGTCTGCTCCAGCAGCAGCCCCTGTCCCTGGCCAGACCCGGCCACCATGAACAGGGGCTGCTGGACCTAGTGCGAGCCGGGACCAAGCAGTCTCAGCTCGTGCCAGTCTGGGACTGCTGCGCCTCTATATTTTAAATATAGTAAGAGCCCAGAGGCTCTTGCTACATTTAAAATGCAGAGCCATGGCGGTCCGGAGCTGGCGCAAGCTGGGACTGCTGAGTCCTGTCTCGCACTTGCTCCAAGAACTAATCCCCAGTGTGGCTCTGCAGTGTGGCTCCCTTTATTGACTGATTGTGTAGTCAATACAAATTGTATCAACTACACGATTAGCCAAATAATTGCTCCTTAACATCCTTAGTCTACACTAGGAAATTACCTCAAAATAACTAAATTCGAAATAACTTCTGAAATAACTATTTCAAAATAAGTTTATTCCCTGAGGAAAGCAGGAGTACAGATTTTGAAATAATCAACCCATTATTTTGAAATAACAGGCTTGGTAGTGTGGATGTTCCACTTACTATTTCGAAATAAAGGGGGGTTATTTTGAACTATCTCCCTAGTATAGACCATGGCTTAGAGACTAACTAAAATATATGGAACCAATTGGGTTTTGCGCACAAAAGCTCATGATTCTATATATTTTGTAAGCCTCTAAGGCACCACAGGACCATTTGTTGTTTTAAAAGTTATAGACTAACATGGCTACACCTCTGAGATTACCATTTGTGATATTAATGTTTCGCTAAGAGAACTATGGCAGTTACCAACAATATTATGTTTATTTCAGTAAGCATCTGTTAATTCAGGCTAATGTGCTCTTGGTGATACCCTTATATACGTTAGTTTAATTAAAAATTGTCTAACATGAGCAGGGCTCGACAAACTGCGGCAAAATCCACTTGCCAGCCCCGCACCGCGCATGCGCCAGACCGCATGCGCACACTGCCAGTGAACGGGGCGACCGGCTGAAATCTACTCGCCACGGGTGAGTAGATACATGGATTTGTCGAGCCCTGAACATGAGGATGTTACTTAAATTAGTTAAACATTGTCTTAAGGGTGCTATTCTAAGCAAAATGTACTTGGGGTCAATACTCCTAAGGGAATTCTGTGTCTCTGCACATCTATAGAATTCATGCCCCCCCACATAGCTCTTAGCTTCCCCACAGAAAAATAACTTTGCACTGGGAAGCCAAGGGAAAGCACAAGAATGGTCACATGCCCCTCCATGGCATCAAAGGCAAAGCTGTTCAGGATCCTGGAGCAATTGGTACAGAAGTAAATGAGACTAAGGATGTTAAGAAGTAGGAAATTGGCTAATCGAGTAGTCGATACAATTTGTATCGACTACACGATTAGTTGATAAGGGAAGGTGCTCTGTCCCAGCTCATGCTGGGTCCGGGACCTACCCCTGTTGTGACTCTTCATTTTAAATAAATTTAAAATACAGAGCCGCAGCGGCCCCAGATACAGAGGCAGCAAGAGGGGGGCGGGGAGAATGCGAGTAGTCGACTACTTGACTAGTCACTTGCATCCCTAAATGAGACCATTATGGGCAGTCATGCAGGTGAGAGAGAGAGAGAGACTGTCTCTCTTGCTTGCTGTTGTGGCACGCTTGATATGTAGGGGTAGGGGTTCTTGGTGTTTCTGAAGAGGTAAGCGTGGGTCAGGCTCTGTTCCACAGGTAGAGCAGAACATAGCATCCTACGTGCTAACTGAATTGTTCCCACTGTCTTTGTGAATTCCCTTAGCAGCATTAAACGGGGAAAAATGTGTTAAGGCTCCTTTACGTTGCCAGGGCGTAAAAGACAGTGTGGCACTGTTAATGCTTAGGGCACTAGAAATGTCAACATTAGCTGGGCTTATTGGTTAACCTGTCGACTACACGCACTCCACCTCCCCCACTGCTTCTGTATTAGAAGAAACAGCGTGGGAGGAGTGGGGTGGGAGCCAGTGCTCCTACCTCGGGGGCAGGGGAGGCTGCTTCAGAGAAACTGCTGCAGAGCAGCCTCTGTCTGTGGCAGGCCCGGGCTTGCTGTGTACAGAGGCTGCTCTGTGGATCTGGCGCAGCCTCTGTCCATAGGGAGCTTGGGCCCTCCATGGACAGGAGCTGCTGCCGCCTCTGTATTGGAGGCAGCAGCATGGGGCGGCAGGAGGGAGCTGGCCTGCACGGGGAACTGTTTTTTAAACCAGCTCCCCTCATGGACTGGCTCCTGCCTGCCACCTCACGCTGCTGCCTCGGATAGAGGGGCAGCAGCATGGAGTGGCAGGAGGCTCCCAAGTAGTGGGGCTTGGAGAACACTGGCTGCCGCCCTGACCCCCAGGGACTATCGAATAGTTGTGTAACTGCTAAAATTTGATTTGGTTATATGACTATTCAGTTATATGCTATCTAACAGCCTTATAGGGAACTTTAGTGATTAAAATTGCTCTAAATTTTTGGACTGGAGAAAGAATCCTGTCTAAATGTGCTCTATGAATTGTTTGCTGCTGACTTTCATGAGATGGTCAGTAGCCATTATAAACTAACTTTGGTTCCCCAGCCGTCACTTGCACTCAGTTGCCTGTGATATAGCACTGAGCATATCTAGGTTGCATATATTTGACTACTAAGTAGAAATAAATGGTCAAAGTAGCTACTTTACTGTAAGCCAAGGGGGCTTAGGGATTTCCTCCAATGCTGCCAACTCATATTCTTCATCCACTCTGTTGCAGTTCAATTACCAAAATAATTGAAACCAATGTGATTATATTGTGTTTAGTTTGACAGTTAAGACATGCAGAATTTTATATATGGAGATATACCTATCTTATAGAATGGGAAGGGACCTTGAGCAGAGTACCATCCCTGACAGATTTGCCCCAGATCGCTAAATGGCTCCCTCAAGGATTGAACTCATCGCCCTGGGTTTAGCGGGCCAATACTCAAACCACTGAGCTATTCCTCCCCTTCCAAAACTTTCAAGAAGCAAGAGCTAGTAGTTAGGCTGGACAGCCTACATGTATTCAATCAATTTTATGAGATTGTAAGTGTAGGTGTAGCATATTTTGTGATAGGATTTAATTGTGTTATTTTTAAATGATACATTATTTAGTATGGCATTTTTCAAAATAAAAAAATCTGATTAAAAAATCATTTTTTTTTTAATCCACCCTCGCTATTACTCTGTCTTGACTAATCTAGTGGGTAGCCCTTTTTCTAGATTCAGCTGGATCTTGTCAAGTTTGGGCATTTAAAAATTGTTATACTTCTTTCTAAGAATGTTAAAATGCAGTTAATTGACTAGTCAGTGGAATTTCCATCGATTAGTTGACTAGTCGATAGGCACTTCCACATTCCTTCTTTGAAATGTACAAGAACCCTAGCAGGGGCTCTTTACATTTCAAAGGAGGAATGTGGAACTCCATGTATAGCCGGGGCCAGTGGGAAGTTCTGCTGACTCAGGGTTGCACGCAGGTGCCTGCTTTGAAATGTACAAGAGTCCCCTGCGGGACTCTCAGTCTCTCACTGACCCCGGGATCCATGCTATGGGCTTCCCTGCCTCTTTGAATCGTGCGGAGGCAGCAGTTTCAAAGGGGCAGCGGCAGCACAGCTGATAAGCTGTGCAGTGGCTACCCCTTTGAAACGGCCGCCTTCGCGCGATTCAGAGGGGAGGCAAGGGAGCCCAGGATCAGCTGAGGAGTCCATACATTTCCTCTATTTCATGGAGGCAGCAAGGGGAGGGGGAGGAATTGAGTAGTCGACCAGTTGACATTATTATCTGATAAGCAAATGCTTATCAGATAGTCGACTAGTGTTTAACATCCTTACTTCATTCCTGGTTATACTCGCACAAATGTGTGATGTTCTCATTTCTAGAAATGCCTCTGAGTATGGATTTTCAGTGTAGTACCCTGAAGCATGACAGTATGTTTAATGAGTTTTAGGATATTTGCTC
Source organism: Pelochelys cantorii (assembly GCA_032595735.1). Taxonomy (NCBI): domain Eukaryota; kingdom Metazoa; phylum Chordata; order Testudines; family Trionychidae; genus Pelochelys; species Pelochelys cantorii. Next base: position 42,742,353 of record CM064335.1, read on the forward strand.
AGAACCCATTAATTTTTTCATACTTCCAGCATAACTGTTTGGGCTTAAAGAAGCCAAAAAAGTCTTTCAGTCACTGTATTGTTGAAAACTGTTGTGATGCAAGTAACAAGTAATGGAAGTTCTCTGAAGATAAAGAATACGTACTTTGTGGGATACAGTTTTTAATTTGTTGTAACTCAGGATCATCTTCAGCTTGAGCGCTCTGTTGCTCTACCATACTTCATCCACGCAGTGCCAGATAGTGCCTTCTCTAGGGCATACAGTGGGCATATATTAACTTCTGACATAAGAAATATTTCCCAAATGTTGAACTTGATCGTCTTTCACTTGAATGAGGATATCAATCATTCTATAAATTGTCCTTGCAACTAAGCAGCATTGCCACATCTAAACGGGGTAAAAGAATGTTGGTTTTCTGCAGCTTTAAGAGCTTGTAGCTTTTCCTGCTGAGAACAGATAGTTTAAACACAGTCTCTAATGTCAAAAATATTACGATTTACATTTTCAAAACTTGAAATAATAATAAACTCCCATTGCTTTAGTGGATGGGGCTAAGCGAGTGCTGAACATTTCTTTGAAAAATCCCATACTTGTCAAAGTGTTTTAACTATAAATCTCTCTTTTTTTTTAAGGCAAAATTATGTGTTGAGGCGGAAAGAAAATTCAGCAAGTATGTGGAAATTTGTCAAGACCAAATAACTTTTTTATACTTTGTTGGAGCACATTGTCTCCCATGCAATGAGGTTTAAATGAAAAAGGTTTTATAAAATACTTAGCTACACAAGCAGTGTTTGTAACCAATATCTTTTTAAACAAGATATGTTTATATGTGTACAGAGGCCTGCAAGAATCATTCATATATGAAGTCTAAATATTTTAATAAATTTGTCGGTAGACATGTACTATAGTTTTTCTTTTCAACTAGTAGCACAGCAAAGCCATAGGTGCAAATCTGGGAAGGGGACTGTTTGACTACAAAGGTAACTTTAGCTGTAGATTTGGGTGGCATACATTTGTAAATGATTTTATGTAAAAACTGGGGATTGAAAATAAGGGTCTAATAGAAATGATGAAACCCTAATAATAGCAATTTGATATTTGCTACAATGCTAAATACATATTCTTGTTAATAGATAGCAATTACTATTGATGTGATAACAATCTCTTTCCCATTATCTTTATTTTGTATATGTACTGTATTGTTATAGATTCAGTGGTATGGGAGGAAGCACATGAAATTGTTATCTTGAATTAATGCCCTGGGATGCCACCGTTTTTTTTTTTCTTTTCTTTCAGAGAGCCATTTAAGCATCAATAATTAACTTGTATTTCCTACCTTAAAACCCATTGCAGAAATCAGCAGCTTAATTATGTTCATTCGAATGCATCCTCACTTCAGCAATGCTAGCTGATTGCTGATATATTTAGAAAAAAGTAAAAAAAAAACCCCTTTTTGTATTTAACAGGCAACTGAAGAGAGCCAAATTTAGCTGGTGGAGAATGCTGAAAAATCAAGCTAAGTGACAGTAATATTCCATTGACCATTGTCAATGAACTATCAATATTTCCATTTCAAGCCTGAGCTCTAAGATGTTGAGGCAAAGCAGATGGGAGCTTTTTCACAATTATTACCTGCACAGGATATTGCTGGAAAAAATTAGGGATGTCATTGTTTAATCAACCATACAATTAAACAATAAGCCTAGGCTTATTGGTTAATCTTCTCGATAAACGCATTTCTCCCCCCCTCCCCCAACCTTGCTGCCTCTGTATCAGAGGCAGCAAGGGCAGGAACAGGAGCTGGAGTTCAGGGGAGCTGGCTTTAAAAGTTGGTTCCCCCCAGCACCAGCTCCTCAGTGCCGCCAGCCCCACCCCCTTCTGCTTCTATTAGAGACAGCAGCGGGGGGCAGAACAGGGAAGGCTGTCTGCAGCGGGCCCGAGTGCCCGCAGACAGAGGCTGCTCTGCATCCCTTGGAGCAGTCTTTGTCTGCTGCGAGGCTGAGCCTGCCATGGGCAGAGGCTGCTTTGCGGCAGCAGCCCCTGTCTGCAGGGGGTTCCAGCTCCCCATGGACAGAGGCTGCTGCCACCCCGTGCTGCTCCCTCTGTATCAGAGGCAGCAGCATGCAGTGGCAGGCAGAAACTCTGCGTGGGGAGTTGGTTTTTAAACTGGCTTCTGTCGTGGACTGGCTCCCTCTGCCTCTGAGAGAGAGGGAGCAGCGTGGGAAGGTAGGGGGCTTTCCGAGAGTGGGGCCGGGAGCACACTGGCTGCTGGCCCCATGTCCAGGAACTATCAAACAGTTAGCTGCAAAGATTTCATGTGGTTACATGACTATTCAATAACCCGATAGCTAGCTTCCCTAGAAAAAAGCTGTCTACGCAAGATGCATCCTCATCTTGGCTGCCAGTATTGCTATAAAATAGCTGGGAAGTGAGGATGCTAACAAGACATGTTTCTAACTGAGGATGTTAAAATGTGGCCAGTTGACTGGAGGGTATTGTCTCTTGCATGTGCTAGAGCTATCCTTTTTTCACTGGGGGCAGGAGTAAGGGGAACAAGTTCTTGATCCTGTATAGAGGCTGTTGATATTTCTGTGCATTCATATGAACAGTAGGAAGATCCAAAGGCCTGTTACACCTTATAGACTAACAGATTTATTGGAGCATAAGCTTTCGTGGGCAAAGACCCACTTCGTCAGATGCATCTGACAAAGTGGGTCTTTGCCTACGAAAGCTTATGCTCCAATAAATCTGCTAGGGTACATCTAAACTAGCTCGTTAGTTCGAGCTAGGTAGGGTAATGAGGGCAACCGGAGTTGCAAATGAAGCCCGGGATTTAAATATCCCAGGCTTCATTTGCATGTTCCCGGGTGCCGCCATTTTTAAATCCCCCTTAGTCCGAACTCCGTGTCCATGGCTACACGCGGCACGGACTAGGTAGTTCGAATTAAAGAGCCTAATTAGAACGGAATGAGGAGTAACGGTAGTTCGAATTAGGATCTTTAATTTGAACTACCTAGTCCGTGCCGCGTGTAGCCGTGGGCACGGAGTTCGGACTAAGGGGGATTTAAAAATGGCGGCGCCCGGGAACACGCAAATGAAGCCCGGGATATTTAAATCCTGGGCTTCATTTGCAACTCCGGTTGCCCTCATTACCCTACCTAGCTCGAACTAACGAGCTAGTGTAGACGTACCCTTGGTCTATAAGATGCCACAGGACTCCTCATCACTTTTGCAGATCCAGACTAACACGGCTACCCCTCTGATACATAAAGGTCTGTTAGATTTTGCAAAGGATAGAAACCCACATGCTTCAGAACGTATTCTCAAACCCTGGAGTTAGGAAGGAGCTTTTGTCCCATGAGCAGAATTATTATTGGGATCCGAAACTTCCCTCTGGAATGTTTGTATTGGTCTGATCTTGTATTGCAGTTTTCTGAAAGGCCAAGGCTTTCTCCTCTGTGCTCCTGGATCAGACGAAGAACACAGGTGTAATTTTTTATCCTTATCTCTTTATGGAGAGTTCTGTGTTGAATGTAGTCTGAAAATCTGTGGAGGCTGTGCTGTTTATCTTCTGACCATGCGGCAACAGTAGACTGCCTTTGTGCCACAAGATTCTGTTACTGTAATCCTCTCTCTGCATGGCAGCTGAACTCTTGCAGGTTGCTCAGAAAACTGTGACATGTGTGAGGAATCCTAATCCTGTTATGTCTATCCCAGATTCTTTGTGGGTGGCCCACCAGAGCAGACTGATATTTTGAAGTTTGTGCTGCCTTGTCCTGACTAAGTAGATGCCTACTGATTAGGATGTAAGGCTCTCACCCAACTTATTGGTGATGGAACTTGCTTTTGGGATGGGATGATCTAGTCTCTCTCCACATCCGTCTCTCTCTACCTTCAAACATGACTCAATTTAAATATTTAATTATGGCATTTTTTGCACTTATATTTGTGCCTCTGCTTATTATCCTATCCCCATTCCTTTGCTCCTCTGCAGCCCCAGTTTGTGCCTTGAGCCCCTGTTGCTGGGCTCAGCCTGAGGTTTATTCAGACCTGAGCTCTGCTTGGTCACCCTTTCTTCTCCCCCCCCCGGCCCCATCCAAGGTACCGCAACTAGCAGGCAGCTAGGTCCTTCTTCCTCCAGAGCTGGAACGAGAGAGAGTTCCTCCTGTCCAGGAGCCCTTTTTATAGGTCCCATCTGGGCCCTGATTGGCTCCCAAGGCTGTTTTAAGGCCTTATGTGCCAGTGCAGGTGGAAGACCCCATCATACACCATCTCTGATATCTAATATATAAAGGAGAATGTTTGTGTGCTAATAACTTGGACACTATAAGAGCTACCACAACCAAACTTTGCATGGGATAACCTTTTATCCAGGAGAAGGTTTTAAGGGACTGTGGGAGGGAAGAGATGAGAGACCGACGCTTCTCCCCAGGGCTGCATGGAGCTTGGCTGTGCGGGGAGAAGCGGCGGGGCCAGTCACTTACTAAGGTCAGCAGAGGGACAAGGAAGCAGAGGGCGGGCTCGGGAGCCAGCAGCAGGTGTGCAGCTCCCTTCCTCTCCTCAGGCTCCTCACCTCAGTTATATCAACTGTCAACTTATATTTCAACAATGTATACTGACAAAGAGCAAGGACAGTCACTTAAAGTAGTTGGAATTGATTTGGAGACATCTTGCTTTTCACATGGACAACTCTATGTTGCGTGTTCAAGAGTTGGAAGTGGAAAAAATGTGTACATATTTGTTAAGAATAATGAAACAAAAAATACAGTTTTTGATAACATGTAAAATTGGTTGTTTTATATATTTTTTAATATATTTTAATCCCTATAGAACTCAGTGCAACTTTTCTACCATTCAAAAAACGATAACGGACTACTGTTTTTCTAAATTTTGTTCCTCCACTTTCCTGAGCAACGTAACTCCCGTTTGTGTGTGTGTGTGTGTGTGTGTGTGTGTGTGTGTGTGTGTGTGTATATATATATATATATATATATATTTGACTTTTTTATGAGGATTTTTAGATATTTGCAGGGCTCGCCAAGCGGCGGCGAGCCCCGCTCGCCAGCCGTGCGGGTCTGCGTTCTGCGCATGTGCAGATTGTTCTGTGCATGCACAGATCACTCTACAACCCGGAAGAGCTGGTGCAATCTACTTGCCACGGGCGAGTAGATTACATTATTTGTCGAGCCCTGGATATTTGATACTAGTTCTCTAAATAGACTTTATGCATATGAATATGGAATGCAATGAAATTGTACCTGTGTATAAAATTTACCCGTTTGAAAGATCAGGGCCTTAATTTGTAAAGCACACAATGCTTTGGTAGACTGGTGCTTTACAAGGAAGGGAAAAGTTCATTATTGATGTCAATGTAGCTCTCAGGCTATGTTTGGTTAACTGCTGCAAAGAGAACAAAACATGGATTTTGTAAGCCTATTCAAGTGGTATTTATTTTGTATTTTTTTCCATCTTCATAAATACATCTGATCACAGGGCCTTTAATGCTTGCTTAACTACTGTAATGGAATAATCATAATTGGACATCATAAGACTATGCATCAGTTATACAAAGTCAATATAGTGACTTTATTATTAACCTTGGGAGACATTAAAGTCTGTCTTTTATGGAGGCTTCCCATACAGTTGACTTAAATGTTTTGGAGAAGAAAGGCAATTAGTAATTTAAAATATAATTACAATTATTCAGCTCACAAAATAAGGAATGTAGACAGAAACAGCAACATTGCTTCTATAAAATGCAACAGGTGAGTTGGCTCAATTAAAGCTGAACCCCGAGATGTGATACTCTGTTACTGTTTTAGACATTTAATTCAGGCCATTAACTTCTTCTTAGTGATTGCATGGTTATGTGGTTCTCTTTTTATTATTTTAATATAACTGACTTCTATTTAGGTCTTTTATGGGTCTAAAGAAAATTTTATTGCTAGTAATTAGTTTTTGAAAAGAAAAACTATCTTTCACTTTAATCACTTTAATAGCTGGAAAATATCTAGTTAAGATTTATAGCTCTGTTTCCAGTGTGTTCTCTAAATGACATTTTAACTGATTTTTTTTGTTTATGTGGCTACTTCCTAGAATGCTTTTAGACTCTCATTCTCACAGGTTCCTTACCACTGTTATGCATATTCTAATCAGTTGCTTTCTTTTAAATAGCTTTTGCCTCTTATGTTCTGCTCATTTTTTATTTAAATCCAATAAATAGAACTAGTCACCCAATAATTTTGTTTTCCTTATTCTGTATAACAAATGTAAAAATACCCATTGTAAATTTCATATCCAGTATCTCCTTTGTTACTATGTCAACACTTTACAGTTATTTACCAATTGTTATAGCAAATGTTGCATAAATGGCAAAAGCAGAAGACAGCTCAAGTAAAATTTTACTTCATAGGCATTCAATAAATTAGTAAAATAAGTAAATACAAATCTCACTGTTCTTATACACTGATCACAATCCATTTTATGGCCTAAGATAAGTAATATAATGCCAGGAAAACAAAACACAGGAAATAAAAATAACACAGAAAACTAAAGAATAGTACTTGGATGTATTTTCTTCCACAACATTTTCTTATTTAAATGCAAGGAATTAAGATGTTTAGTTTGAATGAAAAATACAACTCTCCTATTAAACTCCTATTTTTCATCACTTAACTATCTTACCAGGAATAAACTACTCAATTAGTATTTGTGGTAATAGGATGCACAAGCATATGCTTGGCATGTGTGACACACAGCTAGTAATGCTCTTTCTCTGGGATTGGATCTGGACAGACAGACCCCCTAAATCAGGGGTCTCAAACTCATGGCCCAACCAGTTCCCCAAGCGCAGGCTGGCTATGGGAGCTGATAGCAGAGCGGAGACTTCTACATCGTACTGCTTCTCTGTGGCTCCCGTGAGTGCAGTGTGCTGTGGGCACTAGCCTGCCCAGGACTGTGTGGACTAATCTGAGTATGTGGGACCATCCCATCCATAGGACGGTTTGGGAAGGCCACCGCGGGGCTACCCAAAGCATGGGGTCCGGAGCAGCCATGCTGATCAGTCCTATGGATGGGTTGACTCTGCACACACCTCCCTTGGTGCCAGGAATGTGCCAGCAGAGGCACAGGAATGCAGAGCTAGCAGCTGGAAGCCATTCTAGCCCCACTATGCTACCGGTGATCCTCAGAGGGTTTTCAAATCACCTCGGGGTGGCGAGTAGGGCTGGGGGATACATGGGGAAGAGGAATGTGCAGAGACACTTTGCCCCCAGAGCTCTGCTCGAGACGGGAGCCCACTGGCCCACTAGGAGGATTTGAGGACTGGCACTGGCCCTAAGGTAAATTAAGTTTGAGACTAGGGATGTAAGCAACTAGTCGACTATCCAATAAGCAAAAGCTTGTTGAATAGTCAACTAGTCCCTCAACTAGTCACTCCTCCCCCTCTTCCCCTGCTGCCTCTGTCAGAGGCAGCAAGGTGGGGAGCAGGAGCCAGTGCTGGGGGGAGCCAGCTTAAAATTTCTGCAGGGGGCAGGGGAGGCAGGAGTAGCGGGGACCGGGTGTAAGCTGGGAATCAGCTGATTCCTGGCTCGCACCCACTCCCAGACACTGCACCTCTGTTTTTTAAAAATCAGAAGCACAGTGGGGGGGGGATGACCCGGGAGAGGGAGGGAATGACCCCGGGGGGAGGGGGCGATGACCCAGTGTTAGCGGGGAAGCTACAGTTGATTCACATCCTCGTGGGATGGACTAAGGTCCTCACTACTCGGATCTATCACCGGTCGTAATATCAGATTTTAGGCGCAGTCAATAAAAACTGGCAAGTGGTTAGAGTTAAACAACAGGACTATATTGTAGTGCAAATTTAAATAACATACATCGAATAACCATGGAGGGCAGTCCTCCTATGGTTACCCCTAATAATAATTACTAGAGTCCTCGGCGCAAACAGGACGATGGTGGCGATGCTGGTGACCTCAAGCCTCTGGCTGATTGAGAGCCTCGGGCGAGGAACAACCAGGAGTCCCTCGATGGTAGGGTCGTTGGTCAGGCGACCTCAATCCTTAGGCTAATTTGAAGCCCTTGGAGAGGAACAGCCTGTGCGATCCCTCGAAGCGCTGAGGAAGATTTCGAAGACGGCCGATCTACCTTCCGCAGATGCGTCTGGTCTTCGGTCCTCTTCCCGCTCTTCAGCTGTGGCCGGAGCAGACGATGGACGCTAGACTCTAATAATCCTATCCTATCTAACCTAAAAGAAAACCATAATCTAATCACCAACGCACCCGTCGAACAGACGCAATGACGGCTGATAAGCGGTACCGTGACGCAGCCTGCCGAACAAGCACGACGACGAATACTAAACTAGCTAACTAAACCTAACACTACCTAAAAAGAAAGAAACAAAGCCTTCCACCCTGTTTAATTCTTAAAGACTGTATTAGACCTCACACATTCTCTTGACCTAGGACTAAGATTAGGACCTCTCTCACTCTCTTACACTATACCTAACCCGACGCACATATACCCGACGCCACCCCAACTGTTGCGTAGTACAGGCTTTTATAACATGGGCTCATGAATATTCATAATATTTCACTTTAAATCAATTGGCTCATTCAAAATTGAATGCTAATTTACATAGCTTTACAATGATTGGCTAAGGAGAATCATAACAAGCGCATACATTATCTTTCAAATTCCAACAGGTAAGTTGGTGGATGTGACATACGTGAGCTACGTGCCAAAACATTTTGTCATTATGGTAGTCTACAATGATTGACAACCTCATTGATTGACATTTGATCTCAATTCATTCTAATGCTCTCCTTTCTGTTTTCTTTACATAAGGTGTCCAGATAACGTATGAACTTAGGCTTTACATTTTCCATATTTGCTCTTATTAAAATACAATAATAGTAATAATGACAATAATAATAATAATCAAGACATTTTCATGTACATAAAATTCTGCGTACACCAGTGCGAGCTGGGACAGCTGATTCCTGGCTTGCGCCAGGTCCTCCCTCTGTGCTCTACATCCACTCAGTGTGCAGCTGCAGTCAAAAAAGCAAACAGAATGTTGGGAATCATTAAGAAAGAGAGAGATAGAAAATATCCTATTGCTTGCATATAAATCCATGGTATGCCCACATCTTAAATACTAGCTGAGATTGTCCCATCTCCAAAAAGATATGTATTGGAATTGGAAATGTTTAAAAAAAAAAAAAGGCAACCAAGGATTGGGGGAATGGACTGGCATCTGTAGGAGAGATTAATATGACTGAGACTTTTCAGCTTGGGAAAGATGCCCGAGAGAGAGAGAGAGAGAGAGATGATTGAGGTCTATAAAATCATGACTGAGAATGTAGATATGAGAGAGTAAATAGCATTTTCTTAACCCACGAACTAGAGGTCACCAAATGAAATGAATAAGCAGCAGATTTAAAATAAACAAAGGGACATTCTTCACTTATCGCACAGTCAACCTGTGGAATTCCAGAATGTTGTGAAGTCAGAGACTATAACAAGGTTCAAGAAAGAACTAGATGAATTCATGGAGGAGAGGTCCATCAATTGCTATTAGCCAGGAATAAGCAGGGATGGTGTCCATAGCTTCTGTTTGACAGTAGCTAGGTAATGAGTGATGGGTACACTTGAGTGCCTATTGTGTTTATTTTCTCTGAGGCACCTGATAGATTGCTCCAGTTCCTTCAAAATTATGATACTATCCACTGAATAGTTTATTTTTTTCTTTTTATCACAGTTGGACCTTCTTTATTTCTAATTTTTTTTGCAAGCTGTGTTTGAGATCCAACACAAAATAAATGTAAAATTGAAAGAAAATTATTTCCTCTGAGGCACCTGGCATTGGTCACTGTCACTTTTATGTTTTGGTCACTATTGTGAACAATAATTTGGGTGTAGGTTTTTTTTTTTTTTTTTTTAACAGCAAACTAAATCTTGATGTGGAAAATGTTTAAAACAAACTTGGTAATTCTGTTCCATACTGTGGAATTCATAGTTTGCATCCAAACATGCAGACAGATGTAGGATAATCTGCCCTCTATATTAAATATCCTTCTCATCTCTTAATAGAGATCGATTTAAACTTTGAAGCATGAGATTTAAAAGCCCTTCCAAAATTGTTGTTTGTTAGGATAACATTACTCTGGATATTTTTTTATCCATGTAAATGTTCAATTCTCTTTAAAATGTTGCTAAATTCTTGGCCTTAACAGCTTCTGTGGCAATGAGTTCCGTGTGCATTGTGTGGAAAAAGGTACTTGCTGTCATCAACCAGCCAACTATTGCTCCATGTTCAGTGTCTGACTCAAGTTATTTTTTGTTTGTTAGAATAGTCTTTTGGTAAACCAGTTCAAGTCTGTGAGAACTGAGAGTGTAGTTTGCTCATTGGAGAGAGGTTCAGTTTACATTTAATGTAAATCCTTCAGTTTTGAATGAAATTATTCTGAAATTACAATTGCATAACTGTGATCAGAGTCCTAGCCTCTGTCCTCTTTGAGGCTGAAGGAAAGACTTGCTTTCCAAGCATTTGTTAGAGAACTTTGACCACATGATGTAATAATGTGTATTACTTGATAAGGGATGTGTTTTCACAGATAATAATGAAGTCAATTATTTCTTCAGATGAAAACTAAATGTCTTTTGAATGTCTCTGAAATGTGTAGTTTTACTCAGTTGAATAAGAGATCTGTGTTCAACGTGATACTTTGAATTTGTGAAAACAAGTTACAGTAAAACTCCAATAGTCCGGCGTCCAATTGTACGGCACTCCCGATAGTCCAGCATCAAAATGGCAAGAGCCTAGTGAGTGAGCTTTGGCAAAAAACGCGTCACAAGGCAGCAGCGGCAGCAGCTGAACCGAGCAAAAAGGGTAAAAAAGAGTTAAAAAAACTAAAACATTACAGTATACTGTATACAGTATGTGCAATAAAAAGGGTTAAAACACTTTCTATACAGTATATACTGTATACAGTATTTATATAACCAGTTTATAGTACCCCCTGATAGTCCGGCATATCCGATAATCCGGCACCACCTAGGTCCCAAAGGTTCCAGATTATCGGAAGTCTACTGTATAATGAACGTGTATTAAGAGTTTTTGATTGTGTGTGTCTCTGCTGTTTTGGTGCTGCCTAATACTAAGTTTAAGCAAGACTGTCAAGTCTCTAAAGTGCTACAGGACCACTTGTGCTTTTTTTTTTTTTTTTTTTAAGTTACAGACTAACATGGCTATCCATATGGGAGATAAATACAGACTTTCTACAATTCCCAGATACAGTAGATGGAAGTATTTTCAAATCTGCACAACACCATATACACAGCTTACTCGTATTCTTTCTGAATTCTTCATATGACTAAACTGCAGTCTATATTTGATGTCATAACTGTTCTGTATTAGGATACTCTTCAATACAATATAAGAACACAGTCCATTTTAATTGCATGTTAAGTTAGCAGGTTTATCTTGAATTCTGAGGAGTTAGCTTTTGTGTAGTGCTACGAGAATGTAGCCTTTATGGAAGAACATCCTTGGGGTATTTGTGACGTGCATTCTTTTGCGAATTGAGCAACACATGACTGTTAGTATTTTTCCCACAGTATTCATACCTCACATTAAATGTAATTTCCCTGAATATGTAAACAGTATAAAATCTGTCTACTGCACAATGAAATGTAAAATGTCCGAAGGATTACAGACCTACTGTTCCCAGTATTATTACTACCAGTTTGGCAATTGGACCAAACATTGCTCTATATATGTAGTGAAGTCAGCATTTCTAGTGCTCTAAGGGTATATCTACACTACAGTTTTTTTCAGAAAAACAACTGTTTTTCCGGAAAAAATATTCAATTATGTCCACACTATAATCACATTCTTTCGAAAGAAAACAAAAGAACAGAGGTGTATTTCTGACATTCGTAAACCTCTTTCTACAAGGAAGAAGCCTTTTTCCGAAAGAGCTCTTTCAGAAAAAGGCGTGTGTGGACAGGGAAGAGGAAGTTCTTTCGCAAGAAGTGGAAAAAGCACAGGTGCCCTGGTGGCCATTCCACCGTGAGTAATCACAGCTTACATGTGAGAGAGCGTCCATTCAGTGTGGACGCTCTCTTTTGGAAGACTTTTTTCGGAAGATCTCTTCCAGAAAAGCTTCTTCCGAAAGAAGCCTGCAGTCTAGACATAGCCTAAGAACGTAAAGGACACATCTAGACTTGCTTTCACTTTTGAAAGAAGATAATGCAAATTTGGCACAAATTTGCATATCTTCTTCCGATCGCTTTTTCTAAAGAGGTTCTTCGAAAAAGAAGGCAGTCTAGATGCAGTTCTTTTGGAAAAAAAACCCGTTTTTCGAAAGACCAGTGTAAACTTCATATTTTTTTTAGGAAGAACTGTTCTTTCGAAAAAGGGTTTTTTTCTCGAACCACATCTAGAGTACTTTCTTTTTCAAAAGAACCTCTTTCGAAAAAACGATCGGAAGAAGATATGCAAATTTGGTGCGAATTTGCATATCTTCTTTCAAAAGTGATAGCAAGTCTAGACATGCCCAAAATCATAGAATACTAGAACTGGAAGGGACCTCGAGATTGTCAAATCCAGTCCCCTGCCCTCATGGCAGGACCAAGCAGAGTCTATATCATCCCTGATAGACATCTATCCAGTCTGCTCTTAAATATCTCCAGTGATGGAGATTCCACAAACCTTCCTAGGCAATTTATTCCAGTATTTAACCACCATGATAGTTAGGAAGTTTTTCCTAATGTCCAACCGAAACTTCCCTTGCTGCAGTTAAAGCCCATCCTTCTTGTCCTATCATCAGAGGCCAAGGAGAACAATTTTCCCCCCTCCTCCTGGTGACACCCTTTTAGATACCTGAAAACTGCTATCATGTCCCCTCTCAGTCATCTCTTTTCCAAAGTAAACAAGCCCAGTTCCTTCAGCCTTACCTCATAGCTCATATTTTCTAGACTTTGATTAATTTTGTTTTTCTTCTCTGGACGTTCTCTAATTTCTCCATATCTTTCTTGAAATGTGGTGCCTAGAACTGGACACAATACTCCAGTTGAGGCCTAATGAGTGCAGAATAGAGCAGAATGACTTCTCGTGTCTTGCTCACAACACTCCTGTTAATGTGTCCCAGAATCATATTTGCTTTTTTTTTGCAACAGTGTCACACTTGAACATGCTCTGTTTGCTATACACATGGAACGGTGGTTACTGTTCTAGCTGCACCTTTTAACCCCCTTTATTGGCATTTCTAAATGAACCCTGTAGGGCCACAAATGCTTAACTTCTCCGGGGTGGAATTCTAGAGTTCTCTTGTTCTTCATGTGATTGCTTATGTTATTCCACAGAAAATGTGTGTGATCTCCATATGCACCAGTGCCAGAAGTCTTTCCCTTAGCGGTATCTGTAGGAGACGGGCCTGGAATGGTGTGCACATGCCACATCATATAAAGCACTACGGACCTCCCCCACCGTGGTTCCTTCTTGCCACCAGTGACAATGCTGAAGCTGTTCTTGTGGATGCTAATTCTATCATTGTTCTCTCATTATGTCCTCTTTTTTCAGTGCTCCAGTGTATGGTTTCCCTGTTTTAAAGTAGTATCTCATGGAACACAGACAATCCTTGTCCCTCCTGGGACTCTGCCATGCATCAGGGCCTTAAAGCTTGTGAGCATTAGTGAACAGCCCATGTCGCTAGGCGACTCTTATAGGAGCTGCTTATGCCGCTTGGGCAGAGGACAAGCAAAAAGTGTAAACTCTGTAAATCTTTTCAGCCATGGACTGAAAAGAGCAGGATATTGTCTGTGAGTCTTCTCTCCTTATGCAGTTGGCTCTTATCCTGGCATTAGAATGCCGCTTCAGCTTGGCACTAAGCATCATGACATCAGTGTGCATTGCGCCAGTGATGCCATCAACGGCCCACCAGGAACTGCTAAGGAGGGTTTCCTCCAGCTTGGACTTGAAGGCAAAGGAGCTGCAGGAGCCCTCAGACTCATTCTTCGACATCCCTTGCTGGTACCCTAGGGGAAAGGTAATGCTGCCCATATGTGTAGGGGTGGCCAAAATTACTAATGCCTGGTGCCAAACCCCATCTTCCTTGCTCTCTGTCTCTAAGGCTATGTCTAGACTGCAGGTTTCTTTCGGAAGAAGTTTTTCTGGAAGAAAGCGTCCATACTGCCAAAGCGCATCGAAAAAGTGATCTGCTTTTTCGAAAGATAGTGTCCATACTGAGAACCCTAAAAGAGCAGAGAGGAAGTATTTCATCTATTCCAGGGACCATGAGTATCTCTATATCAGTGGTCTCCAACCTTTTTAAGCATGACATAATTTTTTGAATTTTAAGTGCAATCCAAGATCTACCTGAAACCCAAACACCCTTGCCCCTCCTCCTTTCTGCCCCTTCTCTGCTCACTCCTTCCTTCTCCCTCCCTCATCCTCCCTCACTTTCATCAGGCAGGGACAGCGGTTTGGGGTACAGGCTCTGGTCTTGAATTAAGGGATTTGGAGTGTGGGAGGGGCTCTGAGCTGAGCTTGGGGCAGACAGTTGGGATGCCAGAGGGCTTTCTAGGTGCAGGCTCTGGGAGGGTGGTTGGATGCAGGGCTGCTCGGGGCTAGGGCTGGAATTTGGGGTGCAGGAGGAAGTTCATGACTGAGATAGGGTTTCAGGATGTGGGCTCCAACTGGGCACTACTTACACCAAGTAGCTCTTGGGGGGTGGTGCAGTGGGGCTAAGGCAGACTCACCCCTGCCCTGGCCCTGCACCACTCCCAAAGGCAGCCGGCAAACTCCCTCCCAAGTTCTGTTGTGCCCCTCACTCTGGTCTGTGGAGATAGGGTACAGAGTGGGAGAAGGGGCACCTTGACATCAGCACCCTTCTTCTCCCTCCCCAGGCCCTGCACAGAAAGCAGGAGGCTCCTGAGGGGACAGCTCCAAGGCAAAGGGCAGGAGATGCACAGCAGTGGGGGGGAGGGGCAGCTGAAGTGCTGGCACTTGATAGCCTCTTGGCCAAACCTGTCAAAAGCATCTGTCAGAGGCTCCAAGATCTACCAGTAGATCCCAATCTATTGGTTGGCGACCACTGTTCTATATACAGTAATTCCTCATTTAACACGTGCCCCCTTAACACGTTTTCGCGGTAGTATGATTTTTTTTTTAAGGAACGTTTTTTGAATTACACGACTGTCCCCGGAATAACACGATTTCCCCAGCTGGCCCGTTGCCGGCGGCTGCGCGGGGCTTCCCCTGCCTTCCTGTAAAGCGGCGGAGGGTTCGCCGCTTGCCGCGCTGTTCCCCGCTGACTCCCCCTTGCCAAACACCTTGCTCCCTCTCCTCCACCCCCACTTGCAGGCCGGCGGCTGGGTTTCCCTAGCTGGCCCGTCGCCGGCGGCTGCATAAGGCTTCCCCCGCCTCCCTGCAAAGTGGCAGAGGGTTCGCCGCTTGCCGCGCTGTTCCCCAGCGACCTCCCCCTGCCAGACGCAGTGCGGGTCCCAGCAGACCCATCACAGGGGCATACTCCCAACCCAATCCCCCTTCCTTTTCCTCCCCTTTCCTTCTCCAGAGCCAAACACCTCCCCTCCCTGTTGTAACCCAGTCCCCTTTCTCCCTCAACCTTCTGTCCTGGTCCCTACAGACACCACCGCTTGAAACGCAACCCCCACCTTTTCCATTATTCTTAATGGGAAAATTGACCCCGTATAACATGTTTTCACTTAACACGATCATTTTCTGAAACATATCTATAGTGTTAAATGAGGAATTACTGTAGTCATCAGGCCCCCAACTCCTTTATAGCAATGAACCACAGAGAAAGGCAAGGCCAATCTGGCATTATCCCCAAAAATAGAGTCCAGGAGACTGGATTTATTTGGGTGAAAGGCTTATTCCCTCTTCAGCTCACAACTGAGTGTGGCAAACTATGAGGCCCTCTTGGACTGACACAGTTTCAACCTCTGACAGAATATGGCAGTATCTAAACTAAAATGATGCCAGGGAGTTTGAAGCTCTCCTCAAAAAGAGGATAGCAGAAACTAGGGTGACTCTTCAGGCAGCATTGGATGCCATGGACACAGCCACTTGAATGATTTCATCTGATGTATCTATACACAGGGCATCATGGTGGCCCCTCAACTAAGGCCCAGAATTCTCTGCAATATCTTCCGTTCAGTGGGCAGACTCTGTGGAACAAATGGATACTAAGCTTCCCAGCCTCAAGCATGCACGCATGACCTTGGGAACACTAGGCCTTCATGTCCTGGCCCCAGCTTGTAAGAAGTTCAAATCTCAACAGATGCAGAGCCAAGTGAGCCATTCCCATCAGGAGCCCTTTCTTAAGAGTTACAGGAGTTATAAAATCTCAGAGGGGTAGCCATGTTAGTCTGTAACTTTAAAAACAATGAGTAGTCCCGTGAACTGACTGTTTGGTTAGACACTAACCAAAATATATAGAATGATGAACTTTCATGGGAAAAACTCCCTTTATTGGGTGAATTGGACTGGAAATAAGAGAAAGCAAGTGGATGGCTTTCCACTCTTCAAATAGAATTTCTCCGAGGTGGGAATCCTTTGTTTAATCACTGTAGAATGGGGATGTCCCGTAACACCTCCCCTGCACCAGTAGCTAGAAAGAGGAGATACAGCAGCTACTAGGGCATTCCTGAACCATTTCAGGATTCTTTTGTAGTAGAGCAAATTCTCAAGAGGTTAGCTAAGCCAGCTTTATCATGGCTTTTGCTGCCATGGTGTGCTCATGATCATTCTGTTGTGCTTACTCTGCACCTCGATATGCTCTCCCAGCCTGGGTGTGCAGCATGCAAATTGATATTTTCTTGACATCCACCTACTATTATGCCAAATTTTCAAATTCACAGAATCCATAATCGCTGTGGTAGAAGCTACCCATTAATTGTAATAAATCCAGGGTTTCCTTTTCAGCACGCTCCTTTTTTGGGAACTGCAGTGCTGCTCTTAAGAACATCACGGTGCTTGTGTCTCAGGTGCTTTCCGTTAAGGTGGAGTGTTTTTCTAAGTATTGGAACTAGGTAGTTATATATTTAAGGAAGTCTAAATCGTACTAATTGTACTTCCCTACATTGCATTTTTCTGATGCTTAGCCAAAAATTATTACCAAATAACATCTGTCATGAGTGTTGCAATGGCATGGAAGAAATTGCTGGCAGGAATTGTTTTGTTTTTTTGTATTATGAGCATTGATGGGTTTAGCCTAAATCTTTGACCATATAGGCTATGACTACACTGCGAAAAATAATCCATGGCAGTAAGTCCGAAAGCCTGTGTCTGTATACTTGAGTTTATGGGGTTCGTGCTGTGGTGCTCAAAATAGCCTTCAAGACATTCTGCCCCAGCCCTTTCCCTGGGCTTCTGAGCCCAGACTGGAACATCTGTATGGCTATTTTTAGCTCTATCATTCTAGAATGAGCCTGTAGATCTGAGCTTGGAGACTTACTGCTGTTGGGGTTTCTTGGGACATTCCTCCTTCACATCCTGGTCCAAGACATTTACAAAGCTTCCACATGAACGGCCACAAAGTCACTCATACATTTGAGCCCGGTATGCCATTGTTCACTAGTCTAGAGATGACACTGAATTTCTCCCTATGTGACTGCTTGGAGTCATCTATGGTGGAATGGACGTGAGCAACACATCTTGAACACCAGTTACAGAAACAGGTAACTGTCTCTTCTTAAATCAAGTCCAAAGCTGTGACACCCTGCGCATCACCTGTGCTTCCCCAGTGGATTTGACTGAATGCAGTATCGGGTTGCAATGTAGACTATAACTGTAATTTCTAGTTTCAACTTGGTACCATGTCTACAAAACAAAATACTGGCTTTTTAGTTATTTGTATCGGATGGAAGAAGAAGTAGTTGAGATAAGCTGTTGAAAAATATCTGACCTGGTAGAAAAATTGCAGTGGATGGGATTCGCCATAATCACATCCCATCTACAAAACACCTTTCTTGTCTTTGTCTTCACCTCTGCTCTCTATTGCAAATGAAAATGACTTAATGAGGCGCCTATAGGAACCCATTAATGTTCTTTCTTAATCAGTTAGAGGAATGTCAGCTATTTTCAATAAACACATGCAAATTCTCTAAGTTACTGAATAGGGTGCAGTCTGCCAGGTCCACAGCTTTAAAAACTTTGGGTGTCTGCTCAGTACTGTTAATGTGCTTGGGCGTGTGTGTGTGGGTGTGTGTATGTATGTGTAGGGGGGTTATAAAGGTATCTACAGGTTGAACCTCTGTAAATTGGTATTCTCTTGTCCGGCAACATCCAAGGTCCAGGAGGACCATGGATGTTCGAGGACCAGAGAGTCCTGGTGCAGCGGTGATGCCTATGAGCCCTGCGGGCTGGTGGGCTTCTGGCAGCAAGCTGCCAGTGGGGCCAGGAGCCCAGCTCCCTGCAGCTGGGCTGCCGGGCACTCCCCACCACCGCTCCAGGGCTGCCGGGCACACCCCAGGTAGGCTGCCTGCCAGGGCTGGGAGCCTAGCGCACCAACTGGGCTGCTCAGCAGGGCTGCCCAGTGCACCCCAGCAAGGCTGCTCAGTGGGGCCCAAAGCCTGGGGCTGCCTAGCGTGTCACAGCAGTGCTGCCCAGGGGGCCAGGAGTATTACAGTGGGGCTGTTCAACAGGGCTGCTTTGGGGGATGGGGAGGCTGGGCTGCCCAGCAAGGCAGACAAGAAGGGGGATGGGGACCAACAGGGCCTGCAGCAAGTCCAGGGCTGGGGGCTGGTAGCAGGGGGGTGATATGACCTCCCCTGGTCTGGCAAAATTGTTCATCAGGGACTGGTCAGGTCCCAAGGGTGATGGACCAGAGAGGTCCAACCTATCTGGAGATATTTTAAAATATATATATTCAGATAATTTAACTTCCCTACAGTAAAACTCAGAAATGTCTGGGGTAATGTGCAGAGACAGCCTCGACCAATATAAAAAATATTGGTAAATATATAGATAGTGTGAGTGGGTGATGCAAGTTAGACACAGGATTTGGAGACTTTTGGGAAAGGTTCAGGAGATAAGTAATGAGATACAGCTTGTTATGTGTCATCAGTCATTGAAAACTATTGCGATTTACATGCCTTTCTAATGATTTAATGGTCTTGTCAACTGCTAGTGACTATTGGTAGCTTCTCTGGAGATCAAGAATTGACTGCACATATAGTGAAATATTTTCTCCCTCCTAGAGGGGTTTTCTTAAAGAGTACTGGTAGGGCATTGTGGGAAATTTGCACACCAATTGTTCATGCTGATGTGTGACTTTATTTATCCTTGTTGCTGGCCTGAACTCACATGGCTTCCTTTTTCTCTAAACAAGTGGCATCATAGGCTGTTAATGTTACCCCAAAAAATTCCCACTGGAGACCACCCAGGGTTACATGACCATAGGTTTATTGATAAACCAAAGGTTTAGACTAAAGAGGGAACCAGCTATCTCTCTCACACACAAACAAGCACACACACACCTTCATTCATTCCCTCGTTCACACACATTCATTCCAGCCCTCAGGCACTCACACACTTACACAGGCATATGGGTTGCAGAAGGAGCCAAGGCATGTAGATTCTGGAAGGTCTGTCTGCTCATTATGGCTGGGGAGCTGGTCAGGAAAAGAAACTTGGCTGTAGAAAGAGGAGCTTCTCAGGAAGAGGAAAAAAGAGCAGGCTTCTGCCACGTGCTCTCTCCTTTTATTGCCTCTGTACAGCTTCTGTGACTCATCCACCTTTGTCACCAGAGCGCATGTCCAGACTTCTCTTGGTTCAGCAGAGCAGCAGTCTGATGACTCATCACCATGCGCCGAGCCTTGCAACTCGAAACACTCTCTCTCTCTCTTTCAGAGGTAGGGTTAACAGATGATTTCAAAAAAATACCGGACACACTTGATCTCAGATGCAGTGTGAGTGCGTCTACCAGCCAGGCAGTACGCAACTATATACTGATACTCATGGTAATAATAAACTTACTTAATTAGAAAATTATATATGTCTGGTATTTTCTCAATTTGTTTCCTGGACAGAAAGCTCAAATACCGGACTGTCTGGTTCAAAACCGGACATCTGGCAACCCTACTCGGGAGAATGCAGTTTAGAGCAAGTTAGAAGCAAAGTTGCTGAGAGTTACAAAGTTGCAAGGTTTTCCAAAGATTACAGATAGTGGCAAGTTTTAACAAAGATTACGAGTTGCAGAGTTGTAACTGCATTGCCTTTTAAAAGCTTCAGAGAATCATTTAGAAATCAACCGTAATGAAGTGACTAAGAAGACAATTGCCCCCAGCAGTGCAGTCAGCAGGAGGTTTTTGTCAGTCTCTAAGTCATGTGTTGGAAGGACCATACAGTTTAGTGTATTTCCAGAAAATGCATGTGTAAAATCTAATAATAGCTCAGGCAGAGGCTTTTTATGCAACTATGTCTAGACTGCAGGCTTCTTTTGGAAGAAGCTTTTCTGAAAGAGATCTTCCGGAAAAACTTCTTTTGAAAAAGAGTGTCTACATAGCAAAAGCACAACGAAAAAGCGATGTGCTTTTTCAAAAGATACCACATTCATACCTTGCATTTAAGGTCTGATTGCTGTGGACAGAGTGACCACCAGGGCACCAGTGCTTTTTCCTGGAGGCCTCTTCTTTAGGAAAAAAACCCACCCTCTTTCCCATTCACACACGCCTTTTTCCGAAAGAGCCTTTTGGAAAAAGGCTTCTTTTTTGTAGAAAGAGGTTTACTGCTGCCGGAAAAAACCCCTGCGTTCTTTTGACTTTCTGTCGAAAGAACATAATTGCAGCGTGGGCATAAGTGTAGTTTTTCCGAAAAAACAACTGTTTTTCCGGAAAAACTCTACAGTGTAGACATACCCTATATAGTGACGTTAACAAGAGTTACATCATGTTCTTACTTTCATTTTCAACTGCAGTATTGCTTAACAGTAGGTATGTTCGTGTTTGCTGTAAGTGTAGCTGGAGCTACTCATAGTCTGGAAGGGTGGAGAAAAGTAATTGTAAGTGCTGGCAGTAAAACCACAAAAAGATAAAACCTTTCTTTTGGCAATATTTGCACACTGTACTGATAGTGGCATACTTCATTGTATAAATCAGTCAGCACTTTTAACAGTATATCCCTCAAGCCTCTTCCTAACTGGAATAATGATGTGAATAATATCCCTAAATACCTTGGCAAACTCCATGAGGGCACTAGAAAGTGAAATTGACACTTGGCTTGCTCTCAACGGTGTGCAGTATGCTTAATCTAATCATTTCCTAACAAAGTGTGGCGTGAATGTGAAATTATGAAACAAATATTTTAGGCAATAGGATCTAGATATCTCTCTCAATGCAGTCTCTCAGATTTCTCAATAGTCGCACTCAAAATGAACTCTTAACATTTCCCTTCTCTTATCCCCTGTGTACTTAAGTTTTCATGAAAGATTTTTTTTTTCAGATAGTAGAATCATAGAATCCTAGGAGTGGAAGAGACCTCAGGAGGTCATAGAGTCCAGCCCCCTGCCCAAAGCAGGACCAACCCTAACAAAATCATCCCAGCCAGGATTTTGTCAAGCCGGGACTTAAAAACTTCTAGGGATGGAGATTCCACCATCTCCCTAGGTAACCCATTCCAGTGCTTCACCACCCTCCTCATGAAATAGTTTTTCCTAATGTCCAACCTAGACCTCCCCACTGAAACTTGAGACCATTGCTCCATGTTCTGCCATCCGTCACTACTGAGAACAGCCTCTCTCCATCCTCTTTGGAACCTCCCTTCAGGAAGTTGAAGGCTGCTACCAAATCCCCCTCACTCTTCTTTTCTATAGATTATATAAGCCCAAATACCTCAGCCTCTCCTCGTAGGTCATGTGCTCCAGCCCCCTAATCATTGTGGTTGCCCGCTGCTGGACCCTCTCCAGTGTGTCCACATCCTTTCTATACTGGGTGGTCCCAGAACTTGACACAATACTCCAGATATGGCCTCACTAGTGCTGAATAAGGGGGAATAATAAATTCTCTATATCTGCTGGAAATGCTCCTCCTAATGCACTGTCAGATGCCATTAGCCTTCTTGGCTACACGGGAACACTATTGACTTATATCCAGCTTCTCATCCACTATAATCCAAGATATTAGCAAATTAACTTTTGATGAAGTTTAATATTATGGTTAAAGTATAGCAAATGAAAGCGATCATGGCTTTAGATTGGTATAATCAGAGTCTTGTGTGTATTGAGAATATGCTGAAGTTTCTGCAGTAGCCTAATATGAATAGAAAAAGTATTAAAAATAAAAGCTAAAACTCAGACATGGGTAGGATTTTTAATATTTAAGGATACACAGATGAGTAATTATGTAAGCTTACATATTAAAACTGTATTGGGGGTAGGTATGGAATGTGGCCATTCGAAAGATTAGGTGTGGTGGTGGCAAGTATGTACAGTAACTGATGTAAAGGCTTTATGCAGGAAGAGAAAAATGTAGACAATGAAATAAGTAGCCAAGTCAGCTAGCTTGTCGATTCTGATCCCTTCTTCCTCCCTATGATTCCATTCATAGGGATAAAATGCCTGTATAATTTTTCCCTATACTATGCCCTTTTTTGTGAGAAATTCTCCTTGTACTCAGTGTGTAAGATGTTAGAAGTTCAGAACAGGCAAGATGAAAAATTAGGAGATGCCAGAGAGTGGACATATGAAAGTTTTTTTTGTTTGTTTGTTTAAGCTTCATAGAAATCACTCTGATTCTACACTCGGATTCTTTACCTGTCTTAGTTTTTAAAGTAGCCCAAACTTCTCATAAATCAGTTCCTGCTTTCAAAAGCTGGAGTTGTAGAGTGGAGGCCTGGACTCAGCTCTATGGAGATATGGCCATATTTAAAATTTCTGAAGAATGCTTCAGAATTTCTATAACCCTTTAATACCTATAATCACCATGACCAGAGAAAAACATTCATAAAAGCCGAGAACTGAGCTATATTTGGGGGGCTTTTTGTACGATCCTGTATAAATATAACCCCCCAAAAAGGGCTTGATTCTCCTTTCTCTGTTTGGAAATGCAGAATTTGAACATGGAGAAGACAGAGGAGGACCCAGGGAATACTGTGCTGTTTGGATGGCCCTCATTTGCTCTGTCTTTTGAATTTGATCTAATTTGGGAGCACTTCCATAAACAGCACTTCTCTCACTCTGCAACCGAGAGCAAGGAGAACAGGAGTCCCAACTAGCACATTTCCCTAGCCACGCCTACAGAGTTCTCAAACTGAGGCAACCAAAGGGTAATTTTATGCAGGAGCCATTGCTGCCATGAATTTAAACAATGTCAGCTGGCACAATATCCTGGACATAACTGTAATCTACTTACACATGGAGTTGATCTGCTAGCACCTTCTTTTAGGGATGTAAAATCCTGTTTAATTGGTTACCTTACACTTTGTTACCAGTTGAGGGGGCGGGCAGGCTGGAGCCTTGCCTATGCTGTGGAGCTGTTTCAGCCCCCACCAGTTAACCGGAACAGGTAAGCCTCACTCTTACTGAGTGAGACTTACCAGCTCACGATTTTGATCCCTTCCTTTTCTTGCTTGGTTTACCTGCTGTCTCCAGGGCTGGCCTTACCATGAGGCGAACTGAGACAGTCGCCTCAGGTGCCAGACTGTGTGTGTGTGGGGGGGGGGGTGCCACTAGGACCCAGAGTGTAGAACATTGTGTCTGCTGCTGGTGCATATGTATTCTCTCTGCAGTACCATAAGAGGAGTAGAACAGGAAGAAGGCAGAATTGAGACCTTTCAAAGTTTTGGCCCAAGCAAGGGGGCATGGGGGCGTCATTTGAGCTCCCCGCCTCAGGTGCCAAAATGTTGTGGGCCAGCCCTGGCTATCTCCCATTATAACAAGATCTTGCTTATAATTTTGCCAAACTTGAACCATGTGGGATGGAAATTCCTATTCAGAATTTGTGTCACAGCATATAGTCTGGAAAATTTTAGCTCAAATGCTTCAGCCTTTTCTAAGAGCAAGACTAGAGCTATTAAAAGATCTGGTGACTTTTCCTTTGAGAATTCTAGTACCCCTGGGCTTTGGAGCAGTGACTCAAGACTTAGCAGGAAGTGATTTATATTTTAGGAATAGGGATATGAAGGGTTTACCAGTTAAGGTTAATTGGTGGTGCTGGAGCAGCTCCCCATCGGAGTAGCCCCTGCCTGCAGGGCATCCAGACCTGCCTCTGTCTGGCGAGAGATAAGGGGTGTTCAGGCAGTGGTTACTCTGGCTTGGTTGCAGCAGCCCCTGCCTATGGGGTGGGGTGCGTTCCAGACCAGCAGCCTCCCCCCCCCCCCACTGTCCCTCTCTAATTGGTTAATGGGTTAAACAATATGTTTAACAGGTTAGCCAATTACATGAGATTTTACATCCCTAGTTAGGAATATGAAAAACCAATGTATTAGCGTTCCAGAAACCACAGGTTGCACAGAATCTAAAGACTCTTAAGAATTTTTTAATAACTAAATTTCAACTGCATTGATCCTGCTCCAGCCTGAGGCCGAGGAAGACTTTCCTTGTATTTGTTGCTGAAGGCGTTTGCAGGCTGATCACTGGAACTGAGAGCAGGAAGAGTTGTGTGATCATTGACTTGTCAGTTGGGCCCTGGCATCATGGGGGAGGAAGCTGATTGATTTGAATGGAGGGGAGGAAACAATGGGATGTGGGGTTGAAGGAGACAGGCAAGAAGCTGGCATTGGGAAAAGGGGGAAGCTGGAACTGGGATGGGGTCTCAACTTAGTTAACCTTAGGGCTAGCACCAGTCTTCAAATCTTCGTAATGGGCCCATGGGCACCCCTCTCTGACAATGCTAGAGGGGGTGGGGTGTCCCTATGAGTTCCCTCTTGTATTTTCCAGCCCTGTCTGCTGCCCTTGGGTGATTTAAATCTTCTCTTTAGGCCCTCCCCTTCCTCCCCCCCCGCACCACCACTGGTAGCACGCGGGACTAGAGCAGCTTCCAGTCCCTAGATGCGCCACTGCTGGCACATCCCTGTGGCCCACGGCAGGCATGTGCAGAGCCGTCCCATCCATAGGACATTTCAGTACAGCTGCTCCAGGTTTTTGGGAGGCCTGTAGTGGCCACCCCTACTGTCCTATGTATGGGTTGGTCCTCCATACTCACGTTAGCCTGCAGTGCGCTGGGCAGGCTGGGGCTGGTAGCAGAGGTCAGCCCACTCCTCCTCCCCAAACTTCAGTAGCAAGGAGCTATAGGGAAGTGGAGCTACAAAGCAGCCTGCTTCTCTCCACTGCTGTCTCCCAAGTCAGCCGGGACTGGGGCGTTCTGCTTCCCAGTGCTGGAAGAAGGAATTTGAGCAGAACCACTAAGCTGGTGCATTTCAAAATCTTTGGAACACCAGTAACAGCAAAATTGTAACATGGTTCAGTCCTGTGCCCATTCTAATCCAAAGGTAAAATGTGACAGGGAAGATCAGATTATTTAATGTAGTATGAGGTTACAAAAACCATTGTTTTAACCCAACGTCATTCTTGTTAGCGTTCTGCAAAACTAAGTAAATACTAAGAACTTGCATATAACAGAGTAATTATACACCGTTAGCTATATTGGTTTGAAACTGAAATGATTGAAATTACTGAAATAATTAGGTAAATTATTAGGTAATGTTGCTGGTGTATAGGTGCTTGATGTTGGTATAACTTATGTATGATATAATTTTTGCTGCATGGGAAGGGAGGTGTGGCCGTGGTCTGGCCAAGTCCAATACCTCTAGGGTTTCTACTGTTAGCAATCACAAATAAAACTCTGCTCCTTTGCTTTCGGGAATGCAAGCAACATTAATTAACATCCATTTTCTGTTGGCTGGACTGCACTGGTGAGAAATTCCCCCTCTCATCATGCCCACAGAAACATCATACTGTGTTTCATGTGTGCGTCTGGGAGGGATGGGAGTGGGGCGTGAGTTTTAAAGCCCTATTTGGAATTTAAGTGCCCATCTCCTGTAGAAAACTCAGTGGGACTCCTAGCTGCCCTTTAGGCCTTTTGACATTCTCCCCCTTATTTCAAATTGTAGAACTCTTTTAAGTTTTTGAAACAAGGCACATTTTACTAAGAACCTAAGCAGAATTGCTTTGCTCAACAAATCTCCCAGGAAAACACATATCTAAAATATTTACTCTTTAATACTAATATTCTGTATTTTTATTGTCAATATTTTCTCTCTCCCCAGCTCATTAGTATGGATTGAAGTATTCTCACTGGCCCAAGTCTTCTGCCCCTTCACAAGCATTCAGTTTACTTAAATGTTGGCGTGCATGTACCTGAATTTGGCCTACTGTCTGGAAAGGTAGTTTTTAATTTACCCAAATCCTCTTTATGGTCCTCCACACAAGTATTTGCAGAATCCACCAATCTTTGTGGTCATTTTTTTTTTTTTGTTTCCTTTAACTCCACAAATAGGCTTTCTAGAAATGGAGTTGCCATTTTATGTCTGGTATCACTCTTTATTACATTCACTGAGTAATACTGAGTTTCATACAAGGAAAAAGGAAGCAAACTTTCCTAAGAATATGTTCATTAGCCACGAGAGTTGTTCTTATTTTATTCGCTAATTACAGAAAGTTTGACTGGCAGTACAGCGTTGAGCATCTAGATGCTTTGGAAAGTGGTTTGAAAATACACGTGTAAATGAAATGTTCATGGGCAGTAGGTGAAGGCCCAGCTGGGAAAGGCACATCCCAGCCCTGCCCCTGAAGCCAAGCTCCAGTCCTTCCTGGCCACCTGAATGGGCTGCCATGCTGTGGCCCTGACCCAGCCCTCCCAGCAGCCACGGAGCAGGGCTGCTGTGCTACTGCCCCATCCCTTCTTAGGGACAGGGGAGCTAGGCTGCCATCCCACTGTCCCACCCTTCCCCTGTGACCGGGGGAGCTGGGTTTCCACACCACAATCTCTGCCTTCCCCTGTAACCAGGGAAACTGATCTGTTGCGCCGTGGCTCCAGCCTTCCCCAGTGGCCAGGGTACATAGGCAGTTTTGGGAAAGCAGTGCTCTCCCTGCCAGCTCTTGCTACATTTCAAAGGTGGAAGCACCACAGGGAGCACCGGGCCAGTGGGGCATTCAAGTAGTCCCGGGCTTCCTGCGTGCACTTTGCTTTTGAAATGTACAAAAGCCCCATCTGTGTACTTGTACATTTCAAAAGAGGGGAGCACAGGGCCAGCGGGGGACTGCTCCAGCCGCCCACTCGCCCCCTGCTTCTGCAGTAATTCTGCTTTTGAAATGTAGCAAGAGCCCCACTCTTGCTACATTTCAAAGGTGGAAGCACCACCAGCACCACGGGGATGGTGCTGGGTGGAACTGGCTTTTAAGCTGGCTCCCCCTAGGATCACCTCCTGCTCCCCCCCTCTTGCTGCTTCTCTCTGATAGAGGCAGCAAGGGGGGGAGAAAGCGACTAATCAAGGCACTAGTCAACTATCTGATAAGCATATGCTTATCAGATAGTGGACTAGTTGCTTACATCCCTACTTGGCACTGCATCAATTAGCCACTTAATTGGCTGCCTTCAACTCTTCCTATATTGATAAACCTTCTCATTCCTGTAACCTTTTAAGCCTTTTAAACATTCCTGTACAGCTTCAGAGATTGCTACAGAGCATGTTCATTAACGTTAACAGCCTCTTTTAAACATATTTGGGCTCTTCCAGTTCAGTTGCTTTGCCATGTGCACAGAATACTAACCTACTAAAATCCACGTGTACTTCCAGATGATTCTCACCCTTTATTTGTGATAAAAATAAATTAAATGCTGCAATGTGCGACAAGTGGGTTACACACACTACCCACACAAAGCACAAGAACTTGCATTCTCAGTCAGATATTCTCATTGGGGGTGGTTGGCAAAGAACTGAAATTGCAATGTTTTAATCTCAATAGCTTGGAGAACTCCATTACAGAATTTATAT
This sequence comes from Pelochelys cantorii, assembly GCA_032595735.1. Lineage (NCBI taxonomy): Eukaryota > Metazoa > Chordata > Testudines > Trionychidae > Pelochelys > Pelochelys cantorii. Next base: position 42,770,314 of record CM064335.1, read on the forward strand.
CCTATTTTCCTCTCCTCACTGCTTCCCTCTTTCTTCTCCCACCAAAGTCAGTAAAAATAAAGCTTGACAGTTTTGTGCTCTTCTTATTTAAGGGACAGGTTATGTTAAAGGTAAGCAGTCCTGTTTCACAGCTGTTTCTTATCAGCACTAATTGTTCTAGTTGCTGTTACAAGACAAAGCCATGGATTGTAAGGGCTTATAAAGACAGGAACAGTTAGAAAGAAAGGAGAGCTCTGACACAGGACCTACTTGTGAGGAAATTAAATGAAAAGAGTAAGTAAAAATGGTTATACAGCTGAAAGTAAAGTTAATCCCTATTCCTGGGGAATAATATATGCTTTGTACAAGACACTATGGCCCTGGCTAGACTAAATGGGTGGAAGGGCAGAAGGTGGAGAATGTCTGTATCCTATTATGAATTGGAGGAAATTACTGTCTGTATTCTGTATGCTGGTGGGCTCAGAATATCCTGCTGGCAGTCTGGTTTGTACTGCAGGGCAAAGAACAAAAAGCAGAGAAATGTCAGTTCTTGTTTAAATTCACCTAGGTGGGATCAGAAGTAGTTTTCAAAAATATGTTGGAGAGGATAAACCAGCTCTCATTAACTGAAAATTCTCGGTTTTCTTTCAGGAGTGTATTTTCTCTGAAATCACTGCTGCTAAAGGGTTCCAAACGGGAGAAATAAATCCAGTCTGCTTGTCGAGTCCCTGGCTCAGCGTGAGAGTGCTTTCATGAGGTAACATTGGGCCAAAGTCAACCTTTCTTCTTTCTGAATCTGCAGCCAAGAAATGGGCCAGAAAATCTCAGGGAGCATAAAGTCTGTGGATGTGAGAGAGCCCCCTTACAGACCTGTTAAACGAGAGCTGAGGGGCCCAGACTTTTGCAAGCCTGCTCGACTGGACATGCTGCTGGATATGCCACCGGCCCAATTGGAGGTCCAGTATAAACATGCTTGGAACAATGAAGATCGATCGTTAAATATATTTGTAAAGGAAGATGACAGACTCACTTTTCATAGGCACCCTGTTGCCCAAAGCACAGATTGCATCCGGGGCAAAGTTGGCTACACAAGAGGCCTACATGTCTGGCAAATTCACTGGCCCACTAGGCAACGAGGAACACATGCAGTGGTGGGTGTATCGACAGCAGAAGCTCCATTACATTCTGTAGGATATACATCCTTGGTTGGTAGCAATAGTGAATCATGGGGTTGGGATCTGGGACGTAACAAACTTTATCACAATTGTAAAAACCAACCTGGGGTGACGTATCCTGTTTTTTTGGAACCAGATGAGTCTTTTGTACTCCCAGATTCTTTATTGGTTGTTTTGGATATGGATGAAGGAACGCTTAGTTTCATTGTAGATGGACAGTATCTTGGAGTGGCCTTCCGAGGACTGAAAGGGAAAAAACTTTACCCTGTAGTCAGTGCAGTTTGGGGGCACTGTGAAATTACAATGAGATACATCAATGGACTTGATCGTAAGTCAACCTTTCTCTAAACTATTTTTTTTTTTTTTTTACTTTCCTCTTAACTCCTTCGTACACTGAAAATGGAGAATGCTGGGCAGAGGACCCTTGGCTGCTGTTAATTTTACAGATGTTTGTTACTATCTCACCTCAAAACTTCTGCCCATTAACTTCTGGTCCACAGATGGCTGTGGATTGTCAAAATATCAACTCAGTTCCTAAGATAGTGATGGGCTAGTGAGCGGGCTGCATGAGTGACCTTCCTTCATCTCTGTGGCCTGCAAGATTGTCGTAACCAACACTGTCTCCCAGGATAGAGTAGTTTTGTAACTGCGCTTGTGTACCTACAATTGGTAGAATATGCCAACTGAACCGTAGCAGGTCTTGGGATAGACGCAGAAGGAGCACATGGCTCTTACTGCCAGTGTTGTGTGCAATCAGCATGCACCTCACTTCATGTGCCCTTGGTTTATCTGTGTGTCACTTTAGTAATACCAGTAAGCGAAAAAAATATGCAGGTGGAAACTAGCGGATTCTATGCGTGGGAAACGGTAAACAAAATGTCTCATGGGCCACAGTTCAAACCCTGATGGGCTGCAAGTTGCCTACCTCAGACTTTTTTTTGAATCCTATATTATAGTATATCTTTTGGTCCTCTGGCATAGAGAATGTCTAGGAATCTGACTTGCACAAGTAGTTTTATTTCAGTAAGATGGGCAGGCTGGGAAAATTCTCAGTTTTTATGCATTTTAAGAGTGAAATTCTTGTTTATTTGACATTGATGCATTTAAGATATTGAAATGTAAATGATTTTGAAAGTGAGCCCCTTTTCTTAAACTTTTGATAATTTATCTTCTGCTATAAACTATCTCTTTTGAAAATGAGGTTCAATATTATTCATTAGATCTGAATTTGAGGCTTGATCATGAATTGACAAATAATCCAGAACAAGGGACAGTATGATGATGTAGGCTCCTCATGTGGCAGTGCAAGAGAGGTAGGCTTGAGAGTCATAGTCTAACTCCAGATTTCCTTGCAACTCTGGAGACAGATCAAGTCCTGACGGGTCTATTACCCAGTTTAGCAAACATCTACGGATGTGCTGGCACAACTCTGCTGGTTGGGCACTGTGAGGGTGGGATGAGTGTGCGTGGAGGTCTATAGCGTAGATGCAGCTGTTCTTTGGAGCCTGCTTCACCCCTGCACTATGAGGGTTGGTATAGACAGGCCACTCTAAATGGTAAGAAACATAAATTCATAGTGTGTGTGACTGAAATAGCTAGCCGGATAAGAGTTTGCTTCTGGAACTTTACATTGTGAATTAGACTATTGGCTATTTCTTGTAAAGAAGAATTTAATAGAAAATGCATATTTTCTCTCTGTCTTAATAGTTCTGGGGCAGACACATCCCTTTAGATTTGAGTTTCTCTTTTTAGCTTCTAATGGGATCATCTAAAGTCTCTCTATCAAAAGTAATTGTCTGCTCATTACCTTTAGATTTGGTCTGTGAGCTGTAGTAAAATCATAATTTAAGAACTTGACCCTGTTTAAGATTACTTTTTAACTCCTATACATAACAGTCTCATTGGGGAGAACTTCTCAGCAGAACTCTTGCAAGCATATTTCAGGTATAGTCAAATGAAACTTTCTTGTGCCTTAAAAGGAGTGTCAGGGGGTGGGCTCCCCACAATAGCGCTCTGCTGGTACCTCTGGGGAATCAGTTCTTTCTCAGCAGAGCGTTCCATTCTGGTCTCCCCCGTCCACCAGAGACACTCTGTCCACGTTTGGACTCTGGACCCACGTCGCTCCTGGACCATGGTATTGTTGTCTTCAGGACACTGCCCTCTGGCAGTGCCCGCTCCCATGGTCAGTGGTTGGGGTTTTATTGGCAGTCCTGTGTCTGCTGCCACTGTGGCCTCCAAACCTAGCCCCTCTTGTCTTGGGGGAAGCCACAATTTGTATGGGCCACACCTTGGTGGCAAGGTGTGATGCAAGGGAGATGGGGGAGACCTAGGCCTTCCCACTACGCTGGGTCCCGACCCAGGGACCCTCTGTTGGCAGCCTTGTCCTGCTCTTCTCTACTCTCACTGCTTCCTTTTCCTGGGCCCCTTTCCCTGTGAGCCTTTGCACCTTGTTGGCCCTTGTAGCAAGGCCTGCAGCCTGACAGGTATCAGGCTGGAGCCTCCCTCTCTAGCCCCACTGAGCCTGTCCAGCTCTGCTCGATGAAAGGAGGCTTCTCTAGGAACCAGGTCCTGCATCTTCGCTGGTCAGGGCTTGACTGACTCTCTGCTGGGCAGCTCCAGCAAGCGACACCTTGATTGGCTACCAAAAAACCTTTGGACAGGGCTCTGCGCAGGCTCCCTTCAGCCTCCTTTAACCCCTTCCAGCCAGCGTGGGACAGTCGCCCACCACAAGGTGGAAGATTAAAGGGTCAAAAGTTCTCTAGCCATTAATTTGAAACCTGAAAAGCAGGTTTTTTCTTTTGACAGCGTGCTATATAACTACTTGGCTTTCCAAAAGCAAAAAGAAGAAAGTGATAAATACAAATTCAGTTATGTTCCACTGTGTGTACTTTAGCTGTTTTGTGGGCTATTCAGCTGAATACTAGAAGACAGAAAGGAGGATGTCCACAAGTAAGAAGAAAGGAGAGGCAGAAAAAAAGAAGCCTCACAGTGGATAAATAGTGGGTGTGATGGGTTCCCCCTTAGGTACCACTGAGCTCTCTCACCCACTAGTCTGGGCTCCCTCTCACCCTGTGCTGCAGTGACAAGCTGCAGAGGCCCTTCTGGTCTTACACATCCTCCGGCATTCACACAGGTAGGGACACCCAGCTGCAGTTGCATGCAGGCTCTCTGACCAGTCACTGCATGAATCAACAATACAGAGGAATGCAAAAGCCTCTGCCCCTCAAGCTAAGATTTAGGGATATAAGGGGGTAGCTGACTAGTTGACTACCTGATAAGCCAATGCTTATCAGGTAGTTGAGTCAACTACTAGCTTCTGCCCCCCCCTTGCGGCTTTCTCTGACGGAGGCAGCAAGGGTGGGAGGGAAGCAGGAGCCGGTGCTGTCGGGAGCTGGCTTAAAAGCCAGTCGCCCGCCAGGCCAGCACTGTCTCCCTGGTGTGGGGAGGAGGATAGGGAGGCAGAGCCGGAGGGGTCCCAAAAATTCCATCAACTACTCGATTAGTTAATCTCAACCTAATGTCCCTACTAAGATTACCAAGCACTTCATACCAAACTTCCTGGTTTAGATTAAAATGTAAAATAAGTTTATTAACTATAAAAAGATAAGTGACAACAAACAGATCAAAGCAGATTAAATACCTACTAGATAAATAAAAACACCAAACTAAGCTCAACATACTAGGAGGATAGGGTTTGAATTCACAGTTTCTCACCCTGACTGATACGTGATGCCTTTCAGATTCTCATGGCACAAGCTGTACTTGCTTTGCAGCTTCAGATCCCCAGGTTTTCGTGCGCAGGCTAACAATTACTTTTAGCGTAGGGCCAGCACTTCTCTCAGTTCAGTCTTTTGTTCCTCAGGTGTTTCCAGGAGTGGTGTGTGTTAAGGAATAGTCAATGAGCACCTCTGCAGAGCTGCAGCAGGGGTAGCTCCAGGAGCTGACTCAAGCCGGGACTGAGCAGCCCTGGCTCATGCCGGCTCTGGAGCCACCTGTGCTGCGGCTCTGCATTTTAAATGTAGTAAGAGCCACTGTAACAGAGGCAGCAGCATGGGATCGTAGCCGGCTCCCCAGGAGTGGGGCAAGGAACCTCCATGTAATTGAGTTCATTAACAGATAGGCCCAGGCTTATTGTTTAACGGTTTACATAGTTATACATTCACATCCCTAGTCCAGAGTCATTTGGTCTGGTCATATGCCCTTGTATACTTGTTGCGGCATAACAGCCATTACTTACGGTTGATCTGGAGCATTCTCAGGAAGGCATACCAGGTGAGGGATAAGTCTCTCCTAAGGCCTACTGTTTTCCCTAATGGTCCATTTCCTTGAATGGGCCCTTCATAGATTAGCTAGACTGGAAGCATTTTGACTAGTCAGTGTTGCCTAGGTTTGACTACATTTGAAATAGGGATACATGGTCAACAGTCATAACCTCAGATAGAAAATGATAAATGCATACAAAAAAGAATCATTCAGCAAATTGTAACTTTTCTAATGACGCATTACATGCTCCATGTTGTACAAAATACATCATAATTATGCCATTATCATATCACTATGAAGAATGTGGGGAGTAGTGTCAGAGTGGATGTTAATGTATTACCACGTCCCTTGTTAGATAATTGTATATATGAAATTATAGAAGAGAAAGTCTTTCATCCTGTTTCTTGAAGGTTAATCTTGACTTCCATTCATTTAAAGAGAAAAACTTTTCAGTGGCAGGCGAGTGGTCTCTTAAGTTTTTGATCCTGCACTCATTAATGAAGTCAAAGGGTAAATTTTCAGACCTTTCATGTGGGTCAGCACAATTTAAAACTATGTATATCTAGGCCCAACAATTTGGCTGACTGGTATGATGAAGTTTAGAACCACTACCTGGTGGGTCGGTGTTGACTAATAGGGTTACCAAGTGTCCGGTGTTCGCCCAGACTGTCCGTTATTTGGGTCCCCCATTCAGTAAAAAAACCCAGAAAATACCGGACATGTGAAATATTTCCTGTTTCCCTCGGACGAAAGCACGGCGGGGACAATTTTTCCCTGCCGTGTCTGGCGGGGGTGGGGGACTGAGGAGCACAGGGCCATTTAAAGGCACAACTTTGGTATCCCCCCCTTTTTTCCTCAACAATTTGGTCTCCCCCTCCCCCCCTTTTTTTTCTCAACAGAATTTTTCCTGGGATTTTTTGGGGGGAGGGGGTTCAAGTATTTTTTGTTAAACCATGTGTCAATCCTATAATGACTAACTCAGAATATTTCTGATTACAGGTTCATAGTTCCATCCCTCTTGTAGAGCTACATCTTATTGTGTATATTTTAATAACTTTTTGTGCTCTCTAGATTTGAATAGGCAGATCTCTTGGTGGTGGTGTCATTCACCCACTAGATAAACAAATCAAATTGCTTCATGGTAAAGCCCATTTTTAAATTTTTATTTATCTTCTGACTTGTTCTTTTCACAAAAGTGCTCTGAATACTTGTTGTTCAGATAAGGATTCCGGAACCCTCTGATATTCATACAGCACCGTTGCCTGGCAAAGAGTGACAAGAGGAAGGAAGATGAAGGATTAAGTGATGGACTTACATATGGGTGTTAGTCGTCTGTTCTTGTCACTGTGGCACAAATTTGATATGGTTCTTGCACTTTATTCATCAGTGTTCTAATAGAGAACATACAGAGAGAAGATAACTCTCTGCTCTGAGTCTGTGACCTGATATAACAGTGAGCGTGTGTCAGCCGGTGGTCAGGGCAGTGAGTGGTGTGTGTGTATTATACACCCGAGACTTCAACTGCTAGGACTGGGGTCCTTTAGCAGCGGGCAACCTGGAGGAGGTTGACGGGCGCCCCAAAGAGTTACAGGGAGAGCTTTACACCTCAGACTTTGACTGCTAGGATACACGATCCCTTTGCAGCGGGCAGCCTGGGGAGGCTGAGAGATGCCCCAACGGATCTGTCCCCTGGAAGCGACACGATCCAACGCTCAAGCTCTCCCTATATCTGTCCCTTATGACCGGCTGGAGTTCTTTTTAAAATTGTGCTTGGTTCTGTTACAGCAACTGAAGGAGTCAGGTCACAGCTTAAACAGTTACGATTTTATTGTTACAGGGTAAACTTAGCTGTTAAATGCTACTACTGTGTTACAGATAACACAGCCACTACAAAGGACAGGACAGAAATTACACTAATAAGTCACTTACAGGTACCATGAAACCTTTTTGGTTCTCTGAGCTCTTATTAAATGCATGCAAAATAGACACCTAGCAGGAATATATTCTCACCCCTGCATTCCAGACTTGGCGTGGCCAGCGTCTTTCTCTCAATCCCTCGGGAAGAAGTAGGGCGAGGCTGGGCGTCCCACAGACCTCGGGAGACAACCAATACCTGCCAGCAGGTATAGATGATTGGAGCTCAAATGGGGTGGGCTACTAAACCCCTCTTTATACCCCTTGGGTCACGTAGGCTTCTTCCTGGTCTCAAATGGCCAATTAGGGAAAATGGCTTTGAATGCCAAGTTTCCCACGAAGGGTGCAAAGCATAATTCACACCTGGGAAAATGAAGACAATGGGCACTTCTAGTATGTGATGGGCGAAGATTCCTCTCCTGGGACAGTGTAGGCGTGTCATTTACTGGTGCTAGCCATCAGGGCGGCGGGAAGTCCCCTGGTCGTCAGCTCGCCCATTTACTGTCTGGTTTTTGTTTATTAGAGTCAGGGACAAGCAGCACCCCTGCGTTCCCAGGGCATCAAAGGCTGACTGCCTTTCTCTTGCTCTCTGGGGGGCGGGGGGGGGAGAACAAGATGGGGTTCATGTCTGGCTACAGCGTGTCCTCTCAATCTCTTTTCTCTCTCTCTCTCTCTCTCTCTCTCTCTGATTGTATTGTTTATCGTTGTCATATGTCACCTAATACTATAGCTCTAAAGCACTGATCTTCTATACCTATAGTAGTTCATTGCTAAAACTAAAGGACTAAAATTCTCTGCCTCTGCACTCTGCTGGCAGCACAAAGGGAATGATATCTGGCCTTGTTTTCTCTGCTGGGGAGTATCAGCACACCTTGAATCTGTGCCTTCCTGCCCCATGATCTTGGCATGGGAAGAATGTTGAGGTGGATGGCCAGAGGGGGGCAGGAGGATGGTACTCTTTGGCCATCTTCACCTGGAGGACAGTTGCTAGCTAATGCTCATTGTCAGCTGGTGAATAGTGGAACACCCATAAAGCTGCTCTAGCCTCAGACTGGGAAGAGACTTGGAGAACCATAACAGGTTGCCTGATTGCTAGACCCCACTTCTATTACACTGGGTGGGTTCTCAATGCAATGTAGGGTCTTTGCACATGATCTCTTCTCCCCACTTCATCAAATAGAGCTGTTTTATTAGGCATGCAGATGTATTCCATCTTCGGATCTCTTGTATGACAGTGTTTGTTTTTCATTGGATTATGTCTTTTTTCCCCTTGTACACATTGTTGACACCTATGTAGAGTGTCTTATCTTTGTATATGGTGCATATTTAACACACACACATACACTCTATTTTAAAATGTTAGAACATTGCCTAATAGACAAAGTAGCTATGTGTTGATCCATTGTTCTGAGTAGGTCTTTATAAATATTTTTTCATCATCTACTTTTTCTTCAAGGAAGTTTGTAATTAAAACTTGGTAATCTCTTAACTGCAAATAATTTTAAGGAAGGGAAAACCTAAAGATGGCTTTTATAATGGTTCAAAATTGCTTCAGCTTTAACAGTTTTAAAAATATTTTCCTGAAACACTGTTAGGGATGACCCCTGAATTTTTGTGTATCCCTGTTTGTACAGACTAGTTTAAACACAGACATGTTCTGACAATTGGATCACCTTTTTTTGAGGTGGTTGGGTCCTAGTATCTGATTTCAATACATTGGTTATAGATTAGCAAAGACTTGTATCATAGAAAGTTAACTCTTTTTTTTTAAATGTTTCTTTTTGTGTAACACAGTAAATGAACATCAGGATTCTAAACAAGTCTAGCTAAATTTAGGAGACCTTTAACTTGCAACTAATGTAAAAATTAAATATTTTTTTCCTGTTTTCATCTTAAATTCCAGCAACAATGTCACTTTTTATTTAAATGGCAAGAAGAAGGAATGCCAGTGCTTTCTGGACAGTATTTTACCCCAACAGGAACATATCCCACTTGTTTCCCCATTGAAAGCAGTGAACTCTAACTGGGTATAAAGTAGAGTTGGTGATTCCTTAAAGAAAATATTTGGTTTGTTCTAAATGTTTTAATTCTGCAAACATCAGCAAACGGCATTTCAGGCCTGCAAACCCTGCTCTATTCAAGGGAGGGATTTCATTCTGTATTACCTTTCTCCCCGGTGATTGGCTGAATCACCAGGCTCTGTAGTAATTCTTTTACCCCTATTTGAAGTGCACATAATGGATATATTGTAAAATATCTGTATTAAGAGGAGCATCTGAAACAAAAATAATTGACAGCAATCCATCTCAGAGTAGGGATGTTAGAAATTGTTTATTTTAGTAATCGTGTAGCAGTTACATGATTACTAAATTACGCCCCCGCCCCCCATCCTCCCTTGGGGGTAGGTCTGACAGCCAGTGCACTATTGCCACCCCATGCTGCTGTCTCTGTATCCAGAGTTTTTAAATGCAGAGCACGTGGAGGAGAGGGGGTGTTGCGGTTAACTGGGACAGCAAACTGATAAGTAACCACTTATCAGTTAAATGGTTAGCCAGCTAGCCGCTAACATTCCAACCCCAGAGTAGCCTGGGGCCCCGGCATCTGACCTCCCTGTGGACAGTGGCTGTACTGCAGCAGCAGCCTCTGTCCATGGGAGCTTGGATCCCCCCCATGGACAGGGACTGAGACTGCAGCGTGTGAAGGCAGGTGGCTCCACGGAGCCAGTATCAGGGGGAGACGACTTTTAAGCTGGCTCCCCACAGCAATAGTTCCTGCCTGCGCTCCCTTCCCCCACTGCCTCTGTAGATTTCAGATCTCATTCATGTGCCTTATATGACTCCAGTTGCTCTGGAAAAACACATTTTTCAGTGATATGGATAGAACTATTGCAGAAAATAACTTGAGTACTATAGAGTGCTGGGAAGAAGTTCTGAACAGAGAAATGCCCCCTGAGAATTGTGCAGTAGATTTGCCACCTTATCTCAGCACACCACCAGGTACAGAATTGATGATTTGGTCATCTGGCATTAAACTATTGAAAGAAACAAAACCAACAATCTACATCAAGAGATCCAGTAGTGACACCAAGAGGAGCCTTTTACTTCTATACCCTTCATTCTGAAAACCTGAATTGAGTGTAAAAACTTCTTTAGTAATTCCTTACGTGGAGACAGTGGGGTTTTTTTAAAGATGTTTGCCTAAGTCTCATTAAGACCATTTTATCTGATGTGTGAGTGATTCTTTTCCCAGAAACTTTCCAACCTTTTATGAACCACTTAGGATTTCAGAAAGTGTGTATGTTTTTGAAAAACAACATTGAAAGGTTTGTACAAAATCTTGCAAAAACTTTGGAAATGATTTTTCAAGTCATAATATCTTGTAACTTTCATAAGTGATTTTTTTCCCCTCCTCTCATTTATATGACAGACTTGCAGCTGCAAATATTAGCCTAGATTTTGGCAAATTTGTTTGGCCTTGCCAAAGGAGGTAAGGTTAAAAAAGAGTGAGAAGAGGAAATGCACAACTTAGCAACTTTCATCTCATTTCAGGACCAAATCCTCTGGCAAATTTTACTCTCATTTACTCTGTTGACATTTGAGGTCGTACAGATTGGAGGTCAGACTTTTTGATTCATTGACTATTTCAACACTTCTAAAAATACTTATGTACAAAACCTGCTACAAATATAAAGCCACACATGTGTTTCCCACTGTATATGTTTAGCCAGAGACCAATAACTGATATTGTGTATGCTAGATGATTTAAGGAAGCTCGGGAAATCTAGCTGCAGACACTGAAATGGAGAATGCTCAGTGTTGTGCATAAATATATCCTATAAATCCTTAATTGTTAAAATCTCAGAACAATGGAGGCAGGGCAGATTAGTAGTATTGGGGGGTGTATTATATAATTTCACTACAGTGATTTCTACTGTGGCTGCATTTCTGTCTACCAAAATAGTTAATAGTTTTAGAGATGTACTACATAAGGTGTTTTTATCTTGTGGTTTTTTTCGGGGGGAGGAGAGGGATTTGGGGGGGACTTGTACCAACACTGAAAAGAACAATGAAAACACCCCAAACACAGAAGTGAAACAATATGCAATTGTTAGCTACAGATCCCTGGATTCAACAGGCTTCCAAGACAGAGTGCAAGGCAGACCAGGTGTGCAGCTTTTAAAAATTGGTGAACTGAAAGTGCCTACTACTGAAACACAGATTGGATAACTTGGAGCAAGACTGAAAATCTTGAGCAAAGTCTCTCACATTACTACCAAGCTTTTTAAACTGGCTTTTTGTTTAGAGAACTAATTTCCAAGGTTGTGTAACTCCAGCTATAATTCAAGCCATATATACATAGATTGACTTCCTGATGCCTCCTCCAAACACTTCTCTTCTGCAACTTGTGTTCTTTTCTTCCAAGTTCCATTCAGGTTGGTACATAAATGGATTCAAATTTCAGAATCTGAGCAAATGTATGTACTTTCTAACTAGACACCCCAAATCGCAAATAATAGTAATTTCATGATGGAAAGAGAAAATTCAGTTTACTCAAACTCATACCTAAATAACAACTGTAAATTATAATTAAAGATCCATCTTTACCAGAATTAAAAAAGATTAATAGGTCCAAGAGGACCAAAATAAGACTAAGGGGGAGAAAAACTCCTGAATAGTAAATGTTGTATATTGAAAGGGTTATTATTGTAATAAGAATAAGAAAACTGCAACAGAAAACAGATATCTTTCTGGATATAAATCCCTAAACCACTCAAGAGGCAGTGGGACTTGTTGGAAAATGTTGCTGAAACAACTATACAGCAGCAGATACTGGTGACCAACTGAGGCAATTATCATTCTTCCGTGCCTTTTTAAGTTCCAAAAGAGATAAATCGAAAGAACGCAGGGTAAACATTGGTAAACCTCAAATTACGAGGAAGAACGCCTTTTTACAAAAGAACACTTTCGAAAAAAGGTGTGTGTGGACACAGAACAGGGACATTTTTCGAAAGAAGAGGCAATCAAAAAAAGCACAGGTGACCTGGTGGCCATTCTGTGAATAGCAATCAGGGCTTTCTTTCGAGAGAGCGTCCATACAGTCTGGATGCTCTCTTTCGAAAAAGCAGATCGCCTTTTCGATCCAGTTTCGAGGTGTGGATGCTCTCTTTCGAAAGAAGCTTGCAGTCTAGTCTTAGTCTCCTCTTTTCTAAGCTTCCTTAGATCCGCTGGCAATGCTCGTACTAATGTACCCCAGTATGCTGTTAACTTTCTTGGGTGCAAGGGCACACTGATGATTCATACCCAGCTTCTCATCCACTGAAATCCCCAGGTCCTTTTCTGCCAAACTGCTGCTTTGCCAGTCAGTCCCCAGACTGTGGTAATGCTTGGAATTCTTCCATCCCAAGTGCAGGACTCTGAACTTGTCCTTGTTGAACCTCATCAGATTTCTTTTGGCCCAATCCTCCAATTTCTCTAGCTCACTTTGATCCCTATCCCTATCTTACAGCATATCTACCTATCCCCCTAGCTTTGTCTTCTCCATGAACTTGCTGAAGGTACAATCCATCCCCTCATCCAGGTAATTAATAAGAACATAGAACATAAGAATGGCCGTACTGGGTCAGACCAAAGGTCCATCTAGCCCAGTATCCTGTCTGCTGACAGTGGCCAGCACCAGGTGCCCCAGAGAGGGTGGACCGAAGACAACGATCAAGCGCTTTGTCTCCTGCCATCCCTCTCCAGCCTCTGACAAACAGAGGCCAAGGACACCATTTTATCCCCTGGCTAATAGCCTTTTATGGACCTAACCTCCATGAAATTATCTAGCTTCTCTTTAAACTCTTTTATAGTCCTAGCCTTCACAGCCTCCTCTGGCAAGGAGTTCCACAGGCTGACTACACGCTGTATGAAGAAGAACTTTCTTTTATTAGTTTTAAACCTGCTACCCATTAATTTCATTTGGTGTCCTCTAGTTCTTCTATTTAGGGAACTAATAAAGAAAAGTTATTTATCTGCCCTCTCCACACCACTCATGATTTTATATACCTCTATCATATCCCCCCTCAGTCTCCTCTTTTCTAAACTGAAAAGTCCCAGTCGCTTTAACCTCTCCTCATATGGAACCCGTTCCAAACCCCTAATCATTTTAGTTGCCCTTTTCTGAACCCTTTCTAAGGCCAAAATATCTTTTTTGAGGTGAGGAGACCACATCTGTACACAGTATTCAAGATGTGGGCGTACCATAGTTTTATACAGGGGCAGTAAGATATTCTGGGTCTTATTTTCTATCCCTTTCTTAATAATTCCTAGCATCCTATTTGCCTTTTTGACCGCCGCTGCACACTGTGTGGAAGTTTTCAGAGAACTGTCCACGATAACTCCAAGATCTCTTTCCTGATTTGTCGTAGCCAAATTAGCCCCCATCATACTGTACGTATAGTTGGGGTTATTTTTCCCAATGTGCATTACTTTACACTTATCCACATTAAATTTCATTTGCCATTTTGTTGCCCAATCATTCAGTTGGGTGAGATCTTCTTGGAGTCCCTCACAGCCTGCTTCTGTCTTGACTATCCTAAACAGTTTGGTATCATCTGCAAACTTTACCACCTCACTGCTTACCCCTTTCTCCAGATCATATATGACTAAGTTGAACAGGATTGGTCCTAGGACTGACCCTTGGGGGACACCGCTAGTTACCCTGCTCCATTCTGAAAATTTACCATTTATTTCTACCCTTTGTTTCCTGTCTTTTAACCAGTTCTCAATCCAAGAAAGGACATTCCCTCTTATCCCATGGCCATGTAATTTACACAAGAGCCTTTGGTGAGGGACCTTGTCAAAGGCTTTCTGAAAATCTAAGTATACTATATCTACTGGATCCCCCTTGTCCGCATGTTTGTTAACCCCTTCAAAGAACTCTAATAGATTAATAAGACAGGATTTCCCTTTACAGAAACCATGTTGACTTTTGTCCAACAAATTATGTTCTTCTACATGCTTCACAATTTTATTCTTTACTATTGTTTCGACTAATTTGCCCGGTACTGAAGTTAGACTTACCGATCTGTAATTGCCCGGATTGCCTCTGGAGCCCTTTTTAAATATTGGTGTCACGTTGGCTACCTTCCAGTCATTAGGTAGAGAAGCCTATTTAAGGGATAGGTTACAAACCACGGATAATAGTTCAGCAATTTCCCATTTGAGTTCTTTTAGAACCCTTGGATGAATGCCATCCGGTCCCGGAGATTTGTTAACATTAAGTTTTTCTATTTGTTCCAAAACCTCCTCTAATGACACTTCAATCCGGGACAGTTCCTCAGATTCATCACCCACAAAGGATGGTGCAGATTTGGGAATCTCCCCAATGTCCTCAGCCGTGAAGACTGAAGCAAAGAAATCATTTCGTTTCTCTGCAATGGCTTTATTGTCCTTGATTGCACTTTTATAGTTCGATCGTCTAGGGGACCCACAGGGTTTTTAGCAGGCTTCCGGCTTCTAATGTACTTAAAAAACATTTTGTTATTTCTTTTTGAGTTTTTGGCTAGCTGTTCCTCAAAATCTTTTTTTGCTTTTCTTATTACATTTTTACACTTGATTTGACACTAGGATTGGACTTCCACTTCTTGAAAGATGCCTTTTTGTCCCTCACTGCTTCTTTTACATGGTGGTTAAGCCACGGTGACACTTTTTTAGGTCTCTTGCTACGTTTTTTAATTTGGGGTATACATTTAAGTTGGGCCTCTATTATGGTGTCTTTAAAAAGTTTCCATGCAGCTTGCAGGGATTTGGCTCTAGTCACTGTGCCTTTTAATTTCTGTTACACAAAAATGAGGAGGTTAGTTAAATTCCCCTTTTTGAAATTAAATGCAAGGGTGCTGGACTGCTGAGGTGTTCTACCCACCACAGGAATGTTGAATGTTATTATATTATGGTCACTATTCCCAAGCGGTCCTGTAACGGTTATTTCCTGGACCTGATCCTGCACTCCACTCAGGACTAAATCGAGAATTGCCTCTCCCCTTGTGGGTTCCTGCACCAGCTGCTCCAAGAAGCAGTCGTTTAGGCCATTGAGAAATTTTATCTCCGCTTCTCTTCCTGAGGTGACATGTACCCAGTCAATATGGGGATAATTAAAATCCCCCATTATTATAGAGTTCTTTATTTTCGTAGCCTCTCTAATCTCCCTCAGCATTTCAATGTCAGTATCACTGTCCTGGTCAGGTGGTCGGTAATATATCCCTACTGCTAATTTCTTATTATTGGAGCATGTAATTACTAACCATAGCGATTCTATTGAACATGTTCATTTACTTATTTTTATTTCATTTGATTCTACATTATCTTTCACATACAGTGCCACTCCACCACCCACCCGGCCTGCTCTATCCTTTCGATATATTTTATATCCCGGTATGATTGTGTCCCACAGATTTTCCTCATTCCACCAGGTTTCAGTGATGCCTGTTATGTCAATCTCCTCATTTAATACTAGGTACTCTTATTAGTCAGACTCCTAGCAATAATAAAGATGTTGAACAAAACTGGCCCCAGAACCAGCCCTTGGGGCACTCTGCTTGATACTGACCACCAACCAGACATTGAGCCCCAGGATATACACACTTTCCCTGAAGAGTAGAGGTTTATTATGAGTGCAGCTGGAATGTTCATATATTTAAAGTTTTAAAATATTTTAATTTATTTTAAATGATAGAAAACTCGTGTCAGATTATTCAGCATGAGTATTTAATATAGAATGTTACAAAGGAATCTAAGCCAAAAGACAAATTTGTCAGGAGACAGAAAGAATTATAGATGGGTAGTGTCTTCCATTACAGTGGGGTTTTTTTTTCTTTCTTCTAAATGATCTGCAGTGAGAGACTTTTTTAATGGATGTGCTCTTTTTGTTAATATAAACCTTTTTTGCAGTATTTTAATACTGACTCATGTAAAGAGAAGAGTAGTTTTTATATATATATATAATAATCCCCCTTTACTAGCTTTTTCTTAACAAAAGCATTCCTCACACAGGCGTGGAATTGGAGAATTAAGGGGTAGTACTTTTTTGGAGATGTCTTCAGGTTTTGGATAATGTTTTTTTTAAATGGAACTTACAATTCCTGAAATAGGAATTGTGCAGCTAATTGGAATTCTCTTCCCCAAACAAGCTTTTCTTCTAGGCTTTATCTACACTATGGCTTTTTCCAGAAGAGGCAATGCAAATTAAGTGCCGATTAGCATTTTGTCATACTTCATTTGCATAATCTATTCTGAGCTGTTTTTGCGCAAGGGGTTTTTGCGCAAAAACAAGCAGTGTGGCCGTGGCCATTTTGCACAAAAACCCTTTTTGCACAAGATCCTTATGCCTCCCTGGGCCCTTTTGTCTATGTCCCTTTATTTTCCGTACTTCCCTGTGAGTGCCTCTATCTTCTATTTTCCTATGCACTTGTGCCTATTAATTGATTCTTTTCTGCCTTCACCTTTCTCGTCCCTAACTTACAAACTATATTAAACAAAAAACTACATTGAAAGACTATTACTGGCATTACAAAGGCCAGCACTAAAAAGTTAGGTAACTTATGCAACCTTAACTTGCCCCCCAGCCGCTTGTGTGTATGCATTATGATCCAATTTTTAATTTCATGGTTACTTGTTCTGGGAATGAATG
This sequence comes from Pelochelys cantorii, assembly GCA_032595735.1. Lineage (NCBI taxonomy): Eukaryota > Metazoa > Chordata > Testudines > Trionychidae > Pelochelys > Pelochelys cantorii. The sequence continues at coordinate 42,787,311 of CM064335.1, forward strand.
AGGGTTTTATAGTGAACTAGACTGTGGTCTATAGGACCCCTGCCTACTCTGTATCAGAAGTGAGAAGCTACATTGTTGAATGAGATTGTGAAGAAAGCAGGGATGATGTCATGTTTAAGTGATTAAATGCTTCCTAGGAGAATTGGATTCTTTCCTGTCTCCACCAGAAATATCCTTTGTGATACTGGACAAATCACTGAAGTAGACCTCTTCACGTTCTGGACACCTACTTTTTTCCTAATTTTCTGGGTTCCTGGCCGGAGCCCCTGGGGTCTGCTTTGCACAAGTGCTGAACAAAGCACACGTCCCATTGATTCAGCAGCAGCAGTGATTGAAAACATAGCGTTCTATGAAAAATCAAGCCTAGTGCTCTCCAGTTGGGCACTTGAAATTTTTGATATTAATATATGTGTGTTTCCCACACATAAAATGGGGATAATACCACTTACAGTAATTGGGGCCTGATGGTACTATCCCACTGTGAGCTCAATCGTGAAAAGTGAAATGAAAGTTTAAAAAATGTTACAGCTACTTATAACATACATTGATAAGAGAAACAACATATTGACTTAGTCAAAACAGAAAGGCTTACTGAGAACTTGCAGACAATTGAAATAATGTTTTGTGAACTAGAAGTCTCTGGGATCAGAAATCAATGGACCGAAACTAGTGTGTTGGAAATTTAGGCCTAATTTGGTGATCAGAATAATAAGGAGCTGTTCTGCTCCTCACTCTATTTTGTGGTTCCTTTTAAAAGAGACTTCAGCAGGAGGGTCAAATGCAGACTGGAAAATAGATGAACTAGAAGGGACCAGCTTAATCATAACAGCTGCCATCCGAGCCCCCAGATTCCATTGTGGCACATTTGTACCTTGTCCTTATTCTGAGAGATGTTCTGTCTGGAGTGGGCCAGGGAGGGGGACCCACTTCTACCAGCTTTGGCTAGATCCTGAATATTGCTTAGGATGGGGAACTTTGGTCCATATTGTCACCTCTTCAGCACGTCCTCGTGTCTTTTTTTTCTTTTCCTCACCTTATTTTATTTTATTTTACTTCACTTTTTTGCTTGTGCCCTTTCTTAATAGACTTGGCCAGCAAAGCCAGACTCTAAGCTCCTATGATTAGACAGGTAGCTAAAAAGCAATGTCTTGAACTGCCCACTGCTCATACAAGTTTGACAGATCTTGAAGTAGTTGACAAGACTCTGCTGTGCCTTTATTTCTTCAACAGCAAGTTTGCAAGTAAAGAGTCACCAAGAGACACAAGCTACGTTCTCTTTGCTGCCCCTTTTGAGTGTGCATCTCTTGTTTTGTCTTACTGGAAGCAGATCTGAACTTTCACAATAAAAGCAACATCTCAGGGCTTATAAACCCTGCCAATAGACTGCATAGTTTGAAATTACTCCACTTTAGTCTGCAATCATAGCCACTTACATACATCCTTGCATGTTAATACAGGTTGAACTCTCTAATCTGGCACACTCTGGTCCAGCAACCTCAGTGGTCTGGAATGATTTTAGTTAGCCACATGTCCACTTAATCATTGGTGTGGCCAAGTTTCCCACAGTCCCATAAAATTTGTTTCCAACCACTGGCCCTGGCTCTCAGGGTTCTGTGCTGTTTTTTAGCTCTAATTAACCCCTAAATGTCTTCTAAGAGTCCAGTAAGCAATGGAAGTGTTGATAATGCTGCTAGACAATATTGACCTCCCATGGTGCAATAAATTCTCTGGTTCAGCCCTGGTCAGGTCCCGAGGGTGCCAGACTAGAGAGGCTCAACCTGTAGTTCCTTAGGGTGCGTCTACACAGCAGGGTTTAACTAGAAATAAGCTACATAATTTGAGCTACGTCAGTTGTGTAGCTTATTTCAAAATAGCTTATTTTGAAATTGGGAGTATCTACACAGCACCTATTTCAAAATAGATCACTCTTTCTCTGACTTCCCTTATTTCTCTTACAGTGAGGGTTACAGGAGTCAGAGTAAGAAGTCCTCCAGTTTGACAGTATTTGGACACAATTTCGAAATAACTGCCTGCTGTGTAGACCGGGGCTACTCAACATGCAGCCTGTGGGCCCTATGCAGCCCGCGGCCTGTTTGTTTGTGGCCCGCGGTGTGGTTTGGGTTTACACAGGCCTCAACATGCGGCCTGTGGGTGGGATCTTTTAAACATGGCCTCCACTGGGAGCATGCTTCATAATGGCGAGTTAGTATAATGGTCTTCTGTTGATATGCGTTTTAGTGGTTAAATTCCTGGACTGTCATTGCTCATTAAAAGTGTTGTCATATGGGTGGAAATCGGTTAAATATTGCATTTTATTAATATCAGCAGAATTGACTTAAATGCGGTCTGCGTGTTGTATAGTCTTGCCTTAATCTTTGTATTCATGCCTGTCAGTGTGAAAGAAACTATTTGCATATATATTTGCTTGTACATGCAACCACACTTAAGTTGCAGCCCTCAGCATGTGCTGTGAGTATCATTGTGGCCCCAGGGCTTCCAAAGTTGAATAGCCCTGGTGTAGACACAGACTGAGTTATTTTGAAATAATGTTGCTATGTAGACGTACCCTTAGAGTGCTTTGTGCTAGTCCCTTCTCAAAGAGCACTAGTTCCAAGTACTCTAAAGAACTCTTGCTGGACATCAGCAGGGTGCACATGAGCAGGTTTATCACAGTAGGCTAATAAGATAGATGAACACTCTTGTTTGACATGGTTTATTGTTTAGACAAGGCATCAGTTAACTTTCCCTTGCCCCTCACCCTCTGGGAACAGTTATTGCCATGTTTAATACCATCCTAAAAACTGTCTGTTTTTTCCTGTCCGAGGCTCTCTACAGCTGAATGGAAAGGGTAAAGGAATATTGTTAAAATTAAACCTTACTCTACATTTCATTTGCTTGACTATGCGGCAGGGAGCCCAGCATCAGGCTCCACGTGGCGTTCAAAGCAGAAGCACGACATGGAGTCTGGGGTCAGCAGGGGAGTCCTCAGCTGATCCCGGGCTCCACACGGCGCTGCTGCTTTGAAGTAGCCCCTCCTCTTCCCCCTGCCCTTGCTGCCTCTTTCTAACAGAGGAAGCAAGGGGTGGGGGAGCAACTAGGCAACTAGCCGGTCGACTATCCAGTAAGCATTTGCTTATCGGATAGTTGACTAATCAGTCACATCCCTAATTAATGTTTTATAGTAATGCCATTCCCTGGGCTCATTTATTCCATCCAAACTGCCTCACTGTACAGGGACATTGAGAAAATAAATTCATTAATATCTGTGAAGCAGTCAAATATTGTACTGTTGAATGTTCTACAAAAGCTTGAGAGGGTATTTAATAATTCAGTCTTCAAAGCAGTGTTCAGTAGTGTATAGTAAATAAGTTGTGGGTCATAATGCAATATAAGGACAAAACAAAAGAACGACAAGGCCCACATTCAGTGTGTACTGGTTGCTCAGTGCTTTGAGGAAGGAATCCTGTGGAAAATTTAGTATGTAATAAATAACTTTGTATTATAACGTATATACTTAAGGGAGCCAAATTAATGTTGCATAGGCAATCTTAATTCTGGCATTTTCCAACTTTACAATGTCTGACAAGATTGCAAACGCTTAAAGAGCATGAATAAATCCAAGCTGTAATACAAATATTTGTGCTGTAGCAATAGATTATCCATTGGCTTTCTTATTTATTTTTCTGTCAAGTGTGTGTGTGCACACGTGCTCTTGCATTTGATACTATCACAACATAAGTTTTGAATGTCTTGAAGGAATGAAGTCTAGATGATACATCTTTTCTCTGAAGTTGCTACAGATTAATGGTTCACTTTTACAAGCTCATATTTTAGGAAGCTTTTACTGTTCACCAGTGTTCCCTAGAGCTTAATCTTTCCAAAATTGTTGGTGTGTGTGCCCCCCCCCCCCCCGGCTATTCTTGTATATTTCTTAAAGGGAAGTGATTAAAAGTCATGTCCTGAGAATTTGTCCTCGTAAGTTTTTATATTTGCCTTTTCCATGACAATGTCTGTACTGATTCAAGATGAATGCATTAAACATGAAATAGAAGTATTGAAAAATTAATATTTAGTCTTTCCCCAGGCTATCCTTTAGTTCCTTGTTGGGGAATTCTGTATTTTTAGTAAGAGACTCATGTTTTTTGTTTTTGTTTTTTTTAAATCAGTGGTGACAGTCTTGGTACATTTTGAAGCATGCGGTGTTTGTATTGTATTGCATAGTTCATATAATATTGCATATTACAGCTATTTTTTTCACTTGATGGAGAGAGAGAGCATTTGATAGAATATAGAGAACTTTCAATTTCAAGTCTTGTCCTATGTGGTTGTATGTATTATATGAAGACATGATTTAATTTTAAAAAGTTTTCTCTGCACTATATACAATTAATAAGTGCGTTAGTTTTCCTCTTCTCAGAATTTCTTATAGTTAAACAAATAAGTTAACTCTCATAACTTCATCTAGTGTATTAGACTTCTTCTGGCTTTATAAATGAGTGACTTTTGTCAAGATTTCTCTCCCTCAATGTCTGACTACAATTTATATTAGGTTGGTACCCTTTAGAAAAAGGAGCAATTTTAGCATGGAGAAATTCTTCTTTAATTTGGTTGCAGTTCTGTACTTACCTGGCAGGGCTAAGAGTGTGTCTGCACCTCAGAGCCCATATTGGCATAGCAATGCTGGCCCAGCCTCCTAATTTTCTGTTTCAGGAACACTGCTTTCCCAAATTATTTTGGCAAAAGCCCACATCTGCTATATTAACTGCATGTACCCTGGGGTGGTTGTTGGCATAGCTGTGTTGGTTAGAGGTGTGTTTTTTCACACTCATGATTGATGTAGCTATGACAGTATAACTTTTCAGTGAAGACCAAGCCTAAAGAGTCATACTATTACATATGTCAGCATGCTGGATTCTTCAAAGAAACCTTGATTATGTTATAAGCTAGTCTTGTATTACATTAGACATTATGAACAAATTAGTGATTAGGTTTGTTTTCCATCTTTATAACAAAAATGCCTTTTCTCCTATCTTTACTTTGAAGGGGAGGTCACCAAAAAGAGTGGGAATTGGACTCATCAGGTATAAAGCAATGCATCAGGCTGTAGATACTGTGTATAAAGAAAATGTGCCTTTAACATCAGCATCTAGCTGAAAATCATTTTGGAATTTATACATTCTAATCCTTTGGTAAAGAAAAAGACTATGATTGAAATGTGGCTGGCAAACCTTTGTCATCCTATTGGAGAGGTTAATTGTGTCTGTCTTCCTGCCCCTGTTAACTAAATAGAGTTTAATTTGAATGACCATTATCCTTCAGTGTGAAAAGTGTGAAATGACTCATTTCAGGGCTCAGGAGGACGAAGGCACTTGAGTATCCGTTAAAGAGTCACAAACTGCTCCAATGTGTGCTAGAGGAATAGTTGCTTAGTGATTAGTTTTTTTGCAGGGAAAAAAGATGGATAATAATTAATTTAAAAGGTAATTTCTTCCTGTCATTGGAATTAATTACATCTGCGGGTTGTCTAACATCTTTGATTTCATTACTCAGTTATTCTAATGGACCTTATTTATTCACTGACCAGTTATGTTATACTGTAGTGGGCAAAATTACAGAGTTATAGGTTGAATTAAAACCACAGAGCCACCAACAAGGAATTACATGAAGGCTTTTACAATAAATATTTAACTATTGTGTCATTATCAAATATGACCAGGAAATTTACTCTTTATGTAATGCTGTACCTTCAACACAATTAGACATGCACTTCTTGAAATTTTATCATCCCTTGGCTTCTGAGACATATGCCTCATTTTTCTGTGGAAAAGCAAAAAAATCTGCAGAGGATATGAATTCTGCACATGCACAGTGGTGCAGAATTCCCCATGAGTAGAAATATCACTTTATTTGTAAATTACAAACCCAATATGAGGATCAGTATGTTGATTTCAGTAGGCAAAGTTAATATAACATATGCAAAAGGCTCAAAAAGTTATTTAATTTGATGCCAGTGTTTCCTTTATTTAAATAATTGCTATTACAAGATTGCACTAGAAATGATCACCAGTGTTAGAGTTTAGCTATGAGCTACCAGGTTTCACCTTTCACATAGAGCTTCCATACTTCATGAAGGCTATCTTGAAATGCTGGTATTCAGTCAAAGCAGATTGTGGTATAGTAACTTGGTTGCTTATTAGATGTTTAGAATATACGGTTCTGTGAATAACTGTTCTCAGAGAGTAGTTATTAATGGTTCAAGGGTATAATGTGGGTTTCCACAAGAATCAGTTTTGGGACCAGTTCTGTTCAATATAGTCAATGATTTCAGTAATGGTATAGCGTGTGTGCTTTATAAAGTCTGTGGGAGGGGTTGCGAGTGCTTTGGGGGATATGAGCATAATTCAAAATGATATGGACAAACTGGAGAAATGGTCTGAGGTAAATAGGATGAAGTTCAATAAGGACAAATGCAGAGTACGCCACTTAGGAAGGAACAATCTGTTACATTACATACAAAATGGGAAGTGACCATCGAGGAAGGAGTACTGAAGAAAGGGATCAAGGGGTTATAGTGGACTACCCGCTAAATAGTAGTCAGTGTGACACATTTTCAAAAAAGGCAAATATCATTCTGGGAAGCATTAATAGGTGTGTTGTAAGCAAGACACAAGAAGTAATTCTACTCTGTTCTGATTAGACATCAGCTGGAGTGTTCTGTCCAGTTCTGAGCACCACATTTTAGGACAGATGTGGAAAAATTGGAGAAGGTCCAGAGAAGAGCAACAAAAATGATTAAAGGTCTAGAAAACATGACCTATGAGGGAAGATTGAAAGCACTCGGTCAACTAGATGTCCCAATATCAGCAGTTTGGTCTTTTTATATAGGCAATATTCCCTTTCTCCCCGAAAAAAGTATCCTGATTTTTTACACTTGCTACACAACCTCGCAAAACTAGATACAAACTGAAAGGAAAAAAATGAACAATGTTTATTTTATGTCATAGCTACTGGAAGTAGCATGGAAAAATTATTTAAATGGGTGATAGGATTTTCAGAAGCATTCAGCATTGGTATAATCCTACTCCCAGTGAAGTTGGCGGCAAAACACTCATTCAGTGATGGCAGAGGTAGGCCAGCCGTGAAAATCCCAATTGTAGACGGTCACATGTAAAGCCGACATGTCTCTATTTACAACATAGCTGCATATCAATAATGACTTCATTTGTTATGAGGGCCACTGAGCAACAAGATCTGGTCTCTGTGCAGCCTTAGGGGCAGATCAGACCTGTCAGTCAATGGCAGTGGAGATGGGTCTACACCTTTGAGGGTACATCTACACCACAGCAGGTAATGACATTGAGATGGATCCACCAGCAGTTGACTGAGTGGGTATAGAGAAAAGTAAGGTAAGTCAGTGGGAGAGTTTCTCTTGCTGACCTTCCCCCCCAGTAATTTCTCATAAGACTCCAGCTACGTTATTCACGTAGTATAGATGTGGGCTGAGAAACCACTGTTTTTTCATCTGCTTCTTCAGCTGTTGGCAGGTTGAGAAGCTCCTTTATGCTGAAAAAGGAACTTAGAAGAGAAAATGGCTTTTATATCTCCAGGTTCTCAGGGCTTGCCTTTGTTGGCAGAGGAAATTCTACTTCTTCCCAGTGTCATTGGGACTTTGTGCCCCCCCATTCCATACACTATGTAGCATGGCAAGAAGACTAACAAGCGAGGGAAAGCCAGAAATGCTCTCTTCCATCAGGGAGGTTTAGTAGGACCTGTATGGGGATCTGAGCCCGTACTGTAAAGACCCAGCTCAGCCCAAGTGTTTAGTGTGGGGGGATGCTTCCTGCAGCCTCCCTTCTTGAACAAGAGACCTCCCAGCAAGCAGTTGCAGAACCTCAGCAGCAGACTCCCTCAGGCCCAGCACAGGCACTGGCTCCTTCCACCTTCATGAGGGGAACATAGGTTAAAGCATAACCTCAGAGGTGAGGGACGCTTCAGCCCAGCTGCCATGGGCTGCAGAGAGCTACTGCCAGCGATACAGAGCACATTGATCCTAATAAAGAGCCCTCAGCCCAACTTCTCCCTCCATTCTGCAGCATGTCCTCTGCCCAACTTTGCAGTGGCTCAGGCCTACTTTTGATCAGCAGTGTGAGCGTTGCTCTGTCTTCCAGTGCGACAAGTGGGTCAAGAATTTTCTTGCAATCTTCAAGGTTGGAACCTGGTCGCTTGGGAGAGGGTCAGCCTGTCTCCATGTCCAGGAATCTCCCTTAAACAGAGCAAGGGAACTGGGAAGCCCTCTCTGGACTTAGTCGAGCACAACCCTCCACTCTGAACCCTTCCTTTGAACAATTTTTTTACTCTGAGAAAGAGGTCGCTACCCATCTCTCTAATGAACCATCAGTCTGAAATTCCTCTCTGTCTTCTAGCAGGAAGATCAAGGAGCGGCATAAGAAAGGTCTCTCAGACTCTCTCCCCCATCTTCTTCAACTTCTGAATGAATTAGCAGGTTCCTTCAGGAGGTGCAATTAAAATTTTCTTACTCTTAAGCTGCATAAATCTTCAGGCTGCATAAGGGCAGATAGTCCTCAGTATCCTGTTAACCTGCCCAACCTTCCGGAGCACAGCATAGCAAATCAGTGTGGAAAAGGCCAGCTTGTAAGTTTAAGCTTGCATGCACACAGAGAATTGTCTCTCTTTAGGATAGGAAGGCCATCATTCCAAATAAAATGTATAAATATTTTGAACAGATCTTCTCAAGAGTCCTGTATCTGCTTCTCCTTTGCCTGGAGAACTCCCTCTCTAAACTCCCTGTTAGCACTCACCTGGCGAACAGATAAAGGACTCTTCAGGGAAGTGTGTGTTATTGGGGCTGTCTTACTGTGTGCTGAGCTTGTGTTTGTGAGTGAGGGTTGGTGTGTGGTGGCTTGTTTGGTGTTGTGTTGTTTGTTTTTTTGTTTTTTTTTTTCCTGTTGTTGTGAGTGAGGCTTTAGAGAGGGAGTTCTCCAGGTAGACAAGAAGGAGATACAGGACTCTTGAGGGAAGTGAGTGTTGTGTTTGGGGCTTTCTTGCTGTGTGATGAGCTTGTTGTTGTGAGTGAGGTTTGGTGCGTTTTTTGTTTGTTTGTTTTCCCCTGTGTTTGGGAGTGAGGCTTTTTTTTTCCCACTTCCCCTGTCTTTCATGGAGTGTGTTCTGTGAGTGGCAGGTGGCAACTGTTGGCTTCTAATTAAAGTTTGAATTCTAGAAGCCTCTGCTGATTGGCTCGGCCTTGGTAGGGGGAGGGACTTTCAGGCAGTCCAGGTCTTTATAAGGCAGTGTGCAAGTGAACAAGGAGCTTGCGAACAGGTGAGTGCTAACAGGGAGTTTAGAGAGGGAGTTGGGGAGGGGAGAGGGAAGGGCGCGAGGTTCTCTTGCTTTTTTTTTAATCCTTTTTCCAGGACAGCAGGGATGGATAGTGATAGGTCTGCTGCTGTTACCTGCACAGCGTGTGCCATGTTTGTCTTCCTCGCGGAAGAAAGAACGGATTTCATCTGCTTGAGGTGCAAGCTGGTCGCCATTTTGGAAGAAAAAATTAGAGGACTGGAGGCCCAAGTGTCGACCCTACGCTCGATCAGAGAGGATGAAGACTTCCTCAATAGAAGGCAGCGGTTAATCCTACAAGCACAACAGGTGGAAGAGCCAAACAGGGCAGTACGGGACCAGGAAGAGAACTGGTAGCATGTAACTTCTAGAAGCGGAAAAAGGCCAGCACGGGAATCCCCCAATGCTATAGAGGTAAGTAATCGCTTTTAGGCTCTCTCCACAGGCTCTGCGGTGGTGAATGCTTTGGAAGGGACCTCACAAGGAAGAAACCGGAAGGGACCACCATCTACTGGAAGGCATGGGATGCGTAGTCCTAGGGATGGAGGTTCCACGACCACCCCCCCCCCCCAAAAGAAGACGACGGGTGGTGGTGTGGGGGGGGACTCCCTCCTAAGAGGGACTGAGCCATCCATCTGCCGTCCGGACCTGGAATCTCGAGAGGTGTGCTGTTTACCGGGAGCTCGAATTCAGGATGTGACTGAGAGGCTTACCAAGCTGATGAAACCTTCGGATCGCTACCCCTTCCTGCTTCTCCACGTGGGAACTAACGATACGGCCAAGAATGACCTTGAGCGGGTTACTGCGGATTATGTAGCACTGGGAAGAAGGACCCAAGAATTCGGAGCGCAAGTGGTGTTCTCGTCCATCCTCCCTGTTGAAGGGAAAGGACTGGGCAGGGATCGTCGAATTGAGGACGTAAATGCGTGGTTGTGCAGGTGGTGTCGCAGAGAGAGCTTTGGTTTCTTCGACCATGGGACTCTCTTCCGGGCACAAGGATTGTTAGGAAGAGATGGGATCCACCTAACGAAGAGAGGAAGGAGCATCTTTGCGGGCAGGCTTGCAAACCTAGTGAGGAGGGCTTTAAACTAGGTTCATTGGGGGACGGTGACCAACACCCTGAGGGGAGTGGGAAAGTCGGATACCGGGAAGGACTGCAAAGAGGAATGAGCAAGAAAGGAGGATCCCTGATTCGAATGGAGAAGATGGGGCGATGAACTGGTTATCTGAGGTGTTTGTACACTAATGCGAGAAGCCTGGGCAACAAACAGGAAGAAATGGAGGCCCTGGCCCAGTCCAAGAGATATGATTTAATTGGGATAACAGAGACTTGGTGGGATGACTCGCATGACTGGAGCGCTGTCATGGAAGGGTATAGACTGTTCAGGAAAAACAGGCAGGGGAGAAAAGGAGGAGAAGTTGCACTATAGGTAAGAGAGCACTATGATTGCTCTGAACTCCAGTATATAGAGGGAGAAAAACCTGTTGAGAGTCTATGGGTTAAGTTTAGAGGTGCAAACAACAGCAGTGATGTTGTGGTTGGTGTCTACTATAGGCCACCGAATCAGGTGGATGAGGTAGATAAGGCTTTCTTCGGACAACTGAGAGAAGCTTTCAGATCGCAGGCCCTGGTTCTCGTGGGGGACTTTAATCACCCTGACATCTGTTGGGAAACCAATACGGCAGTACACAGGCAATCCAGGAAGTTTTTAGAGAATGTTGGGGATAACTTCTTGGTACAAGTGCTGAAGGATCCGACCAGGGGCCGTGCGCAGCTTGACCTTCTGCTCACAAACAGGGAGGAACTAATAGGGGAAGTAGAGGTGGGTGACAACCTGGGAAGCAGTAATCATGAGATGGTAGATTTCAAGATCCTGACCAAATGAAGAAAAGAGAGTAGTAAAATACATACCTTGGACTTCAGAAAAGCAGATTTTGACTCCCTCAGAGACCTGATGGGCAGAATCCCCTGGGATGCTAACATGAAGGGGAAAGGAGTCCAGGACAGCTGGCAGTATTTTAAAGAAGCCTTATTGAAGGCACAGAAAAAAATCATCCCGATGCGTAGCAAGAGAGGCAAACATGGTAGGAGATCGGATTGGCTTACAGGGGAAATCCTTGGTGAACTTAAGCACAAAAAGGAAGCTTACAAAAAGTGGAAACTTGGACAAATGACCAGGGAAGGGTTTAAATGTATAGCTCGAGAATGCCGGGGGGGTATCAGGAAGGCGAAAGCGCAAATGGAATTGCGACTGGCAAAGGATGTGAAGGATAACAAGAATGGTTTCTACAGGCATGTTAACAAGAAGAAGGTGATCAGAGAGGGTGTGCGGCCCCTACTGGATGAAGGAGGTAACCTAGTGACAGATGATGTGGGGAAAGCTGAAGTACTCAATGCTTTCTTTGCCTCTATATTCACGGACAAGGTGGGCTCCCGGACTAATGCACTAAGTGACGCAAGATGGGATGAAGATCGACAGCCCTTGGTGGGTAAAGAACAGGTTAGGAACTATTTAGAAAAGCTAAACGTACACAAATCCATGGGTCCGGACTTAATGCATCCGAGGGTACTGAGGGAGTTGGCAAATGTCATTGAGGAGCCTTTGGCCATTATCTTTGAAAAGTCGTGGAGATCGGGTGAGATCCCGGATGATTGGAAAAAGGCAAATGTAGTGCCCATCTTCAAAAAAGGCAAGAAGGACGATCCAGGGAACTATAGGCCGGTCAGTCTTACCTCGGTTCCTGGAAAAATCATGGAAGGGATCCTTAAGGAATCCATTTTGAGGCAGTTGGAAGAGAGGAAAGTGATTAGGAATAGTCAGTATGGATTCTCAAAGGGCAAGTCGTGCCTGACCAATCTGATTAGCTTCTATGATGAGGTAACTGGCTCTGTGGACATGGGAAAGTCAGTGGATGCGATATACCTTGACTTTAGCAAGCCTTTTGATACGGTCTCCCACAATATTCTTGCCAGCAAGTTAAGGGAGTATGGATTGGATAAATGGACTGTAAGATGGATAGAAAGCTGGCTAGAAGGCCGGGCCCAGTGGGTAGTGATCAACGGCTCTATGTCAGGATGGCGGTCGGTTACTAGCGCAGTGCCCCAAGGTTCGGTTCTGGGACCGGTTTTGTTCAATATCTTTATTAATGACCTAGATGAGGGGATGGATTGCACCCTCAGCAAGTTTGCAGATGACACTAAGCTAGGGGGAGAGGTAGATATGCTTGAGGGCAGAGATAGGGTCCAGAGTGACTTAGACAAATTGGAGGATTGGGCCACAAGAAATCTGATGAGGTTCAACAAGGACAAGTGCCGAGTCCTGCACTTGGGATGGAAGAATCCCAAGCATTGTTACAGGCTGGGGACCAATCAGCTAAGTAGTAGTTCTGCAGAAAAGGACCTGGGGGTTACAGTGGATGAGAAGCTGGATATGAGTCAACAGTGTGCCCTTGTAGCCAAGAAGGCTAATGGCATATTAGGTTGTATTAAGAGGAGCATTGCCAGCAGATCCAGAGATGTGATTATTCCCCTATATTCAGCTCTAGTGAGGCCACATCTAGAGTATTGTGTCCAGTTCTGGGCCCCCCACTACAAAAAGCATGTGGACATATTGGAGAGGGTCCAGCGGAGGGCAACCAAAATGATTAGGGGGCTGGAGCATGCGACCTATGAGGAGAGGCTGAGGGAGTTGGGTCTGTTTAGTTTGCAGAAGCGTAGAGTGAGGGGGGATTTGATAGCAGCCTTCAACTTCCTGAAGGGAGGTTCCAAAGAGGCTGGAGAAAGGCTGTTCTCAGTAGTGACGGATGGCAGAACAAGGAGCAATGGTCTTAAGCTGTGGTGGGAGAGGTCCAGGTTGGATATTAGAAAAAACTATTTCACTAGGAGAGTGGTGAAACACTGGAATGGGTTACCTAGGGAAGTAGTGGAATCTCCACCCCTAGAGGTATTTAAGTCTCGGCTTGACAATCCCTGACTGGCTTGATCTAGTTGGGATTGGTCCTGCCTTGAGCAGGGCTCTGGACGTGATGACCTCCTGAGGTCTCTTTCAGCTCTATGGTTCTATGATTCTATGAAACCAAAAAACGTTCTATAAAAGAGATAATATTATCCACACTTCTAGATTCTGGGGAGTGGGAAGGCTCAGTGCTTTTGCAAGACTGGTTGAGATGTCCTGGTGCCAGGACAAGGAGGTCACTCCTGTGTCTACATCCGTACCACAGATTCTCAAATTTCTTCAAGATGGACTGAGGCTATGACTAGCAGTTCAGACTTTTCGAGGTCAAATAGCTGCTTTGGTTCGCATCCTTTCATCAGTAGACAAGTAGCAGATTTTGTCTGATGTAGATGTTTCTGTGTACTCTGGATTTTGTTTGAGAGCAGCATCTCTTCTACATTCTCACAAAATATATAGATTTTTTTTCATGAGTTCATCAACTAGCTCAGTGTCCTTCCAGAATTTTCATTACAGTAAAGGGTCTCTTTACTTAAGTAACCAAGTGGCCTTTTTATTAGCAATATGATCACTTCAGAGGGTGGCTGAATTTAGGAGCTCTTTTCTGGAGCCTCACTACTACACAGTCTATGCTAAAGTGGTACTTTTTTCAGAGGGGTAGCATTATTAGTCTGTTTCAGTAAAACCAAGGAGGAGTCCTGTGGCACCTTAAAGACTAACACATTTATTTGGCCATAAGCTTTCATGGGCTGTAACCCACTTGCATTTGACAAAGTGCATTGAAGCCCTTAAAAGCTTATGTCCAGATAAAAGTGGTACTTGAAATTGGGCTTTCCTTCATTATCAGAGATGAACTTCAGGCTCTACAGAGCACGAGAAATTGTCCTGCTCAGCTCCATTGCGCCTCAGAGAAATTGTGAAATACTTTGGATGCACAAAGAGCTCTCAAAATTATCTGAACTGAAAGTGTGATAGAATAGTAAATGCTTGGTTTGTGCTTTATCATCTGGTGTCATAGGAAAAGAAAGCTTTATAATTTTTCCATTTACAGGTGGCTAGGGTATTCTATCTCTGAAACAAGAAAAGCCCTCCGTCTTCCAAAAGGAATTCACTATCTCAGAACCGCAGCAGCTTCGTGGGCAGAAAGATCATATGCCTCATGCAAGAAAATCTGTAAAGTGAACTTCCAGTCACATATTCATACCTTCTCCAGATTCTACAGAATAGATATCCAGTTGTCTGATACTGCCTTCGTTAGACTTGTGCTCCCACAATTAGGAAGGAGTTTAGCCCCTTTTGCATCCATACATAACTGTATAATATTCTTTACCCCAGTAGACATTTCTATGAAAAGTGCCATTTTCATATCTGTGGACCTCATTATAGATATGAATTAGAAAATTGAATTGTGCTTTACCTGAAAATTTCCTTTCTTGGAGCAATGAAGTCTGCAGATCCCATCCACCCCAAATAGGCTGTTAATGGTGGCAAAAATGTGATGACTAATTGGAGCCGTTTTTTGGTAACAGGATTCCTTGTTGTGCAGAAGGATTTAGTCTTGATGCTTAAATTCTGCTTGCCCTTAGACTAGCTAGAGATTTTCTAAGTTATGGAAGTATCTCAATTTGTGTCTTCTCAGGTAAATTTTCCTAATCTGGTGATGAATATACACGCATTAATGTGCACTGCTGCCTTTCCTGTGTGTATCGTTGTTAGCAAGGGTCTATCATGAAATCTAACAAAGGTACATCTGTGTCCTGTAGCAAGTAGGGAATTACCATGAATTATTTTCATTTATATTGCGCATATAGCTTGGGAAATCTAATTAAAGGAGCTTGGATTCTGCTTCCAACATATTTTTAAGGTAGCGATACACATTGGACAACACTATCCCTATATATTTCACTAGTTCATCTCATTCAGAATTCTTCACATTCTTGGCAAGGCATCATGGAGAAGAATAAATTGCTCTTCCTTGGTACAGCTTCAGCAAATGGACTTCTCAAGTACATTTAGCAGATACCAGTTGAGAGTTTCATTTATAGCATGGTGATTTTTTTTCCTTTGTCAGCTTTGTTTTGTTCCTGCTGCCTCAGTGTCTGTTTTTGTAAATGAAAGTATGCAATCAGCTTTCAAAAATACATTTCCATGATCATCAAAACTGCATAGGAAAATAGATTATAGAAGACACATTTTCAGAACTTGGATGTGTGTATTATGTAAATTTCTAAAGCAATAAATTAACATTAGCATATATGCTTATATATCAATTATATAGTTTTTATTTTACAAGTCATTGTTTATATGTTCAAGTTAGAAGGTCTTTTCAAAGGAACTTTCCAACAAACATTTAAAAATTTTAAATCTCACTTTTAGTGCTTAATTTTACTTTTTAAATAGACACTTTGCTTGCAGTGTTTTTTTCCCAAGACTGCTGCATGATAAACAAAACAGCAAACTTTTTCCTATTCAACATGAGACCAATTGTAAGTAGTGAATATTTTCTACAGGATTTAAATCTGTATCCCAATATCACATACAAATGTGGTTTTAAAAAACACAGGAACTGCTCCTGTGAACATAGGTGCGAAGAAGATCTTCCCTTCACCCCTGCCCTTGTACATTTTGTAAATAATGCTTATAATTTCTCTTCAGAGCACTTCACAAACATTAAACACAACACTGCAAGATTTACATAAATTACAATCTGCGAAAGTCCCCTACAATACAGTATCTGAGCATCTTTGAAGGCTGCCACTTTTTGAAATAAGCATTAAACATATGAAGTGACTTTTTGGTGAATAGATTAGATATGAACCAGTATGTTTGCCCTTGAAGGTATAACCCAGTAATCATACCAATAGTTCAAACTTGATTCTTTTGTGTTGCAAACTTTTCAAAAGCACATTATGTTGAATCGGTAGCTTTAACGTTTCATTTATGGTTGTGTCTTTGGATGAATTTGTTTTGATTTAATATATGCTGCCATGTGTGTAAATAGCTCGTTGATTTTAGACTTATGACCTTTTGACCTCTTATTGTAAAAACAAATGAAGGTTAAAGGTTGAAGAGATCAGAGGGAGAACTTCTAACATCTTGCAAGATGTAATGTCCATTAATTATAGTTCAGTTTTAGTGTTTGGTCAGAAAACTTGCAACCAGTCTCCAATTTTTTTGGTTGACATGGTTGGAAGAGAATATAGTTATATCCAATTCATCAATTCATCGGTTCTACTTTACTCAAAGGGACACCAATTTTTTTTAAATCACTTTTTTCTGAATATAGTTATGAGTAACAAGTAATATTACTGCAACTGAAAAATTAGAGGAGAAATTCTTTTTTTCAATGTCATGGTTGCATTTGATAGCACTGTGGTCCCTGGAGTAAGCATGTGCTTAAGTGCTCTGCTTCACAGAAGGATGGATTTCAGCATGTGCTGCTTATTAGTTTTCCTGAATCAGGATTTTGTGCAGTCTATTTCCACTGTTTCCTCTATGTAGTTAGTTTCTTGGTTGTATTTGTGGATTTTTCACACATCTAAAGTAGGAATACTGAAGTTCAAGTTTGCTGTGCCCCTTTAATGGCTACATTAATTATTTGTCCTTTTAAAAATTTTACTTGGTCTCTTTTTTTCTAAATATGGTTTCCTAATTAGCTGGTGCATAGGACTTCTCAGTGACTCACTGGTGTGGAAAGACCACAGAAGTAGTAGAGCACTGTTTCTTTTAAGTGGTGAAGTATGTTGACTTACAAAACAATTTATATCAAAGCCAGCCGTGGGATCATGTTCCTGAAATCTCTTGTATCAGATTGTGTTTGGCTTCTAAACCTCCCCCATTTTTCAAAAGGGTCATGTTGTTGTCATTTGTTTACAGTCTGCCAGAGTTCAGATTTTGAAGCTGAATATACCACTGATAAGGGACTCGGATAAGTCACTTGGATTTGGTTTTTTCAGTGAATTTTTATGAAAGGCTGCATTACAACTTTTGACAAAAAAGTATAAACTCATATTCAGTCAAGATTTAATTTGTGGTTCTTTCATTGCATTCTCACCAAAATCTAAGCCTTCTATCTGCTATAACTCATTTTGATTGTGCCAAGAAATTGTGTAGAACACATGAAATTAGGAGTTCCCTAAGAAGCTAAATTGTATCTTGATGGCTCCTTCTTTTGTGGTGTGTGTTGACCTATGTACACTGTGGATCAGCTGAAGTGACTGGCTCTCAATAAGTGTGCCAATATTGATATTAAGGACCCAAAATATTCCACATCTACATTCCTCTATGTAAAGTGTTTACTTAATTTGCAAATGCTCCAATCCTTTCCAGTTAATATACATCTTTTAAATGGCTTATAAAAATGCACCATCAATTTTCACTAAAATAACTTTTCAACCTCTCCTTAAAGTAAGATCAAATATACTTGAATCTCTTTGGGCTCAAATTATAACTAGCTACCTGATCCAGGGACCCCTTGGTGGCAACTGGCAGAGTGCAAAGGGGGTTCATAAGGATTACTGGGATTGTCTAAGTCTGATATTTTATATAATAGCTCACCAAAGGGTGGCATGTAAGATCTCTGTTGAGAACCTGTGTGTCACTGGTCCTTATAATCATTACAAAATGTCTGAACAATATGTAAATAGCTGTGTGTATATACTGAGAGTTATACTTTTGAAGACTGTGAATTGGAGCTGGTTACCAGCAGAGAAGTTCATTAGTGTAGATGTGCCTTACAATCATACACTGTTGGCAAGAATGCTTGTGTCACCACTGTATACTGATGGGGGAGAGCTGTCCAGTTGACAACATATGCTGCTCAGGGGTGTTTTTATTCCCTCCCCCACGTAGTCCAAAGTAACACAAGTTTTGCCAACATAAGTGATGGCATAGACACGTCCTAAGTTACCTTCAGGTAACAGATGCTTGTCTGTTGGTCTATATATAATATGGGGTTTCTGCGAGTGCCCTTTGGCTAAGAGGCTGGATGCTCTAGGCAGAAACTCAAGAGTTCTTAGAGGCTGGACTGTGTCCATTGTTAATATGCAGAGGGACAGGAGCTTGCATAGACTGGAAAGGGGCTGCGTGTGTTGAACATGGATGAGATAGCAAGTCTCATCTCAACTCTGGAAACCTTGAGGAAACATCACAACTACCCTGGCCAATATTTTTCATGAGTAAATGCAAGAAAATCCCTCCTCACGATGATATAGCATGCTAATTAGCAGAGCTCAGTAAACCCAGACGTGAACTGACTCATCCCAGTTAGGCTTAAAAAGAGTAGCCAGTAATTCATGCTGTTCTTTGAATCTTTAACTTGTAAGACAGCTCCTTTGTCAGGCGTGGAGGGAAGATCTGTTTTCCTTTACCCAAGTACAAAGGGTAAAGACACAGGAGTGAGACACAGGAAAGTCAAATGGCTCTGCATAAATGAGTTAGAAAATGAACTGACCTAGGTTTTTTAAAGTGGCACAATTGGACCCAAGTGGCATGTGCATCTCCTCTGTTCAGTTCTGAGTCCAGAGAGTTAGGAATGTTAAACTGAGGTTATTTTAGTAATCGAGTAGTTGATAGAATTTTTATCAACTACTCTATTACTCAATAAGGGAAGGCAGCCCCGCTCAGTCCTGGCTCATGCTGGGACCAAACTCCATTGCGGCTTTGCAATTTAAAATGCTTTTAAGGCGGCTCCTTCTTTGCTGTTTCTGCAGCTGCTCCTACCACCATAGAATCCTGGGGCTGGAAGAGACCTTAGGAGGTCATCGAGTTGAGTCCCCTGCCCAAGCAGGACCAACCCCAACTAAAGCATCCCGGCCAGGGCTTTGTCCAGCCGAGACTTAAAAACCTATAGGGATGGAGATTCCATCACCTCCCTAGGTAACCCATTCCAGTGCTTCACCACCCTCCTAGTGAAATAGTTTTTCCTAATATCCAAGCTAGACCTCCCCCACTGCAACTTGAGACCATTGCTCCTTGTTTTGCCATCTGTCACTACTGAGAACAGCCTCTCTCCGTCCTTTTTGGAACCACCCTTCAGGAAGCTGAAGGCTGCTATCAAATCCCCCCTCACTCTTCTTTCTCCACCGAGGGCTGCCCACCTCCTTCCCATACTGCGTTGCCTAGTGCAGTAGTCTGGGAGCTGACCTTGTCTGTGAAGACAGAGGCAAAAAAAGCATTGAGTACTTCAGCTTTTCCCACATCATCTGTCACTAAGTTACCTCCCTCATCCAGTAAGGATCCCACACCCTCTCTGATCACCCTCTTATTGCTGACATGCCTGTAGAAACATTTCTTGTTACCCTTCACATCCTTTCAATTGCGCTTTCGCCTTCCTGATAACTCCCCTGCATTCGTGAGCAATATATTTATACGCCTCCCTAATCATCTGTTCAAGTTTCCACTTTTGTAAGCTTCCTTTTTGTGTTTAAGCTCACCAAGGATTTCCCTGGTAAGCCAATCTGGTTGCCTACCATATTTGCTTTTCTTACTGCACATCGGGATGGTTTGTTCCTGTGCCTTGAATAAGGCTTCTTTAAAATACAGCCAGCTCTCCTGGACTCCTTTCCCCTTCATGTTAGTGTCCCAGGGGATCCTGCCCATCAGTTCTCTGAGGGAGTCAGTCTGGTTCCCATTCTGAATTTTTTTTCCTCAAGATCCAGCAGGGAAGGGAGCACCACATGGAGAC
This sequence comes from Pelochelys cantorii, assembly GCA_032595735.1. NCBI lineage: Eukaryota > Metazoa > Chordata > Testudines > Trionychidae > Pelochelys > Pelochelys cantorii. The sequence continues at coordinate 42,807,303 of CM064335.1, forward strand.
TATTAAAGTAAATTGCTGTGGGATTAATCAGTTTTTAACTGGTAAGTACCACCCAGTAAGATGAGTGCTATACTGGGTAAGCAGTTAACCAGCTGCCTGGCCAGGCCCACTGTGCCGCAGGTGGGGGGCACTTCAGCTGGCGGGGCTGGAGCAGACCGCACCTGCCATGCGCCAGGCCCAGTTGGGCTGGAGCAGCCTTCTACCCGCACCATGGTGCAGTGGGCCTGACCAAAGCAGCCTGCCACGCAATGGATCTGGCCAGGCTGCAGCACCCCCCTCCCACCTTGCTATGGGCAGGAGGCCTTTCCAGCCCAGCCAGCCATGTTAAACTTAACATTTAACTGGGATTTTACATCACTAGTCTCAAACATTTGTTGCTTAGAGAGCCACTTAATTAGAGCTCACAGTAGTTACTGTAGCACTGTTGCTATCTGAATGGGCCTCCTTTTATTTATTACATACAAACAGCTTTTTTTCTTTTACCAAAAGGTGAACTGCTAATTGTGCTAGGTCCCAGTGACTGCTGGACAGCTTACAGTGACACTGCAGTTATTCTAATAGAAACACTGGTAGCTAATTCTGTTAATTTAACATGTATTTTGAATTTGATTCCTTTAAAAAAATCCCTGTCGATTAAGATAATGAAAGCAAATCTTCAAAAGAGTAACTTCCACATTAAATCTATCACTTCTAAGCCACTCTTTGCACTGCTAAAAAGGAGAGCCTATAGAATAAACACATACTAGTAATACAAAGTAGCTCTGCATCTTAATCATTTCTTAAAATGCTGATTTTTCTCCATTTCAGCTCTTGAGGACTGAAAGACAATTACACACTTAGTTAAAATATTTGCAGCTTGGTTTTCTATTATGCAAATGCTTTCAAGAATATTATGGGTTTTTTTTTTCAAATGTGTTAATTAGGTTCTTTTATCAGAATGATCATAACTGGACACTCTCGAATATGATCTGTTCAAATAGTCCTGTTTTTACATACATGTGCAGAGATCTACTCTGAGTGCAAATTGACGCTCTAAATCACTCACAGTACATTAAGTCGTATCAACAGGGGACCTGGGGATCTGAATCTCTGTTGGTATGCATCTTGTATTATGTATTTTTTATTTTTTATAAAAGGGGAACCTTTTTCATTAAAGCTGAATCTAGTGAAAATCAAACATGTAAATCCATTAACAAGGCTTTATTTTATGGTTTAAAATGTGAGAGGTTTAACAAAATACTTTATTCTAGACCAGTGGTTCCCAACCAACCGTCTGGGGCTGAGGGGCTGCAAGCACATTTCAGGTGGTTCCCCAAGCAGGCCCAGCATTAGATTTGCTGGAGCACAAGGCAGAAAGCTGAAGCCTCACCACATGGGATTGAAACCCACGCAGGGCTGAAGTCTTAAAAAAATGTAGCTTTGTGGTGGGTTGTGTGGCATGAGACCCTGATTGCTAATCCTAAACTCCCACCCTGGCTTTTATATGTAGAAAATCAGCTATTGTGGCACAGCGGGGCTATGATGGTTTTATAGCATGTTGGTAGGGGTCTCTGGAAGAGAGAGGTTGAGAACCCCTGTTCTAGACAACAGGGACCACAGGTAGAACAGGAACAGTCCCAGGCTGAGCACTGCCACTGCTGTGACTTCATAGCGTGGCCCTACCCCTCAATAGCAGTGGGGACTGCAGCTGGGACAAAAGGCATTCCCAGCTGAAACTACTATCCTCAAAGTCTCTAATGATGTTTCCCTCACCAAAGCTCCGTCAGTGTCCCATCCCCATTCTTCTTGATTTGTCATTTGCCTTCCGCACAGCCACACATGCTCTTTTTGAAATCATTGTTATGGTTTGGATCACAGAAATCCACTTGGGGCTGTCCCCTGGGTGTGCTGATCAAGTCACTGATATCCTGTCCTGATGGTCCAGAAGCTCTGGTTTTCCCCAGCAAGGTTACTGCCTCCCTGAAGAGCAACACAGACACTGAATGGGCTCAGCTGTAAAGGGTCAGCACTCAGGAACACAGAGGACTAAACCCCAAATAAATTAGTCTTATTCCATGTAAGAGTTTTACACAAGAAAAGGTCATAAGGTCGGCCCCCTTATCAGACAAAGATATGCACAGTGGTTGCTTCCGCTCTCCCCCTCCCCCCCCGTAATTGTTATTTACACTGGGCTTGATTTAATAAACGAGTGGAATTTAAGTTGTTGCAAGTGAAAACAGAGCAAAGTTAGTTACTAAGTTAAAATACACAAAAGACACCAGCTAGTTTTAATCCATTAGGAAATAGGGGTGTAAGTGAGTACTCGAGTACCCGATAAGCTCTAGGCTCTGTATCAAAGGCAGCAAAGTGGTGGTGGTGGGGGGGAGCAGAAGTTGGTACTGAGGGGAGTCAGCTTAAAACCTAGTTCCCCCAGCACTGTCTCCATTTCTCCCCCCCCCACCTCTGTCAGAGGCATTAGTAGGAAGGGATAGGGGAGGCAGCTCTGGGAGCAGCCCCGGTCTGTGGGGGAGTCACAGTGGAAAGTTGGGACACACCCCCCTCCAGCCCCCCCCTCTCCCCCCTCCCCCCCAACGAGAGGGACTGCTTCCTGGCAGCAGGTTTGCTGTGAGCAGAGGCTGCTGCGCGTTCCATGGACAGGGGCTGCTGCCGGAGCTGCTGAAATCCCCTGTGGATAGGGACTGCTGGACCCAGTGCGAGCCAGGACTAAGCAAGCCTGGCTGAGTCCTGGTTCACGTGGGGTTCAGGAGCTACCCGTGGTAGCTCTGCATTTTAAATGTAGTAAAAGCCAGAGCTGCAGTGGTCCTGGACCCAGCATTAGCCAGAACTGAGCCGGGCTTCTTCAGTCTGGGCTTGCGCTGGGTCTAGGATCTACTCCCCGCTCCAGCTCTGCAGTTTAAGTGTAGTAGGAGCCGGGTTGCCTGTGCACCCGGCTCCTAATACATTTAAACTGCAGAGCTACAGTGGGGGTAGTTCCTGGACCCAACACAATCTGGGACTGAACAGATTCCCTTATCGACTAATCATATAATCGATACAAATTGTATTGACTACACAATTAGTCAATTACCTGCCTCTTAACATCCTTAGTAAGGAAGTTTTTACATGCAAATTCTTACCCTGACCAGCTGGTCTCATTTCAGGAAAACTGTTTCAGGTGCGAGCTGGTCTGCATTCTGGCCTGGGTGTACAGCTTATTTCAGAGTTCTTTAGAGGTTGTATCCCCTTAAGGGTGGGCAGTTTCAAAGACCTGATCTCTTTCCATTCCTTAAAGAGACTTCCCCCCCAGGGCAGGCTACATTTTAGACTCCCCTTCTTGTGGAAAAATACTAGATTGCAGATGGATTCCACTACCAGGTGGCATGATCATGTCTTTGTAGGACCAACCACGGTTTGGGCTTGCAGGACAAACAAGACTATTCACAGGACATTTGAGTGCTGAGCCAAATTCACGCTTTATATTTTTAACTTTACACACAAGAATAATACCTCCACAAAAATAGGATATGCAGATTCAGCAGATTGTAATTTCAAAACTGATATCTTACATGATGCATTTTGCATAAAACATCACAGTTACGCATATTCATAAACCAATTTTCATAAAGCAGGGGGAGTGTGGTGACAATCATATCTTCCCTTGGCTTCTGTGACACTCTCCTCTCCTAGTCCTTCCACCTCTGGTTACTCCTTCAGTCTGTCCTTCGGAGAATCCTTCTCTTCGACCCCACTCTAACTTTATGTAGTGGTTCAACAGGGTTCTCGTGTTCGTTCCCTTCTCTTCTCCCCCTTACCTCTTGGGTATCCTCATCCACAAACACGTTCATCTCTCATCTGTGCACTGGCAGGTAGTGCTCAGAGTCATGCAAAACTGGCAAAACATTGGTTCCCTCATTGCCTAATGGAAAAAATCTAGTCACGTTGGACAGCATATCCACCATACGTGTATCAGCAAGTAGGGAGACACAAGCAAAAGACCATTTTTCTATGATATTGGACAGAGAAGAGTCTTCCATCCCTAACGCATTTTCCACATTTTAAAAGGAAGTTCAGCATCAGTCACAAAAAGGATGTGAATGGGCAGCTTTGTTATTTCTTATGTACTATGAGAGATTCTGGTCTCTGTGTTACAAAGTGGGGCCACTAGAAACAAACACGTAAGCAGTGCAAATGCTACCATTTTACCCAGAATATAATTTCCGTTACCTTTACGGAAGAGGGAAACCTTTTTTAAAAAAAGAAACCATTGTATCCTCACTTAAATCATGTTAGATATAAAAGTATTAAAAATACATCCTAGGGGAAAAAATACTTTACATTGACTAGCAATCATCTAAGGGATTGAGTCATCAGTTGACACAGACAACCGGTGAGGCTATTTAGGCTTTTTTAGGCCTTTTAAGGTATTTTCCATCTCCCCTCAGCCTTGAAAAGGAGGTTCCCTTAAATTTCTAATTTTTAAATAGGACCATCATGGCAGGTTTTAAAGGGACATGACCGCATTGCAAACTGAGTGCCACTGGAATCGATTTCTGGCAAAGTCTAGTTGTATATTAAGTTTGTCCATCATTGGCAAGTTCTGCCACACTAGATACTCATTTGATCACCAGCTTTTAAAATGGGATAAAATCTCTCAATTTTCTAGACTCCAAGCTGTCGAAAGTGACCATCCCTTCCATCATTTTTTGTGTCTACAGCTGTATTGTAACATGTTTGCTTAATGAACTATTAAACTGAGGTCTCCATCCAATGTGACAGTACTCCTACTGCAATCACAGTGGAACTTCTTTTTCACAGGAGGAGAGAGTATTGCTGAAATAGCTCAGCTTTTTCTATATCATGCTAATTTCGAATCTTTTCCTGCACACCTTTGAAAAGGGAGGATTAGAGATAGGTATGGTGTTTTGGGGAGCAATGTAAAAAGTTGAACTAGCTTGCTGGAAGATAGGGTGGGATTTTGGCCAAGAAATATCACCACATGGGAATGGAATCAACTGTTGTGAAAGTTTTTGTATGTGAGGGTACCTGAACAGTCCTATCTTCCCATCCTTGACCTTCTTGATACACTAGGGGACCAACCTACAGCTTGCTTTTTTGCTTCCAAATCTGGGATAACTGGATCATATTAAAAATGGAGACACCTAGAAAGTGGCAGAAACAAACTACAGTAAAACTCCAATTGTCCGGCATCCAGTGGTCCGGCACTCCTGATAGTCCGGCACCAACTGGAACCCAGAAGTGCTCCAGCCAGCCGGACAGTTGGAGCTCCTGTGAGCCCCACGTGCGCTCACGGGCCAGGGAAGGGAAGGAGAGGGGAAGGGGATTATACCCCTGTGACGGGTCTGCTGGGACCCGCACTGTGTCTGGCCGGGGGGTGGAGGGGGGGGTTGGCGGGGAACGGCGCGGCAAGGGGTGAACCCTCCACCATTTTGAAGGGAGGTGGGGGAAGTCCCACATAGCCGCCTGCTACAGGCCAGCTGGGGCTGCAAGCAGCGGTGGAGGAGAGGAGGTGAGGCGAGGGGCAGCGCTGCGGGACCAACCCGGCAGCACCCCAGCTGCTCTGCCCCGCCGCTTCCCCAAGTCCGCCACTGCCGCTTGCAGCCCCAGCTGGCCTGTCGCCAGTAGCTGCACAGGGCTTCCCCTGCCTCCTTGCAAAACAGCGGAGAGTTCGCCCCTCGCCGCGCCGTTCCCCGCCGACGCCTCTTCCCCCCCCCCGGTCACAGTGCGGGTCCTGGCAGACCCGTAACAGCCCCTCGCCGGAGTACCTCCTGATACTCTGGCATATCTGATAATCTGGCACCCCCTGGGTCCCCACGGTGCCGGATTATCGGAAGTCTACTGTACCACCTATTTTATAAAACATCAAGGAGAGGCTAACCAACCATTAAGTAGGTCTGCTGTTCTAAGTTAATCTTATGTTTTAACTGAAACCTATTTTATTAATATACTATAAATGAGACCAGATTCATCCCAATAAATCACTGTAACTGGGTGGCACTCACTTCTTGCGAGTGCCCCCTCTGACCAAGTGCTGCACTGTTTCTGTTTAAGCCTTCTTTAGCAACTCAGCCTTCTGGCTGAGTTACATACACCCTGCATAGGAATCAAAGAAAACCCCTTCTGGGGTACACATTTAACAGGCGTTCATCTTTGTGTCCTTTCTATAATGTCTGAGTCCATTCCCTCAGTCTGTTCCCCACTCTAGTAGAGTGTGGTGTCCCTCACCCTTCTCTCAGGACTTTGTCTCAGAGTCCCAGCATAGTCAAGTCTTCACTATGCTCACCATATAGATCTGTCAGCAGTGCTGCTGCTTGGTCAGCCGGTCAGCCAGTCATCTGTCTGCGTAGCTTGAGATTTTCCAGAGGAACTGAACTGCCTCTGGTCCTGCAGCTCCCTTTATATGGACTTTTTGACTCCCGATTAGCTGGTTCCTTGCAGCCACTCTAACCTGCTTGGAAGCCCTCTCTATGGGTTCTCTGGAAAAGGCTGTGGCAGGTCCACAGGGCAGGGGGGCCTCAAGGCCCGGTCCACCACATCACAATTAAAGCTAATGCAATAATTAATTTGTTTTCCTGAATGGAGAAATAGAACCAAAAATCTCATTGGTGTGTCGGTATGAATCACACACCAACTCGTTTTGAAATGTCCATTGCTAAATAATCATTTCTTGTGAGTCCTAGTTCGCAAAGATCTTGATGGGAATTGTAAACATACACATGTAAATACTAAGTGCATTAGTATCCATATGGACAATTGATAGTATTCCAATTTAAAAGATCTGTTCCAGTAAGAACCAGGTGGAATCCATCAAAGTTTGAGACAGTGCTATGTACAGGAAACACTTTGGATCTGAATATTAATGTCTTCTGACAGGAAGTGTCAAATTAGCACTATGTGAAACTATTTTTTATATCATTAACAAATATTTGAAATGACAAATGTCCTTTTCCATCATTCTTGTTACATTCTATGTTTAGTCATCCTTGGTAACTAAGAAACTGTAGATACTAAACCTATTATAACTTACCCTTTATTATCTCACCTTGGTGCACCACTCTCTTTGCTGCATTGCTTTCCTCTGAAAGAAATTATTGCTTTACACTAGAATTTTCAGCTACTATACACATTTTAGGGCTGGTATTTTAATAGGAAATGATCCATTTTTAAGATAGTGACGTTAGTGGCTATTGTTAGTTCTATTCAAGAAATGTGTTCAGTATTAAAAAAACATAGTGAATGGTTATACAAATGACTTATGTTTGTTTTCTTCAATATAAAACGTTTTTTCTAAAAGTATATAAACTCATGTTTTCCAAGATTTTATGCCAAAAAGACAGATGGCAAATCCATTTCCAAATGCTAATTTTACTATAATATCATGATCTTTTGCAAAGCAGACGATTTGTTTTGAATCCCACAAACTGTCATTAACATTTTTACATGAGGAGAGAGATTACTGTTCGGTAGAGAATAGTGAATGATGTTTTAAGCAATGATAGACTAATAGCTCCGACTGAGAAGGAAGAATATGGATAACTCTGTTTAGCGTGACTGCACTAAATGTTTTAAAATGTGGATTTTTTCATGACTAATGAGATAAAACACATCGCTGTTCTGACCCAAGAGAAAGGGGTTGTAAAACATTGTTAGCATTATTTTTCTTTTCCTTAATGTGCCGTCAGTGCCTCCTGCATTGCTGCAAGCTTAAAAAACTGTGTCCTTGCCAGTTACTTAGCAGGAGTGTATTCAGCATTAAGAAAAGGCTTTAGGACAAATCTAAATAGTTTGCTTACTCAGAATTCTTTAAATATAAGTGCATCATAAAAAGGCGTGTATGTAAAATGCATTTGTGTAAACTGTAAAAAAGATGAAAGGATATTCAACTGGCATTTTGATATAGTCTCCTAAATAAAGTGAAACAAAAGACAGGACTATGCAGCACTTTAAAGACTAACAAGATGGTGTATTAGGTGACGAGCTTTCGTGGGCCAGACCCACTTTCTCAGATCAAATTGTGGAAGAAAATTGGCATGACCATATATACCAAAGGGATACAATCAAAAAAATGTGAACACATATAAAATTGACAAATCAGATTTTAGAGCAGGGGGAAGGGGGAGATTAGTGAGCGGGGGGGGGGGGGTGTAAAATCTGATTTGTCAATTTTATGTGTTCACATTTTTTTGATTGTATCCCTTTGGTATATATGGTCATGCCAATTTTCTTCCACAATTTGATCTGAGGAAGTGGGTCTGACCCACGAAAGCTCATCACCTAATAAACCATCTTGTTAGTCTTTGAAGTGCTGCATAGTCCTCTCTTTTGTTTCAGCAAGACCAGACTAACATGGCTACATCTCTATTACTACCCTAAATAAAGTGTGAGACACACGCACAAATGGAATTTCTCTTAGCCAGTTTGTTTCTATGATGCCCATTATCTTTCTATATAAAAAAGTTATTCCTACTGTGTGACAGAATGATCATCAGCCTACTTGAAAGTGGAGTCTCAGCACCTCGCTTATTAGGGCGTCAGCCAGAACCAACTGCGAAACTGAGATCTGTCTGTTACATGTAGTACGTGAGCAACAAACCAATTCACAGTTTGTTTTCTATACAGATTTGTTTGTTCACTTTTCTGTATAATCAGTGCAAGATTAACAGGCTCTCTGGCCGCTTTTGTGGCCAGAGAGAGGTTGGTGAGTGTAGCAAGCATGGGGCACAGCCCCTTAGTTTATTGTTAAAAATCAAAGTGAAAAAGGGTGGACAAAAAACATATTCTGCACCTTGCAGGCAAAGAAAATGTCAAATAAAAATCTCTTCGGTAGTTAGAAAATCAGAAAATAACTTTGAGCTACTTGCAGCTCGCACAGATGATGGGAGGTGTCTCTTCTGTTTCAAAGCAGGCAGGTTGCTATCATACTCAAGGCTTTGGTTGCCTGGGAGAGGAGTCCTTCACTTGTCTATTAGTTGAGTTAGTATATCCTTTAATAGTTATATAGTGTCTTCCATTATCAAAGTTCTGTACAATTATAAACAAATGCAGTAGCTCTCCATGGAAGACCTGATTTCAGTTACACATTGCACTTATGAAGAAAAAAGAATGTTGTGGACTACATAGAACATAGTGGCGCAAGTTCTCCATGTTTATTTTTATTTTTATTGATGTATCTGATACAAACTATGCCCTGTACTTGCTGCATTAGTCAGAGGAATAATTAATAACAGAGTATCCAGTAGTGAACAACTATCATAGTCTTTCAGTCAAATGAAATATTCTTTATTCATTTGCCTCCATATAGAGGTTGTATTGAAATTACTTGCAAAATGTAACATATTTAAATAGTTTCCAATGAAGCTAAATAAACTGATGGGTTAAACACTTAATTGTGTGCCTGTTGCAAACAATAGTATCTAATGGAGTTGCAATTATCTAACAGATGAATAGTAGTAACAGATTTTGTTTTAATGCTCTCTGAGATGCTTCTCCTTCTTTCCGTTTCCTGTTGTTTTTTCTATTTCTTGAGTATAATTGACAGTAAACAGTTTCTGGTTTCAATCAGGTATAAATGCATACCTTGAAGTGCCTAAGAAGGTGTTGCTATTTTGTGCTTTTTGGGGTTTTTGCACGTATTTGTCAGGTCAGTCACCATGGTTTTCAGTGCCTAAACCACCATATGGAAATGTTGCATGATTTCATTTGCAGCTGCATGCCCTTGGTCTGCACAGAAGCATTTACTTCAAATTTGGATTTATCTTTGAGAAATACATCATTGCTGAAGTTCGTCCTGAAGCACTCCTGAATGGGAAGTAAAAGCTAGCTCTTCCAATTGAGCTGAAGGTGGGTCTCCAATAATTGGTAGAAGTAACAGTTCTGAACGGTCCTGGCCCTAAACACTTAAATGTAGTTGCAGTCCTTTCTCCCCCCCTCCCCCTCCCCCCCCAAGTATTGCTTTGTTCCCATGAAGTCAAAAGAAAAAAAGTCTGCCATTGGAGTTTTGTCTTCACAGCATTTTACAACTGATTTGCTGGGCTCGTACTCTCGGTATGTTCTTGCTACTCCACTTGAAGTGTGAGAACAACTTGTATTGCTCAGATTATCTGAAGTTGTAAAAACAAGTACATTTTCAGCTCCCAGTGATCAATGTATACAATGGATTTCCACTACAACAGTAAAATGTGCTTTGAATTTTCATTAGATGTAGAAATGGCATGCAAATCTGATTTATGGTTAGACGTTCAGTTAAAGATTTTGATTACTGGAGACCAATGACCAGATTTTACAAAGCTGTTTAGTAACCTAAAATGCTTATAGGCATCTACTGGAACATAACAAAATGCATAGGCAGTAGGGATGTTAGATAATAGCAGGTAATAGAATAGTCGACTAACAGCATGAATTCTTAGTGGTTAGTTGACTATAGTCCCTGGGGATGGGGATGGTAGCTAGTGTGCTCTGGCCCCACCCCCGGGGAGCCCCCTTCCACCCTGTGCTGTTGCCTCTGTATCAGAGGCAGTGGTGCAGGGTGCCAGGCAGGAGCCTGTTTGCAAGGGCAGTCAGTTTAAAAAGCAGCTCTCCTTGTGGACTGGCTGCAGCAGCCCCTGTCCACGGAGAGCTCAGACCCCCGCACCCCCATGGACAGGGGCTGCTACTGAGAAGTACCCTCTTCCTGCAGCTAGCCAGGGCCAGCCAGGGCTTCACTGCAGCCTCTTTCCTCCCCATCCCCCCGTGCTGCTGCCTCTGACAGAAGTAGCAGTGGGAAGGGGGGGAGAGACAGGTGGCACAGGAGAGGTACAGTCAGCACTATGGAGTCAGTGCTGGGAGGAACCAGCTTTTAAGCTAGCTCCCCTCAGCACAGGCTCCCGCCGCGCCCCCCCCCCCCCCGCCTCTGATACAGAGGCAGCGGGGGCGGGGAAGGAAATGTGAGTAGTTGACTAGATTAACCGATAAGCCTAGGCTTATCAGTTAATCGTCTAGTCAACTACTTGTTCACATACCTATTAGGCAAGTAAGTTAACTAATTTCCTTTTAAGTGCCTAACTCACCTGGACCTCTTCTTACCTAAATAAGTTATATGCAAGCTCAACAGCTTGTCTCTCTTATAGCAGAAGTTAGTCCAATAAAAAAAATATCTTGTTTCACTAACTCACCTGGACATTTCTGTAAATCCCATGAAGCGCCTAATTCAGGGGTGGGCAATAGTTTTTTTTATTACATCGGAAGGGGCGGGGCCTCAAATGGAAGGGGTAGGGCCATGATGCTTTCGGGCTTCCCCGCCAACAGACCATGATTGCCCCCTCAAGTTCCCTTTTGCCCCCCACCAGGTTCTCCCTAGGCATGTATGCCCCTGGTGGTGGGAGAAGACTTCTCGTGCTCCCCCAACCCCAGGCCAACCAGGGCCTGGGGGTGGGGGAGAATGCGAAGCCTCCTCCCACCCTGCCAGGAGCGCTCAGCGCTTTTTAAGTGCTGCATGCTCCAGGCAGGGCAGAGGAAACTTAGCGTGCGCTCCCCCTGCCCCCAGGCCTGGGGGCGGGGGAGCACATGAAGCCTCCTCCCACCCCACCAGGAATGTGTGGCACTTCAAAGCGCCGCACGCTTCTGGCAAGGCGGAGGAAACTTCGTGCGCTCTCCTCCTTCCCCCCCCCCCCCAGGTCTTAATTGGCCTGGGGGCAGGGGAGCAGCAGAGTCTCCGCGGTCCAGAGCAACCAACTTGGCGGGCCGAATCCTGCCCACGGAGGCCCTTTTGCTCACCCTGGGCCTAGTTGCATCTTCAAGTTTGTATTTACTTTGGCATATCTAGTCCCAATAACTTGTGAGTCGCTCTTGCAAAAAAAAATAGGCTCAGCTTCTTTGATCATGTTTTCTCCTTTTGCCATCATTCTGAGCCACCTCTCATAGAATCATAGAATCCAAGGGCTGGAAGAGACCTCAGAAGGTCATTGAATCCAGTCCCCTGCCCAAAGCAGGACCAACCCTCACTAAGGCCAAGGCTAAAATTTTCAAAAGTACCTAAATTACTTTTTCAATGAATATAAGGATCGTTAGGACCTATGTTGATTTTGAAAGTCAGTGAAACTTTGTCATTCAGTACTTTTGAAAATTTCATCCCAGATTTGGGGGGAAAAAAGTCTCATCTCAGTTTCTGATCAGGGTTGCCAGGTATCCGGTATTTTCGTCTCCTGTCCGGTAAAAAAATTCAGACACCTAAAATGTCCAGTATTTTCTGATTTTTTTTTCCCCCTGCCAGGAGGCGAAAATATCGGACACCTGGCAACCCTATGACACACTCAGCAACTGGGACCAGCCCCCGGCCACCCCGCCAGGCTCCCCTGGACGCCTCCCTACCCCCTCTGCTTACCTGGTTCCACAGGGGCTTGTCTTGTGGCTTAACTGCTGTCGGGGCTCCCTTTTTTTTTTGTTTGTTTGGGGTTTTTTTGCTCAACAACTTTGGTCTTCTTTTTTTTCAGTGGTTTTTTTTTGGCCCTGGGGGACGGGGGGGCGAGGTTCAGTATTTTTGGTTAAACCTTCTGGCAACCCTATTTCTGATCCAGTTCAGAATCATATTGCATGGGCCTGACCTGATATGGAGAATTTAATTTGAAGTTCCTCTCATGAAATTTGTGCATTAATTTGTTAATGATAGACATTCACTGTTTTTAGTATTCTAGAAAATACACTTCACAGGACATACCTGCATTCTGTTTTTTGTAGGCTATAATCAGTAGTCGCCTCCCCAGATTTTTGAATGTCGTTTCTCTGGTTTATCAATATGTTTATTACAGATGAAAGTGCCACGATTGCCTTAGGGTAACAAAAGTGAATTTGAACATATTGTATATGTTACTCTTTGATAGAATGAGTGACTTGATATGAGTCATATTTACTAATATGTCTAGTATTTCAGAGAGCTGCATAATGAACGTGATTTATGATAAAATGCACCAGACGTGACAGGACTCGTTTTACATGGCATTTATTCATAAGATGCATTTTTAATTCTATTTCACACATCCATAACTAAGATTAAAACAAAAACATTAAATGGTAGTGTTTAGAATTATTGTATAGTAAGCCATAACTTGGATGTCTTCTCCTACATAAAATACACGATTAAAGTTTATTTTGAGAAGACTAAAATTTTAAATGATCCATATAATCAGTTTTAAAATGTAAACTGTGTTGTAATCTGGTTATTTCCACATGTGTTTCAAATCTGTTTTAAAATAAGAAATATTTGTCAACACTCCTGAAAACTGAAGCTTTCAGTAACTAGACAGATGGCAGAATTCCTCTTGGTAAACTGTAATGGCAAATTGATTCTATTGCTCTCATTGAATTGAATATGGACATTCATTCATATTTAGTTCCAATCTCATCCTCTAAAAATAGGCTGCACATATTGTTCTCGGGTGCTCTCCTAGCTACTGATTGATCATGCATGCAGGATCATTAATTACAATAATGTGCCCTCTATAAAGGTATCTTCCCCTCTGAGCTGCAGCAGTAGTTATTCTGTCTGCTTCTCTCTTCCACAGGAAAATAGATGAAGACCAAGTTGTGAAAAGAAAAAAAACCCTTAAAATACTATACTTTGCAACGTTTGATCTGATAATGCCTTTGCACTGACATCTGCTATCTCAGGATATGTTTACACTATTAAGGAAAAACTTACGGTGTAGTCCCAGAGCCCGGGCCAGTTGATTGCAGGACTAAAAATAGGAGTGTAGATGTACTAATTTGGGCTGGAAGGAACCGAGGCACTGATACCTAGTGATTGCAGGGGAGGCATCAGTAACCACTGCCTCCACAATTTGTTTTTGAGGTTTGAGAGCTCCTTTGCCCGTAGGTTCAGGAGATCTGAAGTAAGGATGTTAAAGACTAGTTGACTATCCGATAAGCAAATGCTTATCAGATAGTCAGTCGACTAGTTGATTCCCCTCCCCCCACACTGCTTCTATCTGGGTATGTGTACACCACGGAGTTTTTCCAGAAAAATGGCTGTTTTTCTGGAAAAACTACACTTACGTCAACACTGCAATTGCGTTCTTTCGACAGGAAGTCGAAAGAATGCAGGGGTTTTTCTGACAGCAGTAAACCTCTTTCTGTGAGAGAGAAGCCTTTTTCCGAAAGAGCTTTTTAGGAAAAAGGCGTGTGTGGATGGAGAAGAGGGTTTTTTTTCGAAAGAAGAGGCCTCCAGGAAAAAGCACAGGTGCACTAGTGGCCACTCAGTCCATAGTAATCACAACTTAAATGTGAGATAGCGTCCAATCAATGTGGATGCTATCTTTCAAAAAAGCAGATCGCTTTTTCGATGTGCTTTTGCTGCGTGGACACTCTCTTTCGAAGGAAGTTTTTCTAGAAGATCTCTTCTGGAAAAGCTTCTTCAGAAAGAAGCCTGCAGTCTAGACATAGCCTCAGATACAGCCAGCAAAGGGCGGGGGGAGGAAGAAGGGGTACTTCAAAGGGTAGCACTGCACAGCTGAGCCCAGGATCAGCTGTGCCACACTGTTGTGTGTGGAGCCTGGGGTCAGCTGGGGACTCACTAGCTGATCCCAGGCTCCGCGTTGCATTTCTGCAGAACCCGGGATCAGCTGGGGATCCCCAGTTGACTCCAGGTTCTGGGGAAATGCCGTGTGGAACCTGTGATCAGCTGGGGAGTCCTCAGCTGATCCTGGGTTCCGCTGCAATGCTGCATGGAGCCTGGGAGTCTCCAGCTGACCCCGGGCTCCACATGGCATTTGAAGTTGGCAGCACAACATGGACCCCGGGCTACATGAGGGCGCTTCCACTTTGAAATGCACAAGAGCCCCTGCTGGGGACTCTTGTACATTTCCAAACTAGCATGCCCACATGCAGCCTGGAGTCAGCAGGACTTCCCGCTGGCTCCCGGCTGCATGCAGAGTTCCGCATTCCTCCTTTGAAATGTACAAGAGCCCCAGTGGGAGCTCTTGTACAGCTCTAAAGAGGAATGCGGAAGTGCTTGTCGACTAGTCAATGAATATTCCATCGACTACTCGACTAGTAAATTAACCACTAGTTAACATCCCTAGTCTGAGGTCCTTTTTATTGCCAGTGTGATTTGGGGGAAGGGGTTTCTGAAAGATTTGAACAGAAAAAATTATTAACCTTGTATTGCAATAGTTTCTCTGTCATTGGCCCCAGATAATAAGTTTTAAAAAACTAAAATTTCTCTTTTTTGTCAATGAACAGGAAAATTAAGGTAACCTTGAAAAAAAGATTTTAAATGTCAGCCATTTTAAAAATAGTCCTTTACCACTAGTTATTGGAATGAGACGATGATAATCAGCTTTAAAATATTGGGTGAATAACAAGGATTAATGGAACATTAATTTGCTTACTACTTCACTTTATAATGCTGCTTATGACTCCTTCTTTGTGTCAACTGTGGAGCAAGTTTTCTTAACTTTTGCTTGAAAATTGTTCAACTGAATTTCAGATGCATGTGTCACTACAGATTAAGTGGAGTAGATCAATGCATTTCCATTCAAGTTAGTGGAGATGAGTTGACTTTTATTAGCCGATGATCTTGTCATCTCTCTCCAGGCTCTAAAGAAACTATTTAAGGATATGTTAATCTCAGTATTTCTTTTGTCCCTCCTGGTTTTCAGTTGATTGGTGACTATTCATAAAAGAAAAATATTTTCAGCATAGGCTGCAATAGCATTAAAATACCCTTTGTAGATTGTGACTGGGTGTACCAACCCCACACTGGGCTGGTAAGGGTTAACCAGGCCTACCTGTCAGAGAGATCCCCATCCCCACAGCCTTGCTGGGCTTACTCCAACTGGAGGACCAGTATAAAGGCCAGTGGAGCATCTCAGTCAGGGCTGACCACTGCAAAGGAAGGAACGGCTGCCAGAACGTGGGAGGAGGAACTGCAAGTGGATGCCACAGTGGAGGCCAGCCAGCAGAAACCGGCTGGGAAAACTCCGAGTCTGGAGGAGGCAAGTGGGGAAGGCACTGACTGCCGAATGGCAAGTAGGAAGTAGCCCACGGCAGAGAACTCAGCATATTGTGGGCAGATTCCCCGCTGAGCTAATGGTGGGACAC
Organism: Pelochelys cantorii; assembly: GCA_032595735.1. Classification (NCBI taxonomy): domain Eukaryota; kingdom Metazoa; phylum Chordata; order Testudines; family Trionychidae; genus Pelochelys; species Pelochelys cantorii. The sequence goes on from CM064335.1 coordinate 42,823,371, forward strand.
ACCCATCACTGATAGGGCCCTGGGCTGGGACCCAGTGGAGAGGGAGGCCCGGGTACCCCATCCCACCCTCAATATATCCCAAGGAAATCTACCACTGTGGCTATTGACTTTGGGCCGCCAGGCCTTATGGCCCCATGAATCGGCCCAAGTCTATAACAGCCCCCACTAGGCCCTATTACTCTGCGAACAGGGACTTATTATTGACTCAGGCCGCTGGGCCCTACTGCCCTGTGGACAGGGGGTGATTGTTGGCTTACACTGCTAGGCTGGACTCTGGTGTAGGGGTTCTTGGGTTTGTAACATGGGGTGAAACACGTATTGAGGGGCTTGATGGGCTTCAGTGCCCTGCCTTAGACAGGGGCTGAGCGGATCTGTCCCGTGACATAGATCCAAATATTTGCATTTGAAAAGCAGGGACATTTTATGTAAACTTCATTTGTTTAACTTATTTTTATACTTCAGAAACCTTTTTTTCCCCAACTACTTTGTTTGGGTTATTGTGGTTTCTCCTTTTAAGCTGTGTCTTAGATGCAGGAACTAGGGTGCAGAAGGTGCTGCAACATCCCCAGTTTTTGTGTGGGTCCCACCTGCCACCCGGTGCCCAGAATCCCAAAGCTGCTTTTTCAGCAGCTCAGGCTCTGCTCCTAGCTCTGCACTTGCAGTCCCAGCTGCAGGACCCATGCCCGGGACTCTGTTCTCAGCGCCACCATGCAAGCTATGGGACCCAGATCATGCACCTGGGACTCTGCTCGCAGCCCTGCACATGGGGTCCTAGCCTTGGATCCCTTAACCAGTTTCCTATCCACTAGGGATGTTAAATCCCATGTAATCAGTTAACCAGTTAAATGTATTGTTTAACCGGTTAACCACATAAATGGGGTGGGTACAGGGGTCACACGGCGGAGCTGGAACGCCCCCTACCTGCAGCGTGTCAGGCTGGGCCCGCCACAGGTGAAGGCTGCTCCAACCCTTGCCAGTTAACCATAAATGGTAAGCATTACCCAGTAAGGGTGACCAGTTAACTGGTTAAACATTCACAACCCTAGAACTCACTCACCTGCCCCACTTCTGTCCCCAGCTCTAGGGAGGTGATGTGGATAGATCTAAGAAGGGGGAGTGAGGACCACAGTTTTCAGCCCCTGCACATAAAAGAAAAAAATGCCAGCACCACAACTCTCTGTCCTTGGTTAAGGATAGCCACTCATTCATGAAACCAACAATAGGGTGGTTTGAAAAGGGTTTGCTTAGCTTACTATTCCTGCATGAGCAAGTCCTCTGCTCATCTTTCATTTTTCATATCTGTTGGAATGTTTTAGCTCTGTTGATTACTTTTTTGCTGTTAATCTCCACAAACCAGACACATTGAATACTCTAAAGCAGGGATGGGCAAAATCCAGCCCACTTGCCAGATTTGCCCTGTTAAGCCACCAGATCTGGCCCATGGATGCATCAGGGAGTCTCAAGCAGGCTCCCTGCCTGCCCTACCCTCCACACACCGCTCAGAGAAGTGGCTGTGGGGCCCAGTTTGTCTTTGAACCATCTGTGAGCCTGGGGGAAGGGAGAGAGGCTTGGTGTGCTGCCCCCACCCCCAACACAATACCATTGATCTGTTTCCAGCCAATGGGAGCTGGAGCTGCCTGTTTGAAGAACAGGCAATGTGTGAAGCACCCTTTTACCCTCCCCTCAGATTCGCATGGCTTCTGCAGCTGGTGTGTGGGTGGGGCAGGCAGGGAGCCTTCCTGAGAAACCTGCTGGGCTCCTGGCCAGGAGTTGCCCACGTGAGTCTCCTGCCTTTGGCACCTGTGCTCCTCCCTCCTCCAGCCGTCTGCCCCCGAGATTACCCAAACCCTCTGTCTCCCCTCCTGCATCTATACCTCCTCCACACCTTGCACCCTAGTCCCTCATCCCAGTTTACAACCTTCCCTGCCGTAAGTCACAGCCAGTGTTCCCTCTAACATTTCCCATCCTTGGGCGGGTTGAAATTTCTTAAGTGCAACACGAATATGGAGCTAGTGTGTGGATGTGCACCCACGAGTACAAACAAGAACCCTAGATATAAATATGTATTTTAAAAAAGCCATTGGCGTGGAATATATTAAAACAAGGGATAATTAACAAGGAGCAATGCTTATGATGTTTATTTAATATGAATCAAATAAAAGGAAAATTAACACTGCCCTTGGATTACATGTATTATCATCTCTTCTAACAATTCAAGCTAGTAAATGTGCCAAAATGAATATTATGCACTCATAGCTCAGCTTTAAGATGCTAAAGAACTCTGAGTTAACTAGAAATAGTCATGCTCTCCTTGCAAATATTAATTCAATATTTACTGTCACAGGAAAGGAGAGTAAAAGGCATTTACTCCAGCTTATACACTTTATCTGGGGAATGTTTAGGATCCATGCTATACAAATACAAGTGAAACAGACCTCTAAAAACAGAAGTTTTCCTGGTTTGAAACTTTCACCTTGTGTGTGTCACCAGTTCAAAGAATAGAAGCCCAAGAGCAAATTAACACATGGCTTCAGGGCTTGTAGACAGATCCATTTTCAAAAAGCTTTGCACATACTACAAAACAGCTACCATCACACCTGCTACTTCAGACTCATAAAAGCTCTACCTGCTAGCAAAGATCTAGCCTTAATTAAGGATGTTAAAATGTGATTATCTGACTAATCGTATAGTCAATAAGCACCACTTTGCAGAGCCACAGCTGGGGTAGCTCCAGGAGCCGACTTGAGCAATCCTGGCTCGTACCAGCTCCGGAGCCACCTGCTCTGTGATTCTGCATTTTAAATGTGGTAAGAGCCACTGGGCTCTTACTACATTTAAAAAGCAGACGTGCAGCAATCAGCGCGAGCCGGGACTACTCGGTCACAGCTCACACTGAGTCCAGCAGCTCCTGTTTGCGATGGACAGCTCTGTCTGCCACGAATAGGGGTTCGTGCTGGAGTAGCTTCTGTTCACGGTAGCCAGCCTTGGCTGCTGTGAATAAGGGCTGGTGTTGGAGCAGCCTTTGTTCGTGGTGGCCTGGGCTGACCACAGACAGGGGCTGCTGCCTTAGCAGCCCTGGCTGCCATGAACAGGGATTGCTTGGTGGCAACAGCCCCTGTCCACAAGGGGGCCTAGCTCCCTGCTGGGACCCATGCAGATGCAGCAAGCGGGGGGAGGGGAGGGAGAAGAAACTAGTCAAGTCGCTACTCGACTATCCGATAAGCATTTGCTTATCAGATAGTTGACTAGTCACTTACATCCCTAGCCTTAATGCAATACAATTTACCATGTATTAATTAGTAACACAGGAGTTAAGAAATCCTTAAGAGCACAGTTTTAGATACCTACAGCACTCCAAAAAAATTCTGTTAAAAAAATCTTTTTCTTTCTTACCTTAAGCCATTAACACCTGTGTAAAATTTGTTTGAAATGTAATCATGCAAATGTCCTGGCAAGCCCCCCCCCCCCCATGCAGTTTGCTCCCTTGCAGGTCCTTTCCATGGGAACTGCAAGAAGTCTCCCCTCCCTTAACTCTCTAAGATAACATCTACAGAACAAATTTACCAGGGTCTCCATCTTGCACTGTTTCCAAGGCAACACACGACATCATAATCACCCTCCTCTTCTATCCAAAGACTTGTCTTACCATGTGTTTCATCTCTCACAATGTCTCCTCACAAATTTCTTTCCCCTCCCCCAAAAGTCCTTACCAAATGTCTTGATTCGACCAAAAAACCATTCCTCGCTCTCCAACCTGTTTGCAGCCTCTGCACATGTAGACTGTGGCTGTCCTCTTTCCTGCAGCTAGGGAGGGAAGCTTTCTAAGCATGGAACTCACCAGAGAGTTAAAAAAAAGGGAGGGGGGACTTAAGTGATCAGAGAGATGGCTGAAACTGAATGTGCATCAGGGGAGTGTAACGGGAAAACAGGGGATCCCTGCTCAGCCAATTCCCCTGGAGGGCTAGGAGAGAAGCAGCAAGTGGGGAGGCTGCCACCCTGTTAGCAGTTCACAGGGCAGGGGAGGATTTGGGAAAAAAGTAGAGAAGTTGACCCAATCTGTCAGTGCCTGTAATTTACCCAGCTTGTTCCAGGTGGCCGGTGGCAGGCAATGAAGCACCAGTCCCTCCTCCCCTTCACCCAGCAGCTCGGCTCCAAAAGGATCTGGGTCACATGATCCTCCAAGTACTTCCCACCTCCCTGATTGGAGACCTCACTAACTCCCAGTGAGTACAGACCCTCCATGGGCATGGGGATGGGAGGAGGGAGGACTGGAGTAGAGGCTGGAGCCAGCTACTCCATTTGTAGCAAGCAGCAGCTACTATTGCTTCTGCGCTTCTGCAAGAGGGCAAGTGCCCCTGTCCCCCACTTCTTCTGCCAGTCAGCTGAGCTTCCTGCATGGGAGCTCTGAACTCACTCCCAGACCCCCTCCTGCACCTCTGTCTCTTACCACAAGCTCTCTTCTGCACCCAGCCTCCATCCCAGATCCCGTAACTCCTCCATTAATAATATAGAAGAGTGTGCCCCTTGACAACTTTTGGAGTGGCCCCCCCCCATTAAAAATAATTGCCCACTCCTGCTTTTAAGTGAAAATTCAGATATTTGCAGTGCATTTACATGGTTACGGCTAAATTATAAGCTTTTTCCAGAAGAGGAAATGCAAATGGAGTGCTCATTTGCCTATGTCGCTCTTCTTTTTGCGGAAGAGGTTTTTGCGCAAAAAAGTGCTGTGTAGATGGTGCCTTTTTGCGCAACAATCCCCTTTTACGCAAGAGTCCTTCCTCAAAAAATAAGAGTGCGACATATGCAAATGAGCATTCCATTTGCATTTCCTCTTCCAGAAAAAGCTTGTGGTGTAGCTATAGCACATATGTGTTTTGAACAAATAATCCTTTTTTTGTTGCAAAATTGTATATGTTTTAATCTCCATAATCCTTTCTGTTTGCATTTCCCTAGTTTAGTGAGAAAATAAAAGGGGGAATTTTAGTACAATGGTGTTGAGAACATGCAATGGCTTTGGAATATTTAGTACTTCTTCATGACAGATCTGAAGGTGATCTTGTTCCCATTTAGGACAGTGCAAACATAAAATTTAAGAAAAGGAATTTGCATAGTACTATTTTCTTTCACGTTTCAAGGGCAGAATACTAAAGAAACAGATTGTCTTGGCCCCTAGCAAGGAAAAGTGTCAGTTCTCCAATAGTAGGCAGGGGCAGTCCGTCTATATAGGCGAACTACGCGGTCGCCTAGGGCGCCAAGCTAAATGGGGCGCCAAATGGTGGTGCAATATCATTGAGGGGTTTGGAGGTGGGGGCGCCGATTGCATGGTTCGCCTAGGGCGCCAGTTACTGGCAGTTAGTGTAGGGCCGCCCCTGATAGTAGGGAATAATTAGGCTGATGGTCAGTGCAAAAAGATATTACTAAAGTGTGTGTATATAAAATATAACCACCAAAATTATTATCAGTCTCAGCAACTCAGCCAAGGATAGTTGAATAGACATGCCATTTGAAAACTGTTATCTGTAATCTGCTTGGAGTGCTTAAACATGTCAGTATTACATATGAAGAAGCTTGCTGCACTGCTGCTTCTGTGATCTTTCTTTTTTGGGGTAAATCAAGACCTCCAGGCTGAAGTGCTATTTTAAGTAACCTTTCACAGGAAATAACCTTATTTAAAATTAGGATAGAAATATTCAAAGAAAGTAAACAATATCTCTGCCAGCATGGCAGCCAACTGAAAAAAGATAATCAGTGAGTTAATATCCTAGGACATTTAATATTTATTGACTATGTATTGTTTACAGGGAGAGAGAGCTCAGATTTAGCTAATGGCGCCGTGTAGAGAACACTAAGTAAAGTTCAGGGTACAGAGTAACATGTGATGTATGCAAGTTAATTTGTGCCTTATATTTAAGGCTCTTGGATTGAAAGGGCCTTAAGTGGCTTGATGGTGTGTGTACATTAGTACTTATCATGTGATGGATTGTGGGCTGAAACACCAAAGGAAGCTGAACTAAATTATATTCGGTCTTCACATACTAGCAGAAATGCAGAACATTTTTATTTGTGGGAAAAGGCCATTGAGGCTTTATACTAGTGTTAATTTCAAATAGAGTTTAGGTTTAGAAAACACCTTTTTGTTCATTCTAAAACCTTGTAGTAGACAAAGGAATTAGTGGAAATTCTTATTTAGTTAGATGATTAATATTTAGACAGTGCTACTTTTTTATTTTTACAATGAAGTCCTCCTGTCATCCCTCCCCCTGTCTCTGCCCAAAAAAACTCTTGGCTCACTGTTTATGCATTCCACTCTACTGACATTGTTACATGCAAACTTTTTTGTGGGAATGATTATTTTCAATCTTGTTTCAATCTAGCTGGCTAGAATTACTATCAAATTAACTGTTCAGTATTCCTAAAATACTCAACAGGGGGAAAATATTGGGCACCTTTTACACTATAAAAAGCATGTGTTGGGGATGTGACCAAACTTTATCTTGATTTTTATTAATCCTATGCCTCTGGCTTCAGCTGTGGAGAATTGCTTTATTTTGTTATTGTTCAAAGAATGCCTGTGGGATAGCACTATTCCGTGATCTGAACTTATTTTATGGAATGGAACAAAAACTAAAATCTTGACATTTCATTCAAAAACAAATTCTAGGGGAAAACTGTACTCAATTGAAACATTTTAGTTTTGATAAAATCAAAATGTTTCATTGAGAATGTAACATTTTTAAAAAAATTACAATATACAGTAAAATTTTTGAAGCACTCACTTGAAATTGAAAAGTTAAGATTGCTCCATTCTGAAAATGTTGGAACAGAACATTCTCATATTATTGAAAGTCATTTTCTTTTTTTTTCTTAATTAAATTTTCCACATTTGATGTGTGTCTACAAAATGTTTTGCTTTTGATGAGCTAGCATTTGCAATCTGAAAAACAACACTCCACTGGAAAATCCCTGGATAGCGCTCATCCTGACCCACCACTGCTTCTCCCTTAGGGTCTATAACACATACCTGCATACCAGTGCTTACTGCAGAATATAGCTCTGAAAATTAGGGTGCTTCTCTTTTCCATGTGAGCCAGCTATCCTAGCCAATGCTGCTTCAGGAGCACCAAAAGCAGGTTAAGAGGCAACTTGATCATTATCTCTAAGGTCTACCTATACAGTGATACTAGAAGGCCATTTGTTAACAAAGTCCCCAAAATCCAATGACTGGATGGTGAACTTATACACTGAAAATTAAGTTTTTATCCATGAGGGAAATACCCATTGGGACAGTTTACTCAAAGGATGATTAAATCCTGTATCAGTTGGATTCTTTAATTCCTTCCTAAAAGAAATTTAAAAGAAGCTGTAGTTGAACCATAATTTATTGTGCTAGATACAGGAGTTACAAGGAAAAATTCCTCTATGACCATAAAGTCTCCCATCTGACCTTTAAAATATGTGAATCAAAAAGTATATAATTGTGGGAATTTTCATGCGTATTTCAATGGGACCAGTGTTAGGGCAGTGCTTAGTGCTTTTGAAAACCCCACTCATATTGCTAGTGCAGTTTTGTAGCCATAAGGGTAGGTTGCTTGCCTCTAATTGTATGAACCAAGTTTGTAAGTTTGACAAGTGATACACCAATGGGAACAAGGTTCTGCACTTCAGAAACTGGAGATCTGAGCAGGTTGATTGAACACCTGACATGACCAAGCATCTGCTCATTTTCCCCTCTGAATGAGGTATGGAAGTAAAGGGTTTTCAATAACATCTGTAGCACTGTAATTTGAATTCTGAATGATTTTTACATGGTTGACTAGATAAAGCACAAAAGAGACAGTCTTTGTGGTTCCAAATCCTCCCCATCAAGTCTCTGAATAATTCATGACTGACTGACTGACAGCTGTTTTAATAAGATGCTTGTCAAGAATATGCCTTCAATGGTCTGACCAGGCAATGACAGTAGGAAGGGCATTATAGGATTTTTATTTGTCATTTTAAATATCATATATTTGCAAACATTTCTGAGGTCAACAAATGGGATTATGGACAGTGTGTACCATATCCACATCAATAATGCAATATAAGCCAATTGAAGAATTGATTATTTTTTCCCTGTTCAGGGAGAGAAGCACAAAACAGAATGTAAGTCTTTGGCCATAAGAGATTCATGCCGATAATTCCAGTTTATCTATGGGTTCTTATTCTGACCTTGGAAGCAAGAAGGCCCATTAGACAGATTTTTATAAGCATTTAGCATTAGTCCCTAAGTGCAATATTACAAATATTCCCTAGAACAAAGTTACCTGTACTACCGAGGCAAGCATGAAGCTAGCAATGTTAAACAGTCACAATTTATGTTTTTGATGGGGTGGGCTTGCTGCACTAGTCCTGCAAAAGCTGAATTAGGTCAGATGGACCCAATCACCTAATTAGGCTGCATGAAGAGATATAGCCTGGGGACAGCTAATTAAAGGCAGACTCACCTGTGCAGGAGCAGAGATGGCCTGTACAAAGTCAGGTAGCTGGCTGCCGGGAAGGGGACTGCTACTTGGAAAGGCTGCAGGGAAGTAGGCTTAGTGAAGAGAGTTGGAGACTTGCAAATGCAAAGGATGGAGGAGCCTCATATGAAGGAAAAAGCCCAGGGAAATAGCAGCGAGAGGTAGGACTGTACAGTGCCTGTGACTTCTTGTTATATGATTTCTGGGCTGGAACCCAGTGTAGAAGGTGGGCTTGGATTCCCCTAACAGTGGGGAGTGGCAAGGGCAATAGAGGCACCAGGCAGACAGGAGATCTGGAAAGACTGTAAATTTCCTGGCAGGAAAGGACTTTAGTGGAGAGCCAAGCCACTGAGAGGAAGCTCCAGACCAAGGAGTCATCAGGGCATCAGAACAAGACAAGATGGGAGAAGACAACACTGGCGAAGGAGTACAGGTTGGCAGAGCTAATCCCTGGGATGGCCAGAAGGGGGTGGTATTTGTTCCGCTTCCCAGAATTTATGTTCAAGCACTTACACAAATGCACTTGCAGAGACATGCGCAAGGTTTTAGTTTTTAATTTACAGTAGCATTTGAAATTGGGTTAGTATGGTCGTTTTTATTACTCGCATATTGTAAGCTTAATAAAATAGATACAACTTTCTGTAGTGTATACAGGTTGCGCCTCTGAAAACCAGCAGGACCATGGATGTTCCTGGACCAGAGAGCCCCGGAGCCTAATGACAGGAGGGTCAGCAGCCTGGTCAGGGCCCGGGACAGTGGGGCCAGAGGCACCCCACAGCAGTGCTGGGGCCAGGGACTGGAGAACCTCAGCAGCCTGCGGCAGCCCGGGGTCAGGGATTGAAGAAGTCTGGGTGCCCGCAGCAGCATGGGGTCTGGGGCCAGAGAAGCCCAACTGCCTGTGGCAGCCCGCGGCAGTGCAGAGCCAGAGAATCTTGACCGTGAGCAGCAGTGCAGGGTCAGGGGCTGGAGAAGTCCAGCCACCTGAGGCAGCGCGGGGCTGGGGAAATCTGGCTGCATGCAGCCGCACGGGCCAGGGCCAGAGAACCCCAGCTTCCAAAGGCAGCGCGGGGCCGGCAGCAACAGAGCAGGGGAGACAGTAGAGGGGACCAGAGGGAGGGGGCCAGCTGCTTGGGGCCCGTGGTAGGGGACACCTCCTCTGGTCCAGCAAATTCTGTCGTTTCGACCTATGCCTCGTGCAATGAGGTTTACAGAATAGGTTGAAAAATGCTTTCCTTGTCGACCGATCCCTGTCTAGACTGCTGCTTTTTGCCGGCAAAGTACCTCGGCGGCAAAAAGCGGTGGCCATTTCTATTCAAATGAAGTGCAGGATATTTAAATCCCCACTTCATTTGCAATAGCGAGGTGCCTAATCTACATCCCTCTGTCGGCAGAGGGGTGTAGTTTAGACACACCCTTATAGTATACAAGAAAAATGACAAATTGTGAAGGATTATATCTAGTAGCTCAGATTCACTGTGCTCCACGTTATTCTGTGAAAGGAGCATGAATCATCCTTCGACTTATTGTTAGAGAGGTGTAAATACATCCTGTCTGGAGATTTGATTCCAATAATCAACATACAATAAATTCTGGATTATACAGATCATTTTTTTAAAAAAGGCCAGAAAAAGAGTAAGTGCTGAAAAACTAATAGCAAAAATTATTAGTTTAAAAGAAAATTAATGCACATTTTCTTACACTTGCTTATGGGTGTCACAGTCTAAATAGAATAAACATGAAAGAATAATTTGTAGTGTGTCACTCCAGGCTAGCATCATCTTGCCTCATTAAATATTTTTATTTTTAATAAAGACACTAAATGTAGGTCAAGCTTCTCTGATGTTTTGGAGTTGTATTAATAGCACAGGGTATGTCTATGCTACAGCGTTATTTTGAAATAAGCTATTTCAAAATAGTTAATTCGAAATAGCTTATTTCGAAATAATGCGTCTACACACAAAATGCATTTCGAAATAGCATTTTGCTATTTCGAAATAGCGTGTCCATACTGAGTGGACACTGAATCGCATTTAAGGCCGGCCGGAACCAGGTCCGGCAGGGCATCAGGTCAGGAGTTACTTTGTGTGGCTGCTGCCTGAGGCTATCTGAGGCCTGTGCTTAAAGGGACCCCTCTGGACAGCCGGTTCTCAGGTTTCCCTGCTTGCTTGCCTACCTCGATGAGAGACAGCAAAGCATTTTGTCTCTACGTGCTCTGGTTGCCCTCACTCGGGACACCACAGCACTCTGCAACATGGAGCCGGAGCTGCCCCTGGGCACTCTGGTGCTTCTCTTGGACACGTTGCTGTGAGCTTGGCTTCATTTTCTGCAGGCTGCCATCCGGGAGGTCCATCGGGGGGCTGTCAGTATCCAGGAGGCCCTGCGGGAGAGCTTCCACCCTGAGGAGCACTAACCGTCTCCCTGGTCTGCCCCACTGGGGGTTTGTGCCTCATCCCTCCCTCACCTCCTTCCACTTACCCCTCCCTAACCCTCCTTCCTGATGTAAAATAAAATATGTTTTTTTCATAAACACAAACTGTCTTTATTTAACAAAATTGGGGGGGGGGGGGAATTAAACTCTGGTGAGACTGGGGAAAGGAGGTGGGAGAGGGGAGAAGAGAGGGTGTGAGAGGGGAGGGGGAAACCTGGGAGGAGGGAGCTGGAAGGGGGAAGCAAGGGGGAGGGGAAGCTCAGGGCTTAGGGGTGGGAGTCTCACCGGACCAACTTGATTTTCATGCGACCCTGCTCCTGGGTTCGCATGTGGCGTTTGGTGGTCAGGGTGGCAGCCATCCTGCCATAGACGGCCGCGTTCCTCCATCTAGTGTGGAGATCATGGATGTTGGGGGCATACCCCCCCCCCCCAAACCTGAATAAGGTCCATGATCTCCATCCTGCACCAGGAAGGCGCCCGCCTTCTCCGGGCCCTGGCAGGCTTCTGGGAGCTGGCAAAGTGCTCCTGGGAAGTGGTGGAGGGCTGGTTGCCGGTGGCTTGCTGGCTTATGTTTTGGGGCCACTGGGTCAGGGGCAGTTACTGCTGGCTCTGGGCTGGTAGGCTTGGAGCTGGCACAGGCACTGTGGCCAGAATCTACCCCTGTAAGGACTCCGGGGAAGGGGGGATGGAGAGGAGTGTTCTTGGTTCAGGCTGGAATGGCCACCAGGGCACCCTGGGAAGGCTGGAAGCCCCCTATTTCAAAATAAGTGTTTACACAGCACTTATTTTGAAATAGCTATTTCGAATTTGGCGTTATTCCTCGTAGAATGAGGTTTACCAAATTTGAAATAAGTGCTCTGCTATTTCGAATTTATTTCGAAATAGCGGTTTGGCTGTGTAGACGCTAGGAAAGTTATTTCGAAATAAGGGCTGTTATTTTGAAATAACTTTGCTGTGTAGACATACCCACAGAGAACAACTTTCTTATTGTGCTTCTGTAGCTGTAGAGATATTTATGTGAAAACAGGAGATGAGGCTTAGTTTTGCCCTTGAAAACTCAGTTATGTGGTTACTGCAGAATAAATGTTCTGCTTTAATTTATGTGGTTTTCTAAGATTAAAGGTATATGAACTAACACTTCAATTGTCTTAATGATTTCCATAAAACTGGACACATTGGAGTGTATGGACAGAACTTGTTTAAAAGAGGGAGAGAAGAATACCTGCTGTGCTTTACCAACAAGGAGCTTAATATTTGTCTAAAACAGATTAACATTGTCATATGTGGGTTTGGGAAGGAATTTTTCCCAAGGACAGAGTGTTAGTGATCTTTGGAGGGGAGTCTTCCTCTGCGGAATGGAGTACAGATTGCTTTGTGGGATCTTCTGGATATAGCTCACGTAATCAATTCCCTTACATCAGTTTACCACTGTCCTCCTATTCTATGTGTGGTGCATAGATGGCTAGGAAACATAGGTCTAATTTCAGTTGTTGGATTATTGGAAGGGTGATAGGTAGTGCTGATGGACTGTGAAATATGTGAACTTGGACAAAATGATCCAGTCCTTTGTAACCGTAAACTTTGACTCTAACAAGAGGGTGTGCAGGGGGCAAAAAGTGACATTTCACATGGCAGGCAACAAAATGCTGAAGTTTGGCAACAGTCCGCTAATTACTGTTTCTTTATAATGACCACCCAAAAGTGTTGATATGGCCAGAACTTTCATGAGCTTTCTTACTTCTGCCTTTCTAATGAGGAATCCAGAATTTATTGTTGCTGCTGTCTGAGTTGTAATTTGCTGTTTTACATGTGGAGAGATGCAGATAGGCCTCTGGTACAGCTGAACCAATAACTATTGGGCACCTGACAGCCTTTAAAATAAGAACTGTAAGGTTGGTCCTCAGTGATTCTGCATCTCCTACATATTTTCAGTTAGTTACTCAAATGTTTAGAAGCAGCTACACTACACTTTCCACAGCCCTTGGCATCAATGCAGGCATATAAGTATTACACAGCAAAAGATAGACAAGCTCTTTCTTCTTTTCACTTTACAATGCATTGTGTGATGACCAGCATAGGGTGGAAAGAAGAAAAGATTTCTCTGATGTAACCCTACAGCTTCAACAACAAAATTGTAGCCCATTGTGGAGGTTCTCCTCAGAACAATGGTTCAGCAGATGGTTATGATGATGGTGGTTGTGAATCCTTTCTGTCTAAATCTGTTAGTGTGGGAGAGGATCCCTGCAAAACAATCTTGTCTGAAGCGACAATTAAAGAAAGTTATTTATTTACCGTTTTTCACTCTTACAATTTGTTAAATATTTCTGCAGGGTAAAATATCATTTTGGGGTTTATTTCAAAAAAGCCAATTTGTGCTAGCTCAAAAGTAGAGCTCTCAGTGTGCAGTCTTGGGGAGCCATACATATTTTGTTTTCATATCTTAAATACAACTGTAGCTTGAAGACTTTCAAAGTACAGAATGCAGGAGACAGACTTTCTATTCTGCTTGGCATATGGAAATGAGAGTTGAGAAATAATTCAAACAGAAACGTCTAGCTGTACTGCTTTGAAATGGAAATTGGTTGCACAACAAAGATGTATTCAAATAGGCTTGTGATAGGCCTGTTAGTGCTGCCTAAGAGTGGGGGAGGGTGAAAAATAACACACAAGAAAAAACATTTGATGCTGTTGACTTCCATAATTGTCCATTCAGCATTAATTGTCCATTCAGGATTAATATAATTTCTCTTTTATAGAATATCTCTCTAATTACACAGGGGAAGTCATTTAATTCTAATAAATTCATGGTTAAGAACTATAGGCAGAATGTGTAATCCATGAAGTCTGTGAATAAATTAAAAATATCTGTATCCTAGTTTAAAAATGTCCCATGGTGAGAGAGTATTGGTATTGGGATGTGGGAGGGGGTAAGGGCTCTGGCACTCTGGTCTGGGGCCAAAAATGAGAGGTTCTGGGAGCAGAAGGGGGCTTCGGGCTAGAAAGGGGGTTGGACTGTGGGGTGTGTGTGCCGGCTCTGGCTTGCAATGGAGATGAAGGGATTGGAGTGCAGGAAGGAGGTTCCAGGCTGGGGCTGACAGGTTCTGAGGATAAGACGGGAATCATGACTGGAAAAGAAGTTGAGACACGGGATGCGGCGGGGATCAGGGAAGTAGGCTCCAGGACGCACTTACCACCTTGAACATATTCTGGAAGCAATGACATGGCTCCCTTCCAGCCAGCTCCTATGCAGAGGTGCAACCAGGTACCTCCCATTGGCCTCAGTTCCTAGCTAATGGCAGCAGTGCACAGAGCCCGCTGGCTGTGCATAGAAGGGGGATATGCTGTTGCTTCCAGGAGCCACACGGTACCCAGAGGGAGCTCAAGGGGCTGGATTAAAACAGGTGGGCAGGCCAGACTTTGCTCCTCTGATGCAGAGGCAGCAGCATGGGACAGCAGCTGGCTCCCCAGGAGCTAATGTGCACTGGGAGCTGGCTTTGAAGCTGGCTTCCAGTGCGTACCAGCTTCTGGCCGCATTCCAGGCTCCCAGCTTGACTCACTGGAAGCAGGGCCGGGAGCCTGCGAATAACCATTAATGATAATCAGTATGCCCAGGCTTATCAGTTAACTGTTTAAACAGTTATGCTATTACATCACTAATATCTTCATCAATGATTTATATGATGGCATAGTGAGTACGCTTACAAAGTTTGTGGATGATACTAGGGATGTTGGGTATAATGTAATTGAATAGTCATGTAACCACACAAAATGTTATCGGTTACACAACTATTAGATATTCCCCGCCAGTGGAGCTAGCAGCCAGTGTGCTTCCAGCCCCACTGCCGGAGAGACCCCTGCAACCCCGCACTGCTGCCTCTGTATCAGGTTTAAAAATCAGCTCCCCTTGTAGACTGGCTGCCTGTCACCATGCACTGCTGCCTCTGATACAGAGGCAGCAGTGCAGGGTGGCAACAGCCATTGTCCATGGGGGTGGGGATCCAAGCTCCCCACTGACAGAGGCTGCTCCGTGGGATCCAGAGCAGCCACTGCCCATGGGGAGCTCAGACGTCGTGTGGACAGGGGCTGCTGCTGCTGCAAAGCAGCTTCTTCCCGCAGTGTGCCCAGGCTTCCTGCGGACAGAGGCTGCTTCGCAGCAGCCTCCCCCACAATTCCCCTCACTACTGCCTCTGATAGAAACAGCTGTGGGGGGAAGGGGCAGGCAGCACTGCGGAGCTGATGCTGGGTGTAGCTGGTTTTTAAACTAACTCCCCCACAGCACCGGCTCCTGCCTGCTGCCCCTGCATCAAGGGTAGGGGCAGGTGGATCCATGGAAACTGATACGGATGGGGAGCTGGCTTGAAAGCTGGTTTCCCGCATGTGTCGGCTCCAGCCTACCCCCCGCACCCTGTGCGCTGCTGCCTCTCTATCAGAAGCAGTAGGGTGGGGTTGGAGGCAGGAGGATCTGGTGCTCATGGAAAGCCATCTTTTGAGCTAGTTCCTCATGGGCACCTGCTCCCACTCCCCACTGGCACTGGCTCCCGCTCCCCCTCTCCCCCCTTGCTGCATCTGATACAGGTCGGGGGGAGAAATGCATGTAGTCAACAAAATTAAGCCATCCCTGGCTTATTGGTTAATTGTATAGTCAACTACATGTTGACATCCCTAGATGACGCAAATCTGGGAGGAGTTGCTTCTTGTCCTGTCATCAGAGGTTAAGGAGAATAATTTTTCTCTCTCCTTCTTATAACGCCCTTTTAGATACTTGAAAGCTGCTATCATGAACACTCTGTTTTCTCTTTTCCAAGCTAAACAAACCCAGTTCTTTCAGTCTTCCATCATAGGTCATGTTTTCTAGGCCTTGCAACAGAGATTGTGGAATTTCTATAATTGAAGATGGTTTTTCTAACCAGCTTTTAAATATCTATCAGATGATCTTCTAGATGGTGCTTGGACTGGACTTGATGACCTCTCGAAGTCCCTTCCAGTTCTAGTATTCTATGATTGTTACACACATTAGGAAGCTACTGTCTTAGCACTAGAAATGGGAGCAATTCTGTGATAGCACAAAATACCAAATGCCCTGAATGCTTCAGGAATCTTTATATTTGATATGTGCCAAGACCTGACAGACTGAGCTATAAAAATTGGTTTTTTATCTTAAATCATCTCCAAAGACACTGCCTTTCACAACATCAGCCCAGTGCAACCTGTAGAAGATACATAGGGTGAAGAGTTCCCTTTTCTGACTGCTACGGTACATCACTGGCTTTTCCTAATACTAAGAAATTTAAAAAGTGTGTTCTGAGGTGAGAGACACAAATCACTTTAATGGAAAATATACTTATTTTCTGAATTACTGTCAAGATGTTCTGAGCCCTTGAAATGTTGTTGAATGTATATGAAGATAGTGAATACCCTACAGTAGGGGTTGGCAACCTTTTCAAACCAAAGAGCCGAACTACATCAAAATTCAGAACAAGTGGTCAGCAAAGAGCCATATAAGAATGGCCATTTGCATGACTGAAAAAACTACAACATAATACTATTGACATGATGATGAATAATAGCATAACTAATTATTAGTTGTAGAAAAGTTGTTTTCTGAGTATTTACTTACAGTGGACACATAATTGACTTACAAGACATTTTCACTCAAGACTAGGGTTGCCAGATGGATGAAACAAAAATACCGAACCCCCCAACCCCCAAAAAAACACTGGGAAAATTTCTGTTGAAGGGGAAAAAAGGGGGGGGGAGACCGAAGCTGTTGAGCAAAAAAAAAAAAAAAAGGACTCCAAGACTTACTAAGCAAAAAAATAAAATAAAATAAAATAAAACAGCATGTCCCCTTTAAGAGTGAGTGCAGGGATAGGAACAGGGGAGTGGTTGAGCACTGCTTCGCCTTGGTCGGCAGCCATTTTGTGCCAACAGCCTTGCGGAACCAGGTAAGCGTGGGGACTGGGGTCGGGGGACTGAGGGTGTTGGGAGCCGGGGGGGAAGGGGGAGGCCAGGCACTGAGTGTTTGTAGGGTTGCCAGATGCCCGGCATTTTTGCCTCCTGGCCAGGGAAAAAATCAGAAAATACCGGACATTTTAGGTGTCCAGTATTCTCTGAATTTTTTTTACCGGACAGCAGGCGAAAATACCGGACTGTCCAGGTGAATACCGGACACCTGGTAACCCTACTCAAGACAGGGCTGTACACAGGAATTCCTGGGGATGTGTGTGCGCTTTTTTGTAAATGTGGGCCGCAATTTCTTTTTAAATAAGAGTTCACAATAGTCATGCAATGCGTGTGCATAAGAGAGGTCAATGAAAAATTTGAGTGGAAACAAATCATTTGAGTGATTGGTAACAATATATATACATACACACACACACACGGCAAGCCAAGGTGATATCTCTCTCTCTCTCTCTGCTAGACAATATTGACCACCTATGGTTGGGCAAATTCTCTGGTTTGGCAGCAGTCAGGTCTTGAGGATGCTGGACTACAGAGGTTCAACCTGTAGTTTTCTGTATGACATCAGACAAATATGGCAATCTCTCATGGGGCTTAAAATTTAGCACTAAATGTTTTGGTTTGTTACATCTTCAGTAATTTTTAATTTTTATCAAACAATTTAGTTATCAGTTTATATTTTTAAATTAGAATCTGAGAAATGCACGTTATTTTTCCAGAGGTGTTTTGTATTGCAAAGCTGTATGAAGTTCATCCTTTCTGCAGCTAACTACCTACATTTTTTTCTAGGGACTTGAAAGCCTGCCAGCTTCACTGCTTATTCATAACAAATTGACGGTGTTCTTAATTGCTGGTGCAATTAAATGTCTGCAGCTTCAGTAACATGCTTGCAAGAGTTCCAAAACTATTCTGGATGAATGATTCAGTGCTCAATGAGAGCAAATTAGAAGAATTTTTAGACAGTAGCTTGAATTTGTTGCCCGTTTTTTATTACCAAAAGAAGTACACTTAAACCCCTTTAATCTGGCAACCCTTGGAAACAGGGTATTCCGCATGAAAGTTTTTGGCCAGAGAGGGTATGTCTACGCAGCAAGGCTAAAGTCGAATTAAGCTACACAACTTCAGCTACATCGTTTGCGTAGCTTAAGTTGAAATAGCTTAACTTGGCTTTTGGTGCTGTCTACACAGCAGGAAGTCGAAGGACGAACACTCTTCCTTCAACATCCTTTCTCCTCATGAAATGCGGGTTACCATGAGTCAGAGTAAGAAGTCCTCCAGCTCATCATTATTTCGAAATAAAGGCCTGTAGTGTAGACGTGCACTGAGAGTGCTGTGGGGTCTGGGTGTAAGGGGGTGGTATGCTTAACTGGTCTCCCATTCCCTTGGGTACGTGTGGCTCTGTGCCCCATGCCATTCCCAGGCACTGCTCTCCACTGCTGTGGGAGTGGTGGGGAAAACCCTTGGATAAAAGTTGAAATTTCCCGTTTTCTCTCTCTCCAGCTTAAAAATAACCTGTCCTTCACGTCTAGTTAAATCATGTGTGTGCCAATTGTATTTGGAAGTGGAGAGGAGTGGTTAAAATTAAGCAAAGTTTAATAGTTTATTTTTGTCATGATTGGATTTGGGGCTTAATCACATTCTCATTGATGTCAGCAGTAGCAGGATTGGGCATTATGGACTTAGTCTAAAGTCTATTGAAATATAGTAATTCTATTAACTCTAATGGGCTTTGCATCACTTGTCTATGTATTTGGGAGCATGTTGTCATCTTGCCTGGTTGCAGCTCACAAAGAACAAAAGGATTTTCTTTGTGTTTGTTTGGAGATCTCTGTTTTGGAGTACTGGGATCAGACTTCATGCTCCAGCTCTGTAGGTGTGTTTTCTCTATTATGGAGAATATCCACTATAATTAAGGTTGTAACCCTGCATCCTTTAGAAAAGTTTTATTTGATTTTTTTCCCCCATTATAGTTTAAAAATAAGAATCTTCGGTTTAGAGCTACATCCTTGATAACTAGAATACTTTCTGAAATAAACATGTCTTTATACTTTTTAAAGAATATTCTATTAGTACATTATGTCATTAGCATAAAATTTCCATTGTCCTTACCATTTCCTTGCATTTAAGTGTATAGGTTTTATAATTTATGCAATTTTGTTATTGCCACTTAAAGTTTCAAATTTTTGAAACAAACGTGGATTTAAAAAAATTATTGCAATAATACATGCACTGTAAATAGCGTTTTGTAGCTTAAGCTTCTGCCCTGCAAACTACTCGCTGCAGCACCCTGGGAAGCAAACTGATTACTGCACATGTACAGGACCCACCTACATAGAGGAGCTTGCAGGAGCTGTACCTAAGGTTGTCGCAAAATGTCATTCTCTTTGGATGAGTTTTGTTTTGTGAATATTGCTGCATATTGCTCAATGGTGTACGACCATGTAAAGAGAGTCCTTCTTGTGTTGTTAAGCATGTGTAAAATAGAGCAGAATTGTCACAAAAGGTTTAATTCTGAAGGTTTTTTTTTTTTTCAATTAAATCCCAGCTGGGGTATTGCAGTAACATAATTTTATAATTAATTGTATTTTCACAGATATTTTAAGAATAAATGTAATTTAAATATGCCCAACTGAAACAGATGAAATAGCAGGTGCAGTCTAGTGCACAAAGAGTATGCATGTTTCCATAGAGGTCTTTGTTCCTTGGTGAGCTTTGAATCAAATGCTGACTAGGCCCATCCTTGTTCAAGTTGCGTTCTAAGAAGATAAAAGCCCATTGGCATATGGTTGCATGCTCGTGAGCTTTTTGCTGAATCCCCAAGAGTGAAAAAATGAAAAGGAATAAAATCCGGGCTTCCACAGAGCTCTGAACAGCACTACTCCCTCCCACCCCCCCAGAAATACATGAAATATTGTGCAATAAATCTTGTTTATAAAATAGCACCTGTTGCTTTTAGTGATATCACAGACTAAGCAAAAATACAAGAACAGCTGCTTATTAGGCCTGGTATGATCCTCTGCATTCAGTTGCACAGTTACTGCCTTATCAGATATAATATGACCTGAAACTCATCATGTATTGATCCAGGAATGCAGTGATACATTTGCATTACTGGAAAAGCTTCAGTAGGATTTAAAGACTGCAAATTGAGAAGTTAAAGGGGGTGTAACAAGAAGGTGATGTTGCAGAGAACTTGTCCTTGCTAAAAAAAAAAATGAATATCCACAGTATTGTCACAGTATTAATTTGTGTACTTGTCATACTATAAGTGGTGTTTATTTCAGCTCCTTAACATGTGAAACTATGGTTGTTAAACTTAGGTTCTTGGCTGAGCCAGAGCTCCATTTGAAATGGCAAGGTAGGTAGGAGATGGCAGTTGGGACCAGTAATAGACCTCTTTCATTCTAGGATCAACTCAAGTCTCAGCACTAGCGCTGATTAGAGCAGCCCTTTGGGTTGCTATCTAACTGATGCCAGCTGTCAACAGTTCCCTAATCTGCCAGGTGAGTACAGCATGCTGTAGTGGGCTTGGCATGGCCCTTCCACTGAGTGCTGCAAAGTGGTAAATGTTTCCAATGTCTACATTACACAAGGGATGTTAACATGTACTTGTGTAACCAAGAAACCTGGACTCATTAGTTAACCCGCGTGGTTACAGGCACCCTGCTCTTGCTGCTTTTCTATCAGAGGCAGCGGGGAGTGAGGGAAGGCAAGACAGGAGCCAGTGCGCACGGGGAGCCAACTTTCATGCCAGCTCCCCATGCGTACCAGCTTCCAGGGAGCTGTGTCTACCCCCTCCCACTGTCTCTATCCACCAGAGGCAGCAGCACTGAGGGGCTGTTTGCATCCCTATGTTACACTGATTTGTATTTGATAACGATGCTAGTTTTCAATTTGGCCTGGAAGTACATATGCAATTACAGTTTGCACCTCCGAAAACCAGCATTCTCTGGTCTGGCAACTGGTCCACAGATGTTCCAGGACCAGAGAGCCCAGGAGCCGAAGGGCAGGAGGGCAGCCAGGGGCAACGGGATTGGCAGTCTGGCTAGGGCCAATACAGGGCTGGGGCTGGAACCCCACAGCAGCCCCTAGGAGCGCAGGGCTGGAACTGCCCAGGGAGCCAGCAGCAGCTGGGCGAGCAGCCTAACCTGGCTAGAGGAGGGAACCAAGGCAGGGGGCCAATTCATGGCTGGGGTGATAGCGATGGGCTTGGGGGCTGGTGTCAGGAGACCTCCTCTGGTCTGACAAATTCTCTCATTCAGAACCAGTCAGGTCCCAACAGTGCTGGACCAGGGAGATCCAACTTGTACTTCTAAAATAATTAAAGTATTTTTGTGGTAGTTTACATGCAGGTTGAATTTCCTGACCCAACACCCTTGGGACCTGACTGGTCCCAAATCAGGAAATTTGCCAAACTGCTGTCCAGTCCCCCCAGGCTCCCCTCTTTCCTCGCCCCACAACACTCCTGGCCTCATCCTGCCAGTTTTCCCAGTGAGTCCTCCATCCCTGGAGTGCCCACTGGCTCACTGAGAATGGCAGGCCAGGGGTGTTCCTGGAATGGGGAATTTTGGATTAGGGAGATTTAATTTGTATTTTCAAACCATCTAAATTACTTTAGGATTTTTAAATGTTTAAATGAACATGTACATTTTAGGATATTCCCCAACAGAGATGTAAATCTGCTTGTAAAACTGCTATTTATCATTGCTTGCCTTGGCACAGAAGTCTTAAGAAGGCCCTGCTGAGCAATGTTATGCTGGCCAGTACTTTTAATCGCAGGTACTGGCAAGCTTTGCTTGAGTCTGATCATTGGAACCCCAGAGCGCAGGATAATTGCAGAAATTTAAAAGGCTTCCTGGTGTTGCCATTGATTCATCTCTCTCTCTCTAATAGGCTGAACTGGCACTGGCCAAAAGGTAATGTTCAGGAGGTCCTGATTTATCACAGCGGGCTGGAAGCTTGGTCACAGTGATAAGAGGTTGGGGGTTTTTTAACTAATTTTAGAATAAAACCCAGGAAAGAGTGTCAACTTGCTCTTAACACTGTTTTCCCCTCCTTCCTCTCCAATGCAAATCTGGTTATCACTTTTTTATATGCAAAATGGTAATAGCAAATAGAAAAAAAATTAAAGATATTAAACTTCCATTAAGAGATTTAGTTAGGCAACCATGACTGTCTTTAGTGTACAATCATGGGGAACACATTTGTGAAACAAATGTTTTTTCATGTTTCTTTGTCCATTTGTCAACCTGTTTCCAATACTACATGAAGATAATGTCCTTTGGATGTAATGTTTTATAGCAGATTGTGTCTTTTATTGCTAATACAGCTTGCACCTCCCAAAACCAGAGTTCCCTGGTCCAGCAGGACCCCCGATATCCCTAGAACAGAGAACCTGGGTAGTCTAGTGGCAGGAGGTGATGGGCTGAAGCAGCGGGAAGGGGCAGGGGCTGAGGCTGTCAGCAGTTCCAAGCAGGTCACAGCAGTGGGGCTGGAGCTGACAGCGGCCCCGACAGCCTGTGGCAATGAACCTATGAATGCTGTCATAGTCTTGGCCTTCACAACATCCTCTTGCAGAGTTTCACAGCTTGATTGCATGTTGTGTGATGAAAGACCCCGGCACAGGTATATTGTGTGGTGCAAGCCTTGCTGTCCATGGGCCCCCATGGGAGCCAGCCCTTCCCCCCCATCCCCCAACACGGGTGGCCCATGAGTCTTCCCCACCCCACCAGGGCAGGGGCAGCCTACTGGAGGGAGGGGCAAGCATTAGGAGGCCAGGTAGCCCCTCTCAAGCCCTGGAGCATGGGGAAGGCTAGCAGCAGAGAACCCCAGACTCATTGGGATGAAACCCAGGCAACCCCATGAGTCTGAGGGAGCCATGCTGAATGTGGGAGGAGTCAGGGGCGAAGCGTGGGCAGGGCCAGCCTGGTATTGCCTTTTTCTTTCTTTTACACCCACCACCCATGCTTTTGTTTATTTTAAACATGCTACATACTAATTTCATGAGGTGACCAGTGTTTCCTCTAAGCTGCAGGGCAGCACAGTGTCTCAGGTGATTAACCAGCCCCGCCCAGTCAGTCAGCTCCCTGCATGGAGGCCTGAGCCTCTGATTGGGTGGGACTGATTCATCACCTGTGAAACTGTGCTGCCTCACAGTGTAGAGGGAGCACTGGTGGTAACCTTTAGTTCTTGCGTTATGAGGGGTAAATAATACTTCCTTATCCGCTTTCTCCATACCAATCATGGTTTTATAGATCTGTCAGAACCCCTTTAGCCAGCTCTTTTCCAAGCTGAAAAGTCCCAGTTTTATTAATCAATCCTCGTACAGAAGCATTCCATACCCTGAAGCATTTTTGTTTCCTTTTTCTGAACCTTTTCAATTCCAGTATATCTTTGTTGAGATGGGAAACCACATCTGCAGGTAGTATTCAAGTTGTGGGCATACTATGGATTTATATAGAGGCAATATGATCTTTTCTATCTTATTATTGATCCCTTTCTTAATGATTCCAAACATTCTGTTTGCTTTTTGACTGCTGCCATGCATTGAGTGGATGTTTTCAGGGAATTATCCACAATGATTTCAAGGTCTGTCTCTTGAGTAGTAACAGCTAATTTGGACTCCCATCATTTTGTATGTATATTTGGGATTGTTTTCCAATGTGCATTACTTTGCATTTATCAGCATTGAATTTCATGTGACATTTTGTGACATCCTTTCAAGTGCTTCACAGTCTGTTTCTGACTTAATTATCTAGAGTAGTTTAGTGTAATCTGCAAATTTTTCTACTTCAAAATACATGTCCTAAAAATTGTGTGTACTACTGAAAATAATACATTCCAGCAGTTTTGCTGGTTGGTGGGGTTTTTGTTTTTTGTTTTTTGCTATGGTCTTTATACCATCATTGCATTAATTTCACTTGGAACTTCATTTGGACTTAATCTCTTGGAAAGGGAAAATATTTCTAGGCTATATAATAGCACACATTGTGGTTTCTTTTTCCAGATCTGTCTAGGCGATATAGATACACCACCTTCCATTAAAATTTATGGAAAATATGTGTTAAAGTTCCTGGATTGCTTTGAAAATTTAAAAAGTTTTTATTCCTAGACCTGGCTTGCATGTATCAGATATACATGCAAGAAATAATACAGTGGAAGTGTTCCTGAAAAAAGCTAAAAAGTAAATACCAGCTATAGGAAGAAAACTACTCCAGTAATATTTTTAAATGACATTTTCCTGCAGCTGCGTTTATTCTGATCAGTTTCTGACAAGTAAATTTTGAGACAGACTAAAATGAATTATTTATGATGTTAGATGTTAAGACTGTTATACATATTGATGGAATTACTGGTTCTTCCATACTGAATTGCTATTTTCTGTTTTTTGGGAGAGGAGAGTGTTCTCCTGCAAAACAAATGAGAGACCTGGAGTCCCTGACATTTCACAGAATTTCTAACACAAGTTAAGCGAAGTCTAATATTAGAATCGTAGAATACTAGAACTGGAAGGAACTTTGAGAAGTCATCATGTCCAGTGCCCTGCCTTCATGGCAGTACCAAGCACCACCCGTCCTAAACCATCCCTGTGAGGTGTTTTTGTAAAATACTCTCGCTGCGTCTAGACTGGCATGATTTTCCGCAAATGCTTTTAACGGAAAAGTTTTCCGTTAAAAGCATTTGCGGAAAAGAGCGTCTAGATTGGCATGGACGCTTTTCCGCAAAAGCACTTTTTGTGGAAAAGCGTCCCTGGCCAATCTAGACGCACTTTTGCGCAAGAAAGCCCCGATCGCCATTTTAGCCATCGGGGCTTTTTTGCGCAAAACAATTCTGGGTTGTCTACACTGGCCCTCTTGCGCAAAAGCTTTGCGCAAAAAGGACTTTTTGCCCCAACGGGAGCGTCATAGTATTTGCGCAAGAACACTGACGATCATACATTAGATCGTCAGTGTTCTTGCGGAAATTCAAGCGGCCAGTGTAGACAGCTGGCAAGTTTTTCCGCAAAAGCGGCTGATTTTCCGGAAAAACTTGCCAGTCTAGACACAGCCTCTAAGTCTACGCAATTGATTGTGGTGTGGTTGTTTTTGTCAAAGTATCTTTATTCATTTTCAAGGAAGGAATAATATTAAATTGTACTGAAAAATGCTTAGCACAGAGACATTAGTTGTACTTGTGTAGGTTCATTTCTTGCTTATGTGTTTCATGTACTGAAGTAACAGAATATTCCTCCATTGAAGAAGTTAACAGGAACTTATTTTTCTCATTTCCCTCTTTGCATTGACTATCCCAGCACAGGTCTTATTAAAATGAAACATGGCAAAACTGCAGGCAATGGCAGTGGATATTGCCATGTGCCATCATATGGGGAAAGGTAACATTTAAGAGTAAACTTGGGGCATGTTAAGTGTTCTTTGGCATAATAAGAATCATGATTAAATAAATGTTCAAAGAAACAGATGCCTGCTTTTTTACAGAGTAATCTGAAATATGGAGTAGCTAAAAGGCTGCTCATAGTAATAGCTTATGTTCATAAAAGCATGCAGAAAAGAGACAATCCCCAGACAGGTGAAAGAAGCTGTCTGGGAGCTTATCCCTACTTCTTCCCCACCAAGAACTGCCCCAGCACCGAGCCTCCCAACTCCCAGGCATCCTTTGAGGGCAGAGGAGGAGACTGAAACCCCCCCTCCCCATTTGTTCATATGGGAGCATAACTGGCTGTTCCCCCGCATCAGGGAGTAAGGAGAAAGTGCACAGCTTGCTGCATTCCTCACTCTTGCTGGGGAACACAGTGGCAGGGGAACCTGGACCTGCCCCAGCATAGGACATGCACCTCTCCCATAGCTGTGCTGGAGCTGTAGCAGCCATGGAGAGGTGCTTCACACTTGACTGGGGCTGCCTCTCTCCCTGGGAGCAGCCTGCATACTGAACCCCTCATGCCCAGTCGTACCCCAGAGCAATGATTTAAATGAAGCATGTTCATGTTAATTTTATTTTCAAAAAAAAATTAAGAATGTGAGCAATACATGTAAATCTTCTGGTACATTCATATAGCCTAAGTGCTTTTGTCTGAGGATGAGTCAGGGCACACAGACAGCCATCCTGCACCCTACAAATGGGAGCAATTGGACCTGACCTTCCTCTACAGAAGAAACTGCGTATCCCACTTGTACCATGGACTACTGTTCCTAGAAAGAAGAAACAAGGCTTTTCTCCATATTGCTTTAAACCAAAGGCTGCAGAGCCGTTCTTGACCTACAATATCGCAACGGATCCTAGAAGAAATCAAAATTCAAGACTGAGACATAATCCACACCAGCTGCCATTGACAAAAGGGACTGCATGACATCAATAGATGCCAAGGATGCCTGTCTCCAAATCTCAATTTGACAGTCTGACGGATGCTTCCTAAGCTTTGCTTTCAGAACATATCACAAACAATACAGGTCCTTGCCCTTTGGTTTAGCAACAGCGCTACAAGTGTTTACAAAAGTACTGGTAGTGTTAACCTTGAGTATCAGAAAGGAAGGGGTTCTTTGTTCAGCCAAGCCTCATCCAGAGTCCATCATAGACTTCCCAAAAGCAATCAGGATGCTGCAGCTCTTCTTCAAGAGCCGTACCTGTAGGTGCTCCACAGTAGGTGTAGGTGCATCCCAGTGCCTCAGAGTGGATTTTTGATAGCAGTGCACTGGTGCACACACACACCTGGTACCATTGTGCATGTGCGGCCACCCTCCCTTGAGTTCCTTTTTACCGTCCCCAGCTTCAGATGGACCTCCGCAGTGCTCCTCGTTCCTCAGCTGTTGTGAAGACAATTAGATAGACTAGTTTATCTTAAGTTTTTCTCCCTAGTAGTTGTTAGTGTTAAAAAAAAAAAAAAAAAAAAAGTCCACTTCAGCAGGCTCCCTTGGCCGCTTGATGACACTGCTGCGAGATGGGCTGACCCAGCTTCAAGTGCTGTGCAGGTTGCAATGACGCTATGCTGGCCTCAGACAGCCATGACAAGTGTGTTAAGTGTCTCGGGTACTTCCACTCCCAACGGGACTGCCCACTCTGCGCTAAGTTAAAAGCATGCACACGGAGGGACAGATATCTCCGCTTGAAAATGATTTTGACAGATCTGCCAGTGATCTGCCTTCCTCACATCCGGGCTCCAGGCAGACCGCCAAAGCTCATAAACCTCCTAAGTCCCCAAAGAAATGGGCCAGCTCACTATCGCAGCACCCATGCTCACCGAAACAACACTCAATTGAGAGGCAGTTGGTTAACACTGAAAAGTCACGCCTCCACACCTATGATAGACCAGGTACTTCAGATGCACCCCAACTCCATCATAAAAGCACCACAGAGGGTGCCCAACCAGAGGCAACAGGTCACACCATGCCTGCCTCACAAAGCTCAGCACTGAGCACAGCACCGACTACCACTGCACCGAGTGCAGCGGCACTCCAAGTGGTTACCATGGCACCACAGCTGCTGATACTCCCCCCGCCCCTCGCTGCCCATAACAACTCCCCACGCTGCATGCTCTGCTCCTCTGGTGCAGCAGGCGCTATCATCTCGTATAACAACAGAACTGTCAGCACCTCACACTCCTACCATTAGCTACAGGGAGCAGGCGATCTCTTTTACCCTAAATTCACCTTTTTTGAGTGTTGACAAACAACCTCACTCACCACTATCTAATTACACAGCATCACCCTCCCCCCTATCAACTGAGGGGGACAATGACTTTGCGGTTTTCTCACCATGGCTATCTCCATGTACAGAGGCATCAGGACGGTCATTTAATTCTGATCAGCACGACTTCACCAGAGCAGCCATGACTCCCTGGGCACCATATCCATGGATGCCACTACCAGTGCCCTACCCCACCCCCCAATGGCAATTCTGGAACCTGTGGTCTCAACAACACAAGAGGAGAGCATGCAAAATGAAGCACATGGCAAAAGCTCTCTCTCACCGATCCAGTCCCCTCAAACACGGAGCACGGGGGTGGGGGGAATGAGATTGATGAATATCACTCCCTGAATTCAGCTACAACGGTATTACTAGACACAAACTCCTCATCCTGTACGGATGAGGCCATCATGCCACCGTCCTCCACAATCACTGAGGATTTCTCTTCTTTTCAGGATCTCTTTAAAAGAGTTGCAACCAATTTGAACATTCCCATGGAGGAAGTGCAGGACATGCAACAAGAACTCACGAATATTCTCCAGGCGACACCTTCTGCAAAAATTGCCTTGCCAGTTACTCTGCCATACTTGAACCTGCCAAAACTTTGTGGCAAAAACCTGCCTCAATTCCACCTACCTGTAAAAAGGCAGACTGCAAGTATTATATCCCACCGAAGGGGTCAGAATTTCTGTTCACTCACCCACCGCCGAACTCACTGGTAGTGGATGCAGCTCCACAGAGGAATAAGCAACAAAACCGTTCCATGCAGTCCGACAAGGACAATAAGAGACTTGACTTGGGAAGAAAGTGTACGTATCAGCTACACTAGAAATGAGAATAGCTAACTATGTCATACTTCTCAGCAAGTACAATTTCAATAATTATGCAAAGTTCAATGCCTTTATTAATGATATACCAGACAATAAGAGGGTATAATTCAGAGCGATTGTCTCAGAGGGCCAGGCAATATCACACACAGTCCTTCAGGTTGCCTTGGACGTAGCTGATACGGCTACAAGAACAACAGCCACAGCAGTTGTCATGCGATGAGCCTCATAGTTCAATTCGTCTGCGTTCCCTCGAGAAATCCAACCGTCAGTCAGAGGGAGAGAAGCTCTTCCCATCAAAAACCAACGAGGTCCTCCACTCAGTGAAAGACTCCCTGGGGATCCAGACACTTGTAACAAGGAAAAGACAGTACAGATATTAGCCATGCCAGAAGCCAAGATACCCACAACCTACATACCACTACCAAAGGCAAGACCACCCACCATATCAGCAATGTGGCCATAGTAGACAACAGCATTAACGGCCCCAAACTAACACCTCCAATCAGTCATCCCAACCAAATAAACAAATTTGAGCCCTTTGTCAAGAGACCAAAAACCAGACTAACTCCTCCAGAGCTCCCAAATACTACCAAAACCTTCACTTATTGCCTGCTGCCATTTCTTGGCAAATGGCACACCATCACATCTGACAAGTGTGTGATACAGACAATCTCTTTTGGATGCACTATCACTTTCCTCTCTCTTCCCCTGCCTCACCCACCCATCCCATCCCTCTTCAGGGACCCCTCTCACGAGATCATACTGCAGCAAGAGGTGGATCACCTGCTACAATTAAGAGCCATAGAACCAGTCCGGCTGGAGTTTCACGGGACGAGCTTCTACTCTCATTACTTCCTCACCTAGAAAAAAACTGGTGGCTGGCGCCCAATTCTCGAACTGAGGGTGCTAAATAAATTCGTCAAAAGACAAAAATTCAAAATGGCCACATTAGCCACCATTATCTCCGCTTTGGAGCTTGGCAACTGGTTTTCGTCTCTCGACCTACAAGAAACATCTTTTCATGTGTCCATACACCCTGCCCATAGATATTTTCTCTGTTTTACCCTATGTTTGTGATACTACCAATATCCTACCCTTCGGATTCTCCATGGCACCAAGGGTTTTTTCCAAGGTGCTAGCAGTGGTCATGGCCTACCTCAGGAAGTGTGGAGTCACCATTTATCCTCATCGAGGCAAGAACCAGACGCAACTCCTACTGCTGTACTCACCTGGTCCAACTTTGTTTCCAATCATTAGGAATCCATAAATGAGAATAAATCAGTGCTCACACCACTCAGTCCATACAATTCATCGGTGCCCATCTCGATTCCACCACAGCCATGGCCTCCCTGCTTACCGACAGGATCCTCAGGATTAGCCAACTAGCGCATTCATTCCGTGTAATGCCATTTGCAACAGTCCATGACTGCCTACAACTTCTCAGTCATATGGCATTGTGCAATCCTTTGGTCCCCAACCCACGCCTATTTATGAGGTGTATCCAGGGATGGCTCAGACTCAACTACAAATCCAACATCCACCCGATGACCAAAACACGAGCACTCCCACACGTGGTAAAGAGATCACTACAATGGTGGACAAAACCGTACAACCTCTGCATGGGCATACCTTTTCAAAATCTAGAACCCACAGTGCTTATCACCACAGACTCCTCTCTCACCAGGTGGGGAGCGCACATGAAAAGACTCACAGCCTATGGACCACAGCAGAGAGGACGTTACACATCAATGTCCTCAAACTCAGGGCTGTATGGCTGGCATGCCATCATTTTCTTCCCCACATTACTGGAACCCATGTCAGAATATATACGGACAATACGGACTATACCAGAAACCTGTATGTTTTATATAAACAGGCAGGGAGAAGCATGATCACAGGCTCTTTGCAAGGAAGTCATAACACTCTGGAACTGGTGCCTTGCCCATGACATCTACATAAGCACTTGTCACCTCCCTAGTATCCTAAACACAACAGCAGATGCCCTCAGCAGGGCCCTACCCCAAGAACATGAGTGGGAAATCCACAGCTCAGTTCTGAGGGACATATTCACGTGATGGGGACAACCCCATATAGACTTATCTGCCACCAAAGCGAACAAGAAATGCCCACTGTACTGCTCCAGAGCAGGCATGGGGAAGCACTCCCTTGGAGATGCACTCATTCTCAAATGGGATGCGCCCTTGCTCTATGTGGTCTCCCCTTTCCCCTCCTCAATAGAGTACTCATAAAAATATGGAAGGACAAAGCAAGGTCCTAAGAGCACCTTTTTGGCCTCGACAACCATGTTTTTGCCTCAGAATGGCCCAACACTGCCCAATCACCCTTCCACACAGCTCCAACATGCTAGCTCAACCAGGGACATCTACTCCTCACCCTCAATTTCTGACTCTTCATCTCAAAGCATGGTACCTCGATGGTTCACGGGCATAGAGCTGCAATATTCACAACAGGTACGCAATGTCCTCTTACACAGCAGGGATCATACAACAAGAAGGACATACATTAACAAATTGACTCATTTTACACATTGGGCAGCCTCCTGCAATATATCACCACAGGATGCCCCCCCACTCCCTACAATCCTAGAATACCTACTGCATCTCAAGCAATTGCATCTTTCCCTGAGCTTGATCAGAGTCCATCTGGCAGCAATAACAACCTTCCACATGCCAGCTGATGACCCCACACTGTTGCACATCCTGTAACTAAGCACTTCCTAAAAGGCCTACAGACCCTATACCCCAACATTAACACTCCTTGGGAACCATGGGATCTACACCTAGTACTGACGACACTCACGAAACCTCCATTTGAACAATGGCCACATGCTTTCTACTCCACCTAACCCTCCCTGTCCTTCCTGTAACTGACGTTCTTCGAGATGAGCGTCCTTGGGGGTGCTCCACCACCCTTCCTTCCTCCCCTCTACTTTGGGGGAAAGGGGATGCTGTTCTCCTACACCGGGTTCTAGATAGAGAAGGAACTGAAGGAAGGGTGGCCATGCAGGCATGATGGTACTGGGGGGGCCCGTGTGAACCATGCACCACGCATGCGTGGCCCCAATGCACTGCTACCAAAAATCTGCTCTGAGGCGCTGGGACGCACCTACACCTACTATGGAGCACCCTCAGGGACGCTCATCTCAAAGAATGTCAGTTACAGGAAGGTGAGTAACCTCCTCTTTTGTGAGTTAGTTAAGTCTCAGCCTATTCCTGATCTTTGAGTAGGGACAATTGTGGCTGTCTACAAAGCGGCTTTTTGTCAGAAAATTGATATATTACCAAGGCCAAGAATCCAAACAGTCTGAGCCTAGCTACTTTATTCTTGAACAGAGAGCCTCTTAAGCCAAGAAGTTATTCAGAGAGCTGTAGCTATAATTTTAACTTCCAGAAAGAAATCTACTTAGTGTATTCAAGGGCCTGGTTCAGTTTAACTCCCACCAGGCACCTGCATAGTACCACAGGCTCTCAGATTTCTTAAGGATTGAGTCAGGCTTGACAGCACAGACTCTCAAAGGTAAAGTTATTGTTTTGTCTAGCATCCTTGTGTACCTCAGACAAGTAGTGGATTTCATTTCACCCAGATGTCAAACTTTTTTTTTTTATTGTTCCTGACGTGCATCAAGTATTTTATGGGTTCTTACCTTTATGGTTTTCAGTGTCATTACAGGCCCTCCATTCATTTTTGACAGCATCCCATTACTTTACTTTCTGATTATTAAAGTGCCATTTTGATAACAATTGTCTCTCTATTTGCAGGATAAGTTTGAGAGCTCTTTTTCTGGAACTGCAATGCTATGGATTCCAGAAGGCTACAGTGACCACTAAATGCTAAAGGTTAACTCCAGGCTTGGCAGAGAAGAAGGACTCTTCTTCCATCTTTCTGCCCAGCTCTGGAGTGTGAAATTGTAGCATACTTTGGATGCTTGGTGATTTTATAGTTTGAGAGCACTGTGAACAGTTCAGGGACAAATCCTTTCTTCTGTACTTTACTGTTCCACATCTAAGGAGAAGAAGGCTTCATAATTCTCCGTTGCTAAGGGGCTCAGAGACGCTTTTTTGACGTGTGCTTCTGAGAGACAAACTCCATCTTTCAGTATCAGAGCTCACTCTCTGAGGTGTGGTAGGTTCATGGGCAAAAAGACCTCATGCCTTATGTTAGAAAACTTGTAAAGCAGCTTTCCCTTAATTTGTCTATCACCTTCTAATTGTATCAGCTGGACATTGTTACCAACTGGTGCTGCTTTCAGTGACTCAGTGCTGACTCCAGACTCTCTGTGTTATCCCAGTAATGATTAGGGTTAGGTAAATTAATGAAGAAGACAGGTCACTAATTCAGAGAGATCTGGGTCACTTGGTAAACTGGGTGCAGGGAAACAATATGGGTTTTAATATGGCTAAATGCACATATGTACATCTAGCAACAAAGTATGTAGGGCATATTTACTGGATGGGGACTGTCCTGGGAACAGTGACTGACGGAGATGGGGGTCATGGTGGATAATCGGTGGAACAAGGACTCTTAATGCAAGGGTACTCAGCCCGCGGCCCATTTGTTTGTGGTCCGCGGTGTGGTTTGGGTTTATGCAGGGCTCAACACGTGGCCTGAGGGAGGGAGCCAAAACAAAAAAGTAGCCAATATAAGGGTCTTCTGTTGATATGCATTTTAGTAGTTAAATTCCTGGACTGTCATTTCTCATTAAAAGTTCTGTCATATGGGTGGAAAGCGGGTAAATACTGCATTTTATTAATATCAGCAGAACTGACTTAAATAGGGCCTGCATGTTGTGTAGTCTTGCCTTGATCTTTGTATTCATGCCTGTAAGTGTGAAATATATATTTGCATATATATTTGCATGTATATGCAACCACACTTAAGTTGCGGCCCTCAGCATATGCTGTGAGTATCACTGTGGCCCCCCGGTGCTTCCAAAGTTGAGTAGCCCTGTTTTCATGTGACACTGTTGCCAAAAGACCTAATGTGATCCTGTGGTGCATAAAATGGGAATCCTGCATAGGAGTCGAGAGGTTTTTATCTCTGTATTTGGCAGTGGTGCAACTTCTGCTGGGCTACTGTGTCCAGTTCTAGTGTCAACAGTTCTAGAAAAGTAACAGAGAGGTAGCCTTGTTAGTCTGATCTTGGTAAAACAAAAAAAAGCAGTCATGTAGCACTTTGAAGACTAACAAGATGGTTTATTAGGTGATGCCCTTTCGTGGGACAGGCCCACTTCTTCTGCCCCACAAAAGCTCATCACCTAATAAACCATCTTGATAAACTGGAAATGGTTCAGAAAGAGTCACAAGAATGATTAAAAGATTAGAAAACATGCCTTACAGCAATAGACTTAAGGAAAAAAGAGAAGATTGTTGACTTGATTACATGATATAAGTATCTACTCAGAGAACAAATATTTAGTAGACTCTTCACAGCACAGTGTTTCCCAATTTTATTTGGCCATGGAACCCTTTTCAGCTTTTCAGAATTTCAAGGAACCCCTAGGTTTGTCAAGCAAAAAAAAAGGGGGGGGGGGCGAGGGGGAACCCATCAGTGCATGAAAATCACATTCTTTTGCCAAGACCCCACCCCTTCCTTGAGGCCCCATCCTCTCTGTTCCCCTCCTCTCCATCACTTGCTATCTCCAGCCCTTATATACTCTGACTGGGTTGAGACAGGAGGTGCGGGCTCTGGGGCAGGCATGAGGGATTTGGGTGTGGGAAGGGGTGAGAAGTGCAAGCTCTGGGAGGAATTTGGATGCAGGAGAAGGGGATGCTGGCTCGGGGAGGGGGCTCCAGGCTGGGGAGTGTTGGGCTCAAGTGGAAGGTTGGGGTGCTGAGCAAACCACAGGCTTGTAG
Organism: Pelochelys cantorii; assembly: GCA_032595735.1. NCBI lineage: Eukaryota > Metazoa > Chordata > Testudines > Trionychidae > Pelochelys > Pelochelys cantorii. Next base: position 42,857,638 of record CM064335.1, read on the forward strand.
ATGTGAGGGTGCAGGAGTTTGTGTTGGATATGTGAGGGGCTCAGGGCAAGGAGGTTGTGAGTATGATGGGCTCAGGACACAGATTTGTGATGTGTGGATGGTGCAGGAGTGTTGTGGCAGAAGACTGAGGATGTGGGGGTGCAAGAGTTTGGGGATGTAAGAGGCTCAGGACAGGGGGTTCCAGTGTATGAAAGGCTCAGATTTGGGGTCAGGTGGTGCAGAACTGTAATGATGCTGCAGTGAGAGGGGGGGTTTGGCCCCAATTGGGGGTTTCTTGGCCAGGCTTCATTTTGAAATAAAATACTATGTCAAACTCAAAAGGTTTTAGCATTGTCTTTATTTATGAGGGAGGTGGGGAACCTGTTTTCAGTCAAGGGTCACTGACCCACAGAAAAGTCAGTTGGGGCCACACAAGTGAGATACAAAAAAAAAACACCCCTCCAGAACCCCCAAGCCTCACTAATGTGGTCCCAACTGTGCTGGTGGGGACAGGATGCTGCTGGGTGCTGGGGTGGGTGGCAGGGTGCTGGGGCCGGGGATAGGGTACTGCTGGGTGCTGGGGCTGGTGACAGGGTGCTTCTGGGTGCTGGGGTGGGTGGCAGGGTGCTGGGGCCAGGGACAGGGTACTGCTGGGTGCTGGGGACAGTGCTAGTCAGGGCAGGGGACAGGGTACTAATGGGGGGGGCCTGGACAGGGGCAGGGGCAGCTGGGACCAGTACCTGGTAATCCTGCAACACCTCTGGGTTCCGGGAAGCGTGTGACTGCACTTCCCCTCCCCAAACAGCTGGCGCGCGTGCTGCCTGAACAGCAGGGGTGTTGCACCCCAGCAACTTACTTCTGCGATGCTGTCCTGCAGGGGGGGGAGTCCCAGGGCAGAGCGCGCTGTCTGCACGGTTGGAGCTGCGCAGCCCCGGGTCTCCTGACCTCCTGCCCCCCCCCACCACGCAGAAAGGCCACAGAACTAAGTTGCTGGGTGCCACAGCCACAGCTGTGCAGGCAGTGCACGCCAGCTCCTTTTGGGAAGAGGAAGTGCTTCCCTCCCCACTGTGGGTCACATGGGGTCACCCCTGTCCAGCACCCCCCTAGTATGCTGGCCGGGAGCAACTGTTCCCCTCTGCCTCCGTCTCGCGATGCCTCTGTGTCACCAGGGAGGAATGGGAAACAAGTGTGCTGTTTCTTTAAGAAGTTGGCTAACTGGCTTTCTCTCTTTCAGAGGGGGCGGGGGAGTGCCGGCTCCTCGCGGAACCCCTACTTTCACTTTGTGGAACCCCAGGGTTCCGTGGAGCACCAGTTGAGAAACGCTGGTCTAGCAAATAGAGGTATAACATAAACCATGGCTGGAATTTGGAGCTAGATAAATTAAGACTGGAATGAAGGTATAACATTTTGACAATAGTGTAATTAATTATTGGAACAGTTTATCAGACGCTAATCCAGGGGTGGGCAAAAGGGCCTCCACGGGTCGCATCTGGAACCTGGGGACAGGAGAGTGCATGAAGTGTCCTCCTCAACCAGAGGTGCACGGCGCTTAGAGTCAACCACCAAGACTAAGAGGGAAGCGCTTGTGCTGCCTGTTGGTGTTGTCTGGGAGTTGATAAGCCTCTTTCATGCTACAGATAAGTGGCAGAGAGATGCCTCCCAACCATCATACTCCTTAGAAGACTTCCAGTGTTAGAAAAGAAAAAGATGATCTTGTGGTTCATAATACTGGATTCGGACTCTGGAGATCTGGGGTCTGCTCCTGCCTGGGCCACTGACCACCTGCATGATCTCTGGCAAGTCATTTAATCTCTGCCTCAATTCCCCAATAGTAAAATGGAGGTAGTAGTTCCTTTCTGCCACCTTTTTTCGATTTTATCTATTGTAAGATGACATGGTCAAGGAACAGTTCCAACTATATGCGTGTGCTATGCCTAGCACAATGGAGTTTGATCCTGGTTGGAACCTTTAGGTGCTACAAGAAATAAATTACAGTGACAGTACTAAAGCAACTGACCCTTTCAAATTCATGAGCAAGCAGTCCATAAATGTGTCAAATTCGTTGATCCAGACTGAACGGAAAAAATACTGAACAGAGAGTTGACATTTGTTGTACATGAAGGACTGTCCCTATAAGGAAGTTTCTTTGAGCTGTCATAGTGAATGAGTGAGCGTACTCTTGTCGTAGGTAGACTTTTTGTTTAGGCTTTGGCAGGAGTTTTCTTTATACTGTGCTGTTCCCAAAATACTGTTTCAGGTCCAATGCCAAGTAGATGCTTAGATACTGTACTGTAGGTTATATGTATGCCAACCATACATCCCAGCTTTTCCGGGACACTCCCAATTTTCAGATATTCTGTTCCATTGTCCCCATAAACCATTGAAATGTCCCAAAGTTTTGGAATTTCTGGGATATATTTCACCGGGGAGGAGAAAGAGCCCCGAGGCTCCCTGGCGTATCTAGCTTGCAAGAAAAAAGCACAACTAGAAGCAGCTGCACATGCTTCCACTGCTCCTCTTCAGCTGGGAGAACATCCGTGCCGGGTTGTGATTCCTGGAGGCTTTTCCTGCTGCTCTGGAATCCGGACAGTAGGAGAAGCAGGTGGTGGTGCCTGGGGCACAGTGTGAGGAGCTGCGCCAAAGCAACTAAGTGGCCCCCTTCCCCTCATGCCCAGACCCCACACCTCCAGCCCACTCACTCACCACCTCCACCTTCACCCCACACCTCCAGCCCACTCACTTGCCACCTCCACCTTCACCCCACACCTCCAGCCCACTCACTTGCCACCTCCACCTTTACCCCACACCTCCAGCCCACTCACTCACCATCTCCACCGACACCCCACACCTCCAGCCCACTCACTCACCACCTCCACCTTCACCCCACACCTCCAGCCCACTCACTCGCCACCTCCACCTTCACCCCACACCTCCAGCCCACTCACTCGCCATCTCCACCGACACCCCACACCTCCAGCCCACTCACTCGCCACCTCCACCGGCACCCCCAGCCCACTCACTCGCCACCTCCACCAGCACCCCCAGCCCACTCACTCACCGCCTCTACCAACACCCCGCACCCTCAGCCCGCTCACTCACCACTTCCACCGACACCCCGCACCCTCAGCCTGCTCACTCACCACCTCCAGCCCGCTCACTTACTGCCTCCACCTCCACCCCGCACCCTCATCCCGCTCACTCTCCACCTCCACCAACACCCTGCACCCTCAGCCCACTCATTCACTGCCCTTTGATTTAATTTTTTATCCTTTTGTGAGACTTTTCCTAGAAATAAATTCACAAATCAGAAAAAAATCTTTGCCAGATCATGTGTTCTGATATTTGGTTCAGAAAATATGGTCACTGTGAGGGTTTCCTGTAAGGTGCACACCAAGAATTTCAGTCCCACCACCCCACCCCCCTCAGCAGAGCTTCGCAGTGGTAACCCCAGCTGCTCCCAGGGATGGGGCTGTATGGCAGGTTGCTGCCCTGCTGCCGGGAGCAGCTGGGCAGCCACTGCCAGAGCTGGAGCCTGGGCCGCAGTACTAAAAATAGCACTGCAGCCCCATCTCCAGTCCTGGCATAAGGGGCAGCTGCCTGCCATCGGGTCCCGTCCCCAGCAGAGGTTGAAGCCATGGCTGCTGGGACCAGGACCACAGTACTAAAAATAGCACCGGGGTCCCGGCGTAGGTCCCTGCACATGGGGTGTGCTGTTTCTGAAATCCCCCCCGTGTTTCTGAAGGTCCTCCCCCAGCTCTGCAATGACTGTCAGCACCTGCTTTACAGTAGGGCCAGCTGAGGGCTGAGCTCTTGTTGGGAACATAAGAATGGCCGTACTGGGTCAGACCAAAGGTCCATCTAGCCCAGTATCCTGTCTGTCGACAGTGGCCAGCACCAGGTGCCCCAGAGAGAGTGGACCGAAGACAGTGATCAAGCGATTTGTCTCCTGCCATCCCTCTCCAGCCTCTGACAAACAGAGGCCAAGGACACCATTTTATCCCCTGGCTAATAGCCTTTTATGGACCTAACCTCCATGAAATTATCTAGCTTCTCTTTAAACTCTTTTATAGTCCTAGCCTTCACAGCCTCCTCTGGCAAGGAGTTCCACAGGCTGACTACACGCTGTGTGAAGAACTTTCTTTTATTAGTTTTAAACCCGATACCCATTCATTTCATTTGGTGTCCTCTAGTTCTTCTATTTAGGGAACTAATAAATAACTTCTCTTTATCGGCCCTCTCCACACCACTCATGATTTTATATACCTCTATCATATCCCCCCTCAGTCTCCTCTTTTCTAAACTGAAAAGTCCCAGTCGCTTTAACCTCTCCTCATATGGGGCCCGTTCTAAACCCCTAATCATTTTAGTTGCCCTTTTCTGAACCCTTTCCAAGGCCAAAATATCTTTTTTGAGGTGAGGAGACCACATCTGTACACAGTATTCAAGATGTGGGCGTACCATAGTTTTATACAGGGGCAGTAAGATATTCTGGGTCTTATTTTCTATCCCTTTCTTAATAATTCCGAGCATCCTATTTGCCTTTTTGACCGCCGCTGCACGCTGCGTGGAAGTTTTCAGAGAACTGTTCACGATAACTCCAAGATCTCTTTCCTGATTTGTCATAGCCAAATTAGCCCCCATCATACTGTACGTATAGTTGGGGTTATTCTTTCCGATGTGCATGACTTTACACTTATCCACATTAAATTTCATTTGCCATTTTGTTGCCCAATCACTCAGTTTGGTGAGATCTTCTTGGAGTCCCTCACAGTCTGCTTCTGTCTTGACTATCCTAAACAGGGACAAGCTGGTTTCCCTTTGGATTATTGGTGGTGGTATGTAGAGAGCTGCCCCGCATTGCGTCTTCCCCAGCCACTGCCTGCATCAGGCACCGTGAGGATCGAATCACTGGGGCAGGGCCTGGGGAGCCGGCCCACGGACTGGGCTCAGCCAGGTAGGAGTTGAGCCTGGCTGGTTGGTACCGTAGTGGAAGTGTAACTGCGTCTCCCCTCAGGGAGGGAGAAGTGTTGGCATGTGGCATGAGCAGGTCGGACACATGGCAGCACTTGTGCAGTCAGACTCGCATGGCTCTGCATTGTAGGGGGCACTGAGCATTTCCTCTCAAGGTTCCTCGTTCCAACCTGGCCAGGGATCTAGGGCCAGGCTCCTCCCCAGTGTTGCTCAGGGTGCCCAGTTGTGGATGTGGGCACATCTCCTGGTCAGCAGTGGGTGTCTCCCTTGCAGCCCTGCCCCCACAGCCACGCTACCTGGCCCATGCAGCTGACAGGGCGAGAACAGGGTGGGGCCCACAGATGAGTGGTTTTCAGGGTGCATGTGTGTAGGGTCATGCGCCTTGTTAATTTTCCCTTGTTTTAGTATTTTTTTCTTCCATAACAATTTAAATTTTTACATTATAACGCATATATAATGTTAGTAACTTGTGGGTGCCATGGTGGCTGCATGCCATGATGGCCACAAGTGCACATGATGTCACTATTGGTGCGCAAGACAGAACTCACTCCGCTCACCGATGGAAAATCTTAGAGGGAACAGTGGTCGCCATAGTTATATTTAAAGTGCATGTTCCACATAAAATGTTGCTCAGCCTCCCACAGTGAAAACATGAACCTTCTCTGCATTCTTGTTTGCATTCCTCTTGAAGCTGTATCTTTGCCTAAGACACATCCTGTGTTCCTGGAAATCTGTCTTTGTTCCTATTGAATTAAGACACAGTACAGTTGATGAAATGTTCTGCTTTGTTTGCAGAAAGAGTTTGATTTCTATCCTCCTATTCCATTGCATGGTTTAATCTTACAAAATACATTGTAAATGGAAACATCAAAAGCCTTTTCAAGTCAGTGAGCTAAGGTATAAATGTATCAGTTGATTGTAACAGGCAGCCAGTGCTCATCCAGTAAGTAAATGTCTGTGGTGGCTGCTTCAGTTCAGACATGGCTGAAGAGCCTTCTGCAGTTCCAGTGTGTGTCTGCTGCTGAGGGAGGACTGTAAGTTTTATCCATAAGTGGATCCTTGAACACATCTATTTTTGCTCCACCTGTGGCCTACTATGCAGGAAGGTCCTGCAGGACTGAACTTCCCATTCTCTGAATTCCACCACACCTTCATCCCTTTGTAACTCAGCCAGGTTCAGTCATGTGGTCGCAGAAGTAGAGCTGGGATTCTTACAGAAAAAGCAGCGTATACTATTTTTTCCTTAAATAACATGCATACACGTTTTTGTGTTTTGTAGTTTTTTGGCAGCTTGTTATCCTTTAATATAACATATGGAGCAGTCAGAGCTCAATAGGACATAATTACAAAATCGGACTGGGTTTAAAGAGCTTTTTCCCTTCCCTCTCCCACTTTCCTGGTGCTTCTCGCACAGAGAACAACCCGTGAGATGTCCGAAGTGCAGACAGTGTGATGTTTATTGGGGTTAGTTACCTTTATGTGGGTCGGCCTAGCTCTCTATACAACAATAGTCTGTTCCCCAGTGTTCCATTCCCAGCTCTGATACCACAGAGCATTCACCCATGTTCTCCTCATCCCTGACACGGCAGAGCTTTGCCTGTCTCCCTGTTCCCGGGGGTTCCTATTCCCTCCTCCTTAGCAAACATTATTTTGATTTCCTCTCCTCACTTGCTGTTTGGTATCAGTTTACTTAGTAAAATGTGTAGCTGAGCAGAGCACACTCTAATGAATCATTTTATTGAAATTTTACTAACCAATCCTGACATATTGTAATATAATTCTCTGACTAATTTTATCCCACGACCTTGATTGATTTACACCTAACAAAACTTCACAGCAGATAAGAACAATTAAAGAACCAGACAGAGATGATACAGATCAACAATAGAAAAGTGGGGACGATAATGAAAAAATAATAAAGAAATAAGGGTTTCATAACCATAATTATTGGTAGGTGAGTTCTTGCCAGAGAGAAAGTTATCCGGCATTCTGGGATCTTTCCTTTATCTGGAGGTGTTAGATTGGATTGCCGTCTTAACAGCCTAACATTACCTTATTTCAGTGTGACTGGTTTGGAATATAAGGATGTGACTGTATGCTTCCAGCTGCGTCCTGTGAAAGCCCCTTTTCTCCCTCCCCTCACCACACACCTCTCATACACTTGGGACACTGGAGCCCTACACTTTCTAAGCTGTCCCCTTCCCTCTCAGCACTTTTGGAGCATATGAGTCACCTGATTTTTTGCTCCATCCCCGCTCTTGCCCTGCTCTGCAAGAGCTTGAACAGCCATGAACTGATTGGCAACATTCAAGCTTTGAGAGGGAGAGGGAGGAGCAGGGATGGAGTGCAAATCAGGTGATTTGCATGCTCCAAAACTGCTGGGAGAGAGGGGGGTGGGTGTAGGAAACATGGGGCTCCAGTGCACAAGAGGTGGGGGAGGGGCCAAACGGTGGCCATGGAGCCACAAGTGTAACCCCAATGGACCATGGGTTGCTGTGGCCCACTGAGGTGAAGGTGAGCCACTCATGCACCACCCCATATTTTTGGTTCCCCATCGCTATCTCAGATAGTCACAGAGAGAGAAGGCCCATACACAGGTGGACATGTGATTTTGATTCTTAGCTAGTTACAGAGGTATAAAACAAAGTGATGATATGTAACCCACACACTAAGGCTACGTCTACACAGTTTCCCTCTTCCACAAAAGCCTATGCAAATGAAGTGTGGATTAGCATATTGCCGTGCTTCATTTGCATAATTAATTAGGAGCCGTTTTTGTGCAAGAGGTCTTTGCGCAAGATCCGTTCTTCCTGAAAAAATGAGGAAGAATGGCTCTTGCACAAAAACCTCTTGTGCAAAACCGGCTCCAAATTAATTACGAAAATGAAGTGCAGCAATATGCTTATCTGCACTTAATTTGCTTAGGCTTTTGCGGAAGAGAGAAGCTGTGTAGACGTAGCCCTAGTGTGGTTCACTGTCCCATGCAGTGGCACCTAGACCACAGCAACAGATAAGAACTAGAGTCATCTACAGCATGTGCTGGCAGCCAGCTGGCTATTTAGCTCAGAGGCTAGAGGCTCCTATGCTGAGGTCCCAGGTTCAAATCCACCTGTTGGTGGTTACAGATATGCTTAAAGTGTAGGCCAGAGGTCCCAAACTCTGGGCAGTGCAAAGGGGCCTGACTGCTCCTGCCACCCTGTGTCTGGCCCCTCCCGCTCACCACCAAGGCCTGGTCCCCTGGGGGATAGGGAGCCGTGGGGGGAGACAGGAAGATGTGGGGCTTGGACATGGGTTCAGACAAACACACCCAAGCTGTGGGGTCTCCCAGGTTGGATTGAGAATTTGCTCCAACCTGTAGATGGGCTGGGAGTTTGAGACACTTCTAGTATAGGCCTTTTACAGGCAGGCCCCAATAGCTGTGTTCTAACAATGGTCACTCCAGTATTTCTTACTGAGCACATAAACTATGATAGCATCTGTGGGTTTGTGTGTGTCTGTTTTTCCCTTTGCCTAGTAAACAAATCTACATGGCTCTGTCGACGGAGCCATGTCTTCTAGACGTGCCCTTAGAGTCCCTCTGTAGTTGTCTTTTGAGTGTGATATTGAGAGAGTCAGGAAGGCCTTGTTTAGGAAGGTCAAGAAAGAACAGTGGAATTACTGTGCTTAATTACTTCACTGAATCAAACCTTAGTTTTTCCATGCCTCAGTTCAATCATAGGTCAAACGTGTGTGATTTTTAAAATCAAATTTGAATTTATTTTTCTGATTAAAATGTTTTAATTTTGCTATTTTTTGAACCCAAGTGTGGAAACTTGGTCACATTTATTTTGTGTCCATTTCACATATAACTGTTTATTTAAGCGTTATTTATATATTTCCAGTGTGAATCGATTCTTCTTGCTTTGTTATCAAAGTGTCATCCAAATTCATTTATTTGTGAAAAGAGATGAGATTAAATTGCTGTGCCTTTTATGTATTCCTCAATTTAAAAAAACCTCTTGATTTTTAAATTTTGTATTCTAGGTGGGCATTGCATGTGAAGTTAGAAATTGAAACTCACAGAGGTTGTAATTTAGTCCCTTTTAATAATATGATGGTTATCACAATTTATATAGCTTTTGTGATAAAAATTAAGATGTGCAGTACACTTAATTTAATACAAATGTCAATATTTCATAGTAGCTTTTTTCCTTTGTCTGACTCATTAAAAAAAAAAAACACTGATAAAATCAAAAGACAGACTATACACGTTTTTGTCTCTCTTTTTTTTAATTAGACCAAAGACTAAGAGTGATCTTGAAAAGGAGCAATAGGAACAGCAATTTAAAATGACATAATTATTCACTATTTGCCTTCATTAGCTGATATTTTATTAGACTGTGAAATGAGAAAGTTATGCCAGACAGAACATTAAAACCTTAAATATTCCATATTCATTTTAACTCTATGCAGTTGCCTGGGGTAATCATTCACACTATGCTGACTGTTAGCATCTACAAATCAGTTTAAACAACCCTACAAATATTATACATTTTACAGTATTCTTACTGGGGATGTAAAATCAAGTTAACCTGAGGTTGATGTTAGGCCATTGTTTAACTGGTTAAAGTGGGATCTGGGCTGGGAGCCGTTCCTGCCCAGCTGGAGTAATCCCCAATCTCGTGCTGGGGCTTGCTGCCTGCTCCCATCCCTGGGGTGAATGCCAGAGCAGCCGTGGCTGGAGCAGCCCCCTGCCCAGGGCAGGCAGGAGCTGTTCCAGCCCCTGCTGGTTACTGGTTAACCGGTTAACCTTTCACATCCCTAGTTCTTACCTAGCAAGTCAATTTCTTTTTATGACATCTGCAAGAAACAGATGATCAATTTGATGTATAATCAGTTTTGAAACTTTATAATTAAAGATTGTTCCCGCTACTGTACCTGAGCATGAGCTCTTTGCCAGTTTTTTGTAGTTTTCCAGTTAGATTTTCATGTGTGCATGTGTTTTAAGATTATTTATATCTTCCCTATTCCTGTATAAAAGACCTATCCAGATAGGGATAAGAGGGAAACTGGCTATGTATGCAACATTCTATTAAAAGTGAATATTCTTAAAAAAGAGAGAGAGAATGAAAGAGGAAAAAATATATGCAAGGAAGTGCTCAAGATCGTTTTGAAGCTCTTCACAATCTATCTGGTGACTGGGCAACAAAATGGCAGATGAATTTTAATGTTGATAAATACAAAATAATGCATATTTGCAAGCTTAATCCCAACTATACATATAAAATGATGAGGACTAAATTAGCTGTTACCAGTCACAAGAGATCTTGGAGTCATGGGTACTTCTCTGAATACAACATCCATTCAATGTGCAGCAGCAGACAAAAAAGCAAACAGAATGTTAGGAATCATTAGGAAAGGGATAGAGAATAGGACAGAAAATATTTTATTGCTTCTGTATAAATCAATGGTATGCCCACATCTTGAATACTGCGTGCAGATTAGGGATGTGAAAAGTTAACCTGTAAGCAACATCCTAAACAAGTGATGCTTTCTGGTTCTGTGTAACCAATGGGGCTGGAGCAGTTCCCCTCCTGCTGCGAGCAGGGAGCTGTCCAGCCCCGCAAGGGGCTCACTGCAGACAGAGGCTGCTCTTGTCCAGAGCAACCCCAGTCCGTGGGCACCTCGAGCACCTCACAGGCAGCGCTGGGAGGTGGAGGCAGCCCCAGCCGTAGCATAGGGTTGGGGCTGCTCCAGCCACAATGGCGCCATCCCCAGCCTAGATGCCGTTTTAGTCGGTTAACCAGTTAAAAGTTGAGTTAACCTAATGTTTAACTTATTAACTGGGATTTTATATCCCTAGGGAAGATGTGGCCGCCTTATCTCAAAAAAGATATCTTGGCATTAGAAAATGTTCATAAAAGGGCAACAGAAATTATTAGGAACATGAAACAGCTGCCAAATGAGGAGAGATTAATACGATTTGGACTTTTCAGCTTGGAATGGAGATAAGAACATAAGAACGGCCAGACTGGGTCAGACCAAAGGTCCATGTAGCCCAGTATCCTGTCTGCTAACAGTGGCCAATGCCAGATGTTCCAGAAGGAGTGAACAGAACAGGTCAAGTGATCCCTCTCCTATCATCCATTTGCAGCCTTGGACAAACAGAGGCTAAGGACATCATTCCTACCCATCCTGGCTAATAGCCATTGATGGACCATATCTCACTGAATTTATATAGCTCTTTTTTGAACCCTGTTAAAGTCCTGGTCTTAACAACATCCTCTGGCAAGGAGTTCCATGGGTTGACTGTGTACTGTGTGAAGAAGAACTTTTTCATTTGTTTTAAACCTGCTACCATTAATTTCATTTCGTGACCCATAATTCTTATGTTATATATATGGCCCATTCATCTCGAGAGATGGTGGTAAGCAGTGGCAGTGATGATCTATGAGTTGTGCCTGGATCTGCAACTTCTTTCGTGGCTTATGCGTCTAATATTGCATTTGCATAGTCGATTACAATAGCTACATGCCAATCTACTTCCATTTTCATGAGTCTGAGAATTTTTCCTTCTGAGCCGGCGTTCTTTTGCATGACTTGCACAGGTCCCATCTATAAAAATGACGTGCCCTGTTGTAATAATTGTCACCAGGTGTTGCGATCTGATGACGTAGATTCCCAAGAGCTTGGATTGATGTTAAACCTTTTCATAGTGTTTTTACATATATCTTTGAATCTTAATTTTGGCCTTCCTCTTGCCCTTGCTCTACTTGTTAGTTCACCAAAGAGGATTTCTTTGGGAAGGCGTTTATCACTCATTCTCCTCACATGGCCAAACCACCGGAGTCTTCTGTTGTTAAGGATCACTATGAGACTGGGTATGCCAGCTCTTAATAGTACATCTACATTTGAAATTTTGTCTTGCCACTTAATATTCATGATTCTGCAAAGGCAGCGAAGGTGGAAACTGCTCAGTTTTTTCTCTTGGCATGAGTAGGTAGTCCAGGTCTCAGATCCATAAAGCAAGACACTTAATACGCACGCTTGGTATATCGGTATCTTTGTTTTCAATGTCAGTTTGGGATTGTTTCATGCTCGTTTCGTAAGTCTGCCAAATGTTGTGGCTGCCTTCCCAATTCTGATGTTCAGTTCTTCGTCCATGGAGAGATTTGTGGTGACAGTAGACCCAAGGTAACAGAATTGTTGAACCACCTCTAATGGACTGTCATTCAGAATGACCTTGGGTGGTTGAGATACACCTTGAGCAAACACAACAGTTTTCTTCACATTTATGTCAAGAGAGAACAGTTTACTAACTCTGGACAGAGAATCCATCAGTGCCTGTAGCATGTCTTCATTATGTGCGACAAGCGCTGCATCATCTGTGAATAGGAGTTCTCTAATGAGGACTTTCTTGACCTTAGTTTGAGCCTTGAGTCATGTTAGGTTGTAAAGAGAATCATCTAACCTTGTGTGGAGAAATACATCACTGTATGACTTTAGAAATATACTATTTAATAGAACTGAGAAGAATATACCAAAGAGGGTAGGAGCAAGGGCACATCCCTGTTTGACTTCACTCATCACCACAAAGGGTTCAGATATAGATCCATCATAGTACACTGTTGCTTTCGTATCTTCATGAAAAGATATTATGAGCTTGAGTAGAGTTGGTGGACAGTCAGTCTTAGTTAACACTTTGTACAGTCCTGATCTACTGACTATATCGAACACTTTTGCTAAGTCCACAAATGCTATAAACAGCGGCTTTCCTTGTTCTCTGCATTTTTCTTGTAGTTGTCGAAGAGAAAAAATCATGTCCATTGTTGACCTGCCAGCCCTAAAGCCACACTGTGTTTCTGGATAGACTCGATCTGCGAGTTTTTGCAGGCGATTAAAAATGACACGGGCAAATGCTTTACCTGTAATGCTTAGCAAAGAGATGCCTCTGTAGCTGTTACAGTCCCCCTTATCGCCTTTGTTTTTATAGAGAGTAATGATGTTTGTGTCCTTCATATCATGAGAGACCTCTCCTGCTCGCCAACATTTTATAAGTAAGTCATAGAGGAAGGGGATGAGGACAGCCTTGGTAGCCTTCAGGACTTCAGCTGGAATCTGATCGTTACCTGGTGCTTTTCCACTGGAGAGAGCATCAAGTACGTGGGAAAGCTCTTCCACCGTAGGCTCTACATCTAGCTCTAACATTTCTGGAAGAGTTGGAATGAGGTTATCAAGTTCAGGATGTATTGTACGCTCATGGAAGTATAAAGACTTGAGAAGTGTTCCACCCATCGGGACATCTGTTGATTTTTATCTGTGATCATCTGTCCATTTAGATGTTTCAATGGAGCAACTTTGGTAACATTTGGTCCAAGTGCTTTCTTCAGTCCATCATACATGGTTTTCAGGTCTCCCATATCGAATGCTTTTTGAATTCCAAAACATAGATCGGCCCAATACTTGTTTGCACACTGCCTGGATTCTCTCTGAAGAACAGATCTTGTATGATGGAGCTGATCTCTTGAACTTTGCGATGGATTCTTTGTTGTTCAGAAAAGCCTTGTTTTTTTCTTCAAGAAGAGGCCTGAGAATGTCAACATTTTCATCAATCCAGTCTTTGTTGGAAAATTTCTGTGTTCCAAAGGCAGATGTGGCATGTTCATATATTGCAGCACTCAGCATGGACCATGTCTCATCAACAGAATGCTGAACAGGTTTGTCTTCCATTTTGCGAGTGAATTCTTCCACAAAGACAGAGCATTTAAGTGCATCTCTAGTACTGAGGATGTTAACCTTTGGTTTTCTGCAATCCTTTGATGTATGGAGTTTCTTTGGAGCAATTTTCACTCTACTGATAATCAATGAGTGATCAGTGTCACAATCTGCACTGTGATATGCGCGTGTAAATTTAACGGAATTTAGATGTTTTCTGCGGACCAGTACAAGGTCGAGTTGGTGCCAGTGACTAGATCTGGAGTGGTGCCATGAGACCTTGTGGCAGTCTTTTAAGTTGAAAAAAGTATTAGTGATGGAGAGATGATTCTGAGAACTGAATTCAAGAAGCCATTTTCCCAATGCCGTGATGACCTAGGCAAATTAGCCAAGACTGGTGATCACATCCCACTCTTGCATTAAAATCACCAAGGATGTACAGTTGTTCACCGGATGAACAGGAATCGACAACTTTCTGAAGATTACCATAAAAACAGTCCTTGTCTTCAGTGAACGACGTTAGTGTGGGTGCATAAGTACTTATGATGTTAACATATCCTGACTTGGTGCTGAGCTTTAGGGATATAACACGCTCTGATTCAGCTATGGGTGTATTGATAAAGTTCATCAGATTGTTTCGAACACCAAAGCCAACTTCGTAAAGATGGCGTTTCTCTGAACTCAAACCCTTCCAGAAGAAGATGTAGTTGGTTTCCTTTACTAATCCAGCATCTGCCAGTCTGGTCTCCGAGGGTGTGTCTAGACTACATGGCTCTGTCGCCAGAGCCATGTAGGTTAGTTTACTAGACATACCCAAACCTCGTTTCACGAGGCATAACGGAGCGGTCGACAGAGGCTTCCCTTTCAACTGTGGTGCATCTAGACTGCCCCGCTGTGCCGGGACAGCTGATCCCCGGCACAGCGCGGCAGCCATTTTCATGTAAATGAAGCCGCGATTATTTAAATCGCGGCTTCATTTGGGTATGTCTAGTAAACTAATCTACATGGCTCTGGCGACAGAGCCATGTAGTCTAGATATACCCCTGGAGAGCAGCAATGTCAACATTCAATTTATGTAACTGTTGGTCTATGACTGCTGTTTTATGTATTGAATCCGTGTTTGTAAGATCATGATCAGGTTCGAGTCCAGGACACATTGTCTGCACATTCCAGCTACCAAGCCGGAGGCAAGTTGGTTTATTGTATCGACTGTAGTAGCTGTGTATAGCTGTGTGTGGGTAAGTGTGCACTGCATTGTCTGGGCTAGTGTTTGGGGAGAGTGCCTTGCACAAGCGGCACTATCCCCCTCTCGGTCGCCCCAGTTAGATCCAAAGGAAAGACAAGAGACAGTATGTTAGGAACTGAGGTGACTGCAGGAGATGCCAAAAAAGTGGATTGGATGAAACCTCACTGTTAACCGCCATAGGGTCTCCACTCCAGATTATCTGTCTGGGTTTACTCCCATAGCCTTTGGGTATCCCAAACCTACCCACAAGACATTGGAGAATTTTCAGTCAGGGTACTCTTCCCTGGGGTGATGTAAGGGGTCACTACTATCTCTTGGATGCCGGTGACCAATTATGGTTCATACACCAGTAGGATTATCTGAAGTAATCCAGGGACCCAAGTATCCCAGACCCTCAACCAGCAGAGTGAGGGGGTAGAGCAGCCTTATTTAGTGACAGACTGCACTCACCATGTCACAACATCATCGTCGGGCACTTGTGACTTTTAGTCAGAACATCGGATACCACCCAATGTCCACCCAATGTCCCATCACACCCTGGTAATGTTGCCACTGCTGGTCCACAGCTGCATATTTGCACAACAAAGCGCACTAATTTTGCAGCAAACCTCTGAAAAGAGGCCCCCTCCTATCTGCCACTTGGAGATGTGCCAGGTAGCATGCAGCTCTGCCAACTGGACTTATGGGAACAATTAAATAACTTTTCCTTATTCACTTTTTCCACAGCAGTCATGATTTTATAGACCTCATCATATCCCCACTTTTCTATGCTGAAAAGTCTCTTTTTCATCTCTCTTCATATGACACTCGTTCCAAACCTCTACATCATTTTTGTTGCCTTTTTCTGAACCTTTTCCAATGCCGATACATCTTTTTGAGATGAGGCACCTGTATGCAGTATTCAAGATGTGGTTGTACCATGGATTTACATAGAGGCAATACAATATTCTCGGTCTTATCCACTATTCCTTTTTTAATGGTTCCTAACATTCTGCATGTTTTCAGAGAAATATCCACAATGACTCCAAGATCTCTCTCTTGTGTGGTTATAGTCCCCATCATTTTGTATGTATAGTTGGGATTATTTTTTCCAATGTGCATTATTTTACATTTATCAACATTAAATTTCATTTGCCATTTTGTTGCCCAATCACTTAGTTTTGTGAGATCTTTTTGAAGCTCTTCACAATCTGCTTTGGTTTTAACTATCCTGAGCATAGAATCATAGCATGCTAGGGCTGGAAGAGACCTCAGGAGGTCATAGAGTCCAGCCCCCTGTCCAAAGCAGGACCAACCCCAACTAAATCATCCCAGCCAGGACTTTGTCAAGCCAGGGCTTAAAAACCTCTAAGGATGGAGATTCTACCACCTCCCTAGGTAACCCATTCCAGTACTTCTTCACTCTTCTGGTAAAATAGCTTTTCCTAGTATCCTTGTTCTGCCATCTGTCATCACTGAGAACAGCCTCTCCCCATCCTCTTCGGAACCTCCTTTCAGAAAGTTGAAGGCTGCTATCAAATCCCCCCTCACTTTTCTTGTCTGCAGACTAAATAAGCCCAAATCCCTCAGCCTCTCCTCATAGGTCATGTGCTCCAGCCCCCTAATCATTTTGGTTGCCCTCCGCTGGACCCTCTCCAATGCGTCCACATCCGTTCTATAGTGGGGGGCACAGAACTGGACGCATTACTCCATGAGTGCTGAATAAAGGGGAATAATATCTTCTCTAGATCTGCTGGAAATGCTCCTCCTAATGCACCCTAATATGCCATTAGCCTTCTTGGCTACAAGGGC
The DNA here is from genome assembly GCA_032595735.1 of Pelochelys cantorii. Taxonomy (NCBI): domain Eukaryota; kingdom Metazoa; phylum Chordata; order Testudines; family Trionychidae; genus Pelochelys; species Pelochelys cantorii. Next base: position 42,874,319 of record CM064335.1, read on the forward strand.
ACACTGATGAGTCATATCCAGCTTCTCATCCAGGTCCGTTTCTGCCAAACTGCTACTTAGCCAGTTGGTCCCCAGCCTGTAACAGTGCTTGGGATTCTTCTGTCCCAAGTGCAGGACTCTACTCTTGTCCTTGTTGAACCTTATCAGATATCCTCCAGTTTTTCTAGGTCACTCTGGACCCTATCTCTACCCTCCAATGTATCTACCTCACCTCTATCTCAGTGTCATCCGCAAACTTGCTGAAGGTGCAATCCATCCCCTCATCCAGGTCATTAATAAAGATGTTGAACTAAACCAACCCTAGAACCAATCCTTGGGGCACTCCACTTGAAACTGTCCACCCTCCAGATGTTGAGCCAATGATCGCTACCCATTGGGCCTGACAATCTAGCCGGCTTTCTGTCCACTTTTCAGTTTAGTATCATCTGCAAGTTTTGCCACCTCTCTGTTTACCCCTTTCTCCAGATCATTTATAAATAGATTGAATAGGATTGGTCACAGTACGGACCCTTATGGGACACCACTAGTTACTGCTCTCCATTCTGAAAATGTACCATTTATTCCTACTCTTTGATTCCTGTCTTTTTAACCAGTTATTAGTCTATGGAAGGACCTTCCCTCTTATCCCATAACGACTTACTTCACTTAAGAGCCTTTGGCGAGGGATCTTGTCCAAGGCTTTCTGGAAATCTAAATATACTATATCCTCTGGATTCTCCTTGCCCACATGTTTGGTGACCCCCCTCAATGAATTCTAGTAGATGAGTTAGGCATGATTTCCCTTTACAGAAACCATGTTGACTTTTCCCCAACAAATTATGTTCGTCCATATGTCTGACAATTTTATTCTTTACTATAGTTTCAACTAAATTGCCCAGTACAGTAATTCCTCATTTAACACTATAGATATGTTTCAGAAAATGATCGTGTTAAGTGAAAACGTGTTATGCGGGGTCAATTTTCCCATTGAAAATAATGGAAAAGGTGGGGGTTGCATTTCAAGCAGTGGTGTCTGTTGGGACCAGGACATAAGGTTAGGGGAGAAAGGGGACTGGGTTACAGCAGGGAGGGGAGGTGTTTGGCTCTGGGGAAGGGAAGGGGAGGAGAGGAGAGGGGAGGGGGATTGGGTTGGGAGTAGGCCCCTGTGACGTGTCTGCCAGGACCCGCAGTGCATCCAGTGGGGGGGGGGGTCGCCTGGGAATGGCATGGCGAGCGGCGAATACTCCGTTGCTTTGCAGGGAGGTGGGGGATGTCCCGCACAGCCACCAGTGATGGGCCGGCTGGGGAAACCCAGCCGCCGGCCTGCAAGCGGGGGTGGAGGAGAGGGGGCAAGGCATCCGGCGAGGTGGAGTCAGCGGGGAACAGCGCACTGAGCAGCAAACCTGCCACCGCTTTGCAAGGAGGCAGGGGAAGCCCCGCGCAGCTGCCGGCAGCAGGCCGGCTGGGGAAATCGTGTTATTCCGGGGATGGTCGTGTAATTCAAAATACGTTCCCTAAAAAAAAATCATGCTATTGCGAAAACATGTTAAGCAGGCACGTGTTAAATGAGGAATTACTGTACTGAATTAGACTTACCAGTCTGTAATTGCGAGGATCACCTCTACAATCTTTGGATGACTGTAGGGGATATGATAGAGGTCTATAAAATCATGACTGATGTGGGAAAAGCGAATAAAGAGTTATTTACTGCTTCCCATAGCACAAGAATTACAAATTTATAAGCAACAGGTTTCAGACAAAGGAATTACTATTTTACACAATGCACCCTGAGCCTGTGGAACTCCTCACCAGAGGATTTTGTGAAGGCCAAGACTACAACAGGGTTAAAAAAAGAACTAGATAAATTCATGGAGGAGAGGTCCATCAATTACTGTTAGCCAGGATGGGCAGGGATGGTGTCCCTAGCCTCTGCTTGTCAGAAACTGGGAATAAGAGACAGGGGATAGATCACCTGATAATTACCTGTTCTCTTCATTCCCTCATGGGCACCTGGCATTGGCCACTGTTAGAAGACCACTGCTAGATGGACCTTTGGTCTGACCCAGTATGGCCATTCTTATTTCTGATTGTAATCTCATGGATCCTTATAATAAGAATAGGTTAACATTTTGAAACATGGGGCCTTTTTTAGGTCAGTTATTTATTTAAAATGTATTTTAATAAAAAGAAAGGACAAAAATTGGAAACAAACTTTGGTATTATAATCTGCCACAAAAATGATTACGGATTTGACTGTATCTTGGATAATATTTCTGTTTACATTGGAATGTAATATGTTAGTCTTCTACTTATAGTGTAACTGCAAACTCGCTGGATACCAAATACAGCCTGGTTATGTTTTCAAAATTAAAAACATCTTTATTTGCTTGATTATGATAATTATAGATACTGAAATTAGAGATGGTCTACCTTACTTTTCTATTTACTTGCAAAACCAGCATTGTTTTCTTTCGTATAGTTTCTGGCATTTGTTTCACTCTTTAAAGGACATAGTAATTGGGCCCCCCCCACCCCCCATCACCACACACACACTTTATTTGGGAAGCTATTTCATAGTCTCTTTCTTGATATATCCAGCCTAAACTTCCTTTCATTCTAAACATATAACTACTTCTGCTAAAAAATTGCTCTCCACCTTTGCTGTTAAAACCATTTATGCTTTGTATCAAGTTATCCTATCTTACATCCTCCTTTATCATTTTGCCAAGCTCTGCATTCAGTTTTTAATCTTTTCTCCTAAGTCAAATCTCTCAGCCTCTTAATCATTGTTATTGCTTGTTTCTGGCTTCCTTCCAGTTTAACAGTTTAAAACTGCAAAAACTTTTAAAACACTCTTCTATTTCAGAATATTAAAAAAGATGGTGGTGCATTTTTCCTGCTACTCTGGCTCCACCGTGGGCTTTTTTTGCTTTCGTGAAAGTAGGTCCTTCACTTTGTGTATAGCTCTTGTCTGAAGCTAATGGAAATCAATGAAAAGCATTGACCTAGGATTTAAAGAAGTGCCAATGGCTTATAATTCCTACAGCTGTGTTCTTGCCCAGTTTGCTATGGAAGGGCATAAACCTCTACATGCCTCAGTATTTTAATCTGGAAATGGGAAAATCTAAGGCCAGCTCTACACTACTAACTGAGGCTTTGTCTACACTTAACAGTTTAAAGAGCAGCTATGACATCACTTTAAACAGAAAGTGTGGCCCCAGGGGCATGACAGCACTCTGTGTAAACCACCTCTGTGAGAGGGGTAGCTAATAGTGCTATGGGCGCAGCTGCCAGTGCTGTAGCTTGGTTCACCCTGGCACTTTACTGCATTGTAACTTGCTGCACTCAGGTGTTTTTTCACACCCCTGAGCCAGAAAATTACAGCACTGTAAAGTGCCCGTGTAGACATGGCCTAAATCTCTCATGAGAGTGAAAAATTCGCATCCCTGAGTGACATAGGTCAGTATAGCTAACCCCCAGAGTAGACAGTATTGTGTTAATGGGAGAGCCTCTCTTGCTTACATAGCTCCGAGGTGGATTAATTGCGCCATCGGCATAGTAGCATCTTCTCTGGTGCAGCTCTGCCACTGTAGTACTGTACATGAAGACAAGCTCTAAGTTATGAAATGATTGATCTCTAGCTTCACTCTTCCAAATTGAACAGCTTAATGCTAGAATTAGTCCAGCCACAACATGACGGCTCTGATTTGTATCTTGCCTATGTCAAGAACCAGAGTGATTCTTTTCACCTTGGCATGACAAGTTTAGAAAACGAGACCATTCTCCATAAGAATAATGGATCTGACAGGCATTTGCACTGTTTTGTACAAATGAAATAACGGCAGTAATACAGTGTCGTGTCTGATGTTGGCAAGTAAGTCAGTCTCCAGATATCTTTGGCATAAGTTCCCCCCGACCTTCCGTTTGACATACCTACTTCTGTCTACCTAGAAAAACTCTTAAATGTATTTTATTATCTGCCTGTACTTTTTTCTTAGTTCAGTATATGAGTGTGTCAGCTTTTTTGGGGGGAACATGTCTATATGCTTGTCTGGTGTTTGTACAGCACTTAACACAACAGGGTTCTGATCCATGACTGAGGCTCATGGGTTCTATGATGTTTCTGTAATATCTGTTTAAATCTCACTGGGGTGAGAATCAGATGAAGTGATTTTGTGTAGCTTTGCAGACAAGACTACGTATTTTCAGTTCAAGTGCACAAACAATTTAAAATGCTAGCGGCTACATGAGGTCTATGGTTATAATTTAGAGATAACAAGTGTGAATGAGTTTAGTCTTCTTGGTCTTTAGTGAAATTCTGATATTGTAACACAACCACAGCTTCTGTCATGACAGGGACAGTGTCCATAAGGAGCCTGTTCCCTGGAGCTGTGGGCCATAATTAGCAATATACCTATGCCCACTATATTCATGGCTTTAGGAAGTATTCTGTGCTCCTCATTTTTGTGAAAAGCAAATTTAGAAACTTAAGGGAGGATAAAGAGTTTAAGGTAGAGTTGCACAAAACAGCTTTGAAGATTTTAGAGTCACATTTTGAGCCTGGGGTGAAGCTTGCAATGATCCAAAGAGCCTTCTCCTTCCATTTAGCCCCAGCACACCCACAGGGGCCTGTCATAGTTGCAGTTAGGGTGATCAGAGGTCCCAATTTTATAGGGACAGTCCCAGTGTTTGCAACTGTCTTCAGATAGGTGCTTATTTCCTCCCCACCACCTGTCCTGATATTTTCACACTTGCTATCTGGTCACCCTAATCGCAGTCCCAGTACTCAGGAGAACGCAAGGGACATTGAGCAGGTGGGGCTATATACTGGCCTTCTGGCTGGCAGAGCAGGAGGCACATTCCAAAGGGCCTGGCTTCCTTCATGCCAGGGTCCCTGTGCCTAGCTAGGACAATGTGCTTTTACATTGCACCCATGGCAGGCGAGTGATTAACTGCCATAACAAGCCTCAGTGGTTCAGGAGCCAAATTAGCAATCTGTATTACCCAGGAGTCACAGTAGTGTTAATTCATTGTTTTACTTACTATGGTACATTCATTACTATAGTAGAATAGATCATTTTTTACAGCAACTAAGTTAACAGAGTGCCAATTGATAACATAATTGGTTAATAACATAGTAAACGCATCCTAATTGGTTAATAACTTTGTTTAATAATCAAACCACACAATGTTTTAATACCATGTGTTGCAAAGAGCCACAGGAGATGCATTAAATAGCCACTTGTGACTTGCGAGCCTCAGTCTGTGTATCACTTATCTAGCCCTTATGTAGTTACAACTATTGTATTAGTAACGCATAATCCACAGGAATTGCTATAGAGTGTAAGCACACTACAACCTGTAGCTTATTCATCACAAAACTGACATTGCAGTTCACTTATCCAGCACAAATAGAACATGTATTTTATGTTTTTGCAAATGTGTGTTTCATCTTTTACTCCTCCATTTTTTCCTCCTGCTATAAAAATCAGTGGCCTCTTTTCACTGGAAAAGATCGGGGGGGGGGGAGGTGTACAATTTAGAACAGAACTGAACATTAGTTTTAAGCCACCAGTTTGATTTTGTAGAAGGAATCAAACAAGCATATGCTTTCAGTATACTAAATGTTCCTTTTAACTGCTACAACCGGATTCCTTCTACATCTCTTCCCACTGACTTTCATTTTTTATGAACAAATTTCATTTCATTTTAAAGAAGCTGTAAATACCCATCCTTTAAAGATTTTCTCACCTTGTGAAAACAGGTTTAATGGAAACTACCCTAGCATAAAGGTCACCTTTTAATGACTTGCATTTACTTCACTCAGTAATAGCAGTTGTGCAGTGTGAGAAACGAAAGGTCTTCAGATGTATTTCACAATGTAGGTTTTTTTAAAGGAATTATTGAACTTTCCCAAAGAGAATAGATGCACCTGTAAGTACTTCGTTCCTATATCTATTATCCTGTATTGCTGCATGACAGTATGACTCTTCAAAATCCTATTGAAGGGGCGTAGGCAAGTTTTCTATTTTCACATCTTAATTTTCTGCTCTAAAATTATTATTTTAGCAAAAATGTAAATTCAGGATTGTAAAGACCATATTTTTTTAATATGATGCTTTTTTTCCAAGGACCTCAATGCTCTACAACCATTAGTGAAATAAACTTCACAACATCCCAGTGAAGTAGAGAAGTATTATTTCCATTCTGATGATGGGAGATTGAAACACCAATTGTTGATTAGCCATTAACCTGTAGTAGGGATGTGAACGACTAGTCCACTAGTTGATTATCTGTTAAGCAAATGCTTATTGGATAGTCAACACACTAGTCAACTAGTCGCTTTCCTCCCCTTGCTGCCACTATCAGAAAGAGGCAGCAAGGGGAGGAGGAAGAGCAGTGGGTGTTTCAAAGAGACAGCACCATACGGAGCCCAGGGTCAGACTGCTGCTGCCACTTTGAAATGCCTTCTCCCACTGACTCCAGGCTCCATGCAGCACTGCTGCTTTGAAACGCCGCGTGGATCCTGACGCCAGGCTCCCTGTGGCGTTTCAAAGTGGCAGTGCCACATGGAGCCTGGGGTCAGCTGCCAAAAAACCCACTGCCAAAATACCCTCTGCTATAGTGCATGCCTTTAGTTTTGTCTCCTGTTGCTTAAATGAATTGGAGCTATACCTTGCACAGGTTGGAACAGAGGCCACACACACAAATCTAAAGCTAGGCTTGCTGAGCTGAGAAGACTTCTGAGCAGGAGGCCTGGAAGGGCAGCATTTTTTCTTACAGTGTCAAAAATGTTTAGAGCAGCACCACGAACAAGGGGTTATGTCCTCAGAAGTCCTAGCTCCACACACAGGTGTATGCAGCACTGGTATGGAAGTAGCAACTCAAATACATCTCAAGTGTAGGTTTTCAGTATGGATAGTCACACTCAGGCTAGGCTAACTTGGATAGCCAGACCCAGGTTAATTTTGCAGTAAAAATCTATTCTGAGATGTTAAGTGATTTGCCTAACACCACTTAGGAAATGTTGCAGAGTGAGGCACCAGCCTGCTGTGTAAAATCTCAGTGCCCTCAGATTCCCAAGAAACAATGATACATAGACTCCAATTCCTGGTGTTTTTTCTATAATTAAGTGTTTTCTGTAACATTTGTAGCATCTGGCTAACCAGTACTGACATAAGTAGTTATCCGTCTTAAGTATTTTGGAAACCACAAGATGCCTTTATTTCCAATATAGATTTTTATAAAATTCCATTACAATCTAGGTGTGTGTTCTCATAGTGATGAAACTTCTATTTATTTTGCTTTCCCTACAGACTGAACGATAACCTCTCCATGATATTTCAATGTATATGTAATGTCCGTGGTGAGATATTTAAAAAAGGTCTAAAACATTAATAAAAGAAGATAGATAAATTCTTACTGTAATTAAATCAATCCCTACATTTCCTACATTCTTTATGTTGATTTCCTAGTTCCTGTCAGCACCAACAGAAAACTGAAACACATTGGAAATGAGTCACACCTGAAGCTATTGAAAACCTGTCACTTTTGTGGTGCTTCCAGATTAAAGACGCCATCAATGGCTGATATTACATATTGTTCTTTCATCTTTTTCATCACATGTGTTCTTTTGGTTCCTATCTTATCTTTTGACAAAAATGTGTTGTAATTGAGCCTCAGTTATACAGTTGTAGAGAATGTTGTGATCATATGTCAGTTACTCTTCAATCGCCCAGTGCAGCAATCTGGGAACTGACCTTGTCCCTGAAGACTGAGGCAAAAAACCAAAAACAAAACACATTTACTTCATCTTGTTACACATTTGTCAGTTAATTGCCTCCCCCATTCAGTAAGGGACCCAATACTTTCCTTGACCATCTTCTTGTTTCTAATATACCTGTAAAAACCCTTTTTGTTACCCTTCCCATCCTTTGCTAGCTGCAACTCTTATTGCACTTTGGCCTTCCTGATTATACCCCTGTGCATGCTCGAGCTATATTTTTATCTTCCTCCCCAGTAATCTGTCCAAGTTTCCGCTTCCTATAAGCTTTCTTTTTGTGTTTGAGCCCACCAAAGATTTTTCTGTTGAGTCAGACTTACCATATTTGCCATCTTTTCTGCACATTGGGATGTTGTGTTTCTGTGCGCTCAGTAAGGCTTCTTTAAAATCTTGGACTCCTTTCCTCTTCATATTAGCCTCCCTGGAGGTCCTGCCCATCTGTTCCCTGCAGGAGCTGAAGTCTGCATTTCTGGAGTCCATATTCTGCTGCTCTCCTTTATTCCTTTCTCAGGATCCTGAATTTGATCTTCTCATGATCACTGCTCCTCAGGTTGCCACCTACCTCTACTTCCCCTATCAATTCTTCCCTGTTTGTGAGTAGCAGGTCAAGAGGAGCCTGGCTCCTGGTTGGTTCCTTCAACACAGGGGTAGGCAATTATTTTTGAGGGGGGGCCATTCCAAGGTTTTGGTAAGTGGTCAAAGGCTGCACTTTTCTGTGGAGAGGGTGTGGGTTCTGGGATGGAGGTTGGGTGCAGAAGGGAGCTCATGGTGGGAGTTTGGGTGATGGGTGTGGGAGGGAGTTCTGACCTGTGGCAGAGGGATGCAGAGGTTTGGGCGGTGAACTGGGGTAGAGGATTGGGTGCAGGATTCAACAGAAGGTGCAGCTGTAGGAGAGGATTAAGGCCTGGGGGATAGATGTAGGAGAAGATGCAGGGTCCAGGAGGGACTTGTGACCTCGGGGGGGAGGGGAGGGAGGGTGCAGAGAGTTTGGATGGTGTCCTGGGGCAGGGAGTTAGTGTGGGATAGGGTGGGATGTAAGATGTGGGCTCTGGCTGAGAGGAGCTAACCTAGGTGGCTCCCGGCCAGAGGCCCAGCAGGATCCTCAGGCAGACTCCCTGCCTGCTACAGCCCCAGATTACTTAAAGTGGCTGGCTGCTCCATGTATCTTTGTGCCGTGCGCTGGTGCAAGGAGCAAACCAGTCAATGGGAGCTGTGATGATTTGACTGTAGGTGGACGGCAGAACGCAAAGTCTTCTTCCGCCCAGTGTGTGGAGTAGCCAGCTGCTTTGAGTGGCCTGGGGCTATGGCAGGGAGCCTGCCTGAGGGCCCTAGTGGGGCAGATCCAAAGGTTTGGCATATCTTGCCCACCCCTGCTTTAAAGACAGTCAAATGAATAAGTCAAGATCCTGCAAGCATAAAGTTCAGTTCTGATTATGCACTAGTAAATATGTTGTTAAAATATATCATAAAAATAAGAGCTCTTTCAGAAAACACTTAAATATCAGGTTATTGTAAAAGGGTGTGTGTGTGTGTGTGTGTGTGTGTGTGTGTATCACATCACAGTAAGCTTTTTTCAGTATCTTCAGGTGTTTTTGATCTGCTCTCAGTTTAAGTCTTTCTAAACAGCAGCACATGTATGGTAAAATAGTACATTACCAGTCAGCTTCAGATGTGATCTTACTATTATATTCATAAGTGTCTCATTGATGAGTATCAAAGGCTAGATACTTTTGAGCACACCTAAGGGTTCATTGTTGGAGCTATTTTATCATGGCAATGTTAGTAGAACATCAATGGGTAGGAATGGTGAAAAAATCCTGGAAATCTAGTAAAAGTAGAAAAAGTATCTTAGGCCTCACAGAACCTTTATTTTCCCATTTTAGTGCAAACTACCATGCTGGAGATATAAATTGATGGATCTGAACATAACTGTTGCTACTTCAGAACCAGTCTTTACAAACCTCAATATCTTTTCCTTCCATTTATCACTGGAAATAGCATGTCTTTCACTAGGAGCTCACTGGTCCATCCCTTCTCTCTGTGGGATGGTTTCTGCACTCCTGCTGGATGCAGGAAAGTTGAGCTAAGGCAGGAGTGGACAACAAACAGTCCAAGGGCCAGATGTGGCCTGAAAAGCTGCCAGATGCAGTCTGCGGGAGCCTCAGCCAGGCTGCCTGCCTGCCCTGCCTCCACACACTGCTCAAACAGTTCTCCGAATGCTGTGAGCCCGAGGGGAGGAAGGAAGGAGAGGCTTTGTGCACTGCCCCTGACCTAGACACAGCCTCGGAAACCAGCCAATGGGAGTTGTCTGTTGGCAGGAGAGGCCGTGGAGGAAGAACCCTTCCCCCTCTGGGCTCATAGCCTTCAGAGCCACAAATGGCTCTTGTTGGGCTGCTAGCTGGGAGCCGACCAGGTAAGTGCCTCCGGGCTAGAGCATGCCTCTGGCACCTCAGACCCCCAACCCGCTCCTGCACCCCTAACCCCTCCCTGACCTTGCACCCCCTTCCGCACCCTTTCCTATATCTATCCTTCAGGTCACAAACCCCTCCCAAACCTTGCACCCCAATTGTCTACCCCCAATCACAATCCAGATCCTGACCCTCCCCCTCCCCCCGCAGTCCTGCCCCAAGTCACAACCCCATATACAATTCCTTAACACATCAGAAATCATGGACAGGTATCCGTCATTTTTAAAGAGAAATGTAGTGGAGTCCATGACATGCTGTGATGCAAAGCACAACCTTAGCCATGTCATGCTGGTTCATAGGATTTTTGCTGTTCATTTTAATAATTGGAGTTACAATAATTGAGGATTATTTAGTTACTGGAAATACAGTTACTGACTTAAAGGTACTTAAAACTAGGTTTATGCAAAACTCATCTGTTTGATTTGCATGGCTTCAGCAAACAATAGCCAATGGGTTTGGATTGTGTGAGTTTGTCCCCTGAGGTTGTTTACTTTGCGACTTGCACTCCTGTGAAGGTCTAAGTGAGCCTATAACATTCCAACTCTCGGCATTTCTGGAAGGACTCGGTCTCTTTCTCCCCACCATACTTCTATTCACATAGATCTTTTGCACACTCCTCCTCCTCTACACTCGATGCAGAAAAAGATCCTGAGTGTGCATGTCCTCTAAAATCCACCAGAAAGGATCTTTTCTGACTCTCTTCCCTCCAGTCTTTAAAATCCACCAGAAAGGATTCTCACTGAACTTCTGTCTGAAAAATCTTGTCTGGTGGTTTTAGAAACTGGAGGGAAGAGAGTAACCTATCTGTATCTGATATTCCTGAGAAACATGATGTATGAGTGGTCCAGACAGGCCTGAAAACAAATGGAATCAGTTAAAGTTCACCAGGCCTGCTCACTCACAATGATGAATTCAGGTGTTGGAGGACTGTCTTAGAAGTGAAATTTTGTCCTTCCTGTCATGAAATTGAAACCAAGTGTTGGTCAGAGTTACAGATTTTGGCGCTAAATTCTATTGCAAGGACGCTTAAAACAGTGATACAAAACTATCTTGAACTCTCCTTCGAGGCAATGGGGTGAAGGCCATAACCAATGTGGATAATTTGAGTGGTTTATGCAAACCACCGAGGGTTAAATATAGCACTTCCATGGGACTAGCATGGCTGGTCCCCCAAACCCTGGAAAGAATGATTAAGTTCTTGTGTCTTATTGTAGCATGGAAATTATGACTGTTGATTAATCACAGTTAACTCGTGTGATTAACTCAAAGTAATTGAGATAAATGGCAGTTTTAACTGCACTGTTAAACCGATTGAAATGTATTAAATATTTTTGGATGTTTTTCTACATTTTAAGATACATTGATTTCAATTACAATACAGAATACAAAGCTTACAGTAGTCACTTTATATTATTTTGATTACAAAAATGGATGCTGGTGCAGCCTCTGTCTGTGAGAAGCTTGGGCCCCCCCCACGGACGGAGTGGCAGGAGGCTCCCTGAGAGTGGAGCTGGGAGTGCACTTGGCTGCTCTCCCCCAGGGACTCACTAAAATTTGATGCAGTTACATGATGATTTCTGACATCCCTACTGTAGAATGACAACAGCAGGGCGGCAAGGGGCCAGAGATAGGGACTGAGACAGCTGTTATCCCAATGCGCCAACAGCAGGCAGGGACGGACAAAGGGACAGCTATCACCTATATATTTCATAAAGTTTGTCTGTCTGTGTCTGTCCCCAGCTGGAGGACATGCATCCCTCCCCCAGCTGTGCCTGCTGGAGCTGCAGTGGCCATCGACAGGGACTTCATGTGGCCCCAAGCTGCTGAGAGGGCTGGGGTTGTCCTCTCTCCCCAGGGCAGCCTGCGTACTGAACCCCTCAATCCCATCCCCACCCCAGAGCAATGATTTACATGAAGACAAACAAAACTTATTTGAGTTAAGGACCTGAGCAAAGCCGGCTAAATAGTCTAGTTTCCCATATTTTATGGATTTTAATGCATATTGTTCAAACATAAAAACAGGTTAGTTTGGGAGTTTGGAATTCTAGATCTCTGCACAGTGAGACTTGGGCTTAAAAATCATTCTAAAATATTCCCATTTTGTTCATTATTTCTTTTGAAAAGGGTGAGAGGTGTGGCTATGTCAGATTATTTGGTTTCAGAGGAAAATATCACTTTATTTGAGATAGTGAACATTATACCAGTTTTGTAGTGTATTTTTACTATGTTGAATAAAGAAATTGTTTTACATTTTTAGTTTTTCCCATTTTCTAAAAGTGATATAGATGCTAAAGTTGGCTAGTTATAGGCAGAGACAGATGGCTGTGAAATCAAGGAATGGCTACATATTTAGTGTCACTAATTGGGCAACACAAATCAGTGTTGTTAGACTGTTACTTAGATTTTAAGATCTTTAGGAGAGAGGCCATTTTTGTTCTGTGCTTATACAGCACCTAGCAGAGTATGTACAGTCCTGATCCATGACTTGTGCTCCCAGTTGCTACCAATAAAAATAATAAAGAAGTGGTCATTCATACATTTTCTCTTATTTATCTTGCACTTGTTGCTGCTGATAGTAAAATAAATGCATTATTTTAGTCTTTTACAGTATTTCAGAGATAGGAGGGTTTCTATCATGATAGTTTAATTACACAGGATATGTCTACACAGCAAAGTTATTTCGGAATAGCAGCCATTATTCTATGCGAACTTCTACATAGCCATTCCGTTATTTCAAAATAATTTCAAAATAATGGACGGCTTATTCTGACTTGTGTAAACCTCATTCTATGAAGAATGACGCCTATTCCAAAATAGCTATTTCAAAATAAGGCCTGTGTAGACGCTCCACTTCTGCTATTTTGAAATAGCCTCTCACCAGGGCCATTCTAAATTATTCCTCCTGGGGCTCTAAATCGAGATAACACGTCTACATTAGGGAAGCCTGCCTTGGACTAATTTTGAGGCTTCCCTGCAGTGTAGATGTGCTGTTTTGAAATAAGTTATTGCAGAATAGTTTATTTCAAAGTAAGTGTGCAGTGTAGACATACCCTTAGTTATTTACTGAGGATCCTTAGCAAAATATGAAAAAAAATATTTACAAACTATTCTATTAATGCAGTATATATTCTAGAACTATGGCTCTCAACCAGTGGTCCATGGACCACTGGTGGTCCATGGTGACTTTTTCGATGGTCCACAGGAACATTGTCCAAAGTCACACGGCGTGGGCAGGCACCAAAAATCTGTTAGTAAGAAATAAATTTCAAAACAAAATGTTTGTTGTCTGCTCTTTTTTATCATGTCTCAAAAAGGAGGTGGTCCATGAAAATTTTTTGATTGGCCTGGTGGTCCATGGACTGAAAGGAGTTGAGAACCACTGCTCTAGAACATAAGAACGGCCATAATGGGTCAAACTATTCTGACAGTGGCTAATGCCAGATGCTCCAGAGGAAATGAACAAAACAGGGAATCTTCAAACAATCCCTCACCAATTCCTAGCCATGTTAAGATCCTGATCTTCACAACTTCCTCTTGCACAGGTTGACTGTGCGCTGTGTGAAGAAAAAACTCCCTTTGTTTATTTTAAACCTGCTATTTTAAACCAAATTTCATTTGGTGACCCCTAATTATGTTATGGGAACAAGTAAATAACATTTCCTTATTCACTTTTTCCACACGAGTCATGATTTTATAGACTTTTATCATTTTCCCCTTTCGTCTCCTCTTTTCTAAGCTGAAAAGTCCCAGTCTTTTTAATCTCTCTTCATATGGGACCTGTTCCAAACCCCGAATAATTTTTGTTGCCCTTTTCTGAATATTGTCAGCTAGTCGCTTCCCCCCACCCTTTGCAGCCTCTATCAGAGGCAGCAAGGGTGGGGAATGAGGAGAAGGTACTTCAAAGCGGCAGCGCTGTGTGGAGCCTGGGGCCAAACCCCAGGCTCCATGCGGCACTGCCACATTGAAATGCTGCGTGCAGCCCGGGACCAGCTGGGGTGTCCCCAGGCTGCACGCAGCATTTCAAATGGCAGCACCATGTGGAGCCCGGGGTCCACAGGGGAGTCCCCAGTTGATCCCAGACTCCATGTGGCGCTGGCACTTTTAAATGCTGCGAGGAGCCTGACGCCGGGATCCCTGCGGTGTTTCAAAGCAGCAGTGCCACATGGGGCCCAGGGTCAGCACGGCAGTCCCCAGCTGACCCCGGGCTCCATGTGGCACTTTCGCCTTTAAAGTGTAGCAACAGCATCGACTAATTGCTTAGTCAGTTAACTGCAATTTAATATCCCTAGTCCACATGTTTGTTGGACCCCCTCAAAGAACTCTAGTAGATTAGTAAGGCATGATTTCCCTTTACAGAAACCATGTGGACTTCCCCCAGCAAATTATGTTCATCCATGTGTCTGACAATTTTATTCTTTACTATAGTTTCAACTAATTTGCCTGGTATTGATGTTAGACTTACTGACCTGTAATTGCCAGGATCACCTCTACTGCCCTTTTTAAATATTGGTGTCACAATAGCTGTCTTCAACTCATTAGGTACAGAAGCTGTTTTAAAGGATAGGTTAGAAACCACAATTAATAGTTCCACAATTTCACATTTGAGTTCTTTCAGAACTCTTGGTTGATTGCCAACTGGTCCCGGGGACTTGTTACTGTTAACTTTATCAATTTGTTCCAAAACTTCCTCTAATGACACTGCAGTCTGGGACAATTCCTCAGATTTGTCACCTCAGAAGAATAGCTCAGGTTTGGGAATCTCCTAACATCCTCCGCCGTAAAGACCAAAGCAAAGAAATTATTCTCTTCCCCTTATTCTTAATACTAAGGACATTTGGATAAAAATGCACTGTCTTTATGTGTATTCTGAAAACTAACCATATAAATATGATTGTGAGGTTCCCTGTGTGTATATATTTCTCACTGATTCTAGGTGAGCTAGTTTGGCAGTGAAGGGACATACAAGTATTTAGACATACAAATGGATTGATCAAATTTGTTCGATTTACAAGTACTGTAACATCTCACACTTAATAGTGCTTTTCTAATTTTCAGTCCTGCAGACTCACTTTGGGATCTGAAATCAAGCTGGATCCTTTCCTGCTCACACATTATTGCCAGTAATAAAGTTTCTGCAGGCCAAATGATGCTTTCATTTACACCTGTGGAATCTCATTAGCCAGCTGGCAGCTGGAATAAAAGTTGCATTTAGACTGAGTATATTTGATAATGAATCAGTGAGAAAATAAGTTCAGACTCCGTGGTAGTATTTTAGTGTGAAAGTGCTCTGTAACAATTCAACCATACTTGTTTTTTTTCTCCCCTTCTTTGACATCAAAGCTATTTTCTGTAGAGAAGATGGTCATAAATACTGGGATGGATGTGTTTCCCACCCCCCCATGCTTAATGAAAATTGGCTTATGAATATGAATATGCATAACTCAAAGATACTTTAGGCAAAATACCTCATGTGACATATCAATTTTAATGTTACACTCTGCTGAATGTGTATATCTTATTTTTGTCCATGTATCATTCTTGTATGTGAAGTTAGAAAGATGAAGTGTGAATCTGGTTATAATTCTGAATGTGCTAATAAGGGCCATTACTGATGCTTAGAAAATTTAATGGCTCGGTGATCAAGTTAATGACCTGTGAATAGTCTTGTTTGTCCTATAAGCCCAAATAGTGATTGGTCCTAGGAGAGGGGTGGGCAATAATTTGTACAGGGGGCTCACTTAATGAATTTTTATACGTGGTCATGGTCTGGGACTAGCCTCCCCCAGAGTTCTCGGGGGCTTTGAATTAAAAACACTGCAAAGGACTCGCAGCTCCCGGCCCAACCACTGTCACGTTGCCTGGCAGCCATCCGGGGTGCCTGCAGGTATTTAAAGGGATCGCGGCTCCGGCCTCTGCAGGGTAGCCCCATGACTTGGAGCCAGGAGCCATTTAAATGGGATCCTGCTGCCTGAGCCACCATCTGGAAATTGGTTGGTACAGGAAGCAGGTTATAAATAGAAAATGGCCAGATGCAGTCTGTGGGCCAGATCAAAGTGTTAGGCGGGCCACATTCGGCCCTCAGGCTGCATCTTGCCCAACCTTGTTTTAGAAGGACATGTTGCCAGGCTACCTGATACTGAAACCCATTTTGGATCTGGTACTTTTCCACTTGAGACGAGAAAAGTTTGAACTGAGCTCAAAGAGTTCCCACCTTGGGTAAAAGGTATCTATGGGAGGGAAACCAAATAATGGGGAGTCTCCAGATGCTTCCCTCTTACCACCTAAGATGTCTGCTGGAAACATCTAAGACTGAATAAGGGGAAGGATAAGGCTCAAGCTGGGAGGCTGCTTAGCTTGTGAAAGGGATGCTTAGATCAACTGTTTAGGGTAAGCATTCATATGCAACAAATTTCTTAGTATAATTAAATTAGCTGGCTTTTTTTGTTTCTTTTTAACTTAGTAACTTACTTTAGTTGCACTGTGTTCACCTGCAACCACTTAAATCCTCTATTTTGTACTTAATAAAAACACTGTTGTTTATTACCAAGTGCAGGGTAAATAATTGTTATCTGGGGAGGGAGAGTACCCGGTGTGTAAAACTTTCATTAATAAAGAGGACTGACCTTATAACTGGGGGTTTGGTCCCTTTTGGGGGTAGGTTTCCTGGGACCTGAGCTCTTAACTGAACCCTCCCAGAGCTGAACTGGTTCAATGTCTGCTGCTCTGCAGGGGGGTGGTAACCCCAACTCTGTGCATTGGCTGGAGGACACCAGAGTTTCTGGCACAGCAGGACAGAGTGGAGGGAAGCCCCAGAAGACAGGATGTCAGTGTCTTGATAAGTACACTAGGGGTGTGTCTAGACTACAGGGTTTTGTCGACAAAAGTGGACTTTTGTCGACAAAACTATACCTGAGTCTACACTACCGCGAGTTCTGTTGACATAACATCGACAGAACTCGGAAGTTTTGTCGACGCCGGTAAACCTCATTCTGCAAGGAATAACGCCTTTTGTCAACAGAGTTCTGTCAACAGAAGGTGTTATTGGATCTACACTGTCCTTTGCGTCTACACTCTCATGTCGACAAAGCGACTTGCTTTGTCGACAGAACTGGGTGTAATCTAGATGCTCTTTGTCGACAGAAGCTATGTCGACAGTATCTGTCGACAAAGCCTCTGTCAACAAAAGCCTGTAGTCTAGACGTACCCTAGGGGACAACCCCAAAGGGATTTCTGTGAACTAACCTGTCACAGGATGACCAGTAAAAAGGCATAGGGAAATAATCAGCTCAGGATAAGAGAAATCCATCCTGTACCACTGCTAAAACCTGTGATCAGAGATACCTGGTGCTTATGGAAGCCACTAGAATAGCTGTAACTGGCCAAGCTCATCAGAGGCCAGATTCCTGTTTGTGTTCTGGCCCTTTTGTGCTGTCTGGGAAGTGCAAAGGGGTCAAGGCAACCAGATCTGGCCCACTGAGTATTCCCTTGATGAACCAAAGTTCTCTTAGCTGAAGCAAACCAGCATACCTAAGCTAACCTCTGCCCTGCCACCTTGTTCGGCTCAGAACAGGAAGTATGATGGGAGAGTTGTAGAGGTAGAGATTAGGCACAATGTCATGTTCCAGCACTATACTTCATCACAGTGCCATGCTCCAGCCGCACTCAGCTGGCGTACAGCTTGGGGGAGACACTGTGACCATATTGCTAATGGCAGAGCTGCCTCCATATGCAGGTCTACTCTGAAGGATCAAGAAGCTGTAATTGGCCTTTGACTATCCTCCCTTCTCTGCTGAGCTGAATCACAGCCCAGCCCAGTCTCCTATACCCAGTCCAGCTCTAATTTCTTCTGCAGTCAGACTCATGTCATCCTCCATGCTTCCTGGGCTCGAGCAGAGGGAACATAGAGAATACTGGAGAGTCAGGCTCCTGGCTCTCAGCTCCAGCACTCACTCTACTTCACAGTAGCCAGGTGAAGCAATGGCGCAGGAAGTCCCATTCAGCCTCTGCACTCCTGGGTTGGAACACGCTCTTTGTAGGTAGAATTTTCAGAGAGTTGAGCTGCCAAATGGTAACATGCCTGTGGTTAGCATGTGCAATCTGAACTCATTGCAGAGTCTTGCAGCAATTGGATTTTTGGATTTTTTTTTTTCCCCAAACTAAACAGCAAAAGGCACCCAGCAGCAAAATGTCTTAATTTGGTATTAAAATTCCTGGGATTGTGACACATACTAAATTTATTGCTAAAAAGATATTTAAGAGAAGAAACAATAATTTTGATCCCTTTTTGTGTTTGAAATATTCCAGCTGCGTGTCCACAAAATTCAGTTGAAATCAAAACTAGAGTTTTGAATCAAGTGTTGAATCAAACCTGTTATTTCCAAATCTCCCCTGTAGATTGTTGGTTTATTTACAAACATGTTTTAATTTTAAATCTTGTGCTGCTGCCAGTTTTTCACTTGATTTGAGGGCTATTTGGAGCTGTTCGATCATTTAAATTTAAATAATTTTAAAAAGTTGTACAACAGAATGATACAAGAAATATAGTCACATATTTGCACAGCACTGAAGTGTTTGGAATGATATTTAAATTTAATCAGGATGGTCTGTGATTTCTAACATTTTGCACTAACAGGAAAATTTTAGCATATAAAAAGATACCTTAACCATTAAATCTAATTACAAATAAGGTACGTGACTAAAGAATAATTAATACTGATTCAAAAAACTACCTTGTTGACAGTTTTATGGGGCAGATTAGATCTGAATACCTTTGGGCTGTAAGTAATAGATGCCGGAGTGCTTGGGTGAATATTATTTATTTATGGTATGGTATCACTTAGAAACTTGAGCAAAGAATCGGGTCCTCATTATACAGGCAAAGATGACAGTCCATGTCCCAGAGATACTCACAGTCCAGGTGTTAGAATGTAACAGCTGGACAAAACAGACACCTGGAGTTGAACATAAGGAAGGGTGACCTGAAAATGGCAAAGGTAAATTATTTTAATTGTTTAATTGTTTAACCAAAAATATATAATTTGCTTTAAAACACCTTTCCAACACTTACAATTTTGCCCTGAATTTTCTCATTGCTCCTCTGTCTCATGAGATCGAGCCTCCTGTTGAGACGCATAATCCTTGTATTATTAAGAAGGCAGTCCACACTGACACTCTTCAAGGAATGGAGATATTGACAATGTCATTTCTAAAAACGATTCTGGAAATTCCTTTTAGAAACCAAATAAACTATCTTCCTTTTTTCCCATCTAGCTGTTGAGTGGCTGTATTTCACACCACTTGTCTTTTGGTTTTATAGCAACTTGTACCCGAGTTTAAATCTTCATCAGAGCCTTGTAAAACCAAATACATTCTGAGTGACTGCTCAGTAAAGTCCAAATCCTTCAATGAGCCCCACATAGTCTTAAAAGTCCTCCCATAAAGGAGAACTTGTAGGATAAGGGACAACAACTTATGTGTTTAGCATTATGTGTGTTGAACTTTTGAGGAAACATTAAATAACCTGACTTTTCTGAGGATAGAATAGTTGACAAAATTGCATTCCTGGAAAGGAGGATAATTTGTCAGAATTAAAAGTTGTCTTGAACTTTAATAGTTCAAAGGAAACTGAAGTTTAATACAAATTTTAATGGTCTTTTATGCCATAAGCCACTAGAGTTTTTCTGCTGCTGTAGATAAGAGCTGTACCTGGAAAAGTACATTTCACTCTTAAATTATTTTTCTTCAAGAACCCTGAGGAATAAGCAACCACATATTCCTTACAAAATCAATAAAGTAGAACATCAGAAATGCAGGCTGTCACTTGTATACAATTTCTGTGAAATTGGATTATAGTGAATTTTTAGATAAATATTTTGTGCTTTACTCATAAAATGTGCAAAAGCTATTTCTGACCCTCTGAACAAATATTGTAATCTGAGGCTCTTCCCTGCTGTATTGGTCTAGTAGGTTATGTAAGTTCTTCAAACCCAGCTCTTCAAAGTCAAAGACTATATATAGGCGTTACCAAAACATGATCCCCTGGGTCACTTTCTCTAACTGTTAGATTGATCTCTTATTAAAGCTCAGACCCCTCACGGACAGGGGCTGCTGCCAACCCATGCTGCTGCCTCTAGTACAGAGGCAGCAAGCAGGAGCCAGTCTGCCCATGGAGCTGGTTTTTAAACTGACTTCCCTTGTGGACCAGATCTCGCCTGCCACCCCATGCTGCTGCCTCTGATAGAGAGTCAGCAGCGCAGGATAGCAGGGAGTGGGGCCGGGAGTGCACTGGCTGCCATCTCCTTTCCTGGGGATTATCAAAAGTCATGTAACCGCTACAACTTGATGCGGTTACAGGACTATTCAATTACAGGCTATCTAACGTTCCTAGAGATGAGTATGTTCTAATAGCCCATAGAGCAAAGAGTTTAAATGTAACCATTTTATAGATTCAATTAAAGTTGGCATACATTGTTTCTCATTTTTAAGTGTATTTTCCCATATAACAGAAAAATCTAGGTGCAGAGCTGAAGTATTTAAAAAAAAATCTCTTTTCCCATTTCTTATTGCAATAATTTGTATAGCTAGCCTTTGTCAAGACTGACCAGTACTTACACAGTCATACAGAACATTAGCATTTCACTGAGGGGAAAACAATGTGCATCTCCATGTGAGAATTACTTTTCCTTTCCATCCCTTCTAGCTCTGCCTATTTTGTAGTTACAATTCCTGATTCTTCAAACGTAGTTTTTGGTTTGACTAGTATACTGACTAGTATACTGAATTCCCTAATACTTTGATATCTGATTTCTTTTTTATTTTATTTTATTTTGGAAGAAATTTTAGCATCACATGAAGATGTAAAAGGTCATATTCCAGAGTAGGGAATCTCAAACATTTCCATGGTGTGGCCCACAGCTCAATACTGAGATTCTTTCCTGGCTCAGCTTCTTGCTGGTTCATGATTACATGATGTCTCTAGAGCAATGACAGTAATTGCTTATATGATAAAGTAGTAACAGGATACAGTAAAGTAATAACAGGAAAGCTTGGATACAGTTATAACTGCCTGTATTACAACACATTTTGCTCATTCTGGAAGAAGTTCATCACTCTGTCTCCTTTGGCTCTTAATTTAATTTTCTCAGTCCCATCTATTTGTTTCTTCTATGTAAAAACAAGGGGAGCCTCACTATTTGACCATCCATTTCCCTGTGGGTGACCAGCAAGTGCTGTTTGCCTCACTAGTGGGCTACAGAGCACACTTCAGATGTCTTGGTTTGTGGGTCTATGGCAGACTTCCTTGTGTGACCATGTGCAAGTCGCTTAACCATTTTTGCCTTAGGTATTTCATCAGTAAAATAGATACTGCTTCCCTACAATACAGGGGTGTTAGGATTCAGTATTTGTGAAGTAGCTTTAGGTCCTTGAAAGGAAGTTGCTACAGCAAAGCATAGTGTAACTATAATGTTAAAAGTGCAGCCTTTCCCCAAAATGTAGATGATAAATTACTGTGTTGTGGACGTGTCACAATTGCCTTGTCTGATATGTTATATGCCACCTCAACCTGACAATCTTGATAGCTTTTTCATAGTGGGCATCTGGACAATTGAGACCCTAATATATGAAAGGACATTAGTGTGTGCTTAAATCCAATGACTTCAAATCTTTAATCATGTGTGTTGAATCCCACTACCTTCAAATTAAAGACATGCTTAAGTGCTTTCCTGGCGAGGGATGCTTTCCTGAAATCTTAAGGCAGGGCTACTCAACACACAGCCCATGGGCCATGTGAGGACCGTGGCCCATTTGTTTGCAGCCCGCATTGCAGTTTGGGTTTACGTGAGGCTCAGCATGCAGCCCATAGGTGGGATCCTTTGAACATGGCCTCCCCTGGGAACACACTCCACAACAGCGAGGTGTCTCCCAGGTGGGGTGAGCATTGAAAGACGCAAGTGGGCAGGCTGCCTGGAACAAACGGGTACAGGGTAGGGATGTAATAGTTGAGTTGATTAACCGATAAGCAAAAGCTTACCAGTTAATGCTATAGGCTACACACGTTTTCCCCCCCCACCCGCGCACTAATTTTTTTAGCAGGCTGACCAGCAGCATGGCTCAGTCCCAGCTTGCACCGGGTCTAGGACCTACCCCCGCTGCAGCTCTGCATTTAAAGTGTATTAGGAGCCAGGTGGGCAGGCAGCCCAGCTCAGTTCCAGTTTGTGCTGGGTCCGGGAGTTCAGACCCCACCCCCGGACAGGGGCTGCTGCAGTGCGGCGTGACAGGATTTTAAACTGGCTCCCTTCGTGGACTAGTTCCTGCCTGGCACCCTGCACTGCTACCTCTGGGTGGCAGGGGGCTTCCTGGGAGTTGGGGCTGAAGCGCACTGGCTGCCAGCCCTGCCCCCAGGGACTATAGCATAGTCAACTAACCGATAAGAATTGATGAGGTTAATCAACTATTCAATTAACTGATATTTAACATCCAGGGTGTTGGTGTTTCTAATCCCCAGGGAGAAGGTGCCAGGAGCATTGGGCCATTGTGGAAAGTGCTGGCTGCTTAGCCTTGTGAGCAGAGCCTGAGAAGTGCTGACTGGCTCTCACTGGCCACATTTGTGTCCAGCGCTACAGCTTAAGCCTTAATCTTTCTATTCATGCCCATCAGTGTGAAAGAAGCTATTTGCATATGTTTGCATATATATTTGCACGCATATGCAACCACGCTTAAATTGCGTCCCTTGGCATGTGCTGAGAGTATCATTGCGGCCCCTGGGGCTTCCAAAGTTGAATAACCCTGTCTTAGGGTATATTCCTAAAACTCATGAGAGTATGAAACTACTGCTTTGAGCAAGGAAAATGTCAAGAAGGAGATTGCAGGGCCAGGATCTTAATCTCAAAATGACACATACTTTCTAAAAAATTCTAATGATATCCAGCCATCTTAAAATTTTGTAAAAAAATAATACAAACTGGCAAGAATGACTAGTCTGTGGAGACTGTTGCTTCACTGCTGTTTTCTTCAACTTAGTAGCTCCTTTAAATACTCCCTGATTTAAGTTTAAAACAGATAAAATTAGTAATATATTTTCTCTGCTGAGAAATAAGGTAATGGCATAAACTTTATCTCCTTGGTAGATAAATGTAGGAGACACAAAAGTGACTACTTTATCAATTTTAGCTGATAACAAGGTCTTGCCATCTGTCACCCATTAGTCTTTTCAAAAAGAGAAAACAATAGCTCCTAGCTGCTTCTATGTGAAGAGACTCGCTGGAGAGAGGGGAAACAGTGAACATGCAGGAATATACCTGTGCATTCTGAGCAGTAGCAGAGTTCAGTTCATGTTACAAGAGTTGAATGTGTTATAGTGCATTACTCTTGAAGTAAAACCTGTGTTATCCGGCATGCCCAGAGATTAGGGCATGCCAGTAACCTAAAAATTCTGGTTATCTGAAGGGCGGGGTGGGGGCAGGAGCTGTGCGGGGGCCGGGATGTTGCCTGCTAGGGGGGTCCACGAGCCTCGGGTGGGGGATGCAGCCTGGTGAGGGGGGTGGAATGGAAGCCGGGAGGCGGAGATGGCAGAGGTGGCCTGCCGGGGGGCGGAGGGGGACAGGAGCCGCAGGGGGAGCCGAGATGCTTACTGCTTGCTTCCAGCTGCCATTCACCCCTCCCCCAGGTACGGGCTGCACTTAAAGGGCCAGTGTCCTTTTTTTTTTTTTTTTCTTTTTTTTCTTTTCCCAGTGTCAGAAATTTGCCGGTTTCTACACATTCCAGATAGCATAGGTTTTACTATATTGGGAAGGGGATAATATAGAGTACGAGGAGCAGAACATCTTGACAAACCAAGGTCAGATATGCAAAAGTATATGTAGAAGACACATGGACACTAGGAATGTAAAATCCTGTTTGTTTAGTTAACTGGTTAAATTTTATGTTTAACTGGTGAACGGATTAGACGGGTGCTTGCGGGGTGTAGAGGGGACACTCCAGCCCAGCTGGACTAGAGAGCAGCCCCCACCGGTGAACCCTAACTGGTATGCCTCACCCATTAAGGTTAACCGTTCACACCCCTAATTGACACTGGTGTTTTGTTTATATTAGGGACACTGACCTAAACAATTTTTTTAAAACCCCCAGACTGTATAAAAATGTAATGTTCTGGTATCTTATAAAGCTAACTATGGTAGAAAGCAGGTGGTAACTACACAGCTAATTGGCATCTGAAGCCTGCCCTTGTTCTGGCACACACTGCTAACATCTGAGTGCTGTTAGTTGGTAGAGTTACCAGTCATGAACTGCATTCTTTAAAAATGTATTTGCAATTTCCTTTCTTTAGAATATAAAGGAGAAGCTGCATTGCTTTAATGCTGGGCCATTTAAAGAATGCAGTAGGCCACATTTCCCCCTCAGTTACAGTAGTGCAGTTCTGATTATTGCAGTGGGGTTGTACCAGCGTAAGTGGGAGAAGAATTTGACGCTTTATGTCTGTGTAGAAGTAAAATAGTAATTTGTCATGAAAAGGAAGGGTTGAGAGGGAAGCTGTCTTGTCTACATATATTTTTAATACTATAATTTTATAGTGGAGTGGTGGTTGAATTGTGTGTGAACAAATTGTTTGCATAAAGCCAAGTGCACAGTTGTGTGAACAGGAATTAAGAATTGAGACCATACCTAGAGAATGAGTATCAGAGGGGTAACCGTGTTAGTCTGAATCTGCAAAAGCGGCGAGGAGTCCTGTGGCACCTAATAGACTAACTGAAGTGTTGGAGCATAAGCTTTCGTGGGCAAAGACCCACTTCGTCAGATGCATGTAGTGGAAATTTCCAGAGGCAGGTATAAATATGCAGGCCAGAATCAGGCTGGAGATGACGAGGTGGATCCAATCAGGGAGGATGAGGCCCACTTCTGGTAGCTGATCTGGAGGTGTGAATTCCAAGAGAGGAGAAGCTGCTTTTGTAGTTAGCTAGCCATTCACAGTCTTTGTTTAATCCTGAGTTGATTGTGTCAAACTTGAAGATGAACTGTAGCTCAGCAGTTTCTCTTTGAAGTCTGGTCCTGAAGTTTTTTTGCTGCAGGATGGCTACCTTTAGATCTGCAATTGTGTGTCCGGGGAGATTGAAGTGTTCCCCTGCAGGTTTTTGTATGTTGCCATTCCTAAACAACCCGCCAACCTGAAGCATATTCTCACCAGCAACTACACACCGCACCATAATAACTCTAACTCAGGAACCAATCCATGCAACAAACCTCGGTGCCAACTCTGCCCACATATATACACCAGCAACACCATCACAGGACCTAACCAGATCAGCCATACGGTCACTGGTTCATTCTCCTGCACATTTACCAATGTAATATATGCCATCATGTGCCAACAATGCCCCACTGCTATATACATCGGCCAAACTGGACAGTCCCTACGTAAAAGAATCAATGGACACAAATCAGATATTAGGAATGGCAACATACAAAAACTTGTAGGGGAACACTTCAGTCTCCCCGGACACACAATTGCAGATCTAAAGGTAGCCATCCTGCAGCAAAAAAACTTCAGGACCAGACTTCAAAGAGAAACTGCTGAGCTACAGTTCATCTTCAAGTTTGACATAAACAACTCAGGATTAAACAAAGACTGTGAATGGCTAGCTAACTACAAAAGCAGCTTCTCCTCTCTTGGAATTCACACCTCCAGATCAGCTACCAGAAGTGGGCCTCATCCTCCCTGATTGGATCCACCTCGTCATCTCCAGCCTGATTCTGGCCTGCATATTTATACCTGCCTCTGGAAATTTCCACTACATGCATCTGACGAAGTGGGTCTTTGCCCACGAAAGCCTATAGAATGAGGAAATATTTCCTGAAAAGCAGTTTCTCAAAAAAAGGATTTTAGGGGTCATCGTGAGCAAGCAGCGAAACCTGAGTTCCCAGTGTGATGCTGTGGCGAGAAGTTTGGGATGTCTAAACGAGGGAATGTTGAGCAAGAGTAGGGAGGTGATTTTACCTCTGGAACTGAAATTGGTCAGACTGTATTCCAGAATTAGTGTCAATCTCTCTTGTCCACACTTGAAAAATTGGACAGGGTACAGAAAAGATCCTCAAAAAGGATTTGCAGGCTGGAGAAAATGCTATAGTGAGACTTATAGCTCAGTCTGTTAGGCTCAATGGAGTCACCAGGCCCATGCGCAAGGTATGTGGGGGGGAGAGGGTCTCCATGCTGGAAGGGGTGGGATCTGGGGCAGGGGTGGGGCTGGCTTCCTCAGGTAGCTTCAGCGCTGCCTGAAGCATGCCACAGCTCCTCCAGGCAGCCCTCAGTAGCAGCAGCAGTGGCCGGAGTACCAGGCCCTTTTGAATCACCCTCTTTGCCCCCATCTGTCACCAGGCCTGGTTAGGCTTATCATAAAGACTGGGACAACTTGATTACAGTACATGGGGCACAAAAATACTGATATTAATGGGCTCTTTAATCTAGTGGAGAAAGACATAAGCACAACAAATGGCTGGAAGCTTAAGCAAGACAAATTCAAATTAGAAATAAGGCACAAAGCTGTAACAGTCAGGGCAATTAACTGCTGTAACAAACTACTAAAGGTAGTGATGGATTCTCCATCTTTTGATGTGCTCAAATCACGATGGGATTTCTTTCTGGAAGATTTGCTTTACTCAAACCCAAGTTATTAGGCTCAATAAAAGCGTAACTAAGTACAGTTTAATGGCCTGTCACATACGTTAGGTCAGACTAATGATGTAATGGTACCTTCTGACCTTAAGTTGATAATTAAAAATTGGGTGTGTCCCTTTTTGTTTCTTTGATAGCTTGGCAACTTTTTTAAAAAAGTGTGAGTGGACTAAAAACATTTGACATAAAGGGTACATTTTGACATGTCCATATAAAAATCAGAGTTAAATCACAATGCCATTTAAGGAGGAAGCAGAGGACAACAGAAACCTGAGGGATGTTCACAGGTGTTTAGCAGGGCTGGGGGCAAGAGGAGGAATCAATTACATGATCTAGTGTTGCAAGCAACAATTCAGAAATCTATATAGAAAAGCTAAGATCTGAACAAAGGCACCAGATATTTTCCTGGTTTTCCAGACTTGGTGCATCAGAGTTTCATTAGTTTTGCATTGAGCTATTTCCTTTCTGTATTCTGAGTAGATGAGTTGAACATTTGCTAATTTTAAATTTTTAATATGAGAAATCCAATTTTTCAGCCCATTTTAATTTTTTATTTCTGTGGCCAGGTTGAAAATTGTAGCTTAAAGTAAAGAGTATCTTCGTAGATGAACACAAAGTTATACAAGAATAGACACGTTGTGTTATGCAAGAAATGTTTCGATTATTACATCTTGCAAAATTCTTCATCAAATAAATTGATTGATTAGGCACAATAATTGCACACTAAATGTGATTCACTCTTTCAGGTGTCACCAAAACATCTGCGAATAGATTTTGTTTTGTTCTGTTTTGTTTTGCTTTTTTGGTGTTGTATAAAGGCTGCACTTCTGAGCCATTCTTTGAGCCTCCTTGCTGGCATAAAGAATTCCTATCATTGTGCCAAATAGTTAATTGACAAGAAGTCGCCAAGAGTAAATAAGCTTGTTGATCTCCACTGCATATGTACATATGACGTGAGAAGAGGTATTAAATAGGCATCTGTATCAGTGGATAACCTTGTACCCATTTTCACGTCATACATTAAATTATATTTTAAACAAGTATGATCTCTTCTCCACTTATGAGTACAAGGGATGCTGACAGGTATTTAGCAGGGCTGTGGGCAAGAGGTGAGTAGCCAAGTCTAGGGCACTGAATGAGTGGCATAATGATTACTCTCTCCTGTCTCAGTCTGTCACTTGCTGGTTGATGTACCGTGGTTTATAATGACACGATTGAAGGAAAGGCTTCTGAACTGACTAGTAGGTTTTATTGCTTATGATACTTGTGTTTTAGATACACTTTCTGTTTGGGAGGAACAGTGAAAGGAATAGTTTATTTTTATTTATTATATTTGTGCTATCATTAGATTAGCATCATTTTTTGAATGTGGTTGCTAAATTGGGGCTGTCTGAATTTTGAGCTGCGTCATGGAACTGAGAAGAAACAAAGAAAAGGGATATGGAACTTCCTGGGGAAAAAAGTTTTCCGTCTTCTGGCATCTGCTGAAATGATACCTTGCAATGAAGAACTGTCATAATGAATGTCTGTATGAGAAGGTGATGGCTGCAAACAGACTCAGAACCATGACAGGACTTTGGAAGCAGGCTCACCATCATATATTACTGGAAGAAGCTGCAGGAGCCTGGAAAGAAACCTTAGGTTTCTTCTGGGAATAATTACCACATTGCACTTAGAGAGCTCACTTTATATTAAATTCCCAGCCAGCCTAAAGAACTGAAAGAGCTATTATTATGTATTGTGATAAAATTTTATATTTCAGCTTAGCAATTCATTTGTTTAATTGATGGGACGTTACTAGAGTTCATAAATCTTCAATACAACTGATGCCCACTGATTCTGCTTTGAGGATTTGTATTCTTCCAAACTCACTACCAGAGTTGGTCACATCTAATGCAGAACATGCACAAAGAAATTATAAACAAAAAAAATCATTGGTGATTTGGTGGTAGGCCTGCAAAATGTACTTGTATTCTAGCTGCCACAACACTTTGATGTACATGAAGCTGTGGGGGCAATTACAGTTAGTCTCTAAGGGCATGTCTAGACTGCCTGCAGCTTTTGAAAGAAGATATGCAAATTTGGCACAAATTTGCATATCTTCTTCCGATCCCATTTTTAGAAGAGTTTTTTTTTAAAAAAAAAAGCAGTCTAGATGCGGTTATTTCGGGGGAAAAAAACCTTTTTCAAAAGAACCCTTCTTAAAAAAAATGAGATGTACAGGGTTCTTTCGAAAAGGGTTTTTTTTTTTTTTCGAAAGAACCACATCTAGACTGCTACCCCCCTCCCCCCGAAAAAACTCTTCCTAAAACGGGATCGGAAGAAGATATGCAAATTCATGCCGTAAGCTTGGACACATACCCAATGTTCTGAAAGTTTTTCCTAGATGAGTTCTCAGATAGCTTCATAGTTTCAGAATACCACTTTTCTGCGGTGTCCTGTAGTATTAGAGTCATTGCTAAGTATTGTTTGTACCAGCTCAAAGGTCCATTGAATGCAAACAGAAATTATATTTTAAAAATATTTTTAATGTTACAGTGTTAAACGTTTTTTGACGTGGAAGATTGGTGCATTTATAGGTGGAACATGTAGCAACACACACCATTAAGGGTTGTCAAGCATTCACTTTCTGCATTCTAAGGAGACTGTTTTGCTTAAACTGTTTCCTTTTGAGTTGGAGTTTTTCCTTGCCCACTGGTGATTTTTTTTAAAGTAATTTTCATGAAAAATTGTAGTTATGTCTTGGGTATGAAAAAGCAGAGGAGGTGGCTTGAAGGAAACCCTTTTGTTGTTTATAAACAGTATTTAGCAGTTGTTTTGAACTGCTCCAGCAGCTCAAGTGGGTTGGGATTCAGGTTCCTACCACATATGAAGCCAACATAGGAGACATGAGTGCAGGAAGAATTCCAGAAATGACACTTCCTTTTGCCCTGCAAGATCCTGGCTGCTTTTTTTGCTTCTTTGGGATATTGACAGCTGTTGTATGGTAGAGCTGCCTGGTGGCTGCTCTGATTTACAGCTAGAAACTAGGCTCTGGTAAACCTCTAAGGTTTTACTGTAACTGACTGTTACTCTGCGGAAGTGTTTCACTTGCCAGGTAGAAGTAGGTATGTGGTTTTAAAAACTGATTATTCCTGGTTTTGTTCACTAGTATTGAACAATTTCATGTAGTTCTAAGAATTTAGGAGTGTGTTTTCAAGCATCTATTTGGGTGAATCCATTCAGGTGAAGTTGCTATAGTCATGTAGTCATAACTCTTGGCAGAGATTTGGTGGCCTCTGTGAAATTCACTAGTGGTCTTAACCCAGTTCCTATCACATACACATATTCTTCAGCAGGACTACATCACAGTTGTTTTCCATGTTGTCAGTGCTGGAAAAAGTATTAATGGTTTGAATGGATATGAAAACTGAATTATGTACTTGCATATCCCTGTCATTCTTGTAGGCCAGTGGTAGGGAGGTGGTATAACTGGGCTACTCAACACACGGCCTGTGGGCTGCATGCGGCCGGCAGCCCATGGTGCAGTTTGGGTTTACGTGGGGCTCAATACATGGCCCATGGTTAGGATCCTTTGAACATGGCCTCCCCTGGGAACATGGTCCACAACAGTGAGGTGTCTCCCAGGCAGAGTGAGTATTGAAAGATGCAAGTGGACGGGCTGCCTGGAACAGACAGGTACAGGGTAGGGATATAATAGTCTAGTTGATTAACCAATAAGCAAAAGCTTATTGGTTAATGCTATAGACTACACGCATTTCCCCTCCCCCCCCCGGCAGTAATTTTTTTAGCAGGCTGGCCAGCAGCATGGCTCAGTCCCAGCTTGCACCAGGTCTGGGACCTACCCCTGCTGCAGCTCTGCATTTAAAGTGTATGAGGAGCCAGGTGGGCAGGCAGCCCAGCTCAGTTCCAGTTTGCGCCAGGTCCGGGAGCTCAAGCCCCACCCCCGGACAGGGGCTGCTGCAGTGCGGGGTGACAGGCAGCCGATCCACGAGAGGAGCTGGATTTTAAACTGGCTCCCCTCATGGACCAGCTCCTGCCTGGCACCCTGCACTGCTGCCTCTGGTAGAGAGGCAGCAGCACAGGGTGGCAGGGGGCTCCTTGGAGGTGGGACTAGAGCACACTGGCTGCCAGCCCTGCCCCCAGGGACTATAGAATAGTCGACTAACTGATAAGAATTGATGAGGTTAATCGACTATTCAGTTAACTGATATTTAACTTCCAGGGTGTCAGTGTTTCTAGCCCCCAGGGAGGAGGTACTGGGAGCATTGTGGAAAGTGCTGGTTGCTTAGCCTTGTGGGCAGAACCTGAGAGGTGCTGACTGGCTCACACTGGCCACGTTTGTGTCCAGCGCTACAGCCTTAATCTTTGTATTCATGCCCGTCAGTGTGAAAGAAGCTATTTGCATATATACGCAACCACACTTAAGTTGTGGCCCTTGCTGTGTGCTGTGAGTATCATTGTGGCCCCTGGGGCTTCCAAAGTTGAGTAGCCTTGTTGTATAACATTGACACTTTGGCAGCACTGAAAATCCAAGAGTAATTTGGCATTTTCCAAAAGCACATAATTCAGATTGAGAAAAGTAAAATCAGAACCTTCCAGACAGGCATCTTTTTTATAAGAACCCGTCAACTGAAAGAAACATGTTTATCTCTGACGGAAAAATAAGGAAATTTCCCGTTTCTACTTTCAGTAGCCCCTGAAAGGAAGGCTAGACACGGTTTGTAGGGCCAAACTACACTTGCTTAGACGTGCATTTAGCCTTAAAAGATCCCTTATCACCCCTAAACAGGAAGAGAGCTGTATTTAAAGGCCAGGCGGGATTAGTTTAGTTGTGCAGAATGTTGTGTTAACAGTTATAAGATCTTGTAATATTATTGGAAATCCTGACTACGTGTATAACAAAATACTTGTGTAACCCCCATTATGCTATAACTTCTGAAATGCTGGGATGATGCTGAATGTTTTATAGAGTCAAATACAAAGATGAAACCATGATGCTTGGCTTTACTATGTATGTAATAAAATGTTGACACTGCTGCTTTGTAAATCAATATCATTTTAAGCTTGTGAAATTTTAACCACAATTTGTTACGCTTTGCCATGCACCATATTGTTTTACCCGAGAGCATTGACATACATTTTCTTCAATAAGTTAGTAAAATGTAGATTTCAATACATTAATCTTATATTATTTTTTCTTCCTTTTTTCAGCGGAGCCCCTGCCTTTAATGGACTTGTGCCGAAGATCAATTCGCTTTGCTCTTGGCAGAGATCGCCTGCATGACATCGAATCTCTACCTTTGCCCCAGTCTCTGAAAAATTATTTACAGTATCAATAAGAAATCTTAGAACCCTTTTTCTGGCTCCATGTTGGACTAAATCAATGCAAGTGGCAGAAATTATTGTTTACATCAAAATAGAAATATTTGTGGTGGACCCTTGAGTGTTATTTAATTTTTAATATATGTGGGGGCTTTTTCTGAATCAATTGAAGCAGAACAATATGGGGTGAACTAGAGAACGCAAAAATCAGTTTTATCTAGATTCACAAATTATCTGTTGCCTATAGGACAGTATTTAGGATTGGGTTCTCTTGGTCAGATCCTTAGCTGGCATTTACTGGCTTAGTTCCACTGACTTCCAGTTAATATCAGCTGAAAATCTGGCTCTCAAGAATTATCCTTATCCAGAAGTGCATCCTTTGAATAATGTGGCCACTAGAGAAAGAAATAACACTGTGTTAAGTTAACAATAATATCTAAATCTTAAGACTTGATGTTCAAAGGTGCTGAGTTATTATCACAAGTTTATCTGGCCCTTAATGTGTTAAAAGACCTATCATGTTTAACATATATGAAATAAATCATTATCTAGAACACCATTGCTGGATTTAAAGAAAAAATTGTTACTGAAGAGTGGAAAATCAATTACATTTGATGCAATCCAGTGTTTTCAAGACCAAATCTCATTCCTCCATAGTTCTGCGTAGTTTATAACAGAGCTGTTCACTGTCTTGAGATTTTAGGATGTTCACATTTTAAGAAGGTTACTTTTTTATTTGAACAAATGTATTATTTTTATGTCATACCAACTCTAAATACTTTTGTTCTCTTTTTTAATGTATGTGTGATACATTGTTTATTTATCTGTTCAACGTCCTCATTTAATTGTTTTCCATCTTGGAAGGTCTGGTTTACTTTTGTCCCCCCACCCACCAAGATGTATTCCTTTTTCAGGCTCAACCTGTTTTTAAAGATGCTGCTTTCTATTTGCATTTCTTAAGTTTCAAGTTATTTGCCTAATCAGTTATCTAGTTTTTAAACTGGAAGTTGTTGTAATGGCAGAATATCAACTGATGAGACCTAACTGCCTTCAGCATATTTTAATGTGAATTTACTGATGAATGAGGACAAAATTTCTAATAAAGTCTACTGCCCAAAATGAAACCAGTGTCTTCTTTCACAAACTATCAGATATACTTAAGAGAAGCAATATATTCAGAACTGAAGTTCAATTCCTTTGGCACTTATGCTGCTGCTTTGGCATTTCTATGGCCGTGCTCTGTGTGTGTGTGGGGGGGGGGGCTGAAAGGGGCGAGGGACCCATCTTCCTTAGCAGTGCCAGTGCCCTGCTCCTGACATGTCCTAGTCCTGTAGATTTGTCAGCACCTACACCAACTATGTACTATACAGTAATTCCTCGCTTAACACGTGCCCGCTTAACACGTTTTCGCGATAGCACGATTTTTTTTTTAGGGAACTTTTTTCAAACAACACGACCGTCCCCCGCAATAACACGATTTCCTCGACCACCCGGCTGGTCGCCGGCAGCTGCGCGTGGCTTCCCCTGCCGCCCTGCAAAAGCGGCACAGGTTTGCCGCTCGCCGCACCGTTCCCTGGAGACCTCCTCTGGCCGGATGCCTCGCTCCCTCTCCTCCGCCCCCTGCTTGCAGCCGGCAGCTGGGTTTCCCCAGCTGACCGGTCACCGGCAGCTGCGCAGGGCTTCCCCTGCCTCTTTGCAAAGCAGTGGAAGTTCGCTGCTCGCCGCACTGTTCCCCGGTGACCCCTCCCCGCCGGACGCAAGGAGAAAGGGGAAGCCCTTATACAGTACTGAAGAATATCTCAGGTGAGTGTAACTGCTGCTAGGTAAATTTGAACTTGGGACTTCAGGGGATGAGCTTCTACAGCTTGAGCTATAAAGCCAGATGGCTCTCAGCTTAGGCTGTAGAGCTCCCTTGTTCTTATTGCTCCCTGTAAGTGGTCTTCATGGCATTATAGGGGACAGTGAACCACACTAGAGATCCATCTACACTGTTTGTTTTTTGTGGAAGAGGAAATGCAAATGAAGCACTC
This sequence comes from Pelochelys cantorii, assembly GCA_032595735.1. Lineage (NCBI taxonomy): Eukaryota > Metazoa > Chordata > Testudines > Trionychidae > Pelochelys > Pelochelys cantorii. Next base: position 42,908,570 of record CM064335.1, read on the forward strand.
ATTTGCAAATCTCATGCTCTCCTTTGCATATTCTCTTCTGATCCTTTTTGTGGAAGAGGTTTTTGTGGAAAAAAACACAGTGTAGATGGGACCATTTTTGGGGGGAAAAAAACCCTTTTGTGCAAGATCCCTTATTCCTCAAAAAATGAGGTTTACAGAAACTTGCGCAAAAGGTTTTTTCCCCGAAAAATAGCCCTGTCTGTGCTGCGGGTTTTTCGCAAAAACCTCTTCCACAAAAAGGATCGGAAGAGAATATGCAAAGGAGAGCATGAGATTTGCAAATGAGTGCTTCATTTGCATTTCCTCTTCTGCAAAAAACAGTGCAGACAGAGCTTTGGTGTGTGGGTTACATAAGCACTTCAGAAAATGAATGCCTTCACCTTTAGCCCCCTTGTTCACATTCCATTTAATGACTGTGCCAAAGGACAACAGTTACATTTGAGATGTTATCTTTCAATACCCTTCTTTACCATGACCCATGCTTGTATATTATTTTTGTCAGTGCAAGAGCGTGTAAGAGACATACGCTAATGGCCATTGGGAGCAGAACTGAAACAAATCCATAGTAAATCTCTCCTTACATGCTGTCCATTATCCTAGTTATTGTACAGCTTGATTTGGACTTTCAGTTGGGAAATACTCAATTTTACCATTCCCACAAATTGCTAGAAGGGAAAGTTAATCATGGGGACATTACAACATCAAAAAGTAGATTTGATTGAAAACATCCACTCAGTGTGCAGCAGCAGTCAAAAAAGCAAATAGGATGTTAGGAATCATTTAAAAAGGGATAGAGAAGAAGACAGAAAATATCTTAATGCCTCTATATAAAACCATGATACAACCACATCTTGAATACTGCGTACAGATGTGGTCGCCTCATCTCAAAAAAGATATATTGGCACTGGAAAAAGTTCAGAAAAGGATAACAAAAATGATTAGGGGTTTGGAACAGGTCCCATATGAAGAGAGATTAAAAAGACTTGGACACTTCAGCTTAGAAAAGAGGAGAGTAAAGGGGGATATGATAGAGGTCTATAAAATCATGACTGGTGTGGAAAAAGTGAATAAGGAAAAGTTATTTATTTATTCCCACAATGCAAAAACTAGGGGTCACCAAATGAAATTAATAGATAGCAGGTTTAAAACAAACAAAAGGAAGTTTTTCTTCACTCAGCGCACAGTCAACTTTTGGAACTCCTTGCCAGAGGATGTGGTGAAGGCTAGGACTTTAACAGGGTTCAAAAAAGTGCTAGATAGATTCATGGAGGTTAGGTCCATCAATGGCTATTAGCCAGGATGGGTAGGATTGGTGTCCCTAGCCTCTGTTTGTCTGGAGGTGGGTGACAGGGGAGAGATCATGTGAGGATTACCTGTTCTGTTCCCTCCCTCTGAGGCATCTGGTATTGGCCACTGTCGGCAATCAGGATACTGAGCTGGATGGACCATTGGTCTGACCTAGTATGGCTATTTTTATGTTCTTATTGTGTAAAAATCCCACACTGATTTCAGCATATGATTTTCCCATGCAGTGCAGCCTTTGCCTTCTACTCGTTTGGCATAGCCTCTTCTGCTCTTATTCAACCTTTGGGCTCTGAACTCAGAGAAGTTCTCAGGCTATCTGCTGCAGGAGACTTAGGTAGCTTGTGATGTCTCTTCCCTGTAGCAGATTAATGAATGTGCAGTACTTCCACCTGTCATCACACTGTAAAAAACAAGCTTTTGTCCACTTCCAGGAAACTTCACAGGAAACCAGTGCAACCCATTCATTGTTCTTAGACTCTAAAAAGCCAGAAACACTCTCCTGTTCAAGTGGAAGGAAAAGATATGGAAGAGGAGCCGTCACTATGAATTATGTGAACAGTGGGTAAAACACGGAAAACGGATTTTGTTTAAAAGCTGTTTGAATATCACTAGTACCAAAAAAAAAGATAGAAAACCTTGCAATCCACCATCTCTCAACCTAAAACCAGTCATTGGAGTCACCCTGCAGACAGACTAGTTCTTTGAATGTGCATCAGCGTGGATTCTGCTTCACATGCATAGACCTCATGTGCAGTGTTGGAGTTCTTCATACCATGCTGTACCACGTGCACCTGTGCTGCCCCCTGCTGCGATATGAAGGTGAAAAGGACAGAGCTGCTGCAGCCCTCACTCGGTTCCTTTGTACAGGGTAGTGAGATGGAACCCAGCCAGTGCACTGATGGTTGAGTACCAGCGACTGAAACTGCTTCCTACAAGTCCAGGAAATACTGATACAGAGCAAGAAAAACATCGTAATCCTCTGAATGGAAGAGGTGCTTGAAATGGGCAGACCCACATGGACTGGACCCATTCCTTATCTCAATACTAAAGATTGTTTACTACTTGTTTACGGGCTAGTGCACATTTACCCAGGCATTTACTCCCTCCCGAGACCTCGACATGCTCATGAAGCCATCGTTTGAGCTTCCTTCAGAATAATTTGTACATTACTCCTCCAGTGTCCGGCAATGTCTCCACTAATCTTTTCCATCTATGTGCAGAATAAATTGTATGTGCACCAAAGCATGTGTGAAACAAGTACCACAAGTAGAAACAAAAATCCTAGCTGTGGGCATGCTGCTAATCAGCTGGGAAGCATTTGAATCTCTCCTGAGTGGCTGCACAGCTTACAGGGAACGTTGGAGTCAGGTTCCCAGGCGATGTCTACACTACAGGGTTTTTCCTTGTCCAGGGAACACGTCTGCTCTTCCACTTTTTTTTGCGGAAGAGCAGACATGCTCTTTCGGGAGCCCTGTCTTCCTCCTCCCATGAGGAAGAAGGGCTTGTCCGAAAGAGGAGGCTTTTCCAAAATTTGGCCCAGTGTAGACAGGCCAGTGGCAGGACAGGAAGGCATTGAGATGCTTATAGCTGAATCACCTTACACAGTATTCCAAAGCCACACTCATCTCTATGAGAAAGGAATTGCTCGTGTTTAGAGGCAGTCAGAACTTGGCTTTATTTCATTCACAAGACCAAACCATTCAGACTATCACTCTGCCTATTTTTAGCAACATCCAGATTTTCTAAAGGTCAGGCCATTTCATCACAAACACTGTTAAGAGGGAAGGGTCATGAGCACTTCTCACAGTTGTAAAGAATCAGTAAGCTACAAATGTGTTACAATTCTCTTCTCATCCCTGTTTAACTGAATATTACTAAACTAATGTGCTCTCGCATCACTCTGCTGCAATCCTTAGTCAAGTGCACATAGAATTCCCGCTGCAGTCAATGGGAGGCATGTCTGGGTCAGCACTGCAGATTATGGTTCCCATGTAAATTTAGCTCTCTGAACATTTCCAAACCATTGATTGGCATAGTACAGATATACATAAGTGATGTCAGACAGATTGGTTCAGCAGAAGCTTTTCTGCTGCCCAGTGAAGTTAGGTAAAGACTGAGAAAGTTAAGCCACAAAATGTTTCTATTTTAAACTGAGTAGATATATACGAGAGTTAAAATACATGGCTCCTCAATGGCAATTAAAAAAATCTGATTTTGTAAACCTTTAAAAACATCGCCCAGAAATTTTAATTGAAAATACTTATGTGAATATAGGAACTTTTATTTGAATTCCTCTATCCTGCTTATCAGAATGCCCAATAATTGAAATATCAAAATAACTTTTTTTAAAACATTTGTGTTGCAGAGGAATGATGAAGAGATGCAAAGGTACTGGTAAGAGGAACTTGTCCCTAAGCAAACTCTTTTTGGATGCTTCTACACAGCACCCTAAACTTCAAATAAGATAATTTGCTCTACGCGAATTGCGTATCTTATCTCAAATCTATTCAAAATAGCTTATTTTGAAATTTGGCACATCTACACAATGCCAAATTTCAAAGTAATGCACTATTTCAAGCCATCCCTTATCCGTCATTCAACAAGGTTTACCAGGATGGCCAAATAGCACACCGATTATTTTAAAAAATATTTTGAAATATCGGGTGGCTTGTGTAGATGTGGCATAGCTATTTGGTATCCTGAAATAGCCGTGCAGTGTAGACGTACCCTTTGGCTACGTCTACACTGAGCTGTTTTGTGCAAGAAATATGCAAATGAGGCAAAGCCTGGAATATCGCCGGACCTCATTTGCTCGATTAATGAGCGGCTGCTTTTTGCACAAGAGACTTTTGCACAAGAGCCGTTCTTTCGGGTTTTTTTTCAGGAAGAACGGCTCTTGCGCAAGAGGGGGGTTTTTGCGCAAAAGCTTCTTGTGCAAAAAGCAGTCACTCGTTAATTATGCAAATGAGGCACGGTGATACTCCATGTGTCACCTCATTTGCATATTTCTTGTGCAAAACAGTGTAGTGCAGACGTAGCCTTTGTGTATACAGAATGAAGGGAGAGAAATACCAGATAAAATATATCAGCTGAAATGTTTCCGTATGGTTTTCCTGAGATGGCAACAGTTCTTCAAACAGAGTTTCTGAATGAGTCCAAATCCATTTGGTAAATAGGGGCTATGCTGGTGAAAAAATCACTACAATATGGCTTTGAGTGTTTAAAAAAGCCTAGAGAAATACAACACTGAACAGCTAGTCAGAGATCTATTGTCATACATTTTTTATTTTTTAGAATGAAATGTGTGCAATTACAGTTCTGGCGAGAATGTGAAAATTAAGCTTTTATAAGATTTATTTTGAAATCTCACATCTTTATTCTCAGAAGTAAAATTTTAAGCAGCATCATGTGAATTTCTTTTTTAATTTTTACAAATCATAGTGTGCTAGATTTGAGAGTAACATCTCTTATCTGTTCCAAGGAGTTCTTTTATTCTAATATACCTTTCGTTCTAGCTATAGAATACCTACCGTTTAGAGTACTCTTGATATTGCCACATTTCTAAGAAACAAAGAATGAGTTGACATTTTTGTTGGTTCCCACGTACAAAGAATTCTATTGTCAGTTTCAAAGGCCTGTCTTCAGCCATAATGATAGAAGCACTCACATAAAGGGGACACATTTCTTCAGCAACTTTCCTGGGTCAAAAGGTATCTCAAAAAACAATACCCTGGAGTCGGGGCAGAATGTATTAAAAAATTTTCAAGTTCACCTGAAAATGAACATTCTTTGAAGGCATAAAATGTTTATATTACACTTAAGGTTTTATTTACACAGACACAAATAACCCGGCTACACACATACCTGGGAAAACTAACTCATGTTTTCAATGGCAGACAGCTTTAGTTTTTTTACTCTTCATTAAGAAAATCAATTTAGCAAGTGAATTGCTTCTCATATAGCAAAATGAGAACAGCTTTAAGGCATGTGGCCAGAATTTTAATAAAAGCATTTGGAAGTGAGTTTCCAAACACAATCAAAATGCCTTCATGAGTTGTCTTGGGGATTGGAATGGATGTCTAATTTACAGATGAATTAAAATTGCACATATTTATTGTGAATTAATAGAAGGGTAATCTTTCAGGGGCTTGCCTATACAAAAACAATTTTAAAATACTTTCACAAATTAAACTACCTATGGAAAGCCTACCATGGCTATGGCTGCCGAGTATAAACGTTAGACTGGCAGGGCACTAATTTCCATTATTTCCCATTTTACACATTGCTTCCTGTTGGGTGAGGTTGTCAGGCTTGGCAACTGAAGCAATCTCTGCAGCTTACCGCCGAAAGACTCCTTTATTCCCCTCAGACCTTCTCCAGAATAACGAGGGAATAAGAGGAAGAGAGATATTAGAGGATAATGGAAAAGTAAATCAGCAAATGGTAGATTAAGTATATAAGAGTGAGAGACTGGGAGTCTGCAGACCTGTAGTCTAGTCCCAGTTCTGCCATTGTCCAGCTATGTGCCTTAAAGTCACTTTACCTCTCTGTGCCTGTCTTTTCCCTCTGACCTGTTGTCTGGTTTGTATGTTCAGGTGGTAAGCTGTTAGGGGAAGGAGCTGTTTGTTCCCTACTGAAGATCTTGGCTTGGGACCTCTCAAGTGCTACTGTCACATGGATAAATAATGAACTACTAACAAAATCACAAACAGGTTTGAAGTTATGCCAGATACAAACCGGTTTGAAGATACACTAGGTGTCAAAGCACATTCAGTAACCAAAGTGTGCTGCCTGTATTGCACCAGATTAACTGGACCTAGGATAGTGGTCCTCTCTACCCTAGAAAATGAATCTGAGACTTTGCATTCTTGCTTTCCCTCAGGATTTCTGTTAGAAGTGCATTTTTAAACTCAGGATGTTAACTAGTGGCTAGTTTACTAGTCGAATAATCGATGGAATTTCCCCGCTGGGGTTCTTGTACATTTCAAAGGAGGAATGTGGAACTCCGCGTGCCGCCCAGGGCCAGCGGGAAGTCCCGCTGACTCCGGGCTGCATGCGGGAAAGCTTTGAAATGTATAAGAGTCCCCAGTGAGGGCACTTGTGCATTTCAAAGCAGAAGTGCCCCCATGGAGCTCTGTAGGAATTCCCAAAGATGCCAATCAGCAAAGCCTGCTGAGAGTATGTTGAATCTGTTCATTTCTGCTGACTTCCCTCCCTCCCCCAGCCAGGACTACTCACTTTTTGGCCTTAAATGAAGGAGATTTGCAGCCATTTTGTGCATTGCATATTACAATATATACTTTATATGCAATTCCTCCTCACCCTTCTACCACATTCCTGTCATTAATTCATGTGCTTGTTCTGACATTGAGTAAGCTCAGTTTTCTGGATCTGCTCTAGAGGATGTGCAGTATTCCACCAAATAGTCTGTTTCAAGAGTCAAAATTCCTTGGGCCATTGCAGGAATAATTTGGAAGATATAGTATATTACAAGAATAATTGGGACAATTGGAATAATACAGGCCAGCCTGGATGTTGTTACTTTTTCTCACAGGTATTCAACTTCCTTAATTAGGGAGGTATATGTGTTATTGCTGTCTTACTTCTGTCCAAAATGTCAGGGATCATTTTGACATTGTAACAAAAAAATCTTCTACGCAGGTCCAGCTCTGACATTTCCAGCTGTCTGAGCACAATGACCTCCAGCTTACTGCTAAGTCTGAGCAGGAAAACATAAAAGGACTATAGAACCAAATATTGTGCATTGCTTGATATTCCAGAATCCACACATGTTTTGCTCAAGTGGAAATGAAGGGGTTTTGTTGATTGTCAAATAGCTGGGGATGTATAGTCACCAATGATAGGGGATTATCCTACAGAACAGCCATACTGGGTCACATCAGAGGTCTATCTAGTCTGGTTCTGATAGTGGCCAGTCCCAGTTGCCCCAGAGGGAATGAACAGAACAAGTGATCCATCTCCTGTTGCTCATTCCCAGCTTCTGGCAAACAGATATTGCCCATCCTGTGAGGGAGGGCGCTGATTTTTAACCTGCTGGTCCTGTCCATGCTCTGGCACCATCTTAACACTCTGGTCCCGACTCCAGGTTTCCTGGCCCAGATCCGGCAGCTGATGCTGTGGTTCTTCTGACCAGGACTGCATTGAGTCTCTGCAGGGGTTCTGCATCTTCCCATGGAGGGGGAAGCGCAGGGCCTCACATGTGTGCACATACGGGTCCATGTACTCCACCTCTGGGCCCTGCAAAGGCTCTATATGATGCCGGTAGTCCGGTGTGGAGCACATTGGCACACAATTTCTTTCACCGCTTCTGAGGGCTCCAATATGAGTGGCAGCTCCTTTATTTGAGAGGTCTTCCACCAGACCTCTCCAAGCTGCCAGCCTTCTACAAGGACCTCCTCCAGACCTGGAAGCTGCTTTTGGTGACCAGGTCACCATCGGGGCCAACCTCCTCACAGAGCCCCTGCTACACAATCCCTATCTCCGTGTGCAGGCGGCGGAGTCTCCCTCAGTGAACTAGAGGTTGATCCTGGCAGAAGTCACTATGATCGAAGACCTTCTCCCCTCACCTATTAATTTACGCACACCCCATCCATGGCCCCACAAAGTTGCAAGACCTCCTCATCAACCTCCTCCTGGCTATGGCCAAGATGGCCATTTATAAGACCAGTGAGCAGAGGCTGGCTGAGGGAGGGGCCTGTGACTGTGGGCCTATTTCCACTCCTGTATCCACTCATACATCTGGGTAGAGTTCCACTGGGTGGCATCTGCTGGCTCTCTCAAGGCCTTCAAGGGGCAGTGGGCACTGTCCGGGGCTCTCTGCTCAGTGCCCCCATCCTGTTCCTTCATTTTAGCCCTTTGACCTCCATACCTGTCCCCGTTTTCTTTTTAGTTTTCCCCCAGAATCAGTTGGAGTCTAGGGTTCTTTGGATCCTCCCTATAGGCTGGGGGAGGGTCTTTTAGATGTGGGTGGGCTTGCCCCCATCCACCTCCGGGACCCCACTAGGACTACTTTTTTGTAACCTTCAGATCTGACCCTGTGACAGTATATGTTCCTAAATTCACACACTTACACCCTTCCTTGAGGGCTTGGAAGTAAGAGACAAAGGACCAGCTCTCTCTCTGGCATGCCAATAAATCTGATGGTCCAGTTTCCTCCATGCCCAAGATTGGTGGTAGATAGTAACTGAACTGATGGGTCAAATGATGGAGAGCTAACAAACCTTCACTTGGTGGCTTGACCTGTTATGGGGTGTAACGGGGCCGCTCCACCGCCCTGCACTTCGGCCGCACCATCCCCGGCGTACTGGGGAGAAGCGGCTGCCCCATGCCGGCCTCGGCGGTACTCCGCCTGCTCCGCCGCAGCTGGGGGGCTGGCAGAGGCGGCCCTGAACCCCACGCCAGAGCCCGGCAGGACCCGAGGGGTGGGGGAAGTTGCGGCTTGGGCGCTCCGGCCTCCGCCGAGACCGCGCATGCCCGGGATTGCCGGCAGTGCCACCCGGGCCAGAGGCAGCAGGAATAGGAGAGGGGGAGTGGCCAAGGATGCCGACGTGCCCCCCCCCTTCACGTTGGACACACCGGCAGCGGGACGTTTAAAAGAGGCGCCGCCACCAGGAGAAGAGGTCGCTGAGAGGAGAGCGGAGGGGCAACCCTGAATCACAGCACGAGAGCAAGGGAGGTAGGAAGCGACCCAGGGCAGGGTAAAAGCCCGGGGGGTTGGTGCGTTGCGGGTTGGAACCCCCACAAACTGGGACTCTGTCCCAGTCCTTAGGGCCCTGGGTCGGGGCTCGGAGTGAGGGTGGGCCTGAACCCTCCTACCTTCCCCTGCCAACTAGCCCAAAAGTCAGATGGGAGGCGGAGGATTCCAGGATGACACATCATCAGACTGTCGACGGCATAGGTGGCGGGGAGCAAAAAGAGAGGATTTGGCCTGGTGGGGTGCCGAGCAGGGCGTGGACTGATGGACCCCTGGCGGGGTAGTCCGCCTGCCCCCTGACATGGGGTCTGAGTACTATCATGAATATTCATGTCAATACTGGACTTATGCTAACTTACTTAAGATAATCTCTTGCAGGATACAGGCCTATAGTAGGTTCCTTTCATGACAGCTGATATAATGAAGGTGAGCCGGCCCTCTGGGCTTGTGTGTACAGAGCCGTCCTGTCCATAGGGCCCCATGGCAGCCTCCTCAGCTATCCTGTGGATGGGATAGTCCTCCATATTGATTTTAGCCTCTGAGGGCAAGGGGACACCAGGATGGCCTGGAAGATTACTTGGGGGGGCCTGACACGGGGCATCAGCAGGGGCAGCATTCACACACATACACACACACATACTCACCATGGCAGCAGGAGCTGCAGGGAGCAGAGTGCCCTGACCCCAACGAGAGTTTGGGGTGTAGCGGGCTGGGACTGAATCGCTCCACTTCCCATCACCGTGGTGAAGCAGAGCAACCCAGCTGGGAGATGGTGGCAGAGCAGAGCAGGCTGTTGCATTGCTCTGCTTCCTCCTGCTGCCATGCTGCCACCCTGTGCCTGACCCCCTGCTAATCTCTCAGGTTACGTCTCTCAGGGGAGGAAGCTGGGGGAAAAGGTGAAATGGGAGTTGGAGAGGCAGAGCTTGGGGAAGGCTGGAGTGGGATGGGGTGAGTTGGGGGCAGAGCAGGGTCAAGAAGAAGCAGGAGTGGGCTTGAGGTACAGGGGGGTTGCTCTGGGCCCTACATACCCCATAAGTGTGTCCAGAAGTAAGGGTGTCCAGCTCTGACAGTCTTGCCTAGCATCTTCCAAAATGTGCTTTCTGCTAAGAATCATGGAATGATTTTAAATTCATTGCAAACCCATCCAAATTGATCCTTTTTAGCTTTGGAGAACTGTGGTGATCACAGCATGCGGCCATAAATCACAAGCTCATCATTTCATCTGAAGTAAACAGGAGAAATCGAGTAACAACCTAAGATAGCTCTCTGAGCTTGATTCCTAAAACTAACTAGTAGATAATAAATGTCACCCCCCCTTTTTATAATTTCAATTAAAATATGATGATTGTGTTATAATAATTTGTCCCTAATTGGATTGATTTTCTGCCTTTGGCCTTATGCTTAACATGACACTGTGTGTAAATTAATAGAACATAATTCATGTTCTGTTATGTCTTATTGCTTAATTATCCTCAATGAGTGAAGTAGAATATCTATTCACTAATGTTTCTCAGAAAAATGTATGGTTGCACTGCACTGGTTTGCCACTAAATGTAAAATTGCCTTCAGATGCTAGTTAGCTTGCAACTTACTCGGATGTAACTGGACATTTCTTACAAAATAAGTGATGTACAGTTTCCAGATTTCTCATGTCTGAACTCTGGGAAAGGGTGGAAGTCCTGTATTAATCTATGGGATTGCTACATTGAGGGAAGTGCGCAAAAAATGATTGTGCTTTAATAAATCTTCACTCAAATCAATTCAGGATCACATTTTCCATGATTTTCAATACTGTTCCATTAAACAAAATTAAAATGATAAAGACTTGAACCCATTTGTCCATTTTTTGAAAGCCCTGCCATTCATCCATTCATGCAAATTCACTTGAAGGCATGAGTGTGATTACTTTTGTAGAGATAGCTAGCAAGTGAACAGTGGGTTTGGAGTGATAGCTGTGTGGGAAAGATTTGTGAGAGATTGGATGGAGAGTGGTTACAGTGGTGGGAAGGGTTGGAGTCCGTGCTAGGCAGCTAGTGAGAGGTTTGTATGGAGCAGGGAATTGTGTGCTGCTTCTTCACAATAGACATGGTAGTTGTTCTTTTACTTTAGAATGGTTGGTCCTCAGAAGGGAAGGTTCTTCTCTTGACTCATTACAAATTGAAGTAGCAGGGGAGAGGAGGGCATCAGGAAAATGAAAGCAAAAAAACAACAGTTCACATTGACTTCAAAGGGAACTCAGGGTACTCGGCATGTTGCAAAATTAGGCCTTTTGACTGGGGGAGGGGAGGATGGATCTAAATTGCTCTCTTGAATGGAAACTCATTATCTCTGCAGTAGCCAATAAGCCAGCTGCAATGGTACCTCTCTGTTCCAAGCATTAACAGGACTAATCTAAGTCTGGCTTCCACTGGCTTCATGATGTTTACTTTTCTCACACAGAGAAATGCTTCTGATGCTTGTGCCCTGACAATAGGATGTTTGCGCAGCAGGCATACTATAGGAAAACAGGCAGATTAGGAAAATGCAGGGGCATCTTCATTTTCATTTTAAATGAATTAGTCCTCCTTACATGCAAAGCCAGTGACGAGAGAGAGATTGTAGCTGAGCCGAAAAGTCAAAGCACATCAGATTCGTGTTTGCTGCAGAGTAGCACTTTCTTGTGGAAATCTGATATAAACTGGTGGTGCCTTGCCTTCATCTTTCCAACATCTGAATGCATTGTGACAAAGGCACATGATTTCATCCTTCCTTTAGCCTGGTGGTGGTGGTATTGGATGCCACATTCTCTCTCCAGGTACAAACCAGCTTGGTTGCTTTCCCTATTGTCCACAAATCACACTTTTTCTGCTTCTTCTCCAAAAAGATAGTTAGCGTCTGTTGGTGCTGTTCTTATTTTCTATGCCTTTGTTTTTAATCTGCCTATCTCAGCATTTATGCTGTATCCATTAATGTGGGATTAAAAATACAATTTGGCCAGTGGGCAACCAGGAATCTTTAGGTGAAATCCTGGGCACATTGTAATAAAACTCCTTTTGACTTTTGTGTAGCCAGGATTTTACCCAAGTCTCATCTCTTCTCCTGACTGGGTTACTTTATAAAAAAGTATAATGAAGGGTAGGTATCTGAGTCGCTGTGGAACTCACCACCAGGCTATGTAGATATATCTTGCTTTCCATTTGTGCTTTGTCCTACTCTAACAGGTGAATCTGCTCAAAGGTATCTCAATTGCATTACAATAAATGTTTTCCTCTTTACTCCTTCTAGTTCGTTCTGAAGTTTGCTTTCCACTTAGACTAGTTAAACAGCTTCTCTGTCTTTTCATCTCAGCCATTCTTCCTAATCAATTCCCAGATTGTGAGGCAATACAAATGAATAATTCAACATAACTCTCTCTTTTTTTTTCAGGGTTGTGTTTTTTCAGCTCCAGAAACTAATTTCCAGGTAGAGCTAAAGACTGACAATGGCCACCCAAGGGTTACTTCCTCTTTGTATACAATGCTATATATATAATCATATAACCAATTAATTGCTGAATGAACTAGAATTGCTTAATGAGCTAAAGTATGATTGTGCTGCAGCATTTTTTTCTGTGTACTGTTCATTATTCTGATACCACGTCGAAATTATAGTATTTTGGGGGATTTTTTTCAGAGGTCATCACTATATAATAAGTCATATATTTACACATTCTGCCAATTTAAAACATTTCCTCATAGCTTTTAATGCCCTTATAATTGGAGTACTCATTTGATATCAGAGAGCAATGGTCCCTTGTGACAGCCTGCATATGAAGCTGCTACATTGATTTATAATCCTTAAGGAGCCGTCCCATAGAATTTTAAAAGAGAACAAGCAGCTTTTTTTGGGGTAGATTTTTCACACTATGAAATCATGGAAGAGAGATGATCTTTTTTTCAATGTTATATTTTTTGAATAATTTCTATAGCAACCTACAAGTTTTATCCCTATTAAATTATAAAAGATTTCTTTTCATTCTTAAAAAAAATGGAACAGCAAAAGAGAACACATAACTAAAATAAAATAACTTAAGTGAAACAAAAGTATTTTAAAATGTTTCTTTGGTAAGTATTTCTTCCAATAATGTGGACATTAGTGTGTACTCAGATACTTTCCATGATCATATTAATGTGGAAGTAAAGCACACTTGCTTTTTTCCCCCCATACACTGCCACTCAGTGGCCAATGAAATCGTGTCTTTGAGATACTGCTGTCTAATAGCTAAACCTGCTGTCTAACCTGTTTACCCGAATATTCATCTGTGGGGTTTTTTTAGGGTTTAATTCAGTATTGGTATGTATGAAGCTGAGCCCAGTAGTATAAATGAGCCTTGGTACATCACAAGATAAAAAGTCAGACTTGATGTATATTTTGAGGCAATATACCGAGGTGTGGCAATATTTTTTATTAGACCAATTTCCTCTGGTGAATGGAAGTTGTAATTCTGCTGCTGAAACCCTTGAGCCCAGTCAGAAAAATGAGAAGATCAATGCAAATACATTTGCTTTTGTGACAATCATATTGTATGGATCATTCTCAAATATTGTCACTCACTGTGACACTGGCAGACCAGGTGCCAGCTCCTGCCAAAGCCTCTAGGTCTCAGCTGAACACAGACAAACATATCACTGGAATCTGTCTGGCTCATCTGTGTTATTCAAATAGGTATTAGAATTATAAGAATATATTCAGTGATTAGAGTTTGAGATAGATATAAGTTGCTGCATGCATTAATCATTCTTATATTATCTGATATTTAGGGATTTGTTCTGTAACTTTAACTTGCCAGGTAGGAAAGACTCATTAGCAACTGTGAAATACCACTTTCCAGCAGCAGGTGTTCTCTCCTGACCATTAAAGAAGGCCCATTGACACCAGACAAACTATTGTGGAACATCAGAGGACAAAAAAGACTTTGCCAACTTGCCCTCCCTTCCTAAGAGAAGACATTCAAGAGAATCCGTCTCAGAGGGAGAATTTGGAACTTGAAGCAGAAGGGGCAAATGAATAATAAATCCTAGCAAAGGAAAATGTATCTTTCATGCTTCTTGGATTCTGAGGTGAAAGGGATTTACTAAGCATAAGCAAAAGACCCCCTGTGTTTAACCTGGGTTAGTCCTAAAGGGCATATGCATCTTGATTGATTATTTTTATTTATTTATTTATTTTTATTGACACTTTCATTCCTTTTTGAAACTTGGATTAATAAAAGTGGAATTTATTTGGGTATATATATAGGTTTATGTTTTAACCTTGAAAATAACTCTTTTATTTCCTTTCCCTAGTTAATAAATCTTGAAATAGTTTACTATGGGATTGGCTACATCTGTTGTTTTTGGTGTAAGGTTTAAAGTGCAATTGACTTAGTCTAATTGCATGGTCCTATGGGACGGGGAGTAATCTGAATACTATTGTGATTGATGCTGGGGGTTATTTATCACAAAGGCAAACTTATGTGGGTGGCAAGATAGACTGGAGTACCCACAGGGACTCTTTGTGACTCCATGTTAAGGCTGTATACAGTCCATGAAAATTTAGGATTTCATACTTGATAATGGTTAAGTGAAACCTAAGTACAGAATTCTCAACAAGTTTAGTGAGTTTGCCATATTCTTAACAGTCTTCACACTCCTCAGCCACTGCAGGACAGCTTGACACTTGCAACTTATTTTTTCTCCAAAATTATTCCATAAATGGATGGCATGAATGTATTACAATCTGTGGGAAAGATCATGTCTTCTGTGCTTCATCATTTGAATTCATGCTCAGTGACTGGTTACCTCCATCACATGGTGTCTTTTCTGCTCTGATTGGATAATGGTGGATACATTTTACAGCAGATAGGCGGAGAATTTCCTTGTTTGCAGGTGCTGCATTGTTAGGTGTTTAGTAGGTATTCAATGTCCCTGCAGTTATGTGTGCCAGTGAAAGAGAAGCACGGAATTGGGTGATGTCTTCTGAAAATCAAGGCTACTTTCCTCAGGGATTTAAAGTCATCTGAATGGCAACAGAAGGGAGTACCAATGTGCTGGCTGACATTTTAGCTGACACATTGGAGACTGATGCAGGGCTTAAAGCGTGAACAGTTACAGCTTGAGATCAAGTCAAGGCTCTTTATCTGTGGCTGTAATAGAATAACACTCTATGCGTCAGCACATCGGAGGATGAGTAGCACACACTCACCAGTAGATTACACGAGGTCCTAGTCTTCAAAAGTGTTTTTCAATTGGAAATGCATCAAGGTGCAGAGGGGTCCAGGCATTTTTGTATCTTAACAGAAATTTGTATAGAAATACTGGAACTGTTCTCCTCAGAGAGAGAGGCGTTATCGGAATGCTTCCTTTTCTGCACAGCACCTGACTACTCAATTTACCCAAAGAAACCTTGCAAGGCAGCAAGATGGGAAGTTCCTAAAGTGAATAGTCTCAGGTAAAATGCCAGCCTCCTATGCATTTGGAAACATAAGAGAGATAGCAGAAGTAGCAAATGCTAGCTTGCTTACCTACTGGAGCAGGGGTGTGCAAATACCATCCTGCAGGCTGGATTCAGTCCAGCATGAGAGAGCCCTTGGTGGGTCACCACCACTATATCTATCTGCGCCTCTGCATATACAGGTGATTGCAGCTGCTGTTGGCCTCAGATTGCTGTTTGCAGCCAAAGGGAGCTGCAGGAAACTCTGCCATGGTCCATGTTGCTTCCTGCAGCTCTCATTGGCCAGGAACAGCTATCCATGGCCAACAGGAGCTGCGATTGCTGGTACTTGCAGAGGCGCAGGTAAATATAGCAGCAGTGGCTGGGGGCTAACCCACCTTAGTGCTAGTGCAACACCAATAGGCAGAACCAACCTGAGACCCCTGGAGCTTATTGCAAGAGTCTCTACCGCATGAGCTGAAAGCCAGCTGCCTGTCCCATAAGACTGTAGAGCAGACTCATTATTGTCTCTGTAAGAGGCCTCAGTGTCACTAGATCGAACAACGCCCCACACTCAACTGGTGTATGAGTTACTCTGACTAACAAACGCAGCTGCGCCCAAGTTGAGCAGCCTGACTAGCTGAAGGGATCAGCAGACCTGCTCTTAAGTCCAGGATGCTGCTCAACACACATGCCCCCAGCTACAATCAACCCTGTGCCTGCTCTGCTCTTAGCCTTGTCCAGCCCTGTTCCTGTCCTGCCCAGTCCGCTCCATATTGCTTTCCTGACTATGGCTCCTGACTGCCTCTGACCCCTTCACTAGGCTTCTTGACTCCAGCTCTGCCTGCTTGCTCCTGCTAGCCCTGATCACCCATGTCCTGATTAGTGACCTACTGGCGATAAAGGTGGTAGAGATAAGTGGAAGTCATACTATGCAGTCATACTATCAGAAGGCAAATGTAAGGTGGTTATGGAAAAATCATTAAAACCATTAGCCTTATGTGCAGCAGCAGCAGCAGAGAGGAAAAAAGGGAGAAAAGATGGAACGGTAGGTTAGATTAGCAGGACAATATAAAAGATAGGCGGTAATACTTAACCGTGATTTTGCAGTGGTTACACCTCTACTGGAATACTGCCATGCAGTACTGGTCAGTCCGCTACAGGAAAAATGCTGCCTCTGATAGGATGTAATGTACAGCAACAGAGCTGATGTACAGTTTCAAGAACTCAAGTTAAAGGAAAGATAATAGGACCTGGGTTTAATCACAGTGAATTAGATGAAATGTTGGGAGTTGAACTGAAGCTGATAGAGAAAGTTTGTTTATAAATTAGAGGGGTTTGAATAATGATATTGTCACTTCGCTGGCAGTTCAGGAAAAAACCCCAATAAAATCATTTTGGCGTACTCAAATGATTTTTTTCATCCCCCTTAATGAAACAACCCAGCCGTTATGACACAAATTCACAAAATATTTTATTCAGTATTTGCAAAATTGGGGCCAATATTGTGCCATTTGTATTGCAACTGGGCAAATTTTTTCAACCAAATGTTTTGCCAAGGTCTAGCACAAAATGGTGTATTTCCCAATATTACCCACATTCTACAGACATTGACGCATGTGCTTAACTTTCCACATATAACCTCCTGATCACAGCTCTAATTTTTACTTATTGGCAATCATCTCTCTCTCCCCCCTGGCCCTATTATTTGAAAGGAGGGGAGGAAGATGAACAAATATCTGGAACTCCAGTGAGAGCACTGAGTGAGAATAGCTGGCGCAAGGCTAAAAAACTTTTCCAACAGGAGTCCAAGAACAGCAGAAAAACACAGTCAAAGAGAACGTTTAAACAGCACAGCTTCCTATGCTCCCATCCTGGGGACTGCAGCCACAAGGCACCTGGCGCCAAACAGTGTCTGTTCTCTTGAAATGTTTGTCTGGTTAGGGATGATCCAGCTGTCAGACACCGAGTGAGGAGAAATTAAAGATGAGCTTGATGCAGCTGTACAAAGCTCTCCAGGCTGCTAATGTCCCTGGAAGAGCACATTTTAAAAGAAATTCATCTCAACCCCACATTTGTTTTTCAGGAAATAAAAGAAAAATAATTATAATCATGGCATGGAGTGAGCCAAACAGTAATCAGCAGCCAACTGCAGAGATGGATATTTTAGGAGCAAGATCTGAGTGAAAGGAGGTTTGCAAGGAACGTATGCACATAAATTATTAAAATACGTTGCTGCTGTTAGTCAGACATGCTGTAGCCTGAATGTAACCCTGCCTGCTTGCATTGAGCGAGGAAAGCAGTGTTTCTCTCATAACAGCATGATGTTAGTAAGCGGCTCTCCTTGCTGAATTTAGAGTTTTATACTCTGACCTTCATTGGCAGCAATTTCACTGGGGAGAGCATCTGAAATGGCTTTGAAAAGAATGTGCTTTACATGAATGTAACTATTTATAGTTACCTCTATAGAAACAAGCTGTTTGCATATTTACTGCAAAGATTCAGTCTCCATAAACGCAGTCCATTGATTCCCACCCACCTGAGAATCTGTGGGCCAGATCCTGAGCATGGCTCCGCTGGAGTCAATGGAGATATCTGATTTCAAACCAGCTCTTCTAGCCTGGCGCTTGATTAATTGTATTCCAACATGATTTCGTATGCAGCGTATCAGCAATATGAATATGAGCAGCAGTGAAGGGTTTGTCTGTCGTGTTGGAATAATCTCATTTCAAGCAGAGGAGGAGAGGTCTGCGTCAGTATCATGGGGCCCTTGCTTTCCCTGTTAAGAAGCAGCACTAGCGGAGTTGTGGAGGGAGATTTGTTTTCTTCGCGTTCACATGTTTGTGCCCCTGTTGGGACCCTTTCTCCCATCCAGTCGCTCTTTCCAACACACAACTGGGTCCCCTGATTATCCCACTAGATTTCAAGTGGTCTCTAGGACACTGTTATCTCCAGTTCTTTGTGAGTTCTCCTGGTCTACAGACCCTCCCAGAGAATGACAGAGGCCTGGGCAACTTTGAGTTTAGAGGCCCCAGCTCAGCCTCAGCCCCAAGTCCCCAGCCCCCTGAGTATCCAACTTCTCATCCCCAGGGTCATACTCAAACCAAAAGAAAATGAACATCGAGACATTTATTTATTAACATTAAGTCATTTTAGGAATGCTTTTCTGGGTGGAAACTCCTTTATAATTGAGGAAAAATCTAATTTACATGCAACATTACTGTTAATGTTAAGCATTGTGAGCCCATTCAAATGCTTTTGTCCCATTGTAAAATGATGATAACTCTTTACTTGCTTTAACATGTTGCTTGAGGGTGGGGCTTGACCCCTTGGCTTCTGGCTCTGAAGACCACTACCTTAGCTACTGTGCCACTGGAGAAGACTCCCAATCATGCTAGTTTCAGGGCCCCCCTTATCTATTCTATGTCCCAAGGGTGCCAGGTGCATCCATCGCCAAGCTCATGTTGGGTGTCCCCATGTTGGATGTGCATTCAACTGAAGTCACTGGTGCAGAGACACTGACAAAAAATACATAATGCAATTGTGATATTAGGAAATACAGTCAACAGGCCGAGATTGAATATTTCGTGAAGCAGTTCTTTTGGCTTGCAGTCTGATTTAAATTTGGTGGAATGTATATGTTTCAGGAAGATGATCTCACCACAGAGATCTCTTGAAATGTTATTATTGTACCTTCACTGAAACTATTCAGCCACTGAATATAGCTCTTCAACCAAAGGAATTCAAAAAGGGTACAAATTTATCACAGTGACTCTAACTGATGTGTAAGACCAGATTTGATGGAGTTGATAATAACAAAAAACCCATTGACTCAAGAGTGACTTTCTGCACCAGATTGAGATGTTAGTCTGTGATTGGTGGAAAACTCAGATGAAATGTCAATACCCTGTGCTACTGATCTGGACTCAGAAAGGATTGTGAATCACGAATTGATCATGAATCTTTGGAATATCTTTAAGAAGTCATTCAATGTTATCCCTCTAAACATCTAATGTAGCATTGCGTGGTTCAATTACAAGATTAGTTTTGTCGATAATTTTTAGCAGCTTCAACCACATGGAGGACATTAAAATGCTTTCAAATTTGGATGTATACTTCTGAATTGACTTAAGCTCGGTGCAAGCCTGTTCTATGAGAGTAAGAGAGTCAAGCTCGCTTAAAGCCTTTCTCACAGAGTCGAAATATTGTGCAACTGGTTTAATGCCATCAATTCGTGCTGACCATCTCATTGTCAACATTCCGTGAAGGGAAACAGGCAAATGCTGTTTCAGAAGTTTCCTCTTCCAAGGACTGCTATTTAATAGGTTGTATAATTGCTGGATTGTTTCAAAGTATGTGATTTCTTCCTTGCATGATTCAGCACAATCAACTCTAACAAGATTTAGTGTGTGGTTGCCACAACCAGAGAAAATACAGTTTTGATTTTGCTCAAGAAGGACTGCTTGTTCTCCATTGTACTTCCCAGCCATATTGGATCCATTGTCATAGGCTTGGCCAATGCAGACTTGAATATTTAATTTGAAGCCTTCCAGAATTTCTAATACACAAGCAGCGATTTCTTTTCCAGTTTTTCATGAAATTATCAAAGTGAATCATTCTTTAATTGAAACCTTTGAACTTCCTGCAATTTTAACATATCGAACAACCAAGATCATCTGTTCTTTATGAGAACAGTATGGAGTTGCATCAGTAATAATTGAAAAGTACTTTGCATGTCATATCTCTTCAAGAATTGTTGTTTGCACAAATGTCCCACACAGCTCAAACTCATTTTGTATTCTGGTAGACAAATAATGGAATTGCATGCATTTTCCGTTCTCTTATGATTCATGAACATGCTTAACATGACCTGATAAAAGTGGGTCATATTTGCGAAAAAGCTCAAGTATACCAAGAAAGTTTTTGTTTCTCGGGTAACCGATACGTTGACTGGAACCACACAAAACCAATCTCCATTAAAAAAAAAAAGACGAAGAAGAAGAAGAAGAAGAAGAAGAATGACATTCAATATGCACTTAAGGAGTTTTTTTCCAGTTATCCGTTTCTGTATTGATTTCACTCAGGAATAAGTTTTCAGTTGAACTGTTAGCTAGTGCTGCTCTACTAGGTGATTTTCATGTAACATAGTTATCTTCATGTGATATTGAAGTTTCATGTGCAGGTATTTGGTCTTTCATTTTCCTCCAGCATCTACTGATACTCCAACTGGATGGATGAGACAATACTGATTCATTTGAAGTATTACTGCTAAAAATGAAACAGGATACACAGTACAGAGCCTGCTTTTCCATGATCCACCAGAGCCAATCTCTTGTGCAGATCTCTCCATTTGGAAAAGTTTTTGTCAGCACACAAGTGGGAAAAGCGTGATTTTCAGCGTCTTTCGGTATATTACTTGGAATCTGAAAACAACTAACTTTGATAAATGACTGCATTTGAGCAACACTGTTCGTATCAAGAAGTCCAATATCAGATTCTGATGCCACTGTTGTTACATTGTGTCCTATGCTAGTTGTAAGTTCTTGCTGCGCAGCATCTCTGAGGTCATTTTCTGCCTGCACAGTCTCCAAGTTGAGTGTGGATTCTGCATCTATTGCTCCTGTTGGCATTCCTATGTCTTGATTAATTATCTCCTCATTTTGAGGCAGTGCCATTGAAATGTCATTTGTGGGTACAAAGTTTTCATCATCTGAACTGGAAGTATCACTGTCAGTGTGGTCACCGTCTAATGGCTGAGGCATCTTTTCTACAAGAAATAATGTTATTGGCTTTAAACTCTTAACTGCTGCTTCACTCTGTTGCTTTTGCCATCTCTTACTTTCACCACTTTCAAATCTTTGCTTCATTTTTATAAAGGGTTTCTTTTAAAACACAGTAACACAATACATTAATTCACTAAAGGCTGTTGGTTATACAAAATTTTAATTGTGTATACTTTGCAAAGAATATTATATGATAACAGTGTGGGGGTGCTATTCACTTTGGCCCTTATATCCTTATTTCAACATCCTGAAATTTCATCTGCTAATATGTTCCCATTATTAAATTCCTCTAATAACTGGTGCATTATTATGAATATGAACATGGGGTGATTAGATATAAAGTTTATTAAACTATAATTAAAAGTTTATCATCACAAAAAAATCTTTTAAAGATGAATCTTAAACTGGATGAAGAGATAGCTTACAGCTGAGCCTGATATGGTTTTTGTATATGAAGACACATAAGAAGAAACAGGGATACGAAAATCTCCTATGCAGAGATAACCATCTAATTTAAAGGTTAAACTCATTCTCAGACCAAGCAAAATCACTTTACAGTAACAGAATTATGAGTTTCAAAACCTCTCAACTATGCAAAGTCTGTAAATAGCAATTCATAACATAAAATCACTAATCACAGAAGCTACTCCAGTCTCCAGTCACACAGATGAAGACTTGTTGTGACCAAAAAATTGGCAAAGGCCTGAGGTCCCACAATGACTTAAAACAAATGGAAACGACTTGGTAGAAAAATGTCAAAATTTGAGGCCCCTTTGTCTCCTGAGGCCCTATCCTGTGATAGAGCCTGCTGGTCAGACCCAATGACATGTGGAGACAGCACCACCATGCATCCCTGAATGAAACAGGCAGACAAACCTGAGGCCTAATGGAACAGGAGTCCCTGAAGTCTTCCTATTTTCCCCTGCAAGCCAGCTTATTAGCACTTCCCAGATCTGCTGAGTGCCTATGATGGTATAGGACTTAATGGTGGTCTTGAAGAGTGCCTTGAAGGCTGTCTATGGCATGGCTTTCTAAGTAGTAGACTTTAGGTCTACTGAAGGCCTCCATGGACATTCAAATGGACCTACAGCTCCCTTCCACCCCAGCAATCCTCTATGCTCCAGGTGCCCCACCACAGCTCTGCACTGATTGGATGTGTCCCTTCCTGCCTTAAAATCTCTGTCTCCCATAAATTCTGTTATTCCTTTCCCAGCAAGCTTTTGGTCACATGCTATCAGCTGGAATAGACTTTCCCCGGAGGAGCAACTTCGGGGCTCTTTTCCTAGCTTTTTTGGTTTTCTCTCCCCCAGAAGTGGACAGAGTTGCCCTGGGTGAAGAGCAGTTAGAGGTGCCATAATGACATGGAAGTATGTGGTGCTGTTACCAGTTTAGGGCCCTGCAAGGAAAAATTCAGCAGATTAGTTAAATGTTAAAGAAAAACATTTTTTGTCTGGACTAGCAAGAATCTATTTGCAGCTATTGAAGTACCAAACAAGTAGTTGTACTTTGTACTTGCTAAGGCTTTTCTTGTGAAGATCTGAAATGTTTTCCAAACTCATTCAGTATTATCCCCCATTAAACAGATGGGAAAAGGACATATGAAGAGAGCAAATGGGTTCCACAAGGTCTCACAGACAACGGCAAGAGTAGAACCAAGGTTACATGACACTCAAAAAATGAGGAGTAACGTTAGTTCGAACCAAGGGGTTTGATTCGAACTAACACGGCCCAGAGCGCACTTCCTGGTTCGAATCAGCTGGCGATCGGAATAGCGCGTGGGTGAGATGATGCTAATGAAGCGAGGGATATTTAAATCTCCGCTTCATTAGCAATTTCGGTCGCCTACATTTGCATCCCTAGTTCAACTAGGGTGCAAGTGTAGACATACCCTAAGAGAGTCTAATCTATAAGTATGTTAAAATTAATTTCACTTTATTCAGGCTTAGTTTATCATTCATGTAAATGAAATCTCAAGGTATTTGAAATGATAGTAAACTGGAAATTCTGTTGAAATTCAAGGTGACTTTAGACATCTGAGTGAAGGAAAGCGTGACTTCCATACCTTCGTTAAGGAGCACTGTCCCTGGACCTGGGAACTGCAAATATTACATTTGTTTTTATATGCTAATATATATTTATGAGCCATTTTAATAAATTCACAAACTCAGAGATAGAGCCTTACATACTTTAGTTTAATTTGGTGACAGTGTTGCTACTATTAAAATAAAGACATAAAATATGCAATGCAAATATAATGTGCCTTAATATAAACATTTGTCTTGTTCTCATGCCATTTACATTCTAATAATGTGTGAGTTATAGTTTACATAGTACAAACTTGGAATGCATATTAAATAAGAAGACAAATAGAATGTGAGGGATATAGCAATGGCATTATGAATTAGCATATTGTTTAACAACTGATGAACTGGCAGAACAATGAACCTTTTATTCATTGTTAACATTAACCCTCCCAAATCGAGTTACTTATTATAAAACTGGTTTATTAGTGGGATTGTGTGGCACATGTGATATTTACCATAGTGTTTAGTGAATGCAGTGTAAAAAGTTATGCTGTTTGGGAAAGTTTGGCTATTTGGATAGAGAGCAAACAGTCCCATTTAAAACCTATGCCTTGTGGTCTGCCACCTTAGTACGCTTTTAGAGTGTTACCATGTTAATTGGATATGAAGAATATCATAGTCTCCTCTTCAAAGACCTGCCCCTGAGTGTTATGGATTTTGGGAAATGCAGCATCTGGCCCATGGTTAAAAAAAAGAAATTAGACAATATGGTCCTGAACCTC
The DNA here is from genome assembly GCA_032595735.1 of Pelochelys cantorii. Lineage (NCBI taxonomy): Eukaryota > Metazoa > Chordata > Testudines > Trionychidae > Pelochelys > Pelochelys cantorii. The sequence goes on from CM064335.1 coordinate 42,932,607, forward strand.
CGAATTCATGTAATCTAATTTCTAAGCAACCCTAAGGGACTTCCTATGAGTCCCACTTTCCCGAGAAAGGGCCACAATGAAAGCAGTTGTTACCTGTAGGTTCTTTTCCAAACTGTCTTAGCAGCACACCTTCAAAATGTTAGGGGTCTCCAACTTGCAGATATACAGCTAAATGAAACAGGGGATTGGCTGCAAAGAAGCCATGTGGCTTGCAGCTGTCAGATCCATACAGTGCAATACCTTTCTATTCCTTATTTATTCATCTATGGACATAAGAAAGTAATTGTGCCAAATACAGTTTTGACACAGGTCCAGTGCAATGCCTTTAAATCCACTGGCATGGCACAGGATAGAATTTGGCCCACTGAATAAACTACCAGGAGGACTGTTGGAAACTGGAAAAACAACCCGGTGAGCCACTAAATTCAACTGAACAAAACTCATTAGGCAAGAAAGGTGGCTTTTGCCAGTGATGGACAATAGGTATTACAGGTAACTAGACACTGAAAATACTGTATTAGCATCTTCCAGTGTATCATTTCAAAGGTGGCTGAAGATTGGTTGTGGCTAGGTGGGATGCAGTCTATTGAATATTGTCTCTTGGAGAATGTTGTCAATGTTCTCCCTTTACTCCCTCTTCATGAGGGTCAGGAACAACTGCAGTCCCAATACATCCTTGAGCCAGCTAGCACATCTTCTGGGGTACCAGTTATCTCATGGTGGGGGAGGAAGTGGGCCTGTGCACTCAATTCCTTTCTTTAAAAATCAGAAAATAAATTGTGCTCAGTCTGAGCATTGATGAGACCGTGGTTAGATTTTGTAATTCATTCCTCATGCATGTGGACGGAGGGGTGTTCTTTTGATACTGCTGGAGGCACTTTGTGTAAAAGTGGTAAGAGGCAGCTGCACGTGTGTTTCCATCAAGGTGCCTGGTTTTTTCTAACTGGAAAAAATGAAGGTTTAATACATATAGGATTTTGGAGACTGAAGTGAAAACAATGGCTAAGGCTCTAAAATTTCTAGCGCTTCAGTTTTCAAGTTCCTGGGATTCTGATGTCAGTGACACCAGTATAGAATAACTTCATTGAAGTGGCTTACTATTAATATTTGAAACATAAGCACTAAGCCAATAGCCTACATTTTAAACACACATAAGATCAGTGCCCTGATGCTGCTCTTCTTTTTAGGTGTTTTGAACTCCATTAGCCTCTTCCTTCCCCCATAACTGCTTAAAATCACTGGCAGCCATTCTTCTTCAATACTGACGGTCAAAAAGGTGAGAAAATATCTTTCCAGTTCAAAACCTGATATTACTTTTCTTGCCCAGCCTTGATAGGTATGAATAATAATGGGTTTTGTCATAAGCAGTGATTCTTTCTTACACAATATATCACTGGTAGTGACAGCTTCTTCTCTATTTTTGTATGTAGTGGAAAACTTGTCTTTCCAAACCAGTGCCTCATGAATTGGTGCTGACAAGCCTTGTATTAATAGGCTGTGAAGACTTGTTCTTCCAGCAACCTCCTGCACCTGTCACTTAGAGTTGTAAAGTTCCCGTTGTCAGGCTGGTCTTGTGTCTTCATGGCAGTGGATCACATACGCTCACATAGAGAACAGTCTTTTTAGTTTTAGAAATTCCATTTGGTGCTGTAAAGCGCAGCAGCGAGCATCCTGAGCAAGCAACCGTTGAAAGGTGCAGTTCCAAATCCCATTGAAAACACCATGACATCTATGAAGCCTCTCCTAATCCACTCTGAAGATGAGGGAGATTCAAGGGCTCGCAGGGACACTGGAATAATTTGAATAATGGGGATGCTGAAAGCTAGTGAACAAAAGTGTTAATTGCTATTACTTCAAGCCTTAGGGTTCTGTCTTACCTCCAGCAGCCCTCTGGGCACCTGAGGGGATATGTGGTTTGTGAGTGTGCAGGGAAAGTCTAGAGTCCCCAATTAGGGAAAGAAGACTAGAGGTACATCACAACTGGCTCATGCATTTCATTGTGTCAGTTACAGTGCACACGAAATAACATATTGTACATGGTCAGCATTTTAACAGTGTTCTTTTATTACTTTACTATATTTTATTCCCACAGTTTAGAAAGAGCATCCCATTGAGGGCCCTGCACATGTAGAGTATGAATACTTAAATCCAAGTTGCTTTAATAATCTTAATGGAAATTAAAATTACCAGTATGATTTTTAAATGGCCGAGAATGCTTGTTTATTGCATGTTTGGCTAACTCAAGAGGAAGGGTATATAAAAAAAAACAAAAACAAAAACCTATGGTAAGAAATACACAATAACACAAGAACGGCCACACTAGGTCAGAACAAAGGTCCATCTAGCCCAGTATCCTGTCTGCTGATAATGGCCAATGCCGGATGCCCCAGAAGGAATGAACAGAATGGCGATTCATCAAGTGAACCCTCTCCTGTCAACAATTTCCAGCCTCTGACAAATAGAGGCTAGGCACACCATTCCTACCAATCCTGGCTAATAGCCATTGATGGACTGTATCTCCTTGAATTTATCTAGCTCTTTTTTGAACCCTGTTAAGGTCTTGCAAACCTAGTGAGGAGGGCTTTAAACTAGGTTCGTTGGGGGACGGTGACCAACACGCTGAGGAGAGTGGGAAAGTTGGATACCGGGAAGGAATGCAAAGAGGAACTAGCAAGAAAGGAGGACCCCTGATTCAAATGGAGAAGATGGGGCGATCAACTGGTTATCTGAGGTGTTTGTACACTAATGCGAGAAGCCTGGGCAACAAACAGGAAGAACTGGAAGCCCTGGCCCAGTCCAAGAAATATGATTTAATTGGGATAACAGAGACTTGGTGGGATGACTCGCATGACTGGAGCACTGTCATGGAAGGGTATAGACTGTTCAGGAAGAACAGGCAGGGGAGAAAAGGAGGAGGAGTTGCACTATACGTAAGAGAGCACGATGATTGCTCTGAACTCCAGTATATAGAGGGAGAAAAACCTGTTGAGAGGCTATGGGTTAAGTTTAGAGGTGCAAACAACAGCAGTGATGTTGTGGTTGGTGTCTGCTACAGGCCACCGAATCAGGTGGATGAGGTTGATGAGGCTTTCTTCGGACAACTGAGAGAAGCTTCCAGAGCACAGGCCCTGGTTCTCGTAGGGGACTTTAATCACCCTGACATCTGTTGAGAGACCAATACGGCAGTACACAGGCAATCCAGGAAGTTTTTGGAGAATGTTGGGGATAACTTCTTGGTACAAGTGCTGAAGGATCTGACCAGGGGCCGTGCGCAGCTTGACCTTCTGCTCACAAACAGGGAGGAACTAATAGGGGGAAGTAGAGGTGGGTGACAACCTGGGAAGCAGTGATCATGAGATGGTAGATTTCAGGATCCTGACCAAAGGAAGAAAAGAGAGTAGTAAAATACACACCTTGGACTTCAGAAAAGCAGATTTTGACTCCCTCAGAGACCTGATGGGCAGAATCCCCTGGGATGCTAACATGAAGGGGAAAGGAGTCCAGGACAGCTGGCAGTATTTTAAAGAAGCCTTACTGAAGGCACAGAAAGAAACCATCCCGATGCGTAGCAAGAGAGGCAAACATGGTAGGAGACCGGATTGGCTTACGGGGGAAATCCTTGGTGAACTTAAGCACAAAAAAGAAGCTTACAAAAAGTGGAAACAGGGACAAATGACCAGGGAGGGGTTTAAATGTATAGCTCGAGAATGCCGGGGGGTTTTCAGGAAGGCGAAAGCGCAAATGGAATTGCAACTGGCTAAGGATGTGAAGGATAACAAGAAAGGTTTCTACAGGCATGTTAACAAGAAGAAGGTGATCAGAGAGGGTGTGCGGCCCCTACTGGATGAAGGAGGTAACCTAGTGACAGACGATGTGGGGAAAGCTGAAGTACTCAATGCTTTCTTTGCCTGTGTATTCACGGACAAGGTGGGCTTCCGGACTAATGCGCTAAGTGACGCAAGATGGGATGAAGATGGACAGCCCTTAGTGGGTAAAGAACAGGTTAGGAACTATTTAGAAAAGCTAAATGTACACAAATCCATGGGTCCGGACTTAATGCATCCGAGGGTACTGAGGGAGTTGGCAAATGTCATTGAGGAGCCTTTGGCCATTATCTTTGAAAAGTCGTGGAGATCGGGTGAGATCCCGGATGATTGGAAAAAGGCAAATGTAGTACCCATCTTCAAAAAAGGCAAGAAGGACGATCCAGGGAACTATAGGCCGGTCAGTCTTACCTCGGTTCCTGGAAAAATCATGGAAGGGATCCTTAAGGAATCCATTTTGAGGCACTTGGAGGAGAGGAAAGTGATTAGGAATAGTCAGCATGGATTCACACAGGGCAAGTCGTGCCTGACCAATCTGATTAGCTTCTATGATAAGGTAACTGGCTCTGTGGACATGGGAAAGTCAGTGGATGTGATATATCTTGACTTTAGCAAGGCTTTTGATACGGTCTCCCACAATATTCTTGCCAGCAAGTTAAGGGAATGTGGACTGGATAAATGGACGGTAAGATGGATAGAAAGCTGGTGTCAGCCGGTGGTCAGGGCAGTGAGTGGTGTGTGTGTATTATACACCCGAGACTTCAACTGCTAGGACTGGGGTCCCTTAGCAGCGGGCAACCTGGAGGAGGTTGACGGGCGCCCCAAAGAGTTTACAGGGAGAGCTTATTACACCTCAGATTTTGACTGCTAGGATACACGATCCCTTCGCAGCGGGCAGCCTGGGGAGGCTGAGAGATGCCCCAATGGATCTGTCCCCTGGAAGCGACACGATCCAACGCTCAAGCTCTCCCTATATCTGTCCCTTATGACCGGCTGGAGTTCTTTTTAAAATTGTGCTTGGTTCTGTTACAGCAACTGAAGGAGTCAGGTCACAGCTTAAACAGTTACGATTTTATTGTTACAGGGTAAACTTAGCTGTTAAATGCTACTACTGTGTTACAGATAACACAGCCACTACAAAGGACAGGACAGAAATTACACTAATAAGTCACTTACAGGTACCATGAAACCCTTTTGGTTCTCTGAGCTCTTATTAAATGCATGCAAAATAGACACCTAGCAGGTATATATTCTCACCCCTGCGTTCCAGACTTGGCGTGGCCAGCGTCTTTCTCTCAATCCCTCGGGAAGAAGGAGGGCGAGGTTGGGCGTCCCACAGACCTCGGGAGACAACATATACCTGCCAGCAGGTATAGATGATTGGAGCTCAAATGGGGTGGGCTACTAAACCCCTCTTTATACCCCTTGGGTCATGTAGGCTTCTTCCTGGTCTCAAGTGGCCAATTAGGGAAAATGGCTTTGAATGCCAAGTTTCCCAGGAAGGGTGCAAAGCATAATTCACACTTAGGAAAATGCAGACAATGGGCACTTCTAGTATGTGATGGGCGAAGATTCCTCTCCTGGGACAGTGTAGGCGTGTCAATTACTGGTGCTAGCCATCAGGGCGGCAGGAGGTCCCCTGGTTGTCAGCTAGCCCATTTACTGTCTGGTTTCTGTTTATTAGAGTCAGAGACAAGCAGCACCCCTGCGTTCCCAGGGCATCAAAGGCTGACTGCCTTTCTCTTGCTCTCTGGGGGGGGGGGGGAAACAAGACGGGGTTCATGTCTGGCTACAGCTGGCTAGAAGGCGGGGCCCAGTGGGTAGGGATCAACGGCTCGATGTCAGGATGGCGGTCGGTTTCTAGCAGAGTGCCCCAAGGTTCGGTTCTGGGACCGGTTTTGTTCAATATCTTTATTAATGACCTGGATGAGGGGATGGATTGCACCCTCAGCAAGTTTGTGGATGACACTAAGCTAGGGGGAGAGGTAGATACGCTGGAGGGCGGGGATAGAGTCCAGAGTGACTTACACAAATTGGAGGATTGGGCCACAAGAAATCTGATGAGGTTCAACAAGGACAAGTGTCGAGTCCTGCACTTGGGACGGAAGAATCCCAAGCATTGTTACACGCTGGGGACCAACCAGCTAAGTAGTAGTTCCGCAGAAAAGGACCTGGGGGTTACAGTGGATGAGAAGTTGGATATGAGTCAACAGTGTGCCTTTGTAGCCAAGAGGGCTAATGGCATATTAGGTTGCATTAAGAGGAGCATTGCCAGCAGATCCAGAGATGTCATTATTCCCCTTTATTCGGCTCTGGTGAGGCCACATCTGGAGTATTGTGTCCAGTTCTGGGCCCCCCACTACAAAAAGGATGTGGACGCATTGGAGAGTGTCCAGCGGAGGGCAACCAAAATGATTAGGGGGCTGGAGCATATGACCTATGAGGAGAGGCTGAGGGAGTTGGGTCTGTTTAGTCTGCAGAAGCGAAAAGTGAGGGGGGATTTGATTGCAGCCTTCAACTTCCTGAAGGGAGGTTCCAAAGAGGATGGTGAAAGGCTGTTCTCAGTAGTGACAGATGGCAGAACAAGGAGCAATGGTCTCAAGTTGTGGTGGGAGAGGTCCAGGTTGGATACTAGGAAAAACTATTTCACTAGGAGAGAGGTGAAACAATGGAATGGGTTACCTAGGGAAGTAGTGGAGTCTCCATCTCTAGAGGTATTTAAGTCTCGGCTTGACAAAGCCCTGACTGGGTTGATCTAGTTGGGATTGGTCCTGGTTGTCTGGCTGGTGAGTCTTGCCCACATGCTCAGGGTTCAGCTGATCGCCATATTTGGGGTCGGGAAGGAATTTTCCTCCAGGGTAGATTGGCAGAGGCCCTGGAGGTTTTTCGCCTTCCTCTGTAGCATGGGGCACGGATCACTTGCTGGAGGATTCTCTGCATCTTGGGGTCCTTAAACCATTTGAGGACTTCAATATCTGAGATATAGGTGAGAAGATTATTCTAGGAGAGGGTGGGTGAGATTCTATGGCCTGCATTGTGCAGGGGGTCAGACTAGATGATCATAATGGTCCTTCTGACCTTAAAGTCTATGAGTCTCTATGAGTCTTGGTCTTCACAACATCCTCTGGCAAGGATTTCCACAGGTTGCATGAAGAAAAACTTCCTTTTGTTTGTTTTAAACCTGCTACCTATTAATTTCATTTGGTGACCCCTAGGTCTTATATTATGGGAACAAGTAAACAACTTTTCAATATTCATTTTTTCCACATTAGTCATGATTTTATAGAGCTCTATCATATCCCTCCTTAGTCTCCTCTTTTCTAAGTTGAAAAATCCCAGTCTTTTTAATCTCTCTTCAGATAGCACCCATTCCAAAACCCTAATCATTTTTGTTGCCCTTTTCTAAATCTTTTCCAGTGCCAATATATCTTTTTTTGAGATGAGGCGACCACAACTGTATGCTGTATTCAAGATATATGGGTACCATGGTTTTATATAGAGGCAATAAGATATTCTCTATGCCTTTTGAAATGATTCCTAACATTCTGTTTGCTTTTTTGCCTGCTGCTGCATATTGAGTGGATGTTTTCAGATAACTATCCACAATGACTCTAAGATCTCTCTCGTGAGCTAAATTAGCTAAAATAGCTAAATTAGTCCTCATCATTTTCTATGTATAGTTCGGATTATTTTTTCCAATGTGCATTACTTTACATTTATCAACATTAAATTTCATTTGCCCAATCACTTAGTTTGGTGAGATCTTTTTGAAGCTCTTCACAGTCTGCTTTGGCCTTAACTGTCTTGAACAGTTTGTTATCATCTGCAAATCATAAATATCATAAAAAGCATTATAAGGTAAAGAGAATTATGCAAAATTCCAGCTCTGAGAGGTAATTATTTTAACAGGTGAATAAGATCCCCTAAGGGTAGGGGGTGAGGGAAAAAGAGGCTCAGAATGGAATTATCATTTCAGCCACAACTACAATGGATCACATCAAACCTCAGTAAATAGACCTACATTGAAGATTTCAAGACCCTTAAGTTTAGTGGGACAAATAGAGTCATGTTAATAAAAGTGTCATTGTGTTAAGCACAATGTATCAAATTTAATGCTGGAACTATAATCTGTGACTGCTGACAGTGTTGTCAAAGACAGTATTAAAATATTGTCTCAGTGGGACTGAATGAATCATAATAAAAGATGAAAAAAAAGAATCCTCAGTTTTTAATTAATTGCACTTTAGCAGCTTGAGAAAGAGTCCTTTGGTTTGCTGTACAGCCACAAGGTGCATCAGAAGACGAAATAATATGCTAAGAAAATGAAACATGCTTTTGAAAATCACCCTCCCTTAATATGCTGGCCACATTTGTGAAATTTCTGTAGCAAACCTCTGCAATAGTCCTACAATGGAAACATCAAATTTTAGTGGGAGAAATAGGGTGATGTTAATAAAAAAGTGTTGAGCACAATTTTTACATCTTACTACTTTTTCAGGAAATCGACTGCTCCATCCAACATGCATTTTAAAAAAATGAAATACACATGGTATATTTTTCTCTCTATTTTTAGAACTATTCTGTAATTGAAAGAGTAACTAGATTTTTTTCATTACATATTTCAGAATGTATCAGGAAAATATATTACAGTGAACACAGAAAGTTTGAAGAATGAATTTCAGGGGCTTGGAAAAGAGCTGCACAGCTTATTAATATCCATTTTATTTAAATTTTAACATATTCTAAAAATATTTAAGCGTAGTTTGGTAGGAGGAGGGGTGAAAAGGTTGCATGACACTGAGCTCCTTCCTAACACACATGCTATATCAGACCTTTTCTGTAACTGAGGTTGTGCTTTGAATTATAGGTTTATGGTATTTTTTGTTTTCAGAGAGGAAAGATGGTCTTGTGGGGATGATGCTAGATGGTGACTTGAGGCACTGAACCTGGGTCTCTCCTGTGCCACAGACTTGTGTGACCTTGGGCAAGTTGTACCTCAGTTCCCCATCTGTAATATGGGTATAATAGCACTATCCTGCCTCTCGGAGGTATTGTGAAGATCATCAAATACATTAAAGATTGTGAGGCCCTTAGATAGTGTGGTAATGGGGCTCTGTAAGTACTTCAGATTGATAGATGCAAATAGTTTAGGAGATAAATGTGATTGTGACTCAAAATAAACCCCCTCATACGAAAGGACTGACTTCAGTGTTAATCATTCAGAGCCACTCTTCCTCTACAACAGCTTACCTGGCTTGCAGTGCTACCAGGTACTTCCCTCATAAAAAAGGACATCATAGTCGTCTTTCTTGCACCTGGCTGCTTTGGGGCCAGTGACTTGGGTAGCCTTCTTCCGAACCCAGGAATGTTCACCAGTCTGCTGTTGTACATGCAAAAGGAGCCTTCTCCACTAAACAGCACCCCCTCCACTGGCTAATGAATTTAGTGTGTTTTCTGCATCAGTCAGTCACTGCCTTTTGATATGGTGATAAATCACTTCAGAAGTGACACACAAGGAAGTGGTTTGCCTTATCCGTGCTGTCAAGGGGAGGCAGGATAATTTTGTAGCTGAAGGACTGGTGACAGAGTTATTCTTGTACTGCTTTCCTGGGTGAATGAATGAATTCAACATGCTGGCCCTAATACTACCTAAAGCTAGCATACTCCTTGGTATCTGAGAACACTGTCAATCAAACCAGGTCTGAAACATTCAAGAGCTCTTGAGAGTACCATACAGCTGGTGTGCTAAAATCACGGTACAATAGGTGCTGCTTAAGGAACACATTCCTTGGTAACAAAAAATGAATGTTGACACTGGGGCAAGTACTAAAATATATCAGGGATAAGCAGATGGATCTGTTTGCCACAAGATAAATTATTTCTAATAACGAGGAGTTAATGGAGCAGCGGAGCTTGTTTTTACCATTTAGGAATACATGTAAGATAATTAATGGAACAGTCCTGGGAGGTGCAAATCACTGATGACTTCTGCTGAAGCTAGTGTGAATGCAACAGAGGAAGAGCGAGGTTAAAACACTAATGAATCTGTCCCAGAAGGAAAGATTATAGTAAAAGAGAGGGAAGAAATCAATGGGAACTGAGGATGTTGAAGCATCTAATAGGTTTGGCCCCCAAGTCAGCAGGACATAACAGTCAATGCTTCTCTTCTCTTTTCTCTTTCTCTTTTTTTCCCCATGTTGTATTTTCCTGTTATATTTTTTACATTGTATTCTAATGTTTATTCACAAACAATTTTTAAAAGTCTTTGTGTGCTGTTCTTATAGTTTTGAAGATCTGGGGAGTCCATTTTGAAAAATGAAATTTGAAAAATAATGGACTTAATTCCTCAGTACATTACTCCACTTTTATACCTGAGTAACTCCAGTAGAGCAAAGCAGTGGTGAATCAGGCCCAAGGTTTTCAAATGCTTCAGCAGTCAGGCGCTAGTCCTATTGAATGTTTAAGGGTATGTCTACACGACAGAGTTTTTTCAGAAAAACATCTGTTTTTCCGAAAAAAATTCAATTATGTCCACACTGCAATCACGTTCTTTTGAAAGAAAATCGAAAGAACAGAGGGGTTTTTCTGACATTGGTAATCCTAATTCTACGAGGAAGAAGCCTTTTTCCGAAATAACTCTTTCAGAAAAAGGCATGTGTGGATGGGGAAGTGGAAGTTCTTTCGAAAGAAGAGGAAAGAGGGAAAAACACAGGTGCTTTGGTGGCCATTCCATCTATAGTAATCACAGCTTACATGCGCGATAGCATCCATTCAGCGTGGACGCTATCATTCAAAAAAGCAGATTGCTTTTTCTATGCACTTTTGCAGTGTGGACGCTCTCTTTCAGAAGAAGTTTTTCCAGACAATCTCTTCCAGAAAAGCTTCTTCTGAAAGAAGCCTGCAGTCTAGACATAGCCTAAGTATCATGCTGAGTGGAGGGTTTGTAAGATACGAACGAAACCTTGTCAATGGTCTGATTTCTTGTATAAAAGTTAAAACTTTTTACAGATAAATAAGAATGATTTCTGTACCTTGCCTGACTCCATAACTTTTCTGCCAGAAAATAAGCAAGAAAAAGGATTAATCTGGTGTTTGGTAGCACAAGGTCATCATCAGTGTCATCCATCCTTGCAAAAGTGACAAGAAGTCCTGTAGCACCTTACAGACTAACAGATGTATTGGAGCATAATACATCTGTTAGTCTATAAGGTGCTACAGGACTCCTTGTCGCTTTTGCAGATCCAGACTAACATGGCTACTAAGTTAGATGCACCTTTGCATTGCTTTTCTATGGCAAGAATAACATTCCTCGAATTAAATAGCTTTTCTTGCACACTTGACTCTAAGACAACATGGGTGGGGAACCTGAGGCCTGGATGCGGCCTCTGCCTTGCCTGGATCTGGCCCCTGAGGCTCAGGGCTCTCCCCCCCTCCCCCCCCGCATTGGGGAGCCTGTGCTGGCCGTCCAGCCCCCTCTCTCCTTCGCCATTCCCCAACAGGAATGGAGTACAGAAAATCGACTCACCAGGGCCCCAGTAGGCTCTTGTATACATGGGGAATGTAGGGAGTGTTTTTCTCCTTCTCAGTCAGGGGGCTACATCAGTGAGGATTTGGGGGTTTTTGTTTGTTTGTTTAGGGGTTTTTTGCTTGTCCCTTGTGTGTGGCCCCCACCTGATTTTTCTGTAGTCAGCAGCCCCCAACCCAAAAAAGGTTCCTCACCCCTGCTGTAAGAAGCAAACCCCTTTGGATTACTCAGCCAGCGCTGAGGGGAGCAGAACCTGTCCCCCGATATGCTGTTCTTTATTTAATGTTTATGTTTTTACAAAGGCTTCCAGCTGCTGCTGCCATCTGTCCTCTGTCACTTGAACCCCTCTAGAAATGGCAGGTGGCCTTGGTGACAGGCAGGAGCTGCCGTGGTGGAGATTCAGTGCTGCTGAGGACAGGTAGCCCAGCAACAGAGAGCGGAAGCCTATTAATAATTCTTTGTCAGGCAGAGTTCAGCAGGTGGCCTGTGTGTTTGTCCTTTCAATCCTGTATCCAGTGTTCTGGTGACTCGCTATTGAGAAAACAGCGATACACTCCAGTAAGCCAGCAGTCTGGATGTTCATATCTGCTGGTGATGAGGAAAATGGCAATAACTAAATGAGAAGAAAGGGTAAAAATCACACAACTCCTGTCATATTCTCCAGTAGAGATTTCCTGTTACAGCCTTTGTTTGTAAGGGCCTCTCGCTGTAGACAGCATTCCGTCTTACAATGTAGACTCAGTTACACCATGCTCACAGTGCTCTGGAAAGTAGTTGCCCTCTGATGTCTCCTGGCCCCAAATGACCTCTGCATCTGGCTGGGAATTTAGTTTCATCTCCAGTACATTTAGGAAGAAAGGAAAGCCAATGGTTCAGCAAATGCCAGAAGAACAAATATCTTAGATCAAATGTGATAATCCCAAATGTCACTCTATACAATAGCTAAGCACCATGTGGCTATATATCAGTGTGGATTTTTATTTTATATCACTCACAGCTACATCTGTCAAACTTTGATGAAAACACCACACTTCCCTGCTTACCTCAGGGGCAGGCTGCGGGGTAGCTTACTGAGCAGTTTCTAAAGAGATATGTTCTTCTGTTGTACTCTTTACTGTAATCCCCTTTGCAATGTAAAATGGCTCTCCTCACCAGGTAATGTCATTTCCATACACACTACCATACAGGGTCACTTAGTGATTCATAACTTTATTCCCATGGACTATCAGAACTTTTTTACAATGCAGTGCGATAGCCTTGTTGCAGCAATATTCTTTTCTTAAAAAACAATGCATTGTATTTAGTCTTAAAGAATATCCGGTAAATGAAGTGAGTAGCTCTTCAGATTGCTCCAGTTATTTTAACCTATTTGCACCTGTTGAGGATCTGGCACAATGTGTACTTAATCACAGGATAAAGTCAGGGGAGAAAATTCCATATTAGAAAGATGGGAAATAAATACAATTGTGCAAAAGAAATTTGGAAAATAAGTTACAGCAACATGCTCGTCAAAATTTGCCCATATTTAGATATTGTAAAACTAAGTTTTAACTAAAACTAAGAGGAAACGTCTCTTTCTCTTCTAATTTCACTAGAAAACAGACTTTGTAAGCAATATTTACAAAAATCTGTATGTTGCAGCATTAGCCTTGAGGACAAGAAAATAACATAGAATAAAAAACTTTGCAAATCAAACTGAGTAGACCATCTTCATTGTCCATAATGACAGAAATGCAAACAATGAGCACTTCATAGGGAATGAAGAATAAGATCTTATTCTGTAGAAATTCAATGATGTGCAGCCCCACTCAAATCAATGGTGCTCCATGAGGGCATTAAGTTCAGTATGGCTTATAGAACACAGTAGACTGGAATTGCAGAATAGGGTTGTAAATTAGCATCCAATAACTAAATGCTTTATAATTGCCTACCTTAGACAGTCAGGAGAACAGGAACATTTGCTCACATCCATCTCAATTACAGACCATGAATACAGCAGGCCTAAAGAAGGTCTTCGCAGTTCTATTCATCTCATTCCCCACCAAACCTCACTCCACCTAGCAGAGCCTCAGTGCATGGTGCTCACACAGTGGCTCTATAGACTTACCAGGAATGCTGGCAGAATGATGCTGTAAAGCTGCTTTATGGTCCCACTGCTACTCGCCCCCCGCAGCAGAAATGGAGAGAGCACTGGGCCCCTAGAAGTGGTTTCTTTAATATTTACATTTGAACATTGAAAATGGTCATTTCCACAATTCCTGTTTTACCAGACAGCTAAGGAGGCCCTTGCTTCCCAAGGATGTGCCCTGAGGTGAGTGTGGGCAAGACTCAGATTGAGCTTTGTTCACATAGGCCCCTTATGAGACTAACCCTGTTTTGTTGTTATTATTGTTGATGGTCACACTGAGCTAATGCTGGAAATTTGAGAGAGCAGAACCTCTGGGAAATGATAGTTTATCACAGACTCTCCAGGTGAGTGGCATAGACCTGACTTCAGGCTTGCTTTAATCACAGAAACACTGCAAGTGCCATTGCCAATGGGGAGCTTATGTCCCAGGCTCCTCACTATATAGTTACCTGTGTTACCTTGAGGAATGGCTGGCAGGCAGCTTGTCAGCCAGAATGTGGGTAAGATGCTCAAAGAGCTTTGACAGCTGACAGTGAAGGGGAGAAAGTAAATTTTTGGGGCTCTGTGTGAGGTAAAGCAGCAGAGCTGTGCAAAACTCAGAGGACTCATCTTTCTGGTTATGCTTCACTTTACTCAAGTTTCGTTATAGTTTTCAGAATCAAATATATCCCTAAGCAAAGTGTGACACAGTTAAAGCCCATTGAGTCTCCACCCAGAAACTGAATGTTCACTTCAGACTTTGCCCCGAGATGTTTGACACTAGGCTTGGAAGGTTCTTGCATATTGGATAGCCTGACTTGAGCTTTATATATGTAATAATGTCTCCAGTTTTATTGGGAAAGTTCATTGGACTCTGGAAATCAATCTCGCAACTCTTGTTCTCTTATTTGTATCATTGAATGTGTATAGGATTTGCCCATGTTTAATATTCTGAACACTACAACAATTATTTCCCTGAAAACAATCCTCTCCTCTTTCTTGCGTTTTTTTCCGCACATAGGAAATATCCGAGACACATAGATGCTCCTAGATTATTTCATGAACATCATGAAACTTGTTGTTGAATGATATGAACAAATATGACTGTATGATAAAGTTAAGTGACGTTTCAGAATCACTAGTGTTCGAGAGAATTATCTATCACTTCAGATTTGTATTATTCTTATTTATTTATAGTTCAACATCATTATGAAACTCCTGAAAACAAATAAAAGATTAACTTCTTCAGCTGAGATGTATTTGCTGCATTGCCTAAGAAGGAAGGAGAAGATACAGTTTGCAACCTCTAGCCTTACCAATCTGTGGGTACTAGTCCGAATCACAAAAAATGAGGAGTAATGTTAGTTCGAACCAAGGGCTTTGGTTCAAACTACTGCGTCCCGGCGCGCACGTCCTGGTTCGAATCAGCTGTGATTCGGACTAGCACGCCTGGCGAGATCTTGCTAATGAAGCGCGGGATATTTAAATCCCTGCTTCATTAACAATTTCAGTCACCTACATTTGCATCCCTAGTCCGAACTAGAGAGCAAATGTAGACGTACCCTGAGAGAGTGTTGCTAATGGAGCTCAGTCCTGGTATTAATTAGAGCAGATTATAAATGACTCTATCAGGAATGGTCCCCTGACCAATTTCTCTCTCTCTCTTTCTCTCTGGGTACAGCTAGACTGCGAGGATCTATCAGAAAAAAATACGCAAAATGTGCTCTGCATTTTGCATATCTTTTTCCAATACTTTTGTTGGAAGAGGCTTTTCTGAAATTTGGCCCATCTAGACTGGGCCAAATTTCAAGAAAAAAGCCCTCTTTCGAAAGCCCCTTTCTTCCTCGTGGAACGAGGCATACAGGGGCTTCTGAAAAAGCGTGTTTGCTCTTCCGCAAAAAAAAAAAAAAAAAAAAAGGGCAGAAGAGCAAATGTGTTCCCTGGACATGGTGGAGTTTTTTCAAGATACCTCTGGTATCCCGAAACCCCCCCCCAGTCTAGCCGTACCCTCCCTCTCTCTGTCTCTTTCTCTCTCTCTGTTTAATGTTGTTGACTCCAGTGTAATTGCTGTTGATTTACACCAGTGTAAGTTAAATCAGAACTGGATCCCATGATTGTTCAACTCTTTTTCTTTGTAAATGTGGCTATTAAAAGGTGCTATTGTGAAAATCCAGGAGCACTCAGGGCCCCCATTATTTGAGTTTCTTGACTGGTCCATATTCAAATGCTCCATGTTCATGAAAGCCACAGATTGTCTTTATTTTTTTCAGCTATCTTTAATAGCAGCGAGGGGAAACACTAGGGAATGACAAAACATGTTTCAATTACTTACAGCGCTGAACACTGTACCGTGTCCATGATGTTGGACAGACACGCACGTCCTAAATTTAAAGAAGATACACCAGGAAAAAAAGGTCAAATCAAGTAAACTGGGACCTCATATTCTATATTTCTTTCAATGTGCTTTATGAAATCACTTTCTGCTGTAGATAATTTTCAAAAGACATCCTGAAGATCCGTAAAAATTACTAATCAGACTTCCTCAGATAGTCAATGAACACTCTTAAAAGTAGTTAATTGTAAAAGCTACATAATTATACCTGAGACTATTGACTAATGTGTTCTTTTGTTATAACCACATGAAAACTATAAGCTTCAAAGAGTTAGTCTGTAACTAGAAAAGCTTAAAAAATAACAAATAGTCTAGTAGGTTTTTTTACATGTAAACCAAACAGTTATATAACTTTTATTGCCAAATAAGCAAAATCAAAGGGAAACATTTGACCCTGGTTTATGTACCTGGTTTTGTAACTGTGGCTGAAAGGAAATACTTTAGGTTTTCATTAAATTAATTAATGTAATCCTATTCAATTTCCCTTTCTTCAATGAAAAACAAACAAATTTTAACTCTGAGTAAAAAAAAAATCTGTGTAATCAGATCTCTATAGTTTGTATAAATATTAAAAAGGTATAAATGTAAATAAAATAGCATTAAAACAAGAAAGAAGAGATTGAAAAATAGCATATACTCTGTGATTGTGCTGAAATAGATATTTTTTCTGGTGCTCTATATAAAGGAAGACTTACAATATATGCACCATTATGCAAAATATTGCATCAACTATTTGCTTCCTTGGAGTGGAAATAGATTTAACAGACTGGGTGTAAGCCAAACTTTTAAGGCCAACTTGATCCCGGTCTTCATGTAGGTGAGTATGGTGGGGCATTCAGAAATAAGCTGGGCAAAGTATCTTCCTTCCTCTTACAGGAGTGCACTTTAAATGAGCAGCGTATGTGTGGGTGCACGTAAGGATGTTAAATAACGATTAATTTACTAGACTACTCGACTAGTTGATAGGCACTTCCGCATTCCTCCTTTGAAATGTACAAGAGCCCCAGCTGGGGTTCTTCTGTATTTCAAAGCTGGCACGCCGCGTGCAGCAGGGAGCCCAGGGTCAGCTAGGGAGCATCAGATTGACACAAAATGAAAAGTTTTGGTTTAATTACACAAATAATAATTTTTCAAATTGTATTGACCTGACCTGAAGTAGAACATTTTTGGCTTTTGGGGGTGGGGTGGGAGAAGTAGTTTAGTTCCTGGGTTTCATTGGCCACTAAAATGTGTTGTGTACTGCAAATAGCTTTCTTTGTCCAGCTCTTTACATGGAGCTCTTAACAGCACTGTCAGTCTCACAAGAGTCAGGGCAGAGCCTGGACTACCCCTTTTGTACCACCTTTCCTAGGAACACACCGCACCCTGATGCCGCAGGAAAGGGAAGATGAAAGAGTAGGCCAAGCTGGCCCTGTGGAGTAGGAACCACATGCAGGACAGAGTACGCTGTACTCCAAAGCACAAAATATATGGCCCTTGTATACTGGGAACCTCCAGGAGGCATTCTAGCTTTCTGCTGGTGCTCCCGGAATTCTCAAATGGATGGTTGTACTTTAAGGGCACAATGAAGCCCTTAATCAGCAAATTTCTTTTTTGCATCAAGAAGATTATTTCCAATTAACCGAAACTTATCCTTCAGTTCTGCCAGACTCATTCATACCTTACTTCCAATGGTGGACTGCTTAATAGGCTGCCACTAAAGCAAAGCAAGGGTGACAGAATCAGGCCTTCAGGGATGCCACCCCAGTCACTGCTAGTTAGTGCCTTTTGTTTGTATTAGCCTTACAATTATGGTTAAAGACAAGTTCTGCAGGATTCAAAACCATGAATCAGTTGGGTGCCAAGAGTTTAGCAATAGTAGCCCGTGTTTTCCCATATCTGTACATCATCTGCCATGTTTGTACTACATTGCATTTCAGCTCGAAACTACTAGTAGTTCTTAGTCTTGTAGACCTAACTATTCATTAGATTTCACATGCAGAATTTCCTGCTCTGTTTGATTTTGTTAGGTGATATTTATGTTCAACTCTGTGAAGTCCAGTGCACTTACCTCATAGATTAATCTCATACGTATTTCCATATTATATGTTGTTTTCCTGACCACCAAGGTGTATTCAGCCACAACCAAGAGAGTATTTATCACTCTCATTTAAAATTGCATGCATGTATATACAGTAAAATTGTAGCGACTCATAATGAATTAAAGAAGAGGTGTACTAAAAACCAGCAGCTCTTCACAGTTTCATTATATTTTCCTGTGTACTTGCTTCATAGTATTTTCATTGCTCCCAAGTGAAATTAATGTTAAGAAAAGACCATTTATGTGCAGGTGTGTGTGTGTATATGTAGATTATTATTCCAGCAGAAATCCAGGTAAATAAATTGAAATGCAAATGAGAGGAGTTTTTGTGTATGCAAATTTATTAATTTCAGCACTCTTGAGAATCATATGGTAAAACAGAGAGGTGTTTGGTAATCTAATTTTGTCTACTGCTTACATTTGAATGATTTTCCATTGAGTTTGTTTTCCCCTGGAAAGAGAAAATGTTTGGAATCCTGTCACAACTGGCACACAGTTTGACTTTGTACCAGATATAGCAGCAGGATTCGTATTTTCAGGAAGGCCTTTTGGTCAGAAAGGAAAGAAGTATTAAAGCACCATCTAGTGTTACATTAGAAACTGTGGAAGAATATAAAAAGTACAGCCAGAGTTATGGAAAGTTCATATTGAGGATGTCTCTGTAAACATAAATGAAATATTTTGAAAAGAAGAAAAGCTTTCTTGAACAAGCACAAAATAAAATAGTGGAGATGTGAAGAGTATGAAGACTCAGTGAGGGGATTTTTTTCCCCTGCAAGTCTTTGGATGTATGTAAGGCCTTAAACCGTTCTCGGGGGTCTGTTGAGGAGTGGGTGTCGTTAGGTATACTATTTCAATTTTGTCCAACATTTTAGATGTAATTTTCAACTAGTTAAGGGATTTAGGCCCAGGCTCCCACTGAAGGTAAATAAAAGTTAGAAGTTTTAACTTCCTTAGGTCTCGTTGAAAATCCCAACATTTATATCCAACCAGAGCTCAAAAGCAGGGGTGGACTTGCAATCAAAATAGGCCTGGGAAATGGGTTGAGAATGGCCCTCCCCTTGACGTCACCCCTGCATACCCCTCCCCCTTTCCTTGAGTCCCAGGAGCAGTTTGCCGGGTTTATCCCCCTCCTTCTCCAGCAGCCGCCAGCTGGCCTCTAAGGGGGTCGCAGGTCTCCAAGTCCTCGCCTGGGACATCTTCCGGACCACCTCTTTACTCTCACCCTCCCTCCGGGGCCCTGACCCGGTCAGACCGGCAGGGACGGGACCCCTCTTTCGGGCTTCTGGATACTCCTGGCATTAACGGCCACTTGCGCCAACCGTGACAGGGAATCCGGGTTCAATATGGGGCGGGGGGGCATTCCTCAGTGGGAAAGGGAGGCTCGGGCCCTCCCTCTCTCTGAGCCTCAGCCCAGGATCCTAAGGATACAGGGACCCTTGTCCCTGTCCTGACTGGCAGGGCTGTAGCCCTCAACTCGCCAGTCCGCGGGCCTCTGTTCCTGGCCCTGTCCTGGGCTACTTCCTCTCCCTCCATTTCCCCCTCCTGGCGTCTTACCGCCGGGTCTTCCTCTCAGCCCCTCCCCAAGTACCTGGTTCCCAGCTTGCTCCTCTCCTGTTCACCTTCCTCCTTCCCTCCCTGCAATGTGCACTGGTGGTACCCTTTTGAAGGGCCCGCTTTCTCCTCGCCCCGCCCCTTGCGGTGGTGTCCGGGCGTTGCGTCATGCCCTGGCCCACCCCTTAACGTGGCAGCCGGGCATTTCCCCATGTCTGGCCCGCCCCCTATGGCAGCGTTTGGGCATTCTGGCATGCCCGTCCTGCCCCCCTTTACTCCCGGCCGCGGTGTATGCCGCTTGCTCCAGCGCGTCCCCCGCTTCTTGCTGCCAGGCCGCCGGTTGCGGCCTCGGCTTCATGTCCGCGCCGGTCCGGCCACGAGTGCAGGGCCGTATTGCCCCGTCACATGGCCCTTCGGATGATGGCCCACCGGGAAATTCCTGGTATCCCGCCGGGCCAGTCCGCCCCTGCTCAAAAGGAGGAGTATCCTGTGATAGGTATGGCAATTTTCTCAACAAACTGCACTGAAACCTGTTGAGAGGCTTTGGCTTTGGATGGGAGCAACAGCAGTGATGTTTTGGTTGGTGTCTGCTATAGACCACTGGATCAAGTGGATGAGGTAGATGAGGCTTTCTTCAGACAACTGACAGAAGCTTCCAGATCATAGTCTACGTCTAGATTGCAGGCGTCTTGGGCAAATAGCTTTTATCGGAAGAGATCTTCCACAAAAACTTCTTGCAGAAAAGTGCATCCACACTGCAAAAGTGCATCAAAAAAACGATATGCTTTTGTGAAAGAGAGCATCCAGACGGCATGGACGCTCTCTCGAAAGTAAGCTCTGATTGCTATGCACAGAATGGCCACAAGGGCAGCTGTGCTTTTTCCTCTTTCCTCTTTTTGCACAAATACCCCTCTTCTCCGTCTACACACATCCTTTTGCAAAATAGCTCTTTCACAAAAAGGTGATCTTCCTTGTAGAATGAGGATTACCTATGCTGCAAAAACCCCTCTCTTCTTTTGATTATTTTTTACGCAAAAACGCGCTTGAAGTGTGGACGCTCCACAAGTTTTTTTCAGAAAAACAGCAGTTTTTCCGAAAATCCTCTGTAGTGCAGACATAGCCATAGGCTCTGGTTCTCATGGGGGACTTTAACCACCCTGACATCTGTTGGGAGACCAATACAGCAGTACACAGACAATCCAGGAAGTTTTTGGAGGACATTGGGGACAACTTCCTGGTACAAATGCAGAAGGAATCGACCAGGAGCCATGCGTAGCTTGACCTGCTGCTCACAAGCAAAGAGGAATTAGCAGGGAATTAAATGTGTGTGGAAACCTGGGAAGCAGTGATCATGAGATGGTTGATTTCAGGATCCTCACCAAAGGAAGAAAGGAGAGCATCAAAATATAGACCCTGGACTTCAGAGAAGCAGACTTTGACTCCCTCAGTGAACTCATGGGCAGGATCCCCTGGGATGCTAACATGAAGGGGAAAGGAGTCCAGAAGAGCAAGCAGTATTTTAAAGAAGACTTATTGAAGGCACAGGAACAAACCATCCCAATGTTCAGTAAGAAAATCAAATGTGCTAGGCGAGCAGCTTGTCTTAGCAGTGAAATCCTTGATGAGATTAAAAACATAAAGGAAGTTTACAAGAAGTGTAAACTTGGACAGATGACAAGGTTGGAGTATAAATGTATTGCTCGAGAATGCAGGGGAAGGCCAAAGCGCAATTGAATTGCAGCTAGCGAGGGATTTGAAGGGTAACAAAAAACGGTTTCTACAGCCATGTTAGCAAAAGGAGGGGTTTTCAGGGAACATGTGGGGCACTTACTGGATGAGGGAGGTAACCTAGTGACATGATATGGGAAAAGCTGAAGTACTCAATGCTTTTTTGCCTCTACTTTCATAGACAAGGTCAGCTCCCTGACTACTGCACTAGGCAATGCGGTATGGGAAGGAGGTGGGCAGCCCTCAGTGGAGAAAGAACAGGTTAAGAACTAGTTAGAAAAGATGGACAAACACATATCTATGGGGCCGGATTTAATGCATCCTCGGGTGCTGAGGGAGTTAGTTGATGTGATTGCAGAGCCATTGGCCATTGTCTCTGAAAACACATGGTGACTGGGGGAGGATCTGGATGAAAAAAAAGGGAAGCAAATGTAGTGCCCATCTTTAAAAAAGGGAAGAAGGAGAATCCAGGGAACTACAGATCAGTCAGCCTCACCTCAGTCCCCTGAAAAATCATAGAGGGGATCCTAAAGGAGCAGTTGAAAGAGAGAAAAGGGATCAGGAATAGTCGGCATAGATTCACCAACGGGAAGTCATGCCTGATCAACCTGATCGCCTGCTATGACAATGTAACTGGCTTTGTGGACATGGGCAAGGTGCAGGACATGTTATACTTTGACTTTAGCAAAACTTTTGATAAGGTCTCCCACATAGTTCTTGCCACCAAGTTAAGGAACTATGGATTGGATAAATGGACTGTAAGGTGGATAGAAATCTGGCTAGATTGTCAGGCTCAAAGTGTAGTGATCAACAGCTTGATGTCTGTTTGGTGGTTGGTATCAAGCGGAGCACTCCCAGGGTCAGTTCTGGGGCCAGTTTTGTTCAACATCTTTATTAATGACCTAGATGAAGGGATGGATTGCACCCTCAGAAAGTATGCGGATGACATGAAGGTAGGGGGCTGAGGTAGATACATTGGAGGATAGGGACAAGGTCCAGATTGACCTAGACAAATTGGAGGATTGGGCCAAAAGAAATCTGATGAGGTTCAACAAGGACAAGTGCAGCGTCCTGCACTTGGGATGGAAGAATTCCAAGCATTGCTACACGCTGGCGACTGACTGGCTAAGCAGCAATTTGGAAGAAAAAGACCTGGGGATTACAGTGGATGAGAAGCGGGATATGAGTCAACAGTGTGCCCTGGTAGCCAAGAAGGCTAATGGCATATTAGGGCGCATTAGGAGGAGCATTGCCAGCAGATCTAGAGAAGTTATTATTTCCCTTTATTCTGCACTGGTGAGGCCACATCTGGAGTATTTTGCATCCAATTCTAGGTTCCCGCATTACACTGCTCTACAGCCAAAATGCTTCTGAAATAAATGTAGTCAAACTTTACTAATTCTGGGTCACTGAGAACGAAAATGATGCTTAAAATTGTTGATTGGTTCTAGTTTTCAAGATATGCTATTGGGTCAGTATATACGACCCTTGACTTGGGAATGGCAGAGGATAAGTGAGTTATAAAGGGAAGGGATCTCAATTTAAACCAGAAATGACTAAAATACATCTTTGACTGGATCTATGAATAAATCTATGACTGGGTTTGGACAGTACTTGCTTTTTAGGCAAAACAATGAATGATGCAATCTGAAGCTGGTATTGCGTCATACATGATATGAATTGCATCATGTTATTCCTAGAAGTCATGGATGATGCAATCATAACGAAGCTTACATCACTCTGCTGAACAAATTGCCCAAAATCAGCTCTAGAAATCATACAGTGTCGTGCTCTCTTATTTGTCAGTGTTTGATTTTGCAAAGGGACACATTTCTGTTTAGCCAAAGTGAGCAGAGATGCCTCATACTTGTGTGAACAGTGCAGATAACTTCTGCTATGTTCATGGTGAAGTGACTTTTGCATCACAAAAGCGCAGTATAACCACTATGGTTAAGAAAGCTTATCACCTTTATTTTGGCTGCAGAATTGGAGATCAGAACAAGAGGTGGGCCCCACACATATGCTGCAACACTTGTGCAACAAATCTTCGCCAGTGGTTGAACAGGAAAAGGAAATCTATGCCTTTTGCAGTGCCAATGATTTGGAGAGAGCCAAGAGATCATACCAGCAATTGTTACTTCTGCATGGTGCCTCCAGTTGGGAAAGGTGTGTCAAAGAAGAAAAAGTGGACTGTGCATTATCCAAACATTCCATCAGCTATACGCCCAGTACCCCACGGAGAAGGACTGCCGGTTCCTGATGCACCAGAATCATTCTCACTTGAGTCGGACGAGGAAGAGGAAGAGGATGAAACTTCTGGTCCTGAACCATCAATGTCACAGGACCCACATTTTCTCCCATCCTCCTCCTCTGAACCACACCTCATAACACAAGGTGAACTGAATGACCTTGTCAGGGATTTGGAACTACCCAAGAATAAGGCAGAACTGTTGGGCTCCAGACTACAGCAGTGGAATCTCCTGGCAGGTGATGTTAGGGTTTCCATGTTCCGTGACCGTCAAAAGGATCTTGTCCCATTCTTCTTCATGGAAGGTGATCTTGTAGCCTGCAACGACATCGATGGTGTGATGGCAGCCCTCAACATTGTTCACGATCCAGATGAGTGGAGACTGTTCATTGATTCATCGAAGACGAGTCTTAAAGCTGTTTTGCTGCATAATGGCAATATTTTGCCATCAATTCCAGTTGGTCATGCAGTCCATATGAAGGAAACCTATGACAACATGAAACAACTTTTGAGGTGCATAAACTATGACTAACATCAGTGGCAGCTTTGTGGCGATTTGAAGGTTGTTGCTCTCTTGCTTGGTCTGCAGACTGGATACACAAAGTACCGCTGTTTTCTCTGCGAATGGGATAGTCGTGCACGAGATTCCCACTACATCAAGATTGATTGGCCACTCCGACAGTCATTGGAGCCTGGGAGGAAAAGTGTTCAGCATCCACCACTTGTTGAATCAAGGAAGATTTTGTTACCACCCTTACACATCAAGCTGGGTCTGATGAAGAACTTTGTCAAAGCCATGGACAAAACACAAGCAGCTTTCAAGTACCTCCGTGGAAAATTTCCAAGGTTAAGTGAAGCTAAGATAAAGGAAGGTGTCTTTGTTGGTCCTCAGATTCGTGAACTTCTTCGAGATGATGCATTTGACCATGCACTGCGTGGCAAGGAAAAGACGGCATAGAAAGCCTTCCGGTTAGTGGCAATAAATTTTCTCGGAAACAACAAGGCAGACAAGTACAGGTTGTTGGTGGAAAACCTCCTCAAGGCGTACAAAAGCCTTGGCTGCAACATGTCACTAAAGATACATTTTTTGCACTCTCATCTGGATTTTTTTCCACCGAACTGCGGAGCAGTGAGCGACGAGCACGGCGAGCGATTTCACCAGGACATTGCAACAATGGAGAAACGCTATCAGGATAAATGGAGCCCATCAATGCTTGCAGACTATTGCTGGACAGTGACAAGAGATGCTCCATTTAATGAATACAAGAGACAAGCCAAGAAGCGCCGAGTAGACACTGAATAGGACTAAACTATGTCCATAATAGTTTTTTGCCTTTTGTTTCATAATAAATTTTATTTATATAACCCTTTTGCTGATTTTTAAAGTGTTACATAAACAGGACAGGTGAAATATTATCATGTAAAGCGACCATAAACACATGAAAAGACCTAGGTTTACAATTTATGATTAAAACTCTACTATCTACACAATATACATAGACGTAAAATGTAAAAACTTAAATATCTTGGAAACAGTAGCCAATCAGTTGGTTTAATTGTCATATTTGAATTCAGCACATCAAAATACATAATAAATAGCACATTTTCTCTCTGAAGCAGACGACTTCTAAAAAATTGTAGACCAGTGTTACAGAAAGGATGTGGACCCATTGGAGAAAGTGCAACGGAGGACAACAAAAATGATTATGGGGCTGGAACATATGGCTTATGAGGAGAAGCTGAGGGATTGGGGCTTGTTTAGTCCATAGAAGAGAAGAAAGTGTGTGTGGGAGGATTTGATAGCAGCCTTTAACTATCTGAAGGGAGGTTCCAAAGAGGAAGGAGAGAGGCTGTTCTCAGTGGTGACAGATGACAGAATGAGGAGCAATGGTCTCAAGTTGCAGTGGGAGAGGTCTAGGTTGGATATTAGGAAAAACTATTTCACTCGGAGGGTGGTGAAGCACTGGAATGGGTTACCTCAGGAGGTGGTGGAATCTCCATCCCTAGTGGTTTTTAAGTCCTGGCTTGACAAAGTCCTGGCTGGTATGATTTAGTTGGGGTTGGTCCTGTTTGGGCAGAGTGTTGGACTTGGTGACCTCCTGAAGTCTCTTCCAACCCTATGAGTCTATGAATTAATTTATACCTTACTGAATTAAGTTTATGCATGATTGTGGCCTGGGCTAAATATCATGAGAACCACAACTCTCCATGAACTAAGAACAATGGGGTTGATTCAACCTAACTAATTTGCCTAGAGATACTGCCATCCGGAGATACTTACATATGTTGGTTCAAACTGGATTCTCCAGGGACCAACAGACAAACAAAGGACTTTTGGATAAATAACCCTACTCCAGGATTGCTTTCTGATCTAGCAAATGGTCCAGACTGTCTGTGTCAAGGGAGGCCCAAATGCTTTCCAGAATAGGAGGGAAGGACTTGACTTATTTGTGGGAGTGTTTATTCATAGCTAAGGCTATGTCTAGACTACAGGCTTCTTTCAGAAGAAGCTTTTCTGGAAGAGATCGTCCAGAAAAACTTCTTCCAAAAGAGAGCATCCACACTGCAAAAGCATATCAAAGAAGCGATCTGCCTTTTCGAAAGATAGCATCCATTCAGTGTGGATGCTATCTCGCATTTAAGTTGTGATTACTGCGGATGAAGCAGCCACCAGGGCACCTGTGCTTTTTCCTCTGTCCTCTCCTTTCAAAAGAACTCCCTCTTTCCCATCCACACGTGCCTTTTTCTGAAGGAGCTCTTTTGGAAAAAGGCTTCTTCCTTGTAGAATGAGGATTACCAATGTCAGAAAATCCCCTCTGTTCTTTCAATTTTCTTTTGGAAGAATGAGATGTGGATGTAATTGAAGTTTTTTGGGAAAAACGGCCATTTTTCCAAAAAAACCTCTGTAGTGTAGACATACACTCAGAGCCATCACGAAGTTGTAACCACGGAAGAAAAACCTTGATATAGTTTGAAGAACAGCTCACCGGCTAGAGCAGGGGTGGGGAACCTTTTTTGGGCTCGGGGCCACTGACCCAATAATTTGCACACAGGTGAGAAGCAACCCCCCCCAAAAACAAAACAAAAAAACCAAAAACACTCCACACTCATTGATATTGCCCCCAACTAAGCAGCAGAAAGACACTCCCCATGGCTCCCATCATATACCAGAGCCTAGGGAGGGCCCAGGATAGTAGATTTTGTGTGCCATGGTGTGGCAGCGGGAGGGCTCGAGCACCTGTGCAGGCTCCCCAACTGGGGGAGGGACCCTAAACATGGGGGGGCCACATCCAGCTTTCAGGCCCAAGGGTCTCCACCCCTGAGCTAGAGTCTTTGTTGGAGTTGGGGGTGATCTCTGGCAAAGTTATTAGGATGTGTGTAGGTACTTTTAATGTTTTAATATATCTTTACTGTAATGCTTTCACCTTAAGAATAAATGTACATGCTTAGAAAGGGCTGTGTGTTAAGACATACCTGAGACAGGTTGGTCAGAGAGATCCTCTTGAGACCAGTGTTCCCTCTAACCTGTGTGGCGTGACAGCTTCACAGGTGATTAATCAGCCCCGCCCAGGCAGTCAGCTCAGTGCAGGGAACCCTGAGCTTAGTGGGAACACTGCTTGAGACTGTCATTTGATGCATTGAAATACCACTGAGCCCACCTACCTGCCCTTTGGGAAGCCCCACCACTGTATCCGGCTGAGCCAGCCCGCTGGTCTCCTCCCACATTGGCACAGAGTTATTACAAAATAACTATGTGAGTGTCTACACAGCAATTCCGTTATTTAGAAATAATTTTGAAATAACGGATGGCTTATTCTGAGTTCTGTAAACCTCATTCTACGAAGAATAATGCCTATTCCGAAATAGCTATTTCAAAATAAGGCCTATGTAGCCGCTCCACTTCTGCTATTTTGAAATAGCCCCTCACCAGGGCCATTCTAAATTAGTCCTCCTGGGGCTCTAAATCGAGGTAGCACGTCTACATTAGGGAAGCCTGCCTCAGACTCATTTTGAGGCTTCCCTGCGGTGTAGACATGCTATAACTATTCCAGAATAGCTTATTCCGAAATAACTGCAGTGTAGACATAGCCTAAGAGAACTTGTTACAAATTATAATTTCTTACTCTAGTTCTTATTTCAGGTAAAGTCCTTCTCAGGCTGGAAGATGTCCTTTCTGACCTAGTGCCAGCAGTTCTCCTCCACCCCTGTTACTATGGTCCTTTTATTTCCAGGTGTTTTCATGTATCTTTTTGGGGTGGGGAGGCTGTCTGTAAAGCCAGATGAAGAAATCATTGTTTACTTCCTTGGCTTTATATAGAATTTCCCTAGGTTGGGAAGCGCCCCCATGCCTCTGTAGAAAAGTACAAAATTCAAAATAGATTCCAGCATCAGCAACCCAAATATATTACCTTCTGGGTACTCTGAGCCCCTCCTATTGGCTGGTTCATAGAAAAACAAACCCATTTACAGATTAGTAAAATTTAGGATGTCTAGATTAGTAAACCAGTAAAAATACTTCATATTTTTAACTTCAAATACAGGAATAGAATTTGTACATTGAGCAGATTATAACTTTTCAAATGATACTTTACAAGAAGTATTTTGCAGAAAGCATCTTGCAGTTATGCATATTCATATTCATAAGCATATTCTCGTACAATATGAAATGCACACAATACCTATGGGTAATTTGTTTATAGCTTTTGAGGAGAAGGCAAAGCAGGCCTGTCTGACTTACTGGGGACTGATAAAAACAATGAGTAGTCCTGTGGCACCTTAAAGACTAACAAAAATGTAGGCTCATGAGCTTTCATAGCATAGGCAAAGAATTTGGCAGCCTGTAGATATTCAGCTCAGGAGGAGGGACATGTATTTCTGCCCAAGAGAGGTGACAGGTTCAGAGCCAGAAGCCTCAGCGTGAGTGTCCCACAGAATGGGAGTACAAGTGCTGTTGCCCTGAACTAGGACAAATCCAGAGGGCCATTTCCCATTAATAAAATACAATAAGTAAATTGCTGCATCTAGGAATGGACAAAAGGGAACATATTCCTGGCATGCACCAACATGCTTTGTACCTAATCCAGGTTGTGGTTTGTTCTTTTCCTATAATATTTATCTACCTACCAATCTGTGGTACTTATGATTTATGTGGTCTCTTGCACTTGTTTCTACCTTCAGTAGTCTGTCATAGCTCGTTAATATTACAATGCATATGATCTTTCACAGCCCTGGTTTTTGAATTTTAATAATTATGATGTTTCTTAAGCTACCACTGGATGGTGCTTTAATACAGCCTTATTTTCTGATAAAAGAAATTCCATGCCTTTCTGAAAGTGGAGATTCTTCTGCTCTATGAAATTAATCGTCAGTTATGCTCATATGCTCAGGGGTTCTGGGATTCATCATTAGGAGTCACTTCATTTTCTTTCCCTCTATTAGAAACCAAACTTACTGTAGAATCATTTAAATGTAAGCAACTACCCTACAGTATATTAGGCTGCAAATGCCTATCTATTTTGCTACAGAAAATAGCCCAATGAAGGTAGTTGACTTTATGTTGGAAACTAGTGGAGCTTCATTCTGTGTCCAATTACAGCAGCATTTCAGAGTTACAAACACTTTGGGAATAGAAGTTGTTCCTCACTCTGAACAAAACATTAAGGCTGCGTCAGGACTGGCATGATTTTGCGGAAATGCTTTTAACGGAAAAGTTTTTCCGTTAAAAACATTTCCGCAAAAGAGCGTCTAGATTGGCACGGGTGCCTTTGCGCAAAAAGTGCTTTTGCGCAAAAGCATTCGTGGCCAGTCTAGACGCGATTTTGCGCAAGAAAGCCCCGATCGCCATTTTCGCCATCGGGGCTTTTTTGCGCAAAACAGTTCTTCCCTGTCTACACTGGCCCTCTTGTGCAAGTGGGCTTATCCCTGAGCGGGAGCATCATAATATTTGTGCAAGAACACTGACAATCTTACATTAGATCGTCGGTGTTCTTGCGCAAATTCAAGCGGCCAGTGTAGACAGATGGCAAGTTTTTGCGCAAAATCTTGCCAGTCTAGATGCACCCTAAGGTTCTTTCAGAAGTTTACAACTGAACATTGACTTACTATAGCTTTGAAACTTTACTATGGAGAAGAAAAATTCTGCTTTTAACCTTCTTAATTTAAATTAAACAAACAGAGAAACAGCTTCCTAGCCTCTGCAAATCTTTTTTAAACTTTCCCTTATTTTTTTTCAGTAATTTACATTTAACACCATATTGTATTGGCCATTTTTGATCTCTGCTGCTGCCTGGTTGTGTACTTCTGGTTTCAAATGAGGTGTATGGTTGACTGGTTAGTTCATAACTCCAATATTCATAACTCTAAGGTTTTACTGTATATATATACACATCTTATCTCAAATGATGAAATGAGGTTGCCCCCGCACTCCATACTTATTAAACTGACATAAAACTACATTTATCATGGACTTTTTAATGTCTGTCCTACGCTACGCCCATCTCTGCCAGGAATAAATTACCCAGCAGCTTTCAAACCATCACCAATTTTAAAATAAAATCATAGGTGAGAGTAAGGTGGTGCACTCCGAGGCACTGCTCTGGTAAGAAGAGGCTGGCCGGCACTGGAGGGCTCCTCTACAGGGGAAGGCGTGGCATGCTCCCAGCCAGGCTCCGACTGATTCCTGGGGCTCTCCTGCAGGTGGGTATTGTCAGCAGCCCCCACACACTGTGCTAAGCAGCAGACAGCCAAGCAGTTTACAGAGGCTGGCTAGGGTGCACTGTAGGAGTCATGCACACTGCCAGGCAGGCTTCTGGGGGGTATCCATGTCCTAGCTAGTGCTGGCCTTCTCTCATCATGATGGCTGGATGCTGGGCAGTGCAAGAACAAGAGCAGCGCAGGTAAGGACCTGTCCACCAGCCAGATAACCTAGCTGTGACCAGGACTGTCTCAAGCCAGCCCCAAACCCTCCCCACTCTTTGCCTTACACGTACATCCACCCAAACTTCCTGTCCTAAGCTCCTGCATGCTCCCTGACTCCTGCATCCCTGAACACACATAACAACCCCCTGCCCTGAGCCCTTCATCACACCCTCCATTCTTCCTCCCTTGAGTCCCCTACAACCCAGCTTCCCTCCCCACCTCATTCTGCTTCCATTTCTGGTGATAAGACGGCAGCTGCCTAACATGTGGAACAATCATAGATTATTAGAATACTAGAACTGGAAGGAATTTTGAAAGGTCATCAAGTCCAGTTGCCAGCCCTCATGCAGGACCAAGCACTAACTAAATCATCTGATAGATGTATATCTAACATGCTCGTAAATATCTCCAGTGATGGAGATTCCACCACCTACGTAGGCAATTTATTCCAGTGTTTAACCATCCTGACAGCTGGGAAGTTTTTCCTAATGTCCAACGTAAACCTCCCTTGCTGCAATTTAATCCCATTGCTTCTTGTCCTATCAGCAGATGTTAAGCAGAACATAGCCTGCTCTGGGCCAAACACTTCCAGATTTCCTCCTTCTCAGTTTAGGGCACATATTGCGGGAGGCTCATAGGACGACTGGAGCACTTTGAATTGCAGCAATAGCTGGCTGATGGAATGGTCTCCAGGAGAATGTTCCTGACAGAATAAATTAGTGAATGGAAAGATGGCTAAGACCAACTTTAATCACTAACACTATGTGCACTTGTGTGTACTGCACATTTGTAAATCATTCATTTGAATTCCCTGAGTCTTTACCTGACTGATACAGCCGCTGCTGTCAGTGGGACTGAATCCCCATTGAATCCTAGGGCTGGAAGAGACCTCAGGAGGTCATAGAGTCCAGCCCCCTACCCAAGGCAGGACCAATCCCAACTAAATCAACCCAGCCAGGGCTTTGCCAAGCCGAGACTTAAAAACCTCTAGGGATGGAGATTCCACCACCTCTCTAGATAACCCATTCCAGTGCTTCACCACCCTCCTAGTGACATAGTTTTTCCTAATATCCAAACTAGACCTCCCCCACTGTAACTTGAGACCATTGCTCCTTGTTCTGCCATCCGCCACTACTGAGAACAGCCTTTCTCCAGCCTCTTTGGAACCTCCCTTCAGGAAGTTGAAGGCTGCTATCAAATCCCCCCTCACTCTTCTCTTCTGCAGATTATACAAACCCAAATCCCTCAGTCTCTCCTCATAAGTCATGCTCTCCTCATAGGTCAGTCCCCGAATCATTTTGGTTGCCCTCCACTGGACCCTCTCCAATGTGTCCACATCCTTTCTATAGTGGGGGGGCCCAGAACTGGACACAGTATTCCAGATGTGGCCTCACCAGAGCCAAATAAAGGGGAATAATCACTTCTCTGTATCTGCTCGCAATGCTCCTCCTAATGCACCCTAATATGTCACTAGCCTTCTTGGCTACAAGGGCACACTGTTGATTCATATCCAGTTTCTCATCCATTGTAATCCCCAGGTCCTTTTCTGCAGAACTGCTACTTAGCCATTTGGTCCCCAGCCTGTAACAATGTTTGGGATTCTTCCGTCCCAAGTGCAGGACTCTACACTTGTCCCTGTTGAACCTCATCAAATTTCTTTTGGCCCAGTCCTCTCATCTGTCCAGATCCTTACCCTCCAGCATATCTACCTCTCCCCCTAGCTTAGTGTCATCTGCGAACTTGCTGTGGGTGCAATCCATCCCCTCATCCAGGTCATTAATAAAGATGTTGAACAAAACCGGTCCTAGAACAGATCCTTGGGGCACTCCCCTAGAAACCGACCGCAAACCTGACATCGAGCCATTGATCACTACCTGTTGGGCCCGACAGGCTAGCCAGCTTTCTATCCATCTTACAGTCCATTTATCCAATCCATATTCCCTTAACTTGCTGGCAAGAATATTGTGGGAGACCGTATCAAAAGATTTGCTATATCACATCCACTGATTTTTCCCATATCCACAGAGCCAGTTACCTCATCATAGAAGCTAATCAGATTAATCAGGCATGACTTGCCTTTTGTGAATCTATGTTGACTATTCCTGATCTATTTCCCCTCTTCCAAGTGCCTCAAAATGGATTTTTTGAGGATCCCCTCCATGATTTTTCCGGGGACTGAGGTAAGGCTGACTGGTGTGTAGTTCCTTGGATTGTCCTTCTTCCCTTTTTGAAAGATGGGCACTACATTTGCCTTTTTCCAGTCATCCGGGATCTCTCCTGATCTCCAATAGTTTTCAAAGATAATGGACAAAGGCTCCTCAATGACATTTGCCAACTCCCTCAGTACTCTCGGATGCATTAAAATCGGGCCCATGGATTTGTGTATGTTTAGCTTTTCTAAATAGTTCCTAACGTGTTCTGTCCCCACCAAGTGCTGTCCACCTCCTTCCCATACTGCATTGCCTAGTGCATTTGTCTGGGAGCTGATATTTTCCGCGAAGACAGAGGCAAAGAAAGCATTGAGTACTTCAGCTTTTCCCACATCATCTGTCACTAGGTTACCTCCCTCATCCAGTAAGGGCCCCACACCCTCTCTGATCACCCTCTTATTTCTAACATGCCTGTAGAAACCTTTCTTGTTACCCTTCACATCCCTTGCTAGCTGCAATTCCAATTGTGCTTTCGCCTTCCCGATAACTCCCCTGTATTCTCGAGCAATATATTTATACTCCTCCCTACTCATCTGTCCAAGTTTACACTTCTTGTGGATTTCACCACATATTTTTCCATAGGACTTAGTAACCAGTTGCTCCTATTGAGCAGATTTCAAAAGAACCTGACATTTAATGCATCCCTCCCCCCTGCCCCGTGGGCTGAGATTGTTTGTTTGAAAATCCAGCTGGCTAAATAGGCACTGAGCTCTTTTGAAGATGTGGCCCTAAGAGCACTAATAGTTGAGCCATCAAGTTATGATGTTCTGTCATACGTTGGTCCCACATGGAAATGCAGTGACACAACCGTCACAAAGCTTAGACGCAACAACTTTGACTCTGAGGACAAAGTTCTGAAAGCAGCAAATCTAATTACAGCTGTTTCTATATCCACCATGCTATTTTCACTGTGGCACTCTGGCTTAGATTTTACATAGTGTGATGTTTGCCTAACTGTGTCAGATAATGTGACAGTTGTTGCCTTGTTTTGTGAATGTGGGAAGGAGGTTAACTCTACCAGTTTGACTTTGTGTGAATTTTCTTTTTTGCCTATAGCTGTGGAGCTTTGTGAATCACAGCAGCCCTATAAAGTAATTAGATTCATCTCCAGATAGCAAGATGCTTCCACTGTGAAAATTGTGAAAACAACAAAGTGACATTTGCTAAATTATCTTAACCCTCCTACTTGGATATGTTCTCAGAGACTACAGTTCATTTCACTTTTTCCTGCAAGAAATAGTTCCTGATTGGAGGTGTTTAAAGAAGCTCAAAAACACTGACAGGGTCACGTAATTGAAGTCTCAGCTAAAATGAGACACTCTTTTTCTCCCTTTGAAGATAGTAGGCTGAAAATGAAGAAATGTTACTCTTTTCTGTGTAGCAAAATATATTGCTACTAAAAACTTAAATTATAGCTAGCGGTAAAGATTACTGTATATCATGTTATAAAAGAAAAGCACAAAGAAAGCAAAATAATGGCTGTGAATACTGAAATTTGTTTATTATTGTCGCACACACAGGATTTATGCATGCCATATTCTGAGTATAGAAATGAAAAAATACGTGTGTGTGTGTGCGTGTGAGTGTGCGAAAGAGAGAGAAATTGTGTTGCCTGCTATATAAAATCTTCTAGTAAATAATGGGCTATTTAGGAACTCATATTACTGTATATTTGGACTTCTGGTTGGTAGTGAGGATTGTGAATAGAAGCTGCTATTTACTCTTTCATTGCATAATGAGTGGCTGATGGGAACTGTAGTCATTCTTGGGCAGATGTCAGATGTCACAGAACTAGACAGCAACGTGATGGCACCAGAATGGCAGACTGACGTAATGAGTGACCAAGCTCCATGTAGGTTTTTGGATAGGAGGCAGAGAGTGAAGAGTACAGTTTGTAACATGAACTACATATGTGTGTGTGTCCATAGTTATCATTATCTACCTCTGAGTTCTCTATTGCACTAAGCACTAATTAAGTAAATGAGATGCACAGAAAGGGTTCCTAATGGACCTTATGGAGTATCCTGCTCTTCTCCCCTGCCTGGTTATTAGAGGCTCAGCTTGGAGTTGGATGTTGGTTGTGGATAGTTTGTGCATTAACCGATTATATTGTTTAATTTAAGACCTGATTTGTGCTTCATTTTATCCACACAAGTTATACCCACTGTCTCCAGTAGGACAGGTCATACATTTAACAACATGGCTGGATTAGGACACTCATTTTTTCCTAGTAACATTAATGGCAAACATGGAAAATTCTGTGCTCTCTAAGATGCTGTTAAAATGGGTAGATAGTAGCAAAGTGTAATATCTGAAGAGGATAGATCTCAGTATTGTGAAAGGAATCCTAAATCTTATTTATTGCAGCATTTAATAACCTTGACTTTGCTGGCAGGCAGATGGCAATCTAAAAAACCACTTTCTAGCTACTTTTGCTTTCTCCAATAAGTTGAAAAATCTTGATGAAGGTTTCAGAGTTCATTTGGTTAGAATAAAGGTCGGACTTGGATAGAAGAGGGAGAACAATATTTTCAGCATGCCTTGCCAGTATTATTAAGAGACCAGACAAACTCTGAATCCTGTCTCTGCTATTATATTTTACATTCTCTGTCCTTCACAACCCCTTTCTGGGCTAATCTCAAGATCAGAGACCTGTTCTGAATCTCGTTTGCAGAACAGAATCGCAAAGTTATGAGCACCAGAGTTACAAACTAACCAGTCAACCACACACCTCATTTGGAACTGGAAGTACACAATGAGGCAGCAGCTGAGACCCAAAAAGGCAAATACAGTACAGTACTGTGTTAAATATAAACTACTAAAAAATAAGGGAAAGATTAAGAAAGATTTGGGAAAGGCAGGATACTTGCTGTGCTTGTTTCATTTAAATCAAGATGGTTAAAAGCAGGATTTTTCTTTTCCGTTCCAAAGTTTCAAAGATGTATAAAGTCCATGTTCATTTGTAAACTTTTGGAAGAACAACCAGCCGGTTTATGTTCAGAGCTATGAACAACATTGATTCCCAAGATGTTCCTAACTCTGAGGTTCTATTGTGCCCGTTGCACATCTGTGTAACTCAGCAGAGTTACTCCTGGCTTACAACAGCGTAAGAGAGATGAAAAGGAGGCAGGTTTATGGGCTATTGTTGCTTTTTTATTATGGGCAATATCTACTTTATTGATCAGTTAGGAACTAAAGAAGCACCAAGACCTCTGCCCTACACTGTGTCATAAAGGAGCTCACATTTTTTATGTGGATTCAATAGTTATTTCTGGGGTGTAGGAGCTGAGGATAGAACAAGCTGGAGATAATGCCTAAGCTCTTTTTAAATCAACTAGCTGTGGTTACTTCGCCATGCAAACTAAATCCACATTCCTTGTTCTTAGTTTTCATACAGACATTAGGGCTGCATCTAGACTGGCATGATTTTCCGCAAATGCTTTGAATGGAAAAGTTTTTCCGTTAAAAGCATTTACGGAAAAGAGCGTCTAGATTGGCACGGACGCTTTTCCGCAAAAGCACTTTTTGCAAAAAGCGTCCCTGGCCAATCTAGACGCACTTTTGCGCAAGAAAGCCCCGATCGCCATTTTAGCCATCGGGGCTTTTTTGCGCAAAACAATTCTGGGTTGTCTACACTGGCCCTCTTGCGCAAAAGCATTTGCGCAAGAGGGCTTTTGCCCGAACGGGAGCAACATAGTATTTGCGCAAGAACACTGACAATCTTACATGAGATCGTCAGTGTTCTTGCAGAAATTCAAGCAGCCAGTGTAGACAGCTAGCAAGTTTTTCCGGAAAAACTGGCCAGTCTAGACACAGCCTAGTAGTTCTGGACTGTTCTGGCAGGCAAACCACATCAACCCATATATTGTACTTCCCATTTGCTTGCTAATGGATTTCACTTTCTCAAAGCAATAAAATTTGCTTTGTGCCCATAAAATGGGGGGTGGGGGGGCCAGCAACGTTGTTAAATAGAAAAAAATTGGCATGATCAAATCTAGTCCATTTAAAATGTCTACAGGAAATCCATTTTGCCGCAAAGTAGTAAAGGGGGGAACTCAGGGGGAAGGAGAGTAGCATAAGACTTTCTATTCAGTTTCACCATTTCCATTTTGATTTATAAAGTTCTTTTCATTCTATCTGTTAGTAGCTGAGATGGTAAAGCTGGGGCCTGCAGATTTATTATTGTCAAATGCTTACTATTTTCTGACCCTGCTGTTATTGGAAACATCTGTTATCCTTGTGGCATTCTGAGAAATTTATGCTATAAATTGTTGGTAATCTTTACTAAATGTGATAAACTGGCTGCAATTGTAAGAGGAGATGGAAATCGTCTTCTGGGATCCTTCCATGGCCACTTCCAATCCTTGAGCAGTTCAAAAGTTGTGCAGATGTTTAGAAAATATGATTAAACTTTTAAAATACAGAGGCAAACAGTTCAGCAGAAAAGAATGATTTTTTTCTTCCCATTCCCACCCAGCAACTTCCCATATTTGAAGCTGACTTTTATATTTTTTATTATTTTTTTAAACCTTCCCACTCTGCAGGTGATATTTCTGTCCAGGTGAATTTGCCATTCTCTTCCTAATTTTTATTTTTAAATCATTGTTGAGCTCAGTCCTTTACACATGAAGAGTACATTTATGGGCAATTCTGTAAATCTGTCAGAGGAATAAAAAAGGCACTAGCACATCAAATTCATGGCAAATAACGATATTAATGTAATTAATCACAAAAACTAGTAAGAGAAGAAACTCCGACAGATATGCATATATGTAGTATAACATGAGTAAAAACAGTGGTGCGTTCATCTTCACCTACTCTTTTGGCTGATTTATGATTGTTGGACTTTGTTTTTATTTGTTAAACATTGGTCATCTCATCATGATACTGTAAAGTCCCAGGGCTGTAATTATATTTACTAAAAAGACCTCTTTACATCATTCTGCAGAGCATAGTAAAGAGTTTTTAGGAAGTGTTTATCCAATAAATAAATAAAATAACTGGCTTAGCTATAGTGGAATAATTATACTGCAACCTGCAATTTCCTATGTAAATACTGGGACTTCTGGGACTTCTGTTCCAGATACTTGGCTTTGCAAGATAAGCCCTAAGTGTAAATGAGGATCAGGCTTCTCTGAGGATTGCAGCATGTTTCATAAATATTCATTGATAATTCTTTTATTCTTCTGGGAAACAGGTGAGTATTATCCCCATTTTACAGATGAGGAAACTGAGGCACAGGAAAGTTAAGTGATTAGTCTAAGGTTACACAGTCAGTCAGTTATAGAGCTGAAAACAGAAGCCTGAGCCAAAATGATCATACTTGGATGACTAAATATGAATACCTAAATCCACATTTAGATTCTCATTTATTAAAGTACATAAGCAAGTCCCTCACTTGAAGCACATGCTTGAACCTAGCCACTTACATGCTTTACTGAATTAGGCCTTAGGCATTTGAATTTACTATTAGCTGTGCTTTTGCAGAAAAGCCTATGGGACCCAGAGCCTAGCATTCTAAAGGCCTTATGTTTTCATGTGGGTGGGGGTTTGGGTGGTTGTATTTTTCCTTTGAGGCCCATACATCAAGACTTTGAGAAGATGCATACACAAACGTAATTCTCGGGCTGTTAAAAACCTGTCTCATAAGAACTGTCTCCATGGTATGGATGAACCATAATATTCTTAAACCACATTAATGCAAGTCTATGTAATCTATATAACTGCCTACTAGGCTGAAAATAATGGTTTTCAGTGTGAGATGTTCCTTATGAACTCCTATCTAAATGTAAAAGTGCAAAACCTTCTGTAGCACCTGAGGTATTTGCATCAGACATCAATAAAAAGAAAGCGATAGAAAGAACACATTTATTTTCTCTCCAGTCTCTGAAGACAGCAATGCTGCTGCTGATCCAGTTCAAATGAATGATTATTTTGCAGCATTTTGGGGGATTTGTATTCACCTGAACATATGTTCACTCTTCAAAGTAGATGATGGAAGATTCATACAAAGTTTCAAAAATCCTAATTACTTACCCCTGAAGTAGTAGCACTGATTACCAGGCAAAC
Organism: Pelochelys cantorii; assembly: GCA_032595735.1. Classification (NCBI taxonomy): domain Eukaryota; kingdom Metazoa; phylum Chordata; order Testudines; family Trionychidae; genus Pelochelys; species Pelochelys cantorii. Next base: position 42,971,262 of record CM064335.1, read on the forward strand.
AGATGAAAAGATTAACCCTTTGACATCTGGACACATTGCAGTTTCCCCTCAACACCTTTCTTCCCTCTCCCTGAATATGCATTTCAAAATGTATTAGTGAAGAATAACTTGTAAATGGATACAGTAGCCAAAATAAAACCGTTACTTACTTATGTGGGACCACAGACATATCAGTTTTACTGAGATGGATAGTAATAAGCATTGGCTACAGCTACACTGTAGCCTTCTTCCGGAAAAGCTTATGCAAATGAAGTGTGGCATGGAATATCGCTGCACTTCATTTGCTTAATTAATTAGCAGCTGCTTTTGCGCAAGAGCCATTCTTCCTCATTTTTTCAGGAAGAATGGCTCTTGCACAAGAGGGGGGTTTTGTGCAAAAAGGAGCCGTCTACGCAGCTCCTTTTTGCACAAAAGCCTCTTGTGCAAAAGTGGCTGCTAATTAATTATGCGCGGCCATATTCCACGCCATGCTTCATTTGCATAAGTTTTTCCGGAAGAAGGCTACAGTGTAGCCATAGCTTTAATGTTTGGAGCACTGGAAATATTTTCCAGAAATTGCCACCTTGATTCGTGACATTACTAAGAATAAAATCTGCTTCATTCTAGAGTATCAAATGAATAACCCTTGAACATGGGATAGGTTTGAATCAAAGATTGTACAGCTAGCCCATATCTATAACATGGGCCAAATCTCCTTTATTCTTTTAAGAGTAAATAAACCCTTACACAAAATCCTGAGCATTGAATCCTGAGCATTTTGTCCTGTGTTTAATGAGAGATGAAATCAGAAGAAATGTGCATTTGCTACAGCTCAGATTGGGAATGGTGCCTCGGGGTACTATGACACAAGGCTTTAATTCTGTCCCAGCATTTGGCCCCTTTCTCTGTACTCAAGTTGCAAGTAGTGGCCCATCTGGCAACAGAACAGACTCAAGGTCCCATCTCATCACTAGAGTGACTGTGGGGACGTCTTCACAGCAGAAAAGCTGGGGTGACAGCAGGGGACTTCTTTGTAGAAGGGTGTAACTGGTTGGACAGGTGACTGAACCAGCTGCATTCTTCTCTCCATGCTACATACAGAATCTTCTGCTGCATAGGTGGGGTTGGCAAATGTTCCTAGCACAGTGGATCTCGCAATTAACACTTCCTTGAGCTGCACAGGGAAATTCACATCTCCCAGAGCTATTGTTTCAGGCTCTTTGCAAGCTCAAGCCACTGTTGCTGCTTTGGTTACCCTTGGGTCTTCTATTCAAGCTTTCCCCCCACTCCTCTTCAACCACAAGGGCTGGAAATTTACTTACATCAGAATCCAAGATCTCCTTTTTAATCACATGATTCCAAGAGCTTTGCCCTAGGCGTGGGTTTAGCTTTAATCTAGCCTCCCATTTGCCCGTTCCCTGACCTCTTTAGTTTATCTGTACAATGAGGGATAAGATTTTGCCAAAGCGTATATATGCATGTTGCCTTTCAGATGAAACCCAGCTAGTGGCGTTCACACTTTCTTCTTCTTTTAGCAGGGCATTAGTTACTAATTCGTTTGACTTCTTAATGTTAAACTTTTGGTAGTTTCAATGTTTTTACCAAACTCAATTAAAATGGAATATATTTAAAATGTAGGAGAATGAATAAAATATGTCATTCTTGTCCTGCATGGCTCAATGGTGGGAATGTGGGAGGGTTCTTGATGGGGTTGCATCATTTATACACTTGTTTTTATGCATAGAGATTTCGGTGTGTATCCATCCCATTCCATTAATGAAAATAATGTACCTAATTCCTTTTGCATCTTTTCAGGGAGGAGAGCTGGTATAATTATTTATTGTAAATAAAATATTTTGAGAATTCTGCCATGTGTTTTATGAGTTGAACCTAATTTCTATTAGTTAATTTGTTATTCATAAATATTTGCCAAATAAGTGATGAATAACACTGTATTTTATTTATAGATTATTTGTTTGCTGTTCATTATATCTGAAGTAAGATGGTCCCAGCATATTAAATCTGCTTTCTGAAAGGATAACTGCAACTTAGAAAGTGAAAAACAATGTCTTATAACAGGTTTCTAAAAGATTAAGTATCTGTACTAAACTTAATGACATTTTCAGTTCTGTAAATATTTTCCTGTGTACCTGGCAGCTATTCACATTCTCAGGCAACAGTGAACTGAACCTATCAGATTGTTCATTCACAAAAATGCTGGCTAATCACTTTCTGTTTTACTTCACAGGCTCTTTTGAGGGAAGAAAAAAACATCCAAGCAATGTTTGTGTTTTGCTGCCAACATCTTTTAAATGTACCAAAGAATTAGTAAGATTTCTGATGACAAAATGCAGTAGCAACTGGAAAGAATGAGGAAGAACAGTTAATTATCAGATAGCTATCCAAGAAAAAATATCCTGTGGCTAAATTTCAATGTAAAACCATGCTGTATATAAATACAGTGGTAGGGAATGAGAATAATACAGGTGCCAGAGAAGATTATATTACAATATGCCTTAATTACCATCTGCTTAGTTTTAATTAATTTCCTTAATTGGGGAACAATGCATTTTCTAATTACACATGAAAACACTACCAGCTATTTCAGGGTCTTTATGTATTGCACAAATTCTCCTGGTAGACTCACTCTCTGCCTAATTTGTACAACCTCATCTCAGTGGACACAGGCTGTTTGGCAGACTCTTGACAATTACTCAAACTAATCATACATGAAGCAACATTCCAAATTTGTAATTTAGGTGCAATAAAATCCTAAATGAAAATAATTCAGATCGTACAAATACCAGACTGAAACTTCAGCCAGAAATGTAATTATAGAACAATACTGATGCGGCTAGAATCAAATTTTAAAACGAAACATACCCTCTGAATGAATATTACCAAGATGATGGGCATGACTATGGAAATGGAAATTAATTTTCCTGAAAAAATGTCATCATCTAACTTTAACTTATCAGTGTGTTTAATAAAAATATTTAAGCTACGCAATTAAAAACATTAATACCTACATTGAAAAATGGGCCAAATGTATACCTTGTGTAGCCCTCATGATATCCATGCAGTTGCATCAAAAATGAATTTGGCTTAATGAGTTAAACTAAGTTTCTTTCCATAAATAACCATCTTGTCCTGAGGCTACTGTAATGAATCTATCAATTTATGCTTGTTCTCTGGCTTCATCTTTTCTCAGATGTATTCCATCAAAGATTAGCACATCACCTCTGGCATTTCATAGGTTTTGCTTGGGACTTGAAAGTGACCTCAGTAAGAGAAAGGAGCATTGCTTCCTATCTGATTTATAGAATTCCTCAGTTCCACAAAGATGAATGTCAGGTAGGTTACTCATCTAATTTAAAGAGCATCATATTCTGAATTATTACAAGACTCTGCATGAGTAAGGGTCAGTGCATGGGTGCAATGTCCCATGTGACGCGTTACAGTTCACATGAATGCCATGGTTTCTCTGTTGCACTTGGAGAAAGTGATTTGCAGTACCCCTTTATGGAGTGCTGCGTAATGCTGTCTCCACATCCAGACAGCTCCCCCTTTGCTCCCTACCTACTTTCTCCCCCCAGGGAAGCAGCTTTTATACTGCTCCCAAACTATACTTTATTTGGCTTGCAACACAAGGAACTTTAATGCAGGAAGACCCAATGTGACCTTCCTTCCATGCCCTATACATACATGCTCTGCAGCATGTCAGAGACTTCTATATAAATGTGCCAAAATCTTACTCCAAGTCCAAGTTTTCAGCATAGACACTTAAAATGCATGTAACTTGGTCACAAGATTAAGCTTCTATAAGGTTATCCTGATTACACATTGCCTCCAGCAGTATGCAGGCTGGACTATTTGTGTCTTACCTATAAGCCCAGGCAGATGCCTACAGCTATTTAATTGGCTTAATGTAGAGTTGAGCTCTGTGCATAAGGGCTGGAACTCAGGGTGCTGGAGGTGCTGTCATACCCTGTGGCTAGAAGTTGTAACCCCAAATATATCGTTTCTGTGCCCATTATAAAAATTGTTCTGGCACCATCATCTCAGTGGGCCTGCCCCTGCCCCTGCTGAGGATCTGATCCTATATTTTCCGGTATTTTTAGTTAGACAGCAAAATTTGTTCCTTCTACATGTTTTGTCCATTCACAGAAATAAATCAAAGCAAAAAGAGGAAGAGAAAGTATTTCTAATAAATAATTAGAACTGTGATACAGTGCTGGTCTGATAAAATGCAGTATAGATTTCTTTCACAGTTCTTGTGCAGGTTTGAATTTCTGCGAGAATATCTTAATTGTCACATTTTGAGAGACCAAATAGATTTGTTTTGACAAGTTTGATCAAAAGAAAGTGTCACCTCAGTTCACTCTGCTTTTTTTAACATTGGGTTTAAATTGTAAAACATTTCATTACACCCAGCCTCACTGTGTTTTCATTTGTCAAAAACACTCATCATAGCTTTTTATAGGACCTGAAGCTGTGCTTTCTGAAGGTGCGAAAATGTAAAAAATCTGCAGAATCTCAGGGTGAAGAGTGAAACCTGTGATTTAAAAATAAGTCACTGGGGGTTATGGAAAATTACCGATGTTTTCAGGACTAGACAAGAAGGCTGAGGATTCTGTCTATTAGGTGATAATGATACTTCTACATCAACATCCCATCAGAAAATTCTCACTTCTTGTTTGCAGTCCTGGAAGAATTTTAATTTATAACCAGGGAATTAGGTCAATAAATGTGGGTCATTGCCAGATATTGAACCTGAGGCACAGTGCTATTTTAATGACCAACTTGCTGAAGACATACCAGTTAATCACTTTTCATTCATCTTTTAACTATCTAATCACAAGAGTTAATACCTGAGGCTATGTCTACACTAGGGTTTTTTTGCACAAGAGGCAATGCAAATGAAGAGCTCATTAGCATTTTCTCACTTCATTTGCATAATCTCTTCTGATGCTTTTTGCGCAAGAGGTTTTTGTGCAAAAACCTAGCAGTGTAGATGGATCCATTTTATGCAAAAACCCCCTTTTGCACAAGATCTGTATCTCTCCTTTTTTGAGGCATAAGGATCTTGCGCAAAAGGGTTTTTTGGCACAAAACGGATCTGTCTACACTGCTAGTTTTTGCGCAAAAACCTCTTGCGCAAAAAGCATTGGAAGAGATTATACAAATGAAGTGCAAGAAAATGCTAATAAGCACTTCATTTGCATTGCCTCTTCCGGCAAAACTCATAGTGTAGATGTAGCCCCAGGGAATTTCCTTACTCTTTCTACTGTCTTTGAGTTGTATATTAGTTGCTAATTTTCCTCAGTGAAGTCAGGATAATCATGTGTTATGCCCATGAGCACAGGAAACTACAAGCTTTGTAGATACTATACGTGAAGAAACACTATAACCTGAATGTGTGAAAAGTGAGTTCAGATACTAGAGCTGCTGCCAATAGAGTCCTATATCTACATGTTATGTGTTATTACTAGAACCAGTTGAAATTTTTCATACAAAGTTTGTCAGCAACCTTTTTTCCAGTTAATCAATTTTTATGAGAAATTATTGACGTCTGATTTTCCATTCCTCATAAACATCTCCATGATGCTTTTATTTTAAAATAATGTTCCAGTCATACTTGAAATTGTTTTTGAGCAGTTTATTATAAGCAAAAATGTTCAAAAGTGATTTTGAGCACAGTTTTGTTGAAAAAGAATGATAAAAATTGCCATCGAAAAATGGCAACTGGGTCCAGCTTGGATCCAGTGAAGAGAAACAGCTTCTGAAATTTCTTGCAAAACTATTCTGTTTTTTCAACCACTTATTTTTCTTGCAAAACCTTTTTTGAGAACAGATCCATACAGGGAGGCCAGAGACCTGTCCTTGATCTCTGTGGTTTCAAAAAGTACATCAAGCCTATGAGAATGCACAGAGAATAATAGAATCATAGAATACTAGGACTGGAAGGGACCTCGAGAGTTCATCGAGTCCAGTCCCCTGCCCTCATGGCAGGACCCAGTACTGTCTAGACCATCCCTGATAGACATTTATCTAACCTACTCTTAAATATCTCCAGAGATGGAGATTCCACAACGATCCTAGGCAATTTATTCCCGTGTTTAACCACACTGAGGCTGCGTCTAGATTGGCATGATTTTCCGGAAATGCTTTTAATGGAAAAGTTTTCCATTAAAAGCATTTTCGGAACAGAGCGTCTAGGTTGGCACGGACACTTTTCCGCAAAAGCACTTTTTGCGGAAAAGCGTCCCTGGCCAATCTAGACGCGCTTTTGCGCAGGAAAGACCCGATCGCCATTTTAGCCATCGGGGCTTTTTTGCGCAAAACAGATCTGGGTTGTCTACACTGGCCCTCTTGCGCAAAAGCATTTGCGCAAGAGGGCTTTTGCCCGAACGGGAGCAGCATAGTATTTGTGCAAGAACACTGACAATCATACATGAGATCGTCAGTGTTCTTGCGGAAATTCAAGCAGCCAGTGTAGACAGCTGGCAAGTTTTTCCGGAAAAGCGGCTGATTTTGGGAGAAGAGGGAATGTCCTTTCTTGGATTGAGAACTGGTTAAAAGACAGGAAACAAAGGGTAGGAATAAATGGTAAATTTTCAGAATGGAGAGGGGTAACTAGTGGTGTCCCCCAAGAGTCGGTCCTAGGACCAATCCTGTTCAACTTATTCATAAATGATCTGGAGAAAGGGGTAAGCAGTGAGGTGGTAAAGTTTGCTGATGATACCAAACTGTTTAGGATAGTCAAGACAGAAGCAGACTGTGAGGGACTCCAAGAAGATCTCACCAAACTGAGTGATTGGGCAACAAAATGGCAAATGAAATTTAATGTGGATAAGTGTAAAGTAATGCACATCGGGAAAAATAACTCCAACTATACGTACAGTATGATGGGGGCTAATTTGGCTACGAGAAATCAGGAAAGAGATCTTGGAGTTATCGTGGACAGTTCTCTGAAAACTTCCACACAGTGTGTAGCGGCGCTCAAAAAGGCAAATAGGATGCTCGGAATTATTAAGAAAGGGATAGAAAATAAGACCCAGAATATCTTACTGCCCCTGTATAAAACTATGGTACGCCCACATCTTAAATACTGTGTACAGATGTGGTCTCCTCACCTCAAAAAAGATATTTTGGCCTTGGAAAGGGTTCAGAAAAGGGCAACTAAAATGATTAGGAGTTTGGAACGGGTCCCATATGAGGAGAGGTTAAAGCGACTGGGACTTTTCAGTTTAGAAAAGAGGAGACTGAGGGGGGATATGATAGAGGTATATAAAATCATGAGTGGTGTGGAGAGGGCTGATAAAGAGAAGTTATTTATTAGTTCCCTAAATAGAAGAACTAGAGGACACCAAATGAAATGAATGGGTAGCAGGTTTAAAACTAATAAAAGAAAGTTCTTCTTCACACAGCGTGTAGTCAGCCCGTGGAACTCCTTGCCAGAGGAGGCTGTGAAGGCTAGGACTATAATAGAGTTTAAAGAGAAGCTAGATAATTTCATGGAGGTTAGGTCCATAAAAGGCTATTAGCCAGGGGATAAAATGGTGTCCTTGGCCTCTGTTTGTCAGAGGCTGGAGAGGGATGGCAGGAGACAAATCGCTTGATCATTGTCTTCAGTCCACCCTCTCTGGGGCACCTGGTGCTGGCCACTGTCGGCAGACAGGATACTGGGCTAGATGGACCTTTGGTCTGACCCAGTACGGCCATTCTTATGTTCTTATTTTCCGGAAAAACTGGCCAGTCTAGACATAGCCTGACAGTTTGTAACTTTTTCCTAATGTCCAACCTAAACCTCCCTTGCTGCAGTTTAAGCCCATTGCTTAGAGGTTACCTTAGCTACTGTTCTTCCCATATTGAATCACAATGGCTGTTTTGCTGCTCTCTTCAGGATGGCTATTTCCAAGTTGTGATTTTCCTGGGCCACAGGAAGTTTCTGAGATTCCTAGTCAATGGCCAACATTATCAGTATGTGGTTCTTTCCTGTCATCAGCCCTCTGCAAATGTATGTTGGAGGTAGAGGCATATCTCTGAAGGAGTATAATTCATGTCTTCCAGTACCTAGACAACTGGCTATTGAAGAGCAGATCCTAAGAACAAGTCCTCATTCTGTCCAGTTCATGCTGGACCTCTTCAATCAGCTGGGACTGATTTTGAATGAAAATGAACATTGACTTCAGTACTTGAGTTTTACATTTGAGATTTTTTACATTTGCATTGAATAAATGTCTGTACCTACACCTCAAAAAACAATAGTTACAGTAGGTTGGTAACCTTCTTATTCATGCACAAGGCCTATGCAGCACTAAAATACCACTTAAACACTATTTTGAGGTCATAAGTGCATCTTGTATAATCATTAGAGGTTGTCACGGGGTGGGTGTGCCTGGCCCCCTCAGAGGCAGGGCATTAGGTCTTTCAGGACTCAAAACGTGATTAGATAGTTGCTATATGCTGCCAGAACTCTAATAGCAGAGACAGGATTCAGATTCAATAGCAACCCCTTTGTTCACAAGACAGTAAGGCCTAATGGCCAGCATCAATAGCAACCCCCCTCTTCACAGGGCAATAAAGCCTAGCGGACAGAGTCACTAATCACAATGGTAGCATCCCCTGGGGAGTTAATTGGGATGGGATAGAGGGACCCGGGCCCACCCTCTCCACTGGGTTCCAGCCCAGGGTCCTGTCAGTGGTGAGTGTGTCCCACCACTAGCTCATTGGGGAATCCACCCAAAATACACTGAGTTCTCAGGAAACAAACTCCCTGCCCTAGGCTACTTCCTACCAGTCTCATGACAGTCAGCTTCCTCTCCAGTTTCCGCCGGGCTGAGGGCTTCTCCAGCTGTTCCCTGATGACTGGCCTCTGTGGTCCAGTCCATGCATTGTTCTTCCTCCTGAGCTCTGGCCTGCGGCAGTCAGCCCTAACTGAGCTGCTCCACACAACTTTATACCAGCTGGAGCATGCCCAGCAGGGCTGTGGGGGTGGGGCTCTCTCAGCCAGGTAGCCTTGGTTAACTCTTTCAGGCCCAGTGCGGGATTGGTACCCCACATCACAGAACTCTTCAGGAGTTTTTCAAGAAATTATTTTTTCATTGAAAAGTGCTTATTTGTCAAACTAAAACTGAAATGTGGTCTGGTTTCCCAACTCAAAAAATATTGAAATTCTCAAACATTTCATTTTAACATTTCTAAACAAAAAATGTAATTAGAAAAGAGAGAAAGGAGAGAGAAAGATTTTAAAAAAGAAAAATGGCTGAAATTGAAACAATGTTTTGACTCAAAAATGGTGTTCGTGAATAGTTTTATGTTTTCTGCTTTGCATCCTGATTCACAATGGGGAAATAATTATAAAAAATATTCCTGGGATAAGAAAAGCATTTGTTACCTGGCTCTGGTGATAATGAGGCTTGTGCTAAATCTTGTCAGTGACAACATTCACCCAGAATAGACATCTCATTGAAGGATATGATGACTGTGAAATTAAGGCTACCAGAAAACTATGTAGTAAGAACAGATTTCACACTTCAGAGAAATCAGTTGTTGGTTAATTAACCTACAGTATCTCCTAACTACATATCAATACATCCAATTGAAGTGTTTATTATACATATTTAAATACAAATTGGCCACCAACATGTTTTGCAGTTTAAAAGCAATGTGATAAGATATAAATCTGTTATGCGGCACTTCCACTTCATGACGTTATTCTTACCTATCACTCGGTACTTAATTATCACAAATTACATTTTGACTTATTGGAGACTCTGAACTCTATGAACTTGATGTATCATGTTTTATGCTGGTGTAACTATTGAAATCAGTGGAGTAGCAATAGAATCAATCTGGAGTGCTGCACAAGGCCCACCATATGAAATATAATCAGCATTTCTCTTTGTGAACTTCACAGCTGGCCCAAAAGCCTTTTGGTAAATTATAGCAACTTCTATGTACTTCTTCCATACAGGCGGCAAGAGTTAGTGGAAACTGCTTAAGCTGTAACTGTAGGAGGGTGAGTATTGCGGTAAATATACCAGTAACATAAGTTATTTAATGAGCTATGAAAAATACCTCCCAGTATTGGTAATCTAGTCTGAAACATAAGAACCAGTAGGATAACCAAAGCAATTGTTATCAGACATTATACAACCGAGGATTGCCAGGCCATTGCTGATTAGCACATTTCAGGTACGATTTATCAGGTCTTCGTTAATTAGACTCAGCATTTCAGAGTTATACAATCAGATGACACACTTAATTCATGTATTACTGGAAGTTAGACATCTAGTTGATAACACGCACATTAAAGTAAACATCCCCCAAATGAAATAAAAACGTGCAGTTATGTAGAAATTATGAGGGAAAATCCTGGTCTCTAGGCATTCACTAGAAGCCTTGTGTGGTGCTGGCACACCAGCACAGTGATGCTACTAACAACGAACGGAATGGTGTCATTTTGGCCCAGTCCACCGTAAGAAGTGGCACAGAGGAGTCTGCAGGAGTTAGGGGATGAAGGGGATTCTCCTTCAGTGAGGCTGAATTCCTCCCTGAGCTCCACAGAATACAAGGGCTAGTTTATTAACATTTTCAGTTGTCACCAAGGCAATATTGCAGGATAAAAGAAATGTTGGGCCTGGTCACAGAAAGGAATAACACTGAGAAATTAGGTGAAATTTAGAGGGACCACCAATAAAATGGCATGACTTAGACCTGTTCAGATACACAATCACCTTCATAGTCAGGGCTACTTACAAGCATTCAACTAATGTGTTTGTGCAACTTACACATGCAGGAGCTGGAATGAACTGTAATTTAAAGGAGGGTGGAAGCCATCTCCCTTATATCTTTACACGCATGGTCTCCAACCTTTTTAAGCACAAGATCACTTTTTGAATTTAAGTCAGTCCAGGATCTACCTCAAACCCAAATACCCCTGACCCACCCCTTCTCCAAGGCCCTGTTCCACCTCATCGCCAAGGCCCTGCTCTCCTCGCTCTGTGAAGATGGGGTACTAGGGAGGGGAACAGAGTGACATCAACACCCCCTGCCTGTCTCCCCTGCTCTGCATAACAAGCAGGAGGCTCCCAGGGGGCAGCTCTGAGGCTCTGGGCCGGAGCACCAGGGCAGTGGGGGGAGGGGAACTAAAGTGCCAGCACTTGATAGCCTCCCAGCCAAAGCAGTCAGGATCACCTGTCAGAGGCTTCAAGATCTACCAGTAGATCCCTAATTACTGGTTGGGGGACCACTGCCTTACACCAATGTGCGCACCTTTACTCATTGATACAGCAGGTATAAATAGCTCTAAGGGAGTCCAACTGTGCATGTAGTAAGGAGTCTAAATTAGGCATGAATCTAACTTTACATAACCTCTGAATTCAGCCTGCTAATGTTTAAACTTGTAATCTGACTGATGCAATAGCTCACAATATTTGGTAACATTGATGGCACCGTGCATGATCAGATAGAGACTGTATTGGAGCAACAGCCTGGGGACTAAAAAAAAAAAAAAAAAATGAAAACAGACACCTAGGAAAGGCCACCGTATCTTTTAAATATTTAATTGCTTAAATATATAAGACATTAAATATCCAGCTAATTAAATGTTGGCCAACCAAAGACACATATTGGCTTGAAATAATGACTACGAGGCAACAATCAGTGATATCACTTTTCTGCTGTCTGCATCTCTATAACAACACTTAAGAAATTGTGGCTTTTTACAGGCATAAAATAAGCATGTGAAGATTTCCTTGCAGAACAAACCTTGCTTTGTGCTCTGATTTTTAAGGCATTCTTTCCCACAGGTGACAATTATCTTGATTAATTTTGACATGAGCTGCCTTCTCTCCTGTTAGGGTTTGTAGAAGACCATTCATAGCAGAGCAAGTGGAACTCAGCAAGGAATTCTGAGCATTTCTCAAAGCCTCTCTCTGCAGCACTGCAGAAACCTAGCAGTGACCTACTTTGCTGGTGGCGCTGATTGAAATAACTATCAACAAATTGGAGTAGTGGTGTTCAGAATCACAGAATACCTTTAATGATTTATGGATCGTAGTTAGTGAACTTGCTTGTCAGATGGATCTGCAATAGAGCAAAGCCAAGCTGACTTCCAGGCAGCAAAACTGTAAACTTCTAGCAGTATACTTCCCTCTTAATGTTTGCATGTAACTCCTGTTAGCATTAATGATGCATTGAGAAGTGCATACAGATTCATCTATGGGCGAACTGATCCCATGAGACTAAAACTGCTGAGAATTGCTGCAGAATGGGTTTATTTTTGTGCACTATTTCTGAATGATCTATCAGATTTTCAAGAGCAGTTTTGCTTTATCTATTCCCATTTTGCCCAGATAGTACTTTAGGTATGGGCAGAGGGTGGGGGAAGGGTGTTAGGTCAGCATCTATCAATGATTTGCTACTAAGCTGTTAAACTTTCTGACTCATTTCTGTCTGAAAGGACAAAAGATAAAATTGAAGGGTAGTATGCAATATGGCTAAACTTCTGGAGAGGAAAGAGTAATGATGAATGGCCTGCAAAATGGGTCTTGTTCCTTCACATCCTGTTCTCAGCAATTTTGCTCAACCATATGGAAGTTACTGACATCCCAATGTCAAAGATGAGTTGAGAGGAAACTTTTCCAACTCTAAGGTTTGTGATATTTCACAGCAATGACAGAAGAAAATTGATTGCCATGGTTAGTTTTACTTTATATACTGTAAGAGTTTGCCAGAGATGTTCAGACTATTATTGGTGACCTGATTTTTTTTTTTTGGCCCTGTGATATGTGTAGAAAGGAATAGATACTTTAGTAGCACCTTGGTCAGGCTTCACACCTTTGCTAACCAGCACTATGCACGACAGATAAGTGCGACACTTCCTCATAACAATAAAGAGACCTGAAGTATACAACTAACGCTGTTGTGTATGGAGTTGATAACAGTGTACAGCCTGATTAGCCCTTGTTAAGTGTTCCTTGTGTGTATATAGAAGCTACTGTAATAGTCAAACCCAAATCTAAGCAACAAAATATTATCCTTCTAAGCTGTGTTCTGTCCTCAGGGGCACATGTGTAACTCCTACTGAAATAACTAAGTTGTATGGATCTCATTACAGTGAGAAAAAATCAAGAGACTTCCTCACACCACAAATATTAAACAGAGTTGGCTGAAAAATGGGAATACAATTTTATGCAGAATTTCAAAACTGTTTCCAGTACACATTATTCCAAAGGGACTAATTTTCAATGAACAGTTCCATTTTAATTGAAGTTTCTGCCAACATTTCCACTAAAATTAATTCAGATAATTTTGTTTACTAAAAGCCAGGTTTTCAATAATAGTTTTAATAGAATTATAGAATCATAGAACATTAGAACTGGAAGGGACCAGCAAAAACAAAACAAAACAAAACAAACAAACAAACCAAAATCCAAGGGGCCCAGACACTGCCCTTTTAAGAGCAGAGAAGACATTGCCCTTTTAACGGTGGCCATTTTGAGCGGCCACCTCTGGTCTAGCCCATCCCTGATAGGACTATCCCTGTCTGTCTAACCTGCTCTTAAATATCTCCAAAGATGGCGATTCCACAACCTCCCTAGGCAACTTATTCCAGTGTTTAACTACCCTGATAACTAACCTCCCTTGCTACAGTTTAAGACCTTTGCTTCTTATCCTAGTTTTGAAATTATGTAGATAAATTCCTTTCAAAGATTTTGGAAATTTTCATGGGAAAAATGTCAACAATATTTAAAATTTTCATTTTTAAGAAAAAGCCATTTTTGACAAAGTAACTTTGCATGTGCATATTTTTTGACTTGCTCCAGTTTGAAGGATTGGTGTTTTTGTTGTGCCACCATGGAATTACCAGTGAAAAACCAAGATTTGCCAGGCATTGTGGCTATAAGCAATGTTAATTACAAAATCTGAATGACAGGTTTCAGCTTTTGTTATAAATTAAAATTAAGTCCAGGTGTAGTGAAGGGATTCAGAAATTTTGATGAAGTTCATTTGTTTGTGGTTGATGAGATGTAGTTTCAATTGACGCATAGTAACATATGGGCTGTGTCTAGACTGGCACGATTATTTTCAGGCATAACGGCTTTGCGCAAGAGGGTTTTTCTTGCGCAAGACGGGGCAGTGTAGACAGCTCCGTCTTGCGCAAGAGCCTCTTCCGCAAAAATGGCGGTTCATTAGTTATGCAAATGAGGCTTGGCGATATTCGACGCTGAGCCTCATTTGCATAGCTCTGGCACAAGATCGCGCCAGTCTAGACACAGCCATGGAGTTTACAAATACTTCAGACGCAAAGGCAACTTAGGGCTGAGGCCTCACACAGAGAGACAGAGAAAACATCTTCATGAAATTCTGTATACTGAATTTTTCATAAAGTTCTCCCAGTCAACATTCTTTCCTGGGAGATGGATAACATACTCATTTTATTTTGACTTGAAGTAGGGCAGTGTGATCAAATCTGTTTCAAATACAACTAAGTTTTACAGATCAAAGAGTAGAGAGGGAGCGGGTGTCATGTAGCTAATAAATGCATAATACTCTTCCTTTCTACTTTTTTAGGGAGTTGTTTTGAATAGTTAACCCTTGGGAGAGTGGAATGGCATGATGCAGAATACTGGGGAGTAGTTGAAACACCAGAGTTTGCTGCAGTACGGGGAGAGGAGGAGGAAGCAAGACTTGTCAGAGATGACATTCCTTATTAAGAATAGGTGAAGAAATGAGACATTTCTCTTAAAAATCAAGGCAGTAACAATTGCTAAATCACACTGATTCCCCCCCCCCTTCTGTTTGTAATTGCCTTTGCTATCTTATTCTTCTGCTACCCTTTTTTCTCTCATTGGTTTGGACTGTATCGTTGCATGTTGTGAGACCTGGTTTAAAAACAAGATGTAGTTTTCATGACATTTTTTTGTTTGAAGCTTTGGTAAAAAAATTAATTTTGACCTTTAAAAGCTGGTCAAGAAAGATGAAAAAAATGTTATCAAAAACGTTTACCCTTTTTTGCTGAAATTGTAAAAAAAATCAACCAGCTGTATGTGTGGTTTGCACTAATTTCAATGGGGCTACCCTACATGCAACTCAACTCAATGGTGACAATACTAAGTTCTCTGGAAATTATGTCAGTTCTTCTTTCTAGGCATTCACTGTGCTCAGTGTCCATAAGGGCACAGACATTCCAGGGGGTGAAATTCATTGTTTTGTATCCCTTCTTTCGGCTCTGGAATTGAGTAATCCCATTGGATGTGATCCTTCAGTTGGAAGGGTATAAGACAACCTATGGCTGGGGTACCTTTTCTAGCCTCCTTCCCATTTGGGGTGAGCAGAGGGGAGCCTAAAAAGGCTAACTCAGTCACAGCTGTTGCTGCCAAATTATACTTCTGTTCATCCAAACACAAGATGACCATCACATGGCTGTCACTGATGTGCAAATTCGCAACTAAAGAGTCCCAGAGACCCTGGCTTCTTGCCACTTCTCCATTGCTGAAGAGCTTTGTACAGGTAGGTGTGAACCCTTAACAGAGGCCTGCTCATGAAATTTTTTAACATGGAGAAACTGGTGTGCAGGTGCTAACCACACACAATTTGACAGGACTAGAACCCTGACCCAGTGGCAAGGAAATTCAAGACAACCTGGGACTCCCTCCTGCTGCAGCCCTAATCCACCTTCACAGCCACACAGCACTAGAAGGTCATCTATATATGCCTGATCCAAAGTTGGGGTCTTGTGAGGTTTGCACCATAGTTAGACAGAAGCAAAGTACCCTCTAATCTTTTCAATCTGTGTGCAGAGTACATTTTTATGAGCCCAAGGCATGCACAAATGTGCACCACCAGTAGAAACAAAAACCTAGCTGTGGGCACTTCTCTGATTAGCAGAGTGGTATTTGAATCTCTCCTGAACAGCCACACAAGAATGCAGCTTACAGGCAACACTGGTCAGGAGTCAGACCTGCTCACCAAGGCGGACTCTTAGGGCATGTCTTCACTAGGAAATCATTTCAAAATAAGTAAAACCGAAATAACTCCTGAAATAACAAAATCAAAATAGCGTCCCCCTACTATGGGGGAGAATGGAAATTAGTCAGAATTTTTTCGAAATAGCGCATCCACACGGATTGGAACCTGCCTCGGATTTAGAGCCATCGGAAGCACTCTGGAGAGGGCACCAGGATGGCAGATACTTCCTGTGGCTGCTTGGTCAGGCAAAGTGCAACTCGTGCTTTCAGGGGCTCCTCTCTACAGCTGCATCGCTCACGCCTCTTCTCTACTGCCTCCCCCTTGCAGGACACCGAACGGATGCAGTGTGTTCTGGTTGCCCTTGAGGATGCCACAACATTCACAACATGGAGCCAGAGCTGCTGCAAAGCAGTGCCAGGCTCACGGGCCTTGTGCTGCGCCTCATGGTGCAGTTCGTCCAGACTGTCCACATGCTGCTCCAGCAGGACAATGACCAGCGTGAACTGGAGGACCTCTTCCCCCAGGTCCTGGCACTCCTGCTGCTGCAAATGCCCCTGAATCCCCTGGACATGGTCAGACACCACTACTGACGGAGGGAGACCGGTTCGGACTGGTGGGACTACATCATCTTGCAATAAAGGGATGACTATCAGTGGCTTCCTAGAGTTCTGCAAGTGATTAGCCCCCACCCTAAGGCAACAGGACACCTGACTGTGACCCGCCATCCCCCTGCAGAAGCGTCACCATCACCCTGTGGAAGCTCTCCATGCCGGATGGCTACCTCTCCATCGGGAACCAGTTTGGCATGGGGAAATCCACAGTTGGGACCATGCTCCTGCAAGTAGCCAAGGCCATAAACCATATGCTGCTATGGAGGGTCGTCACTCTGGGGAAAGTGGACCCCATTGTTGATGGCTCTGCCGCCATGGGCTTTCCGAACTGCAGGGGGGCCATAGATGGCACACACATCCCCACCTTGTCCCTGAACACTATACCTCAGACTACATAAACAGAAAGGAGTATTTCTCCATGGTGCTGAAGGCCCTCATGGTCCACAAGAGATGCTTCGCCGACATCATTGGCTGGTCAGGGAAGATGCACAGCGCCTGAATCTTCCGGAACTCATGCCTCTTGCAAAAGATGCATTCCGGCACTTTTTTTCCTGACTGCACCATCAGGGTCGGGAAAGTGGACATGCCCATCTGCATCCTGGGTGATGCAGCCTACCCCTCGCTCCCCTGGTTTATGAAGCCCTACACGGTCAGCCTGGACCCCACCAAGGAGCACTTCAATGCCAGGTTGAGCAGGAGGTGCATGGTTGTTGAATGTGCGTTTGGCCGCTTAAAGGGGAGGATCAAGAGTCTACTCAACTGCCTGGACCTCAGTGGTGGTCCCTGCAGTGGTGGCGGCCTGCTGTGTGCTCCACAACCTCTGTGAGAGCAAGAGGGAGACTTTCCTGCCAGAGTGGGGGGCAGAGGCTGGATGGCTGGCCAGGGCTTATGAGCACCAGTGCCATTCAACAAGCTCATCAAGGGGCTGTGTTCATCAGGGAGGCCTTGAGGAGGGAGATTTTCAGCCAAGGCCACCTGTGAGACTCTACCCCGGGCCCCTCCACAAAGAGCCCCTGCATTCCCCCTCTATGCCTTTCATCCCTCACCCCTCCCTACCCCATCCTCCTTTTCCCCCTTCCTCCCTCTCCTGCAGAGCAAATAAAAAAAGCCTGTTTTGTTTGACAAACAAGTCTGTTTGTTTGGTGGCTATACAACAAGAAAGGGAATGGGGGAAGAACCTGGAGTGAGGAAGGGAGAAAGAGGGGGCTGGGACTGGCACCTGCCTCGGCCAACTTGGGAGGCTTTGGCTGCCCAACAGGTCCCACCACCCTGGTGGCCCCTTGGGGGCTAGCAGTGGAAGCTGGTGTGGGGAGGGAAGGTGGCTGATGGCCCATTCCATGCATGAGGCTGTGTGCTCCATTTCCAAGGTGAGGGAGGAGCACATGGCCTTGTGCTGGTGTAGCAGTTAGTCCCAGGTGGCTTTCTTCTGCTCCTAGTCAGCCTGGTGTTCTTCCCAGTGCTCCTCATCAAGCCCCCAGACGAGGGACTGGAGGCAGGCTATCTGCTCACTCATGAGGTCATCCCAGGTATGTTTCCTCTAGTGGATCCTGTGGATCCAGGGAGGTGGTGGATGCACCATGCTTGCAGCTGGCCCAGCTGTGAAGAAAAGTTAAAGGGGCCATCATCCCAGGAAACACTATGTATGAAGCCCAGCCCTCATCTCTGAGCCAACAATGAAGGTCTCGGTTCAGATGAAGGGGATGTGCTTCAAGCAAGGTCATACATTGCCTTGAGAGGCACTTTCCTGCAGGGGCATGGACATCCCATGGAAGCCTTGCTACACCGATGGCCTGCGGACAAGCAGGCACGGGAAGGTGCCAGCCAGGCCAGGATACTGCGGGCTGGAGAGAGGGATGGGGCGGCTCAGGTTCCTTCCATGTCCTGCACATACCAGGTCTGTCTGTGGTGGCATTCCACAGAAAGAGAACTTCTATCCCTGCCTACAGCCGGGAGGGGGTGCTGGGGGACATGTGTGTGAGTGGCAGAGGCTGCTTGCCGGAGAGAGTGACACTGGGGTCCCCTCCTCTTCCTTCTCCCAGCAGGTTCCCATGCAGGGGATCAGTCTCCTCCTCATTGCCGGGAGCCAATGCTGCCTGAGTGTGGGTGTGACCTTATGGTGTGTGTAGCACTGCTGTGTGGTTCCATAATCCCAGCCTCCTTAGTGGTGGCTTGTCATTGGAAGGTGTCCCAACCTGGAGGCCAGAATAAGGCAGGCCTCTCCAGGAACCTTGTGAGAGGCACTGAGGGGCTCCTGTGTGAGAGTGTCATGAGCTGGGTGCTTCAGACTGACTTCATGTGCACCCATGTTCATAGGCTGTTGTGTGGCCCCAAGGCCAAGAATGCTGGGCAAGGAGCATGTAGACCCTTACAGCCCATTGCCTGCCCCCTCGTGTGTATAGGGAAAGTTATAGAACTCACCTGAAGTGCCTTCCCCGTGTTTGTCCGATGCCTGGGACACATCCTGGGAGACATCCTGAGAGGGGGAACTGGCTCCAGGGTGAGGAACAGGTCCTGGCTGGTGGGCATAGTCACCTGGCTGTCCTCATCTGCATCCTCATCCTTGTCTTCTGCAATCCCGTCCTCCTCAAAGCTGACGCCAGGCGTGTCCTGGCCGGACTTGATGACGATGACAGGGAAGTGCCTGGCCCCCCTCCCAGGATGGCTTCAAGCTGTTCACAGCAGTGGCATGTGTGAAGTGCTGCCCCAGAGCATCCACTCTGCTCCCTGGCGTGTTGTAGGTCTGCCAGCACTCCTTGATTTTCATCAGACCTGTCTGAGGTTCTGGGTGTGGCTTTTCTCAGCCAGGCTGGTGGCCATCTGGCCACACTTGTCAGTGTTGTGCTTTCTGGGGTGTAGATCCTGGAGGTTGGTTTCCTCTCCCCAAACCTCGATGACGTCCAGGATCTCCACACGAGTCCAGGGTGCTGCAGGAGTGCTGGCAGCCATGGGGGGGAGGGGGCGGGAAGGGGGCTCAGAGGGAGCGCTGGGTTCTGCCATGGCTCCATCTGCTGAGGCTGTATGGTATGGGGCTGGCAAAGCTCTCCACGTGCCACACGCCCTTTTCCTGAAGCCTGCTGCTTTAAGCTCCGCAGGAGAAGGGGAGCAGTGGAGCTGGCAGGTGTGGCCAGAGCGACCATGTGTGCAGCTGTGAGAGGCCTCTGGAGGCCAATTATTTCAAATTAGCAGCACTGGGTCATCCACACTAATGCTATTTTGAAATAACAAATTTGAAATAAGCGTTATTCCCTGAGGAAAGCAGGTGTACAGATTTCAAAATAACCAGCCTGTTATTTCGAAATAATGGGCTTGGTAGTGTGGATGCTCCACTTATTATTTCAAAATAAAGGGGGGAGGAATTATTGCAAAATAACTCCCTAGTGCAGACCGGGGCTGATGGGAGTATGAAAGCTCCTGATGATATAGCTCCGAGGGTTTTGGGCGGAATAGGCCAGTGGAGGCTCTGCTTCCCATGGTTTTTAGACCACACAAGCCTCTCCAGCACAGCAACGCTGAGATCTATCAGAGAGGCAATACATACTGACATGCAGTTCTTATTGAGGCCTGGTAGGCTGATGGAAACCAGTTAAGAAGATGGAGGTGCCTGCACTTCTTTTGGAAAGGAAAGTCACCTGAGGAGAGATGCATTCATGGGCTTGGCTTTGCCATCAAAAATAAATTTACCAGTCAGCTTTTGGATCTTTCCACAGGCATCATTGGGTGCCTCCTGATACTTCACCTCAAGCGCATCAACAGCCATGATTCCATGGTCACTAATGCATACCCTCCAACACTCGCTGAGGAAGACAACAAGGAGCAGCTTTATAGCACTCTGGATGCAGTCCTCACAGCATGCCTAAGGCAGACCAACACATCCTCCTGGGAGAGTCCAATGCCAGAGTCAAATGGGCCTCTCAGCTGTGGAGCAGCACAACAGGCAAAGAAGGGGTGGGAAAGGTGCATCTCAGTGGTCTTCTCCTCCTCAGCAAACATGCAGAGCATGATATGCTCATCACAACTACCATCTTTAGGCAGAGTTACACATTTTAGACCACCTGGAAACATCCTCAGTCCAAACATTGGCACCTCTTGGACTCTATGATAACCAAATGCCAAGAATATACTGATGTCCATATAGCATCAGTCATGAGAGACACAAATCACTATTGGACAGACCATTGGGTAATAAGATCTATCATGTACCTGAAGCTCGCTCCCTCACATTGCAAACAACTCACTATGAAAAAATGGAGTAAGTCAAAACACTTCCAGATCAAACCAGCAGCAGACTGTTGCAGCAACACCTGTCTGAGAAACTCTAACTTCCCTGATAACATCATGGACATTCAAGAGTACTGGGATCAATTTTAAAGTACCATTCACAGTTCATGTGCTTGAAACTATAGGATATTCCACTCATCAGTGCCAAGACTGTTTGATAAAAACAACGATGAAATCCGAGCATTAATTCCACAGAAAGGAAATGCATCTGTAACTGGCGAAATCATTTCTCTAACCACTGAAACCCTGAGGCTTATTACCTGCTCTAAGATGAAGTCCAAAGGAGGCTAAATGACATAAAAAAACCAAAACAAGTGGTGGCAAGAGAAGGCCTCTACGGTCCTGGCTTTCATAGACCAGGGTGACATGACATAAGCTTCTTTCAAGCAACAAAAGCTATATATAGGCCAAGCCGTGGTTCACACTAGAATGTGGCCAGCAGCAGCCTTCAAGCACTTTGAGGGAGGGAATGGAGAGGAGCTGCTTCCAGCTGAAGAGCAGGTGTAAGGAGGGGGAAGGAATACTTGGCCCTCATCTTTGCAGAGATCATCTCTTCTCTTCTCCCTGCCCTGCCCCCACTTGAAGCAGCTTGTTCCTTCTTTCCTGCACAGTGTTTGAAGGCAGCTAATGCCTGCAGGCTGCTGCTGGCCATCAACATAACCCAGCCAGCTCTGGCTACATGTGGGCAGGAAGGGATAAGCCCTAAGCATGCATTGTGCAACAAAGACCAAAGGAACTTGACTGCAAGGACTTCAGTGAACAAGGCCAGCGAGGATGGGCAGCAAAGGTGATACATACCTGGCTCCTGCCTGGCACCTGCCTGCACTGACCAGCTACCGCAGCTCACAGTGCATAGCCAGTGCTGGCTGGAAGTGGGATATGGGGTGGGCCCTGTTGGCCAAGACGGTGGGGTTTCACTGACAGACTTTCAGGGGGAGTGGCTGACCCTGTGTGTGGCATCTTGGCCCTGCCACCACCTTGCCTACCCCTTCCTATTGTCAGGCTCTGGATCCCCCCACTCACCGCTGCTGGGTAGGTGGGTTGTTAGCAGGGAACTGGCCAGCAGCAGGACCTACCACTTCACATTGGGGGGCAGGGGAGATGAGACAGAAAATATGGGGCAATTTACCTGTTTTTAAGGAAAAGTAGGGACACCTGCAGGAGGGTGTAAACATGAGACTATCCCTTGAAAATGGGACATCCGGTCACCCTATGCAGATTCCTGTCACAGTCTGGGTCTCTCCCTCTCTCAACATCAGAAAAATGAAGATATTCTACCAGCCCTCACCTGCACAAATGACTGTTCATACTCCACGAATCACTGTTGGTGGAGAACCCCAGGAAAACGTGTGCCATTTCCCATACCTTGGCAGCTGCCTCTTCCAAGCAGCCAGCATTGGCACAATGCTGTGCCAGCATATCTGTTGGAGGATAACTCAAGCGAGTCTCCAATGACAGGGATCTGCAAAGAGGCACCAAGATCTTGGTTATAAGACAGTTGTCATTCCCCACCCTTCTCTATGGGTGTGCGGCCTGGGTCATCTGCCGACAACATCTCAAGCAGCTGGAAGGGTTCCAGCACTGCTACCTGACGAAGATTCTCAGGATCAGCTTGGAAGCCAGACTCACTGACTAGTCATCCTGAAACTGAAAAGTTTTCTTTTTTAGAAACTCCTCTGTCTTTGTTGTCATCTGTGAACAAGAGTTGTTAGACTTGTATCATTTTTGTGATAAAATATAGATTATTACCATGCACAAAGGGACTTATATATGAGTGTTATGTAATTGCTATTGCAGCTCCCTTTAGCTTTCTGGGTTGGATATGGGTAAGCACAAAACACATGCACACTGTCCCTTGGAGACTTTTCCAAGAGTATTTTTAGCTTCTGGCACCTATTTTGAAGACTATGGTTAATTATTGAAAGGATTCATCACTTCTAATTGGAATTCTTTCAAAAGACACTATAATGTGTAGAAATCTCCGAGGAGATAAATGCCCCTGTTCTGAATAATGTTCATTTTGCAAAATACTATCCTTTGGTGTTCCTGGTTACAAATTAAAACAGACAGACAGACAAATTGGCTTGACTAACCTGCCCAATAACTTTTGTTGTATGAAAGATTGTTTGTACTTCCCTAATCTCAACTATTGATGGCAGTATTGCATAAATTACTATAGTTGGCTCTTCAAAGGAATGCGGTGTCTAGGCACAGTCAAAAGTTGTCCCTTCTCATTATTTGACTTGGTTAGTGACCAGTTTGTTCTATGAGCTTGCATTTTTAATGAAGCAGAGCTAAAGTAATACTTTACAACACTGATTTATAGTTCTTTATGCTTTTCATATGCGATATATATTAAACAGGAAAGTGATACTCATCAAATATGTCATCAAAGCAAAGGGTTGTATTCTTAGTCGATCCTCAACTTGTGCAGTCTGCTGCTTAGTGCACCACATGCAGACAGAAAAACACTAGGCTGCCACCTCTCTCAGTTGCTTCCTATGGCCTGTCCAGGCCCACCAATAGGGCTGTGGGAAGGCAGACAAATGGGCCAACTGCCTTGGGGCCCAGTGGTTCAAAAGAGCCCAATGCCTGGACCGCTTAAATCTCTGCTGGAATCCCTGGGAAGTGGTAAGGGATGCCTGGCAGAGGCTAGTCCAAGCCCCTCCCCTTCCATCCCTTCTAGGGGTGTGGAGCTGGCTCTTCTTCCCCTCCCTCCATCCTGGCTTTGCCCAGGAGCCTGGCGTGTCTATTTGTTGGAGCTCCCTGTCCTTGATTTTGCCAGTCTGTGGTCAAAACCTGTAAATCGTATCATTGTGTAGTTAGTGTCGTTTAGTAGTCGGTTGATTAAAATTTTTTTGATGTGGTGTTAGTCTTTGGTCTGGGGATAGTTCTCAGCACCAGCGAGATGCTGTGCTCAGGCCAACTGCCAAGGGGACAAACAGTGCAGCTGCCCCAGGGCCTGGTAATTTAAAAGAGCCCAGAACTCCTTGCTCCATCCCACTGTCCTCTTTCCCCAAGGCTCCACCCTTGCTCTTCCTTTTCCCACCGCCTGTCTGTCCATTCCCCTCCCCCACTGCTCCCATCTGCCACTGAATTGCTGATTGAGTTGGCCCCAAACAACTGAGCACACAACAATCTTTTTACCTGGGGTGCTCCAGCCCCAGAGCTACCCATGATGTCAGTGCCTGTGCATTTTACGATATGGGAAGATAGCACTGGTGAATAGGAAGTCAGGGGGAAGTCGGTGTTTAAGGGTGCTGTTAAGCCAGGGTTAAAAGGAGAAATGGTCCCATATGGGACAGATAAACAGGCGTGCAGTTAAGAATTGCCCTGACCAAGAAAACAAATGAGAAGTGTCTTGTTGTTGGGATATGTTGGGAGTGCTTCTAATTAAAAATATTTTTTGAATTAACACGCACTAGTATCACTCTGATCACATTACTTCTGTGTTACATTCCCCATCATAGTTTCCAGTCTTCCATTATGCAGAGAAAACAGATTCATTTTGCTTTTGGATCTGTGTAATCGCTACAATCTGCAAGGGAAAAACAAGCAGCAAGGACTCATCATCGGAAAAAATGGGCTTCCAAATTAAAGAGCGGAGAGGCATGCACCCCGTAAGGGTATTTTGTGAGCTTTTGTGTACACCATCCACAAGTTGGGAGAAAGAATCAAAGGACAAATGTTATGGCCTGTGCTAATGCAGGGATTCAAACTACATGATCATATTGGTGACTTTCTTGGGATCTGTGGAAGTGGGAAGTGTTTTTAGCAAGTTCACATCTTTTCTCTAGATCCATGTCAAAGTTTGAGGAGGACTGTGGATGGTAGGTAGCTTTGGCTACATTCCCTGCCTTGTTAATATTTCCTTTGATGTTGAAACTGCATGCAAAAGAACATTGATTACTTCACCCATGGCTTTCTTCACAGTTTGGCCATTGCCTGTTGCAATGAACCTGGAGGAGCCTAGTCAGTTGGGCTATGAGCTCCAGGTTTTCCTCTATGTAGAGCCTATACATTGGCTTTCCGTGCAAAGATAACTTGCACCCCTTGTGCATGGGCCTCCTGATACAGACTTTAATTATGTCAGGCACTGCGGTGGGGAATGCTTTGGCAGGGACCTCTGAGGGAAGAAATCAGAAGGGAACACCGTCTGCGGGAACGCATGGGATGTGTAGTCCTATGGATGGGGGTTCCACGACCACCACCCCCAAAAGAAGACGGGTGGTGGTGGTCCGGGACTCCCTCCTAAGAAGTACTGAGTCATCCATCTGCCATCCAGACCTGCAGTCTCGAGAAGTGTGCTGCTTACCGGGAGCTCGCATTCAGGATGTGATCGAGAGTCTTCCAAAACTGATCAAACCTTTGGATCGCTACCCCTTCCTACTTCTCCATGTAGGAACTAACGATATGGCCAAGAATGACCTTGAGTGGGTCAAAGCAGATTATGTAGCACTGGGAAGAAGGATCAAGGAATCTGAAGCGCAAGTGGTGTTCTCGTCCATCCTTCCGGTTGAAGGAACAGGTCCAAGTTGAGGAAATAAATGCATGGTTGTGCAGGTGGTGTCAGAGAGAGGGCTTTGGTTTCTTCAACCATAGGACTCTGTTCTGGGCACAAGGATTGTTAGGAAGAGATGGGATCCACCTAACCAAGAGAGGAAAGAGCATCTTTGCGGGCAGGCTTGCAAACCTAGTGAGGAGGGCTTTAAACTAGGTCTGTTGGGGGATGGTGACCAAAGCCCTGAGGTAAGGGAGGGTCGGACACCGGGAAGAATCATGAGGAGGAACAAGCAACAAAGGAGGACCCCTGATTTGGATGGAGAAGGCAGGGCGATCAACTGGTTATCTAAGGTGTTTGTACACCAATGTGAGAAGCCTGGGAAACAAACAGGAAGAATTAGAAGCCCTGGCCCAGTTAAAGAACTATGATTTGATTGGAATAATGGAGACTTGGTGGGATGACTCACATGACTGGAGCACTGTCATGGAAGGGTATAAACTGTTCAGGAAGAACAGACAGGGGAGAAAAGGAGGAGGAGTTGCATTGTATATAAGAGAGCAGTATGATTGCTCGGAGTTCCAGGACGTAGAGAAAAGACTGTTGAGAGCATATGGGTTAAATTTAGAGGTGGAAGCAACAGGGGTGATGTTGTGGTTGGTGTCTGCTATAGACCGCTGGATCAGGTGGATGAGGTAGACGAAGCTTTCTTTGGACTTCTTTGAGAGAAGCTTCCAGATCGCAGGCCCTGGTTCTCATGGGTGACTTTAATCATTCTGACATCTGTAGAATAGCAAAGTACACACCCTGGACTTCAGAAGAGCAGACTTTGACTCCCTCAGAGTACTGATGGGCAGGATTCCCAGCTTACATGAAGGGGAAAGGAGTCAGGAGAGCTGGCAGTATTTTAAAGAAGCCTTATTAAAGGCACAGGAAGAAACCATCCCGATGTGCAGCAAGAAAAGCAAATATTGTAGGCAACCAGATTGGCTTACTGGGGACATCCTTGGTGATCTTAAACACAAAAAGGAAGCTTACAAGAAGTGGAAACTTGGACAGATGACTAGGGAGGAGTATAAATATATTGCTCGAAAATGCAGGGGAGTTATCAGGAAGGCGAAAGTGCAATTGGAATTGCAGCTGCCAAGGGATGTGAGGGGTAACAAGAAAGGTTTCTACAGTCATGTTAGCAATAAGAGGGTGATCAGAGAGGGTGTGGGATCCTTACTGGATGAGGGAGGTAACTTAGTGACAGATGATGTGGGAAAAGCTGAAGTACTCAGTGCTTTCTTTGCCTCTGTCTTCACGGACAAGGTCAGCTCCCAGACAAATGCACTAGGCAATGCAGTATGGGAATGAGGTGGACAGCCCTTGGTGGGGAAAGAACAAGTTAGGAACTATTTAGAAAAGCTAGACATACACAGATCCATGGGCCCAGATTTAATGCATCTGAGGGTACCGAGGGAGTTGGCAAATGTCATTGTGGAGCCTTTGTTCATTATCTTTGAAAACTCGTGGAGATCAGGAGAGATCCCGAATGATTGGAAACAGGCAAATATAGATCTTTAAAAACGGGAAGAAGGACAATCCAGGGAACCACAGACCAGTCAGCCTTACGTCAGTCCCTGGAAAAATCATGGAGGGGATCCTCAAGGAATCCATTCTGAAGCATTTGGAAGAGGGGGAAGTGATCAGGAATAGTCAACATGGATTCATGAAGGGCAAGTCATTTCTGACCAATCTGATTAGCTTCTATGATGAGGTAACTGGCTCTGTGGATATGGGAAAGTCAGTGGATGTGATATACCTTGACTTTAGCAAAGCTTTTGATATGGTCTCCCACAATATTCTTGCCAGCAAGTTAAGGGAGTATGGATTGGATAAATGGACTGTAAGATGGATAGAAAGCTGGCTAGACTGTCGGGCCCAACGGGTACTGATGGGCTTGATGTCAGGTTGGCGGTCAGTTTCTAGTGGAGTTCCCCAAGGATCAGTTCTTGGACCGGTTTTGTTCAACGTCTTTATTAATGACCTAGAAGAGGGGATGGATTGCACCCACAGCAAGTTCGCAGATGACACTAAGTTGGGGGAGAGGTAGATATGCTGGAGGGCAGGGATAGGCTCCAGAGTGACTTGGACAGATTAGAGGATTGAGCCAAAAGAAATCTGATGAAGTTCAACAAGGACAAGTGCAGAGTCCTGCACTTGGGATGGAAGAATCCCAAGCACTGTTACAGACTGGGGACTGAATGGCTAAATAGCAGTTCTGCAGAAAAGGACCTGGGGTTTACAGTGGATGAGAAGCTGAATATGAGTCAACAGTGTGCCCTTGTATCCAAGAAGGCAAATGGGACATTAGGGTGCATTAGGAGAAGCATTGCGAGCAGATCCAGAGACGTGATTATTCCCCTTTATTTGGCTCTGGTGAGGCCACATCTGGAATATTGTGTCCAGTTCTAGGCCCCCCACTATAGAAAGGATGTGGATGCATTGGAGAGGGTCCAGCAGAGGGCAACCAAAATGATTAGGGGGCTGGAGCATATGACCTATGAGGAGAGACTGAGGGATTTGGGCTTATTTAGTCTGCAGAAGAGAAGAGTGAGGGGGATTTGATAGCAGCCTTCAACTTCCTGAAGGGAAGTTCCAAAGAGGCTGGAGAAAGGCTGTTCTCAGTAGTGACAGATGGCAGAACAAGGAGCAATGGTCTCAAGCTGTGGTGGGAGAGGTCCAGGTTGGATATTAGGAAAAACTGTTTCACTAGGAGGGTGGTGAAACACTGGAATGGGTTACCTAGGGAAGTAGTGGCGTCTCCATCCCTAGCGGTGTTTAAGTCTCGGCTTGACAAAGCCCTGGGTGGGATGATTTAGTTGGGATTGGTCCTGCCTAGAGCAGGGGGCTGGACTTGATGACCTCCTGAGGTCTCTTCCAGCTCTATGATTCTATGTGATCACATACTATTTTTTTTACAGGATCCCTGCCTTCCTCAAAGCACAGGAGGGACAGCTATCCCATATTTTATTTTATTTTTGTTGTGCAATGTCTCCCCCAGTGCCTTATTTAATGCACACTATTCAAACTTGAACTGGTAGAAAACACTACACAAGCCCATTTTTTCCCTTAGGAAATACAATTTTTTCAGTAACATATTGATTTTGACAAAATGTTATTTAGAAACAAATATCAAAATGAAATATTTCAATAAGATCAAAATGTTCCATTTATGCTTATCAGAATAGTATGAGTCAATTTTTTGTTTTCAAATACATTTCTTTTTTTCAACATTTATTGTATTATATTTTAATTGTATTATTTTTTTAAATTAAACATATTTTATCTTATTTTGCATTATTTTAAAAGAATGAAATGAAATTAGAATAAAAAATTAAACATTGCAACTTTTATTGATATGTAACGTTTTTCTTGATTTGAAAAAGACTTGGACATTTCATCTCATCTGGAAATTTCCATTTTCAGCCAACTATAATTGAAACCACAGAATGATAAATTTCCTCATAGGCTTTTCTATGGTGCTAATTGCCACAGTATCTGTGATAGTATCTCAGTGCATTAATTAATTAATTTTCACAACAGGTGAGATGATATTTGTCAGCATTTAACAGATGAAGAACTGAGGCTCAGAGAAATTAAGTTAAAAAATATCCACTAATTTTGAATGCCTAATTAGATACTTCTAAGACCTGATTTTTCTAAGTACTTAGCATCTGATATCTTTTTATATGTTTAAAGTACAGCTCCTATTGTTTTCTGCTCAGTTGATGGCATTCAGTGTATGGATATAAGCGACTAATAGACTATCCAATAAGCATATGATTCGACTAGTTGCTTCCCTCCCCCTTGCTGCCAGTATCACAGAGGCAGCTGGGGGTGGCGAGGGGGGCGGGGGGAAGGGAAGCAGGAGCCGGTGCTGGGGGGAACTGGCTTAAAAGCTGGTTCTCCCCAGTACCATCTCCACGGGGGGCGGGGGAGGCAGAGGCATAGCAGGGATCAGATGCAAGCTGGGAATCAGCTGTCCTGGCTTGCGCCTGGCCCACCCTACATTGCACTTCAGCTTTTTAAATGTATGAAGAGCCTGATGACTCTTAATACATTTAAAAGGCAGAGCTGCAGTGGGGTTAGATCCCGGGTCCAGGAGCTAACCCTGCTGCAGCTCCGCAGTTTCCCCCACTCGAAATTCCATCGATTAGGTGATTAAATGCAATTTAACATCCCTAATTCAGCACTTCTGCAAATCAAACCATAGTTCTCAAGAGAGGTTCACCAAAAATGAGGGACACAATTAATGACCATTTGTGAAAAGGTTGGTCTAAGTGACTTGTCCAGCATCACATAGGAGCTCTTTGTCAGAGGGAGGGCAGAATTTAATTCCCCAGAGTATTCATCTGCTTTAACAGTGAACCCATCCTTTCTCTTTCTGAAATTCCCTTCCTCATTCACTATGCAGCTTCCAACGTCTGCTGCAAATCAGGCCAGGGATCCAACAGAAAATAGTCTCCTTCATTAAACAACTCTGATTCATCTCCAAGCATGTTATCCATATTCAGTACAGATGAATTTGGCTGCAATACTTTTGAGAATGTGTGAACTGAGATTTTTCACAGTCTTATAGTGTGGCCAAGTTTAGGTGCTTTTTTTCACAAGAACAACAAAAGGCACATAACTGATGCAAAGGCAATCCCTCTGCTGAATTTCAAGGAAAATTATAGAGCTCTGAAGCATGAATGCTCAAGAGACTCTCAATGAAAAAGTTCAAAGATTTTTTTTTAACATGAGCAAAACACATTTCCTAGTGAATCATTTCCTTAGAAACAGATAAACCATTTTTCCCCTTACATGTTCCAGAAACTTTCAGTCTGAAGCAAACATCTGGCATGGAAAATTTCAGGCCAAAGGCTAAAGTTTGGCAACATTTATAAGAAACCCGAAACAGGGGTTTATAATGGGAAATATTAAATAACATTAGTTATAGGCAATGATATCTGTACTGCATATAACAAAGTTGTGTGGAGATACGTGGAAGAAGACTTGTTTGTTAGAGATTAAAATCCTCCAAACACAGATACTGTCTATATGTATGTTAATGCTACAAGAAATCTAATATGCTTCCCTTCACTTATCTATCTCCTCTCTTGCTTACCAACATATTCCTTTTGTCTGAAGTGCTTGATGGGCTCTATTAAAATGATTCATCTACAGTGTTAATGTAACCAAGGAGGAAGAACATAATCCTCTCTGAGTGTCAGAAGGTGCTGAGTTCAGCACTGCTCATTGAGCATGTCAGAGAAAAGGGAGATGAGCAAACTCATAGGAAGGTTACGTATGAGGAAACTTTGCACCTAGCTGCCCTATGACATTGTGTGTATATATCCCTGAGAAAGAGAGGTAGACTGCCTACCTAACTCAGATGATGAATCTGTAATATGAGATGCTAAAAGGATTTGGTAAAGAACAAACTGGGTAAATTGTTGTATGCATCTGATCAGCTGGAGGAATAACAGTGTTATATGTTTGAATGCAATGATTTTTAGGTGGCAAAGGTACATGTAAATGTTTTCCTTGGCAAAGTCCTTTGTCTCTGTTATTTATCTATTGTGATACGGTCCAGATGGCACAATCACCATCATCTACAAACACCTATAAAGAAACAGAATCTTATTCTTATTTCTACTAAGACAGCTTTACTCGTGTCTGATATTTTAAAATTATATTTGCATTCACTCTGAGGGCCCTTTGCATTGCAGGGCTGAGGTAAATGACTAAATAAATGCAGTTTTATGTGTCTGCACACTGACAATTTTTAATTTAATTAAATGCCAACAATCCCCATCTGCCCCTCAAAACATTAATTGGCTGCTTTCCTATAGGCATCCTGATAGCAGTAAGTCTTGAAGGGATGTGAAGAAAGAGAGAGTCAGTTCAGGGAGGTCATTCCACGTATAAGGGGCAGCATGATGGGAATGCAGAACATGCTTGCATAAGGAGCTGATGAATGGCAGATGAAGCCAGCAGCTATGCCCTTTAAAGCTACAGTCTAAAAGGTGCACTGGGATTTGAGACCATGCACTGCTTCATTTGTTCCTTGAAATTAAAATGGGGGAGGGGGAGGGAAGAGGCTATGAGCTGCCTGATGACTGTGGTTTGTGACATACTTCAGGACTTAAAATCACTTATAACTGTGGCTTTAACTGTTAATAAGCAAATTCTTCCCTCGGTTACACCTGTGCTGAAGTCAAGAGTCTGTTTTGGCAAAGAAAGAGCAATTTCAGATTAAAGCATTTACAAATAATTGATATAGGCGAAATGCTTCCCTAAAATATCTGTTCTTTAATAATAAAAACTAAGATACATAAGCCCATACCTTTGTAATGCTAAATCATGGCAGCGAGGCAATACAGGCTGCATTAATCCCTCCCTCCCTCACTGGAGTGAACTCTGAAGCCCTCAGCTGTTGGCTGACTTTCAGAATCATGTTACAAACTTTGGAATATCTGAGCCTGCAGGCATTATATGTGTTATATCTGTACAATGTCCTGCTTAATTTTCATTTCACTCAAGAATCTCTCATTGAAATTCACAACAGTCAGAGGAACAAGAAAAGGAACCCTCTGATGACTAGTGTCTTTTAAATAAAAAAATCACTGTTTGCATTATTTCCAGGATGAGATTTACGCAAAATATTAATTATCACAACACATGACTTGTACAAGGCTACAATGTATCATAGAATCATAGACCTCAGGAGGTCACTGAGTCCAGCCCCCTGCCCAAACCAGGACCAATCCCAACTAAATCATCCTAGCCAGGGCTTTGTCAAGCTGGGGCTTAGGCTACGTCTACATGCAGGCTTCTTGTGCAAGAAGCTTCTTGCGCAACAGCGCCTCCACACTGCAAAAGCGCACTGGAAAAGCGATGCGCTTTTGCGCAAGAGAGCGTCCAGACAGCATGGACACTCTCTCACAAGAAAGTTCTGATTGCCATTAACAGAATGGCCACGAGGGCATCTGTACTTGTTTCAATAGGCTGTTTCTGCACCAAAAAACTCTGCTGACCGTCCACAAAACCCTAACTAATCCTAAGCCTAACCCATCTATACCACAAAAACCCCCTCTGTTTTGTCGATTCACTGTAAATTTTCTTGCACAAAAACATGCTTCGGGTGCGGATGCTCCACAAGTTTTTACGCAAAAATGGCTATTTTTGCGCAAAAACTCTGCAGTGTAGACATAGCCTTAAAGTGCTTTGTTTCACTAGGAGCCTCAGCCTATCTGAAGCCAGAAACACCAGTGAAACTTTCTACTATAAACCTACAGTAAACTGCACCCCTGGTTCTCAAAGTGAAAACATTACAATGATTTCTTGGCTATGTGACTAGTGGACATTGGCTCTGTCATTGAAGAGCAATGCCTAAGTGATACTCCTTTGAGCTGGTTGGTCCTGGTAAATTAATGTAGATAGAAAAAAGTTATTCCACTTAAATAGCACTGGTGAAGTACTCCAAAAAATTATCTGCATAAAAGTGGTTAGTTTTGTAAGATTATGCACATAAATATGGTCAGGGCAGTTCAGGAAACTGATAACAGGATATGGACCATTTTATTACAGGTTGTTTATCTGAACTTGGTCCAGTTTGTTAGTAACTGAAAGTATATGATGTCTGTCAGATTCTTGGTGGTCTATACAATAAATCTTTGGTGGTTTCAATCCCACTGTTGGTAGGCAGCTGATCACATCATAAAAATCACTATCCACATTTTCATTACTTCTTTGTGTCTATAGTATTTGTGGTACCTATTGCAATATCTAATTAATCCCCAGTGAGCCCAGATTTGAATCAATCTGGAGGCTATGGTAGGGCAGCATGTATGAGGAGCTTAGATTGCTGCTGCCTCTCCCTGTTCTGCAGATAAACGGAGGAACTTGGTTTTTGGTGCTGCCAATCTTTCGCAAGTGGTGACTAAACAAATTTGGCATGTGAGACATGGTTGTTTGTATAAGCCGCTCACTGAATCAATGCACTGTGCATTTATACCATACCACTAGTGAGTCCAATTGATATGGTACATCCCCTTACCAGATAATGTGTCAGTAAATCACATATATTTTCTGTCAAACCCTAGCTTAAAGGTAATGAATTAAAGTTGCCAGTACCTCAATATATCTCCAATAAATCAAATGGTCTGATGGGTGGTGTAGTTTTTTTGAGTGATGTGCTATTTATTATGTAATGCCCTGTCATTTGCGTCACCCTGCCTGATTCCAGCGGGGCCGTGTGCCAATGGGACGCTCACTTCCCCACAGCAGAACAAGGCTGGTCTGCCCAGGTTGTGGGCTTTAATCCATTATGGGTCATCACATTCACTGTGACATTTCTTAACTTGCTCTTCAGTGTACGCTGTAGGACGTGAACCTGTATCTGAGGCTACAGCTACACTGCAGGAATTTGTCGGCAGAGGCAATGCAAATGAAGCACTCATTAGCATTTCTCACACTCTCATGTGCATAGTCTCTTCCGATCCGTTTTGCGGAAGAGGTTTTTGCGGAAAAAAACCACAGTGCAGATGGGGCAAAAAAACCCCTTTTGCGCAACATCCTGTACGCCTGCTTTTTTGAGGAATAAGGGTTCTTGCGCAAAAGGTATTTTCTGCATAGTATGGCCACGTCTACACTGCGCAAAACAGATTGGAAGAGACTATGCAAATGAGAGCACGAGAATTGCTAATGAGTGCTTCATTTGCATTGTCTCTGCCGACAAATTCCTGCAGTGTAGACGTAGCCTGAGAGAGAACGGGCCTGTGGGGCTCTTCTGGATTGCCATGCTGCTTTAAATCAGCTGCTAGAAACTGTATAAGAAAACTATAATATATCTCTCAAGCCTAAGAGTTTTACATCCACGACAGCTCCGTCCCCTGCAATCTTAACATATGAAAGGCTAAGATTAAGCTTTAAACCTGGGTTCTTTTACAAGGTACCCTTGGTGCTATTAAACTGTCCCAGAGATGAATTTCTATATGGTATCTTTATTAGAATTCTATGTATTCTACAGATACAGAGTTTATATGAGATATACAAAAGTTTAGCAACTTCACAGATGCAGTACAGATGCTGCGTAATGTATAATATGAAGTTTCCTGAGTGCTGCAATCATTAACACTGTCTCTTTCTTACATCTTTCTTAAACAGAATTCTTGAGCAAAGGGATCATTCAGTATAGGCACAGAAATATTGCAAGGGCATATGTAAAGAAGCAACACCAAGAGGGCCTGTTAAGTGGCATAACAATAAGTCATTGTGATCTAAATCTCTAGTCTAAGTCAGGCCTTGGCATAAAAGAAGCTAGACACACTGCAGAGGTGATATAGTCAGGGAAGGATGGAATACATCATTCTTGTACATCCCCAAACAGACATCTAAAGGAATTCGGCTCATTTCTCTCAAGTAAAGGGCTTACAAGCTGTGAAAAGCTAAGTGAGTGTCACTGGCAAACCCATTATAGGATTCAGAATATGCCATTAAAATGTATTATGGTGGTTTGTTCTTGCTGCTACAGTTAAGGTGTTAGCAATTTCATTAGAATTCCCATTCTTTAAAGGTTTATAACCCAGCCATAAAATATCGTCTTTGAACTGCTATCTTTCAGTTGGTGCTTGAAGTTTTCTTTCTTGTTAACATTAAAAATATTAGTTTGGCCATTTCTTAAGCTCTTTGTGTTAGAAATCTGCCCTCACCCATAAAAGTGAATCTCCCCTGAGTTTGCCTCAGTGAGTGTAAAAGAAAAGTTTATCTTAGTTTTAAACTCCTTGGCGAGGGGACTATCTTTTTAAAAAACACGCGTGCAGTTCTTAGAATAATATGGCCAAGTCCACGATTAGGGCTCTCACTTGCTTCTTTAATTAGAAGAATCCATAATAACAACACTGGTTTGGGACTTTTTTTAAAGCCTTCCTTGTTTTTAAAAAACATGCCATAAAACTCTAAAGAGCATGTTGCATTTTTCATGGCTGCCTATGGATTTTGATGCTCAGTTTCCATTGGAGATTCATGGAATCTATTCTTTAGAAAAAAAAATCGTTGTCCCAGGGAGTGAAGAAAAACCATATAGCAAAAATACAGTAAATCTTACTCATCTGGTAACTTATGAGGCGGTACAGTTTCTATAACATTTGACCAAAGATTGGGACATTGCCAAATAATATTTATCAAAGTACCACCCCAATCTCTACCCCACCAATACACTTACTGTTCTACTAGGACCCACTTGAATACATGCATTGGCATCCTGTGATTTCTTTCAGTGACAGAGCGTATTTATAATTTCATTTTAGAAGCATTGGCACATCTTTTCAGATAGTTTAAAATATTTTATCATTACCCCTCATCAATACATGTTTGTCTAGCGCATTCATCGCAGTTTAAGGGATTGAAATGCGCAAGTGGGATAAAATAGTTCAACCAATGCTGCATACATTTTTGAGTTCAGGTGAGAAGAAGATGCAAGTTTTGATACTGAAAGAGTTATAGGATGTCACTCTAGGCAAGTAGAGATGCAGAAAACATGAAATGACAGAGATCTATGATTGATTACTTCACAAATTAAAACCATCTTGCAAAATGTAACTGATTAATGATTCTGATATTAATCCTCAGGAAAAATGATCCCTGCTAATTCCCATTTCTCCTGATGAAGAGAGAAGCACCCTCACTTTTTATTTCAACATTGTTCTATTGTGAAGAATTACAGGTTAATCATGGTAATACACATGAATTTACAATCTCTTCCCTGTGGATTCTAACTAGGATGTGTGTTAATACCTGGATATTCATATTTTTCATGCTTGGAATGGAAAAGACGCAACTTCTATAGCTTCTAAATGTATCCAAATAGAAAGGGGATCAGGAGATGCAAGAAAATGAATCAATAGCAAATGGCTATTTGCCATGTAATGTAGTTTTGTATTCGGAAGCTTTTAAGTCACCTTTTGCTTTATGAACTTTTTACCTTGATCTATTCCCTTCCCATTGAAAAATCAAATTAGTAGACATTTTAAGTGACAGCATATTAAATAAGTAATTTAGTTTCAAAGCAACTCTTATTTTGTTGGTTTGAGTTTGATTCCACAGTGAGAACACCAATTTGATGCTGGCCAGGAAGAGGGCTTTCAGTGGCTGGATTGCTATTGCCCATAACATTATTACCATATTTTCTAGTCATTGTTTAATGAAGTGCCTGAGTATTTCCTATCCTTCAGTAGCCCTTCAAAATTCCATTTTGATAGGAGGATATTAGATCAGAATAACTTTTTTTGTCAATTGATTTTTATATATGGAGAATATTGAAAACATACTAATTTGTAAAAATGAACAATGGATTTCTCTGGGTTATTTTGCACTAAAATATATAATTCAAGTAGTAAAATGCCTCAAGTTCCTCTCCCTTTGTCACAGCTCCAGCAGTTCTCAAATGTTTTCTGATTGCTTTTGCCAGGCCTTCCAAAGCCATGATAGAAAAAATTGGTGTCTAGACAAGGTTATCTATTACCACTTTAAAGTTCAAAGGACTGAGACATTATTCCATTAGAGGTCGTGACTATAGCAACCATATCTTCTGAATTGCTTCTGGGCTAAAATCCCAGTTTTAATATGTAAAACAGAGGTGAGGTGCTTTTCATATTCCCATCATACAGAAACATCCATCATTAATAATTAAATTCAGCTGGCGATTACTGCCTAATGCAGCATAATTGGTTCTGGTTTGTGGACTAAAATATTAAATTTACCTCTCCTAGAATCCCAGTGGATGTGAAACTGCCATCAGCACCAGCAACTGGGGGGAGATGAAGGGACAGACGGACTTTGTGGCTTTCCCTGACAGAGCTGAGGGGAATCTATCTGCGTCTTCCAGTATAATGAGTTCCAATGAGCAGCTCTTAAAAGACCTCAACAGACTTGGAGTTACTACAAGCATGATGAGGAAGAGGGAGGCTTCTAGGCTTTCTTGCCTGCACTTCCTGAAAACTACAACCATGAGAAAGTCACCTGTGAACACAAACTCCTGGCAATACTCCCAATCACTTCTCCACATGGCCTCCAGGGGTAGAGCTTGAGAGTTCCAGC
Organism: Pelochelys cantorii; assembly: GCA_032595735.1. Taxonomy (NCBI): domain Eukaryota; kingdom Metazoa; phylum Chordata; order Testudines; family Trionychidae; genus Pelochelys; species Pelochelys cantorii. The sequence continues at coordinate 43,008,741 of CM064335.1, forward strand.
AGATATGGAATCTCTAGGTGTAGAAGCCACACCTTAGTAGCAACTCTTCATCACCTTCACCTCATCTCAGCAGCTGTATTTCTCCACATCTGTCCAAAATCCAGACTCTTCCAGCTACAGTTAGTATAGTCATCTACTGCCATTTACTTGTTCTTTGACACTAGTCACCTTGCCCTAGCTCCTGCCTGTGTCCTTCTGGCTCATCCTCCTCAGCCCCATGTCCATACCTTTAACACATAACAGACTCCATTTGGTATACTCCATTAACCTCTTCTATCACCACTCTGTCTCACCCACTCTCACCTACCTCACTACTGCTTCTCACAACCTCAGCACAAATCACACCTGTTCACATATAAATATTAAAAATGCAGCAGTTGTACTATTAAGTAACAAATATATGACCACAAAATGAAACTTATAAATAGAAAAGAACATAGGCAACATTAATAGTTTGTACAAACACATTGTGACATTTCATCCCATATTCTGCATAGCAATATTTTTATGGTATGAATACAGCATCACTAAGATGATTTATGCAAGATGGGTCATGTGAGATGGAATCGGAAAGGCCATGATTTTTCTGAATGTGATTAACCTATTTGTATGCGTATGTCATTTCTGTATCTGAAGTTAGGAATATGGACTATGTATCAATTACAAAAGTGCTTGCACCTGGGGAACACCCACCGGTCAGCAGGCTATCAGCCTGCATGGGACCTTAGGAGGGACAATAGGACTTTGAAGATGCTAATCTCCCTCCATCCTGTGAAGCTTCCTGGTATGGATACCATCATGTGGTACTGGATGCTATCTTGAATTGGAACATTTCCACTGCAATGGGCTGGGGGGCCAAACCAGGAAACAAAGGATTCCCGCATATATATAAATTCTATATAAGGCCGGGAACTGAGTAAATCTTGGTTTTTCTCCACTGCCTCCCTGGCCAAGAAGAAAGACTGCTAAAAAAAATGTGAAGAAACAAAAGAATTAAGTGGTGGGTGGAGGGACAGGGCACAAACCCAGGTGAGAAAAGTCTTGCCTATGAAAAGTATATCTGGAAATTTAACTTGCAAACTGAAGTTTATCTTCAAGAAACCCTGCAACAGGCTAAAACAACAATTAAGGTGAGAAATTAGTATTTGTAACCAGTCCCTGATAGTCACTTAAATGTTTTGTTTTAAATGAACTTTTCTGTTTATTATAAAATCCAGTTTGTGCAATTCATAGCAGAGGGAAGGACAAGGCTGTGTATATCTTCCTCCACTTTGAGGAAGAGGGAGATTTTTTTGAGCTTACATTGCTATTTAGTGCAAGACAACATAATTTTTGGTTTACACTCTAGTTGATGTGTGCACTTGAGTGTTGGCAATCCCTGAGCTGAGTTTTTCTACACAGGCCTGATTGCAGACTCTGTGACTTTACAGCTGGGTGTGTATGAGAAGGACCGGATGAGGGAGTCCAGGGGGTGGGCAAGGTTCCCTCTAAGCTGTGCACCAGCACGACCCTGAAGCTGCTTAATCATCCCCACCCAGGGACTCAGGGCGGCAGCACATGGAGCTGCCTGTCTGGAGGAGGGGCACTTCTCCCTCAGCTATAGTAGCAGTTCCCTGCTGAGGACAGAGCTGGTCCTACAGATTGGGAGAGACTCGCTGCTCTGTCCTCAGCAGGGAGCAACTGCTATAGCTGAGGGAGGAGGGCTCCTCCCCTACCCAGGCAGCTCCATGCATGGCAACACACACACATACATGTTTTGTATTTGGAAGTTTTATATACAGATATTTATTGCAACCATCCACCTCCATGCACTTGTCAGCTCCATGTAACAACCTTCAGTTGCCACATCTTTATTGCTGACACCTAAATCTATCCCTCTCTTTATTCCATCTTTATTGTGCATTGCTTTCAATTACTACATTTTGGCTAACATTTTCAATGAAAGCACTTAGTGCCTTCTTTCCTCATGTATTCGCAAAATTCTGCATCCATTCCCTAATCTATTGACTATAACTATGATGAAGAGAGGGAAGGCAAGATCAAGTCACTGGGCCTTGGTCTAGACTAAGGGACACTCAGGACAAAGGTGGAGCAGACTGTGAACTCAGGAGGAGCTAGACCACTAATAATATTTTAGGGTATTTTAATTCTTTAGCTTCGTGAGACAAGTGTATTACCCCTTCCTTAAGACATCAATGCTAGAAAAATTAGCCTATTATGCTATCTTCCTATTGTGGATTTCAATTAAGATTTTTTAAATGTTAATAATGATGCTGTATTCACTGTCACTGAAGATAACCTCTTACAATTGCACTATTCTTTGTATCAGATTTTGAAATCAGAAAAAAAATTCAGATCCAACAGAACTTACTGGTTGTTTCATAGGCAGCATTTTTTATTATCTGTCTTAATTATAGCTAAACACTAAATAGCATATGTAATGAAGGCAGAGACAGGGACAAAATTCCTTTTCACTTGCCCTACAGCCTGTTGAAGTTAACACAGAGTGACTGAGAGTTCCTCCCAAAACCTGATTTTCACCCTGTGTTTATAATATGTAAGTGTAATGATTTTAATTTGTTTGGTACATTGCAAATGTTCATTAGTAGTTTAACATCACTACTCCTATTAAAGGATGAAAAGTGAGATGCAAAAAAGTGACATGCTGGGATGGCACTGAGGTTCAGTGGATTAGGAAAAAAATGTGTCCTAATAATCCTGGATCTGTCAATGACTTGCTATACATTGATTATACACATTGCAAACTTTTGTGAACAAGTCGGCACCATACAGCACAATTCATACTTTCTGTGCCCCTGGATTGCTCTCCATCAGACTTAAGACTCTGCAAATGAAGGGTTATGCTGCAGTCTCCTACTGAGTATTCATATTTATAACATGTCCTCACAGCAAGTGAATTTTGTGGTGCTTCTTTCCTTATACGTTTTTAATTTAAAATCCATTCTCCTATTGAGAAAGTATTGAAAGATATTGAATCTCTTAAAACATTTTTGTGTTGAATTGCAGAAATGTGAAAGGTCTGTGTGGAAAGGATTGTTTGGGCATTTCGGGAGGAGGGTTTATATTTGAAATGCAGGGGAAGTACACAACAAAGGATCTAAAGTTGTTAAGTACATGTGGCAAGATTTTAAGATTAATTGGGTTTCACTCTCTAGTGAGATTAATGTATTATAAATCATAGAAGCATATCCCATCAATCTGGAAAGAGGATGCAGTACACTTGATAACCTCTAACTCAGCATAAGCTGGTCTTCTATCTCGAGTTGCCTGATTCTTGGATTAACTCAAGTGTTTCTCAGAAAGATGCAGGATTGAAAACAACATTTCCATAAACCTTAACTAAAACTTAATTTATTGTGAAGTCCTGGGGGGGATTGTACTCATCTTTTTCAGTATACTGGAAGTTAGCTTTCGAAACAATAATGATGTGAATATTAATCTTTGCTTTTAACAAGTTTTTCCCCCAAATACAGTTAGTATTCCAAAAATTATATTATCAGTAACACTAATCAGAAGCCATGGTGATGCTGATTATACCTAAATAAGCTCTTTCATTTCAACATAATTACCAGAGTGAAGGATTCAAAAGAAGTGAGTAGAAGTGAGGTTGCACCAGTTTAACAGGGTATGTCTAGACTGCATCCCTCTGTCGGCAGAGGGATGCAGATTAGGCAGGTCGACATTGCAAATGAGGCAGAGATTTAAATATCCCGTGCCTAATTTGCATAAAAATGGCCGCCGCATTTTGCCGACTCAGCACTTTGTCTGCGAAAAGCGGCAGTCTAGAGAGGGATCTGTCGAATAAGAAAGCCTTTTTCGACAGATCCCTTATGCCTCCTGCAGGGAGGTTTACAGGATCTATTGAAAAATGCTTTCTTTCTCAACAGATCCCCCTCTAGACTGCCGCTTTTTGCTGACAAAGTGCTGAGTCAGCAAAATGTGGCGGCCATTTTTATGCAAATTAGGCATGGGATATTTAAATCCCTGCCTCATTTGCAATGTCGACCTGCCTAATCTGCATCCCTCTGCTGACAGAGGGATGCAGTCTAGACATACCCACAGAGGTCTCAATTTAAGATTTAAGGAAAAGGAGAGGGACAGCTCTTTGTTTTTGGCAAGTGGACAAAAAGAATGGTGTGACAAATGAAAACTTAATAGATCTGAGAGATGGGAAAATAACTATTGTATTTGTCTGCCCCTTAACACATGTTCAAAAAGTAGAACATATAAATAGCTACAATATACACTTATGACACAAAGATGAGCAAAACAATGGGGTAGGTAAAAGCATGTGGTTACACACATATATTCTAAGGGGGGCTGGGAAGTGGGATATTCCAGGAATTTGATGGAGTAACACAAGAAAGACAAAAGGATAGAACAACTATAGCATGTGTTTTATGCAAGTATTGTGCCCAGTATCCACCTTCTGTGGCATTTTTTTGCAGATAGGGCCAGAATGGAGTAGAAGTTTGTGCCTGATAAAGTACTGATTAGAACTAGAAAGAAGACTAGTATTTTGTTCAGTTCAAGGTCTCCTGTCACGACTGCATACAATGGTATGCTAAATACAGATAAGTTACATTTACTGTGTAATAATTTGCTCACATTTCAGAAATGGTAAAGAGGACTGACAGGAATGATGCCTTCAGTCCAATATCACTTGTAAAGACTTATCAACCTCAATTACTGATAATTCACTGCTCTACAGCCAAAATGCTTCTGAAATAAATGTAGTCAAACTTTACTAATTCTGGTCACTGAGAACGAAAATGATGCTTAAAATTGTTGATTGGCTCTAGTTTTCAAGATACGCTATTGGGTCAGTATATACGACCCTTGACTTGGGAATGGCAGAGGATAAGTGAGTTATAAAGGGAAGGGATCTCAATTTAAACCAGAAATGACTAAAATACATCTTTGACTGGATCTATGAATAAATCTATGACTAGGTTTGGGCAGTACTTGCTTTTTAGGCAAAACAATGAATGATGCAATCTGAAGCTGGTATTGCGTCATACATGATATGAATTGCATCATGTTATTCCTAGAAGTCATGGATGATGCAATCATAACGAAGCTTACATCACTCTGCTGAACAAATTGCCCTATATCAGCTCTAGAAATCATACAGTGTCGTGCTCTCTTATTTGTCAGTGTTTGATTTTGCAAAGGGACACATTTCTGTTTAGCCAAAGTGAGCAGAGATGCCTCGTACTTGTGTGAACAGTGCAGATAACTTCTGCTATGTTTGTGGTAAAGTGACTTTTGCATCACAAAAGCTCAGTATAACCACTATGGTTAAGAAAGCCTATCACCTTTATTTTGGCTGCAGAATTGGAGATCAGGACAAGAGGTGGGCCCCACACATATGCTGCAACACTTGTGCAACAAATCTTCACCAGTGGTTGAACAGGAAAAGGAAATCTATGCCTTTTGCAGTGCCAATGATTTGGAGAGAGCCAAGAGATCATACCAGCAATTGTTACTTCTGCATGGTGCCTCCAGTTGGGAAAGGTGTGTCAAAGAAGAAAAAGTGGACTGTGCATTATCCAAACATTCCATCAGCTATACGCCCAGTACCCCACGGAGAAGGACTGCCGGTTCCTGATGCACCAGAATCATTCTCACTTGAGTTGGACGAGGAAGAGGAAGAGGATGAAACTTCTGGTCCTGAACCATCAGTGTCACAGGACCCACATTTTCTCCCATCCTCCTCCTCTGAACCACACCTCATAACACAAGGTGAACTGAATGACCTTGTCAGGGATTTGGAACTACCCAAGAATAAGGCAGAACTGTTGGGCTCCAGACTACAGCAGTGAAATCTCCTGGCAGGTGATGTTAGGGTTTCCATGTTCCGTGACCGTCAAAAGGATCTTGTCCCATTCTTCTTCATGGAAGGTGATCTTGTAGCCTGCAACGACATCGATGGTGTGATGGCAGCCCTCAACATTGTTCACGATCCAGATGAGTGGAGACTGTTCATTGATTCATCGAAGACGAGTCTTAAAGCTGTTTTGCTGCATAATGGCAATGTTTTGCCATCAATTCCAGTTGGTCATGCAGTCCATATGAAGGAAATCTATGACAACATGAAACAACTTTTGAGGTGCATAAACTATGACCAACATCAGTGGCAGCTTTGTGGCGATTTGAAGGTTGTTGCTCTCTTGCTTGGTCTGCAGACTGGATACACAAAGTACCGCTGTTTTCTCTGCGAATGGGATAGTCGTGCACGAGATTCCCACTACATCAAGATCGATTGGCCACTCTGACAGTCATTGGAGCCTGGGAGGAAAAGTGTTCAGCATCCACCACTTGTTGAATCAAGGAAGATTTTGTTACCACCCTTACACATCAAGCTGGGTCTGATGAAGAACTTTGTCAAGGCCATGGACAAAACACAAGCAGCTTTCAAGTACCTTTGTGGAAAATTTCCAAGGTTAAGTGAAGCTAAGATAAAGGAAGGTGTCTTTGTTGGTCCTCAGATTCGTGAACTTCTTCGAGATGATGCATTTGACCATGCATCATGCGTGGCAAGGAAAAGACGGCATAGAAAGCCTTCCGGTTAGTGGCAATAAATTTTCTCGGAAACAACAAGGCAGACAACTACAGGTTGTTGGTGGAAAACCTCCTCAAGGCATACAAAAGCCTTGGCTGCAACATGTCACTAAAGATACATTTTTTGCACTCTCATCTAGATTTTTTTCCACTGAACTGCGGAGCAGTGAGCGACGAGCACGGCGAGCGATTTCACCAGGACATTGCAACAATGGAGAAACACTATCAGGGCAAATGGAGCCCATCAATGCTTGCAGACTATTGCTGGACAGTGACAAGAGATGCTCCATTTAATGAATACAAGAGACAAGCCAAGAAGCGCCGAGTAGACACTGAATAGGACTAAACTATGTCCATAATAGTTTTTTGCCTTTTGTTTCATAATAAATTTTATTTATATAACCCTTTTGCTGATTTTTAAAGTGTTACATAAACAGGACAGGTGAAATATTATCATGTAAAGCAACCATAAACACATGAAAAGACCTAGGTTTACAATTTATGATTAAAACTCTGCTATCTACACAATATACATAGACGTAAAATGTAAAAACTTAAATATCTTGGAAACAGTAGCCAATCAGTTGTTTTAATTGTCATATTTGAATTCAGCACATCAAAATACATAATAAATAGCACATTTTATCTCTGAAGCAGATGACTTCTAAAAAATTGTAGACCAGCGTAATGTGCAGCAAGTGATCATTCACCTCCGAGGTACTTTTTGATTTTTTTTTTACGGGATGCTGTACTGGATCTGGCACCATTTCAAGTAAATCCAAACCACAGGAGAATAATGGAATGGGAGTATAGTTAATAAAGGAATTACACTTTTCCCTCTAATCTGCTTCCCAATTCTATTACTACACATTGGAGTATATATGTAAAATGCGCAGTGTGGTACAAATATCTAACTGCTTCAGATACACAGTTGCCAATGAAGAGATACAGTTTTACAGTACACTGACAGTCCCCAGGACACCTTGAAAAGGGTTGAGACATGTGAGGGGTCAGGATAGTCCTAGTGGGGACTTTTTTTAAAGCTGACATTTGCTTTCAATAGTGTTTCTCTTCCATGACTGCAGTGCTGTCAAATGATTTTTCAAGGTAAGCTTAATGCTCTTATACCAGGGACATTTTATCTTAAATTACAGCTGTAATGATTCTGGTGGGACTCCTTTGGCTTGAAGCAGATAAAGTACTTTTCTGTCATGTTCTGGCTCAAGTCTTGCATGAAACAAGGCTGGTGGTCTGAACTCAGTTTAAAACAATAGTTCAATGTGACGAGAAAGCATTTTCCCTCATTATATAGTCTGATTTGGCTGTCTTTTGGTTTTAAAAATGCCACAGGGATTTGTATTCAAGCCGGCCCTTCATCCTTGTTATTTCACTTCTCCTTGGAGGCCCACTTTCAGCTGCTTCATCTCTCTTCAGGGATCCTCCTTTGGTTTTTTCACCTCTCTTTGAGGGTGATGTAGCCTTCTTCATACTCCCAAGTGTACACTGTCTTTGTCCTTGTACGACATGACTCACATATACCCATTTAACCAACTGGCTCGCTGAACATTTCTGCCTGTTCAGCATTTCCTCTCTCTCTATGGCACATGAGAAGCTGATGCTGTAAAGAGACCCTTAGTTCACAGGTGTCCTAGAGTCACCATCTAGGAGCTCCCCCTCATTACATAGGGTGATGCTGTGGTACCACAATTTTGGTTTCCCATTCTCAGGGTTCCTCAGGAATACTTCTGCAGCATACTCTTAGGCAAATAACACCCAGGTGATGGGGCAATTTGTTAATGAGGACACCTCGGATTGCAGAATAAAGGTTAGTACTGTAACTCAAAAGGTCATCTTCTATGTCTGTAGGCTCTTCAGTCTCATTTATGCTCTGGACTGGAGGGCTCTCAGGTACACCCTTGCAATCCCCTATGAGAGGTTCAAAAAGCAGTAACAAACACAGTACATGACCAGACTTAATAAATATCTCATGCCTCTCCTAGGTTCTTTCCCAGCTCCATGATCAGGGCAATGGTCATAGGAGTGTTCCCTTGCTGTAGTCTAACCCATGAACGTCCTGCAATGTGAATAGAGACATAACTCTGAAGGCAGAGGAGTGTGTGTCACTAAGATTCCAGCATAGAGTATGAACAAGGATACAGCATACATCAGAGTCAGGAGTCTGTTAGATTAAAAATATATGGGGAGCGGGGGGTGATAGCCACATTTTTAAGTGAGGCCTGCAGTAAGCAGGAGATACATAGAGAATGCAGAATGGAACGGTTGTGTCAGGGGAAGGGAAACTTGTCTGGGTTTAGATTTAAAAAGAAAGGAAAGGAAGATTAGGGGGAAGGATCTGAAGGGTAAAGAGAAAGTGCAAAATGTTTAGAAAGACGTGCAAACCTTTCAGAACTAATTCAAACTCAGGCCCTGCACGTGTATCCGGACACGCCTTACTAATTTTGTTTTAATCCCTTTGTAATTCAATAGACGCCACGAAATTTCCTGAACATTGCTCTTGTTAATTGCACTTTTGCCATCTCACAGTTCAGCCCTGTGTGCCTACTGAATCTTGCATGTCAGATCATTAAGCTGGAGTAAATGCTGGAGAGTTTGTTGTAGAAAGCTAATCACCTTGGCGTCTCTGCCTCCTTGGGGGGAGCCCACGAGGCAAGTAATATTCCTCCTTGATCTGTTGTTCAGGCTGTGAGCTGTACTTTGTTTCCTGGGAGCTGCTAATCACAAGTGTGCATCCTAATTCTTATTCTCTGTCTCCTTTATGCTTCTGATATTCCATGACCACAGCTAAATAGGCAACATTAAGATCTGTCAGGAACAAAAGCCATTAGATGCAATAAGACCTTTATCTTATATTAGCGAAAGTTCACCATTAACATTTCATGAGAGATTAATAAAACATTACACAATTAAATATTTCATAAATTAGCAATTGCATCTGATTATCAAGTTCATGAATAATGTGGAGAAATATGTTCCATTGAAAACACCCCAATCTAACAATACCATTGATTTACAGATACTGGAAGGGTAAATCTATTATTTTATCAGGTTATAATGAATTGGTATAAAATCATGTGTATTCATTTAACAAATTTATTCTTTTAACCAGACAAATCATGAATAATTCAGTTGGCATTAGTTGTTAGCAAGGTTTTAATTAATTAAGTTTAGATTTTTAACAGATGTGCTTAATCTTTAAATAGGTTTGTTCTGCTACAGTTCATTTGGATAACTTTCATTAAATAATCTCCAAAAATAATCTGGAAGGAATCTGTTTGAAATACTTCAGTACTAAGAAGGAAGGTTCATTTTTGTGTTTCTCTTTAGTATAACTGATTCAGGATAAGCCCATTTTGGAAAGGTTTTTAAAGATAGGGTATAGTTAAAAAGGAATTATTTTGTGGAAGTGCAATGGTTTCTGTTATACAGGGTGCCAAACTAGGGTCTAAGAATGGTCTCTTCTGACCTTGGTAACTGTGAATCTTTTACAATGAATTTACACGGCAACCACATGGTATCTGTTTATACCTTTATGCTGCAAATTAAAGGCTAGATCATGAACTCATTCACATTGGCGAGCAGTTACTCGCATGACTAGTTACTTCACATTGAAGTCCATCTGAGCCGACATGTGACTTCCGTGCTAATATTACTTTTTAGCCCTTTTGATGCTGGGGATTTTTCCCATTAACCTGCTTCCTACTGTTTGTAAAGGACATGTGCTGCCATCAAGGAAATATCCTAGTACAGTTGCAAATGTTGGGCTGAACTTGAACGTTGCCAATTCCTTAACTCTTCTATGCCACATTTTATCCCATCTTTAACATGGAAATAATAATTATACCTATCTACCTCTTCTATGTGTTAATTGATTATTGTTTGTAAAACATTTTGAGATCCTTGGATGGAAGGACTTTAGAAATGGAAGTTGTTTTTGCATCAAAGATGAGGTTAAACTTCAGGTCAGGGGAAGCATGTGGATGCTTATACAAAGCATATTTGAATCTCTTGCGTCTGCAAAACTGAATTGGAAATCTCATGGGAACAAGCTCTTTTGCTCACTTCTAATCCTGTCCAGAAAAGGGGAGTGAAATATATATTTCCCGACCCTTATAGAAAGTTTGGTTTGAGTTCAGCTCTAGAAATGTGAAGGTATGGTGTGGCGGACTGTCTTACTTTTTTGGCTTTCCAGTTACTTTACCCATCACAGTTAGTTCTCTATGAAGTTAAAGAACCATAGCTTGAGCCTTGAATGCAGTGAAATGGGGTGAAATCCTGACTTCATTCAGGCTTATGTTCTCCATTTCCAGGAACAGCAACTTGATTTTAGTTTTGAGCACAGTGAGAACCCATTCTGATCCCATTTAGATTAGTGTAAATACAAAATAACATAGTTTAATTTTTGCTCTAGATTTAACACTTGGGCAATTGTGATATTTATCTCTGAGTGCAATTTACGGATCTGTAGCCAAATTATTTGCTGTTTACTTCAGGATATACAAGTCAGGATTTACAAGATGAAAATGTGGCTTCTTTTCTTTTAATGGCTAATTTTTCTTATAGTTAATATATATTGCATTAGTCTTTCAACAGATTCATTCCTTAACATTTGTACCAACCATCCCCACTTCAATCCCTATTTAGTTTAGCAAAATCCTCAAATCTGTGAAAATGTGTGGCGAAAAATTCTTGGCTTTTTTTTCATAGAATTTATTTCAAAGACTGAAAAGACTTTGACCAAATTTGCAAAGTATCTTATAATTTTCCTCCACTCTATTTTCTCTAAAAAGCTCGGAGTCTAATTTCACTAAAATACATTAAAGTACATGTCCTTAATGGATTGTGCTATCCAAGAGGTCAAACCAAGTGATTATAATGGTCTTTTCAGGCGTTCAAGTATCTTTTTCTTTCCAAATGTCCCCTCTTATGGCTTTTATATGTTGGCAGATAAGTCTCAATAAGTTTTCAATTAAAGTTATGTCTATGTACGTGAGTAATAAGACTAATCTCCTTATCACCTGTTCTGTAAAATTCTTGACCTGTATGTACAAGTTGTGGCTAATCAGCACAGATATTTGTGTCAGGCTGGAAAGGTTGAAATGATCACTTATAATCTGGTATAATACCTGTAGATGGGCAGTGTGCACATGCATTTTGTTCGTACAAATAAGAACAAGCAGTTGCACAAAGGGATACCTAGGGAGTCATATAGATAAATGACAAAACGGGGAAAAGTATAGCATAAGCTTCCTGTTGCAGAACATGGTGGATGCTACAAGGACATCATTTATTTCTCCACTTGCAAGGAGATCACTGCCCTTATAAGTTATTGTATGAAGCACTCATCATATATATAGTAGACCAATGTCTGTGACTCTATAACGCTGAAACGCTGGCTGTTCCCTCTGGGCGGCGCTGTTGCCTCCCAGAGGGAACAGCCAGGGGGTGGGGCCTGGACGAGTGTGTGTCTCTGATGTCAGGAAAGGGCGCCGGATTGACAAAGAGGAAAGCGGAGTAGACACAGAGGATGCGGAGGAGACAGAGAGGAGAATGGAGGAGGCAGAGGACAGTGAGAGAGAGCGAGAGAGAGACGCAGCAGGAGGAGGAGAAGAGAAACACAGAGTGAGAGGCGGGAGGGGGAGAAGAGAAAGAGAGAAAGATGGAGAGAGAAGCAGGAGGCGGACGAAAGCTGAGAGAGAGAGAGGGCGAGGCAGTAGGAGGAGAAGAGAGAGAGAGGCCGTTTGTGCTGCTTGCTCCCGCGCGGCGGCCCAGCTGAGTGGTGCAGACGTCAGCTGCGCACCATGGTGGGAGGCGAAGGGGGGCGGGGCGGTGACATACACCCCCAGGGGGTGGGGCCTGGATGAGTGTGCATCCCCGATGGAGACAGAGGAGATGGAGAGAGACTGAGAGGCAGGAGGGGGAGAAGAGAAAGAGAGAGACAGAAAGAAAGGCAGAAGGCGGAGGAGAGCTGAGAGAGAGAGGGGGAGGCAGTAGGAGGAGGAAAGACAGAGAAAGAGACACGAAAGAGAGAGAAAGAGCGAGAGACCAGAGGCTCAGGAGAGAAGACCAACTTGGAGGAGAGACCTGAAAATCCCGTCTTATGACGGGCTAATTGGCTAGTTGTTAAAACAGATGGCCTTTGTAGGCCTCAGTTAACAGGGGCAACTGAGTATTTACATCAGCTGTGTACAAAGATTTGATCTAAATTCAACACTGGGCTATGAGTGTATTCTGGGGATTCATCCTCGCAAGTTTTTCCATAAATTCAGAAAGTTGAAAAAACATAATAAATGTTTGGAGAGAATTAAAAAAAAATCTTTGGTCTAGATGACAGGATTTCATAGAAGTTCCCATTCAGGAGGATTCCTGGGTCTCTATTATTGGGAGGTGCCTAGTAGAAGAGCAGCAAAATTCCTGAGTCTCTACGACAGTAGGAGTTCAAAAAGAGGAAGAAGAAGCAGCTTCCTCTTCCTGTAGCTGCTGACTTTACATTTTTTTCTTTTTAACGCTATTGGGAAAAAAAATCCTCTTTTTCTACACTTGACTCATTTCCCCTCCTTTTTTAGCTTACAGGAAAAAATAAGGTTTCTTAACTTAGCAAAACTGTGAGTATCTCCCATGCACATACTTTTTTCTCTTTTTCTTTTCTTCACTTTTTATCATTGGAGTTGGAAGAATTTTTAAAAGAAACAGAATGTTAAAGTGTGAAAAAAAGGAAAAAAAGTTGGTTTCCCCTCACTTTTTCCCCTTTTAAAAAGCTTGTCTGCTGCCTGTTAGTGCATTTTTAAAAATGAAACAAACATTATAATTTCCCAAAATGTTACAATTTTTTCCCCACAGAAATGAAAAGTAAACAAATGTGAACAAAAAACCCTGTTTTTCTCTTTGAAATTTTCATTAAACACCCCCTACAAAAAAATCAACCAGTTCTAGTAACAGGTGCAAAACATTCTATAAAGGGGGAAGAACAAACCATGGAGGCAGAACTCATCCTGAGGCATTCCTCTCATATAGTCATTTGATGAGCTCCTGCTGACACTGTACTGAGGGGACTTCCTCTTGGTAAGCCATCGCTGTCATTCATCATATTAAATTCTGTGGGTATGGCTACACTGCATGCTTATTTTGAAATAAGCTATTCCAGAAGAAATACTCTGAAATAACTTATTTCGAAATAGCATGTGTATTCTGCAGGGAAGCCTCAAAATTAGTCTGAGGCAGCTTCCCTATTGTAGACGTGCTACCTCCATTTAGAGCGCCAGGAGTCACTGGGGAGGAATAGCTTAGAATGGCCCTGGTGAGGGATTATTTTGAAATAGCAGCAGTGGAGCATCCACGCAGGCCTTAATTCAAAATAGCTATTTCGGAATAGGCGTTATTCCTCAAAGAATGAGGTTTACAGATTTTGGAATAAACCATCCATTATTTCAAAATCATTTCGAAATAATGGAATGGCTGTGTAGATGCTCACATTATTATTTCAAAATAACGCTAGTTATCTTGAAATAACGGTGCAGTGTAGGTCCACCTTGTCATTCCCTGTCCCCCATCCCATTCAATATTTTCATGAAATATTATAACCAACACCCTTGGGGCTGGTCATATATGCTTCAGAAATTACAGACTAATTAGGGAAAAATAAACCTTAAAAAAAGTTAGATTGCTAAAATCAATATCAGCTTTACCCTCTTGCTGTCAGTAATGGGTCTAAGGTCATTTTGGTGCTGAAATAAAACCCAAGAAGTAATTTCATTGTTTACAACACCTATTTATAGACTGATTGTGACCAAACTATACTCATAATTATAATATCTACACAGCACTAGTCTAATGAGACCATCAGTACATATGATAATCCATCTAAGCCCTAAAACTGTGAACACTGCAGTTGGTGATAGCTTAAATATGAAAACACCTGAAGGCAGTTCTTAAAACAGAAGGGAGAGATCATTTGGGAAAACTAAAATTAAAAGATGTGTTTGAAAACATGGTCTAAGCAAATATTTACATATGAAATCATCATACTTACTGGTAGCACATCAAGAGTGGTTGCCTGTATTTACAAAATTACATTGTACGAGAAATCAAAAGATCTTTTCCCATGCAATCAATGCAAACAGTGCATGAAAAACAAAAACAACATTTACAATGGTCAAAAAGGGTGGGAAGAGAGGGAGATATAAATTACTTCTCTCAAATAAGCAGGTAAGACTGATAAATCAAATTGGATTTAAGTATCAACTAATTCCTTGAAGCCATTTAGGAAGAAAGATGCAATCAGCAACTCAGGTGAATTCTTGTAGTAGCACTTTAAACAATATTCACCAGGCTGTCCTTTTTGTTGGCTGGAAACTGTCTCAGAAAACATGACATAAAAAGGGTTGTTCTAAAGTTTTATGGGTAAAATCCTGATTATATTCAAAGCAATGGCAAAATTTCCATTGACTTGAATGTGGCCAGGATTTCATCCTGTGTGATCTAAAAGAAAGCATCGGACTGGGAATTTGCAGGATGAAAGTTCTGGGGCTCCTGAATTCTAAACATGGCTCTCATTCTTTGCGTTGCCTTTTACTAATCGCTTAGGCTAAAACTTCCAGATTTCGGTCTCTTGAGATTTTGGCCTTAGCCTCTCAATGTGGTCATTTCCCCAGTCTGTAAAACAAAGACAGTGTTTACCTAGCTCAGGGTCTGGAGGACTGATTAACTCGGGCAGTGGTTCCCAACCTGTGGTCCATGGACCCCGGAGGAGCCACAAGGGCAGTGCAGGGGGTCTGCATAAAGTTTTTAAAAGTAAGGATCAGGCCCACTGCTGCTGGCGCCACTTTCTTCCCCCCCCCCTGCCCCCCATGCTCTGGGTCACAGCTTGCTTTTGATCCTGTTCCTTGGACGCTAAGGGAGTGAGGGGAAAGTGCTTGCATCCTATGCATGCCTCTCACACACCAGCTCAGGAGTGAGAGGCATGCATGGCATGCAAGCACTTTCCCCACGCTCCCTTAGCTTCCAGAGAACGGGATCAAAAGCAAGCTGTGTCCCAATGTGCACGGCTGCTGCCCCCCCCACCCCACGCTCCCAAAGTTCTGCTCTTGCTCCCTACCCTCCTGAAGTTCCACCCCTGAGGAGCTGGCAGCTCTAGAGCTCCCTTTGGCCACACAAGCCCCCTCACTCTGTGGATGGGCAGGGGACGGAGGGGACAGGAGCCGAGGAAGCAACATGGGCAAACTGCAGCCAATGGGACCTAAGAAGCTCCGTGCTCTGCGGTCTGCGCAACCCTCAGCCCACACTGAAGCTGACAAGCTGTGACTGTCTTCTGGAATTGGCTTATAAACGGGTCAGTCACTTTTTACCATGTTTTTTCTCTTTTTTGAATATATCACCCCACTCTAACCATTCAAATGCTATTAGAGTGCTGGGAAGGGTTTAGTTGGGCTGCTAGCAAAAATGTTACATTTCAATGTATCATTTCTGAATATTTCTACATTTGTTTAGATAACATGAACTATTATACATTTCAAATGATTATCAAGTCATGGAATATTTGAAAAAAGCTATATTGTTTGGGGGGCCTGTAAAATTGTAATAGACTGAAAAGGTTGGGAACCACTGAACTAGGGTTTGTGGAGCGCTTTGGCACTGTAGACATCCTAACTACATTTGGGGGATGATTTAACAGTTCATCTGAGCTCAGGTTGGACAGCATCCAAATAATAGTCTTTATACCACCTTTTTGTCTGCCTTTTTAGTGCCAACATGTGAGAAAGGGGGAACCTTAGAGCTGCCTCAACTGTTGATTGGCTACCTAGACTCCCAGAGATAGTTCCAGCAGCCATGAATAGATGGCAAATCTTTGGCAATGAATGCTTTTTCCCTGGATGTGCCCCATATTTCAGGGGATGTGGGGAGGAGGCAGGAGGCTCACAGAATTATGCCAGCTGTGCTGGAAAATTTCCTCAGTGTCCAAACATAATGAATAAGAAAATATAAAGATAAAGGCATTTTATGTCCATATTCCCATCATAAAATCAACTGGTGTTTTGCATGAAATGCCTTTTTAAACCGTTACAGATTAATTAAATCAAAGGGTCCTGTAAATAGAATTATTGTGTGCGTGCACACACACACACACACACACACACACATTCCCACACTCTCTCTGTGTAATGGACACATGTTATGATTTTGAACCTCAACTATGGACCAAAGATACCATCTCTCCTTCCAGATGCTGGGTCTGTTTATTCTTTGCTTCAAATAGAGTTTTGACTGAATAAGGTGTATGTGATCGGGCCCATTATGCATATGTAATTTCTTTGTATGCATGCACATGTGATGAAGCACCAGTTAGTCTGAGGGACAATTATATATCCCTTTTAAGATAGTAAATTAACAGAAGTGACTATTGCACTTATAAGCATTTACATTATATCCCATTGAGTAAACAGCATATTGACATTTACTAATGATGGACCAAGTATAAACACATCTCATTTCTTTTTTGGAAAAATGATCATAAAGTTTCTTCTTCCCCCGGCAAGCTTTCAGCTCTGATCATAAGCACAAATGTAGTTATAAAAAAACAGTAGGACCTTGATGTAGCAGAAGGGTGCAGTTTGGTTATGATCACCTGGGGGACTCATAGGCTACCTACATACCATCATTTATGTAACAGCTGTAGGTGAAATATTCTAAAGTGGTTAGAGTAAATTGGTCCCACTTTTCAGATAGGAGGAGAGAGCTTTTTAAATGCCAACCTTGTGCGAAAACAGCTGGTAGAAATATTGCTCAAGACTTGGTGAGTCACATTTTGGGGGCCGTTTTGAATAAAATGAGTACTAACTTTAAGGCTTCATAGAAGGGAGTCTGATTTCATGATTAAAAGAGGAGGAAGTAAAAGACAAGGAAAAAATCAATAGCTGCTTTAAAGTATGCTTCAAAATGTGACTGTAAAAATTGTGATGTGGAGTCCTATGCTGTCACTCAATGATTTATGTAAAAAATGGCCTAGATTACAGGTAAAAACTGTTTGTCTGAACAACTTTGCAAACTCAATTTGTCTTTTCATCATCATCTGTAATACAGGCCGTGCAGGTCAGCTGATGCCCTCAGTTGCACCTTATTGTCTCCAAACAATGCGATAAATGCCATCTGTGCAATCCCATTGCCTTAACTGAAGTTTTATAGATGCATCTGTTTGAACCTTAAGGCTAGTCTACAATATAAATGCCACAGTGGTGCAGCTATACCAATACAACTGCACCACTGTGGCACATCTGGTGGACACTACATGATGAGGGAGAGAACTCTTCCATGGCATAGCGCTGTCCACACTTGTCTTAGATCACTGTAAATTATGTCACTCAGAGGATGGTTTATTCACACTCTGGAACTACATAAGTTATACTGACCTACATGGCAAATGATTCAGATTATGATACACAAGAAGGAATTGCATCTAGTTTGCTTTCCCTAGCACTTAAGCATGTGCTTAACTTCAGGCATGTGTGGAAGTTTCATGGACTGCAATAAGACTTAAGCATGTAGTCTTATGATCCATGTTTTCCTGAATAGGGAAGCTATCAGCTTCATTGGCTCTGCAAAGTTAACAGATGGGAAACAATAAAGTAAACGGTGACTGACTCCACATGGGGAGTAATTGTGTTCAGTTAAAACACACTGTTTTCATAAGCTGCTTTCCGTAGTATAATCACATTGCTGTCTGTATGGAAGCAGAAAAATATTTTGATTACTACTTGTGTCGTAGTGTGGGTACCTTGCTGGTTGCTATGCTGGGCAGTGGGTTGTCAGTGACCTCCACTGGCTGCTGTCTGCAGCACGGCCCAGGAGGGCAGGGGATGAGTCATTATGCAAGGGGGCTTTGAAACTCGTCAGACAGGTATCTCCCATGGAGCGGAACAATGGAAAGGAAGGGGGCGAGGCCAGACCTGGCTGGGGGCAGGGCTGGAAGTGAGGGAGCTAGTTTCTGTCTGGGATCATGGAGGAGACGGCCTAGGGAAAGGGGCTGGAATTTAGGGGCCCAGCATCCCCCATCTCAAGGGGGGGCTGAGGCATCTTAGGCCCAGTTCCTGTAACCAGATGACATCTGTGCTGTGCTGTGCTGTATCCTGGAGAAGCAATAAACTCCCTCCATTCTACTGGCTGGTGGAGTCTGTCTGTGCCATTACGGGGGGGCAGGAGTCAAGGGACCCCGACGCGCCGCCACACTACTCTAGGAATAAGGTTGTAGCTTCAGGTGTCCAGATAACTTAGCGTCCATATCAAGTGCACCCAGCAAATTACTTATACATAGAACTGTCTGAATTCTTTTTTTTTTTTTTTTGCACTGTTTCTCTATGAACTGGTCAAAACTTTTCAAAGGAAAATTCAGTGATTTTTTTTGTTTGTGTTTTGCAAAAGATTCAATATTTTTATTAGCATTTTATAAAACAGTCACCTGACTGACGTAAGGATACCGTTAATTGATGCATTGCACAGTTTTTCAAATTTCAGGTTTAAGGTATTATCCATATTGAGAATGTATGTATATTTTTTTGGTATGAATGTTCACTACAATTGCACAAAGGCCTTCAAATGGCTGTCAGATGCTAGCAGCATACAATCATTATCACAATCAATCTGGTTCAGATTCACAACACTAATCTCCAGCTGAATGACTCCATAATCAGTAAAGCTGGTGAAATACTTGTGACAGTACTGGTCGAACTATTCAGGAATCTGGTCAGTGTTCAGTGAGTAATTCGTTTTCCAGGTATTCTATTATAGAATTAACATACAACCAATTCTAATACTAGCCACTCATCCATCACCCAGCCAATAAGCCACGCAGCCACCCAGTCCATCAGGTACACGAATGTCCCATTTTAAGAGAAAACTTGGTGAATATCTTGTGCTTTTGTTAAATTTCTGAACTTAATGTTAATGTGTTAGTCCAGTGGGAACCTCTGCCAGGCTTCCTGCCTTTCCCGCCCCTGCATGCTTCTCAGAGCAGCTCTCTGAACATTGTGAACCTGGGGGCAGAGGCTTCATGCACTGTCCCTACCCCAAAACAATCTTGCACTTGCCATTGGCTGGTTTCTGCGGTCAGTTGCTCTGAGCAGTATGCTGGGGCATGGCAGGAAGGGAGCCTGGCTGCAGAATCTGCTGGGCTGCAGGCAGCCCAGGTAAGCACTTCCTGGTCAGAGCATGCCTCTGGCACTCCAGCCCCTCCCTTCCCCAGCTCTCTGCTCCCTCCTGCACCGCTGCCCCAGCTCACAACCCCTTCCTAGACCTAGAACCCCTAGTCCCGATCACAACCCTTTCCCTCACCAAAACTCCCAGATTCCACACCCCCTCTTGTACCCCAAAACCCCTTACCCCAAGCTCCCTTCCTCACCCAGCCTCCATCACAGAACCTGCACCTCCTCCATTATTATCATGGAAGAGTGTGACCCTTAAACTACTCTCCAAATTCTTGGAGTGCCCCCCATCAACAATTATTGCCCACCTGTGTGTTAACCCATATTACAATTTCTTATGGTCTTTTCCAGAATATTGCAAAGTCTCATTAATTTTTCTTGGAAAAAGGCGATAGCAGCACAAGCATCTGAAGGCACCACACCACAGCCCAGCCTTCAACCAAATAAATCAAACTCATAAATTGGGTGTTGCTGGCTCGAGAGGAGGCATGGCTAGGTAGGTCTAATTCACTCTATTCTCAGGCAGCCCTTAACATCAGGGATATATAGTTGCCACAATTAAAGGCTTCCCAGAAATCTGTTCTGGATAGGAACACAGTTTTCCCTCCCCAGAGGCAGATCTCCTCCCAAATCTCCACAAGCTCACAGCCACCTCTGAAAGAGAAGGCAATGGTGTTTGCAAGCCCTAGGCAAGCAGAGGTAATGTATACACTTGCCTCTCATTGCTTCAGGATGACTTTCAGAGAAGTCAGTGATAACCCTTCCTATATACCTGTGGCCATCTGAGACAACAATATGCTCACATACACATTACCTTTGCACTGTCAGGAAAAACTAAGTGAGGTTTTACCCGTTGTCATGAGAATGCTTTAGCTTTTTACTTATTATAGACTGACAAGATTATGGGTTGAGGGATCTAGTGAGATCCAATGTGTTTCTGCAGAGCAGACAATTTTATTTTATGTTGCTGAGGCAAAATTCCACTTCTCCATACAAATAGTGGACCATCTTCAAAGTATTATGCCATAACATCACCTGGCTCCATTTTGGTTCAACCAATTCTTACATAATCACAGCAGCTAGTTGGTGAATCGGTGTTTATGGGTGTTTCCCTCTCCCTGAATTGTAGCTGTTGGAAGTATGCAGATATATCTGTTTTCCAGTATATATTCAGTGGACAGGTAGAGTCATAGAATTCATAGAATCATAGAATCCTAGGGCTGTGATGCAATACTCCCAGAACTGGATTCAATACTCCACATGTGGCCTCACCAGAGCCGAATAAAGGGGAATCATCACTTTTCTAGATCTGCTGGCAGTGCTCCTTCTAATGCATTAGGTATTTTTCTTTTCTCTCTCCCTTCTTTTTCTGTTATACATTTGGAGAGGCCCACTTTTATCTCCACTGAAGCTCATCTGAAGAAGTGGGTTTTGCCAACAAAAGCTAATGATATATACATATTTTTGTTAGTCTCTAAGGCCATGTCTACACTAGGAGATTATTTTGAATTTACTAAGTTTGACTTCTGGGCATCCAATTTTACAAATTCCAAGTTCCGTGTCCTCATTACAGGGAAGAATCGAATGTAGTTCGAGGCAGGCACTGTTAATGTTAATACATTCTTGGACTCAGAGCCCCAGGAAGCTATCATAGACAGTGGGTATAAGAGGCAAGGGAAGTCATTGCCTCCCCTGGGTTTTATTGCCCAACCTCTCCCTTCTTCCTGGACCTATTCTGACCATTCCTGCAGTCCCCTTAGCAAGTAGTTGCAGTATGGTGAGTCTTCCTTGGGGGGGGGGGCGGGGATTCTGGTAACTTAAAAGTGAAAAGCTTTCCAGCTTGCCAGATGTATTAGCATAACATTGAACCTGTGAAAGAGCCATTTAGTGGTAATGAAGCCATTTCACAAGCATGTGACAAAGAGGAGGTATATACTGTCAGTTTCTGAATCTGCTGACAAAAACATATTACAGTAGTGCATGATTGTCTAAAGACCTTAGTTTAAAATTTGCTTTATATATTTGATTACTTTGTTGCTAATGATTATAAAAAAATCACATCTCTAAAAAAATCTTTGCCTAAAATACCTACAGAGTATTCATCTTTAGCCTTAAATACTTGGATCATCAGACATACGTTTTTTTAAATACATTCTTCAAATGACCATCCTTATGTAAAATGCATATTTTAATTTTAATTACTATATTACAAACAACATGCTTCCAAAGTCTTCCTGTACATTCTGTACATTCCTGTTGCAATCTTTCTCCCTTCATGTCCCAGTTGAAGAGAGTCCTTATACCTGTTTTCTTCCAGACAGCTAGACAAATGAGTTTCATTTCATTTACTTCTGACTATTTAATGAACTAGTTGTAAGAGAACCTTTCATCAAAATCAGTACTTTAATAAGATATGAAATCCTTTGATATGCTTAAAACCTTTGGAAATATTTTTAACTTAAACATATGGTGAAATTCCATAAACATGTTTATTGATATAGAGAGCACACAAAATAAATTAGTGTTCACTTTTTCTAAAAAGCAATTAACTTTGTTATGAACACACTAAACCACTCCCGACAGAATAATTTATAACAATGTCTTTTGTTTCAATGTGTTAAATATGCAGTAATCTGAAATTATTACTTTATGAAGTTTTAAGAGTAATTTTAAAATATAAAATCATCTTCAAAATACTTATTAAAAATGTAAAATAGAAGAGATGTATCATGTATTGCATAATATTTAATGTTGTATTCAGTAAGACAGCTGACATGCCTTACATCAAAGTTTTTGCAAATCAATGTCTAAAGGTATGTCTACACTGTTACACTATTTTGAAATAACTAGCACTCTTCTGAAATAACTTAGTCCACGTCTACACAGCAGGCAGTTATTTCAAAATAGTGTCAAAATACTGTCAAGCTGGAGAACTTCTTACTCCAACTCCTGTAACCCTCATTGTACAAGGAATAAGGGAAGTTGGAGGAAGAGTGCTCTATGTCGATGTAAGTGCTGTGCACACGCTCCCTATTCCTAAATAAACTACGCAATTGATGTAACTCAATTTGCATAGCTTATTTTGAGTTAAGCCCTGCTGTGTAAACGCACCCTAACACTCATATCAATAAAATTGTGAGGTAAATTTTTATTCCCAAATTTAGTGATTAGGTACCTTCTGCACCAGTCTTCACAGTCTGGCATGTGGTGAAAGAAATTGTAGAGGAGTGTCCCACCCACCAAACGTCATTTGCTACATTTCGGTTCAGGGATTTGACTGGAAGGAAGCAAAAGGGAAAAGAAGAGATAGGCAATAAGGATAGGGCCAGGCCAGGGCAAAGTGGGGACAGGGTTTGGGGTGGGTTAGGGATGGAGTAGTGGTGGAACCAGAGACTGGAGACCCTGCCTCCTTAAGCAGGGACCCTGCCTCCCTAACTCACTGCCCATGAACAGCAGCTGGAAACAACAAAGGATGACAAACAGCCAATGAAGTCTCCTTTCCAGTTCACAGTATCCTTTTTCTCTCCCAGCTCCATGAAACTTTTTATTGCTTAGGCTTTTTTGTGATTCTGTTTTTAAAGATCTGCACATCTTGAATTGAAAAAGTCAGGATTAAGGATTTGTACATAGGCCATTCAGCCCGTATTTATGTGTTTAATTTTAGTTTTAGCTCTTGCTGTGCTTTCATGATATTTCTAGGTGAATGGATGGTGGGGATAGTCTAACTGAAACTAATTGGCTGAAAATAGGGAGAAATAGCAATAAAATTATCCATGAACATTTCAACAACTTTTGCTTAAACCTTGGCATTCCTTTTTGTTTGCACAATGTTTTACTTGTACAAATATGCATAAAATAATTTTAGCATTTTTTTTTAGGTGAAGGGGTTTACAGTCCAAAGCTCAGGTCATCAAGTTAGGAAACAGAAACATTTATGTGACCAATAACATAATTCAAATTTGTAATTGTGAAAGTTGACTGCTCAGATTAATTCTCCCGCCAAAAAAATTCATGAGCAGTGAGTGAGTTGAAATGTGTTTTCACAAAGATTTGTTCTGTCTTTTAATTTATGAAATAATAGGGCCAGCTCTTCAGATCCATCAAAAATGTGCTTTGGTTTAGGACCTGGGAAGGAGGATGGGCAAAGGGGGCTAGGACATTTTTTGTGCTTCTCCATTCTTGGATCAGTTGGAGTATGCTCTCACCTGTGAAAATTGCAAAGGCTTTTAAAGGACAGTTATGATGGCCTAGAATGGTCAGTATTCAAAATTTTCTGGCCACACCCACATACCTTCCTATCAACATATGCTGCTTTTGCCCGAGTGATGTAGGGTGGGAGGCAGTGGTGGAGTCTGTACAGAGCGATGGGAACAGAAGTTTTGTATCTGTACCATAGTCTGTGGACAATTTTGAGGTCTATAAAACAGGTCTTTAGTCACTGAATAACTTGTTCTCTGTAAATTGTGAATCCAGCTTAATTCCTGCAGTGTCTTTTGCTGTTGCGACAGCTATCGGTTTTGACTGCTGTGTAAAAAGCAATTATTTCTGAAGTTAATTTTTATATATTTTATGAGATCTAGTCTTTCTTTGTGGAGCTACATGTAGCCCCTCTCTAGCACACCTCATGATCCTTTGTTCCCAATTTCTGAGCATTATTTTTCTTCATTATTCTTTCTTATTCTAATCCCCTCCCCATGAGAAAAAAATGCAGTATTTTCTCTTGTGTAGCTGAAAACCTTTTAAATCACTAATGGAATAGTTAGTCTGTGCTCTGTGTCTTTAAGATATATTGACATTTATATCTTTATTACTTCTAAGCTTGAATAATGCAGTTCTCTTCTAACTGATCTGCCAGACACCTCAGTCAAAAGATTTCAATTAAGGTAAAATGCCACTGCTACAGTTATTACTTGCCTGAAAAGCTCAAGTCAAATTTCTGTTATTCTGAAGTCTTTTACATTGACTTCTGGTTCATGCTTTTTATTGATTTTAAGATTTTTCACTTGACTTACAAACAAGACCCTGTGGGACCATGGGTATATTTGCATGCTTTGCCATTCCATTCTAATCCTTCAGTCACATTTCATTCTCTCCTTCGCCTCCAGAATTTTCAGTGATGTGTAATTCTGCCTGAGAACAATGGGTATGATATTTGAGTTAATGTTGCCAAGCTTTGGAATTGTTGTGAAGGCAGAATAGGACCATACTGTACTCTCAGTCAAAGCAGGGTGAATGCAGATAATTCTATTAGTTTTGGTGCTGCATGGAAATGTTTTTAACTACATATATATAAACTATTTTAATAAATTTATTATTGCTATTGTATACGCATGTTGATTATTCCTGTCAGGTGTGGTGTGTTTGTCATGGCAAGGATTCTATCCAACATAACTCTCTAGACCAAATGTAACTAATCTTGTGTCTGTATCATAGTTCCTTGTCTTACCCTCCCTTTAAAATAAAAATCATGTTGGTTTTTCTCTGTACAACTTGAGTTTTCAAATGTACTCCATTTCCTGTAATAAGGTAGCCAGACTGTCTATGTCAGTGGCCCATAAACCATAGGGAGGCTTAGAGCACTTGCTGGTGATCCATGAACAGCTGGCTTGTTAACATGATGCTAGCTCGTGTCTTATATGTAGCTGCTAAGTTGCAATAACAGACAACTTAAAATACATGAAAATGTTTTCCTCTTCCTACTACTACCACTTTTCCATATACACCGTTACTAAAGTTGTGCTCCTAGTAGGGGAGAATGTCCGTGAGACAATCTCTCTCTTAATATATGGTCCACAACCCATATGGGAAGAAGGTGGGTGCAGGGAGTGAGGAGAGATGTGTATATTCACAGTTTTATTTAGTGACAGTATTTATATTCTTATTATAATTTGGCTTAGCCCTGGGATCTTTATGGAGGAAATCAGAATAGACCTTATGTCCACAGCTGTTACTCTCATGTAAGACCTTGGGTAGGCTCTTTGATTTTAGTACCCCTACTCCCAAACAAGCATAAGGGTAATTAGATTCATCCAGTGGTAGATCCTCTGATCCTGCCCCCATGTGTGACAGCACTCTGGGATCTTTTTCAGAGTCTCCCCAAATCATGCCCTCTGTGCACTGTGTGACCACACCAGTTCTGATGCATGGATAGCCATCTACTCCTGCAGGTGAAAAGTGCAGGATTTGCCCTTAAAAAAGCCTATTTCACTGGTTTGGACTCGTGCTTTCTCTAAAAAAAATAATCAGGGATTGCTGTGAAAATGTAGATTTATAGCTTCTGTGTCAAAGAAAACAAAAAATTAGGAAAAATGCTTAAGGAAAATAAGCAAAACCAAACTGTTTTTTTTTTTTTTTTTAAAGCAGAGCACTTCTGAAGAAGTAAAAGTGTTGTTGAAGTTAGTGCAATAAAATTGTTTATGAGAGTAACAGAGACCTTGGCAACTAATTTACCGCCTTTCCAGCTCCACAACTGATCAGTAGAATTGTTAAAATCAGCAGTTCACTGCGTGACAAGTTGGATGTTGACTAACATCAAGTAATCAGCTCATCATATGCAAAATATCATTTACAGTGCTTCCACATGCCTTCATTTCCTGCTCCAAAGGCTCCATGCAGGATGATCCTGGAATGCTGAGCCTTGCATATTTCTTAACAAAGTGTTGAATCTTATGATCACAAGATCTTATGATCTTGTTAAGCACCTCCTGTAAGCCCTAATGTCAATGAGAGCTGTAGATATTTAGCATATCCCAAAATCTGGCTCAAAATTTGGACCAAATGAGAGACAGTGTAAATAGATGCAAACTCCAACTGAATGTAATGTAAATTCAGTTTGGTTATGCCACAGTGGACTGGGCCCTACCCCTTTCCCATATTGTGAAAGAGCAGAATTTAGTGTTAGAGAAGAAACAGGTGACCCAGGAACGGATGGGGGTAAACAGAACCACTTTATTGTCTATGCCATATTTTCCTCGGACATTAACACAATGTCGGAGTGGCAACAATCTGGTGTTAATCACACCCTTTTATCTATTTTAGTATGTTAATTCACATGTCTAGAACTTCTTTTCCTAAAGCCTTATTTAGTAATGTTAACTCCCATAAAATGAATATTAATAAGCAAATAATGAATACAATTATACCGCCCCTAATTACTATTTACAGAATTTCTTATTAAATCAACACATTCCTATACTACAAACTAACAGATTACAGAGATTACAAAGAATTAGACCCTGAAGATGTTATGCAGAGCCAATGAGGATAAGCAAGAGACACAACAAAGTAGAGCAACTCCTTACTTATCTAGTTTCCTAGGCTACAGAACAGAGAGAGAGAGCAAGGTTATATATCAAAGATAGTACTGGTCTCAACTGAACCCTATCTTCCCAAACTACAAAAACAAAAGGGAAAAGCATGTTTAAGGGAATTGCTGTGGCTGAGCCCCGGCCATTAACGCAAAAGGCCATTCCAAACCTATTGATTTTTACACCCCCCCAACCTTTAGTACTCAGTTTTTTTCTACTGTTGAATCAATCTCTCTCTCTCCTTTTAAAAGAAAAGGTCAGACTAGATCAGGGCTACTCAGCTTTGGAAGTTCCGGGGACCACAATGATACTCACAGCACATGCTGAGGGTCACATCTTAAGTGTGGTTGCATGTACAAGCAAATATATATGCAAATATACTGAAATAGCTTCTTTCACACTTACAGGCATGAATACAAAGATTAAGGCAAAACTACACAACAAGCAGGCCCCATTTAAGTCAGTTCTGCTGATATTAATAAAATGCAGTATTTACCCACTTTCCACCCATATGACAGCGCTTTTAATGATCAATGACAGTCCAGGAATTTAACTACTAAAACGCATATCAACAGAAGACCATTATATTGACTACTTTTTGTTTTGGATCCCAGCTGTGGGCTGTATGTTAAGCCCTGCGTAAACCCAAACCGCACCGCGGGCCGCAAACAAATGGGCCACGGGCCACGTGTTGAATAGCCCTGGACTAGATGATCACAATAAGTCCTTTTGGCCTGGAAATCTATAAAAGAGTGCCATAAAGTGTGCTGTCCATTTAAAGGCAGGCCCAAGCCCATCACATCCCTGTTCAAAATTTGGGACTTTTAAGATCTACTGTAATGGGATGTGTGGTTCCCAGAGGGAGCCCCTAATAGCAGCTTGGTAGAAGAACCAGAATGAAGTATAGAGCAGCTACATGATGTTAATAAGCAGCAGAATACCACAGCATAAGGCAAAAATCAGAAAGGATCAGTTCTAGCACAGCATTGTTCTGCTAACCACTTAGACCTTCATCACTTTGCCCAGCATTCACATTATTCAAAGATGACTTAACAAAAGCTTCAGCTTTATCAAAAGGAAAAAGAATCTTTCATGTATAAGCAATGTAAGCTTTGCTGGAGAAAGAACGGATGCTGTTATACCAGTTAATAAACACTTGGATTTAAACATCAACTTCTTTATGTTAATCTATTTAACTTCCACTACATCAGAAAGAATGCAATTTTTGGTGATAGATGATACATTTTTCACATTTCTTCATATTTCAGACATGACCCTTTTCTCATTTACTGAAGTGGAAATAACTATCAATGTTTTGCATAAAGACAAAGATGCCGAACATGCACATTAAATGGAATATAAAATGTGTTAACAGTCTTCAAAGATGGCTCAAATTTGCTTCCCAAAATAGTTTCAAATCACAAAAGATTATCAAAAATCTGTGTCATCTAAATGCTCAGACCTATCCAATACCCCAAACCCACATAATTTTATATTATTTTCACAAACCTCCATGTTTTCTATGAAGAATTGAAGTATCCTTAATCAAAACAGCTACTTGTGTTTTAGTGCTGTCAGACAGTTTGTAATTCATTCCTTTGTTCCTTTGGCTTTATGTTACATTTCTCTCTAAAAGACAGATTTAGAGACTGCTGTCTCTCAAATGGATCAAAATGTGATCCAAATAGTCAAATATTTGAAATGTTGGAAAGGCAGACAAAACTGTATTGAGTGATTGTATTAGAAAGCAGGAGAATAGTGTGGTCAGAGGCCAACACAGTGATGAGAACGAGGGAATCCCTTCAGATTTCTCCTTCACTTCAGAATGTCACAGAATCTGAAACTATATATTTTCTGCATCTTTTTTGGATCCTTTTTGGAAACATACTACAAGCAAAAGAACAGAGTAGAGAAAAGGAATAGGAAAAGTTTTAAAGCTCAAAACTTTTTCAAATTCCTTAAAAATCATCTCCGCTATTAATCTGATAAATTATATACCTTTGATTATTTGCATCTGCAGGTTTCTCTTTAAGGTAGCATGAACCTACTGTTCTTTGCAAACTCAAATACATTTATTTCTTCACTTTATCAGTTTTAGCCACAAATAATTCACTCTTTAAATTATTTACCTCTCATTTGCTTTGCATGAGTTTTATCATGAGGGTGAAACCCACAGAAAGACTGGCAAGAGCCTGCTTTTTTAATTTTATGTATGATTATGGGTCAAGATAACAAAGGATTTTACTTAGCCTTTGCAGCTGTTCTAATCAAATTAAAAATGTTTTCCATGTTTTGTAAATTTCATAATTTTCTCTTGATCACTTTGTATTGTGGCATCCCATTGTCTAATCATATCACATTCTTAACCAGTCAAAATATGGTAACTCTTTTTTTCTTTCATTCTGGCTGCAAATAAGTTAACAATGAAGAATATGTCAGGAAAAGGCTCTTCAGAATTGATCGCCAATCCCCACCCTCTCATGAATTTTTCTAAAACTTACTGCAAGCTTTATGTTAGCTTTCCTCATAAAGGAATAGCTCCTTGCCTTTAGTCCTTTCCCCTCTGACTAAACAGAGTTTTTCTCTGTTCTTGTTGTGATTTATCATCACTACTTTCTTCATTTGCACACATTCTTCTGCTGTTTCTTTTTTTGTTACTTTTGCTCCCTTTCCTTTCTTTGACTTAAATTATTTCCTTTCATTTTGTATTTATCTTCAGTCCGTGTTTCCCTTCGTAGTTTTAATTATCATTGTCAGAAACAACCCTATTTTATTATAATAATTCTTTGTTCTTGAATGCCATTCATATTAATCTCCAGAGTTCCTATCCCAAGTGTCCCAGTAATCTTTTGATCACTTATTTATTATACTTTTTATTTTATAATGTACCTACTGCATCATTTATTTTTTTAATTGGATTCTCTCCAGTGTTTCTATCATATTGCATTACCTGCATCCAGTATTTCTCTCACTCGGTCTGCCATCTTGTCAAAATTACCTTTGTAAAGTTTTTAAAAAATATATTCCAATTATAATCTGTGAAGTTGGCAGCTGTTAACATAACACCAATGCCTTTTGTTCTTGTCTGCAGTTTGACATCATTAAGTAGAGCCTGATTTGTCAGACGGGTCAGAACATATTGTTTAAATAAAAACAAACACACCTATTACCATACATACATTTACTGGATATACACAATCCTGTTTAGTTCAATTGATTTTTTTTTCTTTAGAATATTATGATTTGGAAGACTCCACTCTCCTTGTTCTGGGTGACTTTATTGAAGAGATGGACCCAAAGTGCAAGTTCAGTGTGCTGGCATTTAATGGCATATATCACATTAGTGGATGTGCAGTTGTATGAGCTTCACCAATGTGATCTATGCCATCAAGTGCCAGCAATGCCCCTCTGCTATGTATATTGTCCAAACTGGACAGTCTCTGCGACGAAGGATTAATGGACACAAATGAGATATTCAAAATGGTAACACACAGAAACCTGTTGGGAAACACTTTAACTTGCCCCAGCAAGTCAAAATCAGCTATCCTCTTACAAAGTAATTTCAGGAACCAGCTAGAGAGAGACTGAAGAACTAGCCTTCCTATGCAAATTTGACACATTCACCCAAGGATTGAACAAAGACATGTCTTGGACAGGCTGTTATATTCAACATGCAAATGACATCAAAAGCTAAGTATTGAGCACTTAAAGCCCACTCTATTAGCCTCATTTAGCATGCACACTTTAACTGACAGGTTTTTTTCCCTCCTCTTCTTCCCTTTTTTTCCTGCTATATATTTGTACCCCTGGGACCATTTATCTGAAGAAGTGGGTTGTGCCCACAAAAGGTCATGATATTTTTTGGTTAGTCTCTAAGGTGGTACAGGATCATTCGTTGTATTTTAAATTTTTTTAGTCATGGATTAACATGGCTCCCTCTCTGAGCCCATCAATATCTTGTTACAATAGAATTTAAATCATAATGATTGAAGCAAAAGTGAATCAGTTCAGGAGTTACCACAATGTCAAGGAAACATGCAATTCAGGCCAAAAGGACACCTGAGCTAGGTGGAGGATTCAGTCAGGTGACACTTTGCCCGGGAATCTGAACAAAGTGGGAGGCATGGCAGCCTGGAGGGCTGTGAGCAGTGTCTGTGAGTGTGAGTTAGTTTTTTCAGCTGGCTGAGGGAGAAGGGAGCCTAGCTGGCTTGGGGGTGGGGAGCTGGGGATGGGGGCCAGAGCTGAGGCTATCCCCAAGATGGATGGTACTGAATGTTCCTGGTTCCTGTAACAGGAAGTCTGAACTATGCTGTATCCCTGTGAACCCATAAACCTTCTGTTCTACTTGCTGGCTGAGAGTCACATCTGGCTGCGGAGGGGGTGCATGGTCTGGAGACTCCCCCACACTCCGTGACAGTCTTGTATTCAGCACAGTATTTAACCACTCACTTAACTTTTAGCACAAACAATTTAATCAAATCAGTCGGGACTGATTCAGTGTCTTGCTGAATTGAGACTTCTATTAGACCCACTTATTTAGTGGATTTAAACACTTAGTATTAGGCATCATTTTAAAACCTGCTTAATAATGTCATGCAATTGGGCAGCTTTGTGGGTTAGATTGTCACACAAGGAACAGGAGCAGCTAACAGGGAGTTTGGAGAGGGAGTTCTCCAGGTAAAAGAGAAGTAAAAACGGGACCCTTGTGGGTAAGTGGCTGTCTGGAGTGTGTGTTTGTGTGTGGGGAGTTATTTGCTGTGTGCTGAGCTTGTGTTTGTGTGTTTGGTTGGTTGGTTTGTTTGTTTGAAGGAGCTTCTAAAAGGTTTGAAATCTAGAAGCCTCTGTTAATTGACTGAGCCTCAGTCAGGGGGAGGGGCTACCAGAGCTATATAAGCCTGTGACTCAGCGACCAGGGAGCTTGCGAACAGGAGCAGCTAACAGGGAGTTTGGAGAGGGGGAGGTTAGAGGGCATGAGGGACTTCTGACCTTCTTTAAAACATAACTCTTATAATAATCGATATTCCAGATGTTTAAAAAGAATCCCAGTTTCTGCTTAAACTTATTCATTAGAAAAATGGAAACAGAAGCCCAGCAGCAGAGTGGGGGCTATCCTGTTTATTGTGTCGAGTGTAACATGTATGATTACCTGCCCTGTGGGTGGGTGGCGTATGTGTGCACCCATTACAAGGAACTCCTGACCCTCAGAGACCGGGTTTGGGCTTTGGAGGCCAGGGTGGCTGAACTGGAGGAGCTAAGGGAGGTAGAGAGATATGTTGATGAGACTTTCCGGGACATTGTAGACCTCAGTCTGAGAGCCCCAGTGCTCTTAAGGAGGATGAAAGTCTCAAGCGAACAGAGCATTCAATGGGAGCAGAGGGAAACCATCCTGTAGTTGGGACCCTCCTCCCAGAGGATGTTGCGGTATCCTCTTGCACTGAGGATACCTCTGAGGGGGAGGAATTGCCAGTTAGGAAGAGGCAGGTGTTAGTAGTGGGTGATTCGATTGTTAGAAACATAGATAGTTGGGTTTGTGATGACCGGGAGAACCGTATGGTCACTTGCCTGCCTGGTGCGAAGGTTGCGGATCTCTCGAGGCATCTAGATAGACTTATGTGTAGTGCTGGGGAGGAGCCGGTGGTTGTGGTACATGTAGGTACCAATGATGTAGGGAAGGGTAGGAGAGATGTCCTGGAGGCCAAATTTAGGCTGCTAGGAAAGAGACTGAAATCCAGGACCTCTATGGTGGCATTCTCAGAAATGCTTCCAGTTCCACGCGCAGGGCCAGGTAGGCAGGCAGAGCTTCAGAGTCTCAATGCGTGGATGAGACGATGGTGTAGGGAAGAGGGGTTTGGATTTATTAGGAACTGGGGACACTTTTGGGAGAGGGGGAGCCTATACAGGAAGGATGGGCTCCACCTAAACCAGGGTGGAACCAGACTGCTGGCACTAAACATTAAAAAGGCTGTAGAGCAGTTTTTAAACTAAGAGATGGGGGAAAGACGATTGGTGCGGAGATGCACGTAAATCGGAGGGAGACTTCTCTTAGAGGAGAATCCATTGATAGAGATTCTCTAAGCTGTAGTCAGAAAGAGAGGAGGGGAGAGGGCAAACCATGGGCCAGAGCAGACAAACAACCGCATACAAAGGAATCCAGTGCACCAGGAAAGGGCAGACAAATAAGCAGTGGCAAATTTTTAAAGTGCTTCTACACAAATGCTAGGAGTCTGACTAATAAGATGGGTGAACTAGAGTACCTAGTATTAAATGAGGAGATTGACATAATAGGCATCACTGAAACCTGGTGGAATGAGGAAAATCTGTGGGACACAATCATACCGGGATATAAAATATATCGAAAGGATAGAGCAGGCCGGGTGGGTGGTGGAGTGGCACTGTATGTGAAAGATAATGTAGAATCAAATGAAATAAAAATATTAAGTGAATCAACATGTTCAATAGAATCGCTATGGATAGTAATTCCATGCTCCAATAATAAGAAACTAGCAGTAGGGATATATTACCGACCACCTGACCAGGACAGTGATACTGACATTGAAATGCTGAGGGAGATTAGAGAGGCTAGCAAAATAAAGAACTCTATAATAATGGGGGATTTTAATTATCCCCATATTGACTGGGTACATGTCACCTCAGGAAGAGAAGCGGAGATAAAATTTCTCAATGGCCTAAATGACTGCTTCTTGGAGCAGCTGGTGCAGGAACCCACAAGGGGAGAGGCAATTCTCGATTTAGTCCTGAGTGGAGTGCAGGATCAGGTCCAGGAAATAACTGTTACAGGACCGCTTGGGAATAGTGACCATAATATAATAACATTCAACATTCCTGTGGTGGGTAGAACACCTCAGCAGTCCAGCACCCTGGCATTTAATTTCAAAAAGGGGAATTACACAAAAATGAGGAGGCTAGTTAAACAGAAATTAAAAGGCACAGTGACTAGAGCCAAATCCCTGCAAGCTGCATGGAAACTTTTTAAAGACACCATAATAGAGGCCCAACTTAAATGTATACCCCAAATTAAAAAACATAGCAAGAGACCTAAAAAAGTGTCACCGTGGCTTAACCACCATGTAAAAGAAGCAGTGAGGGACAAAAAGGCATCTTTTAAGAAGCGGAAGTCCAATCCTAGTGAGATAAATAGAAAGGAACATAAACACTGTCAAATCAAGTGTAAAAATGTAATAAGAAAAGCAAAAAAAGATTTTGAGGAACAGCTAGCCAAAAACTCAAAAAGAAATAACAAAATGTTTTTTAAGTACATTAGAAGCAGGAAGCCTGCTAAAAAACCTGTGGGTCCCCTAGACGATCGAACTATAAAAGGCGCAATCAAGGACGATAAAGCCATTGCGGAGAAACTAAATGATTTCTTTGCTTCAGTCTTCACAGCTGAGGACGTTGGGGAGATTCCCAAATCTGCACTGTCCTTTGTGGGTGATGAATCTGAGGAACTGTCCCGGATTGAAGTGTCATTAGAGGAGGTTTTGGAACAAATAGAAAAACTTAATGTTAACAAATCTCCGGAACCGGATGGCATTCATCCAAGGGTTCTAAAAGAACTCAAATGGGAAATTGCTGAACTATTATCTGTGGTTTGTAACCTATCCCTTAAATCGGCTTCCGTACCTAATGACTGGAAGGTAGCTAACGTAACACCAATATTTAAAAAGGGCTCTAGAGGCGATCCTGGCAATTACAGACCGGTAAGTCTAACTTCAGTACTGGGCAAATTAGTAGAAAAAGTAGTAAAGAATAAAATTGTGAAGCATGTAGAAGAACATAATTTGTTGGACAAAAGTCAACATGGTTTCTGTAAAGGGAAATCCTGTCTTACTAATCTATTAGATTTCTTTGAAGGGGTTAACAAACATGCGGACAAGGGGGATCCAGTAGATATAGTATACTTAGATTTTCAGAAAGCCTTTGACAAGGTCCCTCACCAAAGGCTCTTGTGTAAATTATATGGCCATGGGATAAGAGGGAAGGTCCTTTCTTGGATTGAGAACTGGTTAAAAGACAGGAAACAAAGGGTAGGAATAAATGGTAAATTTTCAGAATGGAGAGGGGTAACTAGCGGTGTCCCCCAAGGGTCAGTCCTAGGACCAATCCTGTTCAACTTAGTCAGAAATGATCTGGAGAAAGGGGTAAGCAGTGAGGTGGTAAAGTTTGCGGATGATACCAAACTGTTTAGGATAGTCAAGACAGAAGCAGACTGTGAGGGACTCCAAGAAGATCTCACCAAACTGAGTGATTGGGCAACAAAATGGCAAATGAAATTTAATGTAAAGTAATGCACATCGGGAAAAATAACCCCAACTATACGTACAGTATGATGGGGGCTAATTTGGCTACGACAAATCAGGAAAGAGATCTTGGAGTTATCGTGGACAGTTCTCTGAAAACTTCCACACAGTGTGCAGCGGCAGTCAAAAAGGCAAATAGGATCCTCGGAATTATTAAGAAAGGGATAGAAAATAAGACCCAGAATATCTTACTGCCCCTGTATAAAACTATGGTACGCCCACATCTTGAATACTGTGTATAGATGTGGTCTCCTCACCTCAAAAAAGATATTTTGGCCGTGGAAAGGGTTCAGAAAAGGGCAACTAAAATGATTAGGGGTTTGGAACGGGTCCCATATGAGGAGAGGCTAAAGAGACTGGGACTTTTCAATTTAGAAAAGAGGAGACTGAGGGGGGATATGATAGAGGTATATAAAATCATGAGTGGTGTGGAGAGGGCTAATAAAGAGAAGTTATTTATTAGTTCCCTAAATAGAAGAACTAGAGGACACCAAATGAAATTAATGGGTAGCAGGTTTAAAACGAATAAAAGAAAGTTCTTCTTCACACAGCATGTAGTCAGCCTGTGGAACTCCTTGCCAGAGGAGGCTGTGAAGGCTAGGACTATAATAGAGTTTAAAGAGAAGCTAGATAAATTCATGGAGGTTAGGTCCATAAAAGGCTATTAGCCAGGGGATAAAATGGTGTCCTTGGCCTCTGTTTGTCAGAGGCTGGAGAGGGATGGCAGGAGACAAATCGCTTGATCGTTGTCTTCGGTCCACCGTCTCTGGGGCACCTGGTGTTGGCCGCTGTCGGCAGACAGGCTCCTGGGCTAGATGGACCTTTGGTCTGACCCAGTACGGCCATTCTTATGTTCTTATGTAAGGAAGAGTCGGTACTTTTTGCTCTCAGAATGTCTTTGCATATTTTCCCAATGCTAGTATAAAATTCAAATAACAAGTAGAAGCATTCTTACCGTCAGTCAGATGTACTGGGGGGAAGAACCGGGGTGTGTACAGAGGGCCTGATTTCTCAGGAAAGATTAAAAGAGTTGTTTCCAGGCATTATTTAAAGTCCCAGATGTTTAAGTGGGGAGGAATGCAAAATAACATTGGAAGATGGGAAGGTGATCAGGCATAGTCAGCATGGATTCATGAAGGGCAGGTCATGCCTGCCCAATCTGATTAGCTTCTATGATAAGGTAACTGGCTCTGTGGATATGGGAAAGTCAGTGGATGTGATATACCTTGACTTTAGCAAGGCTTTTGATACGGTCTCCCACAATATTCTTGCCAGCAAGTTAAGGGAATGTGGATTGGATAAATGAATGGTAAGATGGATAGAAAGCTGGCTGGAAGGTCAGGCTCAGCGGGTAGTGATCAACGGCTCGATGTCAGGATGGCAGTTGGTTTCTAGTGGAGTGCCCCAAGGTTTGGTTCTGGGACCGGTTTTGATCAACATCTTTATTAATGATCTGGATAAGGGGATGGATTGCACCCTCAGCAAGTTTGCGGATGACACTAAGCTAGGGGGAGAGGTAGATATGCTGGAGGGCAGAGACAGAGTCCAGAGTGACGTAGACAAATTGGAGGATTGGGCCACAAGAAATCTGATGAGGTTCAACAAGGACAAGTGCAGAGTCCTACACTTGGGATGGAAGAATCCTAAGCATTGTTACAGTCTGGGGACTGACTGGCTAAGTAGCAGTTCTGCAGAAAAGGACCCGGGGATTACAGTGGATGAGAAGCTGGATATGAGTCAACAGTGTGCCCTTGTAGCCAAGAAGGCTAATGGCATATTAGGTTGCATTAAGAGGAGCATTGCCAGTAGATCCAGAGATGTGATTATTCCTCTTTATTCGGCTCTGGTGAGGCCACATCTGGAGTATTTTGTCCAGTTTTGGGCCCCCAATTACAGGAAAGATGTGGATGCATTGGAGAGGGTCCAGCAGAGGGCAACCAAAATGATTATGGGGCTGGAGCATATGACCTATGAGGAGAGGCTGAGGGAGTTGGGTCTATTTAGTCTGCAGAAGAGAAGAGCGAATGGGGATTTGATAGCAGTCTTCATCTTCCTTAAGGGAGGCTCCAAAGAGGCTGGACAAAGTCTGTTCACAGTAGTGACGGATGGCAGAACAAGGAACAGTGGTCTCAAGTTACAGTGGGAGAGGTCGAGGTTGGATATTAGGAAAAACTATTTCACTAGGAGAGTGGTGAAGCACTGGAATGGGTTACCTAGGGAAGTAGTGGAGTCTCCGTCCCTAGAGGTGTTTAAGTCTCAGCTTGACAAAGCCCTGGCTGGGTTGATTTAATTGGGATTGGTCCTGCTTTGGGCAGGGGGCTGGACTTGATGGCCTTCTGAGGTCTCTTCTAGCTCTATGGTTCTATGATTCTATGATAACCCAGAAAATAAGCTAAAGTCATATCGCGTATTTTCCATAAAATATATGCAGCTTCTGATCCCCACTATTACCAGAAGGTGGTTATACAAAATAGTAGCAAAAGGATGAATATATAGAGTGGATACATCTCTTGGTATAACTTAGTAGAGATTCTACTGAATGTTGAATCTATGCCAATTTACACTAGCAAATAATCTGGCTAGTGCTTGCAGAAAGATTAATGCTCTAAGTTTCCAGGAGTGCTTGGCCTCAATATTAGCTTCAGGATTTGGCATGAACGTATATCACAAATAATTAATGATGACCAACTTTCAGCAATTAAAAGCATATAATTCCCTTAGCAATTAACACTATGTGCCATGTTTCTTAATAAATCTTAATGATGGTGAACATTCTTGTCCTTCAGCTTTCTTCTTCAGAAGGAAGAAACAGAATACTAGATTAAATTGTTTGATTTTTCTGGCTGGCAGAAGCTTGAGGTGCTGTGCTTTTTGGAGTATTGATCTGGATGTATTCTTGGTCACGGATTTTCAGTCTTCATCAGAATGTTCACAGATTCTTGTTTTGCAATATTCACCTACCTCTACAAAATCCTCAATTTTACAGAATCCACATCAAATCCAATAAACAGTCTAGAACACTAAATAGAGCTACAGGTTGTACCTCCCTAAACTGGGACTCTCTTGTCCGGCAACATCCATTGTCTGGCAGGAGCACAGATGGTTCTGAATGAGAGAGCTCTTCGACAGGAGGGCCAGCAGCTGAAAGCCCTGGTCAAGGCAAGGCTGGTGGTAGTGGGGCCAGGCATCAGCAGCCCAGGAGCAGTAGTGGGGCTATGGTAGCAGGGCAGAGGCATCCCGGCCACCCAGCTGGGGTTGGGCAGCCCAGGTGTGCTGACCCAGCAGTGGGGTTGTGCTGCAGGAGCCCGATCTGGTCCAGAAGTGGGGACAGAGCCATGGCAGCCTGGCTAGCAGTAAGGCCAAGCCATGGCAGCCCCACAGGGGAAGACCTGTCTGGGGCTGCGGAGCCGGGGCCACCCAACTGAGCCATGGCAGGTCAGCAGCCCGATTGGGGCTGCGTACCGGCCAGCAGCGGTGCTGGTGCCCTGGCATCAGGACCAGGGCTGAGTGCTGCAATGCTGGCTGCCTTGCTGGCTGGAGCAGCATTTATGGCAGTGGGGCCAGGTGGCTATGTCTCCTGGCCAGCAGCAGGGATGAAGGAGCTGGAGGCAGGGACGAGCAGCAGGCTGGGGGGGCTGGTGGCAGGGGACCTTGCCTGATCTAGCAAATTCCCTCATCTGGGACCACTCAAGTCCTGAGGGAGGTCCAACCTCTATACAAAGGTGCAACTGCTGAAAAGCCAAATTACTTTCCATAGTGAATTAAGGCTGTGAATTGCAGGATGTTAATGTTGCTGATCAGAAGAAAATGGAAGTTTTTGAAATGTGGTGCTAGCACAGACTGTTGCATAACTCCTGGACAGAAGAAGATGAATGCCTATATTTGAAATATTATTGAAGAGCAGCAGACCCCAATGTCAGAAATCAGGAGATGTAAATGCATGTACTGTGGTCACATTAGCATAGAAATTGATGTAACCTTAATCAAGTTATTTTGGAAGGAATGGTGGAGATTTATCATAGTAGAAGATGACCATCAAGAAGATGGATGGATAGTGGATGGCAGATAACTAGGAGGTCAGCTGCTGATTGTTAAAATTAGTGCAGGACTGTGGAGAGTCTCGAAGATTCTGCTGTGACATCACCCATTTTCAGATATGAATAAATGCATTTATTTACTTAATTAAATAACTAAAATTTTAATCCTTCACATGCTGAACTACCCCTTGCAGAGGACATAGGTCTTAGTTACATTGTGTCTTGTTAGCTTCAATCACACCTAACCCTACTTTTTCACTTTGAGCATCAAGAAATGATAAAATCCCACTTTAGTATAAAGATAGGAAATGTGCAAAATCTGGGGCTAGTTATAGGTTATGATTTTTGTGGATCCCAGCTCAGATACCTGATCCAGTTGGAGCACATCTCTAGTTCTTTAGAAAACTTTCCTCTTCTGTTTGAGGATTGAGTTTTTTGATTTGAGGAAAGAGCCTTATTTCCCTACATACTTGCCCCATCCCTTGCAGGAGCTAGCCACATTTGCAATCCCTCTGTTCTCTTGAATGTAAAGAGTACTCCCTATATCCTCTTGGGCTACATCTACACTGCAACGCTATTTTGGGATACCGGGGTATCTCAAAATAGCTATCTCGTGTCTTCACAGCAAATCCGTTATTTTGAAATATAACAGGCTCGCTATTTTGATGTCCCTGTAAACCTCATTCCACGAGGAGTAAGGGATGTTTCAGAATAAACAGTGCCAAAGGACGAAATAAGCTCTTTTGAAATAAGATCGAAATAAGATATGCAATTTGCATAGCGCAAATTGCATATCTTATTTCAAGCTATGGTGAAGTGTAGACTCACCTTTGTTGAACAAGTCGCCCAAAAGCAGGTCAGTATAAAGTAGGCCTGTTAACCCTGTCACTCCTTCACAGTGGTCAACAATTTTCCCTGGCTTCTCAGTGGTAGCACATGATGTGTTTCCCTAAGTGTGGGGTCACCCACAGTGGTGCCATCATGTACTTTTCTACACAATATGGTTAGAACTACAGTCACATCTATTAAGGTCTTCTCCCTTTATTTTGTGAACCCAATTTGCTGCCCTTTATGCTGGCTTCCCATGTCGTTGGGCAGCTTGCACATCCAGAGCCTAAATATTTTTCTCACCCTGACAGAAGAAGGATGTAAACTAGATTATTTTTAGAGCTATCCAGGCCTTTTTTTTTATGTAGTAGCGTTCATGGCAATGAATGAAATCCTGAGCTGTTTTCTGATGATAATGGAACTAAGTTATAGCTCTGATAATTAACAACATTAGATTGGGACAGGACCACAGTAGGCTTTTTCTACTCTGTTAATTTTCATACTGATTCAGCTATGTAGCTCTTACTTATCTTCCTGTTATCTCTCTCGATATTACATGCATTTCTAGGATACATGCTCCCTTGCTATCTAATCATTAAGGGCCCTCACTTTCTTTAGTGATTGGTCCCAAATGCTTAAAGAATCCAAAGACCTGATTTCTTTGCTAGTTTTCAGCACCCCTTTTGGGCAGGTTTCTCTGGGACATCTGGCACTACCGCTCTGAAGCTACATGACGGATTTCTAAGGTACCTTTATTGCTTTATTAACTGACATCAGCAGATTTGATCTGAAAATAACTATTAAAATTACCCAATGGAAAGGGTAAGATTTGTAGTACAAGGGAAAACAAACAGCCATATGCTGGCCCAGTTTGGAATACTAGTATCCTTAGGAATACTGTTTCTTATATGAATACAAGCAGGTGTTTAATTAGTTTTCACTCAAGTGAGTATTCCCATTGAAGTCTAGGCTTTCATTAGCTGTGGAATGCACTGGGAACCACTAGAAGTCCCCAACAATTTGCACAGATAAAGATGAAAAAATTATTCAGCTGTTTGTTTATACCATGATCCTATAGTTGAAAAAGACTTAAAATCTTAAAATTCAAAGTAACCGAAAATGGTAACAGTGATTATCACAGTAAAAAACAATTTTTTGTCCTAATGATGGCATGCTTGCTAACATAGCAGTAACAAAGAGATAGATGAAGGCTGTATTTTTTCCATAGTTATCTGTCACCAGTTGATGTGCTACAATTTAACAAACTTTTTTTCCCAAGGGTTGGAAGAAGCTAATTTTCAAGTTCACCATTGCCTTTCTATGCTACTGAAGATGGTGAACAAAAGTAAGCCACTCAGAAAGCCACCTTCCCATTCCATCTTACTTTCCAAACTCTCCTGCCACGGATTTAGTTTTATTCTTTATAAATTACATAAATGATTTATAAATCAGTGGTGTGCTTTAGGAAGCTGCTAGGTAACATATATTTTGTGCATGACCGATAAATTAGTTATCTGACCTATACATTACTGCTATGATTTATAACTCAGTTGTATATTATATAAATCAAAAACTTATATGTGTGGTAGATATTAAAAAGTTCTGATTTATAAATCAGGTATGATAAATTGGACCACATCATAAAAAGGAAAGCATCAAATATCAATCACTACCAACCCTTCCTTGTAGATCTTCAATAGATGGCAGACAGTGGAAAAGAATGACAGCTAATAATTTATGTCAGAGACATACAAAAGATGAGGCAAAATATGTTTCTGGCTTCTATAAAACCAATTATTAATGAGCATTTTGACTATCAAGCTGCATTGACACAAGATGGGATACTAGCTGGAGTAGAATTATACCTATATACCTGTCTCATAGAGCTGGAAAGGACCTGGAGACATCATTGAGTCCAGTCCTCATGGCAGGACCAAGTACCATCCCTGACAGACTTGCCCTAGATCCCTAAATGGCCCCCTCAAGTATTGAGCTCACAAGTCTGGGTTTATCAGGCCAAAGCTCAAACCACGGAGCTATCCCTTCCAAGTGCAAGCTAACATTCTTATCTACTTTTTCTCAGTGACTCAGATTAATCAGTTACCATGTTGCAACTGCATGAAATTTTTAGGATGTATCTTTCTCCCCTCTTTTCTGATAATTACATTTCCTGCAATATCATTTTAACACCCTACCAGTTCAAGCACTTCCAGTTTTAAAGTAATTCTAAACGTGGGGCTTTCCATTAAAAATCATTTTATCAATTGCTCATAGATCACAGATTCTATATTAAAATATTCAGTGATCCTAATCCTCAAATTAGTGCAGCAACACATGACTTTTTTAAATTAATGACACATGGTGGATGCTCAGCTCCATTATGCGTTATAATCACTCAAGGGAATAGCTTTTAATGTCACTATGGAAACTGTAACCATCATAGTTAAATATGAAAATCATACTGGTTAGTACCATAGTGGCATGGCTCTACTTATAAGCAAAATTATTTGGTGGGAGAGAATAGATCAAGATGCAAAACTTCTATCTACTCATAAAATAAATTGCTATACCATCTTTAGTTTTCCAGGACTGTGCGCTT
Source organism: Pelochelys cantorii (assembly GCA_032595735.1). Lineage (NCBI taxonomy): Eukaryota > Metazoa > Chordata > Testudines > Trionychidae > Pelochelys > Pelochelys cantorii. Next base: position 43,051,623 of record CM064335.1, read on the forward strand.
TACAGAGGTCAAGGATCATCTGGTAGACAATATCAGATCGATTCAAGAAAGACCTTTTGACAACCATCTCAAGATAGGAAGAAGGAAGGAAATGGCATATCTTAACTCTTAAACAAAGGAGTGTGTGTGGGGTGGGAGGCAACCAAATTTCCATTCCAGTCAGAGAAGTGGTCAAAAATGGTCCATCTAGTATAGTCTCCTGTCTCTAGCAGTTGCCAATATCAGAGGCTTTTGAGGAAGATGTGTGTCCCCATAATACAGTTAATGGAATAAGCTGCCCTACCAAAGAAAAGAAGGAGAAATGGAAATAATGCTGATGCACTGCTGTAGTGAGATGGCTGCCCTGCTCCAGCTGGAAGAGGTTAAAGCAGGCTGGAGGGAGCTTGCACAGAGCCCCAGCCAGTCAAGAAAAGACTCACAGGGAGCCAGTCAGAGGGTAGCTTGCTGAGGCAGCCCCATTCTACTGTTTTACAAGGATTTGCTGAGCAAAGCAGTGGGCAGTTGGTTCCTGACCAGGAAGGGTGCATAAGAGCTGTGCTGGGCAGGCTTAAGGGAGCAGAGAGAGATAGGATCCAGCCTGATAGCTGCCAGGCTGTAGACCTTGACACAAGGTCCATAAGGGTGCAAGAGTCACGGGGAAGCAGTTCAGGGAGCATGAACAGTAAAGGGAGAGTAAAGGAAAGCAGGAAGAGGATACTACCAGAGGGTCCCTGGTCCCTTCCCAGAGTGGTGAGTGGGCCTTGGTTCTGGCTTCCCACTTTCACCACATCTAGCCACCATAAAGCATTGCCTTTATAGACTGAAGTGAAGGGATAGACCAGGAGTGGGGAACATTTTTGGGTCGGGGGCAATTGACCCATGGAAAAATCATTCGGGGGGGACATACACAAGTGAGAAGCCAAAAAACCCCCAAACCCTCACTGATGTGGCCCCTGACAGAGAAGGAGAAAGACACTCCCCACATTCCCCTCACACACCAGAGCCTAGTGGGGCCAAGGCTAGTAGATTTTGTGTGCTCCAGTCCCTCAGTAGGTACGGGTTCCCCAATGCTAGACTTTGGCTGCAGTTGGCCAGGGGTTAAGAATGAAGTTGTGGTCACTGCTGGAGTGCAGTATCCCAAAGATGATGACAGTCTGGGGAGCAATGTGGGTCCAGATGGTGGAGATATCAGAGCAGAGAGCGATAGTGGGTGAGACACTGGCCAGAAGAGGGCGCCCTCCTGAGAAACAGAGCTAGTTCCAAGTCTGATCAGCAGGATGCGCCATGGTGGTGAGTCGACCCCACTGAAACTTCAAAGAACCCCAACATTTAAGCCAGTGGTAACAATTGCATCTGGAAGATGACGGGCCTTGACTTGTATCTTTTACTGGCTGTTGTAAGTGATAGCCATCAGTGGTATGTTCAGAAATGCCTATGGTACTTCAACTTCATTGTCAAATACATTCATGCTGGACTGAGCCAAATGAGTGCCATTCTCTTGTATTTGTGCAAGGTACCATTCACGAGACTCACAGAAAAATGGAAATTGCTTATTCAAAAACTAGTAGCATTCATTATCAAAAGATCAAGGCCATAAATGAAATCTAAAACTTTGTCACAAATACAGGGAAATTAGCTTCTGAATGATTGGTGGAGAAAGAGTTTAAGCTCAAATACTCATACAATCAGCCTGCCTGAATTAATCCAGGTATATATATCTCACAATTCTAAGTCCATTCATGAAATGTGAGTCTCTGGGAAATTGCCTTTCAGTGGCAGTATTTTAATTTATTAATACATTATTTTATAATTCTCTATCCCATATTCTATATAATAATTATGGTATCTTGGTACAATTTACAGGGATGAGATTACATACAAACTGGCCCCCAAAATAGTGAGACAAGATGAACGAGGTAAAATTTTTTACTGGACCAAATTCTGTTTGTGAGCTTTCAAACTTTTGCAGGTTTAAAGAAGAGCTCAGTGTAAAGCTGGAAAGCTTATATTTCTCACCAACACAACTTGGTCCAAATAAAGATATTATCTCCTTCATCTGGGACTGACACAGCATACCAAAAATAGTGAGCAGTCAAATAGGAGCATACTGTATGACTTTCCTCTGTTAATAATACATACTAGAGAAGGTTTATTTTGTATCTAACATTCAGAACCTTTCCCCAATAAAAGCCTGGAAGCTAATACGTTTATACTAGGTCATGAGAGATTTATTCCACTTTCTATGCATGGATGAATATTCATTCAAATAATGGGAGTTACCCATTAAAATACACTAACTTTTAAATACCTACTATGTAGTTAATCTGAAATATGTTTCTAATAACCAACAGGCATTTAAATAACACTCAGTAGTGACCCTAGCAGCTGGGTATAAAATGAGCCTTGATTCAAAGAATTTCTTTCTATCGAATTAAATTAAAAAATTTCACAAATCAGACTCAGTTGAGCAAGGTGAATGTTAAGCAGCAATTGTAACCTGAAATGAATACATGTTACCAACTGCACATTACAATGAATTTCACATTTTTACTTTTAATTGTGTCAGGTGGGTTTCTTTAAAATAAATACAGAATATTTAGGAAAAAGATTCCAGTGAGTGAAAGAAACCTTTAAAAAAAGCATTGTTCACCCTTCTTAGATGTTAACTGTCAAATGCACACGAACAAGTAGATAACATGTCAATACAGTATGTCACTGTGCATGTTGATCCATTGTTCTGGAATGAAATAATGCTTACAAGTGAACCCTTTGTATAAATTAAACTTTACTTGTAATGACAAACTATTACATGCTCTGTTGATGTAGAAAATGGCATTTTTCTTTGTGCTAAGTTACTTTTGAAAATTATTTGACTAAGGGTACACTTGTACATCCAAATCAATTTCTTATTACAATAACAACATTCTTGAAATATAGTTAACTTGTATAAACATGTTTAATCATGGTGGAATATTCTTCCACTTTACCAGGATCATTCAGCCATGGTGTTCAATGATTACATTAACATGTCTGTGATCCTAGTTTTCCTGTTATCTAGGAAAAGGCAAATAATTTGTCTGCCAAACAGTATTATATTCACCTTTATGTCAAGAGAAAGTAAATAGTAAAACTTCAATAAACAGGAGGGTTTCTGTAAAATGTTTTATATAACTTTTTGTGAGAAATTGGGATATGCAATTCATAATCCGTTGGTAACTATATTATTTGGATTGCATTGTCAATATTCCTATCATTTTTGTATCAACAATATTGATCTCCCATGGTTCAGCAACTTCTCTGATTCAGCACTGGTCAGGTCCCGAGGGTGCCAGACTAGAGAGGTTCAACATGTTCTAGCAAAAGTCAGAAGAATAGCACTGATGTGGGGTTGATGTGTCAGGGGGTGCTGACATGGGTTTGTAGAAGCATGTAGGTTGCAGATAGTATGGTAAGTTTATCAGAATTTGATACAATCATTTTTAACCTTATTCATATTGAATACTACCTCCCTCCACAAACAGTCCTATTGAAACAACTGAGATAGCTGTGGAATAAAGTACTTAGCCAACATGAGTAAAGGATCCAAACCTAGCCTCAAAATGTATTTTATTGTAAACTAATTAAATAACTCTGAAAGTTTCCCTACTTCCTAGCCACATAGACTGTATATATACTCTGATTTGACAAAGAATCTGTATTGTGATTAAGCAGAGAGCCTTATAGCAACAGCCAATGCAAGTTTAACCACATCATCTTCCCCACAGTTGTCATGTCTGGCTTAGAGAAGGCACTATCTTTGAAAGTGGGTCTGTCTTTGAGCTGGAAAGTGTAATTACTAATTGGCGCAGGGGTACCCATGCTAGCTCTGCTTGAGATAACACCTAAAAATAATAGTGTGTATGCAGTGAGGCCGGCAGCCCCATATGCTAACCACCCAGAAGCAATCCTGCTCAACCATCTGGGTAATTACTTGGGCAGCTAGCCCCAGAAGCTACCTATGCTACCATCAGCACAGTGCTGTTTTCAGGTGCTAGCTTGATCTTAGCTAACATGGGCACGTCTATGCAAGCCAGAAAGCAGACCCCCCTTCAGCTCAAAATGTAGATGTGCTCTAAAATTCACCTTCTCCATGCACGCCCATTCTCAGATGTTCTTTCGAGTTCAATAAAGAAAGTGTTCAACTTAGTGAGTTATGATGGTGAGTTTTGATGAGAATGTGTGTCCAATTGGGAAATGGACTGCAAACTAGTGTTCATACAGTTGGTAATTACTTCCAATTGTTCTTGAAATGGGAGGCTAGTCTGCTGGTCATTTTCACTATCTTTGATATATTGACAATATATATAACTCATGAGAAATGGTCTGAAGAAAGAAAACCATTCCAAAGAAGTTCATACTTTAGTCCTAAGAAGTATGTTAATATGCTTTTTAATTTAAAAGAAAATTAATTTTAGATTGTCGCACCATAGCATATATAATTTTTTTTAATTTTGCATTTTGCAGGAAGGTTAAATTGTTTAGCTTTATAAAACTCATCTGCCGCAAATGCCTGGCATAGGAGCAATAGTAGCTTTCATAATTTTGTGTAGTGTTGGCAATATGACATCCAAGATATCAAGGCCTTCGAGCTGTGGAGACATTACAGTATCTGCAAATGTGTCAGAAGTAATTGAAATGATACACAGCAGTTTCATTGATATAGTCAATTGCAGCGTCCTGTGCTCTTTCAATAGAACTGTAATGGCTGCAATGCTGCAACCGAACCATTACAGGGTAAATTAGAGTATTTCTTAAAGTGCTCCATATACTCATTGTAACATTATTGGCAATATCCCCTATACTTTATACCAGTTTAATATCCCATCTCATTTTACGAAAGCATTAAATACAAAAATTCACTGAAAATGGCATTAGGTTACAAATTGAATAGACAGAAGAGAGGTACTGGATAAGTATGCAGATCATTCATCATTTGGAAGTCCTTTACAGAAGATCATAGAAACTGCATTATATTCTCACAAGAGGTAGAATGAATTCCACCCCTAGAAACCTCAGGTAATCTGGTATTATGCAGCTGAATGTAGTGAGGCTTAGAAAAAGAAAACCACCTACCAATCTGTGCCCAGAGTGCATAGCTGCAGCAGACTGTCCCACGATACAAGCTCGAACAGCGGCTGCTGCTTCTCTACACCTGTTGCATAGGTCCTCCTCTGAAGGCCACTTGCACGTAGTTGGCATTGAGATACTTTTGGTAGCATGTGGGACATGTACAGGCACCTCTGCAAGACATATGACATCTCTTTTTATCTGTTCTTTGCGCAAGGGATGTCACCCAAGAAGAGTTAAGAAGTGGCAGTCTCAGCTATAAGCCTTTTTACTTAGTCATTTTAATTCAGTTAATAATTTGCTTTCATATGGATTAGCCACCCCAGTGACCACTTCCATTCTACTACTGACATGTTTCCATCTTTGCTTATCTTTGGTATGGTCAAACATTAGAGGGTCTATAATTCAGTGGTGATCAGTATCAGTAATATGCTAAGCACCATTTATTTACTAGAGTATCCAAAATGGGGCATTTTCTGTAATATACTGTATTCTGAGCAATATTGTATTGAAGGGGAGCAAGAGCAGAGTGGGTACCATATAGGAAAAAAACAGCAGTAATATTTCTGGTGGTTAATAACTTCATTAGTACTGTATTTGGCTTATGGCTACTGAAAGTGCAACTCATCAGTTGTGGGCCAATAATTCTGAACTAATTTGGCTCAGTATAAGAACTATCTGATATATTTAGATGGGAGATGAGCTAAAATCAAATGAGGGAACAATATTTGTATGTGCTATGCTGATCCCATTCTGTCCACTTTTTATAGTTAAAACTTCTGGAGGAGGGAAATCAGTGGTCTTTACACCAGCGATATTTTCCATAGCACTCTTTATAGTCCCTGACTGTTGTTTTTCGTTGCAAAACTTATACTTTTTTCTTGTAATCCAGCTAAGTAGATGGGTTCCCTTAAGAAGACAAGAGCTGAAAAGTTAGAACAGTGAACTGCACTCATAGACTAAAATTGCCCAACGGGTGTTTGAGGAGGAAAAAAGAGTTCTGAGGCGAGATGACTGAGAATATATGAAAATTACTTCTAGGCTTGAAGTACTTCAAGTAAATCAAAAGCTCAGATGTTAACTGACAGCACTGGGAGGAGAAACTAATCTTTTTTCTGGGATTGATTTGACCTTCAGAGTTCAGGTTGGGATATTGCAAATGAACTGGGATATTTAATCGGTCTCTCACTTTAAATTCCAATACACTTGGTGAGGTGTCCTGCACTAAGACCTGTAGTTCTACAGTAGGGATATTTCTCTTAATTAAGTGTGAGCAGAAGGAAACTGGAAATATATTATGCTGACTTTTCATCCTAATTAGCTGCAAAACACTGAGATAAAATTCCTTATAGCAAAGTGCAATGTGCACAGCCAGGTCCTGGTTTTTTATTCTGAACCTTTCCCTCCCAAAGAAGTAAATTTCATTTGTTAGAATCAAAATGTGAAAGACTGTGATTTCTTTAAATGAAGAAGAACTAAAATGTTTCATCGAAATGGACCAGCATAAGTGTTCAAACTAGTGAGAAGTCTTTAGCCCTGCAGTTTTCTGAATAGCAGCATTTTTTAAATTAATTCAATTTAGTATTCATGAAAATGTCTTTGGTATTTCCATAGCTTTTCATTGTAATGCAGCATCAGTGGCTATGCCATTCAAATGAGTTATAGAAAGTATGAAACAGAAACCAAGCAAACAAAAATTATTTACTTCTTTGTGCTACTGAAATGCTTCTTGAATCTTTTTTGAACAACACTGCAGCACTCCAAAGAAAGTTACTTGTATTGTCCTTAGTGACTCGAGGACTGGCATTGCTTCTCACAATGAGAAGTTTCATAACACTCAAATTAGCAGAATGTAACATATTCCACAGATGTTTCCTTATTATTTTATCTGTTAGTATGGAAATAGGCCTTTTAATAGCACCTGGATAGATTAGAGTTTTATTTGTTAACAAATTGCAGATCTTGATGAATTGCAATATACTACCAAGGATCCATTAATACATGTCTAGCTAATGATCTAACCTGTAGGAATAGTACACTCTATTATATAAAACTCAATACAATTTCATGTTTCACCAAACCACTGAATTTCAAAGGAGTCAGAAACTGCAGAATAGTACAGAGATCATCACACCTTGGAACATTCCAAAAGACCAATCACGTCCATATACACTTGCATAGGCTTCTTCTTGAGAAGGCTGTTTGTGGCATAACAACATAGGTGTTGCCAGATAATCATAACTTGGTTTGTTGTTGTTCTTTTAGAAATGGTGTAATAGCAGCCAAAACGGATACCACAACCATGATGGTTGGGTCCAGATATGGTTATTTCCAGCAGTGCTTGTGTCACCCAAGAGAACTGCCTCATTCCCAAAACTATTCTCTATCGGAAAGAGGGGAAACAGATTTTCTCCATCTGACCCATTTGAGAATATTTTGTCATCACTATTTCCTGTGTGCACTACCATTTCATTTATAGAGCCTGGATATAAACTATATTGCTGATACCTTGGGGAAAGTAATTCACTTATTTTACATTGCTTAGTGGTGTTTTGGATTATAGACCCAACTTTGTAAGCTAAACTTGGCACAAGATTCAATTAACTTCAACAGGAGACAAAAAATTTTGTATTGAGTTTTATGCATTTCTGCCTTTCTCCTGTCCCCTCACATGCCTCCCTTAAATCTGCTCCTAATTTTTGACTCAGTTACAGAAAGAGAAAAGTAACAGTAGCATGTTTTTTTATTTAACCTGTTGCACAGTTTGAAGCCAGGTCCTTTTTATGAAAACACCACAACAAAAAGTTGAGTGGTGAAAGTTAGGAATAATAGGAATTGTTTGTGTTTACTTGCACATAATAAAATAAAGAAAACTTGCAATGATATTCAGTTTTTTCTAGAGGCATCATATTAGCTGTCCTCCAGTCATATGGTACTGAAACTGATTTATATTATAGCAGTTAGTAGTTCTGCAATTTCACATTTGAGTTCCTCCAGAACTCTCAGGTGAATACCACCTGGTCCTTGTGACTTATTATTGTTTTGATTTATCAGTTTGTTCCAAAACCACATCTACTGACATCTTTGTATGAGACAGTTCACAGATTTATCACCAACAAAGAATGGCTTAGGGATGGGAATCTCCCTCACATCCTCTGCAATGAAGACTGATGGAAAGCATTCCAGAGCTTCTCTGCAATGGCCTTGTCTTTGTTGACTGATCCTTTAGCACCTCAATCATCCACTGGTCTCACTGTTTGGCAGGCTTCCTGCTTCTGATGTCCTTAAAAAATTGCTGTTAATTTGTGAGTCTTTGGTTAGTTGTGCCTGCCTAATTATAATTGACTTCCCAGAGTTTATGCTCCTTACTATTTTTCCCCAAAAAATTTCACTTTCAATTTTTAAAGGATGCTTTTGTGCCTCTAACCACTTCTTTTACTCTGTTTAGCTATGGTGGCATTTTAATCAATCCTGTTAGCATATTTTAAATGTAGGGTATACATTTACTGTGGTAGTTGTTTTTTTTTTTTTTTAGCATCCAAGTAGCTTCCACACATTTAATTCATGTGACAATTCCTTTTATCTGGTATCTTCATTTTTGAGAAGTTCCTTTTTCTGAATTTAAATACTACTGTTATGGTCTTCTCTGGGAACTCCCCGTCCCCTCCACAAAGGAAATTATGTTTAATTATATTATGGTTATCATTTCTGAATGGTTCAGCTATGTCCACCTCTTAGACCAGATCCTATGAGATAATATGTGTACAGTCAATATGGGGATAGTTGAAATCCTCCATTATTATTGAGTTGTATATTTGTTTAGCCTCTTTAATATTCCTGAGCATTTCACAATCACCATCACAATCCTGGTCAAGTAGCTGGCAGTCTACTCTCACTGCTACACACTTATTATCCAAGCAGAGAATGTCTATCCCTAGAGTTTCTATGGTACAGTTTAATTCATTTAAGATTTTTACTGCGTTTGGCTATGCTTTCTTTCACATACGGTGCCATTCCCTCACAAGCAAGACCAGCCCTTCCATCTTGGGGAGAGAAGAGGGAAACTGTCTGAGGCCCGGTGATTCTGAGGCTCCAGTGGTGGGCGGAGTCCCAGGCATTTCAAATTGCCACTGGAGCCCCATGCGGGTGCTCTGGATGGCTCTGAGGGTTGGCGGGGAAGCATGGCCCCCTGAGCATGACTGACTCTGCCATTCCTATGTATTGTATACCCTGGTATTATCATCTCCCATTGATTGGCATCATTTTGATTAGCCATACTTGGGAATACTCTGAATAAGGATGAGTCCAAACCAAAACGCTGGTTCTAAACTGTTCAGACTTATGGAAGTTTGGCTCCAGTTCTGAACTTTATGGCTCAGAAACCTTATGTTGGGGGTTACAACTAGACAGAGGCGCCGACTTCCTTTCCAGCCAGGGGGGTGCTCCGCCCCAGGTCCCACCCTCCGTCCATCCCTTCCCCAAAGCCTCACCCCTGCTCTGCTCCTATTCTGTCCCCATTCCACTTCTTTCCCCATCCTCCTCATCACTCTATCTCTTTCCACCCATCTCTACCCTGCCCCCACTTCATCCCTTCTTCCAAAAGCCTCCTCCACCGAGTGTGCCCCATCCCTGGAGCTTCCTGAGTACCACAGATCAACTGCTTGTGGTGCTCCAGAAGCACTGGGAGGGTGGGGGAGGATTTGGTCAGTGGGGCCACTGGCATGCAAGAGGCATGGGAGGAAGGGAAGCAGAGATGGAAGCTTGCACTAAATTTTCCCCATGGGTGCACTAGCCCTAGAGCACCTACAGAATTAACACTTGCTTAGCAGGGGAGGGGTAGCTCAGTGGTTTGCATGTTAGACTATTAGGCTGAGACTTGTGAGTTCAATTCTTGAGAGGGGCCATTTGGGACAACTCTGTTGGGGATGGTACTTGGTCCTACTACAAGGGCAGGGTGCTTGACTCAAGACTGGTCTTGGTGTCTCTCTTTCTCTCTCTCTATATATATATAAATAGCTATTACTTTCTAGCTGAATATCTTCACATATTTTAGAACAAATATTGATCTTGATAGACTTGAATTTCAGAAGTTAGTTTTATTATGCTATTTATTATTCCTAATGGAAAATAATTTTTTTATTAAATAAGTGATGACCTCCTTAACCTCTGAACAATTATAAGAGTAAAGGAAGTTTTAACAGTGTTGAAAACTCATAAAAGTAAGGATGTTAAAAGCTGTTCAGCTGAACACAAAAGAATCCCCTAAGTCTCAACCACCTGTTTTCAGGCTATACAACCAAAAACTGGAAAATATTGAGATAGTGCAACACAATTTAATTGATCCCATTGTGCTCAGCTGATGCACTGCAGTACAGGGGTCATTTTTCATAATATCTGAACAGCACCATGTAGACACAACTGAATAAACTATGTGTGAAGTGGCAACTTTTTTTCCAAATGTCCTGCTCTGGTGCGTGAAGGCTGAACCTCAACACTATTTTAATATATTTTTGACATTAGATGGATATTAAATTTTATCCATATCCAGTGCAAGCCCTTAGATTGTGTGGTTTGGGATGCCTGAATCTTAGTATGTGTATTCTGAGTCATGGGTATAATTCAGAGTCTAGGTGGTTGGCTTATTAACGTTTTTCTTTGCATATTTCACTTAACCTGAGAGAGACTGGCATTTTAATCTCTAGTTAATATCTAAAACATTTGTGAAAGGAGGACAGTATGCAGATGTCACGGTTGTACAAACATTCCTATGATCTCTATTTGTTTTCCCCATCTTCTATGCTGAAGACACAGCCATGGTACAGTATCTTTCATCAGTTGGAAGCTTATGATTCTATCAAATTTAACAAGTGATGCAACTGAAAACTCGTCACATTCCTTTGTATAACATAACTTTTAAATACCATTCTTTCACACCTAAGAAACATGGAGTTTCAGAATATAAATAAAGTCTGTCATTGTAGGTCTTGGGACCTGTGATAGTCCTCTCTATTTTCCAAAACTTGTTCTCCTTTAGTTTGCACCCATCAAAGGTATTTACTGTCCAGCCACAGGAGACAAGCAGAGCCCTGCAAATCCACAGATATTGACTCCATATCCATGGATATCCACATCTGCAGATTCAGATATCCACAACTCATTTTTGCGGCTATTGGACAGGATGCAGATACTCTCTATACAGGTGCAAAAAGGACTCTATACAGGTGCTCATCCTGCTCCACCCTGCCCAGTGCTTAGCAGAGAGCAGGGTTGGGGTGCTCATGTGGTCAGGGCAGGATGCCTGTACTGTTCTGCCCTGCCAGACACTCCTACGGGAGAGTGGGATTGGGAAACTCCTGTGGAGGAGTGTGTTTGAAGCACAGGTGCTTGTCCCACTTCCCAATAGGAGTTCCTGGCAGAACAGAGTGGGGCAAGTACCCACTCCCCAACCCCACTCTGGCAGGACCACAGACGTTGCTGGACCAGAGAGCCCTTGGTACTGAGAGCCCCAAAACCAAAGAGCTCCACTGGCTCTGAGCAGGGGCTGGCCAGGAGTCTGGTGGCTGGGGCCAGCAACAGAGCCTAGCAGAAGGCAGGGAGTCCAGTGTTCAGGGCCAGCAGCAGAACCCAGCAGCCAGGTGGGAAGCCAGAATTGACCTCCCCTGATCCAGCAAACTCCCTCATTCAAGACTGCTTAGGTCCCGAGAGTGTGTGCCAGACCAGGGACATCCAGTGGGAGCAGAGCTAGGCTGGTAGGTCCAGGCCCAGGTCAGCCTGGGGCAATGGGTGGACTTGTACTGCTACTGAGCTATTGTAGTGCTTGCTTCAGCTCTTGTTTCTTTCTTTACCCATCTGTGATAAAGTGCGAGTTACTATAGAGAACTTTGTCCTGGGTGTCTGGCTGGTGAGTCTTGCCCACATGCTCAGAGTTCAGCTGATCGCCGATTTGGGGTCGGGAAGGAATTTTCCTCCAGGGTAGATTGACTGAGGCCCTGGAGGTTTTTCGCCTTCCTCTGTAGCATGGGGCATGGATCACTTGCTGGAGGATTCTCTGCATCTTGGGATCTTCAAACCATCATTTGAGGACTTCAATATCTGAGATATAGGTGAGAGGATTATACCAGGAGTGGGTGGGTGAGATTCTGTGACCTGCATTGTGCAGGGGGTCGGACTAGATGATCATAATGGTCCCATCTGACCTTAAAGTCTATGAGTCTATAAGTGAGAAGCAAAACTGAAAGCAACCCAGTGGAGAAAAAAAAATCTGACTGAAGTTGATGACTATCCTGTTTGGTTTTGGGGGTTTTGTTTGTTTGTTGTTTTTTGGTTTTTAGTTTGGTTTTTGTTTTTTGGTAGAAGGCACGGCACAGCTGAGCCTTAGGCACTTCTGCATTGCCTTTTGCTGTTAGTTCTGGCTTACATCTCGTCAACTAATTTTTCATTGGCAGTTTCCCTGCCTACAAAAGGGTAAGGAGTTGAATAATTAGGGTGCAGTAGGTCATGACTGAGTTGCCTTGGCACAGTGGTGTGGTGAAGCTTGAACAGCATCTACCTGCACTATACCTGGCTCAGACAAATGCTATTTCTCTCTCCAGTTAATAAGAATTATATTGCTGCATGCTATTTTTCTAACAGTTTTAAAAAATGGTTATGTTGCTAATTGTACAACACCAGGACCTGAACATGAGTGACTCACAAGGCACTGTAGAGTTGTCCAGGAATTTGCCAGTTCTCTCTACCATTATGGATGCCTATTCTCTGTCTAAGAAGGAAGAACCCCAACAAAGTTTTAGGAGCTTGTAAAAGCTTCTCAGAGCACTGTCTGATTTTCCAAGTGATTTTTTCACATAAATGCAATAGGCCATACTTTGAGCAGGAGCATGCAAATTTTGAATGCTTGCTAATTGCATGTGCATATTTAGTTACTCCATGTGCTGTTACCCAATAGGTCATGTAAGTTTTCTCTACAGAAATTGAAGGCCACTTGGAATACAGCCCATAGAATGTCAAATGAGGCCTAGAGACAAAAAAATAATAGCTGTAATATGATTTATTTTCTTGCAAGGTCTCCTGGGACCCAGGGGTCAGCTAAATTCTTCTGCTGATAACTCTGCATGTGCCTGAGCTTATTTATTCAGAACCTTAGCGCAGAACCGAGGAAAAAAAAATGATTCGAAGGGGAAGGAAGTGGGAGAGGACTTCCTGGTTAGTATCTGAACAGCATTTGCTGTGAAATGCCAGCTCTCGATTGTTTTCTTGCTTATTTGGATTATTAAATTACAGCTGGCTTGGCAAGTAGCAGGACTCTATTTTTGCTCTAGTTTTAGTTTTATTATGGAAATTTGTTGTCAACTTCTTCACACGTTCTGGAAGTTGGAAAAATGTGAATTTCTCGTACTCTTTTGAATTCCACCTTACTGTCGGACATAGTTCTGTCCCCATCTGCAGCCAGTTGTAGTGCCTTGTGGGAAGTAAATTCAGGCACACATGTAGGAACAAAGCCAATGTCATTTCACTGGCAGAGTCTTAGTAGCCTGAGATACATTTAGCAGCTGTTAATTGATTCTCACAGAATTGCTGGGGTTCTCAGCTGTAAATTGGGGACCATAAACACACACACCATTATAACCATGCTGACCTCCCATAGGCTCTTGCCTATGTTATTTTTTTCTTTCATTATGGCATGTGCAGTAAGATGTATAGAATGATCCACTAACTGATTTGCCTTTCTTGGTTTATATCTTATCCTCCAAAATGGGATGTGCACAAGGAGGGCAATCAGAGGCATGCACAGGCCCCCCCTAGTAGTCATCTAAAACATGTATTTCTTTAGATCAAGTCACTGTTTTTTGTGCTTTCTTTCTCGGGCACTCACAAACCGATAACATGCTGTTACGAGCATGTGCAAGCTCAGGTCAGACATTTAGCCTCAGAGCATGAGGTTGGCTTGCTGTAGTGCTAGAATGGGAAGAAAAACAGCAGTTTTTAAAAAAATTCCACAATGGACATAAGACAAGCCTTTTAAAATGACACTCATTACAGGAGCTGAAGTCTACTTTCAAAAAGTGAATACTTGAGTAATTCTCAGCGTGGGCCATCCTTTTCAAATAACGAAATAGAACTCTTACACGTGGTAAAGCCAATGGCCACATCAGGCAGTACTGAGCAGATATCCCCAAACATACTGAGAAATACAGTATGCTCATTGAATGCAGCATGGCATAAAATACCAGAAACAGCCTCTTGAATATTCCCTCCCCCACAAAGAAAAAAAGACAATGTTTTGTTTTTCATGGAGATTGCAAATTAAGGAGCAAAAATGATCCAGTTTGGATATCATCTGGCTGCTGCAATCGGAAAGAGGGACCTGAAAAAATTAAAGAGCATACAATACCCAGCACAGAATGGCAGCTGGACATATTAGTGATTTTAAATATGAAAAGTTGCATGTAGATTTGATGGTCAGTGAAGCAATGCAAGCACAGCACCGAAAAGAAAAAAAAGGGAAAATGAGAAAAACAGGGAGTATATTATGTATCTCCTAGATCTGTGTCATACACTATGGTAGGTTTGCTTACCATTTCAGGGGACATGATAAACATGCAATTTTGGAGAACAAGGATTTTCTTACAGCGTGTTGATTATCTTAATCTCTGGGATTCCTTCATGCAAGAAAGATTGACTCATGCAGAAAAATGCCACTTGCTTATCAAATAATTCTCAAAAATGACAAGATATATTCTTTAGCCACCATTATACAGAATATGAGAAATGAATTAGACCCTGCCAGATATTTCAGCATGATACTACACAAAACTCCCAATTTTGCTCATAGGGGAAAAGAAGCAGTTGCATTTTGGTATGTAAGGGATAGTGACTGTGAAATTGAGAGTATTGTAAACCAGCAATAAACAACAACTACAACAGCTGCGTAACTTTTTCACATTTTATATTAAAATGATCATGTCTTTAACAAGTTAGGAGGACAGTACTACAATGGGGCAAAAAATGTAAGTGATCATATATCAGGGTTATAAACTTCAGAAAAAGAACAAGTTGCTATTCACATTGTCTACATTTAGTTATGCATGAGACTGTGAGTGTAATACCATTTGAAAGAACTTTTTTCAGGAAGAACGGCTCTTGTGCAAGAGGAGGTTTTTGCACAAAAAGGAGCCGACTACACCGCTCCTTTTTGCGCAAAAGCCTGTTGCGCAAAAATGGCTGCTAATTAATTATGCAAATTAAGCATGGCGATATTCCACTCCACGTTTCATTTGCATAAGCTTTTTCAGAAGAAGGCTACAGTGTAGATGTAGCCTTACAGTACAGTGTAGACACACCCATAGAGACATTCACTCCATTCATTCCTTGAAATATGCATCCAGGTCTGCTTATTACTGATGTACACACTTGCTAGTCCCTTCACACTCCTGATCTTCTTACTTGTCCCCCTTCAAACATATAGAGACAGCCACCTCAGCCTGCACTCACTGTCCCCTCAGTCACAAAGAGACATTCTTGCCAACCAGGTCATGGGGTGAATTCATTCACAATGAAAGTGGATGGATCTTTTTCCTCTCTAGAATATTAGGGGTCTCCTAGAGACTAGACTCTGCTGGATCTAATATTAGACCAGGCAAACCCTCTGCATTGCAGTCACTCACTGTGCTGGCAGGAGGGACTATGGAGGTTGAAGTGAAGTTTGGCAATGGCCTCTTGGGAAACAAGGACAGAGAAGAGCAGAAATATAATATAGGGCAATAGGTGCTGCATCATGGGGAGGTCTCCTTTATCTGACTTGCAAAATTTGTATATTTTTCTTCCTTCCCCGAACCCCGCGGGGCCATGCTGCTGTGCCTGTGAGAGAGGCTGATTCAGACCCAGGCCATACAAGCTGATAAATGGTACAAGGTACAGCACATAAACATTCAAAAGAACTTCAGCCAAAGCAGAGATCTCCATACACTGCATGGAGGACTCTGTGCCAAAAGTAACAACATGAGAGAGAGAGTATTTTATTAACCAGCAATCACAATAAGTTTATGCACCAGATAGGTAGTTTTTTCTCCCAGGGAAGTTTAATGTTGTTTATGCATTAAATCATTTATATTATGTACAATTGAACAATTAATGTGATCAAGCAAGTAATGATGTGTTCACTTCCCAAATACCCAAATCACCCTGGTTAGAAGCAAATAATTAAGCATATGAAGAAACAAAATAATAATAATAATAATAATAATAATAATAATAATTTTTAACAGTGTGAGGGGCAGCTTATCTCCAACAAATCAAAATCAGTCAACTATGTTAGTATAACAACCCAAACAATTACGCAATTAATTGGAATGACTATTTCTGCATCTTATTAATTTCCTTTCACCAGCTACAGGTTTATAGGGTTTTTGTCTGAGTAAAATTTGGGGATTTGGCCCTAAATCAAGCCCCTGTAACAGAATCCTCTGTCCATCTCTAAACCTAGTTCAGATTGCTGTCCTGATTTTCAAAATTCTCCATGGATATGCTCTGTCTTCTGTCTCCTTCTACCACCTACTTCCTCAGCTGTTCAATCTACTCCTCTTTGTCTCCGGCTACATCTAGACTACATTCCTCTTTCGACAGAGGAATGTAAATGAAGGACTTCAAAATTGCAAATGAAGTGCTGATTTACAAATTTTGCACTTCATTTTCATAATGGATTCCGATCGCTTTTTTGAAAAAGGAATTTTTGAAAAAAAACCCCCGTGGTCTACACGCAGTTCTTTTGGGAAAAAAAAGCCCCTTTTTTGAAAGAACCTGGAAACCTAATTTTTTCAGACATTAGGGTTCTTTTGAAAAAGGGTTTTTTTCCCCAAAAAGAACTGCGTCTAGACCCCTTTTTTTTTAAATCCTTTTTTGAAAAAGCGACTGGAAACCATTATGCAAATGAAGTACAAAATATGTAAATCAGTGCTTCATTTGCAATTTAAAAATGTATACACTTGGACTGAGGTGGATATGGATGTAGGAGACAGATGAGTTGAGAGTCTCTGGGTTAGGCTAAAAGGGGTAAAAAACAAGGGTGATTTCATGCTAGGGGTCTACTACAGGCCACCCACATAGGTGGAAGAGGCGAATGACGCTTTTTTTAAACAACTAACAAAATCATCCAAAGTGCAGGATTTGGTGTTGATGGGGGACTTCAACTATCCAGACATATGTTGGGAAACTAACACCGCAGGGCACAGACTACCCAATAAGTTCTTGGACTGCATTGAACACAACTTTTTATTTCAGAAGGTTGAAAAAGCTACTTGGGGGGAAGCTGTTCTAGATTTGATTTTAACAAATAGGGAGGAACTGATTGAGAATTTGAAAGTGGAAGGTAGCTTGGGTGAAAGTGATCATGAAATCATAGAGTTCATGATTCTAAGGAATGGTAGAATGGAGAACAGCAAAATAGAGACAATGGATTTCAGGAAGGCAGATTTTGATAAGCTCAGAGAGCTGGTAGGTAATGTCCCATGGGAAGCAGGACTAAGGGGAAAAGCAACTGAAGAGAGTTGGCAGTTTTTCAAAGTGACATTATTAAGGGCCCAAAAGCAAGCTATTCTGCTGCGTAGGAATGATAGAAAGTATGGCAAAAGGCCGCCTTGGCTTAACCAGGAGATCTTGCATGATCTAAAAATAAAAGAGTCATAAAAAAAGTAATCAAGGACAAATTACAGAGGATGAATATAATCAAACAATACAGGTATGCAGGGGCAAGATTAGAAAGGCAAAGGCACAAAATGAGCTCAAACTAGCTACAGACATAAAGGGAAACAAGAAGACATTCTATAAATATATTAGAAGCAAGAGAAAGACCAAGGACAAGGTAGGCCCACTGCTCAGTGAGGAGGGAGAAGCAGTAGCAGGAAACTTGGAAATGGCAGAGGTACTTAACAACTTCTTTGTTTTGGTCTTCACCAAGAAGTCTGATGAAGGAATACCTAACATAATAAATACTAGTGGGAATAGGGTAGGTTTAGAAGATAAAATGAAAAAAGAACAAGTTAAAAATCACTTAGAAAAATCATGGAAGACAGGAGAGATTCCAGAAGACTGGAAAAGGACAAATATAGTGTCCATCTATACAACTTAGATGGGGCTATTATAAGGTGGGTGCATAACTGGCTGGATAATCATTCTCAGAGAGCAATTATTAATGGTTCACAATCCTGCTGGGAGGGCATAACAAGTGGGGTTCTGCAGGAGTCTGTTTTGGGACCAGTTCTGTTCAATATCTTCATCAACTAGATATCAGCATAGAGAGTATGCTTATTACGTTTGCAGGTGATACCAAGCTGGGAGGGGTTGCAACTACTTTGGACAATAGGGTCATAACTCAAAATGATCTGGACAAACTGGAGAAATGGTCTGAGGTAAATAGGATGAAGTTTAATAAGGACAAATGCAAAGTACTCCACTTAGGAAGGAATAATCAGTCTCACACATACAGAATGGGAAGTGACTGTCTAGGAAGGAGTACTGCAGAAAGAGATTTAGGGGTCATAGTGGACCACAAGCTAAATATTAGTCAACAATGGGACGCTGTTGCAAAAAAAGCAAATGTGATTCTGGGATGCATTAACAGGAGTACTGTGAGCAAGACACAAGAAGTTATTCTTCCACTCTACTCTGCACTGATTAGGCCTCAACTAGAGTATTGTGTCTAGTTCTGGGCACCACATTTCAAGAAAGATTTGGAGAAGGTCCAGAGAAGAGCAACAAGAATGATTAAAGGTCTAGAAAACATGAGCTATGAGGGAAGACTGAAAGAATTGGGCTTGTTTAGTTTGGAAAGGAGAAGACTGAGAGGGGACATGATAGCAGTTTCCAGGTATGTAAAAGGGTGGCACAAGAAGGAGGGAGAAAAATTGTTCTTCTTGGCCTCTGAGGATAGGACAAGAAGCGATGGGCTTAAATTGCTGCAAGGGAGGTTTAGGTTGGACATCAGGAAAATCATCCTAACTGTCAGGGTGGTTAAACACTGGAATAAGTTGCCTAGGGAGGTTGTGGAATCTCCACCTCTAGAGATATTTAAGAGCAGGTTTGATAGACTTCTATCAGGGATGGTCTATATGATATTGGGTCCTGCCATGAGGGCAGGGGACTGGACTCGATGACCTCTCAAGGTCCCTTCCAGTTCTAATGTTCTATGATTCTCTGATTCTCTGATTCTTCTTTACCATTTGTAAGTTTTAGCTCACTTTTCTTTGGTTTTGTCATTTCAAACTTTCTATTTCATTCGTTTTCTTCCTTTATCTTTGATGGATATTGCACTGCTATACATAATTATTTCTTTAAAATAAATTGCCTATCATCTTCTAGGTCAAAAGGGAGCTTAAAATATACGTGTTTCTATTGCCATGCATCTTGTGTAGCTTACACCAATGAAAGATCAGTGTAAAATTCTACCAAATCAAAATGATGTTGGGCAATGGAAAATCAAGGCCTATAACTCCATTGAAATCAGTTCTGTATGAAGGTTAGTCTCTCACTTGAACATTTATTATTCAACATACTGTATGTACAATCTAAAATAGTTACTGCTGCTGTCTTTAGAAAATTGTCTGTTCTATTCACCCTTGCCTTAGAGTTAAAATAAAAACAGATGGCCAAAGTCTCTTCTCAGTTACGCTGCTGCAAATCCAGAATGACCCTGTTGATGACAACAGTTGCTCTATATTTAAAGCAGAATTTGTCCCAGAATTTTAAATAAACTATGCTTCTATATTTAAATAACTCTGGAAAACTGATGTTGTTCATGAAATGTAGAAATGCACTGATACTTGAAGCTGAGCTGAAGCATTAAACAAGTCTGCTACAGTTATAAAATTAATAGTATGAGCCAGGATATTTAGCACAGAATGGAGTTTACCACTTATATTGTTAAGGTATAAGAAGTTTTTTGTATCTGCACTCTAGAAGGGAAACTCTTAAATATGAAGTGTCTACAATAGTTTCACAGCTGAAAACGAGAGATGGACCAGTATGGAGCTATAGTCAAACTTATTCACATGTCAGTATATTTGCGTTTGCATTTTTCAAGCAATCATTCCTTAGGCTTTGGTTGGATAAAATTGAGTAACTCCGGCTGTGTCTGTTAAAATCATAGAACCATAGAGCTGGAAGAGACCTCAGAAGGTCATCAAGTCCAGCCCCCTGCTCTAGGCAGGACCAATCCCAACTAAATCAGCCCAGCCAGGGCTTTGTCAAGCCAAGACTTAAACACCTCTAGGGATGGAGACTCCACTACTTCCCTAGGTAACCCATTCCAGTGCTTCACCACTCTCCTAGTGAAATAGTTTTTCCTAAGATCCAACCTGGACCTCTCCCACCACAACTTAAGACCATTGCTCCTTGTTCTGCCATCTGTCACTACTGAGAACAGCCTTTCTCCATCCTCTCTGGAACCTCCCTTCAGGAAGTTGAAGGCTGCTATCAAATCCCCCCTCACTCTTCGCTTCTGCAGACTAAACAGACCCAACTCCCTCAGCCTCTCCTCATAGGTCATATGCTCCAGCCCCCTAATCATTTTGGTTGCCCTCTGCTGGACACTCTCCAATGCGTCCACATCCTTTTTGTAGTGGGGGGCCCAGAACTGGACACAATACTCCAGATGTGGCCTCACCAGAGCCGAATAAAGGGGAATAATGACATCTCTTAATGCAACCTAATATGCCATTAGCCTTCTTGGCTACAAGGACACACTGTTGACTCATATCCAGCTTCTCATCCACTGTAATCCCCAGGTCCTTTTCTGCAGAACTACTACTTAGCTGGTTGGTCCCCAGCCTGTAACAATGCTTGGGATTCTTCCTTCCCAAGTGCAGGACTCGGCACTTGTCCTTGTTGAACCTCGTCAGATTTCTTGTGGCCCAATCCTCCAATTTGTCTAAGTCACTCTGGACTCTATCCCTGCCCTCCAGCATATCTACCTCTCCATCTAGCTTAGCGTCATCTGCAAACTTGCTGAGGGTGCAATCCATCCCCTCATCCAGGTCATTAATAAAGATATTGAACAAAACTGGTCCTAGAACCGAACCTTGGGGCACTCCGCTAGAAACTGACCGCCATCCTGACATCGAGCCGTTGATCACTACCCGCTGGGCCCGGCCTTCTAGCCAGCTTTCTATCCATCTTACCGTCCATTTATCCAATCCACATTCCCTTAACTTGCTGGCAAGAATACTGTGGGAGACCATATCAAAAGCCTTGCTAAAGTCAAGGTATATCACATCCACTGACTTTCCCATATCCACAGAGCCAGTTACCTCATCATAGAAGCTAATCAAATTGGTCAAGCACAACTTGCCCTTTGTGAATCCATGCTGAGTATTCCTGATCACTTTCCTCTCTTCCAAGTGCCTCAAAATGGATTCCTTAAGGATCCCCTCCATGATTTTTCCAGGAACCGAGGTAAGAGTGACTGGCCTATAGTTCCCTGGATCGTCCTTCCCTTTTTTGAAGATGGGCACTACATTTGCCTTTTTCCAGTCACCCGGGGTCTCTCCCAATCTCCACGACTTTTCAAAGATAATGGCCAAAGGCTCCTCAATGACATTTGCTAACTCCCTCAGTACCCTCGGATGCACTAAGTCTGGACCCATGGATTTGTGTACGTTTAGCTTTTCTAAATAGTTCCTAACCTGTTCTTTACCCACCAAGGGCTGTCCATCTTCATCCCATCTTTCGTCACTTAGCACATTACTCCGGGAGCCCACCTTGTCTGTGAACACAGAGGCAAAGAAAGCATTAAGTACTTCAGCTTTCCCCACATCATCTGTCACTAGGTTACCTCCTTCATCCAGTAGGGGCCCCACACCCTCTCTGATCACCTTCTTCTTGTTAACATGCCTGTAGAAACCTTTGTTGTTATCCTTCACATTCTTTGCCAATCACAATTCCGGTTGCGCTTTTGCCTTCCTGATAACCCCCTGGCATTCTCGAGCTATACATTAAAACCCCTCCCTGGTCATTTGTTCAAGTTTCCACTTTTTGTAAGCTTTCTTTTTGTGCTTAAGTTCACCAAGGATTTCCCCTGTAAGCCAATCCGGTCTCCTACCATGTTTGCTTCTCTTGCTACGCATCGGGATGGTTTCTTTCTGTGCCTTCAATAAGGCTTCTTTAAAATACTGCCAGCTGTCCTGGACTCCTTTCCCCTTCATGTTAGCATCCCAGGGGATTCTGCCCATCAGGTCTCTGAGGGAGTCAAAATCTGCTTTTCTGAAGTCCAAGGTGTGTATTTTACTACTCTCTTTTCTTCCTTTGGTCAGGATCCTGAAATCTCCCATCTCATGATCACTGCTTCCCAGGTTGTCACCCACCTCTATTTCCCCTATTAGTTCCTCCCTGTTTGTGAGCAGAAGGTCAAGCTGCGCACGGCCCCTGGTCGGATCCTTCAGCACTTGTACCAAGAAGTTATCCCCAACATTCTCCAAAAACTTCCTGGATTACCTGTGTACTGCCGTATTGGTCTCTCAACAGATGTCAGAGTGATTAAAGTCCCGCACGAGAACCCAGGCCTGTAATCTGGAAGCTTCTCTCAGTTGTCCGAAGAAAGCCTCATCTACCTCATCCACCTGATTCGGTGGCCTGTAGTAGACACCAACCACAACATCACTGCTGTTGTTTGCACCTCTAAACTTAACCCATAGACTCTCAACAGGTTTTTCTCCCTCTATATGCTGGAGTTCTGAGCAATCATAGTGCTCTTTACCTGTTACAGGTAAAGACAGACAAAAGAGGGTTTAGGAAAATAAAGTCAAGGAATAAGGTCGATAGATTCTTTTTGTGGATAATTTGTAATAAAGAAAATATTTAAGCATTAACACAAAACACCCACACCTGCTGATGCTATATTGAGCATGCCAAAGAAGACTTTGAGTACATTTAAAAGATGGTAACTAGAATGGGCGAGTCTTGTTTTATTTACAATTCCTACTAAATGCTTTGCCACAAGATTATATTCACTTGGTACCAACTGCAATTTTCATCACAATCTTTGATGAGGGGGTGAGAGATCAGTATTTCACCATCTAATACACATGAAATAAAGTGATATATTTTTATTATATATTGAGGTTTTTAAAAAACATTTTATATTTTGGCTATTTGGCCATTCCTATCTGTTAGCGATAGTTTAGTAAGGATGAAACATGAGAAAAGAACCTCAATAGCTTTGGCAGCGAATGAAATTACAGAATATTGAAAAGGTCAAAGCAGTACAGCACACAACAATAATTTACAAAACACATGAGGCGTTCAAATTCTAATACATCATTTTTGTGACAGAAATTGCAAAGAGCACAGCAAATGACACAAAACGAATCCTTAACGATTGGCATAAGAATGGGAAAAAGTTCAAACTTAACCCATTCCTGGTAAAATAACCATTTTGTGCAATCCTTTAAACTTGAATTGCTGAGAAAAACAAAATCAAAACTAGCCAGCCAAACATTCCACACAATTGCCCTCTATATTTGTATTCTCTTCAGTGTGAGCCATCTTACTGTTGTTTTATTCTAAAGTGCCCTAGTGTGTCCTATACTGCTTAAGAAAAGATTTTATTCTGAAACAGATGTCTAGGAGCAGAACAAAGTAATGCTGCAATTCTAGATGATTCTGACATTTCAGTGGGCTACACTTGCCTGGTAATCTCATGTTTCCAAATTAATTTCCTTAGCTGATTGCACTGCAGCAATTGGTGCAAATGTCTGAGGTGGAAAATGTCATTTCTTTGTGAGGACACTCAAAAGATATGAACAGGAAATGATAAAGTCAGGAAAATACCCCGGGGCAAATTATTACAGGGAGAAAAACTAAAAGCACTGTCCGAATGGTTCTGTCAGGAGCCATTATGTCTTTATAGGGCACAAGACCTCTAGAGGCGACATGGGGCTAAAGGGAAGACGTTCTGGGCAATAGTAATCACACTCTTAAAGCGGGTACTGAGAGCTTCTGCCAGAGCCCTTCCACATTGCTGGGTAGTGCACGGTCGTGGGAGTGTTGTAAGGAGCACTAACTGGCAATCTCTTGTGCTACCAGCACTTGTGTATGCAATGCACTATAACGAGATAGGAATTCCTGCAGAATGGCAGGTACAGAACAATGGGTGATAGTCTACCATCTGTGACAGACTCAGCCCACTTGGCTACTGCAGTCTGGCTTCAGGGTGAATAGTTTTCTGTTCCCTGAGTAACTGAGGCAGGGGCTGCTGCAGCACAATCAGGAAGATCCTGGGGCCAATTAAGAGTTTACCAGAAGCAATGGGCTAATCTGAACACCTGCCACCCAGTAAGGATCTGCTGGGGTTTAAAAGGCTTCCCTTTTGAGAGGGCCAGCAGGCAAGGACTGGGAGTGAAAAGGTGCATGGTAGAAGAACAAAAAAAAAAATGTGGTCAGGTCCCAGGAGGAAGGTACTGGGAGAGCTGGTTGGGGAAGTGATTCAGGGAAAGGTTACAGCTCTGGGGGTAGAGGAAACACTACCCGGCTACATCTACATTGGCGCGATCTTGTGCAAATGCTCTTTAATGCAAGAGTTCTTGCGTTAAAGTAGTTGCGCAAGAGAGCGTCTATATTGGCCGGGACTCATCGTAAGAATGATGCGCTTTTGCACAAGAGAGCGTCTACATTGGCGGGATGCTTTTGCGCAAAAGCAGGAGCCCGGAATCATTTTGGAGAGGGCAAAAGGGCACCAGCCCTTTCCGGGGGAGGGCGGGGGGCTGGAGCTCCTTTGAGACACGTGCTTAAAGGGATCTCCCCGGACAGCCGTTTCTCTCTTGCTGCGAGCTATAGTACCTCTTGCAGGGACTGACAGCCATAGCAGTTCTAGTTGTGGTTGCCCTCTGCCTTCTTGGACACCACAGCTTGTGTCTTAGTGCCATTTGCTGATGTTTTGACTTCAGCTCTCTTCTTGTGCCATCGAGCCAGGGGTGGCCTTATGCTTGCTCTGGCCCCTTCCGGCCATTTTGGAGTGCCTGCGGCTGCTGCTCCATGCTGCTGCATTCATTGTACAGGACCTCGAGGTGCAGGTCGCTCTGGACTCCCTCACCAGGGAGGTGGTGGCATCCCTGTGGCATCCCCACCCCACCGTGGAGAGGCCCTTGTGGAGACTGGACACCGGTACTGACCGGTGGGACCGGCTGGTCCTGGGGCAATGGGACGACCAGCAATGGCTCTGGAACTTTCGGA
Organism: Pelochelys cantorii; assembly: GCA_032595735.1. NCBI lineage: Eukaryota > Metazoa > Chordata > Testudines > Trionychidae > Pelochelys > Pelochelys cantorii. The sequence goes on from CM064335.1 coordinate 43,076,925, forward strand.
TGCGAAAGCAGACGTTCCTGGAGCTACACGCCTGGCTCGCCCCTGCACTCCAGAGAAGCACCACCCGGCTGCAGGCACCCATCCCCGTGGACAAGAGGGTCGCCATCGCACTCTGGAAGCTGGCCACCCTGGACAGCTACCGATCGGTGGCACACCAGTTCGGGGTGGGCAGATCCACCATCGGTGCCATTGTCATGCAGGTAAGTCCTGGGGGGCGGGGGAGGGTGCTGCACTCCATGCCCAGGGGCAGGCAAGACTCCAGGCTGGGGCGATGGGGAATGCCCCATCACCCAGGGGTTTGGGCTGTTCCTCTCTTGCACAGGCCTGCTGGTGGGGGGGCGGCGGCCCATGGGGCAAGGGGGCCTGGTGTGTGTGTGTGAGTGTGTGAGGACAGAGGGCATCACGGGGGTGGGTGGGAACCCCCCAAGGGAGCACGCACTCACCCTGCCTTATGTGATGTGTTCCCCTGTGTTTCTGTGTACCCTTCTTCAGGTCGTCCATGCCATCAACGACGTCCTGCTCCAGCGAGTCATCCGCCTGCGGGACGTGGAGGCTACAGTGGCTGGCTTCACTGCCCTGGGGTTCCCCAACTGCGGGGGAGCTCTGGATGCAACCCACATCCCCATCTGTGCCCCGGAGCATAGAGCGGCCCATTTAATAAATCGCAAGGGGTACTTCTCTATTGTGCTCCAGGCCCTCGTGGACCACCGTGGCCGCTTCATGGACATTTATGCGGGCTGGTCCAGCAGGGCACACGACGCCCACATTCTCCGAAACTCCGGCCTGTTTGGCAGGCTGGAGGCGGGCACTTTCTTCCCCCAGCGGGAATTTACTGTCGGGGACATGCCCATGCCCGCATGTATTGTGGGGGATGCAGCCTACCCCCTGCTGCCCTGGTTGATGTGGCCCTACACGGGGCGGACAGACCACGACCGGGCACATTTCAACAACCGCCTCAACCGGGCCCGCAACCAGGCGGAGTGTGCCTTTGGCCGTCTGAAAGCCCGGTTTCACTGTTTGCTCACCCGTCTGGAGATGGGTGAGCGGAATGTCCCCGAGGTAGTGGCTGCGTGCTGTGTACTCCACAACATCATGGAACGGAAGGGGGAGGCCTTCCTCCCGGCATGGATGGCAGGTGAGGGCCAGGCCTTCGAACAGCCCCGCACAGCTGCCATCCTCCAGGCGCACCATGATGGGGTGCGCATACAGGAGGCCCTGACGGAGATGTTCTCCCAGGCCCCACAGTAGGGTCGCCTCTGTCTCCCTTGACATCTCCCTCCCATCCCCAACCTTTCCCTTCCCTCCCCTCCCCGTACCTCCCAATAAACAACCAACACAGGTTTTTTTGGAAAACACATCTTGAACTTTTTATTTACAATGGGGGGACGTAGGGTGGTAGGGGGGGTGGAGGCTCTGAACTGGGAGGGGGGAGGAGGCTCTGAACTAGGACAGGGGAGGGGAAGGAGGGAGAAGGAAGCTACTGCTGGGAGGGGGTGGCCCCTGCGACTGCCTCTGCGGGGGCGGACCACTACGTGTGGTTCAGGCCGCATCGGGGCAGGCAGCATGGAGAGGTGGGCAGGATGGGGTGCATCAGGAGGGGGCATTGTGGGAGCAGGAGGGGCAGCAGGAGGAGGGGGCACGGGCATTGGCATGGGAGGGATGGAGGGTGCATGGGGCAATGCCATGCCATAATGCACAGTGTGCCCAATGTGTGCAGTGAGGGAGGTGATGGCATCGCCAATGTGCTCACACTGGGCCTGGAAGCGGCCCCAGGCCTGCTGGCGCCACTCCAGGTCTGCATCCACCCGGTGTGTGATGGCCGCCTCAATCCGTTCAACAGCCTGGATGTGCCGCCGAAGGAGTTGGTCCCGCTGCCAGACCCGCTGGCTTGGTGCCTGGGCGGTTGGGGGTGCTGCCGCTGCTGCAGGGCTGGAGGGTCCCCCGCTCCTGCTTGGTCCCACTGCAGGGAACAGAGGAAAGGATGGGTCAGTCAGGCAGCCCGACCACCCTCCCCACACCCTGTGGGGGGGGGGCCCCGTCGGCGCGTGTTGTGTTAACCTGTGGAACTCCCTGCCGGGGGAGGCTGTAAGGCTTTGGGCTAATCAATGGTGTTTGACAGGGAGCAAGATGAATCCCCACACAGTGCCTGGGAGCACATATGGCAGACGTGGTTGGGGCTCTCAGATCCCCATCATGTGGATGTCTCCTGGGTGGAACCAGGGGTGACTGGGGAGTGTACCATCCTTGCAGCGAAACTCAGGTGGCCCTAGGGCCGGCCCGAGCACTTCCCCCCTCCCCCTCCCACTAGCCCTCACACATGTAGCCCAGGGACATGTGTGGCCGCAGTGGGGACTTCCCTCGGGGGGCAAGCTAAGGCACTGGGAGCAGGCGAGGGGCTCAGTGGGGGCCACGCTCACAGGGCTGTGTCACTGTGGTTTTCCCAGGAGCAGATGGCTGGGCCACACAGCCCAGGCATCAGCCCACATCTACTCTTCCCCCCTGGTCCAGATGTGTGTGAGCAACACGGTGCCAAGCGTGCCCTGAAGCTGCCTGCCGCGGCCATATGCTGCTTGGTCACCAGGCTGCACGTGGTTGCACGTGTTGCATACTGGTATGGTACACAGCATGCAGCTTACACTGCCAGAGTGACGCTCCCTCCCCCCTGCCCCCTCGGGCACCTGGCTCCCCCCACCCCTTGTGAGTGCAAAGTGCAACACTCACCAGTGGATCCTTCCCGGCCTCCGATGACGCACAGGAGACATCCGGGCTGCCTGAAAGGACCTCCAGCTGGAGGGTCACACTGCTCCCCTGGTCCTCCTCCTCCTCCGACCCACTGTGCAGCTCTGCCTCATCCCCCGCCTCGCTGGGCCTGGTGACGGGGGGGCACCTGCTGGTATCCACTGGCACCGACAGTCCCTGGGGTGCTGCCTCTCCCAGGATGCCGTGGAGCCACTGGTAATGGGGGCAGCTGTCGGCTCCTGCCCCCTGGCCCTCGCTGGCCCGGACATAGCCCAGGCACAGCTCCTTGACCTTATCCCGGACCTGCTCAAGGGTCCGGGCTGGAAGACCCTGGTCGGAGAGCGCCTGGGCCATTTGGCGGAAGATGTCTGTGTTCCTCCAATGGGACCGTGGGTCGTGGAGGGCCTCTTCCTCTCCCCAGAGGTCCAGGAGGGCCTCGATCTCCCCTTGGGACCAGGAAGGGGCATGCCGCTTTGTGCCCCTTGGGGTCTCCTGCTCTGGGGGTGCAGGTTGTTGTTCCCCCCCTGGAGCGGCCATCCTGGGTGGTCTGGTGTCTGTTTGGAGGGAGCAGAGCCGTGTGGCAGAGCTGGGTGGAAGAGGTGGCAGAGGTGCTTCTGCCTTGTGGCCTCTGCAGGCTGCGTGTGCCTTTAAGGGGGCTCGGGTTACCAGGAAGTCCGGAGCTGCTTGCGCATACAGAGCGTCCAAGTGGCCACTAGGGCTTTTTTCCTTTTGGACAGCTCTTGCGCAAAATCTCTTGGTTGCCTGTCTACACTGGCCTCTTGCGCAAGAACAGTTGTGCAAGAGGGCTTCTTTCTGAGCGGGAGCGTCAGAGTTCTTGTGCAAGAAGCACTGATTTCATACATTAAAACGTCAGTGTACTTGCGCAAGAACTCGCGGCCAGTAGACAGGCAGCAATGTAGACACAGCCTACCTGTTGCCACTGGCATTAGGGCCCCTGGGCTGGAACCCGGAGTAGAGGATGGGCTCATGTTTCCCCCAATCCTCTCTGCACCATTACAGACACTACCCCTCAAAGGGGAGATCAGGATTAAAGAGGGATGTCTGGGGTTTCTCACAGTGCTATCCAAGGTAACTATGGTTTAACATAGCCCATATTAGTGCATGATGGTGATAATAGATTTACAGTGATTGGTACATGAAGGCCTGACTTTTAAAAGTTTGCACTCAGGGACTGATTTGCATGAATCATGGATTGCTGCTATTGGGTTATCATATTGTCTTCTTCAAGGAAACATTTCTAGGTTGTATCTTTTCCTAATAAAAAAATTGTATTAATGTATCCATTTATCTATGTATCCCACCATACTCTAATAAAACTTTAAGATTGCTGGCTAGCTGAACCCTTTCTGTAGAGATTTCTAGATAAATTCCTGTCTCTGTCTGAAAGAGAGATATTTGCTAATTTGTGGGTGAGTTTTTATTTCTAGTTGATTTCTGATAAACCCTTTCTCTGTTTTACTATCCAATTTCTGTTTCTGACCTAGGTATCTTTGCATTAAAATTAAGCATTCCCTAAAATAGGGTCCACTTTTTTAATATTATGGTGATTTTAGAGGTATGTGTCTACATGTATGTTCCTCACAACTGTGTTTTCTTGTCAAACTCATTGGAAAGTCTCCTCCATTTTCTAGTCATTTGTTGCTAGGGATTGTTCTAACATTTAGGATTAGCCTGAATAAAAAAGGATCTGATCTCAATGTGTAAAAATTGGCATTGCACTATTCAAAGGCCTATGCCAATTTACATAATCGGAAGGCCTGGCCAAAAATATTTACTAAGATTAAGAGTAACAATGTCATATGAGAGTAATGATGTACAAGCCAAATTATTCTTTTCTTTTACAATATAAATTGTACATTACATTTCTCAAAGCTGGTGCATCACATTTTCACAAAGAAATTTAAACACTCATTTAGCTAAAAGAAATGCAGCATTCAGTTCATTGCTTCAGAGAATAAAAAGTACAAAGTATGAAACAATCATAGAATCCAAGGGCTGGAAGAGACCTCAGGAGATCATGGAGTCCAGCCTCCTGCCCAAAGCAGGACCAACCCTAACTAAATCATCCTAGCCAAGGTTTTGTCAAGCTTAAACTTAAAAACCTCTAGAGATGGAGATTCCACCACCTGCTTAGGTAACCCATTCCAGTATTTCACCACCCTCCCAGTGAAATAGTTTTTCCTAATATCCAACCTAGACATCCCCTACTGTAACTTGAGACCTTGTTCTGCCATCCGTCACTATTGAGATCAGCCTCTCTTCAGGAAGTTGAAGGCTGCTCTCAAATCCCCCCTCACTCTTTTCTTCTGCAAACTAAACAAACCCAAATCCCTCAACCTCTCCTCGTATGTCAAGTGCTCCAGCCTCCTAATCATTTTGGCTGCTCTCCTCTGGACCCTCTCCAATGCGTCCACATCCTTTCTATAGTGGGGCCCCCAAAATTGGACACAATACTCCAGATGTGGCCTCACCAGTGCCGAATAAAGGGGAATAATCACTTCTCTAGATCTAGAACAATCAATAACTAGAGCTGAGCAAAGTTGCATGGCACTTAAAATTAGTTGTCATGTGTTTTTAAAGGAGAGCAAGCCTGCCCTGGAGCCTCATTGTAAGGCTCTTTAAAGAAGGGGAAAACTGCCCGTATTACACTTGTTCTCAGAATTAACAGTGCACTTCAGGCACCAGAGTTCTTTGTCCAGGTAAAAGATGCCAGAGTCAATACACCTGAGTTTAAAAAATATCTCAAACACTCCTCTAACACTTGGGGCCTGTAGCATGGAATTTCAGACTGTTTGATATTAGGTAGGACTGAAAGGATGCAAGCAACAAGCTAAAGGATGAAGCAGTCAAAAGTTGGTACGGGCAGATGGTGATAAAATGATACATCAACATCCAAACCTTAGGCCAGAGTGAGAAACGCTTTCAGGAGAACAAAGAAGTTAGCTTTCCCCAGAAAGCTAGATGAGTTGGTAGAACAGACACACGATGGACTTGGACAAGCAAGGTGAAATTCTGGCTCCGTTGATTGTCTCTCTGATGTTTGTAAGTATCTAAAGTATCAGCCATTTTGCACAATAGATTCAGACAGCCCATGAAGTAAGATAAAAATAAGTAGAGTAGCCTCTTGAGAAATGTTTTCACAACAGAATTTTTTTCTTTGTTTAATGGAAAATAATGGTGTCCATTGGTGGATGCAAGTAAATTCTACATGTCCCCCCCCCCAAGATTTATAATGGTAATTATAATGTAATTTTCTACATACAGGTTGGACCTGCCTGGTCTAACACACTTGGGACCTGACTGGTGCTGAACAAAGGATTTTGCCGGACAAGGGGAAGTGATTTCTGGCCCCCCCTGCTCCCAGCCTGGATCCACTCCTGGCCTGCCCACTAGCTTCCTGGCCAGCTTCCCTGATGCCACCACCTCTGCTGCTCTGTTGGCCCCTGCTGCAGGTCTAGCCAGACTCTCATGGTGGGGCTCCCGGCTGCTGGCCCCCCTTCAGCCAGCCCATCTGGACTCCTGGCCCTGCAGGTCTCCTGCCTCTGGCCTTTCTCTGGGACTCAGTGGTCCTGCCAAGGCACAGATGTTGCCAGACTAGAGAGTTCCAGTTTTGAGAGGTTTAACCTTTAGTTTCTTCACTGATCACCTTTTACTTTCTGAGCGAAGTTAAACTTCCTCAGCTTCACTCTGGAGGTCCTATACAACTCAGTTTCATCTGCATATTCCTCTGTCATCTCTGTGTCTTGTTTCTCATCACCTTGTTTCTCCCTTTGCCTTCCTTTCCCATGTACACTTGCTTTTCACCATGCCACTTCCCAGATTTGGATTGACAACCTTTTCTCTGGGCACCAAAGAACCTCAATCTCCACTTGTAATTCCTCCTCAGAACTTCTCCCTTTTTTCCTTGCTTCTCTCTGTTTCCTGTCCTGTAGTGTCTGCCCTTCCCTGACATATGGATGGAGAGGATAGAGTAGGAGCATGCCAGGAGATGGCAAGGCATAGTCATGCCCTAGTGGAGCAAGGTGGAATGAATGGTGCTCTTCTTGATCTTGGACCTCCTGGGATGGTGTAACTTAGAGATGTTCTAAAGAGCCTGGCCCAGGGTCCACATAGTTTTGATCCAAGATCTGAGTAGTTGAAAAGTGGTATAGGGTTCCTAGCTCTTTTCAGCTGTGCCTCTGACAAACCCAGCCCAGCTGAGGTCCTGTCCCATTGTTTTTGACAAGTGCAAAGCACTGTATATTTGAGATACACCACAATAACTTTAACTCCGGTCTGTGTTTTAATATCTTGAAAGCAATAACTACATCTATGATTATATTGAGTACTGTTGGACTAGTCTGTTTATTAATTGCAAGGATAAGATTTAGCTGCTCACAGGTGCTGTTTCTTGAAAATATTTTGTGTTATAATCCAGTAGCAAAAGTGAATAAAATTGATGTATAGTTTTTTTAAAAATGGATGTGGACATGCATTTGAAGTCAATCCATATGTGTAATTGATGTATTCATGATTTTATCTTTTTCATTGGTATGCATACATTTTAGTAACCCACTTAATTCATATTTGTACAATTCAGTGAGTATTTATGTAACGGTTAACTGTTTGCTTTCTGTTTCCATAATGTTTCTGCTAAGCGTGGAAAGAGGTGAATTGGGAATTTAAAAAAGTTTATTAAACATATAGATCATTTTTCTTTATTTTACAGAAATAAAGGAAGAGGAAGGAAAGTTGGCTACAGGATTGTCCTAGTGCACCGTATCATAGGGAAGAGGCAGAATTCTCTTGCAATCAGGTAAGCTGTTCAACAGCACCAGGGACAGCTTCCAAGAGTATCCTGCCTTAAGAAGTCTAGATTGTACAGTAGTAATGCCATGAATTGGGTTATTGCCTTAGCCCTTCATTGTCTGGAACTTAGACCACTTGAAAATGGTTTGTGGGAAGTCTTCCAGGTGGTCAAGTCAGTACCAAACACTGCACATTCATGTGGCTAGGTTAAGAGGAGATATCTCTGAGACCGAGGAATTCCTGTGAGATTTTTTCCTCAGTTGGCAGCTAGGGAAATAGGCACTTCCATTCTGAGCCACATTCATTTATTGCTTAGGGTTCTGAGTGTGAAACCTAATGCTTACTTTTTGGTACTGTCCTTAAAGGGCAAAACACCTTAGAGAAGAATTAAATAATGCCAAAGAGTTCCTTAATCTCTCTCTGTCCCATCTCTCCCAGCCTGTTTTGCAGAAATGTCCTCCAAGATATTCAGTGAAAAGTTGATTGTTTCACGAGGGAGTTTTAGTTTCCTTGCTTTTGCAAGGTTGCAGCAGACGTATAGGATTACATGAACATCATTGTAGTGGCTGCATAATAGGCTGTATTCAGAAAAACAAGCATGCAGATTGGATCTTTTCAAAGCAAGGCATGACCAAATTTAAGACAATAAAATCCAACAGCATCTTTTCAAAGTTTTCCCTTTAACATGTTTAATTCCTTCAGGTAAGCTTTGTCTAATGCAGATGTTATCAGCTGGTATAATATTTCCACAAGGTCAAATCTGTACTGAAGTTAAGAAAAAATCAATATTTGTTAATAGATGCTATTGTTTATTCATCCTATAATCAGTTAAACAAATAATCAGTGTAGCAGCTTAAGCAGTTGTAGAAGGTTATCTCTTATTGAAGTCTACTCATGAGTGACGGTCTTTCCAAAATGAGAAAGCACAGGGAGATAAGACAGAAGGGACATAAGAGAAGGAGAAATTCAGAAGCTGATGGGACATTTGCAAAATACTCTCATCACCAGGGTGAACATTATAAAAGTGAGTTGCTTCTTGTTTCCTGATTCTTTAAGTAAAGATTTTTCAAACCCTGGTGTCCGAATAAATCTTGCACATAAAGGAGAACAACAATGATTTCCAATCACACTGTAACATGGCAGTAGTGAGCCTGAATTCCATTAGAACTTGGCTGAACAATAGCCCTGGTCTATAGTACTGCGGACAGGTAGCAAAATATTAATCTCTATGACTAGATAAAAGCAGTCTCACTTTTTAGGGCTCTACACAGGTGTCTAGTGTCCTGTGTGGCACATTAGATCTAAACTCTGTGCAAGGTATTGTAGAATTATATAGAGACCCTCCTAGCATGCTCCTCCTCCAAGACAGTGGTGTTACCCTGGTATTGTTTGTTTTGATATTAAATTCTTAATATTTCATTCTGCCATGAAACTGAACTCTAGGTTCAATGTCTGCACTTAGAATGCTGGGGAAAGCAGACTATGACAAATGTGCTGACTTCTAAGTATTGCCCGCCTCATCTAAGCACCTTGATTTTACCAACATTTTAAAGTTTTGCTCATGTTTGTGCATTTGGACACTTCCCGCCTCACTCTGGGACTACAATAGAGCAAAGTACTGGCTTATCTTTAAGCGCTTCCCTGCATTAGGCTTTAAGTATGAATTTCATCTTCCACCTCATTTGACAGGAAAACTGTGCCACCACACTTCAATTTCTTCCTCAGCAGTGCCAAAGGGCCACCCAAGAATGAGGTCCCATTTTGCTGGGGCAGTACAAACACAAAGTAGTAGACAGTCCCCTCCCCAAAGCATTTTCAATCAATGTAAGCAGGAAAGTGAAGAATGAGAGGGAAGGGGAAGGACATGACATGATCAGATATACAGAGTACACAATGCTGACAAATATCATGATAGTTCCATATTATGATTTTTTGCCAAAGGGAGTTGATGGGGGGGCAGTTAGTATTTGTTTGTATTTTTTATTTTTGGCGGTTGAGCTGGGAGGTGATCAGTTTCACAGAAAAAGGAAGAGAAGAAGTTAATTGAATGTATTGTGTTCAGGGGGACAGGTCAACAAAAGTATAGAGGGCTGGAGGAATGAAATTGAGGTGAGGAGAGAGTGTGGTGTGGCTAGCACAAACAGCCAGTTGAGCTAGGGGAGGGAATGTCCAGACATAAAAGCGTAGAAAGCTGTGTGGTGTGACCTTCCCTGCAGGGCCACATCATCTATTCTGGGGGCCCAACTCTATTAGATTTTGTGGAACCCCCTGGGATCAAAAATAGAGTTCAGAAATCAGGAGGGGGCTCCAGGCAGAAGGTTGCGGTGCAAGAGAAGGTGAGGGCTCCAGCTGGATGTGTGGGCTCTGGGGTAGGGCTCAGGGTGAGGGGTTTGGGATCTGGGAAGGGGCTTCAGGGTGAGGCCCAGGGGGTTGGAGTATGGGAGGGGGATCAGGGCCAGAGTTGGGAGTAGAGTTGAACAAGAGTTTTCTGTCACAAGCCACGGAGAGGGGAGGCTTTGCGCACTGCCCTGCACTTAGCTGCAGTTACCACCCCCCAGCTGCTCCCATTGGTTATGACTCCTGGCCAATGGGAGCTGCAGGGGTAAAGCCTGCTAGCAAGGAAAGCATGCAGATAGGACTCCCAGCAGCACATGGAGCTGCATTCCCAACACAAGGCAGGGTTGGAAAATGCACAGGGTCTTTAGTGGATTCAGGGCCCCCTTAACCCAGGAGCCCAGGCTGCCGCACTTAAAAGCCCCTTATTAATCTGGCTCTGCTTCCATGTCCAACAGCTATAGCTTAAGCAGCTTCTATAACTGCAGTTGCCAGCTTCATTCTCTGTCTGATTTCTCCCTGTAGTTTCTTCCTCTTCCCCCCTCCCCCCAGGGTCATATAGCTGGTAGGGCAACCATGTAACAGCCCCTTTAAATGAAGTTTTTCTAGGTCCAGGGGATATTAGGAGAAGGGTCAGCCTGGCTGGAATCTTTCTTTTCTTCTCCAAGTGCTTAAATTTCTTCTGCAGCTTCAGAGATTCAACCGGAGATCAACTCCACTGAATCTACGAATATTTTTGAACTCGCCTCTAGTTCAGTTAGTAAAAATTTGGCATATTTCTAGCCTTTATGATCTATTACAGTTACCTCTTTGTGTTAGTAAGAACATTCATTATTGAAATGCCAAAATTCTAACTACAGGAGATCCACTGAAAGGCACTTCAAGCAGTTTTAGGGAGAGAAAATGGAAAATGAAGAAAAATAATAGACCTCAGCATTATCTTTATTTCACTGACAAGGAAGACTTAGCATCAAGCTACAATCATAAATGGGATATGAAAGATGTTTCATGAATAAAGACACACAAATATTCACTTGAACTTGTGTGATAAGTATTTTAAAGTTGCTGCATGGTGGCAATTGATTTAAAGCTGAATATATTATACAATTATTATAATACTGTTCCAATTTCACACTAAAAATGAAATTTATTTAAGGAATGGAATGAAAAATTTCTGAAAACTTTAATCGTAGCTTGCAACTCAGAAGTTGACAATGTTTCCATTTTTAACAAACTCTTTGCTGTGGAATGTTTTAATAATGACTTTCCTAATAAAATGTTCCCAATATTCTTGAGTAAAATTATACTTAGGATGAAATTTTGAACCCCGAAATTGTAGTCAATGTGAAATACACTTAATTAAAATGTTGCCAAATTGTTTTGGGACATAATGTGCACTAATTTTTATGAGTATTTCCCTTGAAGCAGAGAGCTGTTATTAGTATGCGCAATGGAAGTGCTTACAGCTAGACACCAAGCACTGTACAAACCATAGTAATAGAAAGTAAAGAGTTTTCTCTGTGAAGAGAAAAGACAGACAATATCTTCTCAGATTACAGCGGGAAGGCAGAGGCACTTGAGGGCCAAATTTTCAAAATCTAAAAAATGTAGCTTGAAGCTGGTGAAGCCTTCAGAGGTTCTCCCTTTAAGAGCTGACAGAAAGTGAGGCACGCCTCTGCTTACCATTGATGAAAGTCTCACTGAGGATATCTCTTCATCTGTTGAAAGGCTGGCCCAGAGAAATTAAATAATTTGCCTATGGTTCCACAGGAAGTCTGTGGCATAGTTAGGAATGGAACCCAAATACTCCAGGAACTAGTCTAGACCATCCCTTTTCTGTGTTGGAGAGTTCTGCTCACATATAAGGCTACGTCTAAACTACAATCCTCTTGTGGAAGAGCAAATGCAAATGGAGTGCTCATTTGCATATGTCACGCTCTCATTTGCATTTCCTCTTCCTTTCCCTTTTGCGCAAGAGGTTTTTGCGCAAAAAAGTGCTGTGTAGACAGCGCCATTTTGCGCAAAAACCCATTTTTGCACAAGAGCTGTTCTTCCTCAAAATATGCTGTGATCACACCTCTCATTGCATGTATACATCTTCTAGAAGTAACAGGATTGAGTATATGCAGTGTTGACACCTGCTAAAATCAAAACATTAAGACAAAACTGTACTCTCAGTTATACGGATGTAATTGAAAGCAGAAGTTGGTCCATAAAGATTAAGATCTAGGCCCGTTAAGTGTAAAATGCAGTCATCATCTGTATTTACATGGATGCAGAGAGAAGTAGGGTTCTTATAATTAAAAATTCTATACAAAACAACTACAGTGGTAGATCACCAAAAAAACCGCATTCACGTGACATTAAGTTTGTCTGTACAACCTCAGCTCTGCCCCTTTACATGTATGAATAACTGTATTTAATTTTGTGATTATACATTATTTTTTTCTTGAGCTCTCCTCATACTTTCTCCTGAAGGTTGAGAGAGGCCATCCATTTGGAGCTAGTGTGAACATATAAGCTCTTCAGGCATGTCTACACTGCAATGTAAGCCCCAAATTGAAGCTTGGGCCTACCTCCCACTTCTATCTAAATACAGATTGTGCTAACCAAGGACTTGGATCCGGGTCCTAGGACCCCAGGAGAGTGGAGGAGCCAAGCCTGAGTCAAGCAGGAACCTGGAGTTCAAGCCCTATATTGCTTTGCAGTGGGGATGCACGCCCACTAGACTTGTGCTCTGGTAGTCCTCCAAAAACATCCCACAATCCTATGAGCTGACCCTCTGTCCTCTGGACTGTCAAGTTTTCCTACACTATGCCACATTGTTGGGTGGGAGTTCTAGGTGCACATCAACACTCCAGGCAAAATCCTGCAGCTGGACCACATCAGCTGAGTTGGGCTTGCAGGCCTTGGACTACAGGGCTGTTTAATTTAACTGTGGTGAAGAATTAGGGCTTGGTCTGAAGCCTGGGTTCTGGGACTACAGCAATTTTTAGCCCTGAAGCCTGAGCCCCACTAAGGTGCATGGCTGCGCAGCTGTGCACAAAAAATTCTCCACCTGGCCACCTATTTTGCAGAGCCGCACAGCAGCACCACAGCCCAGGTCTGTCCTGCTCCGGCAGCTGGGGCTAGGATCTGCCACGTGACGGAGGGGTGCCAGGACCTGTAGCATGTGGGACCCCTCCTTTGGGGGCCAGCTTGGGAGGTCGGTGGCCTTCTTAGAAGGCCAGAGGCCTGATCGGAGGGCTGGGGCCATGTAGTGGGGGCCACGTGGTGAGGAGGCTGGGGTCACTCTGGCTGCCAGGGCTGTGTGGTGGGGGGCTGCTACAGTGGCTAGGGCTAGCTCCAACACTAGCCCTTCCCCAGGGCTGGAGCTATGTTCAGGGCCGCAAAATGGCTTCCTGACTACTCCGAGCTGGCCATGTGGTTGGTGGCTGTCCAAAGCTGGAGCTGGGCTGTGGTGCAGCTGCTCCTGGGATTGGGGGCCCGCTGCATCTTTCTTCCTCCTCCCCCTCCTGCACCTCTCTTTTGCCTCTCAGGGCCCCGTGCCCCCAACCCTCTGTCCCACCAGTACTCCCTCCAGGTCACTGCCCCACCCCAGCACCTCACTCCCTGCAGACCCAGGGCGCTGACAGCAGCTTCCCTCTGCCCCAGGTGGGGACGCACAGCAGCCCTGTGAGGAGCAGTGTGGGCAGTCCCTGCCCTGCACACAGGCTGCCCAGGAAGCAGTGCTCCCTGGGGGGGACATGTCTCACCTTCTCCCCAAGAGGTGGGAGGGCGCTGCCTGGGAGAGTCTCTTGGGGAGCAGCACCACTGGTGGGTACCACAGTGGCACACATCTGAAGAAGCGCACATGACCTCTTTGCTGGCGTACAAGCCCAAACTCACTCTACTCATGGATGGAAAATCTTAGACGGAACACTGCCCAGCACCCAGTCAGCTGATCTGGGCTGGGTTTGGCCATGTTGCAGATCTTTTATTCCAGTGTGGACACACCTCAGGATGTATAATGTATGGATGGTTGAACTCAGACCTGCATAATGCAACACAGATGCTGGATTCCCAGTTTGGGACCAAGTGTTCAACAGCTACTAACCTGGGGTTACAAATGAGTGTTGACTCTCAGGCACATGGTTAACAAAGCCATGATCTGATAACTCAGGTTCCACTAATCCTTGGCTTACAATGCAGTGTGGACATATCCATGCCCTTCATTTCATGACACCACTTGTCATGAGATTAACTCAAGTATTTCAGTCTATCCTGTGTAGCTTCTTATACTATGCCAGTCATTGTGATATGTAATTGTATGACTGTAAAGCTCCAAGCACACACATACTAACCTGCCTAATCTTATAGTGATTTCAGGGACAGCTTTTATGAAGCTAGAGAACAGATCCTATTTCTATATAAAAAACAGTAAATCAGATCTACTCACTTTTATGTTCTCTTCCTTTTGTATGAGGAGAATTAATAATAAAGAATATGAAAAGTCAAATCAAAATCCTTTACAATTCTTAAAATAATTAACTTAATGAAAGAAATAACCTGAGCTGAACAAAATAAAATTAGCATTAAATTGAGGCTAACAGCAGGCCCATCGCCCATGGCAAAACACTGCTAATGAGTGAGCTGATGAAGGCAGCCACATTTGGATCCCAACTGCCACTCTAATTTCTGTCTACTAAATATATTAGCCATTTCATAAATAACCACTATGCTTCTTTTTGGCTTTTTCTGGTTTCTTTGCCATGTCAGCCCCCATAGATAGAGGAGATCAGAGAGAGCAGCATCCAGTCATTACTGGTAGATTTTATTTCTGGAGCCTGAATAGTTGACAAAATGAGTGATTGTTCTGAAGGAAAATGGGTGCTTGCCTGTGAAATCAAAGAATTCTGATGCTGAGACAACACTATGAATATTTATGTCTGTTTTATCTGTTTAGTACCACCAGTTTTCAATACAGAGGCTACTCTGCTGGCTCTACAACTAATTTTCATATTTAATTTGAAACCTTACTTTTAAGTTAAGCTGCTACACATTATTTTCCATTCTGTGGAATCCAGGGACCTTGTATGAAAATTACATCTTGCTTGCCTTTGAATATATGGGATCTTCTGTATATTTACTAACAGTATATCCTGTCTTTCATAAAAGAAATAATTACTGTTTTTTTTCCCGTGACTATATTTTGGTTCTCATTTTATGTAAGCTATACAAGGCATGTATTTGTAAAATGGCTCAAAGTAATCCTTGCTTAGATTAAGTTTGTATTTTATCAGATACTTTATCACAGAGAAAAATATCAGGTTAACTCAGAAAATAATCATTAATTTTATCTGCTGCAACCAATGGACATTAAAAGGACTATATCACAGATAATTTTCAAGTCTCCTGCATCAATAATCTTCCTTTAAATGTGCTTTAAATAAAATTAGTTCTACTTGGCTAACAAGGGATTATTGCACAACTGTTCTGTTAATTAAAAAAATACAAAGTGATGTTTTTTTGAAGGGTAAGTTAAGGTCACCTGTATTTGTCCTTTCTCTCTCCTGGTAAACCTTGATGCAAACCCACAAAAGCTCCTTAGGAGACAAATGTCAATGCTGTTTGCCTTCAAACCAGGGTTCCTGGCCCATAAAAGAAGTTTATCCCAACATAAAGGAAAGGATTCAAAATGTAAGCACACAGTATATCTCCTGGAAATAGGTAGAGGTATTTGCATCCCCTAGGCAGCTACTTTAATGTCACATGTCAACAGATAAACTTGACACTTTTCTCAGCAGGGCTCTTTTACCTTGATTGAGAAATGAGATTGGAAACCAGCACAAACTCTATCCACCCCTATGCTTCACTGCAGAGCATTCTGTTTATGTGTTGCTGTACATGTGGTTTTGTACTGATGATGCAGCTTTTTTCTTAGATTTTTGCCTTCATTTATAAATAGAGGAGCAGAAAAAATGTGGTATTGTTGATAGCATATTTCTGACACCATCCTCCCGTCCTTTCCATGCCTCTATACATGAGTAACTCCAGTGAAGCCAATGGTGTCACATCACAGCAAGCAAGTGTAAATCCGATCAGAGTCAGACATTTCCTGTTCAGATGATAGACACTGAGGGTATGTCTACATTACAGAGTTTTGTTGGAAAAACATCCGTTTTTCCGACAAAACCTGAGTTACGTCCACACTGCAATCATGTTCTTTCAAAAGTAAATCAAAAGAACAGATGGGTTTTTCCGGCTTTGGTAATCCTCTTTCTATGCCTTTTTCCAAAAGAGCTCTTTAGGAAAAAAAGGTGTGTGTGGATGGGGAGGAGGTTTTTTTTTTTTTTTGAAAGAAGAGGCCTCCAGGAAATAACACAGGTGCCCTGGTGGCCACTCCGTCCAAATTAATCAAAACTCTATAGTTCCTGTCTCCTAGCACCTCTTAAAGCTGCAGGCACCCTGGACAAGCCTTGTGGCAGGAAGCCGGCCTGAGAGCAGCACCTCACCATGTGGCTCTCCCTGCCACAGGCCTTGCCACTCAAGGCCCAGCCTCAAGTCCCCCCGCGACCCTCCTAGTCCTCACAGGGAGCAGCCCCAGACGTCCCAGGACCCACCCAGAAGACAAGAGGCAGGCACCCTCCTGGTCTGGAGCAGAGATCCTGTGGGCGAGGAGGAGACGTTGCAGGATCTCCACTCCAAGTGGCACAACCTCAATATTTTTGAGTGCATGGCCAAGTCCCTGGTGGAGCACGGACACCCACCCTGGACCTTGGAACAGGTCTGGAGTAAGGTTAAGGAGCTCCGCTGCTCCTGGCTACCATCCTCCTGCCATCAGGGCCAGAGAGTGCAGCTCACACTCAGGGGCAGGACCCCACACCTGCCCCTATTGCCAGGAGCTGCACCAGATCCTGGGGGGTGGGGAAACATCTTCCCCACCCGTTGTGGTGGACTCCGGCCTCCAGACCCCATCATTGCCTGGCTTGAGGTTATGGCGGAGGAGAAGCAGGAGGGCCACGGCCAGCAGCAGGAGGAGGAGGAGACGGACACCATCGCCCTGTCCCTGGAGCCGGTGCCTGTCAGACAGGATGTCTCCCAGGCCTGGTCAGACACTGGGGAGGGGTCTTCAGGTGAGTGGTCTTCGTTTGTCACACACATGGGGCGGGGGAGGCTGACACAGAGAGGGCAGGATGCAAGTGTGACTTGGACTGCTTGGGCTGGACATTATGCTGCGGTCCATGCATGTGGAACCAGGTGCAGCATTACTGTATGCCATGTGGACTCAGCAGGCAGCCCCTGAGCACAGGTGGATCCTGCTGCCAGGCTCAGGGGAGGCCACACACATCTGGCCACTGCTGGAAGCAGGCTAGCCACAGGGTGCAGGCACGACCCCAGACACACCGAGGAGTGCCTCACTCAGCACGCGGGTATGCCTACATGTGCGAGGCACTGCCCACTCCCGCGGGAAGTGCTGCAAGTGTGTGTGTGTATCCCAGGGAGGGCCAGGCTACTCCCGGCTCCTCTGCCACCCATGAGGGGATCCCACTGTGGCTGGACACTTCCCTTGCCTGCATGTCCACAGGCCGGGGCGGGGGGGGGGGGTAGTGGGCAGCACGGTCCCCTGGACACCTCAGGGCCCCTATGAAGCAGGGCCCACTGTGCAGACCACACATGGCCTTGCTCCTGGGACATCCCCCTCTTCTGCCCTGAGGACTGTTGGTTGCTGCTCACAGAGGAGGGCACGGCCTCAGGGACAGTGTGTGCAGGGATGACCAACCGCCTCTCCCTCTTTGTGTTCTCCACAGTCAGACCAGCCGGGACTGAGGAGTGAGTCACACCACCACAGCCAACTGCCAGAGCTCAGGGGACCTGAAAGTGCAACAGGGTCCAGGAAGACCTCATGCACCAGCATGTCAGCATCCTGCGCAACATGCAGCAGACCCTGGTGCAGAAGGTCTGCGAGGACTCAGAGTGGTGGAACCACATATGGGACCAGCTCATGCAGTAGTGTGATAGCTTGTGTGCCATCATGCGTGACATGATGGCACACCCACCTGCTGTCTCTGCTCCTGGCTACCACCCTCCTGCTCTCCTGCTATGCCCTTTCCCCCTCCACCTGCCCCCCCCCATGCGATGCCTCTGCTCCCTCCCCAGGTGATGCCCAGGCCCCCTCACCAAGTGATGCTATGACTGGTCCCCCTGACCGCCTGCCATCCCTGACCGTGCTGCAGCCCCCTCTCCTGCCCACCCCTGTTTGGTCCCCGGACCCACCCAACCCCGACGAGGTCCCCACACCCGAGCTGGCACATCTAGCCACCACCTCCCCTTCCAGGTTATGGGTCCTCCTCCCCCTCCAGGTTATGAGCCCCTCTGCCGCTCCAGGCTATAAGCTCCCCTCCCCACCTTTTTTTAATGAAAGTTAAAGACAGACTTTGTTTTGTTCAAAACCAAACAGGTGTCTTTATTCTGAGGTCAGGGAAGGGGCGAAGGGAGGGGTTGTGATGGGGAAGGGATAGGGCTGCAAGCCAGAGGCCCCTGGGGGGAGGCTTTGGGAAGAATTACTGGGGTCCTTGAGAGAAACTCTCCCTCAGAGCATCCCAGATGCACACCCCAGCCCGACAGATGGCAGCTGTCCTCAGCTGCTGGAAGGCTTGTCCCTTGCAGCCGGTGTCTGTCCCCCACCCTGGAAGGAAGGCCTTACCCTTCCTCTCCACAATGTTGTGGAGGACACAACATGCCACGACCATCTCGGAGATGTTGTGCTCCCCAACGTCTGGGCGGATCAGGAGGCACCTGAACTGGCACCTTGAGGCGGCCGAAGGTGCACTCCACCTGGAACTGGGCCTGGTTCAGGCGGGCATTAAATTGGTCCCTGCTGGGGTCCAGGTGGCCAGTATAGGGTTTCATAAGCCATGGCATGAGGAGTAGGTCGCATCTTCCACGATGCACAGTGGCATCTGCATGTCCCCAATGGCAAGTTCATGGCGGGGGAAGAATGTGCCCACCTTCAGCTTGCCATAGAGGCTCGAGTTTCTAACAACGTGAGCAGCATGTGCCCTGCCCGACTATCCGACAAAAATGTCCGTGAAGTGTCCACAGTGGTTGACCAAGGCCTGTAGCACCATCGAGAAGTAGCCCTTCCTATTAATATACTGAGCCACTCGATGTTCTGGTGCTCGGATTGGTATGTGGGTCCCATCGTTGGTTCCAGCTCAGTTTGGGAACCCCAGAGTGGCAAATCCGGCCACGATTAGGTCCAGGTCTCCCAGGTGGATGACCCTCTGCAGCAGGATGGAGTTGTGATGGCCCTCACCACTGCAGAAAGAGACAAACACGAGAATGAGAGAGGGGGTGCCTGAGCCCTTGGAAGGTGCCTGCCCCCCCCAAACACTCCAGGAGCCACCTCCTATGAGACCACCGCCCCACAAGCAACAGGGCTGTGTGAGGGTGGGACGGCACAACCCCCAGGTATGGGGCTTCCCCCACCCGCACTCCACCCCCCCACAGCTCCCAACTCCCCTTTCCCTAGGGTCCCCCTTTTCCAGAACTCCCCCCCTCATGTGCAGGAACTGCAGCCCCAGAGTGCCTTACCTCCATGAGGAGGGCCCCAACGGTGAACTTCCCCACGCCGAACTGGTTGCCCACTAATGGGTGGTGAGCTTCTAGAGGGCGATTGTAACCCACTTCTTCAGGGGGATGGCGGGCCGTAGATGGGTGTCGTGTCTCCGCAGGGCAGGGGCGAGCCAGGCACACAGCTCCAAAAAAGGTATGTATGTGGAAGTTTTGGAGCCACTGCTGGTCATCCCAACACCGTTGGAATTCCACAGTGGGTTGCAGTCCCCTCCATAAATGCCTCTCCACCGTGGGTTGCAGTTGCCAAAGTGTAGCTCCTACACCCTGGTAGAGGGTCCCCAGAATGAGCTCAGGGTCGAGCTTGGTCAGGACCAGGAAGGCAACTGGTACAAAGTGTTGCAGGAACTGCAGCATGGCTGTGTGGGGCCATCACATGCCTGGGGCAGCTCCTGCTCCATGGCACCAAGGAAAAGCTGTGGTGTTCAAAAAAGCAGGGCAGCCATAACAGGCACTGCGAGAGCTTTGCTGTCCCTCGAAGAGGCAGTAAGCATGTAGCAGAAGCAGAGAAACGGCTATCCAGGGGGGTCTGTTTAAGCACGTGTCTCTGCAAGGCTTCGGCACCAGCACCCAGAAGCAACTGGTGACCTAAAGTCCGGACGCTCAGTCTGGACGCTCTATTTCGAAAATGCGCTTTTGTGTGTGGACGCTCTCTTTCGGAAGAAGTTTTTTGGAAGATCTCTTCTGAAAAAAGCTTCTTCCGAAAGAAGCCTGCAGTCTAGACGTAGCCTGAACCAAGGTGCCATGCTTCATCAGATAATTTTGCAAAAGAAAAACTGGCTGCCTGATACACTCTTCAGATGGTGGTATAAGCATCTTTGGGTTTGTCCATGTACTTGCTGGTAGACTGTCCCCCTGCAGGCAATAGTAATATCTCTGACTGTGACTCAGCTTAGATTCCGTGAATTATCTCACACTGGTTCATGGAAATTTATGCATCTCTCATATAATTGAAAAATAAAGGTCATTGGTTTGAAGAACTCAATGAAAAGAGTTAGAGATTATATAAATAGTGTACTGTACTGGAATTCAGCATACTCAGTTTTCTTCCCTGTGGAGCATGAATCAGCATTCATATTGCATTCCCCAACAGTACACAATCCAAATTCAGTAATAAATCCTGGCCACATGCCACTTGAGGCAGGTTGTGCATATGTTAAGAAGAAGTTCTTTTCTCAGTTGTATCACAGACTACCTATGTCACTTTCTCTTGTCTATTTAGATTGTAAATTACAGCATTTGCTTTAGTCTTACAATATATCTCTACAGTACCTAATGCAATAGGACCTCCAGACCCTACCATAGTATTACTACTATTAGCATACATTATACAGATTTGGCATAATTTGTATTATTTAATTGTATTATTATCATGCCTAGGAACTCTAATGATGGAGCAGGATCTCATATGATGGTATGATTATCTTTTCACGTACTTGGAGGCAATCTCCTTTTCAATGTAATGCAGTCCTTTAAAGAAGTAAGACTTTAATTTTTTACTGCTGTGTTTTAGTTGAGAACAGTTCGTAGAAAATGGAATTAGCTTTTACTAGAAAATGCCATTTTTTCAGTGAGTGGTAGAGCTAGACTATGCTGAAGTTTCGAAATTCCATGGGAATTTGCATATCTTCTTCCGATCTCACTTTCGAAAGCAGCGCTTTCAAAAGTGAAAGTAGTCAAGACACGTTTTTTTTCAGCAAACCCTCCCCACTTTTTCGAAAAGCTGTGTAAACTTCATATTTTGAGGAAAAGCTGCTTTTCGAAAAAGGGGAGGAAGTCACCGAAAAAGCCGCATCCAGACTACTTTCACTTTTGAAAGCTCCTGCGGAATTTGCATATCCTCTTTTGACACTTCAGCATCGTCTAGATGAGCCCTCAGATATTAGGAGCTGCTCAGATGTAGCTAGCTGGCACAAGCTGATAAACAGATGTAGAAATGACAAGTGCTGGATCTTCTTGACCAGCCAAATAGCAGCCACAAACATTACAGTCTGCACTAAGCTCTCAGGATCATAACTGCTACCATGACCAGTGAACTCTTCTGAGCTCTGAGGCATTTCCTGACTTCTGATTATAGTTAGGTGAAGAAAGGCAATGAGTTTTATATCAAATTTTGGAGCATATCAAAATAATATTCGTTCCACAAGTTTCAAAATGGAATGCTATAGTTTGTTCAAAATTGTTCACAAAAATTTTTATTAAAAAAATCAGCTTTTGCCTGTTTTGTTCCTGTTTTTTAATCCCTCCCTCATCCTTCACTCTATTTTTATCTTAGGGTGTGTCTACACTACAGGGTTTTGTCGACAAAAGTGGACTTTTGTCGACAAAACTATACCTGCATCTACACTGCCGCTGAGTTCTGTCAACATAACATCAACAGAACTCATCAGTTTTGTCGACGGCTGTAAACCTCATTCTACGAGGAATAACGCCTTTTGTCGACAGAACTCTGTCGACAGAAGACATTATTGCATCTACACTATCCTTTGCGTCTACACTGTCATGTCGACAAAGCGGCTTGCTTTGTTGACAGAACTGGATGTAGTCTAGACGCTCTTTGTCAACAGAAGCTTTATCGACAGTATCTGTCGACAAAACTTCTGTCGACAAAAGCCTGTAGTCTAGACATACCCTTAGATTCCAAGGCCAAAAGGGACTATTTTGTTAATCTTGTCTGACTAGTTCTATAACACAGGACACAGAATATCCAGCGGATCATCCAGCGGTCGGGAGGATGGCATGGGAGTGGTGACCTCTCCCCTCTTGCAGCTGGTCCAAATGTGGAGAACAAAGAGAAGGGCAGTCATCCTGGGAGACACCGTGCATGAAGCCCAACCCTCATCTCTGAGCTGAGACCGAAAGGCCTCGGGTCAGATGATGGTGATGTGCTTCAAGCAAGGACACCTGAGGCCTAGACAGTTGGCCCTTTCGTGCAGGGGTACAGATGTCAGGGAGGAGGACCCTCACTACCCCCACATCCTGGGGACAAGCAGGCATGGGAATATACCGGCCAGACCAGGAGCCTGCACTAGGGGGGCCACTAGGTGGCTTACCTCTGTGCCGTGCACACGCCAGGTCTGGCAGTGGCGGCATCCCACAGGGAGAAGACTTGTACCTCTGCCCACTGGGGGAGAGCAGGGCAGGTTGCTGGGGGGATGTGTGTGTGCGTGGCAGATGCTTCTGCGTCTTGCCACCGTTCTGTCCCCAGAGCGGATGCTGCCCTGAGAGTGCAATCATGCAGTGTGCCCTATGTGGCACTCCTGAGTGTGTGTGTGTGCGCGTGCCTCCATGCCCCCAGCCTCTTTCTAGTGGTTGCTTGTGTTGGGGAGGGTGTCCCTCCCACCCTGGTGTCAGGAGCGAGGCAGGCCTCTCCAGACCCCCTGTGAGCCAGAACACAAGGGTTCTCTGTTGCAGTCTCCTGGGGCTGTGTGCCTTGGACTGATGCTCTGTGTACACCCATGTACACAGGCTGCTGCGCAATCCCCAGGCTGAGAAGGCCAAGTGAGGAGAGTGCCCCAATCCCTCGCCTCTCGCCACTTCCACCCATGTGTGTCTAGGGAAAGTAATAGCACTCACCTGAGGGGCTTTGCCCAGCTTCAGATGATGCCTGGGAGCAGGGGTGGCCCGTGACTATAGGCCAACTCAGCCGTCGCCTAGGGTGCCGCCTTCAACGGGGCACCTGGGGCGCCCAATGATGATGTCATGCCCAATGATGATGTCATGTCACGCCATTGAGGGCTGTGCAGGCAGGGGCGCTGTCAGCCGGTGGCCAGGGCAGTGAGTGGTGTGTGTGTATTATACACCCGAGACTTCAACTGCTAGGACTGGGGTCCCTTAGCAGCAGGCAACCTGGAAGAGGTTGACGGGCGCCCAAGAAGTTTTACGTCCATGTCTTTACCGCTAGGATCGGGATCCCTTCGCGGTGGGCAGCCAACAGGCTGACAGACGCCCCAGAGCTTACAGGGAGAGCTTATTACACCTCAGATTTTGACTGCTAGGATACACGATCCCTTCGCAGTGGGCAGCCTGCGGAGGCTGAGAGATGCCCCAATGGATCTGTCCCCTGGAAGCGACATGATCCAGCGCTCAAACTCTCCCTATATCTGTCCCTTATGACCGGCTGGAGTTCTTTTTAAAATTGTGCTTGGTTCTGTTACAGCAACTGAAGGAGTCAGGTCACAGCTTAAACAGTTACGATTTTATTGTTACAGGGTAAACTTAGCTGTTAAATGCTACTACTGTGTTACAGATAACACAGCCACTACAAAGGACAGGACAGAAATTACACTAATAAGTCACTTACAGGTACCACGAAACCCTTTTGGTTCTCTGAGCTCTTATTAAATGAATGCAGAATAGACATCTAGCAGGTATATATTCTCACCCCTGCATTCCAGACTTGGCGTGGCCAGCGTCTTTCTCTCAATCCCTCGGGAAGAAGTAGGGCGAGGTTGGGTGTCCCACAGACCTCGGGAGACAACCACTACCTGCCAGCAGGTGTAGATGATTGGAGCTCAAATGGGGTGGGCTACTAAACCCCTCTTTATACCCCTTGGGTCACGTAGGCTTCTTCCTGGTCTCAAGTGGCCAATTAGGAAAAATGGCTTTGAATGCCAAGTTTCCCACTAAGGGTGCAAAGCATAATTCACACGTGGGAAAATGCAGACAATGGGCACCTCTAGTATGTGATGGGCGAAGATTCCTCTCCTGGGACAGTGCAGGTGTGTCAATTACTGGTACTAGCCATCAGGGCGGCGGGAGGCCCCGGGTCGTCAGCTAGCCCATTTACTGTCTGGTTTCTGTTTATGGTAGAGTCAGGGACAGGCAGCACACCTGCGTTCCCAGGGCATCAAAGGCTGACTGCCTTTCTCTTGCTCTCTGGGGGGGCGGGGAAAACAAGATGGGGTTCGTGTCTGGCTACAGGCACCGATCGCGCATTCTGCCTGGGGCGCCAGCTGCTGCAGCCCATCTCAGGCCACCCTTGCGGCTGGGAGACATCCTGGGAGTGGGGTACCGGCTGCAGGGTGAACATGACATCCTGGCTGGCAGGCATGGAGCTGGCATTGGCCTTGTCCAGCTCCTCCTTCTCCTCCACCTCTTCGTCTGTACTGGCTCTGCCTCCCGGGAGAGTGTCTTGAGCCCAGAGACCACAACCAGGGGGGGGTGCCACTGCTCACCCCCAGGATGCAATGGAGCTGCCCATAGTAGGGGCACATCTGGGGTGCCATCCCTGAGCAGGAGCTGCACTTCCTGACCTTCGTGTAGGCCTGGCACAGTTCTTTACCTTCATGCGTACTGTTCCTGGGTGCGCATGTGGCCCTTGTGGCCCAGGCTTTCAACCATCTAGCCATAAATGTCCTCATTCCTGCATCTGGTGCAGACATCCCGCTGGTTCTTTTCCTCATTCCAGATCTCAAGGAGATCCAGGATCTCTGCACCAGACCAGGATGGTGCCCTCCTCTTTCAGCCCCAGGCAGGATCCTGGGAGCTGCCTGAGGCACTGCTGGCAGCTATGGGGGGCTCGGCTGGAGCAGTGGGCTCGGCCATGGCAGCAGGGAAGGTTGTGCAGGGTCCTGCTGTGTGGCACAATGCGAGCAGGGCCTGCTTTGTGCCACAATCCCTTTCCCTTCTGCCTGCAGCTTTAAGGGCTGCAGAGGAAGGGAAGCTATAGAGTTCTGATGAGTAGGGACAGAGCGACCAGCAAGACACCTGTGGGATTTCCTGGAGGCCACTTATTTTCAAAATAACTCCAGCTGCCTTGTCTACACACGTTCTATTCTGAAAGAGCTATTTCGGAATAGGCATTATTCCTCGCAGAATGAGGGTTACAGAATCTGGAATAAGACGCCCATTATTTTGGTATTATTTTGAAATAGCAGGCTTGCTGTGTAGTTGCTCACAGTTATTCTGGAATAACGCTGCTG
Organism: Pelochelys cantorii; assembly: GCA_032595735.1. Taxonomy (NCBI): domain Eukaryota; kingdom Metazoa; phylum Chordata; order Testudines; family Trionychidae; genus Pelochelys; species Pelochelys cantorii. Next base: position 43,102,346 of record CM064335.1, read on the forward strand.
TGTAGACTTGCCCTGATAGTTTAGAACAGGTAACTTGAACCATTTTGACCAAACTCAGGTTGATGAACTCATCCCATAGTATACTACCAAGAATATGCAATACTTTTATAACAAGATATCAGAATTTCATACACTAATTAGGATGGAAGTATCTGAGGCTGTTGTGTATACCACCTATAAAACAACCAACATTTTTCTAGTCTTTTTCCAGATGAGTTAAGAAAAATGTGAAATACATGAACCTTTGACATTTCCTGCTAAGAAAAGAATGTCTTTTGATGAAGTCTGAAGCGTCCTGAGAAGAGTAAATTCTTCCCAAGAGTACTGGATTGTAATCTGTTCTTTAAAACCAAAATGTATTGGTGTCTATTGTCCAATCCATTCCAATTTACTTTTGAATGCAAACTTTGGATTCCATAAATCTTAAAGGAGATCAATAGCTTTTATTTGTTGTAACTCAATACATTTTAACATTTGTCTTCCAGCAAATTATCTGAATAGTGCCATCAGAACTTCTTAATATTTAGAGAGAGATTTTAATGGAGAGTGTCAGAGAATTTCCCCCATATTCATTAATCTTGCACAGGTGCAAACATTGACCAGAGTTAAGGTTTCACCAAGTAAATTGAATTGCAAACATCCATATATCCCACTAGACATATTTTTTAATGGAGCGCTTATGGAAACTTACACTGGAAAGTCTCCAAAGTGTTTCAAGGCAGTTCTGCATTAAAGGCAATTAAAGTGTTAGATGAGAAAGAATAGGTGTAATATGATTTCCTTAAGACACTTTCAAATTTTGTTTCTAAAGAAATGCACTGGGATTAGCCTTTCATAAATCCTTCTCTATAACATTTCTGGAGGTAGAAACTGGCAGTTCATACATGTCTGTTTTTAGTAAGATGAATGATAAATTGTGTCTATATCTGGTTAATGTGAGAAAGTTTGATAAGTTAATTGCTGTATTCATAATTGTTGACTGCTTCAAAGCAAGTAATTAACCCAGTAATTCATAAAAGGCTTCTAATTATATTTAACATGGTTAATTTTTTGTTTCCATACCTAGATGCATTGATTGTCTTTGTGTTTTGAAATATGCAGGTAGTTGATGTAGCACACTTGTGATTGTAGGATGCTCAGAGTCACCACTCTGCATCTTAAGCTGCGGGGTTGTTTGGCTGGCTGGCTGGCTGGCAGAAGAGAGTCATTCTTGATGGTTTGGGAGGAGGAGGAGAGACGTAAAACTCCTGGGAAGAACAGCATGGTAACTGACATCACCCAGGAATGAGGGGTTTTGCAAGGTTTCCCTCTGTCGGGACTCTCCCCTCTTTTTCAAGGAGCAAGATTGGCAGCACCTACTGTCCTTCCCCATTCTGGTGATAAATATGCCAGGAAATTGATTATATCTGCTATGGGGATTATACTACCCACCCTGTTGAGAGGGGCTGGGAAGGAATTGACCTAGGTGCAGTTGGGTTTTATTCACTTCCTCAGCAGATTCAGCTGGGCCATGTTCATGCAAAATATGACGGGTGGTAAGTCACACGTTGCAACTCATTATTTAAGGGTAGAGCAGATGATCAGTGCAGGTACTCCATAAATAGGGCCCTCCTGGACCATGAAATAAGACCTTCCCTGTGGAAATATGATGTCTCTGTTCCTAGTAGTTTCTCATCACAGGGAGCTTCCAAGCTCCACCTAGGCAGTAGAGGGACAGGACTTTTTCATCTCCTGCATAGCTGATGGGGGGTGAGGAGAGAGCAGACAGATCCACCTCCAGCTGCCTCCTCCTGCAGCTAAGTGTGAGGCAGGGGGTGCAGCACTTTCTGCAGCTATGCAGAGAGAAAACAAGTATTATCCCTCCCAAGCTGGGCAGGAGTAGCAGCAAGGAGCCCCTAACTGGCATGCTCCCAGCAGTACAGGATGATCAGACTCACCTGTACTTCTTGGAACCTCCTGGGGTTGCAGGAAGCTCTGTGGTTATTGCCTTCTTGAAGGCAGCACAGAAATGTAGGTGGCAATCCCATGACCTCCCTACAACAGGTTTGCAACCCCCCTTCACAATCTTCTTTTGGGTCAGGACTCCACAGATACAACACCATGAAATTTCACATTTTTCAGCTGCTTAAACGTGAAATTTACCAAATTTCAAATCCTATGGCTATGAAGTTGGTAGGGCTATACTGATAATAATGGATAATTGTCTTGGGGAAAGGACTTAGTGGAAAGGCACTCAGTAACTGAGTGGGCTGGAGGTAGCTGGGGACTCCTATGATTGGTACAGCATTGGATCAAGCCCCCTATCATTATAGTCCACCTTAAACCTTGTACGATGTGGATGGTTGGTAAGGTACCAGCAATGGAGTTGCTGGAGGGATCTGGGTAGGAAGGGGGGAGTTGGTTGAATCCCCCCCTGGGGATTGTAAGGTCATGATGATGGATCTGCTGAAGGGACCTGGGTGGAAGGTGTGCGTGGGGGAGCTAGTAAAGGCACTCTCGCCCCCCAGTTAATTATGGGAGAAAACAAGGGAGGGTGACCTGCCCTGTACATGTTATCTGCTGGGTAGTCACAGACATCTAATAATAAAGTTGCAGCTTGATGAAACCCATATTGAATGTCTCCTCTCCTTTCAGCAGAGCCAGACAGAGGCTGAATGAAGCACATACAATTGTAATAAAAAGTTATTTTTTTCTATTCCACCAATACAAAAATAATCTACTAAAATAAAACACTATAAAGCTTTAATGGAAGATGGCATTTAAGGCATGAAAACAAATTATTATATTACGAAAAAATGCCACAGAATTTACTGTCATGGCTCAATCAGACATTTATAGATTTACAGTCATGGGCATTTTTTGAAATCAATAGGCATTTATGAAGGTAGCCAATGAGCAGTCTAAGGGTATGTCTAGATTACATGCCTCTGCTGACAGAGGCATGTAAAATAAGCTACCTGACATAGTCAATGAAGCGGGGATTTAAATATCCCTAGCTTCATTAAAATAAAAATGGCCACCGCGCTGTGCCGGCTCAGTTGATTGTCAGCACAGCTCGCGAGTCAAGACACGGATCAGTTAACAAGGGAAGCCTTTGTCGACTGCTCCATTATGCCTTGTGAAACGAGGTTTACAGGAGCAGTCGACAAAGGCTTCCCTTGTCGACCGATCCGCATCTTGACTCGTGTGCTGTGCCAACGATCAGCTGAGCTGGCACAGCGCGGTGCCCATTTTTATTTTAATGAAGCTGGGGATATTTAAATCCCAGCTTCATTGACTATGTCGGGTAGCCTATTTTACATGCCTCTGTCGGCAGAGGCATGTAATCTAGACATACCCCACGATAGGTATTTTATAGGAAGACTATCTGAACTACAAGGTCCTCATTTCATTTTTGTAATGTGCCAGCTCTGTTAAATTATGTGAATGATTAATAGAGTCTGCTGTTTGAGAGTGGATTCCAGCAGCTAGTCATGGAGGAGCAGATTGTGGGTGAAATCCTGAGCCCACTGTAATCAATGGAAGTTTTGCCATTTGATGACATCAAGAGATGGCAAATCCTCTGCTTCCCTTGGCAATTTGTTCTAGGGATTAATCTGCTCACAGTTACTAAAAAGTCCTGATTTCTAATGTGAATTCGTTCGGTGTCACCTTGCAACAACTGATTCATATTCTGCCTTTCTCTATTAGATAAGAGCCCTCCAGAGCATTGTGGTTTCTTCCCATACAGGTGCTTATACACTGTAATTATGCCCCCTCAATCTTCTTTACATAAACTAAATAGATTGAGCTCTTTGTCTTTCACTGCAATGAAGTTTTGCCAGACTTCGAATCACTTCTACGGCTCTTTTCTGCACCCTCTTCATTTTTTCAACATTCCTTTTAAATTATGTATATTAGAACTATATGCAATTTCACGGTCAGTCTCCCCAATGCTTTATGCAGAGGGAGTGTCACACTCATACCCCTAACTGCAACTCCCTTAATACATGCAAAGATCACAGTAGCCCTTTCATTGACAGCAGCACGCTGAAAGCTGTTCAGTTGCGCGCCCACTATGATCTCCAAATGCTTTCCAGAGTCATTGCTTGTGGGAATGCACTCTCCTTCTTTATGTGTTTGGTCTCAGTTCCTTGCTCTTAGAGGTCTATAACTGCATTTTCATGTAATAAAACAGATTTTGTTTGAATTGGCCTAGTTTAGCACACGATCCAGATAGCTCTGTATGACTGCCTCATCCTTATCTTCATCTATCATGCTGTTATATGTACCACATGATGGGTCACAACAGGGAAGGACACCATGATTGTAAAACTAAACCGGATTAATGTAAAGAAAACTAGTTACAGAGATTTGCAATAGGGATGTATGTGAGTCGTCAAGTAGCCGACTACCTGATGCTTATTGTGTAGTTGAGTTGTCTATTTGCATTCCTTCCCCCCCACCCCCAACCCGCTGTCTCTGTATCAGAGGTAGCAAGAGGGGGAGTAGGGGGACAGAAGCCAGTGCTGGGGGGAGCCGGATTAAAAGCCAGTTCCCCCAGCACCATTTCTGTGGTGCTGCCACCTAGAGGGGGGCAAGGGAGGCTGCCACGAAGCAGCCGCTGCCTGCAGCAGTCCCAGGCTTGCCGCAGGCAGAGGTTGCTCCACATCCCACGGAACAGCCCCTGTCTCTGCCAGCTCCCCGCTGGGACCCCTGCAGACATTGGCTGCTGGACCTGGTGTGAGCAAACCCAGCTCGGTCCTGGCTTGTGCTGGGTCCAGAAGCTACCCCCACTGCAGTTCTGCAGTTTAAATGTAGTAAGAACCAGGTGGGCAGGCAGCCCAGCTCCTACTACACTTAAACTACAGAGTCGCAGCAGGGGTAGGTCATGGAGGCTTCCTCCCTTATTGATTAATTCTGTAGTGGATATAAATTCTATCAACTACATGATTAGCTATTTATTTCCTTCCTAACATCCCTAATTTGCAACTGCAGTTAACACTTCAGCCATGCAGACATGCACTGAGTTCCTTGTGCTTGTTTTAAAATTTTTCTCTCCTTCAATCTGTGCTCCTCCCTCCAAGTTCCAGGAAGCTTTGTATTCCAATCTTTGTCACCTTCAAATTTTATTAGCAGTGAATTTTTATATTTACCTTCTGATCACTGGTGAAAAAATTATGTAGTATCATGCTGAGAACTGATTCCTGTGGAATACCCCTAGAAACAACCCTCTACAGTTATGATTCTCTCTTGACAACTATTTTTGAGCTCTGTCAGTTTCCCAGTCTTTACTCAATTTAACATGTGATTTATTGCTGTTGCATAGTGCATTTAAAAAAATCAGAATGGTACTAAAATAATCAAGTGGTACTAAGTCAAATACCTTACAAATGTCTAAGCTTATTATAGCTACACAGTTACATTTTCCAACCAAAATTTCATCAAAGAATGAAATCAGGTGTATTTGACAAAATGTAGTGTTCCTAAAACCATGTTACTTGGCATTAATTATTTTTGTAACCTTTTATTAATTATCAGTTGAATCCTGTATCAGCTTTTCCATTGTTTTGCCCAAAATTACTGAGTCTTTTTTAAACAATTGAACAACATTAGTATTTTTCCAGTCTTCTGGAATTTTTCTGTATCCAAAGATTTATTTAAAAATTAATATCAGAGATCTCCTGAACTAACAATTTTAGAATTTTTGGACTGCAGATAACCAGGGCTATTTATTTAAAAATGTTTTTTCCTAGTAGCTTTTGTTCTACATCCTCCTTGATTAATAATGAATTTTAGTATTTCATTATCCTCATATAATGCAGGTACATCATACTGCTTCTTTATAAATAAAAAACATAAATATATATTTAATATTTATGCCTTGCCACATAATTAATAACTATTTTACCCTATTCAGCTAATAATGAGCTTAAGCCATTGCTAGGATTTCCTTTATTCTTAAAATACTTTAAAAAATACTTAGATCTGACAACCATGGAGTTCTCCTTGGTGTCTCTGACTTCCCGTATCAAAGTTCTGTATTTCATAATTTATATAAATTTCTGTCTATTTCCTTCTTTTTACATTTGTTTATATGTTGCTTGCTTCCCAATTGAACTAGTCTAGGCTTTTTAATCATAATGGTCTTTCATCTTGATTGTCAAATTGTGCTTTTGGAGCAGGGAGATCCAATAAACTCTACTTAAAATAACTTCCTATTTTTCATTGACATTTTGTCCTAATTTTCTCTACCAATCAATTTTGCTCACAATTGTCCTTACCTTTGCAAAATTAGCCCTTTTATAATACTAAGTAAATGTATTGTGCCAGACCGAGACTAACTGGCTGCCACACACCGATGGAGAAAAGACATGCTGGGGCTTGAGTGAACCACTTTCTTTTCCTTGAGTAAAGGAAAGCCCAAAACCTAACTGCAGCATAATCAGGCAGGCACCTAAGGTCAATTAGAGCTTGCTAAAAGCTACAGGATGATTAAACACCTGCAGCTAATTAAGGCCTGTGGTGCCACTTTAAAAGGGCTCCCCAGGCTAGGAAGGGGAAGAAAAAGCATGAAGGACAGGAAGTGCTGTGTGCAGGAGTTGTGTGGGTGTGAGCAGAGGACTGATGAGCAGGCATCAAAGGGAAGGTGCTGGGAGGCATTGTTTGGGGGAAGTGGCCCAGGGAAAAGCTGCTAGATTGAGAGTGGCAGTAACCCAGCCTGTTGCTGCAGCCTTAAGGTCTCTGGACTGGAACCTGGAGTAGTGGGCGGGCCCAGGTTCCCCACAACATCTCAACCTCTGCCTTGAGAAGGGAGATCAGGACTTCAGAGAGGATTTTACCCCAAACTTATGAACTAGCCTGTGATGAGTATGGCTCAGTAGGCTGTCGCTCCTGCCTTGAGTCAAGAGAAAGAGTCCGTGTGGAGGGTGATAGCGAGCCTCTGAGGCCAAAACTATGTGCCACTCATGTGAGGCCCATGGGGAATAGCTGGAGCTCTGCCACAGTATATTTAGTTGATCTGCCTTGGTGGTTAAATGCTTTATCTAGAGAGAACAGAGTATGGCCATAGGATTACTAAATACATGCCAACTCCTGGATCTGGATCAAACTTGGATTAGTCTTGCCAATAAAAGTGTGTACTTCAATGTGGAAGCTGCAATCGGTGCACTGGTACTAATAGGTACTGAAAGGTGCATAAGATAATGAAAGGTGAATTCACTGTAGTCCATAAGGCTCCCACAAAGCACTATGCACTATAAAAGCTCCCTAAGTGATTTGCAAAGCTAGGCATGGTTTCTCTGCACTGGCTTGGATTTTAATAGCAGCAACATCAGAATAAAAGATGGATCTGATGTATTAATACCTAGTGTGACAAAGTCAGACTGGACAACTGTAAGGGCATGATGGAAAGGAGGCATATCAGCCCTAGACTAGTAAATGGCCTTTTCCAGATGAGCTGAAAAGAGGTTACCTCAGGTCAGTCAGGAACTGCTGAATCCAATTAAGGGCTTCCTGAGACCTTCAAGAATACCTCTTCTGCTGAGGTGGAAGGAGGAGAGATGCATTAGGGCTCGTGGCTGCGTGGAGTGAAAGGGGTCTCCTGGGTGGAAGGCTCCTTTCCTTCCTATAGGGCAAGCAACCCAGGTTTTCTGTGTGCCAGTCCTTCTCCACATACAACAGTACAGCAAGGCAACACCTCTGCGTGGGAGCAGGAAAAACATAGTCCCTTCTTAATGGCATGAGTTTGGTTCTTTTATTTGGCTGAAGAGTAATCCTTAGGGTCACCCTGAGACACACCTTGTAATACTGAAAAATAAACCAAGGTGAAGAATGAAGACTCTCCTGAGTGGGATTGATTTTTTCCTGCTGCACCATGCCACCAGATGAGGCTCTTGGCAGGGGGTTGGACTCAATGATCTCCTGAGGTCTCTTCCAACCTTATGATTCTATGAAGGAGGTGCCTTGCCTCTTTAGGTCATGTAACCAAAGGGAATCTCTTTGCTTGGGACATATTGGTGAAAAGAGAAATCAAAAGTAATAGTATCTGAGAGATCAGCTGCATTGTCAAAAGTACAAGTCTTAATTATTAAGCAATAGTAATTTATTTTCATCTCCCATCATAACTTATCAATTTGGCATTTAAGAATGTAAGTCATCAAAGTTCATTACAATGAGATTCCAATGGTCAAATACAGATACTATAATTGCCAAAACTACTCTTTTGAAATTGTCTCTAGACAATCTGTATGATGCCTTTAAACTTCATTGTTCCACTCAAGTCCCTGAGACTGTCCTTTGGAAAAACAAACTTTATCACTGTCAATTTTCAAGATTGCACAAATCAAACAATTTGTCCATGATGGGGATCTTGCAAGGGAAGAAAAACTGTCTGTATCACTGACTAATGGACAGCAATGAAGCAGAGCTCTGCTACGTGCAACTAGCTACTTTCTTTCATAAATGAGTATATCCACTGGATCTCATAGAATCATAGAATACTAGGACTGGAAGGGACCTCGAGAGGTCATCGAATCCAGTCCCCTGCCCTCATGGCAGGAAAATGGTCGGGAAACTGAGAAACTGGTTGGGAGAGACGAAAAAGTACAAAGATTAGGGACAAAACCCATTTTGATAATGATTGTCAACAATTTATGATTTGCATCAAGTTGGATTACTCAGCATTTGTATCCCCACCACTGAGAATCACTCAAATTGTATTTTGTTTTCCCCTAATGAACTTGCAAATATTGTCATGTTGGCATTCATTCTACAGTGATAGGTAACCTAGAATTATGACAGATGGCTAGCCAGAGATTAGCCTCAGACCCAATCCCAATTCCCATTAATGTCAATGGTATTCTTTTCATCCGCTTAAGTGGGAATTGAATTACACCTGGATTTATAGAAACACCCACTAAAGAAAAACCAAATAGGAGCAAAATATTTTATATCACAGGTGAGAAAATTGATCTTAAGTCCAAAATTAATAGGTTAGTTGCATTTAACTAATTGCACAAAAGAATGAGAAAAGTGTTAACTTATGAAAGTCCATTTAAATACATTCTAGCATATTCAGTCCTTTGTGATTGGTTTATATTCTCCTTAGAGACTGTAACTCGGTGTTTAGATCCACATTCAGTTCTAGCATGTGAATCAAAAAGAAGCTGTTCTTAATTCAGAGTTACTAAGGAATCACACCATGGGTACGTCTACACTAGCCCCCTAGTTTGAACTAGGGAGGCTAATGAGGGTGACCGAAATTGCAAATGAAGTGTGGGATTTAAATATCCTGCGCTTCATTAGCATGTTCCCGGGCGGTTGCCATTTTGGAAACTGACTAGCCCGGAATAAGTGCCCGCATCTATATGTGGCAGTGAAATGGGAGTTCGAAGTAAACCCCTAACTCGAATTAGCTGTTAAACTTCATTCCATGAGGAGTAACAGCTAATTCGAGTTAGGGGTTTACTTTGAACTCCCATTTCACTGCCGCGTGTAGACGCGGGAAGTTATTCTGGGCTAGTCAGTTTCCAAAATGACGACCGCCCGGGAACATGCTAATGAAGCATGAGATATTTAAATCCCACGCTTCATTTGCAATTTTGGTCGCCCTCATTAGCCTCCCTAGTTCGAACTAGGGGACTAGTGTAGACGTACCCCATCATTTCTGCATGAAGTGGTAGGTATAGCCATATCGGTCTGAGGCTACATCTACACTATGAGTTTTCTCAGCAAAGAATATGCAAATGAGGGACTCATTTGCATGACTCACGATCTCATTTGCATATTTTCTGCCGAGCCATTTTTGTGCGAGCTTACACACACACGTCCGACCCCTGGGAGATATGTCCTCCCCCCACCAGCCACCTCCAGAAGCAGGCTGGGCACAAGGGCACACAACTCCACACAGACTGAGGAGTGTCACACATAGCACATGGCCATGCCTGCATGCATGAGGCACCACCCACTCCCGCGGACAGTGCTGCCAGGTGCAGGTGTATGTGCGGTCCCCAAAGAGAGTCAGGACACTCCAGGCCCCGGTCCCACCCATGGGATCCCACTGTGGCTGGACACTTCCCTGGCCTGCTTGTCCATGTTGGGGGGGAGCAGGCAGTATGCTCCCATGGGAATGTTGAGGCCCCTGTGAGGGGCCTTGATCATGGGCCTTGCTCACCGAGGAGGGCATGGCCTCAGGGACAATATCTGATTGTATGGATGACTGACCACCTCTCTCTCTTTTCCTCCACAGCCAGACCAGACATTGCTGAGGGGCAATCCATGCCATCAGAGGCACCTGCCCAAACCCGGGGGAGCCTCAAGAGCTGGAGGGTGCACACGGACCTCATGCGGGAATACGTGGCCATCCTGTGTGACATGCAGCAGACCCTGGCCCAAAAGGTCTGCGATGACGCCGATTGGCGCAATTGCATGTGGGACCAGCTTATGTGGCAGGGCGAAAATGTGTGCCACCATCCGGGAAGTGATGGCACTTCCAGCTCCTGTCCCCACTCCTGCTCCCCCTGCCATGCCCAAGCCCCCTCCCCCTGTCCCTTCTGCCAGACCTGACCCTGCTCCAGCCCCCCCCCCGTTCACCCCCCTGTTGTCCCAGGCCCCACCGAACCCTGAGTTTGTCAAGTTGGGTGGATGACTGACCACCTCTCTCTCTGATGAGAAAATGAGTTTTTTCTTTTTCTGCTTGCGCTGTGTGGATGCTCTCTTTCAAAAGAAGTTTTTTTGGAAGATCTCTTCTGAAAAAGCTTCTTTTGAAAGAGACTTGCAGTCCAGACATAAAGCCAAAAATAGTCATTTTCTGAGGGTGTTTCATTATTTGCAAATATCATTGGTGTTTGGAGATATAACAAGCAAAGTCATTTTATGGATTATTTGCAAAATATCCAGTTTTGTTCACATTCAAGCATTAGAATTGCTTACCCATGTATTCTACTGGTTAGGCTGTTTTTGTATTTGACTATTTATTATAAAGATCTGTTATGAAGCTTAATACTAAAGAGCACTAACACAGTCAAATTTACCCAAAGCCCTCGTGTTTTTGAAATATTCAGTTTCCCACCTAGAATTTCATAAACAGCCTCTCTGAATATCATCTTCAAGACACACTCTCCCCTCCACCCATGAAATAAGTCTGGCACACGAGAGCACTGGTAACAGACTGCTTTTTATTTTCAGGCCCCAGTTCCATGATATGAGACAAGGTTTTATACCCCTGTCACATAGCTAAAGGTTATATCCCCATGATGTGTGCCATGGTTGCCAAAGGCTATGATCTTGTCACATGGCAAAATGTTATCCTTGTTACAAAAGATTATAGTCCCATCTTAAAGTGAAGAAAAGCGGTCTGTGTTACTAACTAATGGACAGCAATCTAGCAGAGTTCTGTGAATAAAAGGGTGTGTCCCTGGGGCCTGGCCCTGAGAAACTTGCAGTGAAAGAATGAAAAAGACAAAGGAAGTCACTTCAGAAAAATGAAGCCGTTGACTCTATTGGCTACTATTACAGCTTTGCCTTTAAAAAAATAAATGAAAACAAACCATATTATTAAGGTTATCAATTGATGTGTATTAACGCAGGGAAGGATTAACATGTTAATTTTTTAACGCGTTAATTGCAGGCATTAATCATAGATTCATAGAGCTGGAAGAGACCGCAGGAGGTCATCGAGTCCAGCCCCCTGCCCAAGGCATGACCAATCCCAACTAAATCAACCCAGCCAGGGCTTTGTCAAGCCGAGTCTTAACCTCTAGGGATGGAGATTCCACCACCTCTCTAGGTAACCCATTCCAGTACTTCACCACCCTCCTAATATCCAACCTAGACCTCCCCCGCTGCGACTTGAGACCATTGCTCCTCGTTCTGTCATCTGTCACCACTGAGAGCAGCCTCTTTTCAATATTAAAAATTAAGAAATACATGTTGGATCTCCCTGGTCTGGCACCCTCAGGACCTGAACCATCTCAAACCAGGGAGTTTGCTGAACAAGGGGGGAGCTCCCTGCTACACCAGCCCCCCTGCCACCAGCCACTGCAAGGGCTGTTCTCTCCACTGCTGCTGTGCTCCCTGCTATGCCAGCCTGGGTTGCTGGCCACTGACCCAGAAGATGTTCCTGGTTACTGGACCTGCTGCTACTGGCTAGGGCTTCTCTCCTGACCCTAGCTGGTCACCGCTCCCAGCCAGGCTCTCTGTTCCAGCAACATCTGAGGTCCTGTTGGAACAAGGATATTGCTGCGCCAGAGAGTGCCAGATTTCAGAGGTTCAACCTGCAGAGATTTCGTGGATGAGTGCCGGGGAAGTTACCTGCATGTCCTTAGGAAGGGAAAGGAATATTTTGTCTTAAAAACCCTGCTGACTTTCTGATCACATGTCTACTTGTTTTCCAGACAATTCCTTTCTGCTGCTGTCTGCCCATATGTTGAAAGAATTTGCCACTCAGGGTGTGTATTTGCTGCTTTTGGCATTTTGCATTGTTTGAGAGTGTCTGGAGGACAGTTGCTTCTATTAGTGACAACCTGAATGTCCTCCCTAATTTTTTCTCAGTTTTTCCCCCCCTATCATGGCATTATACCTTGGAATGCGCAATTTAGGTGTTAATATACAAGGCTGCTAGCCATTTTCTATTTAAAATCTGCTGTTCTCCACATTTGTAAAGGGAGTAATTGATTAGCATTCTTCTTATAGCATTTCCTCTATTCTACTTTCCTAGCATGTTGCTTTTTCTTACCTACTTCAGGGTTAAATTTCTTAAGAAGCTCATTAAATATGGACACCAAGATTTTTGCCTTTCTGTCAATAATCCCTCTTGTGATTTGATTAGCTGATTGAGGGAGTGGGCAAGTATGATCCGGTGGCATTTCTGCTTTAGAAGAGTAGCAACCAGGGCTGGATTTATACCTTATACACCCCTAGGCACCCCTAGCATCTCTGATGCTCCCCCGCATGCTGACAGCTGTCCTTCAGGTTGTCCATAACAAATTGGAACTTTTAACCTACTTTTAAGCGGTAGGCACCCCTAGCACACTGGTGTCTCTAGGCACAAGCCTATTGCGCTTAACCGGAAATCTGGCCCTGAGAGTAAGATGAGTTATATTCTCACGTCAGAAAATTCCTCTTTGAAAATTTCCAAGAGATGGGAACCCTTTTCCAGACATAGTCCTGTTTATTGTCTAGGCCATAGGGTTCAACTGAGTGGCAGCCCCCTCTCAGGGCCATAGAATATATATTTGGGAAGCTTTAGAAAAAATCTTATTGTGCATATTTTACCCACAGCAATGAACAGCGAGAAAAGCTGATTCCTTCCGACATATCAGGTCCTCAGATGGTACAGTGCTTTGACTCTAGATGGCGCTGTGCATTTTGATGGATTTCTATTAAGCTTGCATAGCATTATACAATGTTATTGCCATCTGCACATTAATCCATTTGCTACTATGTGGTCTGCATATTTAATTGTAAGCATTGACTTCAATTGCAGTTTTGCTTTTGCTTTTATTACAATAGATAATTGGTCCTGTTTGAACCAGTACCTTACTGTTTTTAATACCTACTTCAAGTTGGAGGTTGATTTTTGTATTGGTATATGTATTTTTGTGGCAGGAAGGAAGAGAGACATACTACTACAGATACAAAGAAGGGGGGTCATGATCAAATAACTTTGAGAACCACTGGTCAGAAGTGTGGGCATGCAGGTTATATATGGATAATATTTATTATTTCTGTTGCAGCAGTAGCTAAGAGCCTCAGTCATGGGCTAAAACTTGACTGTGCTGCAGAGACACAGAACAAAATGGTAGGCTCTGCTCAAAAGAGCTTGCAACAACTGACAGTAGTTTGATAATTATCTGAAGCTGATTTCTTCAGAGTGTGTGCAGGGATAAAGAGGTAAGCACTTTTGACTGAAGTATTTAAATAGTAGTTTTTATATTAGCGTCTCTTTGGCAGGTGTGGGCTAATTAAAGAGGATTTATTAAAATATTTGGTTTACAAGCTTGTAATGAAACTCAGTATTTTATTTTCCCTCTATTTAGTTTGATAGTGCAGAGGGTCACTTTTCAAATTTCTAGCAGAGGAAGGAATTAAATTGTTGCCATCTGGACTCTTTGCATCTGAGGAGACAGCTGAGGCATAAAGACGAAGAAATCCTTGAGGCATATCTTTCTGTCCACAAGGTGCCACCATAGCTCTAGTGGAGTAATAGAGCTAGAGCCATTGAAAATGTGTCACACAGAGATTAGTTTGAATATGAGCTATTTCAACCTACTTTTTAAGCTCTAACGTTTATGCACTGATATGTTATCATCACATAATAATAATTTGCTATCTTTCAGAGTTCCAAAGGACATGTAATCTATTTGAATTAGGCAAGGCTTTTTCTTCAAAGGATCCCCAATGAACTAACAATCTTTTATTCTCTCAGAAACTAATCTTTTGTATTCTAGCATCTGTCATGTAGCATGGCCCCAGTCTGTGCAAACTGTTTAAATGTTGACCACAGGATCAACCAGGCATTTCAGATAGATCAATATGATTAAATACTTGCTGTGAAGGGGCTGTGGCAAATAATAATTGTAGCCCTATGCACTCAGTCGTATTGCCTACAGATTGTAGGTGCTAGAATTAGGTGAACTTGCTAGAGTGTTGTCTAGCTTCTCATTAGTGTTATGAGATAGAATTGTCTGCCTAACTATTTGTATTACAAATACCAGAACAAGCCTGAAGAAGTCAATATGATTGCACAGAAATACAGGTTGGACCTCCCTGTTTCAGTACCCTGAAGACCTGATTGGGCTGAACGAGGGAGTTTGCTGGACTCCCTGCCCCCTGTCCAGGAGACCTGGGCCTCCAACCCCAACTGGGCTCCACTGATGATCTCGCTTCGGTCACCAGGCTCCGTGTCCATGGCCTGGTTCCACTTGCCAGCCCCAGCTACCAGGCTCCTGACTCCTCTCCCAGCTGGTGACCCCCTCGCCCTGCTCCTGGCTGATGCTCCCCAGACCAGAGAGTTTCAACCTGAATGCTGAATGTGGTAAAGTGGATTCAGTTTCTCTGAGGGCTCAGGTCTGGTCTCAGTTATATTTGCATAGATACAGGGTGAATCTACTGACGTTAATGAAGTTATTCTGGGTTCACACCCCTATAATTGAGAATAGAATTTGGCCCAGATGGGTTAATTTAAGTCAGTCTAGGATGAGGAATTCAAAGAAGCAGAAAACCCTGGTAGGACTGCATGTTTAAGAAGGTGGTGGAAGTAGGTTGGTGTTTCTAAAGGTCCTCTTTCAGTTTATTGATTATTTGCTTTTGTAAGTCTGGCATGCAGTTTCAATTCTTGTGTGCAGAAGATGGGGCATCTTAACTCCTTGGTATCACAGACAGATTTAAAAACTAAGCAACAGTACTTCTTCGGACAAGTAGCTGCAGACTGCATAACATCTTGGTTCCTATTGGTAAGTCAGTAGTTGAGATGATAGAACAGATAACTCGGAATGGCATGTGGACTATTCTGACACCCTTGGAAACCAAAATGGAGGAAATTTGTTCTAAAGAAAATGGATGATCACTTAGCAAAAGTCCAAATCTTAGGCTTGTTAACATAACTCTGCCTGACAAATCTGGAAACTCAGGAACTGAACTCTATCCTGGTAAACAGAGAATATCCTGAGTCCCTTTATAAAAGTATTAATTATTTATATTCCATTAATGCAGAAAAGCACCAGTCAGGATTGGGACCTTGCAGACTACGCACTGAACAAGACATACACAGAAAAACAGCTAGAAAACAAGTGCCAGAGAGAAAATGGAATTTAAAAAGTGTTTAGAGCATCATCGACACATGTTTTGTTAGTTCCATGTATTTTGATAATTTGTGGTTATTATATAGTTAATAGGCAAGGTACTAGAAGAAGACTGTGTGCGTAGTTCCCAGGGTTTGTAGGACCAATATTACTCTATATTCACTTTCCTCACACTAGTTGAGGATCTCTATTGTATCTCCTCTTAGTCGTCTCTTTTGCAAGCTGAAAAGTTCCAGTCTTTTTCATCACTCCTCATATGGAAGCTGTTCCATACCCCTTCACTGTAACTATTCCAATTCTGTCTTCCCTGGGGGAATACCCACAAGCCTCTTTGCGGGGGGATCATCTTTACCAAGAGAGTGTCCGGAATTCTCTGGTCCTGGAGGTGTCAGTGGCTGCTTCAGAGGGAATGAACAGAATAGGGCAATCCTCACATGATCCATCCCTATTAGCCAAAATGGCCAGGGATGGAACAGCATGCTCTGTGCCTGAAGTTGGGAGTGGGTGACACAAGATGAATCATGTGATGATTGCCCTGTTCTGTTTATTCCCTTGGAATCTCCTCCACTGCTCCTGCAGGCCTCTCTGGTCTAGAGCCAGCAGTCACTTCCCTCTGCTGCTCTCTTCCCTTAAGCCCTCTTCAGTCCTGGCTCTGTGGCTTTGGGATACCAACCAGGAAACCCCTCTCTGTTGCTCTCTTGCTTTAATCCTTCTCCCAGCAACCTCATTTAGGCTACAGCTACACATGAACTGGGTCTGTGATTCCCAGCTCAAGCAGACAGGCACCAAGTCACCTTTCCTTTCTCCAGCTGAATCAATCTGTGCTCTCAGGCAGCTCCCACTCATCAGATCTCTCTTGCTTCTAGGGCCCAGGTGCAATCTAAATCCTAACTGGAGTGAATTGATGAGGCAGGAGTACACTGGCCCTACTCCCATTACTGTGACACTAATCCTTTTGTGGGATTTTGCTTTCATTGAATAACTCTATATGAAGTGTAGGTATTTAAGCAAGTAACTGCTGTACCTGTTTTCCAAACCTAATTGCCTGTTTGTGTATGCAGATGTGGTATGTGCACATACAATCAGAGTAGATACTTTTAAAATTGGCACATGGAAGATTAATCTCTTGACAGTTTAATTTGTGTTTATTTATTTGTAAATTTACACGGTTCTACAGTTGCAGCAGGGAGAGAGAAAAGGGCATGAAAACCAAATAATTTAGCTTTCTGCTATTTGACTTTCATATCCTAAAGTATCTGCACCATGTTTTTAATTTTCAGAAAAAAAAATTACATCTGAGCAAAGCAACCATTGTGAAAATTCATCCAGGAGGAACTTCTTATGGTCAAATTATAAATGGATGGAAAATAGATTTTTTAAAATAAAAGCGCTGATTCAACCATCAGAGATGTTACTAGTGCTACTGTACTTTGATTTTTCCATATAGTTACATAATGAACCATAGATGCCAAGTTTCTTGAAGGAACATTTTCTGCTCTGGACATCCCAGGATTTATTATCGCTGTGCCAAAGTGACTTTGATAAAGCTTTAACTTAAGACTTTTCTACAGTAGGTAGCAGAAACTCACAGCTACTCCACAAAAACAATTAGTTCTAGAACTGTGAAGTTCAATTCCAGACCTCAATTTGCCCCAGTGGTGGGGGAGCTTGAATGAGGGTCCCCCTCTAATTTTTTTTTTTCAACAAAACCTGGCCATGTACTTTTACATTTTGTCCAATTGCCTCTGTAGGGTGTAACATTGCATTTAGTGTCTGTATAACCAAGTGCAGTCTTCATACCCATACACGTTAGCCTTTTTGCTCAGACTAGCAACAAGGATGCCAGTCATGGTGGCAGCTTTGTGATTAGAAATACCCTCTAGGAAGTAGGAAAGTTGTCAACTAGTCTCACACAGTTACTATCTTTTCCAACTTTGAATTAGAAGCTGAGCATGTCTCCATATCCAGGGACCACTTGAATGGCTCTTTTACTGGCTCAGTGTTCTGCTAATAGGTCTGGCAGGATTTGTTACTTTTAAGCTAACTAGATCTTCTCCGGAGAAAGCAGAGCCACAGAACAGGGTGCCCTATGCAGCTGCATACTCTGCGTATGGGTAAGGAGGGCCCTGCCTATATCCATTCCCTTAGCCATTCAGTCTTCGATCATATAGCACCTGGAAATAAATTGCTCCCGGGGGAATTCTGTGCATGTGCACAATTCATCTCCCCTGCAAGTTCTTTGCCTTCACCACAGAAAAATGACTTCTGACAGAGGAAAATTGCAAGGCCATGTTGTTTCATGTGCCAGGGGCAACCCATGGAGAGGTAAATCATCACAGCAGGGCTGGGTTTGCTCCAGCCAGTGGTTTCTACTCTATGCCAAGTCAGCTTCTAGTTCTGGCTGGGCTGAGAATGGGAAACCTCCCCCAGCTGCAGGAATCTGACACCCTTCCCCCCCACTTCCTGCCCCCATAGCTCCTCAGCCACTGGACATGGGCTTCCAGACCCCTCTGCATCTGGACCCTCCCAGGCCCCACCTTCTCTGCATCTGGATCACCCACTAATCCCCTCCACCCTGCATCATGACTCCCACCTCTGCACCTAGATCATTCCCCACTGGACCCCTGTGCTCAGCCCCTCATCCTGAAGAGCTTCACTTCTTCGCTTCTCCTCCCTGCCCCAGCTGCACCTGCACCACTCTGATGGGTTCCCTGCACTTAAACCCCCACTTCAGTGGACCCCAGCCTGCTTCACCCATATCACCCACCAAAAACCACTCCTCCAGCACCCGGACCAGCACCAAGCCCCCATTCTTAGACCCCCTCCCACTGAGCCCCATCCGCCCACACCAGACCTCCCCACTGAGCCTCAGCCACCTTCACTGGACTCATCTACAGAGCCCCATTATCCCTGCACCCTGAAGCCCCCAGTGACCCCAGATCCCTCTGCACCCAGCACCCATACTGAGCTGACCACACCCAGATTGCCTCAAACAGAACCCTCTCGTACCACACCTGGTTTCCCCGACTCTAAGCCCCCCCACATTTGGATCCTGCCCCACATGTGGAAGAATGGCACTTTCACAAAAGGGGGGGTTTTGTGCAAAAAGAAGCCATCTACACAGCGCTTTTTTGCACAAAACCTCTTGTGCAAAAGGGATCCAAGGAAGAAATGCAAATAAGAGTGCGACATATGCAAATGAGTGCTCCATTTGCATTTCCTCTTGTGGAAGAGGCTCGTAGTGTAGAAGTAGCCTTATAAAGAACTGCAAAATGTTATAGGGAAGGGGGTATTTGTCTCTCATTTATACCCCTGTGGGCTCATTGAAGTCAAAGAGAGGCTACACTGGTTTAAATGAGTGCTTAATTTTGCCCGTCTGTAGGTGAATGGTTTCCATTAGATGTGTGAGAGAGCTATCAGCTAAGCGAACACACTGATGAAACTGCTTATATAGATACAGTGGGAACTTTGATGTTGACATCAGTGGGAGCCCAATCAAGCCTGAGTAGGGCTCAGTCCTGAAATGTGACTAATCTGCATTAGTGACACACACGGTATTGTACATGCTGAACTAACTTCTATGGGAGCTTAGCAGCCTGGAAGAATTATGCTTGCTCGGGTAAATTAAGGTAATCGCTGCTTCCGATAGCCACAGCTATCTTTTGATTTGTTTGTACAGCACCTAGCACAACAGGCTCCTGGTCCATGACGGCAGGCGTTACGGTTACAGTAAGGGTAGATCAGTGAGGTATATGTACAGGTAGCTACAGTTTGTAACTATAAGGCTGCTCTTAGTATATTGCAAAGAGTGGACTTTGTAACCCACTCCCCCCTATGATTCCTGATAGAGACTTTGTAATTATTCCCTTTCTTCCTTTGTTTCTCTAATCGGTCATGGGCACTTCTTTATCAAACAGTTCTAGTCGCCCCAGACAGGCGCTCACTCCCTAGAAATATTGCATCTGGTGACAATAGGACAAGTTGCAGGCATAACTAATGCCTGAAATATGAACAACCTTTTAACTTTCAAACTGTTTTAAAAATCCTTTTAAGTACATAACTCCTCAGGGTCAGTGAGTACTGCCCAGCTGGGAATCACGAAGCCCATTGGTTGGGTCTTTCATCCACTGGGTCTTGGTCTTGCATCACAGCTCACCTCTTTCACTCTGATGTTTCTCCCTCTATGGAGAGGCTGCCAGGAAAATTACCCCCGTGTAAAGAGAATCCTCTGATGGCATAGGGCTGATGGAGCACTGAAGGGATGGTGGCCAGTCTCTGCTAGTGGAGTGGCCCCTGGGTAGCTACTGCATTCACAGGGCTATTGTATATGGTGCTGAGGTCAGGCCCAATACCAGCAGGTGCAAAGATGATTTAAAACCACCTTTGTCCACTTCGTGTCTGGCTCATGCCACCTGACCAGTGTCAGAATCAGGGCCCCTGGTCTGCCAGTGTATAGAAACAGACAGGGAAGGGTTAAGCAATGGGACAGGTATGCAGCTAGTCTAACTCTCCCATATGGACAAGGTAAAAGCTGCAAAAGCAGAAGGAAGAGAGCAGCAGTAGTCTGTAATAGGACCACTTATTGAGTATGATGCCAGGCTTTCAGTTCACAATCAAAAACAAATTGGAGAAAGCTTGTCTAAATGTCTGGAGCTCAGATGTTGAGTATTGCATGTAGTGCCTTCAGCACAGTGCTGCTGTGTGTATTACAGCTAGCTGCAGGTGAAAGGCCAAGTCTTTTAAAAATAAAGCTTTTAGACTTAACCTCATGGGCTAAAGTCATTGGAAACAGTGAAGATGGAAACGCTAAGTTAGTGTATGATGAAGGCTGAGAAATATGTGGTCAACATGTAAGGAAAAAACTGAAAATGCCTCATGTAAGTAGGCTCAGAGTGTGGATAAAAAAGTCGTAGTGAAAAGAGACACAAAATGAGATTAAACAATAAGTTTGGGAAAATGCATTATAATTAGAAAAATATACCTCCTGTGAAATCTTAAAATGCCATTAAGGGAAAAGAAGTGTTTAAAAACACCACAAACATATTTATTGTCTGTTAAGTGGAGACTCTATTGCCAAATGTATACTGACAGCTCCAAAGGCGTAAGAACAGGAAGAGTGTGAACAGCATTCTGCATTTCTTCACTGGGAAACAAGAAAGTTATAAAGCTAACAAATTTTGTAACCATTTCCACAGCTGATATGTCAGGGATAATGCCCCCATTAACTTGGGGGTATGTCTACACTACAGAGTTTTTTTCAAAAAAACAGCTGTTTTCTGACAAAACTTGAGGAACGTCCTCACTGCAGTCACATTTTTTCGATAGTAAATCGAAAGAACAGAGGGCTTTTTCCGATGTTGGTAATCCTCATTCTACGAGGAAGAACCCTTTTTTCAAAGAGCTCTTTCGCAAAAAGGCGTGTGTGGACGGGGAGGAGGGTTTTTTTCGAAAGAAGCGGCCTCCAGGAAATAACACAGGTGCCCTGGTGGCCACTCCATATGAAGTAATCACAACTCTATAGTTCCTGTGTCCTGGCCCCTCTTGAAGCTGCAGGCACCCCGGACAAGCCTTGTGGCAGGAAGCTGGCTTCAGAGCAGCACCCTGACTGCCCGGATCTCCCTGCCACAGGCATTCAGACCTATGTCCAAGCCTCAAGTTCCCTGCAATCCCTCTGGCCTCACTGGGAGTAACCCCAGGGGTTCCAGGACCCACCCAGGGGGACGAAGAGGCATGCCCTCTCCTGGTCTGGCCCAGAGATCCAGTCCCTCCTCGAGCTGTGTGGTGAGGAGGAGACATTACAGGATCCCTGGGCCAACCACAGAAATGCGGACATTTATGGCCAGTTGGCTGACTCCCTGGCGGAGCACAGACACCCACCCCAGACCTTGGAAGAGGTCTGGAGTAAGGTGAAGGAGATCCACCAGGGATATTTCTGGGCCAGAGAGTGTAGCTCATGCTCAGGGGCAGGACCCCACACCTGTCCCTACTACAAGGAGCTCTACGAGATCCTTGGGAGTGGGGCAATGTCTTCCCCACCCTTCCTCATTGACTCCAGCCTCAAGACCCCCATTGTCACCCAGCCGGAGGTCTTCGCGGAGAAGGAGCAGGACGGCCAGGGCCAGTCAGCCATGCTGGGTGGGGGGGAGTCGTGCCTGGGACCAGTCGATGCAGCGGTGTGACAACATGTGTGCCATCATGTCCTGCATGACGGCACACCTGCCTGATGCCACTGCTCCTGGATTTCATCCTCCTGCCCTCTATGCCATGCCTATTCCCCATCCGCCTGCCCCCCTGGTATGCCTCTGCTCCCTCCCCAAATAATGCCCACACCACCTCCCCAACTGATGCCTAGGGCCCTTCCCTCTGCCCCCTGCCAACCCTGACCCTGCTCCAGCCCCCCTCCTGTCCACCCTCCTGTGCTCCCTGGATGCACACAACCCTGATGAGGTCCCCACACCCAAAGAGGCACATTGAGCCACCCCCTCCCCCTTCCAGTTAGGAGCCCTCTCCCCCTGCCTACCCTTTAAGAATCTTTCATTAATACAGACTGCTATTTTTTGAAAACCAAACAGGTGTGTTTATTGGGAGGTCAGGGAAAGGGCGAAGGGAGGGGTTGTGGGGAAGGAATAGGGCCGCAAGGCAGAGGCCCTTAGGGAGGAGGCCCTGGGGAGAGTTACTGGGGTCCTTGAGAGAACCTCTCCCTCTGGCCCTCCCGGATACGCACTGCAGCCTGATGGGCCTTGCAGATGGCAGCTGTCCACAGCTGCTGGAAAGCTTGCCCTTTGTGGCCGACGTCTGCTCCCAACCCTGGAAAAAAGGCCTCCCCCTTCCTCTCCACACTGTGGAGGACACAACATGCCGACACCACCTCGAAGATGTTGTGCTCCCCCACATCGCGGTGGGTCAGCAGGCACCGGAAATGTGCCTTGAGGTGGCCGAAGGCGCACTCCACCTGGATCCGGGCCCGGTTCAGGTGGGCATTGAATTGGTCCCGGCTGGGATCCAGGTGGCCAGTATAGGGTTTCATAAGCCACGGCATCGGGGGTAGTCTGCGTCCCCCATGATGCATTGTGGCATCTGCATGTCCCCAACAGCAAGTTCATGGCTGGGGAAAAATGTGCCCGCCTCCAGCTTGCGGTAAAGGGTAGAGTTCCTGAAGTCTCAGGCATCGTGTGCCCTGCCCGACCACCCAACAAAAATGTCTGTAAAGTGTCCCTGGTGGTCGACCAGGGCCTGCAGCACCATGGAGATGTAGCCCTTCCTATTAATGTACTGGGCTGATTGATGCTCCGGTGCTCAGATCGGGATGTGGGTCCCATCAATGGCTCCACCGCAGTTCGGGAACCCGAGGACAGCAAATCCGGCCGCAGTCACATCCAGCTCTCCCAGATGGACAGCCCTCCACAGCAGGATAGAGTTGATGGCCCTCACCACCTGCAGAAGGAGACAAAAGAAACACACAAAACAGAGAATGAGAGAGGGGTGCCTGAGCCCTTGGAAGGTGCCTGCCCTGCTCCTCTTCCCTGCCCCCCCAAACACTCCAGGAGCCACCTCCTGCGGGGCCGTATCCCACCCCGCAGCAGGGCTGTGTGAGGGCAGGATGGCACAAGCCCCTGGGGATGGGGCTTCACCCCCTCACCCGCACTCCACCCCCCACAGCACCCAGCCCCCCTTTCCTGAGGGTCCTCCTTATGGAACACTCTCCCCACCCCTTTTCAGGGACTGCAGCCCGAGAGCTCCTTACTTCCATAAGGAGGGCCCCAACGGTGAACTTCCCCATGCTGAACTGGTTGCCCACCAACCGGTAGCTGTCTGGGTTGGTGAGCTTCCAGAGGGCGATTGCGACCCGCTTCTCCAGGGCGATGGTGGGCCGCAGGTGGGTGTTGCATTTCCGGAGGGCAGGGGCGAGCCAGGCACACAGCTCCAAAAAGGTGGCCTTCCACATGCGGAGGTTTTGGCGCCACTGCTGGTCATCTCACCGCTCCAGGACCAGCCAGTCCCACCAGTTGGAACTGGTGTTGAGCCTTTGAAACGCCTCTTCACAGAAAGAGTCCCCAGAATAAGCTCAGGGTCCAGGTCATGTAGGACCAGGAAGGCAGCTGTTACAAAGTGCTGCAAAAATTGCAACATGTCCGTGTGGGGCCATCACATGCCCAGGGGCAGCTCCGGCTCCATGGCACCAAGAGAAAAGCTGTGGTATCCAAAAAAGCTGGGCAACCACAGCAGGCACTGCAAGAGCTTTGCTGTCCCTCGAAGAGGTAGCAAGCAAGCAGAAGAAGCAGAGGAATGGCTGTCCAGGGGGTCCCTTTAAGCGCATGTCTCTGCAAGGCTCTGGCACCAGCGCTCGGAAGCAACTGGAGACCTAAAGCCCTGCCTGAAGTGGTTCCGGGTGGCCTTTTATGTGAGAGAGCATCCAGTCAGTCTGGACACTCTCTTTCACAAGAAGTTTTTTTGGAAGATCTCTCCCAAAAAACACGTCTTGCGCAAGATGCCTGCAGTTTAGACATAGCCTTGGATACTAAATCCATACCCAGCTGGTGTGGTCACACCGATTGATTGCTTATCAGGACTGCTGGTGATCAGAAATGGGCATTTCAGTTAGGAAAAATTATATACATTATGCACTATTACTGTTAATAACAGAAAGATGGGATGGGGTGTAATCATAGTATGGATATTAGCAGTAATAGTACTGAGGGGTAGTGGGAAATGTGTTGGCTGACAAATCGACAAAAACTGTCAGACATGAGCAAGTTGATCTAGAGATTCCCCTGAAGTAAACTGGAGTTTAAAAATCTACTTTAAAAATGACTGAGAGGAACCGCAGAAAATATGGGCAAAAGAAACAAAAGGGGAAAAATTCTGTACCACATGTCCAAGAGTAAAAAATGCTGCATACTGTAAGGCCCCAGAGGAAAGAATGAACTGGCTCTATTAAAATTTTAATTGGTCATTGTGGCTTATTTAGTAATTTGTTTCTAATAAGCAAAAATAAAGATGCATTATGTGAGATGTGCAAGACCCAGCAAGCAGCTGATCATATCTGGTGAGAGTGCAAAGAGTGTAGCATCAAAAGAGGGTATTTATAAGAAAAATGTGGAGTCCTCAGACTATCCTTTTATCCCTATAACACATAATCAGAGCATCAGGGAAATGTGGCCCTATTTAAAAAACCACAACATTGTAAATCTTTACAAATATTTGGAAAGGTGGAAGACTTGAATTCTTGAAGTATCTGTGGGGTGCAGTGCTTGGTAGTCACAAACCAACAAATAAGTTTACTTTGCTATAAAACAAGAATTAGCAGCCGGGTGGGGAGGAGAGACTAGGTGTGTGAATATTGGGTTCTTTTCTGACTTTTAAAAACATCTCCCATGTAGCTACTCTGTGCAGATGGGAGAGCACACATGTCAGTATAATTAAACCATCCCTGATGAATGGTGGTAGCTGTGTTGACAGAAGCTCCTCTTCTGCTGACATGGCTCTTTCTACATGGCAGATTGCCAGTGAAACTTATGTCGGTCAGAGGTATGGGTTTTTTCACACCCCAACTGACAAAATTTTTACAGACAAAAGTGCCGGTGTAAATAATGTAGTCTTTATACTTGTAGTTCATCTACAAGCCAAAATGGGGTGGACTACTGCCTATACTGGGTTCAGATGAGCCACAGAAGATGTCCTTCTTCAGATGCATGTGTAGGAAATGGCAAAGTAACCTAAAAACCTTCTGAAAAATTGCAAATTTTACTGCTCTTCAAAGCACAGATATGCATTTAGGGGGATTGTAATTTATAACTCAAGAAGACTAATAATTAGATCAAACTGTCTCTTTAATATGTGTCTGGCTACAGGCTAAACTATACACAACGGGCTTACATTTACACTTTGCACCACTCTGGCAATGTAAACAGACCTTAAAATGGGTGCAACTGTAATTTATGGCCACTCTGAAGTCTTTGCACTGCTAGAATGATGTAAATTAGGAGGTTGGAATGGCTGCCATATGAAGAGAAATTAAAAAGACTGGAAATTTCAGCTTAGAAAAGAGGAAACTAAGGGAGGATAGAATAGAGGTCTATAAAATCATGGAAGGTATGGAGAAAGTGAATAAGGAAAAGTTATTTACTTGTTCCCATGACAAAAAAACTAGGGGGGTCACCAAATGAAATTAATAGGTAGCAGGTTTAAAACAAACAGAAGGAAGTTTTTCTTCATGGGACACATAGTCAACCTGTGGAACTCCTTGCCAGAAGATGTTGTGAAGGCTAGGACTTTAAGGGTACATCTACACAGCAGCATTATTTTGGAATAACTGACGTTATTTCAAAATGACAAAATGCGCATCTACACAGCAAGCCATTATTTTGAAATAATACAGAAATGGAGGATTTCTTACTCCAACTCCTGTAACCAATGAGGAGTGAAGGAAGTCAAAGAAAGGATGTTTTTCCTTTCACTTCCTGCTTTGTAGACAGTGCCAAAAGCCACGTTAAGCTGTTTTTAACTTCAGCTACACAATTGACATACATGAAGTTGTGTATGTTAATTTGACTTTTGCCCTGCAATGTAGACATACCCTAACAGGGTTCAAAAAAGAACTATATAAATTCATGAAGGTTAGGTCCATCAATGGTTATTAGCCAGAATGGGCAGGAACGGTGTCCCTCGTTTCCATTAGTCAGGGTCTGGAAATGGATGACAGGAGAGGGATCACTTGATGATTACCTGTTTCTGTTCACTCCCTCTGGAGCAACTGGCGTTGGCCACTGTCAGAAGACAGGATACTGGACTAGATGGACCTTTGGTCTGACTCAGTATGGCCATTCGTGTGTAAATACGAATAAATGCATTTAGTCATGTACCCCAATTTTCAAAATTTATTTTGTGGCTACTGCAGATAGACAAGCCCATACAGAGATTTATTGCCAACATCTAGCTTGCAGCGAGCTGGGAGGAGGAGGATAAATCTACCTCACACTAGCCCATTGTGCGCTAAGTGCTATGATCTATGCTGCTTTGAAATGGAATAGATAAAACGTCACTAGGGTAAACAGACTTGTGTAAGCTTGCCTTGAGCTAGTGTGCTGAAAATTGCACTGGGGATGCTGTGGCTCTGGCAGAGGCTTGAACTAGCCTGTTGACTTCAAGGGTGCGGTGGGTTTACAAGCCTAAGCTACTGCCCCAGCTGCAGCATCCACATGGCTATTCTCAGTGTGCCACCTTGAGGCCAGCTAGTGCAAAACTGTCTACCCCAGCAGGGGCACTTCCTTCCAGGTGCCATCTAGACATACTCTAGGACAGGGTTACTCGACTTTGGAAGCCCTGGGGCCACAGTGATACTCACAGCACATGCCAAGAGCTGCAACTGAAGTGTGGTTGCATATACATGCAAATATAGGCAAATATATGCAAATATCTTCTTCCATATTGATGAGCATGAATACAAAGTTTAAGGCAAGACTATACAACACGCAGGCCCCATTTAAGTCAATTCTGCTGATATGAATACAATGCAATATTTACCCGATTTCCACCCATATGACAGCACTTTTAATAAGCAATGGCAGTCCAGGAATTTAACTATTAAAGCACATATCAACAGAAGACCATTATATTGACTCGCCATTGTGGAGCGTGTTCCCAGTGGAGGCCATGTTCAAAGGAGCCCACTCGTGGGCATTGTGTTGAGCCCTACGTAAACCCAAACCGCACTGTGGGCTGCAAACAACACGTGTTGAGTAACCCTGCTCTAGGAGGGCTGCGTGTTGAGTAGCTCTGCTCTAGGAGATCAAAGCACATGACAGAACTTGTGTGGCAGCAGGGTCCACACAGACACTTAATATGTGGCTGGCCTGTGTGAGGTAGATTTACACCCCAGCTTGCCACAAATTATGGGCCAAATACATTTCATGGGTAAAATCTTGTGCTTTTCCACTAGGAGTTTGGTGGTTATCACTTCTTTTACAATATACATTGAAAAATTGGCCTTAACTTCTAGTCTTTTGGTCTTTGAAGCCAGAACACATGAGCTGTTTATAATCACGTTGATGGCCTCTGTAAAGAACAAGATGTTGTTCTGCATGAAAAATATTATGTAGGATACATAGGTTGAAATCCAGAATAGAATGTGTGTTGCCAAAACCCTGAGGCTATATGACACAATAGCCAAGTATAATGCATATTATTTGGGTTTCTGGATATGCGTTTGGTAGCTGAACCCTAAAAGCAGCAATATTCAGAAACTCAACTCTGATTCGTTTCAAGTCAGAGCCAGAATGGAGAGAAGTGCATCTCCATAAAGGCTTCCATAGTCTGAGGTGAGAAGGGGGAGCATTTGTTTGGTGGGGCGATGACAGGAAAGGAGTGCTTTTTCCTAAATTCTGAAAACATTTTAGCCTCTGGGTTCATTGTTTAATGTGTGCCACATCTAATGAAACAAGGATTAAAATCTGAAAGAGCCAAATGGTGTCACTTTTTAAAAATACAGAAGACAAGAAACTGTGGTTCTCTATGGGATCTGACAGTAATTTCACCTTTCAGAGAAATAGTACCTTGCTGCAGCAAAAAATAATAATTGTAATGGACATATATGTACATATCTAATCCTACTAGTTCCTCAAACAGAAACATGAGGAAATGGCAATGCTGGCTGATTTCCCATCACTTAATAAAATATTACACTCATCTTGCTTCTCTTAGCTCTATTTTTTATTTTTTTCCTCCTGTCTTCTCACTTTTTGCAACATTATTTTTTCTGGGAAATTGACAACAGCCTGTTCCCAATCAGGAGATGCTGTACCATAAGTTGCCTGTTTAAAGCCAAACCTACATTTTCTTAAAACAGAGCCATCAGTAGAATATTTAATCTATAATATAAATGATTTTCTCCTGTAATTAATTCCTTTTGCTCTGTGCATTGATTTACTTTCCTTCTTTACAAACCATTAAAGCTGAGTGTTGCTGGACATATTATGTGTCTTGTGTAGTTTGACTGTTTGAGCTGATGTTACACAAAAATCTCTTTAATATTGCAGTAAGCTCAGTTGATATCAAGCAAAGACATCCCCTGTGGTGAAATCTATGAATTCTGCACCCACACCCAAGAAGGGGGCAGATTCCAGATCTTGTTAGTCTTTTCAGTTATCTCAAAATTACAACACATACCATATTAGATTCTCGCTTTTGTTGCCAGCCCTTTAATGCTTTGAGATGAGCTGCCAAGGAAGACAGGTTTTATATGAAATCATGGAAGTGTGATCAGAATTTGAGGTCATAAATCTCAAAATCATTGGGCAGGCAGAAATGCAACAGCTCCAGGACAGAGATAGTAGGGATGTGAAGGACTAGTCAACAAGCTTGTCCACTAGTTGCTCCCCCCTTTGCTGCCTCTATCAGAAAAAGGCAGCAAGGCAGCGGAGAAAGAAGGGGTACTTCAAAGAGGCAGTGCTGTGTGGCACCTGGGGCCAGACCCTGGGCTCCATGTGGCACTGCCGCTTTGAAATGCCACCACGGGAGCCCGGCATCAGGCTCCTCCTGGCATTTCAAAGCGGTAGCGCTGTGTGGAGCTTGGGATCAGCTCGGGACCCCGGGCTCCACGTGGCGCTTTCGCCTTTAAAGTGGAGCAACAGCTCTAGAGCTGTTTCTACACTTCAAAGGTGGAAACACCCTATCGACTAGTTGAACATTCAATGCAAAATGCATCAACTATTTGATTAGTCAATTACCCACAATTTAACATCCCTAAGAGAAAGTCAGTATTCTCAGGAAGAGGCAGAGCTAACCAGTTCCATTTAATAAGAGATGATGAATAAAGTAACTTTGCTAATCTCTAGCTTCTAACTTTCAAGAAGAACCTGAATCAAATGTAGTAACAGACAAAAAATGAGATGGATATGGGGAATACTAATGATAAAGCTGCTATAAGACAATATCTTCACTGTCTGATACTTTTCCTTTATGGAAGCTGATGGTAATATCATTTTTCACAAACATAGCAAACTGTTGCAACCAAAAATACAAATGGCAATTAGAGAGAGTGTCAAAAACAAGACAAACCCCTCAAACATCAGGCAAGGGAATTCAGAGTACATTGGGATTCTTTTTTCCAGTGAGTGTCTATCTGAATAACCTGGGCATTGCAGATCTAGGTAAAAGTTTTTGTTGCCAAAATATAAGGAGAGGGCAACAGATACTGATAATCCCCATGTTATCCAGACTGGACTTATTGTAATGCCAGAGGACATCCTGATTTTAATGAAGATTGATGATGAAGTTAATGTTTGTTCAATGTAGAAATCCATCTGGTTGAATGTTACTGGCCCTTATCCTTGTTTACAGGAACCAAGTTGTATTAAAACTATAAAAAAAAATTATAAAACACCATTTACTTTTCCAGGTAAACAATGTGTACTTGCTATAAGAATGCTATGAAATCATGGGGCTGGGGGTGGAGGGAGCTAGAGGACAGGAGTACTTGCAGTCACAAATGAAGATTGGAGTTGGTCTACAAGACAATCTTTCTAGTGACGTGTTGTTCATTTTATTAATGTTTTGGGAACCCTGGAGTTAAAACTAATTTCAAGGCTATTAGTAAAACCCCCCCCTTTTTTTTCTATATAAGAGAGCTGTAATATTCTTGAGATTCTTTGGATGGTGTTATTACAGATAATGTTGTAAGATCTATTTTCCTTTGTCTTAGTTTTCAGAGATATGCTTCTGTAATGGACAGGAGGAGAGCTAACCAACACCCAGAGACTAAGGGGTTAAACTCAGGTAGCTAGCAAGGGTGTTGGCCAGGGGGCCAGGAGAACCAATCGAAATGGAGGGCTGGAATTTGAATTGTATAAGGTGCCTTGCCTCCTTTCTTTATGTGGGAGAGAAAAACCAGGAGTTGAGACACACAGAATGATTTAAACTCAGGCAGGATTAGCATGTCTCCAAGGAATTCTGGGCATGGGAGTGGACTGAACAAAGAGAAAACTGGAAGTAAGTAAAGGAGAAAGTGAATCTAGTCATGCTCAGGGTATTTTTTTTTTTTATTTTGTGGTTTGGTTTGAACTGCTCTATGTGAATCTATGCCTCCCTTCCCCATTTACC
Source organism: Pelochelys cantorii (assembly GCA_032595735.1). Classification (NCBI taxonomy): domain Eukaryota; kingdom Metazoa; phylum Chordata; order Testudines; family Trionychidae; genus Pelochelys; species Pelochelys cantorii. The sequence goes on from CM064335.1 coordinate 43,133,224, forward strand.
ATCTAGCACTGTGCCCAGAGACTTTTCTCTCTGTTTTAATTTGTTTTCCTTAGTTGCTCTGTAATATCTAGCAACCAAGTATGCTTTATCAAGTTTATCTTTTGTTATATAATAAAAAAAACCCACTTTTTTAAGGAGATGATTTGATTCTTGTGTCCTGGAAGGTCTGTCTGTGTGTATTTGCATGCCTCAGATTGAGAGGTCAGCTACTAGAGACTGCAGCTTTTTTTCCTCTTTCATTTTTTCAAGCTCTTTTAGGGCAAAAGCGCTTGGGATACCCTTGGGAGTGGGTTCAAGTGTCCACCCCTGGTTTTTTTAGGGATAAAAATCACTTGATGGTGGCAGCGATTGCCCAAAAACTGTGTATAGTGATTCTGAGGGAAGTTTTTTGTAACCAGTGTCTGTAGAGACAAAGTTTTTTTTTTTCTTTTTGAGCATTGCAGGCCCCTGTCTTCTGCACTTGGAGTGTCAGAGTGGGGAACAGCCTTGACAGTTTCTTTGTCAGCTGGGATGTGGGTGGTTGGTGTGAAGGGTTTGTTTTTCTAATGACAGATGCTTTCTCTAGTAAAATCTGCTCTGTAGTGTATCACTCTAATGCTCATTATTAGAGTGTAACTGCTACCCACAGGTTATAGTTAAAGCAAGCAAACAAAATATTACAAAACTTTTAAACTATAGTATAAGCTCAAAATGATGGTAAACATATGACATAAAACAACAAAGTCAAACCAATCAATAGGTATTTGTTACACAAAATAATTGTCTGAAAAATTAAAAAGTGACCATCCTTCCTCCTCCCACCCTCTACTCTGCCAGTATACCAGAGGGGAATCCCATTCAATTCCAGGAAGAGAGGAAAATAGGTGCCAGTACGCCAGCCCGGGGCATACCATCACAAAAAAAGCGCTATCAATAACGACTTCTCATATATAACCTTTGTCCTGCAAAAACAATGACAAAAAGAGAAATTGGAAATAAGAAAGTTGGCTACAGCATTTTATATTGCTGCTATATGTAAGGTCTACAGATTCTTCTGCTACAGTCAGGCCTTGATCCAGTAATGAGCTCTGTTCACATAGGCCTTCAGACCTCTGGGGACTTCATTGTAGCAGAAGTTAGAAGGGTCATGTTCTCATTCCTACACTTGCCTCTGGTACTACCTTTGTATCCAGCACTTGTTAACTTCCATTAAGAAAACATTTCATATGGGACAGGAGTGTTGGCTGACCAGCTGGAAAACATCCCCAAACTCCCACTTTGAAATGGGTGAAGCTTGAACCTCATACCTACTGTTCTTTGCATTTTCGGGGGAAAAGGCGCCCAGTTTAATCAGAGCATCCAAACTCAGACCAAGTAGAGCTAAACTAAGAGCTCATGACATAATTATATTCAAATTATTTAATCGTTGTTTCTGTTAGTAGATTTACCATGAATAGACTGCAATTCTAACGAATATATTCATTGATTCAATCCTTAAAAATATTCAAAGATTTTCATTAAATAAGCCAGAATAAATTCGAAATTTGACTAATTGCTTAGTTGTAATTAGTTAAATATTTCAGTCTGTTTCCTGCAACACTTCTAGTGTTGCTTCTTTATGCGTGTGTATATGTGAATTAAATGAATTTCCACAAATCTGCATGCCCAGGAGTAGAGCTGGCTAGAAAAAATGTGATTTTTTTTTTTGCCAGAATTTGCCAGTTCATCAAAATTGAAATGTTATGTGCTGATGATTCTATTTTGATGAAGTTCCAGTGGAAACCTACCTACCTGGTTTCCTGAACTGCTTGTTTCCTGAACTACTCTGGGCCAGAGGTCAAAAGGTCCCAGGGTCCATAACAGCCCGCTAGCAGATTTCCAAGACACGGGAGACACCAGGACTTCTAGGGTTCATAACTCCAGGGCAGCTTGCAGGCACTCTGCCTCAGAGACACAACTTCATTCCTATCTGAGCTTTTTGATTTTCATTCTGAACTGTAAGAAAACCAGATTTCAAATGATCAAAGTCCTCTGTGAAATGGAATTATCTTTATCTGCACAGCTTGAGATATTCATTTCTTATAAGCATTTATGCCAGTAAAACTGAAAGGGTGAAATGTTCATAGAAAGTGAGAACAAAGGGAGCATGGATATGGATTAAACAGATTTCTTTTAAAAGTAGAAATAATATAGTAACTGAAAAATATTTGTAGAATTGATCCTAGAATTGATCCTTGGAACGGGTCCCATATGAGGAGAGGCTAAAGCGACTGGGACTTTTCAGTTTAGAAAAGAGGAGACTGAGGGGGGATATGATAGAGGTATATAAAATCATGAGTGGTGTGGAGCGGGTGAATAAAGAAAAGTTATTTATTATTTCCCATAATAGAAGAACTAGAGGACACCAAATGAAATTAATAGGTAGCAGGTTTAAAACTAATAAGCGAAAGTTCTTCTTCACACAGCGCGTAGTCAACCTGTGGAACTCCTTGCCAGAGGAGGCTGTGAAGGCTAGGACTATAACAGAGTTTAAAGAGAAGCTAGATAATTTCATGGAGGTTAGGTCCATAAAAGGCTATTAGCCAGGGGATAGAAATGGTGTCCCTGGCCTCTGTTTGTCAGAGGCTGGAGATGGATGGCACGAGACAAATTGCTTGATCATTGTCTTCGGTCCACCCCCTCTGGGGCACCTGGTGCTGGCCACTGTTGGCAAACAGGCTACTGGGCTAGATGGACCTTTGGTCTGACCCAGTACTGCTATTCTTATGTTCTTATGTTTTAACTAGAGCTGGACAAATAGAATGCTCAAAGGGGATTCTTTTACTGGTCCAGTTAGCATGGTCCGGTCTGAAATCTCGGAACAGATTTAATTGTTATATTTAGGTTCGATTGAAAACTTCAACTTTAACTTCATTAAAAAAAAAAACCTCCAAACATTTTCATGGAGTTCATGTTCAAAATTTTTCCTCAAAATTAACTTTATTTCAATTTTTTTCATTTTAATGTATCTTCTTTGTCTCCTTTTTTATCCATTAGAAGAGGAGGTAAGGGAAGAATGGGAGGAATGCAACATGAAAAGTGTTCATTTCAAATTGAAGTGAAACTTTTTTTTTTGTTTCAGTCAAACTCCAAAAATACTGTGGAAAATTTGAAGCAATCTTTCCCATTTTTTTTCAAACATTGATTGATGTTACTTACCCTTTTTTAACTATCCCAGTGATACTTCTGTCTAAGGCTATGTCTAGACTGCAGAGCTTTTCTGGGATATTGGAGTTTATCCCGGAAAAGCTCTGCTGTATCCAAGGAATGCGTCCAATTTTTCGGAAGAGTTTCAAAAAAAGCGGACGTGTTCTTTTGGCATCTCTGTATTCCTCTTGGTGAGAGGAATAAGGGATGTTCCAAAAGAGGACTTTTTTTCTGAAATTTGACACCGTATAGACGGGACAAATTTCGGAAAAGCCTCTTTTGGAAAAAAATCGGAAAACAATACACAAATTGCGATTTGCAATTTGCGTATCTTTTCCCCACTTTTCTCGGCAGTCTAGACATAACCTGAGGTAAATGTTCTTTTGTGATTTCTCCTAGCTTCCCAAGATTTCCACCATGCTAATCTGAAGCATCTTTAAAGATATTTCTCTCACTGTTGACCAAAATCTCATGCGATCAGCTTCCTTTTTAAATTGACTTTGAATGGCAACCTTGTAGGGAAGGCTAGATAATTATGCAAAACAAAGTTGAAGTTTTAAAATCTGGTTTTGATCCAATGTGGAACAAAATTACGGTGCTTTGAACAATTTTTGCAAAGAAAGACTAAAGAATATTGAGTACACTCTGAGGGTATGTCTACACTATACCCTAAGCCTGGACTGTGTCTCAGGTATGAGCCCAACCTCCCCTTCCCTCTATCTATACACCAGTTTGACACAGGATAGCAAGCATTCAGGTCATAGGGCCCTGCTACGGGGAGGTGAGGCAGAGCCTGCTGGAACATTAGTTAATGCTGTGGTGACTTAGACAGTTACAAAGGTTTACAATGGAGACACTCAGTCTAACTTCATAACAGGGGGTAGAGATATTACTACATGCAGCATGGTACAAGCATTTTGTGAAGTCTAAACACTAAACATATTCTTATAAATGTAAACTTTTATTTTAACAATTCTAACCTAAGTGAGCCAGACTGGTTTCCAGTTATGTGTTACTCATTTAAGGCACAGGGACTTTGGAATGAGCTGACAACTGGTCTGCCAGCATCACAAGAGCTGTTCCACTTGGTATGAATCAGGGTCTGGCCAGAGCTGTTGCACAATCTGGCTTGGAAGGGGGGCTGTTTATTCCTTTTCCCCAAGCCCCACCCCTTCCCACCATTGCTCCGCCCATTCCTGCCATCACTCAACCCCCTTCCCTCCATGGCACCCTGTCCCCTGAGGATGCAGTTTCAGGCATTATCGGGAAGGGAGGGGGTCCTGGAACAGGGTGACAGCAACGCTCAGGCCTCCCCCTCCCCACACTCCGTGCAGTGGCAGCAGCCACAGGAAAGTGGAGCACAGTGAAGTGAGCATGCACACCAAGTACCCTCTGTTTCCTCACAGCTGCTGCCACCATGGGGGAGGGGGAATAGGGAGTCCAACTGCTTCTGCCACCTGCACCAGGCCCTGCCAGTAATCCCCACGGCTGTATCCCTCAGGAGAAGGGGCACCATGTGGGCAAGAGGCCAGGGTTGTTGCAGGAAGGGGCAGAGCTTGGAGAACAGGAACAGGCAGCCTTTCTTCCCCAGGCCCACCAGGACTCCCAGACCAGATTACACAACTGCTTCTGCTGGGGATGGTCCACAGGATGTGAGTTTGAGACCGTTGGTGTTTGAGACTGCTAGATGGTGTTTGGTCCTTTCATGAGTGCATAGTACTGGGCTTGATGCCTCTCAAGATTCCTTCCAGTTTTCATCCTATACTGGCTTGTACGTGGTGTCTATTGTGGTGGCTAGACTCATCAGTCGGTTGACTAAATTGCATCATTAGTTACTTGATGACACTTGGGTTCATTATGAAATATGCTCAAGAGCTAAATAACGAATGTCAGTCCAGTTGATTCTAAAAGCCATCTTTTCATACCTTAGTTGTTTGCAGGTAAAAGATACATCTGAAATTAGACTTAACCATTGAGTTTTCTATCTCCTTTCATTATTGGGTATATATCATGCTACCAGAGAAATAAGAGGTTAAGGTTAAGAAAAGGTGGACATGCACAAGTCCATGAGGATGGTTCTAATGCATCTGAAGGTGCTAAGAGAGTTGGCTGACGTGATTGCAGAACCATTGGTCAGTAATTTTGAAAAATCTTGGTAATCGGGGGGGGGGGGGCCCTAGACAACTAGAAAAAGAAAAATGAAGTGCCCATCTTTAAAAAGGGGATGAAGGATTGGGGAATGACAGACTAGTCAGCCTCACCTCAGTTCCTGAAAAAATCATGGAGCAGGTTCTCAAGAAATCCATTTTGAAACACTTGGAGGAGAGGAAGGTGAACAGGAATAGTGTACGTGGCTTCACCAAGGGCAAGCCATGTCTGACCAATCGATTGCCTTCTATGATGCGTTAACTGGCTCTGAATATGAGGAAAGATGTTGACGAGATATACCTTGACTTTAGCAAAGCTTTTGATATGGTATCCCATGGTATTCTTGCCAACAAGTTAAGGAAATATGGATTAGATGAATGGACTATAAGGTGGATAGAAAGCTGGCTAGTTTGTTGAGCACACTGAGTAGTGATCAATGGCTTGATGTCTAGTTGGGAGGTGGTATCTAGCAGTGTGCCCAAGGGGTCAGTCCTGGGGCCAGTTTTGTTCAACATCTTTATTAATGATCTGGACGATGGGTTGGTTTGCACCGTCAGCAAGTTCATGGATGACACTAAGCTGCGGAGAGAGATAGATACCCTGGAGGGTAGGGATAGGGTCCAGAGTGACCTAGACAGATTGGAGAATTGGGCCAAAGGAAACCTGATGAGGTTCAACAACAACAAGTGCAGAGTCCTGCAACTGGGACAGAAGAATCCCAAGCATTGTTACAGGCTGGGGACTGACTGGCTAAGCAGCCAGTCTACAGAAAAGGACCTGGGGATTAGAGTAGACAAGAAGATAGATATGAGTCAACAGTATGCCGTTGTTGCTGAGAAGACTAATGGCATAATGGGTTGCATTCCAGTGGAGCACAACAAAAATGATTAGGGAGCAGGGGCACATGGCTTCTGAGGAGAGGCTGAGGAAACTGTAATTATTTGGTCTGCTGAAAAGAGTGAGGGGGGATTTGATAGCAGCCTTCAACTACTTGAGGGGGGATGGTAACAAAGAGTATGGAGCCAGGCTATTCTCAGTGGCGGCAGATGACAGAGCAAGAAACAATTGTCTCAAGTTGCAGCATGGGAAATCTAGGTTGAGTATTAGGAAAAACTATTCCATTAGGATGGTGGTGAAGCACTGGAATGGGTTGCCTATGGAGGTGGGAGAATCTCCATTCTTAGACGCTTTTAATGCCAGGTTTCAGAAAGCCCTGGCTGGGATGATTTAGTTAGGGTTGGTCCTGCTTTGAGCAGGTGGTTAGACTAGATGACCTCCTGAGGTCTTTTCCAACCCCAATCCTCTATGACTCTATTATCTTGTTTCTGAATACATGCATCCCACATACCAAAGGGCATGAAGACCCTCCTAGGTCTGTAGTAGTGAAAACAATCCTATGTCTTGTCCTCCTTTCTGTAGGCTATTCCATTATAGGCCTTGGAGAATAACTCCTTTCCTGTTGAATATAGTAAAGCATTCACTAATGCTGGCCTTGACAAGTATCAGAGGGATAGCCGTGTTAGCCTGTATCTGTAAAAAAAATGAGGAGTCCTGTGCATGTGATGAAATGGGTCTTATGGACAAATAAATCTGTTAGGGTATGTCTGCACTAGTCCCCTAGTTCGAACTAGGGTGGCTAATGTAGGCATTCGAACTTGCAAATGAAACCCGGGATTTAAATATCCCGGGCTTCATTTGCATGTTCCAGGGTGGGTGCCATTTTTAAATGCCCCGTAGTTCGAATTGACTGCCCACGGCTACGCGCGGCAGTCAGAAGTTAATCTGAACTAAATCCTTAGTTCGGATTAACTGTTACTCCTCCTGCAATGAGGTATAACAGTTAATCTGAACTAAGGACTTAGTTCGGATTAACTTCTGACTGCCACGTGTAGCCACGGGTAGTCAGTTCAGACTAGGGGGATTTAAAAATGGCACCCGGACGGGAAGATGCAAATGAAGCCCGGGATATTTAAATCCCGGGCTTCATTTGCAACTTCGAATGCCTACATTAGCCTCCCCAGTTCGAACTAGGGGGCTAGTGTAGACATACCCTTACTCTTTAAGGTGACACAGGACTTTCTGTTTTTGCTGGTCTTGACAGTTTCCCTTTTTACTTCAGCCAAAACTTATTTCAGTGAATGCAAGGGACTATGAGATACTTAAAATAAGTGAGCAAAGTCACATAAAAAAACCACAGATCAATTTAAGCTATATAACTGTGTTTACATTACTATAATGTGCTTAATACTAATAAATTTATGGCATGGATGATATATATTGGTGAAGTGATATTTATATATGCTAGCGAAGCATATATTAGTTATAAGCCATAGCTATAGACAGTCCTGGGTTTCTGATTTTTTTTCCTACCCCACCCAAAAATATGCCTACTATAGCAAGCTAGCAAAGAAGTAAATCTGCCTCAAATGTATGTGTGTCATATTAATTAGTCTAGTGTATGTGTAAAGTCACACTACCTGTTCATCACAGACAATATCACATCTTGGTAGCTTAATTTAATATAGATTGCAAAAACTAAAAAGAGGAGGGGAAAAATCCACATCAGAGTTAAGAAGCTTTTTATCTCCTCGCAGTTTTCTTTTAAACTCTTTCCTGCTTGCTTTTTATCTCCTTTCCTTTATGTTTCTGTATTTCTGCAGTGGTGTTGAACAGCAATGATTAAAAACCTGGCACCAACCTGGGAAGGGTACACCGAGTCAATAATGTAAGTATTAAATTCACAAACCATAAGTTTTTGTGTGGGAGGAGCAGGCAGATCTGGTTTTTTTTTTTCCCCTGGCTACACACTGGTATGGTTTGGTTCCCCATGTCTTTTAAAGTAAGTCATTTGTTTGTGATCCTTGGTGGCTTGTATAAGTACTCTGCTGGCTTGAAAAAGCAAAACCATGAAATGATGGAAAAGTCTGATAACTAAATACACCTACAGGAAACTCTTATCCCAATAATATGTATTACTGCAATTCATGGAAATTCCATTACTAAAAGGAAAGATACTTTAAAGCAAAGCACTCATCTAATTAGTTTAGATGTGAAGTTAACATGAAGCTCCATAAAAAAAACCCTGGCAACCTGTGAACAGCTTATGGATGGTTCACCTACTTGTTGTACAGATATAGGATGATTGGTACTCTTCTTTAAAAAAAAAATCCTCATAGTTTTTCTGTTAAGAAAGGTTTGGATTGAGTACATGACTGACAGAGAAGAACTCTTCAAAGCTAATCTTAAATCTGACACTAGTTTCTTCTTTGTCTTTGGACAAATTACTTAACTCAGTGCTTTTTTTTTTTGTTTAAAAAAAAAAAGGTGCCAGGACTCCAGGGGAAAAGTTGAGGCAAAAAAAAAAAAAAAAAAAAGGAAGCCGGGTTGGGGCCAGCATTGGTCTTTTAAGAGACACGGCCCCTTTCAGACACACTGCCCAGCCGACTGTTGGATATTTGCATACAGAGGTGCTGGTGCGCTCCAATCTTTCCAGGTAAGCTCTGACTGGAGGTCCCGGTACTGCATACCATCACAAAAAAAGCACCGACTGAATTTCTGTTTCGGCATCTAAATATGGATAACAGTTGTTTGCAGCAGATACTTGTGTCATAAATGGTAGGGTGAGGCCTGATCAGCAAAATTTAACCTTTGAAAAGGAGAAGAAAATTTTAGTTCAGAAAATTTTAGTTGAATTTTTGCTGAGCATTTCAAAATATGCACATTGCTAAGTAAATAATACATTTATTATAATAAACTTATGGTCGATATATAGTAGCTACTATAATTCCCACGACAAGCGAGATTTATATAAATCTCTTTTAGATAAGTCAGAGAAGAAGAAAGTATTTGAAAGAGAGAGACAAGAAGATATCGGTGGCATTTTAAATCCGTTATCAAACTTCTCATTGTATTGATTTGAATTTGATTAAGTTACAAGAGTCTACAGAGCATGATTAGATCTCACTGTATAATTTCACCCTGGAGTTTCTTGGTATAATTAAAAATAGATCTCTTAAACAAAATTGCAGAGAGAAAAGCACAAAACAGTTCCACTTAACATATATATTCTGAGCTGAGATGCTAATGCAAACCTGAGAGAACTTGAAGTAGTGAAGTGTTTTGACAATAAAAGTTTCCCAAACCAAACAGAGTAAATAGCGACTCTGAATATGGATACTGAATGAGTTCAGGACCATATGAGCACCAGATCAAATGTTTATTTATGAATGTTTAGTTATTATTAAATGCCAGCAATGTGTTCAGACTGTATAATGTAAACAGCCACTGGCCTGAATTGTTTACAATCCAAAAGTAAGGGAATAAGTGGGCTATTTCTTCCCTGTCCACCTATAAATATAATTTCTTATTGGAATCAAATCAGTTGGTGGTTGTGAGAAATGATTCTGTTGGCTGGTACAATGATTTTGGATTGGGAAGATCTGACCATAGCGGGAGCTCTGCTCCAGAGAAGCAGCTCCAAAACCTCTCCTGGCTATAGCTTCCCTACAGATCTCCCTTTAAAGCTGGGGAAGAGGCCTATGTCGGAAAGTCAATACTGCCCCCTACTGCTTTTGATTTTTTTAATTTATCTTCACCATGCCTGGGGTGGCGGGGGGTGGGTGGGAGGCAGGGGTGACTTTGTGCAGCCTCTATATCTGTCTATATCTTGGCTCAGTCCAGATGAGACTCTCCTTTTCCTCCTAGCTTCCTTTTCTTCTTCCTGTAGATCCAGATCCTACAGAAGATCAATGGAGGGAAGAAGAATGTTGCTGAACTGACAATACAGGACAAAGAAGATGTTGTATGTGGAGAGTGTAAATCAGAGCAGAACAGCTTGGCAAATAGTCCATTGTATGCGCTTGATTATTCTGGTGTAAAAAAAAAAGAGAGAGAGAGAAAGAGAGAGAGAGAACAAACTTGCTTGGTGTACTAGGATATCACTTTCTCCCAAACATTTTTATAGGTTTGTGTCAATAACACTTGAGGATCCTGACACCATTAAGAGCTGCAGCTTATTCCAGGCACTGAAAGTTGGAACCATGGGGTGGAATGGTTCTGCTTTGGACAATGGCTGGAAATGAAAGTAGGAGGCTGAGGCAGGTGCATGGATGTGAATGTCTTGTTACTAGCATGGGAGCATCTTCTGTGTGCTTCTTTGTGCACATTAGAAAAAGAAAAGCGGTATTCTTAACATGCTCAAATCCAAACAGCCTGTTTATTATTTAGATACATTGCAAAATAGTGTGGGATTAGCCATGTATAATGGTGATATTTGACTGCTTGCTTAACCTTTAGATTCAAGGAGGTTAATTAGTTTAGAGTTCAATGTATGCTATGGTATAATACCAAAAAGAAATGCATAATGTTCAATTTGCAACCACCTAGTCAAAGATAGTTGAATACTTGGTGTATTGTTCATGGATACTTTTCACGGCTTCTAAGTAAATTATTATTAGGGCAAGAAAGGCAGGAAGCCACAAACCATATTGTAAAAAATTGCAAAACCAGGAATGCACCCAGTACTAGTCTGGCAGAAGCAAAGTTATCTTTACTAAGAGCCAGATTCTAAAAAAGAATTTGGCATCCAGTAGGCCATGTTCTGACATTTCTGGTCAGAATTTAAAGAGATCAGCAACCAACATGATCACTTTTTTGAAAATCCATCCCTTTGTTTAGTGTCTAAATGGGAGCTCAATGGTCTTGAAAAGTAACTGCAAGTTGAAAAACTGGATATAAATTACAAAGAATTTGCATCAGTATCATGACAAACATAGCACACTGGCAATGCAATTTGAGGAAACGGTATCTCTTCTTTGGATAAACAGAGAATATCTTTGATCAGGATTTTCAGTTTGATATTTTTACAAGCTTCTAAACCAAAACACATTAAAAGACTGTGTTTTACAAAAGCATCTGAAAAATATCAACAGCCTTTATTTCTTAACCTCTGAAACTCATACTAGGCTGAATTATTTCATCATGGCTGTGGTGTTTTCTGGAATTGCAGTCTTTTGCTTTCCTATGAGGTTTGTCTCAAAGATGTCTCTTCGAAATATGAAAATTGGAGAACTGGATGCTCACAGAAACATTTATTTCCTGAACTGCTTTGGCTGCATATGCTATGATTTTTTTAAAGATAAAAATCATTTGGAAATGTTTCCTTAGAGCATCCAATATCAATTTTTATACATCTTGATGAAGAGAGGGGGACTTTTGGGGCCATAGGTTGCACATAAGAGCATAAAAATGGCCATATTGGGTCAGACCAAAGATCCATCTAGCCCAGTAACCTGTCTTCCAACTGTGGCCAATGCTAGATGTCCCAGAGGGAGTGAACAGAAACAGGGAATCATCAAGTGATCCCTCTCCTGTCATCCATTTCCAGCCCCTGACAAACAGAGGTTAAGGACACCATTCCTACCACTTTGTTCTAATAACTATTGATAGACCTAACCTCCATTAATTTATCTAGTTCTTTTCTGAACGCTGTTAAAGTCCTCGTCTTCACAACATCCTCTGGCAAGGAGTTCCACAGGTTGACTATGCACTGCATAAAGAAAATCTTCCTTTTGTTTGTTTCAAACCTGCTACCTATTAATTTTATTTGGTGACCCCTAGTTCTTATGGTATGGGAACAAGTAAATAACTTTTCCTTATTCACTTTCTCCTTACCTGCCATGATTTTATAGAGCTCTATCATATCCCCCTTTAGTCTCCTCTTTTCTAAGCTGAAAAGTCTTAGTCTATTTAAGTGCTACTACATGAGATAGTGAACCACACCCAGAAGGAAGGTGCCTGAAATTCAATTGTTTCTCATAAAATGTAAAGGGAAGGGACTGACAGAAGGGTCAGTTATACTGCAGAATGACAATACTGGGGAAGGAAGGGGCCAGAGATGGGGACCGGGATATCTATAACTCTGTTGGGCCAGCAGGGGAAAGAGGCAAAGAAAGGGACAAGCTGTGTATGATATATTTCAGAGAAAACTTAAAAAAAAAAACCCTCAAACAAATAGTCCAGCAGCATCCCAAAGACTAACAAAACATGCAGATGGCATCTGGACCGCTAAATACTGCATTCATCTGAAGAAGTGGGTTGTGCCCACGAAAGCTCATGGTACCATTTCACCAGTCTCCAAGGTGCTGCCAGACTATTTGCTGTTCTTTAAGTTTTTCCAGTTAGAGACTAACTCGACTCCACCTCCCCCACCAGTGCTGAATAACGAGGAATAGTAACTTCTTTAGATCTGCTGGAAATGCTCCTCCTAATGCACCTTAATATACCATTAGCCTTCATGGCTACAAGGGCACACTGCTGACTCATATCCAGCTTCTCATCTGCTATAATCCCCAGGTCCTTTTTTGCTGAACTGCTACTTAGCCAGTCAGTCCCCAGCCTGTAACAATGCTTGGGATTCTTCTGTCCCAAGTGCAGGACTCTGCACTTGTCTTTGTTGAACCTCATCAGATTTCTTTTGACCCAATTTCTTTTGACCCTGAGCTCCCTGGCTACCGCCTGGCCCCACTAATGCCAGGGATTCCCTGGCTGGAGGGGCGGGTGGTCCCTAGATTCTGCCTGACCCTGCTGACACTAGGAACTTCCCAGCTAGGATGGGGGCTCCCCAGATGCTGCCTGTCCCAGATGGGGCTCCCCAGCCCCCGCGCGGCTCCTGTCTCCAGGCTCTTTGGTCCAGCAGCATCCATGGCCCTGCTGGACTGTGGATGAACAGATTTGGGTGGTTCCACCTGTATTTAAGTTTTAAGAATGCCCGATAAAGATCTTGTAGGTGTTTGTTTGTGTCTGTAGGATTGTATCTTAGGGCCTGGCTGTAAACAATTGACCACGTGATGTGTCCTGGATGGAAGCTAGAGGCATGTAGGTAAGAATAATGGTCAGTAGGTTTCTGGTATAGGGTGGTGGTAATGTGGCCATCATTTAATTGTACTATAGTGTCAAGGAAGTGTGTGGACTGGTCCAGGCTAAGGTTGATGGTGGGTGAAAGTTGCTGAAATCCCTGTGACATTTTTCACGGTCTCCTTCCTGTGGCCATGTCCTGAACAAATCTTTATCACATGGACCCAGAGGAAGAAGACCTGTTACATAAAGATGTAGTATGCTATACAGCCTATATTTTGTGCATGATGTTATTGCAAAGTATTTACAATTTTCAGTAACATTAATATTTTCTAACCTTTTTCAAGGAAAGAATAATCTAACCAAACAAAAAAAGTTGCTAGAATAAAAATACAATTAATTTCTTAAGGAGCCAGAATGACGCCATCACTCGGCCCTAAGAGCTGCTTTCCAGGTCAGCCAAAATATAATGATTAAATCCATTGCTGCCAGAACACATTTTAAAAAATGCTTAATGACCAATATACAGACTAATGAAACCAGTGTGTTTATAGTGGCAATAAAAATGACAATCAAAATCTAACCATACAGTGTCAAACAATGCAATAAATAAATGGTGATCTGCCTTTCTATCGTTTTTTTTATAGGAATTCAGAGTGATTTACGGTGGTGCTAAGTAAAATTGCCATTTACAGGTGAGGAGGCTACGGCATAGAGTGGCTAAGTATCCTGCTTATTTATGTAGAGATTTGTATTGTTCTCATAAGTATAGTATCTAAGCACGGGTGAACCCTAGCATACTCATAAATAGTCATTTGCACAATTGGGTACAGAGCATAAGGAGCACAGCCTCCTGAAACAGGTCATCAGACCACACTATTCAGCTATCAGACTGTTCTAATTTTCACACATCATCTATGCATACAATATTGAATAGAAAAGGGCCTTAATGAAGGAAACCATTCATATACAATAGCCAAGAAAAAAGCTGTGGCTAATAATAATTCACATGAATGAATTATAAGTCTGAATCAGTTACTCTACTGACCCTCAGAGAGTAAATATCTTCTATCCACAGCATTAATATAAATAATTAATTTCTCACATAGAGAAAGGAAGGTTAAAAATGATTATCTGCAGAGAGAGATCAATCATAATATTCCAAGGTAGGTATAAATATATTGCCACTATAATTATTGATTTGTTAAATTAACATTTGGGAGGAGGCTCGTGTTCAGCATAGCCAGCCTCATTGTTTTTCTTGTGACTTCTTAGAATAGGACAAATCTTGTTCAGAGATGAGCAAGCTAAAGATGTATGGAATCAAACTGGCATCACTCATCCACTCCACCGGCAGTTGTGAAAATAAGAGCATTTGGCAGGCCATAGCTAGTCTGTGAAGGAGCACTTCAAGTGAGTAAGCACACTGTAATCCTATGGCACTTGGACACTGTACTGATGAGTGGGAAGAATGCTTACACAGACTGATCAGAGTTAAACGATCATATAAAACTCTTAGTTTATAGTCAGGAGTGCACAGGAGAACACATTGCAGGTCAGGCTGAGCTCTGACAGGACGGAAAAAGTGCTGGTAAAATATCCTGGCACTGCAAAGGGAAAATCTCCACTGCAAAGAGAACACAGTTCAGGACCACATCCTGGAAAATGTAGCATGCATGTGTAATGCTGACAGGCAGAACCAAACCTTGGACTGTTAGGCTACGTCTAGACTACATCCCTCTGTCGGCAGAGGGATGTAAATGAAGCACTTCGAAAGTGCAAATGAAACGGGGATTTAAATATCCCGCGCTCCATTAGCATAATTACATAATGGCGCTATTTCGAAATTGAAACCGCAGTCTAGACGCGGTTCTTTCAAAAACAGGGTGCTTTTTCAAAAGATCCTGTAAACCTCAAAAAAGCGCTATTTCGAAATTGAAACCTCAGTCTAGACTCGGTTCTTTTGAAAACGGGGCACTTTTTTGGTAAAAATGAGGTTTACAGGATCTTTCGAAAAAGCACCCCGTTTTCGAAAGAACCGCGTCTAGACTGCGGTTTCAATTTTGAAATAGCGCCATTATGTAATTATGCTAATGGAGTGCGGGAAATTTAAATCAGTGCCAGCATTGGCGCCAGGTGAATGTCCCAGGGGAGAAAATTCCATAGCTTGGGGGCAAAAGCTGAGAAGGCCCTGCTCCATGTGATGTTAACAGTATCTCCATAAGTGGAGGAACACACATCAGAGCATCCCTAGCTGATCTTAGTAGGCTGGTCGCTAAGGCAAAATATCTATCCCAACTCAGTCTGTCATGGGTGCTATTTGTCATGAACTAGAAAGATCTGGGTATGTCTTATATCCACCTACCACACATCTCTTTCTAAAAGTATTTAAGCTCCAGTCATGTTCCTGAGCTCCGCTTAAGTGAAGCCCAGAATCTGGCCTTTTTATGTGTCACTTAAGTTAGTGACTCCTCCTCTCTCTAGGTACTGTCATGGAAAGTGAAGACCATAGAAATGGGAATTGCACAAGAATCTGAATAAAATGTAGGGAATAATTCTGGGGTCAACCTGGTGAGCACTCCACCAGCTGTGTGAACCAATAAATCCTCTACTTGTTTTCACCTGCACCCAGTGTGTCCGGAATTATTCCCTACAAAAACATAGCACCAGAGCTAAAAGTATCTAAATGTATATACCTGGAAACATAAAGTCCTCAGTAGAGGACCTTGGATGCTGGAATTTACTTTCTTTGCTGGTCTAATGTAGACCAAAACTCCTGCTTGGAACTGAGCCCTGGTCTACACTATGGAGTTATTTTGAAATAACTCTCCTTATTTTGAAATAACAAGTAGAGCGTCCGCACTACCAAGCCCGTTATTTCAAAATAAGGGGCTGGTTATTTCAAAATAATAACTCCTGCTTTCCACGAGGAATAATGCTTATCTCAAAATAGTTATTTTGAAATAGCAGTAGTGTGAACATTCCACTGCTGCTATGTCGAAATAACTACTCTTCAGAGTCATTCAAAGTAATTACTTCCCAGTGCTTCCTGGGGCTCTGCCACATCCAAGGAATGTGTCCGCTTTTTTGGAACAGTTTCTGAAAAAGCAGATGGGTTCTTTCAGCATTCCTGTATTCCTCATTGTATGAGGAATAAGGGAAGTTCCAAAAGACGAGGTTTTCCCTGTGTAGATGGGCCAAATTTTGGAAAAGCCTCTTCTGAAAAAAAAATTGCGGTTCGTGATTTGTGTATCTTTTTCTGATATAACTCTGCAGTCTAGACATAGCCTAATTTTGAGGCTTGCCTATAGTGTGGACGTGGTATTTTGAAACAGTTATTTTGGGAGTTGTTATTTCAAAATGAGTTATTTTGAATAATTTCCTAGTGTAGACATGCCTTGAGAGGCCTATCTCTATTCTCATATATATTCTGGGTGGGAACTGCTTGCTTTTGATGAGTATTATCATGTCTTTGAACTTTGGTAAAAGGAGCAAAAAGTGCACGACAGTTATCTTGTGTTCAGTATGTCCCCATACTGTTTTTTCCCTTAGTCCCCTATTGTAGTGTTAATTACAAATGTAAGCCTTGATTCTGGATGCGATTGGACCCCAGTTCACAAGACTGAGTCATTTACTAAATGGTCACAGGGGCCTGATGCTCTGTCTTCTACACTGTCAATCAAATCTCCTGTCAGATTTGACACTAAGCTACAAGATGACATCCAAGTTTACTTCTAAATTGTGAACCTTATGGACAAAGATAAAGAAGCACCTTAATCATAATTCCAGTTGCCGTTCTCTCACAAATATCTGAATTATTATAATTAAATGTTCACTATTGTATGAAAAGGTGAATCTGACATGTTCTCAGATTGAGATTTTATTTTTTCTTAGACTGCTCCTGGATGCTCATCTGCATCTGACAGAGAGTGTGACCTTGCCTTTTGGAGGCAGACCTTACTGTCATCCATGCTAATCTTGAGGTTGGGACTATCCCTGTCCTGGATAGGGAAGCACACTTTTGGACTATTCAAGACTATGTGCTTCCCCTTCCCCCCAAAAATAGTTCTTTTTTTGGTAACACCAGAAACGTCCACAGAAAATATCATATCCACTTTTAACAAAACTTGGGGGTGTTTTTTGACAACTGAATAAATTAAATGGAAAATAAAACAAAAAATGAGATTTTGAGTTGATTTAATGGGAGTTTGGTGTGTAGGCACTTTTAAATCCCTGTAGAAGGCTATTTGCAAACCTTTGCAAATCCTTTCCAGAATCTACACTGAAGTAGTTCTTTGATGTTGCCCATGGTGCATTGGAAACGAGCTAGAAATAATCAGTCGTGTGGGTCTGAAGAGAAGAGTGGCTAGCAAGGTAAGCTTCTGTGTCTGTTAGCTCAGGTAAGCTAGCCTTTTGCAAGCAAACTATTCAACACTTCACATAAAAGTGCCAATCCCACAGTGATTTACAAATGGATCCAAAGGATGTATAATATACCACACATTCAAAAAATGGACACTATTTAAAGCCTCTCAGCAAGAGTTTGATATGACATTAGAATCACACTGTGGCATAAATCAGATAATCTACTTGATACATTGAAAATGCTGTGTTGGTACAATATGTCAGGGAAACAAATACTGTACAATATTGTGATCCATTTTAATAAGCACCTTCTGTCATTCATACACTGGAAATCTGCCCTGCTAAGTGTTTCCTTCACCCTATGCCACAAAATTTAAAGGCTTTCATTATAACTGCTACATACTAGGTAGAGAAAGCATCTGGACTTCTCAGCATAATTTATTTGATCAACAACTCAGACATTTTCTCCAGCCCTGAAACCATTTTGTGTCTCTTTTCTGAACCTCTTCAGTTTTTTCAATACTCTTTTTAAAATATAGACATCAGAACTTCATGGAGCATTCCAGTCTCTCTACAGAGACGAAATCACCTCCCTGGTCCTACTCACTATTCTCCTGTTCTACATCCAAGACAACATTAGTTGGGCTGTAAGAAGGTTGTGATGATTTGATTCAAAAGTTGCAACCACAATTGTTAAAAATTCATGGAGTCCTGTGGAACCTTAAAGACTAACAGATTGGTTTGGGCATAAGCTTTCGTGGGCAAAAACCCACAGGAGAACACTTGGAGAATATCCCATTTGTCTGTTTTCAGTTATTGGTCTTTCAGATTTTGAAAGGGTTAACCTCAGCAGGTGAGTCTTCCAAGCATCCCAGTGAGTCTGTGTGAAGCACAGGCAATCGAGGGAATTGCAGAGAGCAACCAATCCAAGTCAGGCAGACCCAGATAGGAGAAGCTGCTGCATGGCAAAGTAAGGTCAGTAGACATCTGGGTCTGAGGGAGTGACCACTAGGTTCCCAGAAGGTTCACAAAACAGTAGCACCTGGACAGTGCAATGTATAAATGCCTTGAGGTAAGGGCAAAGCAGGTGGAGAGGCTATGGGTAAGAAGCCTGGGCTATAGGTAAGTGAGCAGTTACAAGAAGAGTAGCGTGAGACTGCCTTTAACGGGGTGGGGTCCCTGGGCTGACACAATGAGAGCTTCAGAGGCAGTGCCTGTGGGTGTGGGCAGCATGTGGAGACGCACTGCCCTGCACCCCAAAAGTCACACAGAGCCACATTTGACCCCGCAACGCAGGCAACATATGGTAGCTTTGAGGAGCACAGCGCCACCATGGCATACAAGCACCATTACCCAGGAGTCATCTGAAATGAATGCCTCTGACCCAGGGCTGGAGCCTGCAACTTGCACCCCCTCCCAGACCCCAACCCCCTGCCCTAGGTCACAGCCCTCTCCTCAATTGAAACTCCCTCCCAGACCCCACACCTCCTCCATTATTATAATAGAAAAGTGCAGTCTGTGACCACTTACCAAAATTCTTGGAGTGGCCCCTGCAAAAATTATTGCCCTCTCTGATCTAACTCATGTTTCTGTCTGATGATGTTTGAACATCTCACTAGTTTCTTTTGAAATGCATATTTGCAAATACCCAAATGCAAACTTTTACTGTAGTAACTTCCTACTATCTCTGCTATGTAAATAGTAAGTAGCTTCATGTACCAACATGGAATCCAGTGACTTTGTTAGCTTCTAATGTTAGTAACCAGTCTATCTGAAAACAGGATACTTTTTATTGTGGATTTAATTAGTTATCTGGTAATACTAAAGCAGCATCCTTAACAAACAGGAAAAAGATTCCCAGAACCATCTCTGCCCAGATGCTTAGGAAGAAGGGACAATGCCATCTTGACCAGGTATTTGCATTTAAAGACTCTCTTTAAAATTAAATTTTGGAAGATTACTTTAAGAACAAAAACTCTTTTATATCAAAAGCAGGAGTGTTCAAACATACTTGAAACAGAATTTGAACTGTTAAACACTGAAGGAAGTGAAGGACTCTCTCAAACGAGCTACACATAAGAGAGAATTAAAAATTTAATACTTGTAATGTTCTGAGAATTTCCTGTGATAAAGCCAATAGAGATATTAAGATAAGAGAAAAATTACAATTCTGCTGCAAATGCATTGACAGACAACATGTTCATGGGCTGAAAATGTTACTAAGGCCAATCCTTAGTACTGAACCATTGAAAAAATGTTACATTCTGAATCAAGACAAATCCCTGAAAAAGGTGTGGTTTTTGCCCCTTATTCACTGAGGGTACGTCTACACTAGCCCCCTAGTTCGAACTAGGGAGGCTAATGACAGCGACCAAAATTGCTAATGAAGCATGGGATTTAAATATCCCATGCTTGATTAGCATATTCCCGGCCGGTCGCCATTTTGGAAACTGACTAGCCCGAAGTAACTGCCCGTGTCTACACGCGGCAGAGAAGCGGGATTCCGAGATAAACCCCTTAGTTTGAATTAACTGTTACTCCTTGTGGAATGAGGTTTAACAGTTAATTCGAACTAAGGGGTTTATCTCGGAATCCCGCTTCTCTGCCACATGTAGACACGGGCAGTTACTTCGGGCTAGTCAGTTTCCAAAATGGCGACCGGCTGGGAATATGCTAATCAAGCGCGGGATATTTAAATCCCATGCTTCATTAGGAATTTCAGTCACCTTCATTAGCCTCCCTAGTTCGAACTAGGGGGCTAGTATTAGACGTACCCTTAGAGGTAAGAGACGGCATGAGGGAGTGTTCACCCCACACAGAATCTGAAGTAGGCCAGTCAGGTGGGCCAGTTACCTCCCCAAGCTGTACTTGGAAGAGGAGCCAGGGCACAAGCTCAGTTGGGCAGAAACAGGGCTGACCTGTATAATGCCCAGGAGTTGAGAGGAGAAGTAGACTGCAGCCATATCCTGGGAGAAGGCAGGTGTGTTTGGGACTCTAGCAATAGGTTGCCAACAGTTACTCACTGGGAGGAGGGAGTTTGGCCTGGCAAACACAGAGATGGGGAAAAGACAGATTTTGGCTGCAGATGAGAGGGCACCTGAACTAGAACCCAGAGGGTGTATACATGTGTATAGGGAGGAACAGGTTCTCCTACCAGCTGCTGTGGAAATAATATTGTCAGGGCTGTTCCCCACCCTGACACTCTGCAGAAGCGGAGAAGGAGAGGGCCCACAAGAGAGCTTAAAAACCTTGCCTCTATAGGCACTGGTTACACGCCCCCTCTGCCCCCCAAATCATAATACACAGATTTTAGGGAATTGCTGCCCCCGTCGAGTGCTTTCCTATCCCTAAAAAACAGGGGTGAACCCTTGAAACCACCCCCAGGGGTACCCCAAGCTCTTTTGCCCCAAAAGAGCTTGAAAAAAGAAAAGAAGAAAATAAGCTGTAGTCAGAGGCCTGCAGATATACACAGATAGATCTCCTGGGACACAAGAATCAAATCATCACCTTAAAAAAAGTGATTTTTATCACAAAACAAAAGATGAACTTGATAAAGCACACTTGGTTGCTAGATGTTACAGAGCAACCAAGGAAAACAAAACACAGAGAAAAGTCTCTGGGCACAGTGCAAGGTAGTAAATGGGGAGGGGAAGCATACAATCACACAGAGCAGATCAAACCGAACCACAAAATAAAGAAAAATTGCCTGAACGTGACTGGATTCACTTTCCCCTTTACTTCCTTACAATTTTATCTTTCTTCAGTCCACTCTCATGCCCCAAATTCCTTGGAGACATGATAGTCCTGTCTGGGTTTAAATCATTCTGTGTCTCTAAACTTCTGGTTTCTCTCTCCCATATATCCAATTCAAATTTCAACCCTCTGTCTCCATTGGTTCTCCCAGCCTTTGCTAGCTAGTTGAGTTTAACCCCTTAGTCACTGGGTGCTGATCAGCACTCCTCCTGTCCATTGCAGACAGAGGACAGTGGACTGCCTGGGACAGTTGCCCCAAAATACTTTGATACCCCAGAAGAGGGAAACACATATAGTGACCTGGCCAAAGTGCCTGTTATAATGAGGCAGCAGCAGCTCATAGAGCAAGTGAGAGAGAGAGACTTAGAGGTGGCATACAACTGCTGGAAAAGTCATAGACCTTGCAAAATTAATCCCTAGAACCACCAAGGGGAGGTGCCATCCAGCAGTAAGTACAGTACCCTGTGACAGTGGACTCCATGACAAACGGTTATAACAACACTCTGAATTCAGCATCTCGCACCTCTCTCGAATCCATGATCCACCCTCTGGCTCAGTCACAGAGAAGCTTCAAGAAGCAATAACCTCCCAATTCAGATGACTGCAACAGCACTTTTCAACGTGAATTGGTGAAATGGAATTTGCTAAAGGCACTGCCAAGGAATAAAATGCATAGTGTTTGTCCCACAATATAAGGTAGCTTCAGAGGGGTAGCCGAGTTAATCTGTAACAGGAAAACTTAACAAACAACAAATTGTCTAATAGCACTTTAAAGATTAACAACATTTGTAGATGGTATCATGAGATTTTGTGGGCACAACCCGGTCACCTGAAGAAATTGGTTGTGCCCATGAAAGCTCATGATGCCATATACATGTTTTGTTAGTCTTTAAAGTGCTACCAGACAATTCATTGTTTGTTAAGTTTTTCCAGTATAAGGAAGGTAACGTAATATCTTATATTGGACCAACAGGTAAGCTGTCTCTTCCACCAAGCTTGTCTACACATCTTGTTTCTTCCACCAAGAAAATCTGGTCCAGTAATATAAATTAGATTTATTTATTTTTCTTGTAATGATTTGAATGGCATACTATTTTAAGATAAGATATTAAA
The DNA here is from genome assembly GCA_032595735.1 of Pelochelys cantorii. Lineage (NCBI taxonomy): Eukaryota > Metazoa > Chordata > Testudines > Trionychidae > Pelochelys > Pelochelys cantorii. The sequence goes on from CM064335.1 coordinate 43,155,622, forward strand.
GGCTTCTCCTATTAGATACAAAATAGTTTAGACCATGTATTCTGAAAGAAAAGACTTGGAGCTATAGGGAGAAATAGTTAGATTTCATTTCAGATTTAGGATTCTTAACATTCATTGATTCATTTATTGACAACTCCTTGAATGGGTTCTTTTAAGTAACTGATTTAGTGAAATCCTATGAAACTAAAGAAAGTATTTAGGAATGAGATTATCAAACATCCCTACCCGAGACAGACCTGCTCTCAAAGGTGTAATCTCTTTTAAAAGACCTCCACATACAGCATACAGAAGAGATGCTAACTAAAGTAACCATTGTTTAGTATTTGTGTTCTGTTTTCTTTGAATTTTCTTTTCCTTTCTTTGTTAATAAAATTATCATAGTTAATAATTGTGGTATTTTGCTTGATTTATAATTTTGGTGTTCCCTAAGAAATGGAGGGATAAAAACAATGTGATCAAAATAAGTTGCCATTAAAAGAGACAATTATTAGAATTTGGGTTCTACCATTTCTTGTTTCCCTAGACTGAATTTTAGTAATTAAGTTACTTGGCACTCAACAACTTGAAATATTCCTTTTATTCCTACACTGCCCAGTCCTCAACATTATATGCCATTCCACCAATCTTTGTCATCTGCAGATATTAACAGCCGTGAATTTTATATTTATTTCTAGATCACTGATGAAAATGTTAAATCATATAAGGCCTGGTACCCAACCCCATGGAACCAACTAGAAACACCCCAATTCTGTGATTTATTTCAATCGAAATATCATGCTGCACAAAATCTTATAAAATTAGTAAGTATATTACATTTATGCAGTTACCTTTATTAATCAAATCTGTATTCTAAAAAGAATGAAATCATATGTGTTTGACAAGACCTATTTTAATCAAAACATATTTGCTAGTATTAATTATGTTCCTATCCTTTAAGTCTTCATCAACTAAATCCTCTATCAGCGTTTTCCATTATTTTGCTTCAGATTGATATTGGTCTATTGGTCATCCTGATAACTCTTTTTGTATTTCATATCCTTACAATCTTCTGGAATTTCTGCAGTACACCAAGATTTATTAAAAATTAATATTCTGGGCCAGAAATTTCCTTATTCCACTACTTTAGGACTCATGGGTTCAGGTTATACTGGCCTGCTGATTTTTAAAATGTTTATTCTTACTAGGTGGTGGGGTGTTTAACATTCTCCTCAGCTCGTAATGGACTGGAAGATAATTTATCCTCATGTGATATGAATAAATCCTCCTGCTTTTTTTTCAAATGCAGGAGAAAAATATTTATTGAACACTTCTGCTGTTTCTGCATCATCCTCATCATCATCACTATTATTTTCTTTTATTTTAAAATTTCAATCTATTAATGGGTTTATACTATTACAAGGATTTATTTGTTCCTATCATACTTAACGCTAGAATTTTACTACAGAAATTGAGGGGAATAATGAGAGTTTCAAGACTGCTGATAATAATGAAGTTATAAGAAAAGAGTAAGGATAAGAAATGATGCTGTTACTGAAGATTCAGGAAAGACAACTGATGGACACCTTTCAAGAATGGACCCAGAAAGGAGGGCAATATATGGCAGAGTGCCCTCACCAAAACATGGCAATATATACCCGAGTACAAGGAACTATAAATAAAAGACAACCAAGGAGGTATTGAATAGATATGGTTAAGAATGACAGAACAAAAATGTGTAAAGATGAGTGAAGCCTTGGAGATGACATAAAACAGAAAGTAGAAAGACTTTGTTTTCCTCCACCATAGCTGTTGAGCTGATGAACAGGAATCAAAGAAGAAGAAAAAAGGCATTTAAGTATGGCCCGTTTAACTTTCCAGCAATGGAATTTGTCCTCTTCATAATGTCTAACTTTTGACTATTATCTCAGTTACCTTCTCTGGATGGTTGAAGAACTTCTCTTGGTAGCTACTTGCTACATACGTGATGGCATCCTCATGGTATGTTCCCCGTAGCATTCTGCTCCCTTCCCCCGGAGAAGATTCCTCTGTATCTGACTCGTAGGCATTTAAAATTAAAGAGCAACTTTGCCCCTGCTGCCCCGGCACTGCTTTCAAGTGAAAGGATGACCATAGCAGGAACGCAGGGAGAGAGCTTTCCCAGCACTCTATATAAACCATTTCCCCGAGGGGAGTAGCTAACAGTACTGGGAGCACCCCTTTTGCAAACCTTCTTTTTTTTGGTTTGCAAAAGGGGTGCTCCCAGTGCACCCACAGCCACTGCCTTTTTCTCTGCCTTTTAAAAAAGTTAAAATACTTGGAGTGCTCTCCTTCCTCGTGCCTGGGCCTGATCTCTCAGACCTCCCCAAACCCTCGAGAGGAGAAAAGTGAGGCATGCTGCTGCCCTTTGCACTACACCTGAGACAAGCAACTAAAGAAACAGAAATGAGCAGCTGCATGGGTTCCTAGGAGACAAAGAGCATTGAAATAAGCCATCGTTGATCTCCTCCCTCACTTCCCAGCTCAGGAATAGGATAGGACTGGTGAGGTTTTATTTCCCTTTTAGTTAAGCATTCTGGTCACTAGTGGACAGCTCTCACAGTGCCTAACCAAAAGCTACCAATAGTCCAACAGCACCTTAAAGACTAACAAAACATGTAGTGGCATCATGAGCTTTCGTGGGCACAACCCACTTCTTCAGATGACTGGAGTATGAAAAGTCCAGATTGAAGAATAAATAAGGGAAGGGGGGAAATAAAGGGGGAAAGAAAAAAGAAAAAAAATAGTGAATTAGATTGTTCAAGTTACAAAAAGCTGATAAAACAATTTGCACCTCTTTAAGTACCCACTGTTTGTTTGGTTAAGTCATTAGGGTGTGGAAGGTAGTGTACTAGCCAGCCAATGTCTTTATTCAGCTATCTGTCCCCTCTACTTCCTTGTTCTCTCATTGTGTGCCTAACCACTCTGGTGCAGAAGAGTAAGAAACATTACTCATGCTGAGCAGAGCCAGAAAGAGGTTTATTCCTGCAACCCCTATGCCTTTGAGCAGAGGGAAGAGGCCTGCTGCTTATGTTCTATGGGAAATGATCTGTTTGGAGCAGCACTGCATTATGGGCAGGATGGAACATGAGAAACTGAACATCTGTAACTCACTTGACGATTATGTAGATGAACACATGTCAGATTTGATCTGAAGCCTAGGGATAAATACTCAGCAGCTAAAAGGGCAGGAACTAGGATTTCAGCTTCCTCTCGAATATAAATGTCACTTGCAGAGCTGTAACCTTGTTGGTCCCAGGATATTAGAGAGACACCTGGGTCAAGTAATACCTGTTGGAGCAACTTCTTCTGGTGAAAGAGACAAGCTTTCAAATCTAGACACAGCTCCTCTTCTGGTCCACAAAAAAGGCTTGTCTCTTTAACCAACCACAATTGCCCAATATTACCTCACCCACTTTGTCTTTATTGAATGTTAAGTCAATTGTACTCTTACCCCTCCTCTCCCTCTCTTCAAGTCCTGGGATCCCTGACTTGGAGAAAATACAACTGTTTCCCGCCCCCCGCAGTTGAGTTTTCTAATCATTAATGGACAGCTCTCATGGTGCCTGAGCAATAGCTTTGTTTTGTTGAGTGATTAGACTCAGACCAAAAGTACTCCATTGTTGAGGGAGAGGTAGACAATATCCCTTTGCTCCTACCAGCAACTGGGCTAGGAGAAGGCATGCTCTAAATTCAAATGGGCCGCCTCACTTGCTAGCCAATTATGGACTTTGCTGAAGCAGCTGCTTTCTGCTTCAGTCTGCAGTGATGTTACCAAGTCGTCTTTGGCACTACTACAAAGGCTAGGCCTAGGCTGTGGACAGCTTGGCCTTCAGTGGCTTCTACATGTGACTGTCTTAGAGGCACCACACAAAGTGCTGCATCTGTCTTTGTTAGTCCATTTGTTACAACTGTGTGCACCAGTGAACAAAATGACCATGAAGGATGAGAAACGGTGGTTACTTATGCACAGCCCAGAACCACTTTAAACAACTTTGTGCAATCCTACAGTCATTATGACCCACAATCAATTACTGTAGCTCATCCACTGAACTTAATGGGATGCTCCATCAGTTCCTTCTACATAACAATCATGTGCACAAAGAAACACACACCTCTTTTTTCCCTCTGTGATAATAAATAAAAGGTTAAGAGCTGTCATGGAAATTTACAGAAGAGAAGCTGCTAGAACTGCTCAATATGTATTTGGTTCTCATAGTAATGATAAGCATTTTTCAGAGCTGTGGAACGTTCAGGTGGATTCATATTACTGGCATGAAGTTTATATCTAAGGCTACGTCTAGACTGCATCCCTTTGCCGACAGAGGGATGCAAATCAAGCACTTCGGAAGTGCAAATGAAACCGGGATTTAAATATCCCAGGCTTCATTTTCATACTCACGTTCTGATGCTGTGCCGATCAGGTTCAGTGTTGAAAGTGAAAGTAAAGTGTAACCGCAGCTCTGCCGATAGTGGGGAGCTTTTTCGGCAGATCCTGTACTCCTCATTTTTTGAGTACAGGATCTGCCAAAAAAGCTCCCCGCTGTCAGCAAAACCACGGCTACACTTTACTTTCACTTTTGACACTGAGCCTGATCGGCACAGTGTTGGAACGTGAGTATGCAAATGAAGCCTGGGATATTTAAATCCCAGTTTCATTTGCACTTCTGAAGTGCTTGATTTGCATCCCTCTGTTGGCAGAGGGATGCAGTCTAGACACAGCCTAAGATGGAACTACTGAAAGCTTTTAATATTTGAAAGACCTTAAAGAATAGTCAATCTGTCTTCAAACTCTGCTTCTAATATTCCAGCGTTTATTGTTTTTTTGCCACAGTGTAATTGCAAAACAGAATTTTTACCATCTGGCTGGGGCCAGCAAATCTATCTGTAGCACAGTATGCCACCACTTGGAGGAACTTTGCTTGAACCAATTAAGAAGGGACATAAATGGCGATGTAAATTACATGTCAGTAAGTCAACATGAGTGTAATTTAGATGCTGGAAAGAGTTATAGCAGGAAAGAAACTAGTTTATGGAAGACAAAGGAGGCTGCACAGTTGTTTTTTTTTTCATTGGGAATAGAGTTATAGGCTATAAAGCTGTCACTTGCATATCACTAGGTGATACTAGACCAGAGATGGGCAAAGGGCCCTCCGTGGGCCAGATCTGGCCTGCCAGTCTGGTGGATCTGGCCCGCAGCTGCCCTGCCACTTCCCTGTCCCCAGGCCAATTAGGCCCTGGATATGGGGGAGAGCACAAAGTCTCCTCGCCCCCGCAAGAGTGTGTTGCAGCTAGAGACACATCCCAGCTGTTTTAAAACAGCTGGCATTTCTCTCTAGGGACAGTGAGAGATGGGGAAGACTTCTCGCACTCCCCCACCCCAGGCCAATCAGGGTGGGGAGAAGCATAAGAAGTTTCCTGGCCCCACCCTTTCCGGGGTGGCCCAGGGCCACTTCAGAAATTTCTGAAGAGGCTCCCTTTTAAAAGTTATTGCCCACCCCTGTATTAGGCCCTAATATATCACAGGAAATGTTTTGGTAACTGTGAGGATAAATGATGATTTTCATATATGACCAACAGTTAGGCTGGTTGGCCCTTTTAAGGAGAGTCTGGCTCAGTCCTGCAGGTGGTGCAGTTGATCCTTGTCTGGTAACTCAACAATTAGTGTTCCTAGTTGTAAAAAGGTCATGGTCAGGGAGAGAGTAGAATGGGAATTTCCCCTGTATTTCTCTGTCTGGGAAGGGCCTGGTGAAGACAGGTTGGAGAGCACCAGGGAGCAGGCTGGGAAGTAGGGAGATCCCAGGGGGAAAGCCCAATGTTCCTGGGAAGGGGAGGCACTGGGGAAATCTGCTAGGAAGGGGGAACTCCAGGTAAAATGTCCACAGACTGGATAGAGGTGACCAGACAGACTGGGCCATAGACGATCTAACTTGACAAGCTATTGCAGGGTCAAAGTGGGCAATAAGGAATGCTGGTGAGGAAGAGCCCTGCAATGCTCTGATGCTAGGGGAGCTATGGCAGTGAGTATAGCCACGTATATAGGCCAACACGGGAGGGAGAAGAGCAGAATATTTGGCCAGCAGTTGCCTGTGAGAATGAGAAAGCATCCTTGCATTTATTTAGCAGGAAGCCGGAATACTGGACTTTATTTTTTGAATTCTGCTTTTCTTTTCCTAGTTGAGAACATTAGAAAAGTTGTTCTCAACATATTGTTGTATCTTAATTCTCCCAAATAAAGCTTTGGGTTCTATGTGTAAATATAGATCAAGCAGTAAAGAGTGTCATAACTAAAGATTAATATAATTGATTACATTATTTGGCAAACATGAAGATTTTCAAACTTGGGTGTCCAAATTTAGGAACCCACGTTGAAAAATGTTGGCCTATTCTTTTGTTACCAATAAAAAGCAGATGATAGATGAACATAAACGTCATACTGGACTTGTATCTAAGTCACTCTCTTAGCACCACCAGGAGTAATACCAGCTGCTTCAGAAGGAGATACAAAAAAGCCTAAAGCAAGTTAACATGCCCTCAGAGAATGTTTCTTCCAATTCCCCCAACAGCTAAAGGTTGACTTCTTGCCAAAAGCATGAGGACTCATCTCTTTCCCAAAACTCTTGATTCTTAATCTTTAAATATTCTTGTTAATGGTATAAATATCCATTTAATCTCTTTTAATCCGGCTAAACTCTGAACAGCAGATTCTGAGTTGCTCTAAATTGTCAGATGAAATGTCAATTTAAATTGTCTCTTTAGTGAAGCTATGGAAATTTATATCATCTGGGACTTGGACCCTTCATCTCAAAGACATCCCGTAATAAATAGATGGAGGGGGTAATCAAGCATTGTGTGGGAAAGGATGTATTTTTATCAGTTACAAACTTGCTATCTTTTAATTGCATTGTATGGTTCCTTGTTCTTGTATCATGAGACTGAGTGAATAATACTCCCAGATCTATCTTTTCTGTGCCATTCATAATTGTGTACAGCTTTATCATGTCACCTCTCATTGGTTTCATCTTCAGCATGAACGGTTCTGATCTTTTCAATTTGTCTTCTTATGAGTTTTTATAATCTCTAATCACTTTTGTCACTCATCTCTGAATGCCATCTATTTTATGCCATATCCTTTAGACATGTAGAATTTCACATTATGGTGTACCATTCTTTTATAATATTCTCCATCCTTTCTTCATATAACGAAACATTTTGTTTGCAGTTCTGATAGAACATTGAGTATTGAAGATAATCTGAAGAAAACCTACAGCCCCGATTACTTCCAAATCGAACTACAGTTCATAGTTTGATTATTTCAGACAAAGCCTTGAATTGTCTTTCCAGCCAGAAAGTAAGTAGATGCGGCAGGGTCAGTAAAACTTAAGGCTATGTCTACACTGCAGGCTTTTTGAGCAAGAATGGCCGTTCTTGCGCAAAAGCTTATGGAGCGTCTACACTGCACGCACGTTCTTGCGCCAGTAAATTTACAGTAAAGTGTCAGAAAAGAGGGCTTCCTGTGCAAGAGTTATTCCTCTCCCCATGAGAAATAAGCCCTCTTGCACAAGAGCTCTTGCGCAAGAAGGCAGTGAGGACGGGCAACAGGGGTTTCTTGCGCAAGAAACCCCTATGGCTAAAATGGCCATCAGAGCTTTCTTGCGCAAGAGAGCGTCCACACTGCCATGGATGCTCTTGAACAAAAGCACATCTCTTGCGCAAAAGCACATGGCAGTGTGGACACACTCTTGCTCAAGACCTTTTGCACAAGAACTCTTGTGCAAAACAATTCTTGCACAAAAAGCCTGCAGTGTAGACGTAGCCTAAATGTATTAGGTGTTGGAAAAATGTTTAGCCAGTGAAACTATAAGTCTTTGTAACAATTTAGTAGGAAAGACAAGAGACCAGCTGTTAATGTGGTGAGGCTTGGTTATTATGTTATACTTTAATGAGCAATCAAGCTGAGATATCTATAAAATTAGAAAAACTGGATCCCTGAGAATAAGATGGATGTCCTGCATATTTATCTATCCCAGATGGAGAATAATATTTCAAGTGCAAATCCAGGAAATTACATTTTTATTTTCCTTTTTTATGGTATGATGTGTCTTTGTTGAATTTGTTTCATAACTCCCTGTTGTGGTCAATGATGTATTTTTGTGTTACTCTGACAGATGTTGTTATAATTAAATAAGAGCTATAGAAAGAAAATAGTGACCTTTGTGGGAAAGTCTGAGTTGCAGCAAGCTAGAGAATGATTTGGGCAGGTGACAGTTAAAATCAGACATGGCCATCGGTGGCTACATGAATGATAGGAAGGGTTTTGTTTTTTCCCCCTAATGTCTAACCTAAATGTCCCTTAAGTCTTTTGTCCTATCATCAGAAGTTACAGAGAATAATTTTTCTCCCTCCTCCTCATAATGACCTTTTTGGTACTTGAAAACTGTTATCATGACCTCTCTGAAGCCTTTTCTACACTTACCTGTACAGCTGATCTACTCCAGCTACAGAAATAGCATATCTGAAGTCAACATACTCACTGTGGCATCTTGTGTGTGCTAAGGACATGGATGCACTTTGAGAAAGCTGCTAACATGTTGCCTGCTTTGTTTATCGAAAGGCTCCATAGCCATGGAGCCTCATGGCTCCCATTGACTCCGGTTTGGTGTTTCCAGCCAAGGGGAGCCGCAGGAATGAGTTCCTTTAATATTTGCTCCATTATCTTTCCTGGTACAGAAGTTAAGCTGACTGGTTTCTAATTCTCTGTTTTGTCCTTGTTTCCCTTGTTAGAGATGGACACTCTATTGGCTCTTTTCCAGTCTTCTGGAATCTCTCCTGTCTTCCATGACTTTTCAAAGATACTACTGATGGCTCAGATCTCCTCAGTAAGCTCTTCTAGTATTCTAGGACCCACCAGGCATCTGCACAGCAACTACTCACCAGGACACCACCTTCATCCCACCCTGCATGGCTGCCACTGACTCAAATCCCAACCCTGCCCACCTGCACAGCAACATACCCTTCTGTTACTTCAACTCATGGTGTTCCTTCTACGATGAGTTGCAGAGCATCATCACACACATTGTTACTTGAGTATAATGCCTCGCTGCTAGGAGCACAGGTTGTCACCGGATTGACCCTCAGCTCCTGGACCACTTCAGTCTCTTCATCAGCTTGTGTCTGTGTATCTAGGACAAGTACTTCTAGCTCTTTTCTCTGTCCCAGGGTTTGGTCATGGAGTCACAACCGAGGATTCTGTCCAGTTCTTTATAAAACCAGCATGTTTTGGGTGACTGGATGTTTGCCTACTTATAGCCCTGGCCGGAGTTCCTTCATCTTAGCTCTACCTTGCAGGGTGTCTCGCTCATACCCTTCTCATACAGGGTTCTGTATCCCAGTTCCTATGGGTCACTTGCAACTCTAATTGTACCAATTCTTCACCCCACACACTGATTAAATCCAAAAGCTCTGCATTGCTCCAAGCAGGAAAGCATTTGGATTTATAGCCAGCACCCCTCTTTCCTTGAGAAGATGCCTTGAGGATTACCACACAATGTGCCAAAGACACAGGAAATATGCCAAAGACACAGGAATTTCATGGAGGGATAAGGGATCTTTCGGAAAAGGCTTTATTTTCCGCAAGATCAGCGTCTAGACTGGCGCTTTTTTCTGGCAAAGCTCCGTGCGGAAAAAAATCGGCAGCCATTTTTATGCTAATGAAGCAGGGGAGATTTAAATCCCCGCTTCATTAGCAATTGCGATACGTCTAATTTACATCCCTTTTCCGAAAAAGGGATGTAGTCTAGACGTAGCCATTCTGTTTTACATCGAAAACTGATGTAATTGTAATTAAGTGGAGAGTCACTCTGGGAATAATTCTACTTTCTCGTTCACTGGATATATTGGGAATCTGGTGGCAGGTTTTACGTTTTTTGTTTTGTTTTGTTTTAAATACAAAGTTCAGAATGAGGATAGTTTCTCAATGGTTGCCTCTGTTGCTCATGGCTCTTTCTTCTTGAAGTTATTTCAGGTTTGCGAGGCATTACTTCTTGCCTCCCTTTTCCTGAAGCAATTGAAGAATTTACATTGTGAGTTTATTGGGCAATTTTCATTTGACTGGGGTAGAACTGCATGTCTCTAGTATTTTAAAACATGGTTTTAGATCTATTGGTTACTATTTCAGCTGTTGGGAAATAGCTGTAGCTTGTTTAGATTCAGGGACAAATTCTGTTCTGTTACACTGATGGCACTTCCACTTAAAAAGAAAATGACAGTAGAATTTGATCCTTAAAGTGCCATTCTACAATTCCTTAGCACTGGGAGGCAAATTCATCTCTGGTGTAACACCACTGATATCAGTGTAGTTACATCGGGCATGAATATGACTCAGTATGCCAACCATCTGTCTATCTCAAGCAGTTTTATTTTTAAACTTCCCCCTGTCAATCTATGTCAGCATCTAATTGGTGACTCTGAAGGTCACTGGAGAATTTAGCATCAAAGATCTAGCCAGGAAGAGAGAAGTTAGGTTGCTGGTGCCCTGTAGTGAGAACAGTTTTATCACAGAGAGTTAGCTAAATGTCCTGCATAATCAGAGCTGTCTATTGGGGTGAGGGCCAGATTTGCAGTGCCTAGCACTATATCTCTTGAGCTGATATTTGTCAGCATTTAATTTGCACTGATTTAATTTTTGTCCATTTATGGTTTCTTGAGTACTTTTCACACATTTACCATTTTGGTTTTTGGCTTATTAATTCGTAATCACTCTTCTGAAAGAAAGGCATTGGAATTGTTCCGCTCTAATGCTGCCAGCTACAGAAATGCATTAAGGGTGCAAGCTTCCTATAACAAATTGATAATTCTATAGTCTAAATTCAGAATGACATTCTTCTACAGAAGGCCTGCAAATTGAACTGGGCAATGAAAGCATTGTCAAGTCTCTGACCCAGTTTCTAAATCAGTAACTAGGAACAAGTATACTTGCTAATGTAGGTGAGACATAAACTGGTGTGTTGTTTCTCTGAGGTCAACAATGCTTCTGATCCTCTTCTACTAAGAACCATAGAAGTATTTAACACACTAGGACATGACCTGAGTTAGAATTTGCTAAGGGACTAATCTCCCTCTATTCCTGACACAAATTCTTAATGGAAGTTCTACAGTGACTTCTGATTTCATTGCTAGATAAAAGACTTAGACAGCAACTTGAGTAGATATAGATGTCTTTGTCTGAAGTTATAGTAGCTTTCTTATTCCCAGATATTCCACCATAATAAAGTCCTAAGTAAATGGAATACAAGCAGATAGCATGCTAACAAGAAAGTAGCAAGAACAGATTTCCAGTGGGTGATCCTCAGTCGATTGGTAGGACAGAGGAAAAGGCAATAGGTTAGAGGGGGAAAGGAACAGTTATGTTCAGTAAAGTGGAAAGTTACTTTACACAGCTTTAAAGAACATTCCCATAGTCTTCAGTGCTAAACTATGTAGAACAAAAAAAGTTCTGTTGAAGGATGTTTGACAAAGGGAATAGAACTTTTATGTTTTAATCAGTGTAGACCACCTAAGTACTGTGGATCTGATCCTGCCATTTTTACTCAAGCAAAACAAGCATTAAACTCAATGGGATGATGGAGAAAGGACCATAGCAATGGATCCTTCATAGGTTAACCTCCTGATCATGCAGCTGATCAACATAGATGGACCTTGACACCCTCACAGTTACCCTGCGTACCTCAGCAGATGGGTTTACAGGTCCAGAGACTAAGCTGTTTCTTTTTACATAGAGCTTAACTTGACTGACTCCATTGAAATTAGACTTATGCCCTATGCCAGGAGCAGGCAAAATACGACCTGTGGGCTGGAGCGACATGCCTCTCTGTGCTCTGTGCCCGGGCAGGAGGGGCTCCTTGTGCTGCCCCAATTCCCAGCATAATCTTCACAGCTTGCATTGACCAGAAATAGTTCAATGGGAGCTGCCTGGGCTGTGCCTGTGGCCCAGGCAGTGCATGGAGTCCCCCACATGGTGCACAGTTTGCAGAGACATGCATAGCCCAAAAGTGAGTGGTGTGCAGGGGCCACAGCAGGCAGGGAGCCTAAATTAGGGTCCTAATGGGCTGGCTAGAAGCCATCTACTACGCCTCCGAGTCATGCACATGGCACCTGTGCCCCTCCTTTCCCCAGCTCTCGGCCAATGTCTCAATCCAAACCCTCTGGACCCCTCCTGGACCCTAGCGCAGATCACTACCCCCCTCCTGTGCCAGGTCACAATCCAAATCCTCTGCACCTTCACAAACACCTGCCCCTGGTCACTATTCCCTTCCAAGCTGCACCACTTGCTACATCCTTCTCCCCCACCCCCAGTCAGAATCCTCTTCTGCACCTATTCCCCTCCCGACTCTGCACCCCAATCTGTGGCCTCATGTCACAAGACTCTTCTTCATCCAAACACCCTCTCAGACCCCACACCCTCTTGTGCACCCCAATCCCCTATCCTGAGCTCCCTTCTGCACCCAACCTCCATTCCAGACCCCGCACTTCCTCCATTAATATCATAAAAGAGTGTGGCCCTTGACCACCCACCAAATTCGTGGAGTGCCTTGCATCAAAAATTCGTGTCCCCTCCAGCCTTATTTCTATTTGAGAATTCATGTACAAAGATCGACATGCAGAAAGCATACACTTCTGCACGCACAATTATGGATCCTGGGACAAATCTTTGAGAGAGATTTTAACACCTACTATTTATTGCTTGAGGAGGATTTCTTTTCCGGAACAATTATTGCTTCTGACTGCTGTACCCTGAAGGCAACCAGATTAGAAAATGGAAAGCAGCATTGACAAGTATTCCTGAGAACACTTTGTACAAATTCCAGAGGGATTAAAATATAGCAAACAAGCAAGTTCCCAAATGTTGAGAGATTATTAGAGTTTCCCACTAATACCGTATTGCTTACAGATTACACTTTTTACATATACACGTCTGTGTGCTTGTCTCCTTTCATGTTTCAGCAGTCTTTGCTATTTTCTGTTTGCTCAGCCATGCTCTGTCTTACAATGTAATAGTTCTAGCTTAGCTCAGGAAATGACTTTTAATTTGCACACAGACCAACATACTCCTGGCTCCCCACCTTGATTTTTCTCCCTGTCACCACCATTTCAAGATGAGAATGCTGCCTCTGCAAGTGTTTCAAATGACAACTGTAAGAGGCCTTCAAGAGTCAATGTTAGGCATCTCCATGGCTTTGTAGGAAGCCACAACAAACTTGTGTGGCTTCATTAATTTTTGGCAGCCTGGTGCAGAAGCCATTGTCCCATTGGCTAATTCCCTCTGCAGTTGCTAAGCAGGAGCCACTGAGGAGACTGCTGGAGTTAATGATGCTTCAAGTAACACTTGGCAGGAATTCCCATCAGCTATTAAGGGGCACAGCATGAGATAATATTGTAGAGCCACGAGTTATCTTCTCCCATCTCCAGCTCCTCACAAAGATTATTCTATAGAGGGGTTTCTGTGAGCAGCGAGGAGCCTCACAGTGGTGGGGGAAATGGTGTATCCACCTTTCCATTGGGGCCAGGAGGGTTTATTGTCGGTTCCCTTGTGCATAGTAGCAGAGAGGGTTCTATGGCCTTCTGATTCTATACAAACAGACTCTTACCTGAAAACAAACTTTCTAAAATAAATTAGTCACCAACTAGTTTAACCTGGCAAGGATGATTAAATGAATATGAAATACATATAGGTGAACTACAATGCACCACACTCGATTTGCAGTTCCATACACTTAAACCAAATCTTTTCCCTTCCACTATAGAACCCGGTAAAAACACTAAACAGCATACCAAAAAGATACAGCATGACTGAATAATATCACTCTCCACACCCCACACCCCAGAATGGCTCAAATGAACATACCATCTGAGTGCACCGATGTGCTTCTTTTCCCATGACAAATGAAGCCTCCCCAAAGCATTCAGGCAATAGCAGCACAGCTAGCTGGTGTAATATTCAGTTTATGATCCCAGGAAGAAAGTGCCCATTTTTTTAGACCGTGACAAAACAGCAAATCAAAATAAGCAACTTCAGCTTGGTTACTTCTTCAGGGCACCTGGTTTGCTGACTTGTTAATATCTTTTGCCCTTAGCAGCTTCAGTTTTGGGATACCCTTCACATTTCTTACACACACATTGAAACAAAGATAAGAAATACCCCACCCTGCAAAGTTCTAATCTCAGTGCAGCACCTGAGGATAGATCCTGTACTTTAAAATCAATAACAATATTTAGCTGTCATACTGCACTTTTCATCCATAGATATCTGTGTCTTACAATGGCAGGTAAGAATTAGTATGCCAGTTTTACAGATCGGCTGCATCTAGACTGGCATGATTTTCCGCAATGCTTTTAACGGAAAAGTTTTTCCGTTAAAAGCATTTGTGGAAAAGAGCGTCTAGATTGGCATGGACACTTTTGCGCAAAAGCACTTTTTGTGGAAAAGCGTCCGTGCCACTCTAGACGCGGTTTTGCGCAAGAAAGCCCCGATCTCCATTTTCGCCATCGGGGCTTTTTTGCGCAAAACAGTTCTCAGCTGTCTACACTGGCCCTCTTGCGCAAAAGCATTTGCGCAAGAGGGCTTTTTCCCGAACTGAAGAGTCCTTGTATTTGCGCAAGAACACTGACGATCATACATTAGATCGTCAGTGTTCTTGTGCAAATTCAAGTGGCCAATCTAGACAGCTGGCAAGTTTTTCCACAAAAGCGGCCGCTTTTGCGGAAGAACTTGCCAGTCTAGACACAGCCATCAAGTTTAAGTGACTAACCTAAGATAAAACTGAAAGTCAGTGGTAAGCAAAAGAATAAAAAACTGGTTAAGAGAAACAAAAAGTAGGTCTAAAGCAGTGGTCACCAACCAGTAGATCGGGATCTACCGGTAGATCTTTGAGCCTCTGACAGGCGATCCTGACTGGTTTGGCCGGGACGCTCTCAAGGGCTGGCACTTCAGTTGCCCCTCCCCCCACTGTCATGCTGCTCCTGACCTCTGCATTTGAGATGCCCCTTGGGAGCCTCCTGCTTGCTGTGCAGGGTGTGGGAGGGAGAAGAAGGGAGGCACTGGTGTCTAGGTGTCTCTCCTCCCCCCAACTCTTGTAGCCTGTCTCCACACAGAGAGAAGGGGATGGAGGGAGCTTGGCAATGCAAATATCTGTAACTTTCACACACAGTGTGTGTCTCTGTCATGGTCACAAACACACTGTCCTTCACTCTCATCTCCTGACCTAACACGTACATGGGGGGTTGTTATTACTTTTACTGCTTGCAAAGTGGGTTATTTTTGGTTTGTGACTGTTCTGTGCATTTCATACCTTTCATTTCTCTCTGACACTTACATTTAATTCTTTGAGTTCTAAAATGCCTAACCTGTCATGTCTAAAGTAGGGCTGTCAATTAATGGGTGTCAATGCCTGTGATTAACGCAGGGCAGAATTAATGCATTAAAAAAATGAACTCACATTAATCACAGAGGGCGGGAAACCAGCATGAGTTGCTCCGGCGACCCTCTTTGGTAAGCTGCACTAATGCAAACCACCACCAGAGGGCAAACAGAAAAAAGAAGCAGCCAGAAAGGAAAAAAACCCTGAAGACATCCCAGCTCCAAGGGAGAAGTAAGCAAGAAGTAAAGACCCTGACACACGCCCCTCTCCCGTCCCAGGTGATCATATTTTTAAAAATAAAACAGCCAGAGCGGTTGCTCAAGCCGTCCTTCCCCCCGCCCGCCCTCGCCCCCAGCAGGCCTCTCTCTTTGCCTCCTGGCGCTAGGACTGACCCTCCCCCAACATCTGATTCTGGGGCTGAGTCTCCCCTCCCAAACTCTGCATTGCCCATGGTGGGGTCTACCCCCCCTCCCCAGCCTAGGGGCTGACCTGTCCCCTGAGCTTGGGGGCTTACTCCCACCCCTGAGTCCTGTGCCGCCCACAGCTGGGGCTGAACTAAAAAAGGACTCTTTTGAATATGACACAAATATATTGATTATATAGAAGAATTTATTGAATTATTCCAGACATTGACACAGTTCTGCTGTGTTTTCATGATTTATAGGGATTAGGACTAGGACTGTCAATTAATGTGCGTTAATGCCTATGATTAACACAGGGCAGGATTAATGTGTTAATTTTTTAATGCAGCGCTGCCCCTTTGAAGTGCCACTTCTGTGCTCTAAAGGCGCAGTGCTGCACAGAGCCTGGGGTCAGCTGTGCTGCCCCCTTGGAAATGCCACTGCAGTGTTTCATGCAGCGCATGTGATTAATTATGATTAATTACTTGACAGCCCTAGTCTAGTCTAGGCTAATTATCCCTGTGGTAATTGTGCTCCTGAAGGTGGCTGGCATATCCCTGAACATGCAGCCCCTGAGAAAGTCAGAACAGGGGGTCTTCATGTGCTGTCCTTGCCTGCAGACACCACTCCTACAGCTCCTCTTGATCAATAATGGAGAACTGTGGCCAGTAGAGGCTGCAGGGTTGGGGCCTGTAGATGGGGGGCAGCACAGCACACAGAGCCACTGTTGTACATACCTGCTGCTTTCAGAAGTGATGCAGGGCCAGGGCAAGCCTGCTGTAAATCTGCTATCTGGCTGCTCTCAGGGTAGGTGGGACTCAAGCCCCCAACCCTGTGCACCATCCCCTCCAGAGCCCACCCTACCTCTAACGGGTCCCTTATCCTGCTTTCCTAGTGCAGGAGCTGGGTCTAACCCTGGGGCAGCTGAGGGGGGAAGGGGGGTTGCCCAGCTGCTGCCTGGGTGGGTGGAGGATTTAGCCCACCATTCTGTACTCCCTAGGCAAATACCTGCCCTATCCCTCAGTTCAGGGGAGATCCCACTTCATCTCTCTGCCTTCAGTGGGTCCTTAATCCTGCCATCCTAGTGCAAGAGCCAGCTCCATCCCTGGGGTGGTTTGTTTTGGCTATCCAGCTGCTCTCAAGATGGGTGGGACTCAAACCCACCATCTTGCACTTCTCAGGCAAGTGCTGTAGCCCCTAAGCCACTCCAGTGGCCACACCTTCAGTGGTCCTTTAATCTGCCTTCCTAATGCAGGAGCCAGCTCCATCCCTGGGACAGCCTGTGTTGGCTCTCTGGCTGTTCCCATGGTGGGCAGGACTCAAGCCCCCAACCCTGCACTGCACTGCACTGCACTGCACTGCCCAGGCAATTGCTGTATCCCCTTGGCTGTTCTAGAACCCACCCCACCCTATGTACCTTATCTTGCTTTTCTAGGGCAGGAGCCAAGTCCATCCTTGGGGCAGCCAATGTCAGCTGTCTGGGTGCTCCTGGGGGAGCTGGGCTCCACCCCCAACCCTGAGCTCTCCCAACAAATTCTGTATCCCCTAAGCAACCCACCCCATCTCCCTATCTTCAGGGGGTCCCTTGTCCTGTGTTGGCTGTCTGGTCACTCCCAGCATGGGTGGAGGCAGGACTTGAACTGCCTGGGGCTGGGGCAGGACTTGATCCCACCACTCTGCTATCCCCATGCAAATGCCTCATCTTCTATGCAACTCCAGATCCCATCCCACCACCTACCTTCAGAGAGTCCCTTATCCTGCTTTCCTAATGCGGGAGCCAGGTCCATGCCTGGGGGAGCCGGTGTTGGCTGCTCAGCCTCTGCCTGAGTGCTCCAGAGGCTGATGCCCTATCCCCAAGTTCATGGGAGATCCCACTCCACCTCCCTACCTTCAAGGCATCCCCTCCACACCCAAACCCCTTAGTCCAAGGCCAGGAGCCTGCACCCAACCCCCTACCCCAGCCTGGTGAAAGTGAATGAGATTTGGGGAGGAAGGGGGATGGAATGAGCAGGGTGAGGCCTCGGAGAAGGGATGGAGCAGGGGCAGGGCCTCAGAGAAGTAGGGGAAGGAAGCCAGGCAAGGGCATTTGGGTTTGAGGTAGATCTTACATTGCACTTAAATTAAAAAAGTGATCTTGTGGTTAAAAATGGTGGAGATCACTGGTCTAAAGGGTGTCCTCAGCGTGGGATAGAGTTGTTGAGTATTCCATGCTATCCCTACTGAGACTGGTGTTTGTGTTAATTTATTCAATTAAAAATATAAAAGAACCTCATTAAGGTTTCAAAGGGAAATACTCAAACGTTAAAAAATGTTAGCTTTATAGTTACCAATGCATCTTTAGTTCCATCCCCCTGTGAGTCCAACCTATGTTATGAACGTGTAAGGGTCCCATCCCCCTGTGAAAAATGTGATGTAATTAAAGACTGATATGTACTGGGGGACAAATTAAGAACCAGTCTCTTTATTTTTCCTTGTGTGCAATGAAATGAAACATGAAAGAGGGAAAGTATATTATTCAATAATTGAGGCTCAGTACTATATACGTAATCTCAGCCTGAAGAATATCTCAGGTCTATTCTTCTTGTTTAGTTTTAATGTGTGTGTGTGTGTGTGTGTCCATTCTGAAATTACTTCTGCTGAAGATTTCTTGTATCTTTTGTGTGGGTACACCAATGACTACTCATTTCCGTGTATTTTTACTCTGCACAAATGAGTGAACATTTTGAAGTCAGCTGTGGTTATTGACTGACGTAAGTAACTTAAACATGTAATACACTGCTTAAGTGGCATAAGAGCCTTATCTGTAGCAAAGCAGGAGACTAATACCTTGGGAATCATTGAATAAGGAGGAGATAAAAACCATTTCGTCAAATATTGTTAATTAGTGGAAAACAGTTTTCCCATCTCATGAATATTTTTGAGAGTTCAAATCCATTTTGAATTAGGACTCAAATCAGTATCTAAAATATCTGATCCCACAAGAAATGATTTTGGTTTATATTTGAAGCATTTAGTTTCTATATTGATCTATTTTTCTTTTTCTAATTTTTTTCAGTGTAATAGCTTAAATTTCAAAACAAATCAGTTTGGATCAGAAAACTAGAATTTATTTTAAAATGTAATAAATAAATAGACAATATAAACCATTTTTGAGTGAAGATGTTTGTCAAACCTAATCTTGTTTTGAAAACAGTTCTGGTGTCACTGGATTGACAATTTTTTCCAATGAAAATCTACTGAGCATTTAAATGAGCCCCGTTAATTTCACTCCTTCCTCCCCCTGCAGCTGACATTTATGGAAAGAAAGTTCTTTGAAATATTAGGTCAGATTCCTGGTTAGTGTAAACTTTCATAGCTCTGTTGAAGCCAATGGCTGAATAATCTGAATGGAAGCTTTGTTAGTTGCCCTAGCTAGGAAGGATCACTGAAATACAGTCCGACGTTTTCATAACACAGGCCATAGGCCTTGCCTAAAATTCCCGTTTGAACCAGAATATCCAGTCTCGCTTTAAAAATGGCTAGTGATGGAGAATGTACCAGTCTGGTGTAGACTGTTCCAGTTGCTGATTGCCCTCACTGAAGATCTGAATAATTGTCAACATAAATCATTCATGATATAAGAACATAAGAATGGCCATACTGGGTCATACCAAAGGTTCATCCAACCCAGTATCTTGTCTGGTGACAGTGGCCAATGCCAGGTGCCCCAGAGGGAGTGACCTGAACAGGTAATGATCAAGCGATCTCTCTCCTGCCATCCATCTCCACCCTCTGACAAACAGAGGCTAGGGACACCATTCCTTACCCATCCTGGCTAATAGCCATTAATGGACTTAACCTCCATGAATTTATCTAGTTCACTTTTAAACCCTGTTATAGTCCTAGCCTTCACAACTTCCTCAGGCAAGGAGTTCCACAGGTTGACTGTGTGCTGTGTGAAGAAGAACTTCCTTTTATTTGTTTTAAACCTGCTGCCCATTAATTTCATTTGGTGGCCTCTAGTTCTTATATTATGGGAACAAGTAAATAACTTTTCCTTATTCACTTTCTCCACACCACACATGATTTTATATACCTCTATCATATTCCCCCTTAGTCTCCTCTTTTCCAAGCTGAAAAGTCCCAGTCTTTTTAATCTCTCCCCATATGGGACCTGTTCCAAACCCCTAATCATTTTAGTTGCTCTTCTCTGAATCTTTTCTAATGCCAGTATATCTTTTTTGAGATGAGGAGACCACATCTGTACGCAGTATTCAAGATGTGGGCATACCATGGATTTATATAAGGGAACTAAGATATTCTCTGTCTTATTCTCGATCCCTTTTTAATTATTCTTAACATTGTTCCTAATAAACTTGCATATTATTATGTTTTTCGAGGTATGTTGTCCCTTTTTAAACCTTTTGCTTGAAAAATTGTTGTCAAAATAGGTGCCATTGTGCCTCAAAAACAACTCCATAAATAAACATGTAACTAGCTTTTCAATATGAGTCTGGTTTTCCCCTTCATCCATTCTGCCTCTTCCACACAACAAAGTACTTTTTGATTAAAATCTTGAATATGCACTTCTTACAAGTGGGTGAGAGTGGGGAGCTGCTGGATTTGCTTTTACACACCTTTCCCCCCAACTCTGATCTAACTGCTGTTTTATGAAGGACACTGCAACGAGAGAGTAACCTAAGGGATTAGTATGGTTGAAGGATGCCTTAGTTATACCATCTCTCTTCCCAATGTGCTCCAGTGCTACCATAACAGGTAGAAGGAGAGTCATTTAAGAATCCCTACTTTGACTCTATGCAACTGTAGGATACTCAGGGATAGTACATGGGCTTTTAGGCTGATTACATTTTTGGTGCAGCACAAAGGCAAAGTTGACTAGGAGAGCACAGATGAGTATTTTAGTAGAACCTGAAGTGTACTGGGCAAAATGTTTCTAAGATATATGGAACTCTGAAAATAGTTCCTTGTATATATGTCCTTTTATGTGCTGTTTATGAAAATTTATCTTTAAAACCTCACTCCAGTTCGTTCTAGAAACTTCAAATCTCTTATTTGACTGTCAGAGGTGTAATTCGCAAGACTTTTCCAGATATTCCATCCTTCAACCTCACCAAGGTCATAATAAGCAAGCTCTCCACTGACTACCATGCATCAACTCAAAGCAGCACTTGACTCTGCCATAATAGATGCAAAATCTGTAGATGTATTTCTATTGTGACAGTGATCAATATACCCTACAACATGGGTAATAAAAGTGCTTATCTAGGGATGTAAGCAACTAGTTGACTATCTGATAGGCAAAAGCTTATCAGATAGTCATCTAGTCCCTCGATGAGTTGCTTCCACCCCCCCTTGCTGCCACTATCTGAGGAAGCAAGTGGGGGGAGCAGGAGCCAGTGCTGGGGGGAGCTGGCTTAAAAGTGGGTAGCAGGGACATAGCACAAGCTGGAGATCAGCTGATTCCCAGCTAGCACCCAGTCCCAGACACTGCACCTCTGCTTTTTAAATGTATTAAGAGCCTACTGGCTCTTAATACATTTAAAAATCAGAAGTGCAATGGGGGGAGGGAGGGACCTGGCACAAGCCAGAATAGCTGATTCCCAGTTTGTGCCAGGTCCCCCCTGCTGCACACCAGCCTTTTAAATGTAATCTGAGCCAATAGGCTCTTAATACATTTAAAAGGCAGAGCTGCAGCAGGGTTAGCTCCTGGGCCGGGAGCTAACCCTGCTGTGGCTCCCCTGCTTATCGACTGATGGACTCGTCAATGGAAAATCCATCAACTAGATGATTAGTTGGTTAAACTAAATTTAACATCCCTATGTTTATCACAACCTGTGGTACACTTTTTCCAATACACCTAATGCTCTGGTAACAGCTATGTGAATGAAATGAGACAATTTCTATGCCCTTGAATGAACTCACACAGAAAAACAAGACAAAAATGTTATTTCATCTATGGGCAAATGCTATTCACAAAGGAAATCTACAAAGCTTCAAAAGATGAACCTGGGAATTTACATTCATAATGTATCCTTTACATTCATAATCCACTAACATTCATGGACTGAACAAAGGATACTGGATTTGTAGCTCAATAAAACAATCTAATCCACTAAATTTGAAAACCTCTGGTGTAGATGTTTCAATCAGCATAAGGCAGATAACTTTTGTAATGTAGACCAGGGCTGACTACCTTTCCCATTGACAAAACTCCCATTGCCTTCAGTGGGGCCATGGTTTCACCCTAACTTTCAGAGCAGGCAAAGCATGATACAGGAGATTAAGGGATTCTAGAGACTGGGATATATCTACACAGCCATCCTTCTGCCAGGTTGGAAGTAGAGCCAGGTCAACTGAGTCCAGTCTATGCTTTGGAACTAAAGACAGCAGTCTAGCTTACAAATACCAGCAACTGGCAGGGGAAGGGAGAAAGTAGGGGATCTTGGAACCAGGACTCCAGCCTGAGCCCAAATGTCTTTACTACTGGTTTTAGCCTCACAGCATGAACCAGGATCATTTGACCTGGACTAAGGCTGGAGCCTGAGCTCTGAAACCTGGCAGGGCAAGTGAGATTGCTATTTTGCACAGCCTGAAGCTCAAGCCCCGCAGGTCCCAGTCAGCTGACACTGCTCGGCCATCGGTGTTATTTCAGTGTAGGCGTAGACCTGTGGCAGAGCTTCTCAGGGTGTTTTGCTCATTAGATATACCCCAACAGGCTGAAGTAAATCCACTTTTCAGTTCTTGCTTAGATAGCTATTATCAAGGGCCTAAGCCAAGATCCATTGAAATTAATGTCAGTAGATGCCTATTGACTTCAATGCACTTTAGATCAGATCCTCAATGCATTAGTGATACACATGTGGAAACTCAATCAATGGCCATTTAATGAAATTTGAAGACATTGACAAATCACTTGTGAATATATGACTAATTGTGTGAATGTTGCATCTGTAAATATTGGAATGAAAGCCTTAAAACCATGGAATAGGGAATATTTTAGTGGAATACACTAACATTTAATATGGAGAACTTTGCAATAAATATTGCACAAATCAATCAATGATTCAACCTGCAGCCTCATCATTTTTTTGTTTCATCTATATGATCTACATTAAATGCAGTTATCTCTTAATCAGCCTGGAGCAACAAAATGTATAATGGAAAACAGGATCAATTAAAAAGTTGGATCACTTCATCAATATAGTTTTAATTTTAACTCTGATATAGTTTCTTTTGTGTTGTCTGCTTTAGATGTGTGATGCAAAACTAAGGTCAGACATAAATTATTTAGAAAGTATTTTATTATCAAAACGGCAATACTAATATTGAAATCAGATCACCGCTGAGCCAGCAAAATCAAACTGAACATACCACAAATACATTCCATTGGATAACTCGTTTTTTAATTTCTGTATGGTATTTACGCCAACCCTTTATTTGCTTTAACCCACAAATAAAATCCAGTTATTACAATTTACCTTTTTTCTCTAGAGCTTCACCTCTTAAATGGCTCTATAAGCATATCAAAGTGTGGAAGGCACTCTGTTAAAGGAAACAAAGAGATGACTTGTCTGTGAATTAACTTAATATGCAATGGGCAGATGCCACCTTTAAGGAAAATTTCAAGCACATGTAATGCTGAGTGGGGCAAAAGTAGATATTTTTGGAAATTAACAACTTAAGTGGCACTTGAAATTGCTGCAAATCTATGAATGGCTTCTGGAACTAAAATTAGAATGACCTTATGTCTCTTTTTATGTTCTCACTACAGTAATTAATCTTATTTTAAAATCCACTGATAACCTTTGTGATGGATGTTCACAAAGTAATCGCAATGACTTTAAAAATATCAGATATCCAAATTAAACAAACTTACAGGAATATATTATGGTGCTAGCTGAAACCCGTACCAATAAGAGAAAAAATCAGCTGAGGCTGCAAGAGCGGCTCTAGTAACCAATAGCAGCAGATGAAGTCTTTTATGAAAAGATCTCACAGCAGTGAGATGTACCAAATATGATCCTATGGGCCTGACTGAAAAACCTTTTAAGTCAAAGGAAGCCTTTCCATGGACTTCAGTGGGCTGTGGATCAGACCCCATATGAGTTGTGTCAAAGATGAGAGAGGCTGATGTCCCTTTTCTCTAAATTTCCTTGCTTGTATTATTTAGTCATCACATTAAATGAGAAATAATATTAATGTTATTATTAATTGTTCTGTAAAGAGCCTAGCATGTTTGGGCTCTACAAAACCCACAATTTTTTAGATTCTAAGTAGCAAAGTAAAACTCCCTGTGTTGACTTGGATATAATCTTTCTTATTTGAATGGGTGTTTTTCTTTGGACTTGATTTCAAATGTTTGCTTCCCTACTTCTTGGCATCCTTTCATCATGATTTACCATCATTGGATTATAACAGGGTTCCTTAAATAACTTAATATGTGCTAGGATATCATAAATAGAACTGCCTTCATTATCTCTTATTTGCACTATATCCAGACTTAGCAAGATTAGTTTTTTATTGGTAAATATCAATTTCACTATATTCACACAGACCAAAAAATATTTCAAGCAATAATGTTGTAATTTACACAAGTCAGGAAAGAAAACAATTGTTTGAGAACTTCTCAAGTTTGATTTAAGTATATTTATTTTGGATATTCTGATAGTGTTCACATTTTGACAGCTTATAAAGCTTTAATTTTCTGAAGGTTATTGTCTGTGATCAGTAAATATCTGACATCTTGCTGTTTTCTGAGATCTCCCTAATTTTCTGCAACTATGAATTTAAATCAATAAAATAACTGATATTATCCATCAAAATGATTAATAAATGAATTCTGTCAAACTATATCAAGGATAAGATAGTGAGCAGGGCCAAAACATTATGAATAAGTATTTCCCTAAAAACCTTATCCAAAACACAAAGTTAATAGCTTCTTAATTGGAGTCAATGGGGTTCGATTGGATTTTTCTGTCTGAGGCTCTATCTATATTCAGCTCTGAGATTTCTACAGCTATACCCCACCCACCAAGAATAGATTCCAGCTTTAATTATTCTCCACCATTTTCCCTGATGAGCTTCCAAGAGGTAGGTAAGTGTATGTGTGTGTGTTTAAATAAGGCCTCCCGGTTTAATACTTAGCAAATAGCTTGTCTAATGATCATCCAACATTCTGACCTGATTATACTCGACAGGCAGCTAACTCAAGCAGGGCTTCAGCAGCCTTTCAGGTACCATTAAAACTCCCCTTCTTAATATGACACTGCAACACGTCACAGTGAGATCGGCAACACATCACAGTGAGATAAATTGTTTTGTCATTAATCCTTAGTTACTTTTGAATGCAATATTGCATCTGCTTAAATCTAAGTAACAGTCACAATAAAACTTGTAAAATCTTAGTGCAAAGCCACAGCATTACCTCAACATGTTTAGTGTGTGGAAATGCATTTTTTTCTAATGTTTATCTGTACAGCTCTTGTACACTGGTGCCTGCATTGCAAAATTGTGGGCTTGGGAGCTGGGGGAGTAACACCCAAGTTCTCTGCCCACAGCAACCCCATGATCAAGGGAGTGTAAAAGAGTGGGCCTCATCTGGACGTGGCCCAGATGAGAAGAAAGAGAAGTACTGGCATCCTAGATTAGGGAGTTTGGCAAAAATTGTTAGCTATGGTCTGCTACCTGGATCTTTTGTCATCTGCTTTAGATGAAGCTAGTAGTTTTTCATTGGGACAAGTACTTTGCTACACAATTCTCATTCTGTTTTCATCTTAGGTTAGATTTCTGTATTGCATTCTATACTGGGCTACAGCTGGAGGCAACATGGAAATGGAAGCTGATGCAGAATTCAGTGGCCTGTTTGAATGACGCATTCCATTGGTATCCCAGGTCTGCATTGCCTGACAATGAATGTAGGTGTCAGTTTCAACCTTTGGAACCCTAGATGACTAGTGAATGCCTCTCTCCCATGCCATACTGATGCAGTAGTAGACAGTAGGCACACATGAGCTAGAACTGCCTCTGGATTGAGCTGCTAGCATGACAACCTACATGAAAGGCCATTTATTATGGAACTTGTTTCCCCTCTGTGTCTACCACAGTCTGGATGTGTTAGCTTTTCAGACACAATGCAAAGCCCATCTTTTCTACCAAGCTCTTGGGGAAGAAGCAGTTCAAGGGCACTAGGAGTGATTGTTCAGAGCGTAGAGAGATATTGTCTATATCTAGGATGGAATGGACTATCCTCACACTTGCCATATTAGATTATTATTTTTCATTAGTGTAAGGGGACCCAGAATATAGGATGGATACCAGTTAGTAGAAAAATTATTTCTTTTAATTGAAACAAAAGTATCAAATAAAAATTCTGTTTCTCAAACCCAATAAACTTTGGCTCCAGATGTAAAATTTGAAGTTATGGCCCATCTCTTATAAATGCCTCCCCCAGATTTTATCAATGATATGTTGACAGCCCCCTATGGTAGTGGTGCTAGATATGCTTTTAAAATGTTGAACAAGAAAATGTTAATTATATGGTGTTCAAGTGCTGTGAGCATAATGCATTTTGCTTTACAGCCTTTTGATCTATTCCAACATTCATTACATTGACAGCATGATGGTCTGTTCAATAAAACCTAATCTAATCCATTCACTGAAATGTAATAATTTGTGAAGACAAAATTAAAGGAAATACCATTTCTTCCCAGTGGCTCACATTTAGTTAAGTAAAAAAGCTTTATGCAAATAAAGAATAGTAACAGTGGTTTGGGACTTGCTGTTAGCTTCATATATATATGTTTTTGGCAAGCACAATTACTGAAATG
This sequence comes from Pelochelys cantorii, assembly GCA_032595735.1. Classification (NCBI taxonomy): domain Eukaryota; kingdom Metazoa; phylum Chordata; order Testudines; family Trionychidae; genus Pelochelys; species Pelochelys cantorii. The sequence goes on from CM064335.1 coordinate 43,182,280, forward strand.
CTGAATAAAAATGAAGGTAAAACCCTACTAAATTAAACATGGCAGTTAAAGGGCCAGCTGACCACAAAACTATGCTCACCAATCCCCCTCTCTCTGGCAGCTTTCGCAGCGAGAGAGCGTGAGAGCATGATGATGTCATTCTGTTGCCCATCAGGAAAAACTTTTTTATATAGAGAGATTATAGAGTTGCTCAGGAACAGCTTGAAGTTTGTACCATATGTTACAGTTACCAACGGGTTGGACTCAAGGTTGAATTAATATACTGATTTAATTTTTTTAGAAACAGCTTGAAAGCAACCTTACAAAACTGCAAACTCTTCTCATTTTTAGATTTTAATACACAACGTACAACCTGCCAATTGTGTAGGAGTGGGATCCCGAAAGCATTAGCATTTTCAGAATGAAATATTCCTCTAAATATGCAAAATGAGGGCAGCTTCTGTTTTGGTAGGATCCTATGGTATCCCTACTAATATAAGTTGAATCATCTGTGGAGTTAATGGGAGTTAACAGGAACATTTCAAACAAGGAAATACTTGACAGGAAAAGCCTATTTTTTAAAATTAGAAACACTGTGTATTACATTTAGTTTATCAAAGTTCCCAAATCATTTTTAGCACAAAGTTGGAAAGTGTGATTGAATGATCTGAAGCGTTAATGGCAATAGCAATCCTGATTACTTCACTCTATGGCTACGCAGGAACTTGTCAAAGCTCTGTTTGGGTCACTACTTGTTTACATGTCCATAAATTTTTATATTTGTCTACCACTGTAAAATGTGGTACCTAAATAGATGGCCTGATTTTAGAGGGTATTGAGTATCTGCACGTCAGTGCGGGTGCACGGAAATATTGCAAGAAGTTGACATCAAAAAAGATGTGCCTTCCATTTTGTCCTAAAGGTGGGCAGGTTTGTTCTCACTCTTGGCTTTTTGGGAAGAGTCATGTGCCAACTATGGAAAAGGCTCTGTCTTTCACTTTTTCCCTGTCTTGCATTGATCTTAGGGAATGCAGCTGTTTTGGAAGGTTGTGGCCTGAAAGGATTGCTGGTTTTTGAGAGGTCTCAGACACATTATATGTTTCAGTAATCATGACTAGGACTATGAATTTGAATTTTATGTGATAGCTGGTGTGCAACTAGTGAAATGATCTGAATATACCCAAGTTGACCTCTATTTGCCAAACAGGCTGGCAGATAACATTCTGTACTGGTTGGTACTTCTTTAGTGTTTTGTGGATCCATTTCTAAGTGCAATGTGTTCCAGCAATCAAACCTGGAGGCCACAAGTATATGACTCACACCAGCCAGATCTGTGAGCAGTATCACCATTTAAAGCAGTCTAACATCAAGTATATTTGATAGTGCTGGGTAATAATTTTGCCTAGGCTTTCTGGAGCACCATCTGGCACTGAAGTGATTAAATGCATTGAAATTAGAGCTGCTCAAAACATGAGATGCAATTTTCACAAAAATCTTTTTTATGGAAAACATAAAAATTGCAAAATTTTAAATTGTTTGACCACTTCTAATCAGAGTATAGCCCTTGTGTAATTTCATTGCCAGTGAAAGCATACCAGATTTTTTCATTGATCTACAGTTTCTGTGTCATACCCAACATTTGATTCAGAAGTGTGGCATCTGGTCTCTAAATGGATTCCAAAACTCACACAAGAATGGAATACCATCTTAGAGGCATAGGTACAAAATATACAACAAAGAAAATCAATAGTTGTTTGCTGAACTAGCATTACTTGTTGTCTTTGTCTTTCCATAAACATAATTTTGAAGATGACAACAACAAGGTCATCCAGTTACCATGAATTATTCCTGTTTTAATACCAAATCTTTCTCTGAAGAGTTACTCTCTTATAATTTTGTCTTCCTACTCCTGATGAATTAATCCAAGAAGCATAAAGTGTCATTTGACCTATGATACATTGGCTAGCATTGCATGTCATCTTGTAACATCGGTTGTCTACATTTACTTTCTTTTTAGCATATGAGTTTGTTATACTTAGGGTGACTTGGTCAGTCCAGACAGTCAAACTACTTTCTGTATATCCCCTGTGTATAATACTGGTAGTCACATGGGGGCCTGTTTGCTGTGGTATATTGGTCCCAAATAAGTATTCTGATTCTTTTGTTAACCAATGATATCACAAATTGCCTATGCTTGTATCCTTAACATAGCTAGTTACTGCTTATTGTTCCATCTCCCTATGACCAGTTCCGTAACACTGGGTATGTGTAAACCACATCCCTTTTTCAATAAAGGGATGTAAATTAGACATATCGAAATTGTAAATGAAGCCAGTGAAACAAACTGGTTTTTTGCAACAGGATATACCTCAAAAATGAGGTTTACAGGAACTTTCAAAATAGGGCATTTCTGTCGAAAGATCCCCCCCTTGACTGTGAATTTTTTTTTTTGAAAAGTGGCTTTTCGAAAAAAAGCTGCAGCTGCCATTATGCAAATGAAGCATGGGAAATTCAAATCCTGGCTTCACTTATGATTTCGATATGTCTAATTTACATCCCTTTATCAAAAAAGGGATGTAGTTAAGACGTACCCACTGTGTAGTTATTTATTAAGTAGGGTTTGTTGCTGAGATCATGTTAGTTTTTATCTATGACTGGCACTAGGGGTTATACTCACAGGGAGGAGTTGGGTGTTGCAGTGCTCAGCGTAGGCAGAAAAGCTGGTTGTGCTGGTTTCCTGAATGCTGGGTAAGTGTTCTGCTCACTGGGCTGCTGAGTGGGGGCAGTGGTGCTTCCTCCAGTCATCTTGTGCAATGCTCAATTTAGTTAGCATCTTTGAAGGTGACCTCTGAGCATGCCTACAGACTGGAGCTCACAGGAGAAACAGGTGGACACATGTCTAGTTTGAGAACAAAAACAGTGAGGAGTCCTGTGGCACCTTAAAGACTAAAGGTATGTCTACACTACAGTGTAATTTTGAAATACCTTATTTCGAAATAGTTATTTCAAAATAAGCTATTTTGAAATAACGTGTCTACACACAAAACGAGGTATACAGGATCTGTCACCAAAGGCTTTAGTAAGCGATAGAACCGCGGCTAGACCACCGCTTTTCATCGCCAAAGCTCCGTGGCGACAAAAAGCGGTAGCCATTTTTATGCTAATGAAGCACGGGAGATTTAAATCCCTGCTTCATTAGCAATTTCAGTATGTCTAATTTACATCCCCCTGGCGACAGAGGGATGTAGTCTAGACATACCCTAAGATGCCACAGGTTCCCTCATTGTTTTTGTGACTACAGATTAACATGGCTACCCCTCTGACAGTTTGAGGAACTTGCTGGTCACATGACTTAGTCAGCTTTGCACATGCCCAATTGCACTGAGGCACCTGGGGACTTCAGAGTCTAGGGGAGTTCAAGCACCTAGGAAACGTAGGTGTCTACAGGTTTAGGTGGCAGCTAAACAGGAAGGCTTTGAAGATCTAAATTTTGAGCTCTAGGCACCTAAATTCCTTCCACATGCGATGTCTCTTACAAAAGAGAAGGTTAAACTATTTTCAGGTTGTACAATTTCAGTTTGAGACCGAATAAAGAAATACGAGGTTATATGGCATGTTATCAAAATCTACTGTGACAGTAAGTCATGGGGAAATTATTTTTTTGTGAAGAATTAGATACAAAATTCAATTAATTTGTAAATGAACCTTGTGCATAAACTGTAAAATTACCCCTGAAAGCTAATTCTATGGAATTGACTTGAAAAAGAGTAACTACTCCATAGCAACTGAGTTCCTTTTTGTATGAAATGATCAGTCAAAATATGTTGCAAAAGGCAACTGAGCCAAGTTCTTAAATCACAGATGCTCTCTTACTAAACTATTATTTTTCTTGGTCAGATATTGCTTGATCTATGAGACTGATTTGAGTTACAGATTAATGGTCACGGATACATGTACAGTACTTGGGCAGTCTCACAGGTCAAACACTGCTATGCTATGCTGTGGATAGGGAGATCAACATACAAGAGCGGTTCATCCAACCAGTGTCACTGACTTAACAAATTACCAAATTATAAATCAATGTAGAGGCTGCAACCCATGTCTGTATCACATCAATAAAACTCTCCTTCAGTCAGTTTGCTGTCAATCCAGCACATGCCCAGACAGCTTTTTGCTTAAGTAATGTCTCACAAAATGACTTAACTAAACAGTAAATTGGATTTCAGGATTTTCCCCCTTTGCTATCAGAAAATATTTTTTGCTGTGGGTAGAGGGGGAACAGTTCTTGTTCTAAGAAGGAACACCGACTGTGTGACCTAAATTAATGAAGAGTTTTGAAGCAAGTAGCACCTAGGGTAGGGGAGAGTTTGTGAGAAGGACGGTAGTATTTGATGGTCCTGTTTCTTGACAGTAAGTCACATAATAAACCTAAGTATCTTCACCCTCCATACTCCTGGCTGCTACACATTAGCCTTGCTGCATACTCCCATTTACAGTATTGGGCTATACAGTGTCATCTAATTGATTGCACAATCTATTCATCAATTTCACTGACAGCTATTTCAGGCCTAATTATGGCACAGACAGTTATATGGTATTGAGCAAGGAGTTAAACCAAGACTAGATGGGTATCTACTGAACAGTGTGAACCTTGAAAGCAAGTCACTAAATCCCTCTAAACAGAGTGCACGGTCTCCAGCCTCTCAAAAGATTTGTTTGGCAATCACACTTTCATGTCTCTGTAAGACAATCCATAGCTTCAGTAGTTAACAGATTGGATCATGTAAACACTTCAGCTGAGATTTTTGTTCATGTTTAACTAGAATAAAGTAACCACAAGTTGAATTTAGCTTGAATACTGATATAGGATATGTCTACACTGTGTTGTAAAACCCATGGCTGTGAGTGCCTCAGTCAGGGCATGTATCTCTGGTTCACAGGACAGTGCTAAAATCACCTGTGTGGATATTTGAGCTCCAGCCTCAGTCTGTGAATCCCAGGGAAAAGTCTGAATGGTTTCAGTGCCCAAATGTCTACCCAGCTGGTTTTAGCATTGTACTGCAAACCTGAGTCTATAGACCTGGACTCTGGGACTCATTGCCAGTGTCACAGGTTTTAAAACATGGGGTGCAGATAACCATAGCTGCTTCATATTTTGCCTTTCATGTTTCTGAAAGCGATAATATTCATGCAGATTATAAGAGGCTTAGAGTTCTTAGTCTTTGGGCTCTGTTTACTAAAAAGGTTTACATAGCTAAATGAAAAGAGTATACATTCCTAGTCTCACATAATAGGATTTGGGTAGAACGAAGGTCAGCACAAACAGCTTAATGCAATAAACCTTCAGATCTAGGAACTTAAAAAATCCTTCCATGTGTTCAAAGAACATAGAATTAGATTGTAGGGAGGCTACAGAGAGCATATTAAAATAGCCTGGAAGATTGTCAGTACTAGTGATATAGGAATTAGGATTTTTCTAATGTCATGTTGGCAAGTTTTATTAGTAATGCTTCAGAGTAGGCTAAGTTACTGTACATCCCCAAAGGAAAAATGGATATATAATATCCCTTCTAATGGACAAATATCTACATCTTCAAAGTGTACCACCAAATGGCTTTCCCCAATGTGAAGTGGCATTGCTCTCCACTTGACCATTACACTGGGAAGCAATCCCAGAGGAAATTCCTACTCCTCCTTTCACACACCTCTTTCCAGGTTCCATTAGTTATTGGTTTTATTATCTGTATTACAATAATGCCTAAGGCACCCAATCTAAATCAGGGCCCTACTTCATTAGATACTGAACCACCAGAGAATGAGGCAATCCCTGCCCTAAAGGGCTTACATTTTAAATAAACATGCCTGGCAGAAAAAGAGTAAAGGGAAAGATGTGTGGGATAAACAGCATGAACAATGTGATGGTTTAAAAACATCTTAGTGCCATTACTTTATTAGTAATAATAATTAATACACTAGAATTTTGTTAGGGAATTGGCTAAACAGAGGAGAGGATAGATATAACCTGATGGCTGTGGGGACAAACAACCAGTCAGGACACAGGAAAGAATGACCAGGAGAAAATCTTAAAAACCACATTAGACACTGACACATCTGTGTTCAAAGTCTCTGCTGCACATGCTTGTGTCTGCTCTTTCCAGCTGCATTTGAATGGCCCCTTCCAACAGTTTGGCCCATAAATGTCATGCATTGTTACTATTGGCTTATTTTATTCTTTGGGGGCAAAATCAGAGCAAGTGTTGAGTGGCTGCAACTTCATTCACCTGCCCCAGTTTACATAAATCTGGGCCTGTCAGTAAGGATCAGAGCATAGCTGGTGAAAGTTGGCGTAGCTCCATTTACTTTAGTTGCTCAGTAGTCCTAGATCAAAGACAACATTAACATTTTAAAATATAGCCCCACCCTGAGGTGTGGCACAAGTCATATTCCCGATTACTTATACTTGGAGTGACTTCTCCCCTCTCCTTGCATTCATTGGATGCTAGGTTCTTTTAAGCATGCCTGGTACTTCTATCCAAGGTGTCTCCTGTGTGACCAATACACAAGGGATGCTGTCATTTGGGAAAATAAATAAAGCTACCAGTGCTGGCAAGGAATATAACTCTCAGTGCACTATAAAGTACATCAACACAAACCCGAACAAAGGAGTGACACTCCCCGAAAATAATATAAAAAAGGGGGATCTTTTGGGAGTAGGAAAATATGGCTAGGATTAACCAATAAGTACACGTTTCCCATCTCCTAACACTCCTAACTATCCCAAGCCCCTCCCTGGCATGCCAAGCATGGAGCTCAGTGCTTCACTGCTGTAAATGTTGGCTAGCCTAAACCAAAAGATTCCCCTTACTCTGTCTTTGCCCCTGGGTTGAAAAGTGTCCTTGTGATGCTACCTGGGGTTACCGAGAGACTTCAGGTGAGCTTAATTCTACAAGACACAAAAGTACCTAGTTAAGTATGTACAGACTCTGGAACATACTATGATTTTATATTTTATACATAACCATTTGTTTCCAATACATCTACTTGCTATCACATGAATCTGTATGCTTTCTTTAAAAATTATACTTGATTTCAGTATTGACATTATGTCAGTGCTGTGTGTAAGTGGTGATCTGAGGTGAAAATGTAAGCTGAGGGCACAGTTTCTTTGGAAGCAGCAAGTCTGTAAATACTGCAAGTCAGAGACAACCTGTGTCTGCTAATGGGGTAGAGGGGGCAGCCAGCTTCAGCAGTGTTCCTGAGCCTGGCCACCCCAAACAGCAAATCTGGGGGGGGGGGGGCACTCATCTCATGCATCACCTCTGCTGCAAGTGTCCTGATAATCAAGAGCTGGGGGGGGGGGGGGGGAGGGGCATGCTCAGAGGGCATGGTGGCTGGAATGTACCAGTTTTAACCTGTAGAGAGATAGTGGGCTTGTGGAGGTCTGGAAAGCAGTGTTTGTGTTGCCTATGGTAGGTGGAGTTGGGATCTTCTAGGAGCTCAGTGCAGGAGCTGGAAAACTCTACCTGGGAGTTACACAATATTTCCAAAGTGGAAACAAATGAGACAAAACTGATTTGTTTACCTCATACTCCATTTCTGTTGGGTCCTGGTGCTTCTGGATCTTCTTTACCACCATTGTGATGGGGCTCCAATGAGATGAAGCCAGTATTTGTCCTTTTGTTGTAATTTTTAATAACTGAGCAATGGTTGAGATGGGAAAGGAACACTGGCAGAATTAAGAATTAAGCACAAGATGGAGCAATGCATGCAGCTTGATAAAAATGGATAAGATACAAATAATTATGACACAGAAAAAACAAGAGCCCATTGTAGCAAGGCTTCTGTATTTCCTAGTCAGGCTAACACGTTACAATATCAGTCTAAAAATGTTCTGGAATAACATAAATAATGTATCTGAATGTTAAGCACTTCTCTCCCTTAAAAGCTTTATTCTGTTATATCCTGTTGCAAAAAACCAGTTTGTTCCTCACACTGTGCGACTAACATTTTAGGGCATGAGTGTTATCGCTGCGTTTTGCTTGAAATATCATTTGTCATGATTCATTATTCTCTTATTCCTTACATAAGTGTTACTTCATTCTTCATTCAAATACTTCATAGTCTTAATAGAGAACAGTTTTTGTCCATAGTGCCAAATTTGCATATTCATTTTGAAGAAAGATATGAATATTCCATGTCTATTAAAGCTATAGAAACAAGAGCCTGAATGAAAAGATTTTTCCCAAGTTCACTATGCTCACAAGCAAGTGCAAAATTAATTAGAATCAATGGGAAAAGAAAATAAAGCTTTTAAGGGCCACGCTTTCTAAAGCTCACAGATAACTCATTTTTTCCAAGTCACTTTCAAAGAACAAGACTATTATGAAATGTGGTTTAAGGATTTTACTTTGCACACAACATAGTTATCCGCTAGGATAATAATCAACTTGACAAAATGTGAGTTCTTAAGAGAGCGCTAGTGGGTAGAAATCCGTAATGACTGCTTCCCCAAGAATAAGCTTTTGTATAAGCTTCTAACAGAGGGGTTAAATTATGGTCCAGCTAAAACCAATGGGAGTTTTCCCATAAAGTAGGAGAAGGGTTGCTGGAGTTTGGGCCAAGGTCATAATAATTTTGGAAGCTTCAGGGGGTAGCCAAGTTAGTCTGTACAGGATAAACTTAAAAAACAACAAATGGTCTGGTAGCACTTTATAGACTAACAAAACATGTAGATGGTATTATGAGCTTTCGTGGGCACAGCCCACTTCTTCAGATGACCAGAGTTTTTAATTTTGGTTATTAAAGTGTAATTATACCTTCAAACATAACTGTAAAAATCAGGGTCTATAAGTATATTCTTTTAATGTTTTCCATTATCTGACACATGACATTTAAAATAAAAAGATGGTATCTTTTCTGACTCCCAATCCTACCCAGCCTGGGCTCTGTCTCAGACGGGGTTCTTTCCTTCTCATTTACAATCACCAGTAATTTAGGTTCTTTGGGTAAAAGTTTGCCTTCAGCTACAGCAGTGCAACCTCATTATCCACAGGGTTGCGCAGGCTGTGATCAGGCTGTGACTGGATGAACTACACTGACCTTGTAGTTCATCTCTCTTTCTCACCTATATCAGTTCTTCTGAGCTAACAGGAGAAAAAAGCAGAACAAACTAATTTTTTGTCACTCAGGTAAGCAGACTTGCCTTTATACGCTCACAAGAAGCAGATCTGTTGAATAAGGTGCCATTTTTACATTGTCACTTCTGAAAAGTCAACTGCATCCCTCTAACTGAGAGCTGTATCCAGCAAAGCATTTAAGCATATGCTTAAACTTCCCTTAACTTCAATAGGTTGTTTCATGCTTAAAGTTAAATATGCTTATCTGATTTGCATAATCAGCACCATAACTTCTGCAGGGACTTGTTTTGGTCCTGATGTGCCAATGCAGTGGTACTTGCACAAAATAATCAGATTACTGACAGCTACTACCACAATTATTTCCTGTTCAACAAAGAAATAATACAACAACTTGAATACCACTGTGCCATAACTGATGGGAAGTGTGTTTAATGAAGTTCATTGCACACATACTGCATTAAGGATGTTTGAAAAGTCCATTCTCTTGTCTGTTAGTCACTTTTTTGTTGAAATCCAGGTCACCAGTATATGAACTCGTTCTTTTCTAAAATCATATTGTCCAGTCTGTATGTTCATTGTAATGAATTACCCAACTATGCAAAGGGCAGTACACTTGAATATTAAATATCATATATGCATAGAAAAATCTAAGTTAGCAATGTGATGCAGTGCAGTTCTTCTTTGCATTGTGCAAAAGCAATAATTTCAGCTTGTTTCCCTTCAAATAGTTTCAAAATGATTTGGTTTTTGATGATGGATGATAGGAATTGTGTTCAAGCATCTACAGCAGGACACTTCAATTAAAATCCTCCCTTCATTTTCATAAAATGCAATGAATTGACAAGATTTATCATTTGACAATTGTTATCAGATAGCTACAGTATAGTAATTTAATCCTTTAGCGCCACAAATTAATACTGTGTTATATGTTAGTTAAAAGTCATAAGTGCCTTGCAACTGAGTTTGTATATGGAAAGGAAAATATGTATTGGCCACATAATGTCCTCTTGAAGCTAGTTCAAAACTGAGCCGAAACTCTTTTAAACACAAATAGGTCCCATTGAAGTCAATGGGGTTTTCGGCTGTTGATTTGAGTATGATGCTGAGACTGTGTTTGATTTTGCAGGCTGTGTGTGACTCACTTTAGCTCTATTGATCTGAATCAGGATTTACCTTTAATAGAGAATTTTGGTCAACTTAAAACTTGTAACCAAAGATTTTGTTTTGAAGTATTTCAATATTTTTTCCTCTGGCTACTTTATGTTCTCTTATAAAATGATTGTCAGTCTCTTGGGCATCTTTCCCCACGAGAAGCCTTGTATATCCCCAAGAAGGCTCTACATCCTCTCTCCTTGTACCCTCTGACTCTGCCCTAAGTGGAAACATAGGAAAAGGCTTCAAAGAGCCTTCCTTCACTGGTGCATCAAACTGGAACACAGCACAACTATAGCTACCTCGAATTCTCATTTGAAATCAGTGGGAACTAGGTGCTTAAATACATCGAGAACCTAGGCCCAAATTTTTCTGTGCTTTTTTCCTACCTCACAGAGGAACTGAAAAGACAGATTAGTTATTAAGTTTCAAAGGGGAAGCCGTGTTGGTCTGTAACTTTAAAAACAATGAGTAGTCCTGAGGCATCTACACAGCAGGGCAAAATTCAAATTAAGCTATGCAACTTCAGGTACGTCAATTGTGTAGCTGAAGTCAAAATAGCTTAATTCGGCTCTTGGCGCTGTCTACGCAGCAGGAAGTAGAAGGAAGAACACTCTTCCTTTGACTTCCCTTACTCCTTGTGAAATGAAAGCTACAGGAGTTGGACTCAGAAGTCCTCCGCCTTGCCATTATTTCAAAATAATGGCTTGCAATGTGGATGCCCACTATATTATTTCAGAATGACATCAGTTATTCTGAAATAACACTGCTGTGCAGACATACCCTTCGAGACTCACAAAAATATATAGAGTCATGAACTTTCATGGATAAAACTCACTCCCACAAAAGCTCATGATTCTATATATTTTGTTAGTCTCCAAGGTGCCACAAGAGTACCCATTGTCAGGAGTGGCCTGAGGCGGGCTGTGGCAGCTGGCGCCCCAGGCGGAAGTGCGATCGGCGCCCCCGCCTGCACGGCCGTTAATGGGGTGACATCATCATCGGGAGCCCCGTGCGCCCCGTGATGTCATCATCGGGCGCCGTTGAAGGCGGCACCCTAGGCAACGGCCGCGTCGGCCTATAGCCATGGGCTGCCCCTGCTCATTGTTAGTGAGGGGCTCAGACACTACACTACTGGGGAGCTTGGCTTGTATCTAGATAGTTAAAAATGAAGCATAGTATTGCTATGGGCTTCCAAGGGCCCTCCTTACCTTTACACAGAATACACAGCTGTAAAAGGCACCCAAAAATTTGGAGCCCCACTGGGTCTTACTATCCACCCACCTACCTATCCCTGTTCTGTGGCTCTGCTTCCTCTGGAGAGGATCTAGTTAACTTACAAGGGAAAAAGCCTGCCAGACCTATCAGCAGAGCACTGAACCTGTGAAAGAGCCATTCAAGTGATAGTGAAGCTGTTTAACAGGCATTTGCCAACCCCAGGTATTTCCTGTCAGTTTCTGAATTCACGGTGTTATTTTACAGGACCTTAGTTTAAAATTTGCTTTAAAATATTTCACTAGTGTGTGGCAAAAGATTATAAAATCACAGCTCTTAAAAAGCATCAATCTCTTGACCCCCCTCTGGGCTGCTTTTGGGGCATAGGTGCACCAGTTTAATAGTACTGTGTAGGGCCCCATACATCATTAAGGCTATGTCTAGACTACGGGGAAGATTCGAAAGAGGATATGCAAATTCCGCGGGAACCTCATTTTTTGAGGTAAAGTGGCTTTTCAAAAAGGGGCAGTTGCCGAAAAAAACGCGTCTAGACTACATCACTTTCGAAAGCTCTGCTTTCGAAAGTGAGATCAGAAGAAGATATGCAAATTCCCACAGAATTTGCATATCCTCTTTCGAATCTTTCCCATAGTCTAGATGAGCCCAAAGGTGGCCCTGTCTTCCTCCACTGGCTGGATTGCAGGTGGGAGGATGTATAAAAGATGTTAGGGGAACGGGAATTGACACAAAGCATTTGGGGCTGCCTGTGGCCAGCTTTAGGGAAAGCAGCTACTTCTGGGAACAATAATATTTTTTGGCTTCATTAAAACGTTGCTGATTTTTTTAGATAGTGAGACTTCATCTCTATTCCCTTGGACATGTCACTGTTACAATGTCTATTTGTTCTTTACTACAAGATGTCTTATTCTGGCATCAAAGTATACAATAGACGCTCTAAGTGATTTTCCTTCTTGAATTTATGTTAATTTTCTTCCTTGCAAGGATCAAGATTATCTGAGTTCCATGCATATTAATCTGAAATAGTGTTTCATGACAAGTTATCTCCAACAGTACTTAAAAATTGTTGTCTCTCATATGTCTCTCAAGGACTGATGTAATTGTCCTTCTGTAATGAGAAGACTGTCTATAGCACAATAGAATAGTAATAGAGATGTAGCCGTGTTAGTCTAGTCTAGCTGAAACAAAAAACAGGACTATGTAGCACTTTAAAGACTAACAAGATGGTTTATTAGATGATGAGTTTTGTGGGCCAGACCCACTTCCTCAGATCAAATTGTGGAAGAAAATAGGCATGACCATATATACCAAAGGGATACAATCAAAAAAAGTGAACATATAAAAAGGACAAATCAAATTTCAGAACAGAGGGGGGATAAGTGGGGGGGAGTTAAATGTCTGTGAGCTAATGATATTAGAGGTGATAATTGGGGAAGCCATCTTTGTAATGGGTAAGGTAATTAGGGTCTTTGTTAAGACCCTGGCGTAAAGTGTCAAATTTAAGCATGAATGACAGTTCAGAGGTTTCTCTTTCAAGACTGGTGTATAGCACAATAATATTAGAAACATGACTCTGTACCTATACCTTTAGCAGACCTACCAAGGCAATGCAAGAGGAAATAAAGCATTTTGGTTCTCTCAAAAAGACTTTTTTACTTTTGTTATTTTGTTAATTTTTGAAGGTAAATAACTTAAGTAAAAGTTATTTTACTCCTTCCAGAAAAAGTCAGGCAATTTGTTTTTAATCAGTTGCTACCCTACAGAAAGGGTAAGCGAAGCTACAATAGAAACAAACACTAGAGGTATTTTGTTCTTCCTTCAATCATCTCTCTAAGGCCTCGGGCTGTTTTCTACCAGTATGGTGGCTTATCCAGAACAGAACACCTGGTGACCACTTGCTAGCTGAATATAAATAGCCTTCAATTATCTCCAAATAAATTGTCACCTGTTCTTTTCCAAATCCCTGGCAATTTTAGCTTTTCCAATTAGTGGTGTTCTGATTCATCGCCCACTGGCAGAATGTGAGGAAGCAGCCCTTGACTTAAGGAATTATTATTTATTGAGCATTAATGGTTACATTCTAAATTAGACTAATGATATAGCTGAGACACACATGATACACTTGACACAACCAATTTTCAAGCCATTGTGTATCACCAAGTGGCCAAGTAACAAATTATGTAGACAACACTACTGTACCCCTTGTTCAGGTTTAGTGACAGGTTCAAAATAATCAATATTGTGACTAAGGGCTGCTTGAAATTCTAATGTCAATGTTATTCCTGCATACAGTTTGCTGGAAATTTTTGTGCTGTGGGAGGGGCATGAGTCAGAAAATACTTCACAGAAACCTCCCAATTTAGGTGGGAAAGATTTCTCCGGATCTGCAAAATCTTCCTAGTCTCATTCTCCATACCATCTACTTTCTCGCCCTCCTATTGAACTTAGACACCAAGTGGCAAGACTTACTGCCCCTACATAGGGGAGGGAGTCCCAGTGGACAATAGTATTCTACTTTCTAGGCATTTTGCAGCTCTTCCATGGTGTGTAGAGCATGGGTTTGTGGCTGGCACAATTGACAGAATCTCCTGACACCTGCCCTGTTTTGCAGTGAGGAGACACCTAAGCATGTCTACATAGAGTGTCCGAGGAGGTTCCATTTTCTGGCTCTCCAGAACCACCTGCAGGGTCTGGTTGTGTAACCTTGGAGTGGGCTAGACCAGTGTTTCTTAAACTATGTTCCACGGAACACTGGTGTTCCATGAACAACTCGCACGTGTGCCTCACCCTCTTCTTTGTTTTTGTTACTTCCTAGTTTTTGTCTTTTTTTGACTGACAACACATTTTTTTTTAAGAAAATTTTCATAGGTGTTCTGCATAAAAAATATTATTGTTTGGTGTTCCATGGTCTCAAAATGTCTAAGAAACACTGGGCTAGACTTCTCTGCCCTTCTCCCGTGTCTAAAAAAAAGAAAGTCCCTCTACTCCCATAGAAAGTAACTGGAGACCCAGAGTTCAGTCTAAGGAATTTCAGCAAGGATTGCACAGTGTCAGCCTACCTACATTCAAGTATCAAAATAAACTAAAGAAATGAATTTAATTAAATAACTTAACAAAATCTTATGATGAAGAAACAAATAATCTAATTTATACAACACAACATAACTATTTTATAACCCTCAGACATCATCCTCACAGTCACAATAAAGAGAACACAAAAAGTCCACACAAACACAATAAGAAGAAACTGAGAGAACCCCAAAGCTTAGATTTAGTTCACCAAAGTCTCAGTTTATGTCTCTGGTCATCAAATCTGCACCACATGCTGAGTCTGACCCATCTCTCCACTTGCTTATAGGGATCCTCAGCTGGAGTCCCGGAAGCCCCTGCCTCTGCTGTGGATCACGGCTAGACAGGCTGCTCACTGATTAACCAGTCAATTAACTCACAAAGATACAGACTTAAAGCAAACCCTGCTGCAGAGTGAGGGACATTAGCTGGCTTTCTGCTCCTGGCTCCGCTTTTCCCAGCTTACACAGGGCACACCGCCCTTACACAGGTAGCTGCTCTGGCTGCTGATGGAGTCTGACCCCTGCAACAGAACCGACTGGAGCAGACCCCTAACTACCATACCCAGTTCTGGGTGTGGCATGCTAAATCAGTCTATCAACAATGACCCAGACACAAGTCACTACAAACTCCTGCCCACATGGGGGTTTCTTAAAGAGATATCTTCCTATTAGGTATATGGGTTACAATTGTACTTTGCCCTACTTCTCCTTATATTTGTATATTTCATCCACATTCCACAAAGGGACAAGGAGAAACCGCAACAAAGGCATGGTCTGTAGCTGTGGGGCCTGTTTCTGTCCCTTCTTGAGTCAGGCTTTTCGAGTAGGGTTGCCAGATGGTTTCAGAAAAAACACCGAACCAAAAAAAACCAAACAAACCCACACCAGGAAAATGTTTGTTGAGCAAAAAAAAAAAAGGACCCCAAGAGTTGTTAAGAACCCCCCCAAAAAACCCCACCGGGGCCCCGTTAAAAAACTCATGGTGAGGCTTTTTGGCCCTAACAGGCTTCCAGTGGCTGCACCCAGTCTTGCCTCCCTGCTCTGGGCCAGACAGCTCCTCTGCAGAACCCGATAAGCAGTAGGGTTGCCAGGCTGCCTCCGAATTGAGCCAGACAGCCTGGGATTTTCGCCTCCTCACCTGGGAAAAAAATCAGAAAGTACCGGACATTTTAGGTGTCCAGTATTTTCTGAATTTTTTTACCAGACAGGAGGCAAAAATACAGGACTGTCTGGCTCAATACTGGACTCCTGGCAGCCCTATTTTTGAGTAGAGTTCTTCAGGGTGGCATTTACAGGCTTCTTCAATTTCTTTTGAAGAACAGTGGGTGCTTGTACAAGTTTTATATTGGCATCATCCTCTGGATCCCTAGTTCTGGCCCTTTGCCCACAGTGCCCTAGTTCTGTGGGTCAGGCATTCAGTTGTGAACTGTGGCAAGGTAAATCAATTTTCATTCTCAAATTTTTAATGGAGGGTCTCAGTTTCATATGGAATGAGACCAAACGTTGAAACCTTCTCCCTTCCTAATGCAACTTTTAGTCTCAGAGCCAGAATGATAGCCCAAGGTAGCCCAAAACAGAGAGTCAGCACACTTTTCCCTAAGGCAGAGTGGCACAACTCACTCCAACTGGTACTGGGCTGGGGGTTTTCCATAGTGCCTCTTATAGCATGCTTCACTACACAGCCCCTAACCAGCACATAGGACTAAGAACATGCCTCCTAACCCTTAAACTGATGGCTTGCAATCCAAAGCAGTCCTTGGTGCACTGCAAGCTTGATAATGTAGCCTTAAATGTATCACTTTCAAGTGCTGCATTAACCAAAATGGATGCAGCTTTCTGTCAAATAAATTTACCAGCAGGGAATAGGATGTGATCTGAGTATGAGATGGGCAAAAATATCCAGCCTTGAGCTGGATTAACGTTGACTTTTCAGATAATTCAGTCTCTTCCATATTCTCAAAGAACTCATATTTAGCTCTCCAGAGCAAGGCCCAGAGCAGATTAGGGGTAAAGAATCTCATTATATAAATCTTCTGTCCCTGATTAACTATCTAAAGATGGTCCTTGTAAAAATGCAAAGTAAAACACTTCTGTAGCAAGGCTGAATTCCTGCTGGATTACTCCTGATATGCAGAAATCTGTTCTACAGCTTTCCATAGCCTCTGCAGACTCCTGTAGTATATAATTCACCACAACAGACCCACTGAGTTCAGAGGAAGCTGAGATGAGGCTTTTGTTAAAAATACTTTGAATGTATGTATGTAACTTAGACAAGTAGAGGTTCATTTGTATGGATGGATTTATCTAAGTTTGTGGCTGCCAGCCTGGATTTAACAACAGAGGTACAACAGACAAATGAACTAGAGAGCCATTCAAAGGCATCTTTGAAATTTGTTCATAAGAGTGCGATGTGTCAGGAGAGGCTGAGAGGGGAAAACTCTGTACAGGGAACCCAGTAAAGTTTCCCCACATTAATTGGTTGGGCAAGGGGTTCTCTACCCATGATGGACTGGGTGCTGTTTCAATCTTTAATCCTTGAAAATCACCTGGCTCTGCTTCCTTGGCAGCTTGGCTTCAATGTTGCTATGTTTTCAGGGTTTCCCGCTACACATTGGATCTTAAAGAGTAAATTGAATTCTGTTTGTAGCATATGAACACATGTTAGATAAAAAGCAGAATACTCCTTTTGAAATGTGGCAATATGACACTATTTTCCTTCATCTAATCCAGACGCATAACACTCTAGGCTAACCAAAAAGCTGAGATAGAGAAAACAGGCTGCTCCTAAAGCAGAGACATCGCTCTCTTTGCCTAGTTTTAGGCTTGCTTTCTGCAGACGGATTACTGTTCCCAGATCGCATGCTTCACCGTAGAGCCCCCTAGCCTGCAAGGAGAACAAGAACACTCCTAAAGTGATGGCTTGTAATTCCAGCACAGTCCTCAATACACTACATTCTCCACTAGTGCATAGTTTTCCCTCTCCAATGAATACAGCCAGTGTAGGAACACAGATGTATCTTCCTGGCCCTGCTCCAACTTTCATCTCCATATTCCTTCCCATATGCCGATACTAATGTTTACTCTTCCCATGGTGGAGAGGGGTATCAATGAGTTATATGAGCATGGAGGGAAACTTTTATACATCATCTTGGCAGCATCATTCTCTCCTCAAGGGAAGATCCAGCATGGAGCCATCAGATTTACCAACATTACTGGCCTTGCACAAGACTTTTATTGGCTTTTTATTGCCAAACAAACTTCTCCAGCTTTATGATTGTTTTAGTATGGTTGCTGTGGTTCTAGTCAACAGAATGACATCATATATGTACATATTTGAGACCTTAGAAGGAAGAGGGAGGGGTGAGGGCTGGGAACAAAGACTAACATCTCTCCCAACCCCCCCCTTGAAGGAAAGATCTCCTGTGTAAGAGGTCTGCCCTGTTAGGACTA
Source organism: Pelochelys cantorii (assembly GCA_032595735.1). Classification (NCBI taxonomy): domain Eukaryota; kingdom Metazoa; phylum Chordata; order Testudines; family Trionychidae; genus Pelochelys; species Pelochelys cantorii. The sequence continues at coordinate 43,200,302 of CM064335.1, forward strand.
AGAACTTTCAGCAGCAGGTGTTGCCTGCAGCCATTACCAGGACTGGGCTCAATGCCAGGAGGCCACCGCTGGTGGTGGGCTGCACCGAAGGGGCGAGCCAAAGGGAGCTGCCCTTCAGGGAAGCCCTTCGGGACAGACTGAGAGTGAGGGTCTGTGTTGTGGTGGTTTGTGTGATATAGTATAAGTTATGAGTGTGTGTTTGTGGGTGCTGGTGAGAGCAGCACATTTGTTATTTTTGTAGTGGCCTGTTCAGTCCCTGGTGAGAGCATGGAGGGAAGGAGAGGGTTCTTGGTCAGAGGAAATTCCTCCTACCTGCCCACACTGAAGGCCAAGGAAGGGCTATGTTGTTGTTCTCCTTTTTCGTTATGTGCTTTGGCACAGATGGAGTGGCTAAGGGGGCAGGTTCAGATAGCATTGTGGCAGTTGTGACAGGTAGGGGAAGATATGGCAGTAAGATCTGGACTGGCCAGCCAAGGGGAATGAGGTTTAGACATATATGTGCTATTCCTTGTTCTGGTCCTGTTCCCAGACTCAGTAACTCTGGGATCCTTAACACCTGGCCATCACCTCTGAGGGTGCTGCTGCTGAATGCCAGGTCGGTATCTCACAGTAGAACTGTTTTGAGTGGTGCGGGGCCTGTCACTGTCTGTCACTCATGTCGAAATGGAGGAGCTCTTGGCTCCCTGCTGTGATCTGTTTGCGAAGCACTTTGCAGATAAGATCACTCGCATTCGGTCTGATTTGGACTCTGGCTGTCATATAAGGGGGGTATGGAATGTGTTGAGCGCTCTGCCCAGTCGTTTTTCTTTGAAACAGTTTCAGCTATTGCAGACCGAGGATGTGGACAAGGTGCTTTGAGGAGTGCGACTGACCATGTGTACGCTCGACCCCTGCCCTTCATGGCTTATTAAATCTAGCTGGGAAGAGATGGTTGGGTGAGTCCAGGAGATGACTGATGCATCTTTTAGATCTGGTATGGTTCCTGCCGCCTTGAAAGAGGCAGTGATAAAACCATTACTTAAGAAGCCTTCCCTGGACCCACATGATTTGAATAACTATCACCCAGTTGCTAATATTCCCTTCTTGGGCAAGGCACTCGAGCAGGCGGTGGCATTGCAACTTCAAGCTTTCTTGGAATAAACAGATTATTTAGATCCATTTTAGTCTGGTTTTAGGCCAGGTTTTGGAACTGAAACTGCCATGGTCACCCTGGTAGATGACCTATGCCGGGAGATAGACAGGGGAAGTGCATTCCTGTTGATTCTCTTGGACCTTTCAGTGGCTTTTGATACCATCGGCCATGGTATCCTTCTGGAACACCGGGTGGAGTTGGGTATCGGAGGCACTGCTTTGTGGTAGTTCTCATCTTACCTGTCAGGATGTTTTCAGAAGGTGGAGCTAGGGGGAGGCTATTCAACCCTGTGGCAATTGTGCTATCAGGTCCCGCAAGGTTCCATCTTGTCCCCTATGCTGTTTAATATCTACATGAAGCTGCTGGGGCTACGTCTAGACTACACGTCTTTTTTGACAGAGGCTTTGTCGACATATACTGTTGACAAAGCCTCTGTTGAAAAAAAGCGTCTAGACTACAACCAGTTCTGTCGAAAATGTAAGCCGCTTTTTCGAAAGAGAGGGTGTGTCTAGACTACAGGATTTTGTTGACAAAAGTGGACTTTTGTCGACAAAGCTATACCTGAGTCTACACTACCACCGCGTTCTGTCGACAGTAAGTTGACAGAACACGGCAGTTTTGTCGATGGTGGTAAACCTCGTTTTACGGGGAATAACGTCTTTTTTCGACAGTGTTCTGTCAAAAAAAGGTGCTATTGCATGCAAACTATGCTTTTTCGAAAGAGAGCATCTACACTCTCTTTCAAAAAAGTGGCTTGCTTTTTCGACAGAACTGGTTGTAGTCTAGATGCTCTTTTTCAACAGGCTTTGTTGACAGTATCTCTTGACAAAGCCTCTGTCAAAAAAGGCATGCAGGCTAGACGTAGTCAGAGTGTAGACGCTCTCTTTCGAAAAAGCACAGTTTGCATGCAACAGTGCCTTTTTTCGACAGAACTCTGTCGAAAAAAGGCATTATTCCTCATAAAACGAGGTATACCGCCGTCGACAAAACTGCCGCGTTCTGTCGACTTACTGTAGACAGAACGCGGTGGTAGTGTAGATGCAGGTGTAGTTTTGTCGACAAAAGTCCACTTTTGTCGACAAAACCCTGTAGTCTAGATACACCCTGGGAAAGGAGTTTTGGCGCATAGTGCAGATGACACCCAGCTCTGTTTCCCTGTGACATCAGAACCAGGTGTGGCGGTGACTGATTCAAACCGGTGTCTGGAGGAGGTGAAATCAAAAAAGCTGAAGTTGAATCCAGATGAGAATGAGGTCCTGTGGATCAGGAGGCCATCTGTTCAGGAATGTGGTGTGGTACCTGTTCTAGACAGGATTACTCTCCCCTTGAAAGAACAGGTACGCAGCTTGGGAGGCTACCTGGACTCTTTTTTAACATTTGAGAACCAAATTTTTTCGGTGGCCAGGAGTGCTTTTGGGCAGCTTTGAGACCGCCAGCTGAGACCCTTCCTCCTCCGGGGCGGTCTAGACTAGATTCTGGAAGTGCGCTCCCCTCCCGCAGCGTGCCCGGTACGCTACACAGCTGTGGGACGGGAGCACACTTCCAGAATCCCCAGAAGTGGTGCAAAGGACCCCGGCGACCCACACTTTGAGAAACACTGCATTACAGTAATCCAGTTGGGATGTAACAAGAGCATGGATCACATTTAATTTGCACCACTTCCGGGGATTCCGGAAGTGCGCTTCCCTCCCACAGGAAGGGTCTTAGCTGGCGGAATAGACAAAGCTGCAGGGAAGCCACTGGCGCCGCGCTCCTCCTCCGGGGCTCACCCCCCCTCACACAGTGTGCCCGGTACGCACAGTGACTGCAGGAGGGGTGAGTCAAGCGCTTTTTTTTTTGTTTGTTTAACAACTTTCCTTGGCTCCCTTTTTTTTTTGCTTAGCAACTTTGGTGGGGGGGGGTCACACAAATTCAATGAGCATTTTAGGGGGTCGCGGTACCAAAAAGTTTGAGAACCCCTGTTGTAATGCATTTTATGTAGGGCTGCCTCTAAAGATCCTTCCAAAACGTCAACTGGTCCAGAATGCGGCTGCTCGAGTTTTAACTAATACTCGTTATATGGAGCACATTATGCTGGTGCTCCGGCAGCTGCACTGGCTTCTGGTGGCACAATCTAAGGTCTTGGTTATGACCTATAAAGCTCTAACTGGGTTGGGTCCAGGGTATCTGAAGGGCCGTCTTCTCCCATATGAACCTTCCTAGGGATTGAGGTCAGCTGGGGAGGCTCTGCTTGGTGTTCCCCCATTTATGGAGATAATATTAACATCTACCTAGAGCAGTGCCTTCTCAGCTTTTACTCCCAGGCTGTGGAATTCTCTTCCCCAGGATATTCCCAGGGCATCAACCTTACCATTGTTTCCGCGTCAGACTAAAGCCACCATTTTTACTCGTGTTTTTATTGGTGTTTGAATCTGTGTGTGTGTGTGTGTGTGTCCCCTCAAGATGTCTTAGCAGGTTTTATGTCCCTCTGGGGTCTCATATTTTAATTTCTTATATATATTTATATTGTGTTTTAAAAAAATTTGTAAGCTGCCTCGAATATTTTAAATAGAGAGGTGGGATAAAAATATTTTAAATAAATAAATATTTATTGTCATTTAATGATTTCGAGATCAACTGTGATCACAGTTTTATTTTTAAAAGTTTTGCTAATAGCCAGCCTTCCTATTCACATGCAACTTGTATTTGTTATGGCTTCATTACCACCAGTAGCTAAGAGCTGTGGATTAAATTCTGGACATACGTGTGTGTACAACATCATTTCATTTAAAAAGAAAGAGAGAGACACAGAGAGACAGAGAGATCAAAAAAATAAACTTTTGGCTTTGGTGCCAGACTAGCATACAGGAGTAAATTATAAAAAAGCTTAGTATTATCACTAAAAGAAGCAGATGTTCTGCTGAAAAAACATAGAGATCCATACGCTTTTGAAAAGTTGGGCCTAAAGGTACTTATAACGGATGTATCTTCTTTATTTATACAATCCCAAGGGTCTGATCCTGTAAACATAGACATAGACAGCTCCTAGAGTTGCCAAGTGTCCGGTATTGACCCGGACAGTCTGGTATTTTTGCCTCCTGTCCGCTAAAAAAATTCAGAAAATACCGGACACCTAAAATGTCCAGTATTTTCTGATTTTTTTCCCAGCCAGGAGGTGACAATACCAGACACCTGGCAACCCTATGACACACTCGGCAACTGGGCCCAGCCCCCAGCCTCTGACACCCCTAGCCCACCACCCCTAGTCCCTCTGCTTACCTGGTTCCGCAGGGAAGCTGTGTTCTGGCTCCATGAAGAAAAAATGGCTGAAGGCAAAAAGCCTAAAGAACTGAGGCCTTCCCTGGGTCTTAGTACTCAACTGCTTCCCTCTTGCTATCCCTATTCTGACTCTGCAGGCACTTAAAGCTGTTTTAATGCTGTTTTATTTTTTAATTTTTTTTAAATTTAAATTTAAATTTTTTTTGCTCAACAACTTTGGTCTCCCCCTTTTTTTAACCTCCACAGCATTTTTTCCGCAGTGTTTTTTTTTGGGGGGAGTGTTCGGTATTTTTCGGTAAACCATCTGGCAACCCTAACAGCCCCGGGTCTGCCCTCAGCAGACATGGAGAGGCCTGCTTGCTATCTCCCTCAGCTGCCAGGCCCAGGCCAGCCCAGCCCTGGCTTTCCCCACCCCAAGTCACCCCCAGGACAGACCAACCCCAGCTCTCTCCCCCCAGCCACTGCTGGGGGGCTGAGACTGGGCCAGCCCCAACTCTACCCCTTCTCCCTGCCTCAGCCATGCCAGCTCCACCTCCCCCACCCCCCGACAGTCAAGCAGGGCCAAGGCTGCACCAGCCCTGGCTCTCCCCCACTCCTCTGGCCGCTGGGGAGGGCTGATGTTGCACCAGCCCTGGCTCTCTTTTCCCAGCCACTGCCAGACCCTGTGCTCTCCTCTCGGATGGCGGGGGCTGTGAGATGGGCTGAGTCGAGGCCTCGCCAGCTCTGGCTCTCTTCAGGTATGTCTAGACTGCATCCCTCTGTCGGCAGAGGGATGCAGATTAGGCAGGTCGACATTGCAAATGAGGCAGGGATTTAAATATCCTGTGCCTAATTTGCATAAAAATGGCCAGCACGTTTTGCCGACTCAGCACTTTGTCGGCAAAAAGTGGCAGTCTAGAGGGGGATCTGTCGAGAAAGAAAGCCTTTTTCGACAGATCCTGTAAACCTCCTTGCAGGAGGCATAAGGGATCTGTCGAAAAAGGCTTTCTTTCTCGCCAGATCCCCCTCTAGACTGCCGCTTTTTGCCGACAAAGTGCTGAGTCGGCAAAACTTGGCAGCCATTTTTATGCAAATTAGGCGTAGGATATTTAAATCCCTGCCTCATTTGCAATGTCGACCTGCCTAATCTGCATCCCTCTGCCGACAGAGGGATGCAGTCTAGACATACCCTTCCTCTGCCTGCTAGGGGGAAGGGAGCAAGGCTGCAGCGCAGCAGCCCCAGCTCCCTCCTGATCACCCGGGAGGAGGGAGGCCGCAGCGTAGCAGCCCAGCTCCCAAGCACTGGGGAAAAGGGAGAGGGGAGGGAGGAGGCAGCGGACACAGAGTGACATGATGATGTCACTCCGTCATCCTGCAGGACTTTTTATATATATATATATATGGAGCGAGAGAGAGAAACTATATTGCAAACAAATGATGTGTACATGAATTCAGAGCTACAGTATGTTGTTCATCAGTAGGAAAATACAATATAAGTAGCATTAACTCTACCTGAAATATTATATGTATATCTGAACATGAACACTACCTGAAAGGCAGCAATAAATTGCTGGGATTTGAGACATACAGAAATTACATGGCAGCTGGAGGGATTTATTTTTAAGTGAAAATGGGAGTAACTGTGAGATGGTTCCTATGTGATTCTGAACACCTGCAGCTCCCATTGTTTATTTTTACTTGGTGCTCTTATCAAGATGAAACTGTGAATATGTATAATTTTAGTTAAGAAATAACAAGGGGAACACATAACATCCTACAAGCATCAGAGAGGGAAAGGAATTCTTTATTATCACTTAACATTAATATTGTGGTACTGCCTACAAGCCACAATTATGTTGAACCCCATTGTGCTAAGTACTATGCAAACATGTAGGTAATGATGGGTTCTGACCCAAAGAGCTTGTGGTCTTAAGTGACAACAGGGAACAGTTAGAAGCAATGGGATGAAAAATGAGAGAGGTAAAATGTAGATGAAACATGAGGAAGCACTGTCTGATAGTGAGGTATACAGTGGGATTTTCCCAAAGAAGTGGAGGCAGAACCACTGGTTGGGACTTTTACAACTAACTTGGTCAAAAGAGTAGATAATGTACTATAAGGAATAATGCTGCATAGGTAGGGGAACGGACCAGCTTCTCCAGCAATTCTGCCATATGAACATAGGAACTGCCATATTGGTCCATCAGTTCCAGTATCCTGACTCCCACAGTGGTGGCTGCAATTTCTGTCACTACATGTAAGATAATTAGAGACTCAATTACAGTGTATTTCCTGTGTAGATAGCCCAGTACTATCCTCACTGTTAACTGGAATGAAGCAGAATATTCACAAGCTATCCTTATGGACCATATTGTACCACTGTGACAACCCTAAGCAACCAGGCTTGGTGAATGGATTGGAAGGGATCCTGTTGTGGTCCAGATGAAGGATGAGGAAATCATGGAGATGGGCTTAAACACATGCATCTATATAGCTCTTGATCCAGCAGCCCAGTCCTTCCCCTGAGTCTGACTTTTGTTGGACAGGTTGGACCTCTCTGGTCCGGCATCTTTGTGACCTGGCTGGCGAAAACTCAGCTGAGAAATTGTTTGTCTAACTAGGAATGGAACACAGGCCTCCTAAGGCCCAGCATAGTGCTCTGTGCACTAGGCAACATTGTCTCTCTCTATAGAGTGGAAGAGTCTCTGCTATTTAGTACACAGCTCCCTAGCAATGTTGCTTCTTTGCTTGGGAGCCTCATAGAAGATGTGTACTACTTCTGATCTATTAATTCTTCCATATCAGAGAGAATGTTGAAGTTTGATTTGGCCCTGATGTATATACGTATACCTTATCTATAATATTGACTCCCTGTATATATTTCTGTCTTTATTCCTGTACTTAATTCCTAGTTTCTTTTAAAATAGGCAGTTGTGTGTTCTCAATCACATAGAATTTGTACTTCAATCACCTCGATATTTTACTAGTTTCAAAATACATAGGGAAATTTGCATCCTTCCTTACCATCTTTTTGCTATATATATGTTAAGCAACCCTTCAGAGGAACAGCTTGAATGTCAGTAACTCTCCCAGCAATGCATCAATCTTTTTAATAGAGTTCACTGGTTTTTTTTCCTCTTCACACTAGTAACTAACATAGACTCTATAAATTCTTGGGGATTTCAAGTTGCAAATAACAATCTCCTAGATTCACACTTGCGTTTATAAAGGCGTTAGTTGCTCAGGGAGTTTCCTGCTATTCAGCATCACCAGCTGATGGCAAGAAGAACACCAACATACCAGAATCAAGTTACTATTCCTGCTGGGGCGCATTAATAGCTGTTCAAATATTTCAAAATGTAAGAGCCAAGATTTTAAAATTGTCCTAAAAAATATGATTATACATAATTACACATCCACAAACATGGATGGCCACTGTTTTCCCACACTATCTAAGGGTTTGGCTGAAAAAATGTTACATTTTTCTGTGAAAAATAATTGACAAAACAATTTTTGTTATCAACGTTTTCCTTTGAAATTTTTTATGTATTTGTCACAAAGTTCTCTCTGTAATTTTTCAGCCAGCACTGCTGTCAACTCAGTTTTGCATGTGAAAAATATAGCTAATTTGTGTGGCAAATCGTATTTTGATGGCAAAGACAAACGTATTCCTGCAAAGGTACCTGCTTAAATTCTAAGGTTGGCATTCTTATAGTTTTAAGAGTAAGATATGGGCATTTGGAAAAATCTAACCATCCAGAGCTGGTTGAAACATTTTTTTTTTGAAGCTTGGAAGAAAATGTAAGCTATTGAGGCAGTACTTCTAAATTATATACTAACTGCTCAAAGAACTGTTTGTAAGAAAAAGCAGAGTAGGCAGGCAGTTGCAATCTTATATTTATGGGGGCCTGATAGAGATTTGCAGCACATGAGGTGATTTGAAGTATGCCTCTGATAGGACTCACTAAATGATCTTTCTCTGGGAGCCAGGCCAGAGTCTGGGGGTATGTCTAGACTGCAAGGCTATTTTGGGATACCGGAGGTCTAAGAGAATGTATCTGCTGTTTCAAATTAATTTTCAAAATAACGGATGCGCTATTTCGGCATCCCTGTAAACCTCGTTCTATGAGGAATAAGGGATGTCTCGAAATAGTGCTTTATTTCAAAATGTGGCGCCTTGTAAATGTGCCAAATTTCAAAATATCCTATATCGAAATAAAATCAAAATAAGATATGCAATTTGAGCTGGCAAATTGCATATCTTATTTCAATTTTCGAGTGCAGTCTAGACATACCCGGGTTGCTCCCTTGCAATCACATTAGTTCTTTGATCAAATGCTTAATCAACTACACATATACTCTGTGTTGTTTCTAGTTCATTTATTCTTTGTCAAAAAAAAAAAATTCCTACAACCAGGTAAAAAGAATATTTCTAAACGCCAGCAAAAGTTAATCAATTCTCTAATATAAACCACTCACAGAGGAGTGTCTAATAGGAGTACCAAGAGAATCTCTAGGCTTTTCTATAGTTAAAAAGCTGATAAGCATCAATTTGTTCTGTTATATTAAAATGTGTGCCTTCAAGAGAGAAAAAATATAATAATAATAATTAATAATAAATATGTAAACATCAGCACTGTATCATTTCCAGTGTCCTGTGCTGTGGACTCTGACTTCAATAGAACAATTCACAAAGTTAAAGTTGAGCATGTGATTCAGTGCTTTGCTGAATTGGTAGGAACATCAACTCAATGCAAGATTCATCCCTAAGCTGTTTGCACTGCAGTGATATGCACTGTATTATAACTTCCTTCACATTTGTTGATTTACTCTAGTGTTACTGATAGTGGAATTTAACTCACATGCTGTTTTAATGGGGGTAAATTTGGAAATTAAAAAAAAGTTTACTTTTTATTATTAGAGTTCTATGTCAGTGTTCCTTCATTATTCCTGAGACTGATATTAAGCTAAATGGCCTATCATTGTCTTGGTGTTCCAGTTTGTTCTGTCAACATTCATACAACCTTTACAGTATAGCTACATTGTGTTTTATTTTTCAGAAGTGGTATGCAAATAGTGCTTGCATTTGCATACCTTCTTCCATTTTTTTCCCCAGAAGAGTCTTTTCCACCATTTGACCCTGTCTACATGGGGCCAAATATCAGGGGAAAAAAACATCTTTCGAAAGCCCCTGTAAACCTTGTTTTATGAGGAAGAAGGAGGCTTTCAAAGTGGGAGTGGGGGGGTGGGGTGGGGTTCTAACATTTGGCCCCATGTAGACTGGACCAAATGGTGGAAAAGCCTCTTCCAAAAAATAAAATGCAGTGTAGCCGTATCCTTCCTGCCTTCTTGGTCCACTGGTATCTTCTCAATTTTCCAAGGTTTACTAAAAATTAACAGCACTGGGAGCTCATTGAAACTTCTGGAAAATATATCTTTAATTCATGCTGACTAACAATCTTCAGAGTTGCTACTAGAAAACAAGTATTTTGACCTCATCATCTTATATGATTAGCTTGGTTTTGTTTACAGAAAAGAAATATTTGTTTAAAACTTCTGCCATTCTGTTTCATGACAATGTTAACAGCTATTGGACCTATATCATCCTTAATGCCACTAGCCAGAGATTATATATCATAGATTATATATCAATTATATATAGATTATATATCATCTATAATTATGAGCAGCTTCTTATAATTACCTGCATTTCTTAACTTTTTATGTTTATGTATTATAATACAGCACCTCATGTTGTGATGTAATAGTTTTACCGAGGCTTTGACATCCCCTATGTGCCTTGATGGGTTTTTTTATAAAGTATTTTTGGCTTTCAAGCATCTAGCAAATATCCTTAACCAATTTCTAGTTTTCATTTTTTTTCTCAATCAATTCTGATAATAATTCTAATTTTGGGATGTTTCCTTCAACTGTGGCATATCCCTGTGTGCATCCTACTTCAATTGGAACTATAAGATTTACCTGACATTGTGTTGTCTTTTGGAAAATACAATGAAAATGTACGTGCTTCATTTAAATCATTGCTCTGGGGTGGAGCTAAGGATGAAGCATTCATAGGCAGGCTACCACGGGGAGAGAGGACTACCCCAGTTCTCTCTCACTACAGCAGCTGGGGGCCAGGTGAGAAGTGCCTCTTCATGGCTGCTGTAGCTTCAGCAGGCACAGCCGGGTAAGGGGTACATGTACTCCAGCTGTGGCAGATCTAGGTTCATCTTCTGCCCCCTGCACTGCTCAGCCAGAGTGAGGAATGCAGAAAGCTGAGCACCTTCCCCTTGCTCACTGATGAAAGGGAACAGCTAGCAATGTTCCTGTATGAACTGGGAGGGGAGCTTCAACCCCTCTCCCCATAAAGGACACCTAGGAAGTGGGAGGCCTGGGGTTGGGACAGTTCCAGAGGACGTGGTGCACCCCCAGACTGATGATTCTGTCTCTTTTCTGTATGGTTTTATGAGAAGCAATCCCATTCCAGGCATATCCCATTGTCCTAGCACAACCAACCCCTTACGTTGTTTTAAGTTATGAAAAGAGGAAGCTGTGTACTGAATTTGGTAGCCCTAGCTCTTGCCATTTAGGAGGAGTTTTTGAACAGACAGACAGACAGACAGACACATAGACAAACTCTCTCAAACATATAGTAGATGCATTAACATCTATTTGCATTAACAATGATGTAATCCCAGGTTATGATCATTTGAGTTTAGCAATTTCTGCATTTTAGTTCAGTCATAAAGTCATCTTTATTTATTAGCATAAGCACTAATATGGACTCTATGAAATATCATTATTAGAAAATAATTGGAAAATTTCAAAGGCACAAGTGGCAGTTAGGCACTTAATTGCCATTGACTTTTATAGCACTTAGGCCTGACCTACACTAAAAATTTAGGCTGATCACATCACTGAGAGATGTGAAAAATCCACACTACTGAGCCAATCTATCTTTCACTGTAGACAGTGCTATGTCAATGGATCGTTCATTGATCTAGCTACCATCTTTCAGGCAGTGGATTATCTCTCCTACCAGCATAAGCATTGTCTCCACTGAAGTGCTACAGTGGAGCCGTTGTAGCCTTTCCAGTGTAGACAAGCCCTTAGTTGTGCCTAGGAGAGTTATACAGAAGTTGGGGTAATAGAATCCTTTCCCACCCCTGGCTCCAATGTGGCAGCAGATATACCTTACTGTATTCTTGAGTTGCAATTCCATCCCTGGGAATTTTAGTTTCACCAGTGGTTAGGGGTATTCATAGATTAGTCAGTCATGTGCTCTCCGTCTCATCTGTGACGGGGCATCTGCCCCACACTGGCCTTTTAAGTGTTAAAACCCAGCCCCAGGAGAGGGCTGGAGCAGTGGAGCCAGCAGCTGAGGCAGAGACAGCCAATCAGGGCACAGCTAGGGCTGTATAAATATGGGGTCCTGGAGGGGCGGAGATAAACTCACTCTTCCTCCAACTATGGAGCAGGAGGGACCTAGCTGTCAGGGAAGCTAGAAGCTTCCTGACTTAAAGCAGGGATGGGGAAAGGCAGGCAGAGCTGGGGAAGCTCTGGCCTGGCAAGCTCCCAGGCTGCAGGGCCTGAAGTAAGGTCTAAGGGTACTAGGGAAGCAGCCAGGACAGCAGGTCCACACTCCCTTGCCAATGAGGAGTGGCCATTTCAGAATGCACTTTGCCCCTGCTGCAGGGGCTAGATGGAGACTGGCAGTGGGGCCATTGGGGCAAAAGAGGGTATAGGGAGTTGTGGGTTCCCTGAGGGGGAGGACCCCAAGGTATGGGGCCACTGTGGCAGGGCAATCCTCAGCTAGTAGGGTGCCATGGGTTTGGAGGGATGTGGGTCCTAACATAAAGTGGTGGAGGCATGAATGGGTAACAGCAAGTGTGACACCAGCCAAAAGGGGGTGCTCCAGAGCTGAAGAGCTGATTCCCTGAGTGTCCAGCAGGAGATGCTGTGGTGGTGAGTCCCACCATGTTACGCTGCCTATTACTCCAGAGGCCATGTAAGGAAAGATGGAGATCCCATGAAAAGTAGCTGTGTGTGTAAATTGTGGCTTATCTCACCTACAGAGTGGTGGTGGTGGGGAGACTTTGTAAATAGTCAAAGCATAAAACTATAAACACAGGACTGAACTCCCCAGATTTATTTTCTTTCATACTCATGTTAATAGAGTCAGACCACCTGTTTCCCCTGGTAAGATCTTGGCTTTGAAGAAGGTGATTTGGGAGCCACCTTTATTACCTGATGTCTTGTTCAGTGTGGTTGGTTGCAGATATTTCAAATGACAAATGGTTATGAAATGAAATGATGGCTCATCTAATATTCAATTACATACACGTCTTTCATTTTTTCATCTTGGCAACTCACCCACCACAAATGGATGATCATTGTTCACTATATAAATTACGATGGCCCTAAATGGTGCTGCAGTTTGATACTTACAGGAGCTCTATGTTTATTTACAAGCCCAGACTGCTCTATAGATATTCAACTTCTCTATTTAGGCTTCTGTCACACTCATTACCTTGAGAAGCAATTATGTAAATATTGTTCTGCATTCAATTCAGATGGGATTTTATTTATTTATGAATAATCTCAATTTCAGGGCATGCCACTGAAAAACCTGTGTGTACCACCTTCCTCTCCGCCCCATCCCCTGAAATTGAGCAGTAAGTAGTATATAAGCAAAATTGTAGTATATAAGCAAAATTGAATGCAATAAAATGGGCTGTAGACATCCATTCACCATGGGATTTGGCTGTACTTGCAGAAAGCAGGCACTGAACGATGTCTAAGGACTTTAACACATTTTTCTATTTAAAAAGAGGCAAGCCTGGGAAAAAAAAAGAAAAGAAAGAAAATGGGTTTGAGACAGAGAAAGTGAAAGGTGTTCATTTTTCAAGAAAGTAATGCCTGCTGCTGTCCTACAAAATTAATCAAAACCATGAAGCCTTCAGGGTGCCTGATCCCGATCTCACATGGCTATAAAGCAGCATGGCTAGTATAAAATCAGTGGAGTTGCTCAGGTATAAATCTGCTTTCAGTTGGATCAGAATTGGGCCTTGGTTTGGCTGTGCTTTTGTAGATTATGTGAGGCCCTACGCTACATACAGGGTGCAGCTCTTGTGAACTGCTAAGCATGTGAGCCTCAGTGGAAGCCAAAGGCTTCCAGGAGCTCAAAGAAGATTTTCAGTATCTTCCCAGATGGTCACTTGAGTCTCCTAATAAATGCTGTCTTACTGTCCTGTAGAGTAACCTACTCACCTCATTACATGCCCCAGGACTACAGAAGCTATACATTGAAAACAGAAGGGATGGAGGGATAATAGTTGAAAACTGAAATTTTATTTATCTACTGTCCCATGCATCTAACTGATCTTTAGTTAGCATGTTGGACCCATGCATCTTGGGAAAACAGACTCCCTTAAGTGTTGTTTGCACACTAAAAACCAAGGGGATATACTCCATTTACTTTAAGCCATTGAAAATCTTCTGCAAAGTGTGTTACTCAGTCAGCTTCTAGTGCTGATGGAATGGTTATGTATTGTCCTTGCTCTCTATATCTGGTTCTCATCTGTGCAAATAAATGTGGTGTACAGATTGAGAGAAAAATATGGAACCTATGGAGCCGATTCCCCTGTTTCCAACAAGGAGTAACAGGTAAAATAAAACCCATGCCAGGAAAACACTAAGGCTGCAAAGAGAGGCACGTCAAGAAACAACCAAGTTAAGGTTTCATGCCCAAATGTAGCTGTACCCAATGGTGCAGAGATATACTACCATCTCTAATTATCTGACCATATATTATTTCCAGAGTGTCCTAGCCTCATTCATTGTATATACATGGTGCATAGACAGTTTGTGCATCTCCTAGGGAAAATGTATTATCCAACAAAGCTCATAAAACAAAAAAGCAAACTCTTTCATTCCTAGTTATAATTAACATATAACTTCAGCTGAATATATACACTGAATTCCAGTGATAGCAAAAGAAATTATAAATGTCAAATTTCAGAATAAAAAAAATTAATCTATTTCTGACATGGAAATTAGTACGAATGTTACTCTTTTCCTCCCCTCACAAAAATAACTTGATTCCCCTGCCCCAGGGACCTATCTTCAATGAATCCTAAGAGATCATGAAGTCTATGCCTTTCACAATGTGTTATGCACACACAGCGGGAACAATAATGATATCCACTGGCTTTCAATCCTCTCTAATGGGAACGTGCATGTTATTACCAAATTGTTATATTTCAATTCAGTTGTGCAATACACCCTGGGTTCCACTATCTGGACTTAAAAAGGGAGTAGAGCTTGTACATCAAATATACTTCTGCTGCTTTTTTATAAACACATTTTAAAAATATAAAGAGGTGTGTCCAAGAATTTTGGGAGCTTGAAGAAAAATAGATGCAGATGATCACTAGGGACATAGGAACGCAGGAAATCATATGCCTCTGAAGAAGGTAACAAATAATATCAGTACTTATGGGTGCTTAAAAGTTTTTAACTAAAGGAAGGATAGTTATGTTTTATTATCTGTGGAGGGATGGTTGAATAACAGTCTGCAATGGTCCAGTGAGAGACCATATTTAACACCTCAAACCCTTTTGAACAAAAAACCTGTTTTGACACCTTGACTTAATATACATTATGGAACATAAAGACCTGATTTATGTAAGCCAAAAGTGATAAAGAATCCACTCTTATTTTTATAGCTCTTTAGCCTATATTTCTGAGAATAATTAGAGATTTTAGAGGCCTCAATTTTTGGATGCACATCCTGAAACATCTCTCAGGGCGAGTCCACAGCACATCTGAAAATCAGGCCCCAGTAAGATGTTTTGAAATGAGCACCCAAAAGCAGGGGCAATCAAAATTAATAGTCTCTTTTTGAAATGTAAATGTTGCAAGTGGCATCTCTAGACATTGTCCAAATGGAAGTGATCTGTCAGAAAAAAAAAATGAGCAGAGATGATGAACCCAGATACACTACATGAAGCATGACTAACGAATTAGTGACCGGCAAAGAGGATGAGAAGTTGGACCTTTGGAGACACTTGCCCATGGTCTGTGGCTCAATTTATATATCTGTTAAGTGGGTATATTATTGCTGTTTTAATTCAATGAAACAAGCCTAAGTTAAAGTTTCACTGTATTTCGTGACTCTGATGAAAGGTGCAATAGAAATACAAAATATTAACCATACATAAAATACATTGTTTGCTTTAAGGTAAAGTCATAAGAATGGCCATACTGGGTCAGACTAAAGGTCCATCTTGGCCAGTATCCTGTCTGCCAACAGTGGCCAATACCAGATGCCCCAGAGGGAGGGAATACAACAGGTAATCTTCGGGTGATCCCTCCCCTATCACCCATTTCCAGACAAAAGTCAGACAGCTTCATGGGATGAAATAGGCATAATAGATCCCTATGAGCTGTGTGCCTGTGTGTAACATTTGTTACTCCAGAGCTGTAACCTGCTGTGTAAATTGGTATATAGTTTCTCTTACTGTATATACCTGAGTAATTTTTTTCAACAATATGTTACTAGTTGCCTCTCTTTTGTGACATTCATGTGAAAAGCAAGGCTCTTAAACTCAATCCACCATAGGGCCAGTCCCAGTCCTCAAATCCTCTGGCAGGGCTCTGATTGTGTGTGTCTCTCCATGCATTTCTCCCACCTCCATGCATCTCCCAGGCCTGTCTGCTGGCCCACGTGCTCCCCCTCATGCATCACCCAGCCACACCTGCCACTCCTGGGTGATTTAATTATCTTGCGGGGTAGTGCCATTACTGATAGCGCAGCAGGGCTAGAGTGGCTTCCAGCTGCTAGCTCTGTGCCACTGCCTGCACGTCCCTGTGACCTGGCCCAGGGAGGTGTGTGCAGAGCCAACCCCTCTATAGGATGATTTAGCATGGCCTCTCCAGGCTCCATGCTTTGGAGGTCCCTGCGATGGCTGCCCCAACTGTCGTATGGACGGGATGGTCCCCCATACTCAGGTTAGCCTGTGGGGCCTCAGGTGGGCTGGGGAGGCATAGGGAAATGGAGGTACACAGCAGTCTGCTCCACTCTGCTATCATCTCCCGAGCCAGCCTCTGATGGGGTGCTCTGCTTCTCACTACCACAGTGAAGTGGAGTGACCGGGCAGGCCTGGGAGATGCTGGTGGAGCAGAGCAAAGATTGTTGTGTTACTCCACTTCCCCACAGCTCCTGCCATGACAGGCCCTCCTCCTGTGGTCCCTGAGGCCATGTCCCTCAGGGGAGAGGGCTTGAGGGTGTTAGGCTTAAATGAAGCACACAAGATCTTTTATAGGGGAAAAGGCAGTACGCTGCATTTATTGAGAATACAACAGTTGCATATGCTTTTCAGTCATTCACACACACACAAACACCATACACACACAGTCCTGCCAGATGATGTTATAGTTACCAGTCCAGAATCTGGATCAAGCTAGTGGTCAGACAGATCGATCACAGAGGGGGAGCCGGGCTCTGTTGGTCGTGCGATCCGATGCTCCTGGAATTAGTGGCAAGATGAACCCAAAGTTCCATGGCAAAGCACCCTGCTTTTATAATCCTTTCCTCTATGGATTTTGCTGTGTTGGTGTGTGACCGGTTACTGTTATCTTTTGATGTTGACATTCCAAATATCTCCGAGAAGCTCATCCTGTAATCAATTGTCTTTTGGGGGTTCTTGCTCCACTTTAGAGTTGTCAATCTGCCAATCTGATCAATCCTTGACCATGGGTACGCACTGATGTTTCCTCTGACGCTGATATGGCTCTTTGCAGTCTGTCTTTCACAATCTGTCTTCACCCTTGTTGCCCCCCTCCTTTCTTGGCAATCTGGCTCTAGCGGTGGCCTTCACACCTTTATCTTTATGATGATACATTTCTCATTCACACAAACAGTCTTTCTCACAGAATCCTTCAAAGGTAAACAGCAGTGTTTATATTAAGCAAAAACAAAATCAAAACAATTCACATTGAAGGCCTGGGCCTTCAGTATTTCTAATCTCATTAACATAAACACGGTACCAAAACTCTGTCTCTTTACTTACTAAGCTTACTAAATTTTAACACAAAGAAATACATATTTTACTAAAGGGCTTAATTTCACAAAATATTAAATGTGTTAATTTGTTACCTTACATTGCTACATTATTAATCCTAAAATACAAGTATAAAAAGAATAAAACTTTCAATCCCAACAAGGGAAGAGGTGTGATGGGGGAGCAGGGGTAGAGCATGGGCTGAACTTGGATGAATGGTACAGACATCTCCCCTACATCCGGGGCTGCAGGGATTCATGTGCCAGCAGCTCTGCACAAGCCAGATTGTGGAACTACCTACGGTGCAGTGGCCCTTGAGCTGAGAGTTTTAGACCCCTGGGATAAAGTGAGACTGAAGCGCAGTCACATTGCCCTTGCTCTTGTTACTAAGGTGCCCTATTATTTGGTGCCCATGTGCCCATGCACACACAAATACTTCCCTTGTGCAACTTATCACCTTTTACCTTACACTTATCTCCCTAACACTCTCATGCTGCATTGCACAGGATCAAAGTCCAGGAGTGGAGGCAGCAGGATGGGATATGAACTTCTGGTACAAACCACAAATAGGTGCACAGTGGGCTTTAGGAGATGCATTAATATGATGTAAAGGGTGTTGCTGGCCCATATAACTCTTTATAAATAAGTTCAGACTTCTATACTAGGACTTTACTCCAAACTTAGCCATCTATGGTTGATTTTCTAACTGATGCATCCACAGTTGCAAGCCTGTTGTGCCACCCTTAGGGGCCATTCTTGTACTCCTGCTTTTCACCTGGAGTAAATGCTATTCCCAGCCATGCATGATCAAAGTGACACTAGTGTGGGCACAGTGTTGCCAGAAATTCGATGCTATTGACCTCTGGGAGGCCTCCTGCATCTGTCTGCTCTGACCGTTCTGCACCACTTCTGCCCCTACTGCTCTCCCACTGAGCTCAAAAAGCCACGGGAACAGTAGAATGGCCTGTCTCATGTGGCCAGCATTGTGAGCCCATTTGAAATGAGCAGCACGCTGCAGTACATGTGGAGATGAGTTCCTCCAGCAATCCCTTGGATATTGCAATGGTTGTGAGTACTTTTGGTCCCAAAGGCTCTAGTTTCCAGAAGCCCAGAAGAGCACCAGCCTGGAGTGGCCAGGAGATCTTGGACCTCATTGACATGTGGGAAGATGAAGCAATCCTGAATGAGCTCAGAACCAGCAAGCAGAATGCTAAGATTTGTGGCAGGATCTCAAGCTGCCTCAGGGTATTCTGAGGATATTCCAGGGATGTCCAGCAATGCAGGGTGAAAATTAAGGAGTTACACCAGTACTATCAGAAGATGAAGGAGGAGAGTGGATGCTATGAGGCAGCCAGCTCCTGAAGCATGGTTGTGGAGTCGAGTTGATGCTCCTGGCATCAGCAGGGTGGCAGAGGGGCAGAAGGAGGAGGAGGAAGAGAAGGAAACTAGCGAGGTGTCCACGAGGTGTAACAGTTAACTCGAACTAAGGACTTAGTTTGAGTTAACTTTTGACTGCCATGTGTAGCCGCGGGCAGTTAGTTCGGACTAGGGGGATTTAAAAATGGCGCCCGGATGGGAAGATGCAAATAAAGCCCGGGATATTTAAATCCCGGGCTTCATTTGCAACTTCGAATGCCTACATTAGCCTCCCTAGTTCGAACTAGGGGCCTAGTGTAGACATACCCCTATAGCCCCCAACTTAAACCCCTCCAACGTATTATCAATAACCTACAACCTATACTGGAACAGGATACTACACTCCGAGAGGCTCTGGGGGACAGACCCATAGTCTCCTATAGACAACCACCTAACCGCAGGAAGATTCTTACCAACAACCACAGGACATACCACATTAATACCAACCCTGGAACTTTCTCTTGCAATAAACCCCGTTGCCATCTTTGTCCACATATTTACTCTGGTGACACCATCACTGGACCTAACCATGTCAGTTATATGATCAAGAACACATATTCCTGTTCATCCAGAAATAGGATTTATGCCATCATGTGCCAACAGAGTCCTTCTGCTATGTATATTGGACAGACTTCTCAGACACTTCACCAAAGAATTAATGCCCACAAATCAGACATCAGACATCTTCACAAGGAAAAACCAGTTACTTTTCATTTCAACCTACCTGGACATAGTCTTAATGACCTTACTACATGCATCTTACTTCAAAGAGACTTTAACACCAGATTACAGAGGGAAACATCAGAACTTTCATTCATGCTTAAATTTGACACTTTACGAATGGGCCTTAACAGAGATGCTAATTACCTTACCCATTACAAAGGTAGCTTTCCCACTTATCACCCCTGATTAGCCATTCATTGACTCATAAATAGCTATTCCCTCCTTCCCTCCCTCTCCCTCACCCTACCGTCTGTACTAAATCTGATTTGTCAGTTTAATAATGTGTTCACTTTTTTCATTGTATTCCTTTGGTATATATGGTCATGCCAATTCTCTTCCAGAATATGATCTGAGGAAGTGGGTCTGGCCCACAAAAGCTCATCACCTATTAAACCATCTTGTTAGTCTTTAAAGTGCTTCATAGTTTTTTCTTTTGTTTTAGAGGGAGGGAGAAAGGGACCCTATTAATACTCTCTCCAGGAGGTCACAAATGCTGCTCACACATTTTCCCCACCCCTGTATACTAAGAAAGTAGCAGTGTCCTGGTAGGCCTCATGTACTGGACCCAGCGTGTGTCAAACACAGCGGGAAGCCACCCTCTGCCACCACCTCCCTCCCACCTGACTGGCTCCTCAGCATGCCTGCCTGCTTCCAGACTGAGTGTGTTCCAATGCTCCCATAAGACATCTGGGCACCTGCTGTAAAGTGCGCATTGAAAGCAAACATTTGGCCTTGCACGGAACACTTCTCCATTGTATTTACAGAGACCTTCAGTGTATGCTAAGTGTTTAGAGTTAGGCTTCACGCACTGTATCTCCTGTAATATCTGTCCTTGTAACTTTTCTTTTCTAGCTGAGCCAGCTGCCAACTCAATGTGTCCTCCACTTCTTCCAGCATCTACCTTCCTGGCTCACATCTGCAGGTGCAAACACATGCGGGGGGGAGGGCAATGTTCAGGGAACCAATGGACTGACTTCACACCCCTGTGGTGGAGATCCAGGCAGAACAGCAGGACCAGATCGCAGAGTGGCAGGACTGGATCATGGAGCAGCAGGAGAGCAGAGCCACCTGGGAGCAGCTCACAAGATAGCATGAGACCATGTTTCCCTCCCTAACTACTGTCATGGAGCACATGGTGTCCTGCCTGGAGAACCCCATCTCCCAGAACCCTGCCCACCTTATGGCTTCCACCCACAGGGTCTGCCGGGCCCCCAGGACATAGGGTGGGGAACTCAAGAGCAGCCGGAGCCTCCAGGTCTTCAGGGGGCAGAAGGTAGTCCCACTCACATTTCTGAACCCCCTCTCCCTTCCAGTTCTTAGCTCATTCCTTACCTTGTTTTTTCCCCCAAATAAAAACTCCTGAACTGTAGGGGTGGAGTGGGGTAGGAAGGGGGATTAAAGGGAAACACGGGAAATGCAGCAGCACTTTGTGGAGAGCCGCATGGCAGTCTCAAAAGAGGTTTTGCAGAAAACTGTCCTTTATGGCCTCTCTGATTTGCACTGCCCCTTGCTGTGATCTAATTATGGCCCTGGTATCCTGCTGCTCAGACTCTCTGGCTAGGCATTCTGCCTCATCCCTCCACCCTGCCAGGGAAGTTTCTCCGTTGTTCTTGCATAGGTTTTAGACCACACAACAGGCTGACACCATGAAGGGAATATTACATTTGCTTGGGTTCAAGCTCCTAAATCACCCCTTGAAACGTACAAATGCACATTCCACCATCATTCTGCACCTGCTCATTGAACAGGTTGTTGAACTCCTCCTTCTTTGCTGGGGTCCAGGCTGCCTGTATATGGCTTCATGAGCTGGGGGAGCAAGGGGTAGGCTGGGTTACGAAAGATCACTATTGGCAAGTTCAACTCTGCCTCTCCAGTCAGAGAAAAAAGTGTCAATGTGCATGTTTTGGAGGAGAGTTCTGCAGTGGCCTAGGGGCTAGGGCATTAGCCTGGGGATTGAAGGGTTGTGGTTTGAGCCCCACCCACCCAGGAGCATCACCACAGCCAGTACCAGCTGCCAGATAAAGGACACCCTTGAGATAGGGTGCATTCTGGATTGGGAAAGGACATTTACCTGGGGACCCTAGGATTGTGGGTTTGTGCACCTTTCCCATCCATCCCACACTGGTGTTGGTAAAGTGGCCCTTGTGATCCAATGCCCTCCCACCAGATTGAGCTTCTCTTCTGACACCAGAATCAGCACTGTGCTGTGTCTGGAGGATTGACTGGCAGCTGGTGGAGTAACATGCATATGCTGTCATGGTACAGTCCCACAAGATGCACCACATGCATGTGAAAATGCTTTCCTGCACACTGGGTTACATGCTTGCATTGCTCAGTGTCCACCCAGGGCACCAAAAGGTATGAGCTCACTGCCTCTCCTTTATGTCACATGATGGGGGAGGAACTCGAGAAGTGCCTTATGGGACACTGCTGACATGAGCCTCTCTAACCACCCACTGCTGAGTTTTGGACCCAGAGGACACTGGAAGCATAGCCCAGACTGCTAAGTTAGCTATGAAGCGTTGATCTCTGAGTCAATGACAGGCTCCATAATGGGCCAAGCTACTTCGGAAAACATTCGATTCTTGCCTGTAGTGAGGACATGAACCTTCATCTTCTCAAAATTGGGTGCCCAGAAATCGACCATGTTTGATTTGACCTTGTCTCATAGGCTACGTCTAGACTACATGGCTCTGTCAACGGAGCCATGTAAAATAGTTTATTCGGCATAGTCAAAAAAGCGGGGATTTAAATAATCCCCGCTTCATTAAAATAAAAATGGCCGCCACGCTGTGCCGACGATCAGCTGATTCGGCACAGTGCAGCAGTGTAGACGTGGCGCGGTCGACAAGGGAAACGAGGTTTACCAGAACGGTTGACAAAGGCTTCCCTTGTCGACCGTGCTGCGTCTAGACTGCCACCCTGTGCTGATCAGCTGATCGTCGGCACAGCGCGGCGGCCATTTTTATTTTAATGAAGCGGGGATTATTTAAATCCCTGCTTCTTTGACTATGCCGAATAAACTATTTTACATGGCTCCGTCGACGGAGCCATGTAGTCTAGACATAGCCATAGTGTAGTTGTGCCCTTAAGGAAGTAATAATCAAATTATTAATTTAGCAGAACCCTACAATGAAAATGTAGAAGTCAGTTTGTAGTACTTTTTCTTTAAAGGTGCTATGCAAGCCAGACCTGGCTTCTGAGATTTGCACATTATATTTTCATGTAGAGCACAATGTTTTGCTCATGTTTTGGTGATGTTTTTAGACTAAAGCAGACAAAAGACAATGTTGAGATATTTATTTGTTTGAAGGAGATATTATTTTGAAGAGTTTGCTTTCAGATGTTAGACTGCATACTAGCTTCATTCAAAAAATATAATAGATTTTTCCTGACCTTTTCTTTAAAAAGAAAAGAAAAGAAAACAAAACATACTGCTTTGTTTCTTTGAAGCTTATAGCTGTTTATAGAAAGCAGATTGGATACTCCGCAGCAAGCCCCATCGGCCTCTGGCTTTCTCATGCACATTTGGAGTAACCACCTGGAATTGGGAAAAAGAGCAAAGTTCAGAGTAAGGAAATATGTAAAGTACATAACATTTGCAAGGAATTGGTAGAGAAAAAAAGTGTTTCAAAATGTGATCTACATACTCAGTGGAGGGAGCGCAGGGTCAGTTTTTCAGCTTAACTAAGCTTCCACAACAGAAGGCAGATTTTCAGAATGCCCACCTGCCATGTACGGTCAGTTTTATAAAAGAACAGATTTTGTGGACATTCTAATCACTTTACGG
Organism: Pelochelys cantorii; assembly: GCA_032595735.1. NCBI lineage: Eukaryota > Metazoa > Chordata > Testudines > Trionychidae > Pelochelys > Pelochelys cantorii. The sequence goes on from CM064335.1 coordinate 43,223,667, forward strand.
CCTAAATAGAGGCTGATCTTTTTTTGAAAATGTGGCCTTTAGGGCAAGAGGAAATTAAATAAGAGCCATCAGCAGTAGATGGCTGCTATTTGGTTCTCTGTATACAATGACATGACTTCAGAAATGTACCTAGCAGCACTCCTTAAATGCCAGTAGAAGGTCACCTAGGCTATGTCTACATTGCCCCTCTCTTGCAGAAAAACATATGCAAATGAGGCAAAGCATGGAATATCACCATGCCTCATTTGCATAATTAATGAGGCTCCATTTTGCGCAAGAGGCTTTTGCACAAAAAGGAACTGTGTACACTGCTCTTCTGTGCCTTTTTGTGCAAAACTCCCCTCTTGCTCAAGCGCCATTCTTCCGGAAAAAAATGCAATATTCCACACTTGGTCTCATTTGCATATGTTTTTCCGCGAGAGAGGGGCAGTGTAGAAATTGCACCAGAGAGAGATTTTTAAAAGCACTTAGGCACAGATCTCCAAAGGTATTTAGGCACTAAGTGAAGTCCGTATCAGTTGGGAATCCAAATGCCTTTGAGGCTGTGAGCCCTTTGGAATTTAGGAGAGCTAATCCCATAGAAAGTCACTGAGATTTGTGATCCTAAATTCCGTAGGTGCTTTTGAAAATACCCGTCCCCTATTTCTTGGTGGACAAGTGTCCAGTCACAAAAACATCATCAGAACTCTACGTAATTAGTTTCCAAGTTGGCCATCTGAACAGACAGTATGAAAAATGGGCATGACAATTGAACCCCTAGAAGCAGCCTTGCCTGCATCCTCCCTTACACTACCACCAACCGTGTTGCAGTTGATCTGTTGACAGAGCAGATTCAATTTTCATCATTAACTTAGGAACTTTCCCTAGGACTAAAATAACAAGCACCTCAGGACTGGGCCATTAAAGCACAGCTGTGAGTGGGGGCCATACAGTGTGATCCCTTCCCACTAGAGTTCCTAATGTTCAGTGATTCTGTGTAGTCTGTGCCATCCTTCAGGACAGTCAGCGTGCCCAACCTGTGCGATAGGCTTGAGTTGGGAGAGCAGTGCCTCACCTCTGGGACAATGTGCTTCCCAGAAAGGATGTCTGAAAGGAGCAGATGTCGGATTATCTGTAACCCTTGTGTGGGTACAGAGCCTGGCTCAGTCTGGCCCTGGTATAATCTATGTTTGGTTCATTTCTTTTGCTCTGGATATGTGAGAAAAATACAGGTTGAACCTCTTTAGACTGTCATCCTCAGGATCTGACCAGTGCTGAACCAGAGAATTTGCCAAACCATGGGAGGTCAATATTGTCTAGCAGCATTACCAGCACTTCCACTGCTTACCTGGCTCTTAGAAGACATTTAGGGGTACATTAGAGCTAACTAACATCACAGAACACGGAGAGCCAGGACTAATGGCTGTATACAAACTTTATGGGACCTCAGGAAACTTGACCACAGTCATGATAAGTGGGCGTCTGGCTAACTAAAATAATGCTTGACCACGGATGTTGCCAGACTGGAGAGTTTCAACATGTACTATTGTTTTGTATAAATAAAATGTCTTACATTGTCATGGTGCATTTTCATTAAATGAAACTTTTCTGAAGTTTCCATGCAGCTGGTAAAGTAAAATATGCTGATTTTATGTAAAAGGCATGACAGTAAGTTATTTATAAAAAGATCTATAAATGTCTGTTCAACATGCTTTCTCATTTTCATTTGCCATCGAACTCTTTACTTATGTAAATTACAGCAAGCAGATGTTAAGCAAGTCTGTGTTTCTCTGGAATGTTAATACAATTCTGCTGCCTGTAGAAAGAGCTGTTTCCAAAAGAAAAATCAATATAATACTCCAGTGTGTCAGATAAAAAACAAAATACCGTGTAGAATATGTGAAGTATTTGGGAGTAGAGCTGTCCTGATGGCCCATGGGTAGTATTATCATTAGCACTCACCTAGTGAATTATCTGAGTGCCATTTAAAGCCAGACTCTTGCCAAGTCCAGGCAACAAAGGACAAGGAGCCTTGGAGGGATAAAACTCAGTGTGAAGTGAACCCAGGGTGGGAGAAATGAAATTGCTCTGCCCTGAATTACTGAGGGAAATCTACCTGATCACAGAGAACTTATGCAAAGTGATATGTATGGAAGTCCCACATAAACCCTTTATTGGGATTCAAATGGTGCACAGAGCCTTTTTCTGGCTCTGTGCACTGAGATGATTTGCTTTTGTATTTATAATGGTACCAAATAGAAAAATAAATGGACTGAATATGTAATTTTGAACAAGATTTAAAACACAGATTTGACATCGGTTCATAGTGCTGGATGTTCAGCACTTGTGATAATTAGGTGTTTATTTTTGAAAATCTTGCTGTTTTTATTTTTTCCCCTTAAAAGCATAATAAAAGAGGGTGCTGAAGGACCTTATGAAACTTCCTTTCCCACATCATATCTCTCTAATTCTCTTTGACTGTAAACACTTTGGAGACAAGGACTATCAGTGTGGACCCACACAGTATATAAAACATTGGGTCCCAAAGGAAGACAGCTGAACTGCAATTCATTTCCACCCTGACATGATTAGCCTCATTTACACAAGTATCTTCTTTCTTTTTGTGTGTGTGGATATATTTATACACACACCCAAGCCTTTGTAAACTCCACTTCAGTTCATCTGATGAAATGGGTTTTACCCACGAAATGAATCTCTAAAACCTCACAGGATTCCCCGTTGCTTTTAGATACTGACTAACACAGCTGGGACTAGGTCTCTAGTCACTGCATTGATTAATTTATATTATATACATGAATGAAGGTTGTATCCATGGTGCAGCTTTATGCTGGGAAAGAGAAACATTCTAATGATAGTAAATTTGGATAGGAAAAAAATCTGTTGAGAAACCAGTAGCTCTCAGGATTATAAACTAATATGCTGAATAACTTGCCCCAGACTGCACCAGATGACATGTATACTTGTTCATGGGTAGAGACACCAATGAATTAGAACTGAATGTAGGAGGATGGAAAGGCAAAATAACTACAGAAAGGGGGACAAAAGTTTTACTGTACCTTACAAATTTCACTCCATTGACCTGGGCCATTTACATTGACAGCCCGAACTTTAAAGAGATACTCTGTGTTTGGCTCCAGATTATGTAATTCAAGGTTCTGATGCATTATCCCATGCAGTTCTCCAGCTAATTGTGTCTGGACAATGTTATCAGGACTAATAGAAACAACTTCATAGAACTCTACGTCAAAGAAATCCACGTCTTCAGTGGGACACGTCCAGTAAATCTATGGAGAAATAAGATCTACATTGTGCAATTATATGTTCTTTGTTTTATGTTCTTACATTTTCATTTTTTGCGAGGGTGAAAATAGGTCACCAGGGTTTCTCACTTAATTGTTAGTGTTGATTCTGCATTTAAAAGTCAAAACTCAGCTAAAAAGCACATAATTTAAGTGAATGGCAATGACTTTTGAGGTCATAGTTTGGAAAATATTAAGCAACTTCTACAAAGTTCAGAACACTCTCATCTCCCACACTGAAATTAATTTCTGGTGAAGGCATTTCATATTTTCCATGAATCATTTGGCATCCCATCTAACTAAACTCCTCATAGGTGCTGAGAGCCAATTCATATTTCAAATATAAAATAAAATAAAAAAACAAATTTTAAAAAATCACTCAAATAGGATCAAATTTTGAGATTTGATGAGCAAAAAATAACTTGATTTTGTATGTCACGCAACATACAATGCCTTATTATGCCAATATTAAATGTTCAAATAAAACATTTATTTCCTTTGTACTGGAACTTACATGTAGTAAATACTTTTAATGGCTCCTTTTAGCACAATGTTAACAGTTTAGGATTCAGTGTCTTATTTATTATATCACAATTAACTTTATCAGCATCACTTATTCATTAAATAAATGGTTTAATCTATATTAAAAGGAAAACCAGGTTGGTTAAAATAGGACCTAATCTACATATATTTTTAATACTTATAAGTCTTACTTTGGCTGTCCTTGGATACACAAGTGTCTGGTAGATGATAACTAGGCCTGGAAACAGAGCTGATCCATTGTGATATGGCTCTGGACTGTGAGTGCTTTGATGGTTTCTTTCCTTTCTTGGAATTTGAGCAGATGCATCCCAAAATGCAAACATTTCATTATGTTCTTTATAATGAGGGGGAGGTGTGGAACTTGATCTTCTAGATATTTCTTTCCTCATCATAGTTGATTCATACTGTGAATTTAAGGTTGATAAAGATGGACTTCGGAACACACTTGTATGCCTTTCTGCGTGGGTACTGGAAATTTTCCTAGGAACCATTATGTCTGAATTACAGGGATAAGGAGCTTTGTTTGCTTTATCAGCTGATTGCTTCATTCTAACAGGTGTTTGAAAAAGGTCATGCATGTTGGCTGAAAGCTCTTCAAAGTTGAGTTTAAGGTTCTGAATAGGATCTTCTCTGAGTTGAGCACTGGGCTGATAAATATTAGCAATTGCATCTTCTATTTCATTTACCAAAAAGTTTGCAGATTGCAGAAATGCAATCTGGTTTTCCTCTTTCAAAGCCTCCTTAGAATACTGAATAAGGCTGTCCATTTGAGAGATTTTTCTGGATGTGTGAGTCACATACTCTAGAATTCCCTTCTCTTTTTTAAGTTCAGTGTTTTCAAGAAATTCCATCATCTCCTTCTCTTGTTCACGGAGAATATTCCGTAATTTGAGGAATCCATTTCTGATCTCCTTCCTTTTAGTTTCCTTGTAGGACTTAAAATTGTTTTTTAGCAAAAGCATTTCCATTAGGTCATTATCAACCCCATATCGGACTGTAAAACAAAATCAATAATTTCAAATATTGAAATTGAAACAATAATTTCAACATCACATTGAAATGCTGTGTAGTAGCAGGACTGAAGATGGTCTAGTAGAGCACAGAGGGACTTCAGGATTGTTAGAACATAAGACAGGGAATCAGAATTGATATTCTATTCTCAGCTGTACCACTACTTGCAAAGTTCCCTTCTTATCAAGGCCAACATTTTCACAGTTGAGTGGATAAAAGTTAGGAACCTTACTAGAAGTGATCTAATATTGAGCGGCGTCAGAGGTCAATATTTCTGAAAATTAGGCAGCACTTCTTTAGATGCCAAAGTGGGGATTTAGATGCATACATTTACATATCCAAATTCTAAAATTTTGGCCTCATAATCTTAGTGCCTCAATTTGATCTTCTGTAAAATAGATATGATAATACTTATCTACCTTATATCAGATATATTGAATCTTAATTGATGAGTGATCATAAAGCCCAGTTGATCTTTGTGAGATTTCCTATGTTAATGCAAAGTATTTCTTATTATGAAAACCATGTTATCAAATAGCAGCAATTATCTCAGTATCTTGTTTTGGTTTTTTTATGCTGCATCCCCGAGTTTTCATGTACTGTTAGTTAGCTATGCAACTCCCATTGAATTTAGAAAATGGTGCTGGGGTAATATCCTGGTTAAAAAGTTTATAAACATGAATTCACCTGTGAGCAGAAAGGAAAAGAAGAGGATTCTGGTAAAGGGCCCAATGAGGGAAACCATAACTGGGAGAGGCATATAGTATCTAGTCTTATAGGCAAAGGGAATTGATTAATGGAGGGGAATGACAGATGTAGGGAACATGCTGAGGTGGGATGCTGAGCATTATGAGGTCGATGGAGTGTGATGCAAGGAACTGTGGGAAGGTGGGAAATCCATAAACTCTTATGGACCATACTCTAATCCCTTTGTGGTACTTTGGCAGTGTAAGGATGCTTCAGGTGTATAGCCCCCAGTATGAGAGAATTAGCTAGTTCTGGAGCACCCCAACACAGAAGGCACATCTAAGGGCAGAGAGCACGGCCATAGCACTATTGAACTCCATTAATTCCTGACTGGGTTTAGAGCACCCAGGCATGATTTGCTAATGATAACAGCAATGATACTTTATACTGATATCAGTCATGGTACATCCTTTTGGTGGATGTTATATGTTAATGTGCTTTAAACTTGTGACACTCCCTATATTTATATGAAATTTGCAAAGAACTTCATTAAAAGAGTTGTGGTTGAAAGTGTGTTTCAGGGGAGTCCAGCTGAAACAATATCACTCCTCCCTTACAAAAACCACACCACCAGTTAAATAATGACAAACAGTGGAGTTTTTAAAAACAGTGCAAACAAGCAGAAAAGCAGAAACAGGAACCTTTTTTAAACTTGGCAATAGCACTGAAGAGTGAAGCAGCCTCCTTTGAACATGCCAGGGGCAAGGGTAGAGTTTCATGATCGTTGTGCAGTGAGTCCTTGCAGAATTGACAGATTAGCTCATGGTCATCGAGACAGTAGCCAGAGAGGTTTGAATGGGGATGGAACAAACAACAGCTCTCGCCTTGTTCTTCTTGGTAGGCTTTGGTAAATATGTGGTCTTGATGACTGACCTCGCTGTGATGTAACCTTAGACACTCATTACAAAAATTCATTCGACATGTAAGACATCTCTTGGATGCCTTCTTTGTCTTCTCTTTGCAAAGTTGACAATAGATTGATGCTTGGGTTTTGTCAAATCTCCACCTCAGAAAGCCATGTCTGCGCATGTATCTCCTAGCCAGTTTGGCTCTCAAATAATTCATGTTCAGCTGTATTTTATTAGTGTAAGGGAGGCAGTGTGCTTTGACACATACTGGGCATACGATGATGAAGAAGTTCTCAGTTACTTCAGCCTGGGCTTTTCTTTTATCTATACACTTCTCACAAATGCAGTGGTTGCATGGCAGCATAAATGGGTAGAGATATAGTTGTTTACACAATGGACAAGTGAGCTGGTCACGAAAAGCATGTCCTGATGCATCTCTCTCCAGTGTAATGATTGATGTGTCACTTTTACTTCGAAACCTTGGTAAGGCAAATTTTGAACTGAAAAATAACCCCCCCCCAAAAAATGTCTGTTAACAAACAGATTCTAATGCACATGGTCGTGTTGTCATCAATTTTTATTTTCCCCCAGATTTTTTTTTCAAGAAACAGGTTATGACTATGTTTTCTTCTGCCATCAGTGCATACAAGCAAGTGTTTCTGTTCACAGTAATAGTTGCACATTGGTTTGTACAGTTTATATGAAGCTGCCTGTTTTATTTTGCAAGATATTCATTTTGCCATTACCAACCGCAAGTGTTGCAGCTGTTACACAAACTTCACTAGCAAACACCTATATTTTATTTCATCTCTTTTTCTTGTTTATATGCTTTGCATGTTAAATTATAATGAGCTGTTATACATGTGAATAGTAAAATAAATAGGTACCTCAACAACTGCATCTAACTATAGTTTTACTTACAAGGGGAATCAAAGTCAGTGTTATAATAGCACCCTATTGCCAACTCAGGGATCTTTGTGGACAAAAGTTTAAAAAGTGACTAGTGATTTGGGTGTCTTAAAGTTTTCAATGGCCGGCTTGGGATGCCTTAAAAAAGCCTGATTTTCAGAAAGTTCTCTGTAAGTCAGGCTATGTCTAATGTGTCTCCAGCAGAGCACTTGGAATCTTCCTGGTCACTTTTGAAAAACTTGGCCAACTGTCTCTCCATGATCATTCCAATGAAGATGACATAAACTCAGATGATTAATATAGTCACCAGAACGATGAAATCAAATTACTGCCTCATCATTCAGTCTTTGCTATAGACTTGGTTGTGGTTTTGTACCTACTCCCTGCTTCCCTAATGCTGCCTTCACTCCTACTTTTCTTTGGACTCTCCATGCTTGTTGCTGCTGTTTAATCCCATATTTCAAAGCTCCTCACACACTCCCACATTGCTGCTTCTCCCCCTCAGCTGTTGCCTGTCCCCTCCTGCATGTATCAATTATTGTGTGTAATATCATAAACTAAACAGATTCTTCATAGTGCTGCCCTTTCAGAACCAGAGTTATATATTTTAAAGGCAAGAATCACTTACATGTCATGTAGCTCAGCAGATCAATCAGTTTTTTCTCTACTCGCAGTCTAACTCTTTATTGTTACCACCACTACTTTGGTCTGGCTACAATTTCTCAGAGCCATATCTTTTTTCCCCTCCCACATTGTGGTTCCTCAGTGTAATCTGTGCTTGGTGCTCTAACTGTTTCAATTCCCTCCCCTCAAAACTATCATCAACCCATCTTTCCACTCTTTTGAGAAGATTTTTTATGCAGTTGACTCTTCATTTTCATCTACTCCCATACCTTGCCCACCATTTTCTATTAGAGTACATTTACACTACGGGATAAAGTCGCATTAAGATACACAACTTCAGGTACGTTAATTGCGTAGCTGAAGTCAAAGTACCTTAACTCAACTTTTGGCGCTGTCTGCACAGCAGGAAGTTGAAGGGAGAATGCTCTCCCTTTGACTGCCCTTACTTCTTGTGAAAGCATGACTACCAGCATCGACTGGAGCACCCCTCGCAGTTCAAATTGGCTGTCTTAATGTGACATGCTAATTCAAACCCTGGAAGATTGACAGCGGCAGCTTCGATCTTCTTCTAGTGTACACGTACCCTCAGTCAGTATTTTTCTCTTACATCAGACTTCACATGCCTCTTTCAAAAGCATGTGTCCCATCTCACTGCACACTCCTCTCTTTCTTTTTCTCGGGCTTTCACTCAATTAGGCTACGTCTAGACTGCAAGCCTCTTTCAAAAGAGGCTTTTTCGAAAGTATCTTTCAAAAAAGCCTTTTTCAAAAAAGAGCATCTAGATTACAACCAGTTCTTTCGAAAAAGCACAGTTTGCATTACATAGCACCTTTTTTTCGAAAGAGCACTTTCGAAAAAAGGAGTTATTCCTCGTAAAACGGGGTTTACCGTGGTAAAAAAACCCTCTGCGTTCTTTCAATTTATTGTTGACAGAATGCGGCGGTAGTCTAGATGCAGGTAAAGATTTTTTGAAAAAAGGCCACTTTTTTCAAAAAATCTCTGTAGTCTAGACACACCTTAGAGCTGGGGGGAATTTGTTAAAACCCAAACAGTTCACAAAACAGAGTCCTTTTCATAGAATTTTCAGCCTTGAATAAATGTCAAGAAAAAAGTTTTGAAAAATTGTCAAACCATTTTGATATTTTCTAAATGAAAAATTCTAGTTGCCCACTTCAAAATAACTTTGTTTTGAACTCTATGGTGTAAAGAGCAACAGCAAAATTGAGCATTTTGAAATTATGGAAATAAAACATTTCATTTGATCCAAATTGAAATGAACGTTCAGGTTGTGGGTTTGGTTTTGGGGTACACAGATTTTTTTTTAAATTTTCCTCCTGATTCAGAATCATTCTTCCAATGCACTTACTGGTGTCGTCTTCCGGCTCTGGGAAGGTATGATGCGTAGAGGGTATTCCTGCAGCATCTGCTTTCATAATATTGACAGGTGGTGTTCTCCAAAGTACAGCAACAGCACTTGCAGTCTGGGTCATTTGAACAGGAGCAGCAGCACCAACGACAATTTGGATTCTCTGAACATGAGCAGTGACAACACTGGCAAGCTCTGCCTTCTGCATATGGGCAGGGGCAACAGCTACAATTCCGCTCATCAGTGAAGAAGAAACGCCAGCATGAACAGCATTCTTGATCAGCCCTTTGCAGTGGGGGGCAACAACGGCAGCCTGGGCAGCATGGCCAGCTAAGGCATAACATACTGACCATTGCTTCACAAAACACTGATCACTTTAAACAGTAGCACTTTTAAAATAGGTAAGACCAGTTTGATGATTCAAGCTTTGAGCTGGGGTAAATGGTTCTCATTCCAGTTAGGAATAATGATGTCACAAGGAGCTATTTAACTAAGAACAATGTAAGTGATGTGCTGATTACATCACGTATCTGTCACAATTACTAAGATCTACCTTTGCTGTTTCTTGTATTGGTACTGGCACAATTGCATCTGAGCTGGAAGCAGCCACATCTTCTCCCCACATCCAATGGTGCTTACGAATTTCCAGCAGAAAAGTCTGAATTGTGCTGAAACTTTCGGAGCACCAAAACATAAATGGAATGCAATACAGCTGCTCCCCGAGTTACGAACAAGTTACGGACCAACACTTGGTCCATAACTCGAAGTGTTCGTAACTTGGATCCCATAGAGTTACATGGTGACCGCGCTGTTCGTAAGCGTGGATCACAGTTTGTAACTCGGATCCGCATTTATGACTGCTTTGGTCGTAAGTGCGGATGGTCGTAAGTGGAGGTGGTCGTAACTCAGGGAGCAGCTGTATAAAATAAACACAAGTAACACTACACTGTATTATTCATGACTTTATTGAGAGAAATCATTTGCCTCAGAATGTCTAAAATACTACAGATACATAGGGGGCCTTTCAGCACAATGTAGATGCAGCTTGCCACAGAGAACATGAGGATTTTCCTCCTACCATTATATGGGCGTATCTTTTTCAGGGAAGATGACCACTCACCCCGCTCCTACATCACCATTCAAAACTCCTCTTCCAGTTTCTTTCCATCACTTTGGATTGGCGATGTAAAGGCTTCATTCCTAGAGGCACAATTTCAGCATCTACCCTTTATATCTGCATGATAGCCATTTACAGATGAGAAACGGCAGGATTTTCAGAGGGATTAAGTGTATTATCCCAGTTCATGGAGAAAGTCTGTGGCAGAGCCAGTAAGTGAATCCAGGATACCTAAGAGCTGGCCCTGTGCCCTCAGTACAAGACCTTCCTGTTGAACATAGTTTTTCCTTCCAAACATTACAAAGCTGACAATTTTTATCATGGATCCCATCTTGAATTTCTTTTTCTTTCGATAGCATACTCCAGGCTCCTGAAAGGCCTCTGCTGCTACAGACAGATCCCAAGGAAAGGGGTTCAGTTCTGTTCTACATGAAAGCTGGTGTAACTCATAGCCATTGAGGATGCGTCTACGCTGAACTGTTATTTCAGAATAACGGCCATAACAATGTGAGCGTCTACACAGCAATTCCATTATTTCGCCTTCCCCAACCACCTGATGTAAATTTCTGTAAACTGCCTGCCATGGTCAACCAGGGCCTGCAGGACCATAGAAAAGTATTCCTTGTGGTTAATGTAGAGAGATGCCCGGTGGTCAGGGGCCTGGATGGGGATGTGGGTGCCGTCAATAGCCCCCCCTGCAGTTGGGGAAGCCCATGGCGGCAAAGCCAGTGATGGTGAGGTCCATGTCGCTGAGCTGAATGACCCTGCACAGCAGGATGGTGTTGATGGCCCTCACCACCTACAGAAGGAGACAGAGAATCACTGGGGTGACAGAGCCCTTGGGAGGCCACCAAGCCCCCCCTTTCCTGCCCAACCACACCAGGTGCCACCCCCTAATGTAGCCATCCCCCCTTTCCCTAGGGTTTCCCTTTCCAGCACTTTACGCACCCCCCCTCCTGGGACTGCAGCCTGAGAGTGCCATACCTGCACGATGAGGGCCCGAATGGTCAACTTCCCCATGCTGAACTGGTTGCCAATGGATCACTAACTTTCCAGCATGGCAAGCTTCCAGATAGTGATGGCGACCTGCTTCTCCATGGGGATTGGGGGTTTCATCAGGGGGTCCCATCATGTGAGAGCAGGGGCAAGCCAGGCACACAGCTCCAGAAAGGTCTCCTTCCTCATGCAGAAATTCTGGAGCCACTGCTGGTTGCCCCACTGCTCCATCACGAGCCGGTCCCACCAGTCAGAACTGGTGTTCAGCTGCCAGAAGTGGTGGTGCACAGTGGGATGCAGGTGGATGTGCTCCCAGACAGAGATTGAGGGTTTCCTCAAACAGCTGGGGGTCCATTGTTCTGGTGTACATATACGTAGTCGCTCGGTAGAGTCTTCTGACAACTATTATGTACTTCGCTTAACAATAAACCTGGCTGGGCACCTGTGATCCTTATCTGATTTGTGGTCTTTGGGGGCTCCCTTGAAGTCTGCTGTGTTAACTAACTCTACAAGTCAACGCAGCACACATCACTGAGCACATGCAAGCAGCCTTTTGGTTATCATCATCACTGACAGAGCAGAAGACCTATCAGGACACCACAACAATAAATCCTGACCTGACAACAATGGTGACTCCTGAAGACTCTGTTCCCTGCCCAAATTTCTCTAAACGGATGAGGACCTGACAGTAGATGATATGTCTGATGCCGATGTCATTCACTGGCATGGGAAGGGAATGGCTGACTTAGCACTGACTGCATTTCTCAGGAAATACAAGAAAATGTTAATGCCTCACAAACCCATGCGAGGGTCCTTCTATGCTTCCCGAGATAGAAACAAAGGAACCATGGCCAAGGCACTATTATGGAAGGAATTTTCAAACTATTTGACACACAAAGGGCCACAACTGACATTCTGAAGAAAACCTATAACATTAACAGCCTCCCTCAGAGCACCATCCTTTGCCGCCTACCAACACTTCCTTCCTATACACCAACATCCCTCACAATGATAGAATTGCTGCCTCTCTCAAATGTTTACAAGAAAATGGGCACCACTCAGACGTCTACCCCAAACACATCACCAAATTCATCCATTTCATCCTCACCCATAACAATTTTACATTCAATGACAAACAGTTCATCCAAACCACTGAAACAACCATGGAGAGTAGGGTGTCTTTCCAATATATCGATCTCTTTATGGGTTATCTTCAGGAAGAATTTCTGGACAAGTACATCAGAAAATCAATCCCTCAGCCATTCTTCATAGGTCATGTGCTCTAGCCCCCTAATCATTTTGGTTGCCCTCCACTGGACCCTCTCCAATGTGTCCACATCCTTTCTGTAGTGAGGGGTCCAGAACATGATTCAGTACTCCAGATGTGGCCTCACCAGTGCCGAATAAAGGGGAATAATCACTTCTCTAGATCTGCTGGAAATGCTCCTCCTAATGCACTCTAATATTCCTTTAGCCTTCTTGTCTACAAGGGCACACTGTTGACTCATATCCACTGTAATCCCCAGGTCCTTTTCTGCCAAACTGCTGCTTAGCCAGTTGGTTCCCAGCCTGTAACAGTGATTGGCATTCTTCTAGCCCAAGTGTAAGACTCTGTACATGTTCTTGTTAAACCGCATCAGATTTCTTTTGGCCCAGTTCTCCAATTTGTCTAGGTCACTCTGGACCCTATCTCTGTCCTCCATCATATCTACCTCTCCCCCAACTTAATTTCATCCGCACACTTGCTGAGGGTTCAATCCATCCCCTCATGCAGGTCATTAATAAAGATGTTGAATAAAACCAGCCTGAGAACTGATACTTGGGGCACCCCCCTTAAAACCAACCACCAACCAGACATTGAGCCATTGATCATTACCCGTTGGGCCCAACAATCTAGCCAGCTTTCTATGCACTTTACAGTCCATTTATCCAATCCATACTTCCTTAACTTGCTGGCAAGAACTATTTGGGAGACTGTATTAAAAGCTTTGCTAAAATCAAGGTATATCACATCCACCAACTTCCCCATATCCACAGAGCCAGTTACCTCATCATAGAAGGCAATCAGGTTGGTCAGGCATGACTTGCCCTTGGTGAATTCATGTTGACTATTCCTGATCACTTTCCTCTCTTCCAGGTACTTCAAAATGGATTCCAAAATGGTCTTATGCATGCCAATCACAAGTGTACCTCTTTGAGTGCACTAAATGCCTCAGTAAAACTATGTATGTGAAACCAGACAATCACTCTACTCTTAAATGAACTCAGACAGACAAATGACGAAAGACAAAACCACCATATCACCTGTGGGTGAATATTTTTCAAAAAGCACTTAATCTATGACAGACTTCTCAGTCCTCATCCTAAAAGGAATCTTTCAAAACATGGCTTTGCTAGACACCAAAAATCATGGACTGAATAGGCCCACTGAATGTATGGCTTCTTACAAAAATCTGTAACCCACTCAAGTCCCCTACTCCAGCCTTTTCACCCCCTCTTTTCCCTCTTGGACTAGAGTGCTGTTAATTGTCCACCTCACCTTGAAATGTAACTACTTGTGCTAAACAATCTGTTCCAACTTGCATTTAGCTTGTGACAAGCTATGTATATTTCCCAGATCCAAAAAATGCTCTGTGTAATCTCGAAAGCTTGTTTGTGTCATCAAGAGACATTGGTCTAATAAAAGATATTACTTCACCCAACTTGTCTCTCTATTTAAATACAACAGTTATCATTAACAATCAATAGCATTCAACAATTATTGTATAGAGCAGCGTTTCCCAAACTATGGGCCGTGGCCCAGTACTGGGCCTCAGGAAAAAAATACCAGGCCTCAGTGTGGTTGCCGGGGTGTTCCGGGCTCCCAGAGTGCCCATGTGCCAATGGGTCTGCCAAGCCCTTGGTCGGCCTGGGCATAACCTGCAGCCCGATGTTCTGGCTCCCGGCAGAGGCGTAGCTAGGGGAGGTCGGGGGGGGGGAAGACGGGGGGAGGAGGAGGAGGAGGGGAGAGCCGGCCACCAGAAGCAGCACTGGATAGGAGAATCTGGGCGGGCTTTGGAGATTTGGGGTGGGGGGCAGCCGGCGGAAGCAGAGCTGGCCGGGGGGGCAGGGGGCTGGCCGGGAGATCGGGAGGAGGAGTAGGGGAGAAGCGGCTGCTGGAAGCAGGGCTTGTCTGGGGCATCGGAGCTGGCCGGGGGGGCAGGGGGCTGGCCGGGAGATCGGGAGGAAGAGTAGGGGAGAAGCGGCTGCTGGAAGCAGGGCTTGTCTGGGGCATCGGAGCTGGCCGGGAGAGATTGGGGGGGCCAGCGGAAGCAGGGCTGCCGGGGGGCATGAGGTCGGGGGTAGGGAGCTGGCCGGGGAAGATGTGGGGGGGGAGGGAGAGAAGTGGCAGCCGGAAGCAGGGCTGGACGCGGGCAGCGGGGCTGGCCAAGGGAGGTTGGGAGGAGAAGCGGGGGAGAACTGGCTGTCCGGGAGGGGGTTGGGGAAGTGGGGCTGGCCAGAGGTTCAGTGTGGGGAGCCGGGGGGGCGGGAGCAGGACTGACCCGGCCATTTGTACATCTCGGGGCACTGCCTCCTCCCCCCCCGCAAAGCATGAGTGAGTCCGGCCTGGGGATTCTATCGTGCCCCCCCCCCACCCCCTCGAGTAGTTGCGAACTGGCTGGCTGGCAGACACACTCATGCAGCCTGAGCACATTTAGCAGCCAGGTAGTTCGAAACTACAAACTGATACATCTGGTAATAATAAAACGTACCTAATGAGAAGATACCAGACATGTTCTATGTTAAATGTTCTATGTCTGGTATTTTCTCAGTTTGTTTTTTATGTGTTTATATTTTTGGACTGCAAAAAACAGTACTGAAAAAAAAGGGTTCCAACTAAAGTAAAAAGTTTGGGAAACCCTGGTCTAACCAGCTTTCTGTCTGTCTTACACTCCATTTATCCAATCCATATTCTTTAACTTGATGGCAAGAATATTGTGGGTGACCATATCAAAAGCTTTGCTAAAGCTGGCACTGGGGGCTTTGGGAGGACCAGAAACAACTTAATTGAATATTCATCATTTGATTAATAAATATGCAAATATGCAAATAAACGTTACTGGTCCTCCAAAAGTTCGTGAATGGAGTTACTGGTCCCCGTGTCAAAAAGTTTGGGAACCCCTGGTATAGAGACATCCGAGTTAGTATAGTCTTTTTCCTTTGCTTGAAGCTGAAGACAACAGTAAACACAGTATAGTATCCATTGGAGGGGTTGATTTTTAATGACAAACACTGTGCTGTGGATATTTAAGAGTTTCTTTAACATGCAGAATATTCACCAGCTTGAATTAATGGGTTAATGAATAATTTGGGAGTAATTAAGATAGCAGTTTATTATTATGGCTACTTTGCAGTCATTACAGGCTATTTGCTTAATGCCTACTCAGAGCTTTTTCTAATTCACTGAACCATAACCCAATAGACCATAATGGTGCATCCTTATGGGAGGCCATTTACATGATGGACCATAATGGGGCCTATGGAATGATTACAGTCGATGGTGACAATAGATTTTCATGCATAAGATTTAAGTCGGATGCTAAAAAATCATTCTAGACTGCAGGGTCAGTGTGAGAAGAATCTTGTTACAAATACTTAGGCCCGTCACTAGCTGTTGGTTTTCACATTGTGTTTCCCCAGCTTGCTTGATATTTAATTTTAAAAAGCCACTTGAGTTACATGGGTTGTAGAAAATAGTGATTACAATACTAAATTCTGCTTTTTTGCACTTCTAAAATGAAGACATTCCTAGGTAACTTCAAAAAAGGCAGGAAGGAAAATGCCACTCCTAGAATTCCATGCCATGTTTGAGATCAAAGCAAAATTTTATGTCCAAGTTTGGATTGCCCCAACTACCTCCCTGACACTCATATTACCGCTTTTCTGTCTGTACATAACACAGCTTTTAAGATCATTTTCCTTGCATGTCACCTGAGAAGAACGTAGCTCTCTTTTGACCTCCACAATAGATATTCCTTCCCTAACGTACTTCAAACTCTACATCTTTGCATTCAGGCCTGTCTCTGTTCTCGTCTTTTATATGCCATTACCCCTAATGTGGTGCAGCCTCCAAAATAATTTCATTTTCTTCTAGCCTAGATAACACATTTGGACGATGTTTCCTATGATCGTTAGATATACAGATAGTTCTGCTAAGACTAGCCCATTTTTGATTAACATGTTTGTTCACCTCTAACAGATACTGAATGATCAAATCATTCTGGCTGCCAAGAAACAGAATTAGATGCAGCAACTGCAGCCAGGCTGACAGAACTTTAGCAGTGTTTCCAGCAGTGTTTCTTTTATTCTGTTGTGGCTTGGTCCAGCTGCCACTTACATCACACGGCATAGCAGACAAGCTGTAGTTTTGTTACTTCACCCATTAATAGGTCTAAACCTGCAAAATGCTGAGCACATTGAAAGATGAGGCTTTGAGGAAGTTGTGTGTGTGTGTGTTACCTAGCTACTACCCCCATCAAGAAAAAAAGGAAAATACAAAGGTTGAGAATACAAACTAGAGTAAGAGCAGAATTTTAATATAATTTAAAGTGAATAAATTAGGAAAAAACCATTCATCCTGCATCTTCATTAGGTATGAATTGATTTATTTCAAATGGAGTTTTCCACCCACAGAGTCATCTTGTTCATTCCCCTCCCCCATAACCCATTTTAAGAGTGTTTTCTTGTTTTTTCCCCAAACATCTCATTGATATTTACAGATGTAGGAAAAGAGGCTGACTGAAATGCACACATTACCCAGGGCTTTGCACATGACCAGTATGTAAATTGACATCAGATGAACTCAGCTGAAGAATAGGTTATTCATTGGGCTGCCTGCTGTTTCCATGTTTACACAGGTTAGAACAAGAAAAGCACACAAAATAAAGAGGCAGATAAAAATACTGAAGATAATTCAGAATTGCTTTTGATTTTAGCTTGGATT
Source organism: Pelochelys cantorii (assembly GCA_032595735.1). NCBI lineage: Eukaryota > Metazoa > Chordata > Testudines > Trionychidae > Pelochelys > Pelochelys cantorii. Next base: position 43,241,110 of record CM064335.1, read on the forward strand.
GGTTATCCAGGTGCCTATAATTGTCCCTCTAGTGTCTTTTTCCTTGCCTGTGCAGTGTATCAGAGTATGTATGTGCATTCACATTGTTGGTACTGTGCACCTAAATTGTACTGTCTGATCAAATGGATGTTCACTCAAACATCGTTTGAATTCTTATGTGTCACAGTAAGAAGGCAACACTAAGCCCACAACCCATTCCTACTTCTAATGCCCCACTGTGGACTTTCCATAGTGTAGAAAGACAGGTCCTAATTCAAGGATGCTGCAAAGCCAGCTCAGAAATCCCTGAAAGACTGAATCAGGTCCAGGGAGCCTTGAAGGACCTACAGTTGCAGTTGGCGAGAACACAGCAAGCCCATCCACTCCTTGAGAACAATCTGCACAAGCCTCCATCTAGATTTCCTTAGTGACAGCAGAAATGAAAAGGAGGGATTGTCTGAGGGGGCTGAACTGCTCTCAACACAGGGCTATGTCTGATTCTGGGTGCTCAAGTTGCAGTATATAAGTGTCTCACATTGCACGCCTCCAGAGCGAGGCACCTCACATTATAGTCACTTTTGAAAACTTGGTTGCTTGTGGCTTGTCCTCAACACCTGTGGCAGAGCCAAGAATAGAACCAATGTCTTTTGCCAGTGAAAAGAATCTCTATTTTTACCATGTCGGTTTCACAACAGAGGTAGTGGTGTCTGTTACATGGTTGCTCCCTGGCAATAAGCCTGCGTGGAAGATAGTTGGTTTTATTTAATGGCTGTGTCTAGACTGACCAGTTTTTCCGGAAAATCATGCCAGCTGTCTACACTGGCCGCTTGAATTTCCTCAAGAACACTGATGATCTCATGTATGATCGTCAATGTTCTTGCGGAAATACTATGCTGCTCCCGTTCGGGCAAAAGCCCTCTTGCGCAAATGCTTTTGTGCAAGAGGGCCAGTGTAGACAATGTGGTATTGTTTTGCGCAAAAAAGCTCCGATGGCTAAAATGGCGATCGGGGCTTTCTTGCGCAAAAGCGCGTCTAGATTGGCCAGGGACGCTTTTCCGCAAAAAGTGCTTTTGCGGAAAAGCGTCTGTGCCAATCTAGATGCTCTGTTCCGAAAATGCTTTTAACGGAAAACTTTTCCGTTAAAAGCATTTGCGGAAAATCATGCCAATCTAGATGCAGCCAATTTGTTTTTCCCTTGCTTCCCAGTCCTGCTTGCTTCAGCACCTGATTTGGAGCCCAACCTTTCCTCCCAATACCTGTGATGTGTTAGTCCCATTCAGCGTAATTCCCACATGCCAGAAATGTTTTGCTGGCTCAGCTGCTGTTAAATGAGACAGATTTGATGCATGAAATCTTTCCAATCTCTTGTTCTTACATTATAAAATTTAAATTCAAAATGGCTCAGTTGCCAGTGACGTACATTGGAAAGAACTAGACCAAAGATGTGCTCAAAATGAAAAGAGAGAAAAAAAATCATATTTTGAGCTTAAGGCTGCTTCACTGCCCTAAAGCAACATCAGGAGTTTACTGTACTGAGCACAATATGCCACTGAATAAATAAATAGGAGAGAGAGAAAAAATCTTTTCCTTTACTACTTTTTTCCTTATGGTGACAAGAGTGTGTAATTTGCTTAATTTATGCGGGACCACCCAGGAAATTAAGTTGCACTAACACTCCTCTGACAGTCATTCAGCTTGTTCTTGCAATTAACATTAATTTCTGAATACTATGCAAATAATAGAACTGGAAGAAGTATTCGGGATAAGTCTTTGTGGAGTAATTCATCTGACAGCTATTACAGTTACCTACAGAACAGATTAGATGGAGTCAGTGTTCAGCCTGCTTTTAAGCTGGTTGAACGATACCAAAAATAAATTTTCCAATCATGGCAATATTAATCCTGAACAAATATAATTGACAAATGAGCATTAGTTGCATAAGCATAGGGTTACAATACTGTGAAATGAGACTTCTAATGTAATAAACATGTGATTTATAAGTTAAAAAAATTAGACATAGAAACTACCATATTAAATGTGATTGGCGGGCCATCAAGTCCAATAACCTTGTTTCTGACATTGGTTAGTACCAAAAGAAGGTATTGGAAATCCTATAATAGAGAACCATTTAAGTTTCTTGCTAAATCCGGGCATTTAAGACTCAGTCCTAGAAGGTACAGCATGCTCTGACCTGGTTGCACCAAAACACTCATACACATACTTACCTTTATACATAGATGAATACTTATTTGTGCTTAAAGTTAAGCAGAGGCTTAAGCTCTTTGCTCAGCACCTGGCAGGATTGCTCCATTGGTGACACATGAATTGAAGCTCATGGGTTTATAAACTGCATATTCTTTACCCTATCTTATATAACTGCAACTGTAAAAATCTTGGCCAAATGATTACTTGTGATGGGGTCCTCCATGTTAATTATGCATTACATAAAAATGCATTTCCTTTGAGCTTCATTGTGTTGTATTTCAGTTACATTAGCAGCTCCCTAACATGAGAAGGAGAAATACCTGATTTACCTACTATCATTTGTCCTCACTTCTTCTCCTTGCCAAGCTAATGTAATCTTGCCACTCTCCTGTCACAGATGGCATTTCATCCTTCAAACACTGTTCGTCACTCTATTTCAGCTGTAATTAAAGCTACTGTATGTCAGGTTCCCCCAAAGAGGACACTGCTGGAGAGGGGAAGGCAGAGAAGCAGCTGGAGGGGAGGTATAATTGTAGGGGCTTCAGGGGGGTACCTGTGGAGGGGGAACTCACTGAAGGAGGGGCAGTGTCACTCCCAGTTATGGTGGTGGGTTGACTGGCACCATAAGAGCTGTCTACTCCTTGTGGGTTGATCTCCCCAGGACTGGGAGCTGGGGCCTAGGTGGACAGGCCCTGGCAGCTGTGGCTGCAGGAGAATGGTTGGGAAGCGGAGCAATTGGAGTGCTGCAAAAATCCCAGCTATTTAAAAAATGTGCCTGGACAGAGGATGGAGCCTCAGAAAAAGAGGCAATATCCAAAGAGATCCAGACATACGGTAACCCTAAATGTTGTATCACCTACACATTGCCCCATGTGCCTTACTGCTGGTGCAAGAGCCCTAAAGCCAGTCTTGGACAATCAGCCTACGGAAGGGGTCCCTCTCTAATGCTGTTGAGGCATTTTATACCTTTTCCTTGCTATGTGCTGGTTTGCTGCTCCTCACCTATACCGTAGCTATGCCAGTATCAACCACTCTTGTGAGTTTTGTCGTGAGTCTTGCAATATTTAGGGTTTTTCTTTAAGCCTTGGCTGCTGGAGTTATGAGATTGTGTATAAATCTCAGCTTCCACTTAAACAAAAAAAACCCTCCAAAAGATAAATTGCGATCTCTCATTGTTGCAAAGAAAAGCTTGAGAATATGAGATGTGCACTCTGCAGTTTCAGAAATGAGAAACCCAGCACAAAAATCTAAACTATGATTAAAACAAACAAACAAACCCATGACCTTTAAGTCAATCACATGATTTGGAGTGATGGAGCCTGCCTTATGATATTTGAACATATGGGCTTCCCAATATCATCCTTTGTGATGAAAGATACCATATACATATAAGGAATTATTATTTATGACAAAGTTAGGAGCCTCCCTTTGCTTATCTTTGTATGGTAACTTTTAAACATGACCCAAACCACCGCAACTTTCAGTTTCATTTCTACACCTCACTCAGGAATTGTGAATGTTTTCAGTTTGTTTTAAATCTCTTTCTGGGTGTGCCTAAAGAGACTCACTAGGTTGGCCCATAAGAAATCTCAGCCTGTTTGTTTTGTCACAGATACAGCATAAGAAAGGAGGGAAGGACACCTGTTGCTAAGTTTCCTTTTAATTATTTGAGACATTGAGAGATCATACACCATCATCTAAGTGGTTAGGTTGCAATACCAAACTGATTAGATTTTTTCCGCATTCATTTTAAAGTTAAATTACTGATAGACCTGACTGCATTAGGGCTGAATTTTTGTTGCCAAGTGAAGTGTGATGCAACATTTACATTCACTGAGTTCACATTCAAAACTGATTTTTAAATGGAATTCACAGTCAGATTACTGTCCAATTAAAAGATACCATGGTATAGTCCCCTGGCTAATGAGCGTTCTCTTGCTCAGTGAGTGTCTGTGCCACAAAGAATGTGAGCCTGTTCCAGAGTTTAGTCTGACTACAGCTGTTACAGGCACTCTGGACCTCTGACTTAATCTTCAGTATTGGCCAAAATGGTGGCTGTCACTATGACAATAATGAGCTTGGAATCTTCAAGATGGACAGAAAATGATATGCTTTGTCACAATGTTTAAAAGATTGCTTTAGCATATCAACATCATACTGCAGGGCATAGTTCATTTAGGTAGGTTGAGAGCACTGAGGTCAAGTTTCTCAAAAACAGGAGCTCAGCTGTTAACTTCTTGAAAAAGCGAAAGTTTGGGCTTAACATTTGACACCCAATTTTGAAATTATTAGCTAAAGGCTACAAATTATTTGGTGTTTTTCAGTCTGAGTCTTTTATAAACAGATCCATATTCATTAGTTGTAAGTTTTTGACAAGTAGTTTATACAAACACTTGTCAGCTTATGGTCTGTTTGCAAGTCATTCACTTGCAAGTGCACTAATCTATGTATTGATTGATATTAGTGCTGTGCAATGAATCACCTTTGCCATATGTTATAGTTTCTGACTGGAGTTATCCTGATTGGACAATTGAAACGTTAAAACAAAAGAATAGTGAATAGCAAATGTAAAAAAAAATAGTATCAGACATTCTTGCTTGCATATGAAGCTGCTTGTTCCAGTGCAAATGTTGGTATTCATATGATGAACAGACTTTCCCCAAACATTTGTATGACCACAGACCTGCTTATTGTAATGCTCACTCACAGCAAATGTAAGGCATATAAACATGGTCAAACAACCACACTGGCAGAATTCAAATGACCACTCTGAAAAGCTGTTTTGCAGCTTTCAACTAACTCTACTGACAAGACCGACTTGATTTAGCAGTACTATCCATCAGCACAGCCATTTAAGTGTTACCTAGTTATTTTCAGGAAGATTATAGTATGATGAGTAAACAAGGCAAAACTAATCATAAGAAAACAATCACCAATCCATATCTTTCAAACATATCACAGAAAGATCCATAATAGAGATGTCAGTTAATCATTGTTTTGTTGTCCCAGAGATATGGAAAGTTCTTGGTGGGACAAATGATTTATAGATTTACATTTTTAAAAAACAGTGTATAAAATGCTGAGAGCTCCCAGATCACAGTACAGTGACGGCACTACAGAAAAGTCTGGCTATAGCACAGATATTTATACAAAATGTAATCAGCTATAAGCCAGCTAAAGAAAGACTTTGAGAAATGGAGAAATTAGCACGTTATATTTTGTGATTTAGTACTTTGTGGAGAGGGACAGGGAGGTAGAATATTGGTTTTTTTTTCGTAGCTCTGGGCAAGTGACTTTGCCTTTCTGTGCTTTATGTATAAGTCACTATTAGATCCACAGTTTACGGAGTTTATGCATGTGCAGCTGTACCATGCATATGTGTAAATTGTACCACAAAAGTTCCTTATGCTGTTCAGTCATTCCACACTCTCTGCCTGCCATATTCAGTGAGGAATCCAGGCAGTAGGCAAATCCATTTAATTAAAATGTTGTGCATTAAGATCGCCTCCTGAGTCCCAGCTCATGTTTTCCTGGGGTTTCCCACGAAAGGCAATAGTCTTCCAACATTGGCTGAGCACACATAGGAAGAATACAAACAGCGTAATGGAGGACATTGTCTAAAACAGAACCAGGTACTTCAAGCAGCCACAGTTTCAGTTAAAACAACACAGTATTTTTGATACTCAGGAATAACCCGTCATTCAGCTGGTATGAATGCTCTTCTTAGCTAAGAGACAGATACTTTCAAATGCTGCTTTATATTATTTTTTAATATTAGTAGCTTGAACTCAGAATTTATATGGTTAATTTTTAACGCTCCATTTATATTCTTAGTACATCATACAAAATTAAGTGGTTCCACATATTGTTAGCCTGCAGCCATTCCATCTTGTGTGACCCCATTAGAACATAACAAAACTGACTGGGTTGGAGCCCAAGACATAACTAGCTGTATATTTGTGGGGGTGGAAAGTAATTCAGTTTCAGTGTACACATCTATCCTTATGCACCCCATTGGTCTCCTCACAACAACCCACCCCCAACCCACCAGTCCCTTCTAGACTTTCCAGCAACAAGAGCTGGATTTACAAAAGAGATGCTTTCGGATTTATTTGCAGTTTGTGTTTTACAGGAGGTCAGATGAGGGCAATGAGCCTTTCAAGCCTTGGAATGAAATTCCCTTCACTCCCAAATCATCATCCTGACTTCCTGCCCACTCACTCCTCATCCAATTCTCAGCCTTAGGACATTCAGCGCTAATAACTTTGGTGCTGTCTGGCTGGTTAACCAAGACTTGCAGCAGCATAGATTGGGTTCTGTGATTATTTACTCTTTGCAATAGAAGATTAGCTCCTTGCTCTCTTCTGCCACATACCTGTCATCTGGGAGACTTTTTTCTTCACAATAGGGGTAAGAGCAGGGGGTGGTAGGACTGATTCTTCCCTCCCCAGAGTACAGCACCTCCAGCAGTGTGAACATACTCTTCTCTCCTTTACTCACCCCAATTCCTGTTCTTAGCTAACATTCTCTGATGGTGGCAACTTTTCCTGAAGTGTGAGCACTGCAGACTAAGCAAAGGAAGATTCATGGTACAGAGAGAGTCCCGCACTAAAGCTAAGTCTACACTGGTGCTTTACAGCACCATCACTTTCTGGCGGGGAGGGAGGGGTTGTGCTCCCAGGGCTATTAGTAATTCCTCTTGTGTTGGTGGTATACACAGAGTGCTGGGAGGTCTCTCACTCTGTGCTCATGCTGTGGCCACACTTTCAGTTTCAAGCACCGCTGCAGGTGCGCTTTAAACTTTTATGTGTAGAAAAAGTCTAAGCCCCAGACAATAGCAGATTTGTAAAAAGGAGGCGTGTCATTCTACATGCCTGTGACTGAAGTTTGAGATGTATGCTCCTCAAACATTTGATCAACCTCACCCTCAACGGAAGAAGCATTTGAAAGGCAAGCCTCCAGGGGATGCCCTCAGTGAGGTCTCCCTGAAGTGCACTCTACTGGTGATCCAGCTGCTTCAGACTTCCCTCTCTGTATCAGTGAAGTGGCGCTGAACTTGCCTGCTGAGCTTGCAGTATTTTGTATGAGATGTCAAAACTACCCGTACCCTCTCTCGATTGAGTCATTTGCAATTCCTTTGCATTGTTAGTCCCTGAAAGCTTGATCACAATGACAAGCTGAATAAAGTACATTATGCCTATCTAAATTCCCCTGGTGTTTTCGGTTGGATTCATCTTCATTTCATTGTTGTCTAGCTCTGCAGTATGCCACTAAAAAGCTGCCACATTTCACCCCAGAGATAACTTCATTTCGGTGCTGTTGAAGCAATCCCCTTGCATAGATTGTATTTTAGCAAGTAAAGCTCTTCTGGAGCCTATAGGACAAAAGATGCAGTGCAAATGGAAAAAACATCATGTTTTTATCAATAACCTCGTTATTATGATTAACTTGCTGCAAACCTTCAAGGGAAATATGGGAATGTCATGGAGGTTTTAAGTAAGTTGTGATTCTTATGGTAAACTGAATAAGAGGAACATGTGGGGACAGTATAACTAGCTGTCATCAGTTGTCATGCTTCATGTGGTAAGACTAGTTGTGGTCAGGAAGATAATTCCATCTATTATAGAGTAAGGCATAATTAGTGCATTCCTCTTCTGAAGTGGATAATGGTCGTTGTGGAAAACAGGATGTAGGACCAGTATGGCAATTTCATTTCAAAATTTACTTCACAATTACTAAAAAATATTTTTTTAAAGATACAAAAAAAAAAAAAAAGAGAGAAATGTTTTGTTTAGCCCCAAAGAAAAAGTTCTGCTTTTCAGTTTACCAACAAAAATATTTATATATTGAAAACTTTTGGCATCAGGATGACCCAAAATGATTATTTTTCTTCATTTTTTTGTAACAGCCGCTGAACTGGGAGAAAAAATGTTGTTCACATAGTTCTGTTTCTGGGGTTAGTGGAGACAGGATTGAAAAGCCCAGGACAGAAACATGTTGACAGCTCTTACCAAGTTCAGATGCTATTTTCTGTGTGTTTTCAAATTAAGTTTCAGTTTCTAGGAGAAGTGAAAGTAAGCAGGTGTGTCCTGGTGCGCAGCTCTAGTAAGAGCTGGCTGAGCTGTGGCAAAAGCCAGCAGGGATCTATTTAAAGAGCTGGCAGGGACCCGGGTTGCAATAGGACAGTGCCTGTAAGAAATTTTAAGTTACTTTCATAGCTCACCTATGATAGACTAAATCTTTTACAGACATTATACAAATATCAGCCTACATTACTTCTCTCTCAAGTCTCAATCCAATATAGACATAATGCAGTGGCTTGAAAGGGGGTCAGAATTGACAATACATATGCTAATCTTTTCCAAAAGGAAGTGCAAATTCCAGGGCATTCAGCTATTGAAAATTTGTGATAGATTACTGCTCTTAGACTTCAGCTTTCTATTATAGAAAGCAGCGCAACTAAATTAGGGAATAAGGTCACCTGCTGCTTGTGGAAAGCCATTTAACTTTTCCATATGCTAGTATTTTAATATTAAAAGGCTTTATCTGCTCTCCTTAGAAGGTGGGCACCCCAAGGCAATCGGTAATGCAGCCTTTAAAATCATTGTCTACTTTTGTCATTCTCATTCAGTTGAGTATCTTTTTTTGGATCTGTGTTAGAGCTTACATTACAAGAAAGTAGAATGAACCTAAAGAGTCTAAGGTGTCTTTACAAGACACGCGATATGCTGACAGACTAGGGGCCATCTCTTCTCAAGTGCTTCAGCAGAGCTCTGACAAATTCATTGCTGGAAACCAGTTTGTTTTACCTGTGTGTTAGTATGGCTAAGATGGGTATTGAATATGTAACACTGTGTTTGATCCTTAAGAAATACTTGTAAATTGCTGCATGCATTAATATCACATTCATATCTACTCTCAAATCTTTATCACCTACTATAAGATATTCAATTTTTTGGTTTATGCTGTGAAACCAAACCCAGTCATGAGGAATCATCAGGAGAGATGGCTCCATGATTCTATGATCTCTAACCATCAAGAAGGCCTATCAAAACTAAATGGGACATCACACTATAAAGACTATTAATTTCCCCTACAAAGTCTTGAAAAGGCTTGAATCCTGGAAATTTTCCTTTCTTTTGCTGTTTTGCACTCTCATAGGGCTGGAGCTACAAAGCAGAAGCAGAAATCTCCAGCATCAATCTAGGTTAACCTTAAAAGACAGTCAGAGCTGACAGATTACTACTAACTCTGTCACCTTTAAAACCATAGACTAACTAATTTGTGTATGTATGTTTTCCTGCTTTAACCTTGTAAAAACATAAGGCAGATACAGGACTGGACAATTGTTACATTGTTTATTTCATGTGTGACACTATTGCTGTGTATAACAAATTACCCACTGTGAGAAATATAAACAGCCGTGGTATGTAAAAATAATTGATCAAATTCTCTGAGTTTGGTTTGAGGAGCTGGATGTACACACACCTGAGTCAGGCTAGCCCCTTGTCCCCCCCCAGGTGTGGATTCACCTCAGAGGGGGGCACCTGCCTTCCCTAAGGGCTTCTGCAAGATGGGGGCAACTTCAAAACCTTCCGGGACTTCCATATAAGCCATTCTGATAGAGGTAGAGTCTTGGGTTGCAGATTCTGATCACTGAGATAGCCACATAGTCTACTTTATTTGAATGAAACTTGGCCAAAAAATCTCAGAGAGCAGACAGCTTTCCTGGGAGGTGCTCTTAACCTACTCAGTGAAAAAGGAGTCACTGAAGAGGGAGTGAACAGCCTTATAGCTCTGCAGAGATACTTTGTACTATAGGTAATAAGAAACAATCCAGACCTTCCCGGATTTCACATCTCTCCTATCTCTGGTGCAAAGTTCACTTCAATACACACAAAACTAGCTCAATCTGATTGATGTAAATCTAGGCAAAGGAAAACCACATCCCAGCTGTTTTTCCTCTCTCAGACTGGGGTAAACTAAGGAATCTGCTTAAATAAACAAAAGAGTAGCATCATAGCTGTTTTTACCCCCCACTTTTTGGTATCTTAATATTGTAAACATGTCAGAGTGGATGCATTTTTAGCTGATATTAGAGAGAAGAAATTGCTAACTCTCTGGGAACCCAGCTGAGGACAGGGGAGCCAGAGCCAACCTAATTGCTGTCCCCTCCCGGAGGCAGGTGTGCAGCGAAGATACTCATTCCAGATGGGGTCCAGTTCACTAATAAACCAGAATTGGAAGTTCACTTAGAGGAAAGCATCCTGTAAAGAAGCTAGGGAAAAGGGGTGAGGCTCTTAATGTCTGGTAGAGCAAAGAAAGAATAGTTTCCCAGTCCCCAACTCCTCTGTGTGAGGGGATGGATGGTAGAGTTCCAGCAAAAGAAAAGGAGTTCCATCCCTCCAAACAGATGGAAATGGGTTGAGGAAGGAATGATGGCCTGCACTATGTGAGTTATTACCAGATGCTTCCCAAATAAGTTAAATTAATAAAGTCATGGCCGAATTAAACCAGATGCAAGGGCTGTGGTTTTCCTTCCTGCATGTTTGTGACAATAACAGAAGTTTTTCCACTGCTTTTGGTGCGTATAAAATGTCATAAGGTAATCGTGAATTGGTCCCATGTTCTGAGTATTGCACCCTCATTAGAAATAGGGCCTTCTGCTAAATATGGACAGAAATAATTGACATGCCTTTATTTACAGTACAGAATGCTTAGACATTAGGACCCATGTCATCAGGTGCAGAGAGATATACAATTTTAGCATCCCAAATCAAAAGGAGGTAGGTGCCTAATACCCAAAGAACCAAATTCTACAGTCACTGCAGGTCTGTACTACAGGGACAAGTAACGTAACTCAAAATGATGTAAGTTAAATCTACTTACTGCGGGGTACACACCACACTGGGTTGACAGGAGAAAATCTCCTGTTGACTCCCCTTACTCATCCCATTCTGGTGGACTACTGGAGTTGACATCTGAGTGATTGGCAGCAGATATAGCAGATCTTCACTAGAACTCTTAAATCGACCACGGTGGATCGATTGCTGAAGCATCAATGCACCCCACAATGAAGACAAGCCCTCAGTTACATTGCTGTAACCTATTGATACCAATGGTGTTTGGCCAAGAGTACTTGGCTATAGAAGGCAGGGAAGAAAGTATTTTCTGCTTATTTTGACCTATCAGATGTCTTTCTTTTGCATTGTAATGTGGACATTTGGATTCCATCCTACATGCTCTGTAATAATTAATATTCAAGAGAGACTGATGACACCAGAATTGGTTTTAAATATTGGACATGGACAAGGGCAATGTCTGCAGCAAGCTTTACAACACCACATCCTGAGAAGAGCAGTAACAGGGATGTATGGGCACCATTACTACTGCTGCCAGTCTGTCAGTGAGCAAAATCGGTCTGTCTGTCTGTCATCCCTGGGCAGCACAGCCCAATGGCCAGAGTTCACAAAGCAGCCCTCGCTTGCAAGGCAGCACAGCCCAATGGCCAGTACTGAGGGGATGATACAGGAACCTGGATCCAATTGACTCCACTGGGCCCCAACTTTGGGCTCTGGCAGTGGTGGAGTGGTCCATCAGTAGCTCAGCAGGGAATCCCACCAAAACACAACAAGCTCACTCGTGTAGGAGATACCACTTGCACACCTAGGGTATGTCTAGACTACATGGCTCCATCGACGGAGCCATGTAGATGAGTTTACTAGACGTAGGAAAATGAAGCAGCGATTTAAATAATAGCTGCTTCATTTACATTAAAATGGCCACCGCACTGTACTGATCAGCTGTTAGGCAGCACAGTGGGGCAGTCTGGACGTGCCGCGGTTGACAAGGGAAGCCTTTGTCGACTGCTCCATTATGCCTCGGGAAATGAGGTTTACCAGAGCGGTCGACAAAGGCTTCCCTTGTCGACCACGGCACGACCAGACTGCCCCGCTGTGCCGCCAAACAACTGATCGGCACAGCGCGGTGGCCATTTTGATGTAAATGAAGCGGCGATTATTTAAATGGCCGCTTCATTTTCCTATGTCTAGTAAACTCATCTACATGGCTCTGTCGACGGAGCCATGTAGTCTAGACATACCCCTACTGTCTCTGGCAGCAGGAGGATCCATGAAACTTTGGGCTCTGCAGCACAAAGTCTGCTGACTCAGGAGGCTTGTTCCAGTCTCCTAGGTCTCCAGCTCCCTTTATTAGGATATTTGGTTTATCTCTGGAGCTCCTGCGGCAGTTCCTCCCTCTGCAGCATCCAGCCCTGTGACTGAGCTGAGTTGTTACCTTTTATACTAGCCCAGCACTTGGAGCATGGTTGGGGGCAGGCGGGCCTTCCTCTGCCCACAGTGTATTAACCCCTTCTGGCTCAGAGTGAGGTATGTACACTCTATCACAACAACAAAACAACATTTTAGCTTCTACATCAGGATACTCATTTGTGATGCACATGCTTGTCTGAAATATGTATTGGCTATTTTATTCAATCCCAATAATTCACACCCACAACTCCAGCAGCACTCTTTCTCAGTGCTGGTAGAGGGTTGTAAAATTCAAACACCCTCAAGCTAGAATAAGTCAACTGGACTATTAAAGATAACTTGTGCCTTTTTAAGCAGGGTTCAATGACAGGTTTTGACTTGTGAGTCTAAGCTCATTAACTTTTAGTGTCGACTTTTTTTCTTCACATCAATGTGATTAAACTTACATCTAACTGAACAGAAATGAGATCCTGATTCATTTGCAGATTCAATCCTACTAATTTCTCCTGCCCCGAATGGAACAGTAACCATCTCCTCTCCCCTTCAAGTGTAGGAGAGAAGTGGCAGATAAGAGCAGAGATTTGTTGTACAACTGAGGCCATCAGCAAACTTGCCATCAAAAGTCATCTAAAGCTTGTTGGGGGTGGGGGAGCTGTGTGTAATGAATACCACTGGTCCCTGGAATTTGAAAAATAACTGGCAAAGAAATAATTCCCCGTTTTTCAACTGGATCTAATGCTGGTGAGCATTTTCAGTTTTGGAATTTAAAAAGAAAATAATAAAAAATGGCAAAATACTTTTTCCTACCAACTGTCAACAGTTTTGTAATTGCATTCCAAGTCCTCAGAGATAGATATCTGTATCCCAAAATCATTGCCATCAGCCTGCTGATGAGGGGCGGGGGGGGGCAAAGAGGACAACTACCCTTATCTCAGCAATTCAAAACAACCTGGGGCCCTGTGCTGCTGGAAGGGGTGGGGCCAGGGGTTAGCCTCTCCCTGCCAGCCCTTCAGCACTGCACAGAGCATGCCACCTGGGGCTCTGGCAGCAATGTAAAGGGCCCAAGGCTCCAACTGCCAATACTGCTACATTCTCAGTAGCGGGCTTCCTTTGCCCCCTTTCCTCCCATCAACAGGCCTGGATGGAGCTGGGAGGCAGGTTTGGAATTGGTACCCAAATATTTTCAGTATTGTATAGAAATACTCCATGGCTCACGCTTGATTTATGCTTAGAATCATCCTCTCCATCATCACTTTTGTAAGCAACAAATTCACTTACATTTCTTTTATGAGACAAGGAAACATCTGTGAAAATAATAATAGTAAGAACAGCAAGAACAATAATAATAATAATAATAATAATAATAATAAATCCTTAAATCAATCATATTCCTGAAAATACCATCCTGGCCACCATGGAAGTAGAAGCCCTCTACATCAACATTCCACACAAAGACTGATTACAGGCCATCAGGAACACCATCCCCTATAACAACACTGCACACCTGATTACAGAGCTTTGTGACTTTGTCCTCACCCACAACTACTTCCAATTCAGAAACAATTTCTATTTCCAAATCAGCGGCACAACCACGGGCATTTGTATGGCACCACAATATGCCAACATCTTTATGGCTGACCTCAAATAACGTTTCCTCAGCTCTCACCCCGCTAACATCTCTACTTTACTTACGCTACATCAATGACATCTTCATCATATGGACCCACGGAAAAGAGACTCTTGAAGAGTTCCACAAGGATTTCAACAACTTCCACCTTACTATCAGCCTCAGCCTGGACCAGTCCACAAGGGAAATCCACTTCCTGGACACCACAGAACAGTTAAATAATGGACAAATTTCCACCACCCTATATTGGAAATCCACCGACCGCTACACTTACCGTCATGCTTCCAGCTTCCATCCCAGACACATTTTTCAGTTGATTGTATACAGCCAAGCCCTACAATACAACCGGAATTGCTCTGACCTCACAGACAGAGACAATCATCTACAGGATCTTTACAGAGCATTCCTAAAACTGAAATACCCACCTGGGGAAGTGAAAAAACAAATTGACAGAGCCAAAAAAATACCCACACATGAACTACTTTAAGACAGACCCAAAAGAGAAAATAACAGAACTCCTCTTGTTGTTACCTACAGTCCACAACTCAGACCCCTCCAATGCATTATACACAATCTACAACCCATCTTGGAACATGATCCCTCACTCTCAGAGGCCTTAGGAGAAAAACCTATTCTTGCTTACAGATAACCCCCTAACCTGAAACGTATTCTTTCTGATAACCATGCCACACAACCACATCATAAGCCTCCAGGAACCCAGCCCTGCAACTAAAGAAGATGCCAACTCTGCCCACATATCTACACTGATGAATTCATCACTGGAGCAAACAACATAAGCCACAAAATCAAAGGGTCTGCACATCCAGTAATTTGATCTATGTAATTAAATGCTAGCAATGCCCCACTGCTATACATATTGGACAAACTGGATGGTCTCTGTGGGAAAGAATCAATGGACACAAATCAGATATACATAAAGGGTATGTCTACACTACAAAGTTAATTCGAACTAACAGCCGTTAGTTCGAATTAACTTTCATAGGCGCTACACACGCAAACCGCTAGTTCGAACTTAATTCGAACTAGCGGAGCGCTTAATTCGAACTAGATAAACCTCATTCTACGAGGACTAATGCCTAGTTCAAATTAAGTAGTTTGAATTAAGGGCTGTGTAGCCACTTAATTCGAACTAGTTGGAGGCTAGTCCTTCCCAGCTTGCCCTGGTGGCCATTCTGGGCCAAGCCAGGGAAACTCTTCTGTCCCCCTCCCAGCCCCGGAGCCCTTAAAGGGCCATGGTCTGGCTACGGTGCCCGTGCCAAGTGCAAGCCTGCCAGCACCCAGCCAGCAGACCCTGCACCTGGCACGGCATGAGCCAGCCACCCGCTGCCACCCAGCCCTCCCCCTCTTCCCAGGACCAGGCTGGCGGCTCCCAGGAGCCTGCCCGGGGCCGCAAGAGGTGGGTGCCCCCCTGGTCTAGTGCGGAGATCGTGGACCTCATCGAGGTTTGGGGGGAGGCCTCCAACGTCCACAATCTCTGCACTAGGCACAGGAATGTGGCCGTCTAGGGCAGGATAGCTGCCAGCCTGGCCACCAAAGGCCACATGCGAACCCAGGAGCAGGTTTGCATGAAAATCAAGTTGGTCCAGTGAGACCCCCAACCCTGAGCTTAGAACATAAGAACATAAGAATGGCCGTACTGGGTCAGACCAAAGGTCCATCTAGCCCAGTAGCCTGTCTGCCGACAGCGGCCAACACCAGGTACCCCAGAGGGGATGGACCAAAGACAATGACCAAGACATTTGTCTCGTGCCATCCATCTCCAGCCTTCCACAAACAGAGGCCAGGGACACCGTTCCTACCCCCTGGCTAATAGCACTCCATGGCCCCAACCTCCATGACTTTATCTAACTTCTCTTTAAACTCTGTTCTAGTTCTAGGCTTCACAGCCTCCTGTGGCAAGGAGTTCCACAGGTTGACTATTTGCTTTGTGAAGAAGAACTTTCTTTTATTAGTTTGAAGCCTGCTACCCATTCATTTCATTTGGTGTCCTCTAGTCCTTCTATTATGGGAACTAATGAAGAACTTTTCTTTATGCACCCTCTCCACACCACTCATGATTTTACAGACCTCTATCATATCCCCCCTCAGTCTCCTCTTTTCTAAGCTGAAAAGTCCCAGTCTCTTTAGCCTCTCTTCATATGGGACCTGTTCCAAACCCCTAATCATTTTAGTTATCCTTTTCTGAACCCTTTCCAAGGCCAAAATATCTTTTTTGAGGTGAGGAGACCACATCTCTACACAATACTGAAGATATGGCGTACCATAGTTTTATACTTCCCCTCCTCCTTCTTCCCCTGGCTTTCCCCTTCCAGCTCCCTCCTCCCAGGTTTCCACCTCCCCTCTCCCACCCTCTCTCTTCCCCTCTCCCACCTCCTTTTTCCAGTCTCCCAGAGGTTAATCCCCCCACCCCCAGTTTTGTTAAATAAAGAGAGTTTCTATTTTTGAACACGTGTCCTTTATTTTTTACATCAGGAAGGGGGGCTAGGGAAGGGTAAGTGGAAGGAGGTGAGGGAGGAATGGGGCACGAGCCCCCAATGGGGAGGACTGGGATGGCTCTGCGGGCTCCTCAGGGTGGAAGCTCTCCTGCAGGGCCTCCTGGATCCTGACAGCCCCCCAAATGACCCCGCCACCGGATGGCAGCCTGCGGCAAGTGCAGCCGGGCTGATGGCCGAGTGCTCTGATGTGCCAAACGTGGGCACTCAGGGCACTCCAAGTCAGGACTGCTTTGCTGTCCCTCATCGAGGTAGACAAGCAAGCGGGGAACCCTGAGAACTGTCTGTCCAGGGTGGGGGTCGGGTCCCTTTAAGCACAGCCCTCAGCAAGCCTGAGGCAGCAGCTCCACGCTCTAAGCCCTAACCTGATGCCCTGCTGGCACTGGTTCCAGCCAACCTTAACTTCGGTTCAGGGTCCACTCAATGTGGACATGCTAATTCGAATTAGTTTTTAGGTCTAGATGCACTAGTTCGAATTAGCTTAGTTCGAATTAACTAATTCAAATTAAGTTAGTTCGAATTAGTGCTGTAGTGTAGACATACCCAAAGGGAACATACAGAAGCCTGTTGGTGAGCATTTCAGCTTGCCAAACCACAGTCTGACAGACCTGCAAGTAGCTGTCTTGTCACAAACCAGCTCCACAAGCCAGATCAACAGGGAGGCCCTGGAACCACAGTTCATCCACAAATTCAATTCACATGCTAAAGGACTCAGTCGTGATATGGGCTGGTGGGGACTTTACCTACTTAATAACCACTGAAGGTGCTAACAGCTCTCTGAGTGGTATCCTTCCTGTTTTAGGAATCTATCTATTGACTTTGATTTTTATCTACTTAGGTTTAGGTACCCATTCTCCAGATGCTTAATGATGCTCTGTCTCCCATCCCCCTCCCTTTTTCTTTCTCTCCCCCCTCCCCTTCCCCTCTCCTATTTATTTTGAGATTTTATATCCCCAACTCATAACTCCAGTCATCTGAAGAAGTGGGCTGTGCCCACGAAAGCTCATGATACCATCTACATGTTTTGTTAATCTATAAAGTGCTACCAGACCATTTGTTGTTTTCTTCTGTAACAGACTAACTTGGCTACCCCCTGAAGTTCCTGCACTGAGACAGCTATCCCACTGTGCAACTGGCCACAGAGTGCTTTGAGGAGAGACTGTAACTGCTCATGGAACAGGTACAGCATCACATCATGCAGGTTTCTCAATACCATCCTTCCAAGTACATCCCAGTAAACTGATCTGCTTTTTTCAACAGAAGAGTGGCAGAAACGGAGGGGAAAGTGGGGTGTCTGGGGCTGGAAATATCTCTCCCTAAATACCTGGCAGCTACATACAAAGGCTTACAATCCTCATTGTATCCCACATAGCAACAAACACTGAACCCCACTCTCTCCCAATTCACACTTCATAGGCATCTGCAACTCAGCAGAATTTAACTGTTATCATAAAATCATAGAATAATAGGACTGGAAGGGACCTTGAGAGGTCATCGAGGCCAGTCCCCTGCCCTCATGGCAGGACCCAGTACTATCTAGATCATCCCCGATAGACATTTATCGAACCTACTCTTAAATATGTCCAGAGATAGAGATTCAACAACCTCCCTTGGTAATTTATTCCAGTGTTTAAACACCCTGATAGTTAGGAACTTTTTCCTAATGTCCAACCTAATGTGTGCGAACACCCACACAGATGGCTTCATCAACCCAAAGCTGCTCTGGTAATGACCTGTGTCAAATTACAGTTATTTCTGGGAAGGAACTTGTTTGACCAGAAATATTACACCTGCTTCTAAACCCACAAATTTTTACCGGCTTGCTGAAAACATATAGAACTTTTCAAAATTTCCCTGACCCAGTAAGGAGTCTATTCCTGGTAGTCCAAACATTCTTTGCTCTCAATCTGTACTTACTGGCAGCAATGCATCCTACAAGTGACACAGCTGCGGCTCAGCCACTAATGGCTTGTCCAAAATGGAGTGAACAAAGACTTTCTATTGTGTGTCGAGTGTGGCAAGGTCCTCGCCCAGGTCCTTGGCCCAGGGATCCCTTCTTCATCCACAAATCAACTGGAGACACTTTCTGCTGCAGTCACTGTTATTGTCCATACCAATTTCCCACCACCTTCTATTTACAGAGCTTTGTTCACAGCAAACTCATCTAGCCACTCCTTCTGCCTCAGGCCCACACTCAGCCACTCTCTGGCTGCCTCATCTAGCCCTCTGGCCAATGAAACCCACAGCTACTCAGACATGGGCTTCCTCAGCTGGCTTTCATTGCTCTTTTCTGCCAGGCTGTGGTGGCAGAGCTCTGGCTTAGCCAGCAGTCTGTCCCACTAGATATGAGCATGTGTTTATGATGCAAAATAAAAGCCAGGAGAGAGATCCTCCTTTGTGCCAGTCAGCAGAGAAACAGGTTTGGACACTCAAGTGATTCTGCCGTTGCAAGGCACTCCCTGGCTGGCATGGAGCTGCCATGATCCAATCAATGGCAACTGCCCCAGTGGATGGGATCTGGCCGGAAGAAAAGATCAGCCTTGGCACACTACCTTTCTGAGTTGCATTGAACCAATTTTAGGAATAATGACCTACAAAGAGGTCCATTGTGCACCCAGTATGGTTCACTCACAGTTAACAATCTGTGACATGTGAAAGTGAAGGACAAGGAAATAAACGCTGCTTAGTATTTCCACTTCCTGATTACATATTCGTATTCTTTCTAATATTAGGGTGTATTATACTGGATATCACTTTGCCTCATGGCATAGCTGTGTCAAGTACAGTACCTAATTCTTATAAAATGGTTAATAAACCCATTGAAACAGCAAGTAGCAATATTTGTTTTCCTCAGCTTTACGTGAAAGAGGAATAACCAGAACTATAATCTCTTTTAATTGCGCTCCATCAGACACCATGAAGGCATAGAAAGGAGCATAATGCTTTTGGCCTTTTTTCCCTCCTATTTTATGTTTTTGGAGAGAGGGTGGGAGGGAATGATGTATCTCACCCTACTCACAAAAAATAATTTTATTATATTATTTTTATCTCAATAATTTCTTTAAGAAACAAATAAAAACTACAAAACTACATGCTTTAATCTTTGCATTATTGAACTAGTATGGAGCGAAGTTTCATTTGAATACAGAAAATGATGAGCCATATGAACGTCCTTATATAAAGTTGCTCTTCAGTCTGAAAAGCGAAGGAAGCAGCACAGCCCGTGTGTGATTCCTTTTGTCTGCGATTACATTTTACAGTTTTAAGACTGTCATGAAGCATTGATATATCTAAGCACGTTGTTATCTACACTGAAGAAGCAGCACTGAAGTTCTCCCTACAGGCAGTCGATAGGAAGCCCTGCAACAAGAAGAAAGCAAAGATTACAGCCAAGCCCAGGCTCTCCCAAATATTAGCCAGAACATGTAACCGTATAGGCTATATAAGACCTTAGCAATTCATTCAGTTCTACCCGCAGAGTCAGGCCACAAGGCAGGAGCCAACAGTGGGCAAACCCTCCCTCTGGCAGAGCTATCGGAGAGCCTGGAGGTCAAACAAGGCTTCCAGGTCTCCGTAGAAGCCTGCTTTCACACAGGCTCTGTTGCAGGGTGACAAGCTATGATTTGCGAAGGGCAGGAGAGGAGGATCTGTCCGTTGAGCAGCCTGACTTGTATATGAATATGGGAAATAGAAGCTGAAGTCTCAGGCTCTCTGCTGAGAGTTCCTCCTTGCAGGGCCGTGGAGCAACCTGGCAAGAATGTTACAGTGAGGGATGAAGCCAGGCCTCAGGGTCTTGTCGTAGCAGCAGCATACACCTCTCGTCCAGTACCTGGGAGTGATGGTCTCCTGGGATGAAAAGCCGGTCCGTGCTGTGTGTGGCTGGCAGCAGTGACGCAGAGGCGTGTGTGGCAGGGAGACTCCAAGATGGCCTGTTGTTCCGGCACATGGAGGTGCAGGGGAACCTGAGAGGGCCTGTGTGAAAGCTCCACCAGAAGAGGAGGCTCTGTGAGGGCTTCTCGATAGTGCGGGGGAAGCTGAGGGCTGGTGTTAGGACGCAGGTCACGGAAGGAGACACGTACAGGTAGCAGTGGGGAAGCACTAGTGGGTAGGAGTGGGGAAGGTGGGTCTAGGCTGGAGGGACAAAGAAAAGCAGCTGGTGTGAAGGGACCGAAGTAGGGAGCCTGTTGTTCGAAGCCAAGGAAGAGACGTTGGTGTTTTTCACCTCCACCTTCGCCTCCTGGGAGCTCTCTGTGGTCTGGGAAGGCCACCAGGGAGCCATGCCCCTAACACCATGAGCCTCCTCTTCTTGGGAGCTGGGCTGTCCTCAGGTTCCATATCGGGCTCCACGTAAAAATGGGCCCTCTTGCTGCCTGGGGGTGGGCAGGCTTTCAATGCACCTCCATGGCAATTAAGCAATGGCACGTCTCCAAAGCACCTGTACCGACCCAGGTGACAGTACGTCTCCCCCTGCCACGTGCTGAGAGCCTCCCCGTTGCCTCTGCATAGGTGGCAGGGAGCAGGGACTCCACCGGAGATGGTTGTCCAGGAGGAGGGACTGGAAACAGCAACGATCTCTGTGCCTGCAGGGGAGACAAACATAAACGAGGTATATATCAGAATCAGGGCATTCC
Organism: Pelochelys cantorii; assembly: GCA_032595735.1. Lineage (NCBI taxonomy): Eukaryota > Metazoa > Chordata > Testudines > Trionychidae > Pelochelys > Pelochelys cantorii. Next base: position 43,262,336 of record CM064335.1, read on the forward strand.
CGTAACCCTCTTGCCACAGGGCACTGACACTTTGATAGTCAAAACCGAAGCAGACTATGAAGAGCTTGCAAAAGATCTTCCCAAACTAAGTGATTGGGCAACAAAATAGCAAATGAAATGTAATTTTGATAAATGTAAAGTGATGCACATTGGAAAAATAATCCCAACTATACAAAGAAAGAAAAGTGAAGGAAATAAAGAAAAGTTATGTACTTATTCCCACAATATATAGAACTAGAGGTCACTAAATGAAATTAAGAGGCAGCAGGTTTGAAAGAAACAAAAGGAAGTTTCTCTTCACGCAGCTCACGGTCAACCTGTAGAACTCCTTGCCGGAGTACGTGGTGAAGGCTAAGACTTTAACAGGGTTCCAAAAAGAGCTAGATAGATTCATGGAGGTTAGGTCCATCAATGGCTATTAGCCAGGATGGGTAGGAATGGTGTCCCTAGCCTCCCTTTGTCTGGAAATGTGTGAGAGGAGAGGATATGTGAGAGGAGAGTGAGGTAATCATGTGAGGCTTCCCTGTAGTGTCCCTCCCTCTGGGGCATCTGGTATTGGTCACTGTCACTACACAGACCGTTGGTCTGACCCCGAATGGCCGTTCTTATGAGCTTATGTCTATCCTGCACTTAGACTGCCATGGGATACTCATAGCCAGCTCAGGTAACTGACTCAGGCTTTTGGGATGAGGAGACTGGAGTGCAGGGTCATTGAAGTACAGATGTTCGTGTTTGGGCTGCAGGCCAAGGCTCTGGGGCCCTCTCACCATACAGAGTGCTAGGCGCCAGACCAAGCCCAGAAGGCTACATGGCAAGAAAACAGCCCTGCAGCCTAAGCCCATGAGTCTTGCTGGCACAGACCAGCCATGGTGAAAGTGCAGAGGGAGATGAAAGTTTGTACCTTTGCTGGTGCCGGGCGTTAGGGGAGACCCGAGGTTCAAACGGAGAACCACCGCCGACATTGTCTCAATCCAATCGAATCCAACCGATTGCTTTGGATACAGCGAGAAATGATCCCGAGTTGGGAAAGGAGAACAGTTATTTTTCCAAGCAGGTACCAGAGAAACAGAACGTGGTCTGTGATGTCATCCTTTGAAACATTCTGATTGTTGTCATAGGGATGGAGGAGGAGTCAGAAAGGGGGAGGTGGAGCTTGTTGGGGATGGAGAGAATGTTGTCTAGAATGAGATGAGGTCAAGTGTAAACGGGGCTTTCCCTGGGGAGAGTGTGGAAGAAAACAGGATTGAGGATATCTATTTATGTATCCTTCTGCAAATTATAAAGATGGTGCCTTTGATTTTCTCTCGGTTTCCTGACCTACTATGGTACTATGTCACAAAAAAACACCCTCCCTAGGAAATGCACTGAAAGCCCACTAACCAAGAGGGTCCATTCTTAGGTGAAGCCCGATATTGAACCTGAGGAAAGCCCAGCTCCCGAAAAGAGGAGAACAAAAATTAGGTACTGCACTTGACACGGCTATGCCATGAGGCAAAGTGGAATCTAGTGTCACACTTGCTAACATGAGGAAGATTACCAATTCAAATATGTAATCAGGAAGTGGAAATACTGAGCAGTGTTTAGGTCATTGAACCAGGGATATGAACCAACTAGTTAACTATAGTTGACACGCTAGTTGACTAGTCACTTCCGCCCTCAGTGCATCTATCGGAAAGAGGCAGCAAGTTTTGGGGAAGAACAAGGAGAGGTTCAATGAGGCAGCGCCACATACCGGTCTCCACGTGGTGCTGCCACTTTGAAATGCCAAATGCAGCCCAAGGCCAGCTGGACGTCCCCAGTTGGCCTGGGCAGAACACCATGATTCCAAGTGGCAGTGCTGCATGGAGCCCAGGGTCTGCTGCTTTGAAATGCTGCCTGCAGCCCAATGCCAACTGGGAGTCCCAGCTGACCCCAGACTCCGTGCTGTGTTTCAAAGTGTCAGTGCCCTGTGGAGCCTGGGGTCAGCTGGGAACTTCCCCTGCTGGCCCCATGCTCCCTGAAGCGTTTTCGCTTTGGAAGTGTACCAACAGCTCTGTTGCTCCATTTCAAAGGCAGAGGTGCCCTTATCAAATAATTGAATTCTCAATGCAAATTGCATCCACTAATCGATTAGCCAATCGATCAATATTTTACGACCCTACCCTGGGTGAAGATCTTGCCACACGAGACACAAAATAGAAAGTCTTTGTTCACTCCATTTCGGACAAGGCTTTAGTGGCTGAGCAGGAGCTGTGCCACTTGCAGGATTATAGATTGCGAGAGTGGGGTTCGGTGTTTGTAGCTATGAGCACGACAATGGGGATTGCAAGCCTTTGTTTGCAGCTCCCCGAGATTTAGGGGCGCAGGCAGTAATTTTGTCTGACACCTTGACAGTTGCCAAGGCAATGGGAGAGAGGGAGACATGGGGGTCATTATTTTCAGGCAGAGGAGGAAAGTGGAGAGAGTGTGTGGGGTTAGATCAGAGCCCAGATGTAAGGGGTGGCGATCTTCGTGGGAGAGGGAATTCTTAGGGTGAATAGCTTGGGTGAGAGGTCCAAAATGGGGGAAGTGAAAAGTAGTCCTTTTCCCAAGGCCAATTAGTAGGCATAGGATTTAAACCCACCCCCCTGTACTACCCAACCAAGCCACTAGGCCACTCCAGATGCCAGCCTCAGGAAATGTAAAGAGGAGAAATCCACAAGGTAGGTCCTTAAAGGTAATCATGGAGGATATAGACCAACTATGGCTCTGATTATGTCATGGAAGTCAGGGAAGCTGAGACTGTCAGCTGCTGATGGAGGCAGCCCCCCAGGAGATCCTAGCCACCAGGCGGCAGGGGAATCCCAGAGCACCCACAGTTTCCAAGCGATGAGGGAAACATATTGATTGCAAGTTTTTACCCAGCAGAGCCTGCTGAAACGGGATAGCTGAAATTGCCACAGAGCTTATAAAATTTGTTCAACGTGAGCAAAAAAGATCAAGACCTTCCAACTAAGGCAATATTAGAAGATCATACATGGCTCTTTCAAGTGTAGAAAATGCACTTGAGTCGGCTTGGAAACATGTGAATTTGGGTGTGAGGTAAATGTCACGAAAGGCCACTTGATTTATCAGATAATTCTGTGCTGTGACTCCAAGCAGCAGCAGGACAGCACTACTATTCCCTCTCCTACTATCAGGCAAAGGTACTGACTGAAGATTGATAGCACAAAGGCTTTTTTCCCCATGGGATAATGGCAGACCATGAAGCACATGAAGAACATGCAAGTCTAGTTTCAACTCAAGGACAAAAAGGGGCCTTGAGCTTCCCAATAGCCTATGAGGAACATGGAATTGTGTGGTTTGGATTTGGGAACTTGTGGCTTCACAAGAGAACCATAGTTCATCACTGCTCAGAGCAGAGAACTGGAGAGTGTCCGTATTATCCAACCGGACACAAAAATTTGGGCGAGTCATTTATCCACTACTGCTTGCTGTGGGTATCCTGCAAGGAAATGAATTAGGTGTTGATTGTTTCGTTGTTGTCAGTCATGACACTGAACCTCATTTGCTCTCATGTCCTATATTATTACCAATTCCTGTTATCTGTATTTCAGTAGCCCCTAAGAGGTCTGACTGAGATCAAGGCCTCATTGTATCTGGCATTATAAAACAGACAGTCCCTGCTCCACAGAGTTCCTAGTCGAAATACAGGTTGGACCTCCCCAGTTAGGCCTTCTGGGGACCTGAGTGCTCCCAGATGGCGGATTTTGCGGGACCAGGGGAGGTCATTTCTGCCCTCCCCCTGCCAGTGGCCCTCAGCCATAGCCTCCCAGCCGGCTTCCCCACTGCCACTGGCCGCTCTGAATGCAGGACTCCTGGCCCCACGGGGCAGCCCCACTGCCTCCCGGCCTCCCTGGGCAAAGTCCCACCGACGGGATTCAGCTACACTGCCGGGTGGCAGCCCCGCTTGCTGGGCTCCAGTCCCTCTCGGCAGCCCTGCTATCTCCCAGCCCCTCCGGGCTACTCGACCGGGCAGCAGTGGGATTGCCAGGCTCTTGGGTGTACCTCTGGGCAGCAGCCCTGTACCCGGAATCCAGCCCCACCACTGGGCAGCCCTGCTGCCTCCCAGACCTACCCAGCTTTTGGGCTCCAGCTCCGCTGCCAGGCAGTAGCACTGCTGCCTCTGGCCCCTCCAGACAGCTTTGCCACCAGGCTTCAGCCCCTCTCCCAGCCCCGCCGCCTCCCAACCCCCACCAGGTAGTGTTGCCACCGGGTGGCCGCCCCACTGCTGGGCTTCTGGTTTTGCTGCCCCGGGGTGGTCCTGCTACTGGGTTCCAGACCCTTTGCTGGGTTCCCAACCACTAGCCCTCTGCCGGCACTCTCTGGTCCTGACCAGGGATGTTGCTGGCCCAGAGAGTCACGGTTTAGGGAGGTTTGACCTGTAGACAAGACAGACAGCAGGGAGGAGGGAAAACGGGGGCACAAAGTGCTGAAGTGACTTCCTCATAGTCACCTAAGAAGTTACTGTCAGAGCCAGAGATAGAACCCAGATTTCCTGATTACCAGTGCAAACCTCTCATACAGAAGAGCATGGATTTCCTTGACGAAAACATGACATTTGAAAACAGTTATTTGCTGTGCTACCCTGAAATTAGACATTTGAAAGGAAGGAAGATTTTTGTAAAATTTCTTGTCTTTCTCCACAAGATCAAAGATTTTTAACTGGGAAAGGGACCCAGATGGACCTTTGGTCTGACCCAGTATGGCCGTTCTTATATTCTTATGTTCTTATGGATCAATACCGTTTGCTGGGAAAAAAAGAAAAGAAGCAGTGTCGATAAGGGTTTCATGACATAATAGGCATCACTGAAACCTGGTGGAATGAGGAAAATCTGTGGGACACAATCATACCGGGATATAAAATATATGGAAAGGATAGAGCAGGCCGGGTGGGTGGTGGAGTGGCACTGTATGTGAGAGATAATGTAGAATCAAATGAAATAAAAATATTAAGTGAATCAACATGCTCAATAGAATCGCTATGGATAGTAATTCCATGCTCCAATAATAAGAAATTAGCAGTAGGGATATATTACCGACCACCTGACCAGGACAGCAATACTGACATTGAAATGCTGAGGGAGATTCGAGAGGCTAGCAAAATAAAGAACTCTAAAAAAATGGGGGATTTTAATTATCCCCATATTGACTGGGTACATGTCACCTCAGGAAGAGAAGCAGAGATAAAATTTCTCAATGGCCTAAATGACTGCTTCTTGGAGCAGCTGGTGCAGGAACCCACAAGGGGAGAGGCAATTCTCGGTTTAGTCCTGAGTGGAGCGCAGAATCACGTCCAGGAAATCACCGTAACAGGACCGCTTGGGAATAGTGACCATAATATAATAACATTCAACATTCCTGTGGTGGGTAGAACACCTCAGCAGTCCAGCACCCTGGCATTTAATTTCAAAAAGGGGAATTACACAAAAATGAGGAGGCTAGTTAAACACAAATTAAAAGGCACAGTGACTAGAGCCAAATCCCTGCAAGCTGCATGGAAACTTTTTAAAGACACCATAATAGAGGCCCATCTTAAATGTATACCCCAAATTAAAAAACATAGCAAGAGACCTAAAAATGTGTCACCGTGGCTTAACCACCATGTAAAAGAAGCAGTGAAGGGAAAAAAAGGCATCTTTTAAGAAGTGGAAGTCCAATCCTAGTGAGATAAATAGAAAGGAACATAAACACTGTCAAATCAAGTGTAAACATGTAATAAGAAAAGGAAAAAAAGATTTTGAGGAACAGCTAGCCAAAAACTCAAAAAGAAATAACAAAATGTTTTTCAAGTACATTAGAAGCAGGAAGCCTGCTAAAAAACCTGTGGCTCCCCAAGACGATCGAACTATAAAAGGAGCAATCAAGGACGATAAAGCCATTGCGGAGAAACTAAATGATTTCTTTGCTTCAGTCTTCACGGCTGAGGACCTTGGGGAGATGCCCAAATCTGCACCATCCTTGTGGGTGGTGAATCTGAGGAACTGTCCCAGATTGAAGTGTTATTAGAGGAGGGAGGTTTTGGAAGAAATAGAAAAACTTAATGTTAACAAATCTCCGGGACCGGATGGCATTCATCCAAGGGTTCTAAAAGAACTCAAATGGGAAATTGCTGAACTATTATGTGTGGTTTGTAACCTGTCCCTTAAATCGGCTTCTGTACCTAATGACTGCAAGGTAGCCAACGTGACACCAATATTTAAAAAGGGCTCCAGAGGCGATCCGGGCAATTACAGACGGGTAAGTCTAACTTCAGTACCGGGCAAATTAGTCGAAACAATAGTAAAGAATAAAATTGTGAAGCATGTAGAAGAACATAATTTGTTGGACAAAAGTCAACATGGTTTCTGTAAAGGGAAATCCTGTCTTACGAATCTATTAGAGTTCTTTGAAGGGGTTAACAAACATGCGGACAAGGGGGATCCAGTAGATATAGTATACTTAGATTTTCAGAAAGCCTTTGACAAGGTCCCTCACCAAAGGCTCTTGTGTAAATTACATGGCCATGGGATAAGAGGGAATGTCCTTTCTTGGATTGAGAACTGGTTAAAAGACAGGAAACAAAGGGTAGGAATAAATGGTAAATTTTCAGAATGGAGAGGGGTAACTAGTGGTGTCCCCCAAGGGTCGGTCCTAGGACCACTCCTGTTCAACTTAGTCATAAATGATCTTGAGAAAGGGGTAAGCAGTGAGGTGGTAAAGTTTGCAGATGATACCAAACTGTTTAGGATAGTCAAGACAGAAGCAGGCTGTGAGGCACTCCAAGAAGAACTCACCCAACTGAATGATTGGGCAACAAAATGGCAAATGAAATTTAATGTGGAGAAGTGTAAAGTAATGCACATCGGGAAAAATAACCCCAACTATACGTCCAGTATGATGGGAGCTAATTTGGCTACGAGAAATCAGGAAAGAGATCTTGGAGTTATCGTGGACAGTTCTCTGAAAACTTCCACGCAGCGTGCAGCGGCGGTCAAAAAGGCAAATAGGATGCTCGGAATTATTACGAAAGGGATAGAAAATAAGACCCAGAATATCTTACTGCCCCCGTATAAAACTATGGTACGCCCACATCTTGAATATTGTGTACAGATGTGGTCTCCTCACCTCAAAAAAGATAGTTTGGCCTTGGAAAGGGTTCAGAAAAGGGCAAATAAATGATTAGGGGTTTGGAACGGGTCCCATATGAGGAGAGGTTAAAGCGACTGGGACTTTTCAGTTTAGAAAAGAGGAGACTGAGGGGGGATATGATAGAGGTATATAAAATCATGAGTGGTGTGGAGAGGGCCGATAAAGAAAAGTTATTTATTAGTTCCCTAAATAGAAGAACGAGAGGACACCAAATGAAATGAATGGGTAGCAGGTTTAAAACTAATAAAAGAAAGTTCTTCTTCACACAGCGTGTAGTCAGCCTGTGGAACTCCTTGCCAGAGGAGGCTGTGAAGGCTAGGACTATAAAAGAGTTTAAAGAGAAGCTAGATAATTTCATGGAGGTTAGGTCCATAAAAGGCTATTAGCCAGGGGATAAAATGGTGTCCTTGGCCTCTGTTTGTCAGAGGCTGGAGAGGGATGGCAGGAGACAAATCGCTTGATCGTTGTCTTCGGTCCACCCTCTCTGGGGCACCTGGTGCTGGCCACTGTCGGCAGACAGGATACTGGGCTAGATGGACCTTTGGTCTGACCCAGTACGGCCATTCTTATGTTCTTATGTTTATGTTCTTATCTAGGAGGACTTGGAATGCAATTACTAAAATGTCGACAGTTGGTAGGAAAAGTATTTTGCCGTTTTTTATTATTTTCTTTTTAAATTCCAAAACTGAAAACGCTCACCAACGTTAGAGCCGGTTGAAAAACGGGGAATTATTTCTTTGCCAGTTCTTTTTCAGATTCCAGGGACCAGTGGAATTCATTACACACTGCTCCCCTCTCCAAAAAGGTTTACATGATTTTTGATGGCAATTTGCTGATCACCTCAGTCGTACAACAGATCTCTGCTCTTATCAGAGTCATTTTGCTCCGTGATAGACTCAGCAAAGCAGCATATCTCGCTAATTAAAGGGACTCCATAACTCTTAGCACATTTGATCACCTGTTCCTATCAAAATGACTGGATCATTTGTGTAACATGTAACAGGAAAGTAATTTTCTACAGCATGGGGCAGCAGATTTGCAGAAATTCTGGTGGTGTCCAGAATGCCCCAAGCCCACATCCCTCCCTCAATCAAACTCCCTCCCGTGTACCTGCATAAAGCTCTTGGAGGGGGTTTGGATGGAGGAGGGGTGTAGGCTCTGGGAGCGAGTTGGCTGCTGGGTGCAGTCTCTGGGCTGGAGCAGGGAAATTGGGGTGCAAGCTCTGAGAAGGAATTTGTGGACTGAAGGAGGTGGAGGGAGATGGGGTTGGCTCTGGGAGGGAGTGGGGAGTGTGAGAGAATGCGGTGGAGAGGGGCTGGAGAGCGCTGCACTGACCTAGAGCACCCCTTTTGTCCGCAACTCTGGGATCTGGAGGTGTCTGTGTGCTGGCCCCAGGATTTGGGAGTACGCGCGAAGACCCCTCCCAGCCCCCTGCGGGGCTGAACAGACCAGCATCCAGAAGCTCTTCAGGCGCCTTTGTGCTGCCAGTGGTGGTGGTGGTGGAGGTACTCAGGGCATTTCTTGCAGGTTGGACTAGGGATGTACGAGGGAGGGGAGATTGCAAGGAGAGACCCTGCCACAAACTTGGATGGAGCAGGGCCCCCGGGCCAGGCAAATTCCTAATGCCACAGCACAATGGGTCAATAGAACTCTCTGCCTATGATTGTCAGTACAGCCCATGGTGTGTGTCGAAATCGAGAGAGATTAAAAAGCCCAGGGCAGCTTCAGAAAATAGCAGAGAAGAATTATGGTGTCTTGGCCCACATAGTTGCTCTTATTTAAACAAGCTTTAAGTGGGCAAGATTTTGTGGCCTGATTTGTTTACAAATATCTCAGTCCGTTTTCTGTCACAATCTGACTGAAAACATGTATATGAAATGCATCTCTTGCCGGAAGGCCTCTGGGTAACAATGGAGGTGTCCCTAAGATCAGTTCTCACACCTGTCCACTACTGGGTTTTGCGGGGAGGGAGGAGGAGGAGAGGGGAGGTTGGATTTTGAGTTACTATTTGGACGGAAGCATCTCATTTTATTATGTGCTTGTTCACAAGGTGACCTCATGTCTAGGTTTGGCGTTAAAAGGCCGGTTGGCAGTGCTGTGGAGCCAAAGCAGGCTGTTCCCAACCTGTCCTGTCCTGTCCTGTCCTGTCCTGGGCACCTTGCTGTGCCCCAGAAGGAACCAGCAACTGTCTCTCCTAGATGAGGGAAGGCATGGAGTTCTGCACACTGCCCCACTACCCTAAGCATCCCTTCCTCACTTCCATGAGCCAGTTCCCAGCCAATGGGAACTGGGAGGCTGGTACTTGCGGATGAGAGCAGTGTGCATGGCACACCACAGAGTCCCCTTCACTCCTCTGCCCAGCAACTGGACCTGCTGGTCGCTTCCGTGGTGCAGCACAGTGCCCCAGAACAGGCAAGCAGCCTGCTTTCGTGCTATTGACCCGGTTCTGTCAAAGGCAATCCTGAGCCCCCACCCTTCCCCCCACCTGAGCCCTTCCCCCAACCTGGATCACCCTCCATCCAAAACCCCTCATTCCCAGCCCCATCCCAAAGCCCATATTCCCAGTACAGAGCCTGTACCCTCTCCTGCACCCAAGTCTCAGCCTGAAGCCCTCAGCCATCTCCTGCTTTCCAAATCCCTCTGCACCACCCTTCCAGCACGGCACCCCTTCCTGCACGCCAAACCCCTCATCCCCCAGCCCCACTACAGAGCCCACAGCTCCAGCCGGAGCCCTCACCGTCTTCTGAACCCCAACTACCTGCCCCAGCCCAGAGCCTCCTCCTGCATCCGGAGCCCAAACCCCCGTTTCGAGCCCTCATCCCCTCCCACATTCCAACCCCCTGCTCCAGCCCAATGAAAACGAGGCAGCGGAGAGTGAGCAAGTGAGGAAGGGGGAATTTAGTAAGTGGGAATGGGGCTTGAAGGAAGGGAGAGACAGGGACTTGGAGATGGGGTGGGGTTAGAGTGTTCACTTTAGTGCCAATAGAAAGTTAAAAAACTTAAAAACAACAGATAGTTTGTGCAGTACCTTAGGGTCCATCTACACTTGCTCCCCAGTTCGAAGTAGGGATGCAAATGTTGGCGACCGAAATTGCTAATGAAGCAGGGATTTAAATATCCCCTCTGGGATTCCCCAGCCGCCTGGTGGCTAGGATCTCCTGGGGGGCTGCCTCCATCAGCAGCTGAGAGTCTCAAATTCCCTGACTTCCATGACATAACACTGGTCTACAATTTTTTAGAAGTCGTCTGCTTCAGAGAGAAAATGTGCTATTTATTATGTATTTTGATGTGCTGAATTCAAATATGACAATTAAAACAACTGATTGGCTACTGTTTCCAAGATATTTAAGTTTTTACATTTTACATCTATGTATATTGTGTAGATAGTATAGATTTTAATCATAAATTGTAAACCTAGGTCTTTTCATGTGTTTGTGGTTGCTTTACATGATAATATTTCACCTGTCCTGTTTATGTAACACTGTAAAAAATCATCAAAAGGGTTATATAAATAAAATTTATTGTGTAACAAAAGGCAAAAAACTATTATGTACATAGTTTAGTCATTCAGTTCCCCTTGTGTTATGAGGTGTGGTTCAGAGGAGGAGGATGGGAGAAAATATGGGTCCTGTGACATTGATGGTTCAGGACCAGAAGTTTCATCCTTTTCCTCTTCCTCGTCTGACTCAAGTGAGAATGATTCTGGTGCATCAGGAACCGGCAGTCCTTCTCTGTGGGCTACTGGGCGTACAGCAGATGGAATGTTTGGATAATGCACAGTCCACTTTTTCTTCTTTGACACACCTTTCCCAACTGGAGGCACCATGCAGAAGTAACAATTCCTGGTATGATCTCTTGGCTCTCTCCAAATCATTGGCACTGCAAAAGGCATAGATTTCCTTTTTCTTTTCAACCACTGGCGAAGATTTGTTGCACAAGTGTTGCAGCATATGTGTGGGGCCCACCTCTTGTCTTGAGCTCCAATTTTGCAGCCAAAATAAAGGAGATAGGCTTTCTTAACCATAGTGCTTATACTGCGCTTTTGTGATGCAAAAGTCACTTCACCACAAACATAGCAGAAGTTATCTGCACTGTTCACACAAGTACGAGGTATCTCTGCTCACTTTGGCTAAAGAGAAATGTGTCCCTTTGCAAAATCAAACACTGACAAATAAGAGAGCACGACACTGTATGATTTCTAGAGCTGATATAGGGCAATTTGTTCAGCAGAGTGATGTAAGCTTTGTTATGATTGCATCATCCATGACTTCTAGGAATAACATGATGCAATTCATATCATGTATGACGCAATACCAGCTTCAGATTGCATCATTCACTGTTTTGCCTAAAAAGCAATGAATGTCCAAACCCAGTCATAGATTTATTCATAGATTCAGTCAAAGATGTATTTTAGTCATTTCTGGTTTAAATTGAGATCCCTTCCCTTTATAACTCACTTGTCCTCCGCCATTCCCAAGTCAAGGGTCGTATATACTGACCCAAGAGCATATCTTGAAAACTAGAGCCAATCAACAATTTTAAGCATCCTTTTCGTTCTCAGTGACCCAGAATTAGTAAAGTTTGACTTCATTTATTTCAGAAGCATTTTGGCTGCAGAGCAGTGTAATCAGAGCCATAGTTGGTCTATATCCTCCATGATTACCTTTAAGGATGTACCTTGTGGATTTCTCCTCTTTACATTTCTTTAGGCTGGTATCTGGAGTGGCCTAGTGGCAAGGGTGTTTGGTTGGATAGTACAGGGGGGTGGGTTTAAATCCTATGCCTACTAATTTGACTTGGGAAAAGGACTTCTTTTGACTTCCCCCATTTTGGACCTCTCACCCAAGCTATTCACCCTAAGAATTCCCTCTCCCACAAAGATCGCCACCCCTTACATCTGGGCTCTGATCTAACCCCACACGCTCTCTCCACTTTCCTCCTCTGCCCCTTTGCCTGAAAATAATGGCCCCCGTGTCTCCCTCTCTCCCATTGCCTTGGCAACTGTCAAGGTGTCAGACAAAATGACTGCCTGCGCCCCTAAATCTCGGGCAGCTGCAAACAAAGGCTTGCTCAGCCACTAAAGCCTTGTCCGAAATGGAGTGAACAAAGACTTTCTATTTTGTGTCTCGTGTGGCAAGATCTTCACCCAGGGTAGGGTCGTAAAATATTGCATTGACAATTCAATTATTTGATAAGGGCACCTCTGCCTTTGAAATGGAGCAACAGAGCTTTTGGTACACTTCCAAAGCGAAAACGCTTCAGGGAGCATGGGGCCAGCAGGGGAAGTTCCCCGCTGAGCCCAGGCTCCACAGGGCACTGACACTTTGAAACACAGCATGGAGTCTGGGGTCAGCTGGGACTCCCAGTTGGCGTTGGGCTGCAGGCAGCATTTCAAAGCAGCAGACCCCGGGCTCCATGCAGCACTGCCACTTGGAAACATGGTGTGCTACCCAGGCCAACTGGGGACTTCCAGCTGGCCTTGGGCTGCATGCGGCATTTCAAAGTGGCAGCACCACGTGGAGACCGGTATGTGGCGCTGCCTCATTGAACCTCTCCTTGTTCTTCCCCCAATTTGCTGCCTCTTTCCGATAGACGCACTGAGGGCGGAAGTGACTAGTCAACTAGCGTGTCAACTATAGTTAACTAGTTGGTTCATATCCCTGGTTCAATGACCTAAACACTGCTCAGTATTTCCACTTCCTGATTACATATTTGAATTGGTAATCTTCCTCATGTTAGCAAGTGTGACACTGGATTCCACTTTGCCTCATGGCATAGCCGTGTCAACATTCTCTCCATCCCCAACAAGCTCCACCTCCCCCTTTCTGACTCCTCCTCCATCCCTATGACAACAATCAGAATGTTTCAAAGGATGACATCACAGACCACGTTCTGTTTCTCTGGTACCTGCTTGGAAAAATAACTGTTCTCCTTTCCCAACTCGGGATCATTTCTCGCTGTATCCAAAGCAATCGGTTGGATTCGATTGGATTGAGACAATGTCGGCGGTGGTTCTCCGTTTGAACCTCGGGTCTCCCCTCACGCCCGGCACCAGCAAAGGTACAAACTTTCATCTCCCTCTGCACTTTCACCATGGCTGGTCTGTGCCAGCAAGACTCATGGGCTTAGGCTGCAGGGCTGTTTTATTGCCATGTAGCCTTCTGGGCTTGGTCTGGCGCCTAGCACTCTGTATGGTGAGAGGGCCCCAGAGCCTTGGCCTGCAGCCCAAACAGGAACATCTGTACTTCAATGACCCTGCACTCCAGTCTTCTCATCCCAAAAGCCTGAGTCACTTACCTGAGCTGGCTATGAGTGTCCCATGGCAGTCTAAGTGCAGGATAGACATAAGCTCATAAGAACGGCCATTCGGGGTCAGACCAACGGTCTGTGTAGTGACAGTGACCAATACCAGATGCCCCAGAGGGAGGGACACTACAGGGAATCCTCACGTGATTACCTCACTCTCCTCTCACATATCCTCTCCTCTCACACATTTCCAGACAAAGGGAGGCTAGGGACACCATTCCTACCCATCCTGGCTAATAGCCATTGATGGACCTAACCTCCATGAATCTATCTAGCTCTTTTTGGAACCCTGTTAAAGTCTTAGCCTTCACCACGTACTCCGGCAAGGAGTTCCACAGGTTGACCGTGAGCTGCGTGAAGAGAAACTTCCTTTTGTTTCTTTCAAACCTGCTGCCTCTTAATTTCATTTAGTGACCTCTAGTTCTATATATTGTGGGAATAAGTACATAACTTTTCTTTATTTGCTTCACTTTTCTTTCTTTGTATAGTTGGGATTATTCTTCCAATGTGCATCACTTTACATTTATCAACATTACATTTCATTTGCTATTTTGTTGCCCAATCACTTAGTTTGGGAAGATCTTTTGCAAGCTCTTCATAGTCTGCTTCGGTTTTGACTATCAAAGTGTCAGTGCCCTGTGGCAAGAGGGTTACGGGAATGCCCTGATTCTGATATATACCTCGTTTATGTTTGTCTCCCCTGCAGGCACAGAGATCGTTGCTGTTTCCAGTCCCTCCTCCTGGACAACCATCTCCGGTGGAGTCCCTGCTCCCTGCCACCTATGCAGAGGCAACGGGGAGGCTCTCAGAACGTGGCACGGGGAGACGTACTGTCACCTGGGTCGGTACAGGTGCTTTGCAGACGTGCCATTGCTTAATTGCCATGGAGGTGCATTGAAAGCCTGTCCACCACCAGGCAGCAAGAGGGCCCATTTTTATGTGGAGCCCGATATGGAACCTGAGGACAGCCCAGCTCCCAAGAAGAGGAGGCTCATGGTGTTAGGGGCATGGCTCCCTGGTGGCCTTCCCAGACCACAGAGAGCTCCCAGGAGGCGAAGGTGGAGGTGAAAAACACCAACGTCTCTTCCTTGGCTTAGAACAACAGGCCCCTACTTTGGTCCCTTCACACCAGCTGCTTTTCTTTGTCCCTCCAGCCTAGACCCACCTTCCCCACTCTTACCCGCTAGCGCTTCCCCACTGCTACCTGTATGTGTCTCCTTCCGTGACCTGCGTCCTAACACCAGCCCTCAGCTTCCCCCGCACTATCCATAAGCCCTCACAGAGCCTCCTCTTCTGGTGGAGCTTTCACACGGGCCCTCTCAGGTTCCCCTGCACCTCCATGTGCCGGAACAACAGGCCCTCTTGGAGTCTCCCTGCCACACACGCCTCTGCGTCACTGCTGCCAGCCACACACAGCACGGACCGGCTTTTCATCCCAGGAGACCATCACTCCCAGGTACTGGACGAGAGGTGTATGCTGCTGCTACGACAAGGCCCTGAGGCCTGGCTTCATCCCTCACTGTAACATTCTTGCCAGGTTGCTCCACGGCCCTGCAAGGAGGAACTCTCAGCAGAGAGCCTCAGACTTCAGCTTCTATTTCCCAAATTCATATACAAGTCAGGCTGCTCAACGGACAGATCCTCCTCTCTTGCCATTCGCAAATCATAGCTTGGCACGCTGCAACAGAGCCTGTGGGAAAGCAGGCTTCTGTGGAGACCTGGAAGCCTGGTTTGACCTCCAGGCTCTCCGATAGCTCTGCCCACTGTTGGCTCCTGCTTTGTGGCCTGACTCTGCGGGTAGAATTGAATGAATTGTTAGGGTCTTATATGGCCTATACGGTCACATGTTCTCGCTAATATTTGGGAGACCTTGGGCTTGGCTGTAATCTTTCCTTTCTTCTTGTTGCAGGGCTTCCTATCGACTACCTGTAGGGAGAACTTCAGTGCTGCTTCTTCAGTGTGGATAACAACGTGCCTAGATATCATGAAGGCTTCCTGACAGTCTTAAAACTGTGAAGTGTAATCGCAGACAAAAGGAATCACACACGGGCTGTGCTGCTTCCTTCGCTCTTCAGACTGAAGAGCAACTTTATAGAAGGACGTTCGTATGGCTCATCATTTTCTGTATTCAAATGAAACTTCGCTCCATATTAGTTCAATAATGCAAAGATGAAAGCATGTAGTTTGGTAGTTTTTATTCGTTTCTTAAAGAAATTATTGCGATAAAAAGAATATAATAAAATCAATTTTCTGAGAAGAGTGAGAGTCATCATTCCCTCCCACCCTCTCTCCAAAAACATAAAATAGGAGGGGAAAAAGGCCAAAAGCATTATGCTCCTTTCTATGTCTTCATGGTGTCTGATGGAGCGCAATTAAAAGAGATTCTAGTTCTGGTTATTCCTCTTTCACGTAAAGCTGAGGAAAACAAATATTGCTACTTGCTGTTTCAATGGGTTTATTAACCATTTCATAAGAATTAGGTACTGTACTAGACACAGCTATGCCATGAGGCAAAGTGATATCCAGTGTAATACACCCTAATATTAGAAAGAATAGGCATATGTAATCAGGAGGTGGCAATCCTGAGCAGCGTTTATTTCATTGTCCTTCACTTTCACGTTTCACAGCTTGTCAACTGTGAGTGAACCATACTGGGTGCACAATGGAGCTCTTTGAAGGTCATTATTCCTAAACTTGCTTCTTCGCAACTCAGAACGGTAGTGTGCCGAGGCTGATCTTTTCTTCCGGCCATATCCCATCCACTGGGGCAGTTGCCATCCATTGGATCATGGCAGCTCCATGCCAGCCAGGGGGTCCCTTGCACTGGCAGAATCACTCACGTGTCCAAACCTGTTTCTCTGCTGACCGGCACAAAGGAGGATCTCTCTCCTGGTTTTTATTTTGCACCATAAACACTTGCTTAAATGAAGCGGGACAGACTGCTGGCTAAGCCAGAGCTCTGCCACCAAAGCCTGGCGGAAAAGAGCAATGGAAGTCAGCTGAGGAAGCCTACGTCTGAGGAGCTAATTTGAAACAGCTGTGGGCTTCATTAGTCAGAGGGCTAGATGAGGCAGCCAGAGAGTGGCTGAGTGCGGTCCTGAGGCAGAAGGAGAGGCTAGATGACTTTGCTGTGAACCAAGCTCTGTAAATAGAAGGTGGTGGGAAATTGGCATGGACAATAACAGTCACGGGTGACTGCAGCAGAAAGTGTCTCCGGTTGATCTGTGGATGAAGAAGGGATCCCTGGGCAAAGGGCCTGGGCGAGGACCTTGCCACACTCGACACACAATAGAAAGTCTCTGTTCGCTCCATTTTGGACAAGCCCTTAGCGGCTGAGTCGCAGCTGTGTCACTTGCAGGATACATTGCTGCCAGCAATTACAGACTGAGAGCAAAGAATGTTTGGACTACCAGGAATAGACTCCCTTACTGGGTCAGTGAGATTTTGAAAACTTCCGATATATTTACAGCAAGATGCGAAGAACTCGTGGGTTTTGCTCTAGTTGTGATATCACCGATCAAACTAATTCCTTCCCGGAAATAACGGTAAGTTGAGACAGGTCCTTACCAGAGCACCTTTGGGTTGATGAAGCCATCTGTGTGGGGCTTTGCAGTTCAGAACAGTCAACAATTAAATTCTGCTGAGTTACAGCTGCCTACGAAGTATGAATTGGATGAGACTGGAGTTCTAAGTTTATAGCTCTGACAGATGCAACGATAACTGTGAGCCTTGGTTTGTAGCTGACAAGGATTTAGGGAGAGACGCTTCCAGCCCCAGACACCCCGCTTTCCTCTCCCTTTCTCCCACACGTCTCTTGAAAAAGCAGCTCCCAGTCTCCTGGGATGTCCTCGGAAGGATGGGACTGAGAAACTTGCATGATGTGATGCTGTACCTGCTCCGTAAGCAGTTCCAGTCACTTCTCAAAGAACTCTGTGACCTGTTGCACAGTGGGATAGCTCTGTCCTGGTGTGTCTGCACAGCAGCAGTGAACTCAAAATAAGCTCTGTAAATTGAGCTACTTCAACTGCTCAGTTTATTTTGAAATAACCTAGTTTGAAATTGGGAGCATCTACACAGCACTTGTATCGAAATAGAGCACTCTTCCTCCAACTTCCCTTGCTCCTCTTACAACGAGGGTTGCAGGAGACAGAGAAAGAAGTCCTCCAGCTTGAAAGTGTTTCGACATAATTTCAAAATTACTGCCTGCTGTGTAGATGCCGACTAAGTTATTTTGTAATAACGCCCTGTAGACATACCCTCAGTGCACTCTATCTGTGCACAATGCAAGAGTTATCAGTGCATGTGCGCTCTGCTCACACAAGGAGCTAGTGTGGACATGCAATAGTGATTTTCATTGTGTTTTAATCAAACTGGCATCACTTTTTCTGAAGAAATTTTGTAGTGTGCAAAATATATTAAAGATGCCTCAGTTAAATTTTCCTGACTCGATGGTGTTGCATTTAAGGAAGCTCCAGTCTTTTCGATACGGAAGACATGCACTTGTTTAAGATCTATTTCAAATAATGTAGTTAAATAGGTGCAAGTCAATGTGGAAGGGTAAAAATTTAAGATCCATGGAAACCAAGATTTACACCGAGGGGCTGCAAGAGCATTGGAGCATAGGGTCAAATTCCAAATGATCTGGACAAACTAGAGAAATGGTCTGAGGTAAACACGATGAAGTTTAATAAGGACAAATACGGAGTACTCCACTTAGGAAGGAGCAACCATTTCCACACATACAAAATGGGAAGCAACTGTCTAGGAAGGAGGACTGCAAAAAGAGATTTAGGGGTCATAGTGGACGACAAGTTAAACATGAGTCAACAGTGTGACACTATTGCAAAAAAAGCAAACATGATCCTGGGATGCGTTGCTAGGGGTGTTGTGAGCAAGACACAAGAAGTCATCTTTCCGCTCTGCTCTGCGCTGATTCAGCCTCAGTTGGAGTATTGTGTCCAGTTTTGGACGCAGTTAGTGTGACGTTTCAAGAAAGATGTGGAGTAATTGGAGAAGATCCAGAGAAGAGCAACAAAAATGATGAAAGGTCGAGAAAACATGAGCGGTTCTGGCCTGGCATCAAGTCAGGAGTTACCTTGTGTGGCTGCTGCCTGAAGCTATCTGAGGCCTGTGCTTAAAGGGACCCCTCGCCCCCCAGGACAGCCAGTTTTCAGGTTTCCCTGCTTGCTTGCCTACCTCGCTGAGGGACAGCAAAGCATTTTTTTTCTGCCTGCTCTGGTTGCTCTCACTCAGGACACCACAGCACTCTGCAGCATGGAGCCGCAGTTGGCCCTGGACACTCTAGTGCTTCTCCTGGATGTGTTGCTGCGAGCCTGGCAGCACGTTCTGCAGGCAGTAACAGTCTCCCTGGTGTGCCCCACTAGGGGCTTGTGCCTCATCCCTCCCTCACGTCCTTCCACTTTCCCCTCCCTAACCCCCCTTCCTGCTGTACAATAAAAGACACGTGTGTTCATGACAACAAAGTCTCTTTCTTGAACATAACTGTGGTGGGGGGCGGGGGGGAAGTCTGGTGAGACTGGGGAAAGGAGGTGGGAGAGAGAGAAGGGAGAGAGAGAGCGGAGGGGGGGGAACCTGTGGGGAGGGAGCTGGCAGGAGGAGGCAAGGGGAGGAAGGGAGAGGAGAAGCTCAGGGCTCAGGGCTGGGGGTCTCTCCGGCTCAACTGTCTCCCAGCACCGCAGGCGCGGGGGCCTCGGTGTCCCCGGGGGGTGGGGAGGCTGTGGAGGAAGAAGCGGGAGGGGGAGAAGGAGTGGGAGGAGGAGCGGTAGCTGGGGAGGCAGCAGGGGCTGGAGTGGCGGGAGGCAGCAAGCACCGTACCAGGGTCTGCAGGTGCTCGCAGATGGCAGGGCCCTGGGCGAGCTGCTCCCGCCGGAGCTCCAAATCTAGTTCCACCCAGCGGTCGAGGGTGTGGTGCAGGGCTCGCAGTGCCCCCAGGTGCTGCTCTCGGTACCCCTGCAGTGTTCAGCTGCTCCTCCTACAGAGCCCTCGTGTGCGGGATCATGTCCCGGGTGGGGTGGTGCGCCCTGCACGTGCAGTTGGTGCGGCTGTGGAGACAGAAGAGAAGTGGTCAGTTCTCCCTGGGGACACAGTGGGTGAAGCCCAGCCCCCCTCTGCAAGGTGAGGATGACCGTTCCCTGCACCATCAGAGACCATGTGCTTGCACACAGGCCACGGTCGGATTCTCCGCCTATCCGCGGGAGCGGGAGCTGCCCCGAGACCGCCCCCATGCCCCTGTGCTGTATATAGGGTGGTTGTGTGTGTCGGGGGGAGATGTCCCCTGCCTCTGTGTAGAGGGGGCCTGTGGAGGGAGGGCATCCTGCATTGTCCCACCCCGGGGTCAGGAGCATGTCATGTCTCTTCACGCACGTGTGTGAATCACAGGCCAAGGCCCCTGTGTGGCAGCCAGCTAGGGCCACGTGCCCAGGGGTGGCACGGCATGTGCTTACACGTGCACAGGTTGCTGCATGATCTGTGGTCAGCAAGGCCCATGCGCACAGTCCCTGGTCTTCCCCGCCCCCATAAGAGGACAGTGATGGCACTCAGAAGTTGTTCCCTCCCCAGATGACAGCGGCAACAGGTCCGCTGGGATGGCTCGGGGGTCCTGGCTGTGCAGCACACTCCCTCCGGGCTCCTGCGGCTCCTGGCCCTCCTCCTTCTCCTCCCCTGTGCCCTGGTCAGGGCCCTCTGCCCCAGAGTCAATGACCACCTGGGGGGCACAGACCGTCCCGCCCCCCAGGATGCAGTCCAGGGCATCAAAATAGTCGTAGCTCTTCGGGTCTGACCCTGTATGGGAGCTGCCCCCTGTGGCCCTGGCTTAGGCCTGCCTCAGCTCCTTAATTTTCATGCGAACCTGCTCCTGGCTTCGGATGTGGCCTTTGGTGGCCAGGCTGGCAGCCATCCTGCCATAGATGGCTGCGTTTCTCCATCTAGTGCGGAGATCATGGACGTTGGAGGCATCCCCCCAAACCAGGAGGAGTTTTCCTGCTTGGAGCCATAGTGGTCAGCAGGGCAGCCTGGGGAGGGCTGGAGGGCCCCATTTTCAAAATAGCCCCTATTCAGCGTCTACACAGCACGTATTTCGAAATAGCAATAATGGCTGTTATTGAAAAATAACTTTGCTGTGTAGACACACCCTGAGAGGGGACATGATAGAGGTTTTCAAGTATCTAAAAGGGTGTTATAAGGAGGAGGAAGAAAAATTGTTCTCCTTGGCCTCTGAGAATAGGAGAACATTCAATGGGCTTAAATTGCAGGGAGGAAGGTTTCGGTGGGACATTAGGAAAAACTTCCTACCTGTCAGGGTGACTAAACCCTGGAATAAATTGCTTAGGGGGCTTGTGGAATCTCAATCACTGGAGATATTGAAGAACAGGTTCGACAGACACCTGTCAGGGGTGATGTAGTCAGTGCTTGGTCCTGCTGTAAGGGCAGGGGACTGGACTCGATGACCTCTCGAGGTCCCTTCCAGTTCCAGTGTTCTATGATTCCATGAAAATAGCAGGTGAAACGCAATGTCAATAAATGCAAAGGAGCGCACACTGAAAACCATAATCCCAAATATACATGCTGTGGCAAGGGCTCCTCCAACCCAGGACACTGCTTGGGCTGGCCTCTTGCATCCTTCCCCAGGGACCGGAGCTTGCAGCTGGTTTCTGGAGTAGGGAGAGCAGCCACTCCTCCTCGGACTTCCTGCCCTGCTGGTTCTCTTCTAAAGCTGTTCTGGGTTACTGACAAACTCTGGCTCTCCTCTATCTCTTCTTCCATCCTCTCTCTCTCCCCCTCACCTTCCAACTGTGGAGGCTTTTAAAGGCCTCCAGCAAGCCAGCAGTGGAGTCAGTTGGCCCCAGTTTGCCTGAGCCAGCTTCCTACCACCTGCTTCCAATTGTCCTGCCAGCCTCTGCTTCTATTTAGCAGGTCTTTTACCCTTTGGGGGCAGCCTTCTCCCACTCTGCAGCAGCCATCTGACCTGACCCTGCCACAATACAAAATGATGGTGGCTAGCGTAGGTGTTACTACTTCAGAAAAAGAGCCTGAAGTCACTATAGATAATATTCTAAAAAGAAGTGGCAGAAGAGCGAGCAGAATATGAGTCAAAATTAGAAAAGGCTACCTGAGAAGATAGTAAATATCATTTGACACAACATAAATGCATGATATTCACATGCCTTGAGTACCATATCTACTTTTGGTCAATCCATCTGAAAAAAAAAAAAGATTTGTGAGAATTGGAATAGGTATAGAAAAGGACAACAAAACTGATTAATGAGATGGAACAACGTCCTTGTGAAGAGAGAATAAAAATATTTGGACTCTTCATCTTAGAAAAGAGATGGAAAATGGGGATTAAGATAGAGGTCTGGGCAATCATATCTGGAAAAATGAGGAGGCTAGTTAAACACAAATTAAAAGGCACAGTGACTAGAGCCAAATCCCTGCAAGCTGCATGGAAACTTTTTAAAGACACCATAATAGAGGCCCATCTTAAATGTATACCCCAAATTAAAAAACATAGCAAGAGACCTAAAAAAGTGTCACCGTGGCTTAACCACCATGTAAAAGAAGCAGTGAAGGGAAAAAAAGGCATCTTTTAAGAAGTGGAAGTCCAATCCTAGTGAGATAAATAGAAAGGAACATAAACACTGTCAAATCAAGTGTAAACATGTAATAAGAAAAGGAAAAAAAGATTTTGAGGAACAGCTAGCCAAAAACTCAAAAAGAAATAACAAAATGTTTTTCAAGTACATTAGAAGCAGGAAGCCCGCTAAAAAACCTGTGGGTCCCCTAGACGATCGAACTATAAAAGGCGCAATCAAGGAAGATAAAGCCATTGCGGAGAAACTAAATGATTTCTTTGCTTCAGTCTTCTCGGCTGAGGACGTTGGGGAGATCCCCAAAACTGCACTGTCCTTGTGGGTGGTGAATCTGAGGAACTGTCCCAGATTGAAGTGTTATTAGAGGAGGGAGGTTTTGGAAGAAATAAGAAAAACTTAATGTAAACAAATCTCCGGGACCGGATGGCATTCATCCAAGGGTTCTAAAAGAACTCAAATGGGAAATTGCTGAACTATTATGTGTGGTTTGTAACCTGTCCCTTAAATCGGCTTCTGTACCTAATGACTGCAAGGTAGCCAACGTGACACCAATATTTAAAAAGGGCTCCAGAGGCGATCCGGGCAATTACAGACGGGTAAGTCTAACTTCAGTACCGGGCAAATTAGTCGAAACAATAGTAAAGAATAAAATTGTGAAGCATGTAGAAGAACATAATTTGTTGGACAAAAGTCAACATGGTTTCTGTAAAGGGAAATCCTGTCTTACGAATCTATTAGAGTTCTTTGAAGGGGTTAACAAACATGCGGACAAGGGGGATCCAGTAGATATAGTATACTTAGATTTTCAGAAAGCCTTTGACAAGGTCCCTCACCAAAGGCTCTTGTGTAAATTACATGGCCATGGGATAAGAGGGAATGTCCTTTCTTGGATTGAGAACTGGTTAAAAGACAGGAAACAAAGGGTAGGAATAAATGGTAAATTTTCAGAATGGAGAGGGGTAACTAGTGGTGTCCCCCAAGGGTCGGTCCTAGGACCACTCCTGTTCAACTTAGTCATAAATGATCTTGAGAAAGGGGTAAGCAGTGAGGTGGTAAAGTTTGCAGATGATACCAAACTGTTTAGGATAGTCAAGACAGAAGCAGGCTGTGAGGCACTCCAAGAAGAACTCACCCAACTGAATGATTGGGCAACAAAATGGCAAATGAAATTTAATGTGGAGAAGTGTAAAGTAATGCACATCGGGAAAAATAACCCCAACTATACGTCCAGTATGATGGGGGCTAATTTGGCTACGAGAAATCAGGAAAGAGATCTTGGAGTTATCGTGGACAGTTCTCTGAAAACTTCCACGCAGCGTGCAGCGGCGGTCAAAAAGGCAAATAGGATGCTCGGAATTATTAAGAAAGGGATAGAAAATAAGACCCAGAATATCTTACTGCCCCTGTATAAAACTATGGTACGCCCACATCTTGAATACTGTGTACAGATGTGGTCTCCTCACCTCAAAAAAGATATTTTGGCCTTGGAAAGGGTTCAGAAAAGGGCAAATAAATGATTAGGGGTTTGGAACGGGTCCCATATGAGGAGAGGTTAAAGCGACTGGGACTTTTCAGTTTAGAAAAGAGGAGACTGAGGGGGGATATGATAGAGGTATATAAAATCATGAGTGGTGTGGAGAGGGCGGATAAAGAAAAGTTATTTATTAGTTCCCTAAATAGAAGAACGAGAGGACACCAAATGAAATGAATGGGTAGCAGGTTTAAAACTAATAAAAGAAAGTTCTTCTTCACACAGCGTGTAGTCAGCCTGTGGAACTCCTTGCCAGAGGAGGCTGTGAAGGCTAGGACTATAAAAGAGTTTAAAGAGAAGCTAGATAATTTCATGGAGGTTAGGTCCATAAAAGGCTATTAGCCAGGGGATAAAATGGTGTCCTTGGCCTCTGTTTGTCAGAGGCTGGAGAGGGATGGCAGGAGACAAATCGCTTGATCGTTGTCTTCGGTCCACCCTCTCTGGGGCACCTGGTGCTGGCCACTGTCGGCAGACAGGATACTGGGCTAGATGGACCTTTGGTCTGACCCAGTACGGCCATTCTTATGTTCTTATGTTTATGTTCTTATCTAGGAGGACTTGGAATGCAATTACTAAAATGTCGACAGTTGGTAGGAAAAGTATTTTGCCGTTTTTTATTATTTTCTTTTTAAATTCCAAAACTGAAAACGCTCACCAACGTTAGAGCCGGTTGAAAAACGGGGAATTATTTCTTTGCCAGTTCTTTTTCAGATTCCAGGGACCAGTGGAATTCATTACACACTGCTCCCCTCTCCAAAAAGGTTTACATGATTTTTGATGGCAATTTGCTGATCACCTCGGTCGTACAACAGATCTCTGCTCTTATCAGAGTCATTTTGCTCCGTGATAGACTCAGCAAAGCAGCATATCTCGCTAATTAAAGGGACTCCATAACTCTTAGCACATTTGATCACCTGTTCCTATCAAAATGACTGGATCATTTGTGTAACATGTAACAGGAAAGTAATTTTCTACAGCATGGGGCAGCAGATTTGCAGAAATTCTGGTGGTGTCCAGAATGCCCCAAGCCCACATCCCTCCCTCAATCAAACTCCCTCCCGTGTACCTGCATAAGGCTCTTGGAGGGGGTTTGGATGGAGGAGGGGTGTAGGCTCTGGGAGCGAGTTGGCTGCTGGGTGCAGTCTCTGGGCTGGAGCAGGGAATTGGGGTGCAAGCTCTGAGAAGGAATTTGTGGACTGAAGGAGGTGGAGGCAGATGGGGTTGGCTCTGGGAGGGAGTGGGGAGTGTGAGAGAATGCGGTGGAGAGGGGCTGGAGAGCGCTGCACAGACCTAGAGCACCCCTTTTGTCCGCAACTCTGGGATCTGGAGGTGTCTGTGTGCTGGTCCCAGGATTTGGGAGTACGCGCGGAGACCCCTCCCAGCCCCCTGCGGGGCTGAACAGACCAGCAGCCAGAAGCTCTTCAGGCGCCTTTGTGCTGCCAGTGGTGGTGGTGGTGGAGGTACTCAGGGCATTTCTTGCAGGTTGGACTAGGGATGTACGAGGGAGGGGAGATTGCAAGGAGAGACCCTGCCACAAACTTGGATGGAGCAGGGCCCCCGGGCCAGGCAAATTCCTAATGCCCCAGCACAATGGGTCAATAGAACTCTCTGCCTATGATTGTCAGTACAGCCCATGGTGTGTGTCGAAATCAAGAGAGATTAAAAAGCCCAGGGCAGCTTCAGAAAATAGCAGAGAAGAATTATGGTGTCTTGGCCCACATTGTTGCTCTTATTTAAACAAGCTTTAAGTGGGCAAGATTTTGTGGCCTGATTTGTTTACAAATATCTCAGTCCGTTTTCTGTCACAATCTGACTGAAAACATGTATATGAAATGCATCTCTTGCCGGAAGGCCTCTGGGTAACAATGGAGGTGTCCCTAAGATCAGTTCTCACACCTGTCCACTACTGGGTTTTGCGGGGAGGGAGGAGGAGGAGAGGGGAGGTTGGATTTTGAGTTACTATTTGGACGGAAGCATCTCATTTTATTATGTGCTTGTTCACAAGGTGACCTGATGTCTAGGTTTGGCGTTAAAAGGCCGGTTGGCAGTGCTGTGGAGCCAAAGCAGGCTGTTCCCAACCTGTCCTGTCCTGTCCTGTCCTGGGCACCTTGCTGTGCCCCAGAAGGAACCAGCAACTGTCTCTCCTAGATGAGGGAAGGCATGGAGTTCTGCACACTGTCCCACTACCCTAAGCATCCGTTCCTCACTTCCATGAGCCAGTTCCCAGCCAATGGGAACTGGGAGGCTGGTACCTGCGGATGAGAGCAGTGTGCATGGCACACCACAGAATCCCCTTCATTCCTCTGCGTAGCAACTGGACCTGCTGGTCGCTTCCGTGGTGCAGCACAGTGCCCCAGAACAGGCAAGCAGCCTGCTTTCGTGCTATTAACCTGGTTCTGTCAAAGGCAATCCTGAGCCCCAACCCTTCCCCCCACCTCAGCCCTTCCCCCAACTTGGATCACCCTCCATCCGAAACCCCTCATTCCCAGCCCCATCCCAAAGCCCATATTCCCAGTTCAGAGAGTTTACCCTCTCCTGCACCCAACTCTCAGCTGAAGCCCTCAGCCATCTCCTGCTTTCCAAATCCCTCTGCACCACCCTTCCAGCACGGCACGCCTTCCTGCACGCCAAACCCCTCATCCTCCAGCCCCGCTACAGAGCCCACAGCTCCAGCCGGAGCCCTCACCATCTTCTGAACCCCAACTACCTGCCCCAGCCCAGAGCCTCCTCCTGCATCGGGAGCCCAAACCCCCGTTTCGAGCCCTCATCCCCTCCCGCATTCCAACCCCCTGCTCCAGCCCAATGAAAACGAGGCAGCGGAGAGTGAGCAAGTGACGAAGGGGGAATTTAGTAAGTGGGAATGGGGCTTGAAGGAAGGGAGAGACAGGGACTTGGAGATGGGGTGGGGTTAGAGTGTTCACTTTAGTGCCAACAGAAAGTTAAAAAACTTAAAAACACCAGATAGTTGTGCAGTACCTTAGGGTCCGTCTACACTTGCTCCCCAGTTCGAAGAAGGGCTGCAAATGTAGGCGACCGAAATTGCTAATGAAGCACGGATTTAAATATCCCGCTCTGGGATTCCCCAGCCACCTGGTGGCTAGGATCTCCTGGGGGGCTGCCTCCATCAGCAGCTGAGAGTCTCAAGTTCCCTGACTTCCATGACATAACACTGGTCTACAATTTTTTAGAAGTCGTCTGCTTCAGAGAGAAAAGGTGCTATTTTTTATGTATTTTGATATGCTGAATTCAAATATGACAATTAAAACAACTGATTGGCTACTGTTTCCAAGATATTTAAGTTTTTACATTTTACATCTATGTATATTGTGTAGAGAGTAATTTATTGTGTAACAAAAGGCAAAAAACTATTATGTACATAGTTTAGTCATTCAGTTCCCCTTGTGTTATGAGGTGTGGTTCAGATGAGGAGGATGGGAGAAAATGTGGGTACTGTGACATTGATGGTTCAGGACCAGAAGTTTCATCCTTTTCCTCTTCCTCGTCTGACTCAAGTGAGAAGTAACAATTGCTAGTATGATCTCTTGGCTCTCTCCAAATCATTGGCACTGCAAAAGGCATAGATTTCCTTTTTCTTTTCAACCACTGGCGAAGATTTGTTGCACAAGTGTTGCACCATATGTGTGGGGCCCACCTCTTGTCTTGAGCTCCAATTTTGCAGCCAAAATAAAGGAGATAGGCTTTCTTAACCATAGTGCTGATACTGCGCTTTTGTGATGCAAAAGTCACTTCACCACAAACATAGCAGAAGTTATCTGCACTGTTCACACAAGTACGAGGTATCTCTGCTCACTTTGGCTAAAGAGAAATGTGTCCCTTTGCAAAATCAAACACTGACAAATAAGAGAGCACGACACTGTATGTCACCTGGGTCGGTACAGGTGCTTTGCAGACGTGCCATTGCTTAATTGCCATGGAGGTGCATTGAAAGCCTGCCCACCACCAGGCAGCAAGAGGGCCCATTTTTATGTGGAGCCCGATATGGAACCTGAGGACAGCCCAGCTCCCATGAAGAGGAGGCTCATGGTGTTAGGCGCATGGCTCCCTGGTGGCCTTCCCAGACCACAGAGAGCTCCCAGGAGGCGAAGGTGGAGGTGAAAAACACCAACGTCTCTTCCTTGGCTTAGAACAACAGGCTCCCTACTTCGGTCCCTTCACACCAGCTGCTTTTCTTTGTCCCTCCAGCCTAGACCCACCTTCCCCACTCCTACCTGCTAGCGCTTCCCCACTGCTACCTGTATGTGTCTCCTTCTGTGACCTGCGTCCTAACACCAGCCCTCAGCTTCCCCCGCACTATCCAGAAGCCCTAACAGAGCCTCCTCTTCTGGTGGAGCTTTCACACGTGCCCTCTCAGGTTCCCCTGCACCTCCATGTGCTGGAACAACAGGCCCTCTGGGAGTCTCCCTGCCACACACGTCTCTGCTGCCAGCCACACACAGCACGGACCGACTTTTCATCCCAGGAGACCATCACTCCCAGGTACTGGATGAGAGGTGTATGCTGCTGCTACGACAAGACCCTGAGGCCTGGCTTCATCCCTCACTGTAACATTCTTGCCAGGTTGCTCCACGGCCCTGCAAGGAGGAACTCTCAGCAGAGAGCCTGAGACTTCACCTTCTATTTCCCACATTCATATACAAGTCAGGCTGCTCAACGGACAGATCCTCCTCTCCTGCCCTTCGCAAATCATAGCTTGGCACGCTGCAACAGAGCCTGTGGGAAAGCGGGCCCCTTTTTTTTTTTTTTTTTAAAAAAGGGGGGGAAAAAAAAAAGGGGGGGGGGTTTAAAACCCCTTTTGGGGGGGCCTTTTAAAAAACTTCCAACCTTAATTTTTCCCCAACAAACACTGAACCCCACTCTCTCCCAATTCACACTTCATAGGCATCTGCAACTCAGCAGAATTTAACTGTTATCATAAAATCATAGAATAATAGGACTGGAAGGGACCTTGAGAGGTCATCGAGGCCAGTCCCCTGCCCTCATGGCAGGACCCAGTACTATCTAGATCATCCCCGATAGACATTTATCGAACCTACTCTTAAATATGTCCAGAGATAGAGATTCAACAACCTCCCTTGGTAATTTATTCCAGTGTTTAAACACCCTGATAGTTAGGAACTTTTTCCTAATGTCCAACCTAATGTTGTGCGAACACCCACACAGATGGCTTCATCAACCCAAAGCTGCTCTGGTAATGACCTGTGTCAAATTACAGTTATTTTGGGAAGGAACTTGTTTGACCAGAAATATTACACCTGCTTCTAAACCCACAAATTTTTACCGGCTTGCTGAAAACATATAGAACTTTTCAAAATTTCCCTGACCCCTAAGGAGTCTATTCCTGGTAGTCCAAACATTCTTTGCTCACAATCTGTACTTACTGGCAGCAATGCATCCTACAAGTGACACAGCTGCGGCTCAGCCACTAATGGCTTGTCCAAAATGGAGTGAACAAAGACTTTCTATTGTGTGTCGAGTGTGGCAAGGTCCTCGCCCAGGTCCTTGGCCCAGGGATCCCTTCTTCATCCACAAATCAACTGGAGACACTTTCTGCTGCAGTCACTGTTATTGTCCATACCAATTTCCCACCACCTTCTATTTACAGAGCTTTGTTCACAGCAAACTCATCTAGCCACTCCTTCTGCCTCAGGCCCACACTCAGCCACTCTCTGGCTGCCTCATCTAGCCCTCTGGCCAATGAAACCCACAGCTACTCAGACATGGGCTTCCTCAGCTGGCTTTCATTGCTCTTTTCTGCCAGGCTGTGGTGGCAGAGCTCTGGCTTAGCCAGCAGTCTGTCCCACTAGATATGAGCATGTGTTTATGATGCAAAATAAAAGCCAGGAGAGAGATCCTCCTTTGTGCCAGTCAGCAGAGAAACAGGTTTGGACACTCAAGTGATTCTGCCGTTGCAAGGCACTCCCTGGCTGGCATGGAGCTGCCATGATCCAATCAATGGCAACTGCCCCAGTGGATGGGATCTGGCCGGAAGAAAAGATCAGCCTTGGCACACTACCTTTCTGAGTTGCATTGAACCAATTTTAGGAATAATGACCTACAAAGAGGTCCATTGTGCACCCAGTATGGTTCACTCACAGTTAACAATCTGTGACATGTGAAAGTGAAGGACAAGGAAATAAACGCTGCTTAGTATTTCCACTTCCTGATTACATATTCGTATTCTTTCTAATATTAGGGTGTATTATACTGGATATCACTTTGCCTCATGGCATAGCTGTGTCAAGTACAGTACCTAATTCTTATAAAATGGTTAATAAACCCATTGAAACAGCAAGTAGCAATATTTGTTTTCCTCAGCTTTACGTGAAAGAGGAATAACCAGAACTATAATCTCTTTTAATTGCGCTCCATCAGACACCATGAAGGATAGAAAGGAGCATAATGCTTTTGGCCTTTTTTCCCTCCTATTTTATGTTTTTGGAGAGAGGGTGGGAGGGAATGATGTATCTCACCCTACTCACAAAAAATAATTTTATTATATTATTTTTATCTCAATAATTTCTTTAAGAAACAAATAAAAACTACAAAACTACATGCTTTAATCTTTGCATTATTGAACTAGTATGGAGCGAAGTTTCATTTGAATACAGAAAATGATGAGCCATATGAACGTCCTTATATAAAGTTGCTCTTCAGTCTGAAAAGCGAAGGAAGCAGCACAGCCCGTGTGAGATTCCTTTTGTCTGCGATTACATTTTACAGTTTTAAGACTGTCATGAAGCATTGATATATCTAAGCACGTTGTTATCCACACTGAAGAAGCAGCACTGAAGTTCTCCCTACAGGCAGTCGATAGGAAGCCCTGCAACAAGAAGAAAGGAAAGATTACAGCCAAGCCCAGGCTCTCCCAAATATTAGCCAGAACATGTAACCGTATAGGCTATATAAGACCTTAGCAATTCATTCAGTTCTACCCGCAGAGTCAGGCCACAAGGCAGGAGCCAACAGTGGGCAAACCCTCCCTCTGGCAGAGCTATCGGAGAGCCTGGAGGTCAAACAAGGCTTCCAGGTCTCCGTAGAAGCCTGCTTTCACACAGGCTCTGTTGCAGGGTGACAAGCTATGATTTGCGAAGGGCAGGAGAGGAGGATCTGTCCGTTGAGCAGCCTGACTTGTATATGAATATGGGAAATAGAAGCTGAAGTCTCAGGCTCTCTGCTGAGAGTTCCTCCTTGCAGGGCCGTGGAGCAACCTGGCAAGAATGTTACAGTGAGGGATGAAGCCAGGCCTCAGGGTCTTGTCGTAGCAGCAGCATACACCTCTCGTCCAGTACCTGGGAGTGATGGTCTCCTGGGATGAAAAGCCGGTCCGTGCTGTGTGTGGCTGGCAGCAGTGACGCAGAGGCGTGTGTGGCAGGGAGACTCCAAGATGGCCTGTTGTTCCGGCACATGGAGGTGCAGGGGAACCTGAGAGGGCCTGTGTGAAAGCTCCACCAGAAGAGGAGGCTCTGTGAGGGCTTCTCGATAGTGCGGGGGAAGCTGAGGGCTGGTGTTAGGACGCAGGTCACGGAAGGAGACACGTACAGGTAGCAGTGGGGAAGCACTAGTGGGTAGGAGTGGGGAAGGTGGGTCTAGGCTGGAGGGACAAAGAAAAGCAGCTGGTGTGAAGGGACCGAAGTAGGGAGCCTGTTGTTCGAAGCCAAGGAAGAGACGTTGGTGTTTTTCACCTCCACCTTCGCCTCCTGGGAGCTCTCTGTGGTCTGGGAAGGCCACCAGGGAGCCATGCCCCTAACACCATGAGCCTCCTCTTCTTGGGAGCTGGGCTGTCCTCAGGTTCCATATCGGGCTCCACGTAAAAATGGGCCCTCTTGCTGCCTGGGGGTGGGCAGGCTTTCAATGCACCTCCATGGCAATTAAGCAATGGCACGTCTCCAAAGCACCTGTACCGACCCAGGTGACAGTACGTCTCCCCCTGCCACGTGCTGAGAGCCTCCCCGTTGCCTCTGCATAGGTGGCAGGGAGCAGGGACTCCACCGGAGATGGTTGTCCAGGAGGAGGGACTGGAAACAGCAACGATCTCTGTGCCTGCAGGGGAGACAAACATAAACGAGGTATATATCAGAATCAGGGCATTCCCGTAACCCTCTTGCCACAGGGCACTGACACTTTGATAGTCAAAACCGAAGCAGACTATGAAGAGCTTGCAAAAGATCTTCCCAAACTAAGTGATTGGGCAACAAAATAGCAAATGAAATGTAATTTTGATAAATGTAAAGTGATGCACATTGGAAAAATAATCCCAACTATACAAAGAAAGAAAAGTGAAGGAAATAAAGAAAAGTTATGTACTTATTCCCACAATATATAGAACTAGAGGTCACTAAATGAAATTAAGAGGCAGCAGGTTTGAAAGAAACAAAAGGAAGTTTCTCTTCACGCAGCTCACGGTCAACCTGTGGAACTCCTTGCCGGAGTACGTGGTGAAGGCTAAGACTTTAACAGGGTTCCAAAAAGAGCTAGATAGATTCATGGAGGTTAGGTCCATCAATGGCTATTAGCCAGGATGGGTAGGAATGGTGTCCCTAGCCTCCCTTTGTCTGGAAATGTGTGAGAGGAGAGGATATGTGAGAGGAGAGTGAGGTAATCATGTGAGGCTTCCCTGTAGTGTCCCTCCCTCTGGGGCATCTGGTATTGGTCACTGTCACTACACAGACCGTTGGTCTGACCCCGAATGGCCGTTCTTATGAGCTTATGTCTATCCTGCACTTAGACTGCCATGGGATACTCATAGCCAGCTCAGGTAACTGACTCAGGCTTTTGGGATGAGGAGACTGGAGTGCAGGGTCATTGAAGTACAGATGTTCGTGTTTGGGCTGCAGGCCAAGGCTCTGGGGCCCTCTCACCATACAGAGTGCTAGGCGCCAGACCAAGCCCAGAAGGCTACATGGCAATAAAACAGCCCTGCAGCCTAAGCCCATGAGTCTTGCTGGCACAGACCAGCCATGGTGAAAGTGCAGAGGGAGATGAAACTTTGTACCTTTGCTGGTGCCGGGCGTTAGGGGAGACCCGAGGTTCAAACGGAGAACCACCGCCGACATTGTCTCAATCCAATCGAATCCAACCGATTGCTTTGGATACAGCGAGAAATGATCCCGAGTTGGGAAAGGAGAACAGTTATTTTTCCAAGCAGGTACCAGAGAAACAGAACGTGGTCTGTGATGTCATCCTTTGAAACATTCTGATTGTTGTCATAGGGATGGAGGAGGAGTCAGAAAGGGGGAGGTGGAGCTTGTTGGGGATGGAGAGAATGTTGTCTAGAATGAGATGAGGTCAAGTGTAAACGGGGCTTTCCCTGGGGAGAGTGTGGAAGAAAACAGGATTGAGGATATCTATTTATGTATCCTTCTGCAAATTATAAAGATGGTGCCTTTGATTTTCTTTCGGTTTAATGACCTACTATGGTACTATGGCACAAAAAAACACCCTCCCTAGGAAATGCACTGAAAGCCCACTAACCAAGAGGGTCCATTCTTAGGTGAAGCCCGATATTGAACCTGAGGAAAGCCCAGCTCCCGAAAAGAGGAGAACAAAAATTAGGTACTGCACTTGACACAGCTATGCCATGAGGCAAAGGGGAATCTAGTGTCACACTTGCTAACATGAGGAAGATGACCAATTCAAATATGTAATCAGGAAGTGGAAATACTGAGCAGTGTTTAGGTCATTGAACCAGGGATATGAACCAACTAGTTTACAATAGTTGACACGCTAGTTGACTAGTCACTTCCGCCCTCAGTGCATCTATCGGAAAGAGGCAGCAAGTTTTGGGGAAGAACAAGGAGAGGTTCAATGAGGCAGCGCCACATACCGGTCTCCACGTGGTGCTGCCACTTTGAAATGCCAAATGCAGCCCAAGGCCAGCTGGACGTCCCCAGTTGGCCTGGGCAGAACACCATGATTCCAAGTGGCAGTGCTGCATGGAGCCCAGGGTCTGCTGCTTTGAAATGCTGCCTGCAGCCCAACGCCAACTGGGAGTCCCAGCTGACCCCAGACTCCATGCTGTGTTTCAAAGTGTCAGTGCCCTGTGGAGCCTGGGGTCAGCTGGGAACTTCCCCTGCTGGCCCCATGCTCCCTGAAGCGTTTTCGCTTTGGAAGTGTACCAACAGCTCTGTTGCTCCATTTCAAAGGCAGAGGTGCCCTTATCAAATAATTGAATTGTCAATGCAAATTGCATCCACTAATCGATTAGCCAATCGATCAATATTTTACGACCCTACCCTGGGTGAAGATCTTGCCACACGAGACACAAAATAGAAAGTCTTTGTTCACTCCATTTCGGACAAGGCTTTAGTGGCTGAGCAGGAGCTGTGCCACTTGCAGGATTATAGATTGCGAGAGTGGGGTTCGGTGTTTGTAGCTATGAGCACGACAATGGGGATTGCAAGCCTTTGTTTGCAGCTCCCCGAGATTTAGGGGCGCAGGCAGTAATTTTGTCTGACACCTTGACAGTTGCCAAGGCAATGGGAGAGAGGGAGACATGGGGGCCATTATTTTCAGGCAAAGGGGCAGAGGAGGAAAGTGGAGAGAGTGTGTGGGGTTAGATCAGAGCCCAGATGTAAGGGGTGGCGATCTTTGTGGGAGAGGGAATTCTTAGGGTGAATAGCTTGGGTGAGAGGTCCAAAATGGGGGAAGTGAAAAGTAGTCCTTTTCCCAAGGCCAATTAGTAGGCATAGGATTTAAACCCACCCCCCTGTACTACCCAACCAAGCCACTAGGCCACTCCAGATGCCAGCCTAAGGAAATGTAAAGAGGAGAAATCCACAAGGTAGGTCCTTAAAGGTAATCATGGAGGATATAGACCAACTATGGCTCTGATTATGTCATGGAAGTCAGGGAAGCCGAGACTCTCAGCTGCTGATGGAGGCAGCCCCCCAGGAGATCCTAGCCACCAGGCGGCAGGGGAATCCCAGAGCACCCACAGTTTCCAAGCGATGAGGGAAACATATTGATTGCAAGTTTTTAGCCAGCAGAGCCTGCTGAAACGGGATAGGTGAAATTGCCACAGAGCTTATAAAATTTGTTCAACGTGAGCAAAAAAGATCAAGACCTTCCAACTAAGGCAATATCAGAAAATCATACATGGCTCTTTCAAGTGTAGAAAATGCACTTGAGTCGGCTTGGAAACATGTGAATTTGGGTGTGAGGTAAATGTCACGAAAGGCCACTTGATTTATCAGATAATTCTGTGCTGTGACTCCAAGCAGCAGCAGGACAGCACTACTATTCCCTCTCCTACTATCAGGCAAAGGTACTGACTGAAGATTGATAGCACAAAGGCTTTTTTCCCCATGGGATAATGGCAGACCATGAAGCACATGAAGAACATGCAAGTCTAGTTTCAACTCAAGGACAAAAAGGGGCCTTGAGCTTCCCAATAGCCTATGAGGAACATGGAATTGTGTGGTTTGGATTTGGGAACTTGTGGCTTCACAAGAGAACCATAGTTCATCACTGCTCAGAGCAGAGAACTGGAGAGTGTCCGTATTATCCAACCGGACACAAAAATTTGGGCGAGTCATTTATCCACTACTGCTTGCTGTGGGAATCCTGCAAGGAAATGAATTAGGTGTTGATTGTTTAGTTGTTGTCAGTCATGACACTGAACCTCATTTGCTCTCATGTCCTATATTATTACCAATTCCTGTTATCTGTATTTCAGTAGCCCCTAAGGGGTCTGACTGAGATCAAGGCCTCATTGTATCTGGCATTATAAAACAGACAGTCCCTGCTCCACAGAGTTCCTAGTCGAAATACAGGTTGGACCTCCCCAGTTAGGCCCTCTGGGGACCTGAGTGCTCCCAGATGGCGGATTTTGCGGGACCAGGGGAGGTCATTTCTGCCCTCCCCCTGCCAGTGGCCCTCAGCCATAGCCTCCCAGCCGGCTTCCCCACTGTCACTGGCCGCTCTGAATGCAGGACTCCTGGCCCCACGGGGCAGCCCCACTGCCTCCCGGCCTCCCTGGGCAAAGTCCCACCGACGGGATTCAGCTACACTGCCGGGTGGCAGCCCCGCTTGCTGGGCTCCAGTCCCTCTCGGCAGCCCTGCTATCTCCCAGCCCCTCCGGGCTACTCGACCGGGCAGCAGTGGGATTGCCAGGCTCTTGGGTGTACCTCTGGGCAGCAGCCCTGTACCCGGAATCCAGCCCCACCACTGGGCAGCCCTGCTGCCTCCCAGACCTACCCAGCTTTTGGGCTCCAGCTCCGCTGCCAGGCAGTAGCACTGCTGCCTCTGGCCCCTCCAGACAGCTCTGCCACCAGGCTTCAGCCCCTCTCCCAGCCCCGCCGCCTCCCAACCCCCACCAGGTAGTGTTGCCACCGGGTGGCCGGCCCACTGCTGGGCTTCTGGTTTTGCTGCCCCGGGGTGGTCCTGCTACTGGGCTCCAGACCCTTTGCTGGGTTCAAAACCACTAGCCCTCTGCCTGCACTCTCTGGTCCTGACTGCTGGCCCAGGGATGTTGCTGGCCCAGAGAGTCACGGTTTAGGGAGGTTTGACCTGTAGACAAGACAGACAGCAGGGAGGAGGGAAAACGGGGGCACAAAGTGCTGAAGTGACTTCCCCCATAGTCACCTAGGAAGTTACTGTCAGAGCCAGAGTTAGAACCCAGATTTCCTGATTACCAGTGCAAACCTCTCATACAGAAGAGCATGGATTTCCTTGACGAAAACATGACATGTGAAAACAGTTATTTGCTGTGCTACCCTGAAATTAGACATTTGAAAGGAAGGAAGATTTTTGTAAAATTTCTTGTCTTTCTACACAAGATCAAAGATTTTTAACTGGGAAAGAGACCCAGATGGACCTTTGGTCTGACCCGTATGGCCGTTCTTATATTCTTATGTTCTTATGGATCAATACCGTTTCCTGGGAAAAAAAGAAAAGAAGCGGTGTCGATAAGGGTTTCATGCAAACTTGCTCACAACAGAAAAAAAAAACCCAAGTCAAAACAAGGACAGAACACAGAAACCACAGACACCCACAGAATGCAGTGGTAAAGAAAATAAATGGAGAGTAGAAAATGCATACGCAATCTAGTTAACATTTACAGTGTTAAAGACTTTATGTACTTTGGTTAACTCTCCCTAGATATTGCATTTCTTGAACAGTTTAGTCCCATGCATTATAAAAGCAGGGGGAGGTGTACAAGGCATGGACAGTCCAATGTAATTGTCATGAATTTAGCCAAGCTCAAATTTACGTAATCCGTGTAATCTGTGTTTTATCAGTGTGGCACTTCTTCCATCTCCCTTCTGGGCTCCCGTAGCTCAGACATTCAATTTATATCCACGTAATCACCAGAAAAATACATTTCTAGACATTACGATCCCCTCTTTATTTGTTTCAAAGCTCACACTAATTCAGTTTGCTTCCTCATGTTCCTCTCACAAGAAAGAAGAAAGAAAGAATTTCAGAGAAGGAAGCAGTTTAACAACATACATTTTCACGAACTAGTAACTAACTAGTCCATGAAGAAAACAAGGAAGGCCAAATTCTATTCTCAAATCTGCATGTATAATTCCTCATAAAGTCAGTAAGAATTGTCTGTATCTTCAATACCTCTGTGTTATCGGAAGACAGACTGTGATGCCCAATGGGTTTGCACGTTTCAGTAACGTGAAGTTATAAATTCATACCTATTCCTTTAAACACTGAAACATTTCTACTTCTTGTGAGAAGCATAACCAGATTAGCTAGCTCTTAAACACTTTCTTACTCCTACAAACCCTGATAAGCAAAGCTCAGAATCTCTGGAGGTTTGGCTGGAACCCCTAAAAATCATTTTGTATCCAGCTCCTTGATTGTGTGATTTCCAATTGTATTGTCAAATAGAATGATAGAGCTGGAAGAGACCTCAGGAGGTCATCAAGTCCAAGCCTCTGCGCAAGGCAGGACCAATCCCAACTAAATCATCCCAGCCAGGGCTTTATCAAGCCGAGACTTAAAAACCTCTAGGGATGGAGATTCCACCACCTCCCTAGGTAACCCATTGCAGTGCTTCACCACCCTCCTAGTGAAATAGTTTTTCTTGATATCCAACCTAGACCTCTCCCACTGTAACTTGAGACCATTGCTCCTTGTTCTGCCATCCATCGCTACTGTGAACAGCCCTTTTCCGTCCTCTTTGGAACCTCCCTCCAGGAAGTTGAAGGCTGCTATCAAATCCCCCCTCACTCTTCTCTTCTGCAGACTAAACAAACCCAAATCCCTCAGTTCTCCTCATAGGTCATGTGCTCCAGCCCCCTAATCATTTTGGTCGCCCTCCGCTGGACCCTCTCCAATGCGTCCACATCCTTTTTGTAGTGGGGGGCCCAGAACTGGACACAATACTCCAGATGTGGGCTCGCCAGTGCCGAATAAAGGGGAATAATCACTTCTCTGGATCTGCTGGCAATGCTCCTCCTAATGCACCCTAATATGCCATTCACCTTCTTGGCTCCAAGGGCACACTGTTGACTCATATATAAGTGCTAGTTTCTCTGGATTATTCACTCTCCCAGCCTGCTTTCATATGATGGTTTTGAACTGTTTACACTAACCATCTGTTTCAGTTAGAATTCATTTTTACCTACCCGTTTAACTATCCTGTGCCCTGACTATGTCTTTCAGCCGCAACGTAATTGTCCACAGTCTGATCTGTTTCTTTACTATCTATTCAATCTGTCCAGATTGTTCCGTGCTTTTAATGAACCTTTCTGAAATCTATATATTTCTTGAACAAAACAGAACACTGAGTATCCACCCCCATTTTATTTTATTTTATGTAAAGTTAACTTTTCCTGGATTCATCCACTGCTCATGTCAGGCATCTTTGCATTTTATACTAACTCACATCATAAGGCACCTGCTAAGACTGTATATGCAATAGTGAAGCACACATTAAATTTGTTTTGCTAAGTACATGTTGCTTTTATGATTAATATATATTGTAGTATGGCCTAGGAATCGCAACCCCATTTTACAAAGGCTATGTCTACACTGCACTCTTAACTCGAAGTAAGGTACGCAATTTGCGCTATGCAAATTGCATACTTATTTCGAGTTTATTTCAAAATAGGCTAGTTTGAAATTTGGTGCTGTCTACACCCAACCGAATTTTGAAATAAAGTGCTATTTCAAGACATCCCTTAACCCTCGTGGAATGAGGGCTACCGGGATGCCGAAATAGCGCACCAATTATTTCAAAAAATATTTCGAAACCAGGGATGGCTTGTGAAGACGTGGGGAGCTATTTCAGGATACCTCTGGTATCCTGAAATAGTTTTGATGTGTAGACATACCCAAAGTGATTAACAAATTGGATTGCCAACTTTCTATTCTGTCTCAGAGGGGTAGACATGTGCATCTGTAACTGAAAAAACTTAAAAAAAACCCAAACAATTCTCAGCACCTTAGACACTAAAAAAAAAATGTAGATGGTATCATGAGCTTTCGTTGGTACAACCTACTTCTTCAGATAAACCCCTTCCTCTATTCATCTGAGGAAGTAGGATGTGCCCACAAAAGCTCATGATACCCTTTACATTTTTGTTAGTCTCGAAGGGTCCGTCTACACTTGCTCCCCAGTTCCAACTAAGGATGCAAATGTAGGCGACCGAAATTGCTAATGAAGCGGGGAATTAAATATCCCACGCTTCATTAGCATGATCTCGCCGGCGCGTTACTCCGCTCCACAGCTGTTTCGAAAGTGAAAGTGCGCGCCGGGACGCATTAGTTCAAACCAAATGGCGTGCACTTTCACTTTCGAAACAGCTGTTGAGCGGAGTAACGCGCCGGCGAGATCATGCTAATGAAGCGCAGGATATTTAAATCCCCGCTTCATTAGCAATTTCGGTCGCCTACATTTGCATCCCTACTTCGAACTGGGGAGCAAGTGTAGACGGACCTAAGGTACTGCACGACTATCTGTTGTTTTTTAAGTTTTTTAACTTTCTATTGGCACTAAAGTGAACACTCTAACCCCACCCCATCTCCAAGTGCCTGTCTCTCCCTTCCCTCAAGCCCCATTCCCAATTACTAAATTCCCCCTTCCTCACTTGCTCACTCTCCGCTGCCTCGTTTTCATTGGGCTGGAGCAGGGGGTTGGAATGTGGGAGGGGATGAGGGTTCGAAACGGGGGTTTGGGCTCCGGATGCAGGAGGAGGCTCTGGGCTTGGGCAGGTAGTTGGGGTTCAGAAGACGGTGAGGGCTCCGGCTGGAGCTGTGGGCTCTGTAGTGGGGCTG
The DNA here is from genome assembly GCA_032595735.1 of Pelochelys cantorii. Lineage (NCBI taxonomy): Eukaryota > Metazoa > Chordata > Testudines > Trionychidae > Pelochelys > Pelochelys cantorii. The sequence goes on from CM064335.1 coordinate 43,302,185, forward strand.
GGGGATGAGGGGTTTGGCGTGCAGGAAGGGGTGCCGTGCTGGAAGGGTGGTGCAGAGGGATTTGGAAAGCAGGAGATGGCTGAGGGCTTCAGCTGAGAGTTGGGTGCAGGAGAGGGCACAGGCTCTGTACTGGGAATACGGGCTTTGGGATGGGGCTGGGAATGAGGGGTTTTGGATGGAGGGTGATCCAGGTTGGGGGAAGGGCTCAGGTGGGGGGGAGGGTTGGGGCTCAGGATTGCCTTTGACAGAACCAGGTCAATAGCACGAAAGCAGGCTGCTTGCCTGTTCTGGGGCACTGTGCTGCACCACGGAAGCGACCAGCAGGTCCAGTTGCTAGGCTGAGGAGGGAAGGAGACTCTGTGGTGTGCCATGCACACTGCTCTCATCCGCAAGTGCCAGCCTCCCAGTTCCCATTGGCTGGGAACTGGCTCATGGAAGTGAGGAAGGGATGCTTAGGGTAGTGGGGCAGTGTGCAGAACTCCATGCCTTCCCTCATCTAGGAGAGACAGTTGCTGGTTCCTTCTGGGGCACAGCAAGGTGCCCAGGACAGGACAGGACAGGACAGGACAGGTTGGGAACAGCCTGCTTTGGCTCCACAGCACTGCCAACCGGCCTTTTAACGCCAAACCTAGACATCAGGTCACCTTGTGAACAAGCACATAATAAAATGAGATGCTTCCGTCCAAATAGTAACTCAAAATCCAACCTCCCCTCTCCTCCTCCTCCCTCCCCGCAAAACCCAGTAGTGGACAGGTGTGAGAGCTGATCTTAGGGACACCTCCATTGTTACCCAGAGGCCTTCCGGCAAGAGATGCATTTCATATACATGTTTTCAGTCAGATTGTGATAGAAAACGGACTGAGATATTTGTAGTGACCATGCAGAAAACAAATCAGGCCACAAAATCTTGCCCACTTAAAGCTTGTTTAAATAAGAGCAACAATGTGGGCCAAGACACCATAATTCTTCTCTGCTATTTTCTGAAGCTGCCCTGGGCTTTTTAATCTCTCTTGATTTCGACACACACCGTGGGCTGTACTGACAATCATAGGCAGAGAGTTCTATTGACCCATTGTGCTGGGGCATTAGGAATTTGCCTGGCCCGGGGGCCCTGCTCCATCCAAGTTTGCGGCAGGGTCTCTCCTTGCAATCTCCCCTCCCTCCTACATCCCTAGTCCAACCTGCAAGAAATGCCCTGAGTACCTCCACCACCACCACCACTAGCAGCACAAAGGCGCCTGAAGAGCTTCTGGCTGCTGGTCTGTTCAGCCCCGCAGGGGGCTGGGAGGGGTCTCCGCGCGTACTCCCAAGTCCTGGGAGCAGCACACAGACACCTCCAGATCCCAGAGTTGCGGACAAAAGGGGTGCTCTAGGTCAGTGCAGCGCTCTCCAGCCCCTCTCCACCGCATTCTCTCACACTCCCCACTCCCTCCCAAAGCCAACCCCATCTCCCTCCACCTCCTTCAGTCCACAAATTCCTTCTCAGAGCCTGCACCCCAATTCCCTGCTCCAGCCCAGAGACTGCACCCAGCAGCCAACTCGCTCCCAGAGCCTACACCCCTCCTCCATCCAAACCCCCTCCAAGAGCCTTATGCAGGTACACGGGAGGGAGTTTGATTGAGGGAGGGATGTGGGCTTGGGGCATTCTGGACACCACCAGAATTTCTGCAAATCTGCTGCCCCATGCTGTAGAAAATTACTTTCCTGTTACGTTACACAAATGATCCAGTCATTTTGATAGGAACAGGTGATCAAATGTGCTAAGAGTTATGGAGTCCCTTTCATTAGCGAGATATGCTGCTTTGCTGAGTCTATCACGGAGCAAAATGACTCTGATAAGAGCAGAGATCTGTTTTACGACTGAGGTGTTCAGCAAATTGCCATCAAAAATCATGTAAACCTTTTTGGAGAGGGGAGCAGTGTGTAATGAATTCCACTGGTCCCTGGAATCTGAAAAAGAAGTGGCAAAGAAATAATTCCCCGTTTTTCAACCGGCTCTAACGTTGGTGAGTGTTTTCAGTTTTGGAATTTAAAAAGAAAATAATAAAAAACGGCAAAATACTTCTTCCTACCAACTGTCGACATTTTAGTAATTGCATTCCAAGTCCTCCTAGATAAGAACATAAACATAAGAACATAAGAATGGCCGTACAGGCTGACTACACGCTGTGTGAAGAAGAACTTTCTTTTATTAGTTTAAACCTGCTACCCATTCATTTCATTTGGTGTCCTCTCGTTCTTCTATTTAGGGAACTAATTAATAACTTCTCTTTATCGGCCCTCTCCACACCACTCATGATTTTATATACCTCTGTCATATCCCCCCTCAGTCTCCTCTTTTCTAAACTGAAAAGTCCCAGTCGCTTTAACCTCTCCTCATTTGGGACCCGTTCCAAACCCCTAATCATTTTAGTTGCCCTTTTCTGAACCCTTTCCAGGGCCAAAATATCTTTTTTGAGGTGAGGAGACCACATCTGTACACAGTATTCAAGATGTGGGCGTACCATAGTTTTATACGGGGGCAGTAAGATATTCTGGGTCTTATTTTCTTTCCCTTTCTTAATAATTCCGAGCATCCTATTTGCCTTTTTGACCGCCGCTGCACGCTGCGTGGAAGTTTTCAGAGAACTGTCCACAATAACTCCAAGATCTCTTTCCTGATTTCTCGTAGCCAAATTAGCCCCCATCATACTGGACGTATAGTTGGGGTTATTTTTCCCGATGTGCATTACTTTACACTTCTCCACATTAAATTTCATTTGCCATTTTGTTGCCCAATCATTCAGTTGGGTGAGATCTTCTTGGAGTCCCTCACAGTCTGCTTCTGTCTTGACTATCCTAAACAGTTTGGTATCATCTGCAAACTTTACCACCTCACTGCTTACCCCTTTCTCCAGATCATTTATGATTAAGTTGAACAGGAGTGGTCCTAGGACCCACCTTTGTGGGGACACCACTAGTTACCCCTCTCCATTCTGAAAATTTACCATTTATTCCTACCCTTTGTTTCCTGTCTTTTAACCAGTTCTCAATCCAAGAAAGGACATTCCCTCTTATCCCATGGCCATGTAATTTACACAAGAGCCTTTGGTGAGGGACCTTGTGAAAGGCTTTCTGAAAATCTAAGTATACTATATCTACTGGATCCCCCTTGTCCGCATGTTTGTTAACCCCTTCAAAGAACTCTAATAGATTAGTAAGACAGGATTTCCCTTTATAGAAACCATGTTGACTTTTGTCCAACAAATTATGTTCTTCTACATGCTTCACAATTTTATTCTTTACTATTGTTTCGACTAATTTGCCCGGTACTGAAGTTAGACTTACCGGTCTGTAATTGCCCGGATCGCCTCTGGAGCCCTTTTTCAATATTGGTGTCACGTTAGCTACCTTCCAGTCATTAGGTACAGAAGCCGATTTAAGGGACAGGTTACAAACCACAGATGATAGTTCAGCAATTTCCCATTTGAGTTCTTTTAGAACCCTTGGATGAATGCCATCCGGTCCCGGAGATTTGTTAACATGAAGTTTTTCTATTTCTTCCAAAACCTCCTCTAATGACACTTCAATCCGGGACAGTTCCTCAGATTCATCACCCACAAAAATAGATAGATAGATAGCTGTATCCCAAAATCATTGCCATCAGGCCCACTGTCGTAGGGGGCGGGGGTTGGGAGGGGTGAAAAGAGGACAACTACCCTTATCTCAGCAATTCAAAAGAACCTGGGGCTCCCTGTTGCGGGAAAGTGCAGGGCCTCAGGCAGAAGGGGTGAGCTAGCCTCTCCCTGCCAGCCCTTTACCACTGCACAGAGCATGCTTAGATGGATTGACCGAAAGTCGATATGGTCCTCAAGGCATATCATGCGATTATGTTGTGTCAAATGATATTTACTATCTTCTCAGGTAGCCTTTTCTAATTTTGACAGTAGAACTGGAAGGGACTAGAGTTATGGAGTCCCTTTCATTAGCGAGTTATGCTGCTTTGCTGAGTGTATCACGGAGCAAAATGACTCTGATAAGAGCAGAGATCTGTTGTACGACTGAGGTGTTCAGCAAATTGCCATCAAAAGACATGTACACCTTGTTGGAACTGGCAAAGAAATAATTCCCCGTTTTTCAACCGGCTCTAACGTTGGTGAGCGTTTTCAGTTTTGGAATTTAAAAAGAAAAGAATAAAAAATGGCAAAATACTTTTTCCTACCAACTGTCAACATTTTCGTAATTGCATTCCAAGTCCTCCTAGACAGATAGCTGTATCCCAAAATGGGAAAGTGCAGGGCCTCAGGCAGAAGGGGTGGAGCCAGGAGCTAGCCTCTCCCTGCCAGCCCTTCAGCACTGCACAGAGCATGCCACCCGGGGCTCTGGCAGCAATGGAAAGGGCCCAAGGCTCCAACTGCCAACACTGCTACATTCTCAGTAGCGGGCTTCCTTTGCCCCCTTTCCTCCCATCAACAGGCCTGGATGGAGCTGGGAGGCAGGTCTGGAATTGGTACCCAAATATTTTCTTGTATTTTCTAGAAATACTCCATGGCTCACGCCTGATTTATGCTTAGAAACATCCTCTCCATCATCATTTTCCTAAGCAATAGATTCACTTACATTTCTTTTATACGACAAGGAAACAACTGTGAAAATAATAATAACAACAAATTCTTTCTAATAAATGTCAATAATAAATCAATAAATAATAAACATTAAGGATAATAACAATCTGAGAAAAGGAATTGAAAGCTGTCCGTGTCTAGAATTGGTTGCATTCATATCTTTGAACCAGAGATTTAGGTGCCATCAGACTTTGGGGATTTTCTGTCCCCTATTAACTAGTCTAGATATCTCCAATCAGCATTTTGTTGATTTGCACGGAATCATTGGTGGTTCATATTACTACTATTAGACAGGAAGAGAGAGAGATGACTCTAAATTCTACCCTGCTGGGGGAGCTCTTGTAGGGTATAACTGGCCAACTTGACATTGAGGGTGGACTTGAAGTAATGGCTTTATTTCCAATATGTTGCTAGTTCCCTCTGCTACCTCACCTAGTAGGTTGCTGGTTGTATGCTGCCCTAGCTTCTTGTGTCAGCTTGCAACAATGGTGTCATTCTCACACAGGTTGCCCTGTGTGATGGACATCAAGAGGATGGGCATGTCTCCCTGACTATGTTGGCTAATAGTCACTGACAGACCTTTTCTGTTTGAATATATCTAATTCAGTTTTGGAACCTTGCTTCAGCGTCCTCTAGCAATGGGTTTCAAAGGTTCACTGTATGTTCGATGAAGCAGTACTTCTTTGTGTTTGTTTTAAATCTGCTGTCTGTTAATTTCAACTGCTTCTTGTGTTTTAGGAAGGAGCGAACACTTCTGGTTTATTTTTTCCATACCAGATATGATTGCCCAGACCTCTATCTTAATCCCCATTTTCCATCTCTTTTCGAAGATGAAGAGTCCAAATATTTTTATTCTCTCTTCACAAGGACGTTGTTCCATCTCATTAATCAGTTTTGTTGTCCTTTCCTATACCTATTCCAATTCTCACAAATCTTTTTTTTTTTTTCTGATGGATAGACCAGAAGTAGATATGGTACTCAAGGCATGTGAATATCATGCATTTATGTTGTGTCAAATGATATTTACTATCTTCTCAGGTAGCCTTTTCTAATTTTGACTCATATTCTGCTCGTTCTTCTGCCACTTCTTTTTAGAATATTATCTATAGTGACTTCAGGCTCTTTTTCTGAAGTAGTAACACCTACGCTAGCCACCATCATTTTGTATTGTGGCAGGGTCAGGTCAGATGGCTGCTGCAGAGTGGGAGAAGGTTGCCCCCAAAGGGTAAAAGACCTGCTAAATAGAAGCAGAGGCTGGCAGGACAATTGGAAGCAGGTGGTAGGAAGCTGGCTCAGGCAAATTGGGGCCAACTGACTCCACTGCTGGCTTGCTGGAGGCCTTTAAAAGCCTCCACAGTTGGAAGGTGAGGGGGAGAGAGAGAGGATGGAAGAAGAGATAGAGGAGAGCCAGAGTTTGTCAGTAACCCAGAACAGCTTTAGAAGAGAACCAGCAGGGCAGGAAGTCCGAGGAGGAGTGGCTGGTCTCCCTACTCCAGAAACCAGCTGCAAACTCCGATCCCTGGGGCAGGATGCAAGAGGCCAGCCCAAGCAGTGTCCTGGGTTGGAGGAGCCCTTGCCACAGCATGTATATTTGGGATTATGGTTTTCATTGTGCGCTCCTTTGCATTTATTGACATTGCATTTCACCTGCTATTTTCATGGAATCATAGAACACTGGAACTGGAAGGGACCTCGAGAGGTCATCGAGTCCAGTCCCCTGCCCTCACAGCAGGACCAAGCACTGCCTACATCACCCCTGACAGGTGTCTGATTAACCTGCTCTTCAATATCTCCAGTGATGGAGATTCCACAACCCCCCTAAGCAATTTATTCCAGGGTTTAGTCACCCTGACAGGTAGGAAGTTTTTCCCAATGTCCCACCGAAGCCTTCCTCGCTGCAATTTAAGCCCATTGAATTTTCTCCTATTCTCAGAGGCCAAGGAGAACAATTTTTCTTCCTCCTCCTTATAACACCCTTTTAGATACTTGAAAACCTCTATCATGTCCCCTCTCAGGGTGTGTCTACACAGCAAAGTTATTTTGCAATAACAGCCGTTATTGCTATTTCGAAATACGTGCTGTGTAGACGCTTTATAGGGGCTATTTTGAAAAAGGGGCCCTCCAGCCCTTCCCAGGCTGCCCTGCTGGCCACTACGGCTCCAAGCAGGAAAACTCCTCTCCTCCCACCCTCCACGGAGCCCTTAAAGGGGTAGAATTTGGCCACAGTGTCTGTGCCAGCTCCAGGCCTGCCAGCCCAGAGCCACTGTTCGCTGCCCCTGACCCAGCGACCACAGCATGAGCCAGGCAGCCAGTGCCAGCCAGCCCTACACCGCTCCTAGGGCCCAGTCCCTCAGCTCCCAGGAGCCTGCCAGGGGCCGGAGAAGATGGGCGCCTTCGTGGTCCAGTGCTGAGATCAGGGACCTGAGTGAGGTTTGGGGGGATGCCTCCAACGTCCATGATCTCTGCACTAGATGGAGAAACGCAGCCGTCTATGGCAGGATGGCTGCCAGCCTGGCCACCAAAGGCCACATCCGAAGCCAGGAGCAGGTTCGCATGAAAATTAAGGAGCTGAGGCAGGCCTAAGCCAGGGCCACAGGGGGCAGCTCCCAAACAAGGTCAGACCCAGAGAGTTACGCCTATTTTGATGCCCTGGACTGCATCCTGGGGGGCGGGACGGTCTGTGCCCCCCAGGTGGTCATTGACTCTGGGGCAGAGGGCCCTGACCAGGGCACAGGGGAGGAGCAGGAGGAGGGCCAGGAGCCGCAGGAGCCCGGAGGGAGTGTGCTGCACAGCCAGGACCCCCGAGCCATCCCAGCGGACCTGTTGCCGCTGTCATCTGGGGAGGGAACAACTTGTGAGTGCCATCACTGTCCTCTTATGGGGGCGGGGAAGACCAGGGACTGTGCGCATGGGCCTTGCTGACCACAGATCATGCAGCAACCTGTGCACGTGTAAGCACATGCCGTGCCACCCCTGGGCACGTGGCCCCAGCTGGCTGCCACGCAGGGGCCTTGGCCTGTGATTCACACACGTGCGTGAAGAGACATGACATGCTCCTGACCCCGGGGTGGGACACAGCAGGATGCCCTCCCTCCACAGGCCCCCTCTACACAGAGGCAGGGGACATCTCCCCCCGACACCCTATATACAGCACAGGGGCATGGGGGCGGTCTCGGGGCAGCTCCCGCTCCCGGGGATAGGCGGAGAATCCGACCATGGCCTGTGTGCAAGCACATGGTCTCTGATGGTGCAGGGAACGGTCATCCTCACCTTGCAGAGGGGGGCTGGACTTCACGCACTGTGTCCCCAGGTAGAACTGACCACTTCTCTTCTGTCTCCACAGCCGCACCAGCTGCACGTGCAGGGCGCACCACCCCGCCCGGGACATGATCCCGCACACGAGGGCTCTGCAGGAGGAGCAGCTGAACACTGCAGGGGTACCGAGAGCAGCACCTGGGGGCACTGCGAGCCCTGCACCACACCCTCGACCGCTGGGTGGAACTAGATTTGGAGCTCCGGCGGGAGCAGCTCGCCCAGGGCCCTGCCATCTGCGAGCACCTGCAGACCCTGGTACGGTGCTTGCTGCCTCCCGCCACTCCAGCCCCTGCTGCCTCCCCAGCTACCGCTCCTCCTCCCACTCCTTCTCCCCCTCCCGCTTCTTCCTCCACACCCTCCCCACCCCCGGGGACACCGAGGCCCCCGCGCCTGCGGTGCTGGGAGACAGTTGAGCCGGAGAGACCCCCAGCCCTGAGCCCTGAGCTGCTCCTCTCCCTTCCTCCCCTTGCCTCCTCCTGCCAGCTCCCTCCCCCCAGGCTCCCCCCCGTCCCCCGCTCTCTCTCTCCCGCCTCCTTTCCCCAGTCTCACCAGACTTTCCTCCCCCTCCCCCCACCACAGTTATGTTCAATAAAGAGACTTTGTTGTCATGAACACACGTGTCTTTTATTGTACAGCAGGAAGGGGGGTTAGGGAGGGGAAAGTGGAAGGACGTGAGGGAGGGATGCGGCACAAGCCCCTAGTGGGGCACACCAGGGAGACTGTTCGTGCCTGCAGAACGTGCTGCCAGGCTCGCAGCAACACATCCAGGAGAAGCACTAGATTACACTTCACAGTTTTAAGACTGTCAGGAAGCCTTCATGATATCTAGGCACGTTGTTATCCACACTGAAGAAGCAGCACTGAAGTTCTCCCTACAGGCAGTCGATAGGAAGCCCTGCAACAAGAAGAAAGGAAAGATTACAGCCAAGCCCAGGCTCTCCCAAATATTAGCCAGAACATGTGACCGTATAGGCCATATAAGACCTTAGCAATTCATTCAGTTCTACCCGCAGAGTCAGGCCACAAGGCAGGAGCCAACAGTGGGCAAACCCTCCCTCTGGCAGAGCTATCGGAGAGCCTGGAGGTCAAACCAGGCTTCCAGGTCTCCGTAGAAGCCTGCTTTCCCACAGGCTCTGTTGCAGGGTGCCAAGCTATGATTTGCGAAGGGCAGGAGAGGAGGATCTGTCCGTTGAGCAGCCTGACTTGTATATGAATATGGGAAATAGAAGCTGAAGTCTGAGGCTCTCTGCTGAGAGTTCCTCCTTGCAGGGCCGTGGAGCAACCTGGCAAGAATGTTACAGTGAGGGATGAAGCCAGGCCTCAGGGTCTTGTTGTAGCAGCAACATACACCTCTCGTCCAGTACCTGGGAGCGATGGTCTTCTGGGATGAAAAGCCGGTCCGTGCTGTGTGTGGCTGGCAGCAGTGAAGCAGAGGCGTGTGTGGCAGGGAGACTCCAAGAGGGCCTGTTGTTCCGGCACATGGAGGTGCAGGGGAACCTGAGAGGGCCCGTGTGAAAGCTCCACCAGAAGAGGAGGCTCTGTGAGGGCTTATGGATAGTGCGGGGGAAGCTGAGGGCTGGTGTTAGGACGCAGGTCACGGAAGGAGACACATACAGGTAGCAGTGGGGAAGCGCTAGCGGGCAGGAGTGGGGAAGGTGGGTCTAGGCTGGAGGGACAAAGAAAAGCAGCTGGTGTGAAGGGACCGAAGTAGGGAGCCTGTTGTTCTAAGGGAAGGAAGAGACGTTGGTGTTTTTCACCTCCACCTTCGCCTCCTGGGAGCTCTCTGTGGTCTGGGAAGGCCACCAGGGAGCCATGCCCCTAACACCATGAGCCTCCTCTTCTTGGGAGCTGGGCTGTCCTCAGGTTCCATATCGGGCTCCACATAAAAATGGGCCCTCTTGCTGCCTGGTGGTGGGCAGGCTTTCAATGCACCTCCATGGCAATTAAGCAATGGCACGTCTCCAAAGCACCTGTACCGACCCAGGTGACAGTACGTCTCCCCGTGCCACGTTCTGAGAGCCTCCCCGTTGCCTCTGCATAGGTGGCAGGGAGCAGGGACTCCACCGGAGATGGTTGTCCAGGAGGAGGGACTGGAAACAGCAACGATCTCTGTGCCTGCAGGGGAGACAAACATAAACGAGGTATATATCAGAATCAGGGCATTCCCGTAACCCTCTTGCCACAGGGCACTGACACTTTGATAGTTAAAACCAAAGCAGACTAGGAATAGCTTCCAAAAGATCTTCCCAAACTAAGTGATTGGGCAACAAAATAGCAAATGAAATGAAATGTTGATAAATGTAAAGTGATGCACATTGGAAAAATAATCCCAACTATACAAAGAAAGAAAAGTTAAGCAAATAAAGAAAAGTTATGTACTTATTCCCACAATATATAGAACTAGGGGTCACTAAATGAAATTAAGAGGCAGCAGGTTTGAAAGAAACAAAAGGAAGTTTCTCTTCACGCAGCTCACGGTCAACCTGTGGAACTCCTTGCCGGAGTACGTGGTGAAGGCTAAGACTTTAACAGGGTTCCAAAAAGAGCTAGCTAGATTCATGGAGGTTAGGTCCATCAATGGCTATTAGCCAGGATGGGTAGGAATGGTGTCCCTAGCCTCCCTTTGTCTGGAAATGTGTGAGAGGAGAGGATATGTGAGAGGAGAGTGAGGTAATCACGTGAGGATTCCCTGTAGTGTCCCTCCCTCTGGGGCATCTGGTATTGGTCATTGTCACTACACAGACCGTTGGTCTGACCCCGAATGGCCGTTCTTATGAGCTTATGTCTATCCTGCACTTAGACTGCCATGGGACACTCATAGCCAGCTCAGGTAACTGACTCAGGCTTTTGGGATGAGGAGACTGGAGTGCAGGGTCATTGAAGTATGGATGTTCCTGTTTGGGCTGCAGGCCAAAGCTCTGGGGCCCTCTCACCATACAGAGTGCTAGGCGCCAGACCAAGCCCAGAAGGCTACATGGCAAGAAAACAGCCCTGCAGCCTAAGCCCATGAGTCTTGCTGGCACAGACCAGCCATGGTGAAAGTGCAGAGGGAGATGAAAGTTTGTACCTTTGCTGGTGCCCGGCGTTAGGGGAGACCCGAGGTTCAAACGGAGAACCACCGCCGACATTGTCTCAATCCAATCGAATCCAACCGATTGCTTTGGATACAGCGAGAAATGATCCCGAGTTGGGAAAGGAGAACAGTTATTTTTCCAAGCAGGTACCAGAGAAACAGAACGTGGTCTGTGATGTCATCCTTTGAAACATTCTGATTGTTGTCATAGGGATGGAGGAGGAGTCAGAAAGGGGGAGGTGGAGCTTGTTGGGGATGGAGAGAATGTTGACACGGCTATGCCATGAGGCAAAGTGGAATCCAGTGTCACACTTGCTAACATGAGGAAGATTACCAATTCAAATATGTAATCAGGAAGTGGAAATACTGAGCAGTGTTGAGGTCATTGAACCAGGGATATGAACCAACTAGTTAACTATAGTTGACACGCTAGTTGACTAGTCACTTCCACCCTCAGTGCGTCTATCGGAAAGAGGCAGCAAGTGTGGGGGAAGAAGAAGGAGAGGTTCAATGCGGCAGCGCCACGTTGAGCTCACGGCCACATACCGGTCTCCACGTGGTGCTGCACTTTGAAATGCCGCATGAAGCCCAAGGCCAGCTGGATGTCCCCACTTGGCCTGGGCAGCACACCATGTTTCCAAGTGGCAGTGCTGCATGGAGCCCGGGGTCTGCTGCTTTGAAATGCTGCCTGCCTCCCAACACCAACTGGGAGTCCCAGCTGGCCCCAGACTCCATGCTGTGTTTCAAAGTGTCAGTGCCCTGTGGAGCCTGGGCTCAGCGGGGGACTTCCCCTGCTGGCCCCATGCTCCCTGAAGCGTTTTCGCTTTGGAAGTGTACCAACAGCTCTGTTGCTCCATTTCAAAGGCACAGATGCCCTTATCAAATAATTGAATTGTCAATGCAAATTGCATCCACTAATCAATTAGCCAATCAATCAATATTTTATGACCCTACCCCGGGTGAAAATCTTGCCACACGAGACACAAAATAGAAAGTCTTTGTTCACTCCATTTCGGACAAGGCTTTAGTGGCTGAGCAGGAGCTGTGCCACTTGCAGGATTATAGATTGCGAGAGTGGGGTTCGGTGTTTGTAGCTATGAGCACGACAATGGGGATTGCAAGCCTTTGTTTGCAGCTGCCCGAGATTTAGGGGCGCAGGCAGTAATTTTGTCTGACACCTTGACAGTTGCCAAGGCAGTGGGAGAGAGGGAGACATGGGGGCCATTATTTTCAGGCAAAGGGGCAGAGGAGGAAAGTGGAGAGAGCGTGTGGGTTTAGATCAGAGCCCAGAGGTAAGGGGTGGCGATCTTTGTGGGAGAGGGAATTCTTAGGGTGAATAGCTTGGGTGAGAGGTCCAAAATGGGGGAAGTGAAAAGTAGCCCTTTTCCCAAGGCCAATTAGTAGGCATAGGATTTAAACCCACCCCCCTGTACTAGCCAACCAAACACCCTTGCCACTAGGCCACTCCAGATGCCAGCCTAAAGAAATGTAAAGAGGAGAAATCCACAAGGTAGGTCCTTAAAGGTAATCATGGAGGATATAGACCAGCTATGGCTCTGATTACACTGCTCTGCAGCCAAAGTGCTTCTGAAATAAATGAAGTCAAACTTTACTTATTCTGGGTCACTGAGAACAAAAATGATGCTTAAAATTGTTGATTGGCTCTAGTTTTCAAGATATGCTCTTGGGTCAGTGTATACGACCCTTGACTTGGGAATGGCAGAAGATAAGTGAGTTATAAAGGGAAGGGATCTCAATTTAAACCAGAAATGACTAAAATACATCTTTGACTGGATCTATGAATAAATCTATGACTGGGTTTGGACATTCATTGCTTTTTAGCAATGATGCAATCTGAAGCTGGTATTGCGTCATACATGATATGAATTGCATCATGTTATTCCTAGAAGTCATGGATGATGCAATCATAACAAAGCTTACATCACTCTGCTGAACAAATTGCCCGATATCTGCTCTAGAAATCATACAGTGTCGTGCTCTCTTATTTGTCAGTGTTTGATTTTGCAAAGGGACACATTTCTCTTTAGCCAAAGTGAGCAGAGATACCTCGTACTTGTGTGAACAGTGCAGATAACTTCTGCTATGTTTGTGGTGAAGTGACTTTTGCATCACAAAAGCTCAGTATAACCACTATGGTTAAGAAAGCCTTATCTCCTTTATTTTGGCTGCAGAATTGGAGATCAGGACAAGAGGTGGGCCCCACACATATGCTGCAACACTTGTGCAACAAATCTTCGCCAGCCGTTGAACAAGAAAAGGAAATCTATGCCTTTTGCAATGCCAATGATTTGGAGAGAGCCAAGAGATCATACCAGCAATTGTTACTTCTGCATGGTGCCTCCAGCTGGGAAAGGTGTGTCAAAGAAGAAAAAGTGGACTGTGCATTATCCAAACATTCCATCGGCTATACGCCCAGTACCCCACGTAGAAGGACTGCCGGTTCCTGATGCACCAGAATCATTCTCACTTGAGTCAGACGAGGAAGAGGAAAAGGATGAAACTTCTGGTCCTGAACCATCAATGTCACAGGACCCACATTTTCTCCCATCCTCCTCCTCTGAACCACACCTCATAACACAAGGGGAACTGAATGACTAAACTATGTACATAATAGTGTTTTGCCTTTTGTTACACAATAAATTTTATTTATATAACCCTTTTGATGATTTTTTACAGTGTTACATAAACAGGACAGGTGAAATATGATCATGTAAAGCAACCACAAACACATGAAAAGACCTAGGTTTACAATTTATGATTAAAATCTATACTATCTACACAATATACATAGATGTGAAATGTAAAAACTTAAATATCTTGGAAACAGTAGCCAATCAGTTGTTTTAATTGTCATATTTGAATTCAGCACATCAAAATACATAATAAATAGCACATTTTCTCTCTGAAGCAGACGACTTCTAAAAAATTGTAGACCAGTGTTCTGTCATGGAAGTCAGGGAACTTGAGACTCTCAGGTGCTGATGGAGGCAGCCCCCCAGGAGATCCTAGCCACCAGGCGGCAGGGGAATCCCAGAGCGGGATATTTAAATCCCTGCTTCATTAACAATTTCGGTCGCCTACATTTGCATCCCTACTTCGAACTGGGGAGCAAGCGTAGACGCACCCTAAGGTACTGCAGAACTATCTGTTGTTTTTTAAGTTTTTTAACTTTCTCTTGGCACTAAAGTGAACACTCTAACCCCACCCCATCTCCAAGTGCCTGTCTCTCCCTTCCCTCAAGCCCCATTCCCACTTACTAAATTCCCCCTTCCTCACTTGCTCACTCTTCGCTGCCTCGTTTTCATTGGGCTGGAGCAGGGGGTTGGAATGCGGGAGGGGATGAGGGCTCGAAACGGGGGTTTGGGCTCCGGATGCAGGAGGAGGCTCTGGGCTGGGGCAGGAGTTGGGGTTCAGAAGACGGTGAGGGCTCCGGCTGGAGCTGTGGGCTCTGTAGTGGGGCTGGGGGATGAGGGGTTTGGCGTGCAGGAAGGGGTGCCGTGCTGGAAGGGTGGTGCAGAGGGATTTGGAAAGCAGGAGATGGCTGAGGGCTTCAGCTGAGAGTTGGGTGCAGGAGAGGGCACAGGCTCTGTACTGGGAATACGGGCTTTGGGATGGGGCTGGGAATGAGGGGTTTTGGAAGGAGGGTGATCCAGGTTGGGGGAAGGGCTCAGGTGGGGGGGGAGGGTTGGGGCTCAGGATTGCCTTTGACAGAACCAGGTCAATAGCACGAAAACAGGCTGCTTGCCTTTTCTGGGGCACTGTGCTGCACCACGGAAGCGACCAGCAGGTCCAGTTGCTAGGCAGAGGAGGGAAGGAGACTCTGTGGTGTGCCATGCACACTGCTCTCATCCGCAAGTACCAGCCTCCCAGTTCCCATTGGCTGGGAACTGGCTCATGGAAGTGAGGAAGGGATGCTTAGGGTAGTGGGGCAGTGTGCAGAACTCCATGCCTTCCCTCATCTAGGAGAGACAGTTGCTGGTTCCTTCTGGGGCACAGCAAGGTGCCCAGGACAGGACAGGAGAGGATAGGACAGGTTGGGAACAGCCTGCTTTGGCTCCACAGCACTGCCAACCGGCCTTTTAACGCCAAACCTAGACATGAGGTCACCTTGTGAACAAGCACATAATAAAATGAGATGCTTCCGTCCAAATAGTAACTCAAAATCCAACCTCCCCTCTCCTCCTCCTCCCTCCCCAGGGAGCAAAACCCAGTAGTGGACAGGTGTGAGAGCTGATCTTAGGGACACCTCCATTGTTACCCAGAGGCCTTCCGGCAAGAGATGCATTTCATATACATGTTTTCAGTCAGATTGTGATAGAAAACGGACTGAGATATTTGTAGTGACCATGCAGAAAACAAATCAGGCCACAAAATCTTGCCCACTTAAAGCTTGTTTAAATAAGAGCAACAATGTGGGCCAAGACACCATAATTCTTCTCTGCTATTTTCTGAAGCTGCCCTGGGCTTTTTAATCTCTCTTGATTTCGACACACACCATGGGCTGTACTGACAATCATAGGCAGAGAGTTCTATTGACCCATTGTGCTGGGGCATTAGGAATTTGCCTGGCACGGGGGCCCTGCTCCATCCAAGTTTGCGGCAGGGTCTCTCCTTGTAATCTCCCCTCCCTCCTACATCCCTAGTCCAACCTGCAAGAAATGCCCTGAGTACCTCCACCACCACCACCACTGGCAGCACAAAGGCGCCTGAAGAGCTTCTGGCTGCTGGTCTGTTCAGCCCCGCAGGGGGCTGGCAGGGGTCTCCGCGCGTACTCCCAAGTCCTGGGAGCAGCACACAGACACCTCCAGATCCCAGAGTTGCGGACAAAAGGGGTGCTCTAGGTCTGTGCAGCGCTCTCCAGCCCCTCTCCACCGCATTCTCTCACACTCCCCACTCCCTCCCAGAGCCAACCCCATCTGCCTCCACCTCCTTCAGTCCACAAATTCCTTCTCAGAGCCTGCACCCCAATTCCCTGCTCCAGCCCAGAGACTGCACCCAGCAGCCAACTCGCTCCCAGAGCCTACACCCCTGCTCCATCCAAACCCCCTCCAAGAGCCTTATGCAGGTACACGGGAGGGAGTTTGGTTGAGGGAAAGATGTGGGCTTGGGGCATTCTGGACACCACCAGAATTTCTGCAAATCTGCTGCCCCATGCTGTAGAAAATTACTTTCCTGTTACATGTTACACAGATGATCCAGTCATTTTGGTAGGAACAGGTGATCAAATGTTCTAAGAGTTATGGAGTCCCATTCATTAGCGAGATATGCTGCTTTGCTGAGTCTGTCACAGAGCAAAATGACTCTGATAAGAGCAGAGATCTGTTGTACGACCGAGGTGATCAGCAAATTGCCATCAAAAATCATGTAAACCTTGTTGGAGAGGGGAGCAGTGTGTAATGAATTTCACTGGTCCCTGGAATCTGAAAAAGAACTGGGAAGAAATAATTCCCCGTTTTTCAACCGGCTCTAACGTTGGTGAGCATTTTCAGTTTTGGAATTTAAAAAGAAAATAATAAAAAACGGCAAAATACTTTTTCCTACCAACTGTCGACATTTTAGTAATTGCATTCCAAGTCCTCCTAGATAAGAACATAAACATAAGAACATAAGAATGGCCGTACTGGGTCAGACCAAAGGTCCATCTAGCCCAGTATCCTGTCTGCCGACAGTGGCCAGCACCAGGTGCCCCAGAGAGGGTGGACCGAAGACAACGATCAAGCGATTTGTCTCCTGCCATCCCTCTCCTGCCTCTGACAAACAGAGGCCAAGGACACCATTTTATCCCCTGGCTAATAGCCTTTTATGGACCTAACCTCCATGAAATTATCTAGCTTCTCTTTAAACTCTTTTATAGTCCTAGCCTTCACAGCCTCCTCTGGCAAGGAGTTCCACAGGCTGACTACACGCTGTGTGAAGAAGAACTTTCTTTTATTAGTTTTAAACCTGTTACCCATTCATTTCATTTGGTGTCCTCTCGTTCTTCTATTTAGGGTACTAATAAATAACTTCTCTTTATCGGCCCTCTCCACACCACTCATGATTTTATATACCTCCATCATATCCCCCCTCAGTCTCCTCTTTTCTAAACTGAAAAATCGCAGTCGCTTTAACCTCTCCTCATATGGGACCCGTTCCAAACCCCTAATCATTTATTTGCCCTTTTCTGAACCCTTTCCAAGGCCAAAATATCTTTTTTGAGGTGAGGAGACCACATCTGTACACAGTATTCAAGATGTGGGCGGACCATAGTTTTATACAGGGGCAGTAAGATATTCTGGGTCTTATTTTCTATCCCTTTCTTAATAATTCCGAGCATCCTATCTGCCTTTTTGACCGCCGCTGCACGCTGCGTGGAAGTTTTCAGAGAACTGTCCACGATAACTCCAAGATCTCTTTCCTGATTTCTCGTAGCCAAATTTGCCCCCAACATACTGGACGTATAGTTGGGGTTATTTTTCCCATGTGCATTACTTTACACTTATCCACATTAAATTTCATTTGCCATTTTGTTGCCCAGTCATTCAGTTGGGTGAGTTCTTCTTGGAGTGCCTCACAGCCTGCTTCTGTCTTGACTATCCTAAACAGTTTGGTATCATCTGCAAACTTTACCACCTCACTGCTTACCCCTTTCTCAAGATCATTTATGACTAAGTTGAACAGGAGTGGTCCTAGGACCGACCCTTGGGGGACAGCACTAGTTACCCCTCTCCATTCTGAAAATTTACCATTTATTCCTACCCTTTGTTTCCTGTCTTTTAACCAGTTCTCAATCCAAGAAAGGACATTCCCTCTTATCCCATGGCCATGTAATTTACACAAGAGCCTTTGGTGAGGGACCTTGTCAAAGGCTTTCTGAAAATCTAAGTATACTATATCTACTGGATCCCCCTTGTCCGCATGTTTGTTAACCCCTTCAAAGAACTCTAATAGATTAATAAGACAGGATTTCCCCTTACAGAAACCATGTTGACTTTTGTCCAACAAATTATGTTCTTCTACATGCTTCACAATTTTATTCTTTACTATTGTTTCGACTAATTTGCCCGGTACTGAAGTTAGACTTACCGGTCTGAAATTGCCCGGATCGCCTCTGGAGCCCTTTTTAAATATTGGTGTCACGTTAGCTACCTTCCAGTCATTAGGTACAGAAGCCGATTTAAGGGACAGGTTACAAACCACAGATAATAGTTCAGCAATTTCCCATTTGAGTTCTTTTAGAACCCTGGGATGAATGCCATCCAGTCCCGGAGATCTGTTAACATTAAGTTTTTCTATTTCTTCCAAAACCTCCCTCTTCTAATAACACTTCAGTCCAGGACAGTTCCTCAGATTCACCACCCACAAGGACAGTGCAGATTTGGGAATCTCCCCAACGTCCTCAGCCGTGAAGACTGAAGCAAAGAAATCATTTAGTTTCTCCGCAATGGCTTTATCGTCCTTGATTGCGCCTTTTATAGTTCGATCGTCTAGGGGACCCACAGGTTTTTTAGCAGGCTTCCTGCTTCTAATGTACTTGAAAAACATTTTGTTATTTCTTTTTGAGTTTTTGGCTAGCTGTTCCTCAAAATCTTTTTTTTTTTTCCTTTTTACATGTTTACACTTGATTTGACAGTGTTTATGTTCCTTTCTATTTATCTCACTAGGATTGGACTTCCACTTCTTAAAAGATGCCTTTTTTTCCCTTCACTGCTTCTCTTACATGGTGGTTAAGCCACGGTGACACTTTTTTAGGTCTCTTGCTATGTTTTTTAATTTGGGGTATACATTTAAGATGGGCCTCTATTATGGTGTCTTTAAAAAGTTTCCATGCAGCTTGCAGGGATTTGGCTCTAGTCACTGTGCCTTTTAATTTCTGTTTAACTAGCCTCCTCATTTTTGTGTAATTCCCCTTTTTGAAATTAAATGCCAGGGTGCTGGACTGCTGAGGTGTTCTACCCACCACAGGAATGTTGAATGTTATTATATTATGGTCACTCTTCCCAAGCGGTCCTGTAACGGTGATTTCCTGGACCTGATTCTGCGCTCCACTCAGGACTAAATCGAGAATTGCCTCTCCCCTTGTGGGTTCCTGCACCAGCTGCTCCAAGAAGCAGTCATTTAGGCCATTGAGAAATTTTATCTCTGCTTCTCTTCCTGAGGTGACATGTACCCAGTCAATATGGGGATAATTAAAATCCCCCATTATTATAGAGTTCTTTATTTTGCTAGCCTCTCGAATCTCCCTCAGCATTTCAATGTCAGTATCGCTGTCCTGGTCAGGTGGTCGGTAATATATCCCTACTGCTAATTTCTTGTTATTGGAGCATGGAATTACTATCCATAGCGATTCTATTGAGCATGTTGATTCACTTAATATTTTTATTTCATTTGATTCTACATTATCTTTCCACATACAGTGCCACTCCACCACCCACCCGGCCTGCTCTATCCTTTCCATATATTTTATATCCCGGTATGATTGTGTCCCACAGATTTTCCTCATTCCACCAGGTTTCAGTGATGCCTATTATGTCATGAAACCCTTATCGACACTGCTTCTTTTTTTTTTTCCCAGCAAACGGTATTGATCCATAAGAACATAATGTCGAAGTAAAAACTTCACTCTGTTTACGCGGCTAAAATATATGGTTTTATTGGCCAATAAAAGCAAAGTGAGCCAAACGTGGACCCAGCAAAGTCAGGCCCAGTAAGGCTGGCTAATACAATCCGTCATAGTATCTTTATACCCTTGACCAAACAGCCTGACGTCAGGGCATTCAAATACAGAAATCATCAATTAAGCTAGGAAAATAAAGCCTTATCAACAAAACGGAGGACAGGTACGAGGGAGTACCTCTCCTGTCTAAACCAGCCCAATTAACACATTCCAATAGCACATCTGTCTTGGCCTGGCACATGGGGTGATAGAAAGTTCACTCTGGGCCTACATGCAAAGGCAAAAAGCTGAAATGGTTTCTGCTATACAAGATGGCTTTTAGCTAAACATATAAAATGGTTACGGCAGTCTCTACAACTCCCCCCTTTTAGCCTTTTAAAGGCTAACCATGAAACCATTTTATATCTCCATTTCCATTAAAGTATTAATATACATTTCCTGTTCCTTTCTCTGCTCATCATATTTTAACATCATTACTTCCACATTCTCTCTAGTAAGGGTCTGTCTTGTGCTTTTTAAAATACAAGCAATACAGCATTTGATTAACAAGAAACAAAAATAAACACAAAAGAATATAACCAAGACTAAAACTACACCTTGAAGAATCCAAGTTCCCACATGTCCAAACCAGCCTCTCAACGAACCCCAGAGAGTCCTGTCTTCCTCCTCCCTTAGGCGTTCCACAGTTCTTTCAATCTCTGAGGCGTCTTCCTCCACTTCCTTGCTGGGTGTCAGTAATATACACACAGCATTCTTTTCCCACTAAGGCACAAACCCCGCCCTTACTAGCTAGGACATAGTCTAGGGCCATCCGGTTTGGGCTCTTTCCCACTCTGGCTCCTGAACCATTACATGTCCAGCAGTACTTTCCAATTGGGGTCAGGTCTAGGTGGATATACCCTGGGTTAGTAAACCCTTTATCCTGCCAAGTATCATTTGGCTTTAGTTCACTAAACAATGGGCCATTCATTTGAGTGTTGTTCAGTGGGACTGGAATCATTGGAATGCCTCCTTCTGAGTGTACAGGACTGTGAGCACATATCCAGCAACCTGTGGAATTAAATTCTTGGGAAACTTGGTTCATTAAAAGCATAAACACATTTGAACCATACAGGTTATAACTACTAGGTATTAAAAAACAAGATTAAGCATAAGCTCAACAGGAATTGTTTGTCCAGCCTCATGCTGGCTGTTCTTCAGGACTTCGTAGATTGCTTCACCTATCGCTGGCAGGTTCTTCTGGGTCGCAGCTGGTACCTTGGCCTCGGTTCCTCAGGATCGTCTGCTTCTGGGCTTGGATTGCCGGTACCAAGCCTGCGCTGATCCTCGTCTACTTCTGGACCTGGGTTTCCGGTACCAGGTCTGCGGTGCTCCTGGTTAGGGCTAACCTCTGTAGGGGCTGGAACCTGCTTTGCAGTGGGACGCGTGAATCCAGGTGGGGAATCCCTCACACTTTACAGCAGTATGGGTGGTCAGAAGGACTTGGTAGGGACCCTTCCACCTGGGTTCCAGGGCAGTCTTCCGCTGGTGAACTTTCACGCAAACCCAGTCTCCTGGTTGTAGTTTATGGCACGGCTCAGTCGGGCCTCCTGGAAGGCGTCCTTAACCTGTGAATGATAGGACTGTACACACCTCATAAGTTCCTGACAATACTTGACTATGCTTCCTTTAATAAGTGTGGCATCAACCAGATCAATTTTTTTTTTTTTTTTTTTTTTTTTTAGGCTGCTTAACAGTCTTAAGGTTGGCCACATGTAATTTCATGTGGACTGAGTCCAGTTTTCCGATTAGGAGTGGCTCTCATGCTCATTAGGGCAATCGGGAGTGCTTCTACCCATGTTAAGCCAGAGTTTTCACATATCTTAGCAAGTTTGTTCTTTAAAATCCCGTTGCGTCTCTCTACTGCTCCTGCGCTCTCCGGGTGTCGCGGGCAGTGCAGTGCTTGTCTGATAGAGTAGTACTTTGCCAGGTTTTGAACAATTTGTCCAGTAAAGTGGGTACCTCTATCACTGGAGATCACAAGGGGTATTCCCCATGATGGGATGTAATGATTTAGAAGTTTCTTAGCTACTGTGATGGCATCTACTTTCCTGCAGGGATAAGCTTCTACTCATCTCAAAAACAAACAAACAATAATCAGCACATATTCAAAAGATTGACATTTAGGCAATTGAATAAAGTCCATCTGTAAATTTAGAAATGGTTCCAAAGGCAGAGGTCTGGTTGCCGGAACTGTCTTTACAGGTTTTCCCACATTGTGGGCTTGGCAGACAGGGCAAGCCAGACAGTAATCTTTAGCTGCTTGGGAGAATTTAGGAGCAAACCAATTTTGCTTTAGGATTGCTACCATCCCCCCTTTGCCAACGTGTGACAGCCCATGGAGCACGGAGGCAAGGTGAGGTAGCAAGACCACTGGGGCAACAATGCGGCCAGCAGAGCTGCACCACAAGTGGTCTGGGTGCAAGGTGCACCCTACCAGTCTCCACTCCTGCTTTTCCGATTCTGGGGCTTGGTCCTGCAGAAGGGCCAGTTCTGACAGGGATGGCATTGGAGCTGGCGATGGTAGGAGAGAAGGGAAAAATGGCAGGTAGAGGAGCAGATTTCACTACATTCCAGACAGTACAAACTGCATAGTCTACTACTAAAACTTCACTAGAATTATAAAAGCAAAAAACCGTTTGTGTAAAGCACAAAGTTAAGATTATTCAAGGTACTTAAATTATTTTTTTTCTCATTAAAACAACAATATTGTACACACAACAATGTCTGAAATACATATATCACAATTAAGACACACAAGACAAATCTGGACAGAACACAGAACACAAACTTATTATGTCATGACACAGAACCATGGTTTTTCTTCAGTTAATTTTCAGCTGATATTAGTGCTT
Source organism: Pelochelys cantorii (assembly GCA_032595735.1). Taxonomy (NCBI): domain Eukaryota; kingdom Metazoa; phylum Chordata; order Testudines; family Trionychidae; genus Pelochelys; species Pelochelys cantorii. The sequence continues at coordinate 43,324,748 of CM064335.1, forward strand.
TTTGATGATCTGAAAGACAAGAAAACATTTCTACCCCCATCGGGGTGGCCCATTATAACTTAAAATACTGCCTAAGATCTGCTAGGGGAACCGGTTACAGCTAGTTCCCTACCACTTCCATGGGCGAGTGAGCTGCACCTTTCCGAGAACAAGGGTGCTTCATCGGTACTCGTGACCTTCCACTCCCTTGAATTACCTCAGAGTTGCTAGCCCTACCCAACAGTGGCATGCCTCAGTTTCCCTCTTGTACTGCAGACCAGGTTGTTGTGGGGTTTTTTTGGTTTTTTTTTGTTTTTAATGTGTGAAGCTTCAAATGATTTACTGCCACAGAAACTCTTTCTTAGAACAAGGCGTTTGCTAGTTACTATTTCAGCAAGCAAAAAGGTTTTCTTTTCCTGAAAAGAATCATATACAATGTTACAGGCTTGCTTATGGGGGACAGTGCCCCCCCCCTTCCTCTTCCAAAACAGACAGGCAGTTTGCAGACACACACAACCTTGGATCTGAAAGCAAGCCAAAAGTGCTATCAACTCAGCCTTGAACAGAAACACCGTGAAGTTTCTGGGCTTGGATTTTTTAAAACAATAATTAGTTTCCTTGAAAGACACATTTAACCCTTAGGGTGCAGGTTTTACAAATTTACAATGTATAGATTCTATTTTTTTATGCAGTTAACCAATTAAGTTTCAGTAGAATTCCTTATTTTCCTGTAATAGATTTAACAAAGTGTCTGTAGCCAAATGTTTAAACTTGATTGTTTCTTCGCGTAGATGATTAAAAGAGGCTGCAAGAAACAAGGAGTCATTTCTAAAGCAGTTTTTTTTCCTACACATTACAATATTGCTTAATTTCTTTTCCTTAGAATTTGGAGGAACACTTCCCTTAAACTGTTAAACTTATTTTAAACTTGGTGTTTTGCTTTGGATGGGGCAAGTTTGTTACAGGAGCCCGTCTTTTCAAAGGGAAGAGCTAATTCCTTTCAGTTATTTTTTGTGTTTCCTCTCTATCTGTGTATGCGTTATAAAGAGGGATAGAGGGGTGATGTTGTGCTGAATTTCCCACCCCCCCATCTTGGTTGATACGGGTGTACCAACTGAGAAATCTCTTTTTTTTTTTTCCACTTCTTGTGCATTAATTTGGCACAGAGGCTCTGCAGCAAGTTTGTAAGTTACCTATCTTACTGCAGGGCAGATTTTTTTGCTTTTCTGAGCTTCACTTTCATCCCTCAGGGCTTTAATTTTTCCTCTTTTCCAATTCGTTAAATGCTTACAGGTCCTTGGACCATTATGCACGTACATGTAGTACACAGGGGTGCCTTTCGGCAGTGTGGGGGGATGTTTAGACTAACCCCCACCTAAACTAACTTTTCACACTCTAAAGTAAGAGTCTGCCGGATCTAGAGTGTCAGACCTTAGCAGCTCATGAAATAAGGGGAGTCTTCACTCCCTCACATATCCGCTGAGTCTTGAGGTTCAGCTGACCCCCTTAAATGTAAGACTTTAGTCATATCGAAAGTCCCTTGCAATGGGAATTGTAATTTGGAGTCATTTTGAGTATACAAATTCCATTTATCTAAAAACTTGCAAGTATTTTTCCCATAGTGGGTATACATAAAGAAAGCTGGACTGTCCTTAGAAGGCACTGGAATTCCTGCGGACTGACCTACCCCCATTTTCTGCGCGCGCTCAAACAGATTCTGCAAGGCACCGAACCAAAGTCCGCCTGCTTGCACTACCCCCCCTTTGTATTGCAAGGCACTGGACTCAAAGTCCACCTGGCTCGCAGGGGCTGCGAGTCACCGGATTAAGAGAAATCCGCCTGCCCGCACCGATCCCCCCCCCTTTTTGTATTGCGAGGCACTGGACTCAAAGTCCACCTGGCTCGCAGGGGTTTCCGGCACCCGTCCCAGCCCGGCAGAACACCACGTCCTGGCGCCTGGAGACAGCCTGGCGGAGTGGGGAAATACTATGGCCTGGGGTTAGCCTCAGAGGTCAGTACTACGTCCACAAATAACAGAGAGAGACAACAAAGCTTCCCCACAGTTCCGTGTGCTGAGAGAGAGTAATGGCACCACACCAGCTTTTAGCGTCCGAACACAGAGGGTCCAGCGCATGGCTGCCTCACTAGAGACACCGGTGTGCCCTTTTGGAACTGTGACACATAAGACAGGCCTAATAGACAAAGACAGACACAGACAGACAAAAAATGTTAGCCGCTCCACAAAATTGAATTCCGTAGCCCCCTCTTACCCCAATGGCCAGCCGTCACTCCAAATCTTAAGCCCTCACCCAGGAGATTTCGTAACAGGTATCCCCTTTACCTTCTATTGAGCGCTCTGAGAGGTTTGGAAGTGGAGTGCCGGTCCATCCATACAGGCAAGTGGCGCGTTAGGAATCTCAGTGGGACCTCCAAATTGTCGAAGTAAAAACTTCACTCTGTTTACGCGGCTAAAATATATGGTTTTATTGGCCAATAAAAGCAAAGTGAGCCAAACGTGGACCCAGCAAAGTCAGGCCCAGTAAGGCTGGCTAATACAATCCGTCATAGTATCTTTATACCCTTGACCAAACAGCCTGACGTCAGGGCATTCAAATACAGAAATCATCAATTAAGCTAGGAAAATAAAGCCTTATCAACAAAACGGAGGACAGGTACGAGGGAGTACCTCTCCTGTCTAAACCAGCCCAATTAACACATTCCAATAGCACATCTGTCTTGGCCTGGCACATGGGGTGATAGAAAGTTCACTCTGGCCTACATGCAAAGGCAAAAAGCTGAAATGGTTTCTGCTATACAAGATGGCTTTTAGCTAAACATATAAAATGGTTACGGCAGTCTCTACAATAAGAATATAAGAACGGCCATACTGGGTCAGACCAAAGGTCCATCTGGGTCCCTTTCCCAGTTAAAAATCTTTGATCTTGTGGAGAAAGACAAGAAATTTTACAAAAATCTTCCTTCCTTTCAAATGTCTAATTTCAGGGTAGCACAGC